>CM072779.1:108920000-111787500 GCA_036936925.1 Cenchrus fungigraminus
ATTAACATATAGTGCTCCATGATGCATCTTTGGAAAGCATCAATCGTTTGGCATCTTGAGCACATGCAAAGGACAAGCATGGGGGAAGCAAGGGCTTTGTTTTGCAGGAAATTATTGAAGCACATGAGGCAAGGGAACAAAGAAGTGACACAAAGCAAAATAATGGAGGTGGAACCACGCAAGCAAAGAAGTGGTTGTGAACGTTTGGGCGATGGAATCTCATGGGTCACGCAGTGAGTATTTTATCCATTTGTTAATTCGTGTTCTTGAGTTCATAGCCCATAAGTTCCAGAAACAACCTAGAAAAATTTTTGAGTTCCATAGGGTTGTAGGATCTTGTCATGTAACCGATCCTTTTGCTTTCAATCTATTGTTCATGTTGATGATGCTTTGATGATTAAGGTTAGCTACCTTGCTTTCGGGGTTGCTCCCATAGATCACGTCAACATATCTTGTCACAATAGATTGGCTTCACCATGATAGGCGGTTGCATGTTCAAGTATTCATAAACCCTTTGGGCAAACATCACTCCTATCTTGTGCACCTCACACTTCACCATAACAATAATAAACTCAGCCCTCCATATTCTTTGTGTGTTTTTCCACCGGCAAGAAACCCCCGGGGGAGTTGTTTGTGACTTTGTGCAGCCAGGCATGATGAGAAAGGTCATGAACATCATCCTCGGAAGGAAGATACAATCATCATCATAGAAGGTCATCATCAAGCTCTTCGAGGAGACACTCGATCTTCGAGTCTCCCCAAAGCATGGAGGAAGACATGGCACCACCGAGGAGTGGCACGGTGCCCCTTGGTGGCATAAGGAGTACACGAAGCTCGTCCATGCGGTACACCAAACCGCAAGGACACACAAAGGATCCACTCATTCCACCACGACGCTCAACTCGTTCATCCACTCCACCACCATACACTATGAGGCATTCCAATGGATTCATCAAGAAGATGGAGGAGGAGGAGAAGAGGCTTGTTCGTCTTGAGAGGAGGCTTGTGCCAAATGTTGACTTCGATGACGCCCTCCAAGTGTAGGATTCTACTCGGGTATCAAATCTTGAGCAACCTTGGATGGGTGCAATTCTTTAAAGGAGTGGGTGTGACTACTCACAAGGAGCTTGCCTTGGAAATTCTCATACATTGGCTCCGGTCATTAATGAAGGGGTGTCGTGCCTCTCATTCCGCCTTGAAGATAAAGAGCAACTAGTTCCTTATGGATATATTGGAGAACTGCTCGGTTACAAGAAGGAAGCCCCGGAGCAAGTTGATGTCCAAGAAAATATGTTAGAAGGAATTTTGGGAATGATTTTGGGAAAACATAACAAGGAACCCAAAATTTCTCCTTGTCAGGATTTCTTTGGGGTCGAGTACATGAAGCAATAATGGAGATGAGAGGAGAAGGTACAAGTTGACAAAGATTAATGTTCCTCTTCCCAACATGAGGTTGAGATTGAATGAAGACAAAATTGGTTAGAGAAAGGATTCTTGTACCGGCAAAGAAGATTAAGAACAAGGTAAGTCAACGTGTCAATTAAAATTTTAAGACTAATTTTTTGTGGAGATTTGTTTGTTCAAGCAATAGGTATTGGAAGCAATCACGACACCCTCGAAATCACAAGACCAAGCTCTTCAACATCTTCGAAGTCTGTTCACATCAAGTTTTGCACAGTTTCATAGGAAGAATAGCAGGATATCTTTGGATATTTAGAAGCCCCACGAAGTTACGCTTCCAATGAGTCAAGAATCAAATCGATCGGAGGTTCCTACAAGCAGATATGGCTGAATCACTGATGATTGCACGTCCTGAAAATTTCTGGACAGCAAGCAAAGCTGAAGTAAAACAGCCATAACTCCCTCATTCGGACTCCGATTAAGATGGATGAGTACCCATTGGAAAGGTAATTTTATAAGTTTTTCAATAGAATCATATTTTGGTATATGTTCTATTATGTATAAGGGGGAAATCCAAAGAAGAGGCAGCTGCAATATGATGAGAACAAGATGGCGAAGGTGAGGACGACAGCAACGAAGAGGAGCTTAGGGAATGCTTCCATAATGCTTCCATTAGACCACTCATGAAGAAATTCAGAGGCTTGGAACAAAACAAAAACCCTTGGAGCATTGGCAAATGAAGACACGAGTTGGTGGCATCCGACGCAAGGAGATGTTTGAAGAAGACCACAATGGACTACAGACATAAGACAACATCCAAGGGCGTGGATATTTTTGGGCTCCCAGATGAAGGATCATGGAACTACATGAAGACATTTAAGACATGTGTGAAGCCCCGCAAATAAAGGAAAAATTGTGGGAGAGGGATCATCCTCCGCGGCCCAAGACAAAGGAGAGGCTGCACATCAAGATAATGAACAACCACATGGAGGGATTCCCATATGGAGGAAGTATGCCAATGCAAGCATGGGGGAGTGGGGCATCCACGCCACCACATCCTCCACCATACACGGTTCCTAACAAAGTTTTCATGGCACTCATCCAAACCAATGCAAGTCAAATGGAAGAAGGGACCGCAAACATTGCCTATCAAATTGGTTGCCATCACATATCACCACCGGAATAATTTCGAGGAGGACTGGCGCAACCATGCTACAAGTAAGATCATCAATATCTATCACCGTAAGATGAAGAATGAAGGAGGAAGAAGAAAAATAATAATGATGCCTTCAACTTCGGTTTGATTTTCCCTCTTTCCTTTTTCTTTATTTTCAGCTTTTATGCAAATTTGTGTGCGTAGCATTTTCTGTTTTTATTTTCAACATGTGTGTTAGTAGTAGTGTTTGCTTTAAATCAACATGAATAAAGTTTGCCACCAAGTTTATCACCTTTAGTGAAGATAATAAGTTAATGCCATGTTGATATATGATGAAAGTTGCCGCCTTGCTCATCTTTGTGCTTGTTTTATGCATGTTTAAGCTAGTGCTCTCTTTTAATATGAATCTGAAATTTAATTAAACGCTAGCCTAATCTTGTGTGGAGGTTATGATAACTCAAGTCCCATAGTTCTTTTTCGTTGCTCTCAATTTTGAATGAATCAAAGAACCTTTTTATTCTCAAAAAATTATGCTAACCTTGTCATGAGTACCGCTTGCATTTTGCTCTACCCATCCAAAGCCCAAACTTACTTGAGTGCAAAACATTAGTATATACAAGATTTATTTTTGGGTGCATAAATTCAAGGCCTGATTTCTCTGGCCCGAGACTAAGAAGCTGGTCATTCCGTTTTTGTGTATCGTTCTTTATGCTAGCCTCTTCTATCCGTGCATTGTGAGTTTTCACATTGGCAATTTCGCAAACCTCGCCGGATATCCAACCACAAAACCCAAACATATCTTTTTTGTGTTCACCTCCTTGACCACAACCCAATATATGAGTATGGATGAATATTTTGGAGAAGATTACAAGGAAGGTACTTCAAGTGAGAAAGGGGGACTTCCAAAAGGATCCCTAGGAGATTTTTCGTGTATCTCTCTCTAAGAAAATATGAGAGCTTCAATTCCCACTTTGGCACATTTATCACCTCTTTTGCCCGAGGACGAGCAAACGTCTAAACATGGGGGGTTGCCAAGGAAGTGCTAGTATAGTCTAGAGTTGAAGGAGAACAAATAAAAAAAGAAAAAAAGAGAGAGAAAAAGTATGATGAAAGAAAAAAAATGATGAAAAAATGATAAAGAAGAAAAAGTATGATGAGAAAAAGAAAGAAAGAAAGAAAGAAGAAAGAAAAAATAATAATAATAAAGCTCCCCGATTCTCTAGCTATGTTTAGTGCTTTTTGAGTTTTCAAGAGGATTCAAGATCAAGACCCATACTCATCTTTCCAACCATGTGCAATCCGATAACGAGGACTTCGTTTGTGCCTTGGGATCACTCTTTGACATTTGCACATGTCCACCTATCTCAAAGGGTGTGTATTTTTCTCTCCCCCCTCCTTGATAACATTATTTTTCCAATGACCTTTTTGACGAGTCTCGGTAAGACCATGAGAAGCTTGTCTTGTTTTGATAATATCTCGATTATAATATCTTGGTAGGACTAAACTTTCCTATAGCTCCATATAAAGCCTTCCACCATATACTTTGAGAGAGGAAAGGAGTAGAACAAGTAGGCTTGAGAGACAAGTAAGATGAGAGTACATGAGCAAAGTGCAAGATGGTTATTTTTTATCTTGGTAAAGCATTTTTTCTCTCTTTATCTCGTTCTTTATTTTTCAAAATTTCTGAGATTTATTTAAAAGTCTGAGAGCATGATCAAGTACTTGTGGAAAGAGCTTGAATGATATATCCAGCCTCCATAAAGATAAAAAGTTAGTACATTATGGAACTTTAATGAATATAAATCTAGAGAGCATTGTGTTTTCTCATGTATGATCAAGTGCAGGGTATGAACATCGAAGGGCAACATTGATATCCATAGAAGCCTTACTCGAGGATGAGCAAGGTTTAAGCATGGGGGGATGTTTGCGGTCGATTTCCGTCAACCTAGACACATGTTTACCTTCTATGTTGGTATTAATTTGTTATTCACACTAACGATCCTAACCCTCATTATATGTCAAGTTCGCACTCGTGCATGGCATTTGGAGTTTATTGTTTACACAGGAATCAAGAGCCTAAATGAGGACTTCCGGGTAAAGTTCATCAAGGGTTTTACAAGGTGATCACGGACCCCGGGACAAGTCAAGATACAAGATGAACATGACTCCAAATGAACCAAGGACTAAAGCGCGAAGCCGAGAAGTGCTGAGGACCTAGACGGAAGATGCAGGAGTTCATACGACAAGCACCCTTGTCTAAACCGCGAGGAAAATGACGTCAAGGACCCACATGCAACTCGGCAAAAAGTCAAGAAGTCGCGAGAAGCAACACGGAGGAAGCCGGAGCCGAACTGGGCCGAACTGGGCCCAGGCCGGCCGGCCCAGCCCACTTCGGGCCCGGTTCACCACCCCCTTTGACCTAGATGATCCTCGGGTTATTTATAGCCCCCGTGCCTCGAGCCACGCATCAAGAAATTCGTCATCCGCCGCCGAGGAGCAGAGAAGAGAGGGACACCCTTCCGGAGAGGAGAGGGGCAAGATGGTTGACTAGGGTTTCCCTAGCCGACGTGGGAAACTTGCATGGAAGACCACGTCGGAGTTCTAGAAGCTAGGAGCAAGATCAAGGTAGGATCCCAGTGGTGATCTTGTCCATGTACTATACTTCATGTTGAATTTGCAAGATTGAATCCGATTTCTAGCGATCAAGTGCTTTCTCTTCTACTTTGTCTTCGCTTGGGTTTTCTTATTCTCCAATCTATTCCGGATAGATTGCATAGGATGTTCTTGTAGCCATGGTGGCTAGAGGTGCATACCTGACTTACCGAGCGTCTTCAACATGTTCCTCGTGAATGTGCTCTTAGGTTCACCTACACAATAAGTGGGACATCGTGACAGGATGTTGACCACGTGTACGGTAGGTGCCTATGAGGGTTGGAACGGAAGCCAAGATTTAAAGAGGCTTTTAATGAGATTCGTTTGCTTTATACTTCTTGGTTTTGGAACTTCAACAAAAGACCCGATCCAATCTCTAGATCGGTTTTGCCTCCTCTTTCTCTTGCTACCTCCGGTGTTTAGTAGATTAGATGTGTTTTCATGGTTCTTCCTTAGATTAGATGCAAAAACCCCTTTCAAGATGAAAGCGTTTTCTGCTTTTTAGATTGGATCTTGCGTTACACATTGTTCCACGGATTCGATACCTTGGGTTGACCACTCAAGGGAAGAAGGGTCCCTTGACTACAATGGAGGATTTGTCCGCTTGCAAGTCCAAACGAACTTTGCAACGATAATCAAACGTCAACAACGACCTGCACGCGAGCTCCGTCGTGAGCTGCCTCCTCCTGTGACCGACGGCGGGGCCCCTTCCTCCTCGAGTGGCAGCCGATAGTCGTGTGCCTGGTGATGGACTTGAGCGTCGTCGAGCGATGGCTGCTTGCGCTCGGCACGGCCTCCGCAAACCTGCGGGAGGCAAGTGCTCGGGTCTCTGCACGACAGCTTGCGCTACACTGCTGGAGACACTTCTCTTTTGCACCACACAATCCCTCTCTCTCCTTTCTGCACAAAGGGATTTTGCACATGCAGATCCACAACATTGTTGCGGTCAGTCTTAGCAACCAAATTAAGCAGTCTCTTAACATCTGGAGGAAAGCAAAGCAACATCAGCCAGACAATATGATCCAAGTTTAATAAATCTCTCAAGTTCATGCCTTCATCATGTTGATAATCTCCAAAGCTTAAAGGCCTAGAAATAAGAAAACCTTCCCTCTGCATACAGGAAGCAAAGCGAACCAAACCTCACCAATGGGACATTGCTAGATCTCAGTACATGACAATCCAAAGAGAAAGCGAAGTTAACACACAAATGGGGTGAAATCATTCTTAATTGGTCTTATCCGTGGAGACGACGAGGAAGCTGCGCACCCCGGCTCGCAGGGACAAGGAACAACAAAAGGTATTATCATTCACCAGCAAAGGGAAAGAAGGGCAAGTAATGTAAAACCTGACTCTTTTCCCTCATCACCTCACGCTGCAACAGGGTGAAGCCTCCAGGCACAATTGGGGTGAGGGTCCACTGGGAATTTCGCCATTTGCCTCTAGTTTCGAGGGGTGGCGGAGGTTTCTTGTTGGAGGGTGTGTTTACTGTATCGGAGGCGGTAGGTGTCGACTGACTTGAAGATGAAGCGTTGCGGACTCTGTCATTGGGAGGAAAAAGCTGGTTTATATCACCAGTGGGATGCAAACGGGGCGGGCTCTGCCGCAAACCCGCCGGCTCAACCCGCACCGCGAACCCGCTCAGCCCGCGCCGCAAACCCACATCATGGAAGCGGACAACGCAGCTTTACCCACAGTTCCCAGCGGCGCTGCTAGCCCGCACCCCTTCCTCCCTTGCAACGTGCACGACATCAGCGGATGTCAGTGGTAGCATGACGGTGCGGCGCAATTGCATCCGCATCTGCAACACAGAGAAGAAGCACCATAGCGGCAGTGGCCGGCAATTGCTGCTCTCCTGAGCTGACGATCAGAACACCGTTGATGGCTCAAGGAGAGGTGAACGTAGGGAAGGTGTTCGATCGCAAGTCTAACAGGAGCTTCTAGCCTTATATGTCCTCAGCGATCCTCCTGAGACATTTGCTACAGGCTGACGTCGGCGGCGGCACCCCCGGCACTAGCGGAGGGACAGTGAAGCTCGAACAATCCGGCTGCCTGCTTTATGCGTATGGCAAGCTGCAGTTACACAATGGCATGAAGGTCGTGAACCAGAATGTTCAGTTCGTGTCGTCCTTCATCGATTGCACCCCTAACAAGAGCATTCAGGATTCCACTGGTCGTGTTCAGGTTGTGTCGTCCATCATCCATGGCACCCCTAACAAGCAAACATTCAGGATTTCACTGGTGACAACATCTCTAACAAGATGGCAATTGGAAGCTCATCCTCAGAGCTAAGGCCACGGCAGCAAGCTCCCCCCCCGTCACAGGTGCCCCTGTGCCAAGGTCGGCGACCCGGCAGCGTCCAACATGATGGAAGCAACAACAGGTGGCGTCTCCGTATGACGCTAGCATGCAAGTCATGGCGAATAATGCTAGGATCGTCCGCCGTGTAGACTCGCTGCATGCGACCTCGCCTAGCGGTAGCTTGCGAGTTACGATAGCTGCAGGTGCACGGACATCCCACCGATGTTATTCTCGCTCCTTGCATGCATGCGGGACGCCGCAACATCCGCAAAAGGGAAACAGTGCGATGCGGGCTGCCGCTTAGGCTATCCGCAGCGAACGGAACCGGTGCGCCACACTGTGCTCCAGTACGCCTTTGCCGTTTATTTCCCTACAGCGGGGTACTGGACGTGAAACGGAACGGTAGCGCTTTGGAGCGTTTCCTGGAATCCCAGCATTCTCCGCGGAGACGGAACCGCCCACGCCACGGCAACGACCTAGCGAGACCCCGCCAGCCCAACCACCCCACCCTGCATTCCCTCCCGTCCGCTGGCGCCGCCACCCTCGCGCTGGCCCGCCGGCGCCGCCACCCTCGCGCCCCTCCGGCTCTGCACTCGCACCAAGTAGTGCACCCCGCCCTCGCGCCCCTCCGCTGCGTCTTCTCGCAGTCAACATGGAGGCAAAAGCCACCGGGATGGGGCGGATCTAGGCGTGTGGGCCTAGATCCGCGTCATCTTCCTCCTGTGTTCCCCCGGCCGCCAGCCTTCGGAGTTAGATCTTCACCGGCCGCAAGAGCCCGGTGCGGCGGCTCTGGTGGATTTGTTGGGCGCAAGCGAACGACGGCATCCTGGAGAAGGTGACTTCCCCCTCTAGATCCGTGGGCCTCGGAGGTGGGGGATGGGACGAGGAGGTCCAATCCGGCGTCTGGAGAAGCAAAAAGCTTTGGCTAAAGGTCAGTCGTAGCCGCAAGCAGCGCCGGCGAGGTTCATCGGCGGCGGCCACATCCGAGGAGAGCTCCACCGCGCGCTCCACCGCTCGCTCCTGCTGGCTACATTCCCCTATCAAGTATGTCCATCCTTCCTACCCCATCCAATGTTGACCTGCTTGTTCATCTAGCTCTGCTGTTGCTGCTGCTGTTAGCTTTTTCGATACAAATGCAGTACTAGGGTAAATTTGTTGTGAATTTGTGCTGAATCTATGCAATATGTTAGCACCATGGTCACTGTCAGTTCATCCAAATGCAGTACTAGGGTAACATAATTGTGAAATTTTCAAACCTGAATGAATGCTTTCTGTTAGCAGCATTTAGCTTATTTCAAGCCATTCACATGAGTTCCATATGTGCCCATGCTTTTCCATGAATGCAAGCCTTGCATATATTCTTGCCAAATGATCAATTGAACTCTTTTTCCCCAGAACAGAGAACACAAGTTAGTGGCCAACATAGTGGTATCTGCCCATATTGGTGAAGTTTATGTGGTCCTGATTGACCATGCACACTATCTGTCCACTACTTGTTCTAGCTGTTTTAAATTTTAATACTATTACAAACACTAGTGGTATGTATGTATGTGCATGGTTCTGAACCACACCCATCAGTGTGATACCGATATAGGCATCCTAGGACTGTTTTGATGAGTACAACTATCAACCTATGGCTGTTTTGATCTGTACAACTATAATTTTAGTAGTGTTTTGTGATGTTGCTTCTCTTCGTCTTTGCATTATCAACCTATGGTTGTTTTGCATTGTTTGAACTAGTGACTGTTCGTGAGTCCAATAAATTTTCAGTTTTTCAGTTGAGTGACACCTTTTGTTTTGTACCTTCCATTTCAGGATGGACCGTAGCCAGTCAAATGTTCTTGGTGGATCACAGGCACCTTCCCCCTACCAGCAGAACTGGAACGAATACATGTATCCCCCGTACCAGCAATGTCCTCCACTTTGGTACCAGCAACCTGGACCCAATGTTCCTCATGCCAATGGTCCACAATTTTATCAGCCAGCTGAAGTGGTACATGAGGTTGCTGCATCTAAGGAAACCGATGAGGCAGATCTATGTCAAATTACCGATGCTCCAGTGGTATCTCCTACAGCACAAGGAAAAAGGAAAAAGGTGGGCGGTAGGGTGAAGTTAGGTAACTTCCTCCCAGAAGAAGATGTTAACCTTGTCAAGTCATGGCTTGAAATAAGTTGTGACACAATCACAAATACTGGCCAAAGGAAAGAAAAAATGTGGGAAAGGATCCTGCAGCGGTACAATATGAGGAGGGGATCCTATGACGAAAGGAGTGTGAGGTCTCTACAGAGCCGTTGGGACACTATCAAGGCTGAAGTGGGGAAGTTTTGTGCCTACTATGCCGATACCATTCGAGAAAATGCTAGCAGGACGTCTGATGCCGATAAGGTTACCATTTCGTACTAAGCTTTCTTCACATATTATTTTTGTTTTGCATGCGAAATGTAAGTTGAATCTATTGGTTTTTCATACCACAATGGCAGCAGCTGACTTTGCCACTATCAGAAACACAGCTTTGGATTCATGCATTGTTGGGAGATTATGAAGGATGAGCCCAAATGGCTGGATCCAAAGACTAGGGCTTCTGCAAGATCAGCAGCATGAGAAGGCTTTGGAGAGGACACTCACCATGGGGCTGAAACTGAGGGCACAAGAGATCACAATTCTAGCCCTACTGCTGGGAAGAGGCCAATGGGCAGAGATGCAGCTAAAGCAGTCAAGAAGACAGCAAATTCCTCTGCTGGTTCAGCAGCCTCTGCAGAGTATGCTGCCAGGCAGCAAGAGATTAGGCAGCAAAGAATAGATATCTTGCAAGGAGAGTCTGCCGCTAAAAAAGATCGTTTCCAGCAACAAACCAACTACAATATGGCATTGCTAGCTATTGAACAAGAGAAGATGCAGCTGTTGTGTGAGAAGTATGAGACGGAGAAGCTAGAGAAGGAGAAAATGGACGACGAGAGAATCCTTGCCATAGACATCAGTAAATGCCTTCCATCTCAGCGGCTCTAATACCAAATGACTTAGGAAGAAATTGTGGAGAGGCTGACAGCTAGGCGACTGGCGCGACAGGGACCAGATGATTCCGTTTGATGATGAATCTGGTGAAACCGAACCTTGTATTTGTATGTGAGGAACAACAATTTGTATTTGTATGTGAGGAACATTAATTTGTATTTGTATGTGAGGAACATTAATTTGTATTTGTATGTGAGGAACATTAATTTGTATTTGTATGTGACGAACACCAGATGTATTTGCATGTGAGGAACATTAATTTGTATTTGTATGTGAGAAACAAAGATTTGTATTTATAATTCATGTGCTGTCATTTTCTATTCAGCTATGTGTTGTCATTTTGGAATGTTTGCAGCATGCACTAACATAGAACAAAAATATATAAGCTGTAGTGACAAATTTCTTCATGAATTACTAGTACTATGATTCAAGTTAATACATTGAGGTACAACTTGCGGTACATGAGCCTAAAGAACACATTGTAAATCAGTGATGATCTACTGATGTTGCGATCCAAGGCGGTTCCACTGGTGCTCGATGAGATCATGTAGTAGCTGACAGTGCACAATAGGGTCCCTCAACTTATGGTTTGCAGCAATCCATGCCGTCCTTTCCTGAGTGCTACCTAATGGAACGGCTAGTTCTCCGACATTGGAGAAATTAGTATCCTCGGCACCCTTTCCTTCATCTTCTACTATCATGTTATGCAAAATAATGCAAGTAACCATTATATCATTAAAGTTCCTACGGTCCCAACCATATGAGGGTCCTCTAACCACTGCAAACTGACTTTGCAGGACACCAAATGCACGCTCTATTTCCTTGCGTTCACTTTCTTGTCTTGCAGCAAAGTGTTGTGTCTTCTGCTCCATGGGGTGAGAAATAGTCTTGACAAAGGCTGCCCAATTAGGGTAAATCCCATCTGCTAGGTAATAACCCATGTCATAGGTTCTTCCATTCACTTCAAATGACACAGGGGTTGCACGACCCCTAACATAATCATAGAAAACATCAGATCTATGAAGGATGTTGATGTCGTTGTTACTTCCGGGCATGCCAAAGTAAGCATGACAAATCCATAGATCATAAGATGCGACCACCTCTAAGATCAAAGAAGGATGCTTGTTTCTCCCTGTGAACTGACCCTTCTACCCTGTTGGGCAGTTTCTCCATGGCCAGTGCATGCAGTCCATGCTTCCAAGCTTCCCCGGGAACCCACAATCCTCTCCTTGTTGAAGAAGCCTTGCTACATCAGCTGCGTTCGGTTTCCGTAGGTAAGTCGGCCCGAAAACAGCAATGACAGCCCAACAAAAATGATGTAAAGATTTCCAGGTTGACTCACCAATACGCACATACTCAATAACGGCATCCAAAGGCAGTCTGTAAGCAAGAACGCGCATTGTTGCGACGCACTTTCGAAGAGCTGATAATCCTGGCTTGCCAGTGGCATCACATTTCTTCTTGAAATAATTATCTTGATTTTTTACTGCCTCCTTGATGCGCTTGAATAAAGGACGACGCATCCGGAATCTGCAATACCAATTCAGCTATGAGGTACTGCAAATGCTTCGTCATCAATACTGCTAGAGAACACAATTTTACCTTTTACGGAACTGCACATCACTGAAAACCGGATTTGTAATGAAGTAGTCCTCTTTGATTCTTCTGTGACCCATAGCAAGGTCCCTCTGCCGAATTTTTTTTCGCGGCACATCAGATCGATGGCAGCAGCGAGAGCTCTCTTCCTGCAGCAGTTGGTTGTACATAGCAAGATCTGCTTCATCATCTTCACTCGAAAAAATGGAGTCATCATCATCTTCTTCGTCTTCCGTCTCCCAATACGGTAGCAACCTGTCCATGCCGTCCATGCCCTTGTTGGATATATGCCCTAGAGCCAATTGGATTGGATTCACTAATGGGCTTGATGGATTTGATCCATTAGGGTACTAGAGTCTTAATGGGCCGCAAAGGTTGAAAGGCCCATTAGTGACCTCTATATATACAAAGGTGGGGAGAAAGGAAAACCCTAATCATTGCTACAGTACCGCCACCGCTACAGTAGCCCGCAGTGAACAGTACCGCGGGTGAATAGTGATTTCTGCAGCCCCTCCTCCATCTATATCCTCCGGTTCGTGATCGTTCGTGAGGTGCTAGTACATCTACGATCGGCGTTCCTTCCCCGTACGTGTGGATACCTTGGAGGTGCTACGTTTGGAGTACAAGGACGAACCGCACGTGAAGGACAAGGTGGATGTGAGCAACTGCACTGCCTGCTACCTCGACGCGTTCGTCTACATCGAGACGGTTCCGCTGCATCTGCGCGTCTAGTGGTAATCCCGTGATCTCTGACAGCAGCAGTTCCTGTTTTACGGGGAAAATTTTGTTTGTGCTAGCGTAGCCTCCCCGTATCCCTTCAGTGGTACCAGAGCCGTAGCTGCTAAGTTTTAGATTCGGGATGTGTGCATATGGAGATATGCAGATGTAGATCAAAGTTTTGATCGGCTTCGTGTTCTTGTCGTGATGGTCGTGTAACGAATTACTCCTACCGGCCGGAATTCCGCCATCGGAGTTAAGTGATACACGTAAACCCAGTCACAACGAGAAGGAGATCAATTGGATTGATCGAATCGAAGCTAGGTCAAGTGCCAGGCGCATGGGATGCGTGGCGGCGGCAGATTGGATCTGCTACCGGCCCGGGAAAACCAGAAAACATGCTGTTCGGTAAAATAGTCATA
This sequence comes from Cenchrus fungigraminus, assembly GCA_036936925.1. Lineage (NCBI taxonomy): Eukaryota > Viridiplantae > Streptophyta > Magnoliopsida > Poales > Poaceae > Cenchrus > Cenchrus fungigraminus. Next base: position 108,933,256 of record CM072779.1, read on the forward strand.
ACTTTTCGTGGTTAACTCGGATGAAGACGTTTTCTATACGAAAATTGATCTACAGAAAATTTTACACATGTGATAAACCAGCTTTGCTGGTCTCGACGAAATTAGTTTTGCCAAATTCGGCTTGCAAGATGGGTTTTCGGGTGTTTTAAGTTTGGACGTCGGAATTGCGATAATCTGTTTTGCAGGTTTTGTGATCGGTATGGCCTATATGTGTATGTGATGCATGTGTGTAATTTTTTCATGACCTGCGTGTCACGCGTACGGCAATACGGCTGGAGCCACATGTATTGTCAAAATTAATGTAATGGTCTGCGTACCAATTTGTGATGATCTAATACGCGATTGTGTAACTTTCATTACTAGCACGCGTTAGATAGTTCTTGGAGGACTCATCACATGGAGGATGGCACACACAGATCATGGAGATGGAGATCAACATGATGTACAGGTCAATGGAGATGGAGATCACCATGTGACAATAGGCCATACCGTGTTACAACTGTGTGAATGTCGTTCTTACCGTTCTACTTTTACATGCGACAATGTTATTTTCTTGCATGTGATGTTACGAGTAGAACGATCCCTTTGGAATTTTAAGTTAATATGCCCTCCCAACACTTGCCACCATCCCATGTCTCGTACAATTAGTGGTGGGTCTATGAAATTAGGGTGCCACTAGTTTTCCTTGACTAGACGGGTTTGTATCGGATACTTACACGCATAAGTGTTGGTTTGCTTATCAAAGTCATCTTAACGGTTAAGGACTTTGGGGCATAAAGGTTGGGAGCCTAGACATAGAGATGTCACCCAACAACAGGAGTCATATGTGATATGATTAGCAAAGAGTTGCTTACCGATCTACCTTGTTTACTAGCGGTGACGCAAAAGCTCACTAGTAGACTTGTTAGTTGTGGATTCTGAATCACTAAGTATCAATGTGGGGATATTGATTTTAGTGGGAGTAAATTCTTTTACTCTGTCATGGATATATTGTCTTAGTGTTTTGCATTTATTATTCTGTTGTAGATTAATGGCACCTAGCAACACCACATCGTTTACCTTGCATTCGGTCCTTGAGAAGGACAAGTTGACTGGAACAAACTTTACGAATTGGATTCATAGTCTGAGAATTGTTCTCAGAGCTGAGAAAAGGGAAGGAGTTCTAGGCACCCCATTACCAATAGATGGTAACGTTAAGAAAAGCACGGGCAGTAGTCATGTGATGGCGATCCAAAACAAGCCGACCTTTAAAAGGAAGGGCAATTCTTGGAAGAAGAAAGGTAAGGCCAAGGATAAGATCCCAGTGCCAAACCAGGCGCCCAAGGCTAGTCCAGCTGCCAAGGCTGAATGTTTTCATTGTAAGGAAATCAGTCACTGGAAAAGAAATTGCAAGTTGTACTTAGCTTCTATGAAAAGCAAGGGAAGTAAGGGTACTTCCACTTTAGGTACACTTAATGTTTATGTTACAGATATTTTTCTCGCTGATTCTTATATTAATTCTTGGGTATTTGATACCGGATCGGTTGCTCATATTTGCAACTCGATGCAAGGAATGATAAGAAGTAGAAGCGTGGAACGAGGAGAAGTTGATTTCCGTGTAGGCAATAATGCAAGAGTTGCTGCATTGAGCGTCGGAACGATGCAACTACACCTCCCGTCGGGATTTATATTGGAATTGAATAATTGTTATTTTGTTCCTAGTTTGAGTCGAAACATTTTATCCCCTTCATGTTTGATGAAGGATGGTTATTCATTTGCGAGTGAAAACAATGGTTGTGTGATCTCTAAGGATAATATGTTTGTGGCTTGTGCATCCATTGTGAATGGCTTATTTATTTTAAATCTTGATGATTCACCTATCTGTAACATAATGATTTGAGTCCTACCTACATATGGCATTGTCGTTTGGGTCACATCAGTGAAAAGCGCATGAAGAAGCTCCATAACGATGGACTTTTAACTTCGTTTGATTTTGAATCCTACGAGACATGTGAAGCTTGTTTGCTAGGCAAGATGACCAAGGTGCTTTTCTCAGGTTTTCCTGAGAGAGCCTCAGACTTACTGGAACTCATACATACGGATGTGTGCGGACCAATGAGTACGACAGCTAGAGGTGGATACCAATACTTCATAACGTTCACTGATGATTTAAGTAGATATGGTTATGTCTATTTAATCAAGCACAAGTCTGAAACTTTTGAAAAGTTCAAAGAATTTCAGAGTGAAGTAGAAAATCAACGTGGCAAGAAAATCAAGACCTTGCGATCTGATCGTGGAGGTGAGTATTTGAGCCACGAGTTTAGCAGTCATCTAAAGAGTTGTGGAATTGTTCCACAACTTACGCCACCTGGAACACCTCAAAGAAACGGTGTATCCGAGCGACGTAATCGAACCTTGTTGGACATGGTCCGATCAATGATGAGCCAGTCGGACCTACCATTATCATTTTGGGGTTATGCTCTAGAAACCGCAGCTTTCACTTTAAATAGGGTACCTTCTAAGTCCGTAGTTAAGACACCATATGAGATGTGGACTGGTAAGACTCCCAGTTTGTCTTTTCTGAAAATTTGGGGTTGTGAGGTTTATGTGAAGAAACTTCAATCAGATAAATTAACACCTAAATCGGACAAGTGCATATTCGTGGGATATCCAAAGGAAACCTTGGGATATTATTTCTACAACCGGTCAGAAGGCAAAGTGTTTGTCTCCCGGAACGGTGTTTTCTTAGAGAAAGAGTTTCTTAAAAGAGAAAAATGTAGACAGAAGGTGTATCTTGAAGAAGTTCAAGATGAGCCGCTTGGGCAAGATTTCATAAGTGATGCTAATGTAGCTGAACGAGTTGAGATGCCCGTGGCAAGAGAAGCACCAACACAACCATGAAGGTCTGAAAGGGCACGTCGCGCAACTGATAAGCTCAATCTCATGATCACGGGAGAGCGCGACATATTGTTGTTAGACAATGATGAACCTATGACATATGCGGAAGCAATGATGGACCCAGATTCCGAGAAATGGCAAAGTGCCATGAGATCCGAAATAGATTCCATGGATGACAATCAAGTTTGGAACTTGGTTGACCCGCCAGATGGTGTTAAACCCATAGAGTGCAAATGGATCTATAAGAAGAAGAGAGACATGGATGGAAATGTTCACATCCATAAAGCTCGACTTGTTGCAAAAGGTTTTCGACAAGTTCAAGGAGTAGACTACGACGAGACATTCTCACCCGTAGCGATGCTTAAATCTATTCGGATCATTCTAGCTATAGCTGCATATTTCGATTATGAGATATGGCAGATGGATGTCAAAACAGCTTTCCTAAATGGAAATCTGACTGAGGATGTGTATATGACACAACCCGAGGGATTTGTTGATCCAACCAATGCTAGAAAGGTGTGCAAACTTCAAAAGTCCATTTATGGATTGAAGCAGGCATCTCGGAGTTGGAACCTTCGCTTTGATGAAGTGGTCAAAGGGTTTGGCTTCATTCAGAGTGAAGAAGAGCCTTGTGTTTACAAGAAGGCAAGTGGGAGCTCTGTAGTATTTCTAATCTTGTATGTGGATGACATATTGCTGATTGGAAATGACATTCCTATGCTTGAGGCCGCTAAGACCTCATTGAAAAATAGTTTTTCGATGAAGGACTTAGGTGAGGCGGCATACATTTTGGGCATCAAAATCTATAGAGATAGATCAAAAAGGCTTATAGGATTAAGCCAAGACACTTACATTGATAAAGTGTTGAAAAGGTTCAACATGGAAGAGGCGAAGAAAGGGTTCTTGCCTATGTCACATGGCATACATCTTAGCAAGACTCAGTGTCCTTCGACAACTGATGAGCGGGAACGCATGAGTAGAATACCGTATGCTTCGGCCATCGGATCTATTATGTATGCAATGATATGTACACGTCCAGATATTTCGTATGCACACAGTGTTACAAGCAGATACCAATCTGATCCAGGTGAGGGTCACTGGACAGCGGTTAAAAATGTTTTTAAGTACTTAAGAAGGACTAAAGGCATGTTCCTAGTCTATGGTGGTGAGGAGGAGCTCGTTGTAACGGGTTACACCGATGCTAGTTTCCAAACTGACCAAGACGACTCAAAGTCGCAATCAGGATACGTATTTACGATAAACGGTGGTGCTGTGAGCTGGAAGAGTTCCAAGCAGGAGACAGTGGCTGATTCTACAACAGAAGTCGAGTACATCGCGGCTTCAGAAGCTGCAAAGGAGGGTGTTTGGATAAGGAAGTTCCTTTCTGAACTTGGTGTGTTTCCGAGTGTCTCTAGCCCATTGGATCTTTATTGTGACAACAATAGGGCTATTGGGCAAGCAAAGGAGCCAAGGAACCACCAAAAGAATAATCATGTACTGCGAAAATTTCATCTCATACGAGAGATCGTTAGACGAGGTGATATCAAGATATGCAAAGTACACACGGATTTGAATGTTGCAGATCCTTTGGCAAAACCTCTTCCACAGCCTAAGCATGAGGCGCACATGAGAGCTATGGGTATTAGATACATTCTAGATTAGCTCAAGTGCAAGTGGAAGAATGTTAGAAATATGTCTTATAAGGAATCATAGAGATGATTATATTTCATTATATCCATGAAACTTTGTTCTTTTATTTGAATATCCACGAAAGGCGACTTGTATTTGATTGGCAATTATGTGAATTATTTGTGAAACTCTTTTACTTGTATGGTTATTCAAAAGTTGTCCCTAGTATGAGTTAATGACTAGCACATGAATTAGTTGATGACTATGTTTCACAAGTCATGAACATGGAGATGTATAACTAATAATGTGGGCACATGTATGACATGGGGCTGGACTGACCCAATTTGAGACTTTGTTATATTGTTCTCTGTTTACACAACGCATACGCTATGTCCTTAGACTTGAGATTGTCGCATGTACTCAAGATGTGAATTGACCTACTTAGGGGCTATCAACCGCTACTCCGTAACTGGGTAGTTATAAAGGTGGCTTTCGGGTTTGTCAGGAAGCATGCTGTGAGGCATGGTCAATCAAGATGGAATTTGCCCCTCTCTACTTGAGAGAGATATCTCTGGGCCCCTCGAGTGACTGGATCAAGAAATGCATGGCCGTGCTGGGTTAAGAGTTAACCTCTTTTAAAGGATCTGAATCACGGTATCGAGAAAGAGAGGTCAGCTTGGAGCTAGACCAAATATCGTGAGGCAAAGGGAATAGCATGTATGAAACGATGTGTGGTTCGTCTGATAAGATCTTTACGTATGCATAGGAGTTGACACGTCTTGCTAGAGGCCGCTATCAACTATTGGTCGAGTAGGAGTACTCGGGCCATGTCTATGTGTGCGTGAACCTATAGAGTCACACACTTAAGGGGTTTGGAACATTAGAAAGCTTGCGTATGTGATTGTCTCTAGTGCAAGTGGGAGATTGTTGGATATATGCCCTAGAGCCAATTGGATTGGATTCACTAATGGGCTTAATGGATTTGATCCATTAGGGTACTAGAGTCTTAATGGGCCGCAAAGGTTGAAAGGCTCATTAGTGACCTCTATATATACAAAGGTGGGGAGAAGGGAAAACCCTAATCATTGCTACAGTACCGCCACCGCTACAGTAGTCGCGACGCTACAGTAGCCCGCAGTGAACAGTAACCGCGGGTGAATAGTGATTTCTGCAGCCCCTCCTCCATCTATATCCTCCGGTTCGTGATCGTTCGTGAGGTGCTAGTACATCTACGATCGGCGTTCCTTCCCCGTACGTGTGGATACCTTGGAGGTGCTACGTTTGGAGTACAAGGACGAACCGCACGTGAAGGACAAGGTGGATGTGAGCAACTGCACTGCCTGCTACCTCGACGCGTTCGTCTACATCGAGACGGTTCCGCTGCATCTGCGCGTCTAGTGGTAATCCCGTGATCTCTGACAGCAGCAGTTCCTGTTTTACGGGGAAAATTTTGTTTGTGCTAGCGTAGCCTCCCCGTATCCCTTCAGCCCTCACCTTGGGTAGGCGAGCGTAGCCCTGCGACTGGTCGGCCGGACCTCCAGCGCCGCCGCCTACAAGTGTGAGACCGTGCCGCGGGGCCCGCCGCCGCCGACCTCCGCCCCGGGCAGATCCGCAGTACAGGCTAGCCTGTTGTGCCGCTGCTCCACCCGTAGGGCGCCCGCAACGCCGCCGCGCCCTTGCTTCGCCCGCAGTTCTGCAGTGCCCCTGCTCTGCCCACAGCGCCGCCGCGCCCCTGCTCCGCCCACAAGCTGCTGCGCCCCTACCACGCCCGCAGCTCCGCTTCCTCTCGCCTGTCGCGCGGCATCCCAGCGGGGGAAGGAGCACGCGCACGCCGGCGCGGGGAGCAGCACGCGCAAGCCGAGGCAGAGAGCAATGAGAGAAAAAAACAAAAATTGAGGAGGGAGTGAAGATGGTAGTTGAAATGAGTGAATATAATATAAGGTTGTTGGTATAGAGTACGAGATATAAAGGATGACGGGTGCGGAAGAATTGGTACTGGACTGTAAATTCATGATGACCAGGCAGGAACATTCCTTTTAGGGGATGGATTTGGTGTATGACGAGTGCGGATAGCCTTATGCCCGCAACAAAAATTGCGGTGCGTGCTGACGATGGGCGGGCAGCCGCAACCCGCTCCGCTTGCATCCTTCACCAGATTGGGCTGAATAAATTAGTGATGTACACCTTTCGGTTTGGTAAAAGAAGTCATTTAGGACGGCGACACGATTTTCAAAACACAACTTTGACTTTTCTTTTCTATAAAAATATGTATTGAAAAGTGATATATGTATATTTTTATGAAAATGATTTTCCCAACAAATCTATTGATATGATTTTCACATTTCTAAACTCAACGACTTAAAAGTTATGCATCATTTATATTCCTAATGTTTGATTCAAACCTTGTCCAAAACGACTTCTTTTACCAAACCGGAGGGAGTAACAAAAATAACATCGAGGCGATTTCCTTCTCCAAAAAGCTCGCTTACCGTGTTTGTTGGCCCAGAAAAACTCTATTCTTTCAGCATCACCGCAATGAATTTTTACCTTAGAGAAATTTAGCGAGGATCTTAAGCTTTGTTTAGTTGGGTGAAAAAACTTGCCGAAAATGTCACATCGAATTTACCAAAGACTAATTAAGAGGACTAAACATGATCTAATTATAAAACTAATTACACAGATAGACTGGAAATCACAAGACGGGTCTATTAGTCTCAATAGATTTGTTCGTGAATTTGCCTAGGATTATGAAATAGATTTTATTATTAATCTATGTTTAATACTCCTGGTTATCATGGGAACATCCGATGGGGCTGTCTTTTCCCCTCCATTATTTGCTCTAACTCCCGTAAGTATTTGTGAGGCACAAAAAAGAGAAAATAATGCAGGATTGGATGAAGAACCGGCGGCTCCATTTTTTTTCGAGATTGTGGCCCTCAGACAGGAAAATTAGATGGTCCGCTTCGGGAGGAGAGCGAATTGGCGGGCTCCATATGACCATAGTAGAACAATCGGTGCGCGTTGTGCGCCCTATAGTGTATATAAGTAAATGGTGGAGACCGAATGTAAATAAAACCACGAGTACCATACAAAAGCATATGAGATACAATATAAACATGTAATATGGATCAAATTTATATGCCTAGCTTGAGTCTGCTGCCTAGAAGCCAACTAAGGTTCACTTTTACCTTGAAAGGCCACATGTACCAGGTTTGTAGCTACAATTAATAATATGGAGCACAATATTGATGTCATTCATATACACATTCTATTGTTAGCTCTATGTATGCAGAACACACAATTGTAAACATATATAGCAGCCTCATTAACAAACTGATGTTGCATTATGTAAGATATTTGTTTTGAAAAATTTAAGGTTCAATTATGTTCATTGTATTGACTAATGGGTTCTTAAAATTAATGGTTGAGTTAGATTGTTCCTATACTGCTTCTCCAAGCAAAGGGAGTATAGTGGAAACTAAGACCATGTGAGGGACATGAAACAATTCCTCTGATAGAGAAGAGCATATACAATCACCTGCTAATAAAAAACAAACTGAAGGGCCATAGCGAATTTCAGCTGCATGCTCACCACATTATTGGCAAAAAAAAGAACACATATATTTCATTTAGTCTATAAATCAACTGAGAAACAACTAAGGAACACTGTACAATAATATTAATGGTAATTACCCTAAAAGCACCAGACCAATGGACTACATATAATGTTTCAGATATTAGAGCTCCACCGCTCTGTCAGGTTGTAGGGCTCCACTGCTCTTTCATGTTCAAACTCACGCAAATTAAAATGACACATGGAGCAGCTAAAATGCAAATATGATCAATCAGAGGATCCTCCAGGCTACAACACTGCTTCTCTATCTCAGAGAATAGGAGCCAGGTGTGAAGGAGGTCTTAGGTGCGCGGGTATGTTGAGAATAATTCACACCTTCAGTTAAAAAGAACCACAAATAAAGAAATTCAGAAGCAGATGTATGAAGCATTTGAGTATGGATATACACAGATAATGCACAAACACTTGTCAGCCAAAAGTTTACTATGGAAGTGGGTTACAAATGAAGAGAAACAATGGAATGGAGCACCTGGATCAAAAAAGACCAAAAAAGGTAGACAACAGACCTGGAAGTGGGTTATTTGTACTTCCTAGTTAATTAAAGGTACACAACAGACCAAAACAGTTTCCAACAACTCTAGGCATGCAAATTTGAGCTTGAAACTATTACATAAATGAATGGGGAGCACAAAATAAGTTCTTACCAATTGTGGACAGTCCCCATTAAACCGCGATCATATATAACCTTCAGTTTTTCAGATTCTGTGAAAGGAACTACATTCATTACCCAGACATCCTTTTCCCTCAGAGATGCTGCAAATCCACCAAGGTTAGCGCTCATATTCATAACATTTCTAAGGGAATCCTTTTGTATCCCACATATTTCATGTGCTTCCAGTACTGAGTTACTCTAGAATGCCAAATCTCCTGCAAGCAACATTTCAATGTCAAAAATACCCACCATCACAAAGATGGGTGAGCATTTATATTGCAGAATCATGCCGGTACTCACATTGTCTCAGAAAAATTGTTTGAACTGCTCCTGAGCTCTTCAAGGCAAGGTGGTGGTGCTGTGAGCCTTTGTGGCCAGGGAAGCAATTCACTGCATTTAACCTAGTTAACTCCTGGTTAGGCAAAAGAACATGCCAAATAAGAATGTCAGTGTCTAAACTAAAAGGGTGATTAACACATGAGCTATTTAGTACAAAAGGTATTGAACAATGCTGAAATTTTCGATTTCCTAAGGAAAACATGCAAGGCAAATTTGTTGATCAATAGTTCAGAACCATAAGAACATACATATTGGAACTCAATCCAAATACACAATATAGTGCTATAACTTTTAGACTACATATGTCGGTTCAGCAAGGGCATAACATGCTCCTGTGGGTGCTGCCTGCCTCCTCCAGGAAGCTTTGCCACTTTGCCAGGTCTGCAATGCATGGGCGCCAGCTTTGCTCAAGCCACCATTGCCACTAGCAATGAAAAATATCTTCACTAATTTCTTTTCGGACTGAGTCAGTAATCAGCACTAAATCACTAATTGTGCACGCAGCTTCCCATCCACACGGTTATCGTGCGGAGTTATATATGATGGCGGACAGGTCGGCATGACAGAGAAAAGCAAACGCAGGAGTTGGAACTGATAAAATGTGCCGGAAAATAGTGAGTCTGTCGAGAGTATGGGAGAGAAGACTGCAACGAACAGCAAGGTCGAGAATCGTGAGATCGAGGAGGAAGAAGATGGGGTGCAGTTGTTGGGGGGCAGACAATAATGTAGAGGACGGAGGGGGCTGCCGAGCTAGGATTCGGTGAGGGCGGCGCCGACGAGAGGCAGCAAGGACGCGGCGCCCGACCACGTGTTGACGGCCGCCGCCGCCGCCGTGGTCTGGCTGAGTGAGCCGGTCATGTAGCTGATCAGGTTCGACGAGATGCCGTAGTACGCGAACCGCACCACCACCTCCACCCCTGAAACACAAGAATCAAATCAAATCAAATAGAATGTACAACAGGACATGAGGGTGCGCGAGGGAGTAGAGGGAGGGGGCACAGGAGACCGAGAGAGATGCATGCAGCTCAGGCATGGAGGTCGCGGATCCGGCCTACGGAGCTCCAACGCTCCCAGCGTGGCGTCGTGGCCGGCCGGGAGCTCTCTCCCACGCAGCGCTCCCCGCGTGGGGTTGTGGCCGGCCTGGAGTGCTCGCCGCTCCGGGGCCGCCTCGGCAGGATCCGCACCTCCGAGAGGGTGGGCTGCGGGAGCGGCGGCGGTGGAGGAGGAGAGCATGTGGGGAGAGGGTGGCGGCGGGGACGTCTGGGAGCACTCGCCAGCGCCGCCCCTGCTCGCTGCTCTGGGGCCGCCTCGGTCGGATCCGCACTTCCGAGAGGGTGGGCTGCGGGAGCGGCGGCGGTGGTGGAGAAGGAGAGCAGGTAGGAGAGGGTGGCGGCGGGGACGTCGGGGAGGAGAGCAGGGGGCAGCGGGGGAGTGAACCGAGGTTAGGGTTTGGGGCAGCTGTGGTTGGGGTGGGGTATTAGGCGGGGGGTAGGGTGGTGGGAGGGGGTGTTCGCAAAAGTGGAGAGGAGGTCATTTGCAAAACGACATCAACATCGAATTTCCGCTACTTCGCATAGACATAAAGTTTATACTAAGGGTTTTTGTGCAAAATATATGAATGTGGTTTCTGTAGCATCTGGACGCACCAGACCGTTTCGCGATTTGTAGGAAACCGAAGGGTGTTTTCGCAACATGACCAAATGCGCGCTGCGCGACACGTACCCCGGGAACGCGGAGAGGAGAGCAAAGCGAGTGAGCTTTTAAGAAAAAAGATGTGCAAGAACTGATAGGAACATACACAAAGAGCTATCATCCATTTTGATTGGAATTATAAATCTAGAGTGGGCAGTTCGACCACCAGGCATGATGGAGCAGCTATACCTGAAGTTGTTGTAGCAACTGCAATAAGCCCTTTAGAACGTATCTTTGCAATCAAAGCTTTGTAGAGATATGTCTTGCCAGTACCACCAGGACCATTGACAAAGAAAACCCGGCCTTTAGCCTTCATAACGTGGTCCATTATCTCCTTAAAACATGAACTTTGTTCTGCATTAAGAGTATCAATAATGGATAGATGCTCTTCTTCATAACCAAGCTTCTGCTCCTCGGTTAGTTCTCTATAGTGGTCTCTTGTGCGTTGGTCAGCTGCAAAAAACACATTTATATATTAAAAAATACAACATGCTATACCCAGGTAACTGTATGTAAAAAATACAACATGCGCAGGATTGTGAAGTTATAATAGTGTTACCTGAATCTTAAAGTTTTGGGAGACAATAATCTTTAAGTTCTTTTCCCATGGACATATGATGAAAGGAGATATCTCGAAGTACCATTTTCTCAACCAAAACTTTGTTATCATTATCACGACTAAAGTCCTCAGACAATGAATCAAAGTGCTTGTCCGAGAGAAAACGTAGGTTGGTACATTCATAGAAAATCATTATAGTGCCAAAGAGTTTACGAAGAGCAGGAGGAAATCTGACCAAAGCACATTCTGATAGACACTCGTCCAATGATTTATCAGTGTCCACAAAACCCCTGGCTTGTGTAGCATCCCTGAATGATTCATATGTAATACCACACCAAGTCCTCATATCCTCAAAAGAGGTTGCCCCTCTAACATGATTCAACATAACCCGAAGGAAGTACCTATCACCCTCATTGATATTAACATACACCAATCTACCGATCTACAACTGTTTCTTCTTCACTCTAGGGTTCCAAAACTTCCCAGACTTATTCCACGTGACATGTTCAGGAAACTCCTTGTACAAGAATTTGCGAGCTGTGGGATTTCTTGCATTCATTTTGAAGTACTCAGTGAGCATCGACTTCTGAGATTTAGCACGTTCAACAACATCACGGAGGTCATCTGTATCCTTGTATGCAACCATGTGCAAACCAGGTAGATGTACTTGTAGCTGCAAAATAGGTGGCCACATTGAATATAATTTAAAACCAAACAACCTATAAACTACGTTTATAGCAGTAATCATCCATGCATCACGGTTTTGCTTGATCTCACTGATCACCCTCTGCTCATTTCCATTAGCATCCACTGTGAAAGAAGCTCGATCATGACCTTTATATATATACTTGTATAGATACTTGACAGACTTTATGCTGCTACAAATATCAACATTGATATGGCAGTTATACCACATCAGCAAAACTGGATTGTAAAGTACCACCCACTTATTATCCAATTCCTTTCCTCTAACCTTAACTTTCTGCCCATCTTCCCTTCTTCTATAAATCGGGTACGTGTCCTTCCCTTGTTGCGTTTTTTCATAGAACTAGCGAGGATACCGGAAACGGCATTGACCATCAACCATGTAGGGACAAGTCTTGTTAAGAACTCCACAAGGCCCATGCATCATATGCTTGATAACAATCTCATGCAAATGATGATACTTATTGGGATCTGAAATCTCTGCTCATATATACTTATCATAATAATCTGGGCTTCTTAATTTGCTTTCTGACTCCATAACCAATAAGTGCTCATGGGGTAGTCCTCTCTTTTGGAATTCTGTTACATGTGCCCATGCAGTAACTGTACCCAGGTGACCCTTCTTGATCAAAAACATGTGGAGATCCAGTAACTTAGCATGGTACACCTAGCAACAACATCAGGACGGTCTTGTGGTGTCTGTCCAAGCAACAAATAGGCTACTATTTCATCCCAATATGGATTGCATGTCATAGTAACAAAAAATATGGTTTACCATATCGTGCAACCAAGGACATTGCATCCATGAACCTAGACTGAACATCACGATCACTCCCTGGAAAATGTTTACTCAGTACAATTCTTTTCCCTACCTTGGATGCATCAGCTTCACCTGTGGCAAGAGTGTCAAGTACCCCTAGTCACATACAAGATCAAATAAACAATTAATTAGTTTATTTCAGGTTGATTCACAAGAAATTATGACAATATAAGAAAAATTGGTCACATGATAAAGGTCGGGACGAATCAATGCCTGGTGCTCCTTCTTGGATTACCAGTCTAGACGCATTGACTCCACCTTGACATACCAATCAACCAACAATTGTTGGAATAGACGACCACCATGGTGCAATACGTTGAACTGGCCATCACAAATCTAAAGTTTATAACACTTGTATTCCCGAGCACTGATCCAAATACGTGAAGTCCCGGATTCTAACAAACATGCATAAAATTATGTATTTATAAGAGTAAGAGAAATTGAAACGAAATTGCATTAGCTGTATATACCTAGTCCTTCCACTTCACCATAAACATCATCCTCAACATCAACAACATGATCGCCGCCTACAAATAAAGATACACATGCATTTTTATTAATACAATATTTAATTTATGTATTAAGTAGACCAAGGTAAAAATAATGCTTGACAAACCTTCTGTGTCAGTGAACAACCCATAAGTATCATCATCAACATCTACAGTACACCCTAAAAAAATATACAATGCGTGTAGATTATGGTAATTTTATTTTTTATAGTGCATAAAAGCGTATCATATTTATACCATGATCCACCGATGTGTCACAATCATCATTTCCAGGCTCCTTCTTATTCCCATCAGCTAGATCTACACCAAGGGTTGCATTATAAAAAGTATAGATTAATTAACAAAGGGTAAACTATGTAAAAAACATGACTTCTCATAAACAAGCAGTAAGTCAAAATGTTAATAGCACAAACCTGTCATTTTACGCTTGGTGTATTTCCTTTTTGCCTTCGACGATGGTGGAACTCTATACCTGATCTTTTTGTCCTCCCATCCATTCTCACCACTTGGGAAAAACAGTGGATATCCTAAAGGATCATAACAGCCGTGATATGCCCTAATATAGTGTGCTTCATTTTCTTTTCCATAGATAACAATGCTATGATCAAACCTATGTTGCGGATCAGTTCCATCAACCCAAATAGCAGTGACTTGATCCATGGCTAGTGCATTATACCTCCTCTGATCAACAGAAATGCTGCATTTAGTGCTATGGTGTACTCTTGGATGTTTGCAACTGTTCCTAAACTTGTGAAGACCTGAACATATGGGTTATCCCGTCGTAGAACAGGAATGAATCAAATTTGTATTAATATTAGACAGACTTTTAACACAATGCTCAATACTGTCATCAGTATCATAAAAGTAAAGCTGCATATGATGTGGCCCTTTTGCACTTGGTGTGAGTGGATCCAATTTATGACACATTTGACTGTGTGCCTTAAAACAATACACACCACTTCCTTTTGCAGATGCTAAACGTCGATCGATAGAAACCCCAAAGCTAGTGAAAGAGAAATGTGAGTTGAAATAGCGAATGTGTTTCTTGAAATACCTTGCATCCTTATTAGTTAAGCTTGTGAACAGTTGGCGTAGCTCAGAAGACAGTTCTGGCATATATATATATCCACCTTCCCTTTCATGCAGCAAAATGCAGGGCCTTCACCAGGGAATCGTTTTGCACCGTAAAATTCACAATTTTTGGCCTTCTTTAACACATGATGCTTCTGAGAAAGGTCTTTGTAAACTCCTTCGTATGGATCGGGTCAGTGTGGAACCAAGTCAGGGTCCCTATAATACTCAAAATTAATTTTTGCAAACAAAAAATAACATCAAATATTTATGACGGAAATAAATATTATGCATATAAGATTTCAAACTGGTTGAAGAAATAAAATTATGACTGACCTCGTTGATAATACACCTGAGCTTCATCATCATCTAACATGTCATCACATTCTTGGGCAGGATCTAGTTCATCTAAATCATTTCTAGTGATGGGAACAACATAAAACATATACTCAATATACCATTTATATGTATTATTAATTAAAAAAACAGATTCCACATTTATGTTTAGTGTACCTTCAACACTGTGCACTGGATCATCAGGATCCCATATACCAGACGTGTTAGGTTCGGACTGTCTCCTCAAGATAGAACCCCTTGTCATCGGACCAGAACCCAATTGCGTTATTTCAGATTGCAATGTGCCGGTAGGGATTTGTACCAAAGATCCTACATCTTTGATTCAAAACAACATAAGTGATTATAAAGTTCGATTATATATATTAATTAGATTGCTTCGAGAAGGGAGGCATCATAACATACCTTTTTCAGTGTTGATTGACTGATGCGAGCCTCAATAGTTTTTCTTATTTTATGTTGTTTCTCAGACTCTGATATATAGACAAGCATATCGTTTCCTTTTATTTAATCTATTCATTTCCTCCGAAGACATTACTACATAAATAAGAAAGGTATTAACACAGTCAAAAGTAAATTTTCCAATTTTACTAATAACAAATGCAAACAAATAAAAAATGCCTAACCTGCACTAGAGGCCTTCGAAGCATCGTTCGTAACATCAGATTGCCAGATACCAATGAAAACTCCTAATAAACCGATTTACAAACAACTATTTAGAGAAATTTGCATACACATGGCATCAACTAAATTATAAAACCACACCTGTGGGGGTGAAATTGCTCGCAACTGGTTGTTTTAGAGTACGGGATGTAAACATGGGGTTCCTACTGAGCCAGCCTTCTCCGAGTTCACCAGCACCATCATCTTTATAAAAAACAATATGAGCACTGGACGTAAGGTAGCACGACACGTAAGGTTCAGATGATTACCGGGATTACGGATTGGTGTTCAACTATATTCGACGCTGCAGTAACTGTTTCGTTAGATTCTCTTTGCAACTTCTTACACTTGTAATCGTCTCTTCTCTTTGCATTAATTCCCTCCCTCTTTTCCAAGGGCATACTTGCATACTGTTCTCATCGTTCTTGTGCTTTCTGCTTCTTTCTTTTGGTAGCATCAGCAAAGTCATCTAAAAGCAAACAATCAATACTATATGGATAAAAACAAAACGATAAGATATTATGGATAAACAATAGGATCAGATACCTTATCCTCGTCTCTTCTGACCCCGACCACGTCTGGGTAAAGATGAATTTTGAGTGTTGGTCACGTCTCCAAGCGGAACTCGAAAGTCCATTGAACCTAAAACTAAAATACTTGGTGATGTACCCTAGATGTACCTTCGACCGAAAAACAAAATAATGACCAGGTGATGACGGACAACGAACGTGACGATGCAACGGAGAGGAGGCACAAGAACACCAGCCCTGAATGTGAGCGTGTAGTCAGGGTACCTCTTGAGGAGTTCCCTGAGGAGGTCGTAGACGGCGTCGAGCACCCACCCGGCGGCCCTAAGGAGGTTGTTGTGGACGTACCCACCGTCGAAGCGGTGCCTGAGGATGTCGTAGACGGCGTCGAGCACCCCCCCCCCCCCCCCGCGGCCCTAAGGAGGTTGTTGTCGACGTACCCACCATCGAAGTGGTGCTTGCCGAGGCTTTTGTCGAGGAAGAGCGCGAAGTCAGACGTGATTCCTCTGGAGCGCAAGAACGTGATTCCTTCCTACGTGTATACAAAATAGAAAATGATGGCAAGAGAGGAGATAAGGAAAGGAGATGGGTGTTGTGCGTACAAAACAGATAAAGAAAGGCAAGAGAGAATTACGACTCCTTGTTTCCCTCTTGTTGATAATTGTTGCTGCGCATGCCAAATATAAAAGGAATGCAAGAGAGAATTAAGGACTCCTTGTTTCCCTCTCGTTGAAACAGAAAAGGAAGGCAAGAGAGAATTACACTAGATTGACGAGGTGGGTATGTGGAGTTCGCGGTGAGAAAAAATTTAGTTTTCCAGGAGAAACATTTTAGAATGTTCAATTTTTTCGTCGTCCTGTCCTTTATGGCCCCAAAATAGGTAGGTCTGGTATGACAAGTGGGGCTTCTGTGAGAGGTGGGTATGAAAAACAGTAGGTGAGAATTGTTTTGAATTCTTTCTGCTTTTATCTCTACTCCTAAAAAAACTAGGATGGTACCTGTGCGTTGCTACGGGCTATAATATATTATATTGCAATATAGTAAGAAGCGTCCCACAAAAAAATATTAGTGTGAAAATATGCATATACGAACAATGTGGCTAAGTCTTCAACATGAAGATACAACATCACAAACCAAAACTTCAATCCTTCGGTTTCAAATTCAAAACAAAATGAATATATGGTGGCCATGATACAATTTCTAAAAGGATAGGAAAGTGCTCGTGCTTTGATATGGGCTAATAAATATTGAATCTCACTGTTTCCTACCATTCCAATTCAGGGTTGTATGAAAATTCTAAACTCGTATTAACATATACAATTATGTATACATCTTTAAAGGGAACGCCACCAGAAACCCTATCAAGTATCAATACATTGAAAGAAATCACACTAAAAGTTGAAAAAGTCAAAAATCATACAATCAATGAAACATGCCATCTTGTCACCACAATCTCTCCAGTGATGGTGCCAGCACGTGCTGCCC
This sequence comes from Cenchrus fungigraminus, assembly GCA_036936925.1. Classification (NCBI taxonomy): domain Eukaryota; kingdom Viridiplantae; phylum Streptophyta; class Magnoliopsida; order Poales; family Poaceae; genus Cenchrus; species Cenchrus fungigraminus. The sequence goes on from CM072779.1 coordinate 108,950,772, forward strand.
CAACAGGCAACCTGGTCAAAAACATGGAGTCCCTAGCGTATAGGGCAGTGTATTGATTGACGCCGATGAAGTCCAGCTTGTAACCCAGCTTCTTTCTCGCTGACTGTCGTCTGTCGTCGCTGAGCCACACCCTGTCCTCCAGCTCTTGTGGGATGTCAGTGAGTCAGCATCACGAATAGCTCTATCCCTGCCCCGACAGAGAAGTACAAAACTATCAACTCTGTTCGAAAGAAATTCAGAGACGGAATGGTATCATCAGGATCCAAGTAACAAAGGTAGGTTGGAGTGAATGAATGAGTTCATTGTAGAACGCAATGCCGAGAGAGCATCAGTTCAACATCGTCCTGTCAAAACCAAAAAGAATTATCAGTGCAGTTTAACACTTGCGAAAACAAATTTTAGTGCCCGCAGGCGTATAGCATTCACACCTCAAAAGGAGGTGTATGAGTGTATGACTGAGTACTAAAGAACAGCCAATTATTGTAGGTTCTTAAAGCACTTTAATTTATTGAACCGGTCGAAGTTCAATGCCAGATTCAGATGACATGATTGTCACTTTGGAGAACTGGAAGTGATAACGATATTCATACCGGTTCACTTCCTCAGCTAAATCCTACATGATTTTTGTGCCTGAAAAAAGGACTATGAATCTCAAAGCATGAATAGACTGAAAAAATGAACATGAGTGGCCAGATGTGACAACATGAATGTGAAAAATCCAAAAGCAGCAGTAATAAATTGCACACGAAAGCAATTTAGACAGGCAAAAACATTTCTTTACGACCACTACAAGAAACTATTTAATCCGTGACGTAATCATTCTGTCGCGGATTAAATAAAATTCGTCGCAAATCAGCATCCGCGACGATTTACATTTTCGTGGTGGAATGAGCGTCATTGATTAAATCTCTCGACGTTCCCTTAATAAACGTCGCGATCCGTGACGTATCCGGATCGTCACGGAGTAGCCTGAGGCCCATGCAGCCCAACCCAAAGCCCAATTTTAGCGACGAAAATAATCGTCACGGATTGCTGCCTACATGGATGACATGTGACTGCCTACGTGGATGACACGTGGCTGCCTACGTGGATGACACGTGGCTGCCTACATGGATGATGACGTGGTTGCCTACGTGGATGATGACGTGGCTGCCTACATGTACGCTGACGTGGCAGTTGATGTGGCAATGATGACATCATCACCAAGGTGGCCCAACAAGACCAGCCCACCATTTCAGCCATTTTTCTAGCCCATTTATTCAACAGAGCAATAGCAAAAATTATAGCCCAAAATTAATAGTAACCAATTTCCGGCCAACAAACAATAGCATCAAATATATATATTTTCCCATTCAGAATCACATCAAACTGATCACATACATTTGTTAATCTAGCATCACTAGTAGTCCAGCATAACATATAAGGTCTCCTCTATTCTAACTGTTAGGGGCTGCAGCTGATCCTACTTTTCATGCAATTGCTCATCTGCATGTCCACCAGCCTATATGTGCCTTCAATCATCCACCAGCATCTGAAATGTTAACTTCACATGTATAAGAACAAAGGCATAAAACAAGCTTCTTCAAGCATCATGTTCATTTCACATGTATAAACTAATATCAGGAGAAAATATTACCAAGGCTGATTACAAACAGGAATGTCAAATTGTCTAGTGGAGAATGCATTCTTGCCAGATAGGAAAACATAGGTCATGGTTCAATGTTGAGCAACATAATGACGGATATGGCCACTCATGGCTATTGGATTAGAAAGAAAACCATATATTCATTCACCTACACATGAATTCTATTGTATGCTCAGTCTATTCAGCTAGAATGCAAGTAACAAATTAAAGCTAATTCTATTAACTTAACAATTATTCAGCTGGAGACCTGACCAACAGACAAAGGAGTTGACAAAGGCAACAGACATTCAGCTGGAGACCTGTCCAACGCAATTCCTGAACCTACTGATTTTATCTTCATACCAAGGCATCAATAAAAAATCTTATATTGACTTAAGAAAAAAAGGAATCTTATAACTAGTTTAGGCTCATGAGAAGCATACAGCAAAGATTATCAATTTACAAGGCTCCTCTAGTTTGCATTATTTTATCAGCTTAACATTATCAAATCAGATGATCCAGAAATACTACATTACTGCAACCAATCAGAGTTCTAATCATGTTAACAGTGATCAAAGACAGGAGGAAAATGATCAGACCTTGTGATCTGTGATGGACATAGCAGACTAGGTGGTTTCCTGGTACACCACATTTCTGACGATCTAGGCATCCACTCCAAACTGCAAACATATGGAAATGAAGAGGAGTTTGATTCAGTTTAGGAATGCATGGATATGGACTCTAGCTTCAGAGATCACATTCAGAGAAACAACATGCATATGGACTTTACCTTCAGAGATCACATTTGGAGAAACATTTAGAAAAATGCATATGCCCTCTAACTTCAGATATTGCTATGACATAGCTCATGACAGGTACCATTTTAGCTACTACCACAAGCACTGAGGAACAAAACTACTATAATTTAGCAGAGACAACACAGGCAGGACATGCTAAATATAGAACAGAGCATTGAGTATTGGCATCATCTCTAGTTCTCTAATCTAGATCTGTACAAAAGAAGACTGCAAGTGAACATCAGACTACTTGTGGGCTGCTCCAGCATCGATGCCTTGGTGTAGAATGACCACTCACATTCCAGCAGTCAATTAATTTTGTACCTTTAGGATCCATTGGAGCTACTCAAAGTCAAAAGGTCCCTAACTCATTCTGGCCTGCACAAAGATAAGGAGAATTATGTCAGGTGGGTGCAAATGCAGGTAAACATAAGGCAACGAAAGAACATGGTATAGGATTGGGGGTGGTGCATTAGTCAACAATGATTCTGTCTTGCAATTACCCATTTCATGTCACTAACAAGAAATTGCATGAGTAAACTAATTAGATGTTGCAAATTAGATATGCTGCAACCAGTTAACACTACAAGGAGAGGACAAGTATATGACACAAAAAGGAATACACATACAGGGCAAATCATGAATGGTCCAACAGAATGAAGCAATGGTTGTTCACAGTTCATTTACTTATCCAAACTATCATCTAATTATTTGTCACTAGAACATTCTGTGAAAAGAAGAAACAAATGCATTCTGAAATCTAAAATTGTGTATCAACCAAGATTTAAGACATACTAGTTTATCCTCAAGAGCTCTGCATAGGTATTACTAGTTATTTTACATATTTAGATACAGGAATGAATTAGATACAGGCATACAACTCGTTCATATTCAAGGAATTACTAGTTATTTTTGTGTGGGAAAACAGTAGGGATGTAAAGCACATGTTGATATGAACTATAAGTGTATTCCAGACATATTCCCTCTATTATTTTCTTACAGGAAAACGGCAAGAATGCAAATCACCGACCAAAGCTGCACATGCACTCGCTAGATATAGAAGCCTAAGGAGGAAGCCTAAGTATCCTTGATGTATTTCTTTTTTTTATTTTTGTTAAGGAAAACGGCAAGAAAGACAGGAAGCAAACTAATACTCGGTGAATCAAAACAATTGCTTTACATCAAAGTTCAGATTATACAAATGCTCTATCACAAACAATTAGACTAGACAGATCCAACATAGTACAACACTAATCCAATCCCTGATTGAAGCTAGATAATCTCCTGGACAAGCTAAGGAACTCGCTCCTTTGATTCGGCCATAAACAATTGCATGCCATGCGTTTGATTAAGGAGCAAACTGCAGCTAATCGGAATCCCTGAATATGTGTGTAATCAGCTCGCGGCGGCACACCTGGGCGGAGCGGAGGACGTCGAGGAAGGGGCCCTCAGCGAGCGTGCGGCCCCCAGAGCCCTGGACCTCGTTGAGGATGTGGTGTGGCTGCAGGATTCACGTACCTGCCGCCGCCACCGCCGCAGATCTGGGACGTGAGGCTTCGTGCGCAGATCCAGCGTCGAGTGCTGCCCCGGTGCCCACCTCAGCACCTGGTGGCCGAGGTCGGGGATCCGCACGGCCGCAGGTGCTCCAGGGTGGACAGTGGTGGCAGATCCGGCCGGGGCACCTGGAGGAGATGCGGCTGAGGGGGGAGACAAGGGACGGGCGCCCTTGCTATCGTTGAAGGCGCCGCCGACGGTGGTGGCGGATCCGGCTGGGGAAGGCGAGGATGGAGGGAGCGAGCGATGTAGGGGAGGGACGGCGCGCGGAGGGGATGGGACTCGGGGAGGAGGTGGAGGCGGATGAGGCTAAGCGGCTGAGCCGCCGAGCAGCGTGCGGAGGGGAGGGAATGAGGAGGAGGGCAAGCGGAGCTAGGGTTTGAGCAGGTTTTATATTGTGGAAACACGATCTGAGCCATCGAAATGAAGATGGACGGTCAGAAAGTTTTGGGCCATTTGGGCTGAATCGGGAGTTCTTTCATTTCTTGTCTAATTAACGTTTTTCTTTTTCTTTTTTGATTTACTGAATCATTGTGAAGTAACACACAAAAATAATAACCCTACATGAACTAATACATTTTTATATAAAACAGGATAGATATAGGTTGTGTTTTAAAAATATCAAGAATTTTCAAATAGATTTTCTATTTTTTATCATATAAATGAATTTCTGCATGTTTACCGAAAGTAATTCCAAATTGAATTATATGTATCTCTAATAAGATTAAAAAAATTTCTAAAAAACTATATTTAGATGCATATGGTCCATTTTAGCCCAAATCTAGGAGATTGACAAAAAAATTAATTGACTTGTAGGGAAAACTCGAACTTGTACTAGTCACCTTGTTATAAAATAATGATAATAATATCTAAAACTTCTGCGAAAATTCTAAAAATTGACATGGAATCATTTTATGGATGTTTAAACTTGACATAAAATTTTTAAATGATTTCGATAATGGAAGAACCTACATTGTTTAAAATGGATACATCCCTCTTGTAGTTTTCTAAAACTTAAAGTCAAACTTTGAGATTTGAATACCTCATAATTATTTTGGACTCGTATGCATCTAAATTTTGGACACATCCTTATGTTGATCATAACATTAGCAAATATGAAGTTACATTACCATTTTTTCTTAAAAAAGGTTGCTTTTCTATTTTTAAATACCTAATTGAGACACCTTTATGAAGTAACTTGTAAATTAATTACCTTATATACCCACAATACATTTTTCACATGTAGCAGACAACATTTAAGTTTCCTTCTAGGTGTTTCAAGATTTTTTGAATAGATTTGCTATTTTCTGCCATTTAATTAAATTTCTGCGTAATTTCCAAAAGTATTTCCAAGTTGACCTATGTGTACATCCAATAAGATTGGAAAAATTTCACAAAAATCATATTTAAGCTTTTATGTTCCATTAGAGGCCATGTTTTGGAGATTGATGACAAATTCAATTTGAATTATAATGAACATTCAAACTTTTATCTCAAAAGTACAATATAATAATTATAATAATATCTAAATTTGACCAGAAAATTCTACAAATTGGCATAACGGCATGTTTTTGGTCCATAATCTTGCCATAAAAATTTAAAGTAGTTTTAACAAAGTGAGACTATAGATGTTCATAAATGGGAACATCTCTCACATAGTTTCTGATAACTATAGTCAAACCTTCAAAGTTTGTACACCTTATAATGTTATTAAACTCGTATGCAGCTAAAATTTGGACACAACCTTGTTTTGGTTTTAATATGAGTAAATATAAAGTTACATTTGAAATTGTATTTAAAAACATGCTATTTTTATTTGCTACTTGGGTGAAAGAAAACAAGATGTATGTAAAAGATTGAAGCATAATAATTAACATATAAAATAATACCAATAAATGAAGGAGCGTGATTTTACAAGAAAGTAGGAAAAAAACCCCATCGAATTTGGAGTTACTATGAAGGAGAAATACCAGTTAGAAATTTAAAATGTGGATTTAAAAGAAATATGAACGTTTTATGTGTTCTTCATCTTAAATCAGTGATGTGGCACAACCTGATTGGTGCAAACAGCCGCACCGGATCCAAGTATGAGTATTAGTAATAAAATGCTAGAGAAGGACACCAATTATATCGTAGCGCAGTGGTAAGATGATGCTTCACGTCCTCGGCGGCCAAGGTTCGAACCCTCATTACCTCATCTTTTTTTTGGGTTATTTTGACGTAGCATAATATATAACATATATCACAAGTATAAATCACAAAACAAAAGGTAGCTCAATGGTAGCTTGTCCGCCTCCGAACAGAGAGGTCGTGGGTTCGAGACCCCGGCAGCCCCATTTTTTTTGCGCTCAATTGAATTTTCCAGGCGCGACTGGCTGGCCGGGGGCTGCCTGGGTGCGGCCGACCGTGGCCTTGGCGCGGCCAGGCTGGGCCTGGGTCCGGCCGGCCGTGGCCTTAGCGCGGCCAGGCTGGGCCTGGGTCCGGCCGGCTGGGGCCAGGCCGAGGCTGGCTGGGCGCGGCCGTGGCCAGGTGCGGCCGGCCGGCCGGGGCTGGCTGGACACGGCCGCGGCCAACCGCTGCCGGCCGTGGCCGGCTGGGCGCAGCTAGGGTTTGGCCGGCCGTGGCCAGGGTCCGGCTGGGTCGTAGCCGGTCGTGGCCAGGGTGCGATCGGCCGGGGCTGGCCTGGGCGTGGCCGGGCGCGGCCGCGGCCAACCGCTGCCACCATTTGCTATTTTTTTGTTTTTTTTCAATTTTTTGCATTTATAACATGGCTATGTGTTATTTTTTGATCTTTTTAGTTTTTTTTCATTTTTAGATTTTTTCCATTCATAACATGACTATTTGTTATTTGTTGATTTTTTGTTTTTTTAATTTATCAATTTTTTCCATTCCTAACATGACTATTTGTTATTTGTTGATCGTGACGAATCTGCTAAAATGTCGCAGCGTCGTGGGCCGGATGGCGACAAATTTAACAAATCGTCGCAGTGTTCTGAGCTTCAATATCCATCAGTGCACATCCGTGACGAAAAACCAGAATACGTCGTAGAATCGCGACGAATTTAACAAATCGTCGCAGTGTTCTGGGCTTCAATATCCATCAGTGCACATCCGTGACGAAAAACAGGAATACATCGCAGACGCAGTGCTCTTCGTGATGTTTTCTGAAAACGTCGCAGAAAGTTCGTCACAGATTAAATAGTTTCTTGTAGTGGACAGACAACATATATTTGTCTACAGGCAGCACACACTAACAGAAGCTAGGCATGCTTACCAAACTGATTATTTAGAAAACCTAGGCCAATAGAAAGAACAAAATGCATTATAATAAAGTAAGAATAAATAGTTCAATTGCTTGTGGTACCTTGGTTGTGAAATTCAGAATTATGAAAATAGTGCATTTTTCTCTTTGATATCATAGATATGGCAGTGAGACATTATAACAGTTAAAAGATCATTGCAAAATGCAAAATGGATATATTGTAAGCTGATTATTCATACTTGAAGAAATATCCCAACAAGGTTATTGACCAACAGTTGCACCAGTGAAACCATAAACTGAGTTTGCACTTATCTGAAACATAAGCCATTCAATAATCCGATGTATACATTTTTTATGCACTTTCAATGCATAATATTATTTTTTTAAGAGTAAACATAACATACTTCCATTGCAAGCTGACAAACAATATAGGCTTTGATTTGATGCAGTTCAGTCAAATAGGCTTCGATGATACTACTCACACGACAAACAATCAAACTTAGGAAGGGGATCTCCTAGAGTAGTAATGCAGCATGACAATGCAATTCCGACCCAGATTGCTTACAAAAACTAATGCAGTATGGAAATTGCTTACCAAACAAGTAGTGATTGTTTAGAGGTAGCTCTGTAACTCAGAAACTGAAGGCCTCATGATGAGAGGTAGCTCTGTACAAAACAAGTATCGGCTCTTGACCAGAGCGAGAGAAAATTTTCTTCACCATCTCAAGGAATGGAGCATTGCTGAAATTGCACCAGGAAAAAGAATTGAAAGTGGAACTGCATTAGATAGGCAAGTTATCCATAGCGATAAGAAGTAGCAGCCAACTATATTTTGTTAATCACCCAAAAATCCAGCAATGGTCCATGTCAATATAGAATCACATTCCACAAAAAAAACCCCTTCGAAGTGTATGACCTATTTGTATTGCAGCCAGTTCAACTGATTCAGACAATTTTCCTACGACGAATTTCCATACTTGGACGAGAATGAACTGAACAATAGAAATGCCTACTGACAAATGCATAGGAGATCTTACCTATCAGGCTATCAGGAACTCCAAGAGCAATGAAGTATCTGATATCTTCACTGCATAACTGTCACAATCCTAACCACCACAAACCTATAGGATCTGAGGTCATACCCATCCGGCGGAGCTGCAAGGATCAAATCTGACAATAGAAAAGAGAAAATTAAAGCATCTAAAAACACGTCAGCTGATGCTTTAGTAAGATAAATTAACTTGACTTCCAATATAGGTGGTCGAAACATGAATGTGAAGCTTACCGTCGGTGCTGGATATTTTAACGAACACCTTGCAACCATCATGCCATCTCGCACCGCCTTGCACCTCCGCGCAGCTGCAGTTGCTGCAACACAGGCAACAACAGATCAGAGAGTTGGGGGGAAGAACAACAGCGTAGGAGTCGAGGAGCCGCTGCCCATCGTGTTCTTGATGGTGCCTAGGCCCACTTGGAGACGCGCAGCTGTCCCCAATCCTCACCTCGAGGAGGTCGTCCCACTCATCCACCGCGGATGCCCGGAGCAGATCGAGAAGGGAGTCGAGGAGGATGAGCTTCTACGCATATGAGGGAGTGGTCGGGTTTTGGGCATACGCGGAGGGCGTCCTACGACCACGCCACCGTACTGTCGTGTCATGTCCCCGGCTCCCCGCCCTATGGGGAGGGGCGGCAGCGGTGGATCGGACAGTGTGACCCGGTGTGGCAGCGGCGGCACGAAGGCGGAGGCAGCGAGATGGGGTCGAGGATGGGGAGGCGGTGTAGAGGGCGAGGGGCTGGGGAGGCGTGTTCACGGCGGCACAGGGAGGGAGCACGGGGCGCACCAAGGAGGAGGTACCGAGCGCAGGGAGCGGCGGCGAGGAGACGATAGGGGCGGAGGGGGCCGCGGCGGACGGCAGTGGTGGGCGGTGGTTGAGAGGGGAGGAGCACGATGTGAGGTGAGGGCGGTGCAAGAGGAGTGACGACGTGGTCCCGAAACCCGGATAGCCTAGTGGGAACTGGGAACGGCAGACCCTAGGGGTAAAAACGGAATCCTGGGAGCGAGCAGAGGCGCAGGGTGGGGGAGCGGAGCCACGACCACGTGACGTACGACCGGATTAAGCTCTGGGTATAACCTGACAAAAAGCAGAACTGTAATTAAGCTCTGGGTATAACTAATGAGCTGCCAGTAAATTCATGTTTTCAACTCTACAAAAAAAAGAACAAGATGAACCACCAAGCTGCATTGTTCCTTGGATTAACAATGGCAACCAGAACACCTCTGAGTAGGACACACAATAAACCAACTAAACACTACCACATGGCTAAAAGGTCATTGCTAATCCAACTTAAGATAAAAGCATAAATGATCATGAGACATTTTAGCTGAGAACAGTGGATGAAACAGTTAAATATTGGAATAATTGTAGTGAAACCTAAAAGGACTGATGTAGTGATAGATTGCTATAAGTGTTACACTTCAATCGACTGTTGGATCAAGAAAAAACTTTTGCTTTCTTACAGAATTTGTAATTGACAAAGTTGTAATACAGAAATTCAAATAATATAAAAATTCAAATTAGGAGGAAAGTATTCTGCCTTTTACAAATGAAGCCTGAGACACTGAGGAAAAAATATATGTCAGTTTCTTAATGCTGGGCTCTAATGTCATTTCAACCAATGCACTAAATATTGGGGTTAATTTAGGGGAAAGTATTCTAATGATTTTTTTGGGTTAATTTAGATCCAAGCAGCTTCTAAAAATGAAAAGAGCAATATAGTTATTATATCAATTTGAAAGGTTGTAAAAATGGAATAAAATGCATAAGTACATTCTGTCACTGGAATCTGAAAAAGACACAAATATTGGTAGTATTAAATCCTTTCAGAGGGGTATGAAATATACCTGACCTGCTCCCAACTCAAGAAATCGTCATTGCAGTGTACCATTTATATGCTAAGAGCACAAGCGTTGAGATGTCCATAGCACCCCCTATAAAATTTTAAAGTGCCTTTAGTGAATCACCAATCACCCAAAGATTAAAATCATCCTTGCTGACTTGAGCAATCTCGCTTGAATTACGACATAGATCACCAATCGCCATGAACTTTGAAATGTACAACCACGTTCAATTGGATCAGTCACACATTTCAATGGATCACCAAAAACTGGGTTGGCAGGTTTAATAGTATGGATACCTTATGCAACTGATGTCTGAAGGTGAATTGAATTTAGGCAGCCAGCAGAGGATCGTGGTAGCCATCCGAGTTGGATTGACCATTGACTCCTCATCTTGCAGGCTCACCACCTCATCCTCTGACTGTGCCAGTGTCCCCGACCATGCATGCGACACGCGAGATCCAGCGGTGGGGACAGAAGTCTACCCCACTCAAGAGCATCTGGTGAGCTTCCTCCAATCAGATTGGGGCAGATTGAGAAAACAAAATCACACTGGACCTTTGAGAAACAAACTAAATCATGTGAGATGATATGGGGTGTCGAGAAAAATGTGTGGATCAACCGAAAACACATGCCCATCAGATTATTTATCATACATACAAAATTGTATGGACCACTTATTTTATTTGCAAAATATTTTAAACCGAATAAAAGTTAATATATCCATCCAATCAAAACAAGAAGTAAGAAGGGGGACCTCGTACCTTTGCCGGGAAGCACCATGCTGCACGAGGGAGCGTCGGAGCGGCAACCTTTTCAACACATGCAGCAGGACCGTCGGCACTCTGGTACCGCCCATTGCCGGCAAAGTCAGACTGCATCATCAACATCGAGGAGGGCCTCTCGCAAGCGCAGACCTAGAGCAGATTAATTGCGGTGGGGATGATCGAGTCTGTAGGGGCAACGCAAGGGACCAGGGTACAAAATCAAACGGATCCGAGGGGGGGTAACAACTAACCTCGAGATGCATCGGTCCATGAGGATAGGGAATCCATCGCCATGAACTGCCTCCACCGCAAAGGTGCCAGCACCGCTCCCTCGATTTGCCACTGCCACAGGCCCACAGCCGGCCGCCGGCCGTGTTGCCTTCGGGTCACCGTGGACCTGCCCGGCCGCCGTCGTGCCACCTCCAGGACGTTGTGGACTTGCCGCGCGACGTGGGGCGAGTTGCTCGCCCGAGCGGAGCCAATCCCCCATCGCGCCGCACCGTGGTGAAGCTGACGTCCTCCGTGAGATCCACGGTAGTCTGATCGAGCGAGCGGCGGGGCGAGGGTGCCCTCTGGGTGGAGACGGCGGCGGCGAATTGGGATTTGAGATGGGGTGGGAGCAGGAGCGGAGGAGGAGGGAGCAAGACCGCAGCGGCGCATCACGGTCGGCGGCATCGAGGTCGCGTGGGGAGGCGGTGGCGGTTGGAGGCGGCGGTGCGTGGTGGGGAATAGGGTTACGGGAGGATGAAAAAAAACGGGTGGGAGGCGAGGGAAGGTAGGGTCCGGGATTGGACGGACGGTGAAGAACGTCAGAAAGGATTGAAGGGTCTGAATCACTTGTGCGGAGAGGAGCGGACGCGCGGACAGATGCGCGGGGTAGTGGAAAAAAGACGTAACAGGTTTTTTTTTTGTCTCCACTTCATTTTTTTAGAGTAGAGATGAAATGGAGAACAAATGCGGTCGTACTTTTTGCAGGGTGAACGCACGTTCACCGCTTCCTCACGCGTCCCCTCGCGTCTGCCTTCCGCTCGCCCGCGCCCGTAGCCTCCCACCACAAATTCCATTTTTGCCCTGTCTCTACCGCCCAAACAGGCCAATAGCAGAACTGTAATTAAGCTCTGGGTATAACTAATGAGCTGCCAGTAAATTCATGTTTTCAACTCTACAAAAAAAAGAACAAGATGAACCACCAAGCTGCATTGTTCCTTGGATTAACAATGGCAACCAGAACACCTCTGAGTAGGACACACAATAAACCAACTAAACACTACCACATGGCTAAAAGGTCATTGCTAATCCAACTTAAGATAAAAGCATAAATGATCATGAGACATTTTAGCTGAGAACAGTGGATGAAACAGTTAAATATTGGAATAATTGTAGTGAAACCTAAAAGGACTGATGTAGTGATAGATTGCTATAAGTGTTACACTTCAATCGACTGTTGGATCAAGAAAAAACTTTTGCTTTCTTACAGTATTTGTAATTGACAAAGTTGTAATACAGAAATTCAAATAATATAAAAATTCAAATTAGGAGGAAAGTATTCTGCCTTTTACAAATGAAGCCTGAGACACTGAGGAAAAAATATATGTCAGTTTCTTAATGCTGGGCTCTAATGTCATTTCAACCAATGCACTAAATATTGGGGTTAATTTAGGGGAAAGTATTCTAATGATTTTTTTGGGTTAATTTAGATCCAAGCAGCTTCTAAAAATGAAAAGAGCAATATAGTTATTATATCAATTTGAAAGGTTGTAAAAATGGAATAAAATGCATAAGTACATTCTGTCACTGGAATCTGAAAAAGACACAAATATTGGTAGTATTAAATCCTTTCAGAGGGGTATGAAATATACCTGACCTGCTCCCAACTCAAGAAATCGTCATTGCAGTGTACCATTTATATGCTAAGAGCACAAGCGTTGAGATGTCCATAGCACCCCCTATAAAATTTTAAAGTGCCTTTAGTGAATCACCAATCACCCAAAGATTAAAATCATCCTTGCTGACTTGAGCAATCTCGCTTGAATTACGACACAGATCACCAATCGCCATGAACTTTGAAATGTACAACCACGTTCAATTGGATCAGTCACACATTTCAATGGATCACCAAAAACTGGGTTGGCAGGTTTAATAGTATGGATACCTTATGCAACTGATGTCTGAAGGTGAATTGAATTTAGGCAGCCAGCAGAGGATCGTGGTAGCCATCCGAGTTGGATTGACCATTGACTCCTCATCTTGCAGGCTCACCACCTCATCCTCTGACTGTGCCAGTGTCCCTGACCATGCATGCGACACGCGAGATCCAGCGGTGGGGACAGAAGTCTACCCCACTCAAGAGCATCTGGTGAGCTTCCTCCAATCAGATTGGGGCAGATTGAGAAAACAAAATCACACTGGACCTTTGAGAAACAAACTAAATCATGTGAGATGATATGGGGTGTCGAGAAAAATGTGTGGATCAACCGAAAACACATGCCCATCAGATTATTTATCATACATACAAAATTGTATGGACCACTTATTTTATTTGCAAAATATTTTAAACCGAATAAAAGTTAATATATCCATCCAATCAAAACAAGAAGTAAGAAGGGGGACCTCGTACCTTTGCCGGGAAGCACCATGCTGCACGAGGGAGCGTCGGAGCGGCAACCTTTTCAACACATGCAGCAGGACCGTCGGCACTCTGGTACCGCCCATTGCCGGCAAAGTCAGACTGCATCATCAACATCGAGGAGGGCCTCTCGCAAGCGCAGACCTAGAGCAGATTAATTGCGGTGGGGATGATCGAGTCTGTAGGGGCAACGCAAGGGACCAGGGTACAAAATCAAACGGATCCGAGGGGGGTAACAACTAACCTCGAGATGCATCGGTCCATGAGGATAGGGAATCCATCGCCGTGAACTGCCTCCACCGCCAAGGTGCCAGCACCGCTCCCTCGATTTGCCACTGCCACAGGCCCACAGCCGGCCGCCGGCCGTGTTGCCTTCGGGTCACCGTGGACCTGCCCGGCCGCCGTCGTGCCACCTCCAGGACGTTGTGGACTTGCCGCGCGACGTGGGGCGAGTTGCTCGCCCGAGCGGAGCCAATCCCCCATCGCGCCGCACCGTGGTGAAGCTGACGTCCTCCGTGAGATCCACGGCAGTCTGATCGAGCGAGCGGCGGGGAGAGGGTGCCCTCTGGGTGGAGACGGCGGCGGCGAATTGGGATTTGAGATGGGGTGGGAGCAGGAGCGGAGGAGGAGGGAGCAAGACCGCAGCGGCGCATCACGGTCGGCGGCATCGAGGTCGCGTGGGGAGGCGGTGGCGGTTGGAGGCGGCGGTGCGTGGTGGGGAATAGGGTTACGGGAGGATGAAAAAAAACGGGTGGGAGGCGAGGGAAGGTAGGGTCCGGGATTGGACGGACGGTGAAGAACGTCAGAAAGGATTGAAGGGTCTGAATCACTTGTGCGGAGAGGAGCGGACGAATGGACAGATGCGCGGGGTAGTGGAAAAAAGACGTAACAGGTTTTTTTTTGTCTCCACTTCATTTTTTTAGAGTAGAGATGAAATGGAGAACAAATGCGGTCGTACTTTTTGCAGGGTGAACGCACGTTCACCGCTTCCTCACGCGTCCCCTCGCGTCTGCCTTCCGCTCGCCCGCGCCCGTAGCCTCCCACCACAAATTCCATTTTTGCCCTGTCTCTACCGCCCAAACATGCCAATAGCACGTCGCACTCACCTCCCGCTCCGCATGCCGCATCCCCTCCCGTGCCGCCGCCATCCCCTGCCCTTCTCCTGCGCCGTCCCCTCCGATTTAGCGCCGCACGCCATCCCCCGCCCTCTTCCTACGTCGTCCCCTCCGCCATCGCCTCCGACCCGCGCCACCGCCGTCTCCGCCGACCAGCACCGCCACCGTCTCCTCTAACCCGTGCCGCTGGTAGATCAGAAGGTGGCCGATTGTCGTGTTCGGCGGCTGTCGGAACCCTGCGCCGCAAAACCCTCGGCCGTCCGCGGCGCCGGGTCCGTCGCGACGCCCTCAGTCGTCCGTTGTGCCGCTCCTGGGCGCCGTCGTACGTTGTCGATCATTGGTGCCGCCGTACGTCGTCGCCGTTGATTACAATCCGTCCCGCAGAGCCGTCCTCCGCCACAACTCCCTGCACCAAGCCTGCCACCATGTGCCGCCCCTCTTGCAAAACCCTAGCCGCCGCAACACGCATCGAGGGAGCTGCCTTCCTCAAGCAACAGTAGGCGACGGTGGACCTAGTCGTGGTGGAGGCGTGGAGCACGTTGGGCGAAGGCAAGTCTGTTCCCATGGTCGTGGGGATCTATGGATGGAACGAATGACTACTCTGGATTTACTTTCTCGTACACCTCTTCCTGCAGTCCTACACGGATCTGCAACCACCTCCTTTTTGGTTGCCTCGTAAGGCAGATCCACTGACATCACCACCTTCAGAATAGTCATTGGCTATTTGAGCTCCAAGTAAGAAAACCTGTCGACTACCCTTCTTTGATCTATTAGCAACACTTAGTCTCTCATCTAAGTTTCAGTCTGCTGGCACAATTTTTTCGCTTTGTTATTTTGGAGTAGGGAAAGGGATTTCACGCTAATGTAATACTGAATCAAAATGTGGACTATTAAAGTCCCCTATTGCCTGCTAAAGTTAGTGTGGTATGTAGTTGTTAAAAAAAGCTCATGTATTTTGCAATTCAAAAGAGCAGTAGTTGTTATTTGCCAGGAAGGACCACAGTAGCAGGCACATAAAGATAAGTTATTGAGTTCTTTGATTTTGTTGATATAATTTTGAAATCTGAGACTATGCTAAGTGAATGAATTCTTCTAGCCCGTATACACTAAGTTATGTCAAATAAACTTTTGCTAGGTTTTGATTTTTTTTTCTGGATGTTGTGGTGACAGAGAAGGATTAAAAGGAGAGACATTTGAAATAGATTGACAAAAGCACGATGAGATACCATGTGTAGTAAATCACTAAAGTAATTTGTTCCGTTTCATTGGACATTGCTTGAGTAAAAGTTTACTTGGGAGTAAAAGCGTAGAATCAACCTTAGAGCTTGTTTCTAATCTGGTCCATGCAGGTATATCTTACACTACCGGAAACAGCAACATTGCCGTGAGCCGGTTCCTCACGGCAAAGACCGGTCCACTCATGGCAAAGTCTTTGCTGAGAGGAGCCGCCGGCAAAGCCCTCACGGCAAAGTTCTGCCGGCAAAGAGCACTTTGCCGTGAGCTCAAAGAAGTACTCACGGCAATGGTGTGCCGTGAGTGAACTAAGACTCTCGGCAACGAGTTTTTCAAAAGATAAAAAAAACAAAAAAGCTCACGGCCGGGCCCACTACCGGCCGCCGTCGTCCCACCGCCGCCCGCCTTCACCGCCGTCGGACCACCAGCATCACCACCACCTGATGCGGCAGATCCGGGGAGCCACCGTCCTCGAGATGCTGGCCGCCGTGGCTCTCCGCCGCCCACGCCCGCGCCGGAGGGGATGAAGAGGAGGCCGCCGGGATGAAGAGGAGGCCGCCGCAGATCCGGTCTCCACACGCGCGGCTGCTCTCGCCGGTAGAGGAGGCCCCACCGGCCGTGCCCGCCGCCGCCGTCCCGCCGCCGTCCGACAACCATGCAGCTCCACCACCCGGCCACCGCCGCCACCGACAACCAGCAGCACCACCACCCGGCCGCCGCCGCCGCCTGTGGGGAAAAACAAGGGAGATGAGAGAGAGAAATAGAGAGGGAGGGAGAGAACCTGGATCCCGGGACGCCGGGCATGGAGGGGGCCGGGCAGCCGCGCGTGGAGGAGGAGGCCGCGCCGGCGAACATGGAGGAGGACGGGCAGCCGCGCTTGGATGAGGAGCCCGCGCCGACGAACATGGAGGAGGCCGCGCCGCCGCGCTTGGATGACGCCGGGATGCCGAGCATGGAGGAGGAGGCCGGGATGCCGCGCCTGGAGGAGGAGCCGCCACGGCTGTTGTCGATCCCGCCGCCGACGTCGTCCAACACCTCGAGATGCGCCGCCACCGCACCTCACCCCGCCGCTGCTCCTCACCGCCGGTGAGGGCGAGCGGAGGGAGAGGGGAGGGGAGGCAGAGGAGGGAGGTGACGATGTCGGGGGAGAGAAGGAGAGGCGTCGGGGGAGCTCCCTGGCCGGCGGATCTGAGGAGGAAGAGTGGGGGAGAGGCGGCGGCAGCGGAGAGGGGCGGGGCGGGGAGGAGGAGGGGGCTAGGGTTAGGGATCCGGCCGGCGCGCCTTTATAAGGAGCTTTGGTGGGCCGGCAGTTTTGTGGGCCGAGGTGGGCTTTATTTTTGTTGCCGTGAGCCCAGTATACAGCTCTCGGCAACGTTTTCTTTTTTTGAAAATTGTTTGAAGCGTATTTAATTAGCTAAATGTGGTAAACGGCTTCAAATTAAAAAGTTGTAAAATACAAAGTTTCATAATTTTTTGAGATACACAACTTTCATATTGCGAGTTTCTCCATTCGAGATCGTTTCAAACAATCAAAATTTCAAATTTGAGAAATTTAGACGTGATTTTCGTTGACGAAAGTAATTCAAATTAGAAATGGTTGAACTACAAAGTTACATAAGTTCTCAAGACCAACAACTTTTATTTTGGTCATTTGGTCATCCGGTGTTGTGGTACTAATAGTCTTCACAAATCTTATACATCTCTCGTATAGTTTCATGAAATTATATAAGAGATATGTGATTTGTGAACAAAATTATTTCAATTTTGTCAAATGAAGAAATCACCCTAATAAAAGTTGTCCTTCTTGAGAAGTAATGAAACTTTGTAATTCAAAATCTTTTTATTTGAATTAATTTACTTCTTCAAAATTTGATTTCAATTTACAACAAAGATACTTTTCCCGTCGGCCAGAAAAAAGGCTCACGGCAAAATACATGTTTGCCGTGAGCCACTCTCGGGAAAATAGCATGTTGCCGTCGGCCACAAAAGGCTCACGGCAAAATACTTGTTTGCCGAGAGCCCCTCTCAGCAAACTTTTTTTTGCCGTGAGCCGCTTTATTTGCCGTGAGTTTTAATTTTGCCGTGAGCCCGACAAAAAGCTCACGGCAAAACACTAGGCTCACGGCAGCTACGAGATTTCCGGCAGTGTTATGTGCTGAATGTCGGTTGCTCATTTAGGAGCAGTTCTGTCTTCTTATTCTCCTGTGAGAGTTTACTCTATGATATTACCATAAGGTTTGAATGTTCCAAGTTGCAACAATTTAGTCGAGTTAATTGTTTTTTGTGGCTTTGTTGCTCATGCAATTATCACAGCTCTAAAATATGCCATGCTGTCCACCTCTAATGGTATAGTTAGTGTGCAACTTTTCATTTCGGTATAATAGGTTTTATGTACTCCCAATTAAAAAATGAGTCCTCTCATGGTACAATGACTTTATTTTCATATGTATTATCATTTGAAAAGTACCCAGCCCAGTACCCTTTAATTTGCCCAATTGCTCCCTGCCCAGTACCCTTTAATTTGCTCAATGTCAGGATTTGGTAATGCTACTCATTATTCAACAATTAGCGCAAACTGCATAACTGCTGTTCTCAGTTCTGGTTATGCTAAGAATAACTTTCTGATTGTTTTCTTTTTAAAAGCTATGATGTTTCCCCGCCTGTAGTCAATTAAGTGTGTTCCTATTGTAATACTGCTTGGTATTATTCCTGAATATGTAATCCGCAAATCCATGGTTCAATCAAGTTGTTCTTCAGTGTGCAAGATCAATTGTTCAAAAGCAAAAGGTGCGGACGCAATTTATTAAATGCCCGTACCAAATAAGGGTGTTTCAACTGATCTGGGAGGTCACCATCAAGTGACCCCTTTTGCGCAAGTACAACTGAG
This sequence comes from Cenchrus fungigraminus, assembly GCA_036936925.1. NCBI lineage: Eukaryota > Viridiplantae > Streptophyta > Magnoliopsida > Poales > Poaceae > Cenchrus > Cenchrus fungigraminus. The sequence continues at coordinate 108,969,533 of CM072779.1, forward strand.
GCTTGGCTTGTGGTCGAGATGGTGAAGGTGGCTGCAAAGAGTTCGGTGACCTCGAATTTCTCTCTCTTTTCCATGTGATCCTACCAGTTTTTATCACTTTGAATGTGAGTGTACTTTAATTGCAATGCATTGTTTTGCTGCTTGTTACTACCCTTTTTTGTCCATTTACTTCAATCGAATAATGCTAAGTTGGAATGCTATGGCATGTCTAACTGTACAGCTTAACGACTCTTCTTGCTCTGAATTTATGGGCTCTGAATGCTATTGTCTTATGTGTTCTTCTACAATGCAGTGGATGTTTCTGATTTCGATGGTAAAGAGCTTTCTCTTAAGCTGCACAAGGATGGAAACATAGGCAGTTTGGAAAGTTCCTCAGGTAACAACTTTGGTGAAGTTGCTTACTGGATGATTACATGGTCTTAATAGCCTTTGAACTTTTTGGAGATTGGAACTCTACAATTTGAGTATTGTTCACTTCAACTTTGATTTTGCAAAATAGCATTTGTATCCTATACTGAAAACATCATTGTTAATCCTTTCAATGGAAGCATTGCATTTCCATGGTTAAACATTGTGCCTGAGTTGATTCTTTTTGGCAGCACAAATTCAACATAAACTGGAATTTTAGTCGTACTGAAGTTCTTGTTTACCAATTTCCTTGTTTAATATTTATGGTTGTCAGTAGAAAAACTCGCAGTTCATCCTTGATGTGCTTTCCCTTCTTCCTTGACCATGCAACTTGAAACGCAGGTCTGCAAAAAGAATGAATTTCAATGATGTTCATACAACAGTGGTCTGTCTACTTGGCAGATTGGACCATTGGCTTTTCTGGTGACTGAATAACTATCGTTTGCCAATTGCAGAGACAGTGGGCAGAAGCCTGATGGCTGATGCACTACACTTTTCATACTCATGGCCGGGCAAGCTCGTTGATGTCGCCTGGAGTGATGCCGAACACAAGCTCGCCCATGACTCCAGTGCCACCGTCTTGTTCGTGGACTACAACATTAGAAGGTGGAATATATGCCATGAAGATCGGTGCTGAACTTATGCTATAATTTTGTTTTAGCTATCGTTCATTTTTACATTGGTTTGTTGTATCCTAAAATCTTTCACTGTAGGTATATCATGTCGAATGAAAGTAGAAATATATATCTTGCTTTCTTCTTTATGTCATGATCTTGAATATTGTCAACTGTTATAAGTTGCGTGTGTTACTTTTTCTTTTTAATATATCCAAAATAGTTTCATGCAAAAAGTTTTTTTATATATGAAGATTTTATTCATGTGCATATATATATAATAGTTTTGCTGCCTGTAGCAATGAAAATCACGTTGTCTTCCAATGATTAAACAATATTATTTGTTGAATTGTATTGTCGTTCTTTTACAAATGGTTTATGCCTTGAAATTTGTTTGCCCGTAGCAACGCACGAGCACTATCCTAGTAGTATAGATAATGGAGACAAGTGTACGAGCATGGGGTATAGATAATGGAGACAAGTGTACGAGCATGGGAAAAGCCGGAAAACTGTACAAAAGCGGACTACCCGGAGGAAGGTGCTTTCTGCCGTTCAGAGCACGAATTCTGCGGTGTAAATTAGGCAGCTGTGTATGCATCCATTTGCGAGATGCAGAATCAATAAACATACGCCGTTCAAATAATGTCCACGTACGCAAGCGTTGTTGAAACACTTATCTTAAGTATTGTGACAAGGATTGCCCCCATAATCTGTCATATGTCCACGGCTTATGGATCCACAAACTATAAAAACCCTTATTTCTTGCAGCCCAGGGCTCGGAAGATTTCAGTTTGTTCAAACATGGGTGCAAATGTCGACGTGAGAGCAACGGAACATATCGTGTTGAAATATTTGTATATAACAGTCTACAGCTATCTTTGCATTTACAGCTAATGACTAGTGGAAAAAAAACAGAGTATTGAGATATGTACGTATGACCATCACTTGTGGTCACATCTGCAGTTGTTCTTGCACTATTCGGGTTCAGAACATGTCTGGGGAGGGCCGGGTGAGCCTCTCGTCCTCCAGTAGCTCGTATGGGTCGATGTATGGTAGTGGCGACCCTGAATTCTTGCTCGCATCGTGTACGAAACTTGGCCCAAAGTACTGCAAAGAGAAAACAAGGTCAATCAGGATGAGAACACTTCGATCGGCATGTCCCTGATGAATAACCAAGAACTCAAGAATAGCTGAAAGAACAGATTTTGTTTATCAGCAATTTCCTACACAGTAAAATCCAGCCCCCATTACAACTGCATTGTTTAGAGAGCGAATTCATATTAATTTCAATGGCAGTAGTTCAACTAGGCTAAAACATATAACCAAAATAATGATAAATGAGATGCCGAATGCAAGTAAATCAAGAATAGAGCACATGCCAACCATGATCATGCACAGCACAAGAAAAGGTACCAGCGACGGCTCACCAAATATAAACCAGCAAAGAGAGATACACTGACAAGAATCAGGGGCCCAAATGCCAGAAAGAAGGTACCACCAAGTGACAATAGTAACTTTGCCCGTGGTACAAGACCCTGAAAAGAAATAAATAATTGTAAGAAGAAGACTCCATTATCTGATTATCATATTATTACATAATTGACAGTTGATAGAAGATGAAGATTTTTCAGTAATGATATGGTGAAAGAAAGTCATTGATTATCTGATTTTACCATTACTGAATCAAAATTGTATATAAGACAAAGTTTCTTCGGTAGATAATGATAAGGCGAAGACAAAAGTACCTGTTCATTACCTGATTATTACCTTATTATATACAACCGAATTGATACTATTTTTGGGAACAACAGAAATATGCAGCATACTGCATACATGCATTGATGCATGCGCTGGTGTGTGGGTTCAACTATCAGTACAGAACGGACACCAAAAGCTGTGCACAATTGCACAGGAGCTCATGTGACCCTATCATAAAGGATGAAACAATGCTCAACAATCTCAATAGTCAATACCGTTTTTCATGGCAAAGTATCAACCCAATTACAGAAAGAACCCCAGAGTTAAATCAGGCCATCTCTCCAATCATTATTCTTTTGACATCAGTGCATCTCTTCCTACCACTTCTAAGCCAGAACAGCAACCACCAGTCCACAACTAGTTCCCTTTCTGTAATAGTGGTGCCTGGCTAGGACAAATTAAGCAATTAACCACATAATAGGCTAACGATTCAGAAGGCTAATTACTTCAAGTAGGCAAGTGTGCAACACCCAACACATCAATTCGTGCCATATCCCCTTATCCAATCTTTCTGAGCTTCAAAGGTTTGATCTTTGAGTTCAGAGGAAGCCAAAGATCGCAACTTTTTATCGATCACCAATCGTAACCGAGTGCGTGCGTGTGCGTGTGAGAGTGAGCGAGCTGGGATTGCGAGCGCACCTCGAGGCCCTCGCTGTTGAGCGCCAGGGACCGCTCCCGCTGCCCGTCCGTGGCGGCGCCACGCTCGAACGCCGCCGCGGCCACCCCGCGCTTCCTCCCCGCCTCCGCTCCTCCCCCTTCCTCCGCCTCCTTCGCCTCCGCGGGCGCGGCCCCAGGAGCCATCCCGCGCCGCCGGAGCTCCCTGGCAAAGAGCGACTCCGGCGCCTCCTCCTCCCCCTTCCCCTCCGCCCCGTCGCCACCGCCGGCGCGGCACCTCACGCGGCGGAGGCGCAGCCGCACGGCGCGCCCGCCGCGCGCCAGGGGTCGCAGAGACGACGAAGGCGACGGCGCTGGCGGGAGGAGGGAGGTGGGGCCCGCGAGGCGGATCACGGCCATGGCCATGGCTTGGCGGGGCTGCGTCGTCGTCCGGTGTCGTTGGCGTCGCGTCGAGGTGGCGTGGGGAGAGGACAAGTCGGGGTGGACTTGAGGAGAGGGGCTCGCTCAGCGGCGGCGCGGCGGGGATCTGACAGTCGGTTCGTTCTTGGGACTCGTGGGGCGGCGGGATGAACGGGGTGGATGCGGCGCGGGGGTCGTGCGGCTGGGGAGGGAGGAGGGTGGTGGCGTGTGGGGGAGCGGAGGCGGGTGCCGCGGGAGCAGGTGAGGCGGTGGAGGGGACACGTGTGCGGTGAGGGAGCAGCGGTAGTTGACACACACTTGAAAAGAAAAAAAAACCGTAGCGTGCACGAGCACGAGTCGAGTGCACACCAGTTTGGCGATCTGGGTCAAGTTGTCGCCGAAGCTTGTCGGGTTGTGTGGGTTCAGTTTCCCAGGAAAGGAAAGCGTGCACGTTAGCGTAATGAAAGTGTTTTTTTTAGCACGACACACATGTTTATCTCTATACTATTTATATAATTTATATATATACTATAAAGAGAAAAACAATTAAAAATTTATCTCACCCAAATCGGGTCCACCGTACCCCTCACGTCGAATCCACCTGTCATATGTTTTTGGAAGTAGATAGGGTGGAAGAACTATGAAAGAATCAAAAAATCGCAATTTAGAGAACGTTTCTGCAAAAAATGTTTAACTTTTTTCACCTGCACTCGGCGTACCCGCCCACTTATACCCGCGTCGGGCCCACACATCAGCAATCAGCATTGTCCCACCCAGCCACACACCCACCCGCACGGCCGCACCACGCACCGTGTGGGAAAAAACGATCGCGTCTCCTCTCTTCTTTCCCCTTGGCAACACGCTCCCACACGACCACCGGCCCCCGCCGACCGCGGGGCCTGCGACCTCCTCCGCTCGACGCGCCCTGAGCCCCACCTCTCCCGCCTGGGCCGGCTCGGCCGTGCGCCGCTCCCCAGCTCCCGTGGCGATTCTCCTCGTCCTCGGCGTCCGGTCCACGGCGGCAGCGGCGGCGGCGTTCTGGCCGGTTCGACAATCCCATCCTGCTCCAGGTCTCATCTCCGCCCTCTCCCCCACCTCCTCTCCTCTCCGCATAGGCAACCGCTATGCGTGCGAGCACATGCTTTAACCAACCGATACGACCTGTGCAGATGCTTTGAAAAATAGCGCGCCGTCGCCGCCAGCTTTGGCTCAGGTAGTCCAGGGTAATGGCTTCCTAGAGGTCGTTGGGTTGCCACCATTTAGCGTTGCGTTGCGTGCCAACTGTTTGTCGAAATTCCTACAAGGGGTTAAGAGGGATGCTATTCGGGTTCGGTGGATACTGGTTGTTCTGATTTCTGAACTGAACTGTGCTCTGTGCCAGTCGTGTTTACTTATAATCAGTAAGTCGAGCTTTTGATGCTAGATTTTTGTTGGCAAGTGTAACTTCAGTGATTCCAATGTCTGCCACTTCGTCATGCTTAATCTGTTTCATTCATCTCATTTCCAGTTCACCATTCAGTACCAAACAATCCTTAGTAACAGACAAGACAAGTTATAGCAACCGCACATATCAGACAGTTCGTTGCTGACGCTGAATTTCCAGTTAGGTCTTGAGGAACCACACTGGAGCTTTTACCTTTCAAATATCAACTCTTAAGTGAAATGTCTTACTTGTATATCAGATTCTTTTTTCCCAACATTACATGCTACATTCTATATTTCTATCAGACTGCTCTGTGAAGCTGGTACATCCGCAACCACTACGTTCTATCAGGCTTTAAATATGCAAGCTTATCCTAGAGTATGCTACATGCTGTTATGAATTCCAGTTGCATGATTTATTTTGGAGTTCATAAATATAATGCTTGTTTATAATGTGCATTCGCGTCTTTTGTATGGTTATGTGTCCCACCTAATTAGAATCTTTTAATCAATTGGTATCTGCAATTTCTATGAATAAAATGGTGATTGTTGTGTGTAGATGGGCATGAGCTTGCTTTTTTGTATGTGCTTGGATGACTCGTCATCGATGACGATGACTTTGAGATGGTGGCGATTTTGCTTGCTGGCATTGCAATGAACAAGCAGGCCAAGCGTCGTGGTTCTACGCCAAGGCGTAAGGTCATTCGTCAAAAGCTCTTTGATGATGATTACTCCACAGATGATGAGTCCATGGTGTGCAGCACATTCTCTGGCACCATCGCCCCCACCAAGAAGAAACCACTACGGCGCCTCGTCACCACCGCTGGTTCGAGATTGGCTAGGAGGACCAGGACCCACGGCCTCGTCGGGCATGCTGGATGTGAGGTGCGGTTCGGTTATTGCTTGGCTTAACCTTGATATGCGTGGTGGAAGTGTGAGCTGTGGTTTGATCTGTGGGTTGGGTGCTTGGGCCTGCAGGGCAGCGTGCCTGTCATGGACCTGCCTGCTGCTGAAGCACCCATGACAGGTCGTCAGAAGAGGAAATCTTGGATGCAGGCAAAGCTAAAGGCAAAGGAAGTGCAAGGTGGCGAGAACTCTAAAGAAGAGGAGGTGGGAACTGAAGATGATGGACTCGATCCGGCTGCTGGCCTGGCTAAACGCCGTGAAGCAAAGCCCGACCTAAAGTACCTTGGCCCAGAGCTGGTGTGTTGAAGAATCTGGCCTAGCAAATGTCGTGCGCTGCTCGAAGAGTACATACCGGGATCTGATTGTGGTCATCATGAAAATTATGGCTTGCAGTAGGTAGATCTTCGCTGGCTTACTAGAGAAACGGCAACGAGCTTCGTCTCGATTTTGTAGGGAGGTTCAGCGCGCTGAGCATGGAGGCGTGGCGGCCAAGTAGCGGCGCGGCCGGCCATCGAGGTGGTCCTGGTGGGCGATGTTGTGCGGAGCAAAACCAGAACAAAAGCAGGTGGGCACAGCGGCGGATCCAGCGGTGGGTCGGGGGGGCTCCAGCCCCCCTACCACCCTGGATCCAATGGTAATCCTGCAAGTTTTCCATGGAAATTTTGAGGAGGAAGAATGAGGAAGAGGAAGAAGAAGGAGGGAGGAGGAAGAAGATGAAGCTCCAGCCCCCCCTTACCACCCAATCCTAGATTCGCCACTGGGTGGGCAGTCACAGGAGTGCTTGCGAGCGGCGGGCAGCCACACGAGTGCTTGCAAGCGGCGGTGTGCAGCGCAATTAGCAGAAACCAGGCAACCAGGTGGGGGACGGCGGTGCCGGTGAAGGAGGCAAGTCAATTGTTTAAAGAAAGCATGGAAGCTTCGAGCTTTCTGTGCATTGCACAAAGACAATATTTCGATTTTCCTGTGCCTTGTGTATGGACTTGGTGATCTTTGAATCTTCTCTTGCTGTTGCAGTCCATATTGAGGCAGCCCAACTTCAAAGTGACAAGCATTCGGCGTGAGCTTCTTCGACGCAGACCTCACAAGTAGTGCATTTTCTTGCTAGCATTGATGGTTCTGGTTCTTCCTCCTTGGAAATTGTGATTTGGTTTTGGTTGTGTGACTTACTGGATATGTTTGCTGATGAATTCAGGTGCTAATCTTAAAGGTGTTGATTTCTCACTAGCGAACTTAACAAAGGTACAATGTTCAGCAACAACCACATTGTTTCAGTTCCATTTCATCAAGCAGGCTTGTACACGGTTGGATTCTGTTGAAAAATGCTTGGCACCCAAAATGCTCAGTGGTCATTACATCTTATTCTGTTCAGTAAACAAACTCCATGTTCTTTTCTTCTGATTGAACTACCACTTCGTAAAATATCAGTGTGGTCAGACTTTGCAATAGCCAATCATTGGTTTTCAGAATCGATAATTACTTAGTGCTTAGCTTACAAGAATTGATTTTTTACTGCTGTCTCATGATTTGGTTTTTTGCCTCATCCTATTTTGCAGGTATTTTTTAACAAATACCAACTTGGAAGCGGCACTTGTCACAAGAAACACTTCTTTCAAAGGTGCTAACATAATTGGGCAAGCAGGTGCCCAATGCCCTTTTACTCATCTTCCGTACACTGAATCCCCCGTCTTAGCTCATACGTGAACGTTTCTGTTTGCTCAAACATGATTTTTGCAATCCGTAGCATTTCGCACCAATCTAAAAAATTCTCGTAAGTTGAAAACAAATTCTGGTTGGTAATTACAAATTTAAATGGCCAGCATTACATGAAAGCTGTAACTAGAATACTCGATGAAATGTTAGGTGTACGATCGTGGTTGGTTGACTGATTGTGTCTATACCACTGGTATAACCACTTGCTTCTTCAACCTGCATATTTAACTGACCTCTGCAAAATTGTTGATGGGTAAGAATGCAGTGCATTGACAGTTGACATGCATGGACTAATGACCATTCTGCCAATTAATGATACTGCTAATGTGCAATCACTTGTCCATCAGAGTGAATTCAACAACCTGGAACGCCACAAAGGACACTCTATTCTGCAGGTGATCCATGACGCTCCGCTACTGATTAGCAAGTGAATTTATTTATTTTCGCAAGCACGTGAGAATGCTAGCTAACTTTTGATGAATGGAACTTGTTGTAATTTGTTCAGAAACTTTTTAAATTATGAAGATTTAATATGGGTTCTTATCTTAGGAATTATACAAATTATGAATTTTTTAGTGGCTGGTGCGAAGTCAGAAATAGAATTTATAGATTAACAAAATGATGATAGTCTTTAAGATTTTGCATCTGAGGATGGACCTATACCTCGTTTCCCCTTTGAGGATGGCAAACCAAATCTGTAGTCATATGGGCTCCATAAGTGAAAAGGATACGAAGGTCCGATGTTGATTGACATTTGGCCGCTGTGCACAAGTTTTTTAAAGATGCACATGATAGAACTCAAAGTTTTGATTATTTGACTTGTTCTCTATTTGAATAATGTAGGTTTACAAGTGACCGACACATCTCTACCACTTATACATGTATGATGTATGGATGAAAATAATTATAGTACAATTTTTTTTGAAATAATTATTGTGTTTTTTAGTGAAAGAATGATAGTTTAGTTTGTAGATCCATAAGTTTGAAAAAATATTACTATGCTTTTATGGTTTTGTTGTAATTATTTGCAATTAGGATTTAGGAATCACTTGCATCTGTCCCTGTAACAATCAACTATCTAGCATTATTTTAGATTATAACCAAACTTCATTTATCAACCTTCATATGCATAAACATGTAGTTTGGGTATAATATAGCAATCGAGTTTTCTGGGGTCAATTTACATTTAATGAATCCATAGTCAGATTATTTGGAAAGGAAAGGAATACCACAAGCCTTATTGCTCTCATTTCAGGAACCAGTAGGCCCTGTACAATGTACAACTGAATCTCTTATCAACTTTAGCGCACTAAACTTCTTTTTCTTCCATCACAGGTATGACACGGAGACAATCTATTTTGATGAAAAGGTGTCAGAACCTTGAAAGACAACAACCTGAGTCTAAACTCTTGCAACTCCATTCTTTTCAATTGTTATCTCAAACACAGTGTATCCATTGTTTGAAATAAATTCTCTCTCTCCCCAGTTAGCTACATTTACTAGCTCCATATAATGTATTTGGATGCCCTCATTTGTCGATACTTCATCTGAGTTTAAATGTATGCCAACTCACACAGATGTACAAATATATTCTGTGCTCAGACTAAACTGAAACAAATTTACATGTTCTCAGTACTGTTCACAAGAGATGCTTGCCCTTTTTGCCCAGGGTGTGGACAGGAAAGGAGGACATATATAGAAGCTATTACTAAAACTGCTCGTTCAGTTGTCTTAGGAGCTGAAGCGTGTCCATGCTACCATTTTGCTGCAGTCCATGAAGTAGCTTTCTACAATGGCTGCAATTCGGTTGGGTGAGGATGGTGACAACATTGTAAACACCCTCACCCTTGCACTTGTTGATGCTGCAACACCTGGGACTACAAATATGAGTATCAAATCTTCTGATCTACTTGCCTCCAGCTCATTGGAAAGGAAAAGGAAGTTGTGTTTTACATGTCAAATTTAGGTCTATGGTGAAGCAACACTCAGTTCTTACCAAGCAATTTCTTTAAGCAGAAACCATATGTTCTGCTGAGGTGCCATTCATGAGCAGGTTTCAAAGGAGAAGACCATAATCACCGCTGCATATTGCAAAAATTTGCGGAGGCAATTCAAGGCTGAAACTGAATATACAATCACTCAAGCCATAGCTGCTCAAGTAACTCCACTCGACCCATTCCACCAGTGATATGTGCTAAAAAAACCTTTTGTGAATTTCATATGGTCATTAATACTTCGAAGTGGAGATTTGTCCAATTAAGTATAGTAACAACAACTTGCTGCAATGGCTATCCTTGGAATCAATGAGTTTTTGACATTACTCGGGTATTTCTTATCTACAGAAACATCCATGAGTGCCAGTATTTTCAATGCTGGAATTCTCCGCGCATCTCGATATTTCCTACTACAAAATTACTCTACTGGACTATAGTATTTTTTGACAGTTGCTTTTGTTTATGATTTCATATATGAACCTGAGAACGCAAAAACAGAGTGATATTAGGATGTCTGATTAATTTTTTGTTTTCTGATCCCACGAAACACACTTGTTGATACGGAGCATCACAGCCAAGAAACTATTGAAACTATGGTAAGCATATAGCACATCCATGATTAAAGAATTAACCTATGCATGAGTTTTTTTTGTTTGTTACGATATGCAGGTGGATGCATTCGGTCCACTAAGATTTTGCAAGCTATCTTGGAAAAATGGATGGCTCAGAATTGTACACCAAAATATAATTAGACATCAAGTTATAAATGTATGCAATGTCACCTAAATACATGAATACTACAATTAATAAGACAAACACCAAGAGATAAATGTTTTACAAAACGTGCGTGTCGCACTTGCACTTTACTAGTACTAATAAAAGAACGAAGTAGGATAAAAACCTGGTACGTACTTTTCCTCTTGGATGACCACGCTCCACCTCCGCTCTCCCCCTCGCGCCCCCTCCCACACATTCACCCCCGCTAAAAAAAACTTGGACCTGCAGCCTGTTCGCTCTCCCCCGTGCCCGCAACGCACCCCGCCGCTGTTGATCTTGCCCGCTCTCCCCCGTGCCCGCAATGGACCCCGCTGCCGCCAATCTCGCCCGGGCTCGGAACCGGGACCAACCCAAGCCGCGTCCGCCAACCCCAGCCGATCTCGCCGGGGCATGGTACCTGGTCCGCCGCGTCATCACCGTCATCGTCTGGCTGTGCCGCCCATCTCGCCGGGGATCTCGCCTGGCCGCCAACCCCAACCGCGGCGGCCGCCGTCGCCCATCGCCGATCTTGCTGAGGCACGGTATCGGGTCCACCGCGTCATCACCGTCCCCATCTGGCTGCGCGCGCCCATCTCGCCGTGGTGGTGTCGTCGCATCGTTGCCGTCCTCCTACACACCGCCACAACCCCAAATCCAAACCCTTTGATCGACTGTAGATCCATCAACAAAGCAAGTCCTTCCAGATTCGTGCTAGAAATGTCTATGTGGTGGAGTGGAGCAACGCGCTTGTGCTTCGGGAGGTGCTGATTTAATATGAGTTCAACTATTTATGCTAGAAATTTCTATGTTGGATTCAGGTTCTCAGTTGTTTCAATCTACTACTTGGGACCTGGACCATGAAACAACATTCTTTTCTGCAGGGAGGTGCAGCAGGCGTAGAACGCAGCCGAAAAGGAAGGGTCGTACGTCCAGGAGCAGCTCGACGAAGGTAACCTTAGCTATGCGGCTCCATTTTTTGGAGCAGCCATTGCTTTAAGTACCTAAAAGCTTCCCAATCCTTGCCCACCTGTGATGTCCTGAACTCCTGATTCACTACTTACCTGATTGGGTAGACAATGGTTACTGGTGTTGTGGCGCCACAACCATCCATCCAGGCGGCAGACAATTGACATCATCATCCCCACCATCGTGGTGCCTAATCACTCAGGTAAGTCATTCTTGCTATTCTCTGCCAACTGCATTTGATTTCATTCTTTTTCACTAAGCAGGTTTATGTTGTCGAGGAGAGAGAAGCCCTGCGCCCCTATAAAAGGCAAGCGCCCGGCCGTCCGCACGCGTCCTGCTACCCCCGCCGCCTCGCGCCACGCCTCGCCGGCTTGCGCCGCCGGAGCCGCAAGGTGCCATCGCCGCCGCACCGATTCGTCGCCGTCGTTCTTCCTTGGAGCAGGCCGTCGCCACCACAAGCTTCGCCGAGCCGAGCCGCACCTCCTCAGCCGCTCCTCGTCCCCGGAGCTGTGCCGGAGCATCGCCACCACCGAGGACCGCCGCCGGCCGCCGCAGTCCCTCGCCGTCGGCCGTTAAACGTCACCGTCCGCCCGTGGTGTGCACCTCCACATGATCCCATTCCCCTCCTCTTCCTTTCCCCCACCAAGCCGAGGCCCTCGCTGTCCCAGTCGCCGGTGCCGCTGTCGGCCAGAGCCACCGGAGCCTCCCCTGTCCACCCTGATTTAAGGACGAAGAAGACCCTTTTGCGAGTAACCCTCTGTGGTTCCTGTAAATCGTGAGATCAATGTATGTGTCTTGGTTATCTTGCAAGGAAACCCTTAGATCTATTAGATTCCTTAGATCCAGTCCGCCCAGAAATTCTTGCATGAAAACCCTTGAGTTTATATACATAATTATGTATATGCCCTTGGTTTTTCGCAGTTATGCCCCTGGAAGTTTCTAATGTATGCCAGCAAGTCCCTAGATCTTTAATAAGCCATATCTTTCATGTTCTAGCTCCGTTTTTATCCGTTCAAGTTGCGTTAGGTTCATAATGAAATAAAGAACGCGTTAGTGGTGAGTTTTCATCATGTTTGTTTTCTGAAAATTAATTTAATATTGATTTTGATTAATGCTTAGTTATAAATGCCTTTTATAAATAAAAGCAATATAGTGGTATACACCGTTTTTCATAATTAATATTAATGTGATTAATAATTATTTCACGTGCTTTTGTAAATAAAATCTAATTAGATTCTTACCCCGATTTTTCATAAATCAAATGCTAATTTGCTTAATATTTAATTAACTTTTCTAACTAAAAGTTGATTAGGCTTTTACACCAGTTTTATAAATAAAAGTTAATTTGATTAATGCCAATGCCATAATGTTTTTAATAATAATATGATCTACTCGAATCATAAAGTTACGTCTAGAGGATTCATATAGTTTACCTTTTCTAAGTTAAATGTTTAATTGGTAAAACTTATATATAAATATTTATAAATAAAAGTTGACTAGTTCTCTACACCGATTTGTAAATAAAGTTTAATTTGCTTTAATTCTAACTTGGGGTATTTTCTTTATGAAATATCCTTTACATATTCTTTGATAATTAAAATAAACCTAAGCTCATAGTCTTTCATGTTCACATATGCAAATCGTTCGCTAGTCGTTCTTTATCAAAGCTCTGTCTCAGTGTGTCTCTGTTGTAGAGCTAATCTCTTTCGAGCTCTGGATCTTTTGATCCTAGTTCATGCTCAGACCTAGTGTCCTTCATAAAGTTAACCATGCGTTTCCTTTTCTCAGCACGATCAATGTGCTTCAGTAATCCATAGAATCGAGCCTATCCTTTAGTGCGTTCTTTTAAAGCTTTTATTTTGATTGGTGCACTGTTCTTAGGTTGTTTGTTTGTCTGCTTTGTATGCTTGTGCTCAATGATTGATGCGAGTAGAGTGAACGTCGTTTGAGAGCTTCGAAGAGCAAAAAGTGGAAGAATTCTGAGCAACAACATTACTCTGGTTAAAGGCAAGTGTGTCCTTGTTCTTTTGTCCCAATAACTGTGTTTAATTACATTGCATATGCTTGCATTAATATTGATGGGTCCTATTGTCGATGGTTCAAAACCGTGTTGAAGTTCACCGCAAGCCTACATGTGACTTGGTGCCTTTTTCACCAAGGAAGGTCCCCCCAAGGATTGTCAATCCAAGGATCGGAAGCAAACCGCTAAGGATCTCTACCTAATCTATCGAACTATCCTAACATGAAGCGTAGATTGCATATAAGGTAACCTTTAAGAGATACGTGTATGATAGCTCAAGGTTGATCACATACACGAACATAGGTGAGGTAAAGCGCCACCAAGGGGACGACAAACCCTATCGCCTTCTAGTTGTAGTTCCGGCAAACGAGCAACATCCAAGCATCTCATCTAAAAGCATCCTTAAACTCCTACCTCCGGCCTACCTCCCGCAAAGCATCCGCTCGTTCAGGGGAAATCACCCTGTCATGATGCTCCCTTAATGAAGCGGGGGATCCACGGGCGTGCCCACACAAGGACATGTCTACCAACCATGAAGGGTCAACATACTAGACCTAATCACCATGCTTACGTAAAGTATGCTATATAGTCTAAGCATGCATAAGACTAAGGATCAAACATATTCATGATAGGTAGAAAGTAAAGACGGAGACATGGAATCGCTTAAAGATCGGAAAACAAGATTACAATTGCTCACATAATAGTAAATGTGTTTGGGTCACCACCACCGAGTACATGTTGACATTTCCTAACGCAATCACCTAAGAACTGGTTTGGAACCCATCCTAGTAACAGCGCCAGAAATGCTGGTTGGTAATTTTTAACGTTACAGGAGTTCGCAAGCGCACGGAAGTACCATTGTAGCATTTCCCCAAAGGAGTATTCCAAAGGGTATCGAATTTAAGGAAGGCATTGGTGGATTGAAAAGCTCAACACTATTGCAATGAGTATAGATCATAGACGGAAATAAATCAGGCACTCAAGTACAGGGGTAAGATAATGATAATAGGGGTAGTGTGATCACACACACTCACTCTCTCTCTAAGGGGTCCTAGGCATAGGAGGCAACATACGAGTTAGTTCTAGGTTCTTATGTACTATACACATAAAGCTGGTAGGAACGAGTTAGATACACTAGCGTTGAGGAACATTGACTTAAGCACCCAGGTACCATGGGGAGCTAACCTCCCGCGTTGCTTCCGCACAACTCCGGTTGTTAGATTTTAGACTCCTACAGCTTATCCGAACGTGAGGGATTTCAGAGGGACCAACGACTGTCACTACCGCGGCCTACCACAAGACAAACCGTGGGATAAGCTCATAAGTAATGTAGCTACGCAACCCAAGCACCATGCTTACGTTGTTAGCCAGACTTGACCGGCCCGGGCTATTGTGACCCAGGTCAAGCCACCAGATAAACCAGCCAATTACACCGAGTATACCGTAGCTTAAGCACAGACTTCATAAAACATAGTCATGTCATCTAATTAGATCAAACTAGGTTATGTACACAAACGGATTCATGTTTTCCAATGTCTGTTCAACTGGATCAAACGATCGTGTTCGCGAAGAACACGAGCCTCTAACTTATGAACAAACACCAGAAACATGTGAAAATCACCTGTCAAGTTGATCGAAAGGCCTTGTTCATCAAGAACAGGAGCCTCTAAATGATGAACAGGTGAAGAACACATGAACAAATCACTCATGTATACTAACACAACTTTATATGAAATTGCTGAATGACTGAAGTAGATCAAAGTCATACAAATGAAATAAGATACAAGAGAACTCATACCTAGATCCTAAAATAGACTTGGAACCTGAATTAGAACTACTCTAGCCTACCTCCTAGCCTTGAGACTAAAAGTCAGAGAGGTGTTGCAAGTGTGGATGTCTCATAAGTGAGCCCCCTCTCCTTCTATTTATAGGCCCGGGCATCGGCGTGGAATGGATGCAAACACCCCGGGAGCCTAGGACCAATAGGGAAGCACCACGTGGAAGCACAGTACAGGCCGAGCCAGGGTCGGTTCGGCCGACCCCCTGGTGGGCCTCCCTGGCTTGTGCTATCTCCTGGTGGCTGTCCTGTGGGTCCTTAGGTCGGTTCCCGGTGTCCACCCTGTTTTGGCGCGATTTGCATGCCTTTGTGGGCCCATGGATCCATTTGACATCCACGTGTCACGCTCTGATTCGTCGGGGGTTGCTTCACTTGGATTGCTTGCATGGCATGCATGCATGGCTCCCTTGTTGGCAGGTGTGCATGCATGGCATCCTTGTTGGCAGCCCACCTAGGATGAGGTGATGTGGCATGGACCATAGAAGGTGAGATTGTCACTCTTTTCCTGCTTATTTTCCTGCAATCAAATAATCTCCAAGGATAAGGGGGACTACATTATTCTTAACTAAATACATGTAAGAAATGCCTTATGCTCCTTTATTCATGAGTATATTGACGGCTAAAGTAGGTACTTAACAGCCGTCAGCAACTCCCCCATGCTAGCCTCTTGCTCATCCCGAGCAAGAGATTAAGGACTTAGGTTGGTTGATCAGGAGTTGCTACGATGTTGTATTCCTAATGTATAACAAGATACAGCTAGGTACTCTATCAAGGATTGAAGAAGTTAGCATTGATCTTACCTTACACTCGATTGATATGGGGCGTGTAGCTTCACCTGCCTTGGGCGGTTGAAAGATAGAATGGTTGTATAAAGATTACCAATCACATGTACCTTGATTAGTTATCAATCCAGAGGTTTTGCTGGTTTTTTCAAAAAGAAATCAAAGTTCCTCAAATGATACTCTCGGATCGCTCAATGTGTATGATTCCTCACCAAGGCATGGTTTTGCCTTCTTTCACTACCTACTTCTAATAGGCTGATATATGGAGCTGTAGGAAGGGAAAACATGCAGCATACCTGTTTCTCATGTATTGTCGAGTTGAAAACCGGATCCTTGGGAGAACAAGTCATACACCCTGATCAAGATGTGCAAAAGTGTGTGTATGGTGGATGGATAATGAACTCCTATTTGCATGATTTTACTCTCCCCCTTTTCGAAATTTTCGAGACTTGGGCTATGTCTCTTTATTCTCTCCCTTTTTTTCTCTTTTTTTATGAACATAGCCCCATAGTCCTTGCTGAATATTTTTGGAGGGAGAGTAATCATGTAACATGCACGGAGCTTTATTTTGTGGAAAGGATGGGGGATGGATGAAATGATGGTTGCTAACTTCCAGTGTAGAAGTTTCGCATATGGTGGTGTGTACGTGATCTTGATCATAGGAGTAACGACAAGTTTACTCGCCGAGGGTCACAACAATTCGACAAGGCTCAATGAAGAAATCATGTAGCATATGTGGAGGTTAACAGAAGCTAAGATCTACATATGACCTTGGATAGGAATTTCTTATCATTGAGGAACTTATCATTTTAACATTTTTTCAAAAGAAAACTCCGGATATCAAACATCACTTAGTACTAGCTCATAGCAACTCTATTATACCATATCATACCTCGCAACAACTTAGGCAAAGATCATGCTTTTTGCTACCCACAAATTTCAAGCTCAGGTTCGATCATACTAGCCAACAAACTCAAAACTTGGATAGGGTACTAAGTTGTAAACAAGGCATACAAGAGGAATAAATAAAGCAACTATTCATCATTTCAACCATGGAGAATAAGAACACTCTTACCGCGCATATGAAAACAAACTAATTTAAGAAAGCAAATAAATATTTTTGGTCTTTTTAACTTTTCAAATTTTTATGTGTTTTTAGCATATGGGGTTATGAAAACAATAGAAGATACAAGTTACCTCAGAATGGGGGTCCTCCCCCAAGCTAGCTTCAGGCTCACTATTGCGGAGGGTGGTATCCCATCCACGCGTAGTAAGCCCTCTGCTCCTCCAGCTGTCACAGCTGTCTCTGCTCCATGATGTGAAGTCTCTCATCAGTCATACGCTGCCAGTCTCGAGTGGACTCAGCCTGCTGGTGCATTGTCTCCTCCATGGTACCGACACGGATGTTAAGCTCGCTCATCTGCTGAGTGAGGGTGGCCCCACGAGATGACGAGCGCAACCCGGACGATGAGGACGAGTCCCCGTAGGTAGCACCGGCGGGCCCAACCCACTCGCCACTCCCTACACTAGCCCAGGTCGAGCTACTCACACCCGGCTGACTCATGGGTTGGTCCCAACCGGGGGCATATCCGGGTGTAACTCCAGATATGTACCTGGCCGAGGCCCATGCGCCAGACAGCGGTGGGGTAGGCTGAGGCTGTGGCTGAGGCGACAGCTGTGGTGACGGCTGTGGCGGCGGATGTTGAGGTGGTTGCTGTGCTGTCGCTGCCCTCCTCGATGCACTCCTAGTGACCCTGTCTCTAGAAACACTAGAACGACGAGGTTCCTCAAGAGGAACGGTCAGTGGCCCTTGGCCGTACAAATGGAAATCCGGGTTAGGTAACCGAATCTGGTTTGCATGGCCAGGGTAGAATAAAACCAAAGAATCATCCTGGCCCTTTTTAAGAGTATGTCCTTGAATCAGATACGCCACATCTATCATGGCCCGGGGAGAATCAATGTAGGGAACATTAGCCCCTTGTGTAATCCCAAGACTCGAAATGATACGTGTGATCAGAGACGTACACTCAATAGAACCCATCATCCTAAAATTTGTCAACCGCTGCCGAATCATAGCTTGCACTAGGGAGATTTTGATCTGTCTGACTGTGGCATATAATATCCTCATCTCGTCTGTGCGCACAGGTCGAACGTCATCCCTTGGAAAGAGAGTGACGGCGAGCCACTTGTGCCACAGTCGGAGAGTGGGATGCGTGATATCGTTGCACCGAGGTGCTAACTTGCCATGGACAGGCCGACCAGAAAGCTCTTCCCAAAAACTATCTCGAATAAAATCACTGCAAGCTTGATCGAGAGAAATAGCACAACGACGATGAAAACCGAGAGCACGACTAAGATCTGGCCATGAGACTCGATACGACGTTCCATGGAAACGAAATGTAATACCGGTCTCATCCTCCCGAAGAGTACAGAGGAACTGGATGGTGAGAGGCCTAGAACCGATCTCCCACACCGGAACAAAGTTCTCCCAACCAAGAGCACGCCAAATGGAATCGAACTCAGAGTCCATACCTGCTTTCTCGAGAATGGCCGAGTCGAACTCCTTGGTGTTGGCGAAGACTCGATCCTCGATGAGAGCGTAGGCTTGTCTCTCCCGGTCGTCCCTCAAGTCGATGAAGGCGGCATTAGCGTCGAACACTCCTTCGGCTTGTGGCGTGGGTAGCCCCTCTTCTTCCTCTTCTTCACGGTCGGTTGACATTGGACTCAGTATAGCTCTGGAGTGGTGAGACGAGCCCTCCCCGTCTCTCGAACGGCGTGAGCGGGTCACCTTCCGGTATGCACCGGCGATCCAACTCATCTTGCAAAACAATGGGACAGCACGAGCAACTCGGTGATGGATTAGTGAAATCGAAATGAAATCCTTACCGAGGTTGCTCTACCAATATTCAATATTCAGCGACAAATTGGAGAGAGTGCTTGACACTTCCACTTGAGCAAGAAATCCAAGAAAACCAAAGAGCAAGAGCAAAGAGGGAGAGAAGGTGATGGAAATGAGTGAATGGGTGAAGAAACCCCTCAATCCCCTTCTATTTATAGGCAACCGAGCCAGGCACCGGGGGAAAGGACAACAGCAACGGCTAGGAGCCGTTGGAGGAGGCGGGGCCCACATGACTGTTGGCCTGGGTCGGCCGACCCCTGGGGTCGGCCGAACCCCTGCCAGGCCCGCCTGCCTCCAACTTTTTGCAACGACTCTCTAACGGTTACCTGATGCCCTGCCCAGATGTCTAGGTCCAGATTCGCCCAAAATTTTGCTCGAACAATTTTTCTTAGGATTTTCCAACTCAAGAATTTATTTTCAGAATTTTTATTTGAAAAGGGAAATTTGGCTAGAAAAATCTAGCATGCAGATGCAAGGTTGGAAAATTCAAATATTCATTTGGAAAAATCAAATAAAATTTTGAAAGGAAAATATGAGATAACTACCAATTTTACCTTTTGGAAAAAAGGACTCATCTTTTTAAGTCTGAGAGCGAGACTTTTCTCGGTGATCAATTCCACTCATCACCCCGTTCCTGAGAAATAGATGGAGATGACTTCTGTATTTCCCGCCACACCTTTCTTGTTTTCTTAGGCTTTGTTGAAGTGGTGGGAAGTCATTGGGGTTGTGGCTCTGTCCATGCCCCTGATTGCTCATTTTTGCCCTGCAGTGTATAGCATTTCTCTTCTGTTGCCTGAAATCGGAACATCAAGTTCGTCTTCCCAATGCGGAATCGGATCGTTCCGGCTCTGACATTGATCCTTGTGTTGGCGTCACTTAGGAATGGTCTCCCAAGAATGAGGGGCATTCCCTCATCGTCTTGCATATCAAGGACCACGAAGTCCGCAAAGTTGCATGAACCTTGGATGAATACCAATAAGTTCTCTACTATCCCCTCTGGATATCAGATCGATGCATCAGCTAGTTGGACGGTCGTCGCAGTTGGAGTTAGAGCTGGATATCCCAATTGTTCAAACATGGCCTTGGACATAAGGTTAACACTTGCACCAAGGTCACAGAGAGCATGCTTAATCTTCTTGTAATATATCTTGCACGTGATAGCCGGATAACCATGATCTTTCTTATGTGTGATTGTTGAAGATTCCCATGGGTCAAGTACCTGCTGTATAGGCTTCCCTGCATAGTCAGTGGCTTGTGCCCACCCAGATAGCTTACCCCATCTGGTGGACACTACACAAACATTTTCGCAGGAAGATACGGGTTGCCTCGGAATCTTCCCGTCTTCAGCAGAGAGAACCAAAGCAGCTAATTGAGCCAACTGGGTTTCTATCATCTTATTAAATTTCAACTGGTCCTTAAGAGCAGATGAAAGGCTATCAATTTTAACATTAAGGCTCTCAAAAGCCTTATCATAGGCAGTTGTTTTCTTATTAAAGCCTTCATTAATCTTAGCTTGCCGAAAGACTAGATCTTTCAAGGAAGGTTGGTTTGGGTTGAAAGAATTACCTTGATTACCTCCTTGATAATAAGGGCGCGATTGATTCCACGTTTGACCTCCTTGTGGACGATAACCGTTGTTGTTACCGTTCATGTACATCACATCCTCCTAAGTAGCAGGGCAGTAATTCCCTGAATGCCCAGTATTACCACATACTTCGCAAGTCATGCGAGCATCCATAGCTTGAGTAGTGGTGGCCATGGCGACCTTCTCATTGGCTAGATCATCCATTCTCTTCATCATTAGGTCCATCTTGGCGTGCAACATATCCGCTTCCTTGACGGTATGTGTACCCCTTTGACGTGGCTAGAGTCGATCATCACTCCACCCTTGATTGGTAACCATCTTCTCAATCAGTGTAGTAGCTTCAGTAATAGTAAGAGAGAAGAAGGCCCCTCTAGCTGCAGCATCAATATGGCCTCGGGCTGTCGGAGTTAGCCCATTATAGAAACTCTGAAGAATAAGCCAGTTGTCCATCCCATGATGAGGACACGCCAGAATGTACTCCTGGAGCCTCTCCCAAGCTTCTGGGATAGTCTCATTTGCCGCTTGCTGGAAACTTGAAATTCGCCCCCGAAGGACAATTGTTTTGCCCAATGGAAAGAACTTCGCGAGGAATGCTGCGGAGCACTTTGCCCAAGTGTTAATCTTTGCACGGTTAGCATAGAACCACTGCTTCGCCTTTCCCAGGAGTGAGAAGGGAAACAGTCGCAGATGAATAGCATCTTCCTCCACTCCTTGTATAGTGAAGGTACTGCACAGTTCCAAGAACTGCTGCAGGTGGGCGCTCGCGTCTTCATTAGGCTTGCCACAGAATCGGCTAGCCTGTACCATCGTGATTAAGCCAGTCTTGATCTCGAAGTTTCCATTCCTAGTGTTGATCAGAGGGCCTGTCGGCACCTGGTCAGCAGAGGGAGCGGAGTACTCGTGGAGAGTCTTCTCGACAGGGTTGGCCATGGAAGTTGATGCGGATGGCACAAAGGAAGCTGGATCGACTTCTGAACGTTCACGCAAAGGAGAGTCGAAATGAGTTCGTGCCTTCCTTACGAGTGACTCAGGATCTTCAGTAAAAGTCGGCGGTAAGTCAAAACCAGTCATGCACTACCTGTCTTCATCATCAATAGACAAAGAAGACAATCCAAGTTCGTCTGCATTGAGAACTGTTTTATTCCTGTCATGATTATAAACATATGCAAAGTGTTGATATGTCATCCTTAAGCCTTCCCCGGCAACGGCGCCAGAAATGCTTGTTGACATTTCTTAACATAATCACCTAAGAACGGGTTTGGAACCCATCCTGGTAATAGCGCCAGAAATGCTGGTTGGTAATTCTTAACGTTACAGGAGTCCGCAAGCACACAGAAGTACCATTGTAGTATTTCCCCAAAGGAGTATTCCAAAGGGTATCGAATCCAAGGAAGGCATTGGTGCATTGACAAGCTCAACACTATTGTAATGAGTATAGATCATAGATGGAAATAAATCAGGCACTCAAGTACAGGGGTAAGATAATGATAATAGGGGTAGTGTGATCACACACACACTCTCTCTCTAAGGGGTCCTAGGCATAGGAGGCAACATACGAGTTAGTTCTAGGTTCTTATGTACTATACACATAAAGCTGGTAGGAATGAGTTAGATACACTAGCGTTGAGGAACATTGACTTAAGCACCCAGGTACCATGGGGAGCTAACCTCCCGCGTTGCTTCCGCACAACTCCGGTTGTTAGATTTTAGACTCCTACAGCTTATCCGAACGTGGGGGATTTCAGAGGGACCAACGGCTGTCACTACCACGGCCTACCCCAAGACAAACCGTGGGATAAGCTCATAAGTAAGGTAGCTACACAAACCAAGCACCATGCTTACGTTGTTAGCCGGACTTGACCGGCCCAGGCTATTGTGACCCAAGTCAAGCCACTAGATAAACCAGCCAATTACACCGAGTACCGTAGCTTAAGCTCAAACTTCATACAACGCAGTCATGTCATCTAATTAGATCAAACCAGGTTATGTACACAAACGGATTCGTGTTTTCCTATGTCTGTTTGCGAAGAACACGATCCTCTAACTTATGAACAAACACCAGAAATATGTGAAAGTCACCCGTCAAGTGGATCGAAAGGCCTTGTTCATCAAGAACAGGAGCCTCTAAATGATGAACAGGTGAAGAACACATGAACAAATCACTCATGTATATTAACACAACTTTATATGAAATAGCTGAATAACTGAAGTAGATCAAAGTCATACAAATGAAATAAGATACAAGAGAACTCATACCTAGATCCCAAAGTAGACTTGGAACCTGAATTAGAACTACTCTAGCCTACCTCCTAGCCTTGAGACTAAAAGTGAGAGAGGTGTTGCAAGTGTGGATGTATCATAAGTGAGCCCCCTCTCCTTCTATGTATAGGTTTAGGGCACCGGCGAGGAATGGATGCAAACACCCCGGGAATGGCGCCTAGGACCAATAGGGAAGCACCACGTGGAAGCACAGGACAGGCTGAGCCAGGGTCGGTTCGGCCGACCTGTGGGGTCGGCTGACCCACTGGTGGGCCCCCTGGCTTGTGCTTTCTCCTGGTGGCTGTCCCGTGGGTCCTTAGGTCGGTTCCCGGTGTCCACCCTGTTTTGGCGCGATTTGCATGCCTTTGTGGGCCCATGGATCCATGTGACGTCCACGTGTCACGCTCTGAGTCGTCGGGGGTTTCTTCACTTGGATTGCTTGCATGGCATGCATGCATGGCTCCCTTGTTGGCTGGTGTGCATGCATGGCATCCTTGTTGGCAGCCCACCTAGGATGAGGTGATGTGGCATGGACCATAGAAGGTGAGTTTGTCACTCTTTTCCTGCTTATTTTCCTGCAATCAAATAATCTCCAAGGACAAGTGGAACTACATTATTCATAACTAAATACGTGTAAGAAATGCCTTATGCTCCTTTATTCATCAATATATTGACGGCTAAAGTAGGTACTTAACAGCTGTCAACAGTACATACCATTGATGACCTCAACTAGCTCCGGAACTCCGCCATGGCACAACCACGCAGGGCGGCCCTGGCGGCTAGGGTTGGCCTAGGCCATCCCCTGGACAACTTCTAGGACTCCGCCGCCGTCGTCTCCCTCCGGTGCTCACTTCTAGGTTTCGCCGAGTTCTGATGATTGGATGTGGCAGCCGTCGGAGGCAGGGGGTATAAATGAGCCGTGGAGCGTGTAGGTCAAAGGGGAGGCCGAACCGGGTCCAGAACACCATAGGCCGGTCGGCATGGGCTGACCGGCCCAGGCCTTTTTCGGCCCGGTTCGGGCCCATCTTCGGCCACAATGCTTCCCGCACTTTCTTGAATATTTGCCGAAGTCCATGTGGGTCCTTGACGTCGTTTTTCTCGCGGTTTAGATAGGGGTGCTTGGCGTGCAAACTCCCACATCTTCTGTTTGGGTCCTCGGGGTTTCATGGCTTCATGCTTCGGTCCTCGGGTCATTTAGAGTCATGTTCACTTCGTGTCTTGACTCGTGCCGGGCTTCGTAATCTTCTCACAAAGTGCTAGATGAACTCCACCCGGAAGTCCTCATTTAGGTACCTAATTCCTGCGTAAACAGCATACTCCAAAACCCACGTGCAAGTGCGAACTTGTTACATCATTAGTGTGCCTAGTGGCGGGTTAGTTATAAATCAAAGCTCAAACCAAAGTGTAACAAGTGCTCTTGGTTGACGGAAATTGACCGTCAACATACCCCCATGCTTAAACCTTGCTCGTCCTTGAGTAAGCCTTTAATGGATTTCAGTATTGCCTTTCAATGTTCATACCCTGCACTTGTTCATACATGAGAAAACATATTGCTCTCCAAGTTTATATATGTTATAGTTTCATAATGTAACTAGCTTTCATCTCTATGGAGGGTAGATACTATTTAAGCTCTTTCCACAAGTAATTGATCGTGCTCTCAAACTTTTAAACAAATCTCAGAAATTTTGAAAATAGAGAATGAGATGAAGAAAACTTTGCTTTACCAAGATCAATAATAAACCTCCTTGCATCTTGCTCAAGAACTCTCATCTTGTCTCTCAAGCCTACTTGTTCTACTCCTTTCCTTTCTCAAATATGGTGGAAGGCTTTATATGGAGCTATGGGAAAGTTTAGTCCTACCAAGATATTATAGTCGAGATATTATCAAAACAAGACAAGCTTCTCATAAACTTACCGAGACTCATCAAAAAGGTCATTGGAAAAATAATGTTTTCAAGGAGGGGGGGGGGAGAAAAAGATACACACACTTTTAGATAGGTGGACATGTGCAAATGGCAAAGAGTGATCCCGAGGCACAAACGAAGTCCTCGTTATCGGATTGCACATGATTGAAAAGATGAGTATGGGTCTTGATCTTGAATCCTCTTGAAAACTCAAAAAGCACTAAACATAGCTAGAGAACCGGGGAGCTTTATTTTATTTTTTTTCTTTCTTTCTTCTTTCTTTTTTTTCTCTTCATACTTTTTTTCATCATACTTTTTCTCTTTCTCTTTTTTTTATTTGCTCCCCTTGAACTCTAGACTATACTAGCACTTCCTTGGCAACCCCCCATGCTTAGACGTTTGCTCGTCCATGGGCAAAAGAGGTGATAAGGACGCCAAGGTAGAAATTGAAGCTCTCATATTTTCTTAGAGAGAGATACTCGAAAAATCTTCTAAGGGTCCTTTTGGAAGTCTCCCTTACTTGAAGCACCTTCCTTGTAATCTTCCTCAAAATATTCATCCATACTCATATATTGGGTTGTGGTCAAGGAGGTGAACACAAAAAAGATATATTTGGGTTTTGTGGTTGGATATCTGGCGAGGTTTGCAAAATTCCCGATGTGGAAACTCACAATGCACGGATAGAAGAGGCTAGCATAAAGAACGATACGCAAAAACGGAATGACCAGCTTCTTAGTCTCGAGCCAGAGAAATCAAGTCTTGAATCAATGCACCCAAAAATAAATCTTGTATATACTAATGTTTTGCACTCAAGTAAGTTTGGGCTTTGGATGGGTAGAGCAAAATGCAAGCGGTACTCATGACAAGGTTAACATAACTTTTTTGAGAATAAAAAGGTTCCTTGATTCATTCAAAGGTGAGAGCAACGAAAATGAACTATGGGACTTAAGTTATCATAACCTCCACAAAAGATTAGGCTAGCATTAAATAAATTTCAGATTCATATTAAAAGAGAGAGCACTAGCTTAATCATATAAAAACCAAGCACAAGAATGACCAAAGTGGCAATGATCATCATATATCCATAAGCAAGAGCATACGCGATATCATCATGGTGAGCACAAGGTAACGGTGATTATTATTGAAAACAAAAACAAGCCTAGGTTGTAGTCCTAGTAGCCATGTTATTCTATAGAGAGATATACAAAGGTTGCATCTAAGGTTGTTGAAGGCATAAACATATGTACAAGCATATAAAAAGATGAGGACAAAACGAGGGTTGGGGATTTGTTACCGTCCTTTGATGCTTGAAGTGTAGCGCGGCCTCCCCCATGCTTAAGCATAGTGCTTAACATGGAAGAAGAACCGCGATCCTTGCTCCATGCGGTCTTCTCATGTCCACCAAATCCTCCCCCATGCTTAGCATGTTGCTAGGCATGGAAGATGATGAGCCATCTTGAAGTCCTACCGCCATGTGTGGATCGTCACTCTTCACTTTGTCTTGATTGTCCTCCAATGTTCACCCTTTGTCACAAGCCTCATTCACAATGCTTGCAAAACAATTTTAAAGCACAAAGTACCCCCGAGGTGACGGTCAGGAATACTCACTCTATCCCAACAAATCAAAGACATCCCTTAAGATCTTAACTTGTGGCATAGTTAATCTTGTAAAAGAAAAGTTAAAACCTAATGGGTGTACATGTGTGCAAGGGTGCATGCAAATGATAGGATGGTATAAAGACAAAACAATGTTTACACCAAATTCTAAGCTCCATGCTTACAAAGTGGTTGCCAATCTTCTCCCTTGCCATAAAGATTTATTAACCAAGGTCAAAACACCATGCTTATTCCATGATTAACAATTCCTTATAGTGTAAGATAAGTAGGGCGCATTGCAAAATTTATAAACCAACCAATGCAACAAGATAGCAAGGTATGCAAAACTGAATGATGGTGGTCTCCAATCATGTCGAAACACCATGTTTACAGAAGATTGCAAAAAAAAAAGAACAATGTCCTTAAGAAGCATTATCATAAACATGAAAGCATTCATCATAAAGTTTCACAAAAAGACCAAGCTATCATAAAGCGGAAGATGGCAATGAGGGGGATACAAAATGCAAATGCAAAGAGTTAGCACAAGCAAATGTTATCAAGGGTTGAAAAGATCAAACAACCAAACTAACAAGGTTTTAAGGGTAGGTTATGGGTATCCTATATTTTTGGCTTCAAATAAGAACTTTGAAGAGAGGGAGTCAAGCGTAGAAATTCTATCGGAAGTGGTGCTAAGAGTCTTTTTTACGAAAAACAAACCTATGGTTTTAGGAGGGCTAAAGGTGTGAAAGGTTTTCCTAAGGCTTTTATAGGGAGGCTAGTTAAAGTTTTTAGTTAGAACAAGGGATAGAGGTGATCTTGGCCAACCAGAATGGTGCAAGCCAATCAACACAAGTCAACCCTACCCTTGTTGGCTACAGGTTTGTGGTGGGGCTATAGGTAGGCTTAGGTTGGCTGGGCAAAAAGTTAGATCAACACAAGCATGCAATGCAATATGACATGGATGAACAAAATGACATGATATGGTGGTTGTCTAAAATAAAAGCAAGAGTTAGCCTAAATTAACTAGCCACAAGCTTAGAGTCAAAGGATGGTGCCAACTTCATATTTCTTTCTAAAAAGACACAAAAGAAAAGGAACCTAAACACTAATAGGCACACAAAAAGGTCTACAAGTTTTCCAAGATCAAGAACAAAGTGCTCCCTCAATAGCATTTAAATCAAACAACATGGTGTTGTGGTATTTATTAGAGCAATGGTACAATGTTACTTGATGTTTCAGTTTAAGATCACAATGTAGACGGTCATATTATATATATAAACATAAACAAAAGAAAACGGGTTGCCTCCCGCAAAGCGCTTCTTTTAAAGTCATAGAGCTCGACTTTCTTACGTACCTTTTTGTTGTTGCGAAGCCATGGTCCTTCATGCAAGATTTAAAGGTGTCCATGCAGCTTTGATTCACTCCCCATGCTTGACACGATCATTTTATTTGATGAGAGGCTTGCCCGATCGTTTCCTTGCATCATCGTCACCTTCTCCTCCTTTGTTTTTCGTCGCTGCTTCCTCTTTCATGAATTTCCCTCTCTTCCCAGTGAGGACCGGAGCGTCCGAGGACCGGTAGATGGTCACTCCTTGGTGTGATGAGTGATTGACAACGTGGTGTGGACTGACTCTTGGCCGAGTATTGCAGGTGCAGGTTGCGGCTTGATTTGCGTTGGTGCAGGTGAAGAGCGGGCGCGAAAGGTCTTAGCCTGTGTGGCCTCCGAGGAGTGGAGAGACAAGTAGGCTCGGCTCGATGGACCCGGTGGCCGGACGGGATCAAGTGCGGGCCGCATGGTGGCAAGAAAAGCAAGACGAAGTCGGGTACGGTTTCTTGGTTGAGCCTCAAAACCAAGGTGGAGCCGGTGCAAGGTAGCGGCCAAGTCATTGAACGGGGCAAGACTGAGTAGACCGTCTGGGAGCCGGAGGTGAAAGGCTTGGCGGGCCCGATGCTTGGCGTGGTGAGGCCGAAGCTTGCATGCGGGGTTTTCGGCGGTTCACCAGAAAACTGTCGGGTTCCTCGGTTGCTCCACAAAGCCGAGCACGACGGTTTGTTGGTTTGGCCACAAAACCAACACCGAGCCAGGACGACGTGGCGGCCAAGTCATGAGTGGGATTGGCGTGGAGGCTGCATCGAGTCCGCGGGGTTTACGACGGTTCACCACAAAACCGTCGGGGTTACTTGGTTGAGCCACAAAACCAAGACCGGAGGCTCGGCAGGCGGAGACGGGATCCGGGCGCGTCGAGAAGCTTCAAAGCGGGTGACACGCGGCATGATCGAGGTGCTTGCGTTGAGAGGACGCGAAGGCCCGATGGATGCGCGGCCGTCCGATGGAGAACTTCATGTGTTGACCAGAATGCCCCTGTGAGGGCTTGAGTTGTAACTCCTAGTGTAGGGGTACTTCGGTCTTTTCCGAAGGGCCTATATATAGGAGGAGGGGGCTGAATTTGCAGGCAACTCTCTTTGGCTTGTAGGTTGTGGTGCTCTTTGATTTTGGAGTGCTTTGGGAGAGAGGGAGAGAGGAGAGAGTGGCTCTTTGATTGGAGCTTTTTGTCATCTTAGATTTGGATTCTAGGAGTGGCTTGTAATCGATTGAACAAGATATTCATAGTGAATTCATCCTCTAAATCTTGTGCCAATCTTTCTATTCCCGAGTTGCTTTTGTTGCATTTTCGGAGCTCTTTTTGGTGCTATTTTTGGTGTTTTCGTTCTTCGGTTGATTCCGCGGATTTGAGAGGGTTTCTCCCCGGATTTCTTTGAGGGAAACATGGGTGGATGCTTCGTGCATCTTTGTGGATGATCTTGTGCCCTCAAACCCCGGGAAATCTCTTCGATTCGAAGGTTTTTGGTTGGAGTTCTTCGTTCTTGGTTGAGTTCGTGTGATCCGCGATTCCCGTCGTTCTAGGGAGTGAGAGGACAATATTTTCGGGGCATAGCATCACCTAGTGGCGCATATCATCTCCCCCAAATCTTGCCTCAAGAGCTTAAGCTGTTTGGGAGATCCGGTGACGACTTTGGGAAGGTGTTCCTGCGAGTTCACGTTTTTCTGCGCTGTTCATTCACGGACCGTCCGCGCGTTTTTCCCGAACAGTCCGCGGCTGGCGGACAGTCCGCAAGGGGCTCGCGGACCGTTTACACAGAAGTGTGTTTTTGCTGTTAGAGACGTCTTTTGTACTGCGGACAGTTCGCGCCTGCCTGTCCGGACAGTCCGCCCTACACTGGCGGACCATCCGCGGTAGCTAGGCGGACAGTCCGTCTTGGACGCAGAATCTTGTTAGGTTTGATCGGTTCTTTTGTTTCTTCTTTCGTGCTTCCGCTACTTGAACCCAGGATCATTCCTAGGGTTG
Organism: Cenchrus fungigraminus; assembly: GCA_036936925.1. NCBI lineage: Eukaryota > Viridiplantae > Streptophyta > Magnoliopsida > Poales > Poaceae > Cenchrus > Cenchrus fungigraminus. The sequence continues at coordinate 108,999,310 of CM072779.1, forward strand.
TTAGCTTGCTCATAGCTAGGCAACCTTGGTGATTCAAGTGAGAGACTTAGATTTGTTTGGGACTTAGGCCGAGTTCTTCATCGGAAGAATTTTTAATCGGCTCCCATTCACTCCCCCCCCTCTCTGGTCGCCCAATCCGGTCCTACACCCAGACCAGACCATGTAGCAAACAATTTCTCCAATGTGTGGCGCATGAAATTGTCTTTCCATCAAGTCTTTGTTGACCCCCAACGGACTCCGAACGAGCGAGTTATGCTCGTTTTACTCCAACGCTGCAATCTGTTCAAATCTGATTTCAGACTGTGCAGCGTCTAATGTTTTTGTCATATCTCCTTCTACTAGTCTTCAAATTCATCGATCTTGGAGGCGTTGGAATTGGCACTTGATGGAGCTTCTAATTTTCAACTTTTTCCTTCTTCTACATATCTGATCAGGAACTCAAAATTCATAAAAACAGCAATGTTCGTACTCGAGATTCGGTGGTGGAGATGTTCAAGCTCGTGATTCTTTCGGGGCATAGCTTCCCTCCTCTTGATTAAGGTTTAATGACCTACAAGGTTAGTGAAACTCGGGTGTTCTCCCGACATACACTCTTTTAAGGTCACGAGCTCGACCAGGCATGAAGCAAGTCCAAGATTTGCAAAGTCTGAAACAAACATATGCAACCATAACCACAAATTAAATTTGGTGAACAAAGCATGTTGTGATTAAAGGTAACATAAGCTTCTTGCTCAGCGCTAAGGCTCTCATTAGGCATGGGTTCATTAGGCAAATAATTAACAAAGTTAAAGCACAACATAGCATCTTTATCATACTCAAGAAATTCTAGCCTATCAACATGATCATTAAAGGGTAGCAAGGCATAGAATCAAAACATACTATTGGATATGAACATGAATATACCAAAAGAAATATATCATATCCAAAAGTACCTTCAGAGATTAGTGTATACCTTAGCCTTCGAGCTTTTCATCGTGAGTGATCCTCCGGAGTTGAAAGCGAACAATCTTTGATGATCGAAGGTGGCTCGCGTAGACTTTTCTCAATTTTTCCCTTTGTGCCACATGTCATCAAGGTTGCTTTGAGTAGGATCACTCCTCTTCTTCATTTGCGGGGCTTCACACACGTCTTAAATGTATTTATGTAGTTCCATGATCCTTCATGTGAGAGCCCAAAAATATCCGCGCCATTGGATGTTGTATTATGTGTGTAGTCCATTGTGGTCTTCTTCAAACATCTCCTTGCGTCGGATGCCGCCAACTCGTGTCTTCATTTGCCAATGCTCCAGGGGTCTTTGTTTTGTTCCGAGCCTCTGAATTTCTTCATGAGTGGTCTAAAGGAAGCATTCCCTAAGCTCCTCTTCGTTGTTGTCTTCCTCACCTTCGCCATCTTGTTCTCATCATAGTGCAGCTGCCTCTTCTTTGGATTTCCCCCTGTATTCATAACAGAACATATACCAAAATATAATTCTATTGAAAAATTTATAAAATTACCTTTCCAACGGGTACTCATCCATCTTAATCGGAGTCCAAATGAGGGAGTTATGGCTGTTTCACTTCAGCTTTGCTTGCTGTCCAGAAATTTTCAGGACATGCAATCATCGGTGATTCGGCCATATCCACTTGTAGGAACCTCCGATCGATTTGATTCTTGACTTGGTGGGAGCATAAGTTCATGGGGCTCCTAAATATCCAAAGATACCCTATTGTTCTTCCCATGAGACTGTGCAAAAATCGATGCGAACAGAAACTTCGAAGATGTTTGTGATTTCGGGGGCATCGTGATTGCTTCCAATACCTATTGCTTGAACAAACAAATCTCCACAAAACATTAGTCCTAAAATTTTAATTGACACGTTGAGTTACCTTGTTCACATGCTCTTGTGTGGGGTGTGGGCTCGATAGCGGATGATGGGCCACTAACCAAAGTTAGCACCTACCACTAAAGAGTGAATCTTCATGTTGCAATCATCTTGTTAGGGTGTGTATGTAGAGAACTCATCGAACGTCTTGTGTCTAGCTTTTGACCTGCTTTCAAGGACACAAACAAGAAAACAAGGGTATATGCAACAATAAAAATTAGGGTTAGTCAAATAGAAAGGTAGATCACCCTAGGGTTCGAGTTGCCGATCCCCGGTAACAGCGCCAGAAAAAGGGCTTGTTGACGGTTCAAAACCGTGTTGAAGTTCACCGCAAGCCTACGGGTGACTTGGTGCCTTTTTCACCAAGGAGGGTCCCCCCTAAGGATTGTCAATCCAAGGATCGGAAGCAAACCGCTAAGGATCTCTACCTAATCTATCGAACTATCCTAACATGAAGCGTAGATTGCATATATGGTAACCTTTAAGAGATACGTGTATGATAGCTCAAGGTTGATCACATACACGAACATAGGCGAGGTAAAGCGCCACCAAGGGGATGACTAACCCTATAGCCTTCTAGTTGTAGTTCCGGCAAACGAGCAACAACCAAGCATCTCATATAAAAGCATCCTTAAACTCCTACCTCCTGCCTACCTCCCGCAAAGCATCCGCTCGTTCAGGGGAAATCACCCTCTCACGATGCTCCCTTAAAGAAGCAGGGGATCCACGAGCATGCCCACACAAGGACATGTCTACCAACCATGAAGGGACAACATACTAGACCTAATCACCATGATTACGTAAAGTATGCTATATAGTCTAAGCACGCATAAGACTAAGGATCAAACATATTCATGATAGGTAGAAAGTAAAGACGGAGACATGGAATCGCTTAAAGATCAGAAAACAAGATTACAATTGCTCACATAATAGTAAATGTGTTTGGATCACCACCACCGAGTACATACCATTGATGACCTCAACTAGCTCCGGAACTCCGCCATGGCACAACCACGCAAGGCGGCCATGTCGGCTAGGGTTGGCCTAGGCCATCCCCTATACAACTTCTAGGACTCCGCCGCCGTCGTCTCCCTCTGGTGCTCACTTCTAGATTTCACCGAGTTCCAATGATTGGATGTGGCGGCCGTCGGAGGCAGGGGGTATAAATGAGCCGAGGAGCATGTAGGTCAAAGGGGAGGCCGAACCGGGCCCGGAACACCCTAGGCCGGTTGGCATGGGCCGACCGGCCAAGGCCTGTTTCGGCCCGGTTCGGGCCCATCTTCGGCCACGACGCTTCCCGCTCTTTCTTGAATATTTGCTGAAGTCCATGTGGGTCCTTGACGTCGTTTTTCCCGCGGTTTAGATAGGGGTGCTTGGCGCGTAAACTCCGCATCTTCTGTTCGGGTCCTCAGGGTTTCATGGCTTCATGCTTCGGTCCTTGGGTCATTTGGAGTCATGTTCACTTCGTGTCTTGACTCGTGCCGGGCTTCGTAATCTTCTCACAAAGTGCTAGATGAACTCCACCCGGAAGTCCTCATTTAGGTACCTAATTCCTGCGTAAACAACATACTCCAAAAACCGCATGCAAGTGCGAACTTGTTACATCATTAGTGTGCCTAGTGGCGGGTTAGTTATAAATCAAAGCTCAAACCAAATTGTAAAAAGTGCTCTTGGTTGACTGAAATTGACCGTCAACACCTATTAAGGATTATCCTAGTCTTTATGATCATTCCTTGTCAACCTGGGTTTTACCTTTTTGTTGGGTAGCTATGCTTAGTTGCTCTACTTGGGTTATGGTGGTTCTAATGAACAACAATGAAAAACATGCTTTACTTTTATGTTGTATCTCTGGTTAATACAAGATCATATGATTAATTAGAACATGGAGAACCACCTATGACAACAGTGCAACCACAAGGACTAAATGGCTCTGGTCTTGGCTGAGTAATTAGGGAAGTCTTGTGTGGCCATTACTCGCATAGTAGCTTGGATACGGAGGAATACTTTTATGGCTCTTCTATTCCGGATAGGTATTGGAATGGAAGTACTCTATGGCTGACTGTCCGGGAATAGAAGTGATGTACGAAAGATAGCCTCTATGGCATATGCTACTATGGACTAATACACATGGGAGAACTCTTTGTAAAGGCCTCGTAGCGTCCCTATGCAATCACACCTAGGTAGTGTGGTATGATGCTTGGCCGGCATCGCATGGTTGGGTTCAAAGTTCTTCTGAACTTTTATGCGACTTGTGGTGAAAGTGTACAACCTCTGCAGAGTGTAAAACTAATCGACTAGCCATGCTCACGGTCAAGAGCGGCTTGGACCCTCACATGATAATTGAACTTGAAGATGGACTTAAATCGTGGTTCTTGGTTATGTTAGCCATATGCTTATGGCGTATCTTGTTATGATAATTGTGGGTTGATATATACTTATACTTTAGTTAATCAGGTGCTAATAAAATTTGACCAACTAAAAGTGCTTAATGCAGTCAACCTGTCAGCCTTTCCTTGTTCAAGCCTTTGCATTCATATATTCCCCACACTTGCTCAGTACGGCATGTGCTCACCCTTGCTATAAACAATGTTGCTCAGAAAGAGGAAGCTGCTATGAAGACGTTGTGAAGATGTTGCTGGTGCTAGGCGTACACAACCCCCAGTCGACTGCTTGTGGATGTTTGGTACCTTCGTTTCTAGGATTTAAGCGTAATACTCTGAGAATATCTTTGTTTTTCTTACGTGATACTGTTACTGTTATTCACTTATGTTAACTATATGTATGAAATTTGATCCTGGCATACATATAGTCTTGCACTTGGTTTTCTTTGGAAAAACAGGTGTGACAGCAGCGCTCCTCCCGTCCTTTCGCCACCTCTGCCGCCGTCGCTCTGCGCTTGCGGAGGACGTGTTGGCACTGTCGTAGGTGTGGTGTGCAACACTCCTCATCACCGGTCCGTTCCGCGCGCGACAGCTGCGTCCTGTGTGGAGGAAGGCCAAGGATGCCGCCACCGCAAGGGAGATGCTCGCCGTGTGGCTTCTGTGCATCGGGAGGCGGTGGCGGGCTCCTCTCCGGCGCGTGGCAGGAGCAGCACCCGGGCACGCCCAGACCGCGCGCTGCGCCAGGTATGCCCGCAGCATTGCCCTGTTCCTCGTGGCCGTTCGGCGTCGCACGACGCGGCCACGAACATGTCCATGATCTAAGAGTAAAATTGAGTTAAAGTGCCAAATCTCAGCATAACAGCAAGCTCACTGTCTTTGGTTGCAGTCTCCGGAGGTTCTGGGAAATTCTCGAAGGTTTCAGATCCTTATCTGATAGTTCAGTCAAGTTTCAGTCAGTATTCAGTTCTGAATCCGGAGGTTCCGCAAAATCTCCAGAGGTTCCGCACTTATTCAGTTGGCAGTCAAATGAAGTCAGAAGGAATCGTGGGGGAATATTCTTGGATCCTTATCTCTTTACCCCTGTAGGGTAACTCCCCATTCACCTCAGATCTTTACCGCAGTTAGATCTATCTTCACCACGGCGACTTGCTCTCTCGCTCTCCCTTGCTCTCGCGCGCCCGCCTCCTCCGCCGTGCGCCACCGCTGCTCTTGCCGCTGGAGCCGTCGTCATTCAAGACTCAGGAAGGTGCGGCTCTCCTCCAGTCGGGTGCTGGAGGTGAAGTTGGAGGGGGAGCCGCCCGCGACGTGGTCGTTCTGGATCCAAGCCGGAGGTTTTCATCACCCTCAAGCAAGAAGAAGTTCCAGAAGGAGTTCGAGTTCGTCATCTTCAACACCTCACCTGTCTTCTTCCTGTCTCGTGCGGATCTAGCTTTGTGAAGCAGGAGAGCCATTGCACTTCCGGATCTAATCCGGTCGGTTGCTCTAGCGCCACTAGGTCACTTTGTGATCTAGAGAGGGCCTCTGGGCTACGTCCTCGGCGTCAAAATCTTCACAAGCTTCTCCTTCCTCTCTGTGATCTAAGGTAAAACCTAACCCTAATCTAGCTAGATCTACTTCTCTCATAGTTCATGGATAGAATATTTGTGTAGATCTGATCTTAGATGCTCTCTGGTGATAGATGCTTAGGCACATTATGTTAGATTTCAATTGAAAGTTAAATCAGAGACAGTTGGTCACTATCACTGAAGAACCCAGAGGTTCCGGGAAATACCTGGAGGTTCCGAGGTCTGCAACAACAGAGGCACTGACTGACTCTGATTAAAAGTTCAATTGAACTCTTATACATTCTATCTCTAATCCATTTTTCATCAAAATTCCTTAAAATCTGCACCTTACTTTATCTAGGTGGCTGGGGATTCTTCAAGGAAAAGGGAAAACAGGCTAGTTCAGTTTGAAGATTCTGAGGGGGAAGAAGCCAACAACTTTGCTGTCAGGCAAGTTGCTCCTAGGAAGGCAACAACCAAGAGAGGTAGAGGAGCAGGTAGTATTTCTGGAGGAAGAGGGTCAGGGGCTGCTGCCCATATCAGTGACAATGATGGGACATAGGGAAAAACAATTCCCATTGAGATCACAGAGGCTGTTAAGCCTGGTGAGTTGGATACCTCCTATCTTGTGCATGTGGAGGTTATGCCAAAGAAGAGGTCCCCTACAAAGTACGACAACACTATAACATTGGAGTACCAGAACTATGAAGGTACTAGTCTCCCTGTTAGGACAGCTAGGGAGCAAAACCCCTACCTCTTGCCTAAAGTTGCAGCCATTGACAAGAGGTTCTAGTTTGTCTTTCACTACAACTATTACAACACTGTTTTGTTGAGCAAGCCCAAGATAAGATAGATGCAGTGGGTGTACTAGCAACATTTTGAGGAGATAGATAGTCCTGAGGTTGAAGTACTTGAGATTGTTCACAAATATGATATGAAGGACTTGATGGGGTTCAAGTATGATTGGAATGCTGAGATCATTGCTCAGTTTCATACTACTTTCTTCTATGATGACCAGAAGGATACCATTCACTGGATGACTCAAGGAGTACACTACAAGGTTGATTTTGTGACCTCTGCTAGGCTGTTGGGCTTTGGAAAGGAAGACAGGGACAGGGACACCATCAACTTTGAGAACCACATGAAGCCACACCAGATTGCTGATGCTTACTACATTGATGAGATGGCTACTGGATCAACTATGGGGCTGAAACCAGTCTACAATGTGCTGAACAAAATGCTTAGGCAGACCATATATCATAAGGCTGGAATTGACTCTAATTCCTTAAGAAGTCTTGCTACAAATCTGATATTCAGAATGCTCCCAGATGCCATTCCATTCTCTGTCGGCAAGTTTATTTGGCTGGACATCATCACTAGCATGGAAAATGGTGTTGACAACTTCCCCTATGCACCTTATGTTATGTACATCATAGAGGTTGTCACTGGGAAGATATTCAAGAAGGATTGTGAGCACTGTTCTTATCAAGGCAAGCAGTGGAAGCACCAGAAAACAGATGCAGCAGTGAAGGCATTCCTAGGGACAGAGGCAGCCACTCCCTCTAATCCAGAAGCTCATGATGATGAAGGTGGCCCCAGCAGTCCCAAGGACAAGGAATCTGAGCTTGAAAAGATGAAGAAGTTGCTCAAGTACAGCCTTATGCTTTGTACTTATTCTGCCAATCAAGCTTATGAGACTGGAAAGGATATGAACAGGCTGCTAGCTCACAATGGCCTTGCTGTCTAGCCCCCTATGTCTCCTCCTAACTTCTATGTTGACATATCTAGTGAGGAAGAGGACTTCCATACTCAGCCCATACCCTATGCAAAGACCCAGCCTGATCAGCCTGAAGATGCTCAGTCAGAAGATGGCAGTGATCAAGAAACCTTGGTGACAAGATCAAGAAGATGAAGCCTCAGTCCAAAGGCCCCAAAGCTCCTCCCAAGAAGAACTACAAGGTTCTAGCTGGCCGAGGCAAGAAGCCCCCTTCTAATGAAGAACCTGAATCCATTGACAGCACCTGGGAAGAGTGAATTTCCTCTCCTTCTTCTTCTTTCCTTTTTGCTAACTTGTTGACAAAGGGGGAGAAGAGGAAAGATTGAGTGCTGTCTTTTGTGAGTTGTGAGAGAAGCTGCTGCTGCTACTGCTTTATTTTATCTCAACTGAACTCATTTGTTTATGGTCTGTAATATTGTGGTACTTGTATGCTTGCCTTTGTTGGCAAGTGTTGGATTTGGTCATGGACAAGTTTGTGGGATGTGAAAACTTTTAAAACTTGGTGACGTGATGTAATAGGCTAGATGTGCTTTAGTTGCCTATCTTAATCTAGTTTCTGTTGCTGTTAGTTTATATTCTTACCTATGATGATTGTTAGAGCTGTTGTGTTACCAGAGCTCGGAGGTTCCGGGATTTTCCCGAAGGTTCCGGGCTGTGGTGCCAGAACTCGGAGGTTCCGGATTTTTCCAAGAGGTTCGGAGGTCTGGCACAGTCAGCTCCCTAGTTGATTTTAAACTGTCATATGCATCACATATACATGTTACACTATTCTTTGCACCCCACGATGAGTTGAATACACTGCAGTTGCTACACATGCTCATAATGTATACTTACATGTCTTGAGAAGACATTTCCACTGTATTCAAAATGAGAAAGGCATACATTAAGGGGGAGCCTTGTATTCATATCATCAAAAGCTCAATCTTTTTAATTAAATGTATGCTTTAATTAGGTTGTCAACATTTACCAAAAAGGGGGAGATTGTAAGTGCAATCAAGCCCTAAGTGGGTTTTGGTGATGTTGACCACCAAATTAAAGGTATAATGAGCCTCTAAGTGTATGTTTCAGGTTAATGATGTTTATAAGGTGCAAAAGAACAAAAGGAGACCGCTAATTCAAAAAGGAAGGCTTGCCCTTTTTCAAGATGCTAGTTTAATTTATTTTCATTTGGAATTTGAGTTTAGGACAAGCCGTACTATCAAGAGGGATACTAATAGTGGCTTTGGGTGGAACCAAGTGCATAAAGTTCTTAAGAAACCAACAAATCATCCCAGCCACAAAAGTCCTATCAGCTGCAGCTTTGTTTTCTCTGTTCCCAGAACATCCATGTTTTTCCCGAAAGTTCCGGACTACCTTCCGTCTGCCAGCTGAAGACTCCCAGTTCTCGGAAGTTCCAGGATTTTTCCAGAGGTTCTGGGTTTTCAAAAAAAGCCGTTGCAGATCTAGATCTGAGGGTATTTATACCCCTTTGACCCCCAACAGTCCTCTTCTTCTTCCCTGCGCCGAAACAGTAGTATTTGCTCCTCTCTCACTCATAACATTCACTCCTACCTACTTTAATCTATAATCCATCCTTAGCATTCAAGTCTTGGGTGATTCCTTGTGAGAAGAAGCAAATCATTTCACTCTTTTGAAGTTCTAGTGCACTAGGTGAAACCCTAGCTTGCTTGGTGGATCTATTACTCTTAGAGTTTTACTCCTAGATGACTAGAGGTTACTTGGGAGCTTTCTAGCTTTGTGTGGCTGCCCCATGTCATTTGTATTACCCTTTATGACTAGTGAAACACTCCATCTATTGCCTTGGTGATAGGTGTGAGAGAGGAGTGGATCTAGAGAGATCCCAAAGTCTCTGTGACTTACCTCAACAACGTGAATGTTTGCCAACCTTTGTGGTCAGCTAAACCACGTGATAAATCGTTGTCTCTTGTGCTTTACATCCTTTACATATCTTGCTTGCTTGTTCTTATTTGTTCTCTACTAGATCTGTTAGGGTTTGCTCTAAATCCATAGTTCCATGTGCTCTAAGGTTATTTAGTAGCTTGTGCTTCAAATTCATAGCTTCAAATATCTCTCTCTTGCTTGTGCTATCAGTATTCAACTATATAATTTGAGCAGGTTGAAAAATCAGAAGCTCCAGGAAAATTAACTGTTCTGTGCATTTTCCCGGAGGTTCTGGATTTTTCTCGGAGGTTCTAGACTCTGACAGAAGTTTGGCAAGAAATGTTTGAATTTGTTTTGTAGGTCTATTCACCCCCCCTCTAGGCCACTTGTATTGATCCTTTCAATTGGTATCAGAGCTTGGTTCCTCAGTTTGCACTTAACTGTGTGAGGAAATGACAAGTGGAGATGAAAGACGCGAAGGGGACAAGGAAGAAGTTGGTGACACAACCAACAAGAGTGTAGCTGAAGCTTCGGGAGCGGAAGGTGATTCATCCTGCACTCATGTTAAGCTTGAAAAGCTCAAGAAGGCAGTAAAGGAAGACAACAAGAAAGAGAAGGAAAAGAAGAAAGAAAAGGAAGAGAAGAAGAAAGAGCAGAAGAAGAAGAAGGAAGCAAAGAAGGAGAAGAAGAAAGAACCTTCACCTCCACCTTCATCTTCATCTTCTTCGGTGCCTTCATCATCATCAAGTGAGAATGGAGATGATGATGACGAGTACTATGGGGCAAGGATGCCCAAGAGAACGCTCAAGCTCAAGTCCAAGTCCAAGAAGAGCTATGGAAGCGTATCCTTTAACTATGATTGCTTAAGAACTTCCAAAGATAATATGTCTATTCCCGTTGGCAAATTGCCTCAATTTGATGACACAAATTTTGCCAAATGGAAGCATCTAATGAAAGCCTATCTTACAGGCTTGCACTTGGATTTGTGGAACATTATGTGTGTAGGTTTTGATGACCCCGAAGATGAAGAGAAACTTACACCACAAGATTGCCGCAACATAAGAAGAAATGCTCAAGCCACCATCATTCTCCTTAGTGCCTTGAATGGACAAGAGTACAATAGAGTGAATGGCTTAGAGATTGCCAAGGAGATTTGGGACACCCTCCATATTGCACATGAAGGGGTTGACAATGTGAAGAAATCCAAGATAAGCATCATGATGTCCGAGCTCAATAGGTTCTCTATATTGGAGGGTGAAGGACCCCAAGATATGTTTGATAGATTGATGGTCATTGTTGGCAAGATTAGAGGCTTGGGTGGTGTTGAATTGGATGATCATTATGTTGTGGAAGTGATGTTGGAGGCCTTTGCTCCTAGAAACCCTACTCTAGTCACTTTGATTAGAGAGAAGAAAAGATTTGAGGAGTTCTCTCCAAATGATGTCCTTGGGAGAATTCTTACACATGAGCTCATGGATATAGAGATACAACATAGAAAGAAAATTGGAGAGCTAGAGTCCAAGATGAACAACATGAAGGTCAAAGATGTATCTCTCCAAGCTAACAAGTCAAGCAAGCCCTCTACTTCATCTAGACCATCCATGTCAAAATCAAATAAAATTGAAGTAGAGAGCTCATCAAGTGATTCAAGTGAAGACGAGGATGAAAGTTCTCAAGTTGAGATTGGTGACATAGCCTTGTTCATGAGAAGATACAAGAAGGGCTTAAAGAAGTAAGGCTACAAGTTCTCCAAAAGGAAATATCCTAATCATAAGAAGAGAACTTGCTACAATTGTGGAAGCACGGAGCACTTCATTGCGGATTGCCCCAATGAGAATAAGGATGACAAACATGACAAGAGTAAGGACAAATACAAGAAAGATCAAAAGCCATACCCCAAGAATAAGAGCTATGGTGGAGAAGCCCACATTGGACATGAATGGAACTCCGGTGATGAGAGCTCCAGTGATGAAGAGGAAAAGAAGAAGGGTACAACCGTGGCTATCAAGAACCCTTCCTCTACATCAAGGCTCTTCAACAACTTGAGTGACAATGAAAAAAGCACCACCATTCAGTGTCTCATGGCTAAGGGAGAAAAGGTAGAATCCACTTCTAAACCCTCTCCTCCACCTAGTGATAGCTCGCACATAGATTCTAGTGATGAATCTAGTTATGAAGAAATAGAAGAACTACTTGGTAAAATTGCCAAACAAATTAAAGACTTCATGGCTAAGTTAGTGGTTGAACTAGAGAAACACCAATGTCTTCTTGTTTCGGAGAGGAGTGAGGTTGAGGCCCTAAGGTTGGAAGTTGATCATAACTTGACTATCATCACTACTCTTAGGGAGGAACTTGCTGCCTCTCAAGCTCAATGTAATTCTCTTGAGATAAGGAATGAAGAGCTTGAGGAGCAATATAGTCTCCTTTGGAGTAGTACTTCACATCCCTCCAAAACAAAGGGTGAATCTAGTTCTTCAACTAGCAAGGGCTGTGAAAAATGCCATAATATTGATGTTGAATCTTATGCCACTAACCTTGCTAATATGGATGCAATGAAGAAAGAAATTGCTAGGCTCAACACAATTATAGCAAATGGATGCATGAAAGATGAAGGCAAGAGGAAAATTGATATCAAATATGAGAAGATGCTTTACAAGAATTCAAGGCATGGCTTTGGGTACACTGAGAACAGCAAGACCTCTAAAAGGAAGATCATCAAGGGCAAGGAATGCCTCAACTTCAACAGCAAGGGTTTTCTGTTCACCCAGAGTCCGGAGGTTCCAGTGACAAAACCCAGAAGTTCCTAGGTCTGGAAGGCCAAGACTGCTCAGAATGCATTTCCTGAGGTTTCGAGAAAAATCTCGGAGGTTCCGGGGTCTGTAAGGACAGAAGCAAGAACAAGGCCAAGACTCAGCCCAAGCATGTTCCCAAAGCATATAACACTCTCTTGCAGGTCAAGAACAACCCCATTCTGCCAATGAGGAACAAGTTTGCACACAAGACCAAGGCTCATGCATCCATTGATACTCAACCTAGCTATGTGTTGAGGCACAACAACCTTGGTAAAGTTGTTGCCACGTATGTTGGAAATCAGTCCAACATATATGTGAGGAGATCACTATGGGTTCCTAAGATTTTGGTTGCTAACGTTGAAGGCTCCAAGTCAAATTGGGGACCTAAAAGAAGGAACTAAATTGTTTTATAGGCATACTCCTCCGGTGGATCAAGTTGGGTGCTTGATAGTGGATGTACACATCATATGACCGGAGAAAGGAGTATGTTCTCCACCTATCTCCATCTAGAAGGACCAAGAGAAAGAATTGCTTATGGTGGTGATGTTGGTGGAGAAGTCATTGGAGTTGGTGATATCCCTATCTCTTCTAAATATTCAATTACTAATGTGCTTCATGTTGATCCGTTGAGTTACAATCTATTATCTGTTTCACAACTTAGTGAGATTAGATTTGATTGTCACTTTTCGGATAAGGGTGTGTCCATCATAAAGAGGGAGGATTCCTCTGTTGTCCTTACGGGTCGCTTGAAGGGAAGGCTTTACCTAGTTGATCTCAACAAAAGTAAAGTCTCCCCTAAGACTTGTTTGGTGGCAAAATCTAGCATGGGTTGGCTATGGCATCGCCGACTAGCCCATGTTGGCATGAGGAACTTGGCCAAACTCTTGAAAGATGAACACATCCTTGGACTAACTAATGTTCATTTTGAGAAAGATAGGATATGTCAAGCACGCCAAGCCGGGAAACAAGTAGGTGCACCTCACCCACCAAATAGCATCCTTACTACTACAAGCCCGTTGGAGCTCATTCACATGGATCTATTTGGACTGGTGGCCTACATAAGCATTGGTGGTAAGAAATATGGCTTGGTTATTGTTGATGATTTTTCTCGCTTCACATGGGTGTTCTTTGTGTTTGAAAAAGGTGAAGTACAAGGGAAGGTGAAGACCTTCATAAGAAGAGCACAAAGGGAATTCGGTTTGCCCGTCAAGAAAGTGAGAAGTGATAATGGCTTCGAATTTCGCAACACCAACGTTGAAGAATTCCTTGATGAAGAGGGCCTCAAGCATAAATTTTCAGCTCCTTATACCCCTCAACAAAATGGGGTCATTGAGAGGAAGAATCGCACACTTATTGAGATGGCAAAAACCATGTTAGATGAGTATAAGACACAAGATATCTTTTGGGCCGAAGCCATCAACACGGCTTGCCATGCCATCAACCGCCTCTATCTTCACAAGTTTCACAAGAAGACTTCTTATGAGCTTATCACCGGTAAAAAGCCTAAGGTGTCCTACTTTAGAGTATTTGGGTGCAAATGTTTCATTCTAAACAAGAAGCCCCGAAGCTCTAAGTTTGCACCAAAGGTTGAAGAAGGTTTTCTTCTTGGCTATGGTCCTAATAAACATGCCTATCGTGTTTTCAATCTAACCTCCGGAAGGATTGAGGTCACGGTAGATGTAACCTTTGATGAATCTAATGGCTCTCAAGTGGAGCAAGTTGATATGAATATTGTAGGAAAAGAGAAGCCACCTTGTGAAGCAATCAAGCAAATGGCCACAAGTGATGTAAGACCAGTTGAAGCACAAGATGAAGATGAAGAAATAGTACAAGCTTCAACACCATTCGAAGGGCCAGATGCTCCTAGTTCTGCAGAGGTGCAGACCTCGAAGGTTCCGGGAACTGTCACTGGAACTCAACCTCCGAGAAATACTCCGGAGGTTCCAGAGTCTGGGTACATAGTGTTGGCATTTCTTAACGTCACCACTAGTTGTCCACCTAGAGGGAGCGTATAAGAACGACCGGGTATACCGCAAGCGCACGGAAATACCACTGTAGCACTTCCCCAAGGAAGAAGAGTATTCCAAGGGTATCGAACACAAGGAACGGAGTGTACTATCTTATACTTCTAGTATAGATGATCCAAGGACACAACACTGATTGGTAGGATAGGTAGAAAAGATCTGCCTCGACCGAGCGCAGAGTCTAGTTACGGTCTCTCAGGTGTAACACTCACTTCGGGCACCAAGCACAAGGCCAATTTGTTGGATCGAGCCCAACTCGGTACGCGACGTAGAGGGTTGACAAAGGGTCCAACAGGCTGTCACCACTGCGGCCTACCTCTACGCTACGATCGTACGTGGTCTTCGAAGGATAGCTTATGGTCTAGACACCTCATCTACACCACTTACTATTACTACGAATCCGCGAGGGAGATACTGGCACTAGCTCAAGGTATGCTCTATCACTCATGCAAGATCACGAATGCACTTTGATCTAACTAGAAACATGCAGGAGCTTCACTTTACTCTAATAGACAAGCTGGCAAACTAGATGCAAACTTATGATCTAAGTCTACTGGATCGAAAGGGTTGTGTTCGAAGAACACAAGCGTCTAAACCAAGAACAAACGAAGAACACAAGAACAAAGCAACTAAGCATGCATACGACTTTAGTCTAAATAGGAAATATCGAAATACTCACTTTAGTCTAGTTGAAGAACATAGGCACCGCTGAGGATCGTTCTTGAGGAAGATGTCATGAATCATGACATGGCCTCAAGCCTCCCACCTCACTTCCTAGCACTAATCCTATACAAAGAGCTCTCCTCTCCTAAAGAGAGAGGCTCCAAGCCAAAATGAAGAGGAGGAGGAGAAGTGTGTGTCTCAAATGGGAGCCCCTCCCCTCCTATTTATAGAGGAGGGAGTGGCTTGCTCGGAGGCTCAAAGTGCCCCAAAACACCCGGGATCGCAACAAGTGACCAATCAGGCAGCAGCACGTGGAACGTGGGGATCAACCGACCCTAGGTCGGTTCGGCCGATCCTAGGGTCGGCCGAAACCCCCGGGAGGCCTTCTGCGTTGTGTTTGCTCAGGGTGGCTGCCATGTGGGCCCTGATGCTTGTCCTCCATGCATGCCAAGTTTCCTGACGGTTTGGGTACTGAGTGGGCCCTTGGATCCATGTGATGTCCACGTGGCGATTCGTGATTCGTCGGGCTTGCCTCTCTTGGATTGATGACGTCAGTGATCCAGGGGAATCCTAGGTGGCATCCCCTCATTGGCTGGTCTTGAAGTACTTGGATCAAAGACTTGTGCTTTTACTCCTCTTTCTAGTGCTAATCACCTGTATTTGCATAATCACCAACACTTGTGGAAATGGTTAGTTTAAGCCCTATTCTAATGTTGATGATCATTTCTCATGCCAAAAAGGTACATGTTGACGGGTATAAAATGAGTGGAAAACAGCCGTCAACAAATACCCCCACGCTCGACCTTTGCTCGTCCTGAGTGAAGGGAAGAACAAGATCAAAATGAGACATGATATCCATGGGTGTGAAGTAAGAATAAGAGATATTCCAAACCATACCTTGCACTTGTGAACTCTGTGAAGTGTCTATCATGCTATCTTGGGTAGTTGAAGAATGGAACAGTCATGAATCAAATCACTCCTGCTCATCATGTCAAGTAACTTGGGGTTTTGCAATAAGTTTTTAAAACAAACTTTGCTTAGCTCCTCATTTGATTCTCTCGGATCGCTCAATGTGTATATGTCCTCACCAAGGCATTAGATTGCCTTTCTTCATCCTACTTCTAATGATGGCTATATGTGGAGCTCAGGGTAGGATAAAGGATAAGGCATACTTGTATCACATGTATTGCAAAGTCAAAGACTGGATCCATAGAGAAAATCAAATCATACAATCAGATCAAGATGTGCACATGTATGGATATGGTGAGTATGGTAAGGTGGATACTAGGCCCGGAATGGGTGCTAGATATTACCATACATATATGGGGAATGTTGGTTGATGGTAAGGTGGACACTAGCCCCGGAAAGGATACTAGTTATTACCATCTAAGTTATGAAACTCCTTTTTGCATGACCATCTCTCTCCTTTCTCTCCTTTATTTTGGACATGGGCTATTCTTTCTTTTCTTTTTTTTCTTTTTTTCATCATGCCTTGAGCATGTGTCTCTCTTTTTTTTAGCCCATGTCTCTCTTTGAAGGACACTTTTTGGAGAGAGATGTCACACCACATATGGAGCTTTATTTTTATGGAATGGATGAATGATACAATGCTAACTTCCAGTGTAGTAGCATAGCAAGGGGAATATGGTGGTGTGCACACGAATCTTGATCATGAGAGTAATGAAAAGAATTCTCACAAGGGTCACAGAGTTTGACAAAGCTCAATATAATTACAAGCAACATATGAGTAGAAGGTTTTCAACTATATCATATGGCTCTAGTAGGACGGTGGCATATCAAAGAGGAGCTTTGCAAAGGGTTTTCAAGTTTTCAAATAAAAATTCCCAAGCACTCAAACATTCAGAGCGAAGATCATATCAGCAAACCATATCACAAACACCAACTACTTAGATAAGCATGAGTTCCCTAATGATATTTGTTCACAAGCATCAAGATGATAAGTAAGGAATAAAACATATGCAAGCCAATCACAGGAATCATGTAGAGCAAGCATAGCACCAACCACTGAGTTTGATATAAAGGATATGAATTGAAATTCAAACAAACTCATGGATAGGATAGAGTGAGATAGAGGGTGCACATACCATCGCTTCTAAAGGATAGGAGACCAAGAGAGACCAGTGGTGATTTGGCTGACCAGAGGGCAGCCGGGTCACTCTAGTTTACCTTGCTCTTGTCATGAAGGCGTAGTCGATGTTGTGCAGCGCCTGTGTGGGAGTTCTTGAGTGGATATGTTGATGATGAGTTCGAGAGAACTCCCCCACACTAGTGCTTGAATCTGGTGCTTGTTCTTCAAACAAAAAGTGGAAACAAAAGAGGGACTTTACCAGTTCGAGAACCATAGAGCCTTTATTCAAATTCAAATATTTTTGTTTTTTTAGTTTACTGTCACCATGTCATTTGCTCGAAAGGGTTAGACCAACATTACATTTCATACACAAAGGGGAATATACTTACCTTGGACCTTTGAGAGGTCATATGTACCACCTTTGCATGATGTGCAACATGAATCTGACACCTCATCTTACCTTCCCATTTGAATTTAGCTCAGTGACTTACCCATTCAAATTTGACAATTTTCTGCAGGGGTTAGTCAGCATGCATGCAACCAAGATCCATGAAGATATAACTCTAAAGTTCATCAATCAAAACTCGACACCATGTCTTGTTTTGACTGAAGAAGACAAATTTTAACCTAAGCACCATGCTTAATTTAAAACAGTCTATGAATGTATGACATCATATACATTCAAACCAGAGCATATGAACAAAGATAAAGGAAACATGAAAGCATGATCAAGCTATTACCAAAAGGAACATAAGCATGATCATATGACAGTGAACCTCGGGAGCCTCCCGGAAGGGCTTTGTTTAATGTCAAAAGCAGGACTTACATAGCTAGTGGGCAAGATGCAAGAGCTAACATCATGGCCACACCAGGATAAGATTTGGTAGAGGAGGAACTTTACTTAGGATGCTCACATACCTCCCCCACACTTGAAGTTTGCATTGCTAGACAACAAAACTCAAGTGTGTGGTGATCAAGCTTCCTTTTGTAAATGTTACCTCACCAAAGCTTATCTAGGTGTTGCATTTGATGCAGCTCACATGTTTGTAGGCATCACCTGTCCATTCTTCTTTTCAATCTCCACCTGAAAGGTTAGTGACTAAAAATACCCAAGGACAACTTATCCTAAAAACATGCTCTTGCTTTTATTCGAAAAGGGAAATAAAACCTATGCTAATCCAGGCTATCTCCTGGGAGTGCTTTGTTTATTTAAGGTCATAAGCTCGACCATGGGAACTTTATCTTCCAGCTATCGTTGGTGGTGTCATTCCCATCTCACCACCAATCCTTGATGTATCAGTGAAGCTTTAGCTGCAAGGTTAGTGCCACAGTGCACACACGAAATCTGCAATGCTTATGGTAAACATATGCATCTACAATCAACCTTCCAAACATTTTGCAAAAGAGGACCAGAAGGTGGTTGTAGCCCTCGTATGTGCTCAGCGCACTAAGCATGTCTGACTCTAGAGGGACATGATGCGAGCATGGTCTGTATGGTGAATCAAGAATGAAGCCACCGTGCTCGTGCGTGGAATCCTTTCCTCCGGACTCCATAGTCAGTGCCTGGAAAGGTTCCATGGCCCATGAATTCTCTATCTCAAGAGAGTCGTCGTGGAAGCTTGATGTTGACTCTCAATCATGATCGAAAGCAACATGATATGGGCCAGCGGGAAGAGGCTGAAACTCGGTCGAGAGTGGTGACGATTGTTCGCCTTCAGAAAAGTGAAGAGGGTCTCCCGAGCAATCCTCATGAGGGGTAGAACATTCTACAACCTTAATGAGAATGGGCGCGGATGATGCGAATGGAGATGTATGCGTCATCTTCTCGAGCGGGTTTTGCTGGGGAAGAGGCTTCGCCATAGGATGTCCCAAACAAGGGGTAGCAGTGGCGGAACTGGCTTCCCCAAGATTACCTTCTAGGCTCCCTATGGATTCCTCAAAGAATTTATCTAGCGGGGAGCCTAGGAGTAGATCAGGATCGAGGACATCGAAGATGTGAAAGTCTAAGCTAGCTTCGATCCTGTCTATGATGAGCGGCACAGCACTTGCGATCCCCCGACATTCAAGAACGTGCCCAAAGGGACAAGTCTCGAGGAGCATGTCGGATGGTGCTAGCGGAACTTTTCCTAAAAGAGTTTCCGCTAAGTGCCATGGCATGATGTTAACCTCCATGATGGGGTCACAATGGGCCTCTACGGCAATCCCTCTAACAGAACAAGGAATAACCAGAGAGGGTGTACTATCCCAAAATGCTTCGAAAAAACATATCCTCCATCTGGCCATTCCTTCTTCATGGCCTCCTCAGGAAATGCTTCGTCAGGAGGATCGGGAGGCGAAGGAGATACCGTAGGTCTAGGGAAAGGTTGTATCAGAGGATGTCTAGATGGTTCAGCATGGACAGAAACGGTTTCCCTAAGCTCTGCTTCTGGGTTTCCTTGAGATGTAGCAAGAAGTTTTTCTAAGGGGAAACCTAGAAGAAGATCAAAATCCACGATGTCATAGATGTGGAAATCTAATCGCACCTCTATGTCATCAATGGTGATCGGCACATCCCTAGCAATCCCTCGACATGGAAAAACACAACGCCACCTAGGACTATGGAAAAGTCTATCAGTCAGGATCAAGGGCATGTCACCCACAGAGTATCCAAAAGGGTCTCTGGTATGATGCAAGCCCCAACAATAGGGTCATGGACAACATCTACGGTGTTTCCTCTCATGGAACAGTGGATGATCGTGGATGTCGAGCTAATATAAATTGCTTCGGATGTATGCTTCTGAGGTGACCAATCCACTATCGTCCCATGATTCCAAATGTCATCGAGGACCTCATAAAGGTCCAACGATGCCGTAGGCTTATCGTGCCAAGAGTGATCTGAGGTATTTCTGATGTTTCGAGAAGGATCATCCTCAAATCGGGAAGAGAACTCCAAAGGTTGAATTTCTTCTTCCTTCGATGTTCGTGGTTCGGGAGAGGGCTCAACATAGGAATCAAGGAATTCAGAGAATGAAAGCTCAGATTCGGCTATTGAGAGACTCTCATGGACCAACTCAGACTACAGATGGGGTTCGTTGTAAACGATATGGGGAGAAGAGGTTTCTAAGAAGAATTCCAGGATCTCTCTTCTTTCCACTAGAGTTGGGTTTTCGAACGAACCTCCAGCTAAAAGGTTGAGCTCTTGTGCAGATTCCATGTCTATACGAGTATAAAAGGTATACGTTGCTATATCATCAGGTATAGACATGTCTGGGCTAGATGTCATAAGACGTAGGAACCTAGCCCAAGCTGCACCTATGGACTCACCCTCTAATTGCTCAAAGTCAAGGAGTTCACACGACAAGAGCTCTATGCGTTCATAAAGGGAGAACGAGTCACAAAAGTTTTCTCGTAGTTCTCCCCAATTGTTCACATGCTCTGCTGTGTGGGTGTACCATTGCTCCGCTCTATCTACGAGAGAGAAAGGGAACAATTCCCACCTCAAAGTTTCTTGTGTCATGCTTGGAATCACCAAGCACGAACACAAGTCCTCGAACTCCTCTAAATGAACATTAGGATCGTCACTGATCGCTCCAGAGAAAGGTTGATTCTGAACCATGGCTATAAATCCGGGACGAAGCTCGTAGCAAGATGAGGAAGTTGATGGTTGCTTTAAGACGAACTCACCCCTAGGGGTAGAGAGGCTTTGACATGAAGGCATCTCAAAGGGTAACGGGGGTAAAGGTAGAACAAAAGAAACAAAAAGGATAACTCGATGGGTAACAGGGGTGAAGGTAGAAGACAACGAAAAAGATAAATACGAGGATCACTAGGTTCGGAGATAGATACAACAACCGTTCCCCGACAACGGCGCCAGAAATGCTTGTTGGCGTTTCTTAACGTCACCACTAGTTGTACACCTAGAGGGAGCGTATAAGAATGACCGGGTATACCGCAAGCGCATGGAAATACCGCTGTAGCACTTCCCCAAGGAAGGAGAGTATTCCAAGGGTATCGAATCCAAGGAACGGAGTGTACTATCTTCTACTTCTAGTATAGATGATCCAAGGACACAACACTGATTGGTAGGATAGGTAGAAAGGATCTACCTCGACCGAGCGTAGAGTCTAGTTACGGTCTCTCAGGTATGTTGGCGTTTCTTATCCTCAATGCTGGCGCCTTTGTAGCGTGAGACAAATAAGAAACTCCCGGGTACACTGACGAGTGCGAGCGAATCCGCAAGCGCACGGATACATCGCTATAGCACTTCTCCCTAGGAGAATGAGTACTCCCTTCAGGTTTCGTTCCTAGGACGAAGAGTAACCAGAGAGGGCCTAACCAAGGACACCAGCTTTCGCTGGGATAGGTCGGGATACAAGAAGCACTTCCTTAAGGGACTTAGCTCCCAAGATGTATTCCTGTCAGATCTCAGTCGTCCCCGCGGGGCGACAACACTCAGAGGTGCTGTCCTGTGAGCCCAACTCAGTACGCGATGTAAGAGGGTTACAAAGGGTCCAACAGGCTGTCACCACTGCGGCCTACCTCTACGCTACGATCGTACGTGGTCTCCGTAGGAAACCCAAGGCCCAAACACCACGTTTGTACCCCAGATAAGTAATATAGTGCGACGTATGCTAACCCGCTAACTACACTATAGCAACCGTATAAATACGATCCCACGAACAAGGGAAAAATCCGAATCAGATCATATCATTGAACTGGGAGCAGAAGGAAGCTATGGATGCAGCTGAACGAGATACAGCAAACTTACTTAACTAAACAGGATCAGAGCATGCTAAACAAGTAAATGAACTATGGTTCTACCTCTAAAGGATCGAAGCCTTGTGTCACGAAGAACACAAGCCTCTAACTTATGAACGAGGCAAGAACACAAGAACAAAGCAACCACGCATGATGTCCACTATAGTCTAAATAAGAAATGCTGAAATACTCACTTTGATCTAAATGAAGAACAAGTATCCACGAGGACATCAACTCACTCCTTACCCCTCCTCTACCTCACACTAATCCTAATCTAGATCTCTCCTCATCACCAATCTACCACAAAGAGGTGAGAATCACCTCTCATGGGCAGAATTAGAGAGAGGGAGAGAGAGCTACACAAGAGAAAGTGGAACTTGAGAGCTAGGTGGTGTGCGTGAAATGGAGCCCCTCCCCTCCTATTTATAGACAAGGAGGAGGCTTGCTCCGGGGCTCAAAGTACCCCTAAACACCCGGGACTACAGCAGGGAGCCAATGGGGTGACAACACGTGGAGGGCCAGGATGAACCGACCCTAGGTCGGTTCGGCCGAACCTAGGGTTGGCCGACCCCCTCGGGTGGTCTCCTGGCCCGTGCTTCCTCTGGCTCGCTTCCATGTGGGCCCTGATGCCTGTCCTCCTTGCATGACACATTTCCTGGCGGTTTAGTTGGTAATGTGGGCCCATGGATCCATGTGATGCTGATGTGGCAGCGTGTGATTCGTTGAAAGTCCTTCACATGGATTGGTGACATCATGGATCCAGGAGAATCCATGTGGCAGCCCCTGATTGGCCAGCATTTGAGTGCCTTGGATTGGAGTGGAGTGAAAATGCAGGAATTCCTCTCATCTCTTATGCTAAATACCTGCATTCAAATAGACATCGACACTAGTGGAAAGTATGAGTTTAAGCACCTATTCTAGTGTGGATGTTCAATTCATGCTCAGATTTGCAGGAGTTGACGGCCTTGAAAATGGCAAATATTGACCGTCAACAACACCTCCACACTTGACCTTTGCTCGTCCCGAGTGAAGGGGAAACAAAGCCAAGCGGGTCATGAATACCGAAAAGTAAGACAGACATAAGAGATATTCCAAGTCATACCTTGCTCTTGTGAACCTTTGTGTAGTGGCTATCATGTTCCCTTGGGTGATTGAAAAGTAGAACAGCTGTGAATCAAGTCGCTTATGCTCCTGATGATAAACACCTTGGGGGTTTTGCGATATTTTTATAAACAAAACTCTTTGTGGCTTCCTCATTTGATTCTCTCAAATCGCTCAATGTGTATATGTCCTCACTAAGGTATTTTGCCTTTCGTCATCGTACTTCTAATGATGGCTATATGTGAAGCTCAGGGTAGGATAAAGAGAAAGCATACTTGCATCACATATTTTACAAAATCAAAGACTGGATCAACAGAGAAAATCAAATCATACCATCAGATCAAGATGTGCACCGATATGGCTATGGTGTGTATGGTAAGGTGGATATTAGGCCCGGAATGGGTGCTAGATATTACCATACATATATATGGTGAAAATGTGGGTTGATGGTAAGGTGGACACTAGCCCCGGAATGGATACTAGTTATTACCGTGTATGATATGGAACTCCTTTTTGCATGATCTCATCTCTCTCCTATTCCTCCTTTATTTTGGACATGGGCTATTCTTTCTCTTTTTTTTCATCATGCCTTGAGCATGTATATTTTTTTAGTAGCCCATATCTCTTTTTTTTAAGGACACTTTATGGAGAGAGATGTCACACCACATATGGAGTTTTATTTTTATGAGATAGATAAATGATACAATGCTAACTTCCAAGGTAGAAGCATAGCAAGGGGAAATAGGTGGGGTGCACATAAATCTTGATCATGAAAGTAATGAAAAGAATTCTCACAAGGGTCACAGAATTTGACAAAGCTCAAAGTAATAACAAGCAGCATATGAGTCGAAGGTTTTTACCTACAGATATCATATGGCTCTAATGGGACGGAGACATATCAAAGAGGAGCCTTTCCAAGAGGTTTTGAGTTTTCAGAAATAAACTCCCCAAGAGAGTTAGTCATCAGAGCAAAAGATCATATCATCCAGCTATATCATATTCATCAATTACTTAGGTGAACATGCTTGTCCTTAAGAAGATTTTGGTTCACAAGCATCAGGCAGAAAACAAGGAATAAAATATATGTAAGTCTACTCAGGTACAAATGAGCTGGGTGATCTTTAGCATCATCATTCGAGTTTTAGTTTAGAGATAGAAGGATATAGCTTATAAAACTCAGGAATGAAAGAGAGTGAGTTGTCGAGATGCAAACCGGTGCTATGCATTGAAGATGAACCGTGAAAGGCTCTCCACAGGAGTGAGCTCGTGCGGGTCCCGTTCAGGTTCTCGGTAGGTGATCGATCGGCTAGCGCGGAGTGCTCGCAGTGGGTACATACGAAAACGTCATGCTTGCATTGGGAGAGTCGTGGCTCTTCCCCCACACTGTCTCGAACCTAGATGTTCTCGAATTCAAAAAGACCAAAGTAACGACACAAAGGGTGGCTAAACCGGGTTACATGACCGGTGAGCCACTTTATTCAAATCCAAAATGTTTTAATCAAAATGATTAGGCGCTTACACACACATGCAAAAGAAATAAATGAAATAAAGGGAAACAAAGGGAAATCAACCTAGACCTAGACTAGCGCCTAATGAACTAAAGATGGGGCTAATCCCCACTACTCGGAGAGGATCTGCTCCTCTCCCTCAGCAACTGCCAACCTCTGCAGCTTTTGGGTCATGTCCTCCTCCAGCTGGCGATACTCGAGCCTAAACTCATGGTACTCGTCCCTTTGCTTAGCCAGCTCCTCAACTAGCTTCTCTTGTTCTAAGAACAGTCCAGCTAGTCTGTCTGCCAGCTTTGCTAGGGCCGGGGTCTTCTTGGCGCCATTCGCCCGGATGTCTACAATGATCTTGACGAGGATCCGCTCCCACTGAGGGGGCTTATGGTAGGGCGTACCATAGCCTCCAGTGGCTGTCTTCACTCCGAAGATCTTGCACCGGGTCTGTGGAAGCGGGAACTCGTCCCACACATCCTGCTCATAAGTATGTCAGAAGGCTTCTCCGTAGCTGTTGAAGTCAGACCCGATGTAGCGCTCGCCTGGCTTCAAGGGTGGCCCAGGGGGATCATCAAACAAGACGCGCTTGGCAGCGGTCTTGTCCCCCATGGTGGCCATCCTGGCTGGGAACAGAGGTGGGGAGGAAGAGCCTCGCCGGGACGACTGCACCGGAGAGTCGGTGTGCATCCTGCGAGTGCTTTCCACACTCCTGCCTTTCTCGGGGGTCATGGCCTTCGGCGACCCCATCATCTCATCCAAATTGTTGAGGTCGATGAGATGAGAGGGGCTCCCTCCTCCAGAGGCGAGGGACGAGGCCTCCCTACGGAGCCGAGCGAAACCGTGGCCGGCCATGGATACGGCGATGCTGAGGAGTTGAGGTGGAGTAGATGGGTTTCGCGATGCGAAAACTCGTCGGGCGGCAATGAGAAGGGTTCTGGAGGAGAATGAGACGCACATGCGAAGGAAGAAGGGGAGAGGAGGCACCAGGGTTTCGACCGAACCAGGGTTCGGCCGGCCCCCTGTGGGCCCCTCTGGTCCTCCCCCTTCTCGTGTGGGCTCTAGCAGGTCTCAGGATTGACGGCCCAGGTGGATTCCCCGAGATGGAAAGCTTGGCTTAGGCCTTAGGCTAAGATAAGGTCGAGGTTGAAATTTCATCCTCAACTATATACCAACCTTGGCCAAGCCATGATATACCTAAAGAGAATCTGGGGGAAATCACCTTGACGACACACTGGGTTCGTCAGAAGTCTAGGCATTTCCGGCGGTAGTCACGAAGCGTCCGTGTCACCACAATGGTGCTGCCTTCCTATGGACCTTTTGCTACTCCTCTTAATCTTGGCAATTCCTTTCTCCTGCATGACCACGGTCCACAAGATACCCGAAGGATAATTCGTCCTGGGGAAACGAGATGAATCCCAGGAGTACTCAGGAAGTGGGTGTCTTGTGATCTCCTGTCTCAATTATGATCGTTTCCTTGCAGATGATGTTGATATGATGATAAGCTCTGCTCTGCAAGGGTAGTGCGTATACGAACTCGAGCCCAAAAAGATATATCGAGGCTGAGAGCAAGCATGATCATCCTAGAGAGGCTGAGGCCTTTCCTGAGGTGGTCATGGGACTCGAGGACCGTAGCACTGGGGTCGTGGAACTCGGAGATGAAAAGATTGAGCACTGAGGCTAGTGCTTCACCAATAGGTACCGATCTCCGAGTGAACTCAAGCTCGAAAGGACACTCAGCTCTCAAAAGGATAAAGCGTGGACTTCCAGAGGCCGGTGTATGATCAATAACTAGAGTTCGGACGAAGAGCAAGATTTACTCACTCTTACCTTAGGCAGAGGGTTCGATGTTCTCATCAAAGTGATGAAAACATTCCCAAGTCTGTCCTAAGCTTCCAATGGGGGATTATGAATAAACTGAAAAGCGCACCTCCCATTGGGCATCGATCAAATCAGGCATAGGATACAAAGTGCAAGCTTCTCCTGATTGATTGGCATCGATCGATGTGCTTGAGATAAAAAATGAATGCACTCCATTCGATCGGTAAATGATCGTGGTCCTTCGGTCTGATGGATGGATCCAATGGATTAAAGAGCAGAGACCGATGTCTCGGTTTATATGAAACTTCAGTGCAAAGCACTTTAGCTCAAACCTCTACGTAGAAACACGATGGGCCTCTCATACCCTCCTCAGGAGATAGTAGTGAGGATCGAACAAGTCATCCTGGCCGGGAATGGTCGTTCTTTCCGAACTACTCTCTCCGTTCTCCCACGAGACAAAGTCTCGGGGAGAAGGTCTAAGAAGATGCACGAGAGGGGAACCCAAGGGTAGATCTCATGCCACGAAATATTTCCCTTAGACTCCTGCTATTCAGGAATGACATCTTCAGCCAGAGCTCAGTAAGAGTGGATATGAAGTCTCGGACTCGGCTGACGATGGCTCTAGGTGGCTCAACTTTTCCTCTGGTGGGTACCTCGTTGACCGGGATGCAAGGGGAGCTGAAATCTCGGAGATTATCTAGGATCTCTCTTCCCTTAACAGCATCAAGGTGTACGAAGGATCCTCCGGAGAGAGCATTAAGTCTCATGGCATTATTCTTCCGCAATCCAAACCAGAAGTGCTGAAGCAACATCCAATCGGGAATACGGAGGACTGGGCAATCTTCCACCGCAGAGGCGAAACGATTCCATGTCATTCCTAGTGATTCCTCCTCACATTGCTTGAAACAAAGAATCTTTGCCCTTAACGAGATGACACATCGTATCGGGAAGAAACGGGAGCAAAAAGCTGCTCTCAACCTTTCCCAAGTAAGGTAGTCTCTACCAAAACAACGGTGCCAATCCCGAGCTTCCCCAGAGAGGGATAGCGGGAAAAACTCTCTTTTCCGAGCATCTGGTGATTCTCCGGTTTTACCCTGAGTTTCAATCAGACGCTCGTAGTCTCTCACATGATCAAAGGGGTTCTCATGACTTAACCCCGAGAAGGATAGGTCCTGAATTAGCTTCATGAGAGAGGGGTGAATCCTACAGCCAGATGTAAGAGTGGGTTTTGACGAAGATGGCTCTGAGGGTTCACTCCTTGAAGGCGGAAGGTGTTTACAAGGATCACCTTCCATGGGTAGCGGGGGTAGAGGTAGAAAGAAAACAAAAAGGGGTATTTCAAAAAGGGTAACGGGGGTGAAGGTAGAATAAAAAAAGAAAAAGATAAATACGAGGATAGACGGCCTCGAAGGTTAACAACAGCCGTCCCCGGCAACGGCGCCAGAAATGCTTGTTGGCGTTTCTTATCCTCAACGCTAGCGCCTTTGTAGCGTGAGACAAATAAGAAACTCCTGGGTACACTGACGAGTGCGAACGAATCCGCAAGCGCACGGATACACCGCTGTAGCACTTCTCCCTAGGAGAATGAGTACTCCCTTCGGGTTTCGTTCCTAGGACGGAGAGTAACCAGAGAGGGCCTAACCAAGGACAGCAGCTTTCGCTGGGATAGGTCGGGATACAAGAAGCACTTCCTTAAGGGACTTAGCTCGCAAGATGTATTCCTGTCAGATCTCAGTCATCCCCGCGGGGCGACAACACTCAGAGGTGCTGTCCTGTGAGCCCAACTCGGTACGCGATGTAAGAGGGTTACAAAGGGTCCAACAAGCTGTCACCACTGCGGCCTACCTCTACGCTACGATCATACGTGGTCTCCGTAGGAAACCCAAGGCCCAGACACCACATTTGTACCCCAGATAAGTACTATAGTGCGGCGTATGCTAGCCCGCTAACTACACTAAAGCAACCATATAAATACGGTCCCACAAACAAGGGAAAAATCCGAATCAGATCATATCATTGAACTGGGAGCAGAAAGGAAGCTATGGATGCAGCTTAACGAGATACAACAAACTTACTTAACTAAACAGGATCAGAGCATGCTAAACAAGTAAATGAACTACGGTTCTAGCTCTAAAGGATCGAAGCCTTGTGTCACGAAGAACACAAACCTCTAACTTATGAACGAGCCAAGAACACAAGAACAAAGCAACCACGCATGATGTCCACTATAGTCTAAATAAGAAATGCTGAAATACTCACTTTGATCTAAATGAAGAACAAGCATCCACGAGGACATCAACTCACTCCTTACCCCTCCTCTACCTCACACTAATCCTAATCTAGATCTCTCCTCGTCACCAATCTACCACAAAGAGGTGAGAATCACCTCTCATGGGCAGAATTGGAGAGAGGGAGAGAGAGCTACACAAGAGAAAGTGGAACTTGAGAGTTAGGTGGTGTGTGTGAAATGGAGCCCCTCCCCTCCTATTTATAGACAAGGAGGAGGCTTGCTCCGGGGCTCAAAGTGCCCCTAAACGCCCGGGACTACAGCAGGGAGCCAATGGGGGGACAACACGTGGAGGGCCAGGATGAACCGACCCTAGGTCGGTTCAGCCGAACCTAGGGTCGGCCGACCCCCTCGGGTGGTCTCCTGGCCCGTGCTTCCTCTGGCTGGCTTCCATGTGGGCCCTGATGCCTCTCCTCCTTGCATGGCACGTTTCCTGGTGGTTTAGTTGGTAATGTGGGCCCATGGATCCATGTGATGCTGACGTGGCAGCGTGTGATTCGTTGAAAGTCCTTCACATGGATTGGTGACATCATGGATCCAGGAGAATCCATGTGGCAGCCCTGATTGGCCAGCATTTGAGTGCCTTGGATTGGAGTGGAGTGAAAGTGCATGAATTCCTCTCATTTCTTATGCTAAATACCTGCATTCAAATAGACATCGACACTGGTGGAAAGTATGAGTTTAAGCACCTATTCTAGTGTGGATGTTCAATTCATGCTCAGATTTGCAGGAGTTGACGGCCTTGAAAATGACAAATATTGACCGTCAACAAGGTATAACACTCACTTCGGGCACTAAGCACAAGGCCAATGTGTTGGCTCGAGCCCAACTCTGTACGCGACGTAGAGGGTTGACAAAGGGTCCAACAGGCTGTCACCACTGCGGCCTACCTCTACGCTACGATCGTACATGGTCTTCGAAGGATAGCTTATGGTCCAGACACCTTGTCTACACCACTTACTATTACTACGAATCTGCGAGGGAGATACTAGCACTAGCTCAAGGTATGCTCTATCACTCATGCAAGATCACGAATGCACTTTGATCTAACTAGAAACATGCAGGAGCTTCACTTTACTCTAATAGACAAGCTGGCAAACTAGATGCAAACTTATGATCTAAGTCTACTGGATAGAAAGGGTTGTGTTCGAAGAACATAAGCCTCTAAACTAAGAACAAACGAAGAACACAAGAACAAAGCAACTAAGCATGCATACGACTTTAGTCTAAATAGGAAATAACGAAATACTCACTTTAGTCTAGTTGAAGAACATAGGCACCGCTGAGGATCGTTCTTGAGGAAGATGTCATGAATCATGACATGGTCTCAAGCCTCCCAGCTCACTTCCTAGCACTAATCCTATACAAAGAGCTCTCCTCTCCTAAAGAGAGAGGCTCCAAGCCAAAATGAAGAGGAGGAGGAGAAGTGTGTGTCTCAAATGGGAGCCCCTCCCCTCCTATTTATAGAGGAGGGAGTGGCTTGCTCGGAGGCTCAAAGTGCCCCAAAACGCCCGGGATCGCAGCAAGTGACCAATCAGGCAGCAGCACGTGGAAGGTGGGGATCAACCGACCCTAGGTCGGTTCGGCCGATCCTAGGGTCGGCTGAAACCCCCGGGAGGCCTTCTGCGTTGTGTTTTTCAGGGTGGCTGCCATGTGGGCCCTGATGCTTGTCCTCCGTGCATGCCAAGTTTCCTGACGGTTTGGGTACTGAGTGGGCCCTTGGATCCGTATGATGTCCATGTGGCGATTCGTGATTCGTCGGGCTTACCTCTCTTGGATTGATGACGTCAGTGATCCAGGGGAATCCTAGGTGGCATCCCCTCATTGGCTGGTCTTGAAGTACTTGGATCAAAGACTTGTGCTTTTACTCCTCTTTCTAGTGCTAATCACCTGTATTTGCATAATCACCAACACTTGTGGAAATGGTTAGTTTAAGCCCTATTCTAGTGTTGATGATCATTTCTCATGCCAAAAAGGTACATGTTGACGGGTATAAAATGAGTGGAAAATAGCCGTAAACACATAACACCCCATAACACTGAGAACCAGGCCACTATTCAGCAAAGACATGTCCATGAAGCCAATTCTGAGACTCAAGATGATGGTGATGATGAAGACCAACCTCTACACCAACCTCTTGGATCATCACATCCTCGTGTACATCAAGTTGTTTAACGGGACCACCCCGTTGACAATATCCTTGGGAGCATAAAGAGAGGGGTAACAACACGATCTCGTCTTAAAATTTTTTGTGCATTTTACTCGTTTGTTTCCTCTCTTGAACCTATCAAGGTAGAGCAAGCTCTTGAGGATCTGGATTGGGTGGTAGTTATGCAAGAAGAGTTGAACAACTTTGAAAGAAATCAAGTGTGGGAGTTGGTGGAAAGACCCAAGACAAACATCATAGGCACCAAATGAGTTTTCAGAAATAAGCAAGATGAGTTTTGCATTGTGATTAGGAACAAGGCAAGGTTGGTTGCTCAAGGGTACACTCAAGTTGAAGGACTTGACTTTGTAGAAACATATGCACCGGTGGCAAGACTTGAAGCAATTCGGTTTCTTCTTGCTTTTGCTGCCCATCATGACTTCAAGCTATATCAAATGGATGTCAAGAGTGCATTTCTCAATGGTCCACTCTCCGAAGAAGTCTATGTGGAGCAACCACATGGTTTTGAAGATCCTAAGCTTCCTAATCATGTCTACAAACTCCATAAGGCGCTCTATGGGCTTAAGCAAGCACCAAGAGCATGGTATGAATCCCTTAAGGATTTCTTGCTCAAGCAAGGCTTTGATAGGCAAAGCCGATGGTACTCTCTTCACTAGAAAAGTTGATGGTCATATCTTTGTTTGCCCAATATATGTTGATGACATAATATTTGGTAGTACTAATGAAACTTCTTGTGAAGAATTTAGTAGGGTTATGACAAAGAGATTTGAGACGTCCATGATGGGTGAGCTGAAGTACTTCCTTGGATTTCAAATCAAACAAGCAAAGGAAGGGACTTTCATATGTCAAACCAAGTACACAAGGGACATGCTTAAGAAGTTTGACATGGACAAGGCTAAGCCCATCAAGACTCCAATGCCTACCAATGGACACTTATATCTTGATGAAGAAGGGAAATCCGTGGATCAAAAGGTATAACGCACCATGATCGGCTCCCTTCTTTACTTATGTACATCTTGGCCGGATATTATGCTTAGTGTGTGCATGTGTACTAGATATCAAGCTAACCCGAAAGAGTGTCATCGATCTTATGGTCGTAAAGAGAATCTTGAGATATCTAGTGCATACCCCTAACCTTGGCTTGTGGTATCCCAAGGGCTCCACTTTCGATCTACTTGGCTATTCGGATTCCAATTTTGTCGGTTGCAAAGTAGATAGAAAGAGTACATCGGGGACATGCCAATTCCTTGGTAGGTCTCTAGTGTCTTGGAGTTCTAAAAAGCAAAACTCAGTAGCCCTTTCCACTGGCGAGGCCGAGTATGTTGCAGCCGGCGCTTGTTGTGCTCAATTACTTTGGATGAAGCAAACCTTAAAAGATTACGGACGTCATTTTACCCATATCCCACTTTTGTGTGACAATGGAAGTGCCATAAAGCTTGCAAATAACCCTGTAAGCCGCTCTCGTACAAAACATATAGACATCCGTCATCACTTCTTGAGAGACCACGAAACCAAAGGAGATATCGCTCTAAGTCATGTGAGCACCGAAAAACAACTAGCCGATATATTCACCAAACCTCTTGATAAGTCAAGGTTTTGCAGTTTAAGGAATGAGCTAAATATTCTTGATTTTCGTTGCGTGGCTTGACATATAGCACACCTTGTTTGATATGTTGCTTTGTTGAAAATCCTTTTGAAAAACTCTCATACAAGTGTTTCAAAATCTATTTTATATCCCAACTTATCTCAAGAGGCTATAGTTGTGTGTTGATTGATTGTTTTCTAGCCTATTGGGACAAGGAGTCCATGATCTAAGAAAAAAATTGAGTTAAAGTGCCAAATCTTAGCATAACAGCAAGCTCACTATCTCTGGTTGCAGTCTCCGGAGGTTCCGGGAAATTCCCGGAGGTTCCGGATCCTTATCTGACAGTTCAATCAAGTTTCAGTCAGTATTCAGTTCTGAATCCGGAGGTTCCACAAAATCTCTGGAGGTTCCGCACTTATTCAGTTGGCAGTCAAATGAAGTCAGAAGGAATCGTGGGGGAATATTCTTGGATCCTTATCTCTTTACCCCTCTAGGGTAACTCCCCATTCACCTCAGATCTTTACCGCAGTTAGATCTATCTTCACCACGGTGTCTCGCCCTCTCGCTCTCCCTTGCTCTCGCGCGCCCGTCTCCTCCGCCGTGTGCCGCCGCTGCTCTTGCCGCCGGAGCCGTTGTCGTTCAAGACTCGGGAAGGTGCGGCGCTCCTCCAGTCGGGTGCTGGAGGTGAAGTTGGAAGGGGAGCCGCCCGCGACGTGGTCGTTCTGGATCCAAGCCGGAGGTTTCCATCACCCTCAAGCAAGAGGAAGTTCTAGAAGCAGTTCGAGTTCGTCATCTTCAACACCTTACCCGTCTCTTTCCTGTCTCGTGCGGATCTAGCTTTGTGAAACAGGAGAGCCATTGCACTTCCAGATCTAATCCGGTCGGTTGCTCCAGGGCCACTAGGTCACTTTGTGATCTAGAGAGGGCCTCTGGGCTACGTCCTCGGCGTCAAAAGCTCCACAAGCTTCTCCTTCCTCTCCCTAATCTAAGGTAAAACCTAACACTAATCTAGCTACTAATCTAGCTAGATCTACTTCTCTCCTAGTTCATGGATAGAATCCTTGTGTAGATGTGATCTTAGATGCTCTCTGGTGATAGATGCTTAGGCACATTATGTTAGATTTCAATTGAAAGTTGAATTAGAGACAGTTGGTCACTATCACTGAAGAACCCGGAGGTTCCGGGAAATACCCAGAGGTTCTGAGGTCTGCAGCAACAGAGGCACTGACTCTGATTCAAAGTTCAATTGAACTCGTATACATTCTGTCTCTAATCCATTTTTCATCAAAATTCCTTATCAACTGCACCTTACTTTATCTAGATGGCTGGGGATTCTTCAAGGAAAAGTGAAAAGAGCCCAGTTCAGTTTGAAGATTCTGAGGGGAAGAAGCCTACAAATTTGCTGTTAGGCAAGTTGCTCCTAGGAAGGAAACACCCAAGAGAGGTAGAGGAGCAGTCAGTATTTCGGGAGGAAGAGGGTCAGGGGCTGCTGCCCATATCAATGACAATGGTGGGACAGAGGGAAAAACAATTCCCATTGAGATCACAGAGGCTGTTAAGCCTGGTGAGTTGGATACCTCCTATCTTGTGCATGTGGAGGTTATGCCAAAGAAGAGCCCCCCTACCAAGTATGACATCACTATGACACTGGAGTACCAGAACTATGAAGGTACTAGTCTCCCTGTTAGGACAGCTAGGGAGCAAAACCCCTACCTCTTGCCTAAAGTTGCAGCCATTGACAAGAGATTCTAGTCTGTCTTTCACTTCAACTATTACATCACTGTTTTGTTGAGCAAGCCCAAGATAAGAAAGATGCAGTGGGTGGACTGGCAGCATTTTGAGGAGATAGACAGGCCTGAGGTTGAAGAAGTACTTGAGATTGTTCACAAATATGATATGAAGGACTTGATGGGGTTCAAGTATGATTGGAATGCTGAGATCATAGCTCAGTTTCATGCTACTTTCTTCTATGATGACCATAAGGATACCATTCACTGGATGACTCAAGGAGTACACTACAAGGTTGATTTTGTGACCTTCGCTAGGCTTTTGGGTCTTTGGAAAGGAAGACAGGGACAGGGAGACCATCAACTTTGAGAACCACATGAAGCCACACCAGATTGCTGATGCTTACTACATTGATGAGCTGGCTACTGGATCAACTGTGGGGTTGAAACCATTCTACAATGTGCTGAACAACATGCTTAGGCAGACCATATATCATAAGGCTGCAAGTGACTCAACTTCCTTAAGAAGTCTTGCTACAAATCTGATATTGAGAATGCTCCCAGATGCCATTCCATTCTCTGTCAGCAAGTTTATTTGGCTAGACATCATCACTAGCATGGAAAATGGTGTTGAAGGACCGAATAGGCGACCAGAGAGAGGGGGGGAGTGAACGGGAGTCGATAAAAATTCTTCCCGAAGGATGAACTCAGCCTATACCCTGATTGCCACTCCGATCACTCGCACACACCAAGAAAGCTCTAGACTAGACACACACAAGCGTACAAGTCCTAGAGACAAGCCTTGAATCAGAGAGCGGAAGCACAGGACAAGAATCAAACAACTTAACAAAAACTGCGAAGCACCTGGCGGACTGTCTGAGGTAGCCGTGCGGACTGTCCGCGTGGGGGGCGCGGACCGTCCACAATGGCACGGTGGACCGTCCGAAAATGCAACCCAAACCTCCAGTAGCACACCGAGAAAAACGGACTGTCCATGATGGACCCGCAGACAGTCCGCCTCGTCACGGACCGTCCGACACTCTAGTACGGATCGTCCGCAAACCTCTTGCACCAAAAACCAACCGACTCAACGGATCGAACGAATGGCACGCAAGAACAGGCGAAGAACACGACAAACTGCAGCGCTTCCAGGGCCTCGCGGACCGTCCACACAGAGCTCGCGGACTGTCCGCCAAGCACGGACAGAACAGCCCGAGCTCGAAAAGGCAAAGTAAACTCCACCTATCCATCACTGGATCTCCCAAACGGCTTGAGCTCTTGAGACAAGATTTGGGGGAGATGTGAAGCGTCACTAGATGAAGCTATGCCCCAAAAATCTCGGCCTCTGACTCACTAAATCACCGGGAATCGCGGATCACATGAACCACCACTAAGAACTCGGGCTCCTACAAAAACTCGCGAATCGAAGGGATTTCCCGCCGTTTTAGGGGTCAAGATCACACACAAAGATGCGCAAGGCATTCACCCATGATCCTCTCAAAGAAATCAGAGAGAAAACACCCTCAAATGAACGAATCGAGCGAAGAACGAAACCACCCAAAAATAACTCTGAAAATGACACGAAAATCATAAAGTGCTAGGAGATCATCACAACGCTGTATGCTTCCATACATCCAGAGGTCAGAGTCCGCACAAGAATCTAGCCTAAGGAAATACTAGGAATAGAAGCAGTCCAAAGCTATCTACCGGGGGAGGAAACCCTAGAGCCAGAGAGAGAGAGAGATGACATCCACCTCTCCGCTATATATATGAAGTCCACCGGAGGAGGCAAATGACCACGCTACCTCTACAACTTAAAATGAAGATACACACCCCTCAGGGGCAATATGGTCAAGTCTTCGGATATTCCCATCGAGCGAACACGCTTCCACCGCGGACTTGCTTCGCCTCGACGCAAGCTCCGCGATCACGCCACGTGCCCCCGCCTCGAAGCTTCCCGACGCTCCCGAATCACCATCTCCGTCGCATCGGGCCTCCGAACTTGGTTTTGCGGCCCAAACCAAGAAACCGTCCACCGATGGTTTTGTGGGCAAACCACCAAACCCCACATGCAAGCTTCGACCTCGAACCGCTACCTTGCACCGGCCCATGTCCACGACTTCAACTTGCTAGTCTTGCACCGCACGGCTCGCACTTGACCTCATTGGCCACCAGATCCATCGAACCAAGCCTACTTGCCTCTCCATCACTCGGAGGCCACCACGGCTAAGGCCTTTCACGCTTGTTCTTCACCTGTACCAACACGAGTCAAGTCGCAACCTGTACCTGCACACTTAGCCAAGCATCAGCCCACACAACATTGTCAGTCACTCATCACTAAGGAGTGACCCTCCACTGGTCTTCGGACACACCTGGTCCTCAATCTTCCCCTTGATGAGTGCATGGACAACACCCATAGTAACCAACACAGAGAAAAAAGGAAAAGAAAACAACCACCAAGCAAGTGATCCAAAGCCAAAGAACAAGCGAAAAACACGATCACTCGCCAGACTAAGTCTCGGCCCCCTAAGGCAAGGGCAACGGCTCAACACAGCCGAGACAAAACAAAGCTCACAACGAGAACGCCACAAAGCACAAAACTCAGGCAAACCAAAGGAGCTCCCCCTGCACATATGCAAACTCCCCCTGAGCAAATGCAACATCTTTTCTCAAATTTTCTCCCCACATGCAAAATCTCACAAAATCTCAACAAACTCTCCCCCTTATTGACAATACATGAATCAAGGTATCATGAAATTCTCCCCCTTGTTATCATGAAAAATGCATGTCAAAGCATATATAAGCTACCAAGCTTCTCAGATATACAAAGAGCATAACAAAATGCTACACATGAGACATAGAGCAAGCAAGGTAGACATGGTGTAGTTAGCGCATTACCACCGAGAAAGTAGAGACATATATAAACATGTGACATGGCCAAAATCAATTTTAAGCAATTTTTTACAAAGAAACATTCATCTCATGAGCAAAGCCTTATCCATGGCATTTTGAGCAAAAATGAAGTAGATCATACAAAGCTCATACAAGATCACAAGTTTTCATCACAAGATCATAGCAAACACCCATAAGCTACTACATGTCATGTCAAAGCCACCGAGCCATGTGTCTACTTCTTAAAATGAGACTTCTCATGGTAGACATCATGCAACGGTTTAGCACCCAAGATATGGACATAAAAGCATAAAGACATGATTAAGAGCTCATTTTTCAAGTATAAGGCAATTCATACACCAATTTCTTTTTCAAATTTAAGCATGGTACATGAAATGCTTTTGCGGGAAAAAGAAGCTTATGCTCCTCCACAAGTGAACATATGGGCTACACATTTACCATGATAAATAAGTCTTTGACCCCAAGCAAAAAGAACATGATACTCAAGCACAAACTAAGCATGATATAGGCATTTGAGCACAAATTGAGCATGTAAAGGTACCTACTCATGAGTGAAGCATTTTTAGTATTTTCAACAAAAAGGAAGCTATCTCATCATGAGCATATGGCAATACCATCAAGAGCATAGCATTCACATCACCATTCCCAAAGCATACACATATATCACATATAGCATATCATAGTGATCAAAGTATATAAGAGAAGCTCATCCTACCACAAATGATCCAAAGATAGCTATCCTACCAGGTTTTGTAAAAAAAGTAAAATGCATGCATGGAATGCAACAAATGATACATATATCACATATATACATGAGAAGCTCCAAGATCCAGCTAAAACGGGAAACACACTCCAAGTTCACCTCGCAAGCGTATGAAGGTAACTTGGTCAAGTGGTTTAGTGAATATGTCGGCCAGCTGATCTTGGGTAGGTACATAGGACAAGGATATGTTCCCTTTCTCAACTGTCCCTCAGAAAGTGATATCTCACTTCGATGTGTTTCGTTTTGGAGTGAAGGACTGGGTTTTTTGCTACACTTATGGCACTGGTGCTGTCACAAAAGAGTGGAACCTGGGAGCCTCCTCACCAAAATCGCTCATAGTGTAGGTCATCCATCGGAGCTGGGAACAACAACTGGCTGCAGCAATATACTCGGCTTCTATAGTGGACTGGGCTACACTGGATTGCTTGCGAGATGACCAAGAGACCAAAGAAGAACCAAGTAACTGGCAACAACCCGAGGTAGACTTGCGGTCCAATCGACACCCAGCAAAATCAGCATCGGAGTACCTGTGAAGTCTGAGTGTCGAGGAGGCAGAATACCAAAGACCAAACTCAGGAGTGTAGCTCAAGTACCTGAAAATCCTCTTAACGGCCTGCTGATGTGAAGTCCTCGGTGAAGCCTGAAAACGAGCGCATAGACACACACTGAACTGTATGTCCGGCCTTGTCGCCGTCAAGTAGAGGAGGGAGCCCATCATGCTCCGGTACTCCTTATGGTCCACGGGTTCGCCATCTTCATCCGCATCCAAAGCCGTAGTGGTACCCATCGGTGTAGTCAGCGGCTTGAAGTCGTTCATGCCAAACTTCTTCACCATGTCCCTGGTGTACTTCGCCTGATGTACAGACGTCCCGTCCTTGCACTGCTTGATCTGGAATCCTAGGAAAAACTGCAGTTCGCCCATCATAGACATCTCAAATTCCCTGCTCATGTCATCTGCAAATCTGGCAACAAGATCATGAGAAGAGCCACCAAAGATTATGCCATCCACGTAAATCTAAACAATCAACAGGTCATTTCCATGCTTAAGGAGAAACAGGGTTTTATCAACTATGCCCATCACAAACCCCTTACTCACAAAAAGCCTCTCAACCTGCCATACCAAGCCCTCGGTGCCTGTTTCAACCCATAAAGCACTCTCTGGAGTTTGTATACACGGTGTGGGTATTTCTCACTCTCAAACCCCGGGGGTTGCCTCACATACACTTCTTCCTCTATCACCTCATTCAAGAAAACACTCTTCACGTCCATCTGGATCAACTTGAACCCTTTAGCTACGGCAAAAGCTAGAAGGATCCTAATTGCCTCCAAACGGGCCACAGAAGCAAATGTCTCCTCATAATCTATACCCACTTTCTGGTTGAACCCTTGGGCCACCAACCTTGACTTGTTTCTCACAACCATCCCATTCTCACCTTCCTTGTTCTTCCACACCCACTTGGTACCTATGGGACGACAATTTGGCGGTGGATCGACTAACACCCAAACTTGGTTTCTCTCAAAATTCTCCAACTCCTCATGCATGGAATTCACCCAGTTTGCATCAGACAAAGCGTGTCGAATATCTTTGGGCTCAAACGAAGCAACAAATGCAGAGTGAGCAAAGTGAGAAGTATTCCTTGACCTCGACCGTGTAGTGCGTTCCTGAAGGTCACCTATGATCGTAGATGCTGGGTGATCCACCTGTACACACCGTGGAGCCTCTCGCCTGGACACAACCTCCCCCTTAGCAGCAGCCTCCACTCGAACAGCCTCAGTCGTAATGGGTGTAGGGGATGGACCATCCTCGATCGTCATCCTCGTAGTGGAAGTAGCATGTACACGACCAGCCACGGGAGCATCACCACCATCATCATCTTCATCTCCATCTCCATCCTTCTCATCCTCAAAGATCTTCGCACCAATTTTCTCGTCACCTGCACACTCAAAAGCAGAAGAGCTACATGGCTATGTCTCGTCGAAGGTTACCTCGCAAGTCTCCATGATTCGGTTAGTGTCAAGGTTGAGCACACGATATGCTCTAGAGTGAATCGCATAACCGAGAAAGACACCATCCGAACATCTAGCCTCAAACTTATCCAACTTGCCCTTCTTCAGAATGAAACACTTGCAACCGAAAGCCCTAAAGTGACTTACCTTGGGGTTTCGCCCATGCATCAGCTCATACGATGTCCTCTTCTTGAAAGCACGAAAGAAAATGCAATTTGACACATAGCAAGCGGTATTGACCGCCTCGGCCCAGAAACACCTAGGAGTCCTATGCTCATCAAGCATCATCCTGACCATCTCACAAAGGGTCCGGTTCTTCCTCTCCACCACGCCATTCTGGCAAGCGACGTATGGAGAAGAATACTAATGATCGAGACCAAGATCACTACAAAAGGCGTCAAAATGAGAGTTCCTAAATTTTGTGCCATTGTCACTACGTATAGCTCGAATGGTATCACCATGTCTCTCATTCTTCAACCTCACGATCAAGTCCCGAACAAAGGCAAATGTCTCGCTCTTATCCTCCAAAAAGAAAACCCAAGAGTACATCGAAAAATCATCAACCACAACCAACACATACCACTTCCCACCCACAGAGCGAACCTGAGCTGGCCCAACCAAATCCATGTGCAACAGCTCACAGGGTCGCTCGGTCATGACCACAGTCAGAGGGGCGTGAGAAGCGGCAACCATCTTTCCATACCGACACGGAGCACAAACCAAATCCTTCTCGAATTTCAACTTAGGCAATCCTCAGACAAGGTCTAGGCCACTCAAGTAGGAAAGCAACTCAAAGCTCAAGTGTCCTAGCCTCCTATGCCACTTCCAAGGCTCAGCCGAAACATCAGCAACAAAGCATCGAGGAGGACCAACAAACTTGGAAAAATCGGCACGAAAGATTTGACCCTCGGGGATGATCGTATAGACAAGATCGCCTCGAGAATCAAGCACACGAGAAGCTCCCAACTTAAAATGAACCTCAAAACCCTCGTCAAGCAACTGGGATACTGACAACAGGTTAAAACCAAGTGACTTGACCAAAGCCACACTCTTTAAAGTCACCTTGCTACTCACCTTCACCATACCTTCAGCAAGCACTCGTCCTCTCCCATTGTCCCCGAAAGTGATGTACTCCCTCGTACTCACCGGGGTAAGGCTGGAGAACCACCCACGATCTCTGGTTATGTGGCGTGAACAACCAGAGTCGATCAACCAAAAGTCCTCCAAGCCTCCCACCTGCAAATCAAAAACGAGAACGAGAATGAGCAAGCGACTCAACACTAGGGTTAGTACCAAAAGATTCAAACCAGTGTCGAGCCATTTGCTCAAAAGAAGGGTTAGCAAAATCCATCCTATCAAAACCTCTAGGCGGAGCCCTCTCACGCCTACCACCGAAGAACATGTCACATCTCACTGGAGGAGTACGCGTACCACGAGAGGGAAAACGTGGCCCGTAGTCCCTCTGAGACCCAAAACTGCGATCGTGCCTCCCAAACTCGTAATGGTCACGAGCAGGAGCACGTCCAGCAAACTCACCACGCCCAAACCCAACACGCCTATCTCTCTGAGGAAACACACCTCCACCACCACGAGTGGGAACCATACGCACAAACCCATCACCCCGAGGTAGAGGCCCTCTACGAGGCTCAGGTACACCATGAGCAAACCTCTCATCCCTTCTCCACCTGAAACAGAACTCATCCTTATGCCCATCCCTCCCACAATACTCACAATGGAAGCGGATTGGTTGTGGCTTAGGATGTGGCTTCTCTTTGGACTTCTCAAACGCTTTCTCTCCTAACTTCTCACCAAAGACATTCCCCTCGGTGCTCACAAACTTGATGGGTTTTTAGTAGTTTTCTGTATTGTGGGGGAACACTGGTGGATCTGGGGTTGTGTCTAGCTTGTTTCTGAGGTGGTTTGGCTTGGGTGCGAATTTGTTCATGGGTGTAGTGTGTGGTGGAATAGGAATCTCTCCAACTTTCTCTCCTCCCTCACCACTCTTCTCACCACTCTTGCCAGCCCCCAACGCCTGACCATCAAACCTCTTAAACTCAGCCAACATCAAACTCAATTGTGGCTCATGCCCAGACAACCAACCCATCAATTTCCTTAACTCATCATTCTCATCCTACAAACGGTCAACATAATGCGCAAGTTCCATGTTTTTCAAAGCATGCATTTCATAGGTAAAGCATGATGTAGGAATAAGAGCTTTCAATGCAGCCTCAAGAGAACCTATCTTGGTATGAGATTCATCTAGACTAGCATGCAACACAGGACAAGAAGTGCAAACACCTAACAAAGCAGGTCTAGATTTTAACTCATCACACTCAATGCTAAGCACATCTAGTTCCTCAGGAGTTGAAGCATGCTTCTCCTTTAAAGCAGTCAGGTCAGCCAGGAAAACATTGCAATCACCACAATCAACCTCATCAGAAACAATAGGAGCAGCTTTCAAAGAGTCTATCTCAGTTCTAGCATCAATAAGCAAAGACTCAAGCTCAACTATCTTGTCCTTAGCATCACCTAGCAAAGACCGAAACTCTCTCTTCTCCTTGTTGGTCTTCCTAAGCACATCATCATGGTTATCAAGCAACTCATTCAGCCTAGCATTCTCCTCTAGCAAGAAGTTGGGATCATGTCGTACCTCTTCGTCAGAGTCAGAGTTCGAATCCGAGCTGTGCTTCCCTCCCTTCTTGGAGTGCGCTATGCCGCAAAAGCCACCTTGTGCGACAAAGCTGAGGACGGTCAAGTTCCTGCTTGTGTGCCACTTGTCCTTGCGTCGATCTTGTTCTTCGTCGCTGCTCGAACCTGAAGAGGTGTCGCTTGAAGTGGAGTCGATGTCGCTTGCTCCGGCAACCATCGCTCGAGCCGTCTTCTTCTTGTACCCACTGCTCTTCTTCGGGCTTGTCCTTGTAGTCGTTCCGGGAGTGGTGCTTGTTGTAGTCATGCTTGGGCTTGCCCTTGTAGTCGTTCTTGATCTCCATGGCTTCAGGGCATTCGGTGATGAAGTGCCCGTGCTTCTTGCACCGATAGCACATCCCCGAGCTTCTCGTTGCATTCTTGCGGTTCTCGTACATCCACCCAAACCAATTGCTCAACAAGGCAAGATCCTCCTCGCTCGGCACCTCAAAGTCCTCATCTGGCATGGACACAAGACAAGACAAAGAAAAACCAATAGAGTTAGCATTAGTCCTTGATCCTGAGACAAGAGCCAAACTATGAGGATCAGTGGGGCTCTCGCTCTTGGCTCTCAAGCCACGATCAACCTCTGAAGACCTGAGCTTAGAGAACAGCTCATCCAGCATCAAGGTATCATACACGCTCGACTCCTCAATGGCCTCGACCTTGGCACTCCACACAGACCTATCTAGTGCACACAGAAGCTTGATAGCTTGATCATGATCCGTGCGTGGGAGCACTGTCACATTGGCCCTCGTATTATTCACAATGCTGGTGAAGCACTGAAACATCACATCAGTCGACTCACCAGGGAGATGAGTGAAGTTCTCGTACTCTCTCCGATAAGTGGAAAACTGTCAGGGGTTGAGACCTGGATAGATCCGCAAGGGGGCTAACCAAGCGGTTTGCAGGTTAATGGGAGGATCGGCAACTAAGAGCGTATGTGGTAGTTCACGTGATGAACTCGGAACACGGCAAGTAGGCGAAGAACACGGGGACACAAGGGTTTAGACTGGTTCAGGCCTCCGGAGAGTAAAACTCTACGTCCAGTTTGGTGATGGAATTATGTGAGAGACATGAAAATGTCCCCTCGAATGGAGCTCTAGGCCGCCTTATACGGGCAGCGGGCTAGGGTTTCCATTCGAGGTCGATGGACCCGTATCTGGGTCAGCTACAAGCTGGAAGGCTATCCTCCCGGATTACAAGGAGTATCCCATGATACTCGGACCTACAGGCGGCGCCACACCGCGTGCTATTGCTTGTCTTGTACTCCAAGTACTGCGGATCCTCCTTGATCGGAATAAGGTCGCCTGGGGTCGTCCACGGTCATCGGGCCTGTGGATAAGGTCTATGGGCCCACTTGCAGGTCGGCGGGGCTTCTGGCAGGTCGGGTCCATTTGACAGGGACCTCTGGGACACTGGTCGGTGGGGACCCAGGGGTACCCATGTCTCTCAAGCCCCCGATCGACGTGTAGGCGTAGCGGCCGAGACGAGATCATGTCAAAACTTGGCGAAGACATGGCGCCGTCAAGATCGTGTAGGGTGCACAGGGATCCAAAAAAGAAAAACCCCTCCAATGCACGAAGTCAAACATCGAGCTCCTAGAATATAAGTCCAGAAGGTCGAAGTGAAGGCGAGGCGTCGATCTTGAAGAACCGCCGACCTGACCTGGATCAGGTAACACAAAGTAGCTTCCGCGACCTTCAGAAAGGTCGCAATGCCAACAGTAGGTAGGTCAAGCAGAGTAGTGGAAGCAAGCTTCCAGTAGGTCGATGCGACGTAGAACAAGAGGGCGTCGCAAGACGCACTCGTGTAGTAGCCCCCGAGCAGTAAAGCGACCAGAATGTCCGGTTTGATGCTCCAAAGAAGAAGAACAAGAAAACCTACGGCCTTCTGCTTTAGCAGCACGATGCTCTGACGGACTATGCCAATATGCCAAAACACCTGGAATCTTGAGGAAGACGCCAAACGCCGAAAGTTTTCATGACCTGAGTCACAAGCGCGCTATACGGTCACGGGCCTGCTCCCATGTAAGACACGAGCTGCTGTCCACTCGCAAGAGACAAAAAGGCACTAGGATGTAGTCAGGTAGGGGAAAGTCGCGCCAACACTCCCCACAGGTGAATAGTGACCTCGTGCTTCACACTGGAACAGTGACCTTGAGGATAAGGACACCACGCAAGCTGGGTTGCGGATAAAATCAAAGGCCGAGTTGATGCGGGTATAAATAGGTGCCCACACCATTAAGCAAAGCACCGAAGCTACTTGTGAGAGCCATGGCGACGCTGTGTAGTAATTTTTCCATGCCATGGACTTGCGTCCGTGCACCAGAGCATAGAGGTAGTGCCGTTCATGCTAGAAGGTAGAAGAATGCTTGTGAAGCTCGGAGAACTCGATCAGCCGCTTCACCCGTGCCCATTGAGGAAT
Source organism: Cenchrus fungigraminus (assembly GCA_036936925.1). Classification (NCBI taxonomy): domain Eukaryota; kingdom Viridiplantae; phylum Streptophyta; class Magnoliopsida; order Poales; family Poaceae; genus Cenchrus; species Cenchrus fungigraminus. The sequence continues at coordinate 109,044,038 of CM072779.1, forward strand.
CTAGGTGCAGCATGGGGCAGTACATGCATTGACGGGCCTTACACACAGAGGCCTGATGTGATGCTGGAGGCCATCATGCTCCACCAGGAGAGGCCCGAGGTGATGCTGGTTCCATTTGGAATCTTGTGGGGGAGCTCAGGCGTAATGCTGGGCACCACAGGAAACTTGTCGGAGCGCGAGTAGAGGAGGCTGTGTGGCAGCTGCCTCTACAGCAGCAGTAGAGGTCTTCAACCAGGTCCTGAAGCTAGAAGAAAACTTGCAACGCGCCTTATTAGTGTAGACTGCGTCGCAAATATTATATAGGGTAGCTCAGGGCCATTAATGTCTTTGTATCCTGTAATTGGCCAAGTGCCAAAATCCTTGCAGCCTATGAAGCTGTATGTATGCATTTGTTTGACAAATGATATTTCCCGAGTAGATGTAGAGGCGCCCATGCGGCAATGGTATGGCTACCAAGGTCCTGGCGGGGCTATATTAGCACGCCAACCTTCAGGAGGCCTTAAGAAGCGACAAATAGCCCGTGTCGACCTGAATCGACACGGCCGCTGTGCAGTGACACAACATAGGGCGTCTGTTGACGACTGTTAAGTGCTACTTTTACACTGTCAATACCTACATAAAATAAATATAAAAGGATCATCAACACTAGAATAGAGCTTGATACTGATAGTTTCCACAAGTGTTGGTGTTTCTAGCTTTTGTTGTAGGAAGCACCGAAATACGTGCCAAATGGTACAGTTGAGAGCAAGTGATCCAATGGCTATTAAAGGATGTCATCATAAACAACCTCAAAAGCAAATTTGTACTGCACCATTGCGACGGGCTCGTCGAGACGATCAAAATAGACATATTACTTGCCTACTTTGGAGCTCGGATCGAGAAGATATGCAATGGAGAAGATAACACGAAGAAAGGAAAAAATGCTGACGTCACGGTGGGACGCACCACCCTTTCCTCGTACTGCAGACGCGCAGGCACAGACACGTGGCAAGCTGCCATAGGTCAGCACACCGCCGAAGTCAACTGCACGGGCGCGCGCTCACGTGGACGAGCACCGGGCCACGTGGCTCCTCCCGATTGGCTCAGCGGCTTCGCACCAGATCAGTGATGCGGTGCGTGGATGGCCCCGCCTGGGCCACGTGTTGCCATCTGACGGGACAGCAGCCGCTACCGTGGATCAACACGGGTGTGCGCGCGCTGCGCGCCGTGCGCGGGAAGGACCACGAGGCTGGGACGCGTGGTGGCTTCGCAGTGGCGCGCATGAAGGCGGCGCCGCGGCCCCCGCGGGTTGCCCTGGTTCGCTCCCCTGGTTCGCCTGGTTCGGCCGGTCCAACGCCGGTTCTTCCTTTTTCCTTCTGGTTCTGGGCCCTAGGAGCCTCGGATGCTCCGGTTTTCACCCCAGGAGGCTGGTTCTCGCAAGGACAGGTGTCACTACGTGATTGGGGGCGCCAAAGGCTGCTGCACACTTTGGTGCTCAAGGCAAGCCACCCCCTCCTCTATAAATAGGAGGGGAGGGGCTTCCTTTTGGAACACATCCAAGCTCTCCTCTCCTCTCATTCTTCATGTAGGGGGTGTGTGTGTGTGTGTGTGAGTGCTATGTAGAGAGGGAAGTGAAGGTGAGATGAAGGTGTTCTTCTTTGTTCTTCATTTAGACCAAAGTAAGTATTTCTACATATCTCATTTAGACTAAAGTGTGTTCGTGCATGATTGATATGTTCTTGTGTTCTTCATGTGTTCTTGAACTAGAGGCTTGTGTTCTTCACAAACACAACCCTTCGATCTAGTTGAATACATACGTAAGTGCACTTATCTGTTTGTTTGTGGATCACCCCTTTGATCTAGTTGAGGCTCATAAATATGTAAGTAGTTGTTCTTCCTAACCTATCCTGATCTGATAAGGTACGATCCAGTCCACACTTGCTTTACATTCATGGTTCCGTATTTATACAGATTTCTATAGTGTTGTAGGCGGGTCGGGTAGACGTCACCGTGCTATAATAGTTATTGGGAGTGTAGACGTGGTGTTTGTACTCTGGTTATCCTACGAAGACCAAGTGCATTCGCGTAATGATAGAGGTAGGGCACAGTGGTGATAGCCTGTTGGACCCTTTGAAAACCTCCGCGCCTGTGTACCGAGTTGGGCCCCGTTGCTAGAACATATGCCTAGCCTTAAACAACTAGGGTGGGTTGGCGACCCGTAGTGAGTTCCATACTGTGAGACGATACGACCTTGATCGATACATTTAGGAAGCCCTTCACCTTCTCCCCTACCATAGCTGAGCTTGGTGTCCTTGGACCCTCTATACTAGAATAGAAGATAGTGCACATCGTTCCTTGGAACGAAACCCAACGGGAATACTCATTCTCCGAGGGAGAAGTGCTACAACGGTATATCCGTGCGCTTGCGGATTCGTTCGCACTCGTCAGTGTACCCGGGAGTTTCTTACACGCTCATGCTACCCATGGCGCCTAGTGGTGACGTTAAGAAACGCCAACAAGCATTTCCAGCGCCGTTGCCAAGGAACGGTTGTTGTCTCTATCTTCGAACCTAGTGGTCCTCGTATTTATCTTTTTTCGTTTTCTTCTACCTTCACCCCCGTTACCCTTCGAGATACATTTTTCGTTTTCTTTACTTCTACCTTTACCCCTATTATCAATGGAAGGTTATCCTTGTAAACACCTTCCACCTTTGAGGAGTGAACCCATTCTTTCATCTGGCTATCAGATTCGCCCCTCTCATGAAGCTAATTTAGGATCTTTCCTTCTCGGGGTTAATTCATGAGAACCCCTTCGGTCATGTGAGAGACTACGAGCGTTTGATTGAAACTCCGAGTAAAATCAGAGAATCATCGGATGCTCGGAAAAGGGAATTTGTCCCGCTATCCCTCTTTGGAAGGCACGAGATTGGCACCGTTGTTTTGGTAGAGACTACCTCACTTGGGAAATTTTGAGAGCAGCTTCCTGCTCCTGATTCTTCCTGATACAACGTGTCATCTCGTTGAGGATAAGGATTCTCTGTCTCAAGCAAGGTGAGGAGGAATCGCTAGGAATGGCATGGAATCACTTCGCCTTCTCGGCGCATGGTTGCCCAGTCCTCCATGTTCCCGATTGGGTGCTGCTTCAGCGCTTCTGGTATGGGTTACAGAAGGACAATGCCATGCGGCTTAATGCTCTCTCTAGAGGCTCCTTTGTGTACTTGGATGCTATTAAGGGAAAAGAGATCGTGGAAAACATCTAGGGTTTCAGCTCCCCTTGTATCCCGGTTGATGAGGTTCCCATCAGAAGAAATATTGAGCCACCTAGATTCATCATTAGCCGAGCTGAGGCTTTAAGCACCGGCTGAAGATATCATTCCTGAATAGCAGGAATCTAAGGGAAAGATTGCTTAGTGCAAAGTCTACCCTTGGGTTCCCCTCTCGTACCTCTGCTTAGACCTTCTTTCTGAGACTTGGTCTCGTGGGAGGATGGAGAGAGTAATTAGGAAAGGATGAATCATTCTCGACCAGGATGACTTGTCTGATCCTAGTTATGATCTCCTAAGGAGAGTACGATTGGCCTATCATGTTCCTACGTCTCGACTCGAGCTGAGGTGCCTAGCACCAAGGTTACGTTTGGGCTGAGGCATCAGTCTCTATTTTATAATCCATGAGGATTCACCTATGTGACCGAATGAGCATGATCACTTACCGATCGAATCGAGTGCATTCACTTATCGTGCTAAGCTCATCGATAGGTGCCGATCAGTCAAGAGAAGCGTTACTTCTTATCTTATGCTTGACTTGATCGATGCCCAATGGGAGCTGATCTTTCCGGTTTATCCATAACCTCCCATTGGAAGCTTAGGCTAGACCTCATGATGTTTCATCGTTTTGATGAGAACATCGGTCCCTCTACCTAAGGGAAGGATGAGCTAAACCTCACCCTTCACCTGAACTCTAGCTCCTGAACGTTTGAGTTTCTACTCTATCGTCTTTTGGAGGCTGTGTGTTTTTCTGAGCTGAGTTCGCTCGAAGATCAGTTGTGAGAGCACTAGCCTCAGTGCTCAACCTTTTCATCTCCGTGGTTCACCACCCCAGTGCTATAGCTTCTCGAGTCCCGTGATCACCCCAGGAGCTGTCTCAGCCTCCCTGGAATGATCATGACTGCTTTTAGCTTTGTTATCTTTTGGACTCGTGTTCGTATATGTGGCACTAATCTTGCAGCTAGAGCTTCACTGATTCATCGATAATTAGTGGTGAGATGGGAAGGACACCACCAATGTGGCTGCAAGAGAAGTCTCCCATGGTCGAGCTTATGACCATAATAAACAAAGCACTACCAGGAGATAGGCTGGACTAGCATAGGTTTTATTTCCCTTCTTCGAATAAAATCCAGAACATGTTTTTAGGATAAGTTGTCCTTCAGGTATTTTTGGTCACTAACCTTTCAGGTGGAAATTGAAAAGAAAGATGGACATGTGATGCCCACGAACATGTGAGTTACATCAACTGCAACACCTAGAGAAGCTCTGGTGAGGGAACATTTACAAAAGGAAGCTTGATCACCACACACTTGAGTTTTGTTGCCTAGCAACGCAAACTTCAAGTGTGGGGGAGGTATGTGAGAATCCTGAGTAAAGTTCCTCCTCTACCAAATCTTATACTGGTGTGAAGATGATGTAAGTTCTTCTCATCTTGCCCACTAGCTAGGTAAGTCCTGCTTTTGACATTAAACAAAGCCCTTCCGAGAGGTTGCCCGAGGTTCACCGTCTTATGCTCATGCTTATGTCCCTTTTGATAAATAGCTTGATCATGCTTCCATGCTTCCTTTATCCTTATTCATATGCTCTGGTTTGAATGTGTGCTGCAGCATATATTCATAGGCTGTTTTAAATTAAGCATGGTGCTCAGGTTGAAATTGTCTTCTTTAATCAAAACAAGATATGGTGTCGAGTTTTGATTGATGAACCTTAAAGTTATATTTTCATAAATCTTGGTTGCATATGTGCTGACTAACCCCTGCAGAAAATTGTTAAATTTGAATGGATAAGTTATTGAGCTAAATTCAAATGGGACAGTAAGTTGAGGCGTCAGATTCATGTTGCGCAACATACAAAGGCGACACATATGACCTCTCATAGGTCCAAGGTAAGTATATTCCCCTTTGTTTATGAAGTGTAGCCCTGATATGACCCTTTCGAGCAAATGACATGGTGACAAGAAAATAAAATAAAAACAACAAAAATATTTGAATTTGAATAAAGACTCTATGGTTCTCGAACTAGTAGAATCCATCTTTTGTTTTCATTTGTCATATGAAGAATAGCACCAGATTCAAACACCAGTGTGGGGGAGTTCTCTCGAGCTCATTATCGACATATCCACTCGAGAACTCCCACACAGGTGCTGCACAACATCGACTACGCCTTCATGACAAGAGCAAGGTAAACTAGAGTGAGCCGGCTGCCTTATGGTCAACCGACTCACCACTGGTCTTCCTTGATCTCTTATCCTTCAGAAGCGATGGTATGTGCACCCTCTATCTCGCTCTACCTTATCCATGAGTTTATTTGAATTTCAATTCCTATGCTTTGAAACCAAACTCAGTGGTTGGTTGTATGCTTGCTCTACATGATTCCTGTGGTTGGCTTGTATATGTTTTATTCCTTACTTATCTTGATGCTTGTGAACAAATATCATTAGGGAACTCATGCTTATCTAAGTAGTTGGCGTTTGTGATATGGTTTGATGATATGATCTTCACTCTTTATGTTTGAGTGCTTGGGAATTTTATTTGAAAATCATAAAAACCTTTTGCAAAGCTCCTCTTTGATATTCCACCGTCCTACCAAAGCCATATGCTGTTCATAGTTGAAAACCTTACACTATAGCGATTGGAACATATGACGACACGTTCAAACCGTCGCAACACGGGGGTTTTGGTCGCGATATGGGTCGTGTAGCGACTATTCGAGTCTGTCGCCAGGCGTCGCAATAGGTTTTTGCGACGCCTCACAATTCACGTCGCTATTATGGTCTATTGTTGCGACGGCGCCTGGCGTAGCAATTTGTTCAAGTCGCGACGACTTGTGTCGTTGCGATATGGGCTTTTGCAACGCAATGCGTCGTTGCGATAGTGGTATTTGCGACCACTCCGGTCAGTTGCAAACAAGCGCTATTACGATCAAATCATTGTGTCGCAATAGGACACCTGTGCTATTGCAATAGCAATGGTGGATATCACATCGAACACGTAGCCGTCGCCATATGTTTGAACCAAATCGCAACACTAATTGTCGTCGCTATACACGAAGAGGGTCACACAACGAACCATGGGTCATCGTGGTATGCCTGAACAAAATAGCAACGCTCGGTGTCGTCGCTATACACGAAGAGGGTCACGCTACCAGATATGGTTCATTGCCATATAATTGAACTAATTCGCCCCGCTAACTACCGTCGCTAGACAGGTTGATGGTCAGGCAACCAAGTACATGTCGTCGCTATATTCTTGAACCAAATTGCAACGCGAACGACCAGTTGCTATACACGTTGATGGTAACGCAACCAAAGATGTGTCGTCGCCATATTCTTGAACCAAATCAACGCGAACGACCATTTGCTATACATGTTGATGGTGACGCAACCAAAGATTTGTCGTGGCCATATTCTTGAACCAAATCGCAACCCTAACTACCTTTGCTTATTCGGGGACAAAATCGCAACGCCAGTTGCCATCGCTATAAAAGAAGAGGGTCACGCAACCAAAGATGGGTCATCGCCATTTCGTCGACCCAAAGCGCAACGCTACTTAACGTCGCTATATGCGTAGGGGTATCCCAACAAAGTTTGTGTCGACGCTATATGCTCAAATGATAGCGCATCAGATCAATCTTTGATCGCCATATGCATATGGTATGTCACAACGAACTATATGGTTCGTCGCTATTTGTGTAGAGGATAGCGCAACGAAATTTTGGTCTCCAGACTACACGCTGGATGCCCGGCATCGCCAAATTTCATGCAACAAAATTTTCAAAACATAAACTAATGCAACCCATGTACAAACAAATCAATAATGAAATTGATCCTTTATTCATGACCAGCATTCATCATATATTTCAAAGTAAGAACTCTTGTCCATCGATCACAGTAAAAAATTTTGTAAAGAATCTATATTGTTCTTACGCACTGCTACAATCTGGATATCACTCCTACACTTGCATTGATCACCAATTTTTAGGCTGAAGCGGAAGTTTCTTATTGGTAGGTTTGTTGTTGCTGGTAGGTGGGACTCTGTTTGCCGTTCTTGAGATTCTTTTCACCGTCGGACCATCTTCCATGCCATCCTGAATGTAAACGAATTAGAGAATTTCAGCATATGAACTGAAAGTGGAAAATATTAATGGCATTATGAGAGGATAATTCCAGTTAGTACGTACCTCGTGTGCTCTCTTCTTGCCTGATCGCATTTTAGCCTCCTTCAGCAGGTGTTGTGGACCAATAACTCTAGGAGCTGCAGCAGGTGCATCACGTTTTTGATGTTTCTCAGGAAACAGTCTCTTTGAAATGTGGGCACTTGAATCATTGATGTTAGGTGCCACATTTTCCGTATATGTTGTCACAGTGCTTGTTGGATCAATCTGGATTATAAAGTTAATGGAACAATGTCAGCTGTAATTCAAAGTACACCATGCATCATGATTAGATAGCTTGTTCGATGTCGTTAATACCTGGTTCGCTGTTACATGATCCTGCAGTACTGGTGTTACGGGAACCTTTTGGACCCTCCTCGGAGGTACAATTTCATTTGAATTATTGTTGATGGTTCCAGGGGTAGCCTACACATTGCAAAAGAGGCCATGCAAAAAGTTTAGTGACATAAATTTGTTTTTTTTGCCAATCACAACCAAGTGTCGTCGTTACCTTGTTCACCATTGCTTGACTATGTGCTACTTCATTACCCTGCGCTACTGCTTTAGTGTTGTTGATGGTTTCAGAGGGAGTCTGCACATTGTAAGAGAGGGCAGGCAAGAGATTAGAGACATAAATATATATTTAGTCAATCACAACTAGGTATAGTCGTTACCTTGTTCGCTGTTACTTGACTCTGCACTAATGTTGTTGCAGCAGTGTCATCCTCATTGACCGTAGCTTCAACGTCAGCTGTAGTGTTGTTGGATTGAGGTGTACCCTGCGTATTTGAAAAGAGGGTGAAACGAACCGGATTTCTGAAAATAGAAGCCCGATCCTCCGCACCTCTGTGATAGTCCCAGGAAGTGGCTATCACGTGCAATCCCTGTCTCAAGTGGTACAAATCCATACAACACAGGAATAAAGGAAACATTACATACTTTTATTATAACATCAGAGTACATCTCTTCGGCATAAGCCGGGTACAAGTCCAACTGGACTAAACAGGAAAGGTAAAACATCTACGCAGCGGATCTATCGGAGCGAAGCGACTCCAGCTCCACAGGCAAACTTGAGTGTAGGACCAGCTCTAGTGTTCTCATCCCTTGCCGTCGAGGTCATAGTCGGTCTCCGAGTCTGAAAGTCCACCATCTACCCGATAAGCGAGTAGGTCATGTCAGCTTCCCAACAAAGAGCAAAAACGGTGGATGAATTCTAGTATGCATGGATAAGCCTATATATGGCTGTAGAAGGTTTATGCAAGCAGCAGTAGCAACATCAAGGTAAGCAGAAATGCAGAGAGGTCACCATCTCCGAGGAGATCCACACCTCCGAGGCCAACGCCTCCGGGGTCAACACCCCAACCAAGAGAGGAACACCAACACACTGGATCTCAACCGAGTCACAGCATCCCACTCTCATCTGCGATGTGGGGTCACCAACTTCTATCCCCACATCTCAACGGCACGAAGCCGGGCTCACACACTCGGGGGAGAGAAGCAACACAAGAAAAGTCTAGCCAGGTGAGAGATCGAAAGGGCTGTCCATACCAGTGGACACAGACTATAGCTATAGGTTTAACACTCTGCAGAGGTTGTACAACTGGACCTGCCGGATAGGGCAGAAACGGTGGCCGCCGTTCCACATCCCTACCTAACGGCCAGAGACCTAGCAGTGGATAGCACTCTCCTGCATCTCCGAGCCTGACTCGTCCTGAACTGGGGCGCGAAACTTGCCAGCAGGGCCTCGAAGCTGTGAAACCATCCCCGGAGGAGCCGGGGTGACGTCTACTCGGGGGTATAACCCGTCCCCTCACATGACCACACCGATCCGCCTATAGGCTGGATGCTATCTATATACTAGTTCTCGGACTGAACCCCGCCGATAACAAGGCGAACGGTTTGTATGAAAATAGCCCAAATATCAAGGTCACACAGTCGATCGGTCCTTAATTGCAAGGAGTGAGCACTCCACCAACTCCACCCGTCTGACACGCCGCTAGGGCGGGAGGTCAGGTCGCATCTCCCCTAGACAGGCGTTCACAAGTAACCAAAGCGGCTCGCTCCCACGGTATCACGTCAAGGATACTCACTCACCCAAAACACACGCCAGAATACCGAGATGTCCCAATCTCCGTCCAAACCAGAAATCCATCCATATCAAAGGGTAAAATATATGGATAGAAAATATCGGGAACTAGCTAGGGGTCTGTAGCTAGCTCCAAATGTAGGAGGTTCAAGGTACAGGATAATACAAATCAAGGCATGGCTAAAAGATTGTCTATGCATTTCAAAATCATCCAAAATAATAATTAAAGCACTAGCAACTAATTAGCATGCATGGGATCTATATGGTTGGGAGTGACATGACACCTGCGCGGTAGTCGTCGTAGAGTAGTAGAGGTTGAGGCCTTCCTTCGGGTCGGAGATCTTCTCGGTCGTCGCAGCTCGGGTCTTCCAACATGATTACAAGCCTACACGAGATGCGACGCGGAAATAAATAACGACAATCAACTAGGCAATAAATCCAAAGAACATCAATTTAGAAGAACCAATTAAATCCGAAGTAGCTACAAGCAGCACTGGTTTAGTTTTAGAAAAATTAGAGCAATTAATTTTATATAGAAACTAGTTTTAAACACTTAGTTTTATATACTAGAAAACAAAATAGGGAGAAGGGTTAGTTCAAGGTTCGGTTGCGATCAAGGGCTGAGAGATTTGGTGATTGCGCTTGCAATGTATTAGCGCAACAGATAGTTGCAACAAGGCTGAAGCTCAAAGGATGATGACAGCAGAGCGGGGCAAAAACAAGCTATGCAGAGCATTACAAGGTCAAGGTGTGCGGCGACATCACAAAGAGAAGGAAAGGATCGTCTTGAGGTCGATAAAAAGGTGGTGATGCGGTAAGGCGTGCTTAGGAGTGCAGAAGGGGCATGTGCTACTGATGGGCAACGTCCATGGCTAGGTAGTTAGGGTGTAGCGCGGGGTTGCCGTTTGTAGAGCAGGGGCCCTCTGCTCCTGGCGCGGGCGTCCAACTCACGCGACATCTTGGCTACAAGCACATGGCGTGACACACATCGCGACATAGTTCGAGGCTAACCGAGAGCAGGGATGCGCGAAGCGGCACAAAGCGGGTCGATAAGGTGCAGGCAAGGCAAAGGATAGCAGAGCAAGAGAAGGTGGCCAAGGTTACGAAATTAATGAAATTAATTTCGTAATTTTTGGAGCTCCAGAACAATAGTTATGAGTTTATAAAGATTAAAAATATTTTTGAAATTAAAACCTGTATATGCAACAGGGGTAACTACATGTTAACTATAAGTTAGCTCTAGGTGGCTATAGGTTAGTTCATGGCCGGCTGTATGCCAGCTGTAGCCGTCCACGTTGCTGCCACCCGGGCAACTAAAGCTAGCTGCAAGGAGGCTTCAGGGTGAGGTGGCAGGCGTAGCGAGGCTGCTGAGCGCTGCAGAAAGGGCGCATGGCGGGGCAGGGCAGACAACGGTGGTGAGTGGCGCATACGCGGGAAAACGTATCCCGACCGCGGCTTAGCTTGGGACTCCGGTGCAGAGCGGCGAGCAAGGCGGCGGCGTGGCGCAGGGCTGCAGGGCGGCGCTGAAGCCGAGCAGAGTGCAGCGGGGCTGCACGACGGCAGGTGCGGTGTGTGCCCTCTGGCCAAGGCGTAGGCTTTGGCCTCTACGGCCGGATTGCTCAACGACGCTAGGTTACTGGCTTGAGCAAGCAAGGCACGGGTGCGAAACATGTAAGCAAGCTAGCGGCCTAGAAGGTCACGGATCACTGGTGCAAGGAAGGAAAAAAAAGGGAGCGTGAACGTGCAGCTCATGGCTTACGCACAAAACGTCAAGCAGGTTGTAGGCATGCAAAAGTGCAGCTACGGACAAGGCAGCTTGAGCACTTGCGTTCCAGAATAAAAACAGGGCATCCACAGCTCGACCTCCGGCCAACATAGGCAGACAAGGTCAGGCATAAGGCTCGACTCAATGGTCGGCACACAAGCATCGGCGGTCGCGCGGCGGCGCGGAGCAAGCAAGCAAGGCGACACGTCATGGCACAACTCCTCGGCACGAAGGCCGACACAACAAGGGGCATCAAGAAGAGGAGGGGCTCACCTAGAGGCTTGTGATGCGCTCAGACATATCATCGAACACGTTGTCGGCGAGGCAGAGAAAGGTCAGTGCTTCCGGTTCGGGCTTCTCCAGCAGCACCTCTGGCAGCTACGGTTTGATGGCGAAGTAGCAGAAGCTCAGCATAGAAGATGGTGTGGCCAACGTATCAACATTCGGATGCAACTTGCCACTGGCGCAAACCATCGAACAGGTTGAGTGCGGTGTTGAAGTAGCATCTTCAGCCATGGTAGCCTCTATCATTGTTTCCCCAGGAGAATGGTAAGTAGGCACAACACGATGGTTGGAAACACAAGCAAGCACGCAAGGTATAACAAGAAGCTAGTTGTGTTGCGTGCGGCTCACCGATGGGTGCGGGGACGACAGGGTCCATGGCAAGGTGAGGTTGTGGCGACTATGTGCAGCGCGGACAGGCAGGTTGGTGCTCGCGGTTCGCCCTGTGGAGAGCATGGTCGTACACGGAGGCGTCGACTTCAGCTTCGTCGCGCTCGCGGCCGTCGATGTCGTCGTTGCCACCGGCGACAGCTTTAGCTCGGCGGCATCGGGCGACCTGGGCAGCGGCTTCCTCCTGCTGCGGCGCGGTGCTCCGGTGTCGCAGTGGCCAGACGGTGCGGCAGCGTCGGGGTCGCTGCCGGTGGCGCTCACCAGACGGCCATCAGCGGCGGACGAGTGGTGCAGCAGCGCTGCAGGGTTCGATTTGGGGAGAACGAAGAGAGTGAGAAGCTCACTTGTGCTTGCGTTGGGGAAAAAGAAGGAACAGAGAAGCTACTCTGATTGCGATAGAGATAGGGGGAGATGCTGCTCCTAATTTGCTTTGCTCGGTGGAGGATTAGAGAAGGGAGATGCTACTGTGTTGGATTTGTTTGATCGTGGACAAAAAGGAGCAGAGGGGCTGATGCTTGCTTCTGCGATTTGGAGTTAAAGAACAGAGAGAAGAGGGAAAAAGAAAAGATAGGGGTTGGCGCTGGTGATTCTGCGGCTCTCCCTGTGATTTGCTCGGTGGAGTTCCAGAAAAAGGGAAGGTGCTCATGTTGCTTCGATGGAGATTAACTGAAAGAGAGAGAGATTGGAGTGGTGACGGCAAGGAGAAAGAGAGAGGCGACCGTCGGGAGAAAAAGAGAGAGAGGCCGGCGGCGGCTGCCTGGGAAAGGAGAGGAGAGGAAGAAAGATGTGAGGGGATGTGATGGTATTCAAGAGAAAAGATTAGGGTTAGAAGATGGACTTAGATAGGCCTAAGCTTTGGGCTAAAACATTTAATCTCACGAAATAAATTGGTAGAATTTATTTCGTAGAACTGAAACAAAAGAATTAGGCTAATTTTCCGGAAACAAATTAAATAGCCCGGTATTAATTTGAAGGGTCGGAAAATATTACCATAATTCAAAAGGAGCTGCCAGATATTTTATCCAAATGAATTAGCCTATTTTCTGAGATCGAACCAATTACCAAGGATTAATTCGAAAAGTCGGAAAATATTATATAATTCACTTAGTAAATTGCAAAGCACTTCGGAAGGAGCGGAAAAAGGTTGCGAGCTTAGAGATTAGCAGATCGAGATGAGGAAGATGTTAGTAGATCAAGCCGAGCTAATTGGCTAGTGTTAGCTCGGGTGCAAAGTTAGAGTTAGTCAAACAAGATTTAGCTTTTAAACAAAATAATTTTATATTTAATTTGAATTTGAATATAGTTCAAACTCAAACTCCACACAACTTCAAAATCCAACTAAGAACCATTTTAAAATCCAACTCACATCTAAACCATAATTTGAAAATAACTTTTATATGGTTTTATTTTATCGAGAATTTGAGATGAGAGGCTAGCAAATTGGGACCAAATTTGATAGCACACAAGTTCAAACAAAAAGTTTTAAATTTTAGCAAAAATTTACATATGGGAAAACATTGAAAATTGGGATATTACAGAGGGAAGGTAAGGTATTAGGTGCATTGGTCAAGTTACGATCACAACAGGTACAATGTTCTGGTTACCTCAGAAGATTGTAATAATAAGCGTTTGTAAGGCTGAAACATGTTTTCAAACTTATCCTGCAATTTTTATTCAATTGCTCTGGCCATTTCTTGTTGCTCGCCTTTCTTGTCAGCTTCATGCTTCTTAAGTCTTTCTTCAAACTCACGTTCTCGTGCTTCGACCTTCTCGATTCTCTCCTGTAACATCCTCTCCTGAATATCATTGTTGCTTATTCGACTCGCCATGTAACCATGGCCACGTGACACGGAGGATTTGACTCTTGTCGTTTCCTTGTATGTTTCCTGGATACATTGCTCTTCCCTAACAGCCTCAGAAGTGATACTTGGTGTTCCTTCTTCCATTTCATCTGAATTTGCTAGCAGAGATAATTTCCTGACGGTACGACTCTGAGGACAGGAAATCATTGTAAGATGGAAAACCATGACCATGATTTGATGTAGAATTAAACGAGTGTTATGTGCAAGCAAGGTTACGATGGAATTTCTACTCACATAAATACTCTCAGCCACGTCAGATATCCATTTTCCTTGCTTCGAGTGAGTAACCTTCCAGAGTTCCAACTGGCATGGCTCAGCACCAGTTTCGGGATCTCGCTATTATTGCAACATTGCACAACATTAATATATGATTGTCTAATGCAGATAGTGAAAGATGAGAATATTGTAACAAAAATTTACATTTTCCCAACTCCACTGAGAGTAAGGTTTCGAACCACCCGAATGGTTGTTAACCATTTGGCCGCGATTGCCAGAGTTTTTGATGCTCATTCCCTGCAAGGATTGAAAGAGTGTTGTTAAGCGATGAAAGGTTGAACTCATATCTATGCAACTCTCAATGTTGTACTTAAGTAGGAAAAAAATGTACCCTGAAATAGTTAGTTCCAAAGTACTAGCACAAATAGTGCCACTCCACAATGTTCAACTCATCAGGCTTGTGTTTCATTCTCTCATCATAACTCTCGTATGACTTGTATGTAGCACTCAAGTCGCCTCGCCAACCTTTGTAGCGTTCGTGGGCAATCTTCAAAATCTTGCTCTTTGGATCTTGAATGCCCTCTAAATCCCATCCTTCCTGGTGGGAACGAAACTTGTTATGCATGCATGATTCAATCATAGCATTGTGTACGAAGAAAATAGATGCATGCGGTGGAAAGTGACATACCATTATATGTGGTGCGATGTCTTTCTTGACATCTTTACTAATATCTTTCCAAAATCTGACTCCTATTACTGGACAATTCATCCTTATCTCTAAAACAATCTCATCAACAAAGGCACGTCTATTTGGTCCACAAGCACCACCCAACTTTCCTGAGAATTGAATTTTTAGTTTGTTGGCACCAGATTTTGCTCTCAAGGAACTTGCAGATAGGCCTTTCAGGTTTCCACGGCCAACTTTCTTGCCACCTACTTGCATTCACATCAGAGAACATAACAGTTACTACTGAACAATAGCTGTTTCAGAAACCAATGAACAATACAAAGTGAAGTTCCTAGAGGTGTGAAGCTTCTATAACCTCTTGTCTTCTTTTCTCTCCTAGCATGCGATGGATGTTGTCGTGGCGGCGTCGTTTCGGGTGGCGGCGTCGTGTTGCTGTCATTGCTCTCATCACGTGGGAGTACGACTACTTCTTTAGGTTTAGCTTGAGCTTTAGTAAAAGCCACTGAAAAAATGGAAAGCACTTATACTTGTTAGTAGGTTCACATTTCTCATCACAGAGAAGCTGCAGTCGACAAGGAAAAAGTATTTACGAATTCGTTTCAGAAGTCCAACATGTTGTAACCATGTTTGGTACGTCTTTTGGGTGGCCACCCTGAAGTTATCGTATAGTTCTGCAAATTATAAACACTGGTATGTGAGTAAAATGTGCAGTCAAGGGTACATGTGGATAGTGTAGAACAAGCAACATACGTACCACAGTTTTTGGGTTGCTTAGCAAGCCAACCTTTGTATGCAACACACTCTAAGTAGTCGTCATAGTCATCATCATCACTATCAGCACTCTGCCAAAACCCCCTACTCTGTGGTTTCAGGGGTGAAACGAGGACATCTTCACCATCCCGATCTGCTCTTGATAGTACCAACCTTAATATCTTCTTGTTGGTTGACTCCACGTGATCACGCATGGCCGCTACTTCTTTTTTAATCTTAATTTCCTCAAGAACCGCTGACCTGTTATCTTCTTCATTATTTCTCTTCATGTAGTACATGTAGTCCCGGTGTTGATAACGACACTCATCTCTAATGTGTATTAGGAAGGGAAGGTCTATACCACCCTTGTCCACTGTACAAGAGATGTATCTTAATTCTTCCTCAGGTTCGTCGCGACATTCGATTAGTATATTCCAAAGTTCACCTGTCAAATCGCTTTCTCTACATGTGCACATAAATATTAATACGCCAACATGCAAAAATTCAGTTGTAGTACTAATAATGGTATATGCATATATGTATATATACACTAGTAGTAGATAGTATGTGAAAAACAAATATGCTGTGGTCAAATAGCACACTGCCTATTCAGAGTAATTTTTACAACAACAACAATTAGGTTCTGTTACAAATTTTAAGATTGAGATAGTCCTGCATGTGCACATAATTATGAACACATATTTCTGATTAAGGGAAGGAAGAAACAATTGACGGATGTTGAAAATAACTAAAGTAATTGATGCGCATATATATGTGTACTAGTGAAATCAATTGTTCATGGAAAAAACAAATGCAATTAATGGGGCGGAGCTACATTTTGAGTTTGTGGTTGCGGTTGCACCCACAAAATTTCGGTAATCTCTTATCAAACCTAAAATTTGTCCATGTTAATTTTACTCTATACCGCCAATTCTACGATGGTGCCGCACCCCCTTTCACTTCCCTCTAGCTCCGCCCGGCCCTACCTCCATGGATTCAATGGAAGCTCCTCCTAGAAAATTCATCCATTGATGAATAGAAGGAAGAAGGAAAAGAGAGATGGGATAAGAGAGGAGGAAGAAGAAGATAAGCTCCCCCTGAACTTTGATACTAGATCCGCCCCTGATTCATTGATCGAGAAACCTAGATGGGCTAAGAGGTATATCAAATTGATTGCATGGAGGGAACAATGTATCTATTGCACACATGTTTTCTCCAGTAAGAGGCGGCCGATACGCACCTGATATTGTTTTCGACCACATCGGCTTCCTCGACTACGACCCCATTCTGTGTTATTACTTCGGTGGGTCGTAGCTTGCCGGACATGGTGAACTCGATAGGGAAGAATACAACCGTCCTCCACCTCCGGCCGCCTCTTCTCGTTCCCTCCTTTGGTCATCGATCGCCTTCCCGATCGAAGACCTGATTTCGTAACTATGGTCGTCGGATAGCCGCCGCGCGTGGTTTAGGGGAATAGCCGTCGTGAGTGGATTTGGGGGACGTGGGGATGAGGCCGATATATCTGAGGGTTAATCTGGCGGGATGTGAAATGTTTTTGGATGAAAACGTGCTGAGTTTTCCCTCCTGTTGCATCTAGTGTGGCTCCCACATGTCGGGCCAAAAGGACAACACGTGAGGAACACAACCAAGCTAGTGTAGGTTCATTTTCAAGGTGCATGTCTTTCTCGGTGGTAAGCGACAAAGTTAATTTCGGTCAAAGTTGTTGAACTCAACAACCAAGCTTTTATTTAAGTCATTAATCCATTTCACAAAGTTTGAATAATCCAAATTTTGGATTTAAAATTCTTTTGTTTCTGATCAAGTGGCATGTACATTGATGATGGAGTTGTGTTGCACCAGTTGCTTCTGTGGTACAAGGCCGAGATGATGACTTTTTTGTTTCATACTTACTCAATTTTGTTTGGCGTCTCAAGAGACAATTTACTGTCATGACAATTGTTTTGAAAATAATTTACATTATGTTGTGAACCAGAACTAAATCATGCAATGAGGTGTAATTGTGGTCACTTTTTTGGGCACTTTTCATACAGTGATACACTTTACACCATTCTATCGTATGTAGCTAGCGATTCTTTACACGATAGAAGAATTCAAGGCATTCGTAACGAACCCTACATTCATCACTACAGAAATACATGGCACACCCCTTCCGGTACGGATCTTTTCCGCATGATCTTCGGCCTATGCAATGTTGAATGTTGCCTAGCGCCACCGCCGGTGGCAGCGTCGGCCGGCGGAGGCCCAGGCGGAGGGTGATACCCCTCATTTGCCAAGCCAGGTGAACCCCACGACGTCGGTAAAACAGAGATTGCAAGTTGTCGATCAATCGCGGACACCACTGCCATAAAGGCTCGCCCTCAACCTGTCTCATGTACGCAATTCAGTGGCGTCGTCGTCGGCCCCGCTGTTGGCCCTGTAGAGGAAGACAGCCATGACATAGGCTGCCTCTCTATTCTCGACCTCGGCAACGTGGAGTAGCTCGTCGAGGGGAGGTCGCGGGCTATGGTTCCTGCCGAAGATGTCGTCCATCCCGGTGAGAAAGCAGGCCTCCGGGTTGACGGCTGCAGCCAGGCTACGAACGAAGACGTCGTAGCCCTCGGGGTCGTTGTTCTGCATCTGCACGACTCGAACCCGATTTAGTGCCAGGCACCTAACGACTTCTCTGTCGCGGCAGGGGCCGAGCATGCTCTTGTAGGTGGACTGTAGGTTCCTGAGGTCCTCCATTGGCCGATTCAATGTCGCACCGACTCGGCCAGCGATGATTGCCTGCAACTCAGTCTGGAGTTCCGCGAGCGTCCGCGGGTGCTCCCTCAATGCCATGAGTGCCGGCGTTGAAGGGAAGTCGCGCGGCGCGGAGCGTGAGAGTTGGGCGGAGAGGGCGCGGCAGAGGAGCGTGAGAGTTTCAAATCCCCAGTGGCGGCTTTCAAGGTTCCAATAACCGGCGGCCGCCTCTCCAGTTTCCATTAACAGGCGCCTTTCCAAGACGTGGGAGTCTCCTCTAAGACCTGGGTTCGAATCCCATCTTTGAGCATTTTCTTTTTTTTATTTCCCTAGAGTCTGCCTGGTGTAGCGCGGCGCGGCGCGGCCGGCCGTTGCGTGGCCGCGGCCAGCCGTGGCTGGGGTGCGGCCGGCTGCCACTGGGGGGCATGGCTGGGCCGCGGCCAGGCGTGGCTGGGTGTCATTTTATGTAGTGTGGTCTCATAGAACCTATATCTGAAATCTTTTTAAAACTATATTGAGAAACAATTACTGATACAGTATTAAACATGTTAGCCATCAGGCAGACCGTGAAAGATACAACCTCCCACAAAGTACTAGTTTAACACATACTGTAAAGTAGTAAAATGTAGTTGCCATTGTGACCATAAGAAAGCACACGCAACATCCAATAAAACTGATTCCACAACATATGGATAACACCAAGAGACAAGCATCTAGATATGCATAATAATACGCCACTGCCCTTGCAATGCGACAGTCATCATCTTAGACAAGCAGCTCAATCATCAATATCTTCTGTGCGGTACTGACCAACCTGCACCCTTCGTTTGACAGCTCTGCGCAACTGTTCCGCCATCCGTCGTATCTGACATTTTACAAAGGGTGCATTAGCAACTAGAGAAGAAGAATTATTTAGCACATTAATTGAAAGGCAAAAAATAGAATGATGACTAATTATTTGGGTTTGAGAGATATGTTTTCAGATAATAAACCAGAGAACAAGTCGCCACCAAGTTATTATGCGACTATATATATATTTGTTTTTCCACAAATAGAAATGAATTTGAATTAGCCAATAAATACTAAAAAATAGCTACACTTCGACAAACTGAGTTAATTAGTAACATCACCTGCACACCAGACAGAACTGGATCATTGGAAACCTCATCATCGCTCTTAGCACTCATAGCAAAGTGACAGGCTATCTTGTGGTACACAATTTCATACTTCTTTGAGTTCTTTCCTCCTTGCTTCATTTTAAAAAAACAGGATCACAATGATGCATGATGAAAAACTTCCATTGCACATTTACATTGGGTATACTACTACCAGTACTTACCCCAATTGAACTAGCACAAGAAAACCAGCAATATCTAAGTAGGCTAATCAATGCACTCACGAAAGCAATTGCAGGGCAAGCAGGCACGTCTGGGAAGTCGTACTGAACTTCAGGCGACTCCAGGGTAACAGGATCACAAGTGTACATGTGGTGGGTTCGCCAGAGCTACGAGGAGATAACAAGTTTTAACATCTTAAAGGTATTATGTAATGCTGCACTCATAATAGTGTGACTGGCATTAATTAAATGAAGATATCACGACCTTGCACAGCCTCAGTTCAGTCTAGCACCAACAGACCAAATCCAATATAAAAAAGGAAAAAACATAATTTTTCCTCCCTTGACTGGTCACCTGCTTATTGATCCGTGATGGGACGGTGGCGGTGGCGCTTGCACCAACCGCTACATCACCTTGGTTCCTAAGGGTGGCGGCGCTTGCTCCCACTTCATGTCCTTTCTTCCTGGCCGCCGCCCCGGTGATTGCTCCAAATCCCGTGGTCGATTTTATTCCGCGGCTCCTTGTCGTCGGCGCAGAGGTCGCCGGACTTCGATGAAGCGACCTCGTTCATCGCGCAGCTACCTCCGGGAAATGCAGTTGTTGCGTTTCGCCATCGTCACGGTGCAGGTGGACGAGAAGGATGCGGCAGGCGATGGGAAGGGAGGAAACCCTAGTGGTTTGATGGCTGGTTTTGGGGGAGGAGGCAAAAAGGAAAGATGATGGCAGTTCGTCTTTTTCAGGAAAGCTAGATACACTGGTTGTTTCCATCCTAAAGCGGCCACACTGCTTTTTGTCACGTACGACTTACTAGTGGGCCCCACCGGTCAGCGCCCGGACCTAGTCAAATGTTCTTGTTCTGTTTTTTACCTTGATTCTTAGATAACAATGTAAACTTGTATATATTTCTCAATTGTTCTCCAAATCTGGTGGTTGTTTTTTCTAACTTTTTTATGAAGGGTTTAGCTATCTTATGGAAACCATTGATTTGTATTTCTCGAGATCTTTTGTGTACTGTCATTTATAAAACATCTTAGCATGCATTGCACTAATTTGTTAACATACTAGCACATTATAAAGTAGCAGAGTACTTGACTACATCGAAGCGTAATTACATATATTCATACAAACACATTGACTTGATTTTAAGCTACTTCATTACAACACAAGTTTACATAAATTGGTAACCATGCTTGACCACAAGTTGATTCGCAATCTCAAATGACAGAAATGCATCCTGGGTTGCGTAATTAACTTGCCAGGTTTCCAAATACCTAAGACCCCAAAGGGTGTGATCAAATGTATAATCCTTTTTGATAGGTAGGTTAAGAACCCGAGCACCCAACTCCTCCAGTGCTGACCTCTTTCCATTTATGCCAAGAATGCTATACTCATTAACTTGAGGTACTATCTTTTGAAGGTCTTTAGGATTAGTAATAGTGATGCCACAGTCCTTCTCTAAGCGTGCAACATCGTTGGTTATATGAGCTCCGACAAAGATGTGGTCTTCCTTTGTGAGGAACTCGATTAGGATGTCAGGGAGCTTGTAACCAGCATGGAGCACCTGTAACAGAAGGCAACGTGGCCCAACGCACAATTGCAACAGTGCGGTCTTGTATCCGCCGCCCTTGGGAAGTTCAATCCACTCTGTGTCCAACCCGACGATCAACCGTTTAGCAGGGGAGGTACCTCGGATTTCTTGGATGAACTGCTCCACCACAACCGCATCGCAAGTGATCGTCGTATGGATGGTGGGATACCGCCCCTTGAAGAAGAGGACCTCGTGTTCCAAAGTTTTTCGTACCACCAGATCCGGCGTTGAAACAGAAAATCTTGCCTTGCTGGCGGGGCGCCATGGATCCCAGTTGCGGTGGCTTCCTCGAACCTCCACTGAATCAGCGTTGCAATCCCAGACGTTGCTGCCTTCTCCAGCATTGGATGCACCTTCATCGGCATCCAACTCCATGCTGGGGCAGCGCTTGCCACGCTACAGTACTGAATCAAGAAACAGAGTTAGGAATCTTAATATAATCCGAGGAGGAGGAGAGGCTCTTAATTCCTCCTCCGACTCGGAGATGACGACCGGTGCTGCCTCTTCATCCTCGATGTCAGAAATGACGAACATGTACCTGGTGGGTGGCAGTGGGTTCCTGGTGCGTGCGCTCCTCGCGAATCTTCCTCGTGAGTCGCGCCTCTGCTGGGTGGAGTGGTGCTCCACTCGGGGCGCCGCAACATTGGCACCCACTGGAGGGGAGGCGGCAATGCGGGTGCGACCCTGGTTGATCTGGGCCTCTGCACCCGGGGTGGAGGTGGGAGCGTAGCTGCGAGAGCGGGTGGAGCGAACCATCACCGGCGATGGAGGAAGCCGACGGCGAGAGCGAGGCGGAACACGAGCGATGAACGAAGCCTGGAACAGAGATTGGGGAGAAATCTGGAGGAAAGGGGAGAGACGTTCGATGGAATCCGCCGGCATACAGGTGGGACCCACTAGACAATGTAGAGGAGGAAAAGTAGTGGGGACACAAAGAAGACGCTGACAAGTGGGACCCACTAGGTAGTCAACTCATTTGCGTTTACTATTAGTTACTAGTCACCGAAGTGAACTAGTGTTTAATTTCTTTTAATTATTTGAAGTGTATTTAAATTCTAAGACATAAAAAAGAGTTCAAATGAGAAAGTTGTCAATACAATAGTTTTAGTACTTATCGAGATCTACTACTTTTGTTTTGGACATTTTCCCATCTGAGTTACCTTCAACTATTTAAATTTTTGATTTCATCAGTTTTGAAATTCTCAAATTTAGCTGGGGCAACAAATGATTTCAAATGAAAAAGTCATGAATACGAAAGTTGTAGAACTCATCAACATCTACAAACTTTATTTAAGTCACTACTCCATTTGATAGAATTTGAACAATCCTAATTGTGAATTTCAATAATTCTCAACTTCAAGCAAGATTTTTCATACATAAATGATGACAAGTGGGAAAGTGATGAATACCAAAGTTTAATAATTCATAAAGGTCTACAATCTTTGTTTAGGTCACGTTGTCATTTTCAGAAGTTGTAGTATACATTGGTCATTAATCCTAGATTGACTTAGATAGTTGAAGAAACTATCTAAGAGGTCTGTCAATTTTGTACTTCATGATATTACCAGTTTAGAAAATGACAGAAAGACCTAAATAAAGTTTGTAGATCTTGATGAGTTTTGAAGCTTTGGTATTCATCACTTTTCTTGTTGACTTCATTTTGTGTGTACAAAAGTTTGCTTGTTGTTGTCAATTTGTTAAATTCTTGAAACAGACCAATACGAGAAGATTTTTCAAAACATTAGCCTTAACAAGTTGATAACTTGATACAACATAATTTTAGGAATTTTTAGGAAAAACAATGATCTAATTTGCAGCTCAAATGAGGGAGAAATACTAGATACAAGGTTCATGCAGAGATTAAAAAGAAAAAAATGTGCTTATTCTTCAAGAAGTCAAACATACTTCTGAATCTGGGGCCGATAGGTGGGACCCACCGAGACTTTGTGAATAGCGCGGAGGACGTGGTTTTGGGGGAGGAGAGGCAAAAAGGAAAGAGAAGAGGGCAGTTTGGCTTCTTGAGGAAATCTAGATACACCGCACTTGTTTCCATCCTAAAGGCAATGACATGTAGGCCCAGGGAAGCAAGGGCCCACACTGCGGGCAGGTGCGCCCTTCGTGGTTGTCTCCATTTGACAACCGCTTGGTGGTGGAAACAACTTCCCTATTTTCTTTAAAAAACTATAGAAGGCAAACAGTCTCGCCGCCTACTACTACCTAGTCGCCTACTCTGCGGGAACTGTCCCATCAACCGCTGTGGTTTTCTTCCTCCCTCTTGCTCCGGACGCATCGCTGCCTAGATTTCTTGCTGCCCATCGCCGATTGCATCGTCGCCCAACTGCATTTCCCCCATGCTGCGCTCGAAGATCACCCCCCAGAAGCGGGTGCACACCGACATCGATGTGAACCCTGCCCCTGCCCCGGCGGAGGGGCAGGAAGCAGTGCACTCTGGCGGCGTCGAGCCTGTCCCTGCGGTGGCCCAGCAAGTAGTGCACTCTAGCGGCATCGACATCAACGTCAACCCTGTCGCGGCGATGGCCCAGGGAGCAGTGCACCCTGGCGGCGCCACCCTCAACATCATTCCTGTTCCGGCGGTGGCCGTGGAAGGAATGCACCCCGGCGCATTCGCTGGAGCAGCGGAGCGCCGCAAGAACAAGGTGAGCTAGACCCCTATTTCTTTTAGCTTAGATTCTGAGATGTGAGATAAAACGTAGGATTTTGTTGATTCCTCCAGGTTTGTATATTTATTTGGGTTTTTTTGGATTACATTAATGACGGATGTACTAATTACATGCAACTAGATAAAGTGTAATGAGGGATGTACTGATTAATTAAGGGGGTTTTCTTGGATTGGATTTCATAGTTACTTTTTAAATGCATCTGAAAAACTCTGAAAGCAATGTTTTGATGAACTTTAGCATGTGAGTAGATAAATCAATGTATGAAGTTTCCATGTCAGATCAATGGTAGGAATTTTGGTGATTCCACCAGGTTTTCTTGGAGTGGATTTAAAATTTGGGGTTAAAATGCATCTTCTAAATACGGCTTTGTTCTAGAAAAGATAGTTGGCAAAATAAGCAATTCAGTCCCTGAACTTTACACAAAGGGTCAAATTGGTCCCTCAACTTTCAAATAGGTCAAATTAGTCCCTTAACTTCCATTTTAGGGTCAAACTCAATCTTTGTTTTTCAATTACTTGATACATGTTCTAAATACTGATTTGTTCTAGAAAAAGGCACGCCACATCTTCACCGAGAGCAATTATACAGATGAAGATGGGAAGTCATTTGTAGATTGCAAAACGTTTCCAGGAACCTTGGATGAGGTATGTTCCTTGTTTGTAGATAAATTTATTCATCTAGTTAACTTCAATTCTTTACAGTAAGCAAAAAATGACATGTTATTGATGTGGTATGAATTTTAGACCTGATTCATCTTTGGATCTTCCTGTTTTGTTTGTAATGCAGTCTAAAGGCAGAAAGTATGAAATAGTTCTGCCAAAGAAGTGTTCAGTCACGATGATGATAGACTTGTGGAGTGATGACGACTACCATGATGGACCAACTAAGTCTAATGCGGAGTGATCACTCCATCACCAATGTAGATCTCATCACCATCGTCCTCGTCTTCAGGTATGTCTGCGTGATCCGGTTCAGCCATGGGTTTGGCATGATCAACAAGAGAAGCATCAACACTTGTCCCTTCCACATCTGCCCTCCTCCATGTTGTCAAATCCTCATGGTGGTCCTCAACATGAATATTTTCAACACCTAAAACAACCGAGTCCAATTCAATATCACCAAGATTTATGTCATTGTTATTATCAATGCCTTCCTCTCCTTCAGGCATGGCAAATAGGGCCCTAGGTTTTATTCTGAGGACGCTGCACCATTTGCTGCCTTTCTTCCCGCTTTTCACATAGCACACTTGCTCTGCTTGTGTTGCCAGGATGTATGGCTCATCACGTAAATACCGAAGCAGAGAGGTATCAATGTCGATAATCCCATATTTATCTCTTTTGTACCCTCTTGATTTGCTTTGTCCTTGTTGAGGCATATCAAACCAGTCACACTAGAACAACATGACGTGCTTTGATCCAGGAAAATCAAGTATGAAGATTTTTTTAATCACTCCATACCATTCCATGCCCTGCACACCCCTGACGACAACACCACTGTTTTGTGTTGTTAGATTATTCTCTATATGTGATGTCCGAAAATAGAAGCCATTGATTGAGCACTTATTCTTCAAATAAGCAATCCTTTCAGGACCACGAGATAGCGCATACAACATCTTATCTGCTTTCCCCACAAAATTTAGATTCCTCATCTACACTCACATAAGTAAAGATAATATGTTAAGAGCACATTAAAATTTGATGATTTAAATTTGAAAGAAATGTATATGACTCACTTTTCGCTCGAACCATGCTACAAAGTGTTCCTTGTGCCTGCTTTCAACATTCAGCGAGCTGACTTTCGCCAATTCTGCCTTATGCTCACTGCAACATTTAAAAAAATATATATATAATCACAGTTAGATATATAGTCTACACAATGAAACAAAATTCGTATAATTTTCATGTGTTGCTAACTTTGCAAGTTCAATGGCCTCATCACAGTTTGATAATATGTAGTGTGTCATCATCGATAATTCTTTGTCTTCTAGTATATGGGAATTATGCCTAGAAACACTTTTCTTTTGCCCACTGTCCATGCTCGCAAAAACACTCAGACCGGCAGGTGGTTCATTAACAGCGCTATTTTCTTGACGCTCTGGCATATTAAGCTTTGTACTAACACCTTCAAAGAACCGAGAACAGAAAGTAAGGCACTCCTCCGAGATATATCCCTCTGCTATAGAACCCACTAGCAACGCTTTGTTCCTCACGTATCCTTTGAGGGTACGTAGGTACCTTTCAACTGGATACATCCACCTATACGAAGCAGGGCCTCCAATTTCAGCCTCCCAAGCAATATGAACTGGTAAGTGCATCACAATATCAAAAAATGCTAGAGAGAAAATCATCTCAAGCTGACAAAGAGTCTCTGCAATCGATCTGCTGAGTTCTTGCATCTCGGTCTCGTCAATCTCCTTTGAACATACTGCGTTAAAGAACCTGCTGAGCTAGATCAATAGGTTCACTACAGCATCCGGCAATATGTCGCATGCCATAAAGGGTAGGAGTTTTTGTAATATAATATGGTAATCATGACTTTTCAGATTTGAAACCTTGCGCCCATTGACATCGACATTTCTCCTGATATTTGCGTCATAACCATCGGGCATCTTAATACCTTGTAGAAAGTTGCACAGGATTTCCTTTTCAGAATCACCTAATGTGTACAATGCTGGTGGCATATCGTATTTCCCTTTCTAATTCAAAACTGGATGTTGATCCTTCCTTATACCCAATTCTCTCAGATCAAGTCGAGCTTTCTCAGTGTCCTTAGTTTTACCTGCTAAATTCAACAAAGTCCCAATCAAGCTCTCACAAATATTCTTCTCAGTATGCATCACATCAATATTGTGGCGTATAAGCAATGAATCCCAATATGGAAGCTCAAAGAAAATACTCTGCTTCCTCCAGTTGTTCCATCTAGAATCTTCATCACGCTGCTTCCTCTTCTTCGAAGTAGTGGCTCCAAAAGTGACTTGTTGGAAACTCGCGTACTAATCCCGAACTTCTTGACCGCTGAGTGGCACTAGAGGGTCCCTCATTTCAATAGTGTTATTAAAGCTGACCTTGAGCCTTCGCCACTTGTGGTTTTTAGGCAGAAAACGCTGATGCCCCATGTAGCAATGCTTTAAACCGAATTTTAACCGCATGTAATCAGTATCCTTGTGACAATAAGGACAGGCAAACCTCCCTTTCGTGCTCCAGCCAGATAACATCACGTAAGCAGGAAAGTCGTTTAATGTCCAGAGTAACATAGCACGCAGGGTAAAATTGCGCTTCTCCTTGGCATCCCAAGTATCAACTCCATGTTCCCAAAGCGTTTTGAGTTCATCGATCAGAGGCTGCAAATACACATCAATGTTAATTCCTGGAGACTTAGGCCAGGAATTAGCATGGACATCATCCAGAAGGATTGTTTCAAGCACAACCAAGGAGGCAGGTTATAAGGAATTAGGATAATTGGCCAAGTAGTGTAAGTGATGTTCAACATCCCGAATGGATTGAAGCCATCTGATGCAAGTCCAGGCCTGATATTTCGTGGTTTATATGCAAATTCTTTTTGAAACGTGTCATTCACATGCCTCCACGCCTTTGAGTTAGCTGGGTGTCGCATTTTGCCATCTTGAACCAATTCTTTATCGTGCCAACGCATATACGTGGATGTTTCCTTGTTCATATATAATCTCTGCAGTCGAGGAGCCAACAGAAAGTACCTCAGAATTTTAACAGGAAACCGCTTCTTCTTTGCTGCATCAGTGCTAGCCTCGTCAGTGCCCTGTGAACCTGAAGTTTTCCACCTACTCTCGTCGCATGTTGGACAGTTGTCCATGCTAGCGTACACTCCACGGAATTACGCACAGTCATTGACACAAGCATGTATCTTTACGTAGTCCAAGCCAAGGTCTCGAACCACCCTTCGAATTTTATCCAGGCTATCTGGGAGACAATGCCCTTTTGGCAGCACAAGAGAGAACAAGAACAGTATTTGCTCCATTGCAGCGTTGCTCAAACCACACATGCACTTGATCTGATATATCCTGACAATGAATGAAATCTAAGAAGCCTCCTTGCAACTAGGGTACAACTCTATCCTTGCTTCTTCCATTAATTTGAAAAACTTCCTTGCCGGCTCATTTGGCTCCTCATCTTCGTTACCATCATCTCTGACTCGACCATGTATGGCACCACTGATCAGAGAGGAAAACAAACTATCGGTGGCCTCCCGATCGTCGGCATCATCAGCACCACCTTCAACTTCGTCGTCGTCATCCACAGCCATAGGTTCACAAGCATGACGATGACGTTCTTGTTGCTCTTTTATGTAAGCCCTATCAAACCCTTTTGTAACCAAGTGATGTTCAACCTCTTCTCTTCCTTGAAATGCCATGCGACGACATCTAGAGCATGGACATTGCACTTGCTCTCCATCAAATTTGTAATGAAAGAGATCCTCAATAAACTTGTCGAATTCGCGTTGCCATGCAGAATCTGAAGGCTCCAATTCCATCCAACTGCAATCCTCACTTGCCATTGCAAAGAAAAAAACCAAACTACAGCAGATAATACAAAGGGTGCTGGATCAGTATAAGATAATATAATATTAAACTAAGTTGTATATACAAGCTAATTAACAAAATAAAATTCCATGCACATGGATCTCATAATCGATTATACCTTGGCTTATGGGATCTGAAGAACAGACTTTTTCTCGGTCATTCGAAGTCATAATGCAGATGATTGGTGCTTGCAGTGTCACCCCGGCGGATCGCGAAACGGCAACAACGATGTGTTTGGGTCTTTTCCTTCGTATTACAGGTCGATATATATAGTTGGGTTAGGGTTGGTCAAACAAAATAGAGTTGGGTTAGGACTCCATGTACAAAGATGGACAGTTCTGTGCGGGCCATGGTCCAGGCCCACAGGCCATTGAACGGGCCCACGGTAGCCTGGTGGCACCCACAAACACATCAATTGCGACTGACAGTTCTTTCAATAGCAACGACGCTATATTGTCGCAATAACATTACCTCTATTGCGACGTTTTTTTGGTTCGATGCTACATATGCAATCTGTTACAACTATTCATGTTACCGTTGCCGTACCTACGAGCAATTTGCAACACTTTGGATCCACGTTGCTATACCAAAGAATTCAGTCGCAACGAGTGCATTTTCGTTGCTATCCCAAAAACTTTTTGCAACACACAGCACCTGTCGTTGCTATATGTATGACTCTTTTGCAACAAACGACACCACGAATAGCAACGTGTCATAGTCGTTGCAAAATGGGCAACAATTGCAACAATTACAAAAAACCGTGGCAATACCATAGCCAGAAATTGCGACACGAGTCCATGCGTCGCCATAGACCCTTACCTATAGCGACCACCACAATAAATAATGCAACGGTCCACAACTGGTCGCAACATTCCCACCTATCGCGACCATTATGGTATACTGTCGCAGTAACCCCGGTGTATAGCGACCAGAACCAACCGTTGCTATAGAAAAGGGTCGCAATATGTACAAAACGCTGTAGTGTTATACTCATATGCTGCTTGTTATTGCATTGAGTTTTGTGAAATTCTGTGACCCTTGTGAGAATTCTTTTCACTGCTTTCATTATCAAGATTCATGTGCACACCTATTTCCCCTTGCTATGCTTCTACACTGGAAGTTAGCATTGTATCATTCATCCATTCCACAAAATAAAACTCTATATATATGTGTTGATCTCTCCTTCTTAGTTTTTGTTACACAAGAGACATGGCTATCGAAAAAAATGGACACATGAAGGTCCAAGTATTGAAAAAAAAGAAAAAAATATGGACACATGAAGGTTCACAAAAAAAGAGAGGTAGCCATGTTCTCAAAAGATTTTATACAAGAGAGAGAATTATGCAAAAAGGAGTCCCATGATTTAGATGGTAATAACTAGTATCCATTCTGGGGCTAGTGTCCATCTTACCATCACCCCAACTTTCATCATATATGTATGGTAATATCTAGCACCCATTCCGGATCTAGTATCCACCTTACCATACTCACCATATCCATACACGTGCACATCTTGATCTGATTGTGTGATTTGATTTTCTCTCTGGACCCAGTCTTTGACTTTGCAATATATGTGATACAAGTATGCTTTATCATTTATCCTACCCTGAGCTCCACATATAGCCATGATTAGAAGTAGGATAAAGAAAGGCAATCTAATGCCTTGGTGAGGACATATACACATTGAGTGATTTGAGAGAATCAAACGAGGAGCTAAGCATGGTTTGCTTTGAAAATTTATTGCAAAACCCCAAGATACTTGACATGATGAGCATGAGTGATTTGATTCATGACTGTTCCATTCTTCAACTACCCAAGATAGCATGATAGACACTTCACAAAGTTCACAAGTGCAAGGTATGGTTTGAAATATCTCTTATGCTTGCTTCATACCTTTGGATATCATGTTTCACCTTGATCTAACTCCCTTTACTCGGGACGAGCAAAGGTCAAGTGTGGGAGTGTTATTGACGGCTGTTAAGTGCTACTTTTACACCATCAATACCTACATAAAATAAATGTAAAAGCATCATCAACACTAGAATAGGGCTTGATACTGATAGTTTCCACAAGTGTTGGTGTCTTTAGCTTTTGTTGCAGGAAGCACCAAAATGCGTGCCAAATGGTACAGTTGAGAGCAAGTGATCCAATAGCAATTAAAGGACGTCATCATAAACAACCTCAAAAGCCAATTTGGATTACACCATTGCGACGGGCTTGTCGAGACAATCGAAATAGACATATTACTTGCCCACTTCGGAGCTCGGATCGAGAAGATATGCAATGGAGAAGATAACACGAAGAAAGGACAAAATGCTGACATCACAGTGGGACCCACCACCCTTTCCTCGTACCGCAGACGCACAAGCACAGACACGTGGCAAGCCGCCATAGGTCAGCACACCGCCGAAGTCAATCGCGCGGGCGTGCGCTCACGCGGACAAGCACCGGGCCACGTGGCACCTCCCGATTGGCTCAGCGGCTTCACACCGGATCGGTGATGCGGTGCGCGGATTGCCCCGCATGGGCCCTGTGTAGCCATCTACGGGACAGCAGCCGTTGCCGCGGATCAACGCGGGTGCACGCGTGCTGTTGGCGTTTCTTAACCTCAACACTAGGCACCGTGGTAGCGTGAGCATGTAAGAAACTCCCAGGTACACTGATGAGTGCGAACAAATCCGCAAGCGCACGGATACACTGTTGTAGCACTTATCCCTAGGAGAATGAGTATTCCCGTTGGGTTTCGTTCCTAGGATAGAGAGTAACGAGAGAGGATCTATCCAAGGACACCAGCTTCCGCTGGGGTAGGTAGGGATATGAGAAGCACTTCCTTAAGGGACTTAGCTCTCGAGACGGATCTGTCCGCTATTAGTGCTCCCCGTGGGGCGCAGCCCATCCTAACTTTTTAGGGAGAGGCCAATGTACTGGCAACAGGGCCCAACTCGGTACGCAGGCGCGGAGGGTTGCAAAGGGTCCAACAGGTTATCACCACTGCGGCCTCCCTCTATCGTTACGCGAACGCACGTGGTCTTCGCAGGATAACCAGAGCCCAGACACCACGTCTGTACCCTAGATAACTACTATAGTGCGGTTACGTCTGTCGACCCGCTAACAACACTATAGCAACCCGTATAAATACGGAACCACGAACTAGAGAGAGAATGGAATCAAATCATACTATTCATCGAGCTACGGAGCAGAAAGGAAGCTATGGATGCAAACAAATGAGATACATCAGACTTACTTAGGTAAACAGGATCAGAGCATGCAAACAGGTATATGATCTACTAAGCTAGCTCTAAAGGATCAAAGCCTTGTGTCACGAAGAACACAAGCCTCTAACTTATGAACGATCTAAGAACACAATAACAAATCAAGCATGCATGATGTCCACTATAGTCTAAATAAGAAATGCTTAAATACTCACTTTGATCTAAATGAAGAACGAGCATCCACGAGGACATCAACTCACTCCTCACCCCTACTCTACCTCTCAACTAATCCTAGTCTAGATCTCTTCTCAACACCATTCTACCACATTGAGGTGAGAATCACCTCACATGGGCAGAATTAGAGAGAGGGAGAGAGAGCTACACAAGAGAGAAGTGAAACTTGAGAGCTTGGTGGTGTGTGTGAAATGGAGCCCCTCCCCTTCTATTTATAGGCAAGGGAGTGGCTTGCTCCGGGGCTCCAAGTGCTCCAAAACACCCCGGGATGCAGCCAAGGACCAATGGGCGAGCAACACGTGGAGGGGGGAGATCAACCGACCCTAGGTCGGTTCGGCCGATCCTAGGGTCGGCCGAAGCTCCCGGCCTGCCATCTGGCTTGTGCTTCCTCTGGCTCACTTCCATGTGGGCCCTAGTGCTTCTCCTCCGTGCATGGCATGTTTCCTGGCGGTTTAGTTGACAAAGTGGGCCCATGGATCCATGTGATGCTGACGTGGCAGCATATGATTCGTTGAGAGTCCTTCACATGGATTGGTGACCTCATGGATCCAGGAGAATCCATGTGGTAGCCCCTGATTAGCCAGCATTTTAGTGCCTTGGATTGGAGTGGAGTAAATGTGCATGGATTCCTCTCATTTCTTATGCTAAATACCTACATTCGAATAGACATCGACACTGGTGGAAAGTATGAGTTTAAGCTTCTATTCTAGTGTGGATGTGCAATTCATGCTCCAATTTGCAGGAGTTGACAGCCATAAAAATGGTACTTAACAGCCGTCAACAACACCCCCACACTTGACCTTTGCTCGTCCCGAGTGAAGGGGAAACAAAGCCAAGTGGGTCATGAATACCAAAGAGTAAGACAAACATAAGAGATATTTCAAGTCCTACCTTGCTCCTGTGAACCTCGGTGTTGTGGCTATCATGTCTCCTTGGGTGATTGAAAAGTAGAACAGCTATGAATCAAGTCACTTATGCACCTGATGATAAACACCTTGGGGTTTTGCAAGTTTTTCATAAACAAAACTCCTGGTGGCTTCCTCATTTGATTCTCTCAAATCGCTCAATGTGTATATGTACTCACTAAGGCATTGCCTTTCTTCATCCTACTTCTAATGATGGCTATATGTGGAGCTTAGGGTAGGATAAAGAGAAAACATACTTGTATCACATATATTGCAAAGTCAAAAACTAGATCCACAGAGAAAATCAAATCATACCATCAGATCAAGATGTGCACCAGTATGGCTATGGAAGGTATGGTAAGGTGGATACTAGGCCCGGAATGGGTGCTAGATATTACCATACGTATATGATGAGAACTATGGGTTGATGGTAAGGTGGACACTAGCCCCGGAATGGACACTAGTTATTACCATCAAGATTATGGAACTCCTTTTTGCATGACCATCTCTCTCTTCTTCCTCCTTTATTTTGGACATGGGCTATACTTTCTTTTCTCTTCTTTTTTTATCAACTTGCTTTGAGCATGTGGGTTTTTTTCATAGCCCATGTCACTTTTTTGAAGGATATTTTTAGAGAGAGAGGTCATACCACATACAGAGCTTTTATTTATATGGAATGGATGAATGATACAATGCTAACTTCCAGTGTAGAAGCATGGCTAGGGGAAATATGCGGGGTGCACATGAATCTTGATCATGAAAGTAATGAAAAGAATTCTCACAAGGGTCACAAAATTTGACAGAGCTCAATGCAATAACAAGCAGCATATGAATCTAAGGTTTTCAACTGCGAAGATCATATGGCTCTAATGGGACAAAGGCATATCAAAGAGGAGCCCTTCCAAGAGGTTTTGAGTTTTTCAAAATAAATAACCCAAGAGAGTTAGTCATCAGAGCAACAGATCATAGCATCCAGCCATATCATACTCGTCAATTACTTTGGTGAACATGCTTGTCCTTAAGAAGGTTATGGTTCACAAGCATCAGGTAGATAACAAGGAATAAAACATATGTAAGTCTACTCAGGCATCAAGCGAACTGGGTGATCTTTTAGCATCATCATTCAAGTTTTACTTTAGAGAGATAGACAGATATGGCTTATAAAACTCAGGAATGAAAGAGACTGAGTTGTCAAGATGCAAACCGGCGCTATGCATGGGAGTTGAACCATGAGAGGCTCCCCACAGGAGTGAACTCGTGTGGGTCCCGTTCAGGTTCTCAGTAGGTGATCGATCGACTAGCGCGGAGTGCTCACAGTGGGTACGTATGAAAACGTCATGCCTGCATTGGGAGAGTCGTGGCTCTTCCCCCACACTGTCTTGAACCTAGATGTCCTCTAGATCAAAAAGACCAAAGTAATGACACAAGGGTGGCTAAACCGGGTTACATTACTGGTGAGCCACTTTATTCAAATCCAAATGTTCTAAAAATGATTAGGTGCTTACACACATGGAAAGAAATAAATGCAATAAAGGGAAATAAACCTAGACCTAGACTAGCGCCTAATAAACTAAAGTTGGGGCTAATCCCCACTACTCAGAAAGGATCTGCTCCTTTCCCTTAGCAACTGCCAGCCTCTGCAGCTTCTGGGTCATGTCCTCCTCCAGCTGGCGATACTCAAACTTGAGCTCGCGGTACTCATCCCTTTGCTTGGCTAGCCCTTCAACTAGCTTTTCATGCTCTAAGAACAGATCAGCTTGTTTGTTTGCCAGCTTTGCTAAGGCAGGGGTCTTCTTGGCGCCATTCCTTCGGATGTCTGCGAGGATCTTGGTGATGACTCGCTCCCACTGAGGTGCCTTATGGTAGGGCGTACCATAGCCCCCAGTGGCGGTCTTCACTCCAAAGATCTTGCACTGAGTCTGTGGGAGTGGAAACTCATCCCACACGTCCTGCTCATACGTGTGGCAGAAGGTCTCTCTGTAATTGTTGAAGTCAGAGCCAATATATGCGCTCTCCTAGCTTCAGAGGTGGCCCAGGAGGATCATCAAACAAGACACGCTTGCATGCAGCGGTCTTGTTTCCCATGGTGGCCGGCCTGACCGGGAAGGAAGGCGGTGAAGAGGAGCCTCGACGGGACGACTGCACCGAGGAGTCGGTGCGTACCCTTCGAGTGCTCTCTACACTCCTACCTCTCTTGGGAGTCATGGCCTCCGGCGATCTCATCATCTCATCCAGGTCGTCGAAGTCGATGAGATGAGAGGAGCTCCCTCCCCCTAAAGTGAGGGGTGAAGCCGTCCTACGGAGCCGAGCAAAACCGTAGCTGGCCATAGATGCAGTGATGAGCTGAGGATAGTGAGGTGGAGGAGATGGATTCTCGCGACGTGAAAATTCGTCGGGCGGCAGGAAGAAGGTTTCTGGAGGAGAACAAGACACACACGTGAAAGAAGAAGGGAGGCGGCGTCACCAGGGTTTCGGCCGAACCAGGGTTTGGCCGACCCTAGGTGGGCCCCTCTGGCCTTCCCCCTTCTCGTGTGGGCTCCAGCAGGTCTCAGGCCCAAAGGCCCAGGTGGATTCCCCGAGATGGAAAGGTTGGCTTAGGCTTAGGGCTAGGATAAGGTTGAGGTTGAATAATCAACCTCTACTATATAACAACCTTGGCCAAGCCATAATATAACCATAGAAAATCTGGGGGAGCTCACCTTGACAACATACCTGGTCCGTCAAAAGTGTAGGAACTTCTGATGGGGATCATGAAGCGCTCACCGTGTCGCCACAATGGTGTTGCCTTCCTGTGGTCCTTTACTTACTCCTTTTTATCTTGGCAAGTTCTTTCTCCTGCATAATCAATGCCCACAAGATACCGGAAGGATAATTCTTCTTGGGGGAAATGAGATGAGTCCCAAGAGTACTCTGGGTATGGGTGTCTTGTGATCTCCTGTCTCAACTCATGACCATCTCCCTTGCAGATAATTTGATGTGATGATAAGTTCTGATCTGCATGGTTAGCGCATATACGAACTCGGGCCCAAAAAGATATATCGAAGCTGAAAGCAAACATGATCATCCCAGAGATGCCGATGCATCCCTAATGTGGTCACGGGACTCGAGAACCATAGCACTAGGGTCGCGGAACTCGGAGATGAAAAGATCAAGCACTGAGGCTAGTGCTCCAGCAGCAGGTACTGATCTCCGAGTGAACTCAAGCTCAGAAAGACACTCGGCCTTCAAAGAGGATAGGGCATGGACTTCCAAAGGCCGGTGTACGATCAGGAACTAGAGTTCGGATAAAGAACGAGATTTAACTCGCTCTTGCCTTAGGCAAAGGGTCCGATGTTCTCATCAGAACGATGGAAACATCCTGAGGTCTGGCCTAAGCTTCCAATGGGAGGTTATGGATAAGCTGGAAAGTACAACTCCCATTGGGCATCGATCAAGTCAGGCATAAGATACGATGTATAAGCTTCTCCTGATTGATCAGCATCGATCGATGGGCTTAAGATAAGAAGTTACTGTACTCCAATCGATCGGTAAATGATCGTGCACCTTCGATCTGATGAATGAATCCAATAGATTATGAAGCAGAGACTGATGTCTTGGTTTATACAAAACTTCAGTGCTAGGCACTTCAGCTCAAACCTCAACGTAGGAACACGATAAGCCTCTCATACCCTCCTTAGGAGACAGTAGTTAGGATCGAGCAAGTCATCCTAGACGGGAATGATCGTTCTTTCCAAACCACTCTCTCCATCCTCCCGCGAGACAAGGTCTCGGTGAGAAAGTCTAAGAAGATGCACGAGAGGGGAACCCAAGGGTAGATCTCGCGCTATGAAATCTTTCCCTTAGACTCCTGCTATTCAGGAATGACATTTTCAGCCAGAGCTCAGAAAGAGTGGATATGAAATCTCGGGCTCCGCTGATGATGGATCTAGGTGACTCAACATTTCCTCTAGTGGGTGCTTCTTTGACTGGGATGCAAGGGGAGCAGAAATCCTAGAGATTCTCCATGATCTCTTTTCCCCTGACAGCATCTAGGTGCACAAAGGATCCTCCGGAGAGAGCATTAAGCCTCATGGCATCGTCCTTCCGCAATCCAAACCAGAATTGCTGGAGCAACATCCAATCGGGAATGTAGAGGACTGGGCAATCTTCCACCGCAGAGGCGAAACGATGCCATGCCATTCCTAGTGATTCCTCCTCAAATTGCTTGAAACAGAGAATCTTGGCCCTTAGCGAGATGACACGTCGTATCAGGAAGAATCAGGAGCAGAAAGCTGCTCTCAATCTTTCCCAAGTGAGGTAGTCTCTACCAAAATAATGGTGCCAATCCCATGCTTCCCCAAAGATGGATAGCGGGAAAAATTCTCTTTTCTGAGCATCCGGTGATTCTCCGGTTTTACCCCGAGTTTCAATCACACGCTCGTAGTCTCTCGCATGATCAAAGGGGTTCTCATGACTTAACCCCGAGAAGGATAGATCCTGAATTAGCTTCATGAGAGAGGGGTGAAGCCAACAACCAGATGTAAGAATGGGTCTTGACGAAGATGGCTCTGAGGGTTCACTCCTCGAATGCGGAAGGTGTTTACAGCATAACCTTCCATGGGTAGCGAGGGTAGAGGTAGAAGTAAAGAAAACAAAAAGGGATATCTCAAAAAGGTTAACGGGGGTGAAGGTAGAAGAAAAAAAGAAAAAGATAAATACGAGGATAGACGGGCTAGAAGGTTAACAACAACCGTCCCCGGCAACGGCGCCAGAAATGCTTGTTGGCGTTTCTTAACCTCAACACTAGGCGCCGTGGTAGCGTGAGCGTGTAAGAAACTCCCGGGTACACTGACGAGTGCGAACAAATCCGCAAGCGCACGGATACACCGTTGTAGCACTTATCCTTAGGAGAATGAGTATTCCCATCGGGTTTCGTTCTTAGGACGGAGAGTAACCAGAGAGGATCTATCCAAGGACACCAGCTTCCGCTGGGGTAGGTAGGGATATGAGAAGCACTTCCTTAAGGGACTCAGCTCTCGAGACGGATCTGTCCGCTATTAGACCTCCCAGTGGGGCGCCAGCCCATCCTAACTTTTTAGGGAGAGGCCAATGTACTGGCAATGGGGCCCAACTCAGTACGCAGGCGCGGAGGGTTGCAAAGGGTCCAACAGGCTCTCACCACTGCAGCCTCCCTCTATCGTTACGCAAACACACGTGGTCTTCGCAGGATAATCAGAGCCCAGACACCACGTCTGTACCCCAGATAATTACTATAGTGTGGTTACGTCTGTCGACCCACTAATAACACTATAGCAACCCGTATAAATACAGAACCATGAACTAGAGAGAGAACAGAATCAAATCATACTATTCATCGACCTACGGAGTAGAAAGGAAGCTATGGATGCAAACAAACGAGATACAGTAGACTAACTTAGGTAAACAGGATCAGAGCATGCAAACAGGTATATGATCTACTAAGCTAGCTCTAAAGGATTGAAGCCTTGTGTCATGAAGAACACAAGCCTCTAACTTATGAACGAGCTAAGAACACAATAACAAATCAAGCATGCATGATGTCCACTATAGTCTAAATAAGAAATCCTGAAATACTCACTTTGATCTAAATGAAGAACGAGCATCCACGAGGACATCAACTCACTCCTCACCCCTACTCTACCTCTCAACTAATCCTAGTCTAGATCTCTTCTCAACACCATTCTTCCACATTGAGGTGAGAATCACCTCACATGGGCAGAATTAGAGAGAGGGAGAGAGAGCTACACAAGAGAGAAGTGAAACTTGAGAGCTTGGTGGTGTGTGTGAAATGGAGCCCCTCCCCTTCTATTTATAGGCAAGGGAGTGGCTTGCTCTGGGGCTCCAAGTGCTCCAAAACACCCCGGGATGCAGCAAAGGACCAATGGGCGAGCAACACGTGGAGGGGGGGGAGATCAACCGACCCTAGGTCGGTTCGGCCGATCCTAGGGTTGGCCGAAGCTCCGGCCTGCCATCTGGCTTGTGCTTCCTCTGGCTCACTTCCATGTGGGCCCTAGTGCTTCTCCTCCGTGCATGGCACGTTTCCTAGAGGTTTAGTTGGCAAAGTGGGCCCATGGATCCATGGGATGCTGACGTGGCAGCATATGATTCGTCGAGAGTCCTTCACATGGATTGGTGACCTCATGGATCCAGGAGAATCCATGTGACAGCCCCTGATTGGCCAGCATTTGTGTGCTTTGGATTGGAGTGGAGTAAATATGCATGGATTCCTCTCATTTCTTATGCTAAATACCTGCATTCAATAGACATCGATACTGGTGGAAAGTATGAGTTTAAGCTCCTATTCTAGTGTGGATGTGCAATTCATGCTCTAATTTACAGGAGTTGACGGCCATAAAAACGGTACTTAACAGCCGTCAACACGCGCCGTGCGCGGGAAGGACCGTGGGGCCGGGACACATGGCGGCTTCGAAGTGGCGCGCATGAAGGTGGCGTCACGACCCCCGTGGGTTGCCTCGGTTCGCTCCCCTGGTTCGCCTGGTTCGGCCGGTCCAGCACCGGTTCTTCCTTTTTCCTTTCGGTTCTGCACCCTAGGAGCCTCAGATGCTCCGGTTTTCACCCCAGGAGGCTGGTTCTCGCAAGGACAGGTGTCACTACGTGATTGGGGGCGCCCAAGGCTGCTACACACTTTGGTGCTCAAGGCAAGCCACCCCCTCCTCTATAAATAGGAGGGGAGGGGCTCCCTTTTGGAACACATCCAAGCTATCCTCTCCGCTCATTCCTCATGTAGGGTGTGTGTGTGAGTGCTAGGTAGAGAGGGAAGTGAAGGTGAGATGAAGGTGTTCTTCTTTGTTCTTCATTTAGACCAAAGTAAGTATTTCGACATATCTCATTTAGACTAAAATGTGTTCGTGCATGATTGATATTTTCTTGTGTTCTTCATGTGTTCTTGAACTAGAGGCTTGTGTTCTTCACGAACACAACCCTTCGATCTAGTTGAATACATACGCAAGTGCATTTATCTGTTTGTCTGTGGATCACCCCTTTGATCTAGTTGAGGCTCATAAATATGTTAGTAGCTGTTGTTCCTAACCTATCCTGATCTGATAAGGTACGATCCAGTCCACACTTGCTTTACGTTCGTGGTTCCGTATTTATACGGATTGCTATAGTGTTGTAGGCGAGCCGGGCAGACGCCACCGTGCTATAGTAGTTATCAGGAGTGTAGACGTGGTGTCTGTACTCTGGTTATCCTACAAAGACCAAGTGCATTCGCGTAACGATAGAGGTAGGCCGTAGTGGTGACAGCCTGTTGGACCCTTTGAAACCCTCCGCGCCTGTGTACCGAGTTGGGCCCCGTTGCCAGAACATATGCCTAGCCTTAAACAACTAGGGTGGGTTGGCGCCCCGTAGTGAGTTCCATACCATGGGATGATACGACCTTGATCGATACATTTAGGAAGTCCTTCACCTTATCCCCTACCATAGCTGAGCTTGGTGTCCTTGGACCGTCTATACTAGAATAGAAGATAGTGCACATCGTTCCATGCAACGAAACCCGACGAGAATACTCATTCTCCGAGGGAAGTGCTACAACAGTGTATCCGTGCGCTTGCAGATTTGTTCGCACTCGTCAGTGTACCTAGGAGTTTCTTACATGCTCACGCTACCCACGCCGCCCAGTGGTGACATTAAGAAACGCCAACAATGTCAACCAGAGAATTGTAGGTCTAGGCGACCTAGAAGGCTGCAGGGCCTTAGCAACCTCAAGAAGGAGCTGTAGTTATCACTAGGAGATCGCCAACGGGCAGTGAAGCCTTTAAGCACGAAGTCGTTGGTGTAAACCCGCCGTTGTAAGCCGAGGCGACCTAGTAGGTAGCAGGGTCTAGGAGCCGTTGGTGTGAACCTGTTGTTGTACGCCGAGGCGACCTAGTAGGCAGTAGGGCCTAGGAGCCGTTTGTGTGAACCCACCGTTGTAGGCTGAGGCGACCTAGTAGGCAGCAGGGCCTAGGAGCTGTGGGTGTGAACCCACCATTGTAGGCTGAGGCGACCTAAGAAACAGCAGGGCTTCATCGACCTTGCGGAGGCAATATGATAGACCCGAAGGTCGTCCATCTGTCAGGAGACCTTAAAGCAGATATCAGTTGAAGTAGAGTAGGGGGCTTAATGTAGGGCATGACAGGTCCATGGATGTTAGGCCGTTGAGCACGGAGCTAATGAGTATCGATTCCCGCACGGCGCGAGCCGTTACTGCCTGTGACCGTTAGGCTGAAAGAGCCATTGGACAAAGATTTGTTGGGTTGCCGAGAATTTCGCAGAAGCGAAGAGATGTTGGGCGCGGCGGCCCGTAGCACCACTGGGGCCCATCTATAAAAGGCCGGGCGAAGGGCTGAGGACCTCACTTGCTTCCATTTCCGCCCAGATTTAGGGTTTCACTGCCGACGCAAGAGCATTCCGTGCAAATCTACCAGTGTCGCCACGTTTAGCTCCGCCACGCCATGCACAGCCGTATGTGTGCGAAGTCCCTTGTGGTGTTTGTTGACGGTGGATATTTGCCATTTTTATGACCGTCAACTCCTGCAAATTTGAGCATGAATTGCACATTCACACTAGAATAGGAGCTTAAACTCATACTTTCCACCAGTGTTGATGTCTATTCGAATGCAGGTATTTAGCATAAGAAATGGGAGGAATCCATGCACTTTCACTCCACTCTAATCCAAGGCACTCAAATGCAGGCCAATCAGGGGTGGCCACATGGATTCTCCTGGATCCATGATGTCACCAATCCATGTGAGGGACTCTCAACAAATCATACGCTGCCACGTCAGCATCACATAGATCCATGGGCCCACTTTGCCAACTAAACTGCCAGGAAATGTGCCATGTATGGAGGAGAGGCACTAGGGCCCACATGGAAGCAAGCCAGACGAAGCACACTCCAGATGGAGTGCCGGGAGCTTCGGTCGACCCTAGGTTCGGCCGAACCGACCTAGGGTCAGTTGATCTCGCCCCTCCACGTGTTGCTTGCTCATTGGTCCTTGGCTGCATTCCCGAGTGTTTTGGAGCACTTGGAGCCCCGGAGCAAGCCTCCTCCTTGTCTATAAATAGGAGGGGAGGGGCTCCATTTCGCACACACCACCAAGCTCTCAAGTTCCACTTCTCTCTTGTGTAGCTCTCTCTCCCTCTCTCTAATTCTGCCCATGAGATGTGATTCTCACCTCTATGTGGTAGAATGGTGATGAGGAGAGATCTAGATTAGGATTAGTTGAGAGGTAGAGTAGGGGTGAGGAGTGAGTTGATGTCCTCGTGGATGCTTGTTCTTCATTTAGATCAAAGTGAGTATTTCAGCATTTCTTATTTAGACTATAGTGGACATCATGCATGATTGATTTGTTCTTGTGTTCGTGGCTCATTCATAAGTTAGAGGCTTGTGTTCTTCATGGCACAAGGCTTCGATCCTTTAGAGCCAGAGCAGTAGTTCATTTACTTGTTTGCATGCTTTGATCCTGTTTAGTTAAGTAAGTCCGCTGTATCTCGTTTAGCTGCATCCATAGCTTCCTTTCTACTCCGTAGTTCAATGAATGATAAGATGATCTGATTCCGATCTTTCCCTTGTTCGTGGGACCGTATCTATACGGTTGCTATAGTGTAGTTAGCGGGTCGACTGACGTAACCGCACTATAGTATTTTACCTGGGGTACAATCATGGTGTCTGGGCCTTGGTTTTCCTACGAAGACCATGTACGATCATAGCGTAGAGGTAGGCCGCAGTGGTGACAGCCTGTTGGACCCTTTGTCAACCCTCTACGTCGCGTACCGAGTTGGGCTCGCTTGCCAGCACCTTGATGTGTTGTCGCCCCGCGGGGATGACTGAGACCTGACAGATGCATCTTGAGAGCTAAGTCCCTTAAGGAAGTGCTTCTTGTATCCCGACCTATCCCAGTGAAAGCTGGTGTCCTTGGATAGACCCTCTCTGGTTACTCACCGTCCTAGGAACGAAACCCGATGGGAATACTCATTCTCCTAGGGAGAAGTGCTACAGTGGTGTATCTGTGCGCTTGCGGATTCGTTCGTACTCGTCAGTGTACCCGGGAGTTTCTTACACGCTCATGCTACCACGACGCCTAGTGTTGAGATTAAGAAACGCCAACAAGCATTTCTGGCACCGTTGCCAGGGATGACTGTTGTTAACCTTCGAGCCCGTCTATCCTCGTATTTATCTTTTTCCTTTTTCTTCTATCTTCACCCCTGTTACCCTTTTTGAGATATCTCCTTTTGTTTTCTTTACTTCTACCTCTATCCCCGCTACCCATGGAAGGTTATCCTTGTAAACACCTTCTGCCCACGAGGAGTGAACCCTCAGAGCCATCTTCGTCAAGACCCACTCTTACATCTGGCTTTTGGTTTTGCCCCTCTCTCATGAAGCTAATTCAGGACCTATCCTTCTTGAGGTTAAGTCATGAGAACCCCTTTGATCATGTGAGAGACTACGAGCGTCTGATTGAAACTCAGGGTAAAACCAGAGAA
Source organism: Cenchrus fungigraminus (assembly GCA_036936925.1). NCBI lineage: Eukaryota > Viridiplantae > Streptophyta > Magnoliopsida > Poales > Poaceae > Cenchrus > Cenchrus fungigraminus. The sequence goes on from CM072779.1 coordinate 109,087,230, forward strand.
TCACCGGATGCTCGGAAAAGAGAGTGTTTCCCGCTATCCCTCTCCGGGGAAGCACGAGGTTGGCACCATTGTTTTGGTAGAAACTACCTTACTTGGGAAAGGTTTAGAGCAGCTTTTTGCTCCCACTTCTTCCCAATACGACGTGTCATCTCGTTGAGGGCAAATATTCTCTGTTTCAAGCAATGTGAGGAGGAATCACTAGGAATGGCATGGAATCGTTTCGCCTCCGTGGTGGAAGATTGCCCAGTTCTCTACATTCCCGATTGGATGTTGGTTCAGCACTTTTGGTTTGGATTGCGGAAGGATGATGCCATGAGGCTTAATGCTCTCTCCGGAGGATCCTTTGTGCACCTAGATGCATCCCGGTCAATGAGGCACCCACCAGAGGAAATGTTAAGCCACCTAGATCCATCATCAGCCAAGCCCGAGATTTCAAATCCATTCTTTCTAAGCTTTGGCTAAAGATGTCATTCCTGAATGGCAGGAGTCTAAGGGAAAGATTTCGTAGCGCGAGATCTACCCTTGGGTTCCCCTCTCATGCATGTTCTTAGACCTTCTCCCCGAGACTTTGTCTCGTGTGAGGACGGAGACAGTAGTTCGGAAAGAACGACCATTCCCGACCAGGATGACTTGTTCGATCCTCACTACTATCTCCTAAGGAGGGTATAGGAGGCCTATCGTGTTTCTACGTCGAGGTTTGAGCTGAAGTGCTTTGCACTGAAGTTTCGTATAAACCAAGTGTCGTATGGACATCCCTGGGCCCACTACTCCGGTGGGTACCAGGACCGACTACTCGGTGGGCCCCTAGGACTACTCAACTTGGGAAACACGGCACCTGCTGGCGTGGGGCGCAAGGATTACAGAGGGATAGTACTCGGATAGGAAGCTAGACATGTCCGGATCCATGTAAAGAACTCCTAGCCGTACCTGACTAGTACTCCCCCCTCAAACCGACTTGTAACCCTGCCTCCCAGACTATATAAGGCGAGGCAGGGACCCCTATCTCATCATCCGCATCATCTTGTAAACACACCCAATCAATCCAGAGCTACGCAACATACAGGACGTAGGGTATTACGCACCTTGCGGCCCGAACCTGTCTAAATTGTGTGCCACGTGTCTCTCCTTTGAGTTACCGATCTCGGCGAGGCCACATTCATCTACCTCGGGTACTCCCCTAGGTAGGTTGCCGGTCTAAAACACCGACAGCTGGCACGCCAGGTAGGGGATCTCACCGAAGATCACATGGCGAACTCGACGGCTTCAATCGTCATCAAGCCAACCGTCGCCTTCAACCACGGCGACACTTTCGTCTTCGGCTCCTGGGTCTGCACCGCTGACGGCGCTGGATCGTTCCAGCGCTACCTCACCATGACCTCGGACCCAGAGACCGGGCTCGTGACGCTTCCCGAAGTCGCCACGGGCCCACTCGTCGAAAAATTCGGCGAAATTTCGCTCTACAACCAAGTCGCCGATTTCGAGCTCGGATCCGCCTCCAACTCGAACTCGACGTCGCCCTGGATCGCCTCATGCGAGCCGGCTCCTGAGCCATCATGTGAAGCAACCCCTCTCCACGAGCACTTCCCATACGGTCTCTGCAATGCTAGCAGGGCCCATGCGGAAGCTCTCGCTGCACGCCGGGCCGGCAAGGAGATCGCCTCCGAGTACTCCTCGGACTCCAACACCGGAGCCGGCTACTACTCAGACTCCTCCTACGAGTTCGACTTCGGATCGGACCCAATCGAATCCGAGTCCAAGCTCAACATGACTGAGGAACTGCTGACAGGTCCTACCTCTGGCCTGGTCATTACATCCACTCCCGCCGGTAGATTCGTCTACTGGCCCGACCGCAAGCCTGCAGACCTGACGAACGACAACTCACGCTGCGTCGCCTACCTCGATTCACTCCCCTTCTAGGAGGGGACTCCGCTGGCTCTAAACGACGAGCACACTCCCACTGAGATGGCGACTACTGACTCCAGTCTCTGCACTCCCGACCGTGAAGTCTTCATGACGGCCACAGATGTTGGGACTTCGGAAACTCGACCCGATCGGTACCTTGACGACATCTCGGAGGATGAGTTATCTGCCAACGCACCTCCGAACGAGACCACCGAAGACAAGAATGCTCAGCGTGACCGCAACAGGAAGCGGAACGATCGACACAGACGTCTCCGGGAAACTCTCCCTATCCGGAACCTCAACGAGGCCCTGGAGCAAGTTGCCAACCGGGTACACTCTACTCCTGAGCAGTGCCTCATGTCTATCACTACGATAGCACGGCAGGCCCAGGGGATCCGCGCGGGTGAAGTCATTGCCAAACTCGCTGAAGACGCCTACTTCATGCGGGTCGACAACAGGGTTACTCAAGTACCCCCCGTCAGAACTCACGACGTCAGAAACAACGAAGCCACTAGCCGCAGCCCGGCAGACGGCAGACACAACCGTGTCCGTGGTGAACACCAGCCAAACCCCAACCGCTCTAGGGCCTCGGGTGGAGGACCCTCACAGGGCGGCATCAGCTAGAGTGGCACAGGAGGTAGTCGCGGCGGCGGCGGCGGTGGTGGCAGCAGCGGCGGGAGCTCATCCCATGACGCCGGCAAAAGAGCTGGTGGCGACGGCGACCGCGGCGGCCGAGGCCATGCGACTAGCCACACCACCGGCAATGCACATGGCGGCTACGACACCCGCCACAAGATCGACGAGATCCGTCGCAAGAAGGCTACTGAAGCAAGCGACAGCGACGGCTTCCCTGCATACTCCGCAAGACTTCGCAACTTGCTTCTTCCCGAGAAATTCAAACCTCTTGGGATCTCCAAGTATGACGCGAAGCAAGATCCAGTTCAGTGGCTCAGGTGCTACGCCTTGGCCATCAAAAATGCTGGTGGCAACAACGACGCGAAGTGCCTCTTCTTCCCCTTCTGTCTGGATCAGGCTCCACTCACATGGCTCGAGTCACTCGAAAAGAACTCGATCGACCAGTGGGACTAGCTGAAGGCTCAGTTCACCAGCAACTTCGCGGGCGCCATGGGGCGCTCGGGTACTCGCATGGACCTGGCGATGGTCAAACAGGAACAAGGCGAGACGCTTCGCCAGTACATGCGGCGCTTCTTCGACAAGCGCGCGACCGTAGTCGACGTCACCGACAAAGAAGTCATCGACCTCTTTCAAGACGGACTTTATCACCGTCGCACCTTCGAAGACTTCGGTCGCCGCCGCCCGAGCTCCATCACCAAGCTCAAAGACATGATCACATCATGGGCCGACGAAGAGGACAAGGCGAACGCCAAATACGACTCCATTCGCGGCAAGAACAAGAGCAACACGGGCGGCAACAACAACAACAACAAAAATCAAGGGGGTCGCCACAACAACAACTACTCGAGCTCCAACCGCAAGCGCAAGCCAGACAACACAGTCGCGGCTATACAGCACCCTGCAAAGGACAACTCGAAAAAGACCTCAGGCGGCTTCAGAGACTTGCTCAAAGAGAAGTGCCCGTGGCATCTGGATGGTAATCACACCACCGAACAGTGCTATCAGCTCCGGCGAGCACTCAAGGATACTCCCGACCCACGGCCTCCTCACGACAAGAAGGGCAAGAAAAAAGTCGACGAGGGCAACGGCGACTTCCAGGAACCTGACAAGGCGGTGAATGTCCTCTTCAGTGGACTACCCACCAGACGGTCTCAGAAGGCCACCCGGCGGGAAGTCTTGAACATTGAACTAGCGGTGCTGACACCTCTGAGGTGGTCGGAGGTACCCATCACCTTCTCCCACGCGGATCAATGGACAAGCTTCTCCGAACCAGGACGTTTCCTACTCGTCCTGAAACCTGTAGTCGCGGGCTCCAGACTCAACAAGGTCCTCATCGACGGCGGGAGCGGACTCAACGTCCTCTTCACCAAGACCTTGAAGAAGATGAAGCTCGACATCACTGACATGCTCACCAAGAGCGCGTCACCCTTCTACGGCATTGTCCCCGGTAACGCGGCTATTCCATTGGGCTCAGTGGTCCTGCCAGTTACCTTCGGGGAGACAAGGGAGAACTACCGCACCGAGTACATCAAGTTCGAGGTTGCAGACTTCGAAACCTCCTACCATGCCATCCTCGGCAGACCAGCTATCGCCAAGTTCATGGCGGTACCACACTACACCTACTTGGTACTCAAGATGCCAAGTCCTGCCGGAGTACTCACATTGCAAGGGGACTTGAAGATTTCATTCGACTACGACACCGAAGCCGTGGAACTCGCAATGACCAACCAAGTACCCAATGCAATGATGGAGATCTTTGCTGCATCCAAGAAGCTCGCCCCAACCGAACTCGAGATTCCCGAGAAGATCGACACTGCAAACAAGCCTCAGCCATCAGAGGAAGTCCAAGTGAAGGCCATCGACCTTGGGACGGGCGACAGCAGCAAGACTACCATGATCGGGGCAGGTCTTGACCCGAAATAGGAAGACGCGCTCATCAGCTTCCTCTGGGCTAACCGAGACATCTTCGCATGGAAGCCAGCGGACATGCCAGGGGTGTCCAGGAGGCTGATCGAGCACTCACTTAACGTCGACCCTAAAGCTACCCCCAAACGACAACACCTTCGCCGTTTCACCGACGACCGACGGGATGCCATCAAGAAGGAACTCGCCAAACTACTCGCGGCGGGCTTCATCTGTGAAGTCTTCCATCCTGAGTGGCTTGCCAATCCCGTCCTCGTCCGCAAGAAGAACACAAACGAGTGGAGGATGTGAGTCGACTACACCGACCTCAACAAGCACTGCCCCAAAGACCCCTTCGGGTTGCCGCGGATTGATCAAGTCATCGACTCCACGGCGGGCTGCGACCTGCTATGCTTCCTCGACTGCTACTCCGGGTATCACCAGATCGCTATCAAGGAAGAAGACCAGGAGAAGACCGCGTTCATCACCCCGTTCGGCGCCTATTGCTACACGACAATGTCGTTCGGGTTGAAGAACGTCGGCGCCACCTACCAACAAGCTATCCAGGCCTGCTTCAAGAGGTAGCTCAACAAGAACGTCGAAGCCTATGTGGACGACGTGGTCGTCAAGACCAGAAACTCCGATACGCTCATCGCTGATCTTGAAGAGACTTTCGCATCCCTGCGAGAGTACCAATGGAAGCTCAATCCCAACAAGTGCGTCTTCGGTGTACCATCTGGGAAACTACTCGGCTTCATCATTAGCCATCGTGGCATCGAAGCCAACCCCGAGAAGATCTCCGCCATCACCAACATGAAAGCTCCAACCTGCATCAAGGATGTCCAGAAGCTGACCGGGTGCATGGCGGCCCTGAACAGATTTATCTCGAAGCCTGGAGAACGGGGACTACCCTTCTTCAAATTACTCAAGCATCAAGAGAAGTTCGCGTGGACCGCGGATGCTGATCAAGCTCTGACGCAGCTCAAAGACTTCCTGTATAAGCCACCGGTCCTCATGGCTCCTCGCAAAAAGGAGCAGCTACTGCTCTACCTCGCTGCGACTACTCATGTGGTCAGTACTGCCATCGTCGTCGAGCGGCAGGAAGAAGGCCACGCCTACCCAGTCCAGCGACCAGTCTACTTCGTCAGCGTGGTTCTGTCAGAGTCCAAGATACGGTACCAGCCAGTCCAGAAGCTACTCTACGCAGTGCTCATCACCTCGCGGAAGCTACGACAATACTTCCAGGAGTACTCGATTGTTGTTATCACCGACTACTCGCTCGGTGACATACTCCACAACCAGGATGCTACTGGAAGACGCTCCAAGTGGGCGGTCGAACTCGGCGCCCTCAACATTGACTTCAAGCCACGTACTGCTATCAAGTCCCAGGCACTAGTCGACTTCATGGCAGAGTGGCAGGAGAATCAACTACCAACTCCAACCGAGCGCCCAGAACACTGGGTGATGTACTTCGACGGCTCACTCAAGCTCGAAGGGGCAGGTGCATGGGTGCTGCTGATCTCTCCAAAGGGCGAACAACTCAAGTATGTCCTGCAGATCTTCTGGAAGGTGTCAAACAACGAAGCCGAGTACGAAGCCCTACTTCACGAGCTCCGCCTCGCAATCTCTTTAGGCATCAAGAGGCTACTAGTCTACGGCGACTCCGCAGTGGTCATCAACCAAGTCAACAAGTCTTGGGATCGCAACAAGGAGAACATGGACGCCTACTGTCTGGAAGTCCGCAAGCTCGAGAACAAGTTCTACGGTCTCGAGTTCCACCACGTCATCCGCGACAACAATGTTGCCGCGGACGTCCTGTCGAAGCTTGGTTCTACTCGCGCGCAAGTACCTGCTGGAGTCTTCGTCCACGAGCTTCATGTGCCATCCATCCCGGAGCCGGCGCCAATGACTACTGACCCCGTGCCACCACAGTCCGGTCAGGAGGTCATGATGATTGACGTGGACTGGAGACAACCCTTCATCGACTACATCCGCGAGCAGAAGGTCTCATCCGACAAGAACTTGGCCGAACAACTCGTCCGCCGAGCCAAGGCCTACGTACTAGTCGGAGACAAGCTCTACAGGCGAGGTGCCACTTCTGGAGTACTCATGAAGTGCATACCTCGAGAAGAAGGCAAGGATATCTTGGAGGAGATCCACAAAGGCGTCTGCGGCAACCATGCGTCTTCTCGAACGCTGGTGAGCAAGGCTTTCCGACGAGCTTTCTACTGGCCCACAGCTCTGGCCGACGCTGAAGACCTCATCAGAAAGTGCCAAGGATGTCAATTCTTCGCCAAGCAGCAACACGTCCCGGCCTACAAGCTAGTCACCATACCACCAACCTGGCCCTTTGCCTGCTGGGGGCTCGACATGATTGGGCCTCTGCCAACGGTGCCAGGAGGATTCAACAGAGTCTTGGTGGCCATCGACAAGTTCACCAAGTGGATCGAAGTCAAGCCGGTCACCTGCCCAAAGGCCGACAGAGTACTCGACTTCTTGGATGAACTCGTGCATCGCTACGGGCTGCCCCATCGCATCATCACAGACTTGGGTTCCAACTTCAACAACCATCAGTTCTGGGAGTACTGCGAGAACAGCGGGATCGACGTCCGGTACGTCTCAGTCACCCACCCCCGCACTAACGGTCAAGTTGAGCGTGCCAACAGGATGGTACTCGACGCCCTCAAAAAGTGATTACACGACGCAACTAACACAAAAGGAGGCAAGTGGATCAAGGAACTACCCAACGCACTCTGGGGGCTTCGTACTCAGCCTACCAAGCCGACGGGGCAGTCGCCCTACTTCCTGGTCTACAGCTCCGAAGCTATTCTACCTGCCGACGTGATGTGGGAATCCCCGGCAGTAGAACAATACGACGAAGGCATCTCGGAAGACAGCAGACGAGTTGACATCGACGGTCTCGAAGAAGCCCGCTGTGCCGCCCTCGTCCAATCAGCAAGGTACCTCGAGGGTATCCGACGCTACCACGATCGCAACGTCAAGGAACGCTCCTTCAACGTCGGCGATCTAGTCCTCCGTCGTATCCAGAACACGGACGGACTACACAAGCTCAGCTCACCATGGGAAGGTCCCTTTTCAATCTCTAAGGTGACCGGACCAGGCTCCTACCGCCTCCAAACACTTGAAGGCGACGACATCAACAACTCGTGGAACGTTGACCAGCTGTGTCACTTCTACGCATAGTCGCTCGACTACTCTACAGGTCCAGGTCTACACGACTACTCACGGACTCCTCGCTGTAAGCGGCCTTTCGGTCCCGGCACTAGTCTCCGGACTACTCTTCTCCAAGATCCAGCGTCAACGGCTACTAACAGATCTTGGGCTGCTTAGAGCACTGAGGACTCTAGCGGCGGTCTGCAAGACCATGTACTCTAGATCCAGTCTATACGACTACAAACGGATCTCTAGCTGTAAGCGGTCTAAGGGTCCTAGCGCCACTTAGCCGTAGGCGGCCTCCGGGTCCTGGCGACTACACTTGTAAACGGCTCTGACCATTCAGGTGTACTTATTCATCAGTAATAAAGTTTGATTCAACTTATTTACCGTGCCTTCCAAACAGGCATCTCCTACTGAGTACTACTACTCACAAGTTCCACCATGGTTTGGTACTCCGCACACTTCGTCGGAAGTGGCGGCTACGAGTACTTATTTCACAGATATATCGTGGTCAACTTTCATTGATAATCCAAACAAGTTACTAACAACTCTGTTTGTTTTACATCAAATACTTTAAGCTACTCCTACAGGTACTCCTACTGAAGGTTGAGCTTTTCCGCCACTTTTTCAGCAATGGGTGCCATCTCCTCCAGGAGGGTCTTGTACTGATCGTCAGTACAGTTCGATGCAAGTCCACCGGCGACAACGTCCACTGGAGCCTTGGGGAAATATGACTTCATGTATGCCAAGACTTGGTTCGGGATTGACTTCGCCAAGTGCTTGACATACGTCGCCAGACGCCTGGGGGCTTCCTTCAACCGGTCCACCAGTGGAGCAATCTTCGGCCCGCCCGGGTGTGGCACCAGCAGCCTTGCAATGGGCAGCGCGGCTTCCTCAAGTTCCTTCAGTTGGCCCCGCAGCTTCTCGCAATCTTCATTGAGCTTCTGCAGAGATTTATAGCAATTGACAAGGTCACGGTCTAAGGCTTCACGAAGCTCCATGTGCTTGATACACTCATGGCGCAACTGAGCATACTCATACTCAAGTACCTCTCTTTTGTCGGTCTCACGGTACACGATGTTCTTCAAGTCCGTCTCCGATGCCTTCAGCTGGTCAACCCTTTCCTCAAGCTCTGCAGACAACTCATCACATCGCCAGATTACACCAAGGTACCCTAATAAGTAATCAAAGGCTTTGGCGGGAAGCATACCTTTATTCTTCTGGCGCAGCGACTTGTTTTTCCGAATCAAGTCGTCCCTCTTCGCCTGCATCTCTTGCACTTCGTTATGATACTGGGCGAAGGCACCGTCAAGCTTGGATTGGAGCAGCGCAGAATGTTTCTTCGACTTGTCGAGCTCCTTCTCCAAGGCTTCAGCACGAAGGACTGTGTCGCCGTACCCCTTCAGCAGCTCGGACTTCTCACGGGATCTCTCAATAATATCCTGTGCAGACAGAACAGTCAAATAGGTACTTTGTACTTCGTCGTGCAAGACTACTCGAGGTACTCGCAACATACCTTGACCCACTGCTGGGTACGTCGCCATGACTCCATGTTCAGAGCGACAACGGCCGGATCGACAAGATTGTCTTCTAGCAGCTCAAGACCCCTGCGGCTCGAAGATGCCTCCTCTGCCATAGCCACCGAACGGATCGGCGTAGCTTCCTCTATGATGGGCGAGCGGATGACTACATCCGTGCTTGTCCCATGGAGCGGATCGTCCTGCACCTCCGCACCCAACTCGGGGGCTGTTTCTTCCGCCGTCCCGGCCATCGGTCCTGTGGGCTCCGACTCCACAGTAGCCGTTTCCATGGCCACAGCGTCAGGAATCGAGGTTCCCTCAGCTTGTGCTCCTAACACAATGAGTACACGCAGTCAATCTTAGCCGCTACGACTACTGTGCATGATGACTACCAGTGGTGACAGGACACATACCTTCAACCAAGGTGGCTTCCTCCAACGACGACTCCACCGCGACTTCAGTCTGTGGCGGCGGCGTGGGTTCGCGCTCCTCCGCCGAGCGGCCCTCTCCGCCGACTAAAGTGCTGGTCTCCTCACCGTCCCACGACAGGTCCGTAGATTTCCTGCATCACGAAGTCCTCAAGTCAGCAAGACAAGTCTGCCGTTTATACGACTACTTGAAAGTTCATAAGAACTTACAGTGTTGACCGCACCACGGTCACGGTAGGAGCACCTAGTATACTGGCAATATCAACTATGCCAGCCTCGGCAGTAGCTCCGGCCTCAACAGGCGCCTCCTCCAGTTGCTCTACAGTTGCGGCCGACGGAGGGTTTCGTCCTTCTTCAACCGACAGCTGCGGCTCCGCAGCGCCGGTCTCCTGCCGTGCCACTGTCGGCACGACTTCTTCGGTTGACGGAGGCAGGCTGATACTCCTCTCAGCTGCCACCCCCATGGTGTCCAGGACCCCATCGTCGCCCTGGTCTACGAGGTCCGCGGAGGGGATATCCTGCAACATTACAAGACAATTCATCAGCACACGACTACCCATCAGCTGCGCTCGACTACTCTAGTCGCGGAGTTTACCTCTTGGCTGGTCGTCTCGGAGATCTTCAGCTTCTTGACGGCGCGTTTCCGCGCCACGTTGCGAGGCCTCCTCGGCAGCATCGGCAAACTAGCCTCAAGGCTGGATGGCATCTCGATGATTGGGACGTCTGGCATCCCAGCTCGGCTGAACCTGGAGCGCAGCTGGAACCTTTGCTGCAGTGTTTCTTCATCTTCATCGTCATCAGAGCCGGACTCGATGACAACGGCGTCTTCGCCTTCACCGACCACACGATGTTCCTTCTTCTTGCCCTTCTCCTCCGGTTGCTCCACAAGTCGCAGAGGAGAAGTCGGGACTGAGACGTATTTCGCCACGTCATCCTACAACATTTAGCACATATGAGTACGACTACTTCAAGCAAATCAGTACTCAGGGGCTTATGTCACGACTACTGACCTGATTTGGCGGCCATGTCGCAGAGTACTCTGGCACCAGGCACGGTGTATATGGGGGCATGTCCTTGAAGATCCTGCCCAGCCTCTCGACGATGACGTGGTCCTCGTGTTCGAAGCCAGGCAACCGGGACGTATCCTTGTCGCCAGTGTACTGGTACCCGAGGGTGTCTCGTGCCATCAGTGGCTGCACCCTCCTCTTCATGAAGCTGAAGGCCACGTGTTCGGCCCTCATCCCGGCTTCTCGCAAGGCCTTGATCTTCTTCAGCAACTTGGGTAGTTGAATACCCTCTTGCATGGTGGGCTCTGTATTCCACCACGGCTTGTGCTTCGGTTGACACCCGCTCGGCTTCGGCAGCTCAGGATGGTGGTTGCTGATGTAGAACCACTTGGCCTTCCAGTCCTGGTTGGAGTCTATCAATTTGTACGGCAGGTACTGGTCGGCGGCGTCTTCACGCATCTGGATACCGGCACCTCCGACTACTCGTGCATCGTTGGTGCTCGACTGCGGCTTCAACCGGAAGAACTTCCGAAACAAGATCCAGTGGGGCTTGATCCCCACAAAGGCTTCGCAGAAGTGTACAAAGATGGAGACGTGGAAGATACCATTGGGGTTGAGATTGAGGTACTCAATGCCGTAGAACCTGAGCAGACCCTTGAAGAAATCACTGGCGGGGAGCGCCAATCCGCGCTCTACGAACCGGGCGAACATTGGGATTTCGTCTGGGTTCTTCTCCATCGGGTACGGATCGCCGGTGGCGGTACGCCATAGATCCACCTCCTTCTCATGGAGGAACCCACTGTTGACCAAGGCGAGGAGGTCCTCGGTCTTCAGTTTCGCCTTCTTCCACTCCTTCGCCGGATTGGGGCGAGGGGACGGAGGTGGCGACGTCGACGACTGGCCGGCATCACCGGTCTTTTCATCGCGGCTTCTTTTCTTCTACGCACCAGTCTTCTTGCCCTTTCGCCGGAGACCCCTTCATTCTCCAAGAGACGGGTGTCTTCACTCGCATTCGCTCGGGGGCTACAGCGGCGGGTGCACTGCGGCGGCGCGAGCAACTGGATCTACGTCTATGCGCGGCGGCGGCGGCAGCAGAGGAGCAAGGAGGAGGCGATTCAGATCTAATCTGAGGAATGCAACTGCTAGGAGTGAAAACCCTAAGGGACTCACCGGTTATTTATAACCGGCCCTGGCGGCTCGGTTCTCAGATACGGCGCCAGACGGGTGACCTAGCGGCAGCAGCGTGACTCTTCAACTTCCAGTACTCGATGCTCTCCATCTCGGGGGCTCGACTACTTCAGATGACCTCCGTGGGACACAACCAGATACAAGACCCACTCAGGACACATTCTACAGTCAAGATGACCCTTTAATTCGAGAGGAAGTACTCGACTCAAGGCTCGGGGGCTCCGTGCCACGTGTCCTTCGGTTTTTTCTCCGGATTTTTCGGGATTAGATTGGCAGAACTTCAAATTGACCCTCAGCTTCAATCTACGATTCGACCTAAGGCTCGGGGGCTACATTCCATATGGAATGTGATTCTTTGAATCTCATTTTCCATATGGTTTTTTCATCAAGACATCCTAAGTATTATTGAAGACCTTCGAGAGAAGCACTCGGGGACGCTTGGGGACTACTCGAGAAGACTTCAAGACTACTCAAAGATCAGCTGGAGTACCTTCCAGCCTCAGGATGGTTCAAGCACTCTTGAGGACTTTCGGCTTGTGGAACTCGGGGATGCTCAAGGACTACTCGCCAAGGCCATCAAGACTACTCAAAGACATCCTGCTCGACTACAAAGTACTCGGGGGCTTGTCGTATGGACATCCCTAGGCCCACTACTCCTGTGGGTACCAAGACCGACTACTCGGTGGGCCCCTGGGACTACTCAACTTGGGCAACACGGCACCTGCTGGCGTGGGGCGCAAGGATTACAGAGGGATAGTACTCGGATAGGAAGCTACACATGTCCGGATCCATGTAAAGAACTCCTAGCCGTACCCGACTAGTACTCTCCCCTCAAACCGACTTGTAACCCTGCCTCCCGGACTATATAAGGCGAGGCAGGGACCCCTATCTCATCATCCGCATTATCTTGTAAACACACCCAATAAATCCAGAGCTATGAAGCATACAGGACGTAGGGTATTACGCACCTAGCGGCCCGAACCTATCTAAATTGTGTGCCATGTGTCTCTCCTTCGAGTTACCGATCTCGGCGAGGCCACATTCATCTACCTCGGGTACTCCCCTTGGTAGGTTGGCGGTCTAAAACACCGACACCAAGACATCTATCTCTGCTTTATAATCCATTGGATTCATCCATCAGACCGAAGGAACACGATCATTTACCGATCGAATGGAGTCCATTCACTTTTTATCTTGAGCACATCGATCGATGCCGATCAGTCAGGAGAAGCTTGTACTTCGTATCGTATGCCTGACTTGATCGATGCCCAATGGGAGGTGCACTTTCCAGCTTATCCATAACCCCCCATTGGGAGCTTAGGCCAGACTTCGGAACGTTTCCATCACCCCGATGAGAACATCGAATCCTCTGCCTAAGGTAAGAGCGAGTTAAAACTTGTTCTTCGTCCGAACTCTGGTTCCTGATCGTACATCGGCCTCTGGAAGTCCATGCTCTATCCTTTTTGAAGGCCGAGTGTCTTTCTGAGCTTGAGTTCACTCGGAGATCGGTACCTATTGGTGAAGCACTAGCCTCAGTGCTCGATCTTTTCGTCTCCGAGTTCCGCGACCCCAGTGCTATAGTCCTCGAGTCCTGTGACCACCTCAGGGAATGCCTCGGCCTCTCTGGGATGATCATGCTTGCCCTCAGCCTCGTTATACCTTTTTGGGCTCGAGTTCGTATATGCACTACCCTTGCAGATCAGAGCTTATCATCATATCCACATTGTCTGCAAGGAGATGGTCATAAGTTGAGACAAGAGATCACAAGACACCCGCATCCTGAGTACTCCTAGGACTCATCTCGTTTCCCCATGAAGAATTATCCCTTGGGTATCTTGTGGACCGCGGTCATGCTGGAGAAAGAAATGGCCAAGATAAAGAGGAGTAGGAAAAAGGTCCACAGGAAGGCAGCACCATTGTGAAGGCTCCGCTGCCTGATGAAGGCAAGTGAAGCTTCAAGGTCAGGGCTGCAGAGGACATCGCACCGCCTCCGCAGCACCACATTGACAACTACCTCTCCGACTCGACGGTGGAGGGTAGTGATGACGAAGGTCCCACCATGGGGAAGATTGTGGAGACTGTCGCGCCGTCGACACGACGCACGCGGCATGTTGCTGGCAAGATGTCAGCATCCAAGGCTGCCGCAGCGATCTCCGCCACCCAGGCGGTGGGGACGAAGAAGAGGAAGAGGAAGGGTGCCACCGCGTCAACGGAGATGACCTCGGCGAGTGCCGAGGCAGAGACGGACGCCGGTGGCGACGACGACACAAGGTCGCGTGAAACACCGGCCGAGCTGGTGAAGGAGATGCTCCCCAAAGTCGTGGAGGAGGAACTCCTGAAGCCAAGCGCCGAGGGTCCGAGCGACTTGGGGTCGCAGAAGAAGGTGAGGAAAGCTCCGCCCAAGCCAATAAAGCTTGGTTTGAAGCTTGGTAGCATGTAAGTCGACGAACTTTGCCCACTGAAGTTTAGCTTTGCACATCTTGTATACATCGATGTTGACGTAGTTTGCTTTTCAGCAGGTCGACCCCTGCTACCTCGGAGAGCGGCAAGAATGCTACAGGCCAGGAGGCCTTTGGGCACAAGGGGACGAAGGCGCTGGTGGAGCAGTCACCGGCAATGTCGGTGGGTGATGTCTTGAGCCAGGCTCTTGGAGCTGTAGGGACGACAACGTCGGCGGCGACGAAGGACGCCTCCGACGGTATGCAGCAGGTCGAAGGGCTTGAGTAGGAGCCACCCGTATCTGACCCGCCACTGACACAGGAGGCGCATGTTGGAGGAGGGAGCGGACCTGGCGAGGAGAATGAGGGCGACAAGTGCCTCTATGCCGGGACCCCATGGGAGGACGACATCATCGCTGACCGCCGCGACCTGGATGAGTTCAAGGCGGTGCAGCAGACAATTGTGCGGACGCTCTCGATAAGTTTGTTCTTCCTAAGAAGCCACTACTTTGGTTTCTCTGGTGATATGTGTAGCTGACATTGTTTAATGCAGTCTCTCGCTGGGTGAGCACAGGCCCGGGCGCACCTGGTGAGAGAAGGTGCCAAGGCCCACATGGAGGCTACTGCAGCTCAGGAGGCCGTGCTGCAGGCCAAGATCGATGCCGCGACGGAGATCCAACGCGTGATGGACGCCATGGCCAAGCAGGCAGAGAAGGAGATGGCCGCCCTGAGCAAGGAGCTGGCAGCCGCCCAGGAGAAGGCGAAAGACACCGAGGAGGACCTCAAGATCATCGTGGATGGTATGCCAGAACTATACCCCGACCTTGATTTTCGGAGATTGTAGCACATGCTGACTTTAATTTTGTTGTTTCTAGATGCCAAGAAGAAGGAGGACGCCTTGAAGAAGGAACTCAAGGAGTCCAAGGATCAGGTGAAGAGCCTCAAAGAGAAGACCAAGGAAGTCTAGGATAGTGAGTATTACTTTTCCCGAAAATCTGCATATGAGCATGGTTTACGTCGAGACCAGGAGATTGACCTCTCCCAAGCCATGCAGACCATCATTGACCAGCAAGCGGTGATTGCAGATCTTGATAAGCAGCTGGGCAACCTCAAGGAGGCCTCTGAGTACCTGATCAACATCTATGTCCCACAGGAGGATGGCGGAGAGCCCAAGGTGCTCGTTGCCTGTTGACATTTCTTAACGCAATCACCTAAGAAAAGGTTTGGGACCCATCCTGGTAATAGCGCCAGAAACGCTGGTTGGTAAATATTAACGTTACAGAGATCCGCAAGCGCACGGAAGTACCATTGTAGCATTTCCCCAAAGAAGTATTCCAAAGGGTATCGAATTCAAGGAAGGCATTGGCGGAATGACAAGATCAACTCTATTGCAATGAGTATAGATCATAGACGGAAATAAATCAGACACTCAAGTGCAGGGGTAAAGATATGATAATGGGGGTAGTGTGATCACACACACACTCCCTCTCTAAGGGGTCCTAGGCATAGGAGGCGACACACGAGTTAGTTCTAGGTTCTAATGTACTATACACATAAAGCTGGTAGGAACGAGTTAGATACACTAGCGTTGAAGAACATTGACTTAAGCACCCAGGTACCACAGGGAGATAACCTCCCGCGTTGCTTCCGCACAACTCCGGTTGTTATATTTTAGACTCCTACAGCTTATCCGAACGTGGGGGATTTCAGAGGACCAACAACTGTCACTACCGCGGCCTACCCCAAGACAAACCGTGGGATAAACTCATAAGTAAGGTAGCTACGCAACCCAAGCACCATGCTTATGTTGTTAGCCGGACTTGACCGGCCTGGGCTATTGTGACCCAGGTCAACCCACCAGATAAACCAGCCAATTACACTGAGTACCGTAGCTCAAGCCTAAACTTCATACAACGCAATCATGTCATCTAATTAGATCAAACCATGTTAGGTACACAAACGGATTCGTGTTTTCCTATGTCTGTTCAACTGGATCAAAGGGTTGTGTTCACGAAGAACACGCGCCTCTAACTTATGAACAAACACCAGAAACATGTAAAAGTCACCCGTCAAGTGGATCGAAAGGCCTTGTTCATCAAGAACAGGAGCCTCTAAATGATGAACAGGTGAAGAACACATGAACAAATCACTCATGCATACTAACACAACTTTATATGAAATAGATAAATAACTGAAGTAGATCAAAGTCATACAAATGAAATAAGACACAAGACAACTCATACCTAGATCCCAAAGTAGACTTGGAACCTGAATTAGAACTACTCTAGCCGACCTCCTAGCCTTGAGACTAAAAGTGAGAGAGGTGTTGCAAGTGTGGATGGTTCATAAGTGAGCCCCCTCTCCTTCTATTTATAGGCCTGTGCACCGGCAAAGAATGGAGGCAAACACCCCGGGGAAGGTGCCTAGGACCAATAGGGAACCACCACGTGGAAGCCCTTGAGTGGCGGCCACAAGGTCGGTTCGGCCGACCTGTGGGGTCGGCCAACCCCCTGTGGGGCCCACTCGGGGTGTGCTTCCTCCTGGAGGCTGCCCTGTGGGTCCTTAGGTCGGTTCCCGGTGTCCACCCTGTTTTGGCGCAATTTGCTTGCCTTTGTGGGCCCATGGATCCATGTGAAGTTCACGTGTCACACTCTGAGTCATCGGGGGTTGCTTCACTTGGATTGCTTGCATGGCATGCATGCATGGCTCCCTAGTTGGCAGGTTTGCATGCATGGCATCCTTGTTGGCAGCCCACTAGGATGAGGTGATGTGGCATGGACCATAGAAGGTGAGTTTGGCACTCTTTTCCTGCTTATTTTCCTGCAATCAAATAATCTCCAAGGACAAGTGGAACTACATTATTCTTAACTAAATACGTGTAAGAAATGCCTTATGCTCCTTTATTCATGAGTATATTGATGGCTAAAGTAGGCACTTAACAGCCGTCAACAACTCCCCCAAGCTAGCCTCTTGCTCGTCCCGAGCAAGAGATTAAGGACTTAGGTTGGTTGATCAGGAGATGCTACGATGTTGTATTCCTAATGTATAACAAGATACAGCTAGGTACTCTATCAAGAGTTGAAGAAGGTGGCAATGATCTTACCTTACACACGATTGGTATGTGGCATGTAGCTTCACCTGCCTTGGGCAGTTGAAAGATAGAATGGTTGTATAAAGATCACTAATCACATGTACCTTGATCAGTTATCAATAAGGAGGTTTTTCAGGGTTTTCAAAAAGAAATCAGAGTTCCTCAAATGATACTCTCGGATCGCTCAATGTGTATGATTCCTCACCAAGGCTTTGATTTGCCTTCTTTCACTACCTACTCCTAATAAGCTGATATGTAGAGCTGTAGGTAGGAAAAACATATGGCATACCTGTTCCTCATGTATTGTCGAGTCGAAAACCAGATCCTTGGGAGAACAAGTCATACACCCTGATCAAGATGTGCAAAAGTGTGTGTATGGTGGATGGATAATGAACTCCTCTTTACATGATTTTACTCCCCTCCTTTTCGAAATTTTTGAGACTTGGGCTATGTCTCTTTATTCTTTCTTTTTTTTCATGCATGCCCTTGAGCATGTTTCTTTTCTCTTTTTTTAACATAGCCCATAGTCCTTGCAGAATATTTTTGGAGGGAGAGTAATCATGGAACATGCGCAGAGCTTTATTTTGTGGAATGGATGGGAAATGGATGAAATGATGGTTGCTAACTTCTAGTGTAGAAGTTTCGCATATGGTGGTGTGTACGTGATCTTGATCATAGGAGTATGACAAGTTACTCGCCGAGGGTCACAACAATTCGACAAGACTCAATGAAGAAATCAAGTAGCATATGTGGAGGTTAACAGAAGCTAAAATCTACATATGGCCTTGGATAGGAATTTCTTATCATTGAGGAACTAATCATTTTAACATTTTTCAAAAGAAAACTCCGGATATCAAACATCACTTAGTACTAGCTCATAGCAACTTTATTATACCATATCATATCTCACAACAACTTAGGCAAAGATCATGCTTTTTGCTACCCACAGATTTCAAGCTCAGGTTCGATCATATTAGCCAACAAACTCAAAACTTGGATAGGATACTAAGTTGTAAACAAGGCATACAAGAGGAATAAATAGAGCAACTATTCATCATTTCAACCATGGAGAATAAGAACACTCTTACCGCGCATATGCAAACAAACTAATTTAAGAAAGCAAATAAATATTTTTGGTCTTTTTAACTTTTTTTCAGACTTTTTTGTGTTTTTAGCATATGGGGTTCTGAAAACAATGAAAGATACAAGTTACCTCAGAAAGGGGGTCCTCCCCCAAGCTAGCTTCAGGCTCACTGTTGTGGAGGGTGGTATCCCAACCACGCGTAGTAAGCCCTCTGCTCCTCTATCTGTCGCAGCTGTCTCTGCTCCATTGTGTGGATCCTCTCGCCCGTCATACGTTGCCAGTCCCGAGTGGACTCAACCTGCTGGTGCATCATCTCCTCCATGGTACCGACACGGATGTTGAGCTCGCTCATCTGCTGAGTGAGGGTGGCCCCACGAGATGACGAGCGCAACCCGGACGATGAAGACGAATCCCCGTAGGTAGCGCCGGCGGGCCGAACCCACTCGCCACTCCCTGCACTAGCCCAGGTCGAGCTACTCGCACTCGGCTGACTCATGGGTTGGTCCCAACCAGGGGCATATCCGGGTGTAACTCCAGACATGTACCCGGCCGAGGCCCATGCGCCAGTCAGCGGTGGTGTAGGCTGAGGCTGTGGCTGGGGTGACGGCTGCGGTGATGGCTGTGGCGGCGGATGTTGTGGCGGTTGCTGTGCTGCCACTGCCCTCCTCGATGCACTCCTAGTGACCGTGTCTCCAGAAACACTCGAATGACGAGGTTCCTTAAGAGGAACGGTCAGTGGCCCTTGGCCGTACAAACGGAAATTCAGGTTAGGTAACCGAATCTGGTTTGCGTGGCCAGGGTAAAAGAAAACCAAGGAATCATCCGGGCCCTTTTTAAGAGTATGCCCTTGAATCAGATACACCTTATCTATCATGGCCCGGGAAGAATCAATGTAGGGAATGTTAGCCCCTATTGAAATCCCAAGACTCGAACTGATACGTGTGATCAGGGACGTACACTGAATAGAACCCGTCATCCTAATTTGTCAACCACTGCCGAATCATAGCTTACACTGGGGTGATTCTGATTCATCTGACCGTGGCGTATAATATCCTCATCTCGTCGGTGTGCATGGTTCGAACATCATCCCTCGGAAAGAGAGTGATGGCGAGCCACTTGTGCCATAGTCGGAGAGTGGGATGCGTGATATCGTTGCACCGAGGTGCTAACTTGCCACGGACAGGCCGACCAGAAATCTCTTCCCAAAAACTATCTCGAACAAAATCACTGCAAGCTTGATCGAGAGAAATAGCACAACGACGATGAAAACCGAGAGCACAACTAAGATCATGCCATGAGACTCGATACGACGTTCCATGGAAACGAAACATAATACCGGTCTCATCCTCCCGAAGAGTACAGAGGAACTGAATGGTGAGAGGCCTAGAACCGATCTCCCATACCGGAACAAAGTTCTCCCAACCAAGAGCATGCCAAATGGAATCGAACTCGGAGTCCATACCTATTTTCTCGAGAAGGGCCGAGTCGAACTCCTTGTTGTTGGCGAAGACTCGATCCTTAATGAGAGCATAGGCTTGTCTCTCCCGGTCGTCCCTCAAGTCGATGAAGGCGGCATTGGTGTTGATCACCCCTTCTGCTCGTGGCGTAGGTAGCTCCTCCTCTTCCTCTTCTTCACGGTCGATTAACATTGGACTTGGTGTAGCTCCGGAGTGGTGAGACGAGCCCTCTCCGTCTCTAGAACGGCGTGAGCGGGTCACCTTCCGGTACACACTGGCAATCCAACTCATCTTGCACAACAATGGGACAACACGAGCAACTCGGTGATGGGTTAGTGAAATCGAAATGAAATCCTTACCGAGCTTGCTCCACCAATATTCAATATTCAGCGACAAATTCGAGAGAGTGCTTGACACTTCCACTTGAGCAAGAAATCCAAGAAAACCAAAGAGCAAGAGCAAAGAGGGAGAGAGGGTGATGGAAATGAGTGAATGGGTGAAGAAACCCCTCAATCCCCCTTCTATTTATAGGCAACCGAGCCAGGCACCAGGGTATAGGACAAGGGCAACGGCTAGGAGCCGTTGGAAGATGCGGGGCCCACATGACCATTGGCCAGGGTCGGCCAACCCCTGGGGTCGGTCGACCCCCTACCGGGCCCGCCTGCTTCCAGCTTTTTGCAACGGCTCTCTAACGGCCACCTGATGTCCTGCCCAGATGTCTAGGTCCAACCTCGCCCAGAATGTTGCTCGAATAATTTTTCTTTGAATTTCCACTCCAGAAATTATTTTCAGAATTTTATTTGAAAAGGGAAATTGGCTAGAAAAATCTAGCATGCAGATGCAAGGTTGGAAAATTCAAATATGCATTTGGAAAAATCAAATAAAATTTTGGAAGTGAAATATGAGATAAATACCAATTTTACCTTTTGGCAAAAAGGACTCATCTTTTTAAGTCTGAGAGTGAGACTTTTCTCGGTGATTAATTCCACTCGTCACCCCATTCCCGAGAAATTGATGCAGATGACTTCTGTATTTCCCACCACACCCTTCTTGTTTTCTTAGGCTTTGTTGGAGTGGTGGGAAGTCGCGGGGGTTGTGGCTCCGTCCATGCCCCTGATTGCTCATTTTTGCCCTGCAGTGTATAGCATTTCTCTTTTGTTGTTTGAAATTGGAACATCAAGTTCCTCTTCCCAATGCGGAATCAGATCGTTCCGGCTCCCACATTGATCCTTGCGTTGGCTTCACTCAGGAATGGTCTCTCAAGAATGAGAGGCATTCCCTCATCATCTTGCATATCAGGGACCACGAAATCCGCAAAGATGCATGAACCTTGGACGAATACCAATAAATTCTCTACTATCCCCTCCGAATATCGGATCGATGCATTAGCAAGTTGGATGGCTGTCGCAGTTGGAGTTAGAGCTGGATACCCCAATTGTTCAAACATGGCCTTAGACATAAGGTTAACACTTGCACCAAGGTCACAAAGAGCATGCTTAATCTTTTGGTAGTAAATCTTGCAGGTGGTAGCCGGATAACCAGGATCTTTCTTGTGTGTGATTGTTGAAGATTCCCATGGATCAAGTACCTGCTGTATAGGCTTCCCTGCATAGTCAGTGCCTTGTGCCCGCCCAGATGGCTGACCCCATCTGGTGGACACTACACAAACATTTTCACAGGAGGACACGGGTTGCCCCGGAATCTTCCCGTCTTCAGCAGAGGGAACCAAAGTAGCTAATTGAGCCAACTGGGTTTCTATCATCTTATTAAAGCTCAAATAGTTCTTAAGAGCAGACGAAAGGCTATCAATTTTAACATTAAAGCTCTCAAAGGCCTTATCATAGGCAGCTGTTTTCTTATTAATGCCTTCATTAATCTTAGCTTGCCCAAAGACTAGATCTTTCAAGGAAGGTTGGTTTGGGTTGAAAGAATTACCTTGATTACCTCCTTGATAATAAGGGCACGATTGATTCCACGTTTGACCTCCTTGTGGACGATAACCGTTGTTATTGCCGTTCATGTACATCACATCCTCCTGAGTAGTAGGGTAGTAATTCCCTGAATGCCCAGTATTACCACAGACTTCGCAAGTCATGCGAGCATCCATAGCTTGAGTAGTGGTGGCCATGGCAGCCTTCTCATTGGCTAGATCATCCATTCTCTTCATCATTAGGTCCATCTTGGCGTGCAACATATCCGCTTCCTTGACGGTATGTGTACCCCTTTGACGTGGCTGGAGTCGATCATCACTCCACCCTTGATTGGTAACCATCTTCACAATCAGTGTAGTAGCTTCAGTGATAGTAAGAGAGAATAAAGCTCCTCCAGCTGCAGCATCAATATGGCCTCGGGCTGTCGGAGTCAGCCCATTATAGAAACTCTGAAGAATAAGCCAGTTGTCCATCCCATGATGAGGACAAGCCAGGATGTACTCCTGGAGTCTCTCCCAAGCTTCTGGGATAGTTTCATTTGCTGCTTGTTGGAAACTTGAAATTCGCCCCCGTAGGACATTGGTTTTGCCCAACAGAAAGAATTTCGCGAGGAATGCTGCGGAGCACTTTGCCCAAGTGTTAATCTCTGCACGGTTAGTATAAAACCACTGCTTTGCCTTTCCCAAGAGGGAGAAGGGAAACAGTCGCGGACGAATAGCATCTTCCTCCACTCCTCGTATAGTGAAGGTACTGCATAGTTCCAGGAACTGCTGCAGGTCGGCGCTCACGTCTTCATTAATCTTGCCACAGAATGGGCTAGCCTGTACCATCGTAATTAAGCCAGTCTTGATCTCGAAGTTTCCATTCCCAGTGTTGATCACGGGGCCTGTCGGTACCTGGTCAGCAGAGGGAGCAGAGTACTCGCGAAGAGTCTTCTCGACAAGGTTGGCCATGGAAGTTGATGCAGATGGCACAAAGGAAGCTGGATCGACTTCCGAACGTTCACGAGAAGGAGAGCCGAAATGATTTCGTGCTTTCCTTACGAGTGACTCAGGGTCTTCAGTAAAATTCGATGGCAAGTCGAAACCAGTCATGCACTACCTGTCTTCATCATCAATAGACAAAGAAGACAATCCAAGTTAGCCTGCATTGAGAACTGTTTTATTCCTGTCATGATAATAAACATATGCAAAGTGTTGATATGTCATCCTTAAGCCTTTCCCCGGCAACGGTTCCAGAAATGCTTGTTGACATTTCTTAATGCAATCACCTAAGAACAGGTTTGGGACCCATCCTGGTAATAGCGCCAGAAATGTTGGTTGGTAAATCTTAACGTTACAGAGATCCGCAAGCGCACGGAAGTACCATTGTAGCATTTCCCCAAAGAAGTATTCCAAAGGGTATCGAATCCAAGGAAGGCATTGGCGGAATGATAAGATCAACTCCATTGCAATGAGTATAGATCATAGACGGAAATAAATCAGACACTCAAGTGTAGGGGTAAAGATATGATATTGGGGGTAGTGTGATCACACACACACTCACTCCCTCTCTAAGGGGTCCTAGGCATAGGAGGCGACACACGAGTTAGTTCTAGGTTCTAATGTACTATACACATAAAGCTAGTAGGAACGAGTTAGATACACTAGCATTGAAGAACATTGACTTAAGCACCCAGGTACCACGTGGAGATAAGCTCCCGTGTTGCTTCCGCACAACTCCGGTTGTATATTTTAGACTCCTACAGCTTATCCGAACGTGGGGGATTTCAGAGGACCAACGGCTGTCACTACCGTGGCCTACCCCAAGACAAACCGTGGGATAAACTCATAAGTAAGGTAGTTACGCAACCCAAGCACCATGCTTACATTGTTAGCCGGACTTCACCAGCCCGGGCTATTGTGACCCAGGTCAAGCCACCAGATAAACCAGCCAATTACACCGAGTACCGTAGCTCAAGCACAGACTTCATACAACGCAATCATGTCATCTAATTAGATCAAACTATGTTCGGTACAGAAACAGATTCATGTTTTCCTATGTCTATTCAACTGGATCAAAGGGTCGTGTTCGTGAAGAACACGAGCCTCTAACTCATGAACAAACACCAGAAACATGTAAAAGTCACTCGTCAAGTGGATCAAAAGGCCTTATTCATCAAGAACAGGAGCCTCTAAATGATGAACAGGTGAAGAACACATGAACAAATCACTCATGCACACTAACACAACTTTATATGAAATAGATAAATAACTGAAGTAGATCAAAGTCATACAAATGAAATAAGACACAAGACAACTCATACCTAGATCCCAAAGTAGACTTGGAACCTGAATTAGAACTACTCTAGCCTACCTCCTAGCCTTGAGACTAAAAGTGAGAGAGGTGTTGCAAGTGTGGATGGTTCATAAGTGAGCCCCCTCTCCTTCTATTTATAGGCCCGTGCACCGGCGAAGAATGGAGGCAAACACCCCGGGGAAGGCGCCTAGGACCAATAGGGAACTACCACGTGGAAGGCCCTGAGTGGCGGCCACAAGGTCGGTTCGGCCGACCTGTGGGGTCGGCCGACCCCCTGTGGGCCCCACTCGGGGTGTGCTTCCTCCTGGTGGCTGTCCTGTTTGGGTGTGATTTGCTTGCCTTTGTGGGCACATCGATCCGTGTGAAGTCCACGTGTCACACTCTGATTCGTCGAGGGTTGCTTCACTTGGATTGCTTGCATGGCATGCATGCATGGCTCCCTAGTTGGCAGGTTTGCATGCATGGCATCCTTGTTGGCAGCCCACTAGGATGAGGTGATGTGGCATGGACCATAGAAGGTGAGTTTGGCACTCTTTTCCTGCTTATTTTCCTGCAATCAAATAATCTCCAAAGACAAGTGGAACTACATTATTCTTAACTAAATACGTGTAAGAAATGCCTTATGCTCCTTTATTCATGAGTATATTGACGGCCAAGGTAGGCACTTAACAGCCGTCAATATTTCCCATCTGGACGAAGCGGAGGGTCGAATGAAGACACTGTTGCTGCACACCATCAAGCTCGCTGTGGCCGCAGCCTTGGCTATGGTGAAGTTCCACGAGCCGACGTTCGACCTGCAGAAGGTCGCGGAGGATGTCGACCTGGTGGAGCTGGTGAATGCTGAAGATGTCCAGGCTGCCGCGGAGGAGATCGTGAAGAAGGTCGACCTCTGAAAATGTAGTCCAGGAATGTATCAAACTGTTGATGTAAATGATTGCGTGGACCCTTTATGTACATAAACTGGCATGAATGAAAAGTTCCTTTTAATTAAAGAGCATAACCCCTTATTTGGCAAAAACACCTATTATGAGAACTCAAGAGCAATGAGGTTGTAAGACTTGTCCCCTCCGCTAACCCAACTCAGTGGAGGAACGGCTTACCGACTGCACGGCTCAGCGTGGAGGCTTAGGTGCAGCCAGCGCACGAAGGGGGGCCTTGGACCCAAGGTCTTGCAACCACATGACTTAGGAATACGCATAAGAAGCATAAGAGTTGTGGTAAGGGAAAACGCTTTAAAGTAGAAAAGGAAAAAACCCCTCAGGTCGTAAGACCCTTAGATTGGCAAAGCCAAGCCCCCGAGCGTGTCAGGCCCGGCTTTAGACCAAGCCCCTAAGCGCATCGGGTCTGGCTTTAAACCAAGCCCTCGAGCGTGTTGAAGGGGGCGGGATGAACAGAAAGTAAAAAGAGACCCATATGTAGATCGACAGGAAGCCTGCCGAAGGGGAAGGTGTCGTGGCGCTGCACCAGCTTTGCCGAGCGTTGAGCTCACTCGCAGATCTCCAGAGTTTCCTCCGTCATGCTGATGACGCGCTCTATCCCCTGGACAAGGTCATAGGGTTTGGGCGGGTGGGTCTCCAATGCTAGGTCGGAAACGGGGGTGGCGACGGGTGCCGCCGCGACCTGCTCCGCGACTGTTGGAGAAGTTGATGCCACCGGAGGAGGGAAGGTCGTCGTGAAGGATCTGAAGCAGATCTCCATGGGGTTGGCGAGGATGGCCGCCATGCTTGCCAGGAAGACGACAACAGATCGGGCCACCATGTTGCACAGCGAGCTCCCGATCGCCCCTACCTGGCGCGCCAACTGTCAGGGGTTGAGACCTGGACAGATCCGCAAGGGGGCTACCCAAGCGGTTTGCAGATTAATGGGAGGATCGGGAACTAAGAGCGTAGGTGGTAGTTCACGTGATGAACTCAGAGCATGGAAAGTAGGCGAAGAACACGGGGACACAAGTGATGAGTCCGGCCCAGCACACCTCTCAGGAAAGGCCCAATTGCCCCAAAAGACTAGTCCAATAGGGGAAGGGTGGCTCTCCCTTTTAAGGTGGCTTGGTCCTCCCAAGGTAAGCAAAGGTGGGATAATTCGGACGTGCACGGCTTCGCCGCCTACACCGTCGTGCACCTACACTGTTCTGCACCTAGCCCATGGGCCACCTACACCGTCATGCGCCTGCACTGTTCTGCGCCTAGCTAATCCGTACTCCAGTTGGACACGACTGTCGCCTACACTGTCGTGCACCTGGCCAAATTGTGCTCCACGACTGCCACCTACACTGTCGTGCACCTGGCCAAATCGTGCCCTAGGATGTCCTCATCATCCTCCCCTTCATGACAAGGGCCCAGCTCTGATACCAAATGATTAGTCTGGCCCAGCACACCTCTCAGGAAAGGTCCAATTGCCCCAAAAGACTAGTGCAACAGGGGAAGGGTGGCTCTCCCTTTTAAGGTGGCTTGGTCCTCCCAAGCTGAGCAAGGTGGGATAATTCGGACATGCACGGCTTCGCCGCCTACACCATCGTGCGCCTACACTGTTCTGCGCCTAGCCCATGGGCCGCCTACACCATGGTGCACCTGCACTGTTCTGCGCCTGGCTAATCCGTACTCCCGTTGGACACGACTGCCGCCTAATCTGTCGTGCGCCTGGCCAAATCGTGCTCCATGACTACCGCCTACACTGTCGTGCGCCTGGCCAAATCGTGCCCTAGGATGTCCTCATCAACAAGGGTTTAGACTGGTTCATGCCTCCGGAGAGTAAAACCCTACGTCCAGTTTGGTGGTGGAATTATGCGAGAGACATGAAGATGTCCCCTCGAATTCAGCTCTAGGCCGCCTTATATGGGCAGCGGGCTAGGGTTGCCATTCGAGATTGGTGGACCCATATCTGGGTGGGTTACAAGCTGGAAGGCTATCCTCCCGGATTACAAGGAGTATCCCGTGATACTCGAACCTACAGGTGGCGCCACGCCGCGTGCTATTGCTTGTCTTGTACTCCAAGTACTGCGGGGCTTCTGGCAGGTCGGGTCCATTGGATAGGAACCTCTGGGACACTAGCCGGTAGGGACCCAGGGGTACCCATGTCTGTCAAAAACAAACGAGCTTGCACCTGAGCATTACCAACATGTGCATTCTTAAGCTTAAATCATATCTTTCCAGCCACATCCTCTCCGTACACTCGATCAAACTCTGAGGCACAGAGAGCACGGAACAAGTAATTAACGGCCTTGCTGTTGGCCTCAAACATGTCCTGCAATCCTTGAAGAAGGAAACTATCTGGAATGACATAGTTCGGATTTTGAGTCACATCCCAGATCAGAGTCCCCTTCCCACGCAAAAACGCGCACATGCGCCTCTCCCACATTGGGTAATTCCTACCATCGAAGTGCGGAGGACCTGACCCCTTACCATAGTCGCCCATCTTTGGATCTTAGACTAGTTAGAATCATGAAGATCTGTAACCGGCTCTGATACCAATTGCAGGACCGAATAGGCGACCAGAGAGGGGGTGGGGAATGACTGGGAGCCGATAAAAATTCTTCCCGAAGGATGAACTCGGCCTATACCCCAATTGCCACTCCGATCACTCACACACACTAAGAAAGCTCTAGACTAGGCACACACAAGCCTACAAGTCCTAGAGACAAGCCTTGAATCAAAAAGCGGAAGCACAGGACAAGAATCAAACAACTTAACCAAAACTGCAAAGCACCTGGCGGACTGTCCGAGGTAGTCATGCGGACTATCCGTGTGGGGGGCGCGGACCGTCCAAAAATGCAACCCGAACCTCCAGTAGCACACCGAGAAAAATGGACAGTCCGTGATGGACCCGTGGACCGTCCGCCTCGTCACGGACCATCCGGCACTCTAGTATGGACCGTCCGCAAACCTCTTGCACCAAAAACCAACTGACTCAATGGATCGAACGAAAGGCACGCAAGAACATGCGAAGAACACGACGAACTGCAGTGCTGCCAGGGCCTCGTGGATCGTCCGCACAGAGCTCGTGGACTGTCCGCCAAGCATGGACAGAACAGCCCGATCTCGAAAACACAAAGTCAACTCCACCTATCCATCACTAGATCTCCCAAACGGCTTGAGCTCTTGAGACAAGATTTGGGGGAGATGTGAAGCGTCACTAGATGAAGCTATGCCCCAAAAATCTCAGCCTCTAACTCACTAAATCACCGGGAATTGCGGATCACACGAACCACCACCAAGAACTCAGGCTCCTACAAAAACTCGCGAATCGAAGGGATTTCCCGGCATTTGAGGGGTCAAGATCACACACAAAGATGCGCAAGGCATCCACCCATGATCCCCTCAAAGAAATCTGAGAGAAAACGCCCTCAAATCAACGAATCGAGCGAAGAACGAAACCACCCAAAAATAGCTCCGAAAATGACACAAAAATCGCAAAGAGCTAGGAGATCATCACAACGCCGAATGCTTCCGTACATCCAGAGGTCAGAGTCTGTACAAGAATCTAGCCTAAGAAAATACAGGGAAAAGAAGCAGTCCAGAGCGATCTGCCGGGGGAGGAAACCCTAGAGCCAGAGAGAGAGAGATGCCATCCACCTCTCCGCTATATATATGAAGTCCACTAGAGGAGGCAAGTGACCACGCTACCCCTACAACATAAAATGAAGATACACACCCCTCAGGGGCAATATGGTCAAGTCTTCAGATATTCACATCGAGCGGACACGCTTCCACCGCGGACTTGCTTCACCTCGACGCAAGCTTCGTGATCACGCCACGTGTCCCCCGCCTCGAAGCTTTCTGACGCTCCCAGATCACCGTCTCCGTCGCATCGGGCCTCCGGACTTGGTTTTGCGGCCCAAATGAAGAAACCATCACCGATGGTTTTGTGGGCAAACCACCAAACCCCGCGTGCAAGCTTCGGCCTCGAACCGCTACCTTGCACCAGCCTATGTCCACGACTTCAACTTGCTAGTCTTGCACCTCACGGCTCGCACTTGACCCCATCGCCCACCAGGTCCATCGAACCAAGCCTACTTGCCTCTCCATCACCGGGAGGCCACCACGGCTAAGGCCTTTTGCACTTGTTCTTCACCTGCACCAAGACGAGTCAAGACGCAACCTGTACCTACACACTTAGCCAAGCATCAGTCCTCACAACGTTGTCAATCACTCATCACTAAGGAGCGACCCTCCACAGGTCTTCGGACACACCTGGTCCTCAGGTGTTGACAACTTCCCCTATGCACCTTATGTTATGTACATCATAGAGGTTGTCACTTGGAAGATATTCAAGAAGGATTGTGAGGACTGTTCTTATCAAGTCAAGCAGTGGAAGCACTAGAAAACAGATGCAGCAGTGAAGGCATTCCTAGGGACAGAGGCAGTCACTCCCTCTACTCCAGCAACTCATGATGATGAAGCTGGCCCCAGCAGTCCCAAGGACAAGAAATCTGAGCTTGAAAAGATGAAGAAGTTGCTCAAGTACAACCTTATGCTTTGTACTTATTCTGCCAATCAAGCTTATGAGACTAGAAAGGATATGAACAGGCTGCTAGCTCACAATGGCCTTGCTGTCCAGCCCCCTATGTCTCCTCCTAACTTCTATGTTGACATATCTAGTGAGGAAGAGGACTTCCATACTCAGCCCAGACCCTATGCAAAGACCCAACCTGTTCAGCTTGAAGATGCTCAGTCAGAAGATGGCAGTGATCAAGAAACCTTGGCTGACAAGATCAAGAAGATGAAGCCTCAATCCAAAGGCCCCAAAGCTCCTCCCAAGAAGAACTACAAGGTTCCAGCTGGCCGAGGCAAGAAGCCCCCTTCTGATGAAGAACCTGAATCCATTGACAGCACCTGGGAAGAGTGAATTTCCTCTCCTTCATCTTCTTTCCTTTTTGCTAACTTGTTGACAAAGGGGGAGAAGAGGAAAGATTGAGTGTTGGCTTTTGTGAGTTGTGAGAGAAGCTGCTGTACTGCTTTATTTTATCTCAGCTGAACTCATTTGTTTATGGTCTGTAATATTGTTGTACTTGTATGCTTGCCTCTGTTGGCAAGTGTTGGATTTGGTCATGGACAAGTTTGTGGGATGTGAAAACTTTTAAAACTTGGTGATGTGATGTAATAGGCTAGATGTGCTTTAGTTGCCTATCTTATTCTAGTTTCTATTGCTGTTAGTTTATATTCTTACCTATGATGATTGCTAGAGCTGCTTTTTTACCAGAGCTCGGAGGTTCTGGGATTTT
The DNA here is from genome assembly GCA_036936925.1 of Cenchrus fungigraminus. Taxonomy (NCBI): domain Eukaryota; kingdom Viridiplantae; phylum Streptophyta; class Magnoliopsida; order Poales; family Poaceae; genus Cenchrus; species Cenchrus fungigraminus. Next base: position 109,117,506 of record CM072779.1, read on the forward strand.
CCAGGAGGTTCCGGGCTGTGGTGCCAGAACTCAGAGGTTCCAGATTTTTCCCAGAGGTTCCGAGATCTGGTCACAGTCAGCTCCCTGGTTGATTTTAAACTGTCATATGCATCACGTATACATGGTACACTGTTCTTTGCACCCCACGATGAGTTGAATACACTGCAGTTGCTACACAATGCTCATAATGTATGCTTACATGTCATGAGAAGACATTTCCACTCTATTCAAATTGAGAAAGACATACATTAACGGGGAGTCTTGTATTCATGTCATCAAAAGCTCAATCTTTTTAATTAAATGTATGCTTTAATTAGGTTGTCAACATTTACCAAAAAGGGGGAGATTGTAAGTGCAATCAAGCCCTAAGTGGGTTTTGGTGATGTTGACCACCCAATTAAAGGTCTAATGAGCCTCTAAGTGTATGTTTCAGGTTAATGATGTTTATAAGGTGCAAAGGAACAAAAGGAGACCCCTAATTCAAAAAGGAAGGATTGCCCTTGTTCAAGATGCTAGTTTAATTTATTTTCATTTGGAATTTGAGTCTAGGACAAGCCGTACTATCAAGAGGGATACTAATAGTGGCTTTGGGTGGAACCAAGTGCATAAAGTTCTTAACAAACCAACAAATCATCCCAGCCACAAAAGTCCTGTCAGCTGCAGCTCTGTTTCTCTGTTCCCGGAACCTCCGCATTTTTCTTGGATGTTCCGGTCTGCCTTCCGTCTGCCAACTGAAGACTCCCAGTTCTCGGAAGTTCCGAGATTTTTCCTAAGGTTTCGGGTTTTCGAAAAGAGCCGTTGCAGATCTAGATATGATGGTATTTATACCCCTTTGACCCCCAACGGTCCTCTTCTTCTTCCCTGCACCGAAACAATAGTATTTGCTGCTCTCTCACTCATAGCATTCACTCCCACCTACTTGAATCCAAAATCCATCCTTAGCATTCAAGTCTTGGGTGATTCCTTGTGAGAAGAAGCAAATCCTTTCACTCACTTGAAGTTCTAGTGCATTTGGTGAAACCCTAGGTTGCTTGGTGGATCTATTACTCTTGGAGTTTTACTCCTAGACGGCTAGAGGTTACTTGGGAGCTTCCTAGCTTTGTGTGGCTGCCCCAAGTCATTTGTATTACCCTTTGTGACTAGTGGAACACTCCATCTATTGCCTTGGTGATAGGTTTGAGAGAGGAGTGGATCTAGAGAGATCTGAAAGCCTTTGTGGCTTACCTCAACAACGTGGATGTAGGCCAACCTTTGTACTGAGCTAAACCACGGGATAAATCGGTGTCTCTTGTGCTTTACATTCTTTACATATCTTGCATGCTTGTTCTTATTTGTTCTCTACTAGATCTATTAGGGTTTGCTCTAGATCTATAGTTCCTTGTGCTCTAAGGTGTTTAGTAGCTTGTGCTTCAAATTCATAGTTTCAAATATTTGTTTCTTGCTTGTGCTAGTAGTATTCAACTATATAATTTGAGCAGGTTGAAAAATCAGAAGCTCCAGGAAAATTCACTATTCTGTGCAATTTTGTAGTTCCGGACTCTGACAGAAGTTTGGTAATAAATGTCTGAATTTGTTTTGTAGGCCTATTTACCCCCCCTCTAGGCCACTTGCATTTATCCTTTCAGTGGTGCAGCCCTGGTGTGCAGACCGCAGCCACGGACGACATGCACCACGATGACTCGGGGGCCTCCACCGCCGTCGCCGCTCCCGCCGGTGAAGGTGCGCCTCATGGTGAGCTTAGGGGGCGCATCCAGCCGCGGCCCCACGACAACCAGCTCGCGTACGTCAACGGCGAGACCAAGATCCTGTCGCTCGAGAGGCCGCTCTGCTTCTCCGACTTCGCCCCCCTCACCAGGAACCTCGGGGACATCTGCATCAAGGACCAGCTGCCCGGGGAGGACCTCAACGCGCTCGTCTCTGTCACCAACAACGAGGTGCAGTCCCGCGGCCGCCTCCTCACCACGCTCCTGCTCGCCGCTGAGGACCAGCTCCGCCAACTGCGCGCGTGCCGTCGCGAGGATGCCAGCGCAACCAAGATCCGTGCTGCGCGACCGCGTCAGGCGCCTCGAGGCTCGAGCACGAAGCGGCCGAGTGGGACGAGCTGCTCACCGCGCTCCTCGCCGTGACCTCGCGCACCCGCGTTTCTCCACGCTCGCCGGTGCCGGCGAGGAACTGAATGACGGGCGACATCACAGAGAGAACTTGGCGGGGAGCGCGAGCTCTGGTGCACGATGCGCGACATGCAGGAGCTCCGCCCGGGGCTCCCCTACACCGTATTCACCGTGCAGCGCATGCGAGAGCTCAACCGGAGCTCCACCGGCGCCACGAGGGGCTGGTGCTCCACGACAACTTGTCCATGGCGCCACACAGTGCCGCAAGGAGAAGGACAGAGGGAGACTCCTCCGTGGTGCATCGGAGAGGAGGGCGAGGGCGCTGGCGCGTCCACTCGCCGGTCGCGCGGCTCGCTGGCTGCGAAAGTAGCAGGCGCATGGCAGGCGGACGGAGCTGGGGGATGTGCGCTGGTCGGGGTTGTGGGAGAGAGACAGAGACAGGGACAGGAGGAGGAGTTGGTGGGATGCACATTTGGAGGGGGGGTAGAGGGCCTCCAGGAATGAAGGCTTGAAGAGGGAATTTGGAGGAGTATACAAAATGCAGACCTGTTTAGAAGTGTTGCTGGAGTTGAGTTTTTTTTACCAAATCTCCAAATTTTGGAGTAGAGGCCCATATAGAGGTTCCTGCTGGAGCTCTTATGTATTGCATCTCAGACGAATATTTTATGACGCTGCCTCTTATCTCTTTGGAAAATTTGACTTCCATGGCCATATTAAAACAATGTTAATTCGTGACAAGCTCGGTTACTTTGCGACAACACCTCCACCTCCTCATTCATCCCGAACAGTGTCTCTGCGATCAACTCGGTGTCCTGTGCGCTTTGGCTGACATGAGTAGTTTGGTCCGTGCGTGTGAAAAGAGTGGAAAAAAGAATCATGTTTAGTCAGACCAGGACATGAGTATTTGGTCCATGCACGTAAAAAAGTGGGGAAAAGAAACGGGCCTGCTAGCGCCCGGACATCCATTCCGGGCGCTAGCGTCGGACGGGTTCGTAGCCACATGATCAGGATCATGAAGCATATCAGCCGTCGGATCGTGTTGTGAAGCATTTTGATGTTGCGAAGCATGTTGCGAATGGTTTTGAAATGTTGCGAACCATGTTGCGGCCAACATTCAACCTCGGAGCCCCCCTCCCTCCTGCCCGAGCGATTCGGTGATGTTGCGAGCATGTGGTGATCATGTTGCGAGCTTGTGGTAATCATGTTGCGACCAACATCTAAACATCAGTGTGTTGGGACCATGTTGCGAGCTATGTTGCTTGCAACATCCAACATCAGGGGTCCTTCTCCCCTCCTCCCCCTCAACACAAACACCCAAGCGACCCATGTTGCGTGCAACATTCAACATCAGGGGCTCTCCTCCCTCCACCCCCTCGACACAACACGTAACATCACATGTCTGCAACATCAAAACTCAGCATCCACAACATCAAAAATTAATATTTGCAACATCAAAAATATGTTTAAAATGTTGATAATCATCCATCGAAAATGAGGTGCAAACCTGTCGTAACATATGTTTCATGTTGATCGAAACATTCAAAATCTCTCGATGAAAAATGCAACATTCAGATAACACACTTGCAACACTTGCGATGCACATATGCAACATCGCAACATCAAGATCTATTTTTACAACATCAGCGTGAAACATTCGCAACATTTTTCTGAATTAACTGGAACAGTGACACATTCACTTGCAACATGCGCCAAACCTAGAAAAAAAAGAGGAGTATAAGTGGTGGAGGGTGCAGGAGGTTCGCCGCCGGGAAAACGTCGAGGGCCTCGACCCCGGGCGAGCTCCTGCGCTCGGTTGCCAGCGAGATCTGTGCGGAGGCGGTTGCCCTCGGTGCGCAGGGCGTGCACGACGTCGTGACCATGGTTGTGCTCGCCAGGCTCCTCGCGTGGCCGCACAAAACTTGCCTACTGCTCGCGTGCTCCTCGGTCTGACGGCTGCACAAAACTTGCCTACTACTTGCATGGCCGCCGCCACCGACCTCTACCCCGGGCTGCCGCGAGCTCAGCCCCTGGCCGCCGTGAGCTCCTCGCCGCAGCAGCTCGCCTCGCCGTGAGGAGGGGGCTGGCGCGGAGGTGGCAGGAGAGCCTCCCGCCGACGCGCACAGGGAGCTCGACCGGCGGAGGGAGCGACGGGGCTGAGAGCTTCGACGGCATGCGTAGGGGACTCGAGAGGGAGGGGAGCCACTATGGACAGGGGCAGGGCGGGGCGCGGCAGCGACGATGACGGCATGGAGGCGCTGCCCTGGCCCTGGCCGTGCTTGTTTGGGGTCGTGGCCGCTGCACCCACGCTGCCGTGGCTCGTCCTCATCCGCGGGGGAGCGGTAGCCCGCTCACGGCCTCGCCTCGCGCCCAGCGCCCCCCGTCGCACGGGTCCAGATTTTAGTCGAAGAGATAAGAATGGAAGAAAGAGATTTAGGGGGGCCCACGTCCAGATTTTTCCACCGCCGGGAGCAAGATGATGCGCTGTGGGACCCGGCGTCTGTTTTTTACTCGTCACGTCAGACGTCCTATCGGAAGCATTCCCAAAAAAGAATAGGTAATGTGGGGTATTGTGGGGAGAAAAAAGTTGTAAGACGTAAGATTTTGTTGACCGACAATTCTTTGGCTCTTTACACAGTACTAGTTGAAGGCCACGTGCGACACGCACGTGATTGAGAACAACAAAAGTAAAAAAATAGTACATATTACTGCTTTCGATACACGTTATAACGGATGGTGCGAGCGCCTCACCATCAGTCATCGACTACATTCTACGTATATTTTGATCCTTGTAGTATTAGTTAAGGATGGTCTTCATTTTCCACCCCTACGTCTTCGGTGGCTATCGTCGCCGAATCCACCCCCACACCACCCCCCAAATGTCATGTTGATCTTACCTGTATCAAAGACAAATGATAAATCTAAACCAAAGATGATTAAACTCAAAAATAAATTTATATTTATAAAATAAAGAAATATGGATATATTCAATAACTAAATTATGCCTACTCTCAATGTTTAAATAACATTCTTCCACTCGTATTAATCTCATGTTCGCCCTCACCCCACCGTCTTCCACGCATCTGCGGCGGCCGAATCCGCCCCCTCTCCCCCTACCCGCCAACCCCCCCCAACACCACAACCACCACACATACCCACCTCCTGATGCCATGCTGATCTTACCTGGTATCATAGAAATGCTGAATTTAAACTAAAGATGGTTAAACCCAAAAACGAATTTATATTTATAAATTAAGAAATATGGATATATGCAATAGCAAAATTAAGACTACTCTCAATATTTAAATAACATTTTTCCACTCGTATCAATCTAATGTTCACCCCCGCCCCACGCTCCTCCCTACGTCTTCGGCGGCGATACTCCTGATGCCATGCTGATCTTACCTGGTGTCATAGAAATGCTGAATTTAAACTAAAGATGGTTAAAACAAAAATGAATTTATATTTACAAATTAAAAAATATGGATATATTCAATACCAAAATTATTCCTACTCACAATGTTTAAATACAATTCTTCCACTCGTATTAATCTCATATTTGCCCCCGCCCCACCCTCTTCCATGCGTCTTCGGTGGCTATTGCCACCAAATCCGCCCCCCTCTCCCCCTACCCGCCAACCCCCACCATCACCACTCATACCCACCTCCTGATGCCATGGTGATCTTAATTACGTGGTATCATAGAAATGCTGAATTTAAACTAAGATGGTTAAACCCAAAAAGAATTTATATTTATAAATTGAAAATTATGGATATATTCAATACCAAAATTATGCCTACTCTCAATGTTTAACTAACATTCTTCCACTCGTATCAATCTCATGTTCGTCCCCGCCTCACCCTCTTCCCTGCGTCTTCGACGGCTATCTCCGCCAAATCCGCCCCCTCTCCCTCTACCCGCCAACCCTCCCCACCACCACCACCACACATACCCACCAACTGATGCCATGCCGATCTGACCTGGTATCATAGAGATGCTGAATTTTAACTAAAGATGGTTAAATCTAAAAATAAATTTATATTTATAAATTAGAAAATATGGATATATTCAATAGCAAAATTATGCCTACTCTCAATGTTTAAATAACATTTTCCACTAGTATCAATCTCATGTTCGCCCCGCCCCACCCTCTTCCCTGGGTCTTAGGAGGCTATCACCGCCGAATCCGCCCCCTCTCCCCCTACCCCCCACCCCACCACACATACCCACCTCCCGATGCCATGTTGATCTTACCTGGTATCATAAAACTGTTGAATTCAAACTAAAGATGGTTAAACCCAAAAGAAATTTATATTTATAAATTAAAAAATATAGATATATTCAATACCGAAATTATGCCTACTCTTAATGTTTAAATAACTTTCTTTCCTCCTTGGCCCACCCTCTTCCCTGCGTCATTCGCGGCTATCGCCGCCGAATCCGCCCCCCTCTCCCCCTACCCGCCAACCCCCCCAACCATGACCACACATACCCACCTCCTGATGTCATGCTGACCTTACTAAATATTATTAAACCCAAAAATGAATTTATATTTATAAATTAAAAAATATGGATATATTCAATACCAAAGTTATGCCTATTCTCAATGTTTACATAACACTCTTCCATCGTATCAATCTCATGTTCGCCCCCACCCTACCCTCTTCCCTGCGTCTTCGGCGACTATCGCCGCCGAATCTGCCCCCTCTCCCCCTTACCTGCCAAACCCCCGATGCCATGCTGGTATCATAGAAATGGTTAATTTAAACTAAATATTGTTAAATACAAAGACAAATTTATATTTATAAATTAAAGAGTATAGACATATTCGATACCAAAATTATGCCTACTCTCAATGTTTAAATGATATTCTTCCACTCGTATCAATTTAATGTTCGCCCCCGCCCTACCCTCTTCCATGCGTCTTTGGCGGCTATCGCCACCGAATCCACCCCCCTCCCACCACCACCACCACACATACCCACCTCTCGATGCCATGCTAGTATAAAAAGCCAAACCAGTTTGGCTACACAAACCCACCTCTCATGTTTGGCTAGTGGAGAGACACATGCGACACGCACGTGATATAAAAACAAAATAAGTAAAAGTATGTTATTTGATAAATAAATAAATAAATAATTTATATTTATAGTAAAGATGTACATTTAAGAGAAGAATTTGTGACAAGCACAGATTAAAAAACAGTGAGAAAGAACAGGGATCATAGAAATAATAGCAGAATTTAGCCTGATGATAAAGGATTAAACATGGAAGTTTGGAGGTAACAATTTATGATAAGATCAACAATTGTTATATTATGTCTTATCAGTATCTCTCTGGCAAGTTCACTGAGTAAAATATCTCCCTAGTTAACTGTAAATTTCAAGTTGCTTGCAACTGAATCAATATAAGTAGCGATTAAAAAATGAACAAATAATCAATATAAAGTTTTTTATATGCACCACAAAGGTCTAGGGCATCCTATCGTACAGAAAAGAACTTACAGCTTCAGTAGATCTTTCCTCTTAACCATCTACAGCAACCCAATCCTCACTGCAGAAGAACCATTCTAGTATCATCCGGGTGTGCTCGGTACGGGTGTAAGTGTAGCGCCCTCGTCCTTGATGCATCTACTCCAGCTTCTAGCATCTCCTTGTCGTCATTTTTCTTAAGCTCTGCGCAATAAAGAGAGAAATAAGCAAGCAGAATATATGATCTAAGTACAAATTTTTTTTGAGCGAACACCGTGGGGCAAAGCCCCCCGGCAACAAGGAAATATATTGCAATAGGAGAGGAGAGTCAACATACAACTTACAACTTACCAACTACAAACAACTAGAGAAGGACCAACTGGCCGTTGGGCAGGCTAAAATGAAAAGCTAACTTAACTGAAAAGCTGAGCTACAAAGAAAGGCAGCAAGAAGAAGGAGGAAAAAACAAAGGAACTGTACAAATGCATATCTGCACAAACAGACGTGTCGACTACAAGGAGTCAAGCCATGAGACAATGGAGCGATGGTGATCACATTTGATTCTGATGAGATGTTCACAAACTTCAGCTTTGAAAGAGGCCTTCCATCCAGCAAGGCTTGGAGGCTTTTGGTTGAAGATAAAATCATTTCTCTCCTTCCAAAGAATCCAGGAGGCAATCATATAAACTTCCATGAAGTATGGCCTTGAGAACTGACTCCTTGCGATGTACAGCTTGTGGAAAATATTAGAATTATCATTCCAAGAGAAACCAATCGAGAGCCACCGGCTGACAGCAGAGGGGCAGTCGAAAAATAGGTGCTCCATAGTCTCCTCACTGCAAGAAAGACAGAGAGCACAATCATAACCTTCATCCAGCACTTTCTTCCTTCTCTTCAGAATGTTTCTAGTGTTGAGCCTGTCATTGAGGAGCAACCAAGCAAAGAACTTGATTTTTGGAACACACATGGAATCCCAGATCCAAACAATTGCTCTCTCAGGGTGGATTTCCTTAAAATGGTGCTGATAAAACATTTTTGAGGAGTAACATTGAGATCCTTAAATCAAGGACCAACAGTCTTTGTCTGCAGGATTAATCTGAGAAAGGTTAGACAACTCATTTTGAAGCATCAGGAACTCATTGTAGGTAGGCCTAGTCATAGGAATTCTGAAGCACCCAAGCAAATCATGGGACTGTCTGAGCTTGAAAAGAGAAATGTTAATGTCTTTAGCAAAGGTCCACAGATTTGGATAAGTCAGGGAGTGGATGGACCCATCAATCAAATCATCCCAGAAACCAATAGTATCTCCCTTAGCAGCATCACAAATGGCAACCCCTCTGTAAAACACATTCAGTCTAAGGATATCCTTCCACCAAAAAGAGCCCTTTTCTCTAGCAAGATGAGGAACAGAGTCCTCATAGTACTTTCCCCAAACCAGCTTGACCCATTGAATATTATCTTTTCTGTAAAATTTATCAAGATGTTTCAGCAGAAGAGCATCATTTTGGACACTGAGATTAAGAACCCCAAGACCACCTTTGTCTTTTGGTTTCCTAACAAGATCCCATGCAGCAAGATTGTAACCCTTGTGACTGAACTCTTTTCCCCTCCACAGGCAGTTTTTCTTATGCTTGTCAATGATCTCAATAACTGTGGCAGGTAGCTTAAGAGTACACATAAAATAGGTGGGCAATGAGGAAATGACTGAATTAATAAGCTGTAACCTGCCGGCATAAGAGAGAAATTGAGAGGAGGCAGAGAGCTTTATCTCAATCCTACAAATCAGAGGAGCATAATCCTTGACCTGAGGCTTGGTAAGACCCATAGGCAAACCAAGATAAGTGAAAGGGAAAGATCCCACAAAGCACCCATAAGCATTAGCCAAAGAAGAAGCATGATCATGATCAATGCTGATAGGAACCAAACAGGATTTGTGGAAATTAACCTTCAGACCACTGGAGAGGGTAATTTTGTGCAAGATATCCTTAAGGAACAGGAGTTGGGACTCACAAGCTTGCATTACTAAGATGGTGTCATCAGCATACTGAATGACAGGAAAGGGGATGCCTGGGCACTGAGGAAAAGGTGGAAGCAGGTTTCCACGAGCATACTCGAAGTTAATGACACTTTGCAACAGATCAGCAGCAATAGCAAAGAGAAGAGGGGATAAAGGATCCCCTTGACGAACTCCTCTTTTGCAAGGGAAATCTTTTCCAGCAGTCCCATTAAGAAGCACCGATGAAGTGGCAGAGCCAAAGAGATTTTGGACCCAGCTAATCCATCTGTCAGGGAAGCCCTTGGCTCTAAGCATAGCAACCACTACAGAATGCTCAACTAAGTCAAAAGCTTTCTCAAAATCCAGTTTGAGAATCACAATGGGTCTCCTGGAATGATGACATTGATGAAGATACTCAAAAGCCCAACCCAAACAATCTTGAATTGTCCATCCCTTGATAAAGCCATATTGGTTCTCATGAACAACCTCCAGAGCCATAGACTGAAGTCTATTAGCAAGAATTTTTGAAACAAGCTTGGGTGAGGAGTTAACCAGAGAGATGGGCCTGAAATCATTAACAGATTCTGGGTTGTCTTTCTTGGGGATGAGGGTTATAAAAGAGTGATTGACACTCTTCAGATCTGCCTGATGATGATAGAAATCTTCTCAGAATTTGTAAAAATCATCTCTTATAGTATGCCAAGCTTTCTTAATGAAAGTGTTGCTAAAACCATCAGGCCCAGGCGCCTTATCAGAGGGCAAATTTAGGACAACATTGTCAATTTCTTCTCTAGAAAAAGGTATGCAGAGGTGATCGATCCGTGTGAGGCTGAATAAGATTCTGAAGATCAAATTGCATATTAGTATCAACCGAAGTACCCAACCTCTGTTTAAACTCTTGAAAGAAAAGGGCACTTTTCTCACTGTGATTAGTAATCATTCTGCCAGAACTATCAAGAATTTGACTGATAACATTAAACCTATATCTCTCAGTAGCCATGGCATGGAAAACCTTAGTGTTTTCATCCCCAAATTGCACTACACGCTGAGTGTGTCTTTGCTTCCAATATTCTCTTTGCATACTGAGGAGTTTACCAATATGAGCTTTGATGATATTTCTGAAACTGAATTCGTGAGAAAAAAGGCATCTAAATTCTTCCAATTTGTCCAAAAAAGCAATAGTCATGTTGCAGTTGGCAATCAATCTATTAAGATTAGAGAGATTCTTGGCCCAAAGCTTCAGCACTTTCCTTAGGAGTTTAAACTTGGCATTGATCACATGAGCACTATTAAAGACCCGGACAGGAGTCAACCAAGCATTCTTGATCTGATCCATACAGCTAGGGTGCTTTAGCCAAAAGTTTTGAAATCCAAAAATGTTGGCTTTGGGGATACTAGTTCCAATTTCAACCTTGCAGGGGAGGTGGTCAGAGGTGATTCTAGCTAAGGGAAGCACAAGAGAGTTTGGGAATTGAGTGGTCCATGTAACCGAGGTGAAGAACCAATCAATTTGTTCCAACAGAGGAGATTCCTGCATATTGCTCCAGGTATAGCTTCTTCCTTTAATAGGAAGCTCAATCAGACCCAGATGACTGATGATGTTATTGAAGATGTTTGAATCATTGAAATTACCACCAGGTCTATTCCTATTATCCACAGATCTATAGAAATTAAAATCCCCAATAAGAAGAAAAAGATCATCATCCTCAATGTAAAGATTGTACAACCAGTTAACAAATTCATCTCTTGCAGGCTGCCTACATGGACCATACACCACAACCAGATTCCACTCCAATCTGTTCTGCAAGGAGGTAAAAGTAAGACGAATGGCAAAGCTTTCCTTCTCCAAAGTGATACCAGAAAAATGATTAGAAGCCCAGCAAACAAGAATACCTCCAGAAGCACCAAGGGAGGGGCAGAAATCAAATTTATCAAATCGTTTAGGAGCAAACTTTCTGATAAAGCTCAAATCAAAATTATCTCTTTTTGTTTCCTGCAAACAGAAAATATTGGCATTGCTCTCCTCAATTTTGTTTCTAATTTGATCCCATTTATCTTTGTCATTCACACCACGAACATTCCAACATAAGATATTCCAAGATCGATAATTCATGATAACAAGAATAAAAAGAAGTTTAGACACCCAGTGGGGCACAACCACCACTGGAGAGACATCCCAATCAGCAGGGAGAACAGCACTGGGACAAAAGAACAACAAAACAAGCACCCAAAAGACCAGTCAAAATAAAGGGGGACATCCATTGATTAATCTTCAGCTTGAGGGAGGGAGTCCACCATGTTCATCTCCTCAGGAGGAACACCACAACAACTGGTACCAAAGTCGACAAGGATAGTAGTGGGGATGGCGTCCAGTTCAGTTCCATCCATCTCCTCATCAAGGCTCCTGCTGATGACTGGTTTTTGAAGATCTGCAACCGAGGAGATGGAAACTGACTTTTCTGCAGCACCTTTCTTCCTTCGAGGCTCCTTGTCAAGCTAGACATGCTGCTGATTGTCCGACTTTTTAAGTCTGGAGCTTCTTCTCACTTCATCATCAACAATTAGAGTTTTGGCTTTCTCCTTCCTTTTTCTGATTGCAGGAGTGGAGGTGTTGACATCAGCTGAAGGTGCTGACTGCTCAGTCAGCTCCTGGTCATGAGTGCCATCCGGGTTGGGAACCTGCTGTTCCATCAAATCATAGGAAGTCAGAGCATCAGCCACTCCATGGGTACCAGTATCAGAGTCATGAGAAGCGGTCATCTCTTCCTGAGTGTTGGATTGTGGCAAACTGTCTTTAAGCAGGAGTGAAAGACTAGAATCATAACCATGGATATGCCTCAGAATCTGGTTTGCAGCAAAATCCTGGTCATAAACAACTAAACTGTTGTTATTAGGGGCACTTGGGCCATAATCCTCAACAATGGGCCTGACACTGGGAATTGAGATACTGGTATTGAAGCTGTTACTCATGGGCATCAGCCTGGGCCTTTTGTAACTAGAAGAACTAGATGCTTCAGCATTGTTACCAAAAGAGGGATCATCCATTGACAGGATCCACTGATCTTCTGGGGAAAAGACTTGAATGGGATTCCAGTTCTGGACTGGAATTGGGCTTTTCATTGGGAGCAAGGCCTGAATCTCCTGTGCCTTGTTGCCCAAATCCTGCAGCAGCATTTCAATGGACGGGGCTGGGCCAAAATTCTGATGCAGCCCAAGACTAGCAGCCAATTCTTTGACCTGATAGTCACTGTCGAAACTGAGCTCGGAGTGACTCAGCACTACCTCCCTAGAAGCAGAAGGCCCACTAGGAAGTGACAATTCCAGAGTGACCGGGGTACCTTCGGCTCTGAAGAAGGCAGAAGTGTTACTGCTGACCGAGTGACTTTCCTGGGGCTGATCAGGCTACTGCATGAGGCCTATGGCAGCAGCATTAGCCACCACCGCATCTGCAAGGTTATTAACCATTTCAAGTTCATTGTCATCAACTAATTCACCATCCTGAAGAGGATTCTGCCAATCATCCCAGCCAGCATTGTTTGCCGGTGGGGGGGTGGAGAGGGAGCCTCCCATCCTTGAGCAACATTGTTCTGTTGAACTTCATGAAGATCTCCAACATCCTCGAAATGCCCCGGAACCTCAACATTCTCATTGTCATCTTCATGGATTGGGCCTTCAGGGTGGGTGTTACCATTGGGGGGATAGGATCTTCATCAGCAGGCAGAGCATCAGTTAGGTGACTGTCAAGTACGAACACGGGAACGGTCCAGGAACTGCCAGCATCTGCCATCATGCCACTTTCTGAAATGACAATGCTCCTTGGGATCCTGCTAACAAGCGTGACCTTGCACCTGAGAAGAAGTCTTGATTTGCACCTGGAATTGTTCGTCCAGGTTATCACTAAACCAAACAGCCCAACCGCTTGAGTGATGATTTCACAAGTCTGAAAATCCAACGGGAAAGCCAGAAACATAATCCAACAAGTTCTAGTAACCAGGCAGTTTCTCAGATTGATTCCCTGATCATGTTCCACAACTGTAAACTCCCTACCCCCATCAAGATGAACTGGGCTACGATTAAGCATAATTTGCCTAGCAACTGCGGACTGGAACTGAACCAGACACAAACCCAAAGGCGACAAGCAGCAAGAACGGATTCTAAAATGATGCTCCTCTTCAATGAGAGTAACCACTTCATCAATCGCATCATGAACTTGATCTTGTGGGGGATGAGGATTCATTGTGATGATAGCGTATTCTTCGTGACGCCATGGAGGATTGCTAGAGAGGATGATTCTTCCGCGCGCAGGACGAGCCCAATCTTCCACATTCATGCCCTCTGGAAGGAACGGCTCCGGATTAACTTCGAAGTTCACCATTCTCTCTTGCTCTTGATCTTGGATTGCAGTGAGGGAGTGGGGGTGGGGTGCTGCTGAGCAGGTTCTGGAGAAGATGTCGAGGAGCAGTTGTGGTTTTCTGTAGCACTACTCTGATTTGGGGAAGGAATATTGTTCGTCTCCTCAACAGCAACGCCCGGGGTGGACTCCTCAACTTCCCTAATGGGCTGCGCAGACTGGGAAAGCGATTTGGGCCGCCAGAAGACCTTGGGCCTGCTTTTAGTGGCACAAAATTTGAAACGATGCCCAAACTTAAAGCAAGGGCGCATCTAAAATCTGATTGGCAAGAGATCTTTCTGTGATCATTTCCGAAGCAGCGAGTACAGCCACCGAGATGCAAATTGTTTTCCACCATAAATGACTTAAAAGACCGATTAACTGGCTTTAAACAAATCGACTGGGGAGAAGTGCCACTGTGTCGGCCATGAGAAACTGACGAGGAAAAACTGCAATTTGAACCTGAACGAGGCAAATCAGAAGTAAAAACAGGATCTTCCGGTGAACAATCAGAATCACAGAACTCCTCCAAATTAATCTTCTTGAGGATGCCTGAAGTACCAGAAATGTTGCTTGAGAAAGAAACTTCTGGTAGCTTAATAGTGAACGAACCAACTTTAATTGAGCGCACTGATTCAACCGGGTTCGATAAATGAACAGACGATTTCTGAACAAGATTATCAGCAAAACGGACTCTTTTCTTTTGAGCACTGGCAAGAACTTTTTCTGTCTTTTAGACAGCACATAATTCCAACATTTGGCTTCCTCCGCTTCCCAGATTCTTTTTTCTTTTTCCCAGTGAGGAGCACCATTACTCCAGAGATGAAAATACACATCAAAGGATTTGCGAATGAACCTCCGAAGCCTGTAAATGGCGAAACCAACTTTTTTGCAACTGACCAAGAAACGAAAATGATTATGGCTCTAGTATTCAACTAGAAAATCCTTCTCATTACCACCAAGACAAGATTGAGGAACCAAAGCAACTAAATCTTCATTGAGCTGAAACAGATTTCTTCTGAAGGTAGCAAGCAGAAAGAAGCCATTCCCATGCTGACGCCGCGAGTGGATTCTCAGACCAGAAGAATGATAAAGATCATTTTCAAATTGAATACCCGCGTTGAAGTCCAACAAATCCTAATCCAATGCCATGACGGACCACAGCAAGAATTGACGAAGCGACAACAGCAAGAACCGAAAGAAAACCAGAAGGGAAGAAGAAACCAGAGGGCGAGAAAAGTACCAAGAAGCTTCAAGAAGGGGAGAGAGGACCTGCGGGCATCGAGGGTCCAGCCAGAGATCTCAGTGTTCACCATGGATCCACCTAGGAAGGAGAGCAGGGCAAGGAGAGCGCCGGAGTCGCCTCAGGGAGGATAGGAACGAGAGCGCCATCGAACCACTAATGATAATTTGAAGCACGATGCATTTAGGGTTAGGGTTTAGGGTTTAGGATTTGTGTTGCATTTATGCCAATGCATTTGATGTTTCATGAGTGCAAAAGTTTTTAAAATGCATTTAGGTGCTGACTAAACCCTCCCAAGAATTTTCCAGATTTTTCTGGGATTTATTATCATTTTCTCTGAGCATTTTCTATTTATTAGACGGCTCTAAAATCTTTTTCATGAGCTCCAAATATTTTATTTGGATTGTTCGTGTTCCAATCTATCTCTGGGAATTTTCCTGGAATTTTTGGGATTTTTCTGGGTATTTTTGCACTTTAAAACATTTTCTAGGATTTCCTGGAATTGTTTTCGCAATAAAAAGTAATTCCGAAAAAAAATAAAACCTTTTCTTTTCTTTTGGGCCGAGCCCGCTTGCACGAGCCCGACCCGGTCCACTTCCAACCTGCACCGGCCCCAACCGTGTCCCGGCCAAGGCCCATCTGGGCCAAGACCACCGCGGGAGTCCGGGGACAGCACGGCGTGCTCCCGCCAGACTGCCCCTCGGTGTTCGTGCCGTACCCGCCTGGGTCGCGCACCCCTGCCCCTTTTATAGCGAGCGCCAGCCCCTGTGCGCCCTGCCCTGCACTCTCCTATCGCGCCTCACCGCCCTCGCGCCGCGCCCTGTGCCAGCACGCCGCCGCCATGGAGCCGAGCTGGCCGCCGCTCGTTTCGCCGGCCGGGAGACCTCCCGGACGAAGCCGAATCCACTGCAAGCTCCAGGACACCTAGTTGCGCAACCGTCATCCTTTCACGTCGCCGGAGGATCACCGGAGCGCCACCTCCGCCATGAGACTGAGCCCGCCGCCATGCTCGCCTGCCGTCGGCCAAGATTCCGACCGACCCAGGTCCCCCCCTTCGCTGGTCAGCACGCATATGAACTCCTCTACTCCTCCTTCACCTCCTGCGCGGCTTAATCGAGCCCTAGGCCGCCGTAGCGCCGGTGCCGCCTTCCGCCCGAGCCACCATCCGCCATGGCGGTTCTGTCGCAAGGAAGAAGAAGGGGATGTGCAGCTTTGCACATTGGCCCCTAGGTTTTCCTGTAATGATTAGATACAAACTTGTGTCTTGCAGATTTTACAGATAACCCCCTACAGAGATCCCACTTTCACACATAAATCCACCCTGAGACTTTTGCAAGTAAACCCTCGGGTTTATATACATAATTATGTATATGCCCTTGGTTTTTCGCGGATAAGCGCCTGGAAGTTTCCAATCCTTGCCTGTAGGTCCCTGCACCTTGTTTTCTCCATAGTTTCTCCGTTTTAGCTCCGTTTTCATCCGTTCAAGTTGCATTAGGTTCCTAATGACATGAAGTACACGTTAGTAGCGAGTTCTTAGCATGTTTGTTTTCTGAAAATAAATTTATTATTAATTTTGTTTAATGCTTATTAAACATGCCTTTTATAAATAAAAGCTATATAGTGCTACATACCGTTTTTCATAATCAAATTTAATTTAATTAATGTTTATTGCACATGTCTTTGTAAATAAAATCTAATTAGATATTATCTCAGTTTTTCATAAGACAAATATTAATTTGTTTAATATTTAATCAACCATTTATAATTAAAAGTTGCTTAGGCCTTTTCACTGGCTTTTACAAATAAATATTAATTTGATAAAATGCTAATGTCATGATGTTTTTGATAATAATGTGATCTACTCGAATCATAAACTTACGTTTAGGTGATTCATGTAGTTTAGCTCTTCTAAATTAAATTTTTAATTGGTATAATCAATATATGAATCTTTATAAATAAAACTTGATTAAGTTCTTTACTCCGGTCTTTTGCAAATAAAATATAATCAATATTTTCTTTATGAAATATCCTTTACATATCGTTTGTTAATTAAAATAAACCTAGCTCATGGTTTTGTATTCTCATATATATGCAAATCGATCGTTAGCCGTTCTTTATCAAGCTTTGTCTTAGTGTGTCTCTTTCTATATCCTTTCTGCTCTAGTTCAGATCAAGCAGTTTCATCAGACCTTTGTTTTTCTCAGCACGATCTGTGTGCTTCAGTGATCCTTAGAATCAAGCCTATCCTTTAGCACGTTCTTTTAAAACTTCTCTTTTGATTGGTGCATTGTTCTTAGTTTGCTTGTTTGCTTGCTTTGTATGCTTGTGCCCGATGATTGATGCGAGTAGCATGAACGTGGTTCGAGAGTTTGGAAGAGTATGAAGATGAAGAATTCTGAGCAACATCACTACTCAGGTTAAAGGCAAGTGTGTCCTTGTTCTTTTGTCCCAATAACTGTGTTTAATCACATTGCATATGCTTGCATTTAATTTGATGGGTCCTATTAAGGTTTATCCTAGTCTTTATTACCTTTATTCCTTGTCAACCTGGGTTTTACCTTTCTATTCGGTAGCTCTGCTTAGCTGCTTTACCATTGGGTTATGGTGGTTTAATGAACAACCATGATGAACTTGCTTTACTTTTATGCTATGTATCTCTAGTTAATACAAGATGACCATGCTTAATCGAAACATGGAGCGACCACCCAGGACAACAGTGCAACCACAAGGCTATATGGCTCTGGCTTGGCTAATTAATTATGGACTCTAGTGTTGGGGTGACCTTACTGAAAGGGCAAGGGGGAGCATTTAGTTGGGGTATAGACTCGCTCTAGTAGGGAGTTGGACTTGGCTAAGACACGGTACCTACTAGGGGACTTTATACTCTGCGACGGCTTGGAACCTTCGCAGGTTGTTTCACACTAGGGAAACTTTGTAAAGGCCTCGTAGCGTCCCTATGCAATCACACCTCGGTAGTGTGGTATGATGCCTGATCAGCATCGCGTGGTTGGGTTTAAAGTTCCTAGAACTTTTACGCGACTTGTGGTGAAAGTGTACAACCTCTGCAGAGTGTAAAACTAATCGATTAGCCGTGCTCACAACCAAGAGCGGCCTGGACCCTCACATGATAATTGAACTTGAAGATGGACTTAAATCGTGATTTCTGGTTATGTTAGCCATATGTTTATGGTGTATATCTCTAAATGTTAATGTGGGTTGGTATATACTTATATCTTAGTAATCAGGTGCTAATAAAATTTGACCAACTAAAAGTGCTTAATGCAGTCAACCTGTCAGCCTTTTCCTTGATAAGCCTTTGCATTCATACTTTCCCCACACTTGCTGAGTACGACATGTGCTCACCCTTGCTATAAACAATGTTGCTCAGAAAGAGGAATCTGCTATGAACTTGTTGTGAAGATGTTGCTAGTGCTAGGCGTACGCAACCCCCAGTCGACTGCTTGTGGATGTTTAGAGCTTTCGTTTCCAGGATTTAAGCTTAATACTCTGATAATCTTTCTCTTTCTTTACGTGATATTGTACTGTTATTCACTTATGTCAACTATATGCATGAAACTTGATCCTGGCATGCATATAGGTTTGCACTTGGTTTTCTTTGGAAAAATAGGTGTGACAATTATCATGATCCCCTACGAGTGCTCACAGCTGAAAGCCACGAGTAGATACAGTCGAAACTATCTGGAGAGGATTGTCTTGATCCCCTACGAGTGGTGACAACCATAGCTGTCTGTTTAGTGGTTGCAACTGAAGCTGCCTGGAGAGGGTTGAAAAAGCCCCCTACGAGTTGTTTACAGCTGTAGCTGTCTGGAGAGGGTTGTTGAGACCCCCAACGGGTAGAAGCGACAAAGCTGGTCGATGTTCCAAGAGTTGTCGACTTCCTCACCTTCAAGAGTTTGAAGACGATATGAGCCTGGACCGGTAACCTTTGCAATAGAGAAAGGACCTTCCCATGGCGAGTTGAGTTTGTGTAGCCCTGTCGTATTCTGGATGCGACGAAGGACTAAGTCACCAACGTTGAAGGAGCGTTCCTTAACGTTGCGGTCATGGTAACAACGAATCTTCTCAAGATATTGAGTAGATTGAACGAGTGCATTGCAGCAATCTTCTTCGAGACTGTCGACATCTGTCTGTCTTGTTTCTTCAGCTACACCTTCTTTGTACTGATCAACCGTCGGAGAACGCCACATGACATCAGCAGGTAAGACGGCTTCAGAGCCATAGACCAGGAAGTAAGGTGACTACCCTGTGGGGGTAGTAGGCTGAGTGCGTAGCCCCCAGAGTGCATTGGGTAGTTCCTTGATCCACTTGCCGCCCTTGGAGTTTGCAGCATCATACAGTCGCTTCTTGAGAGCATCGAGTATCATCCCATTGGCGCGTTCCACTTGGCCGTTGGCACGTGGGTGAGCAACGGAGACGTACCGGACGTCAATTCCACTGTTCTCCCAGTACTCCCAGAACTGGTGATTGTTGAAATTCGAACCCAGGTCTGTGATAATGCGATTGGGGAATCCATAGCGATGTACGATTTCATCCAAGAAGTCGAGGACTCTATCAGCCTTGGGGCAGGTAACAGGCTTGACCTCAATCCACTTGGTAAACTTGTCGATAGCCACCAGAACTCTGTTGAATCCCCCTGGCGCATTTGGGAGAGGACCAATCATATCCAGCCCCCAGCAAGCGAAAGGCCAAGTTGGTGGTATCGTGATGAGCTTGTAGGTAGGAACGTGTTGTTGCTTGGCGAAGAATTAGCATCCCTGGCACTTCTTGACTAGTTCCTCTACATCAGCAAGAGCTGTAGGCCAGTAGAAAGCACGTCTGAACACTTTTCCCACCAAGGTGCTGGAAGAAGCGTGATTTCCACAGATTTCTTTGTGTGTCTCCTCCAAGATTTCCTTACCTTCTTCACAAGAAACGCATTTCATGAGTATATCAGAACTTGCGCCTCGCTTGTAGAGTTGATCTCTGACTAGAGCATAAGCCTTGACGCGGCGTGAGGTGCGCTCAGCTTCTGACTTGTCTTCAGGAATCAACTGATGTTTAATGTAGTCGATGAAAGGAATTCTCCAGTCCACATCAATCATAAGGACTTCTCGATCAGGTTGAACTGAAGTAGTCGCAGGTGCAGATGATTGCTCCGGAATTGATGCTTTATTGAGTTCATGGACAAAGATTCCAGCTGGCACTTGAGCTCGTGTAGATCCCAGCTTCGACAAGACATCCGTAGCAACATTGTTATCGCGGACCACATGATGGAACTCGAGACCATGGAATTTGTTCTCAAGTTTGCGTACCTCTTGATAGTACGCATCCATATTCTCAGCATTTCGATCCCAAAAATCATTGACTTGATTGATGACCACTAAAGAATCACCATAGACAAGTAGTCGTGTAATGCCAAGAGAGACGGCAAGGCAAAGACCATGCAGTAGAGCTTCATATTCAGCTTCATTGTTTGAGACCTTTCAGAAGATCTACAAAACATACTTGAGTTGCTCGCCCTTGGGGAAATTAGAAGTACCCCGGCACCAGCGCCTTCCAACTTGAGGGAACCGTCAAAGTACATGACCCAATGTTCTGGACGCTCAATTGGAGTTGGGACTTGATTTTCCCGCCACTCAGCCATGAAATCAACCAAGGCTTGAGACTTGATAGCGGTGCGAGACTTGAACTCGAGCGATAGAGCGCCAAGCTCTACAGCCCATTTAGAAATCCTTCCTGTGGAATCCCGGTTGTGAAGTATCTCGCCAAGCGGGCAGCTGGTAACCACAGAAATCTTGTACTCGTCGAAGTAGTGGTGAAGCTTCTGTGAAGTAATCAGAACCGCATAGAGTAGCTTCTGCACCGGAGGGTAGCGAGCCTTGGACTCTGAGAGTACTTCACTGACGAAATAGACCGGCCTCTGGACAGGGTAGCCATGGCCTTCCTCCTGCCGCTCAACGACAATAGCAGTGCTGACGACATTAGTAGTCGTAGTGATGTAGAGCAAGAGCTCTTCATTGGGCAGAGGAGCTGTGAGGACTGGAGGCTTGGATAAGAACTCCTTGAGCTGAGAAAGAGCTTGATCAGCTTCAGTAGTCCACGTAAACTTCTCTTGCCTCTTGAGTAGCTTGAAGAAAGGTAGACCCCGTTCTCCAAGTCATGAGATGAAGCGATTGAGTGATGCCATGCAACCAGTAAGCTTCCGGATATCTTTGATAGTAGTCGGAGCTTGCATGTTGGAGATGGTGGTAATCTTCTTGGGGTTTGCTTCGATGCCACGATGGCTGATGATGAACCTGAGTAGTTTTCCTGATGATACACCAAGGACGCATTTGTTCGGATTGAGCTTCCATTGGTACTTGCGTAGCGAAACGAAAGTTTCCTCAAGATCTGTGATAAGCATGTCTGGATCCCTAGTCTTGACAATGACGTCATCCACGTACGCTTCCATGTTCTTGTGAAGCTGCTTCTTGAAGCACGCTTGGATAGCCCTTTGATATGTAGCACCAGCATTTTTCAACCCGAAGGACATTGTTGTGTAACAATAAGCACCAAACGGGGTGATGAATGCGGTCTTCTCTTGATCAGATTCCTTGATTGCGATTTGATGATAGCCAGAGTAGCAATCCAGCAAATAGAGTATAGCACAGCCCGCCGTACAATCAATAACTTGATCAATCAGCGGCAACCCGAAAGGATCCTTGGGGCAATGCTTGTTAAGATCAGTGTAGTCGACACACATCCTCCAATCGTTAGAGTTCTTCTTCCTTACGAGCACAGGGTTAGCAAGCCATTGCGGGTGAAAAACTTCCCGGATGAAGCTAGCCGCGAGTAGTTTGGCAAGCTCTTTCTTGATAGCAGCCCTGCGGTCATCAGCAAAACGATGAAGGTGTTGTCTTTTGGGGGTAGCGTTAGGATCGACGTTGAGTGAGTGCTCGATCAACCCCCTGAGCACACCTGGCATGTCAGATGGCTTCCACACAAAGATATCACGGTTAACCTCAAGGAAGTTGACGAGCGCGTCTTCCTATTTAGGATCAAGCTGTGCACTGATCATGGTCGTCTTGCTGCTGTCACCAGTACCAAGGTCAATGGCTTTGAGCAGGACATCACCAGACGGTGCAGGCTTGTTGTTGTTATCAGTCTTCTCAGGAACCTCCAGCTCGCTCGGAGCAAGCTTTTTGGCTGCAGTAAAGACTTCCATCATAGCATTGGGTACTTGAGTTGTCGAGGCAAGTTCTATGGCTTCTGTGTCACAGTCGTATGAACGCTTCAAATCCCCTTGCAATGAAAGAACACCTTTGGGGCTTGGCATCTTGAGTACAAGGTACACGTAGTGTGGAATAGCCATGAACTTAGCGAGACCAGGTCTGCCGAGGATAGCATGGTAAGAAGTCAGCAACCTCGAACTTAATGTACTCGGTACGGTAGTGATCCTTAGTCCCAAAGGTAACGGGTAGTACAACTGAACCCAAAGGAACAGCTGCGTTGCCCGGGATGATACCATAGAACGGTGAGTGGGTCTTGGTAAGCATGTTGGTGATATCCAGGCCCATCTTCTTCAAAGTCTTGGCAAAAAGGACGTTGAGACCACTACCACCATCAATAAGAACCTTGGTAAGCCTGGAGCCTGCCACCACTGGATCCAGAACGAGAGGATATCATCCTGGATCAGAGAAACTAGTCCATTGATCCGCCCTTGAGAAGGTAATGGGGGTTTCAGACCACTTGAGAAAAGTGGGAGCTGCTGGTTGGATGGACATAATCTCCCTGAGTGCGAGCTTCTGCATGCGCTTGGTGGGAATACCACCGAATATGACATTGACAGTGTTGGAGGGGTTTTGAAACCCAGTGTCTTTCTCCGTGTTACCCTTCTTCCCCTTGTGTTTGCGGAACCGCGGGT
Source organism: Cenchrus fungigraminus (assembly GCA_036936925.1). NCBI lineage: Eukaryota > Viridiplantae > Streptophyta > Magnoliopsida > Poales > Poaceae > Cenchrus > Cenchrus fungigraminus. The sequence continues at coordinate 109,140,618 of CM072779.1, forward strand.
TTGGGTGCGTTGGTTCGGGTGTGTTCTTCAACGCACGATGAAGTTGGTAACACTACTCTATAGTATGATCGCTCTCTGGGTGCCATGGGCATTTCTGCTTGGTCAATGTTGCCCAATGAGGGTCATCTTCAGGCTTGGCAGTAGTTTCCATGGCAGCAACAGTGTTGTCGGGCTTGCACTTGCGATTAGAATTGCTCGAGTAGTTATTACCTGTGCGATTGCCTTGCTGTTGCTTGCCACTATTGCTTCCACCAACATTGTTGTTGTTGTTATTGTTCTGGTTGTTGCGAAGATGCTTGAACCGATTCCGAGCCTTGTCTTCCTCGTCTGCCCAATGAGTGATCATCTCCTTAAGCTTGGTGATGTTGGCTGGGCGAGCACGACCAAAGTCTTGGAAAATCCTGTCATCATAAAAACCATCCTGGAAGGTATCGATGACTTCTTTCTCGGTAACGTCAACAACAGTAGCCCTTTTCTCAAAGAAGCGGCGCATGTACTCGCGAAGAGTCTCACCTTGTTTTTGCTTGATCAGGGCAAGGTCCATCCGGGTACCATGACGGCCCAGAGAACCCGCGAAGTTGCTGGTGAAGCGGTGCTTGAGTTGTCCCCAGTTGTCAATGGAACCACGTTTAAGAGACTCGAACCATGTGAGGGGCTCTTGCTCCAAGACGAAAGGGAAATAGATACACTTGGTACCATCATTGCCCCCGGCATTGGTGATTGATAGAGCATAACAGCGCAACCACTGCCTCGGATCTTGCTTGCCATCATACTTAGAGATGCCGTAAGGCTTGAATTTGTCCGGAAGAAACAGAGCTTGAAGTCGAGCAGAGAAAGCAGGAAAAGAATCAAAGTCAGCATCCTATTGCTTCTCACGCTCAGCGCGTCTGGCGTTGACTGTTGTGCGAGCGTCATAGCGAGATTCTCCCGACTTGCTGTTGACACTGCCATCATCACCCTTGCCCCTGTTGCTAGCTTCTGGACGTGTACGTTGAGGAGTGGGTGTGGCACGATGAGCACCTCCACTACTGCCGTGGTGACTAGGAGTACTGGTATTCTGGCGTAGCATAGTGTAGGCTAGCTCAGCCAGCTTCACGACTTCAGCAGCCGCCCTATCACTAGGCATTGAGCGACCAAGCAGGTTGATCGCATTAATAGCTTCCTCTGGAGTGCGATATTCACAAGTAGCTACCGCAACCAGAGCCTCTTGAAGATTACGGGTAGGTAGAGCTTCCGCGAGTTCCCGATGAAGGGTTGCACGATTAGCATTGCGTTGGTGATGTGCAGTTTTAGCCTCCGCGGTTTCATCAATAGGAGCATTGGCAGAAAGTTCATCAGCAGATACATAATCTGGAAAGCGATAATTGGCACGATGCCCTTGCGGAGTAGTTGCATCAACGACGAAAACTTCTTGATATGAAGAGTGGGTACTCGTACTCTAAATGAGCTCAGTATCAGTGTCATAATCAACAAGCTTAGCGCCTTCCTGGAAGTGTAAGTTGTCGAGACAAGTGATAAAGCACTCGTGATCATCTATGGTGAGATCAGCAGGCACATGCTCAGGCCAGTAGACGAATCTACCCTCAGGTGTCGATGTGATGACCAGTCCTTGAGCAGGGCCAGACAGTTGTTGTACTTTAGTAGAATCTGAACCGTAGTCGAACTCGAACTCAGATGAATCTGAATCATAGTAGTCGAGCTTGATGTCCGAATCCGAAGAGTACTCGAGCACGAGCTTCGGGCCAGGGCACATGAGGCACTTCAATGCGGCTTTGTAAGCGGCACTGACATGGCGATGACCGAAGAGAGGCAACTCAGGCTGAATAGGAGACGAAGTCGAGTTGTACTCAGACTTCGACTTGAGTTCTCTGAGCGAGTCAGAGATCGAAATTTCGCCAAAATTTTTGACGAGTTCTTCCATCGAAGCTTGCGTAAGCGTCGAGGACTTGAGCTTCGACTCCGGAGTTGGCACCAAGAAACGCAGAAATGATCCAGCGCCATCAGCAACACAAACCCAGGAGCCAAAAACGAAGGTGTCGCCTTGCTGGAAAGCGACGGTCGGCTTGATGATGACGAGAGCCATCAAGTTCGCCAGCGGATCAATGGTGAGATCCCCTACCTGGCGCGCCAGCAGTCAGTGTTTTAGACACCGAGCCTACGACGGGGTACCCGAAGTAGTAGATTGTGCGGTGGGGCTCGCCGAGATCAGAAACACGATGGTGAGACACGGGGCACACAATTAGACAGGTTCGGTCCGCAATGTGCGTAATACCCTACGTCCTGTATGCTGCGTGGCTCTGTATTGATTGCCTATGTTTCGAGAGGGGTCCCTGCCTCACCTTATATGGCACGGGAGGTAGGGTTACAAGTCAGATTGGTACAAGAGTACTATTCGAGTAGGACTCGGAGTAGCCTATACAGGGTATGGAAAGCTATCCTAGTCTTAGTACAAGTCCTTGTCCGCCTTGTCTTGCCTTGTGGTCCACGGTACCAGCACCGTGGCCCACTAGTCGAGTAGTCCAGGTGTACAGGAACTTATCTCCCGGGTATGGCCCACATGTGTTGGTGGGCCCAGGGAGGTCCCTGCGAGCTTTCAGGGCCTGCGAGGTGGAGGTGCTTGACCCAGATTGGATCTGGATCTACTTCTTTATGTGGTCCGAGATGACATGAACTGTGTTCCGCAGATCGAAGGGCATGCTGGATGAAGACGCCTTGGGCTTGCTAGAGCGCTTGATAGTGTCCGCGAGCATACTTGCGGGTGGGTGGGTTTCCGTCAGCGGGTCGGATTTGACCTGCTGGATGGGAGTGGCCGCGGCATTGTGGACGACGACTAGGCCGGCGGCTAGAGTGGCAAAATCTGACAACATAGAGCAGAAGCTGATGTCGACAAGGTTGGCGAGAAAGTGCGCCATGCTTGCGGGCAAGACGACACTGTGGGAAGACACCATCAAGTCGCAAGAAGAGCTCCGAATCTGCACCTACCTAGTGCGCCAACTGTCAAAGGTTTAGATCTGAGTAGTCCACAGGGGGTCAACCCCGGTAGTTTATTTGTTCGTTGGAGGAGATCGAGAACTAAGAACTCGATGGTTATGCTAGCGTAGCATACGAAACACAGCGCAACAGGGCGAGTTTATACTGTTTTGGGCCTCCGGAGAGTAAAACCCTACATCCAGTTGTTGGTGTTGTATTGCTTCATGATTGGTAACGCATACATTTGAGGATGCCCTGCCCGCCTTATATTAGGCAGCGGACAAGGTCGGTCGACCAGAGTCCTGGTCGGTTACTACCATGAGACCTATCTCTAGTTGACTACAAATGTATCCCGCAATCTTCAGAAGGTCTAGCGGCGCAAACGACATCTTGATGTGTACTCCAAGTCTTCTAGTCGTATCGGATAAGGTCTTCTGGGCCACAAATCAGGTTTGTTGGGGCCACTGTCACGTTGGCGAGTCTTCTGGTGGGCCGGACCCACTTGTCGGGGATGGTTGTGACCCTGGTCGCTGGGGACCTAGGGGTACCCATGTCTCACAGCTGGTCGCCCAAGGATGGCGTGGTAGGATGTCTCAAAGTCCACAACCTCGAACTTGATGTACTCAGTGCGGCACTGATCTTTTGTTCCGAAGGTGACAGGCAGCACGAATTGTCCGAGGGGGATAGCTACGTTGCCGGGGATGATGTCATAGAATGGCGAGTTGCTCTTGGTGAGCATGTCGGTGACGTTGAGGCCCATCTTCTTCAAAGCCTTGGTGAATAGGACGTTGAGACTACTACCGCCGTCGATGAGTACCTTGGCGAGCCTAGAGCCTGCAAGCGCCCTGGCTCTAAGAAGTTGGTCCACTAATCCGCATGTGAGAAGGTAATGGGTACCTCTGAATGCTTGAGTAATGTGGGAGCTATGGGTTTAATGGACACGATCTCCCTCAGTTGAAGCTTTTGGGAGCACTTTGTGGGTAGGCCACCGAAGATGACCTCGATGGTATTGGTAGGATCCTGGAATCCACCGACTTTGTCTTGATTGCCCTTCCCCCCTTTGCCTTTGTTTGATCGTCGATGATGGGGTTCCGGGTCTTCCTTCAAAGTGCGGCATAGCTGATAGCATTGCTCGGTTGTGTGACCACCGGTGGGGTGCCATGGGCACTTTTCCTTGAGCATCTTCTGGAAGTAGGGATTCTCCTCTCTTTGGCCTCCTTGGAGGGTTGCTCGAGGTTGGCAATAGTGTTGTCCGACTTCTGCTTGCGATTTGGGTTGCTCGAGTAGTTATTGTTCGTGCGGTTGGGACCCGACTGCTGCTTGCTACTACTTCCGCCAGTGTTGTTGTTGTTCTTGCCTTGGTTGTTGTTCTGAAGAGTTCTGTATCTGGCGTGAGCCTTGTCTTCCTTATTAGCCCAGGCTTGAACTATGTCCTTTGACTTGGTAATAGTACTCAGGCGCGTGTGACCGAGGTCAATGTAGGTGCGCTCGTTAAAGAGACCTTCTTGGAAGGTGTCGATGATATCCTTGTCTGAGACGTCAACACAGTAGCGTGTTTGTCGAAGAATCGACGCATGTAGTCACGGAGAGACTTGTTTTGCTTCTGCTTGACTTGAGCAAGGTCAATCTGATTGCTGTGATGGCCCAAGGCACCAGCGAAGTTGCTTGTGAAGCTCTTCTTGAGTTGTTCCCAGTTGTCAATGGATGAGGACTGGAGTGTCTGACGCCAGATGGATGGCCACTCCTTAGTGATGAGTGATTGACAATGTTGTGTGGACTGACATTGTGCTTTGTCTTGTGGATGTAGGCTGCGGCTTGGTTTGTGTTTGTGCAGGTAAAGAACAAGCATGAAAGTCTTAGCCCTGCTGGGGCCTCCGAAGGACTAGAGGGAGAAGTAGGCTTGGTTCGATGGACTCGGTGGCCAGACGGGATCAAGTGCGAGTCACATGGTGCAAGAAGATCAAGACGAAGTCCGTCGGTTTGTTGGCTGATCCGAAAGCCAACATATGTTCGTTGGTTGGTCCGAAAGCCAACATCGGTTCGTTGGCTGATCCGAAAGCCAACATCGAGCCGGAGGGAGCATGGCGGCCAAGTTGAGGAACAAGGCAAGATCGAGTAGGCGGTCCGTGCGGTGGAAGCGAAAGACATGTGGCTTGAAGCTCGGTGTGGAGGCTGCACCAAGATCGCGGGGTTTGCAGCGGTTCACCAAAAAACCACTGGGTTCATCGTTGATCCACAAAGGCGTCCCAAAGACCCGACGTAGCTTATAGATCAAAACCGGCCTGGCCGATTTGGCTTAAGTGCGCCGAGATGCTTCGAAGCATAGGACACGCATCGGGATCGCATTCTTGCGTCGAGGCGAAGCTAGGGCGGTTGGTGAGCGGTTCGTCCAATGGGTTCATTCATGTGTTGACCAAAACGCCCTTGCGTGGGCTTGAATTATAAACTCCTAGTGTAGGGGCACTTCGGTCATTTGATAGGAGGGCCTATGTATAGGAGGAGTGGCTGGTTGGGTAGCCATCTCTTTTGGCTTGGCTAGGTGGGTGTGCTCCTTCTTCTTGGAGTGCTCTTGGTGAGAGGAAGAGAGGAGAGTGTGGCTCTTTGTTTGAGCTTTTTGCCTACCAAGATTTGTGATTCTTGTGTATGTCTTGTAATCAGATACTGCTACATGATTCATAGTGATTTATCTTATTAATCTTGTGCCAAATCCTTTATTCCTGTGGCTTTTTCTTTTATGCCACTTTCGAAGGTATTTTCAGAGCCCTTTTCATGGGATTTTTGTGGGGAGGTTTTGGAGGAGTTTCTTTGCGGCATTTGTAGTGGGAATCACACATGAGGATGTGGTGCCTCTTTTTTTGGTGATCTTCCCCTCCAAACCCGTGGAAAGGCCTTTGATTTGGTGGTTTTCAGTGGATCCCGAGGAGAGGTGTTCTTGGTGGTTGACTTTCGATTCCTCTTGATTGAGTGGATCTTTGGGGACGATCTCTTAGGCATGGCTTGTCCATGAGGTGTGACACCTATCCCCAAAGTTATGCTTGAATCTGTTGAGCGAATCAGGAGATCGATTGAGGTGAAGTTCGAGTCCTTTCCGCGGAAGGAGTTCTTCCCGAGCGCCCAGGCCAAAACCGGTCTGGTCGGTTTCCCAAACTGGCCTCACCAGTTTTGCCCACGGTGGGTTTTCGTGGATATTTTTGGATGGCAAGTTTTTCTCCACCAGAAGGTTCCCCGATCCAAGTTTCGTCAAGTTTCGAGTTCGTTTGCTTAGTTTTGGCCTCGTTGATCTTTTGGGAGTTGTCTGTGCAAAACCGGCCTGACCGGATTGCAAAACTGGCCTGACTGGTTTCACCCAGTTCGTGAGAGGCTAATTCTGAGGAAACCGGCCTGACCGGTTTGTCTCTAGAGGTTGTGCTTGAGTTGTTTTTCGTTGCGTTCTCGAGTGTTTTTGGTGGTGTGCTAGTTCTTAGGTCCAGTAGCACTCTAGTGGCTGTGTGGATTTGGCTAGCGGGGTGTCGAGGATCTTGGAGTTGCGTTTGGGACCATAGGTCGAGTTCTACTCTTTGGAGAAGAATTTTTATCAGCTCCCATTCACTCCCCCTCTCTCTGGTCGCCATTCTGGTCCTTCAATTGGTATCAGAGCCGGTTGCGGGTCTTTGCGACTCTAACCAGTCTAAGATCCACAAGGCGACTGAGAAAAGGGGTGTTTTGCTCGCAGCTTTGGTTTGCGTGCTTTGAGCTTGCTTTCAGCTAATACTAATTGGTGCTTTGAGTTATGGCACCTAGTTCTTGTCTGATTGGCTCTTTGTCCCTAGGTGGTTCATTGAGCAGGAGGAGTTTGGAGAAGAGGATGGTACACAAGAATGGCAGGAAGGGTGACTCGGACTCCGACTTCGAGGATGAGGTATATCGTGATCTCAACTCTATTCATAGGGAGATCACTAGGCTAGAGGAGCTCATAGATAATCATGATAAAGTGCTTAGAGAGGCTAAGAAGATGAGGAAAGAGCTTAGGACTTTGCTAGAAGAGGCTAGAGAAAAGGCGGTTGATCTAGAGTCCAAGCTTCTGGATGCTAGGCTAGAGATTGAGTCTCTTAAGGCAGCTCCTATTGTTTGCATTGATTGTGATGCTTCTCTTGCTAGATTGGATGTGTTTAAGAACTAGTATGCCTCGAGGGTTGAGAAACAAGATGTGGTTAGGGTTGAGCTTGTTGAGTTGAAGTCTAGACATGCTTTGATAGGTGCTTGTACTTATTGCTCTGCCATGCATGCTAAACTAGATGATGCTTGCCATACTTCTTGTGATTGTGCTTTGTTTGATGTGAAGGATGCTAGTTGTTCATATGATCTCATTTGCACATCATGCATTGATTTGGAAAGTGAAGTGTTGGCTTTATAGAAAACGCGTGATGATATGAGCGCCAAGTTGGTTGTGCATGATGAGATGAGTGCCAACCTTGAGAAAGAATGAACTCTTGCTTACCACATGTGCTAGATGCATTGAGGCAGAGAAATATGACATGTGGTACTTGTGAGCACCTCAAATTTCAAAATGACGTTTTGCGCACAAGGTGCAAGAGTCTTTGTGCCAAGGGTTTGGATTCTCGCATTTCTTATCACTCCGATGTTGATGCTTTTACATTTGCTTCTTCTCAACCGGAGTTGACTTCTTTTACATTTGGATGGTGGCACGTGCGGTGGTGCTTTGGATAGCTCTTTCATAGCTACTCCTAAGCTTGTTGCTTCTTCCAGTGTTGCCCAGGATGTGTCGGATGGCAAAGGTGCTTCTCACATATTTGGAACTCATGCTCCCAAACCGAAGTCCCAATGCACCTTTTGCAAGAAAGATGGCATACCATTGAGTTTTTCTTTCGCCGAGTCAAGCACGAGCAATGTGGGCGTGCCAAGGTTTTTAAGAAGCCACGTAGCCTTTCTCATGGCACGTGTGATTCTAATGTGGGCACCAAGTCGGATGTTGAGGTTGATGCTTCTTGGTCTATGTCCCAAGGGACTTCTCCCTTACAAGATATGGTGATTTTCCACTCGGACCGTGCCTCTCGATAGGCCTTTGTACCATTGCTCTCATTGTGGGAAGGATGGGCATCAAGAGAGCTTTTGCTACCAGAGGGCAAGGAGAATGCGGCGAGGAGGTGCTTCTAGGCCTTTGGTTGTTCATAGCCCTTGTCATGGCATGGACACTTGTGAGCCTAAGAAGGCACTATTTGTGGACGAGTTTGATGACACTCTTTCTAGTAAGTTAGGCCATGTTCGTGGACATGTTTCCAGTATTTCTTGTGTTGGTCCGCGACATGCTTTCCGTGGTTCTTGTGTTGGTTCTTCTCCTACGAACTCGAAGGATCTTTGCCTTTTTGCTTGTGGTAGCACTCGGTTTTCTTCGCGAGTGGCTCCTTTGAGGCATGGTTCTAAGGGTGTTCAAAACCCTTTTCATTCGAACCGGCATTTAGATCATGCTAACCCACATGAGAATTTGAGTGCATCGTTTACCCGTGTGACCAAGTATTGGATTCCCATGTATGTGCTTTCTAACCCTTTGGGATCCAAGACTCGGTCGTTTTCGTCTCCTTGTGTGTAGGTATGGAGACGCGGTTGGAGAACATGTGCTCGATGGTGCTTGATCTTTGCCCGTGAGCTGATCAAGACAAGATGGTTCTCCACACCACTTTGGATGGCTCTTTAAGCTTTTGTACACATGTATAGTGAGTTTTCTTTTCCCTTTGTGCTCACTTGTATATACTTGTATCACTACGTGAAAAACAGACATTGGTAACGGGCGCGGATGGCTATTGGTAACGGGCAAAACGCCTGTTACCTATCAAGCGTTACAAATAAGCCAACAAAGGTAACGGGCCGATGCCTGTTACTTATGACACGTAATTGTAACGGACGTCGAACAAATACCATTACCACAACTACTTACCGGTCACCTGAAATGGCTGTTTCTCCGGGCCCACCGGAGCCTTTGGTAACGGGTGCAGACACTGAGTCCGTTACTCATAACACGTAATAGTAACGGGTGTCTAACCAAGACCGTTACCGAAACTAGTTACCGGTCACCTGAAATGTCTGTTTCTTTGGGCCCACATGGACCTTTGGTAACGGGTACAGAAACCGAGCCCGTTACATGAACTCAATATCGGAGACGTTTGCTGTGGACACGCGTCTCCACGAAAGGAGACGCATTTTTTGTACATGTGTCTCCTCTGTCTGGACGAAAGGAGACGCGTGCTTGTGACGTGCGTCTCCTCTGTATCGACGAAAGCATCAACTTCTAGGGCCCACCGGTCAGTATTGGTAACGGGCCTTTATGCAGCCCGTTATAGTTTTGTCATACTTGTAATGGGCGTTCCAAGTGAAGCGCGTTACTCACGGATCATTTTTTGTAACGTGCCTTACTTAACGCCCGTGAATGATACGTAGGGCACCTACAGTAACCTACCCGTTTTCTGGCTGCATCCCGGAACCAGCCAGGATTTGGCAGCCACCAGATCAGGGGCTGCATCCTAGAAACAGCCAGGATTTGGCATCCACCATAGCAATGCAAGGAGACATCACAAACACATTCTCATCACATATATACATAAGCAAGATCACATATATATACACAATGTGAGATCACATCAAGTTCCTCATCAGATTGCCATGCATGCTAAAGTTTCAAGTTCGTCATCGGTGCTTTGTTTGGATGGAGTCCTGAGAAAACTGCCTAAACCAGGCAACATGTGACCCCAGCCAAGCAGGTTTCTCAGGCAGTACTAAACTAGCCTGAATGCAGCAAGTTTCAAGTTTGCCAGGCAGTACAATGAACTCATGGTGCACCATTATAGAGGTTGCCATTTCGGTCAAGGATCTCCTTAACAATGTACTCGCACAGCATCTTCCGGACCGGCTTTAGATCTTCTGTAGAAACATTTAGGGTAGGTTTGAAATGCTGCAAAATAAAATAATTATGAGGTTACAAGTACAAATCAGTTTCTAAAATCAAATGGAGAATATGAGCAGAGACAAGGGTGAGAGCATTATCTACTTACAGCAGCCTTCTTGATGTGAGGTATGTCTTTGAGTAGTTTGAACATATTGAATGCCACATGGAATCCATGCAAAAAGGACACCGATGGCTACTGAGCACACTGCGCATCGAGGTACCAAAATGACAAGTTAATACAGTACCAAATTGGTATGAAGGGACCATAAAAAAACCTCGGTCTTACAGTGGTATTTGGCTTGTGCTTGAATGTCTGATTTGATTTTAGCTTTTTCTTCTTTCCTTTCATCACTTCGTCCTTTGGGCATATATTTTCAGAGGCCCTGCATGATTAGCAATACCGATTAGAAACACTAAGAGATTGAATTTTGTGAACAAAACCTACAAGGTACGGACCAAGTAACAAGCGCTCGGAGGTCTTCGAACTTTCGCGCGGGATGATGTTTAGCAGAATCTAGATACCAAACCTCTTTGAACTTCATACAGATGATCAGTGTTACACAGTGGCCACCGGTGCAGAAGGCACCAACCACGTAGTCATTCGTCATTGCATTTCTCAATGCTTGTATTACAAGGTTAGACTCCTTATCAATCTTTGTGGTCGTGACAACCTGTGGATCCAAAAACCCAATACAGATCTTCATCTCCGCTGCCTTGTCCATCATTTTCCTACAAAAAATCCAAATGTTAGCATGCATGAACTTTGTGGTCAAAATTAAAGAAATATCTATTTTGGTTTTAAGGCACTTATAATATCCACAACCTCAAGAAGGTCTCATCCAGAGTAACCAGGGTTATAAGGTCATACACGTGACTGAATGCAATGTTTAACATTAAATCACCAGCACCATGAAAGGAGTCTTCAGGCAACTTTGCTGGAAAACTAAGTTTATCCTTACTGTGTTCCAAGGCGTAAACATGCAACCTGGCACAATTCGGTCTAGCAGCCTGTAAGTCCACTTCTGACAACATAGGCACAGCAGGCTTGAATTTTGGATCCCGTTTTGTCCAAAAACAGTTAAGAAGCTCATCTCTAGGCAGAGGTTTCTTGGCCCCCTTCTTCTGAGGTGGCTGCTGCTCAGGCGGAGATTGCCTGTCCTCCGCCTGTCGCTGCTGCTGCTTAGGTGGAGATTGCCTGTCCTCTTCCTGTTGCAGAGGCTGCTCTTGCATCTGCTGCTTAGGTGGAGATTGCCTGGGTTCCTCCTGCTGTTGTCGATGCTCCTACTGCGTAGTTTTGCTGATCTGCTGCTGCTTCTTAGGCGGAGATTGCCTGTCCTCCTCCTGCTCTTGTCGATGCTCCTGCTGCGTAGTTTTGCTGATCTGCTGCTGCTGTTGAGCTTTCTCTTGCTGACGCTGAGCTGCAGTACGCCATCTGATGCTGTACCCCTGCTACCTGATGTGGGAGCAGGGTTGGTATTTCTCGTAATGGGTGGTACATGGATCCTGTTCTTTGACCATTGGATCCTTAGATAGAGAGCCTCATCTAGGGTTGTTACTTCATCCCCCAATTGGTACAGGCAGAGGGTAGTGACCCGTATTGCCCCACACATAACTAGGTTGCACCACAGCATACCCATCCTGCACCGGTACTGTATGGAGAGTCTTTTGCAATGGAAAGACAGTGGCTAATGCGAGCTCCACTTTATTCCCAGAGCCATCCAAAAGGCTGCACTTGGTTGGCTCTGTCAGCTTATCTATTGTGTCCAGCATAGGTGATCGACTATCAATGTGCTGTTGACTACCTCTCTTCCATGCTAATGGTCTTCCTCTCTGCCACATGCTTCTTCTTCCTCACTGTCATGCACATCTTCTTCCTCGAGGCCATGCACTTCTTCCTCGCTGCTACTGACAGGTGGTGATTGGGGAGGATGAAGTACATTTTTCGGTATATCAAAGCCTGATTCTGCTAGAATGGAGACAATTCTGGTGACCGCTTCACCAACTAGGTCTTCCATCTACGGTCCAACCTTCTTGTTCCTCTTCTTCTGTACATTCCACCAAACTCTTCACCAAACCCTTTACCCCAGCCGAGTGAACTAGACACGCCTCGGACCCGACCTCGATGCTCTGGAGTCTCAAGTGCTGCGGTGAGGATATCATTCTCCCTAATCCCGAAAGAACCATCGCTAGCCTGAGCTGCAAGTGTTTTCACCCTAGTTGCTACCCCCACACCGCAGGGTTACTGAATGTTATGTCCCCGCTTCCTTCACTAGTGGTCTTCCTCTTCCCTACCCTTGCCCGCAGATAAGCCCTCGAACGTCCAGGAAATTGGTCCCAAGGGTTCTGTTTTCCTTCTTCAGCTAGCTTTGCATCCTCCTCCTCCCACTCTTTCCTTTTATGAAAATAACCTTTTCTGCCCGTCCTGTGTGGCTTATCATGCAATGCTCTCTTTTCTTTCATCCCCTGGCTCAATCGCTGAAATCAAGGAGAATTGGTTTCCTGCACAAACACGGTCCAGTCTTCTGGCTGCAAAAAGGCATGCTTCACAAAGGCAGTCTCCTCTTGGCTCACATATTTTTTCTTAAATGGGTTTTGAACCGCCGTTGCAAGGTTGCAATCTCTGACATACATGCCTTAACTACCTTCTTACGAATAGATTCAGCCAGATTGGCTGGGTAATCTAGCTTTTCCTCTAAAACTGTGAACAACTCTTCCTTCTCAATTGGTGAGAGATCTTCAACTGCCCTGTTGATTGACACCCTCTCTCGAGCAATGAGGCCACAGACCCAATACAAATCTATCCCTCGCAGCATCTAGGGTAGGCCAATAATTGTTATCAAGTCCAGTTGCGGTCAACTTGTCTTCTGGACATTTGGTTTGTGCCCTTGACCCGCGGGATCGAGTACTACTCGCAGCAGTATGTGCTAAGTGACCCTGTGAAGAAGGATCACCGTCGATAGGCTGTGAGCAAGGTTCACCGTCGATGGGCTGTGATAGTGCACTGGAGGTAGAGGTGTTTGGTGTTGTGGGAGACTGCATAGATGATATGTTAGGTCGTCAGTAGAGCAACATAAGCTAGACTGAAAACCTAAACAAAATAAGATAAATTCTAATTCTCTGACAGGAAAAATAGTTGATATTAGCATACAGGTTGGGGATAGGTGCTAACCATTTTGACAGGGTGAAGCAATATGCTTATATATCAAAGCAGAGACTAAATTCCTTCAACTGCTTCCTTGTCCAACTTCAGCAGCAATGAATTGTGTGTTCCATGTGTACATGCAACAAGAGGACAAAGCAATTAGAATTAAAGTATGCTAACAGGTCCAAAGCATAACTGTCGATCTGGTACATTCGAAGCATAACAGAATTTCAACAGTTCATATAAGTTCATCTGTTAGCAACAATTTATTCAAACTGACTTGGAGCAACAAAATTCATCCGTCAAATCCACAGCGAATCAATTAAATATGAACTATTAAGGCATGCTGTACTAATGCAGGAAATTCCAGGAGAATAATCCTATGTGAACAACCGTAAAGTAGCATGTCTCCCTGATCCACCTTGACAGGAATAGCAGATTGGGTGGCCGAGCAGAGAGAGGGCGTTGGGGGTTCAAGTAGCACTAACCTCTGTCACGAATGAAGTAGTTGTTCTCGTGGTGGTCAGAGAGGCCCGATCCGCGTCACCTCGTTGCATGAGGTGGCCAGCTCGTCATAGTGGCCGGGGATGCCGGATCCGCGTCACCGTCTCTAGGTTGGCCGGGACGCCATCCGCACGCCAGTAACTGCGTCCTCGTCACCGTCGTCATGGTTGGAGCCGCTTCGCCGACGTCACATCAGGAACGGTGGGGCTGGAGAAGAGCAGGGCTGCGGCAGGGAGAGCGGCGGCGGTGGGCTAGGGCTGGAGAAGGAGCAGGGCGGCGGTGGGGAGAGCGCGGTCGTGGTGGATCTGTCTGAATTAGACTCCCGAGTATATGTCCCCTGCGCGCGCGTTACTATGTTCACAGAAATTACTGGCGTGCCCTTGAACGGCTCTCTTGTGGAACTGAAATTCCATGGGCATTATAGTCAATATAGGTGGGAATTTTTGAACATCGCGCGCAAGGTTTGCCTGCTGACGCTGACAATGGATAGTCATCACCGACGCTGGTTAGTAAACCCGCGTCGCCTTCGTCAGCAGGTATCTTCTTTATATAGGCTGCTGACTCTGACGCATGGGCCCAACACTATTTTTTAGAAATGAAACTCGCATCCATCAAATATTAGAGCCGGTAAAACATCACCTAAAAATTCACTAAAAACAACATCAATTCATATTTGGACATTTAGTATTTTAATAAAATATCAACAATCACACTTGTGTACCCAACATTCTTATAATTCGAATATACATCTCATGCTTGTGATATAATAATTCTAATAACATCTTAGTTTGCTCCAAAATTTCTACAAATTGACGTGGCAACATAAATTGGGTACCTAAACTTGTCATAAAAAATTCAAATGGTTTCGATAAAGGAAGAATATACTTGTGTACAAATGGCTACATCTCTCACATAGTTTCCTAGAATGTTGCTTGAACATTGAAGTTTTCCACACTTTGCAACATGTTCGATCTCGTACGCATTTGAAATTTTTACACAAGCTTGTGTTCATCTTAAGATTACGAAATGCAATGTTTCATTACTAATGGTTGTGGAAAACAAATATTATTTCTATGTTGTACTTACAAAGAACAAGATAAAGGCATATAAATATTATTCACGAAATGGAATATACACTAAACAATGAAATTAATGAAAAAATGGGGATTTTAGAAAAAATAGGAAAAAATCATCAAATTTGGACTAAGTACGACGGAGAAATACATGTTACAAAATTTGACTGCAGATTAAAAGGAGAAATGAGAACTGTTCTTCATTCCAATAGAACAGAGGGGGTGGTTAACCCGCGTCTCATTTGCCCCTCCAATCCTCATCTCCTACGCCCACCCAATAGAACAAGGGAGGAAGCAGACTAACAGAGGCCACCGCCGCTGCCGCCGCCGCCGTGCCCGCTTTGACATCCAGGAGGGCACCCTAGGCCTCTAGTGCGGCAAATGAGACCACCGCAACCTTGGATTTGACTCAGAAACATGACATATCAAATCTTGTGGATGCGACACAAAATATGTAATAATTTACATTCAAGATACATAATTTTTATTGATGCTTCTGCCTACATCCTGATGTTCATCCTGCTGACGGCGTACTCCACCGCGACGTTGAATCCACGCGTCCAGAGGTCGAACTCATGACGGATGCGACACTCGGCGCTATAGTAGTGGATGATCCCCGGGGTCTCCGGCCCGTAGCGCCTACATCACACTGCCCAAATGCAGATGTGGGGATTCTGGACGGGCAGCAACGGAATGTCATCGTCGCCGTCACGAAGCCAGTACCACCACACAATGTTCTGGAGATCCCGGTGGATGAGGTAGCGTAGCCGGTGCAGGTTGTGGTTCTTCCAGCGCCCGTCAGGGGGCGACGGCCCGCCACTGATTTAGTGCTGCAGTGCCATCGCTTCGGGGTCTGCAGGGTTGCGACGGTACTTCAGCATCGCTAAGAAGTACTTCGCACCGGCGTCTTTGGCAGCGGGCTTTCCGACGAGCTCCAGACCCTCATCGGGATTCCGCCGCCTCATCAACCTCTCCATCCCCTCGAAGCATAATGCCTCCGGATGTTTGGTGAGGCGGAAGCGCTCCTCCAACAAGGACCTGACGTAGCGATTCTTACACTCTTGACAAAGCTCATGCAGCAACACCTGCAGGAGTACCTCATCCGAGTCGCAGATGCGCCGGAAGGTGCCGCAGACCCGATTACGAAGGATTAGGAAACGAATGACGGGCTCACCCTTGATGCAGCAGAGGATGATCTGGGTGACCAGTTCATTTGGCAGCAGCTCCATGAAGCACACCGCAGCCATGAAGGAGAAGGGGAAGGAAATGGAAAGGCGACGGGATCTGGAAATTGAAATGCGACAGGGTTTGGAAATTGAAATGCGACGCGGCCATTTATAAAACCCCGTTACTAGTAATATGGAACATGAAATGCGACGCGGTTTGGCTGCTGACGTGTGGGCCCGACAACTGCCCCTGCCCCTCCACCTTCCCGCGAAATTGAAATGCGACGCGTGTTTTTGGACGGTTTTGCTCCCAAAAAAAAGTTCCCGAGGCGTAGGGGGACGTGGGGCGTGGGGAGGAAGGCGCCCTGATGGTTCACGTCTTCTCATAATAAATCCCCGACAACTGGTTGCTCCGTAATCAAATTGTTTCTTTCGCTTCATCTTCTTCCCCCTCGCCATCAAAAAACCACAACCTCCGGTCAACGAGAGATCACACAAACAAGGAGCGAGAAGATCATGGCGTCGAGTGACCCGTCGGTGAAGCGGGACGAAGAGAGGATGACGACGACGAAAGTCGCCGTCGGAGGAAGTTGACCATCAAGGAGAAGGGGAAGGAGCCGGTGGCGCCCAAGGAGAAGGAGAAGAATGAGGCCGCCGACATCAGCTTCACCGTCGAACTGCTCCAGGGCGCGTTCATGAAGCTCCGAGATGTTGGCGAAGCGTTCAAGATCGAGGCGCCTGACCATAACAAGGATGGCAGCGTCAAGGGTCTCGCCTTCAGGATCCACGTGTTGGCTAACAAGCTTGAGAAGCTCCTCGTGGTCCAGCGGTCTCTTCTCGGCGACGACGGCTCTGACGGCGGGACTCCGACAACGGCGACTGACTAATTGATCCACTCCTGTACCATTAATAATGTGTTTGTGATTATTGTGTGTTCGTCAGTTTGTTCGTCAGGTTGTTGGACTGCTTAGTTTGTCGATCATGAACTGCTTAGTTTGTTTGTCGATCATGAACTGGATTTTGTATATATATCATGAACTCGATCTAAGAGACGGGGGCAGATCCATCTGCGCCGCCTATAGTATCTGTTCCTCCTGTGATGAACTCGATCTTGGAGACAATGGATAGTCATCGCCGACGCTGGTTAGAAAAATCGCGTCGCCTCGTTGGCAGGTAGGTCCAGGTGGTTATCTTCTTTATATAGGCTGCTGACACTGACACGTGGGCCTGACACTATTTTTTAGAACTGAAACTCGCTTACATAAAATATTAGAGCCGGTAAAACAACGTCTAAAAATTTATTAAAAATAACATCAATTCATATTTGGATATTTAGTATTTTAATAAAATATCAGCAGTCACACTTGTATACCTAACATTCTTATAATTCGAATATACATCTCATGCTTGTGATATAATAATTCTAATAACATCTTAGCTTGCTCCAAAAATTCTACAAATTTATGTGGAAACATAATTTGGGAACCTAAACTTGTCATAAAAAATTCAAATGGTTTCGATAAAGGAGGAATATACTTGTGTACAAATGGCTACATCTCTCACATAGTTTCCTAGAATGTTGCTTGAACATTGAAGTTTTCCACACTTTGCAACATTTTCGAACTCGTACGCATTTGAAATTTTAACACAAGCATGTGTTCACCTTAAGATCACGAAATGCAAAGTTTCATTACTAATGGTTGTGGAAAACAAATATTATTTCTATGTTGTACTTACAAAGAACAAGATAAGGCATATAAACATTATTCACGAAACGGAATATACACTAAACAATGAAATTAATGAAAAGATGGGGATTTTAGAAAAAAACTAGGAAAAATCATCAAATTTGGACTAAGAACGACGGAGAAATACATGTTACAAAATTTGACTGCAGATTAAAAGGAGAAATGAGAGCTGTTCTTCGTTCTAATAGAACTGGGCCCCATCCCTATTAGAGACGCGAGATGGTTAATCCTCGTCTCATTTTCCCACACAAACTGTTCTTCATTCCAATAGAACAGAGGAGGAAGCAGAGGGCGCCGCAACCTTGGATTTGACTCAGAAATGTGAGAAATCAAATCTTGTCTATCAATAACTGATTGGACGATACTTTACACGATAGAAGAAGACACTACATTCGTAATGAAGCCTACATTCATCACTACAGAAATACATGCAAAACCCCCTCTGGCTTGGCGCCGTACCGCAAAATGCTTTGCCTGCGCAATGTTGAATTTTGCCTCGCGCCACCGCCGTTGGCAGCGGCGGCCGGCGGAGGCCACGGCGGAGGGCGACACTCCTAATTTGCCAAGCCAGATTGACCCCATGATGCCGAAAATCTAGGGATTGCACATTATTGATCAAACATGGACGCCACTGCCCTTGCTCCTCACCCTCAACCTGTTTCATGTACGCAATTGCAGTGGCGTCGACGTCGGCCCCGCTATTGGCTCTGTAGAGGAAGACGGCAGCCACATAGGCCGCCCCTCTGTGCCTGTGTTTGGCAACACGGTGGAGCTCATCGAGGGGAGGCTGAGGGCTGCGGTTCCTGCTGAAAAAGTCGTCCATCCCGGTAAGGAAGCAGGCCACCGGGTTGCCGGCTGCAGCCAGGCTACGAAGGAAGACGTCGTAGCCGACGGGGTCGTTGTTCTACATCTGCTCGACTGGAACCCGACCGACGTCTCTGTCATGGCAGGGGCGAAGCATGTCCTTGCAGGTTGCTCGTAGGCTGCAGAGGGCCTCCATAGGCCGATTCGATGTCGCACCGACTCGGCCAACGATGATCGCCAGCACCTCCGCCGGGAGTTCCACGAGCGACCGCGGCTGCCCCCTCGATGCCATGAGTGCAGCAGAGGGGCACGACGAGGAGTGTAGGCTGTTGTGGTTTTCTCGCGGGTAGATGAAGGGGCTGTGGTGGTTTCGCGGGTAGAAGAAGGGGTTGGGGCAACAATTATTTATTTTGGAGAGAAGATACAAGAGACGCGTCTCCGATGAGCGAGTGGATACTACTAATTGCACATCTCATTTATCGAGGAGTCAAACTCTTTGAAGTTTGAGGAAATGTAGACAAAATAATGTCAATACTCTCCAATGAGTGGTACTACTAATTGCACATCTCGCTTATATGCATCTTAGGCAGTATCTTAGCCATCTTAGGTAGTATCTTAGGCAGAATAAATAGGCATTATATATTACAGAAAGGAGATTCAAATTCCACCAATACACATCCTATATATATTACGAAAAGGATTCCATTTCCAGTAATAGACATCCCTGCATTTTACAAAAAGGATCGGATTCAGCAGAAATCAATCTTGCTTCTTTTTCTTTTTTGATTTTTGTATATGGATCTTTTCACGATGGTCACTTCGCAAGTATGGTGTTTTGTCAGCTCCCAAGACTCGGGGCATGTATGAAGCGTGAAAGGATAGACTTTCGTCAAACTGGTTGTATTCCTCCTCCTCAACAACATTTTCAACCCCAACAATCCTTTTTTTTCCAGGTAAAACCACACTCTAGTTATTCTTTGCAAGGTCAGGTACATAGAACACTTGCTCAACATTGTTGGCGAAGACAAACGGTTCGGTTTTGTAACCAAAGACCCGAAGATCAACACTAACATAACCAAATTTGTCCTTGATCATAGCTCTCTTCGCATTGGTGACCCATCTACACCGAAACAAGGCTACCTTGAATCCTACATAATCAAGCTCCCAAATTTCCTCTATTTGACCATAATAGAGGGGTTTCTTTGAATCTTCAACGAACTGCTTCAGCCTCAGTAATTCAGAAGTTGTATACACTCGTTGAAACTCAACTTCCCACAACATTTGATCAACATTGTGCACACGTTGCAACAACTCACCATCATTGAAGCCCGTAACTTCTTGATCAGTGATATCCTCAGGCCTCATCACAATTGGTGGGAATGGTTCATTTTCCTCATCAAAAACTCCACCTTCATCAAGCTCTTCATCATGGCATAGCGCTGCCCCTTCATTATTAAGGCCCGTAGCATGGTGTCGCGCTTCACCTTCATTTAGGCATCCTGCTTTGACTTCATTAAGCCCTTCCTCACCATGTTTATTCCAACACGTGTAATTTTCTTTGAAACCACGTGTGATCAAATGATGAAAAATGTTATCCCGTTGTCCGAACTTTTTCTGGTTGAGACAATCTATACAGGGGCAAAGCATTGCATGAACACCACGGTTTCTCATATCCACCTCTGCTTGATCTAGAAAACCATTGACCCCCCTTAAGAAACTAGCCCAATCTCGGGACTTACTACTGTACATCCAAGCTCGAGCAGCAGTAGCCATCTGCAATTTTCTTACATCAAATGAGCATAATGCATCACCAAAACCGATGAGTAAGAGGATTAGGACAGCAAAGTTCAATAAAAGGGGGCAATTTCCACCTTGACAAGGACTGTCTATGAGGTGAGCGCTTCCGAGGAGGAGGACGAGGCGTCGCGGCCGCGGCAACGGCGACGGCGCGGAGGACGGTGACGGTGCGGAGGACGGCGTCGAGCTCGAGGATGAGGATAAGCTGCTGCTTTGGAGGATGTACAGCGACGTACGGCGTGGAGGGACGCCGCGCCACGGTCGACGTCCGCCGGCACCTTACGCCGTTGCGCACGCGGCCGGCCGGCCTGCTGCAGCGCCGGCTTTCTTAGGAAAGAGAGCACGCGCAGCGAGTGGGGCCTTCAGAGAGTGCGCGCGCAACGAGTGGGGCCTTCAGAGAGCGCACAAAAATGCTGCTGCAGCAACAGCGGGGAGAGAGCGAGTGGGCCCTCAGAGGAGAGAGAGCGAGTGTAGTTGTCGGTGATAGCAGAGTGGTCGGAACGCAAAGACAACGACACGTAATAACAACACGCGTCTCTATTGTGAGAAAACAATGGAGATGCTAGGTCCAAACAAGCGTCGCCAATTGGGTCGTCCTAAATTGAGATGTGTCCTAAAAACCACGCGGCTCCAATAGGAAAGTCATCGGTAACGGACGCATGCTAACGTTCGTTACAAAGAAAACATGTAACTGGCGTTTAAGAAGTCCGTTACCAGAAGTCCTCATTGGTAACGGGTGTTGTGGTGGCGAGGTCAGGGCGAGGTCGGGGTCGAGCCTACCGCGCTTATGCGTAACGGGCGCCAAACAACAACCGTTACAGATGGGGTCCATGTAACGGGTGTTAAGGGCCCGTTACAAATGCTGCGTGACCTATTTGAGGTTTTCACGTAGTGTATCTTGCTTGTGTGTAAACCACGGTAGGCTAGCCACCTTGTTCATGATAGCTTTGTGATCTTGTATACCTATCTTGATATCTTTTGTATGATATTGTGGTGGATGATATATATGAACATCATGTCATGCTTTATGGTTGCTCTATGATGGTTATGTCATATTGTTCATCCATATCATTTTTGTCTAGCTCTATGGTATCCTTTCTTGTTAGCATGTTTGTCCCCCATGTATAACTTGTCATGCTAGCTTTGTAATATATGTTGGTGGATGATCCATATGAACTTGTATCATGCCCTTGTTTAGACCTTGTATCATGTTTGGCATGTTGTTCTTTGGTATCATTTTGGTTTAGTATCCTTGTATAGGGTTGTACCTTGTTGACATGCTTGCTAGCCCATGTTTATTCATATATGTGGAATCATGTTACAATGCTTTATTTATCTTATTTGGTATTATCAATGCATTGTGTAGCATGTTGTGAGCATTCTTTGGGTTTTGGGCTTGCCTTGTCTTCGGGTTGTGTTTTGTTCCTTCTTTGGTTTTCCCCTTTTCGGTTGGTTTTAGAGCTTCTCTTTTGCTCGTTCTTTTCCTAGCTTTTGCTTTGTTTTAGTTGTCTTTGGTTGAGGGGCAGCTTGGCTTTTTTTATGGGGAATTTGGTTTCGAAGGTGTGCCTTGGCTTTTGGTAGTCTTTTGTGATCCTTCAATTGGTATCCTTTCTATGGTACTCAATTGGTATCTTTGGCGATCTTGCAATTGGTATCTTTCCTATGGTACTCAAATGGGATCTTTGGTGGCTCTTCCCTCGCTTGGAGCGGTTCTTAGTTGGTGTGTCCCCTTGTGAGCTTTCTTTTCATCTTTGTGAGTTGCCCTTTTAGTTTGAGGCTTTGCTCTATCACATGTGTTTAGGATGAGCTTCGTATGCTCTTTGATCCTAATGCATGTGTTTAGGGGGAGCTAGTGAGCTTGCTTGTTCTTTGCTCTATCACATGTATCTTGGGTGAGCTTTGTATGCTCTTTGACTCTTGTGCATGTGTGTAGGGGGAGCTTGCTAGCTTTGCTTGCTTTTTGCCTCTTTTGGTGTTGAGTTGGTCCTTGGGAGCTCACGTTGTAGCATATGTATCATACATGTTTACTTTGATGTATAGCATGCATGTTTAAATTCATAGGATAGCCATCTTTGTATCTTGATGTATAGTTTTGCATCTTTGTAAGATAAGCATGTTGCATTTGTATCATATGCATTTGGTTAGGAATGGCTTCTCCTATGTACATTGATCCCTATGATATGCTATGTTTGAGCTTGTGGATGTGCTTGATTGATATTTGAGATGATAAGCTATGCTCTTGATAGTTTGGTTGTATATCAGCTCTCTCTTGTGAGTATAAGGCTTTGCATGATCTTAGTGTGCTTTGGTGGTTTATATCATGCTTAATTTGTGTTTGGATATCATGTGGTTTTCACTTGGGGTCAAAAACCCATTTGTCATTATGAATGTTTAGCCCATGTGTTACCTTGAGGGGGAGCATAAGCTTCTTTTTGCCGCAAAGGCACTTCATGTACCATTTTGTGCTTAAATGTGAAAAATTAAATTGGTATGAAATTCTTATGATTGAAATTATGCTCTCATTTGTTCCATGTCATAAATGTTTTAAATCTGAATTTATATGGGTGCTAAACCGTTGCATGATGTCTACCATGAGAAGTCTCATTTTAAGAAGTAGACACATGGCTCGGTGGCTTTAACATGACATGAGATGCTTATGGGTGTTTGTAATGATCTTGTGATGAGGATATGTGACTGAGGAACCAAGTTGAGATATGCCTTGGTTTGTATGTGATGAGTGATTGACCGGATGATTTGAGGCTTTGTGTGTAGCGTTGTGTTATGTGTGTTTACCATGTTGATTTAGTGGTGTGTTGTCAATGCACTCATGAGGAGTGGTTGACAACGTTGTGTGGACTGACTCTTGGCTTAGTATTGCAGGTGTTGGTTGCGGCTTGGTTTGCGTTGGTGCAGGTGAAGAACAAGCCTGAAAGGTCTATGCCTGTGTGGCCTCCGTGGAGTGGAGAGACAAGTAGGCTTGGTTCGAGGGACCCGGTGGTCGACGGGATCAAGTACGGGCCGCATGGTGCAAGAAGAGCAAGACAAAGTCATGTACATGGAGCCGGTGTGAGGTAGCGGCTAACGACCGAAGCTTGCACGCGGGGTTTGTTGGTCTGGCCACAAAACCATCACCGAGCCGGTGCAAGGTAGCGGCTAACGACCGAAGCTTGTACGCGGGGTTTGGTGGTTTGGCCACAAGACCATCAGGAGGAGGGTTTCTCGATTTGGGCCTCAAAACCGAGCTCGAGGACCCGGTGTGATAGAGACGGTATCCGGGTGCATCGGGAAGCTTCGAAGCGTTGGACACGTGGCGTGATCGTGGTGCTTGCGTCGGGAGGACGCGAGGCCCGGTGGATGTGTGTCTGCTTGATGGGTCTATAAACGTGTTGACCATAATGCCCCTGTGTGGGCTTGAATTGTAACTCCTAGTGTAGGGGCACTTCGATCATTTTTCCGGAGGGCCTATATATAGGAGGAGTGGCTGATTTGGGCAGCCAACTCTTTGGCTTAGTTGGTGGGAGTGCTCTTTCATTTTGGGGTGCTCTTGGGAGAGAAGGTGAGAGGAGAGTGTGTGGCTCTTTGTTTGAGCTTTTTGCCATCCAAGATGTGTGATTCTTGTGAGTGGCTTGTATGCGGATTTGGCTAAGATATTCATAGTGAAATCTTCCTTCTCAATCTTGTGCCAAAT
This sequence comes from Cenchrus fungigraminus, assembly GCA_036936925.1. Classification (NCBI taxonomy): domain Eukaryota; kingdom Viridiplantae; phylum Streptophyta; class Magnoliopsida; order Poales; family Poaceae; genus Cenchrus; species Cenchrus fungigraminus. The sequence goes on from CM072779.1 coordinate 109,164,447, forward strand.
CCTTTGCTCCCGACGTTTTTCATTTTCTGCGATTTTCGGAGGTATTTTTTGGAGGATTTTCCATTCATCGGATTTGAGAGCGTTTTGGTCCGGATTTCTTTGAGGGGATCATGGGTGGATGTCTTGTTCATCTTTGTGAATTATCTTGACCCCTCAAACGCCGGGAATCGGTCTCGATTTGAAGTTCTTTGGATGAACTCGAGTTTATGGTGGGTGTGCACGAGATCTACAATTTCTCGAGTTTGGGTTGGTTTGAGGCCATGAGATTTTGGGCATAGCTTCTCCTAGAGACGCTTATCATCTACCCAAAATTTGGGCTCAATCCATCCATCCGTTTGGGAGATCCATTGTTTTGAGGAAAAGTCTTCTCTCTTGTGTTCTTGACCAAAATCTTTTTTCTGGTGGTGATTCCATGATCTTTTGGAGGATATCTTTTGGGAAAAGCTTCTTTGTGTTGTTGAGAAGCTATGGTTTAAATTTCATGAGTTTTGGAGGTCGTTTGATCAAGTTTTGGATTTTCCCCTCTCCCTCTCGAAGGCTGAAACTTTACTCCGGGAAAAATCCCGGAGTCTCCGGACTTTTACTCCGTACTTTTTACTCCGGACTTTTACTCCGGGAAACCCGGAGACTCCGGGAAAAAGTGCGGAGACTACGGACTTTCCAGTGGATTGTGCCTAGGCTTGTTCGATTGTGCTTCTGCTTTGCTTGTAGGCTTGCCTAGCTTTGTTCCTAGGGTCAGTAGGTCCGTTGTGACTACGTGATCTCGGCAAAATGCTAGAGGATCGTGTGGATCTCATTGGAGGTGAACTTGGGATATAGGCCGAGTTCTTGGAAAGAATTTTTATCGCCTCCCATTCACTCCCCCCCCTCTAGTCGCCAATCCGGTCCTTCAATTGGTATCAGAGCCGGTTGCGGATTCGTGTGACTCTAACAAGTCTAGGATCCATAGGGCGACGGAGAAAAGGGTGATTTTGCTCACGGCTTTGGTTTGCGTGCTTTGAGCTTGTTTTTGGCTAATCCTAACCGGTGCTTTGAGTATGGCACCAAGCTCTTCTCCTTGTGATTCTTTGAGTAGGAGGAGTGTGGAGATTGAGGCGGAAGCCGGAGTGGAGAAGATGATGTCCCTCATCGAGGACTATCAAGATGGTGATCTCAAGAAGGGAGAGCTCTACCACAAGCTAAGGGACATGAACCAAGGTACACTTGCCAAAGGCATCTTGATCCTATGCGATAGGTTGAATGATTGTGAATGTGATTGTGGTGATTTGCATAGGAGAAACATGGATTTGTGTGATGCCTTGCGTAGGAAGAATGAGAAGATGAAATGCTCCCTTGCTAGGTTGAAATGTGGTATGGCTCATTGGAAGTCTTGTGCTAAGAATGATGCTTTGAACTCTTCTATTTCTTGCTTGAAATCTGAAATTAAATTGTTGAAACACAGTGCATCTTTGCCTTGCAAATCTTGTGATGCCTTACTTGTTGAAAATCTTGAGTTTGCAAGTGATGTGACTAGCTTGCTTAGAAGGAATGAAGAATTGAACTCTTCTCTTGCTTGTTTGATGGATGAGAATGACTTGTTGAAATCCAATGCTTCTATGCTTTGCAATTCTTGTGTTGCTTTGAACATTGATCTTGATGTGGCTAAAAGTAAGATTGCTTTGTTGGAGACAAGTGCTTCCTTACCATGTGTTTCTTGTGAGTCATTACTTGCTGAAATAAATGAACTAAAATTGACTCACACCACATGTGTAGATGAACTTGAGCATGCTAGGGTTGAAAATGGTGATATGAAATCCATTCCTTGTAGAAAGTGCTCTTTGTTGCATTTAGAGGATGCTTGCCATACATCTTGTGATGATGATGATGCTTTGGTTGGTGTAAATGATGATACTTGTTCATGTGGTCTCATTTGCACTTCATGCATTGATTTGGAAAGTGAAGTTTTGGCTTTAAAGAAAATGCGCGATGATATGAGCGCCAAGTTGGTTGAGCATGATGAGATGAGTGCCAACCTTGAGAAAGAGAATGAACTCTTGCGTACCACATATGCTAGATGCATTGACGCGGAAATTGAGAATTTGAGAAATATGACAAGTGGTACTTGTGAGAGCCTCAAATTTGAAAATGAGGTTTTGCGCACAAGGTGCAAGAGTCTTTGTGTCAAGGGCTTGGATTCTCACATTTCTTGTCACTCCGATGTTGATGCTTTTAAAATTGCTTCTTCTCAACCAGAGTTGACTTCTTCTCTTGAGCGTGAGTCTTTGGATGGTGGCACTTGTACTAGTGCTTTTGATAGCTCTCCCGTAGCTATTCCTAAGTTTGGTGGATCTTCCGGTGTTGCCCAAGGTGAATTGAATGGCAAGGGTGCCTCCCACATATTTGGAACTCATACTCCCAAGTCGAGGTTCCAATGCACCTTTTGCAAGAAGGATGGGCATACCGTTGAGTTTTGCTTTCGCCGTGTCAAGCACGAGCGACATGTGCATGCCAAAGCTTTTAAGAAGCCACGTAGCCTTTCTCATGGCACGTGTGATTCTAATGTGGGCACCAAGGCGAGTGTTGGGATTGATGCTTCTTGTTCTATGTCCCAAGGGACTTCCCACTTACAAGAGAATGGTGATTCATCCACTCGGACCGTGCCTCTTGATAGGCCTTTGTACCATTGCTCTCATTGTGGGAAGGATAGACATCAAGAGAGCTTTTGCTACCGCCGGGCAAGGAAAATTCGGCGAGGAGGTGCCTCTAGGCCTTTGGTTGTTCATAGCCCTTCTCATGGCATGAACACTTGTGAGCCTAAGAAGGCATAATTTGTGGACGAGTTTTATGACACTCTTTCTAGTGAGTTAGGCCATGCTCGTGGACAAGCTTCTAGTGCTTTTTGTGTTGGTCCACGACATGCTTTCCATGGTGCTTGTGTTGGTTCTTCTCCTACAACCCCGAAGGATCTTTGCATTTTTGCTTGTGGCAGCACTCGGTTTTCTTCGCGAGTGGCTCATTTGAGGCATGGTTCTAAGGGTGTTCAAAAACCTTTTCATTCGAACCGACATTTGCATCATGCTAACCCACATGATAAGTTGAGTGCATCATTTACCCGTGTGACCAAGTATTGGATTCCCATGTATGTGCTTGCTAACCCTTTGGGATCCAAGGCTCGGTCTTTTTCGTCTCCTTATGTGTAGGGATGGAGACGCAGTTGGAGAACATGAGCTCGATGGTGATTGATCTTTGTGCATGAGGTGATCAAGACATGATGGTTCTCCACACCGCTTTGGATGGCTCTTGAAAGCCTTTGTACACATGTATAGTGAGTTTTCTTTTCCCCTTGTGCTCACTTGTATATACTTGTGTGATGCTTGTGTGTAAACCATGGTAGGCTAGCCACCTTGTTCATTATAGCTTTGTGATCTTGTATATCTATCTTGCTATCTTTTGTATGATATTGTGGTGGATGATATATTTGAATATCATGTCATGCTTTATGGTTGCTCTATGGTGGTTATGTCATGTTGTTCTTCCATATCTTTTTGTCTAGCTCTATGGTACCTTTCTTGTTAGCATGTTTGCCAATGTATATATTGTCATGCTAGCTTTGTAATATATGTTGGCGTATGATCCATATGAACTTGTATCATGCCTTTGTTTAGTTCTTGTATCTTGTTTGGCATGTTGTTCTTTGGTATCTTTTTGGTTAGGCTAGTTGTATAGTTATGCACCTTATTGACATGCTTGCTAGCCCATGCTTATATTCATATGTGGAATCATGTTACAATGCTTTATGTATTTTGATTGGTATTGTCAATGCATTGTGTAGCATGTTTTGAGTGTTCTTTGGGTTTTGGGTGTTGGCGTTTCTTAATCTCAACACTAGGCGCCGTGGTAGCGTGAGCGTGTAAGAAACTCCCGGGTACACTGACGAGTGCGAATGAATCCGCAAGCGCACGGATACACCGCTGTAGCACTTCTCCCTAGGAGAATGAGTATTCCCGTCGGGTTTCGTTCCTAGGACGGTGGGTAACCAAAGAGGGTCTATCCAAGGACACCAGCTTTCGCTGGGATAGGTCGGGATACAAGAAGCACTTCCTTAAGGGACTTAGCTCTCAAGATGTATCCTTTCTCTCTTTCTTTTTTTTAAATAGCCCATATCTCTTCCTTGAAGGGTACCTTTAGAGAGAGAGGTCATACCACATATGGAGCTTTACTTTTGTGGTATGAATGATACAATGCTAACTTCCAGTGTAGAAGCATAGCAAGGGGAAATAGGTGGGGTGCACATAAATCTTGATCATGAAAGTAATGAGAAGAATTCTCACAAGGGTCACAAAATTTGACAAAGCTCAAAGCAATAACAAGCAGCATATGAATCGAAGGTTTTTAGCTACGAAGATCATATGGCTCTAATGGGACGGAAGCAAATCAAAGAGGAGCCTTTCCAAGAGGTTTTGAGTTTTTTTAAAAAAATAAATTCCCCAAGAGAGTTAGTCATTAGAGCAATAGATCATATCATCTAGCCATTTTATCACACCTGTTTTTCCAAAGAAAACCAAGTGCAAACCTATATGCATGCCAGGATCTAGTTTCATGCATATAGTTGACATAAGTGAATAACAGTACAGTATCACGTAAGAAAAAGGAAGATCATCAGAGATTTATGCTTTATCCTGGAAACGAAGGCTCCAAACAACACAGGCAGTCGACTGGGGGTTGCATACACCTAGCACCAGCAACATCTTCACAACAACTTCATAGCAGCTTCCTCTTTCTGAGCAATATTGTTTATAGCAAGGGTGAGCACATGTCGTACTCAGCAAGTGTGAGGAAAGTATGAATGCAAAGGTTTATCAAGGAAAGGCTGACAGGTTGACTGCATTAAGCACTTTTAGTTGGTCAAATTTTATTAGCACCTGATTACTACGATATAAATATATACCAACCCACATTAACATAAAGAGATACGCCATAAGCATATGGCTAACATAACCATAAACCACAATTTAAGTCCATCTTCAAGTTCAATTACCATGTGAGGGTCTAGGCTGCTCTTGACCGTGAGCACGGCTAATCGATTAGTTTTACACTCTGCAGAGGTTGTACACTTTCACCACAAGTCGCGTAAAGTTCTAGGAACTTTAAACCCAACCACGCGATGCTAGCTAGGCATCATACCACACTACCGAGGTGTGATTGCATAGGGATGCTACAAGGCCTTTACAAAGATTCCCTAATGTGAAGCAACCCGCGAAGGTTCCGAGTCGTTGCAGAGTATAAAGTCCCCTAGTAGGACCGTGTCTTAGCAAAGCCCACTCCCTACTAGAGCGAGTCTATACTCCACTGGCGCTCCCCCTTGCCCTTATCAGGTAAGGTCACCCCAACACTAGAGTCCCTAATTAATTAGCCAAGCCAGAGCCATATAGCCTTGTGGTTGCACTGTTGTCCTGGGTGGTCGCTCCATGTTCCGATTAAACATTGTGATCTTGTATTAACCAGAGATATATAACATAAAAGGTAAATCATGTTCATCATTGTTGTTCATTAGAACCACCATAACCCAAGGTATAGCAACTAAGCATAGCTACCTAACAGAAAGGTAAAACCCAGGTTGACAAGGAATAAAGGTAATAAAGACTAGGATAAGCCTTAATAGGACCCATCAATATTAATGCAAGCATATGCAATGTGATTAAACACAGTTATTGGGACAAAAGAACAAGGACACACTTGCCTTTAACCAAAGTAGTGATGTTGCTCAGAATTCTTCATCTTCATACTCTTCCAAGCTCTCGAACCACGTTCATCCTACTCGCATCAATCATCGGGCACAAGCATACAAAGCAAACAAACAAGCATACTAAGAACAAAGCACCAATCAAAAGAGAAACTTTTAAAAGAACGCACTAAAGGATAGGCATGATGCTAAGGATCACTGAAGCACATTGATCGCGTTGAGAAAAGGAAAGGCTTGGTTAGCTTTATGAAGGACACTAGGTGTGAGCATGAACTAGGATCAAAAGATCTGGAGCTTGAGAGGAGATAAGGTCTACAACAGAGACAAAGCTTGATAAAGAGCGTCTAACGATCGATTTGCATGCATGAGAGAACAAACTTTGAGCTAGATTCATTTTAATTAGTAAAAGATAAGTAAGGAATATTTCATAAGAAAATACCCTAAATTAGAATTAATGCAGCATTGAATTTTTTTTGCAAAAGACCGGGTAAAGAACTAATCAAATTTTATTTATAAAGATTCATATATAAAATTATATCAATTAAACATTTAATTTAGAAAAGCTAAACTATATGAATCCTCTAATCGAAACTTTATGATTCGAGTAAACTAATAAAGTTATAATTAAAAAACTCATTCATGTTGGTATTTAAACAAATTAATATTTATTTATAAAAGCCGGTGTAAAAGCCTATCAACTTTTAATTAGAAAAGTTGATTAAATATTAATCAAATTAACATTTGGTTTATGAAAACCCAGATAAAAGATCTAATTAGATTTTATTTACAAAAGCATGTGAAATAATTATTAATCAAATTAATATTAATTATGAAAAATGGTGTATAGCACTATATTACTTTTATTTGGAAAAGGCATGGTTTAATAAGCTTTAATCAAAATTAATAATAATTTTATTTTCAGAAAACAAACATGATGAAAAGTCACCACCAACGTGTTCTTCATGTCATTATGAACCTAACGCAACTTGAACGGGTTAAAACGGAGCTAAAACGTGAAAACTGTGAAGAAAACAAGGTGTAGGGACCTACTGGTAAGATTTAAAAACTTCTAGGGCTTTACTGCAAAAACTCGAGGGCATATACATAATTATGTATATAAACCCGAGGACTTTTATGCAAAAACTCCTGGGTGGACGGGATCTAAAGAATCTAAAGTTTCTAGGGGGTTTTCTACAAGATTGCCAAGACACAAGATTTGGATCTAAAAAAATAGGAAACCCTAGGGGCCTAAAAGCAAAACGGCCACTCATCTTCTTCCTTAAGCCGGACAAGGGATAGGGGACAGGGGAGCTCGGCGGCTCTGATGGCTGGTGATTCCGGCGACCTGGGGCGCGAGGAGCTCGGGTGAGCAGCTCATGAGCTAGAGGAGAGGGTGGGGAGCACGTGGAGGTGCTCACCTTGGGCAGAGACAGACGGGAAGATGGCTGGTAACGGAGGGCACGGTCGGTCGGCGCGGGTGAGCAGGGGCAACGGCGCTCCGGTGGAAGTCCGACCAAGGGGAGGAGCACGACGGCTTCAGCACGTCGCAGGAAAGCTTGTGGCGGGCTCGGCTTGCTCCGGGGACAGACGACAGCGGCAAAACGGTGCGCAGCATCACGGCGACGACGAGCTCCGAGCTCGACGGCGGCGCAAACCGGCGGTGGCGCAGGCAAGCTAGGTCGGCGGAGCAGCAGGGGGCGCGCGGACGGCCAGGGCGCACGGTTTTAAGGGGCGCAGGCCGGGAGGAGGCCGTGGCGCGCACGGCCAGGGGAGAGTCCGGCGGCGGCAGCACTGTCGTGCCCTGTCGTGTCCGCCATGGACACGATAGCGGCTTGGGCTCAGATGGGCCTCGACTGGGCCTGGGGCAGGGCCGCGGACTGGGTCGAAATATGGGCCGGTGTGGGCTAGGCCGAGGTGAAAAGACAACCGACCGGGGAAACTGAGGGGGCGGGAGCAGACTTTGGCTGCTGGGCTAAAATCAGCCATGGGCCGAAAGTGGAGGAGGAAAAGAGATAAAAAGAAATGATTTTCAGAATATATTTTTGTGAAAAGAATATTCCAGAAATAGCTAGAAAATTCATTAAAGCCACGAAAACTACTCTAAAAATTCCAGGAAAATTCCCAGAGATAGATTGAGACATGAAGAACCCAAATAAAATATTTGGAGCTCATGAAAAAGATTTTTGAGCCTTTTAATAAATAGAAATAGCTCAAGAAAAGTGAGAATAAATTCCAGGAAAATTCCGAAAAATTCTCGGATGGGTTTGGTCAGCACCTAAACACATTTAAAAACATTTTGCACTCATGAAACACCAGATTCATCGGCATGAATGCAATACTCACACAAACATTTTATTTTAATCTAGAAAAACAAACAAAGGGTTTTCCTGTACTATATTTCCTGTAAAGAAAATAAACGTTGGGAAATTTTTAAAATTGAGAGAAATCTTTGTTTTAATTATTCTTCCTATTCACATCCTGAAATTGGAAATTTCAGGGTGTGACACATATCATACTTGTCAATTACTTAGGTGAACATGCTTGTCCTTAAGGAGGTTATGGTTCACAAGCATTGGGTAGATAACAAGGAATAAAACATATGTAGGTCTACTCAGGTTCAGGTGAGCTGGGTGATCTTAGCATCATCATTCGAGTTTTAGTTTAGAGATAGACGATATAGCTTATAAAACTCAGGAATGAAAGAGAGTGAGTTGTCGAGATGCAAACCAGCACTATGCATGGGAGATGAACCGTGAGAGGCTCTCCACAGGAGTGAACTCGTGCGGGTCCCGTTCAGGTTCTCTGCAAGTAATCGATCGGCTAGCGCGGAGTGCTCGCAGTGGGTACGTATGGGAAATGTCGTGCCTGCATTGGGAGAGCCGTGGCTCTTCCCCCACACTGTCTCGAACCTAGAGGTCCTCTAAATCAAAGAGACCAAAGTAATGACACAATGGGTGGCTAAACCGGTTACATGACTGGTGAGCCACTTTATTCAAATCCAAATGTTTCAAACAAAATGATTAGGCGCTTACACACATGTAAAAAGAAATAAATAAAATAAAGGGAAATAAAAGGGAAATCAAACCTAGACCTAGACTAGCGCCAAATGAACTAAAGCTGGGGCTGATCTCCACTACTCGGCATCATAGAGGGCCGCATGCCCCATAGCTGAGAACAATCTCCTCATCTTCGCACAAAGGCCGCGGCGAAGGTCACGCATGTCGTCTCTCAGCTCGGCCAGGTCCAACTTCTGCTCTGCGTAAGTAGTTTTGAGCTTCTTGCTACTGGCCTCCAATTCCTTCATCAGCGGGGTCAGCTTGGCCACTGAGGAGAGCTTAGGGAGTTGCTCGGTTTCCCGAGTCCTCTCCCTGGACCTCCTAGTGTAGGGCGGCGGTGGAAACCCGTCGTCCAGGCCAAAGTCTTCCTCCTCTTCTGGCAGAACTGGAGCTGGGCGTGCCTCAGGAGCCTTCTCCTTGGGTAGTGCCGGCTTTATGGTCACCGGCAGCTGCGGTGAAGGAGCGGACTACGCTGAGCTCGTCTGCCCTCCAGCTAGCGATGATCCATGTGTGCTAGGTGGAGCGAGCGGCAACCCCCTGGGGCGAAGCTGAGCCGTGGTCGGCCTGCCGTAGGGGCTGACCGCCCGTCTCATGTGCCTCTTCCCAGGCGAGGCGGAGCGCCTTGAGGGCGGCGTGCCTGGGATCCTTCAGCCCGGCGGGATGGTGGCGAGCGGAGGAACATCCAGGACACGGGCCACCATTGTGAGGTCCGCAGCAGGGGCGGCAACGACGGAGGGGTTGCCTCCTGCCCCGGAACTAGTGGACGAGGTGGAGCCGTCGAAGGGGACAACACTCCTTCCGGCCATGGATGAGGTGATGAGCTGAGGATGGTGAGGTGGAGGAGATGGATCTTCGCGATGCAAAAACTCGTCGGGCGGCAGAGAGAAGGTTTCTGGAGGAGAATGAGACGCACACACGAAAGAAGAAGGGGAGAGGCGGCACGAGGGTTTCGGCTGAACCAGGGTTCGGCCGACCCCATGTGGGCCCCTCTGGTCCTCCCCTTTCTCGTGTGGGCTCCAACAAGTCTCAGGATCGACGGCCCAGGTGGATTCCCCGAGATGGAAAGATTGGCTTAGGCTTAAGGCTAGGATAATGTTGAGGTTGAAAATTCATCCTCCACTTTATACCAACCTTGGTCAAACCATGATATAACCATAGAGAATCTGGGCGAAGTCACCTTGGCGACGTACTTGGTTCGTCAAAAGTGTAGGCACCTCTGACGGTAATCACGAAGCGTTCGTGTCGCCACAATGGTGCTGCCTTCCTGTGGACCTTTTGCCTACTCCTCTTAATCTTGGCTTTCTTTCTCCTGCATGACCGTGGTCCACAAGATACCCGAGGGATAATTCTTCCTGGGGAAACGAGATGAGTCCTAGGAGTACTCAGGATGCGGGTGCCTTGTGATCTCCTGTCTCAACTTATGACCATCTCCTTGCAGACAATATTGATATGATGATAAGCTCTGATCTGCAAGGGTAGTGCATGTACGAACTCGAGCCCAAAAAGGTATATCGAGGCTGAGGGCAAGCATGATCATCCCAGAGAGGCTGAGGCATTCCCTGAGCTGGTCATGGGACTCGAGGACTATAGCACTGGGGTTGCGGCACTCGGAGACGAAAAGATCGAGCACTGAGGCTAGTGCTTCACCAATAGGTACCGATCTCCGAGTGAACTCAAGCTCAGAAAGATACTCGGCCCTCAAAGAGGATAGAGCATGGACTTCCAGAGGCCGGTGTACGATCGGGAACCAGAGTTCGGACGAAGAGCAAGATTTAACTCGCTCTTACCTTAGGTAGAGGGTTCGATGTTCTCATCGGGGTGATGGAAACATTCCGAAGCCTAGCCTAAGCTTCCAATGGGGGGTTATGGATAAGCTGGAAAGTACACCTCCTATTGGGCATTGATCAAATCAGGCATAAGATACGAAATGCGAGCTTCTCCTGACTGATCGGCATCGATCGATGTGCTTGAGATAAAAGTGAATGCACTCCATTCGACTGGTAAATGATCATGCTCCTTCGGTCTGATGGATGAATCCAATGGATTATAAAGCAGAGACCGATGTCTTGATTTATACGAAACTTCAGTGCAAAGCACTTCAGCTCAAACCTCGACGTAGAAACACGATAGGCCTCTCATACCCTCCTTAAGAGATAGTAGTGAGGATCGAACAAGTCATCCTGACTGGGAATGGTCGTTCTTTCCGAACTACTCTCTCCATCCTCCCATGAGACAAAGTCTCGGGGAGAAGGTCTAAGAAGATGCATGAGGGGGGAACCCAAGGGCGGATCTCGCGCTACGAAATCTTTCCCGTAGACTCCTGCCATTCAGGAATGACATCTTCAGCCAGAGCTCAGAAAGAATGGATATGAAATCTCGGGCTTAGCTGATGATGGATCTAGGTGGCTTAACATTTCCTTTGGTGGGTGCCTCATTGACCAGGATGCAAGGGGAGCTGAAATCTCGGAGATTATCCATGATCTCTTTTCCCTCGACAGCATCTAGGTGCACAAAGGATGCTCCGGAGAGAGCATTAAGCCTCATGGCATCATCCTTCCACAATCCAAACCAGAAGTGCTGAAGCAACATCCAATCAGGAATGTAGAGGACTGGGCAATCTTCCACCGTGGAGGCAAAACGATGCCATGCCATTCCTAGTGATTCCTCCTCACATTGCTTGAAACAGAGAATCTTTGCCCTTAACGAGATGACACGTCGTATTGGGAAGAAGTGGGAGCAAAAAGCTGCTCTCAACCTTTCCCAAGTGAGGTAGTCTCTACCAAAACAACGGTGCCAACTCCGTGCTTCCCGGAGAGGGATAGCGGGAAAAACTCTCTTTTCCGAGCATCCGGTGATTCTCCGGTTTTACCCTGAGTTTCAATCAGATGCTCGTAGTCTCTCACATGATCAAAGGGGTTCTCATGACGTAACCCCAAGAAGGATAGGTCCCGAATTAGCTTCATGAGAGAGGGGCGAAGCCAAAAGCCAGATGGAAGAGTGGGTCTTGACGAACATGACTCTGAGGGTTCACTCCTCGAAGGCGGAAGGTGTTTACAAGGATAACCTTCCATGGGTAGCGGGGGTAGAGGTAGAAGAAAAGAAAACAAAAAGGGTATCTCAAAAAGGGTAACGGGGGTGAAGGTAGAAGAAAAAGGAAAAAGATAAATACGAGGATAGACAGGCTCGAAGGTTAACAACAGCCGTCCCCGGCAACGGCACCGGAAATGCTTGTTGGCGTTTCTTAATCTCAACACTAGGTGCCGTGGTAGCGTGAGCATGTAAGAAACTCCTGGGTACACTGACAAGTGCGAACGAATCAGCAAGCGCACGGATACACCGCTATAGCACTTCTCCCTAGGAGAATGAGTATTCCCGTCGGGTTTCGTTCCTAGGACGGTGGGTAACCAGAGAGGGTCTATCCAAGGACACCAGCTTTCGCTGGGATAGGTCAGGATACTAGAAGCACTTCCTTAAGGGACTTAACTCTCAGGATGCTTCTGTTAGGTCTCAGTCGTCCCCGCGGGGCGACAACACATCAAGGTGCTGGCAAGCGAGCCCAACTCGGTACGCGACGTAGAGGGTTGACAAAGGGTCCAACAGGCTATCACCACTGCGGCCTACCTCTACGCTACGATCGTACATGGCCTTCGCAGGAAAACCAGGGCCCAGACACCACGTCTGTACCCCAGATAAAATACTATAGTGCGGTTACGTCTATCGACCCGCTAACTACACTATAGCAACCGTATAAATACGGTCCCACGAACAAGGGAAAGACCGGAATCAGATCATCTTATCATTCATTGAACTACGGAGCAGAAAGGAAGCTATGGATGCAGCTGAATGAGATACAGTGGACTTACTTAACTAAACAAGATCAGAGCATGCAAACAAGTAAATGAACTACTACTCTGGCTCTAAAGGATCAAAGCCTTGTGCCATGAAGAACACAAGCCTCTAACTTATGAATGAGCCACGAACACAAGAACAAATCAATCATGCATGATGTCCACTATAGTCTAAATAAGAAATGCTGAAATACTCACTTTGATCTAAATGAAGAACAAGCATCCACGAGGACATCAACTCACTCCTCACCCCTACTCTACCTCTCAACTAATCCTAATCTAGATCTCTCCTCATCACCATTCTACCACATAGAGGTGAGAATCACCTCACATTGACAGAATTAGAGAGAGGGAGAGAGAGCTTCACAAGAGAGAAGTTGAACTTGAGAGCTTGGTGGTGTGTGTGAAATGGAGCCCCTGCCCTCCTATTTATAGATAAGGAGGAGGCTTGCTCCGAGGCTCCTAGTGCTCCAAAACACCCGGGGATGCAGGCAAGGACCAATGAGCGAGCAACACGTGTAGGGGGGATCAACCGGTCGGTTCGGCCGATCCTAGGGTCAGCCGAAACCCCTGGCCGGCCTTCTGGCTTGTGCTTCGTCTAGCTCGCTTCCATGTGGGCCCTAGTGTCTCTCCTTCGTGCATGGCACATTTCCTGGCGGTTTAGTTGGCAAAGTGGGCCCATGGATCCATGTGATGCTGACGTTGTTGGTATTTGTTAAGCCTACAGAAATATTATGATGGATAATCCATAAGCGCACGGATACCGGTGAGCATTCCACCCGGGAGAGGGTTTTAAATATCGAATCCACAAGGAGAATGGTAAAGAGAGTATCTGAGGTATATATAACTAATCACTGAGTAGCTATCAAGGACTTGACAGAAAGAGAGATAAGGAAAACTTAAGGATGTCTGGTTCTTATTCTCACAAGCTATGTCTATATTGTTCTTATGGGGTGATTGTCTGAAGGCACACTTAGGAAAGGGAACCTCCCGAGAATCTATGGGGGGAGTCCTACGGTTTCTATAGACGGGAGGTGGACTGCAAAGGACAGACGGGAACAAGGTCACTTCCCGCTTCTACCACACGATCTGGAATATAGAAGGCATTCATAAGCTAGCTAGTCTAAGCACCACGCTTACACTAAACATGCAACTTTAACTCAAGAGTGACAGGAATTAAAGTACTCAAAGAGTTATGAACCATAAGAACAATAAAAACAATGTTACTCACTTGAATAAGAAGTCGATCTTTCCACAAGGTCTCAGGATCAGGCTCTAATGGAGTTGATCCCAGAGGTAGAAGATGAAGAGGAGACACCGACAGGTCCGGGCCTTCCTTCAGCTTCGCCTCTACCGCTCTCTAATCCTCTCGAACAAGATTAGCTAGATCTAAATAGATCGTGGCTCTAATCTCTCAACTTGATACTAACTCTCCAACTCTAATTCTAATCTAGAGCTCTAATCTCAGATAGGCATGGAGGATCTGATAGAATGAATTGTTGTCTGCCCTAGGATCAGGGGGTCTGCTTATATAGCCCGGAGGAGATGACGTGCACCGTACGATCAAACTGACCTTAACTTGTGGTTTAGATTGATCCTCATAGGCGGTGGAAGAACATTCAGGAAGCTGGGCCCATTTGGCGCCAGGGGGGGCGACCGGCCCCACCACCAGGCCGATCGGGCTAGGGTGGGCCCCCCTCGGGGTCCACTTCGGCCAGGTGGGTCCTTGATCCTTCTAGATGCTTCTTTCTTAGGTGCTAAGTCACGTTGAGTTCCGGAGCCTTCTGGAGTCTTCTAGAGTGGTTTCTTTGCATATTTTCTGAATAGTCCCTGTAAATTCATAGATTCACCAAAACTCGTGGAAATTGTCAATATAAACCCTAATAAGGTGATCTAATTATATTTTAGTCCTTTTTCCAGTAAATGTGAGGGGAAATATTTATAGATAAAATGTGCCAACAAACTCCTCCACACTTAGGCTTTTACTCGTCCTCGATAAAAGGATGGTTTACAACCGTAGAGACAAGAATCAACATAATTATACTCCTTAGTCATATCTGTACTTAGGGAATATCTGAGCATAGTTAGAAACAGATCACCTTTATTTCTCAAATCAAATCAATGGAGAGATTTTGAATAAGTTTTGAAAAGAAAATGCAGCCTTGCTTACTCCTTTGTGATACTCTCAAATATATGTGAAGTTTTTAGAATGTAAAGATGTAGCAGACTTACCTTGCATATATTGCTGGGTCAAAATCTGTATCCATGAAGAGGCCTGTCATAGGTCGTAGATCAAGATATGTGCGTGTGTCAAATTTTAAAAACCACTGCTCTGACTTTAGAATCTTCTATCTTTTCCCATTTTTTTTAGAACAAGGTATCCAGCTATTTTGTGGAGAGTTGGGTTCTACTCACCCTCGGACACGTGTCCATTATTACTCTCTCACTTATTATTTTAGAGAAGTGGGCCCTACTCACCCTCGGACACATGTCCATTATTCTTCTCTTTTTTATGCCTCTTTTTCTGAGAGGGGGGTTCTTCTGACCCGTAGAACACTTGTCCATTTTCTCCTCTCTCTCACTTTTCTCTGCACTCATAATTTTTTTTTCTTTTCTTTCTTTGGCTTTTTCTCTCTTCTTCTTTTTTTTAGCTGTACCTTTTTTCATGATATGGGAGACAGAGATCAAAAATTTTAGAGCATAGATACTTTAGTGAAAGCAGTGTACGTGATCTTGATCATAGACTTAGACAAAACTTCAACATAGCTCTAGATTTGACAAAGCTCAATACAAGTAAGCAGCATTTAATCAAATTTATTTTCAATGAAAGCTCTGCTGGGATATATTATTGATCACAAAGGAGAAACTTAGCTAATGATTTTTAAAGCACTCTCCATAGACAAGATAAAAGAAAGATGGTTCTCATTATTCTAACCTCATTCTGATCATCCCAAAAGCAATAAATATTTCTAAGAGCATAAACATGTGAAACTTTATCTTTTAGGTTATCAGGACATTTTAGCAGGGCATCTTTATTTAAATTCTAAACGGAAAGCAAATTACAAAAATTTAAAAAGTTCAGGAAGCAAACCGAGTGGTGGACGAGACGTGGCCGAACTGGGTTCTGCCGTGGTTCGTCGTGCGAGTCGTTTGTTCTGTGCTTTTCCCATTTTTCTTGATTTTGGTCGTGGAAGATACCGTTTGGTCATCTGTTCTTCTCCCCCACACTTGTTTTCTGTTATCTTGCATGCACAGTATGGTGGAGACAAAAACATATCCAGAAAATATATATATAGGCAAAAATAGCTCAACTTGTGGAATACTTCTTTATTAAAAGAGAGAGCACTTTATTAAACAACTCTAACAACTAAAGCAAACTAACTAACTTGAACTAACTATCACTAATGTGCTCTATAACTAAGGTGTTTACAAAGGGCACTTGCCCTTCTTAAGGTCGCGGCTATGGTCTTCCTCATCGTCCCTTCGCTTCTTTGATTCTAATAGTTTGAGGACGGTCTTGGTGAGGGAAGTGTTGACGCGGTGGATCTTTTTGCAAGTTTCTGCCAGGCATGCTACTTCCTAAGCTAGCTCAGCTACGGTCTTCCGGGTCTTCTGTTTCTGCGGCATCTGCTGGCTGGCTTCGATGACCGGAATTCTCTTGATTTGAGGTTTTTTGGCACGAACTCCGTCGATGGTGACACGGCTTGAGGAGGTGGTGTACTTATGCACCCTTATGTTGCCATGCTTGTCCATGCGCACGTCAGCGAGTCGCTCTCCATCCCTTGGTTTCTTCAGATCCATGTAGCTAGGAACACGGATCGGCTTCTTCTGAGCTGCTTCACGACGGCGATCGTACGGCTGAGCGTACATTGCCTGCCTGCTTTCTTTAGGCGGTGGCGGCAAACGTGGACGACTAGGCGGAACAGCGAGAGAGGGCTGAGATCAGGAGGCAAGGAGGCTAGCGGCTTTGCTTCCTTCTCGAAAGGAACAACCGCCTTGGCTTCAAAGCTAAAGGGGATAAGCTGCTTGTCGGCCATTGCTGCTACTTGGAGGCTTTGGGATGAGAAAAAGGTGGAGGTCTACCCCTGCTTATATATCAGTCACGGACTTGCAGAGGGGGTTGACCTAGCTTGGAAAGGCTACGGGATATCTCGTAAAAGATCCCCGAACAAGTATTTCCAAAACTGAGCACCTTAGAGATAGCGTGGGCGAAAGCTGGCGGCGCGAGGTGGCGGGCAGGGCCCGATCGGCCCAGTGAGGAGGCCGGTCGGCCCCCTACCACGTCGTCTCGCGATGATCTTTGGCGCGGGGTGCTCTAACCGTGTGCTGATCCTTAAAAACCCTACGACGGCCCATTACGGCCTAAAATTTATATTCGTGGGAAAACAAAAGAAATCTATTTCATCTAAATCCTCAGACTCTTTATTGGGCTCTAAAAATATTTTAAGACGTTGACCATTTACCTTGAATAACGTACCTTCGTCGTCTTGAAGAGTGACGGCTACGTGTGACGATGAATTCACCACCTTGTATGGTCCGTCCCACTTGCTTCGTAGCTTCCCGTGCCCAAAGAGTCGTACCCTGGAGTTAAAAAGTAATACCTGATCGCCTGGGTTGAATTCTTTCTTTATGATTCTCTTGTCGTGCCATCTCTTGGTTCTTTCCTTGTAGATCTTGGCACTGTGATACGCCTTCTCTCTCCATTCTTCTAGCTCGGACAGTTGCATTTTCCGTTTTGTTCTGGCTGCTTCAAAGTCCATGTTCCATCTCTTTATTGCCCAATGAGCCTTGAATTCTAGCTCAACCGGCAAGTGACATGTCTTCCCTTAGACCAGTTGGTAGGGAGACATTCCAATGGGGGTTTTATAAGCTGTCCGATAAGCCCAAAGTGCTTCGGGTAGCTTGTCTTTCCATTTTATCCCCATTTGGTCCACCGTCTTCTGTAGAATGTTCTTGATCTGCTTATTGGACGTCTCTGCTTGACCACTTGTTTGCGGGTGGTAAGGAGTAGCGACATTGTGCAGGATCCCATGGTTCATGAGGTATTTCTCGAAGCGCTTGTCGATGAAATGGGATCCTCCATCACTTATCACTAACCTTGGCGTACCGAATCTCGGAAATATTGTCTCTTCAAACATTCTTATTGAGCTTTTGTGGTCAGCAGATCTGCATGGCAGGGCTTCAACCCAATTGGAGACATAGTCAACTGCCACTAAGATGTACTCAAATTTTCTAGATTTTGGGAATGGTCCCATGTAGTCAATTCCCCAGACACCAAAGAGCTCGATCTGAAGGTTGGTTGTCAGTGGCATGGCATTTCTGGAATTGATGTTTCTGTGCCTCTGACAGGAGTTGCACCTTCGTACGAAATTTTTTGTGTCTTGATACATGGTTGGCCAGAAAAATCCGCTTTGCCAGATCTTTGCATGTGTGCGGAAAGCTCCATAATGACCTCCATATGGTGATGAGTGGCACTTCTCAATGATCTTCATTCCTTCTTCTGCCGGTACACAACTCCTGAGTAACCCGTCAGAACATACTCGAAAAAGGTATGGTTCATCCCACAGGTGATGGCGACTCTCGTAAATAAGCTTTTTCTTGTCGGCTCCTAGTTGTACATACCCTGCAACCATAAAATTAACAATATCTGCGTACCAGGGGTCTGACCGGGCGATCCGATAGAGCATGTCGTCCCTCATTGCGTCATTGATGGGTAGTTCCTGTGGTTTCTCAAAATACATTCTAGACAAATGATCGGCAACAGAATTTTCTACTCCCTTCTTATCTTTTATTTCTAAGTCAAATTCTTGGAGAAGCAGAATCCATCTTATTAATCTAGGTTTAGCATCTTTCTTAGTGAGCAAATATTTTAAAGCAGCATGATCAGTGTAAACAATAACTTTTGCTCCTACTAAGTAAGATCTAAACTTGTCGATGGCATAAACAACAGCTAGTAGTTCTTTTTCAGTTGTGGCATAATTGAGTTGAGGTCCTGTCAAAGTTTTACTTGCATAAGCAATGGCATGATGTTTCTTGTCCTTTGTTTGCCCCAAAACAGCCCCCACAGCATAATCACTTGCATCACACATAATTTCAAAAGGTAAAGACCAATCAGGGGGTTGTACAATGGGTGCAGAAATAAGAGCATTTTTTAGAGTTTCAAAAGATTTAAGACAAGCATCATCAAAGTCAAAAGGAACATCTTTGGCAAGCAAGTTTGTAAGAGGTCTAGCAATATGAGAAAAATCTTTTATAAACCTTCTATAGAAACCAGCATGGCCAAGAAAACTTCTGATTCCCTTGACATTAATAGGTGGAGGTAGTTGTTCAATTACTTCTATTTTAGCTCTATCTACCTCAATTCCTCTTTCAGAAATTAGATGGCCTAGCACTATTCCTTCTCTAACCATGAAATGACATTTTTCCCAATTAAGGACTAAGTGCTTTTCTTCACATCTTTGCAAAACCTTATCCAAGTTTTCTAGACAATCATCAAAAGTTTTTCCATAAACAGAAAAATCAACCATGAAAACTTCCATGATCTCTTCAATCATATCAGAGAATATAGACATCATACATCTTTGAAAAGAAGCTGGAGCATTACATAGCCCAAAAGACATTCTATGATAAGCATAAGTTCCATAAGGACATGTAAAAGTGGTTTTGCTCTGGTCACTAGGATGGATTGGGATTTGGTGATATCCAGAATATCCATCAAGAAAGCAAAAGAAAGAGTGATTTGCCAACCGCTCTAACATTTCATCAATGAAGGGCAGTGGAAAGTGATCTTTCCTTGTGGCTTTGTTGAGTTTTCTATAATCTATGCACATACGCCAACCAGTGACGGTTCTCTGAGGAATTAATTCATTCCTCTCATTTTTCACAACTGTCATGCCTCCCTTTTTAGGCACAACTTGCACAGGGCTCACCCACTCACTATGTGGCACAGGATATATAATCCCGGCGTGTAAAAGTTTCAGAACTTCTTTCTTCACTACCTCTCTCATCGCATTGTTGAGTCTTCGTTGTGGCTCTCTAGATGGTAGAACATCAGGGTTTGTAGGAATGCGATGAGTGCAAAGGGCAGGACTGATGCCCTTAAGGTCTTGGACCGAGTAGCCAAAGGCTAGGCGATGTTGTTCTAAGATGGTTATCAGCCTATGAGTCTCTTCCTGAGTGAGTTGGTCATTAATGATCACAGGAGACTTAGAATCATTGTGCAAAAAGGCATATCTAAGACCAGGTGGTAAAGGTTTAAGCTCAATGGGAGGTCTCGAGGGTTCCTCGGTTTCATCGAGGGGCTCAGATTCTGTAGGATTTTCTTCTTCCTCCTCGATGAAGAATTCAGTGACATCTTCTTGGTTGGATTCTACGAAATGTTCTAGAGATGCTTCATTCACCTCTTCTATTGGGTCAGGTTCAGGACTGGGTTCGGTCTTAGTATGGATCGAATGTGAGTAGTGTAAGGGAACTTTAATGGTTTTGCCTAGGCAAACATCAAGTTTCCCTGTGTGTCCTTCTTTAAGGAGTTTTTCTAAAGGATAGCCTATTAAAAGATCAAACTCCTTAATATCACAAATGTGAAAGCTTAGGTGAATTGGCATGTCGTAAACTGAAATAGGTAAGACATAGAGAATTCCCGAACTTTGAATAATTTGTCCTGACGAGCACTTTAATAATTTCGTTGTGGGAGATAATGGCTTGTTTTTAATAAACTGATGGAAAAAGGATAAGGCCATTATATTGATTCCCACAACCGGATTATAAAGGGCATCAAAGGGGGTTCCATTGATTGTACATTCAATTGGTATAGAAGGTGAATCCAAATGGACTACATCAGAGGAAAGCTCTAACTCTTCTAACCATTCCCCACTCATGATGGATGCAAGCTCCACAGTGTGTTCTCTTGAGAAGGTTTGCTCAATAGGGTCTATCTTCTCATGTGAAGAAGATGTGTGCTTTTGAGGCCTCTTCTCTTTATGATATTTCGAGATGTTTCCATAATCGGAAAATAAATCATCCTCGATATCATTTATAAAATCAGGTAGAGGAATTTCTTCCTGTGGTGATTCTATATGTTGGATAGCTATAGGTTGAGATGTTTCTGGCATAGGTTCTGGTATAGCTATCTCTGGAATCTCTTCTTCTAAAGTTTTCTCTTCTAAAGGACCATCATTAGTGCTGGCTAGAATGTTGTCTAGGACGGTTCTAGCTTCACAAGATGTAAGGTGTATGAATGATCCATGAGAGGAGGTATTCAAATAGGCTCTAGATTCCTTATTAAGACCAATATAGAAATGTTGAAGGAGAATATGGTCTTGAAGGCTTAGATCTGGTCCGGATTTGCAAAGGAGTTCAAAACGTTCCCAGGATGAACTCATAGACTCATTATCCCCCTGTTTGAAGGATATGATCTTGATTCTGAGGTCGACTACTTTAGATAAGGGATAAAAATCCATTCAAAAATCTGCACGGAGAGTTCCCCAATCGCCTTTCATCTTCTCTTTGGTCCGGTCGTACCATTGGCGAGCTTTTCCTTTCAGAGTGAATGGAAAAAGCTTCCAACGGATAGTCTCGTCTGACATACCCTCAATGTGCAGGCAGTCACAAGTTTGCTCAAACTGCTGGAGATGATGATAAGGGTCTTCGTCTTCTATTCCTAAGAAAGTGTTGGTTTGGACCATCTCTATTAACCGTGGGCGCAGCTCATAGGCATCAGATAGGATTGGTTTCGATGATGGCATAGGCCTAAGGCTGAGCTCTGAGGGTGCCGAAAAGTCTTTAATGAGGGTAGTGTCCATAAGGACAGTAGGTAATCTAAAACTAAAAAGAAAAAAGAAAGATACAAGATTAGTTATACTCGAAGAGTTTTCTCTTAACCGTTCTCCCCGGCAACGGCGCCAGAAATGCTTGTTGGTATTTGTTAAGCCTACAGAAATATTATGATGGATAATCCGCAAGCGCACGGATACCGGTGAGCATTCCACTCGGGAGAGGGTTTTAAATATCGAATCCACAAGGAGAATGGTAAAGAGAGTATCTGAGGTATATAACTAATCACTGAGTAGCTATCAAGGACTTGACAGAAAGAGAGATAAGGAAAACTTAAGGATGTCTGGTTCTTATCCTCACAAGCTATGTCTATATTGTTCTTATGGGGTGATTGTCTGAAGGCACACTTAGGAAAGGGAACCTCCCGAGAATCTATGGGGGGAGTCCTACGGTTTCTATAGACGGGAGGTGGACAACAAAGGACAGACGGGAACAAGGTCACTTCCCGCTTCTACCATACGATCCGGAATATAGAAGGCATTCATAAGCTAGCAAGTCTAAGCACCACGCTTACACTAAACATGCAACTTTAACTCAAGAGCGACAGGAATTAAAGTACTCAAAGAGTTATGAACCGTAAGAACAATAAAAACAATGTTACTCACTTGAATAAGAAGTCGATCTTTCCACAAGGTCTCAGGATCAGGCTCCAATGGAGTTGATCCCAGAGGTAAAAGATGAAGAGGAGACACCGACAGGTCCGGGCCTTCCTTCAGCTTTGCCTCTACCGCTCTCTAATCCTCTCGAACAAGATTAGCTAGATCTAAATAGATCGTGGCTCTAATCTCTCAACTTGATACTAACTCTCCAACTCTAATTCTAATCTAGAGCTCTAATCTCAGATAGGCATGGAGGATCTGATAGAATGAATTGTTGTCTGCCCTGGGGTCAGGGGGTCTGCTTATACAGCCCGGAGGAGACGACGTGCACCGTACGATCAAACCGACCTTAACTTGTGGTTTAGATTGATCCTCATAGGCGGTGGAAGAACATTCCGGAAGCTGGGCCCATTTGGCGCCAGGGGGGGCCGACCGGCCCCACCACCAGGCCGATCGGGCTGGGGTGGGCCCCCCTTGGGGTCCACTTTGGCCAGGTGGGTCCTTGATCCTTCTAGATGCTTCTTTCTTAGGTGCTAATTCACGTTGAGTTCCGGAGCCTTCTGGAGTCTTCTAGAGTGGTTTCTTTGCATATTTTCTGAATAGTCCCTGTAAATTCATAGATTCACCAAAACTCATGAAAATTGTCAATATAAACCCTAATAAGGTGATCTAATTATATTTTAGTCCTTTTTCCAGTAAATGTGAGGGGAAATATTTATAGATAAAATGTGCCAACAGACGTGGCAGCGTATGATTCGTCGAGAGTCCCTCACATGGATTGGTGACATCATGGATCCAGGAGAATCCATGTGGCAGCCCCTGATTGGCCAGCACTTGAGTGCCTTGGATTGGAGTGGAGTGAAAGTGCATGGATTCCTCTCATTTCTTATGCTAAATACCTACATTCGAATAGACATCGACACTAGTGGAAAGTATGAGTTTAAGCTCCTATTCTAGTGTGAATGTGCAATTCATGCTTCAATTTGCAGGAGTTGACGGTTATAAAAATGGCAAATATCAACCGTCAACATTTGGCTTGCCTTGTCTTTGGGTTGTGTTTTGTTCCTTCTTTGTTTTTCTCCCTTTTTCGGTTGGTTTTAGAGTTCCCTTTTGCTTTTTCTTTTCCTTGTTTTTTCTTTGCTAGTTGTCTTTGGTTGAGGGGGAGCTCGGCTTCTTTTGATGGGGAATTTGGTTTCAAGATGTGCTTTATATTTTTGTAGCCTTTTGTGGTCCTTCAATTGGTATCTTGTCTAGGGTACTCAATTGAGATCTTTGGCGGTGTTGCAATTGGTATCTCTCCTATGGTACTCAATTGGGATCTTCGGAAATTCTTCCTTTGCTCGAAGCTTTTGCTTGCTTTGTGTGTTCCCTTGTGAGCCTTCTTGGTGTTAAGTCAAGTTCCGTGCCTCCCCATGCATTTTGTATTTCATATGTATTTACATATCATGATGTATAGACTTTGGTAGGTTTGACATTCATGTCTTGCATTGTGTCATATATCATGTTGCATTTGTTGTACATATCTACCTTTGTTGCATTTGTATCATATGCATGGTAGGTTGAGCTTCTCCTATATGCCATTAATACTATGATATGCTATTTATGAGCTTTTGAGCATGTTTGATATGATTCGGTGATGGATAGCTATGCTCTTGATAGTTTTGCTATATGTGCATGTTGAGATGACTATTTTTGGAAAATGCTAGGATAGGCTCTCTCTTGTGAGTTTAAGCCTTTCATGATCTTAGTGGGCTTTGGTGGTCTTTATCATGCTTAATTTGTGTTGGGATATCATGTGCTTTTCACTTGGGGTCAAAGACCCATTTGTCATTATGAATGTTTAGCCCATGTGATACCTTGTGGGGGAGCATAAGCTTCTTTTTGCCGCAAAGGCACTTCATGTACCATTGTATGCTTAAAATATGAAAAATGAAATTGGTATGAATTGCTCTTGCTTGAAGTTATGCTCTCATTTGTTCCATGTCATAAAATGTTTTAAAATTGTAATAATTTGGGTGCTAAACCGTTGCATGTTGTCTACCATGAGAAGTCTCATTTTAAGAAGTAGACACATGGCTCGGTGGCTTTAACATGACATGAGATGCGTATGGGTGCTTGTAATGATCTTGTGTTGAGGATATGTGACCTAGCATGAAGTTTGTGCGATCTAGATTCACTTTGGCATGTTTTGCTCATGTTTAGGTCTTTGCTGATGAGAGGGAAATTTTTCACAAAAATGCTTAATTTGATCATGCATTTGTCATATGCCTATATAGCTTTACTATCTTGATGGATATGCTTTTATGGAATTATGAACTATCTTGCTTGCTTATTATCTCACTTGTAGCATTTGATAGTGCCGTTTGTATATTTGAGAAGCTAGTAGTTCAATCTTTTGCAAAATTGACTTGATTCATGCATTATCAATAAGGAGGAAAGTTTGCATTTGGGGGAGAAAAATTCAATTTTCATGCATTTGTTGCATCCAGAGGGATACTCAGTTCAGGGGGAGAACTTGAGTTTGCATGCACATGTTCAGGGTGAGTATGCATTTGTGTATGGGGAGCTTTGGTGAGTTTCCTTTATTTGCCTGAGTTGTGCTTTGGTGTTTTGATCTTTGCTCTATCACATACATTTAGGGTGAGCTTTGTATGCTATTTGGCCCTAGTGCATGTGTTTAGGGGGAGCTTGTGAGTTTTGTGCTCTTTTGCTCTTTTGCCGGTGGTGTTGAGCCCCTTTGCCTCTTCTTGAGGAGCCGGCGGTGGATTTGAGTTTTCGATCATCACATGATCGGTGTTGAGCCCTTTGTGCCTCTTCTTGAGGGATCATGTGCTTGCATTTGTCCATGACTGGTGTGGAGCCCTTTGTGCCTCTTCTTGAGGGATCATGTGTTCTTGGCTCGGTCGTGTCGAGCCGTTGCCCATGTCTTTGGGGACCGAGACATTGATTTGGCCTTTGTGATTTCTCTCATGCCAAGTGTTTTTTTTCTTTGCCTTGTGTGGCTTTCGTTCACTTGGATGAGATTTTCAGCCTTTGCCCTCTCAAACCATTTCATTGTGCTCGCTTGTTGTCAACCCACTCCTCAAGGGGGAGAAATTTGGAAAATCAAGTTGATATGAACCTTGATTTGATGGTGATGAGCAGTTGACAAGTGCTTTATTAAGAGCTGAAATTGGTTTGATGGCTTTTGGGATTGCTTGTAGCTCTTGTGGGTTACTTGACTCTTTGGTGGTGTTTAGCCTTTGTGCTTCCTTTGGTTCCGAGAGTCTTTGGTTAGAGCTCTTCTCTTTTCAAGTTGCCTTGTGTTTGCTTTTTCTTGGCTTTTAGGCACTTCAATGGGTTTTCCCTTGCTTTCAAACCATCTTTTGTCAATGCACTCATCAAGGGGGAGATTGAGGAACCAAGTTGAGATGTGCCTTGGTTTGTATGTGATGAGTGATTGACCGGATGATTTGAGGCTTTGTGTGTAGCGTTGTGTTATGTGTGTTTACCATGTTGATTTAGTGGTGTGTTGTCAATGCACTCGTGAGGAGTGGTTGACAACGTTGTGTGGACTTACTCTTGGCTTAGTATTGCAGGTGTTGGTTGCGGCTTGGTTTGCATTGGTGCAGGTGAAGAACAACCGCAAAAGGTCCATGCCTGTGTGGCCTCCGAGGAGTGGAGAGACAAGTAGGCTTGGTTCGAGGGACCCGGTGGCCAACGGGATCAAGTGCGGGCCGCATGGTGCAAGAAGAGCAAGACGAAGTCGTGTACACGGAGCCGGTGCGAGGTAGCGGCTAACGACCGAAGCTTGCACGCGGGGTTTGTTGGTTTGGCCACAAAACCAACACTGACCCGGTGCAAGGTAGCGGCTAACGACCGAAGCTTGTACGCGGGGTTTGGTGGTTTGGCCACAAGACCATCAAGAGGAGGGTTTCTCGGTTTGGGCCTCAAAACCGAGCCCGAGGGCCCGGCGTAACAGAGACGGTATCCGGGTGCATCGGGAAGCTTCGAAGCGGGGGACACGCGGCGTGATCGTGGTGCTTGCGTCGGGAGGAAGCGAGGCCCGGTGGATGTGTGTCTGCTCGATGGGTCTATAAACGTGTTGACCATAATGCCCCTGTGTGGGCTTGAATTGTAACTCCTAGTGTAGGGGCACTTCGGCCATTTGTCCGGAGGGCCTATATATAGGAGGAGTGGCTGATTTGGGCAGCCAACTCTTTGGCTTAGTTGGTGGGAGTGCTCTTTCATTTCGGGGTGCTCTTGGGAGAGAAGGTGAGAGGAGAGTGTGTGGCTCTTTGTTTGAGCTTTTTGCATCCAAGATTTGTGATTCTTGTGAGTGGCTTGTATCCGGATTTGGCTAAGATATTCATAGTGAAATCTTCCTTCTCAATCTCGTGCCAAATCCTTTGCTCCCGGTGTTTTTCTTTTTCTGTGATTTTCGAAGGTATTTTTTGGAGGATTTTCCGTTTGTTGGATTTGAGAGCGTTTTGGTTCGGATTTCTTTGAGGGGATCATGGGTGGATATCTTGTTCATCTTTGTGAATGATCTTGACCCCTCAAACGCTGGGAATCTGTCTCGATTTGAAGTTCTTTGGATGAACTCAAGTTTATGGTGGGTGTGCACGAGATCTACGATTCCTCGAGTTTGGGTTGGTTTGAGGCCATGAGATTTTGGGCATAGCTTGTCCTAGAGACGCTTATCATCTACACAAAATTTGGGCTCAATCCATCCAGCCGTTTGGGAGATCCATCGTTTTGAGGAAAAGTCTTCTCTCTTGTGTTCTTGACAAAAATCTTTTTTCTGGTGGTGATTCCTTGATCTTTTGGAGGATATCTTTTGGGAAAAGCTTCTTTGTGTTGTTGAGAAGCTATGGTTTAAATTTCGTGATTTTTGGAGGTTGTTTGATCAAGTTTTGGATTTTCCCCTCTCCCTCTCGAAGGCTGAAACTTTACTTCGGGAAAAATCCTGGAGTCTCCGGACTTTTACTCCGGACTTTTTACTCCGGACTTTTACTCCGGGAAACCCGGAGACTCTGGGAAAAAGTGCGGAGACTTCGGACTTTCCAGTGGATTGTGCCTAGGCTTGTTCGATTGTGCTTCCACTTTGCTTCTAGGCTTGCCTAGCATTGTTCCTAGGGTCAGTAGGTCTGTTGTGACTACGTGATCTCGGCAAAATGCTAGAGGATCGTGTGGATCTCGTTGGAGGTGAATTTGGGATATAGGCCGAGTTCTTGGAAAGAATTTTTATCAGCTCCCATTCACTCCCCCCCTCTGGTCGCCAATCCGGTCCTTCAGTGACCTAGCATGAAGTTTATGTGATCGAGATTCACTTTGTTATGCTTTGCTCATGTGCAGATCTTTAGCTCATGAGAGGGAAATTTTTCGCAAAAATGCTAATTGTTACCATGGCTTGAACTTGTGTGTATGCAACTGAACATCCTAGATGGCTATGCTAGTTTGAACATGTGTCAACTCTAATTAGTCTATTTGCTTGTTCCTAGCACTTTTTATGGCTCTATGTCCATTTGAGAAGCCTCTAGTTCAATTTCTGTAGAAAAGCCTTGATTCATGCATTGTCAACAAGCGCGAGAAGTTTGTGCATGGAAAAGTTTGCTGGGAGCATTTAGAAGGTTTTCATGCATTTCCGGGTTGCATTGGAGCATTTTTTCTGACAGAGAGAACCAGCCTAGCCTGTTTGGAAACCGGCTTGACCAGTTTTGTAGATGGGGTCAAAACCGGCCTGGCCGGTTTGGAAACCGACCTGGCCGGTTTCGGTGCCGCTGCACGGTAATTTTTGCACGCTAGGAAAGTTGTGCACGCATTGGTTTAGGGGGAGTTGCATTTGCTCAGGCGGAGTTGCATGTGTTCGGGGGAGCTCCTTGTGTCGTCTGAGTTCTTGCTTTGGTGGTTTGCTCTGTGTGAGCTTTGGTTTGCTCTTCGTGAGCTTTGGTGGTTTGTCTCGGTTGTGTTGAGCCGTTGCCCTTGCCTTAGGGGACCGAGACTTTGGATTGCAAGTAATCAAGGTTTGGTTTTGTTTGGTTGTTGGATCACTTGTTTGGCTTGTTTTTGTTTGTCTTTTGTTTTTACTTTTCTTTATGTATTGATTATGTGGTGTGTTGTCAATTCACTCATCAAGGGGGAGATTGAGGACTGGAGTGTCCGACAGTTGATGGATGGCCACTCCTTAGTGATGAGTTAGTGACAACGTTGTGTGGACTGACGCTGTGCTTTTTCTTGTGGATGTAGGCTGCGGCTTGGTTTGCATTGGTGCAGGTGAAGAACAAGCGTGAAAGGTCTTAGCTCTGCTGGGGCCTCCGAAGGACATGAGGGACAAGTAGGCTTGGTTCGATGGACCCGGTGGCCAGACGGGATCAGGTGCGAGTCATATGGTGCAAGAAGAGCAAGACGAAGTCTGTCGGTTCGTTGGTTGATCCGAAAGCCAACATCGGTTCGGTGGTTGATCCGAAAGCCAACATCAAGCCAGAGCGACCAAGGCAGCCAAGTCGAGGAACAAGGCAAGATCGAGTAGGCGGTCCGTGCGGAGGAAGAGAAAGACTTGTGGCTTGATGCTCAGCGTGGAGCCTGCACCAATCTCGTGGGGTTTGCAGTGGTTCACCACAAAACCACTAGGTTCATCGGTTGATCCACAAAGCCGACCTGAAGACCCGGTGCAGCTGACAGACCAAAACCGGCCTGACCGGTTTGGGAAACCGTCCTGGCCGGTTTGGCTCGAGTGCGCTGAGATGCTTCGAAGCGGAGGATACTCGTCGGGATCACATGACTTGCGTCGAGGCAAAGCTAGGGCGGTTGGTGAGCGGTTCGTCTGATGGGTTCATTCATGTGTTGACCAAAACGCCCATGCATGGGCTTGAATTGTAAACTCCTAGTGTAGGCACACTTCGGTCATTTGTCTGGAGGGCCTATATATATGAGTGGCTGGTTGGGCAGCCATCTCTTTTGGCTTGGCTAGGTGGGTGTGCTCCTTCTTCTAGGAGTGCTCTTGGTGAGAGGAAGAGAGGAGAGTGTGGCTCTTTGTTTGAGCTTTTTGCCTACCAAGATTTTTGATTCTTGTGTATGGGTTGTAACCGGATATGGATACATGATTCATAGTGATTTATCCTTCTTAATCTTGTGCCAAATCCTTTATTCCCGTGGCTTTTTCTTTTATGCCATTTTCAGAGGTATTTTCGGAGCCCTATTCTTGGGATTTTTGTGGGGGGGGTTTGGAGGAGTTTCTTTGCGGGACTTGTAGTGGGAATCACACATGAGGACGTGGTGCCTCTTTTCTTGGTGATCTTGCCCCTCCAAACCCATGGAAAGGCCTTCGATTTGGTAGTTTTCGATGGAGCCCGAGGAGAGATGTTTTTGGTGGTTGACTTTCGATTCCTCTTGATTGAGTGGATATTTGGGGACGATCTCTTAGGCATGGCTTGCCCATGAGGTGTTACACCTATCCCCAAAGTTTTCCTTGAATTCGTGGAGCGAATCGGGAGATCGATTGAGGTAATGTTCGAGTCTTTTCCGCGGGTGGAGTTCATCCCGAGTGCCCAGCCAAAAACCGGCCTGACCGTTTTTGCCCACAGTGGGTTTTCGTGGAGATTTTTGGCTGGCAAGTTTTTCTCAACCAGAAGTTTCCCTGGTCCATGTTTCGTCAACTTTCGAGTTCGTTTGCTTAGTTTTGGCCTGATCGGTTTCACCCAGTTCGTGAGAGGCTAAGTCTGAGGAAACCGGCCTGACCGGTTTGTCTCTAGAGGTTGTGCTCGAGTTGTTTTCCGCTGCGTTCTCGAGTGTTTTCGATGGTGTGCTAGTTCCTAGGTCCAGTAGCACTCTAGTGGCTACGTGGATTTGGCCAGTAGGGTATCGAGGATCATGGAGTTGCGTTTGGGACCATAGGCCAAGTTCCACTCTTTGGAGAAGAATTTTTATCGGCTCCCATTCACTCCCACCCCCATCTCTGGTCGTCATTCTGGTCCTTCAATGGAGCTCCTCTCGAGAGAATCGAGCCAGGTGAGTGGCGCTTCCTCCAGGAAGAATGGGAAGTAGATGCACCTGGTGTTTGTTGACATTTATTAACGTGATCACTTAAGAACAGACTTAGAATCCATCCTTAGTGACAACGCCAGAAAAGCTTGTTGGCATTTCTTAACGACTACTAACGACGCCGAGTTAGCGTGAACATCAAGACTTGCCAAAGGTAAATCTAAACGATCATGAACGAATCCGCAAGCGCAAAGATAAACCATTGTAGCATTTTCACATGGAAGGAGAGTATTCCAAGGGTATCGTATCCGTGGAAGGCAATGACGGATATCATAGACTTATGCTTTTGCACTGAATGTAAACTAAGAGATAGATAAAGGAAACAACAACTCAGAGGCAGGGGTAAGATAAAGATATGATAGGGTAGTGTGACACACACTCAGATCTACCTCTACTCTAGTACTCTACAGCAAAGGGGGAACATACGAGTTAGCTATAGGTTCTAATGTACTAAACATACAAAGCTAGAAGATACAGGAGATAGGCATGAAACATTGCATGAGAGGGTAAGGTTCAGCACCCAGGTACAAACGGGGAGATAGCCCGTGACGACCAGCACTCTACGAAACTATACTTTAGACTCCTACATCAATACCCCAGCGCGGAGGGTTCCAAAGGGTCCAACAGCTGTCACCACTGCGGCCTACCTATATCATTATGGGGGGTATGCTCATAACTAATGTAGCCACACAACCCAGGCACCATACCTGCGTTGCTGCTAGACTTCACCCGGCCCGGGCTATTGTGACCCAGGGTGAGAGCCACCAGAAGACTGGTCAACTTAGACCGAGTATCGTAGCTTGAACACTATCATGCCATCTAACAAGATCAACTAAGGCTAGTCATACGAACGGATACGAACTCTCTTATGTCTAGTCAACAAGATCAAAGGGTTGTGTTCGTGAAGAACACAAGCCTCTAACTTATGAACAAACACATAAGGAATGAGTTTATCATCCTTCAAGTAGATCAAAAGTCAGTGTTCATGAAGAACACAAGCCTCTAAATGATGAACAAAAGATGAACTCAAGAACATATCAAGCATATGATCTACCATGACTTTATCTGAAATAGCTGAATAACTGAAGTAGATCAAAGTCATACCATGAAATAAAGATAAAAGAGAACTCATACCTAGACTCCAAAAAAGACTTGGAACCTGAATAAGAGCTACTCTAGCCTACCCCCTAGCCTTGGAGACTAAAAGTGAGAGGAGAATGAGAGAGTGTTGTCTGAGAAATGGGAGCCCCTCCCCTTCTATTTATAGGCAAGGAGGAGGCTTGCTTCGAGGCTCAAACTCCACCAATACACCCGGGGATGCAGCAAGTGACCAATAGGGAGCCACCATGTGGAGGGTCAGGATAAGAGGCCACTAAGGTGGTTCGGCCGGCCCCCTAGGGTGGCCCCCTGGCCTGTGCTTCCTCTGGGTGGCTGCCCTGTGGGTCCTTTCATCCTTCCCTGGTGCATGGCTTGATTTGGTATCCGAGGTGGGCCCTTTGATCCATGTGAAGTCCATGTGTCGCTCTCTGATTCATCGGTGAGTGCCTTCCTTGGATTAGTGACGTGGAATGCCATGTGTTCCCTTAGTGGTAGCCACCTCCTCAGCTGAGTTAGCATGGTTCTTCCATAGAAGGTGGGTTTCCATCTCTTTTAATGGGTATTTCACCTACATACAAATAATCTCCAAGGACAAGTGGAACTACATTATTCAAACCAAAATGCAAGTAAATAATGCTTATGCCTCCATATATGTGAGAATATTAAGGGTTGAAAGTAGTTCTTAATAGCTATCAACAAACTCCCCCAAGCTAACCTCTTGCTCATCTCGAAGCAAGACATTAGGGACTTAGGTTGGTTGATCAGGAGTTGCTAGGATGTCCTATTCTTAACTTATGGCAAACATACATCAAAGTACTCTACCAAGAGTTGAATAAGTTGGCAATGTTCTTACCATTCACTTGATGACATGGGGCATATAGTTTCACCTGCCTTAGGCGGTTGAGAGACAGAATGGTTATATAGAAGATGCATAATCACTCATACCTTGATCAGCTATCAATCGGGAGGTTTTGCAATTTTTTCAAAAGAAAATCAGAGTTCCTCAAATGATACTCTCGGATCGCTCAAAAAGTGTATGGTTCCTCACCAAGGCATTAATGTTGCCTTTCTTCACATCCTACTCCTAATAGGCTTATGTGGAACTATAGGTAGGGAAGAAATGTGGCATACTTGTCTCTCATATTTTGCTAGGTCAAAAACCAGATCCTTGGAAGAAACAAACATACATCCTGATCAAGATATGCATATGTGTGTGATGGATATGAGCATGGTAAGGTGGATACTAGGCCTGGAAATGGGTGCTAGATATTACCATGCTTTATATGGGAAAAAGGAAGGATTGATGGTAAGGTGGACACTAGCCCCGGAGTAGGTACTAGTTATTACCATCTATATGGTGGAACTCTTTCTCTTGCATCTATATGGGCTAGCTTTATTTATTTATTTTTGCCATGCTTTTGAGCATGCTTTTCTTTCTTTCTCTCTCTCTCTCTCTCTTTTTAGCTAGCCCCTTGTCTCTATTGAAGATATTTGGAGAGGGATGAATGATACAAAGATGCATAGAGTTTTATTTGTGGAAGAATGCATAAACAAATGGAACAAATGATGAATGCTAACTTCCAGTATAGAAGTTTAGCATGATGTGTACGTGATCTTAATCAGGGGAGTATGAGTTCTAACAAGGGTCACAACAATTTGATAAAGCTCAATGAGAGGACAAGTTGCATATGTGGAGGCTAACAAGAGCTAGAATCTACAAATGGCCTTGGATAGGAAATGCTCATCATTGAGGAACTCATCATGTTTTGATTTTTCAAAAAGGAAAACTTCGGATGTCAAGTATCACTATGTACAAGATCATAGCACTCTATTATACCATATCATGTCTCACAACAACTTAGGCAAGGATCATGCTTTTTGCTACCCACAGTTTTCAAGCTAAGGTTTGAACATGCAAGCCAACAAACTCAAAACTTAGGTAGGATACAAAGTTGTAAGCAATACATACGAGAAGAATAAACAGAGCAACTATTCATCTTTTCAACCATAGAGGCAAAGCATTCTTACTATGCATATCAAAGCAAACTAAGCAAATGATGATGAAAGCAAATAAATCTTTTTGTTCTGTTTATTTTTGCAGATTTTTTTTGGGTTTTCATTTATAAGGTATTCTGAAAACAAATGAAGATACAAGTTACGTCAGGATGGGGGTCCTCCCGCAAGCTAGCTTCAGGCTCACTGCGAAGGAGGGAAGAAGAATCCCTGACTCGCATAGTAAGCCCTCTGCTCCTCCATATGTCACTGCTGAGCCGGCTGCATGGCTTCGATCCTTTCACCAGTCTGACGCTGCCACGCTGAGGTAGACTCGACGTGGGTGTTCAGCGTCTCCTACAATCCCGTGACCTGGACGGTGAGCTCTCTCATCTGCTGCGCGAGCTGAGCATCGCGTGCAGAGGCTGAGGAGTGCCACCGGAAGGACGAAGACAGAGGTGGACCACCGGAGCTAGAACTAGCGGGTGTAGCCCACTGAGCACTTCTCGCACTCGCCCAAGCCGCACCACTCGCACTTGGCTGGTAGGTGGTCTGATGCCAACCAGGTGCATATCCAGGGGTAACCCCGAACATGTACCCCACAGGGGCCCCTCCTGCCATCGGTGGTGTAGCGGGTTGTGGCTGTGGAAAGTTAGTACCATGGCACAAACTCAAGGAATGTCTGGGTGGACATCGCCCCTGAGCTTGCCCCAGCAAGAATGCAGAAGACATAGAGCAGAAGTAGCTTGTTTTTCTATGATCAGAATTTTATTGGAATGGAAACTAAGGATAACTTACCGAACTTACCTATCGGCGCTCGGCTCATTATTTTGAGTCTTTAGAGCTAGACTCTTGGTTCCAAATTTCTTACCTTGGTAGTGAGGCAGCTGTCTCCTTCGGAAGAGAAGTCGGCTTCCTATTCACCTTCCTCCACACCTTCTGAGTGTCATGTGGGTTGTGGTGTGTAGGGGGTGATTCCTTGGACTGGGATTGAGATTTCCAATACTGTTTCTGTTCCGTATTCATGTGTTGAAGTTCTTCCTTCCAAAAGTTCTTCATGAATGCAATGAGGCTGTCCACTTGCCGTGGTGGCATTTCGACCACTTGTGCTGGAGTGTTGGGAGTTGGGGAATCCTTGATCATTGAGCATTGCTCCTTTCTTGGACGGAATTCGAATCTCTCCTCCTTGCCGTTGATGTAGAGACGGATCACACCAGCTCCCACATCAATTTGTGCATCGGCTGTACTCAGAAATGGTCGCACAGTATGAGCGGAACCTCCTTGGCGATCTCCATGTCCCGTACCACAAAGTCAACGGGGATAAAGCAATCTCGAACTTTCACTGGAATGTCCTTGGCTATTCCCACTGGGTATCGGACTGAAGAATTGGCCAGCTGCAGCTGCAAAGTGGTTGGAGACAAATCCGTGTAATTGAGTTGATCAAAGACTACCTTAGGCATGACGCTGACGCTAGCCCCTAAGTCACATAGAGCATGGTCGAAACGCTGTGTCCCAATCATACAAGTAATTGAGTGGGACACCCTAGGTCTTTCTTCTTCTCAGGTAGGCGGTTGAGTATAGCCGCACTACACTCCTTAGTGAGTTGCACCACTTCCGTAGTAGGAAGGGCTTGCTTCTTGGTTAGGATGTCCTTGAGATAACACACGTAAGTGGGTACGCGTATTGCCTCGAGTAATGGAACGTTGATATAAACCTTCTGAATCATGTCCATGAAGCGATTGAACTGTAAATCTACTGTCGCCTTCCTGTTCCTTTGAGGTAACGGCATCACATTGGCTTCTACAAATTCCTGATGTGTCGTCACTCCTTCAGGTGCCTTATCTTTCAACAGCACCTTCCTTACCTAGGGGAGTTCTTTCAAGTCGGATGAATCCTCATGAATATTCTCAACTTCTGTTATGCCTTTCTTATCTGTCCCTGCATGGTTAGGATATGGTGGATCTCGAGTGGACTTACCTCCTCTCGTGCTCACCGCATTTGCATTTTCAACAGAGGGAACAGAAGTAGCCAGCTAAGCCAACTGAGCTTCTAACATTTTGTTAAAACTCAGCTGGCTCTTCTGAGCAGAAGAAACACTATCAAGCTTAACGTTGACACTTTCCAAAGTTTTATCAAGGGCAACTAGCTTTTTGTTAACACCTTCATTAATCTTAGCTTGCCCGAAAATGAGATCTCTCAAGGAGGGTTGGTTAGGATTGTAAGAGTTACCTTGATTACCTCCCTGGTAATAAGGGTGTTGTTGATTCCACGTTTTGCCTCCATGTTGAGGTGGACGATAACCATTGTTGTTGCCGTTCATGTACATCACTTCCTCCTGAGTCTCCAAACAATAATTTCCTGAGTGCCCAGTGTTACCACAAACCTCACAAGTCATATGAGAATCCATAGGCAGAGTAGTGGTGCCCATGGCAGCCTTTCGCTGGTGTAGTCATCCAATCTCTTCATAAGGAGATCCAGCTTAGCAGTAATCATGTCTGCTTCCTTGACAGTATGAGTACCCCTCGGACGTGGTTGGAGTCTTTCATCACTCCACCCTCGGTTGGATACCATCTTCTCAATGAGTAATTTAGCATTATCAACAATGAGTGAGAAGAATGCTCCCTGAGCAGCAGCATCAATATGGCCTCGGGCTGTCAGAGTCAGCCCATTGTAAAAGCTTTGAAGAATAAGACAATCCTCCATCCCATGGTGAGGAGAGGCCAGGACATACTCCTGAAGCCTTTCCCAAGCCTCTAGAATAGATTCACTTGCTGCTTGCTGAAAACCAGAAATTCTTCCACGAAGAGCATTGGTTTTACCCAATGGGAAGAACTTCTTGAGGAATGCCTCTGAACACTTATCCCAAGTATTAATAGCGTCACGATTCGCATAGAACCATTGCTTGGCTTTCCCCAGGAGAGAAAATGGAAACAGTCAGAGACGAACAACATCCATATTTGCACCCTTGATGATGAAAGTGATGCATAACTCTAGGAATTGCTGCAAATGGGCATTAGCATCCTCATTTGGCTTGCCACAGAATGGGCTAGCCTGTACCATAGTAATTAGACCCGTCTTGATCTCAAAATTTTCAGTCCCCATTGCCACCTCAGGGCCTTGAAGCACCTGGTCAGCAGAAGGAGCTGAGTACTCACGAAGTGTCTTCTAGGCCATAGCGTTTGACGTGGATGGTACAAAGGAAGCTGGTTCGCCTTCCGGTCGAGTACGACGAGGTGAGTCAAAATGAATTCGAGCTTTCCTCACTAGTGACTCGGGATCTTCAGTGAAATTCTCCGGTAAGTCGAAACCAGTCATACACTACCTGTCTTCATCATCCAAAGATAAAAGAAGACAATCAAGGTTAGCCTGCATTGAGAGTTGTCCTAACCTACTCCTGATTTATAAACAGATGCAAAGCATAGTCATGATAATCCTGTGCCTTCCCCGTCAACGGCGCCAGAAATGCTTGTTGACATTTCTTAACGCGATCACTTAAGAACAGACTTAAAATCCATCATTAGTGACAACACCAGAAATGCTTGTTGGCATTTTTTAGCGTCACTACTAACGACGCCGAGTTAGCGTGAACATCAAGACTTGCCAAAGGTAAATCTAAATGATCATGAACGAATCCGCAAGCACACAGATAAACCATTGTAGCATTTCCCAAGGAAGGAGAGTATTCCAAGGGTATCGTATCCGTGGAAGGCAATGGCGGATATCATAGACTTATGCTTTTGCACTGAATGTAAACCAAGAGATAGATAAAGGAAACAACAACTCAATGGCAGGGGTAAGATAAAGATATGATAGGGTAGTGTGACACACACTCAGATCTACCTCTACTATAGTACTCTACAACATAGGGGGAACATACGAGTTAGCTCTAGGTTCTAATGTACTAAACATACAAAGCTAGAAGATACAGGAGATAGGCATGAAACATTACATGAGAGGGTAAGGTTCAGCATCTAGGTACAAACGGGGAGATAGCCCGCGACGACCAGCACTCTGCGAAACTATACTTTAGACTCCTACAGCAATACCCCAGTGCGGAGGGTTCCAAAGGGTCCAATAGCTGTCACTACTGCGGCCTACCTCTATCGTTACAGGGGGTATGCTCATAACTAACGTAGCCACACAACCCAGGCACCATGCCTGCATTGCTGCTAGACTTCACCCGACCCGAGCTATTATGACCCAGGGTGAGAGCCACCAGAAGACTGGTCAACTTAGACCGAGTACCGTAGCTTGAACACAAACCTCATGCAACACTATCATGCCATCTAACAAGTACAACTAAGGCTAGTCATACGAACGGATATGAACTCTCTTATGTCTAGTCAACAAGATCAAAGGGTCGTGTTCGTGAAGAACATGAGCCTCTAACTTATGAACAAACACATAAGGAATGAGTTTATCATCCTTCAAGTAGATCAAAAGGTAGTGTTCATGAAGAACACAAGCCTCTAAATGATGAACAAAAGATGAACTCAAGAACATATCAAGCATATGATCTACCATGACTTTATATGAAATAGCTGAATAACTGAAGTAGATCAAAGTCATACAATGAAATAAAGATAAAAGAGAACTCATACCTAGACTCCAAAGAAGACTTGGAACCTGAATAAGAGCTACTCTAGCCTACCCCCTAGCCTTGGAGACTAAAAGTGAGAGGAGAATGAGAGAGTGGTGTGTGAGAAATGGGAGCCCATCCCCTTCTATTTATAGGCAAGGAGGAGGCTTGCTTCGGGGCTCAAACGACACCAAAACACCCGGGGATGCAGCAAGTGACCAATGGGGAGCAACCACGTGGAGGGCCAGGATCAGAGGCCACTAAGGCGGTTCGGTCGATCCTAGGATCGGCCGCCCCCCTAGGATGGCCCCCTGGCCTGTGCTTCCTCTGGGTGGCTGCCCTGTGGGCCCTTTGATCCTTCCCCGGTGCATGGCTGGATTTGGTATCTGAGGTGGGCTCTTTGATCCATGTGAAGTCCATGTGTCGCTCTCTGATTCGTTGGTGAGTGCCTCCCTTGGATCAGTGATGTGGAATGCCATGTGTTCCCTTGGTGGCAGCCACCTCCTCAGCTGAGTTGGCATGGTTCTTCCATAGAAGGTGGGTTTCCATCTCTTTTAATGGGCATTTCACCTATATACAAATAATCTCAAAGGACAAGTGGAACTACATTATTCAAACCAAAATGCAAGTAAATAATTCTTATGCCTCCATTTATATGAGAATATTGAGGGCTGAAAGTAGTACTTAACAGCCATCAATAGTGTTGTCGTTGCCTCCGGCATTTATGATAGACATCCCGTAGAAGCGCAACCACTATCGTGGGTCTTGCTTGTTGTCGTATTTCTTGATGCCGAGAGGCTTGAACTTCTTGGGTACATAGAGTACCCTGAGACGTCTGGTAAAAGCCGGGAAGGTGTCTGACTCGTCTTTGGCCTTCTTGCGATCCCGGCTGATCCTGTTGATGGTGTCCCGGGTGTCGCGAGGTCGAGTGTGGTGGGAGCCGCTATTGACGCTTGCGTCACCTTCGCCGCCCCTGTTGCTTGCTTAAGGACGGGTGTGGTTAGGCGTGGAAGCAACACGACCTCCACCACTACTGCTGTGAACACTTGCATCCGGACGGGTGCCTTGTCGGAGCAAACGGTGAACTTTCTCACCAAGTGTGGCGATCTGCTGAGCGGTACGGTCTCGAGGCATAGAGTGACCGATCAAGTTGATCGAGTTGAAGATTTCCTCTGTGGTGTCGTTGGCATGAGTGGCGATGCCATCCAGAGCTTCGTTGAGATTGCGGATTGGCAGAGCCTCCGCAAGCTGCTGACGACGAGCAGCACGTTCAGCGTTCTTGTTATGTCTTGCCATCTTGGCTTCTACAGTCTCATTGGCAGGTGTGTCCACGGAGAGTTCGTCATCAGAGACAACCTCTAGTAAGCGTTGGTGTTGGCGAGAGCCGTCAGCTTCGACGACAAAGACTTCGCGACTCAGGGAGCAGTTCCCAGAGCTGGTTTGGGTGATGATTTCCGTGTCTGCGCCTTCTTCAGGGAGCTCAGCCCCCTCTTGGTATGGAAAAATCTCGAGTACAGTGATGAGGCATGAGTTGTCATCAGTGATGAGGTCAAGAGGCTTCTCATTAGGCTAGTAGACGAATCTATCTTCTGGTGTCGATGTGACAACAAGTCCCTGAGCAGGGCCTGCGAGTAGCAGCTTCTCTTCAGACATGTCTGAGCCGTAGTAGAACTCGAACTCAGATGAATCTGGATGAGAGTTGGAGTAGTCTAGGTCGATGTCTGAGTCCGACGAGTACTCGAACACAGACTCCTTGCCCGGGCGGCGAAGCGCGGGAAGTACGACATGGTAGGCGGCACTTGTGGAGCGGTGTCCGAAGAGGAGCGGCTGGGGCAGGTAGACCGGACCGGACACGGGCTCGGGAGAGATATCACGCGGTTTGATCCAAGCTTGAGTCATAGTCGTGTTGTACTAGACTCTGACTGGAACTCGCTGACTTGGTCGGAGAGCGAAATTTTGCCGAAATTTTCAGCAAGATCGTCCATCGGTCCTTCTGGAAAGTGCTGTGTGCATGAGCTTTGCCTCTAGGGTCGCCACTAGGAAGTGCAGGAAGGATCCCGTGCCATCAGCGACACAGACCCAGGAGCCGAATACGAAGGTGTCCTTGTTTGAAAGCGTCGGTGGGTTTGATGGTGATTGAAGCCATCGAGTTTGCCAGCAAATCTACGACGAGATACTTACCTAGCGCGCCAGCTATTGGTGTTTAATCCCGGCAAACCTATCCAGGGGTGCCTAAGGTAGTAGATTTTGTGGTGAGGCTCGCTGAGATCAGGATCTCAAAGGTGAGACACGGAGCACACGATTTAGACAGGTTCGGGCCGTAACGTGCGTAATACCCTACCTCCTGTATGTTGCGTGGCTCTTGCTTGATTGCTGTTTGCGGTCGATTTCCGTCAACTAAAAGCACTTGTTACACTTTGGTTTGAGCTTTGAATTATAACTAACCCGCCACTAGGCATACTAATGATGTAACAAGTTCGCACTTGAATGTGGTTTTTGGAGTATGTTGTTTACGCAGGATTTTAGCGCTTAAAGGAGGACTTCCGGATAAAGTTCATCAAGCACTTCATGAGAAGGTAATGAATCCCGGCACAAGTCAAGACTTGAAGTGAACATGACTCCAAATGGTTCAAGGACCGAAGCGTGAAGTGGTAAAACTTCGGGTTCTTGGAGGTTTACCCACAAGATCAACTCAGCCCGAGAGATATTGGCGCAGCCCAGAACAGCATGATCTTTCGGTGCAGATTTGGAGACTTAAACGGCCTCTAATGGCAAAAGTTTGAATACCAAAGTTGTGAGCCTCGTTGAGAGCTTTGATTTGGACATATGGAACGCTGAATTCGGGTCAAGGGGCTACGAAATATGGCCCCCGAAATACCTGCTGTGCAGATAAGTCCGAAATCAGACAGATTATCTTCTGAGGCTGTTTTGGGGATCTTATCTTTGTTTCCAAGGAAAGCAATGAATACCAAAGTTGAAGATAATTTCGTGGCACACAATCAAGATACTGAATTTGCATTATTTGGAGTTCGTACGTGTGAGATATGATGCCAGCAAGGAAGAGCTGCGAATCAGGAAAATCTGGACGAGACTGATTTTATGGAAACCAAGTTCGCTTCACTTCCAAGGAAGGTCTCATGCAAGGAAAGATGGAGCACGACCCAAGGCTCCCCAAGAGCATAAATACAACGCCTTAGGCGCCCAAGGAGGTTGATCCATTCATCACAACTCGGCGAAACCTAGAAGAAAGCACCGAAGGGAGACAACGGCCGTCGCGAGTCCTCGAAGTTGTCTGGGAGATGGCCTAGGCCGACCCTAGCCGCCATGGATGCCCTGCGTGGTTGTGCCGTGGTGGAGTTCTTGAGCTAGTTGAGGTCTTCGATGGTATGTATTCGGTGGCGATGACCTAAATGCATCTACTATGTGAGTAAAGTACTTCATGTCATCCGATCTTTAGCAACTCGATTCCTCTTCTATGATCTTGTGCTTTCTTGGGTTTGATTTATTTCAATCTATCGTTAACATAGATTGCTCGGGGTGATCTCATAGCCATGGGGGCTAGGGGTTCATACCGGATCCACCATGGAGTACGACATGCTCCTCGTGAGCGTGCTCTTAGGTTTCCTTATACAAGAAACGGGGCATCGTGACAGGATATCGATCACGTGTACGATGGGTGCCTTTGAGGGTTTGGCCGGAGGGTAGTAGTTTAAAGATGGCTTTGGATGAGATGCTTGTTGCGCTTCCTCTTTGGGCTAGAACTACAACTAGAAGTCGTAGGTCTTAGTTACCCTTGCTTGTTCCTTTATGTTGCCTATGTTCATGGATGTGATCAACATATACACTTCACTCTATATCTATTAGGTTTATCTCTTATGCAATCAACGCTTAATGTTAGGTTAGTTTGGCTAGATAAGGTAGAGAACCTTAGCGGTTTGCTTCTGATCCACGGTTCGATATCTTAGGCTACCCCGAGTGAAAAATGTCACATGTGATTCGTACGCTTGCGGATCGAAACGCGACACGTGTTTCAACCGTCAACAATTGTGTAAGTTTCATGTGTTGTTTGGGGTGTCCCCGCCTCACCTTATATGCATGGGGAGGCAGGGTTACATGTCGGTTTGGTACAGGAGTACTAGTCGGGTACGACTAGGAGTAGCTATAGGCGGTGTACAGGTCATGCCTTCCTAGTCTAGTACTAATCTTGTGTAGTCTTGAGTAGTCCGAGTGGTCCACGTCTTCGGTAGCTGCGACCCACGAGTAGACAGAGAGTTCTGCGGGTACTTATCTTACGGATAGGCCCAACCCTGTGGTGGGCCCTAGGATGCTCGTACGACGTCTTGGTTTACTACCATATCCAAGATATATTTTTTCTAACTCATCAGCCGACGTGAACCCGTGCCCAAGCTTCCCTTCATCTTCAATGAACTGATCCGTTAGGACGGTTTGTCAGAGCCGACTACTTGAACCAGCTGTAGCCAAAATTCGAACATCTTGAGGTACTCTATTTCCTAAACCTTTCCTGATATGCAGCTTACTTTCTCATAGCTCCACTTTTGTACCTATGCAGCAGCTACACTGTAGGAGCTCTCTCCCTGGACTACTTCCACTGAATCTCCAATCCATTGGATGATGCACTGATGCATGGTGGACGGTATGCAATAGTTGGCATGGATCCAGTCTCGTCCCAGCAGCATGGTGTATGATCCTCTTCATTTGATGACGAAGAACATGGTTGGAAGAGTTTTGCTACTGATTGTGAGGTCCACGCAAATCGCCCCTTTAGCCGAAGAGACATTACCCTCGAAATCAATCAGCATCATGTTTGTCTAGGTCAGGTCTTCATCTGGTTTTGCGATCTTACGAAGCATGGTGTACGACATCAGATTGACTGTTGCTCCTCCATCTACCAACAGCCTGGTGACTGGCTTTCCATTGACAAACTCTTTGAGATATAAAGCCTTCAAGTGTTGTCTCTTCTCCTCATCCGGCTTCTCAAAAGTAGCTAGTGTGGGTTCCAATGTTAGTTGAGCCAATCCCTATTTTTCATCAGACAAGTCTGAATCGGTTGGAGCCATAAACTCCTTTGGCAATATGAACACCATGTTTACACTTGCTGCTCGCCCACAGCTCTCACCATTATCGGCCTTTGATTTAGGATGCCATACTTGAGACCGAACATTCTTTTTTTCCAACACACGTCTCTCTTCTTCTTGTTGCTGCTCTAGTTGACGCATCTGTTGGACTCTCCTCTTCTGACACTTGGTCAAATCCTCTAGACACCGTCGCGGCTGCCTCTTGACTTCATGTTGAGGTTTGACAAGCGTCTCATCATCCAATTATAGAGTACGTCGGTGTTTAGGCGCATGGGACATAATATCTTCATCAGGGACTCTTGCATCAGCCAATTCCTCTAGCTGATTGCGGTTGGGTGGACCAACTTTGACTCTGCCCCCAGCCGATCGTGGAAATTGGCTCTGCCCCCTAGTCTTTGTTGTACCGGGATCCGCCGATTGTCGTACTCATGATGATCTTCCATCAAAGCGAGGCCTCTTGGATGAACTTCCATTGTTGTATGCTCCATTGCACTCTGGGCAATTTTCAGTAGTTGGATGTTTAATCCCTTCTTCCTAGCAGTATTTGAAGAATGGACACCTCCAGTGACCTTCATTACGTCGAGCCCACTCTTCCCTTTCTCTTGCCTTCTCTTGTAGTTTCTGGAATTTGTTAATAAGCACATGAGAGGTAAGAGGCCGAAGTGATGGTCTTGACTCTTATTCATCTTTTAGCAACACTTTTCCTTTGACATCGGCAGCGGTTGCTTGTACCCTAGGATCAACAACTCCTTTATTTGAGCCAATTCAGATGTCAGCAACTTGGTTTGTGGTGCAACTTTGCTAGACACCTCAACCATATTAGTGGGGAAAGGATGCTGATCAATCTTCGTCAGCTTTACACTCTTGGAAGGTACCTCAAACTTGAGCCTTCCTTGCTCAATTGTTGTCTGGATCTATTGCTGAAAACTTTGAAGTCGTTGGTATCATGAGACGTGGAATTGTGCCACTTGCAGTAT
Source organism: Cenchrus fungigraminus (assembly GCA_036936925.1). Lineage (NCBI taxonomy): Eukaryota > Viridiplantae > Streptophyta > Magnoliopsida > Poales > Poaceae > Cenchrus > Cenchrus fungigraminus. The sequence goes on from CM072779.1 coordinate 109,208,268, forward strand.
CTCATCTTTATAAGCTCCTCTACTGATGGTATGTTGTGAAACTGAGTGAGCTTGATTTGACCTTGTTGCAACAACAGATCGAATATTTTATCGGCTTTGGTCACATCGAAGCCGAATTTCTCTGGTTCTTTCTTACCAAAAGGACAAGAGACAGATTTCTTGGTCTTGACCCACTCTGCCAATCCGATCTCGGCCTCATCCTCTTCAGAATGAGAATAATCCACGTATGTCACATTTTTCTGAAAGTTCCTCCTTGGCTCATAAGGTTTTGCGGCTTCCTGATTTATTTGGTTCACCAACTGGCTAAGGCTTTCAAACTCTTGTGATGCATACTTCTCTTTGATTGATGGCAAGAGCCCTTAAAATGCCAACTCAGCCAATTGCTTATCTCCCACAGTTAAGTTGTAACACTTCCTGACTTCTCTGAACCTCTGTATGAAGTTGGCGATTGTTTCATCATTCCACTGCTTCAGCCTTGTCAAGTCTGTGATTTTCATTTCATAAATGTCGGCAAAGAAGTAGTTGTGGAACTATTTCTCCAAATTGGCCCACTTTATAATGGAATTTGCCAGAAGTGAAGTAAACCATGCAAAAGCTGGCCCTAACAATGATGATGAAAACAATCGCACCCTGTGTTCGTCATTGTTCCTTGCTTCTCCACACTATATGATGAATTGGGTGACGTGCTCCATTGTTGATGTGTCATATTGAACAGAGAACTTGGTGAAGTCAGGCACTTTGAACCTTGGAGGAAAGAGGATATGGTCATATGTAGGTGGATATGGAGTTCGGTACATACAGGCCTACTGCTTTGGTTTGATCCCAAAGTGGGTCTGTGGTGTCTCTGTAATTTGATCAGCCATATCCTCCTTTAGGTGTGACCTCACTTGTGCAGATATCTGTTCTATCGGCTGAAAACTAGCCGAAGGACTTTGTGGAGGCTGCTCCTCATAAGTTTCTTGGTACTGATTCGGCAATTCTACCAATGGTCTTGCACCAGATTGAGGAGGAGTACCTGTCTGTCTAGCCGTAGGTCTTTGAGCCACTTGTGTTGGAGTGATCGGCGGCCTAGATGATGGACTGGGTAACTGATTTGAGTTCAGTTGCCCTGAATAGGCTAATTGATTGATAATTTCATGTAGTGCTTCCAACACCATTGGATGTGTTTGTTGTGGCGCTTGCTGGCTCTCCACCCTTGGCCGCGGAGGTGGTGACCTCTAAGCTACAGATTTAACAATTTGAGCTTGAGTCATGAGCGGCTGCATAGCCAATGAATGCTGCGGCATGGGAGAGCTCTATCCAGGATAGCTCATAGACGGCTGCATAGTCGGAGTACGTTGTGCCACGGGAGAACTTTGTACAAGATAAGTTGCAATCGGCTGCATGGCCGATGAGCAGAGAGGCATATGAGAACTCTGCATGATTTGAGTAGAAATTGGCTGTGAAGCCAAAGTCCATTGTGGAATGAGCACCTTCTCTTGGATATCCATTGGTTGTACCATGTGAGCATGTTTTAGATCAATGTTAAGCCTTTGGAACACCTTAGTTTTTTGCTTGAAATAAACAAACGTCACTCCATCCTTATCCATGTGCACAGTTCCAGGGGTATCTCCAAACATTGCTTTGTAGGACATGGGGTGCACCACTACATCTTCACTCACTCCAGATTCTGGCCCAAATATGGGATATATCAGTTGCAAAGAGATCTTGAGGATATCTTATAACTCTCTCACATGGATCTCCTTCCTCTGCATACTGAACTTATCCTAGGGCAGAAAAATTCAAATTATGGTTCCCTGGTGAAGTAGTTTGAAAAGTTGATGCATCATAGGTTGCTCCTAGCAGAGGAACCTCCCCAATCTGACTGATAATCGGCTGTTTAGCCGATGGAAAGACATGAGCTTTATCATAAGGCTGATGGTAAGCGGGTCCGGCAAAGCCTTGTCCTAATCCTTCCTTCAGAGTCTTTATAAGACTATTCTGCATAGTATTCTCCAGGACAGGCGATTGATCTATGTGGGACCTGTGCATAGCTTCATTCATCATCTCTTGGATCTCTCAAGGATCAAATGAGAAAGGGACATGTCTTGGCCATGGGAGAGGTGCTTTCTTGATGATTCCGCTCCTAGTTTTACCAAAGGAAGCCAAGCATAACTTGATGTATTGTGCCATGAATGCTTCATACTTAACCTTGAGTTCTCCTTGGAGTTGATCTTTAGTAACTTCCTGATTATTGTCCTTTGCGACTTCATAGGGTATTGGAATTCTTGAAGTGCTGACAGGGCCAGTAGTAGTAGACAACTTCGTCGGGTCCCACCAGGTGTGCCAAAAGTGTGTTGACGCAAAAATAGGACGTCACCTCCACGCAACAACACACATGACTCCCCGGACGGTGTAAGGTGTGCCAGTCAATTTGACCTGTTGATTGACAAAGAAGACAGGGAAAACAGTCAAATTCAATAAGATCGGCTAGGGAACCGATGTGTCTTCAGAAGCACACGTAACTGCCAATTGGCTGATATGGAACCGAGCAACATCGGCAAGCTCAAAAGCAGCCAAAGTGCAAGTATGTGAAGTAAACGACCCTGTCGGCTGATTCGTGATGATGTAAGCGTTGGCCGAGCTGATGTGCGCAACTCGATTGGCACCACGTGGTAGGACTCGAAATAGATCTAAATTGGCTTTTTCACAATGAGAGATAAATAAACAGTAAAGCAGACGATAGAGCCTATTTGCGAGTTTGATAAGTTGATAAAAGTTAAACCTACAAGAATCGATACAAAAACCTGTAGATGTAACTGATATCGGTAAATTGTGAATAAAGAACTAGACGAAACCACAGCGATGCGCCTAGAGGTTAAAGGCTAGGTTTATTCGATAAAACGGCACTTACAAGCCAGTCGGAGGTCGATTGATGCAGCCCGACGAACTCGAAGCACGACACTTGAAAAGAGAAAAGGCGCAGCTGGTGAACTCATCAAAAAAGTAGCTACAGTAAAGTAGATGCAAGAATTGTAAAGGGTTTGCTTGGAGGCGGTTTGTTTGATTATGGTGTCTACAGTTTTTCCTACCACGCACAGTTGCTATTTATGTCCTGAATACAACCCGACTCCTAGCCGATTACGACAGTGTTTACTTACATCTAAAGAAAATAAAGCTACCAAAAAATAAAAAAGACCCATGCAAGAGTCGAACTCCCTAAACTGACTCTGACCCGTCGCCAACTGATCATTGACCCGCCTCCGTCGTATCTGTCCTTGGTGTATTTTTTCGATTACCGCTTCCTTCTTTCGATCGGCCGATTCACCATATGGACCATCGGCAGGCTAGTTGACTATTTTTCCATCGGTTGGTTTCGCGTCCGATTGTTCCTGCATCTTCTTCTTGCAAAGTCATCGTGCCTCTTCATATTTGACTTGTGCTTAAAAAATAGTGTCAACACTTGATCGCTAGAAATCAGATTCACAAAAATGACTTCACCATGAATGATTACATGGTACAAGATCACCATTGGGATCCTACCTTGATCTTGATCCTTGCTCTGGAACTCTGATGTAGTCTTCTTTGCCAGGTTCCCACGTCGGCTAGGGTAACCATAGACAACTAGCACGACCCTCACTCTCCGGAATGATGTCTCTTTAGCTTCTCTGCTCCTCAGCGATGAACGGTGAATCCATTCATGGGTGAGTCTTGGTGTGGGGGTTTTAAATAGACCGAGGGAAGCCTAGGTCAAAGGGGGCGCCGAACAGCCACTGGAATGGGTTGGGCTGACCGGTCTAGGCCCATTCTGGCCTGGCTCGGCCCAGGCTTTCTTCCCGACACTTCACGTGCCTTGCAGAGTTTTCACCCTTCTGCATGTGGATCCTTGACTTCATTTTCTCCGCGAGATGGATAAGGGTGCTTGTCGAATAATCTTTGCATCTTCCGCCTTAATCCTCAGAGTTTATCATTTTATACTTTAGTCCTTGGATCCTTTGGACCCTTGTTCATCTTGAGTTTACACTTGCATCTGGCTTCTTTATCTTCTTGAGACATGCATTGCGAACCTTTCTCAAGAGTGCTCCTTTTAGTGTTATAAACTTACGTAAACACAAACACTCCAAAACCACATGCGAATACGAACTTGTTATGTGAAGGGGGTTACGATCATTAGTTAGGATATCAAATCAATGCCAACATTGAAGGTAAACTCATTGCTAGGAGTATAAAAAATGAGCGTCAACATGTCCCTCTATCATGTAAGCTCGGGCGTCTTAAGTCATAACATTTGTGTTGTGCTTCGGTGGTTATTTAGCTGTTGTTTCCTCTGGTCGTGTTGGTTTTTGTTGTTAGTCGTTGTAGCTGGTGTTATCCTTTGTAATTACCCGCTTTGTAATTCTTTTCTACTTAATGGAATACGTGATATGCACGCTCTTTAAAATAGATAGAGACTTTGTTGTTTCCTTAATGATGACTTTAGATTTCTTATAGCCATTATAATCATTTGGATGATGTACAGTACTGGTGTTCTGCTAATGCACCAGAACAAATAAATCAAATCGGATAGCAAAATGGTGATATGCATAACACTAAACAACAGACAGATAGCAGCGTTTATTCTTTCCTCTTTAGCCAGAACCATATACACGATCATCACGCATACTAGTTCCGCGGAACACACACCTACTGCACGCAGCGTGCATGCTTAAGCTTATTACATACTCGGGTAACGAACCCGAAGTTGAAAGATACTCCGTGCCTCAAACCGCCTGAACCGGGAGCTTATTACCTTACAGTTTCATGGAACTTTGGATAGGCGATACATCATACAGGAAGACGAAGAGCGGCAGGGGTTCGATCTGATGCTGCGCATTGATAATCTCACATTTTTTTCGCACTGCATCTCTGTCGTAATGCAGCGATCAGTGCAGCTCTTTGGAGAGAAAAAAGAGTAAAAAACACAGTATGTCTTGCATGCAAACTTGCACGCTGAGCATTTTTCTGAACATCCTCTGAGGCCACCGTCGCGAAGCCGCAGCCTCTCAGTGAGCTCAAGCACCATGGTTTCCTGCAACGGCACCGACCGAGCTGCTGCTGCAGTTACCAGCAGCTGATCGTCGTTCTGTGGTGAAGCATGAGCCACCTGCACCTCAGAGGACGCCACACACAGGACGACCATGCACATGATCGTAGCCATCTTCACAAATGCAGCTGCTGTAGAGCCGGAGCCCATAGCAGCCATCTTGTATGTGCCCAGGGAGGGATTTTTGCTTGCTAGGTTTGGATGAGATGTGATCTACAAATCGATCGTATATATGGCCTATTTATAGGGAACAAGTTCAGTACTCGATCGCATGAGCTAACGCTTGATACACCGACGACTTGCATACATAAATACATTACACATTACATTAAGTTATCTCAACTACTCCTATACACGTGTCTCTCTGTGTAGACCAAGAAAACACCTACGTGTCTGCATGCATGTAAATGAGTTTAATATAATGCGTCAAATCAACCTCTGAATTTATACCATTCTTTCCTTCCTAATAATGATCTGATGGCAACAACACGAATGAACTAGAGAACGCCTCCCTCGATCGTCATGGTCGAGTAGAACTCTCCCCCAATTGCTCGTGCTGGGGCCAGCCACTACGCTCGCCCCGTCGGCCACCATGCTCGCGCCCCCGCCGGCCACCACGTGAGCAGATAGAGAGAGGTCGTGCATGTGAGGGATGAGAACGGGAGAGGCTGGTGGGAGTTGAGAACATAAGGTTTTAGAGGAAGTGTGTTGAGAAGATGAGTGCTACAGAGGGAGAGGTGTCGGTGTAAGTGGGAGGCGCTGCGGGACATTAGTACCGTTGTGGAGGTGTCGGTGTAAGTGGGAGGCGCTGCGGGACATTAGTACCGGGTGCACAGCTGACTCAGTACTGATGGCCACCTTCGGTGTCGGGCTACGAGACAACCGGTATTAAAAGGTGCCCAACTATTTAAGTACTGGGTGGTGTGAACACCCGATACTAAATTGGGGATTTTAGTACCGGGGTTGCACTACCGGAAACGCGGTCTTTACCGTGCGTTCAATTCTTTGCCGTGCGTCTTTTATCGGGCGCACAGCAAAGAGCTTCTTTGCCGTGCGTCGACCAAAACGCACGGCAAAGAATCTTTGCCGTGCGTCTTATTTTCTGGCGCACGACAAAGATTCTTTGCCGTGCGTTTTAATTCCCGGCGCACGGCAAAGATTTTTTTTTCTTCCTCCACTTTTGCAATAAACGGCCGTTAGTCTTTGCCGTGCGTCGCTTGGAAACGCACGGCAAAGATAAATCTTTGCCGTGCGTTTCCCTAAGGCGCACGGCAAAGAATTTTTTAAAAAATTGATTTTTGTACTTCTTTTTGTTTCTCCACCTCAAAAACATTATTTTGTACTCTATATTTCAATCTTATGCATGTCTCGATAAATTTACTATTTTTAATAATTATGTGTCACTTAAAGAATTTTTGCTGTATACGTCAAATTTGAACTGCAAGTGCATAAAGTAATGGAGTAAAATTTGTGGAAAAATGATATTCATGTAATTTAGTCATTTTAAAGACCTTATCCATGAAATTGGATGAAATTTTGAACATTTTGGTCGCGAATCATGAAAATGCACATGCGGTTGCAATGTTTTTAAATTGTATAAAATGCAAAATTTTTTTGAAAATAATGAGATTCGTCAAGGGCTCACGATATCATATGAGAAGCTTGAGATAAATCATATAGAGTGTTTTGAGCAAGTCGTCATGGATGGTGTTTAGAAACCGAAGTATCTCACTGGAAGTTTCAGAGTGTTTCATAGAGTTACGAAAGATATGGTTAGATTTGTAGGCGACACAACATTCAAATTGAGTTTTGACTTCAAATCTTGTTTCTATAAGCAATAGACAACATAACTTAATTTGTGTTATTTTTTTATTTTGTCAAATTTATTTGATAATTTTTATGAATTTTACAAGATTGTATAAAAATTCTTTGCCGTGCGCCGACGCACGGCAAAGAAAATATGCCGTGCGCTTATAACATGACGCACGGCAAAGAAAAATCTTTGCCGTGCGCCCCCTATATCAAACGCACGGCAAAGACCTTGATGGGATCCATCCCACCGGCGGCCCATCAAAATTCCTCCAGCCCATCCGACCGCCCGCATTTTTTTTAAGAAACGGCCCATAACACCGGCCCATCTCCCACCCGAACTCGCCCGGCCCAGGAAACAGCCACCCGCCCCCCACCCCCATATAAAAGCATCCCCACCCGCCCCCCACCCCCAAACCCTACCCGCCCCCTCCCACCCCGCGTAACGCGCCCCCTCTCCCTCATGCCGCTGCCCCAACCTCCTCCTCCCACGACGGCCGCTCCTCCTCCTCCCATGGCGCCGCCGCCCCAACCGCCTCCTCCCATGGAGCGGCGGCGCAAGATCCGGCCGGTGCGGCGGCCTCCGCCCACCTCGGCGCGACCTCCTCCTCCACTCCGGCGCGGCGTCCTCCACCCACCCCGGCGCGGCGGCGCAAGATCCGGCACGGCCTCCTCCTTCATTCCGGCACGGCGGCCTCCGCCCACCCCGGCGCGGCCTCCTCCTCCATTCCGGCACGGCGGCCTCCACCCACCCCGGCGCGGCGGCGCAAGATCCGGCGGCGGCCACCTCCACCCCGGCGCGGCGGCCACCCCCACCCCGGCGCGGCTTCCTCCTCCACTCCGGCGCGGTGGCCTCCACCCACCCCGACGCGGCGGCTTCCCCCACCCCAGCGCGGCGGCCACCCTCACCTGGCGCGGCGGCCTCTACCCACCCCGGCGCGGCCTCCTCCACCCCGGCGCGGCGGCCTCCACCCACCCCGGCGCGGCCTCCTCCACTCCGGCGCGGCGGCCTCCACCCACCCCGAGCTCACGGCCGCGGCGACGGGCGTGCCTCCTCCCCCTCCGGCGCGACGGCGGGCGGCGAGGCCGGATCCGGGGACGCAGTGGTGGCCGGCAGCCTATGTGCAGTGGCACTATTTTTTTTTCTTTTTCTTGTTTTCTTTGCCGTGCGTCCCTGCGTCAAGCGCACAGCAAAGGCCGACGGCCGGCCGTCTGTAACGTTCAGCCGTCGATGCTTTTCTATGACGTGCGCCCAGTTTGACGCACGGCAAAGATTCTTTGCCGTGCGTTTCCTATAGCGACGCACGTCAAAGATTCTTCGCCGTGCAATATTCTGCCGTGCGGCCTTTGCCGTGCGTTTGGGAGAAAAACGCACGGCAAAGGCTGTGCCGTGCGTATTTCCTTCTCTGCCGTGCGTTCGAGGCGCACGGCAAAGAGCGCGAATCCGGTAGTGTTGCCCTCACCCGGTACTACAGGGGGGTCAAGGGGGCGTCCAAGAGTCCTACCTGCCCACCCGATACTAATGCACCCTTTAGTACCGGGTGCAAAATTAATGAGGAGATAAAAAGTTGATTCCAAGGCTTCCATTTCCGGACAAAACTCTCGTCTCTACAAAACTACAGTCGGCAAAGAGACGATGTGCCTTCGACACACCTGGCATGATCATGTCCTTTCCCATATGTTCCGTTGTACCTTACTAGTCCGATTACAAAGAGAAACTTTAGAAGAGATTCCCAAGCGCAGGGTTACAACAAGGATAATCATCACAAAAGATCAACATCAGAAAGACAACAAAGGAAACATGATGAACAAAAAGCAATCATCTATGCTGATGTTTTGATAAAAGTGAGCTCCTCATGATCTCACATGATGAACAAAAAGCAATCATCTATGCTGATGTTTTGAACTGTAGCACTGGTTCTTGGCCAATCAAGTATCTGGGAGTCCCAGTCTCTGGCACAAGGTTACATGTAAAAGATTGGGTGAGGATAGTAGAAAAATTAGGAAAAAGACTTGAAGGATGGCAAGGCAGTGCTCTATCTGTTGGAGGGAGGATGACTCTTATTAACTCAAGTCTTAGTAGTATCCCTACATATGCTATGTCTATGTATCTCTTGCCAAAAACTATTCTGAAAAAGATGGATGTCATAAGAAAAAGATTTTTCTAGCAAGGAGGAAGTACAAAAAGAAAATATCATTTGGTTAAGTAGTCTAAAATCACAAAAACCAAGAAAAAAGGGGGTTAGGAGTGAAGGACTTGAGGAAAATGAATTTCAGTTTACTTTGTAATTGGTGGTGGAAGCTGGAGACAGAAGAAGGGTTATGGCAGGAAATTGTTAGGAAAAAATACAAAATTTCAGGAAGTGTGAGTCATCTAAGACAAAAAGTAAGTAATTCCCCTATGTGGAATGATTTCTCAAAGTAAGGGACATTTATGTGAAAGGAAGAATCATGAGCATAAGAAATGGTCAGAGTTCATATTTTTGGCATGATCCTTGGTGTGGTTTTGTATCCTTGAAAGATAAATTCCCAGATCTGTATGAAATTTGCAGAGAACAATACAAATTTGTGGCATATCTGGCTGCAAGAAGTTGGCGTTTAAACTTCAGAAGATGGCTGGATGAAAGTGCACAAAACCAGCTGAGATAGTTGAGAGACTTAATCACTCCTTGTGCTTTGACGGCAGGGACAGATGAAAGCAAATGGTTGTGGGAAAAATCTGGAAATTCACTGTTAAATCATTGTACTCGAGTCTCTTCTTATATGAGACACATGATCCCAATAACAAACTGTGGAAAGCAAAATTGCCCTTGAAAATCAAAATTTTCATGTGGCAAGTGAAATATGAAGCAATCTTAACAAAAGACAATATGCTCAAGAGGAACTGGCAGGGTGATCCTCGTTGCTACTTCTGCTGTGAAAATGAAAACATCCACCACATTTTCATTGGGTGCCCTACGGCAAAATATGTGTGGAGTTTATTATCTATAATCATTGGGGCTCCTTGTAGACCGTCCTCCCTTGATCAATTTTGGGATTGGGCAAATCTTTTCATGCCAATGCATAAAAAGATTCATTACATAGGTTTGGCAGCTATTTGCTGGGCCATTTGGAAAACAAGAAACGCCATCTGTTTTGAAAACAAATCTGTCAAATCTCCTACTGAGATTATTTGCACAGCCTCATCTTTTGTTGCTCATTGGGCAGATCTTTACAAGCAGGAGGAAAAATTTGCATTGGAGGCAGGAGCTGAAGCCATGAAAGATGCGGCTCTACACTTCCATCAGCACCAAGCGGAGGGACCTCAAGACACAGGAGTGGTCCTGCTTCAGTAGCTATCGCGGCTGTGTACGGCTAGTGTGTAGCCTCGCGTTAAACATAGTAGGTCGGTTCAGTAGTCCTCTTAAGTTTTCTTGGTGAACCCGGAGAGGTTTGTTTTTGTGACTTTCTTGATCTCGTTTCAGATCCTTGGTATCTGAGTGATTGCTTGGTTTGTAATAACTATTAGATGGTGGATTGGTTGCTGGACAAACTCTGTAATTTCGTTGCTGTCAAAGGCAATGAAATTTGAGCGTAGCCCATTTTGGAAAAAAGACAACAAAGGAAACAAAGAAATTACGCCCCCACAACACTAAACACGACCTAAGGGAAAAAATTGGGTGCCCCCTGGGTGCACGCGCGCCCAGGTGCGCCCCCGCCGGATGACGTCTGCCATCTGATGTTGAGGACTCTGAGAGATCCTGCACCATTCCCCTTCGGCTCTCGGACGATCTTGCCCCCCGCTAGGCTGTGTCGCTCGAAAGGCTTCACCGCCGCGCTCGAGGTCAGCGGGCCTCGCGGCATGGCGACGGCGTACAGGGCGCGCTTCGTCGGCGGCCTCACGCTGTGACAGAACCACTCAAAATAATTCTGTATTATCGCCTAAGCCTGTCCATGTGGCCATTAAGCAATAATAAAGAACTATTCTGTCGCCTCTGCCGGGGCATGCCCCGTAAATCACTTACATAGGATCGAATTATGCGCTAAGCCCACACGAAGGCGGGACCAGAGTACAACATTACATTACATAAAAGATCAAGTACTTAAAATTACAAACCAAGTTTTGAGTACATAAAAGTAAACAAGGTTCAGAGATTTAGACAGCGGAAATTAAACTAAACGCATGATACACACAGGAGGCCATCCATGCATATCACTCCTCATCATCGTTTTCCCATTCAAGCTCCCAACCATCTGGAATAGAACCAGGCCAGATGGGATTACCTGAAAATAACAACAAAAGCAAGGCTGAGTATACTAATACTCAGCAAGACTTACCCGACAAAATAAAAGACACAGCCAGACATGCAAGGCTTTTTGGCTGGTGGATTTGTTTTGCCAAAAGCAACTAAGAGTTGATCCTTACTTTCAAATTTTAGCTCAAGTTTTAGTATGTTAACCATTCTAGGTAAGCACTTAGCTAAGCAAGCATGGTTGTACAAACAAGATTAATCATCCAACAATATTAATCCGAAATGTTCCATAAATAAACATGGGGTAGCCAGTGGTCAAGCCGACTCAGATAACGGTGAGTGACCGACGATCGATCGATTTATATCCTTGCAAGGTAAACCCAAGATACACGGAAGAAGGTAGACCCCAAGAAATCAAATAAAAGCGAATGCGGGATCTACCCCGACCAGGCGGTTCCCGTCATTCCCCAGATTAGGGACAGGCGCAACAGTCCTAAGTACAAGGTTACTGGAACGCCCTCACACGGCACGTCCAGGATCACACTTGCACTACCGGGAGCAAACCGGGAGAAGCATCTCAAGAGTAGTAACGATAAAGTCCCCGCACTGGTTCATTAGGTACTAGGCTTACCGGTCCCATTCCCGACAAGCACTTGGTACGTTCAATAGCTTAGACCAGCACCATGCTACTCGGTCGAGACCGAACCCATTGCTCTTACCACATGAGCGAGTCAATTTAACCAACTTATGATTCCAACATAAGCATCCTATATCTCGCGAGCAATGAGTCATTACTCGACTTGTACCGTGTCCTTAGAGCATGGCACTAGCATTCCTAACATACTAGTAAAAGAGCATAGGAGTCCTAAGGATCATGCATCTAGGTTTCAAAACAACTCCTGAAACTTAAATGCACAAAGTAACATTAAATGCTAAAAAGTAAGAGAATATAAGTTTTAATCCAAAAGGTTATATGTGACTCCGGTGCTTGCCTTCTTCTAAGTTAGCAACAGCCTTGGGCTCTTCCGGACTTTGGCCCGGGTCTTCTTGCACTACGGCGTAGTTAGCTTCCGCTGCTACCTCATCCTCCTGCACGAGCGTATACGTGCCGTCCGGGAGCTCTACACGAACGACATATGCACATGCATTAGGTTATCGTTATGATGGGAGAAAAAAAATTACCACCTAACCAACTCTTGTTGGCCACATATATCTATAACTATCTATTTTACTCATAACCATAAAAGTGGGTGTGTGGGGTGGAGCGGAGTTCATTTAATTCATTTTAAACGGTGACGGTGTACACATATACACTCAAATCAACTAAACAACTTCATAAAAACAGTAGGGGTGGTGATTGTGAACTTAAAAGAGAAACATAGCATGGTTTTGCTATTTAACTCTTTATTTACCAATTATTTTTATTAATTCATTAAAACAAGCCTATCAACCTTAAATCCAAATTAAAATAAAAACTCATCAAATAAATCCTAGCTTCTGCACAAAGCAAGATACACCTAATCTAAGCTCACACACCAAAATTTGGCTTAAGATCATTTATAAATTAATTCATATGAAAAAGACAAGTTTCAGCCTAGTAAATCACCATTAATTCATATAAAAAGATTTACTAAACTTTTTGATCTCAACTTTCTCCTACAGGGCATACATGTCAAATCTACGCCTCTGGCCAAAGCAAAGGTGCAGATTCAAATTATTTTTGAAAATTTGAATTTAAACTCCTACACAAGATTAATTCTAAAACACATGTCAAAACATATCCTAAAATCACATCCATTCAACCAGAGGCACTATTCATCAAGACAAAGCCCTAGGGTGCACTGGTGCTTAAAAAAAGTTTACTAAAGGGGCTATAAAAAGCATCAAGATTAATCTAGCATAGAGCTTACATAAATCATAATTAAAGATTTACACATCAAACTCATGCCAACTTTGTTCACAAATCTACACATGCCATAAAGAGCAACATATCCAAAATTCAACTTCATAGCATGTGTATATTTTAAACTACACTAAAAACATCTCAAACTAAGTTTGAATTTTTATTGAAAAACTACACAGAAAAACCATATACATGCTTTCTAGAAAAGGTAGGTTTCTTCACCAGGAACGCAACAAAATTGGATTTGAATTTTTATGATTTTTCTACAATTTGCTACGAATTTTCTACGGTTCAGCTGAAAACCCTAAACTGCTTTTACAACCGGGTCCTTACATAAAAACTCAGAATTACGAAGAGGCCCTTACTTTACACAAAGGACCCTAAACAAAACGCAATCATTGCATTCCTACCCTTGCCGGCGCAGGGCCAACCTCTGGCGGCCGGAGGAGCGGCGGAGGGGCGTGGGTGAGCGGCTGTAGGGCACTAGCAGGTCCACGCGGTGCTCTAGGTGTGCTCAGACCGGCTGGCGGAGCCGTCGACGAGCTTCCCGGCGGCGCGCAGGGGCGGCCGTCCGCCGGAGCCGGTGTGCCGGCGTCCGAGACCCAATTCACGGCCGAGGCGGGCGGGAAAAGAAGCAGGGGGTCCAGGGAAAGGAGGAGGAGCGGCCGGGCAGTGCTGGGCTGGTGCGGAAAGGCGAGCTCGACGGCGGCGCCAATGGACAGCGGCGGCGGACTGCTCTGTTTCGGAGTTCGGGAAAGAGGAACGACGATGACTTGGCTTGGCTTAAGTAGATGACGACGTACACGACGAGGTTGAGACGAGGCGTCCAGCGCGTGCGCGGCCACTTGGCGCACTGCATGCGCGGGCGCGCGGCGCTGCGCGGCCCCGCGATGGCGCGTGGCCGGCCTGGGCCCGCAGCCTGTCGCGCGTGCTTCCTGGGCGCGGCTCACGGCGCATAGGCGGGCGGAGGCTCCACCGAGCGTGAGCTGTCTACGGCGAGGGACTCCAGGCGTCCGTACGCCGGACAGCCATGCTGGCGCCACGTGGGCGGGCGGACGGGCGCGCGCGCTCGAGCCAGAGCGCATTTACGCGTAGAACGCGGCGGCACGACGGCCGACACCCACTTTTTATTTTCATTTGCCCGTATTCGAAAATGCTAAACTCCGAAATTTTGAATACAACTCGAAAATATCCAAAAATAAAAGTTGTAGAGCAAATAACCAGCTCCAACTTTTACAAAGGCTGACCTATCAAAATCTCAAGAGATTTGGAGATAAACTTGCTTGAAGTTACTGTTTTTCTTGGCTCGGTCAAACTGTTTAGCAGAGCTTTGACTGAGTTTTTGAAGGTTTAAACCTCAAAATTTGAAATGCCAGTAATTGAATGAAATGTGTTCCCGGAAAAACTGAGCAACTTTTATATTGGCCGAATTTGAAGTTCTATAGCGAAATTTGGAGAACGTGCAAGAAAATCAAATCAGCCTTTTAGGATCAATAGGGGTTTGACCTAGAAATAAGACTTTGACCAAGGTCATTTGTGCAAAAGTGTAACAAATCATGTCAAACATGCTTAAGAGGTAATTAACCTTGATTAACATAGTTAATTAATGTCATTAGCACATTTAAACATCAGGGATGTTACAGCCTACCCCCTTAAAAGAAATCTCGTCCCGAGATTAGGAATTAAAAGATGCAAGCAGGGAAAAGAACTTACGGTGTCTCGATTCAAGAAAACCCGGATAATTCTCATTGAGATAATGTTCAGTTTTCCAAGTAGCTTCATCGACATGGTGATGACTCCACTGGATTTTATACATCTTCACGGATTGTCTTCGAGTCTTTCTTTCCTTAATATCAAGAATCCTTAGAGGATGTTCGACGACAGATAGATCCGGTTCAATCCAAGCATTAGCTTCTTCAATGACTTCCCTGTCCGGTTTATTAGCACATCTTCTCAATTGGGAGACATGAAACACATTGTGCACAGCAGAGAACCGATCAGGGAGTCAAATACGATACGCCACTGGCCCACAGACTTGAAGGATCTCATATGGACCAATGTAGCGAGGAGCTAGCTTTCCTTTCACAATGAACCTCTGGACACCCTTGGTTGGCGAAACTTTTAAATACACAAAGTCACCAACTTTGTATTCCCTATGTGCCTTTCCCTTGTCATAATGACTCTTTTGTCTTTCTTGAGCAATTCTCAAATTTTCCTTGATTACTCTCACTTTTTCTTCGGCATCCTTCACTAAGGCTGGACCAAAGAATTTTCTCTCCCCGGTCTGTGACCAGTTCAAGGGAGTACAACATCTCTGTCCATAAAGAGCCTCAAAAGGTGCCATTTTCAAGCTGGCTTGATAACTATTATTGTAAGAAAATTCCGCCAACGATAGACACTTGTCCCAACTTTTATCAAAGTGTATAACACAGGCTCGCAACATGTCCTCTAGAATTTGGTTCACTCTTTCGGTTTGACCATCTGTCTGAGGACGATAAGCTGAACCTCGTATGATCCTGGTGCCAAGTGACTTATGTAATTGGTCCCAAAAACGTGACACAAAGAGAGATCCCCTATCAGAAATGATGGTCTTAGGAACACCATGCAAGCGAACAATGTGCTCAATGTAAAGACTTGCATAATCTTTGGCATCATATTTAGTGTGGACGGGGATAAAATGAGCAGTCTTTGTCAACCTATCCACAATAACCCAGACGGAATCATGATTTCTAGATGTGAGTGGAAATCCGGACACAAAGTCCATACTTATGTCATCCCACTTCCATGAAGGTATAGGTAGGGGTTGAAGAGTACCGGAAGGTTTCAAATGACTTGCTTTAATTCTTTGACAAGTATCACATTCCGACACATATTTGGCTATGTCCACCTTCATATTGGACCACTAAAAATTCTCCTTTAAGTCTTGATACATTTTACTACTCTCAGGATGGATAGAGAATTTTGAGAGATGACCCTCATCAAAGATTTCCTTTTTCAACTCCCAATTATCTGGAACAACAAGGCGTTGTCCAAACCAGACTATGTCTTTCTCATTCTTCCGGAAGCAATCATACTTAGGATCTTTTTCTAACAATTTTTGTTTGATCAAAAGAATACCCTCATCTTGAAGTTGAGCCTTAACAATTCTATCAAATAGGTCAGACTCAGCGGAAATAGCATTTAGGCTTCCTTGTTCAACAATTTCCAAGTTTAGCCTTCTCAAATCCTCACATAGAGTGTCATTATAAGGTTCCATTGATAGGCAATTGCAGTGAGCCTTGCGGCTAAGAGCATTTGCAACTACATTCGCCTTTCCCGGATGATAATGGACCTCAAGATCATAATCTTTTATTAACTCCAACCATCTTCTTTGCCTCATATTTAAATCAGATTGAGTGAAAATGTACTTGAGGCTTTTGTGGTCAGTGAAGATATTGCAGCAGGTTCCTATAAGGTAATGCCTCCACATTTTTAAAGCATGAACAACCGCTGCTAGCTCTAAGTCATGTGTGGGGTAATTCTTTTCATGAGGGCGAAGCGCTCGTGAGGCATAGGCAATAACCCGATTTTCTTGCATAAGAACACAGCCAAGACCCTTGCCTGAAGCATCACAATAAACTTCATATGGCTTTGATACTCTCGGATCGCTCAATGTGTATGATTCCTCACCAAGGCATTGATTTGCCTTCTTTCACCACCTACTTCTAATAAGCTGATATGTGGAGCTATAGGTAGGGAAAATATGTGGCATACCTATTTCTCATATATTGTCGAGTCGAAAACCGGATCCTTGGGAGAACAAGTCATACACCCTGATAAAGATGTGCAAAAGTTTGTGTATGGTGGATGGATAATGAACTCCTATTTGCATGATTTTACTCTCCTCCTTTTCGAAATTTTCGAGACTTGGGCTATGTCTTTTTCTCTCTCTTTTTTTTATGATCATAGCCCATAGTCCTTGCTGAATATTTTTGGAGGGAGAGTAATCATGAACATGCGCGGAGCTTTATTTTGTGGAATGGATGGGGGATGGATGAAATGATGGTTGCTAACTTCCAGTGTAGAAGTTTTGCAAAGGGTGGTGTGTACGTGATCTTGATCATCGGAGTAATGACAAGTTTACTCACCGAGGGTCACAACAATTCGACAAGACTCAATAAAGAAATCAGGTAGCATATGTGGAAATTAACAGAAGCTAAGATCTACATACGGCCTTGGATATGAATTTCTTATCATTGAGGAACTTATCATTATAACATTTTTCAAAAGAAAACTCTGGATATCGAACATCACTTAGTACTAGCTCATAGCAACTCTATTATACCATATCATATCTCGCAACAACTTAGGCAAAGATCATGCTTTTGCTACCCACAAATTTCAAGCTTAGGTTCGATCATACTAGCCAACAAACTCAAAACTTGGATAGGATACTAAGCTGTAAACAAGGCATACAAGAGGAATAAATGGAGTAACTATTCATCATTTCAACCATGGAGAATAAGAACACTCTTAGCGCGCATATGAAAACAAACTAATTTAAGAAAGCAAATAAATATTTTTGGTCTTTTTAACTTTTTAGATTTTTATGTGTTTTTAGCATGTGGGGTTCTGAAAACAAGAGAAGATACAAGTTACCTCAGAATGGGGGTCCTCCCCCAAGCTAGCTTCAGGCTCACTGTTGCGGAGGGTGGTATCCCATCCACGCGTAGTAAGCCCTCTGCTCCTCCAACTGTCGTAGCTAGCTCTACTCCATGGTGTGAAGTCTCTCGCCAGTCATACGCTGCCAGTCTCGACTGGACTCAGCCTGCTGGTGCACTGTCTCCTCCATGGTACCGACACGGATGTTGAGCTCACTCATTTGCTGAGTGAGGGTGGCCCCACGAGATGACGAGCGCAACCCGGACGATGAGGACGAGTCCCCGTAGGTAGCACCAGCGGGCCTAACCCACTCGCCACTCCCTGCACTAGCCCAGGTCGAGCTACTCGCACCCGGCTGACTCATGGGTTGGTCCCAATCAGGGGCATATCCGGGTGTAACTCCAGACATGTACCCGGCCGAGGCCCATGCTCCAGACAGCGTTGGGGTAGGCTGAGGCTGAGGCGACGGCTGTGGTGACGGCTATGGCGGCAGATGTTGTGGCGGTTGCTGTGCTGTCGCTGCCCTCCTCGATGCACTCCAAGTGTCCCTGTCTCCAGAAACACTCGAGTGACGAGGTTCCTCAAGAGGAACGGTCAGTGGCCCTTGGCCATACAAACGGAAATCTGGGTTAGGTAACCGAATCTGGTTTGCATGGCTAGGGTAGAAGAAAACCAAAGAATCATCTGAGCCCTTTTTAAGAGTATGTCCTTGAATCAGATACGCCTCATCTATCATGGCCCGGGGAGAATCAATGTAGGGAACGTTAGCCCCTTGGGTAATACCAAGACTCGAAATGATACGTGTGATCAGAGACGTACACTCAATAGAACCCGTCATCCTAATATTTGTCAACTACTGCCGAATCATAGCTTGCACTGGGGAGATTTTGATTCGTCTGACCGTGGCATATAATATCCTCATCTCATCTGTGCGCACGGTTCGAACATCATCCCTTGGAAAGAGAGTGATGGCGAGCCACTTGTGCCACAGTCGGAGAGTGGGATGCGTGATATCGTTGCACTGAGGTGCTAACTTGCCACGCACAAGCCGACCAGAAAGCTCTTCCCAAAAATTGTCTCGAATAAAATCGCTGCAAGCTTGATCGAGAGAAATAGCACAACGATGATGAAAACTGAGCGCCTGACTAAGATCTGGCCATGAGACTCGATACGACGTTCCATGGAAACGAAACGTAATACCGGTCTCATCCTCCCGAAGATTACAGAGGAACTGGATGGTGAGAGGCCTAGAACCGATCTCCCACACCGGAACAAAGTTCTCCAAACCAAGAGCATGCCAAATGGAATCGAACTCAGAGTCCATACCTATTTTCTCGAGAAGGGCCGAGTCGAACTCCTTGGTGTTGGCGAAGACTCGATCCTTGATGAGAGCGTAGGCTTGTCTCTCCCTGTCGTCCCTCAAGATGATGAAGGCGGCATCGACGTCGAACACTCCTTCGGCTTGTGGCGTGGGTAGCTCCTCTTCTTCCTCTTCTTCACGGTCGGTTGACATTGGACTCGGTGTAGCTCCGGAGTGGCGAGACGAGCCCTCTCCGTCTCTAGAATGGCGTGAGCGGGTCACCTTCCGGTACGCACCGGCAATCCAACTCATCTTGCACAACAATGGGACAACACGAGCAACTCGGTGATGGGTTAGTGAAATCAAAATGAAATCCTTACCGAGCTTGCTCCACCAATATTCAATATTCAGCGACAAATTGGAGAGAGTGCTTGACACTTCCACTTGAGCAAGAAATCCAAGAAAACCAAAGAGCAAGAGCAAAGAGGGAGAGATGGTGATGGAAATGAGTGAATGGGTCAAGAAACCCCTTAATCCCCCTTCTATTAATAGGCAACCGAGCCAGGCACCGGGTAGAGGACAAGGGCAACGGCTAGGAGCCGTTGGAGGAGGCGGGGCCCACATGACCGTTGGCCAGGGTCGGCCGACTCCAGGGGTCGGCCGAACCCCTACCGGGCCCGCCTGCCTCCAACTTTTTGCAACGGCTCTATAACGGTTACCTGATGTCCTGCCCAGATGTCTAGGTCCAGATTCGCCCAAAATTTTGCTCGAACAATTTTTCTAGGATTTTCCACTCAAAGATTTATTTTCAGAATTTTTATTTGAAAAGGAAATTTGGCTAGAAAAATCTAGCATGCAGATGCAAGGTTAGAAAATTCAAATATGCATTTGGAAAAAATCAAATAAAATTTTGAAAGGGAAACATGAGATAATTACCAATTTTACCTTTTGGCAAAAAGGACTCATCTTTTTAAGTCTGAGAGTGAGACTTTTCTCGGCAATCAATTCCACTCGTCACCGCATTCCCGAGAAATAGATGGAGATGACCTCTGTATTTCCTGCCACACCTTTCTTGTTTCCTTAGGCTTTGTTGGAGTGGTGGGAAGTCGCGGGGGCTGTGGCTCCGTCCGTGCCCCTGATTGCTCATTTTTGCCCTGCAGTGTATAGCATTTATCTTTTGTTGCCTGAAATCGGAACATCAAGTTCCTCTTCCCAATGCGGAATCGGATCGTTCCGGCTCTGACATTGATCCTTGCGTTGGCGTCACTTAGGAATGGTCTCCCAAGAATGAGGGGCATTCCCTCATCATCTTGCATATCAAGGACCACGAAATCCGCGAAGATGCATGAACCTTGGACGAATACCACTAAGTTCTCTACTATCCCCTCTAGATATCGAATCGATGCATCAGCAAATTGGACAGTCTTCGCAGTTGGAGTTAGAGCTGGATATCCCAATTGTTCAAACATGGCCTTGGACATAAGATTAACACTTGCACCAAGGTCGCAGAGAGCATGCTTAATCTCCTGGTAATATATCTTGCAGGTGATAGCCGGATAACCTGGATCTTTTTTGTGTGTGATTGTTGAAGATTCCCATGGTCAAGTACCTGCTGTATAGGCTTCTCTACATAGTCAGTGGCTTGTGCCCGCCTAGATGACTTACCCCATCTGGTGGACACTACACAAACATTTTCGCAGGAAGATACGGGTTGCCCTGGGATCTTCCCGTCGTCAGCAGAGGGAACCAAAGCAACTAATTGAGCCAACTGGGTTTTTATCATCTTGTTAAAGCTCAACTGGTTTTTAAGAGCAGAAGAAAGGCTATCAATTTTAACATTAAGGCTCTCGAGAGCCTTATCATAGGCAGCTGTTTTCTTATTAAAGCTTTCATTAATCTTAGCTTGCCCAAAAACTAGATCTTTCAAGGAAGGTTGGTTTGGGTTGAAAGAATTACCTTGATTACCTCCTTGATAATAAGGGCATGATTGATTCCACGTTTGACCTCCTTGTGGACGATAACCGTTGTTGTTGCCGTTCATGTACATCACATCCTCCTGAGTAGCAGGGCAGTAATTCCCTGAATGCCCAGTATTACCACAGACTTCGCAAGTCATGCGAGCATCCATAGCTTGAGTAGTGGTGGCCATGGCGGCCTTCTCATTGGCTAGATCATCCATTCTCTTCATCATTAGGTCCATCTTGGCGTGCAACATATCCGCTTCCTAGACGGTATGTGTACCCCTTTGACGTGGCTAGAGTCGATCATCACTCCACCCTTGATTGGTAACCATCTTCTCAATCAGTGTAGTAGCTTCAGTAATAGTAAGAGAGAAGAAGGCCCCTCCAGCTGCAGCATCAATATGGCCTCAGGCTGTCGGAGTCAGCCCATTATAGAAACTCTGAAGAATAAGCCAGTTGTCCATCTCATGATGAGGACATGCCAGGATGTACTCCTGGAGCCTCTCCCAAGCTTCTGGGATAGTCTCATTTGCTGCTTGCTGGAAACTTGAAATTCACCCCCGAAGGACATTGGTTTTGCTCAATGGAAAGAACTTCACGAGGAATTCTGCGGAGCACTTTGCCCAAGTGTAAATCTCTGCACGGTTAGCATAGAACCACTGCTTCGCCTTTCCCAAGAGTGAGAAGGGAAACAGTCGCAGACGAATAGCATCTTCCTCCACTCCTCGTATAGTGAAGGTACTGCATAGTTCCAGGAACTACTGCAGGTGGGCGCTCGCGTCTTCATTAGGCTTGCCACAGAATGGGCTAGCCTATACCATCGTAATTAAGCCAGTCTTGATCTCGAAGTTTCCATTCCCAGTGTTGATCACAGGGCCTGTCGGCACCTGGTCAGCAGAGGGAGCGGAGTACTCGCGGAGAGTCTTCTCAACAAGGTTGGCCATGGAAGTTGATGTGGACGGCACAAAGGAAGCCGGATCGACTTCCGAATGATCACGCGAAGGAGAGCCGAAATGAGTTCGTGCCTTCCTTACGAGTGACTCAGGATCTTCAGTAAAATTTGGTGTTAAGTCGAAATCAGTCATGCACTACCTGTCTTCACCATTAATAGACAAAGAAGACATTCCAAGTTAGCCTGCATTGAGAACTGTTTTATTCCTGTCTTGATTATAAACATATGCAAAGTTTGATATGTCATCCTTAAGCCTTACCCGGCAACAGCGCCAGAAATGCTTGTTGACATTTCTTAACGCAATCACCTAAGAACGGGTTTGGAACCCATCCTGGTAACATCGCCAGAAATGCTGGTTGGTAATTCTTAACGTTACAAGAGTTCGCAAGTGCACGGAAGTACGATTGTAGCATTTCCCCGAAGGAGTATTCCAAAGGGTATCGAATCCAAGGAAGGCATTGGCGGATTTACAAGCTCAACACTATTGCAATGAGTATAGATCATAGACAGAAATAATTCAGACACTCAAGTGCAGGGGTAAAATATGATAATAGGGGTAGTGTGATCACACACACACTCACTCTCTCTCTAAGGGGTCCTAGGCATAGGAGGCAACATACGAGTTAGTTCTAGGTTCTTATGTACTATACACACAAAGCTGGTAGGAACGAGTTAGATACACTAGCGTTGAAGAACATTACTTAAGCACCCAGCTACCACGGGGAGCTAACCTCTCGCGTTGCTTCTGCACAACTCCGGTTGTTAGATTTTAGACTCCTACAGCTTATCCGAACGCGGGGGATTTCAGAGGACCAACGGCTGTCACTACCGCGGCCTACCCCAAGACAAACCGTGGGATAAGCTCATAAGTAAGGTAGCTACGCAACCCAAGCACCATGCTTACGTTGTTAGCCGGACTTGACCGGCCCGGGATATTGTGACGTAGGTCAAGCCACCAGATAAACCATCCAATTACACCGAGTACCGTAGCTTAAGCACAGACTTCATACACAGTCATGTCATCTAATTAGATCAAACCAGGTTAGGTAAACAAATGTATTCGTGTTTTCCTATGTCTGTTCAACTGGATCAAAGGGTCGTGTTCGCGAAGAACACGAGCCTCTAACTTATGAACAAGCACCAGAAACATGTGGAAGTCACCCGTCAAGTGGATCGAAAGGCCTTGTTCATCAAGAACAGGAGCGTCTAAATGATGAACAGGTGAAGAACACACGAACAAATCACTCATGTATACTAACACAACTTTATATGAAATAGCTGAATAACTGAAGTAGATCAAAGTCATATAAATGAAATAAGATACAAGAGAACTCATACCTAGATCCCAAAGTAGACTTGGAACCTGAATTAGAACTACTCTAGCCAACCTCCTAGCCTTGAGACTAAAAGTGAGACAGGTGTTGCAAGTGTGGATGTCTCATAAGTGAGCCCCCTCTCCTTCTATTTGTAGGCCCGGGCACCGGTGAGGAATGGATGCAAACACCCCGGGGATGGCGCCTAGGACCAATGGGCAAACACCACGTGGAAGGCCTTGAGTGGCGGCCACAAGGTCGGTTCGACCGACCTGTGGGGTCGGCCGACCCCTTGTGGGCCCCACTCGTGGTGTGCTTCCTCCTGGAGGCTGTCCCATGGGTCCTTAGGTCAGTTCCCAGTGTCCACCTTGTTTTGGCACGATTTGCATGCCTTTGTGGGCCCATGGATCCATGTGACGTCAACGTGTCACACTCTGATTCGTCGGGGGTTGCTTCACTTGGATTGCTTGCATGGCATGCATGCATGGCTCCCTAGTTGGTAGTTGTGCATGCATGGCATCCTTGTTGGCAGCCAACCTAGGATGAGGTAGTGTGGCATGGACCATAGAAGGTGAGTTTGTCACTCTTTTCCTGCTTATTTTCCTGCAATCAAATAATCTCCAAGGACAAGTGGAACTACATTATTCCTAACTAAATACGTGTTAGAAATGCCTTATGCTCCTTTATTCATGAGTATATTGACGGCTAAAGTAGGTACTTAACAGCCGTCAACAATACCATCCTTGTCATCCCTAAGTCTAGAGAAAGCATAATTGACGAGTTTTTACTTAGGAATGTTACCCTTTGGACAATTCTTCCTCTCATGTCCCTTTGATCGACAAGTATAGCAAATGTGGCTTTTGTTCTTGTTTGTTGGAGCATTGACCTTGTCTTTGCCAACTTGTTCCTTTTTATTCTTGTGACTTGCTGTAGAAGCTTGAGTGTACTGGATATGCACTTGAGGCACTGCAGCTACCAAAACCGGTCGGACCGGTTTCCCAAACCGGTCAGACCAGTTTGGTGGAGACAGTACCCCTGTCATCTGTGGACATGCCTCAATGAAGTGTCTGTGTTGCTTGAACTTGTAGAATATCCTTTTTCTTAGTTGCCTTTGCCTTTTCTTCTTGCCTACGAGCTGAGAAGAGCACATAGATGCATAGTGCCCCATGTTTGAGGACTTGAAGCATTGTATGTGATCAAGCTTCTTTTTCTTGATTCCTTGAGCCTTGTGATTGTTCCCTTCCTTTTTCAGTCGAAGGGTTGAGCTAGTGCGGTTTGAACCCTTCTCAAGCTTTTTCAGCATGTTGTCACGGTTATCTTGAGAAAGTTGCACTTGACTCTTCCCTTTCAACTTACACACATCTTTCTTAAGCTTTTCAACCTCTTGCTTGAGTTGATCATTTTCTTGCACAAGGAGGTCATCACAAGACTCTACAAGTACATGGTCAATAATAGATTAGCTTGCTTGAGAACAACAATGTTTAGTACAAGACAATTCAATATTGACATGTGAGCATGTGCATGTGTGTGTGAGAGGTTGAGTGGATGTTACCGATGAAAGCACAACCTCATGAGCTACTTCTAGACAAGAATATGATTCCACAAGTATATCATGAGAGCACTCAAGCTCCTTGTGACATGCTTGCAAAGTCATATGCTCGCTAGTGAGCTTTTCAAGCTTATCATTGAGCACTTTCTTTTCTTGCTCCAAAGATGCTACACATGTAGACAAGTTAGTAGCACGAGCAACTTTATTTTGCAAGACATCATAGTTATTGACCAAGGTAGAGTGTGAGAGTTTGAACGTTTCAAGCTTTTGAGTTAGAGACTTTATGATTTCAACTTGATCTTCAACTCTCTTTGCCATTTGATCCTCCTTGGTTTCCTTGCTCTTTTTGGCCATCAAGCACTTGTGATCATCAACATTAGGAGTTGAGGACCTTGTAAGCACAGACACTTGTCTTGATCGCCTTCTTGAACACTTGTTACCCTTTCTTGTTTTCTTCCTGTGAAAACCGGTCAAACCGGTTTCAGAAACTGGTCAGACCGCTTTTTCCACTGAGTCACCCATCTTGCCTTTCTTGCTTTGTGAGTCCATGGGTGAGGTCGCAAGAGGATCAGTGTAAGCTTCTGAGGTGGAGCACTCTTCTAAGGGTACACTTTTCACTTGATCCTCACTTTTTGACGGCCTGCTATGCTCAAACCCCAAATCTTCATCTTTACTTTTGATTTCTCTTTTCTCATCATTCTTGGCTAAGATGTCATTTAGAGCACATGAGATGAGTGGTTTGCAGCTGTGGCTTCTTCTTGCCTACTTGCTCTATGATCTTGATCTTCACATTTGGGCTTGTCATAGACGTCTTGGAAAATTTTCCAAATGTCATGTGCATCAATTATATCATCACATATTAATTCCTGCACATCACAACTCAATGTACTATGAATATAATTAGTAACTTGAGCATTAAGGTGCCAACATTCTAAATCCTCTAGAGATAAGATTGACAAGTCAATGTTGTCCACTCTAGCGTGAGGCGGAAGAGTGCTAGCAACAACAACCTGCTCAACATGTGGACCCAAGGTCCTAATTCCATTAAGTACATGAGCTGACCAAGAATCATAGTTTGAGCCACCTAGAGCTAATGGCTCAAACGATACCTCATATGTTGTCGACATCTTTTCTCCAAGCGGTTAAGCTCGAAACGGAGTTCCAAAGCTCTGATACCAATTGAAAGGATCTTTATGTCATCTAGAGGGGGGGTGAATAGACGAATCTGCACTTATTAAAACTTTCAACCCACAGTTAGTACAGAAACTGGTCAGACCGGTTTCCCAAACCGGTCAGACCGGTTTGCCACAGAAGGCACTGTCCAAAACTGAAATTCCCTCTACGAGTTCTAGCATAAACCAAACTTGGTGTAGGACTTCCACAAGTGTTTCCAAGGGTTTCAATGAAGTCCATGCACACAGCACAAGCACACCAAAGTAGATCGAAATAGAAGTACAAAGAGTATGCTAGAAAAAACTTAAGGTAAAGCAAGCAAGATATAAAGAAAGTAAGAGCACGAAAGACACCGGATTTATCCCGTGGTTCAGCTCGCCATAAAGGCTGGCCTACATCCACGTTCTTGAGGTGAGCCACAAGGGCTTTGGGATCTCTTTCAATCCGCTCCTCTCTCATACCTATCACCAAGGCAATAGTTGGAGTGTTCCACTATCTTTGATTTGCAATTACAAACTTCTTGGAGCTGCCACACAATGATCGGGAGCTTCCAAGCGACTTCTAGCCGTCTAGGAGCCAAGGGCTCCAAGAGTAACAAATGCTTCTCAAGATGTTCAACAAGATCAGCAGGTGCTCAAGATGTGGGAATGCTCACTAGGATTCACAAAGTTCTCACACAAGTAACTCTCTCAACCCAACTCAAGCATAGGGCACTAAAGGCTTGAATCTCACTTAGAGAGGTTGGGGAGAGCTCAGCTGGGGTTCTGGAAGGTGTTAGAAACGTGGAGAACCAGCCGCCCCACAAAGAGGAGCTCATGGGTATAAATACCCAACTCTTACAAAACTAGCCGTTAGACTGTCAGACAAAACCGGTTAGACCGGTTTGCCAAACTGGTCAGACTGGTTTTCAAATCAACTAGCCATTGGACGGTGTTAGTGCCAAAACTGGTCAGATCGGGTTAGGCCAAAGAACCCCACCAAGGTTAGATCTCACGTGTTAGTCTCTCATGGGTTCACTTGAGCACTATTTGATGTTTGTTGTCTAACCAAGATTGCATCCCTCTTGATAGTACGGCACACCTAAACTCAAGACAAAAGATAAACACTAATTAATCCACTTGAGCTTGCTTCAACAAGAATGATGCCAGACTTGATCTTTAATATCTTGAGGGCTTCCAACAATGTAAACCAACTGAGCACATGTATTGAGTGTAGAGATAGAAGCATGTGCTCTAGCATATCCACCTTGAGATAATGACTTAGAATTCTTCCATAGAGTAGTGTAGCATTATTGAATTCTAAAGCCATTCCAATTTATCAATCACAACACTAAATGCAAGCCATTGCTTTCCTCGGTAGGATTGGATATGATACTTCGAAATCCCTTGACACCATCAACTTCACTTTAGCAACTTGCTCATGGTCGCTATCCATAGCTTTTGCTTGGTTCCTCATTTTAGCCATCTTGATTTCTTCATCACTTATCCTTGCCACAATTGAGTCAAGCTTTGCATCAAAGAGAGAGTTCCATTTGAGATGCCACTCAAATAGTTGTTCTTTGATTGATAAGAAATATCCTTGCTTTCCAAACTTCCATTTGTAGGTCCATCAACTAGGAGATAGCTAAATGTCCTTTATCAAAGCTCTTCTTGAAGTCTTGCAAACAAAAACCTTTTTGTATGAATCAACAATCCCTTTTTGACATTGGAGTGAAATCCACTTGATATCATACTCGGAGAAACTCTTGTATAGATCATCAAGTTCCTTCTCATATCGAAAATGAAATCCCCTTGATGCTATACTGTTGGGTATTTTAGCGTCACACAAATAAATCCGCAAGCGCACGGATACCGTTGTAACATTCACCTCAGAGTATTCCAAGGGTATCGAATCCAAGGGAATAGTGTGCACTAACTTCGTACTAGTCTGTCCAAGGACACACCCAGATAAAAGGCAAGGATAGAGAGGATTCCTAAAGATAGCACTATAGATGAGATTAAAGGTCGATCTCTAGATAGAACTTGGCTTAGGGTACCGATAGCCCTGACTTAACAGGCGACTCCGGTACGTGGATCTATGTGGAATGGAGCTCTGACTATATCCAGCTGTGAGGATCAACGAGGGCCAGACGGGCTGTTACCACCACCTGGACTGCCTCTACCTAACCTTGGGATAAGCCGAACGAATGATAACCGGTAGCGTGACAAAACGTCTACGCTGTGGTTACTACCGTAGCCAATGAACTACGGCACTCTGTACTTATAGAACTACGACCACAGAAGAGAACTGATCTCACTCACTACAGGTACTACTAGCTTATACTAAAGGCATACAAGAGAGTACTCAACCCTGTAGTATGCTTCGAATGTATACAAACGACTTGCAGCAGACGAACACATAAACCCAGGATCTACGCATTAGCAGAGGAAAAAGTCTACTCATGCAACCTAGCACAAACTATTAGAAAGGAATCACGAACACACTTTATTCTAATCAGAGCATACAAGCATGTCCACTTTATTCTAAAAGACTAATCATACAAACAGGATACAAACTTGTGCACCTAATCAACTAGATCGAGGGGTCGTGTTCGTGAAGAGCACGTGCCTCTAAATGATGAACAGGTGAAGAACACAAGAACATATCACTTGCACTTTGGTCTAAATAGAAAATGCAGAAATACTCACTTTACTCTAATTGAAGAACGAGCATCCATAGAGGTAC
Organism: Cenchrus fungigraminus; assembly: GCA_036936925.1. Lineage (NCBI taxonomy): Eukaryota > Viridiplantae > Streptophyta > Magnoliopsida > Poales > Poaceae > Cenchrus > Cenchrus fungigraminus. The sequence continues at coordinate 109,236,887 of CM072779.1, forward strand.
ATCCCTTTCACTCTCTCCCTAGCTTTGATCTAATCAACTACCCCACACTTACACTCTAGAAGGAGGAGAGGAGAGCCTCTCCTCTCAAGAGAGAAAATGAGAGAGGAGGAGAGGAGTTGTGTGTCCTATTCTTTACCCCCTCCACTTCTATTTATAAGCCAAGGAGAGTAGGAGGAGCCCCCTTGGCTGCCATGGGCACCACCAATAGGGTGGTGACACGTGGCAAAGAGGAGTGGGGGCCAAGTTGGTGTATCTTCCATGAGAAGGAGCTGCAGGATCCCGGAGGAATATTCGGGCAAGTACCTAGCATCGCCTTTGGTTCGTCACGACAAACCGACACGTGGAAGGGCGACACGAGGGGCGACAAAGTGGGGGGGTTGGCCGACCCCTAGGTAGCTCCCCTCGCACCGTCTTTCGTCCAGGTGACTGCTAGGTGGGTCCTCAGGCGTGTATGAGTGTGTATGCGGTGTTTTTAGCTCGTCTCTGTGGGGATGTGGGCCCTTGAATCCCCGTACTGGCTCCTGATTGGTCGAAGGTGTGTTTCCTTGGATCGGTGATGTGTCATGGACACATGGCATCCAACGTGGCAACACGTCACCACGTGGTCTGGTGTGGGTCCCACCGGGCCCACATGATATCAAGATGGTGATCTTGTCTTGTGCATATCTCTTTCATCCGGACTCAGAAGTAGACAAATGATATATCCATTTCGATCGTCTTGACGATCCCGTCGCAATGGTGCAGACTAAATTGGCATTTGAAGTTGTTTATGATGACGTCCTTTAATAGCCATTGGATTACTTGCTCTCAATTGTACCAATTGGCACGCAATTCGGTGCATCCTGCAACAAAAGCTAGAATCACCAACACTTGTGGAAATCATCAGTATCAAGCCCTATTCTAGTGTTGATGATCCTTTTACCATTAGATTATGCAGGTATTGACGGTGTAAAAGTAGCACTTAACAGCCGTCAATGACACCCCCACACTTGACCTTTGCTCGTCCCGAGTAAAGGGAGTCAGATCAAGGTGAGACATGATATCCAAAGGTATGAAGCGAGCATAAGAGATATTCCAAACCATACCTTGTACTTGTGAACTCTGAAGTGTCTATCATGCTATCTTGGGTAGTTGAGGAATGGAATGGTTATGAATCAAATCACTCATGCTCATCATGTTAAGTAACTTGGGGTTTTGCAATAAATTTTCAAAACAAAACCTTGCTTAGCTCCTCATTTGATTCTCTCAGATCGCTCAATGTCTATATGTCCTCACCAAGGCATTAGATTGCTTTTCTTCATCCTACTTCTAATGATGGCTATATGTGGAGCTCAGGGTAGGATAAAGGATAAAGCATACTTGCATCACATATATTGCAAAGACAAAAACTGGATCCACAGAGAAAACTTAAATCATATCATCAGATCATGATGTGCACGTGTATGGATATGGTGAGTATGGTAAGGTGGATACTAGGCCCGGAATGGGTGCTAGATATTACCATACTTGTATGATGAGAGTTGGTAGATGGTAAGGTGGACACTAGCCCCGGAATGGATACTAGTTATTACCATCTAAGTTATGCAACTCCTTTTTGCATGACCATCTCTCTCCTTTTTCTCCTTTATTTTGGACATGGGCTATTCTTTCTTTCCTCTTTTTTTCGTCATGCTTTTTGAGCATGTCTTTTCTCTTTTCTCTTTTTTTTCTTCTCTCTTTTTTTCATAGCCCATGTCTCTTTTTGAAGGATACTTTTGGAGGGAGAGGTCACACCACATATGGAGTTTTATTTTCACGAAATGGATGAATGGTACAATGCTAACTTCTAGAGTAGAAGCATAGCAAGGGGAAGTAGGTGGTGTGCACATGAATCTTGATCATGAGAGTAATGAAAAGAATTCTCACAAGGGTCACAGGATTTGACAAAGCTCAAAGTAATAACAAGCGGCATATGAGTCTAAGGTTTTCAAGATAACTCATCATATGGCTTTGGTAGGACTTTGGCTTATCAAAGAGGAGCTTTGCAAAGGGTTTTCAAGTTTTCAAATAAAATTCCCAAGCACTCAAACATTCAGAGAGAAGATCATATCGTCAAACCATATCACAAACATCAACTACTTAGATGAGCATGAGTTCCCTAAAAGATTTTTGTTCACAAGCATCAAGATGTTAGGCAAGGAATAAAACATATGCAAGCCAACCTTCAGGAAACATGTGGAGCAAGTTGAGCACAATTCCGTGAGTTTGATTTTAGCAGATATGAATTGAAACTCATTCAAACTCATGAATCAGGGAGAATAGAGAGCGAGAGTAGTGTACCTCTTGTTGCTTTTATTCGTAGGTAGTGGGAGTCAGGTGACTCCCCCACACTTATTTCTTACCTGCATTATTAGAAAACAAGAAAAAAACAAAACAAAGGGAATCGAGGAAAAGAAGGTTACCTAGCCTAATTATTATTGGAGTTGGTTTAAGGCTAGGTTTCCTCAATGAGGTGGATCTCATCATACTCTTTATCATCGGGTTCAAGAAAGACCTTTAAGCGGTGACCGTTTACCTTAAATGTCTTACCTTCTTCATCTTGGAGTGTGATTGCTCCATGAGAGGCAGCATGAACAACAAGGTACGGTCCTTCCCATTTGCTTCGAAGCTTCCCATGTCCAAATAACTTGACCCTAGAATTAAAGAGTAATACCTTATCTTCTGGTTTGAATTCTTTCTTCTTGATCCTCTTGTCATGCCATCTTTTGGTCCTTTCTTTGTAGATTTTGGCATTATGGTATGCTTTTTCCCTCCATTGTTCAAGTTCTAATAGCTGTTGTTTCCTTTGTTTGCCAGCTGTTGTGAAGTCCATATTGAATTTCCGAATGGCCCAGTGAGCCCTGTGTTCTAGCTCGACTGGTAGATGGCAAGATTTTCCGTACACAAGCTGATAAGGTGACATTCTTATTGGGGTCTTGTAGGCAGTTCTATATGCCCAAAGTGCATCGGGTAACTTTGTCTTCCATGATTTCCCCATCTCATCTACGGTCTTCTGTAGGATGTTCTTAATTTGCTTGTTTGATGTCTCTGCTTGACCACTTGTTTGGGGATGATATGGAGTCCTGACATTGTGTTGTATTCCTAGCTCTCTCAGGAAGTTTCGAAAGGTCTTATCAATGAAATGAGACCCCCCATCACTAATCACCATCCTTGGTGTCCCGAAACGAGGGAATATGACTTCATGGAACATCTTTTTCGTGTGCTTGGAGTCTGCAACTCGACACGGTAATGCTTCCACCCACATGGACACATAGTCAACTGCCACCAAGATGTACTCATAGTCTTGGGACTTTGGGAAAGGTCCCATGAAATCAATGCCCCATACGTCAAATAGCTCAACTTGTTGATTATTCTGTAGAGGCATTGCATCTCTTGCTGTGATTCCCCCCTACAGTTGACATCTCCGACACCTCCGAATAAAATCTTTTGTGTCTTCATACATAGTTGGCCAAAAGAATCCACTATGATATATTTTCTCTTGAGTACGGAATGCACCGTAGTGTCCCCCATATGGTGATGCATGACATTTCTCGATGATCTTTATTCCTTCAGCCGCAGGTACGCATCTTCTCAGTTGGCCGTCAGAACAAATTCTGTAGAGGTATGGATCGTCCCAGTAAAGACATTTACTATCCATGATCAACTTCTTCTTGTCTTCACCTGGTGGTACATACCCTGCAACCATAAAGTTGACAATATTTGCATACCATGGGTTGGAGTCTGTGACCTTGAATAGCATGTCATCCTGCATGAAGTCATTTATGGGTGCTTCCTGCAGGTTAGTAGTACGCATACGAGACAAATGATCCGCAACAGAATTTTCTACTCCCTTTTTATCCCTTATTTCTAAATCAAATTCTTGAAGGAGCAAAATCCATCTAATCAGGCGGGGTTTAGCATCTTTCTTAGTGAGTAGGTATTTAAATGCAGCATGATCAGTATAAACTATTACCTTGGCTCCCACTAAGTAGGATCTAAACTTGTCTATAGCAAAGACAACAGCAAGGAGCTCTTTCTCAGTAGTAGCGTAGTTCTGCCGAGCTCCTGTCATGGTATTGCTAGAATATGCTATAGCATGATGTTTCTTATCCTTAGTTTGGCCTAAGACGGCCCCTACAGCGTATTCACTAGCATCACACATGATCTCGAAGGGCAGCGTCTAGTCGGGAGGCTAGATGACTGGGGCAGAGATGAGTGCATTCTTGAGGGTGAGAAAAGATTTCATACACTCCTTTGTGAATTCAAAAGGTGCATCCTTGGCCAAGAGATTGGTAAAGGGTCTAGCCACCTGTGAGAAATCCTTAATGAACCGTCGGTAAAACCCAGCATGACCGAGGAAGCTACGGATGCCCTTGACATTTACAGGAGGAGGAAGCTTTTCTATTACTTCGATCTTGGCACGATCCACTTCTATCCCTCGTTCAGACACCAGGTGTCCTAACACGATGCCCTCTCGAACCATGAAATGGCATTTCTCCCAATTGAGGACTAAGTCCTTCTCGTGACACCTTTGCAAGACCCTGCCTAAATTCCTGAGACACTCATCGAAAGTTTTACCATAGACAGAGAAATCGTCCATGAAAACCTCCATGATTTGCTCGATCATGTCTGAGAAGATAGACATCATGCACCTCTGGAATGATGCAGGTGCATTGCACAACCCGAAAGACATTCTTCGATAAGCATAGGTTCCGTAAGGGCAGGTGAAGGTGGTCTTGTTCTGGTCATCAGGGTGGATAGGGATTTGATTGTAGCCAGAATACCCATCAAGGAAACAGAAGAAGGAGTGATTCGCCAACCGCTCATGCATCTCATCGATGAACGGGAGCGGGAAGTGATCCTTCTTTGTAGCCTTGTTGAGCTTCCTATAATCTATGCACATCCTCCACCCTGTGGGAAGGCGTTGAGCAATCTACTCGCCGAACTCATTGGGGGCTGTCGTCATTCCTCCCTTCTTGGGTACGCATTGAACGGGGCTAAACCATTCACTATAGGGCATTGGATAGATGATCCCAGCATGAAGAAGTTTGAGAACTTCTTTCTTCACGACTTCTCTCATTGCATTGTTCAGCCTTCTCTGCGGTTCCCTCGTCGGTGGAATGTCTGGATCTACGGGGATGCGATGGGTGCAGAGAGTCAGGCTTACCCCTTTAAGATCCTGAAGAGAGTATCTGAACACAGATCAGTGCTTCTCTAAGATAGAGATGAGCCTTGTGGATTCCTTGTCAGAGAGATTGTCATTAATGATCACTGGGGACTCAGTGTCCCCATGGAGGAAAACATATCGAAGGCCGGTGGGCAGAGGTTTGAGTTCGATAGGAGGCTTAGGTGGAGCCTGGGGTTCGGATATATCTATAGGCTCATCAGGCTCTTCTATCTCATCTATGAACTCAGGTGCCCACTCGTCGAGGAGGGATTCCGGCGAATCTCCCGGAATGATTGCCTTGACCTCCTCAATTTGTGTAGAGTCATCAGGAGGGTCAGTTCTTGCGTTTTTCGCTCTTGAGATTTCTACAGAGAAAACCTCCTTCCCAAGGCAAATGTTAAGCTTACCTCGGGTAGGGGCCTCTATAAGAAATCTCTTGAGGTGCAATCCTATCATGAGGTCGAAGCTAAAGACATCATTGATATGGAAATCAAGAGCAAAGTCGGCCTCCTTATACATGACAGGGATAGCCTTCAAGATCCCTACTCCTTCTAGGATTTCTCCTTCAGGAGTCCTGATAGACGTCTGGGTAGGAGTCAGAGGTTCGTCCGCAAAGTTTCTCAGAGCATAAGTACTGGACATGATATTGACTCCCACCAGAGGGTTGTAGAGAACTTTCACTACCTTTCCATTCATGACGCAAGGGAGGGTCGATTGAGGCGGAAGGAGCTAGAAGATTCCGACTGTTGGTTCCGACTCTCTCGACCACTCTTGGGTCATGATGGCCATTAACTCCCGAACGTTGTCCCTAAGGAAGGCAATTTCCACAGGATCTGGGGGAGACACGGGTGATGGTGGTTTTCTCTTGCAACAATAGTTTGAGGTGTTTCCATAGTCGCCAATTATATCATCCTCAAACTTCGGAAGGGACTCCGGAGGTTGAATAGCCTCTTCCTCTTGTGTCGTGGCCTCCTGAACTGGGCCTAGGGATTTGGATGGTAAAGGTTCGGGCTCAGATTCAGGAGTGGTCTCTTCATTAGGTGTGCATTCCTCTTGAGGGTCTTCCGGCTCGGCTGTGAAGGAGGCATTAGCTGCTATAAGGTCAAGAATCTTCCTTCCCTCACTTGGATTCATATCCGGAAAGGAGCCTCCGGAGGGATCGTCAAGGCGCCCGGCGGACTTGACGTCCAATCCCGCATAAAAATGCTGATAGAGCACATGGTTGGGTATTGACAGCGTGGGACCCGAATTTACTAAACGTAAGAGTCTTTCCCACGCCGCACCCAAGGTCTCCCTGTCATTTTGCTTGAATTCGAACACATCCCTTCGCAGGGTGATGAGACGAGCAGGTGGAAAATACCGTTGGCAGAATTCACCGACAAGTTTCGACCAGCTGCCGCCAACAGAGCCCGCGCGTTCATTATACCATTGCCTCGCACTTCCCGTGAGGGAAAAAGGAAACAATTTCCAACGAAGGGTATCATGTGTCATGCCAGCAAAGGCGTAACATGAACACAAATGCTCAAACTCTCGCAAATGCTCATAGGGGTTTTGACGGTCCTCGAAAAAGGAATACGATTTCCCAATCGAAGAGATAAGATCGGTACTGAGTTGATAGCTAGGTGTGGTAATTGGGTGTTCCAATGGCAGAGGCTCTAACAACTCAAGTTTGGGAGCAGAAAGGTTTTTGATAGAAGTTTGCTCCATGGTAACTGGGGTAAAGGTAGAAGAAAATGAAAAAGGTAACTATGAGGACCACTAGGTACGAAGATAGATACAGTAACCGTTCCCCGGTAATGGCGCCAGAAAGCTTGTTGGGTATTTTAGCGTCACACGAATAAATCTGCAAGCGCACGGATACCATTGTAGCTTTCATCTCAGAGTATTCCAAGGGTATCGAATCCAAGGGAACAGTGTGCACTAACTTCGCACTAGTCAGTCCAAGGACACACCCAGATAAAAGGCAAGGATAGAGAGGATTCCTAAAGATAGCACTATAGATGAGATTAAAGGTCGATCTCTAGATAGAACTTGGCTTAGGGTACCGATAGCCCTGACTTAACAGGCAACTCCGGTACGCGGATCTATGTGGAACGGAGCTCTGACTATATCCAGCTGTGAGGATCAACGAGGGCCAGACAGGCTGTCACCACCACCTAGACTACATCTACCTAACCTTGGGATAAGCTGAACGAAAGATAACCGGTAGCGTGACAATACGTCTACGCTGTGGTTACTGTAGTAGCCAACGGACTACGGCACTCTGTACTTATAGAACTACGACCACGGAAGAGAACTGATCTCACTCACTATAGGTACTACTAGCTTATACTAAAGGCATACAAGAGAGTACTCAACCCCGTAGTATGCTTCGAATGTATATGAACGACTTGCAGCAGACGAACGCATAAACCTAGGATCTATGCGCTAGCAGAGGAAAAAGTCTACTCATGCAACCTAGCATAAACTATTAGAAAGGAATCACGAACTCACTTTATTCTAATCAGAGCATGCAATCATGTCCACTTTATTCTAAAAGACTAATCATACAAACGGGATACAAACTTGTGCACCTAATCAACTAGATCGAGGGGGCGTGTTCGTGAAGAACACGTGCCTCTAAATGATGAACAGGTGAAGAACACAAGAACATATCACTTGCACTTTGGTCTAAATAGAAAATGCAGAAATACTCACTTTACTCTAATTGAAGAACGAGCATCCATAGAGGTACATCCCTTTCACTCTCTCCCTAGCTTTGATCTAATCAACTACCCCACACTTACACTCTAGAAGGAGGAGAGGAGAGCCTCTCCTCTCAAGAGAGAAAATGAGAGAGGAGGAGAGGAGTTGTGTGTCCTATTCTTTACCCCCTCCACTTCTATTTATAGGCCAAGGAGAGTAGGAGGAGCCCCCTTCGCTGCCATGGGCGCCACCAATAGGGTGGTGACATGTGGCGAAGAGGAGTGGGGGCCAAGTTGGTGTATCTTCCATGAGAAGGAGCTGCAGGATCCCGGAGGAATATTCGGGCAAGCACCTGGCACCGCCTTTGGTTCGTCACGACAAACCGACATGTGGAAGGGCGACACGAGGGGCGACAAAGTGGGGTCGGCCAACCCGGGGGGTCGGCCGACCCCCAGGTAGCTCCCCTCGCGCCGCCTTTCATCCAGGTGACTGCTAGGTGGGTCCTCAGGCGTGTATGGGTGTGTATGCGGTGTTTTTAGCTCGTCTCCGTGGGGATGTTGGCCCTTGAATCCCAGTACTGGCTCCTGATTGGTCGAAGGTGTGTTTCCTTAGATCGGTGATCTGTCATGGACACATGGCATCCAACGTGGCAATACGTCGCCATGTGGTCTGTTGTGGGTCCCACCGGGCCCACATGATATCAAGGTGGTGATCTTGTCTTGTGCATATCTCTTTCATCCGGACTCAGAAGTAGACAAATGATATATCCATTTCGATCGTCTTGACAAGCCCGTCGCAATGGTGCAGACCAAATTGGCATTTGAGGTTGTTTATGATGACATCCTTTAATAGCCATTGGATCACTTGCTCTCAATTGTACCAATTGGCACGCAATTCGGTGCATCATGCAACAAAAGCTAGAATCACCAACACTTGTGGAAATCATCAGTATCAAGCCCTATTCTAGTGTTGATGATACTTTTACCATTATATTATGCAGGTATTGACGGTGTAAAAGTAGCACTTAACAGCCGTCAACAACACCCCCACACTTGACCATTGCTCATCCCGAGTAAAGGGAGTCAGATCAAGGTGAGACATGATATCCAAAGGTATGAAGTGAGCATAAGAGATATTCCAAACCATACCTTGTACTAGTGAACTCTGAAGTGTCTATCATGCTATCTTGGGTAGTTGAGGAATGGAATGGTTATGAATCAAATCACTCATGCTCATATTTTTAAGTAACTTGGGGTTTTGCAATAAATTTTCAAAACAAAACCTTGCTTAGCTCCTCATTTGATTCTCTCAGATCGCTCAATGTCTATATGTCCTTACCAAGGCATTAGATTGCTTTTCTTCATCCTACTTCTAATGATGGCTATATGTGGAGCTCAGGGTAGGATAAAGGATAAAGCATACTTGCATCACATATATTGCAAAGTCAAAAACTGGATCCACAGAGAAAACTTAAATCATACCATCAGATCAAGATGTGCACGTGTATGGATATGGTGAGTATGGTAAGGTGGATACTAGGGCCGGAATGGGTGCTAGATATTACCATACATGTATGATGAGAGTTGGTAGATGGTAAGGTGGACACTAGCCCCGGAATGGATACTAGTTATTACCATCTAAGTTATGCAACTCCTTTTTGCATGACCATCTCTCTCCTTTTTCTCCTTTATTTTGGACATGGGCTATTCTTTCTTTCCTCTTTTTTTCATCATACTTTTTGAGCATGTCTTTTCTCTTTTCTCTTTTTTTTCTTCTCTCTTTTTTTCATAACCCATGTCTCTTTTTGAAGGATACTTTTGGAGGGAGAGGTCACACCACATATGGAGTTTTATTTTCACGAAATGGATGAATGGTACAATGCTAACTTCTAGTGTAGAAGCATAGCAAGGGGAAGTAGGTGGTGTGCACATGAATCTTGTAACACCCTAATTCTGCTAGAAATAGTTGGCTTGTAAATTTAAATGTTGGTAAGCAAGAATTAATTTCTAAAAGAAATTAAATGAACCTTAGGGTATATTTTTTTGTTTGTATGCATACATGCTGCCCTGCATAATTTTCCTTGTATGAAAAATGAATTTGCATTTCAAATTTTCAAATAGGGTTCGAATCTGGAATTGTTTAAATGCTAAACCTCTTCCTTCAAACCTGGGCCAAATCTCTTTTTCCTCCTCAGCCCAACCACCCACTCCAATCCCGCCAGCCCAAAACCCCTCCCTCCCTTTTTTCTTTCCGGCCCAACCCCTTCACGGGCTAGCCTCTTCCCTACGGCCCAACAACCCAACTCCCCTTTCCCCTCTCAGCTCACTGCCATGCGAGGCCCGCTCGTCAGCACCACCCCCTACCTCCCGCCGCCCCCCTCCCTTTCCTTTCTCCCCACAGCACCGCGCCGGGAAAACTGCTGGGGATTCAGACCCCCTCCGCCCTGCTCGCGTCCAAGTGCGCCCGGCCCCACCTTCGGGATCACCGCGCCCTCTCTCCCCTTTCCCCTTCCCCCCCCGCTCCCGTTATGGCAGGGAAGGCCATCAATGCCCGGTGCAATCTGCTGATACCGCCAGCCAATTCCTCCCTCACCCGAGTGCCCCCGCCCCTACAAAAACCTGTGCGGCATCCCTCTCTACTCCCTTTGCTCTCCACGCCACCCTCACTCCGCCCTCCGCCGCTTGTAGCTCACCGGAGCCCCGCCCCACTGAGCTCAAGTAAGCCTCGGCTGCCACCATGAATCTCTTCCTCCCGGCCACCTCTCACCCTCCCTCACCTCCTTTTCCTTTCCCCAGGAGCACATGGACGTCATCCCGGCGCCCAGACGCTCCCAGGCGCACCACAATGCCCTTCTCCTCGCACGGTCGTGACCTCCTCCCCCACCGTCCGACGTCCGCCGTCTACACCGCACCCCCGCCCGTGCCTTACCCTGTGGTGAGCTCGCTATCCCCTCCTCTCTCTTCGCGTCCATCTCCCGTCGCCTCTGATGCACTGCAGCGTCGCCGTCGTCCAACTCCGGCGAAGCGCCGCCGCGGGTGCTCTATTCCTGGCGGCGCCGGCGACCCAAAGCCAGCGGAGCCTCCCTGTCCACACGATCCCGCGCCGACAGCCGAGATCGCATACCCCTTCGGGGTGTAAAGCCGGTGCACCGTGGATCCATGGACCGCGGTCCACCGCTGGTCCACGGTCACGTCAGCGCCACGTCGGCCGCCCCATGCAATCGCCTCACGCCGCGTGTCGCGTTGTCAACCACAGCCGCCCAGTCAGCGCCGCTTTTGCTTTCTAGCCCTTGTAAAACCCTGATTTTCAGCTACTCTTTGTCTGAGTCTTGCGCTTTTATCAAAACAGCCCCTGTAGAATCTTTTATTTACATCTTGGTCCCTGATGATGTCATGCTGAAGTCATCACTAGAGATATTCACCAAAATTTCAATTTATATATTTTGATTTTCCATAAATCCTTGCTGATGACATAAATGCCTCTGATGATGTCATAATTCATCTTTTCCATTATTAAAATAATTCCAGAAATAGTAGATTTACAGTTTAGTTCCTGGTTTAGTAAAATGATCAATACTTTTTGCTCGTAGCTCCGTTTTAGGTGATTCCTGCGCTCACGCGATCATAGCGACGAGCCCGTTCTTTTAAAATACTTTTCATACTGTTTTGACTCTGTTTGGTCTACGGTTTCTTATACTTTGTATGTATGCTTGTTTCCGGTAGTTGCTACAAGTAGAGGTTCGTGATCAAGATCAAGTGTACGGAAGATCAAGCAAGAGCATGAAGAAGGCAAGTGTCCTTGATGCATACTCCTTGTTTCCCATGCATTTACATCAATACTACACTTTACTTTACACTTAATGCATGCTTCGAGTCAATATGATGGGAAATCCTATGTAGGGTCTCTACTAGATGTTGTTATGACTTTCCTTGAAGCCCTTAGAGAGTTTGGTTATGTGTAGTTATTTGCTTAGTTTGTTAAACATCTGGGCTGGGTTTAATAATTAATTTTGACTAATGAACTATTTAATCACATGGGTGGGTGATCTTTTTAGAAACATGGAATCCTAGGGGCTCGAGCAAATGCTTGTCCGGTGGACGGTGTTTATGGGTTGATGCTTGTCTTGCTCAAGCTACCTTAAGGTTTGATGCGTGGAGTGACCATCCAGGACTTATAGTACAACCGTGAGAACTAATGGGCTATGGTCTTGGCCAATTAAGTAGGAGAAATCGGGAAATCCAACCGGCCAGCATTAAGCTGTTGGTTCCAGTGAGGGAGGTTAGGCCCCCAATATTCTATGGCACAAGGACGGGTACCCGAACCCTGAGTTGGTTTAATGCACCGCTGGTGAACCTATGTAAAGGCCTCGTAGCGTCCCTATGCTATCACACCAAAGGAAGTGTGAAAGTGCCTTGCAAGCATAGCATGGTTGGGTTTAACGTTCTTTTGAATGTTTATGCGACTCGTGGGTAAAGTTGTACAACCTCTGCAGAGTGTAAAACTATCATGATAGCCGTGCTCACGATCAAGAGCAACCTGGACCCTCACATGTTTAGTTGGTGGAATGGTTGGTCTGGATGGGTTGTTTGGCCTTAGATGATAGATGCTTTAGCTTTGAGGTGGGTTTGGGTTGGGAAGACCCTCACCTTAGTAAATAGGTTGTTTAATAAAATTTGACCAACTAAAATCAATGCTTGCAGCCAGTTGTGTCAGCCTATCTTGTTCTAAGCCCTCATAGCTCTACCTCCAACACTTGCAGAGTACATTTCGATGTAATCACCGTTTCCCTTTCAACCCCCTGCTGTCTCTCTCTTTCCCCCATAAATGCTGTTCAAGTTATGGAGGCCATGAAGACCTAGGAGTGCATATCCCCCGGTTGATTGTCTATGGTCATGGAGCCTACTTCCGCACAAGATATTTAAGCTTAGGCTGTACTTTTCTTTTGGACCCACGGGTCATTTTGTAATATTTAGTCATGATATGGAAATGTACCATTGATGAAGTTGTACTTTATGTATGAATTATGATCTTGGCATACATAAAGTGGCACCTGATTGTGTTTATAAAATCGGGTGTTACAGAAGTGGTATCAGAGCCATATCGACCATAGGACGCAACCCTAGATAGACACGGTCATTCTCTATGGTTTATTTTGATATAAAAACTATATTATGCTTCAGTTCAGTTTATTGCAAAACTTCTTTCATGTATACGCCTTGTATTTCATGCTCTAAACAGTTTTCATTCGTATTATAACCTTGTCATTTATTTGTCTTGTTTAAATTTACTTTATAAAATTATTGCTAAGTCTCTTCTACTTCAAATGAAATAGATGGCGCGCACAAAGCAGACGGCTCGCAAGGCAACTGGAGGACGTGTCCCTCATCATCGTCTCGCCTCCAAGAGCAAGCCCTAGAAGAGAGCTCCTACCCCTCCTACCAGCTCCGATGAAGATGCACCCCACATACGCATGAAGGGCGTCAGCACCCAGCACCCCGAGCTGCTCAAGACATATGAAGACGACTTCAAGCAAGATGAACCGCCAGCACCGACCCTCGACCCCAAGGGCAAGGCACCCATGGAGCCACGTCAGGCTACACCACCACCACCACCAAAAGACTTCGAAGATAGTAGTGCTGGAGATCCCGAGCGTCATATCGGTCGCTTCGTCGTGCTCACGCAGACTAGTGTTGCTTCTGAAGACACCACCGAGTAGATGAAGGACACCGCTTGCTCTCGTCGCATGGATTAGGATGCACTCTTTGCCTTAATAATAAGAACGTTTAGTACCATTAAACTATCTACACCCTGCGTGCTGAATTGCTGTGTTAGTTGCTTGTTAAGACCTTGTTATTGTGCTCGGTGTGATTTGCTTCTTCTGTAATGACTGTGATGAATTATGAGTTCATACTCATGGTGTCATCTTTTATAGTTAATTAAGTCATCTTATAGTTGGGAACCTGAGGACCAGGTGTGTCCGAGGACCAGTGGAGGGTCGCTCCTTAGTGATGAGTGATTGACAACGTCATGTGGACTGATGCTTGGCTAAGTGTGCAGGTACAGGTTGCGGCTTGACTCGTGTCGGTGCAGGTAAAGAACAAGTGCGAAAGGCCTGAGCCGTGGCGGCCTCTGTGTGATGGAGTGGCAAGTAGGCTTGGTTCGATGGACCCTGTGGCCGACGGGGTCAAGTGCGAGCCGTGCGGTGCAAGACTGGCGGGCTGAAGTCGTGAACATGGGCCGGTGCAAGGTAGCGGTAGAAGCCCGAAGCTTGCATGCGGGGTTTGGTGGTTTGCCCACAAAACCATCAGGTGGACGGTTTCTTGGTTTGGGCCGCAAAACCAAGCCCGAAGGCCCGAGGCGACGGAGATGGTGATCCGGGAGCTTCGGGAAGCTTCGAGGCAGGGGGCACATGGCGTGATCGCGGGCTTGTGTCGAAGCTAAGCAAGGCCGCGGTGGAAGCGTGTCCGCTTGATGAGGACTTGACCAAAATGCCCCTGAGGGGTTGTATCTTCATTTATGCAGTAGGGGTAGCGTGGTCATTTACCTCCCTCTGATGGACATCATATAAATAGCGGAGAGGTGGATGGCATCTCTCTCTCTTGCTTCCTAGGGCTTTCTTCCAAGGTAGATTTTCTCTGAACTGCTTCTTTTCCCTCTGGATTCCTTAGGCTAGATTCTTGTACAGAATTTGACCTTTGGATGTATGGAAGCATTCGGCGTCTCGGTGATCTCCTAGTCCTCTATGATTTTCGTGTCATTTTTGGGACTATTTTTGGGAGTTTTCGTTCTTGGCTCGATTCGTGATTTTGGAGGCGATTCTTCACGGATTTTTTTGAGGGGATCATGGGAGGATGCTTTGCGCATCTTTGTGTGTGATCTTGGCCCCTCAAACGCTGTGGAGAGCCTTCGATTCCTACGTTTTTGGTTGGTGCCCGAGTTCATGGTGGTGGTTCGGTTGATCCGCGATTCCCGGTGATTTAGTGGCTTAGGAGTCGAGATTTTTGGGGCATAGCATCCTTGTGTGACGCTTTACATCTCCCCAAAATCTTGTCTCAAGAGCTTCAACTGTTTGGGAGATCCGGTGATGGAAAGGTTGGGTTGACTCCCGAGCTCGAGCTTTTTCTGCTCTGTTCGAGCCCGGCGGACCGTCCGCGGGTCTCGTGCGGACTGTCCGCGAGGCGTCGACAGTGCAGCTATTCTTCGTGTTCTTCGTTTGTTCTTTGTGAGGATCGTTTCGATCCGGTGATTGCGGGCTTTTGTTTTGCAGGTAGTTCGCGTCCCGTCCGCGTGGTCCTGGCGGACTGTCCGCGTGGCCCTGAGGTTTCGTCTGGGGTGGCTCGTCTTTTGTCTGGGGTTTCCAGTGGCTTTGGCGGACCGTCCGCGGTGCACGGTCGGACAGTCCGTGAGGAGACGTTTTCCTCTCGAACTCTCTGGTAGCTCCTGTGTCTATTTCGGACCGTCCGCGCCTGACCGTCGGACTATCCGCGACTACCTGGCGGACCGTCCGCAACAGCCTGGAGGACAGTCTGTCCTAGACGCTGGAACTAGCTGAAGTTTGATCGGTTCTTTTGATTCTTGCTTTGGTGCTTCCGCTCTTTGTTTCTAGGCTTCTTGGTTGATCTTCTAGGCTTGTGTGTGCCTTGTTTGGAGCTTCCTTTGTGTGCACGGATTCGCGGACTGGCAATCGGGGTATAGGCTGAGTTCGACCTTAGGGAAGAATTTTTATCGGCTCCCATTCACTCCCCCCTCTCTGGTCGCCCGATTCGGTCCTTGAATTGGTATCAGAGCCGGTTACGGATCTTCGTGATTCTAACCAGTCTAAGAACCAAAGATGGGCGATTACGGCAAGGGGTCGAGTCCTCCGCACTTTGATGGCAAGAATTACCCGATGTGGGAGAAGCGCATGGGCGCGTTTTTGAGAGGGAAGGGAACTCTTATCTGGGAGGTCACTCAGAATCCTCATTATGTCATCCCAGATAGTTTTCTGCTTTCAGGATCGTGGGACATGTTTGAGGCTAATAGCAAGGCCGTTGATTACTTGTTCCGTGCTCTCTGTGCCTCGGAGTTTGATCGAGTGTACGGAGGGGATGTGGCTGGAAAGATTTGGCTCAAGTTGAAGAATGCTCATGTTGGCAATGCCCAAGTGCAAGCCCGGATGTTTACCACTTACCGGAGAGAGTACGAGAACTTCACTCATCTCCCCGGTGAGTCGACCGATGCTATGTTTCAGCGCTTCACTTGCATAGTTAACAACATGAGGGCCAATGTGACAGTGCTCCCATACACGGATCATGATCAAGCTATCAAGCTTTTGCATGCCCTAGATAGGTCCGTGTGGGAAGCCAACATTGAGGCCATTGAGGAGTCGAGCGCGTATGATATGCTTTCGCTTGATGAGCTGTTCTCCAAGCTCAGGTCTTCAGAGGTCGATCGTGGCTTGAGAGCCAAAAGTGAGAGCCCCACTGATCCTCATAGTTTGGCTCTCGTCTCAGGATCGAGGACTAATGCTAACTCTGGTGGTTTCTCTTTGTCTTGTCTTGTGTCCTTGCCAGATGAGGACTTTGATGTGCTGAGCGAGGACAATCTCGCCTTGTTGAGGAAGAGGTTTAGGCGGATGTACGAGAACTGCAAGAATGCAAGGCAGAGCTCGGGGATGTGCTATCGGTGCGAGAAGCACGGGCACTTCATAGCCGAATGCCCTGAAGCCATGGAGATCAAGAACGACTACAAGGGCAAGCCCAAGCACGACTACAACAAGCACCGCTCCCGGAATGACTACAAGGACAAGCACAAGGACAAGGGCGAGAGAAGGCACAAGAAGAGTGGCGGCCACAAGAGGAAGACCACTCGAGCGATGGTGGCCGGAGCGAGCGACATCAACCCGACATCAAGCGATGCTTCTTCCGATTCGAGCAGCGAGGAAGAGCAAGAGAAGCGCAAGGACAAGCGGCACACGAGCAAGAACATCACCGGCCTGAGCTTCGTCGCGCAAGGAGTCTTTTGCGGCATGGCGCATTCCAAGAAGAGTGGGAAGCACAGCTCGGACTCGAACTCCGTCTCCGATGAAGAGGTACGACAAGATCCCAACTTCTTGCTAGAGGAGAATGCTAGGCTAAATGAGTTGCTTGACAACCGTGATGATGTGCTTAGAAAGACCAACAAGGAGAAGAGAGAATTCAGGTCTTTGTTGGGTGATGCTAAGGACAAGGTAGCTCAACTTGAATCCTTGCTTGTGGATGCTAGAAATGAGATAGCTGTTTTGAAGTCTGCTCCTGTGCTGTCAGATGAAATTGATTGTGGTGATTGCTCAATTTTTCTTGCTGATTTGACTGCTCTCATGGAGAAGCATGCCTCTACTTTGGAGGAACTAGATGTGGTTAGGATTGAGTGTGCTGAATTGAAGTCTTGGCCAGCTTTGTTATGAGCTTGTAATTCATGTCCTATTTTGCATTCTAGGCTAGATGAATCTCACACTAGGATTGTCTCTCTTGAGGCGGCATTGAAAGCTCCTCTTCCTACATCATGTTCAACCTGTGAAATGCATGCTTTGAAAAACATGGAACTTGCATACTATGTTGATCGTCTGCAGGATGAAAATGATGAATTGAGAAAAATGATGGGGTGGTTGTCTGGGCATGAGCCATAATTGAGTATGATGTTGGCTCAGTTCAAGAGGTTTGATGGTCAGGCGTTGGGGGCTGACAAGTGCGGTGAGAAGAGTGGTGAGGGAGAAGAGAAAGCAGGAGAGATCCCCATTCCACCACATACCCCAGATCCTCCAGTGTTCCCCCACAAGCAGGAGTGGTGACAAATTTGCACCAAGCCAAACCATCTCAGAAACAAGCTAGACACAACCCCAGATCCTCCAGTGTTCCCCCACAAAACTGAAAACTACCAAAAACCCATCAAGTTTGTGAGCACTCAGGGGAGTGTCTTTGATGGGAAGATAGGAGAGAAAGCTGGAGAGAAGCTTGTAGAGAAGCCACAGCCTAAGCCAGTGCCAATCCGCTTCCATTGTGAGTATTGTGGGAGGGATGGGCACAAGGATGAGTTCTGTTTCCGGAGGAAGAGGGATGAGAGGTTTGCTAGGGAGATGGCAAACAAGGACAGGTACCACCTTGCTCGTGGTGTACCTGAGCCTCGTAGAGGGCCTCTACCTAGGGGTGACGTGTTTGTGAGGACAGCTCCCACTCGTGGAGGTGGAGGTGTGTTCCCTCAGAGAGATAGGCGTGTTGGGTTTGGGCGTGGTGAGTTGGCTCGGCGTGCTCCTTCTCGTGACCGTTACGAGTTTGGGAGGCACGACCGGAGCTTTGGGTCTCAGATGGACTACGGGCCACGTTTCCCCCCTCGTGGTGCGCGTACTCCTCCAGTGAGACGTGACAGGTCCTTTGGTGGTAGGCGTGAGAGGACTCCGCCTAGAGGTTTTGGTAGGATGGATTTTGCTAACCCTTCTTTTGAGCAAATGGCTCGACACTGGTTTGACTCTTTTGGAACTAACCCCAGTGTTGAGTCGCTTGCTCATTCTCGTTCTCGTTTTTTATTGCAGACGGGAGGCTTGAAGAACTTTTTGTTGATCGACTCCGGTTGCTCAAGACACATGACCGGAGATCGTGGGTGGTTCTCCAGCCTCACCCCGGTGAGTACGAGGGAGTACATCACTTTCGGGGACAATGGGAGAGGACAAGTGCTTGCGGAAGGTATGGTGAAGGTGAGTAGCAAGGTGACCTTAAGAAGTGTGGCCCTGGTCAAGTCACTTGGTTTCAACCTGTTGTCAGTATCTCAATTACTTGACGAAGGTTTTGAGGTTTGCTTCAAGTCGGGCGCTTCTCCTGTGCTTGATTCTCGAGGTGATCTTGTCTGTACGATCGTCCCCGAGGGTCAAATCTTTCATGCCGACTTTTCCCAGTCTGTTGGTCCTCCTCGATGCTTTGTTGCTGGCATTTCGGCCGAGCTTTGGAAATGGCATAGGAGATTGGGACACTTGAGCTTTGAGTTACTTTCCCGCTTGAGTGGTCTTGATCTTGTCCGAGGATTGCCTAAGTTGAAATTCGAGAAGGATTTGGTTTGTGCTTCTTGTCGGCATGGAAAAATGGTTGACGCTTCTCACGCCCCTCTGACTTCTGTCATGACCGAGCGACCTTGTGAGCTGTTGCACATGGATTTGGTTGGGCCAGCTCGTGTTCACTCTGCTGGTGGGAAGTGGTATGTTCTTGTGGTTGTTGATGATTTTTCGAGGTACTCTTGGGTTTTCTTTTTGGAGGATAAGAGTGAGACATTTGGTTTTGTTCGAGACTTGATCTTGAGGTTGAAGAATGAGAGACATGGTGATGCCATTCGAGCTATACGCAGTGACAATGGCACAGAGTTTAAGAACTCTCATTTTGATGCCTTTTGCAGTGATCTTGGTCTTGATCATCAGTACTCTTCTCCATACATCGCTTGCCAGAATGGCGTAGTGGATAGGAAGAACCGGACCCTTTGTGAGATGGCCAGGACGATGCTCGATGAGCATAGGACTCCTAGGTGTTTCTGGGCCGAGGCAGTCAATACCGCTTGCTATGTCTCAAATCGCATCTTCCTTCGTGCCTTTAAGAAGAAGACCTCTTATGAGCTGATGCATGGACGACAACCCAAGGTGAGTCACTTTAGAGCTTTTGGTTGCAAGTGTTTCATTCACAAGAAGGGCAAGTTGGATAAGTTTGAGTCTCGATGTTCGGATGGGATTTTCCTTGGTTATGCGATTCATTCTAGAGCATATCGAGTGCTCAACCTAGACACTAACCGAACCATGGAGACTTGCGAGGTTACCTTCGACGAGACACAGCCATGTAGCTCTTCTGCTTTTGAGTGTGCGGGTGACGAGGAGATTGGAGTGAGGATCTTCGAGGATGAGAAGGACAGAGATGGAGACGATGACGATGATGGTGGTGATGCTCCAGCGGTTGATCGTGTACGTACTACTTCCACTACTACGACGACGATCGAGGACGGACCATCCCCTACACCCACTACGATTGAGGCTTTTCGAGTGGAGGCTGCTGCTGAGGGGAGATTGTGTCCAGACGTGAGGCTCCCCGGCGAGTACAAGTGGATCACCCACCGACGACCATCATTGGTGACCTCCATGAACGCACTACACGGTCGAGGTCAAGGAATACTTCTCATTTTGTTCATTCTGCATTTGTTGCTTCTTTCGAGCCCAAAGATATTCGACACGCTTTGTCTGATGAGAATTGGGTGAATTCCATGCATGAGGAGTTGGAAAACTTTGAGAGAAACCAAGTCTTGGTGTTAGTCGATCCACCGCCAAATTGCCGTCCCATAGGAACCAAGTGGGTGTGGAAGAACAAAGAGGGTGAGAATGGGATGGTTGTGAGAAACAAGTCGAGGTTGGTGGCTCAGGGTTACAACCAGAAGAAGGGGATAGACTATGAGGAGACATTTGCTCCTGTGGCCCGTTTGGAGGCAATTAGGGTCCTTCTAGCCTTTGCCGTGGCTAAAGGGTTCAAGTTGTACCAAATGGATGTCAAGAGTGCTTTCTTGAATGGGGTGATAGAGGAAGAAGTGTATGTGAGGCAGCCCCCGGGGTTTGAGAGTGAGAAATACCCACACCGTGTATACAAACTCCAAAGAGCGCTCTATGGGTTGAAACAGGCACCTAGAGCTTGGTATGGCAGGTTGAGAGGCTTTTTGCTGAGTAAGGGGTTTGTGATGGGCACAGTTGATAAGACCCTTTTCCTCCTTAAGCATGGGAATGACCTTTTGATTGTTCAGATATACGTGGATGACATAATCTTTGGTGGCTCTTCTCATGATCTTGTTGCCAGATTTGCAGATGACATGAGCAGGGAATTTGAGATGTCCATGATGGGCGAGCTGCAGTTTTTCTTGGGTCTCCAGATCAAGCAGTGCAAGGACGGGACCTTCGTACATCAGGCAAAGTACACCAGGGACATGGTGAAGAAGTTTGGCATGAACGACTCCAAGCCGCTGACTACACCGATTAGTACAACTACGGCTTTGGATGCGGAGGAGGACGGTAAACCAGTGGACCAGAAGGAGTACCGGAGCATGATCGGCTCCCTCCTCTACTTGACGGCGACAAGGCCAGACATACAGTTCAGCGTGTGTTTGTGCGCTAGCTTTCAGGCTTCACCGAGGACTTCACATAGGTAGGCCGTCAAGCGGATCTTCAGGTATTTGAACTACACTCCTGAGTTTGGTCTGCGGTACTCTGCCTCCTCGACACTCAGGCTTCATGGCTTTTCTGATGCGGATTTCGCTGGGTGTCGATTGGATCGCAAGTCCACTTCTGGGTGTTGTCAGTTCCTTATTTCTTCTTTGGTCTCTTGATCATCTCGCAAGCAATCGAGTGTAACCGAGTCCACCACCGAGCCTAAGTATGTAGCTGCTGCTAGTTGTTGTTCCCAGTTGCTTTGGATGACATATACCATGAGTGACTTTGGTGAGGAGTGCTCCCAGGTTCCACTTTTCTGTGACAGCACCGGTGCCAAAAATCCTGTCCTCCACTCCAAAATGAAACACATAGAAGTGAGGTACCACTTCCTATGTCCCTACCCAAGACCTGCTAGCTGACATTTTCACCAAACCACTTGACCAAGCCACTTTCACTCGCTTGCGGGGTGAGCTTGGGGTGTGTTTTCCTTTTTAGCTTGGGTCTTGTAGCTTCTCATGTATATATGTGTCATATGTTCATTTTGTTGCATTTCCTTCATGCATTTTACTTTCTGTACAAAACCTGGTAGGATAGCCATCTTTGGGATCACTTGAGCTAGGAATGAGCTTCTCTTATATACATTGATCACTGATGTGCTATGAATGAGATATGTGCATGTTTGGTAGCTTGTGGATGTGAATGCTATGCTCTTCTTGGTTTTGCCATATATGTATGATGAGATAGCATTTTGGTTGTGAAAATGATAAAACTGCCTCTCTCATGAGTAGATGCTTGTCTATGCTGAATTTGTGCTTAAATGCTTATATCATGCTCAGTTTGTGCTTGAGGATCATATTCTCTTTGCTTAGGGTCAAAGATCCTTTGTCATTGTAAATGTTTAGCCCTTTTGCTTGCTTGGGGAGGAGCATAAGCTTCTTTTTGCCGCAAAGGCACTTCATGTACCATGTTTAAACTTGAAAATGAAATTGGTATATGAATTGTCTTATGCTTGAAAAATGAGCTCCTAATCATGTTTTTATGTTTTGATATTCATATCTTGGGTGCTAAACCGTAGCATGCTTGTCTACCATGAGAAGTCCCATTTTAAGAAGTAGACACATGGCTCGGTGGCTTTAACATGACTTGAGTAGCTTGTGGGCGTTTATAATGATCTTGTGAAGAGAATTTGTGATCTTGCATAAACTTTGAATGATCTAGTGCCTTTCTGTCCAAATTGTTATGAATAGGATCTTGCTCATGAGATGACTATTTCTTTGTGAAAAATTGCTTAAAATTGCTTTTGGCCATGTCACATGCTTATATGTCTCTACCTTCTAGATGGCAATGTGCTAGATACACCATGACTACTTTGCTTGCTCTATGTCTCATTTGTAGCATTTTGTTGTGCTCTTTGTATATTTGAGAAGCTTAGTAGATTATATATGTGCTTTGACATGCATTTTTCATGAAAACAAGGGGAAAAATTTCATATACCTTGATTCATGCATTGTCAACAAGGGGGAGGGTTTTGTATGATATGGGGGAGAATACACATGCATTCGGGGAGAATTTTTCTTGCATTTGGGAGTTTTTATGCAAAATTGGTATGCATGTGTGAGATGTAGCATGTGAGAAGAAATTTGAGAAGAAGAGGTTGCATTTGCTCAGGGGGAGTTTGCACATGTGCAGGGGGAGCTCCTTTGATTTTCCTGAGTTTTATGCTTTGTGATGTGCTCCTTGTGAGCTTTGTTTTGTCTCGGCTGTGTCGAGCGGTTGCCCTTGTCTTAGGGGGCCGAGACTTGGATTGGCGAGTGATCATGTTTTCGCTTGTTCTTTGGCCTTGGATCACTTGCTTGGGGGTTTGTTGTTTTCTTTTCTGTTTCTCTCTGATGGTTACTATGGGTGTTGTCAATGCACTCATCAAGGGGGAGATTGAGGACCAGGTGTGTCCGAGGACCAGTGGAGGGTCGCTCCTTAGTGATGAGTGATTGACAACGTTGTGTGGACTGATGCTTGGCTAAGTGTGCAGGTACAGGTTGCGGCTTGACTCGTGTCGGTGCAGGTGAAGAACAAGCGTGAAAGGCCTGAGTCGTGGCGGCCTCCGGGTGATGGAGTGGCAAGTAGGCTTGGTTCGATGGACCCGGTGGCCGACGGGGTCAAGTGCGAGCCGTGCGGTGCAAGACTGGCGGGCTGAAGTCGTGAACATGGGCCGGTGCAAGGCAGTGGTTGAAGCTCGAAGCTTGCACGCGGGGTTTGGTGGTTTGCCCACAAAACCATCAGGTGGACGGTTTCTTGGTTTGGGCCGCAAAACCAAGCCCGGAGGCCCGAGGCAACGGAGACGGTGATCCGGGAGCTTCAGGAAGCTTCGAGGCGGGGGGCACGTGGCGTGATCGCGGGGCTTGCGTCGAAGCTAAGCAAGGCCACGGTGGAAGCGTGTCCGTTCGATGAAGACTTGACCAAAATGCCCCTGAGGGGTTGTATCTTCATTTATGCAGTAGGGGTAGCGTGGTCATTTACCTCCCCCCGATGGACATCATATAAATAGCGGAGAGGTGGATGGCATCTCTCTCTATTGCTTCCTAGGGCTTTCTTCCCCGGTAGATTTTCTCTGAACTGCTTCTTTTCCCTCTGGATTCCTTAGGCTAGACTCCTGTACAGAATCTGACCTCTGGATGTATGGAAGCATTCGGCGTCCCGGTGATCTCCTAGTCCTCTGTGATTTTCGTGTCATTTTTGGGACTATTTTTGGGAGTTTTCGTTCTTGGCTCGATTCATGATTTTGGAGGCGTTTCTTCACGGATTTCTTTGAGGGGATCATGGGAGGATGCTTTGCGCATCTTTGTGTGTGATCTTGACCCCTCAAACGCTGTGGAGAGCCTTCGATTCCTGCGTTTTTGGTTGGTGCCCGAGTTCATGGTGGTGGTTCGGTTGATCCGTGATTCCCGGTGATTTAGTGTCTTAGGAGTCGAGATTTTTGGGGCATAGCATCCTTGTGTGACGCTTTACATCTCCCCAAAATCTTGTCTCAAGAGCTTCAACCGTTTGGGAGATCCGGTGATGGAAATGTTGGGTTGACTCCCGAGCTCGAGCTTTTTCTGCTCTGTTCGAGCCCGGCGGACCGTCCGCGGGTCTCGTGCGGACTGTCCGCGAGGCGTCGACAACGTAGCTGTTCTTCGTGTTCTTCGTTTGTTCTTCGCGAGGAACGTTTCGATGCGGTGGTTTCGGGCGTTTGTTTTGCAGGCAGTTCGCAGACCGTCCGCATGGTCCTGGCGGACTGTCCGCGTGGCCCTGAGGTTTCGTCTGGGCTGGCTGATCTTTTGTCTGGGGTTTCCAGTGGTTTGGCGGACCGTCTGCGGTGCACGGTCGGACAGTCTGCGAGGAGACATTTTCCTCTCGAACTCTCTGGTAGCTCCTGTGTCTATTTCGGACCGTCCGCGCCTGACCGTCGGACTGTCCGCGACTACCTGACGGACCGTCCGCGACAGCCTGGCGGATAGTCCATCCTAGACGCTGGAACTAGCTGAAGTTTGATCGGTTCTTTTGATTCTTGCTTTGGTGCTTCCACTCTTTGTTTCTAGGCTTCTTGGTTGATCTTCTAGGCTTGTGTGTGCCTTGTTTGGAGCTTCCTTTGTGTGCACGGATTCGCGTAGTGGCAATCGGGGTATAGGCCGAGTTCGACCTTAGGGAAGAATTTTTATCGGCTCCCATTCACTCCCCCCTCTCTGGTCGCCCGATTCGGTCCTTCAAAACCTTTCTTGCTTTCGTCTATCATCATATACCCTTGTTTATACCCTCTCTTCCACTATTTTCAACCAGATGGAGCAAGCTATGGAAAATCAGACCCAAATCCTTCAAAGCAATGCACAGGCAGTACATGCACCACCCCAAACAGATGCACGCACTGAATTCTTGAAATCCATGCCGATCACTTTTGAACACACGTCAGACCCAGTGGTAGCAAATGATTGGCTGAAGGATATTGAAAAGAAATTAAATGTGGCGCAGTGCAATGAGAGAGAAAAGGTGATCTATGCGAGTGGACAATTGTATGGCTTAGCTTCTGATTGGTGGGACATTTATCTCAAGATTCATGGGGATCCGGAAGGAATAGAATGGCAAGAGTTCAATATGTTCCTGATGGAATCATTAGGTTCAGAAGAAAGGAGTTCCTAAGGCTAGAGCAAGGTGTAATGATGGTCAGCGAATACCATGATAAGTTCCTCCAGATGTCGAGATATGCTCCGGAAGATGTGAATAGCGAGGAGAAGAAACAAGAGCTTTTTGTAGAAGGGCTGAATGATGCATTACAACGCCACATACTGCCACATGACTTCCCAAATCTCCAACACATGTTTGGGAAGGCACTAGCCATGGAAAGTAAACTTAAGGAGATGATATATAAGAAGAGGAAAAATGAGCATTGGAAGCAAGTAAATAAGAGTGCTCGACCACGTCTTACTTCTCAAACTGGACACCAAGGCAACCTAGAGACAAATCCTCAGGTTGACCAAGCTAGATGCATGGGTCAAGCGCAACTATTGTGCTCCAACGTACAAATAAATCGTCAAAAGTTATCAAGAAACACTCATGTGCGTAAATGTGTTAGTCAAAGAAATGCACATGGAATGAATTGTTATCATTGTAAGGAGAGTGGACACAAGGAGGACCGATGTCCGAAGAAATACCCATACATGTATGGTGGGTTAGGAAAACAAACACAAACTCGAAATATGGAAGGTATTCTATACCAGATGAAGGGAACCCCATCGAGGATATTCGGGTGGTATGTGAGTTTCCAGATATGTTTCCTGATGATCTGCCTGGTATGCCACCGGATCGTGAAATCGAGTTCGTCATTGATCTCTTACCAGGAACGGCTCCTATAGCAAAGAGGCCATACAGAATGGATGCAAATGAATTAGAGGAACTAAAGAAGCAACTGAAGGAATTGTTGGATAAGGATTTCATTCATCCAAGCTCTTCACCATGGGGAGCCCCAGTTTTGTTTGTGGAGAAGAAAGATGGATCTCAGAGGATGTGTATTGATTACCGATCATTGAATGAGGTAACCATCAAGAACAAGTACCCTCTCCCTAGAATTGAAGATTTATTTGATCAGCTGGAAGGAGCATGTGTATTCTCCAAGATTGACCTTCGTTCAGGGTACCATTAGCTTAAGATCCGAAAGTCTGACATCCAGAAGACAACCTTCACAACCAGATATGGGCTATATGAATTCAATGTTATGTCTTTTGGGTTGACTAATGCCCCAGCCTACTTTATGAATCTGATGAATATGGTGTTTATGGAATATCTTGATAAATTCGTGGTGGTTTTCATTGATGATATTCTGGTTTTCTCCAAGAATGAAGAAGAGCATGAGGAGCATCTGAGACTGGTATTGCAGAAGTTGAGAGAGCACCAACTTTATGCCAAGCTTAGCAAATGTGACTTTTAGTTGAAGGAAGTCTCTTTCTTAGGTCACATGATTACTGAAGGAGGTGTCAAAGTTGATCCAGGGAAAGTCCGAGATGTGCTAAACTGGAACCCACCACGGAATGTCTCGGAGATCTGCAGTTTTCTTGGACTAGCTGGATATTATCGCAGATTTATTGAAGGGTTTTCAAAAATTGCCAAGCCACTCACGGAATTATTGGACAAGACAAGGGAATTCAAATGGACAGCAGCTTGTGATGCTAGCTTTGAGGAACTCAAGAGACGTTTGACCTCAGCTCTGATATTGAAATTCCCGGATATTCATAAGCCCTTTGATATATATTGTGATGCTTCCCATTCCGGTCTTGGTTGCGTACTTATGCAGGAAGGTCGAGTGATAGCCTATGCCTCGAGACAGTTACGGAAACATGAGAAGAATTATCCAACTCATGATATAGAGTTGGCAGCAGTTGTTCATGCTTTGAAAATCTGGAGACATTACATCCTTGGCAATCGTTGTGAAATCTACACAGATCACAAGAGTCTAAAATATATCTTCACCCAAAATGATCTGAACTTGAGGCAACGCCGTTGGTTGGAGCTGATCAAGGACTATGATCTCAGTATTAACTACCATCCTGGAAAAGCAAATATGGTTGCAGATGCATTGAGTAGGAAGAGTTATGCTAACATGGCTATGGCATGGCTGCCTAGAGCAGAATTATGCAAAGAGTTCGAACGACTCAACCTTGGCCTCATCACCAACATGGATGGTATTACCATGGAAGTAGAGCCAACACTAGAGCAAGACATCAGAAAAGGGCAACTCGAAGATGAGAAGATCAATGAGATCAAGGAACTCATCAAGGTTGGTAAAGCCTCAGGATTTAGAATCGACGATCAAGGAACCTTGTGGCTGAAGGAAAGAATTTGTGTGCCAGACTTGAAGCCCCTCCGGGACACCATTCTACGAGAGGCACATGAGTCTACTTATTCCATTCACCCCGGAAGCACGAAGATGTACCAAGACTTGAAGACACTATACTGGTGGTACGGCATGAAGCGAGACATTGCAGAATATGTGGCCTTGTGTGACACATGTCAAAGAGTGAAAGCAGAGCACCAAAGATCTGCAGGATTATTGCAACCTCTGAAGGTACCAGAATGGAAATGGGAAGAAATAAGTATGGATTTCATAGTAGGTTTACCACGCACGCAAGGTGGATATGATTCTATATGGGTCATTGTGGATCGTTTCACCAATGTGGCTCATTTCATCCCAGTGAAGACTACCTATACGGGAGCAAGGCTAGCTGAGCTGTATATGGCACGAATTGTCTGTCTGCATGGTGTACCTAAGAAGATCATGTTAGATCGTGGTACTCAGTTCACCTCCAGGTTCTGGGAGAAGCTTCATGAATCCATGGACACCCATCTCAACTTTAGCTCAGCCTATCATCCTTAGACAGATGGACAGACAGAGCGTACAAATCAAATTCTAGAGGATATGCTTAGAGCTTGTGCTTTGAAGTATGGCAAAGGTTGGGATAAGAGTCTCCCATATGCAGAGTTCTCTTATAACAACAGCTACCAAGCAAGTCTCAAGATGTCTCCATTCGAAGCATTGTATGGCAGAAGGTGCAGAGCTCCACTATTCTGGAATCAGACTGGCGAAAGTCAGGTATTCGGACCTAAAATATTGAAAGAAGCTGAGAAATAGGTACAAACAATTAAGGAAAATTTGAGGGCTGCCCAATCTAGACAGAAAAGTTATGCAGATGTACGACGCAGAGAGCTGGTCTTTGAAGTTGGGAAGTTTGTATATCTCAAAGTGTCACCAATAAGAGGCCTTCGCAGGTTCACGGTCATGAGAAAGCTTGCACCAAGATACATTGGACCGTTCAAGATCTTGGAAAGAAGAGGAAACACACCTTCGACCAATCAGGAGCCAGTACGCGGATTCAAGGGCCCACATCCCCACGGAGACGAGCTAAAAACACCGCATACATGCTTGAGGACCCACCTAGCAGTCACCTGGACGAAAGGCGGCACGAGGGGAGCTACCTGGGGGTCGGTCGACCCCCCAGGTCGTCCGACCCCACTTTGTCGCCCCTCGTGTCGCCCTTCCACGTGTCGGTTTGTCGTGACGAACCAAAGGCGATGCCAGGTGCTTGCCCGAATATTCCTCCAGGATCCTGTAGCTCCTTCTCATGGAAGATACACCAACTTGGCCCCACTCCTCTTCGCCACATGTCACCACCCTATTGGTGGCACCCATGGCTGCCAAGGGGGCTCCGCCTACTCTCCTTGGCCTATAAATAGAAGTGGAGGGGGTAAAAACAGGACACACAACTCCTCTCCTCCTCTCTCATTTTCTCTCTTGAGAGGAGAGGCTCTCCTCTCCTCCATCTAGAGTGTAAGTGTGGAGTAGTTGATTAGATCAAAGCTAGGGAGAGAGTGAAAGGGATGTACCTCTATGGATGCTCGTTCTTCAATTAGAGTAAAGTGAGTATTTCTGTATTTTCTATTTAGACCAAAGTGCAAGTGATATGTTCTTGTGTTCTTCACCTGTTCATCATTTAGAGGCACGTGTTCTTCATGAACACGCCCCCTCGATCTAGTTGATTAGGTGCACAAGTTTGTATCCCATTTGTATGATTAGTCTTTTAGAATAAAGTGGACATGCTTGCATGCTCTGATTAGAATAAAGTGTGTTCGTGATTCCTTTCTAATAGTTTATGCTAGGTTGCATGAGTAGACTTTTTCCTCTGCTAGTGCATAGATCTGGGGTTTATGCGTTCCTCTGCTACAAGTCGTTCATATACGTTGGAAGCATAGTACGGGGTTGAGTACTCTCTTGTATGCCTTTAGTATAAGCTAGTAGTACCTATAGTGAGTGAGATCAGTTCTCTTTCGTGGTCGTAGTTCTATAAGTACAGAGTGCCATAGTCCGTTGGCTACGGCAGTAACCACAGCGTAGAAGTTTTGTCACGCTACCGGTTATCATTCGTTCGGCTTATCCCAAGGTTAGGTAGAGGCAGTCCAGGTGGTGGTGACAGCCCGTCTGGCCCTCGTTGATCCTCACAACTGGATATAGTCAGAGCTCCGTTCCACATAGATCCGCGTACCGGAGTCGCTTGTTAAGTTAGGGCTATTGGTACCCTAAGCCAAGTTCTATCTAGAGATCGACCTTTAATCTCATCAATAGTGCTATCTTTAGGAATCCTCTCCATCCTTGCCTTTTATCTGGGTGTGTCCTTGGACTGACTAGTACGAAGTTAGTGCACACTGTTCCCTTGGATTCGATACCCTTGGAATACTCTGAGGTGAAAGCTACAACGGTATCCGTGCGCTTGCGGATTTATTCGTGTGACGCTAAAATACCCAACAAGCTTTCTGGCGCCGTTGCCGGGGAACGGTTGCTGTATCTATCTTCGTACCTAGTGGTCCTCGTAGTTACCTTTTTCGTTTTCTTCTACCTTTACCCTAGTTACCATGGAGCAAACTTCTATCAAAAACTTTCTGCTCCCAAACCTGAGTTGTTAGAGCCTCCGCCATTGGAACACCCAATTACCACACCTAGCTATCAACTCAGTACTGATCTTATCTCTTTGATTGGGAAATCGTATTCCTTTTCCGGGGACCGTCAAAACCCCTACGAGCATTTGCGAGAGTTTGAGCGTTTTTGTTCATGTTACGCCTTTGCTGGCATGACACACGATACCCTTCATTGGAAATTGCTTCCTTTTTCCCTCACGGGAAGCGCGAGGCAATGGTATAATGAACACGCGGGCTCTGTTCGCGGCAGCTGGTCGAAACTTGTCGGTGAATTTTGCCAACGGTATTTTCCACCTGCTCGTCTCATCACCTTGCGAAGGGATGTGTTCGGATTCAAGCAAAATGACAGGGAGACCTTGGGTGCGGCGTGGGAAAGATTCTTACGTTTAGTAAATTCGGGTCCCACGCTGTCAATACCCAACCATGTGCTCTATCAGCATTTTTATGCGGGATTGGACGTCAAGTCCGCCAGGTGCCTTGATGATGCCTCGGGAGGCTCCTTTCCGGATAAGACTCGAAGTGAGGGAAGGAAGATTCTTGACCTTATAGCAGCTAATGCCTCCTTCACAGCCGAGCTGGAAGACCCTCAAGAGGAATGCGCACCTAAAGAAGAGACCACTCCTGAATCTGAGCCCGAACCTTTACCATCCAAATCCCTAGGCCCAGTTCAGGAGGCCATGACACAGGAGGAAGAGGCAATTCAACCTCCGGAGTCCCTTCCGAAGTTTGAGGATGATATAATTGGCGACTATGGAAACACCTCAAACTATTGTTGCGAGAGAAAACCACCATCACCCGTGTCTCCCCCAGATCCTGTGGAAATTGCCTTCCTTAGGGACAACGTTCGGGAGTTAACGGCCATCATGACCCAAGAGTGGTCGAGAGAGTTGGAATCAACAGCCGGAATCTTCCAGCTCCTTCCGCCTCGATCGACCCCCCTTGCGTCATGAATGGAAAGGTAGTGGAAGTTCTCTACAACACTCTGGTGGGAGTCAATATAATGTCTAGTACTTATGCTTTGAGAAACTTTGCGGACGAACCCCTGACTCCTACCCAGACGTTTATCAGGACTCCAAAAGGAGAAATCCTAGAAGGAGTAGGGATCTTGAAGGCTATGACTGTCATGTATAAGGAGGCTGACTTTGCTCTTGATTTCCATATCAATGATGTCTTTAGCTTCGACCTCATGATAGGATTGCCCCTCAAGAGATTTCTCATAGAGGCCCCTACCCGAGGTATGCTTAATGTTTGCCTTGGGAAGGAGGTTTTCTCTGTAGAAATCTCAAGAGAAAAAAATGCAAGAACTGACCCTCCTGATGACTCTACACAAATTGAGGAGGTCAAGGCAATCATTCCGGGAGATTCGCCGGAATCCCACCTCGACGAGTGGGCACCAGAGTTCATAGATGAGATAGAAGAGCCTAATGAGCCTATAGATATATTCGAATCCCAGGCTCCACCTAAGCCTCCTATCGAACTCAAACCTCTGCCCACCAGCCTTCGATATGTTTTCCTCCATGGGGACACTGAGTCCCTAGTGATCATTAATGACAATCTCTCTGACGAGGAATCCAGAAGGCTCATCTCTGTCTTAGAGAAGCACCGATCTATGTTCGGATACTTCAGGATCTTAAAGGGGTAAGCCCGACTCTCTACACCCACCCATCGCATCTCCGTATATCCAGACATTCCACCGATGATGGAACTGCAGAGAAGGCTGAACAATGCAATGAGAGAAGTCGTGAAGAAAGAAGTTCTCAAACTTCTTCATGCTGGGATCATCTATCCAGTGCCCTATAGTGAATGACGACAGCCCCCAATGAGTTCGGAGAGCAGATTGCTCAATGCCTTCCCACAGGGTGGAGGATGTGTATAGATTATAGAAAGCTCAACAAGGCTACAAAGAAGGATCACTTCCCGCTCCCGTTCATCGATGAGATGCTTGAGCGGTTGGCGAATCGCTCCTTCTTCTGTTTCCTTGATGGGTATTCTGGCTACCATCAAATCCCTATCCTCCCTGATGACTAGAACAAGACCACCTTCACCTGCCCTTACGGAACCTATGCTTATCGAAGAATGTCTTTCGGGTTGTGCAATGCACCTGCATCGTTCCAGAGGTGCATGATGTCTATCTTCTCAGACATGATTGAGCAAATCATGGAGGTTTTCATGGACGATTTCTCTGTCTATGGTAAAACTTTCGATGAGTGTCTCAAGAATTTAGACAGGGTCTTGCAAAGGTGTCACGAGAAGGACTTAGTCCTCAATTGGGAGAAATGCCATTTCATGGTTCGAGAGGGCATCGTGTTAGGACACCTGGTGTCCGAACGAGGGATAGAAGTGGATCGTGCCAAGATCGAAGTAATAGAAAAGCTTCCTCCTCCTGTAAATGTCAAGGGCATCCGTAGCTTCCTCGGCCATGCTGGGTTTTACCGACGGTTCATTAAGGATTTCTCACAGGTGGCTAGACCCCTTACCAATCTCTTGGCCAAGGATGCACCTTTTGAATTCACAGAGGAGTGTATGAAATCTTTTCTCACCCTCAAGAATGCACTCATCTCTGCCCCAGTCATCCAGCCTCCCGACTGGACGCTGCCCTTCGAGATCATGTGTGATGCTAGTGATTACGCTGTAGGGGCCGTCTTAGGCCAAACTAAGGATAAGAAACATCATGCTATAGCATATGCTAGCAAAACCATGACAGGAGCTCAGCTGAACTACGCTACTACTGAGAAGGAGCTCCTTGCTGTTGTCTTTGCTATAGACAAGTTTAGATCCTACTTAGTGGGAGCCAAGGTAATAGTTTATACTGATCATGCTGCCCTTAAATACCTGCTCACTAAGGAAGATGCTAAACCCCGCCTGATTAGATGGATTTTGCTCCTTCAAGAATTTGATATAGAAATAAGGGATAAAAAGGGAGTAGAAAATTCTGTTGCGGATCATTTGTCTCGTATGCGTACTACTAACCTGCAGGAAGCACCCATAAATGACTTCATGCGGGATGACATGCTATTCAAGGTCACAAACTCCAACCCATGGTATGCAAATATTGTGAACTTTATGGTTGCAGGGTATGTACCACTAGGTGAAGACAAGAAGAAGTTGATCAAGGATAGTAAATGTCATTACTGCGATGATCCATACCACTACAAAATTTGTTCTGACGGCCAACTGAGAAGATGCGTACCTGCGGCTGAAGGAATAAAGATCATCGAGAAATGTCATGCATCACCATATGGGGGACAATACGGTGCATTTTGTACTCAAGAGAAAATATATCAGAGTAGATTCTTTTGGCCAACTATGTATGAAGACACAAAAGATTTTATTCGGAGGTGTCGGATATGTCAACTGCAGGGGGGAATTACAGCAAGAGATGCAATGCCTCTACAGAATAATCAACAAGTTGAGCTATTTGACGTATGGGGCATTGATTTCATGGGACCTTTCCCAAAGTCCCAATACTGTGAGTACATCTTGGTGGCAGTTGACTATGTGTCCAAGTGGGTGGAAGCATTACCGTGTCGAGCTGCAGACTCCAAGCACGCGAAAAAGATGTTCCATGAAGTCATATTCCCTCGTTTCGGGACACCAAGGATGGTGATTAGTGATGGGGGGTCTCATTTCATTGATAAGACCTTCCGAAACTTCCGGAGAGAGCTGGGAATACAACACAATGTCGGGACTCCATATCATCCCCAAACAAGTGGTCAAGCAGAGACATCAAACAAGCAAATCAAGAACATCCTACAGAAGACCGTAGATGAGATGGGGAAATCATGGAAGGCAAAGTTACCCGATGCACTTTGGGCATATAGAACTGCCTACAAGACCCCAATAGGAATGTCACCTTATCAGCTTGTGTACGGAAAATCTTGCCATCTACCAGTCGAGCTAGAACACAGGGCTCACTGGGCCATTCAGAAATTCAATATGGACTTCACAACAGCTGGCAAACAAAGGAAACAACAGCTATTAGAAGTTGAAGAATGGAGGGAAAAAGCATACCATAATTCCAAAATCTACAAAGAAAGGACCAAAAGATGGCATGACAAGAGGATCAAGAAGAAAGAATTCAAACCAGAAGATAAGGTATTACTCTTTAATTCTAGGGTCAAGTTATTTGGACATGGGAAGCTTCGAAGCAAATGGGAAGGACCGTACCTTGTTGTTGATGCTGCCTCTCATGGAGCAATCACACTCCAAGATGAAGAAGGTAAGACATTTAAGGTAAACGGTCACCGCTTAAAGGTCTTTCTTGAACCAGATGATAAAGAGTATGATGAGATCCACCTCATTGAGGAAACCTAGCCTTAAAACCAACTCCAATAATAATTAGGCTAGGTAACCTTCTTTTCCTCGATTCCCTTTGTTTTGTTTTTTTCTAGTTTTCTAATAATGCAGGTAAGAAATAAGTGTGGGGGAGTCACCTGACTCCCACTACCTACGAATAAAAGCAACAAAAGGTACACTACTCTCGCTCTCTGTTCTCCCTGATTCATGAGTTTGAATGAGTTTCAATTCATATCTGCTAAAATCAAACTCACAGAATCGTGCTCAACTTGCTGCACATGTTTCCTGAAGGTTGGCTTGCATATGTTTTATTCCTTGCCTAACATCTTGATGCTTGTGAACAAAAATCTTTTAGGGAACTCATGCTCATCTAAGTAGTTGATGTTTGTGATATGGTTTGACGATATGATCTTCTCTCTGAATGTTTGAGTGCTTGGGAATTTTATTTAAAAACATGAAAACCCTTTGCAAAGCTCCTCTTTGATAAGCCAAAGTCCTACCAAAGCCATATGATGAGTTATCTTGAAAACCTTAGACTTGTATGCTGCTTGTTATTACTTTGAGCTTTGTCAAATTCTGTGACCCTTGTGAGAATTCTTTTCATTACTCTCATGATCAAGATTTGTAACACCCGATTTTATAAACACAATCAGGTGCCACTTTATGTATGCCAGGATCATAATTCATACATAAAGTACAACTTCATCAATGGTACATTTCCATATCACGATTAAATATTACAAAATGACCCGTGGGTCCAAAAGAAAAGTACAGCCTAAGCTTAAATATCTTGTGCGAAAGTAGGCTCCATGACCACAGGCAATCAACTGGGGGATACACACTCCTAGGTCTTCATGGCCTCCATAACCTGAACAGCATTTATGGGGGAAAGAGAGACAGCAGGGGGTTGAAAGGGAAACGATGAGTACATCGAAATGTACTCTGCAAGTGTTGGAGGTAGAGCTATGAGGGCTTAGAACAAGATAGGCTAACACAACTGGCTGCAAGCATTGATTTTAGTTGATCATATTTTATTAAACCACCTATTTACTAAGGTGAGGGTCTTCCCAACCCAAACCCACCTTAAAGGTAAAGCATCTATCATCTAAGGCCAAACAACCCATCCAGACCAACCATTCCACCAACTAAACATGTGAGGGTCCAGGTTGCTCTTGACCGTGAGCACGACTATCATGATAGTTTTACACTCTGCAGAGGTTGTACAACTTTACCCACGAGTCGCGTAAACATTCAAAAGAACGTTAAACCCAACCATGCTGTGCTTGCAAGGCACTTTCACACTTCCTTTGGTGTGATAGCATAGGGACACTACGAGGCCTTTACATAGGTTCACCAGCGGCGCATTAACCCAACTCAGGGTTCGGGTACCCGTCCTCGTGCCACAGAATATTGGGGGCCTAACCTCCCTCACTGGAACCAACAACTTAACGCTGGCCGGCTGGATTTCCCAATTTCCCCTACTTAATTGGCCAAGACCATAGCCCATTAGTTCTCGTGGTTGTACTGTAAGTCCTGGGTGGTCACTCCACGCATCAAACCTTAAGGTAGCTCGAGCAAGACAAGCATCAACCCATAAACACCGTCCACCGGACAAGCATTTGCTCGAGCCCCTAGGATTCCATGTTTCTAAAAAGATCACCCACCCATGTGATTAAATTGTTCATTAGTCAAAATTAATTATTAAACCCAGCCCAGATGTTCAGCAAACTAAGCAAATAACTACCCATAACCAAACTCTCTAAGGGCTTCAAGGAAAGTCATAACAACATCTAGTAGAGACCCTACATAGGATTTCCCATCATATTGACTCGAAGCATGCATTAAGCGTAAAGTAAAGTGTAGTATTGATTTAAATGCACGGGAAACAAGGAGTATGCATCAAGGACACTTGCCTTCTTCACGCTCTTGCTTGATCTTCACGTACACTTGATCTTGATCACGAACCTCTGCTCGTAGCAACTACCGAAAACAAGCATACATACAAAGTTTAATAAACAGTACACCAAACAGAGTGAAAACAATATGAAAAGTATTTTAAAAGAACGGGCTCGTCACTACGATCGCGTGAGCGCAAGAATCACCTGAAACGGAGCTACAAGCAAAAAGTATTGATCATTTTACTAAACCAGGGACTAAACTGTAAATCTAGTATTTTTGGAATTATTTTAATACTGGAAAAGATGAATTATGATGTCAGCAAGGATTTATGGAAAATCAAAATATATAAATTGAAATTTTGGTGAATATCTCTGGTATGTAAATAAAAGATTCTACAGGGGCTGTTTTGATAAAAGCGCAAGACTCAGAGAAAGAGTAGCTGAAAATCAGGGATTTACAGGGGCTAGAAAGCAAAAGCGGCGCTGACTGGGCGGCTGTGGCTGACAAGGCGACACGCGGCGTGAGGCCGACGTGGCGATGACGTGACCGTGGACCAGCGTTGGACCATGGTCCATGGGTCCAAGGTGCACCGGCTTTACACCCCGAAGGGGTACGCGATCTCGGCCGTTGGCGCGGGATCGTGTGGACAGGGAGGCGCCACCGGCTTTGGGTCGCTGGCGCCGCCGGGAATAGAGCGCCCGCGGCGGTGCTTCGCCGGAGTTGGACGGCGGCGACGCTGCAGTGCATCAGAGGCGACAGGAGATGGACGAGAAGGGAGAGGAGGGGACGGCGAGCTCACCACAAGGTAAGGCGCGGGCAGGGGTGCGGTGTAGACGGCGGACGTCGGACGGTGGCGGAGGAGGTCACAGCCATGCGAGGAGAAGGGCGTTGCGGTGCGCCTGGGAGCGTCTGGGCGCCGGGATGATGTCCGTGTGCTCCTGGGGAAAGGAAAAGGAGGTGAGGGAGGGTGAGAGGCGGCCGGGAGGAAGAGATTCACGGCGGCGGCCGAGGCTTACTTGAGCCCGGTGGGCCGGGGCTCCGGTGAGCTACAAGTGGCGGAGGGCGGAGTGAGGGTGGCGTGGAGAGCAAAGGGAGTAGAGAGGGATGCCGCACAGGTTTTTGTAGGGGCGGGGGCACTCGGGTGAGGGAGGAATTGGCCGACGGTATCAGTGGGTTGCGCCGGCCATTGATGGCCTTTCCTGCCATA
Source organism: Cenchrus fungigraminus (assembly GCA_036936925.1). Taxonomy (NCBI): domain Eukaryota; kingdom Viridiplantae; phylum Streptophyta; class Magnoliopsida; order Poales; family Poaceae; genus Cenchrus; species Cenchrus fungigraminus. The sequence continues at coordinate 109,274,330 of CM072779.1, forward strand.
ACGGGAGCGCGGGGGGGGGGGGGGGAAGGGGAAAGGGGAGAGAGGGCGCGGGATGGGCACGGTGATCCCGGAGGTGGGGCCGAGCGCACTCGGATGCGAGCGGGGGCGGAGGGGGTTTGAACCCCGAGCGGTTTTCCCTGCGTGGTGCTGTGGGGAGAAAGGAAAGGGAAGGGGGCGGCGGGAGGTAGGGGGTGGTGCTGACGAGCGGGCCCCGCGTGGCAGTGAGCTGAGAGGGGAAAGGGGAGGTGGGTTGTTGGGCTGCAGGGAAGAGGCTGACCCGTGAAGGGGTTGGGTCGGAAAGAAAAAAGGGAGGGAGGGGTTTTGGGCCGGTGGGATTCGAGTGGGTGGTTGGGCTGAGGAGGAAAAAGAGATTTGGCCCAGGTTTGAAGGAAGAGGTTTAGCATTTAAACAATTCCAGATTCTAACCCTATTTGAAAATTTGAAATGCAAATTCATTTTTCATACAAGGAAAATTATGCGGGGCAGCATGTATGCATACAAACAAAAAAAATATACCCTAAGGTTCATTTAATTTCTTTTAGAAATTAATTCTTGCTTACCAACATTTAAATTTACAAGCCAACTATTTCTAGCAGATTTTAAACTATTGCCAAAAATTAGAATCAGGGTGTTACAAATCCTGCCCTCCTTAAGATGAATCTCGTCCTCGAGATTCGGAAGAGTCGGCGAAGAGCTCTGGGAAATCAGCCTTTAGGTCCTCTTCTTGTTCCCACGTTGCTTCATCCTCTGCATGTTGACTCCACTGCACTTTGCACATTCTGATAGTTTTGCTTCGAGTGATCCTCTCAGCAGTTTCTATGATCTTGACTGGGTGCTCCTTATAGGTCAGATCTTTCTTTAGATCGAGCTCTTCCATTGGTAGGCGTTCCTTCTCAGGTTCTCGAAGACACTTCTTCAACTGAGACACATGGAACACATCATGCACATCGGAGAGCTGTTCCGGCAATTCTAGCTGGTATGCCACTTCACCTTGGATTGGTGATGTGTCATGGACACATGGCATCCAACGTGGCAACACGTCGCCACGTGGTCTGGTGTGGGTCCCACCGGGCCCACATGATATCAAGATGGTGATCTTGTCTTGTGCATATCTCTTTCATCCGGACTCAGAAGTAGACAAATGATATATCCATTTCGATCGTCTTGACGAGCCCGTTGCAATGGTGCAGACCAAATTGGCATTTGAGGTTGTTTATGATGATGTCCTTTAATAGCCATTGGATCACTTGCTCTCAATTGTACCAATTGGCACGCAATTCGGTGCATCCTGCAACAAAAGCTAGAAACACTAACACTTGTGGAAATCATCAGTATCAAGCCCTATTCTAGTGTTGATCATCCTTTTACCATTATATTATGCAGGTATTGACGGTGTAAAAGTAGCACTTAACAGCCATCAACATATACTCATCTTGGACTTGGTTCTCCCATTTGTAAACAACAAGCTTCTCTTTCTTTTGCTTTGGATTGCTTGTTGTATGTCTCATGTAAGCTCTAATGGGAGGAACACACTCACCATATCATGACTTTCATCTTTAGTATGCTTGCATAGTTTCCATGTGTAATGTCATGATCCACACTTATTTTCTTTGCGGTATGAACCATATGTATGATTTTTCTCATTAATTTCACTTATCAATAATCAACAACCTGCTCACATGCTTTACAAGAGTGTTAGTTCTTTAATCAAGTTGTTACTCAACTCACCAAAACCCACTTAGGGCTTGATTGCACTTACAGCCTCCCCCATGCTTAGCATTTTGCTAGGCATGGAAGAAGACAAAGCATTAGCTTAGTCGTCCTTCAATTCTCTTGTCGTGAGAGTCTTTATCTTGCCTGCAGAACATTTTAAGCGCGCAATCTACCCCCAAGGTGACAGTTGGAAGTAGATAAAATTGCCAACAATCCAACAATATTTCCTAAGATTCTTAACTTGTGGCATAATTAGTCTATTGTGAATAAAAAAATTAATGGGTGTACGTGGGTGCAAAGTGTGTATGCACAAGTGAGGAAGGCATATAAACAAAGACAATGGTTACACCTAGTTCTAAACACCATGTTTACAACTAGGTTGCCGAATTTCTCCATAGCCATAAGGATTTATTTATCTAGGGTTAAAACACCATGTCTATCCTTAGATAAACAATTCCTTATAGCACAAGAAAAATGAAGTGCAAGCAATGTTTATAAACCAAACAATGCAACATGAAAACATATGAAAAGCTAGCAAGGTATATTGGACTTAACGATGATGGTCCGCAATCATGTTTGAACACCACGTTCACAAAAGATTGCAAAAGGGAAATACTCATATTGCCACATGAATCATTAACATAGAAATGAAACATTCATCATTAAGCCTTACAAAACAACCGAGCCAACTATATGCAAAACATGTATATGCAAGGGAACAAACATCATGTTGATAACAAAATGCAATGTGTGCAAATAAATAAATATGACCATGAACATAATGGTGGTTCTATAAAGAAAATTAAACTTAGATCAATTAGCCACATGTTGATCATCGTAGGATGGTTTCATTTATTCTCTTTAAGAAAGAAATAAAACACAAAGAAACGGGTTGCCTCCCGAAAAGCGCTTCATTTAAAGTCATAGAGCTCGACTTTCTCACATACCTTCTCAATGTCACGAAGCCATGGACCTTCATTTAAGAAATAAAGGTTCCCAAGCAGCTTTAATTCACTTCCCATGTCGTACTTGATCACTTTTGTTCAATGGATGACTTGCCCAAGTTATTTAACATCATCGCTTTCTCCTTCTTTGTCGCCCTTCGGTGCTGCCTCCACTCCACGAATTTTTTCTTTAATTTCCAGAACAGGAAGTGTATCAAAACTTTAATCCATTGCACAGTGCACAAAATATACTTTCCAACAAGTCTTTATTTGCCCAAATTGGACTCTGGACAAGAAAGTTATGCTCATTTTACTCCGGCGATGCAATCTGTCCCGAGCTGTTTTCAGCATGCGCACCGCTCGATGTTTTCACCATAACTCCCTGCACGGGTCTTCAAACTCGTTCATTCTTGATGCGTTAGATAGGAAACTTAATGGAGATTCTGAACGTATCCTTTTCTTCATTTGTACACTTCTGAACATATGCACAAAATCTATGAAAACAGCAGCGTCCATTGCGAGATTTTGGAGACGTGTTGATGATGTGACTTTGGGCATGACTTCTCCTTACATCATTCAAGCCTTGTGTCCCTACATGGCTAGTGAAATTTGGGCCTTCTCCCGACATGTGCTCTTTTAAGGTCACTAGCTTGTCCAAGCATAAAGCAAGATCGAGATTTACAAAAACTTATTGTAAACATAAGCATCCATAATTACAACCACAAGCAAATTGTAGCAACAAGTAAGTGTGTAATTAAAGGAAGCATACATTTCATGCAAAGCACTTAGCTCATCATTAGGCAAAGGTTCTTTAGGCATAGAATTAATTGGTTCAAACATAAACATTGCCTCATTATCATTCTCAAGAAATTTTAGCTTAACAACATGACCATCATTGAAGCAAGGCATATAATTTAAACTATTATTCATATTATTGGTCGAATGCGAGCATTTGAATTTGTCATTAATAATATGAATAATATCTTGAGATTTCAGCATGTACCTTGGCCTTATAGCTTTTTCAACAAGAGTGGTCCTTGGTTCATCTAGCGGTGTTGAAGGAAAATCAATCTCAACGAGTGGAGGTGTCTCTTTGTTACCTTGTTGCATCCCCTCCATCTCATCATGTGGAACTTGTAATTCATCAACTATATTTGCATTTGGCTCTTCTTTGAAGTCTTCATTATCACCCAAATCTTCATCTTCAAAGTCTTGTGTGTTGCTTTCTTTATCCTCCATGTACCACATGTCGTCGAGATCGCTAGTCGCGGGCTCACTCTTTTCTTTATCCTTGACCACTTCCATGTCTTGATTTGCTAGTGTGTAAGCTTCAATAGCAAACAAGCTATAATTTTGTGGAGAGGGGCCTTCTAGGTGTGTTTGCTTTATGTCATCTTCCTCCATCATATCTTCTAGCTTGAAACCTATTTTCTCCAATTTATCCTTTGAGTCACTAGCTCTTTTTTTATTTCCCTCATCTCCTTAGCAATAAACTCTTCTTCTCGGATTGATGCACATGTTGTTGTGGAGATGAGACTTTTTGGCTCATCATGGTTGTGCTCTTCTCTTCCTTTATCATAAATATTTGAGATGTCAAGTTGGTCGATCCATCCTTCATCTTCTTGTTCAAATATCTTTTGGATTGACTCTCCACTCATCTCTTGATCCAAAATGTCTTCAATTTTTTTGACGACACGTCGGTGTTCCTCCTTCCTTCGGTGGTTGATTGGGGGAGCAAAATCAACTTGAATCTAATCGGATTGATTGAATTCCGCCAATGGTCTAGCATTCCCCATACTTCAGCCTACATTCATGTTAGTTTCAACAATCTTAATATCCGAAATGACTTTGCTTATCTTAGGAAGTGGTTCTTCAATTTCTTGTATGGTCGGTTCATCTTCCTTGACCTCCGGTAAAATTTCAGCAAGCTTTTTAGACTTGCTTTGTCATTTTGCTCCTCCCGACATCGTCTTTGCCAATCTCTAATCAAGACCGCCCCATTGCTAATTTTTTGTAGGAGTTGGGCGGCTTTCGTGAGTGTTTTTTCCATGAGATCCCCTCCTGCACACATTTGAACATATTCGATGCAACTAGGGGTTAGGGAAAACAAAAATGTATGCAAAAGTACATCACTGGGAAATCCGAGTCTTGGTCCTTGTTCAACTAGCTCATTGAAACGATTCCACGCTTGATCTATCCCATCTTCTTCTCCTTGCTTAAAAGTAATCACTTGCTCCTTATATGTTGGATCTTGCTTATAGGGAAGAACTTGGCACAAAAATTTTTCATCAATTGATTCCAGTTTCCCTCGACTTCGAAGGACGCAAATAAATACCACTTCGTTGCTTCATCGGCAAGTGAATAGGGGAAGAGATTCCATTTAAACCAAGCATCGGGGACTCCCTCTTGTCGTACCGTATTGCATAATGTCGTGAAGCGCTGGATATGTCTATATGGGTTGTCCATCTCCACCCCTCTAAAAGGATTTGTTGCGGCCATCTCGATGATCCGAGCCTTGATCCCATACTTCGTCGCTTCGAGTATCGAATCCGACTTTTGTACCATGATGTCCTCACATTACGGGCTAGCATAATCCGACGAACGCCATCTAGACAACAAAAACAAAAACAAAAACAAAAGAAAAGAAAAGTTTTCCTTGAAAACTAGGGTTAGATGTTAGTGATCAACAAAAATAATACAAGATTAAACATAGCAAACTAGCTATTTCCCCGGCAACGGCGCTAGAAAAAGGGCTTGTTGACGGTTCAAAACCGTGTTGAAGTTCACCGCAAGCACACAGGTGACTTGGTGCCTTTTTCACCAAGGAGGATCCTCAAGGTTCTTGTCAATCCACGGAGCAAGGGATATACTAGCGTCTAACCAAGCACTATTCTAGTTGATGCAAACCTTTGGATGAGAGATTAACTATAGACTAAAGACTATCTAATCTATGAACTAAGACAAGGCAAAACCAATCTAATCTAGGTTAAACAAGAGACGTGAGATACACAAGTTATGGAGAACGTTTGCCCATGGAGTCTATGGGTACATGAAGATGCAATCGCCAAACATGATAAAACTGATCTAATCTATCTAAGCATGTGAACAAGGTTTAGCCTTTTCCCTTCCCTCGTACCGTCACTACGCGAAGGTAAAATCGGTTCTAAGCCTTAAAGAACACAAAACGTTGATTCGATCTACGGGAGTGGCCCGAAAAGCATGGTGGCCAAGCATAACCAACGAGGAAGCGATAGATTAAACTCCAAACAATAGTCGGTGATTACACACCAAGATCCATTACAACTCCGTGGACAAACGATGAATCTACTCCATCAAGATGCTAAGCATGGTATCGTTGAACGTGGTAGATGCCTCCGATGAAGATTGATCTTCGCCGTCCTCCAACTCCGGCGGTGCTGCGGCAAGGCCTCGGTATCCTCCTCCTTGTGGTGATCTCCTTCGATATGGCAGCTCTCTGATGAATGCATTGATCCATCCCCTTCCCTTAGGTGCCTAGGGGGTTGTACTTATAGCCTTGGGAAGCCTTGGGGCGTGCTCCACCTTGCTTTGCACGAGATCCTCCTTGGGAGAGAAGCAAACTTGGTTTCCATAAAATCAGGCTCGTCCAGATTTTCCTGATTTGCAGCCCTTCCTTGCCGACGTCATATCTCCCACGTACGGACTCCAAATAATGCACATTCGGTGTCTATATTGTGTGCCACGAAATTTTCCAACTTTAGTATTCATTGCTTTCCTTGGAAACGAAGATAAGATGCCAAAACGGCCTCGGAAGATCATCTGTCTGATTTCGGACTTATGTGCGCAGTAGGTATTTCGGGCGCCATATCTCCTAGCTCTTTGACCCAAATTGGGCCTTCCATATGTCCAAATCGAAGCTCTCGTCGTGGCTCACAACTTTCGTATTCAAACTTTTGCCATTAGAGGCCGTTTAAGTCTCCAAATCCGCACCGAAAGATCATGTTGTTCTGGGCTGCGTGAATATCTCCTGGGCTGAGTTGATCTCGTGGGTAAACCTCCAAGTCTCAAGGGCCTGGGCCCTCTGGTCCACTTCAAGCCCGCCATCCTTCACGCGGCTGTTCTTGCAATTTTGACATTTTGTATCTTCGCATATGGGCGTTATACGTCATTATCCCCGCGATCAAGATAAGGGGTCTTGTCGCATGAACTCCCGCATCTTCTTTTTAGGTCCTCAGAGTTTCACGGCTTCATGCTTTGGTCCTCGGGTCATTTGGAGTCATGTTCACTTCGTGTCTTGACTTGTGCTGGGCTTCGTGATCTTCTCATAAAGTGCTCGATGAACTCTACCCGGAAGTCCTCATTTAAGCGCTTAAATCCTGCGTAAACAACATACTCCAAAAAACCTCATGCAAATGCGAACTTGTTACATCATTAGTATGCCTAGTGGTGGGTTAGTTATAATTCAAAGCTCAAACCATAGTGGAACAAGTGCTCTAGGTTGACGGAAATCGACCACCAATAGCCACTAACTTGATGATTCTAGGCTTCACTTCGTAGTGGGTTGCAGCAAGCATCAAATCTGATTTTTGCATCTCAATGTCCTCCATTGACGGCATTGCTAGCTCCCTTAGCGACATCTCTTCATCTTCCAATGGTGAGGTGAACAAATCCACCTAGGCACAAGAAAATAGAAAAAAAAACTTTTTTCTAGAAAACAAGGGTTAGATGTTAGTAATCAACAAAATTAATATGAGATTAAACGTAGCAAACTGGCTTGCTCCCCGGCAATGGCGCCAGAAAAAGGGCTTGTTGATGGTTGAAACTCGTAACGAACTTCGATCCGGAAGCGTACGGACCACCTATAGCCATTTTCACCACAGGGTGATCCCCAAGGTTCTTGTCAAACCCAAGGAGCAAGGGAATTGCTAGCACTTAACCAAGTACTAATCTAGTTGATTGGAAAGCCTTTGAAAGAGATATTAATCTAAAGAAAATGCAATCTAATCTATGTTAATCTAAGACTAAACTAGATGGAAAAGGTTAGTACAAGAGAGAGATTAAACTAGATAAGTGTTCCCTCCCTAGGGTCTAGGATCACAAAGACATGCATCTACTACATGAAAGAGGTGTTGCCTTTTCTAGCTTCACGATGGTTATGCGGTCGCTAGGCCTTTTCCCTTCTCTCGTACATGTCACTACGCGAAGGTAATTGATCACTTCGCTAACGCATTTACATCTAAGCATCCATAGAGTTAAGCTAATCACCACAATTACCACAAACCCTACTAAGATCACATGTTGTACACACATATGTAAATAAAGCATTCGCAAAGACATAGACCATGAAGCATATATAGGCATAAAGTTCATATAGCAATTACATAGCAAGGACCTATAAAACCCTAGAGATTAACGGGGGCATTACCCCATCATCTTACATAGATTGAAGAACATAAGGGTGATGGAGACTCCGGAGAACGTCGTCGATGAAGATGGCGGCGAGGAGGCTTTGGAACACCCCTAGGCTGACGGCTTGGAGTCCTCCTCTTGTTTCCTTCCCTCCGCCGGTGTTGATCCTTGCGACGAACTCATCTAACTCTATCCCTCATCTTGCGGCAGCGGCTATCTGGTGAATGGGCATTGATGGAATGATTGGATGCGGCGGCCGTTAGAGACAAGGGATATAAATACACCGAGGAGCATCTAGGTCAAAGGGGACCACGAACCGAGGCAAAAAGAGGCTAGGCCGGTCGGCATGGGCCGGCCGGCTTGGGCCTTTTCTGGCCCGATTCGGGGCCTTCTTTGTTGGCGTGGCGTTTCATGCTACTTTGACTTTTTGCCCCTTCATGTGTGGCTTTTTGGCATCGTCATCGTCGCGATCAAGATAGGGGGTCTTCTCGCATGAAGTCCGATCTTTACGTCTTAGTCCTCGGGGATGATCTGTCGCAGCACCTTGGTTCTTGTCACCTTTGGGAGTGATTTCACCTTGCACTTGAACACGAACGAAACTCCTCATTTGCTCCTTTGAACTCGTTGTAACTCCGTCCCTTTTGTCCATGTTTTCCTGCAAAAACACAATACTTCCAAATGCACATACAAAGTTGAACTTGTTATATCATTAGTGTGCCTAGTGGCGGGTTAGTTCCATAATCAAGCTCAAACCAAAGTGTAACGAATGCTCTAGGTTGACAGAAATCGACCGCCAAAAGCAATAAAATTTTGCAGAAGATTTTCCATGTAGATTATATTTTGCATAAAATTTTAAACTTGAAGTTTCATTATAAAATTACCTGAAGTAAATGGTATCAGTATTTAGATGATTTTTTTGGGATAAATAAGTAAAGAAGCTAGCTAAACATAATAGTTCTGTAGACTTAATGAAATCTAGCTCACTGCATAACAAATAACCCCTAAAAGTTCAAAAACAAAGTGCTTGTAATTTTATTTCATCATAATAGCATATAAATGAGCATCAACTTGAAGTTGAAGAAATATGGAATAGAATTTCCGTTACATTAAGATCATGGGGATATCATTGGAAGTATGCTATTGTTGGCACCTTTTTGGGGCCAACAAGCACGCGGAGGGGCTCGCTGCACCACCTCTGCGTACGCACCGGTCAGACCTGTGCATGGCACCGGTCAGACCTTTGTGCACTGGTGTTGATGGTTCAAAACCGTGTTGAAGTTCACCGCAAGCGTACGGGTGACTTGGTGCCTTTTTCACCATGGAGGGTCCCCAAGGTTTGTCAATCCAAGGATCGGAAGCAAACCGCTAAGGTTCTCTACCTTGTCTAGCCAAACTAACCTAACATTAACCATTGATTGCATACAAAGATAAACCTAAGAGATATGTATATGATAGCACAAGGTTGATCATATTCACAAACATAGGCAAGGTAAAACGCCACCAAGGGGACAACTAAGCCTAGTACCTTCTAGTTGTAGTTCCGGCAAACGAGCAACAAACTAAGCATCTCATCTAAAAGCATCCTTAAACTCCTACCCCCGGCTTACCTCCCAAAGACATCTGCACTTTTGGGGGTATCATCCTGTCACGATGCACCCTTAATGATGCGAGGAGTCTAAGGGCATGCCCATACTTGGACATGTCTACAAACCATGAAGGGTCGACATACTAGCTCTAATCACCATGATTACATAAAGCATGCTATGTAGTCTAACCTAGCATTAGACTAAGGATCAAACATATTCATGAAAGGTAGAAAGTAAAGACGGAGACATGGAATCGCTTAATAGATCGGATGACAAGATTATCATTGCTCACATGAAAGTATGTATTACACCATCACCACCGAGATAATACCTAAGATGATGAACATGTAGCTCCTGAATTCGGCCATGGCACAACCACGCAGGGCGGCCATGGCGGCTAGGGTCGGCCTAGGCAAGCTCCTAGACAACTTCGAGGACTCGCGGTCGTCGTCGTCTCCCTTCAGTGCTTCCTTCTAGGTTTCACCGAGATGTCATGAATGGATCGAATTCAAACCCTCACTTGGAAGTCCAAGGGGTTATATTTATACCCTTGGGGAGCCTTGGGGCGTGCTCCCCTTGCCTTGCACGAGATCTTGCTCTGGAGTTAAGCAAACTTGGTTTCCATAAAATCAGTCTCGCTCAGATTTTCCTGATTCGCAGCCCTTCCTTGCCGGCACCATATCTCCCACGTCCGGACTCCAAATAATGCAAGATTTGAAGATGTCCATGCAGCTTTGATCCACTCTCCACACTTCACATGATCATTTTGCTTGATGAGAGGCTTGCCCGATCATCTCTTGCATCATCATCCCCTCCTTCTCCTTTGCTCTTCGTTGCTGCCTCACCTTTCACATATTTTCCTCTCTGTACAGATCATACCATGTAGCAAACAACTTCTCCAATGTGTGGCGCATGAAATTGTTTTTCCATCAAGTGTTTATTCACCCCCAACGGACTCCGAACGAGTGAGTTATGCCCGTTTTACTCCATCACTGCAATCTGTCCAAATCTGATTTCAGACTGCGCAGCACCTATTGTTTTTGCAAAATCTCCTTGTACGGGTCTTCAAATTCGTCGATCTTGGAGGCATTGGAATTGGCACTTGATGGAGCTTCTGATTTTCAACTTTTTCCTTCTTCTACATATCTGATCAGGTGCACAAAACTGATGAAAACAGCGACGTCCACACTCGAGATTCAGGGAAGGTGAGGCAAGAGCTTGCAATTCTTTTGGGGCATGGCTTCTCTCCTCTTGATTAAGGTTTATTGACCTACATGGTTAGTGAAACTCGGATTTTCCCCCGACACACGCTCTTTTAAGGTCACGAGCTTGACCATGCACAAAGCAAGTCCAAGTTTCGTAAAAATTAAAGAAAACATATGCATACACAACCACAATTTAAATTGGATGAACAAAATGTGATTAAGGGTAGCATAAGTTTCTTGCTCAGCGCTAAAGCTCTCATTAGGCATGGGTTCATTAGGCAAGTAATTAACAAAGTTTAAGCACAATAATGCCTCTTTATCATACTCAAGAAATTCTAGCCTATCATGATCATCAAAGGAGCAAGGCAGAGAACCAAATCATACTAATGGATATGAACATGAATATACCAAAAAAAGGTATCATATCCAAAAGTACCTTGAGAGTTTAATGTGTACCTTAGCCTTCAAGCTTTTCATCGTGAGTGGTCCTTCGGAGTTGAAAGCGAACAATCCTTGATGATCGGAGGTGGCTCACGTAGACTTTTCTCAATTCCTTCCTTCGTGCCACATGTCGTCAAGGTTGCTTTGTGTAGGATCACTCATCTTCACTTGTTTGCGGGGCTTCACACATGTCTTAAATGTCTTCATGTAGCTCCATGATCCTTCGTGTGAGAGCCCAAAGTATCCGCGTCATTGGATGTTGTCCTTTGTCCTTCATGGTCTTCTTCAAACATCTTCTTGCATCAGATGTCGCCAACTTGTGTCTTCATTTGCCAATGCTCCAGCAGTATTTGTTTTGTTCCAAGCCTCTGAATTTCTTCATGTGTGGTCTAATGAAAGTGGTTCCCAAACTTCTCTTCATTGTTGTCGTCCTCATCTCCACTCTCTTGTTCTCATTGCGTTGCCGCTGCCTCTTCTTCGTGGATTTTCCCCTGTATACATAACAGAACATATACTAAAATATAATTCTATTGAAGGGTTTATGAAATTACCTTTCCAATGGGTACTCATTCATCAGAGTCCATATGAGGGAGTTATGGCTGTTTCACTTCAGTTTTGCTTGCTGTCCAGAAATTTTCAGGACGTGCAACCATCGGTGATTCGACCATATCCGCTTGTAGGAACCTCCGATTGACTTGATTCTAGGCTATCCCCTAGACAACTTCGAGGACTCCACCGCCGTCGTCTCCCTCCGGTGCTCATTCTAGGTTTCGCTGAGTTCTTGGGAATTGATCGGATTCAACCTCTTACTTGGACGTCCAAGGGGTTGTGTTTATGCCCTTGGGGAGCCTTGGGGTGTGCTCCCCCTTTCCTTGCATGAGATCTTGCTTAGGAGTTAAGCAAACTTGGTTTTCATAAAATCAGCCTCGCCCAGATTTTCCTGATTCGCAGCCCTTCCTTTCGGCACCATATCTCCCACGTACGGACTCCATATATCCAAATAATCCAAATTCGGTGTCTAGATTGTGTGCCAAGAAATTATATTCAACTTTGGTATTCATTGATTTCCTTGGAAACGAAGATAAGATACCCAAAACGGCCTCAGAACATAATCTGTCTGATTTCAAACTTATCTGCGCAACAGGTATTTCGGGGGCCATATCTCCTAGCTCTTTTACCCGAATTGGGCCTTCCATATGTCCAAATCAAAACTCTCATCGAGACCCACAACTGTGGTATTCAAACTTTTGCCATTAGAGGCCGTTTAAGTCTCCGAATCTGCACCGAAAGATCATGTTGTTCTGGGCTGCGCGAATATCTCTCGAGCTGAGTTGATCTCTTGGGTAAACCTCCAAGTCTCAAGGGCCTAGGCCCTCTGGCCCACTTCAGGCCCGCCATCCTTCACGCGGCTTTTCTTGCAATTTTGACATTTTGCATCTTCACATATGGGCTTTAGACGTCATTATCCCCGCGATCAAGATAAGGGGTCTTGTCGCATGAACTCCTACATCTTCTGTTTAGGTCCTCAGAGTTTCACAACTTCATGCGTTGGTCCTCGAGTCATTTGGAGTCATGTTCACTTCATGTCTTGACTTGTGTGGGCTCCGTGATCTTCTCATAAATTGCTCGATGAACTCTACCCGGAAGTCCTTATTTAGGCGCTTCAATCCTACGTAAACAACATACTCCAAAAACCACATGCAAGTGTGAACTTGTTAAATCTTTAGTATGCCTAGTGGCGGGTTAGTTATAATTCAAAGCTCAAACCAAAGTGTAACAAGTGCTCTTGGTTGACGGAAATCGACCGTCAACAACCGGTCACACTTTGCCGGGGTAAACCGGCGAAAGACCTCCGAACGTCACCCGGGCAGGATCCCGTCGGGGTGGCACACGTAGGGTTGCTCTAGGGTCGGCAAGGCCACCTAGAACATCTTCGGACGTCGCGGAGACGAAGGAAGAACAACAAATTGAGGTTGGAAAAGCTAAGGCGAAGAGACTAAAGTAAATGCGAAAATAGTAGAATGATTTGATAAATTCGATTGGGATCCCCTCAATCGGCCGTGGCCCTTTATATTTATAAGGAGGGGAGGTCCTACCCCTTAGGAAGTCGAAAATCTTACAAAAATCGTGCAAAAATACAACTTCTATTCGGTTTCCTACAGGCCGACACCGGTCTGACTAGTCGGCCCCACCGGTCTGACAGGTGTGGCTGAGATGCAGATCTTCCCAGTGTCATATCTCCCTCATCCGGACTCCGAATTGGATGTTGTACATATGAATCTTGATCTACTCGACAAGGTCTATCCAGTGTTGAGGTCCAAATTGGAATTTATAGACTTTGACTACACCGGTCTGACCGATGGGACCCACAGCTCTGACCGGTCGGCCCAAGCCTGCCAATTTTGTGTGCGAACATATGCCCCCTGTTTTCTGGTAAAGCATGCGTACTAGAAAACATCTACAATGATCAAAATTGGTTGAATACGATGATTAACAACGCATCGCCCAAATATTGCTCCTAAGGGTGATAATTGCTTTATCGGCCATAAACTTGATTGGCTCAAGTTGAAACTGAATTAGTTTTCTTTGGCCTCCACTCTTTTCTGACCTGCTTTGGCTTGGTCGATTTCTCTTCAGTCGGTTGCTCCATTGCCTCTTGTTTACGCATCCTTTGTAGCCTTCTCTTTTGAGTGTGAGTTAAGCCTGAGGGACACCACCTCGGCTGAGTATACTTAGAATCTTGCTTGCTGCCATCCTCAGACTTTTTACCATCACTACATGCATTACCTTCAACCAGATTACTTATAGAAGCAACCGGATGTTATGAGGGATCACAATTTGGATATGAAATAATGTATGGTTGCATGTACATACTACTATAATCACTAGGCACATAATAACAAGAGTATGACCAAGGCAATGGCATATATGGACAAACAAAAGAATATGGTGCAGCAGCATAATTACCTCCTTGTTGGTAAAACTCTTTTTTTCCTTGATGTCTTGGTGGTAATTTTGCACTCCTAGTGGTATGTGGCTGAGTCCTTTGCTTTTGAGCAGCTCCTTTCTTTTTGTACTTGGCCAGAAGTTCCTCGAAGCTCGACCTCATCTTTTTTTAGCTTTGGAAGAATTTCCGAGCTTCCTGGACGCACCAATCAGACCAGTATGGTCACCGGTCAGACTGATTGTTGCACTGTCGGTCTTCTTTTCCTTGCCTTGCCCCCCGAGTGTTGAAGCCTTCACTGCAACTTGAGGAGTCTTCTGCAGTAGCACTTGCTCCTTCTTTCTCTCCTCACTGATGATCACATTTTCCCTTCAGCCATCTCAGCTTGATGCGGCCGAATTAGTACCTTGGGATTTTGCAATTCAATGGTGTTGATGGGAAAAGGATTGCTATCAACCTGCATAGCATGGAAAGTTAAACGACCTTCATCAATAGCCGATTGTACTTGCCGACGGAACACATTGCAATCATTAGTAGCAAGGGAGCAAGAATTATAAAATTTGCAATAAGCATGCCTCTTTAGCTCCTCAATCGGTGGCATGGTGTGAGATATTTTGACCAATCCAGCTTTGAGAAGCTCATCAAAAATTCTATCACACTTGGATACATCAAAAGTATACTTGACTTCTTCTTGCCGATTCTTAAGGACCGACCTTAGGGAATCACAAGTGTTAGGTTTATCTTTGTTTGACCATACAAATTCAGTAGTCAAAACATTATTACTCTCATCGTCCGAGAAATCACAATTTATCATATGCATATTAGGACGATCAGATTTGACCCGACTATCTTTAGTTCGGCTTTCTTGAGCTAAAGCACTTTGGAGCACCTGATTAATGGTAAGAAATTCATATCCCTCTAATTTTTCTTTAATATGAGACTTCAAACCATTAAGTGCTAATTCAGGAAGATCCTTTTCAGATTTAATTAAATTATAACACCAGTTTTTAACATCTCTGAATCTTCTAATATATTCAGCAACAGACTCATCATGCTTTTGCCTAACTGATGTTAAGTGAGATAGCCTCAATTCATTATCACCACTATAAAAGTGCTCATGTAATTTATGCTCTAATTGAGACCATTTATAAATAGAATTTGGGGATAATGCTGAAAACCATGAGAATGCAGTACCAGATAATGACAAAGGAAACATTCTGATTTTTAAATGACCAAGACTACCAAAAATTCACAATTGTGGATTAAATTGGCTAACATGCTCCCATGTAGTTCTATTATCCTCCACAGTAAATTTGACAAATTCTGGAACTTTAAAGCCTTGGGGATATGGAATAGAATCATAAGTTTCAGTATAAGGTTTTTGACATACTAAAGTTTTATCCTTAACCTCTATACCGAAAGACTCCTTAAGCATAGCAGCCAATTCCCTTTTATAATTTGCAAGAACATGCTCATAATGAGGGTCGTATGGCATATTAGGAATACTAGCATTCGGTATTTGATATGTAGTACGGTTCGGTTGTGTACGCAATGGTGGCTGCGAGGAACTAGCACCTAGCATTGGACCATTTGCAAAACCTGAACCTTGTGAAGTATTAGAATATGCATTGTGTGTTACTGGAACAAAAGAAGGAGCATAACCAGAAACACCATTACTTCAACTAGGATCAGCCTGAACATGAGGTATACTGGCTATTGGCTCGAGGGACGTTTGGTATGCAACTATGGTTCCTGCACCGGTCTGACCGGTTGGAGTGATCGGTTCGACCGGTCTTGTCGGACCATGTTGCTGTGGAGGAGTCTGTCCCAGAAAATAATTCAATGGCATGCCATAAGATGGTACTGTAGTCGATGAATCATGAGATGCATATTCATGTTGAGTAGTACTAATATTGCTAGAATTCAGAACGTTGCTACCAATAGGTTGTTTTTCAAACTTTCTAAAGCTCTATTAATCATGCTCTGAAAACTATTCTGCATCTCTTTCTGATTTTAAAGAATTAAGCCACCAACTTGCTCAATAGTATGAGTATTTGACGAAGAACTCACATTGGTCGGTACCTCAAACGGTGGAGCGTTGAAAGTGACATCCTTGACTTTCTTTACTTTGCCTTCACCATTCTTCTTGAAGTGTGACAAGTAGTAAAGTGGATCTTTTCAGCTTTGTCCTTCATGATCTCTTCTACAGCTAGACGATGTTGTTCAGATTGCTTCTTCATGAAGTCCTCCATGGCTTGAAGATCTTCAGGCGAGAGCTCCTCATCTTTGATGTCGATGATATTATTTTCGTCAAGCTCAGTCCTTGAGCCCATCGTGTCGGAGTTAGATTAGACCGGTCTTGAAACCAAGATCTTCTTCCCCAGCGGAGTCGCCAATTTGTTGGTACCTTTTTGGGGCCAAGAAGCACACGGAGGGGCTCGCTGCAGCTCCTCTGTGTAGGCACCGGTCAGACCTGTGTAGGGCACCAGTCAGACCTTTGTGCACCGTCAGACCTGTGTAGGTCACTGGTAAGACCTTTGCCGTGGTAAACCGGCGAAAGACCTCCGAATGTCACCCGGGCAGGATCCCGTCGATGCGGCGCACGTAGGGTTACTCTAGGGTCGGCAAAGCCACCTAGAATGTCTTCAGACGTCACGAAGACGAAGGAAGAATAACAAGTTGAGGTTGGAAAAGCTAAGGCAAAGAGACAAAAGTAAATGCGAAAATAGTAGATTGATTTGATAAATTCGATTGGGATCCCCTAAATCGGCCGTGGCCCTTTATATTTATAGGGAGGGGAGGTCTTACCCCTTAAGAATTCGAAAGTCTTACAAAAATCATGGAAAAATACAACTTCTATTTGGTTTCCTACAGGCCTACACCGGTCTGACCGGTCGGCCCCACCGGTGTGACCGGTGTGGCTGAGATGCAGATCTTCTCGGCACCATATCTCCCTCATCCGGACTCTGAATTGGAGGTTCTACATATGAATCTTGATCTACTCAACAAGCTCTATCCAATGGTGAGGTCCAAATTGGAATTTATAGACTTTGACTACACAGGTCTGACCGGTGGGGCCCACAGGTCTGACCGACCGGCCCAAGCCTGCCAATTTTGTGTGCGAACAGCTATTTATGAAGATCTAATACCAGCATTAGGGGTGAGGAAACCCATATGAATGTTTTGTATTGAATGGAAGAATAGAAGTAGGAATAGAAGCACGTACTCAGTCATAGTCGCATGAAGCGAAGTATAAATGCCAGAAAATTAAATTGTGATGTGAAAACACACTTGAAGTGAAATTCCCTGAAGGACTTTTATTCCAGTGAGAATGTGCATATATAATGAATACTCACAAATGGGAATCTAGAAATTAGAAGATACAATCTGAAGTTATTAACCAGAAGTTAAGTTTACTTGTAGTAAATTGAATGATATATGTGGTATATCCTGGGTATTTAATAATATACTCACTATGGAAAATGACTTGATCATTAATTTTAAATCTACGGGGACGCCTGTTGGCTTTGGATCAAATGAACTTGTCAAATAAATTATTGAAATCTCCATAGAATTCTAGAAAGAAGACCATTACGGTCAAATAAATCACAAACTAAGAAATGATTATCTTGAAGATGAATGCCTAACACTATATACCATGCTCAGTATTTTTTGTTGGGATAGCAGATACTAGTTGACTATATCATAGTCTCGTCCTGAAGATATGAGAGAGAAAAGAATGAATGTCGACAACATATTACCTCTGTCATTGCAAATATTTCTCTATCGAGGATATGGATTCATAAATAAAGTCCATGGTAGAGTTGCATGAAGCAATGATGTTGGGTCAAATTGAAGAATGCAATTGAGGTTGAACCATGAAAAAATTTTGAATTTGAAAGTTCAAATTACATGACATGGTGAAATGCAATGGTTCATAAGTCTTTAAAAAGACTAGTAAACTCCCATTATCAATGAATATTCTTCTACTTACCTGGCATACAAAAATAATAAATTGAAATACATATTATGCAGTTAATTGATGGATTCTCAAAATCCATAAGAAATGATCCTGTTGACGCAAAAAACGGAATAAAGTTCTTCACGACAGCACGTAATGGATCCCCGGGATGTAACAAGGCGTGCCAGTCGACCTGATCTATTGATCAACACGGAAAGAGAGTAGATAATTAAATACGGGATAATCGGCTAGAGAACCGATGAGAGTCTTCCACATGGGCACAGCGTAACAGCCGGATCGACCGATACGGGAGCAGGCGAAATCAGCCAGCCGATGAGGCAGCCGAAGTGCAAGTATGTTCAGAGTGGCTATGTTAGCCGATCTGGTGATGTCAGCAGCGCGCGGGATGAGCACAGCAAGCTAAGTCCTACGTGGCAGCACTCAGGGCAAGTCTAGATCGGCTGTTTTATCGATACGCCAATGTCGTAACGAATATAGCCGATGCGATCTAGCCTCAAGCGGGATAAATTGGTGATAAAAGCTAAATAAACAAGAATTAGTACGAAACTTGCAGATCTAGCTGATATCGGTAAATTGTGAATAAATCTAGACGAAACCACAGTGATGCGTTCGGAGGTTAAAGCCTAGAAATGACTCGGTAAAACGGTACTCACAAGCCTACTGGAGATCAGTCGATGCAGCCCGACGAGCTTGAAGGGCGGCGTTGAAGAAACAAGAAAACAAGAAGAAAGAAACTTTTGGCGAAGTCATCGACTTGAATAGTAAATTGCAGGAAAAGAGTAAAAGTTTGTGTTTGTTGGTGTGTACAATTTTGTCCGACCACGCAGGGTCGCTATTTATGCCCTCAAGACAACTAGACTCCTAGTCGATGATGACAAAGCTTACTTGACTCGAAAGAAATAAAACTACTATATTTAAATGATACTCATAGGAATCGGACTTTCTAAACTGTCTTTGACCCGTTGTCAACCGATCGTTGACCCACCTCAATCCTTCTACACCTTGGTGTATTCCCTTTTGCCGCTTTCATTCCTTCATACCGACCGATCCCCTTCTTTGACCGTCGGCTGGTCTCATTGACTTCTTCTCAATTAACCGATTTCGAATCGGCTGGTTGCTCCTTCTCTCTCTTTCATTGGCTCTGTAACCTTCCTGGTGCCTCTTCGCCTCTAACTGACACGTGTCAGAAAACAGTGTCAACACATGGCCCCCAGTTTTGAGAAAATATCTATTGCTCCGAAATTCCTTTGATTTCGGTTTCTTTCTTCGAGTCGAACACAACCAACGGATAGATTTTTAAACAAACTCGAGGACCCAAAGCTATAGATGAAACCCTTTTGGCCATCTTTTTGCTTCTGTAGCTTCTTGCTATATCAAACAAGTTCAATTAAATCAATGGTGTCCTCAAGCCCTCTCGGCGGATCTTCTTTGGATGCTTCCAAAACTCCCTCAGCAACACTTTCTTCAATCCCTCAGGTATTTATTTCTTTCCTTTGCTTCCTCCATCGATCCCTTTATTCGATTCCCTCTGATTTAGGTTTATTTACTGCAGGCGCTTAGATCAAATCTTACTATCCCCATTAGCAATGCTTCGGGTCTTGTTTTTCTTGGATCTATGGGTGATCCTGATCCCACTAATCTGATCAACCTTGAAATTGGTCGGATCCCTTTCAAACATGCTTCTATGAATCTAGCCGATTGGGATGGCTGCTTTAGATCCTGAACAGGCCCCACATCTGGCTGGAAAGATTGGTATTTGAGGATGTCTTCCAAGAAGAGGGATTTCTGGGATCAATACAGAATTAGCCAATGCATAACCCTTTCCTTGTCTAATATGGCCAAAAATGAATCTCTGCTTATGGTTGCCTCCTATTTTTGGTCAGATGCTTTGAACGCTTTTCTGTTCGGCCCTGGGCCAATGAAACCACCTTGATAGATATACTCATGTTGACTGGTTTGGATATCTCATTCTCTGACATCATCTTTTCTCGCCGAAATGACAAAACATCTCATCGGCTGGAAACTAAAAATATCGGAGGATGGTCTGGATATATCGCCCTTCACTCCAAACAAGGCACCATTACCCTAAGAGAACATATTACTTTCCTTAATATGTGGCTGCAAAATTTTTTCTTTTGTGGGAAATCTACCGATCCAACCACTAATTATCAGGTCCTGGCTGAATTGTTGGATCGGGGCTCGAAGGTCCCGCATGGTAAATATCTCTTAGGGGCCGTTTATAATCTTCTTCATCATGTATCAGTAAGCCTTTCAACTAGAAAACCTATAGGCACTCCCGGAGGTCCTTGGTGGTTCATCAACATGTGGCTGAATTTGCACCTTCGCATAATGTTGAATCAGAATATTTATACTTCAACCCGGCGATGTTTATCTTTTGGAGTGGTAGTTTCTTGTTTTCCTGGAGGGAAATTTCTTCAAAGAAAATGGCCGATTTCTTTGAGAGCTTTTACTGTGGCCTAACAGAGGAATCAGTAGTTTGGTTCGCATATCAGGACCCTGATTCTTTCTTTGAGCTGACTTTTACTCTTGTGGACATCACCCTTGATGATGATGTCAATTATGCCCTTATTGTGGAGATTATCAAACCCAATCTTCTCCCTACAAATGTGTTTGCCAAAGGTCAACTGGCCACAAATGAATTTTATAATCCATCAATAGCAGCTCGTCAATTAGGTTTCGGTCAGCTACCTATCAGCCTTTATTTTGTTAACCGAATCAAGCCGAGAGAAGTAATTCCAAACTCACTTTACTATGATCGTCTGAAGTACTTGGTTTCGAGTTCTGCTGCTGTGAATCTATATGATTGGAAATTCTTTTCTTTTACCTCTTCTCTTTTCAAAATCTGGTGGGATGAATGGTGGCAGCATCTTTTCTGTGTATCCCCACATGTTTACTATGTCCAGATTCATTCCGATCATGAGGCTTCATCTGAAGAGGTAACTCTTTTCTTATTTTCATTGTACTGACAAACTGTTTTTCCTCTTTTTCTTGACTGAGTATCTTTTTCTTTTAGATTGGAACAAAAACTCCTCCTGCCATGAGTCAGAGCGGCAAGCCAATTGATTACCTTCCTCCTAGAGATTATCTAATATCTTGGTCACAATGCCCCTTTGATTTCTAGTGTTATGGCTGGTCCAACTTTAATAGTTGCTCAGCATCAGAAGAGAAAAACAATTGCCAGAAAAGTCTTGATTCAAGACAATAAGAAGCTTAAAATATCCGCCAATGTAACTAGCATGGATGTCGATGCCCCTATCAGCGATGTACTTGTTGACCCAGGACATGCACCTGGAATACTAGTCGATGTTGTGACGGTAATCAACTCATCCGAACCTCTTTGCTATTCTTTATATATGTTTCAATTCTTTATAATTTTCTATCTGCAGTCTTCTGGTCTTTTGGACAAGTTTATCAAAGAGAAAGCAAGGGCATTATCAGCACAAGACATTGTACCAGAGTCAGATCAAGAGTAAGTTGAGGAAAACCCTTTATCGGTCGATCTTCCCAGAGAGGAACCCCAAACGCAGAAGGTTGAGTAATCCAATGAGCTCCAAGATGACGCTGTGAAAGAATCGTCCACTCATCTCAATACTGAAAGTCAAAAAGAGCCTGCCGACATCATCCTGATAAATGAAGAAGAGCCATCTGCACATGATCCGGAGTTGTCTAATCCAATTGTGAGCATCCTTTTCTTCATCAATCTTGTCTGTTCAATAATAGTTTCTGATCCATTTTTGCCCTTTTGCAGATCTAGGATGATCTTTCCATTGGCAGTTCTTCCCGAGTATTGTCGTTGGGTCCACTTCCTGACGATGTTCAATCACGTCTCCGTGATATGTGTTGATGGTGGAAATTCACCATTTCCAACCCTCAATATTCTCACATAAATGGAGGCATATGCATTATTTACTAGCATTGAATAATGTAGTTCCACTTGTCCTTGGACATTATTTATATGTAGGTGATTTACCCCTTAAAAGAGATGGAAACTCAACTCCTATGAAGAAACCATGCCAACTCAGCTAAGGAGGTGGCTGCCACCAAAGGAAACATGGCAAGACACGTCATCGATCTAGGGGAGGCACTCACCGACGAATCAGAGGACGCCACATGGACTTCACATGGACCAAAGGGCCCACCTCGGATACCAAATCAAGCCATGCACCGGGGATGGATCAGAGGGGCCACAAGGTAGTCAACCAGAGGAAGCACACCAGGTGGGGCCGCCCTAGGGGGTCGGCCGATCCTAGGATCGGCCGAACCGCCTTAGTGGCGTCCCATCCTAGCCTTCCACGTGGTTGCTCCTCATTGGTCACATGCTGCAGTCCTGGGTGTTTAGGGGCCATTTGGGCGTCTGAGCAAGCCTTGTCTCCCTCTATAAATAGGAGGGGAGGGGCGCCCATTTCTCACACACCACTCTCTCATTCTCCTCTCACTTTTAG
Organism: Cenchrus fungigraminus; assembly: GCA_036936925.1. Taxonomy (NCBI): domain Eukaryota; kingdom Viridiplantae; phylum Streptophyta; class Magnoliopsida; order Poales; family Poaceae; genus Cenchrus; species Cenchrus fungigraminus. The sequence continues at coordinate 109,296,996 of CM072779.1, forward strand.
TTTCCAAGGCTAGGGGGTAGGCTAGAGTAGCTCTTCTTCAGGTTCCAAGTCCTCTTGGAAGTTTTGGTGTGAGTTCTCTTTTATCTTTATTTCTGTGTATGGCTTTGATCTACTTCAGTTATTCAGCTATTTCATATAAAGTCATGGTAGATCATATTCTTGATGTGTTCTTGAGTTCATCCTCTGTTCAACATTTAGAGATTTGTGTTCTTCGTGAACACTACCTTTTGATCCACTTGAAGGATGATAAACTCCTTCCTTATGTGTTTGTTCATAAGTTAGAGGCTCGTGTTCTTCACGAACACGACCCTTTGATCTTGTTGATTAGACATAAGAGAGTTCATATCTGTTCGTATGTCTAGCCTTAGTTGATCTTGTTAGATAGCATGAGAGTGTTGCATGGGGTCTGTGTTCAAGCTACGGTACTCGGTTTAGTTGACCAGTCTTCTGGTGGCTCTCACCCTGGGTCACAATAGCTCGGGCTGGGTGAAGTCTAGCAGCAACGTAGGCATGGTGCCTGGGTTGTCTGGCTACGATAGTTATGAGCATACCCCCCGTAACGAGAGGTCGGTCCTCAGGTGGTGACAGCCCTATTGGATCCTAGGGCAACCTCCGCATTGGGGTACCTGCTGTAGGAGTCTAAAGTCTAGTTTCGCATAGTGCTGGTCGACGCGGGCTAGCTCCCCGTTTGTACCTGGGTGCTGAACCATGTTTCCCTCATGCAATACTCATGTTTATCTCTTGTATCTTCTAGCTTTTTATGTTTAGTACATTAGAACCTAGAGCTAACTCGTATGTTCCCCCTAAGCCGTAGTATGCTAGAGTAGAGGTAGATTTGAGGTGTGTGTGTCACACTACCCCTATTATCTTTTATCTTACCCCTGCCTTTGAGTGTGTTTTCCCTATATCTATCTCTTGGTTTACATTTAGAGCAAAAGCATAAGTCTAAGATATCTGCCATTGCCTTCCTTGGATTCGATACCCTTGGAATACTCTCTTTCCTTGGGGAAATGCTATAATGGTTTATCTGTGCGCTTACGGATTCGTTCATGATCGTTTAGATTAACCAATGGCAAGTCTCGATGTTCATGCTAACTGCGCCATTAGTTGTGACATTGGGAAATGCCAACAAGCATTTCTAGCACTGACACTAAGGATGGATTTCCAATCTGTTCTTAAGTGATCGACGTTTAGAAATGTCAACAAGCATTTCTGGCGCCGTTGCCGGGGAAGGCACAGGATTATCATGACTATACTTTGCATCTGTTTATAAACTCTTAGTAGGTTAGGACAACCCTCAATGCAGGCTAACCTTGATTGTCTTCTTTTATCTTTGGATAATGAAGACAGGTAGTGTATGACTGGCTTCGACCTACCGGGAAATTTTACTGAAGATCCCAAGTCACTTGTGAGGAAAGCTCGAATTCATTTCGGCTCACCACGTCGTACTCGTCCGGAGGGCGAACCAGCTTCCATCGTACCATCCACGTCCAATGCTATGGCCCAGAAGACACTTCGTGAGTACTCAGCTCCTTCTGCAGACCAAGTGCTGCAAGGCCCTGAGGTGGCAATGGGGACTGAAAATTTCGAGATCAAGACGGGTTTAATCACGATGGTACAGACCAGCCCATTCTATGGCAAGCCAAATGAGGATGCCAATGCTCATCTGCAACAATTCCTAGAGCTGTGCAGCACTTTCGTCATCAAGGGTGCAAATATGGATGCTGTTCGTTTACGGTTATTTCCATTCTCCCTCTTGGGAAAGGCTAAGCAATGGTTCTACGCGAACCGGGAATCTACTGACACTTGGAGCAAGTGTTCACAAGCATTTCTCAAGAAGTTCTTCCCATTGGGTAAAACCAATGCTCTTCGTGGAAGGATTTCTAGTTTTCAGCAAGCAGCAAGTGAATCTATCCCAGAGGCTTGGGAGAGGCTTCAGGAGTATGTCCTGGCCTGTCCTCATCATGGGATGGAAGATTGGCTCATTCTTCAAAGTTTCTATAATGGGTTGACTCTGACAGCCCGAGGCCATATTGATGTTGCTGCTCAAGGAGCATTCTTCTCACTCACTGTTGATAATGCTAAATTACTCATGGAGAAGATGGTCTCCAACCAAGGGTGGAGTGATGGAAGACTCCAACCACGACCGAGGGGTACTCATATTGTCAAGGAAGCAGACATGATTACTGGCAAGTTGGATCTTCTTATGAAGAGATTGGATGACTACACCAGCGAGAAGGCTGCCATGGCCACTACTTATTTGCCTATGGACTCTCACATGACTTGTGAAGTCTGTGGCAACACTGGGCACTCAGGCAACTATTGTCCGGAGACTCAGGAGGAAGTGATGTACATGAATGGCAATAACAATGGTTATCATCCATCTCAACAAGGAGGCCAATCGTGGAATCAACAACGCCCTTACTATCAAGGAGGTAACCAAGGTAATTCTTACAATCCTAACCAACCTTCCTTGAGAGATCTTGTTTTTGGGCAAGCTAAGATTAATGAAGGTATTAACAAGAAGCTAGCTGCCCTTGATAAAACTGTGGAAAGCCTCAACGTTAAGCTTGATAGTTTTTCTTCTGCCTAGAAGAGTCAGTTGAGTTTCAACAAAATGTTAGAAACCCAGTTGGCTCAACTGGCTGCTTTGGTTCCATCTCCTGATAACGGGAGGATCCCGGGACAACCCGTATCCTCTTGTGAAAATGTTAGTGTAGTGTCAACCAGGTAGGGTAAGCCACCTAGGAAGACACGTGTCTCTGACTATGCAGGAAAGCCCATTCAACAAATTCTTGATCCCTGGGAGGAATCAGCAGTGGTGCACAAGAAAGATCCAGGCTACCAAACTATCACGTGCACAATCTATTACAAGAAGATCAGGCATGCTCTTTGTGACCTTGGTGCGAGTGTTAATCTCATGTCCAAGGCCATGTTCGAGCAACTGGGATATCCAGCTCTCTCTCCAACAGCACGAACTATCCAACTCGCCGATTCAACGATCCGATACCCAGAAGGAATTGCCGAGAGTTTATTGGTTAAGGTCAAGAGCTCTTATGTCTTCGCGGATTTCGTGGTCCTTGACATGGATGACGAGGGAGGAATGTCTCTCATCCTTGGGCGACCATTTCTCAGTGATGTCCGAGCAAGAATCAATGTGGGTTCCGGTATCATCCATTTCCGCATTAGGGAGAGGAACTTGAAGTTCAAGTTTCAAGACAAGGAAGAGCAATGCTATTTGGTGCAAGATAGTGTTGAGCAGCTTGGGGGAAGGACGGGGCCTTCACCCCCAAGGAAGAAATCTCCGTCAAAGAGGTTAAGGAAAATTCGGAAAGAATGGCGGAAGATTGACATGGCACCAACCTCTACTTCTCAGGAGTGGGGTGTTGAATGGAACTAATCACTGAGAAGAGTCCAACTCGTCGGACTAAAAATGATGGATCCTTTCTACCAAAAAGGTTAAAGCTAGTATTTATCTCATATTTCCCTTTCCAAAATTTTATTTCCAAAATTGCATATTTGATTTTCCAAAACTCTGCATTTGCATGCTAGATTTATCTAGCCCTTTTCCCTTTTCCAAATAAAATTTCTGAAAATAATTTCTGAGTTGAAAACCATAGAAAATTCATTTGGGAAATTTCTGTAGTAAACTTTGGCCGGTGCACCTTGGCATCTCTTCATAGAGCCGTTGGTGGCACACCTGCCAAAGGGGATCAGCACCGGGCCCACCACCGGGCCGGCCGAACCCTGGTAACGGTCATGTGGGCCCAGCTTTGGCTGACGGCTCCTAGCCGTTGCCCAATGGCTATCCCGCAGTGTGCTGCCCCTTTGCTCTATAAATTGGACCCGAGAGGGGGTGTTCTTCACCTATGCAACTCATTTCATTCACACTCCCCTCTCTACTCCTTGCCCTCTTGATTTTCTTGGATTTCTTTCTCAAGATTGGATCATCAAGTGGTCTCTCTAGTGTGCTGCTAAAAATATTGTTGTTGGTGGAGCAAACTCGGTAAGAACTTCATTCGATTTTACTAACCCGTCATGGAGTTGCTCTTGTTGTTGTTGTGCTAGCATGAATTGGGCGGCGAACACTCTCCAGAGGGTGACACGCTCACACTCTCGTTCGCGGGCAAGCACGAGTGCATCCACCCCTGCCGAGCCGACACCGAGCCCGTCAACGATGGATTATGAAGAAGAGCAAGAAGAGCAAGCCGAGCCACAAGCCGCGGAGGAGGTCGTCGACGACACCACCTACCTCAGCTTGCGGGGCGCTCGAGAGGAGCAGGCATATGCTCTCCTGAAGGACCGAGTCTTCGGCCACACCAGGGACTTCGACCCGACTCTCATGGTGAAGACAGGTATGAATCTCGAGTTCACTTCCATTTGGCACGCTCTTGGTTGGGAGGGGTTTGCGCCGGTTACAGAGCTTGGCTCTCGACCCCTCACCATCCAGTTTCTTTGCTCTCTTATCGAGACCCCGGATGGCATTGAGTTTCATCTTTTTGGGACCAATTATCATCTTTCTTGGAAGGATCTTAGTCGTCTCCTTTGGTTTAGTCCTCGTTGTGCTGTCTCTTTGAAGCGAGCTTGTGAGGGTTATGTTCGGGAATCTTTCTAGGCAGATATCTCTGGTCTTGTTTACAGTGGCAAGTTCGTACCTTGGTGCAACGATATTGTGCATCCCACTCTCCGCCTGTGGCACAAGTGGCTCGCCATTACTCTCTTTCCACGAGAGGATGTTTGGCCCGTGCGCAGTGATGAGATGATGCTATTATACGCCGCTGTCAACCAGATCAAGGTCTCTCCCGTTAAAGCAATGATTCGGCAGTGGATGACGAATTTCAAGATGATAGGTCCTATTGAGTGTACGGCTTTGGTGACTCGTATTACTCTCAAACTCAGGGTTCTTAGCGGGAATCATGTACCCTTCATCGGGACGCCCCGAGTTCTCATTGATGAGGCATACTTGATCCAGGGGCATATACTCAAGAGGGGCCCAAATGATTCTTTGACTTTCTTCTTTCCGGATTATGCAAACCAAATCCCGTTACCTAACCCGGGGTTTGGTTTGTATAACTCGGAGTCACTAACCATTCCCCTTGTTACACAAGAGGAAAGCCGTCGTGCTAGTGTTTCGGGCAGGTCTACCAGGAGCGCGGCAAAGAGAGCACACATGCAGCAGTAGCAGCAGTCATAGCCAACACCACCACCACAGCCTCAGCCACAGCCTGTTACACCACCGGTGGCACGAGGGGCCCCTGCAGTGTACATGTCTGGGGTTACCCCTGGTTATGCACCTGGTTGGGACCAGCCCACCTACCAGCCGAGTGCGAGTGGCACGGCTTGGGCGAGTGCGAGCAGAGCTCAGTGGGCCACACCCGCTAGTTCCAGCTCTGGTGGTCCACCTCCGTCTTCATCCTTCCGGTGACACTCTTCAACCTCTGCACGTGATGCTCAGCTCGCACAGCAGATGGGAGAGCTCACTGTTCAGGTCACGGATTGGAGGAGACGCTGAACACCCACGTCGAGTCTACCTCAGCGTGGCAGCGTCAGGCTGGTGAGAGGATAGCAGCCATGCAGCAAGATCAGCGGCAGTACATGGAGGCACAGAGGGCTTACTACGCGAGTCAGGGTTTCTTCTACCCTCCTCCGCAGTGAGCCTGAAGCTAGCTTGGGGGAGGACCCCCATTCTGAGGTAACTTGTATCTTCCTTCATTTTCAGAATATCTTACAAATGAAAATCCAAAAAGATCTGCAAAATAAAAAGACCAAAAATATTTATTTGCTTTCATCATTTGCTTAGATTGGTTTGATATGCTTAATAAGAATGCTTTGCCTCTATGGTTGAAATGATGAATAGTTGCTCTATTTATTCTCCTCGTATGTCTTGCTTACAACTTTGTATCCTGCCTAAGTTTTGAGCTGGTTGGCTTGTATGTTCAAACCTTAGCTTGAAAACTGTGGGTAGCAGAAAGCATGATCATTGCCTAAGTTGTTGTGAGACATGATATGGTAGAATAGAGTGCTATGATCTTGTGCTTAGTGATGCTTGACATCCGGAGTTTTCCCTTTTTGAAAAATCAAAACATGATGAGTTCCTCAATGATGAGAATTTCCCATCCAAGGCCATATGTAGATCCTAGTTCCTGGCCTCCACATATGCAGCTTGTTCTCTCATTGAGCTTTGTCAAATTGTTGTGACCCTTGTTAGAACTCATACTCCCCTGATCCAGATCACATACACGTTCATGCTAAAACTTATACACTGGAAATTAAGCATTCATCATTTATTCCATACTGCTTATGCATTCTTCCGAAATAAAACTCTATGTATCTTTGCATTGTTCATCCCTCTCCAAATATCTCCAATAGAGACAAAGGGGCTAGCAAAAAAAAGAGAGAAAGAAAAGCATGCTCAAAAGCATGGTAAAAATAAAGAGAGCTAGCCCAACTCTCGGAAAAATTTCAAAGGAGAAAAAGGGATTGATATGTGCAAGAAAAAGAGTTCCACCATATAGATGGTAATAACTAGTACTTACTCCGGGGCTAGTGTCCACCTTACCATCAATCCCTCATTTCCTCATATAAAACATGGCAATATCTAGCACCCATTTCCGGGCCTAGTATCCACCTTGCCATGCTCATATCCATCACACACATATGCACATCTTGATCAGGATGTATGTTTGTTTCTTCCAAGGATCCGGTTTTTGACTTAGCAAAACATGAGACAAGTATGCCACATCTTCCCTACCTACAGCTCCACATAAAGCCTATTAGGAGTAGGATGTGAAGAAAGGCAACATTGATGCCATGGTGAGGAATCATACACCTTTGAGCGATCCGAGAGTATCATTTGAGGAACTCTGATTTTTCTTCTGAAAAAGTTGCAAAACCTCCAGATTGCTAAGCTGATCAAGGTATGAGTGATTATGCGTTCTCTATATAACCATTCTGTCTCTCAACTGCCCAAGGCAGGTGAAGCTATATGTCCCACGTATCAGGCGAAAGGTAAGAACATTGCCAACTTGTTCAACTCTTTGTAGAGTACTTTGCTGTATGTTTGCCATAAGTTGAGAATAGAACATTGTAGCAACTCCTGGTCAACCAACCTAAGTCTCTAATGTCTTGCTTCGAGACGAGCAAGAGGTTAGCTTGGGGGAGTTTGTTGACGGTGGAAATTCACCATTTCCAACCCTCAATATTCTCACATAAATGGAGGTATATGCATTATTTACTAGCATTTAGGTTTGAATAATGTAGTTCCACTTGTCCTTGGAGATTATTTGTATGTAGGTGATTTACCCCTTAAAAGAGATGGAAACTCAACTCCTATGAATAAACCATGGCAACTCAGCTGAGAAGGTGGCTGCAACCAAAGGAAACATGGCAAGACACGTCATCGATCCAGGGGAGGCACTCACCGACGAATCAGAGGACGCCACATGGACTTCACATGGATCAAAGGGCCCACCTCGGATACCAAATCAAGCCATGCACCGGGGATGGATCAGAGGGCCCACAAGGTAGTCAACCAGAGGAAGCACACCAGGTGGGGCCACCCTAGGGGGTCGGCCGATCCTAGGATCGGCCGAACTGCCTTAGTGGCGTCCCATCCTGGCCTTCCACGTGGTTGCTCCTCATTGGTCACTTGCTGCAGTCTCGGGTGTTTAGGGGCCATTTGGGCGTCCGAGCAAGCCTTGTCTCCCTCTATAAATAGGAGGGGAGGGGCGCCCATTTCTCACACACCACTCTCTCATTCTCCTCTCACTTTTAGTTTCCAAGGCTAGGGGGTAGGCTAGAGTAGCTCTTCTTCAGGTTCCAAGTCCTCTTGGAAGTTTAGGTATGAGTTCTCTTTTATCTTTATTTCTGTGTATGACTTTGATCTACATCAGTTATTCAGCTATTTCATATAAACTCATGGTAGATCATATTCTTGATGTGTTCTTGAGTTCATCCTCTGTTCATCATTTAGAGACTTGTGTTCTTCGTGAACACTACCTTTTGATCCACTTGAAGGATGATAAACTCCTTTCTTTATGTGTTTGTTCATAAGTTAGAGGCTCGTGTTCTTCACGAACACGACCCTTTGATCTTGTTGATTAGACATAAGAGAGTTCATATCTGTTCGTATGTCTAGCCTTAGTTGATCTTGTTAGATAGCATGAGAGTGTTGCATGGGGTCTGTGTTCAAGCTACGGTACTCGGTTTAGTTGACCAGTCTTCTGGTGGCTCTCACCCTGGGTCACAATAGCCCGGGCCGGGTGAAGTCTAGCAGCAACGTAGGCATGGTGCCTGGGTTGTCTGGCTATGATAGTTATGAGCATACCCCCCGTAACGAGAGGTCGGTCCTCAGGTGGTGACAGCCCTGTTGGATCCTAGGGCAACCTCCGCATTGGGGTACCTGCTGTAGGAGTCTAAAGTCTAGTTTCGCAGAGTGCTGGTCGACGCGGGCTAGCTCCCCGTTTGTACCTGGGTGCTGAACCATGTTTCCCTCATGCAATACTCTTGCTTATCTCTTGTATCTTCTAGCTTTTTATGTTTAGTACATTAGAACCTAGAGCTAACTCGTATGTTCCCCCTAAGCCGTAGTGTGCTAGAGTAGATGTAGATTTGAGGTGTGTGTGTCACACTACCCCTATTATCTTTTATCTTACCCCTGCCTTTGAGTGTGTTTTCCCTATATCTATCTCTTGGTTTACATTTAGAGCAAAAGCATAAGTCTAAGATATCTGCCATTGCCTTCCTTGGATTCGATACCCTTGGAATACTCTCTTTCCTTGGGGAAATGCTATAATGGTTTATCTGTGCGCTTGCGGATTCGTTCATGATCGTTTAGATTAACCAATGGCAAGTCTCGATGTTCACACTAACTGCGCCATTAGTTGTGACATTGGGAAATGCCAACAAGCATTTCTAGCGCTGACACTAAGGATGGATTTCCAATGTGTTCTTAAGTGATCGACGTTTAGAAATGTCAACAATATGCTGCTCCTTCTTGATCAAGACATCTGTCAATTGGTTCAAGAGGCAGAACCGATCAGATAGATTTATAAGCAGATCAGAGGGTAGCTGCCAGCTGAAGTAAATGATAAGCTTCATCCAGTTGCTTTCATAGAGAGTCATCGGCTTTGTGTTGAGCATGCACAGAATCGGCTAGAAGAGCGAACTCATCAGGAGCAGTTGGTTCAGAATCGAGAGGCTCTTGATTCTCAGATAGCCGATTTGGACAACAGGATCCAAGTCTTGTCTCATTCTCGTCCCGAGATCTCGCCCACTATTGACTGGATGAAGAGAAGACGTGTGGATCTTTTTGCAGAGTTAAGGCAGCTCGACGAGGATCTATCCTTGGAGGAGAAGAAACTGGAAAATCTCCCAAACACGATTAGCGGCATGGAACGCACGAAAGATGCCATTGCCAAGAGAGCCCAAGCTATCAGCCGAGAGGAACGGCCGATTCCTGGTTCAGCCGATGCTGATCGCCAGGAGATAGAAAAAGTTGACCAACTCAGCTTGGATGCCATAAATGCTATTCACTCGTTAGGCAAAGTTTAAATTCTTTTGCATATGTAACTCTAAACTTGGTATTTTGTAGCTGGCCTTTTAATGTTAGCCAACTTCCAACACTCCTCTTTTACTACCTTGTCTTTTTCATTTGACCGAACGCTTGATCGGCCTATAAAAATGAGTCATCTCCATCCTCTTTCTTGTACTCTGATGTGATGTCTTCCTCTTCCTCTTCTGTGAATCAAGTTTGCTTCAATCCTCTCTTTTGTCTCTCCATCCATGATTTTCACATGGTAATTATCCCTCTTTTCTAATCAGTCTCCCAACCGCGAGGACATAGAAAGGATCTTGATGAACATTAATGCTCATGGTGCGAATCAACGAGCACCATCATTGAGGCGGAAATGGGGTCTTCAACTTGTGATCTCCACAAATGAGAAAAAATTAGAAGCTATGGAAACTAGGATGACGCACCTTCTTGAGGAATTGAACCAAGTAGAGGATGAAATAGCCATCATCAAGATGTAGTTAGAGAAGGCCAAAGATTTAGAAAAATATTAATGTAATTTTTGCTTCTCATCTAATGTAATCGGCCTTAATGTATTTCCCTTCTTTTCAGTCGATATAATCGACTTTTGACTTATTGTATCGTATCTTTTTAAAGAAAATTTTCCATGCGATTTTGTGTATTTTTCTGGACGATTTCGTTCTCTGGCAGCATGCACTGTTTGACCTGTGACCTTACTGAATATGACAGATGAACGCAAACCATCACCTCTTGAATGCCATCAGACGTTCAATGCTGACATGTGACTCTAAACTGTCTTTTCTTATGCACCTCTCTATAAAACTCAGCCTATAACCCAACGGTTCTTCACTTGCATCTTTTGCATAGGCTCTTTTATTTTTTTCTTTTGGCTGACAATCTCTAGATTGGCCCTTTTCCTCTAGGGATGGGAGGCATCTTCCTCTCGGAGTGTACTCAGGAAAGATTAGTAGTCCCTCTATCTCAACAAGCGTCTTCTTGAAATAGTTTTACTTCATGATGCTGCTAGTAATCTTGTTGATGCTATCAATAACATTGAGATATATCCATCTTGTTGATGCTATCAATAACATTGAGATATATCCAGGAGATACTTCAAGCTGTAGTGGTCCGTGTGCACCGCGAACTGCCTGCCCCAGAGATATGGCCGCCAATGGCAGATGGCGAGGATGAGGCTGATGAGCTCCCATTCATAGGCTGCTAGTGAACGGTGTAGTGGTGCGACCGGTCGGCTGAAGAACGCCACCAGGTGCTGATCCTGCAAAACACAACACCAAAACCATAGGAAGATGCGTCGCACTCACCGATGAACGGCAGCTGGAAATCGAGCAGGGCCATAATGGGCGTGGTGGTGATGGCGCACTTCAGATCCTCGAATGCCATTGTGGCCTCGTGTTGGTGTTTCTTAACGTCACTACCACTGGCACACTGGCGTGATCGTGTAAGAAACTCCCGGGTACACTGACGAGTGCGAACGAATCCGCAAGCGCACGGATACACCATTGTAGCACTTCTCCCTAGGAGAATGAGTATTCCCGTTGGGTTTCGTTCCTAGGACGGAGAGTAACCAGAGAGGGTCTATCCAAGGACACCAGCTTCCGCTGGGATAGGTAGGGATATGAGGAGCACTTTCTTAAGGGACTTAGCTCTCAAGGGACTTAGGGAGAGGCCAATGTGCTGGCAATGGGGTCCGATCCGATACGCAGGCGCAGAGGGTTCCAAAGGGTCCAACAGGCTGTCACCACTGCGGCCTACCTCTATTATTATGCGAAACGCATGCGGTCTTCGTAGGATAACCAGAGCCCAGACACCACGTCTGCACCCCAGATAACTACTATAGTGCGGTTACATCTGTTGACCCGCTATCAACACTATAGCAACCCGTATAAATACGGAACCACGAACTAGAGAGAGAACGGAATCAAATCATACTAGTCATCGAGCTACGGAGCAGAAAGAAAGCTATGGATGCAAACAAACGAGATGCAACAGACTTACTTAGCTAAACAGGATCAGAGCATGCAAATAGGTATATGAACTACTGAGCTAGCTCTAAAGGATCGAAGCCTTGTGTCACGAAGAACACAAGCCTCTAACTTATGAACGAGCTAAGAACACAACAACAAATCAAGCATGCATGATGTCCACTATAGTCTAAATAAGAAATGTTGAAATACTCACTTTGATCTAAATGAAGAATGAGCATCCATGAGGACATCAACTCACTCCTCACCCCTACTCTACCTCTCAACTAATCCTAGTCTTGATCTCTTCTCAACACCATTCTACCACATAGAGGTGAGAATCACCTCACATGGGCAGAATCAGAGAGAGAGAGAGAGAGAGCTACACAAGAGAGAAGTGGAACTTGAGAGCTTGGTGGTGTGTGTGAAATGAGGCCCCTCCCCCTCTATTTATAGACAAGGGAGTGGCTTGCTCTGGGGCTCCAAGTGCTCCAAAACACCCCGGGATGCAGCCAACAGCCAATGGGAGAGAGCCACGTGGAGGGCCAGGATGAACCGGCCCGAGGTCGGTTCGGCCGAACCTAGGGTCGGTCGGCCCCCTCAGGTGGCCCCCTGGCCCGTGCATCCTCTAGCTCGCTTCCATGTGGGCCCTAATGCTCCTCCTCCGTGCATGGCACGTTTCCTGGCAGTTTGGTTAGCAAAGTGGGCCCATGGATCCATGTGATGCTGACGTGGTAGCGTATGATTCGTCGAGAGTTCTTCACATGGATTGGTGACATTATGGATCCAGGAGAATCCATGCGGCAGCCCCTGATTGGCCAGCATTTGAGTGCCTTGGATTGGAGTGGAGTGAATGTGCATGGATTCCTCTCATTTCTTATGCTAAATACCTGCATTCGAATAGACATCGACACTGGTGGAAAGTATTAGTTTAAGCTCCTATTCTAGTGTGGATGTGCAATTCATGCTTCAATTTGCAGGAGTTGACGGCCATAAAAATGGCACTTAACAGCCATCAACAATACCCCCACACTTGACCTTTGCTCGTCCTGAGTGAAGGGGAAACAAAGCCAAGTGGGTCATGAATACCAAAGAGTAAGACAAACATAAGAGATATTCCAAGTCATACCTTGCTCCTGTGAACCTCTGTGGAGTGGCTGTCATGTCTCCTCGGGTGATTGAAAAGTAGAACAGTTGTGAATCAAGTCACTTATGCACCTCATGATAAAGACCTTGGGGTTTTGCAAGTTTTTCATAAACAAAACTCTTGGGGGCTTCCTCATTTGATTCTCTCAGATCGCTCAATGTGTATATGTCCTCACCAAGGCATTTGCCTTTCTTCATCCTACTTCTAATGATGGCTATATGTGGAGCTCAGGGTAGGATAAAGAGAAAGCATACTTGCATCACAGATATTGCAAAGTCAAAAATTGGATCCACAGAGAAAATCAAATCATACCATCAGATCAAGATGTGCACCGGTATGGCTATGGTGGGTATGGAAAGGTGGATACTAGGCCCGGAATGGGTGCTAGATATTACCATACATATATGATGAGAACTATGGGTTGATGGTAAGGTGGACACTAGCCCCGAAATGGACACTAGTTATTACCATCAAGATTATGGGACTCCTTTTTGCATGACCACCTCTCTTTTTTTGCTCCTTTATTTTGGACATGGGCTATCCTTTCTTTCTCTTTCTTCTTCTTTTTTTTCATCAACATGCTTTGAGCATGTGTCTTCATTTTTTTAAGAATAGCACATGTCTCTTTTTCAAGGATACTTTCAGAGAGAGGGGTTACACCACATATGGAGCTTTATTTTTATGGAATGGATGAATGATACAATGCTAACTTCCAGTGAAGCATAGCAAGGGGAAATAGGTGGGGTGCACATGAATCTTGATCATGAAAGTAATGAAAAGAATTCTCACAAGGGTCGCAGAATTTGACAAGGCTCAATGCGATAACAAGCAGCATATGAGTCTAAGGTTTTCAACTACGAAGATCATATGGCTCTAATGGGATAGAGGCATATCAAAGAGGAGCCTTTCCAAGAGGTTTTGAGTTTTTTCAAATAAATAACCCAAGAGAGTTAGTCATCAGAGCAACAGTTCATATGATCTAGCCATATCATACTCGTCAATTACTTAGGTAAACATGCTTGTCCTTAAGAAAGTTTTGGTTCACAAGCATCAGGTAGATAACAAGGAATAAAACATAGGTGAATCTACTCAGGCATCAAGCAAGCTGGGTGATCTTTAGCATCAACATTCGAGTTTTAATTTATAGAGATAGACAGATATAGCTTATAAAACTCAGGAATGAAAGAGAGTGAGTTGTCGAGATGCAAACCGGCGCTACGCATGGGAGTTGAACCGTGAGGGGCTCTCCACATGAGTGAACTCGTGCGGGTCCCTTCAGGTTCTCTATAGGTGATCGATCAGCTAGCGCGGAGTGCTCATAGTGGGTACGTGCGAAAACATCGTGCCTGCATTTGGAGAGTCGTGGTTCTTCCCCCACAGTCTCGAACCTAAATGTCCTCTAAATCAAAAGACCAAAGTGATGACACAAGGGTGGCTAAACCGGGTTACATGACCGGTGAGCCACTTTATTCAAGTCCAAATGTTCTAGAAATAAAATGATTAGGCGCTTACACACATGTAAAGAAATAAATGAAATTTAGGGAAATAAAGGGAAATAAACCTAGACCTAGACTAGCGCCTAATAAACTAAGGTTGGGGCTAATCCCCACTACTCGGCATCATAGAGGGTTGCATGCCCCGTAGCAGAGAACAGCCTCCTCATCTTCGCACAGAGACCGCGGCAAAGGTCGCACACATCGTCTCTCAGCTCGGCCAGGTCCAACTTCTGCTCTGAGTAAGTAGCCCTGAGCTTCTTGTTGCTGGCCTCCAATTCCTTCATCAGCGGGGTCAACTTGGCCTCTGAGGAGAGCTTAGGGAGTTGCTCAGTTGCCCGAGTCCTCTCCCTGGACCTCCTAGTGTAAGGCGGCGGTGGCAATCCGTCGTCCAGGCCAAGGTCTTCATCCTCTTCTAGCAGGACTGGAGCTGGGCGTGCCTCAGGAACCTTCTCCTTGGGCAGTGCCGACTTTATGGTCACCAGTGGCTGCGGTGAAGGAGCGGACTGCGCTGAGCTCGTCTGCCCTCCAGCTAGCGACGAGGCAGGTGCGCTAGGTGGAGCGAACGGCAAACCCTTGGGGCGAAGCTGAGCCATGGTTGGCCTACCGTAGGGGCTGGCCACCTGTCTCATGTGCCTCTTCCCAGGCGAGGCAGAGCGCCTAGACTGCGGCGTGCCTGGAATCCTCCCGCTCGGCGGGACGGTGGCAAGCGGAGGAACATCTAGGACTCCGGCCACCATCGCGAGGTCCGCAGCGGGGGCGACAGCGATGGAGGGGTTTCCTCCTGCCCTGGGACCGGTGGACGAGGTGGAGGCGTCGAAGGGGACGACACTCCTTTCGGCCATGGGTGCGGTGATGAGCTGAGGATGGTGAGGTGGAGGAGATGGATTCTTCACGATGTGAAAACTCGTCGGGCGGTAGGGAGAAGGTTTCTGGAGGAGAACGAGACGCACACGCGAAAGAAGAAGGGAGGCGGCGCCACCAGGGCTTCGGCCGAACCTGGGTTCGGCCGACCCTAGGTGGGCCCCTCTGGCCTTCCCCCTTCTCGTGTGGGCTCAAGCAGGCCTCAGGACCGAAGGCCCAAGTGGATTCCCCGAGATGGAAAGGTTGACTTAGGCTAAAGCTAGGATAAGGTTGAGGTTGAATAATCAACCTCTACTATATAATAACTTTGGCCAAGCCACTAGTATAACCATAGAAAAACTAGGGGAACTCACATTGACAACATACCTGGTCCGTCAAAAGTGTTGGAACTTCTGATGGGGATCATGAAGTGTTCACCGTGTCGCCACGATGGTGTTGCCTTCCTGTGGTCCTTTGCTTACTCCTTTTTGTCTTGGAAATTTCTTTCTCCTGCATAGTCAGTGTTCACAAGATACCCGAAGGATAATTCTTCTTAGGGAAACAAAATGAGTCCCAAGAATACTCAGAGTGTGGGTGTCTTGCGATCTCCTTTCTCAACTCGTGACCACCTCCCTTGCAGATAATGTGATGTGATGATACGCTCTGATCTGCAAGGTTAGTGCATATACGAACACGAGCCCAAAAGATATATCGAAGCTGAAAGCAAACATGATCATCCCAGAGAGGCTGAGGCATCCCTGAGGTGGTCATGGGACTCGAGAACTATAGCACTAGGGTCGCGGAACTCGGAGACGAAAAGATCTAGCACTGAGGCTAGTGCTCCAACAACGGGTATGATCTCCGAGTGAACTCAAGCTCAGAAAGACACTCGGCCTCCAAAGGGGATAGAACATGGACTTCCAAAGGCCGATGTACGATCAGGAACCAGAGTTCGGGTGAAGAATTAGATTTAACTCGCTCTTGCCTTAGGCAGAGGGTCTGATATTCTCATTAGAACGATGGAAGCATCCTGAGGTCTGGCCTAAGCTTCCAATGGGAGGTTATGGATAAGTTGGAAAGTGCAACTCCCATTGGGCATCGATCAAGTCAGGCATAAGATACGAAGTTTAAGCTTCTCCTGACTGATCGGCATCGATCGATGGGCTTAAGATAAGAAGTGAATGCACCCCATTCGATCGGTAAATGATCGAGCTGTTGACGGTTGTTAAGAACTACTTTTATGCTGTCAACTCCTGCATAAAATGAATGAAAAGTGATCATCAACACTAGAATAGGGCTTTATATTGATACTTTCCACAAGTGTTGATGTCTATTCGAATGCAGGTATTTAGCACAAGAAATGGAGAGAAAGCTTGCACATTTGATCCAAGCTGTTCAGGACCTCGTGGTCCCCTGAACCAAAGGCATGAATATGGCATCATTATAAACAATCTCAAATGCCAATTTGGACTGTACTATTGCGACGGGCTTGTCGAGATGATCGAAATGGATATATCATTTGTCTACTTCTGAGTCCGGATCAAAGAAATATGCACAAGACAAGATCACCATCTTGATATCACGTGGGCCCGGTGGGACCCACACCAGACCACGTGGTGACGTGTTGCCATGTTGGATCCCATGTGTCCGTGACACATCACCAATCCATGGAAACACATCTTCGACCAATCAGGAGCCAGTATGCGGATTCAAGGGCCCACATCCCCACGGAAATGAGCTAAAAACACTGCATACACACATGAGGACCCACCTGGCAGTCACCTGGACGAAAGGCGTTGGAAATAGACCCACCTGAGGGTCGGTCGAACCCCAGTTCTGTCGAACCTTTCGGAGGTCCCCTCGTCCCCAGCTGACACATGGCAGCTCTCCACTGGTTCCTCAAGGCATCCTGGGGTGTTTTGGAGTCGTTTGGCACTCCAAGCAAGCCACCCCCTTGCCTATAAATAGAAGGGGAGAGGTAGGAAATGAGACACACTACACCCATCCAAGGCTCCTCTCCTAGCTAGTGTTAGAGTAGAGAGGGAGAGAGAGAGAGGCATGTGCCTCTACGATGTTGTTGTTCTTCATTTAGACTAAAGTGAGTATTCTTGTATTTTTCTATTTAGACTAAAGTAGCATTCATGCATAGGTGATATGTTCTTGTGTTCGTCGTGTGTTCTTGATTTAGAGGCTTGTGTTCTTCGCGAACACAACCCTTTGATCTTGTGGCACAAGTTCATAGTTCTCATATCTGTTTGTATGTGTGTTCGTCTATTAGAATATAGTGGATATTCCTCCATGTTCCATTTAGACCAAAGTGACATACGTGATTCCTTCCTTCTAGCTTTATGCTTGGTTGCTTGAGTAGTCTTTTTCCTCTGCTAGTGCGTAGATCCTGGGTTTATGCGTTCGTCTGTTGCAAGTCATTCATATACGTTGGAAGCATAGTACGGGGCCAAGTGATCTCCTGTATGCCTTAAGTATAAGCTAGTAGTACCTATAGTGAGTGAGATCAGTTCTCTTCCGTGATCGTAGTTCTATAAGTACAGAGTGCCGTAGTCCGTTGGCTACGGCAGTAACCACAGCGTAGACGTTGTGTCACGCTACCGGTTATCATTCGTTCGGCTTATCCCAAGGTTAGGTAGAGGCAGTCCAGGTGGTGGTGACAGCCTGTCTGGCCCTCGTTGATCCTCCGCAGCTGCATATAGTCAGAGCTCCGTTCCATATAGATCCGCGTGCCAGAGTCACTTGTTAAGTCAGGGCTATCGGTACCCTAAGCCAAGTTCTATCTAGAGATCGACCTTTAATCTCATCTATAGTGCTATCTTTAGGAATCCTCTCTATCCTTGCCTCTTGTCTGGGTGTGTCCTTGGACTGACTAGTACGAAGTTAGTGCACACACGTTCCCTTGGATTCGATACCCTTGGAATACTCTAATGTGAAAGCTACAACGGTATCCGTGCACTTGCGGATTTATTTCGTGTGTCGCTAAAATACCCAACACGTTCTCCTTCGGTCTGATGAATGAATCCAATGGATTATGAAGCAGAGACCGATGTCTTGGTTTATACAAAACTTCAGTGCAAGACACTTCAGCTCAAACATCAACATAGGAACACGATAAACCTCTCATACCCTCCGTAGGAGATAGTAGTTCAGATCGAGCAAGTCATCCTGGCCGGGAATGATCGTTCTTTCCAAACTACTCTCTCCATCCTCCCGCGAGACAAAGTCTCGGGGAGAAGGTCTAAAAAGATGCACAAGAGGGGAACCCAAGGGTAGATCTCGCGCCACGAAATCTTTCCCTTAGACTCCTGCTATTCAGGAACGACATCTTCAGCCAGAGCTCACAAATAGTGGATATGAAATCTCGGGCTCGACTGATGATGGATCTAGGTGGCTCAATGTTTCCTCTAGTGGGTACCTCATCGACTAGGATGCAAGGGGAGCTAAAATCCCGGAGATTCTCCATGATCTCTTTTCCCTTGACAGCATCCACGTGCACAAAGGATCCTCTGGAGAGAGCATTAAGCCTCATGGCATCATTCTTCCTCAATCCAAACCAGAATTGCTGGAGCAACATCAAATCGGGAATGTAGAGGACTGGGCAATCTTCCACCGCGGAGGCGAAATGATTCCATGCCATTCCTAGTGATTCCTCCTCACATTGCTTGAAACTGAGAATCTTGGTCCTTAGCGAGATGACACGTCGTATCGGGAAGAATTGGGAGCAGAAAGCCGCTCTCAAACTTTCCCAAGTAAGGTAGTCTTTACCAAAACAACGGTGTCAATCCCGTGCTTTCCCGGAGAGGGATAGCGGGAAAAACTCTCTTTTCTGAGCATCAGGTGATTCTCTGGTTTTACCCCGAGTTTCAATCAGACGCTCATAGTCTCTCACATGATCAAAGGGGTTCTCATGACTTAACCCCGAGAAGGATAGGTCCTAAATTAGCTTCATGAGAGAGGGGTGAAGCCGACAGCCGGATGTAAGAATGAGTCTTGACAAAGATGGCTCTGAGGGTTCACTCCTCGAAGGTGGAAGGTGTTTACAAGGATAACCTTCCATGGGTAGCAGGGGTAGAGGTAGAAGTAAAGAAAACAAAAAGGATATCTCAAAGGGTAACGGGGGTGAAGGTAGAAGAAAAAAGGAAAAAGGTAAATACGAGGATAGACGGGCTCGAAGGTTAACAACAGCCGTCCCCGGCAACGGCGCTAGAAATGCTTATTAGCGTTTCTTAACCTCACCACGACTGGCGCACTAGCGTGATCGTGTAAGAAACCCCGGGTACACTGACGAGTGCGAACGAATCCGCAAGCGCACGAATACACTGTTGTAGCACTTCTCCCTAGGAGAATGAGTATTCCCATCGGGTTTCGTTCCTAGGACGGAGAGTAACCAGAGAGGGTCTACCCAAGGACACCAGCTTCCGCTGGGATAGGTAGGGATATGAGAAGCACTTTCTTAAGGGACTTAGCTCTCAAGATGGATCTATCCGCTATTAGTCCTCCCCGTGGGGCACCAGCCCATCCTAACTTTTTAGGGAGAGGCCAATGTGCTGGCAACGGGGCCCGATCCGGTACGCAGGCGCGGAGGGCTCCAAAGGGTCCAACAGGCTGTCACTAATGCGGCCTACCTCTATCATTACGTGAAACACATGTGGTCTTCGTAGGATAACCAGAGCCTAGACGCCACGTCTGCACCCCAGATAGCAACTATAGTACGGTTATGTCTGTCGACCCACTAACAACACTATAGGAACCAGTATAAATACGGAACCACGAACTAGAGAGAGAACGGAATCAAATCATACTAGTCATCGAGCTACGGAGCAGAAAGAAAGCTATGGATGCAAACAAACGAGATACAGCAGACTTACTTAGCTAAACAGGATTAGAGCATGCAAATAGGTATATGTACTACTGAGCTAGCTCTAAAGGATCGAAGCCTTGTGTCACGAAGAACACAAGCCTCTAACTTTTGAACGAGCTAAGAAAAGAAGAACAAATCAAGCATGCATGATGTCCACTATAGTCTAAATAAGAAATGTTGAAATACTCACTTTGATCTAAATGAAGAACGAGCATCCACGAGGACATCAACTCACTCCTCACCCCTACTCTACCTCTCAACTAATCCTAGTCTAGATCTCTTCTCAACACCATTCTACCACATAGAGGTGAGAATCACCTCACATGGGCAGAATTAGAGAGAGGGAGAGAGAGCTACACAAGAGAGAAGTGGAACTTGAGAGCTTGGTAGTGTGTGTGAAATGAGGCCCCTCCCCCTCTATTTATAGACAAGGGAGCGGCTTGGTCCGGGGCTCCAAGTGCTCCAAAACACCCCGGGATGCAGCCAACAGCCAATGGGAGAGAGCCACGTGGAGGGCCAGGATGAACCAGCCCTAGGTCAGTTCGGCCGAACCTAGGTTCGGCCGGCCCCCTGGCCCGTGCTTCCTCTGGCTCGCTTCCATGTGGGCCCTAATGCTCCTCCTCCGTGCATGGCACATTTCCTGGCAGTTTGGTTAGCAAAGTGGGCCCATGGATCCATGTGATGCTGATGTGGCAGCGTATGATTCGTCGAGAGTTCTTCACATGGATTGGTGACATCATGGATCCAGAAGAATCCATGTGGCAGCCCCTGATTGGCCAGCATTTGAGTGCCTTGGATTGGAGTGGAGTGAATGTGCATGGATTCCTCTCATTTCTTATGATAAATACCTGCATTCGAATAGACATCGACACTGGTGGAAACTATTAGTTTAATCTCCTATTCTAGTGTGGATGTGCAATTCATTCTTCAATTTGCAGGAGTTGACAGCCATAAAAATGGCACTTAACATGGCCCAGATGCACTGCTCAGGAGTTGCTAAATATCAGGATGTCGTCGAAGAAGACGAGGACGAAGCGGCACAAAAATGGGCGGAGGACGTCGTTCATCAAGGCTTGGAACGTGGCCAGGGCGTTGCACAGGCCGAACGGCATGACAAGGAACTCGTAGAGGCCATCGTGTGTGTCCAGAACACCGTCTTGGTGACAATGTTGGCGTCCATCCGGACTTGGTGGTAGCCTGAACGGAGGTCCAGCTTGGTGAAGAACCGCGTGTTGGCGGTCGATTTCCGTCAACCAATAACACTTGTTATGTTATAGTTTGGATTTCATTTTGGAACTAACCCGCCACTAGGCATACTAATGATATAACAAGTTCATCATTGGATGTGTGTTCTGGAGTATTGTGTTTATGCAGGAATTCATGAACTAAATGAGAAAAGATGCACTCGGTTCGGAGGAAGATTTACATGATGATCAAAGAGCTCCGACCGTGCGTGAACTTGACTCCAAAGGTGGTAAGGACCAATGTGCTTCAATGATGAATCTCCGAGGACCAAGATGAAAAGACCGGAAGATCATGCGTAAAGACCCTTTAACTTGGTCGCGGGGATAACGACGTCCAAAGCCCACATCCGAAGGAGGATAAACCCCAAAGTGCAAAAGATGACACGTGGCAAAAGACGGGGGCGAACCGGACCAGGGAGGGCCCAGGCCGATCGGCCCAGGCCGGCCGTCCCACCCCCATTCGGGGTCGGTTCGCCGCCGCCTTTCTTCGGTGATAAGATCGCGGAACCCTAATTGTATGGGGAGAGGAGCCATTCGCGAAAGACGACCTAGAGAAGCCTCGGGAGATCAACCACAAGGAAGAGAGTTGATCGAGGGAGTGAGCATTCAAGAGGATCATCACCGAGGTCAAGGGAGGCCACCACGAGGAAGGAGGACACCGAGGCCCTGCCACGGTGCAGCCGGAGTTGAAGGACACCAAGAAACGGACCCCATTGGGGGCATCCACCATGTTCAACGGTGCCATGCCTAGCGTCTTGATGGGGTAAAGTAATCATTTGTCCATGGAGTTGTAATGGATCTTGACATGTAGTCACCCTCTCTTGTTGGGATCTTATATCTATCGTGCCTTCTTGTTGATGATGCTTAATGTTTAAGGTTAGCTACCATTGCCTTCAGGGTTGCTCCCGTAGATCACGTCAACATACTGTGTTCATTAGGGTTAGTATCAATTACCTTTGCGTAGTGACATGTACAAGGGAAGGGAAACGCCTAATTCTTTGTTCACATGCCTAGATAGATTTGATCAGGGTTTCATCATGTTTTGGGTGATTGCATCTCAAGTACCTAGACTCCATGGGCATACGTCCTTCATACTCGTGAACCACCTCTCTCTCTCTCTCTTTAACATATTCTAGGCTTAGTTTGTCTTTACTTTATAGATTAATCTTTACATCATAAAGTTCTTAATCAACTAAGTTAGTGTTAGGTTAAACGCAAGTAATTCCCTTGCTCTGTGGATTGACAAGAACCTTGGGGGTCCCCTCCCTTAGTGAAAAAGGCACCAAGTCACTCCGTGTACTTGCGGTGAAGTTGAACGCGGTTTTGAACCATCAACATGCCCCTTTTTCTGGCGTCGTTGCCAGGGAGCAAGCTAGTTTATTCATTTAATCTCTCATTGATTTTGTTGATTACTAACACCTAACCTTTGTGTTCTAGAAAAACAATCTTTTTTGTTTTTGTTTTTGCTTGTCTAGATGGCGCTCGTTGGAAATCCTTTGGAGGAACCGGAAAAATCACTAAGAGACTATGCCAGCCCTCGATGTGAGGATATCAAGGTACAAGAGTCGGATTCGACTCTCGAAGCGACAAGGTACGAAATCAAGGTTCGAATCATCGAGATGGCAGCAACTAATCCATTCTGAGGGATGGAGACGGACAATCCATATAGACATATCCAGCGCTTCACAACGTTGTGCAATACGGTATGACAAGAAAGAGTTCCCAATACTTGGTTCAAATGGAATCTATTTCCCTATTCACTTGCCGATGAAACAATAAAGTGGTATTCATTTGCGTCCTTCGAAGCCGAGGGAAATTGGAATCAATTGATAAAGAAATTTTGTGCCAAGTTCTTCCCTATAAGCAAGATTAAACATATAAGGAGACAAGTGATAACTTTCAAGCAAGGAGAAGAAGAGAGGATTGATCAAGCGTGGAATTGATTCAATGAGCTAGTCGAACAAGGACCAAGACTTGGATTTCCCGGTGACGTATTATTGCATATATTTTTCTTTTCCCTAACCCCTAGTTGCATGGAACACGTTCAAATGTGTGCAGGAGGGGATCTCATGGAGGCAACACTCACGGAAGCTGCCCAACTTCTACAACAAATAAGCAAAGCAGCGACCATGCGAAGAGATTGGGAAATACGACTTTCGGGAAAGCCGGAATGCGACGCAAGTGTGGGACCACTTGCTGCAGTTTTCAGAAATACGGCCCTGGAAGAGAAGAAAGAGGAACCAATCTATTAACAGTTCGAAACCGCGTTCAACTTCACCGCAAGTACACGGAGTGTCTTGGTTCCTTTTTCACCAAGGGAGGGGACCCCCAAGGTTCTTGTCAATCCACAGAGCAAGGGGATTGCTAGCGTTCGATCTAAAGCTGATCTAGTTGATTAAGACAACCTTTAACTAGAGATTAATCTAAGAGCAAACTAAACTTAAAACAAAGAAGTGTGTGAGGTGAACTAGATGCAGAGGACACTTGCCCATAGGGTCTAGGATACATGAACATGCAACCACCAAGGAAGATAAAAACCAATCTAATCTATTGAAGGTGTGACCGCGGCTTCACCTTTTTCCTTCTCTCGCACTGTCACTACGCGAAGGCAATCAAGGCAAAACAACGAACGATCACGGTATGTTGAAGGGATCAACAAGAGTAGTGAGATCTATACACCCGGAAAGCATGGTGGCCAAACCTTAAGCATTAAAGCATCATCAACACGAAACCAATAGATTGAAACCATAAACAAGTTGGCGATTACATGACATGATCCGTTACAACCCCATGGACAAATGAGAAGATTACCCCATCAAGACGCTAAGCATGGTGTCGTTGATCATGGTAGATGCTTCCAATGATGCGTCCTTCAACTCCGGGGGTGCCGTGGCAGCGCCTCGACGTCCTCCTTCGCTTGTGGCCGCCTCCTTGGACTAGATGAATGTTTCTTCCTGAGTGCTCTCCTCGAATGTCTTCCGATTCAACCTCCCCTTATGAATGGATCCTCTCGGGGATATTTATCTATGTTTTTGAAGAATGGCAGCACCGGCAAAAAATTAGGGTTGAAGGATCTTCGCGCACAAGAAACCGGGGGTCGAACCGATGCGGGAAAGGGATGGGCCGGCCGGCCTGGGCCGTTCCCGGCCCGGTTCGGTCGCCCCTTCCTCCGAGAGGCCCGTCTTGGTATTTTGGACTTTGATCCCAATATTTGTGTCTTTTTGGCGTCATCAACCCTGCGATAAATATAGGGGGTCTTCTCGTATGAAATCCGATCTTTATATCTTGGTCCTCGGAGATGTTTTGTCGTAGCACCTTGGTCCTTGCCACCTTTGGGAGTGAGTTTGCCTTGCACTTGAACACGAATGGAACTCCTCATTTACTCCTTGAACTCGATGTGACTCCGTCCCTTTAGTCCATGTTTTCCTACAAAAACATCACACTTCCAAATGTACATACAAAGTTGAACTTGTTATATCATTAGTGTGCCTAGTGGCGGGTTAGTACCATGATGAAGTTCAAACCAAAGTGTAACGAACATGTTTGGAGCACCAAAATTCACCGCCAACACAATCCCAAAAAAGGTTGAAGAAGCCAAACATGAGGAAACTAGAACTATCCCGGAGAGGGATCACGCCGATACAAGCAAAGCAAGTGAAAGAGCTATGTCGAGCGCGAAGCCACTAAGGGAGTTCGAGCAAATCGATTGGATCCCACTTGATTTTAGAGAAATCTTTGACAAGAGAAGATCGTTCCCTAATCAAAAGGGGATGGCAAAAGCTTTGGAGATAGACTTCCCACCGGAAAAACAAGTGGAACATCCATACAACCTAGAGACAACCGGGGAGGTCCTTCAGAAGCTCTTTAGCGAAGAAGAAGTTGATCCGAACCATGTGGTCGAAGCTAAAAGAATTATGGGAATCAAGCCCGAGGCGTCACCATTCGCCCACCTCACTGAAATTTTTGCCATAGGATCTAATGAAGAAGAGAAGACATCGTCGCGTATAGATTGCAAGGTTAACAACATTAATTGCAAGGCGTTATGCGACATTGGAGCACAAGTAAGTGTCCTGTCTTCTAAACTCTTTGATGAAATTCATGATCACACCATTGACCTAGTTCCAACCTCTACTAAATTAATTATAGTAGATGGTAGAATTGTTAAACCTCTAGGAATCGCTCATGACCTAGAAGTTTTAATTTCAGAAAAATGCATTCCAACTGATTTCTTCATTGTTGATGTCTACTATGATAAAAATGATCATGTAATTCTTGGTAGACCTTTTCTTAAGTTGGTTAATGCCGTTTTAGATGCCAAAAAAGGAAAAGTGACTATTAATCTTGATAGGGATAATCACACATACAATTTTCTTCCCGCTTCTAGAATTGCCTCACCCCTACCTCTTGATGACGAAGAGGTAGGGAGGCTTCATTTTGTTGAAACTTTCAGGGATCCGCTACAAAGAGCAATGGAGAATGGATCTAATGATGATCTAGATGAAGAGTTAGCAGAAGCAACCAAAGGACTAGAACCGCAAGACGGAAGCTTGGAGGAAGATAAATTGGAAGACCTTGGAGAAATTGTACATGAGGAACCACAAGCACCGGAGGTGGATCTTAAGCCATTGCCCAAAGGTTTGAAATATGAATTTTTGGGGTTGGACAAGACTTATCCCATGATTGTGAGTGACGAATTGAGTCCCGAGGAGAATGATATGTTGCTGAATTTATTGAAGAAGCACAAGAAAGTGATGGGATATTCAATAAATGACCTTAAAGGACTTAGCCTAGCGGTTTGCACTCAACGCATACCTATGGAGGATCAATGCAAGCCCGTAGTGGACCATCAAAGGAGGTTAACCCATGCCATGTGAGAGGTGGTGAAAAAGGAGGTTATCAAGTTACTAGATGCCGGAATCATCTACTCGGTACCGCATAGCGAATGGGTGAGTCTTGTACATTGTGTGCCTAAGAAAGGAGGTTTAACCTTTGTGAAGAATGAGAAGAATGAATTGATACCACAAAGAACTGTGACTGGATGGAGGATGTGTATTGACTATCAGAAATTGAACAAAGCAACAAAGAAGGATCACTTCCCCCTACCGTTCATCGATGAGATGCTTGAGAGGTTAGCAAATCATGCATATTTTTGCTTTCTTAATGGGTACTCGGGGTTCATGCAAATACCTATTCACCCGGATGATCAACATAAGACAACATTCACTTGCCCTTATGGAACATTTGCGTATAGAAGAATGCCTTTTGGTTTTTGCAATGCCCCAGCCTCTTTTCAACGATGTATGACGGCGGTATTTTCGGAGTTCATCGAGGAAATTGTAGAGGTATTTATGGATGATTTCTCCGTCTATGGTAAAACTTTTGCGGATTGCTTGGCAAATTTGGATAAAGTTTTCACTAACTGTTCGGAGATTGATTTGGTGCTAAATTCGGAGAAGTGTCACTTCATGGTGAAACAAGGAATAGTGTTGGGACACGTGATATCCGAGAGAGGGATCGAGGTGGACAAAGCTAAGGTAGAAACGGTTGAAAAGCTTCCACCATCGACGAATGTCAAGTCTTTGAGAAGTTTCTTGGGCCATGAGGGATTCTATAGAAGATTTGTCATGGACTTCTCGAAGATCACCAAGCCGTTGACTAATCTTCTCCAAAAAGATGTGCCATTCAATTTCAATGACAAGTGCTTGGCGGCATTCTGGACATTAAAGAGAGTTGTTGTAACCACACCTATTATTCAACCACCTGATTGGAGTCAACCTTTTGAGATAATGTGCGATGCTAGTGACTATGCCGTTGGAGCGGTGTTGGGACAACGAAAAGAAGGCAAGGTACATGCTATTTACTATGCTAGCAAAACCCTTAATGGAGCTCAATTAAATTATGCAACAACGGAGAAGAAATTGCTCACGGTAGTGTTTGTGTTTGAAAAATTCAGATCATATATTGTAAATTCTAAAGTGATTGTCTACACCAATCATGCGGCAATCAAGTATCTCTTGTCTAAAAAAGATGCCAAACCAAGGTTTATTCGATAGATCCTTCTATTGCAAGAATTTGATGTGGAGATTCGGGACAAAAAGGGGTCAGAAAATGTTGTGGCTGACCATTTATCAAGGATGAATCGTGAGGATGATAAAGAGCCCATTGAAGATAAGATGAGAGACGATCACCTTTATCATATCCTTGACAAATATACTTGGATGATGAACATTATTCGAGCCATACGAAAGATGCCACTTGATCATTTGGATAGGACGCTCAAACAAGAGTGATCGCCGAGAGCAGAAAATATTATTGGGATGCACCTTACCTCTTTAGACTTGGAGCTGATGGAGTCTTACGAAGATGTATACCAAGAGATGAAAGAGCTAAAATATTGAGGAAGTGTCACTCAGGCGAATATGGAGGACACTATGGACATTTTAGGACTCAAGCAAAAGTATGGGCTAGTGGATTCTATTGGCCGGAGATGCACGAAGACTCAAAAAGGTATGTTGATTCTTGTCCGGAATATCAAAGAACGGGGAATATAAATCAAAGGAATGTTATGCCTTTAAATTACAACTTGCAAATTGATCTATTCGACGTATGGGGAATTGACTTCATGGGGCCCTTCGCTAGTTCAAATGGATATGAGCATATTTTAGTTATGGTTGATTATGTATACAAATGGGTAGAGACTATCCCTTGTCGAAGAGCTTCAACGGAAGAATCCATATCCATGATCAAAAATATTATATTCCCAAACTATGGAGTCCCGCGAGTATTGATAAGTGATGGAGGAACACACTTTACAGGAAATAGTTTCAGAAAATGCTTGTCCAAGTTGGGGATCGAGCATAGAGTGGCCACGGCTTACCACCCACAAACCAATGGTCAAGCGGAAACTTCAAATAGGCAGCTCAAGAGTATTCTTAACAAGACCGCTGAAAAGGAAGGTAAAGATTGGTCGAAAAAGTTGGATGGAGCATTGTGGGCATATCAGACGGCACACAAGACACCAATAAGCATGACACCATATCAATTTGTTTATGGTAAATTGTGTCATTTGCCTTTGGAGTTAGAACATAAAGCATATTGGGCGATCAAGGAGATGAATCTTGATTTCGATGCCGCGGGAATCAAACGGAGGATTCAAATAAGTGAATTGGAAGAAATAAGGCTCAAAGCTTAGGAGAGTGAAACCATCTACAAGGAAAGAATGAAGAGATGGTATGATAAAAGGCTTCAAGCAAATGAATTCAAAGAAGGTGACAAGGTTCTCCTCTATAACTCAAGGTTCAAAATATTCGAAAAAGGGAAGTTGAAGAGCAAATGGGATGGACCATATGTTGTTCACTCGGTCTCTCCAAATGGAGCGGTAACAATCATGGACGTGAAAGGAAATCAATATGTGGTGGCCAATGATTGAAGGTTTTTCTTGAACAAGACATCGTGCCCATCGACTACATTGATATATATCATATAGAGGATGAGCCCGAGCGTCAAGCCTAAGATGTAAAACAAGGTAAGTTTTCTGTAAATAAGTTTTGGTTTTTGTTTTCATATTTATTTCGAGTCCTTTTTATAATTTTTAGCCGAACCTTTCCACCACCTAGGCTAGTATACACAAAACATAGAGGGCCGCAAAAGATGGGCCGCGGGGGCCCGAAACAGGGGGCAGGACGGTAGGCCCATGCCGACCGCCCCAGCACCCCCCTTCCTCCGTTTCCGCCTGTTTTTCTCTGGGACGCGGTTCGGTGTATTTCCTTTTCTTGCCTACCTTTTTTGGAGCTACAAAAATAGGCAAGGGAGGGTTTCGGCCGAATCCTTCCAAGGACATTTAAGGATGCCTAGGGAGCTTGAGGATTGCATCTCATTTGCAATCTCCAACCTCCATGAAAAACACCCAAGCACCCATGGCGTCCCCAACCAGCACTAAAGGGAAGGAAGTGGTGAAGGCAACCATGGAAGAAGACGCCGGCGACCGAGGAGCTTCGTCGGTGCACTGTGGTGCCAAAGCTGAAGGAAGAGGTGAAGAGGACCACGCGGATTCGTTGCGGAGGGTGTATCCCAACAAGGCACATGGCTAGCCGAAATCTGTGGGTTGAAGAGAAGAAGAAGAAGCCCGCTTCTCCCGTTCGCTGCTCAAAGAGGCTCCTAGGGATGAAGAGAAAGAATTATAAAGAGAAGACCCCCGAGCCGGCAGAGATTTACGGAGATAGCAACTACTCCAATGACCGGAGCCCTAGCTCATCAGCAGCCGATGGAAGAGACGATAACGACCTCTATGTTTGGGAGGAGGTGCCCAAGGAGGAGCCAGAGGAGCACCACGAGCAAGGCGAAAGAGGCAACCCAGACGGCGGTGATGATCCGGATGACGGAGACGACGGAAGCAACAATGATCCGAAGGAAGAGCACAATATATGATGCGCGGCTTGCCGCAATGCTATTGCGGAGCTCTTCTCTTCCCTTGACGAGTGCTTTCACACCATCAACGCCATGCAACAAAGGATTGAAGATCGGGAGCGCATGGCGGAAGATGACTCTAAGTTCCTTAACCGGAATATAAGGAAGCTCTTCGGGATGAACAAGAACTTCAAGAAGAAGGAGTGGTGCACCTCGTGCGGGAAGTTTCACTAGGTGTTGTAGTTAGCATGTTTCCCCCCTTTGTACTTTTTGTAAAGTTACGACGAGGACGTCGTAAAATTTTAGCGTGGGGGGAGCTAGCTAGCTACTCTTTTTAAAATTTTTTGCTTAAAGTGGTGTTAGGTCGAGTCTTTAAATTGAGTCAAGTGTGAGTTTTGCTTTATCTTTTTTGCTCGAAAGTGTCTTAATTTAGTGTTGAGTCAAGAAAAAGAAATAAAAAGTGTCTTATGCAGTCTCTTGTTTCTTTTCTTGTTATGCCTTTACTTTATCTTTGTTATTCGAGCATGAACTTGGTGATTAATCGTTTACCGTGGTGCTTAGCGGAAATTTACTTTTGTAAAGCACCCATGTTCAAACTTTGATCTAGGACTTTGCTTCATCTATGCTTTTAGTAATAATAACATTGGAGGCTTTAATTTCTAAAAATTAAGAAAAACACCTTGCTATGAAGGTTAGCGATCTCTTTCTCCAAGTTGAGAGGTAATATCTATCCTATACAAAGCCTAAGTGTTGTTTAGCATAAGTGTTGTTTAGCATGATGAATTGGGTTAGGATTTTACTCTCTTGGGAGGTCTAATTTCGAGCAATGACCATGTCCTTGATGTATATCTTATATTGCTAGCCTTGTCATGCATTCGGTAACGGGAATTTCACATTGAATGCCCTATACATCGCCAGATTCCATACCCAAACCCATAAACATCTTTTTATCATCTTATTCCTTGAACACAACCCATGTTCGAAGATTTGTTCAACTTCTAGGCATGATTTTATTTAAAATTCAGATTGGTATTCATGTTCAAAAGATGAGCGAAAAGCTTCGGAGAAGAAGGTAAAGATGTAGAAAGAAGAAAAAAATATGTATGTGTATATGTGTGGTGCGCACACAAGAAAAAGAAGAGAAAAAAAGAAAAAAAAGAAAAAAAGGAAAAGAAAAGAAAAGAAGGAAAAGGAGAAAATCTAAGGCAAGCAAGAGAGGTATAATAAGGGATGATAAGTCAAATGAAGATCAAAAGAAGTGCAAGGAAGGATGCGACGATGTTGAGAACGAATCTTTGATATTCCATAACATGTGCAATCCGACATCGAGGACATCATTAGTGCCTTGAAGTCATTATTCTTTTTCCCTTTGCACATGTCCACCACTCTAAATCTTCTCATCCTTGATACCCTTACATTCTGGTTTAATTCTCATGATCATTGGCTTGGAAGGTGAACGACCACTAGAGGATTTTCCTAGCTTGATAATACTTGTGCTAGCTTCACTAGCCACACCTATAGCTCCACCTTACTTTATAAATGAGAGACATGAGGGAGGTGAGAGTTTATGAAATTATCTAGGATAGCCACTTTAAATGAGTGACATGTGAGAACTTGAAGAAGGACTTTGTCTAATGCTTTGTGCAGGAATTTTATTTTTAAAAAGCTTGTAAAAACCCTCCGATGAAAGTAAGAAAACGAGTGTGGATGAAGTCGAAGATCTCTAGTAAAAAGGTATGAGTTGTGGGGTAAGTCCTGAATTGGTAATTTCTAAACACCCATATTTACATTATGTTCTTTGTTTCATGTCTCTTGTATTAAAGATGAATGATTGACTAACTTGAAAGGAAAGAATTGACGAAGCAGGTTTCAACTCCGTGGTTAAACAATTTGAGAGCAACTTGCTCGAGGATGCGCAAGATCTAAGCGTGGGGGGATGTTGGCGGTCGATTTCCGTCAACCAAGAACACTTGTTATGTTATAGTTTGGATTTCATTTTGGAATTAACCTGCCACTAGGCATACTAATGACATAACAAGTTCATCGTTGGATGTGTGTTTTGGAGTATTGTGTTTACGCAGGAATTCATGAACTAAATGAGAAGAGATGCACTCGGTTCGGAGGATGATTTACATGATGATCAAAGAGCTCCGACCGTGTGTGAACTTGACTCCAAAGGTGGCAAGGACCAATGTGCTTCAATGAAGAATCTCCGAGGACGAAGATGAAAAGACCGGAAGATCATGTGTAAAGACCCTTTAACTTGGTCGCGGGGATAACAATGTCCAAAGCCCACATCCGAAGGAGGATAAACCCCAAAGTGCAAAAGATGACACGTGGCAAAAGATGGGGGCGAACCGGGCCAGGGAGGGCCCAGGCCGGCCGGCCCACCCCCATTCAGGATCGGTTCACCGCCGCCTTTCTTCGGTGATAAGATCGCGGAACCCTAATTGTTTGGGGAGAGGAGCCATTCGCGGAAGACGACCAGAGAAGCCTCAGGAGATCAACCACAAGGAAGAGGGTTGATCGAGGGAGTGAGCATTCAAGAGGATGATCGCCGAGGTCAAGGGAGGCCACCACGAGGAAGGAGGACGCCGAGGCCCTGCCACGGTGCCGCCGGAGTTGAAGGACACTGAGAAACAGACCCCATCGAGGCATCCACCATGTTCAACAGTGCCATGCCTAGCGTCTTGATGGGGTAAAGTAATCGTTTGTCCATGGAGTTGTAATGGATCTTGACATGTCGTCACCCTCTCTTGTTTGGATCTTATATCTATCGTGCCTTCTTGTTGATGATGCTTAATGTTTAAGGTTAGCTACCATTGCCTTCGGGGTTGCTCCCATAGATCATGCCAACATACCGTGTTCATTAGGGTTAGTATCGATTACCTTCGCGTAGTGACATGTACGAGGGAAGGGAAACACCTAATTCTTTGTTCACATGCTTAGATAGATTTGATCAGGGTTTCATCATGTTTTGGGTGATTGCATCTCAAGTACCTAGACTCCATGGGCATACGTTCTTCATACTCATGAACCACCTATCTCTCTCTCTCTCTCTCTTTAACATAATCCAGGGTTAGTTTGCCTTTACTTGATAGATTAATCTTTACATCATAAAGTCTGTAAGCAACTAAGTTAGTGTTAGGTTAAAAACAAGTAATTCCCTTGCTCCGTGGATTGACAAGAACCTTGGGGGTCCCCTCCCTTGGTGAAAAAGGCACCAAGTCACTCCGTGTACTTGCGGTGAAGTTGAACACGGTTTTGAACCGTCAACACCACGCCACCTTGAGATCGTCGAGCAGCTCGTCGACCACCGGGATCGGGTACACGTCCTTGACGGTGATGGCGTTGAGCGTCCGGTAATCGACGCAGAATCACCACAAGTCGTCCGCCTTCTTTACGAGGAGCACCGAGGTGGAAAACACCGACGAGCTGCGCTATATGATGCCCTGGCCGAGCATGGTGATGCACTAGTGCTCTAGCTCGTCCTTTTGCGCGGCGGGGTAGTGGTAGGGGCGCACTGCCACTGGTGCCGCTCCGGAGACGAGGGTGATGCTATGGTCCCTGGCGCGTGGTGGAGGCATACCGACGGGCTCGACAAAGATGGCCGCAAATTCATCGAGAATGGCCTGCAGTAAGCCGTCGATGTCAAGCTTCACGAGGAACGGGCTAGGCGGCCCTGCCAACCCCTGCCAGCACACCCTGTGGTCCTGGTGCCAGATTGCCATGCGGAGGGTGTCGAAATCCCAGAGGATAGGCCCTAAGGTCGCCAGCCATCGTGTCATGAGGCACGACGTCGTAGCCGGTGAGCAAGAGCGCGTAGAAGTCGGCGCAGAACGTCTCGCCCTCGATGGCGACGGAGTGTAGCGGTAGACGCCTGGGCATTCAATGTGGTCCTCGTTGGTGACCGTGACATGCATACCGCACTGTGGAAGCAGGACGAGGTCCGTGTGCGCGGCAGCCTCCTCGGTGATGAAGTTGTGGCTGGAGCCCGAACCGAGGAGAACGAGGAAGGAAGCGTCGCTGATGGAGATCTGCATCTGCATCGTCTCTCGTGTGCGGACGCCGGAGGCGGCAAGCACTGAGATGATTGGCTCGTCGGTGGGGGTCTCCATTGAGTCGATGTCATCACCGTCCTCCCTCGACCAGGTCGATGAGGAAGATGCGCTGGCAGACGCGGTTGTGGCCGCGACCGAACCGCTTTGCAGTTGAAGCAGAGGTCTAGGTGGTGTCGTTCTTCCATCTTAGCTTGTTGCGACAAGCGCTTGACGGGCGGCCCTCGATGTGCACCAGGGCCGGGGGTGGCGTCGGTGGGGGACCGCCGGCGACGGCGCGGGCAGCGCCAGGAGCTGTGGAGTGGGCAAAATTCCCTTCTGGGAGGCGCTATGCGACGCTGGTGTCGGCACGGTGCACTGGTCCCGCAACTCTAGCTTGCGGGCGAGGCTCATGGTGATGGCAAGCGACTGCGGATTGTGGATCTCGACGTCGTGGCTGAGGGATGGCTGCAATCCCGCCGTGAATAGCTAGACCTTCTGGCGCTCAAAGATGTAGCCGGCGCGGGGAAGGCGGGCCTCGAATCGCTCCTGGAAGTCAACGACGGAGCTGGTGCGATTGCAGGCCGCGAGGCCACGAGGTCACCTAGAGGGTTGGACTAGAGAGGCAGCCCGAATAGTAGATTGAGCAGCTCGGTGAAGCTCCGCCATGGTGGCGTGCCCTCCTCACGCTGCACCAGGATGTACCAGAGCTGCGCGGTGTCCTGGAGGTTGTAAGCAGCTACCCAGACTTGCTCCTCCTAGGCGATGCGCTGCTGGTGGAAGAACGACTCGCAGCGATTGATGAACGCCAGCGGGTCGGGGTCGGATTTCCCGTCGAATTTGGGGAAGTCCATCTTCCGGAACCGTGGCGGTCGGTCGTTGTGGTGTTCGCCAGTTCCCGACGATGAGCCGGACGAGCTGGCGGGCGCTGCGCTCAACTGGAGACCCGCGACCTTGGTCTCAAGGCTGTCGACAGTGCCCTTGATGCCATCGACAGCGGTGGTCAGGTTCTAGAGGAGGGTGGCAAGCTCGGTCAATGGTGGGTTCGGCCATTGCAGTGGCAGGTGGAGGGGATGGGGGCGGCGGCGTGGTGCGGCTGGAGGACAAGGAACTCCTGGATCGTGATACCAGGTTGTCAAGGGTGTCAATGCCCAAGACGGCGGCGCCCCGGCTGCAGAGTTCGTAGCCGGAGGAGGTAGGCGCGGCAGACCTCTGGCTCTCATGCGCAATGGTGAAGCGGGGGGAGACTAGAGAGAAACAGGCGAATAGGAGATAGATTAATCTTGCTTAACCAAAACCTCCTGATTACAATTGTTTATATAGGCACTTATCCCCTAATGCAAGCAACCAAACCAATCTCTAACGCAAATCAATCTCTAACCAACCAATCTAATCCTAACTAAACTCCTATCTCTGAATCTTAGCCACTCTGCGGTGGCTGCGGCTGGCCGCTGTCGGCCAAGGCCATGGGCCTGCGGCTGTAGTGTTGGCAGCCCCACATGACAGTTCTCATACTTTACAAATATGGGTTTTTCATCTATTGAAACAAACCTAACTTTTCAATCAGATTGGTGTTAATAATATACTGAACACTAATCCCTTAGGTTATTCAAAAGATATGCTCAACCTCATGTTCTAAGTCACAATAATTATGTTGAGTGATGAAATAACCCAAATTGGTTTACTTATTGTGTTATCGAAATTCACTGCTCTAAAGAACGCAGTTTCATCATCTGTTAGTTAAATATTTCATACAGGTACCTTATTATAATAGACGACATTTGGAGCAAATCAGCATGGGAAAAAGTTAGGTGTGCTTTACCTCAGAATAACCACAGCAGCAGGATCCTAACAACAACACGAATCGAGTCGGTAGCAAAGTCTTGTTGCTCTGACACCGATGATCGTATATACAGAATTGAACCACTTAATGAATCTGATTCAAAGGTCCTATTTCTTAAGAGAATATTTGGCGACAAGGAAGGTTGCCCTCCCCAACTTAAGGAAGTTGCCGATCAGATCCTGAAGAAATATTGTGGCTCACCATTGGCTATAATCAGCATTGCTAGCTTGTTAGCTAGCAAGCCTGTCATGTTGAAGGAGCAGTTGGAGAAATTGCTGATCTCTATAGGTTCTGCATTAGAAAAGAATCCTGATCTGGAGGGCTTGAAGCACCTCAAAATATGTTTGTTGTATTTGTATCTCAGCTTATATCCTGAGGACTTCAAAATTGAAAGGGATAGTCTGATTCAGCAATGGATAGCAGAAGGATTTGTTGGAATAGAAAGAGGTCTAAGTGCAGAGGAAGTTGCAAGAGGCTACTTCAATGAACTCATCAATAGAAGCATGGTCCAGCCAATGGATATAAACTGTGATGGTAGGGCTCATGCTTGCAGGGTTCATGATTTGATGCTTGACCTTATATACTATCAAAGGTGATCGAAGAGAATTTTGTCACTTTGATTGGTGGTCATCCAGTTCCAACCTCATTTGTACAAGACAATGTTCGCAGATTATCTATCCATTGTGACTTAGAAATGCCCAAACGACAATGGGAAATGAACTTAAGTCATGTTAGAACACTAACCTTATTTGTACAGGTCAGTCCTGAGAGTGTTAAATCTCGAGAGCTGTCAAGGATTCAGTGAAAATCACCTGAAAGATATCAACAATTTGTTTCATTTGAAGTATTTGAGCCTCCGTAGAACATGGATTTCAAACGTTCCACCACAAATAGGAGACCTGCAAACTTTGGAAACATTAGACATAAGAGAGACAAATATAGAAGAGTTACCTGGAACAATCACTGGGCTTGTCCAACTGAAGTATATACTCAGTGGTGGCCACACATGGGGAAAAATAAAGCTACCTGATGGTATAGAAAGCATGGCATCCCTAAAAGCCCTATTAGGTTTTGACATTTGTCGCAGTTCGGCAACTGCAGTACAAGAACTTGATAATCTTAAAAGTTTGAAGGAGCTGGCAATCAACTAGACAGATTTTACTACTGGAAATGTGAAGCACCAAGAGGCTATGATGAGAACGCTGGGAAAACTGGGCACAAGCAACCTTCAATCATTTGCAATCTGCAGTCGTAACTTTGGTTCCCTTGAGTTCCTGGATTATTGGTCCCCTCCACCCAATCACCTTCACAAGTTCCGATTATCGGCATATTACTTCCTGCCGAGAGTACTGAGAGACATGGGTACCCCTGGGTCCCCACCGACCAGTGTCCCAGAGGTCCCTGCCAAGTGGACCCGACCTGCCAGAAGCCCCGCCAACCTGCAAGTGGGCCCAATGACCTTATCCAGATCCCGGAGGATCCGCGGTACTTGGAGTACAAGGCAAGTAATAGTACACGGCGTGGCGCCACCTGTTAGTCCGAGTATCTCGAGATACTCCTTGTAATCCGTGAGGATAGCCTTCCATCTTGTAACTGACCCAGATACGGGTCCACCAACCTCGAATGGAAACCCTAGCCCGTTGCCCATATAATGCGGCCTAGGGCTCCATTCGAGGGGACATCTTCATCTCATTCACGCTCCACGCAATACACCACAACTGGACGTAGGGTTTTACTCTTCGGAGGCCTGAACCAGTCTAAACCCCTGTGTCCCTATGTTCTTCGCCTACTTGCCGTGTTCTGAGTTCATCACGTGAACTACCACCTACGCTCTTGGTTCCCGATCCTCCCATTAAACTGCAAACCGCTTGGTTAGCCCCCTTGCGGATCTGTCCAGGTCTCAACCCCTGACAGTTGGCGCGCCAGGTAGGGGCGATCGGGAGCTCGTTGTGCAGCATGGTGGCCCGATCTGGTGTCATCTTCCCGGCAAGCATGGCGGCCATCCTCGCCAACCCCGTGCAGATATGCTTCGGCTCCTTCACGGCGACCTTCCCTGTTCCGGTGGCAGCAGCTTCTCCAGCGGCCGCGGAGCAGGTCGCGGCGGCACCTGTCGCCACCCCTGTTTCCGATCTAGCGTCGGAGACCCACCCGCCCAAAATATGACCTTGTTCAGGGGATGGAGCGCGTCATCATCATGACGGAGGAAACCCTCCAGATCTTCGAGCGAGCTCAACGCTCGGCGAAGCTGGCGCTGCGCCACGACACCTTCCCCTTCGGTCTACGATCTTCGGCCAATGTCCGTCTCGGCTCGAGGCTCAAGCCTTCCCAGATCCAATCTGGGCGGCGACCCTCTGGCGACCTAACGCCAGCCCCTGGCGCCCGGCGTGACCCTCTTTATGTACCTTGCACCTACCATAATGGTACGAGGCATACTCTCCGCGGATGTCGCCTGCAGAAAAGAATCGACCAAGGGCAGCCCCGCTACGCTACACGAACTCCCCAGTCCCCGGATTGCGGCGAGTTTCAAAAGGTTCGGGTCCGTGTCTCCCCCAACGATTCAGACATCGTCTTCCGTCAGGTGCTCGTAGTCTCAGAAAATGAGCCACCATGTCATGGCACGATGGACTCCGAGGAGGCGGAGCAAATCCAAGGAAACGCCCTGCGTGCCCAGCGACGTGCAGAAGAACAGCGTCGCGCGGTCCCCCCTTGCGCTCGAGACCTTCGCCTCGAGTTCGAGCAGGCGGGGCTCCCAACATTCAATAGCCTCCAGGCCAACCTAGGTGCTCCCATGGCACATCTCCATCAAGCAGAGCTGTCACCTGAGGCCGAGGCAGCCATCGCCTACCTTCGGGTCGCCACGGCCCTGGTAGAAGAAAAGAGTGCGGCCTCCAAGTCTGCCGCATCTTCGTCGGCGCACCACTCGCGCAGTCGGTCCCAGTGACCTCGGTGCACCAATCTTCCACCCATCTAGGAGGAGGTCGATCAGCACAACCCCGAGCAGCCTAACCGTCAGGCTAACGGCGCCAACGATGGCGACCTTCGCGTCAACCTCGACAACAACAGGCGCGCCCACGACGCCCGCGTCGTCCTCAACCAACGCCACTGCGAGCGCAAGGAGTGGGAACTGCATCACCGTGCGCAGTACAACCGTGAGTACGGTGCCCCTGGCGCCATCCATCGCGTCATGGAGCGCGAGAAGCGCGATCGCCATGACGTCGAGAACCGGCGACGTGCTGTGTATGAAGAGCAGTACGGCAACCCGGAGGTCGCCCGTACCAATCTGGATCGCCAACCACGTTCCCAGGTCGTTGTCCTAGCGGGCAGCGTTCACTCCACCCCTAGGAGTGCGGCTCAAGCTGGAGGCGACGTCGACGACGTAGCCATCACTGCCTTCCCCGCGCTGGCTCCTCGCCTCAGATCGGTATCCTACCCTGACAACTTCAAGCCGAACATCCAGAAGTACGACGGGCGCTCCAACCCCAACATCTGGCTATCGACCTACCACGTCACCGTCAAGGCGGTTGGCGGCAATTTCGACAACATGGCGGCCTACTTCCCACTGGTGATGGGCGATGCTCCGGCGCTCTGGCTCAACAACCTCCCAGCTGGCAGCATCAGCTCCTGGGCCGACCTATCCCAGGTCTTCACCTCCAACTTCCAAGCGACCTACAATTGCCCTGGAACCGCCTTCAACCTTGGGAGGATCGTCATGAAGCCTAAGGAGTGGCTCCGTGACTACACCAACCGGTTCTTCGAGAACCGCAACACCTGCGTTGGCGTCAGAGACGACCAGATCGTCGAAAGCTACAAGAAGGGCATCAAGGATCGCAAGATCTTTGATAAGATCCATGAGTCTGGCGCCACCACTATCGCTGCCCTCATGGAGGTCGTCAACAAGCTCATTGACAACGACGTGGCGATGGTGAACCAGTTCAACGCCGACGTTGGGTGCGACGCTGGCACATCCGGCACAGCAGGGGACTCCAGTTCCAAATTGCGCAAGTGACCTTCTGAGGTGCTCGCGGCTGAGAGGCGTCGACCTTAGACATTCAATCAGGCCGAGTTCGACGCAGTGCTCGACAGCATCTACGGGTTCCATGAGAGGTCCAATCATACCCTTCGTGAGTGCTTGCAGTTCAAGAAGGCCTTCAGCACCCCCGAGAACCCCAAGCGAAGGAAAGACGGCGACTGATCTTCTTCACGTGGCTACAACAACTACCGCCGCGACGACCGGCGGGACCGCCGCGATGATCGTGATGACCGAGACCGCCGCAACAACTGTCACGATGATCACCGCAACAACCGCCGTGATGACCCACGCCCTGAAGATCGCCACAACGAGTGCGACCTGCCGCCTCCACCTCCAACAGGCAACCCCAACGGGCCCTTCCAGCCACCTACCCGAACGATCAACATGATCATCGGAGGTCTCAAATCCCATGTGAGCAGAAGGCGCTACCACAAGGATAAGCGCGACGTTCACCTCATTCACACCCAGACGACGCAGCCTCTGCATTGGTCCAAGCAACCAATCACGTTCTCCAGGGCGGATCACTAGGTCCACATCCCAGACCCTAGGTCCTACCCACTCATCGTCGAGCCTACGGTGGATGGGGCCCTACTCTCCCAGACCCTCATCGATGGGGGGGAGTGGGCTCAACATCATCTTCATCGAGACATTGAAGAAGATGAAGTTCGACTTCAACAAGCTCACGACGTGCGACGAGCCATTCTACGGCATCATCCCTTGGAAAGCGGCCTACCCCCTGGGTCGAGTCTCCCTCCCTGTC
Source organism: Cenchrus fungigraminus (assembly GCA_036936925.1). Lineage (NCBI taxonomy): Eukaryota > Viridiplantae > Streptophyta > Magnoliopsida > Poales > Poaceae > Cenchrus > Cenchrus fungigraminus. The sequence goes on from CM072779.1 coordinate 109,337,183, forward strand.
ATCTTCGACACGAAGGACAACTTCTGCACGGAGTATCTCAACTTCGAGGTCGCTGACTTCAAATCCTCCTACCATGCGATCCTAGGTCGTCCGATGCTGGCCAGATTCATGTCCATCTCGCATTACACCTACTTGGTGTTGAAGATGCCTGCACCGAATGGGGTCCTCTCCGTCTACAGTGACCTCATGGTCTCCTTAAAGTGCGACTCTGAGGCCCTCGACATCGTCGTGACCTCCGCCTGCGTCGACGCCTCTGCAGTCTTGGTTGCCGAGGCCAAGAAGGTCGCTCCGAGCGACCTGACCATCCTGGAGCAGCAGCGCACGGACACTGCTCTAGATGCCATGCCATCGAGGAAGAGAGTTCGCCTCGGCCTGCCCGACGCGGAGAAGATGGTGGTCATCGGCGATGACCTCGGGGAGAAATAAGAACTCGCGCTCACCAGTTTCCTCCAGGATAACACGGATATATTCGCATGAAGTCCATCGGATATGCCGGGTGTCCCCAGGGAGCTGGCTGAGCACTCCTTGGATGTAAGCAAGATGGCCAAGCCTATCAAGTAGAAGTTGTGTCGCTTTGCGAAAGATCGCAAGGAGGTCATTAGGGTAGAGGTAATAAAGCTCCTACCTGCCGGATTCATCCGTGAATGTAAAAACCCGGTTTGGCTCGCCAACCCGGTCCTTGTACCCAAGAAAACCAGTCAATGGAGAATGTGTATCGACTACACCGATCTCAATAGGCACTACCCTAAAGACCCCTTTCCTCTTCCTTGCATCGACCAGGTCATGGACTCCACGGCCGGAAGCATCCTATTCTGCTTCCTCGACTGCTACTCAGGGTATCACCAGATGGCCCTGAAGATCTCTGACTAGGATAAGACAGCGTTCATAACGCCACACGGCATATACTGCTACACGACCATGACTTTCGGTCTCAAAAACGCCAGCGCGACCTACCAGAAGGCCATCCAGAAGTGTCTGGAATCCCAGATCGGCGACAACATGGAAGCCTACATCGACGATGTGGTCGTCAAGACCACCGTGGAGGATAACATCATAGCTGACCTCTCCTAGACCTTCGCCAACCTCCGCCACTATCACTGGAAACTCAATCCAGAGAAGTGTGTCTTCGGGGTCCCGTCCGGCAAGCTCCTGGGCTTCGTGGTCAGCCACCGGGGCATCGAGGCGAATCCCACCAATGTGGATGCCATCCGCAGGATGAAGCGACCTACTGGGAAGAAAAACGTCATGAAGCTCATCGACATGATGGTGGTCCTAGGTCGATTTATCAGCAAGCTTGGGGAGAAACGCCTGCCCTTCTTCAAGCTGCTGAAGAAGGCGGATAAGTTCATCTGGACAGAAGAGGCTGCCAGGCCCTGGAAAAGCTCAAGACCTTCCTTACGTCACCCCCGGTGATGGTGCCCCTGACACCGAAGGAAGCGTTGTTGCTCTACATCTCCGTGACCACCCAGGTGGTCAGTTCGGTTTAGTGGCAGGGCGACCTAAAGAAGGCAAGCCTTACCCGGTCCAGCGACCTGTCTACTACGTCAGCAAGGTCTTATCAAATAGCAAGACTAAATACTTGCAGCCGCAGAAGATGCTCTACGCCTTCCTCGTCACCTCGTGCAAGCTCCGGCACTACTTCCAGGCGCACAAGATCAAGGTCGTCTTGACCTTCCCTCTCGGCAAGATCCTGCGTAGCCGCGACACCACGGGACGTATCGTCAAGTGGTCCATCGAGCTAGGCAAGGTCAACCTCGAGTTCTGCCCAAGGCAGGCCATCAAGTCCCAGGTCATCGCTGACTTCATCTCTGAGTGGACGAAGATCCAGCAGCCTCCACCATCGGAGAAGCCAGAACATTGGAAGATGTACTTCGACGGTTCCCTGAACCTCGAAGGAGCGGGAGCAGGCGTGCTCTTCATCTCCCCCCAGGGCGAGCACCTGAAGTACATCCTGCAGATCCACTATAAAGCGTCTAACAATAGCGCAGAGTACGAAGCCCTCATCCACGGGCTACGCATCACCGTCTCCCTAGGGATCAAGCGCCTCAAAGCGTATGGCGACTCCAAGGTCATCATAGACCAAGTCAACAAGGCCTGCGAGATCAGGAAGGACACAATGGATGCCTACTATGCCGAGGTGCGCAAGCTCGAAGGTCACTTCGAGGGGGATCGAGTTCCATCATGTCTGTCGCAACAATAACATAGCGGCCGGCGTCCTCTCCAAGCTAGGCTCCAAGCGCGTGCTGGTTCCGGCCGGTGTGTTTGTCCAAGACCTATGCAAGCCTACCATCAAACTCCTCTTCGACCTAGAGCCACCAGCCGACGACGCGACCCCGCCAGGCGGCCGTGATGTCCTCATGGCTGAGGCCGAAGATGATTGGCACCTTGACAACCTCACCTTTATCCTCGAGCATCGGGTTCCTGAGGAGAAGGCAGAACACGAGAAGGTCACGAGGCGTAGTGCTAACTACATCGTGGTAGGCACAAAACTCTACCGGAGATCCGCCTCTAATGGTGTGCAAATGAAGTGCATCTTATGATCTGAGGGCCTCAGGCTCCTAGAGGAAATCCACAGCGGCGAGTGTGGCAACCATGTCGCTTCCGCTAACCTGGTGGGGAAAGCCTTCAGGTCAGGCTTCTACTGGCCCACCGCTTTGGCCGACACTCAAGACCTTGTCCGGCGATGCAACAGGTGCCAGTTCTTCTCCAAGCAGCAGCACATGATGGCTCAGGCCCTGCGGACCATCCCTCCGTCCTGGCCCTTCGCAGTATGGGGTCTCGACTCGGTGGGACCTTTCAGGGCCGCTCCAGGTAGCTACAAGCATATCATTGTTGATGTGGACAAGTTCACCAAATGGATAGAGGTTAGGCCTGTATCCAGTGTTACGTCGAAGGAGGCGGCCAAGTTCATCGAGGAGATGACTCATCGTTTTGGTGTCCCCAACAGGATCGTCACCGACCTTGGCACAGCCTTCACAGGGGCTGACTTCTGGGACTTCTGCCAAGATAGCCTCATCGACGTCTACTACTCTTAGGTGGTGCACCCACGGTGCAACAGCCAGGTCGAACATGCCAACGGCATGGTACTACAGGCCATCAAAGATCGCATCTTCGACGACGCGTCGCCTTACACCACCAGGTGGCTAACAGAACTCCCTCATGTCATCTGGGGTCTCCGGACTCAGATCAGCTCGGCAAAGGATACTCTCCATTCTTCTTGGTCTATGGGTCAGAGGCCATCCTCCCCACCGACGTCACCTTCGGGGCTCCTCGTATCCAGCATTTCGACGAGGGCGAAGCGGAGCGAACGCGTAAGGTTGACCTCGACAGCCTCGAAGAACATTGTGTGACTGCGCTCATGCGCCACACCCGCCATGAGCAGCAGTTACGTCGCAACCATGATCGCAACGTGCGGGAACATTCCTTCAATGTCAGCGATCTGGTCCTGCGGCGGATTCAGAACACCAAGGACATGCACAACCTTGCGGCGCCTTGGGAAGGCCCCTTCATAGTCAAGGAGGTCATTGGACCAGCAACCTATCACCTCCATTGGGCTGATGGCCAGGGCGTCCCGAACCCCTAGAACATTGAGCACTTACATCGCTTCTACCCTTAGGAGCCTTGTACCAAAAATAAAAAGTTATGTATTGTATCCTCTTGTAATTTCTAATCGATAAAGATAAGATTCCCTTTCGGCAAGCTTCCTGTTGACCTACATCTTGGTCTCTTTTTACTTTATGTTCATCCCTCCCCCTTCGACACGCTCGGGGGCTTGGTCTAAAGCCGGGCCCGACATGCTCGGGGGCTTAGCTTTGCCAATCTAAGGGTCTTACGACCAGAGGGGTTTTGCCTTTTCTTTCTTAAATTGTTTTCCCTTACCACAGCTCTTATGCTTATTATGCACATTATTAAGTCGTGTGGTTGCGAGACCTTGGGTCCAAGGCCCTCCTCCGTGCGCCGGCTACACATAAGCCTCCATGCTGAGCCGTGCTGTCGGTAAGTTGTTCCTCCTCTGAGTTGGGATAGCGGAGGGGACATGTTTTGCAACTTCATTCCTCATGAGTTCTCATAATGGGTGTTTTTGCCAAATAAGGGGTTATGCTCTTTAATTAAAAAGGAACATGTATTCAATGTGAAATTCCCGTTACCGAATATATGACGAGGCTAGCAATAAAAGATATACATCAAGGACATGATCATTGCTTGAAATTAGACCTCCCAAGAGAGTAAAATCCTAACCCAATTCATCATGCTAAACAACACTTATGGTGGAGTATATATATATATATATATATATATATATATATATATATATATATATATATATATATATATATATATATATATATATATATATATATATATATATATATATATATATATATATATATATATATATATATATATATATATATATATATATATATATATATATATATATATATATATATATATATAGGCTTTGTATAGGATAGACTTTACCTCTCAACTTGGACAAAGAGATCGCTAACCTTCATAGCAAGGTGTCTTTCTAAATTTTCAGAAATTAAAGCCTCCAATGTTAGCATTACTAAAAGCATAGATGAAGCAAAGTCCTAGTTCAAAGTTTGAATATGGGTGCTTTACCAAAGTAAGTTTCCACTAAGCACCATAGTAAACGATTAATCACCAAGTTCATGCTCGAATAACAAAGATAAAGTAAAGACATAACAAGAAAAGAAACAAGAGACTTGCATAAGACACTTTTTATTTCTTTTTCTTGACTCAACACTAAATTAAGACACTTTCGAGCTAAAAAGATAAAGCAAAACTCATACTTGACTCTCACACTTGACTCAAACTAGACTCGATTTAAAGACTTGACCAAATCACCACTTTAAGCAAAAAATTTTAAAAGGTAGCTAGCTAGCTCCCCCCCCCCACGCTTAGATTATACGACGTCTTCGTCGTATCTTTACAAAAGGTACAAAGGGGGAAACACACTAACTACAACACCTAGTGAAACTTCCCGCACGAGGTGCACCACTCCTTCTTCTTGAAGTTCTTGTTCATCCCGAAGAGCTTCCTTATATTCCGGTTAAGGAACTTAAAGTCGTCTTCCGCCATGCGCTCCGAATCTTCAATCCTTTGTTGCGTGGCGTTGATGGTGTGGAAGCACTCGTCGAGGGAAGAGAAGAGCTCCGCAATAGCGTTGCGGCATGCCGCGCAACATATATTGTGCTCTTCCTCCGGATCATTGTTGTTTCCGTCGTCTCCGTCGTCCGGATTGTCACCGCCGTCTGGGTTGCCTCCTTCGCCTTGCTCGTGGTGCTCTTCCGGCTCCTCCTTGGGCACCTCCTCCCAAACATAGAGGTCGTTATCATCTCTCCCACCGGCTGCCCATGAGCTAAGGCTCCGATCATCGGAGTAGTCGCTATCTCCGTAAATCTTCACCGGCTCGGGGGTCTTCTCTTTATAATTCTTTCTCTTCATCCCTAGGAGCCTCTTTGAGCGGCGAACGGGAGAAGCAGACTTCTCCTTCTTCTCTTCAACCCACGGATTTCGGCTAGCCATGTGCGTTGTTGGGATATGCCCTCCGCAAAGAATCCGCGCGGTCCTCTTCACCTCTTCCTTGAGCTTTGGCACCACAGCGCACCGACGAAGCTCCTCGGTCGCCGACATTGGAGAGGGGAGGCATGCTTCTTATTCCATGGTTGCCTTCACCACTTCCTTCCCTTTATTTGGTGCTGCTCGGGGTCGCCATGGGTGCTTGGGTGTTTTCGTGGAGGTTGGAGATTGCAAATGAGATGCAATTCTCAAGCTCCCCATGCATCCTTAAATATCCCTAGAAAGATTCGACCGAAACCCCTCCTTTCCTGTTTTTGCAGCTCCTAAAAAGGTAGGTAAGAAAAGGAAATACACCGAACCGCGTCCCAGAGAAAAACGGGTGGAAACGGAGGCAGCGGGTGCTGGGCCGGTCGGTATGGGCCGGCCGGCCTGCCCCCTATTTGGGGCCCCGTGGCCCATCTTTTGCGGCCCTCTGTGAGTCGTGTATACTAGCCTAGGTGGTGGAAAGGTCCAGCTAAAAATTATAAAAAGGACTCGGAATAAATATGAAAAGAAAAATAAAAACTTATTTAGAGAAAACTTACCTTGTTTTACGTCTTAGGCTTGATGCTCGGGCTCGTCCTCCATGTGATATATATCAATGTAGTCGATGGGCACGATGTCTTGTTCAAGAAAAACTTAACCACATATTGATCTCCTTTCACGTACATGATTGTTACCGCTCCATTTGGCGAGACCGAGTGAATGATGTACGGTCCATCCCATTTGCTCTTTAACTTCCCTTTTTCCCAATATTTTGAACCTCGAGTTATAGAGGAGAACCTTGTCACCTTCTTTGAATTCCTTCGCTCGAAGCCTTTTATCATACCATCTCTTCATTCTTTCCTTGTAGATGGTTGCACTTTCGTAAGCTTTGAGCCTCATCTCTTCTAGTTCACTTATTTGAATCTTCTGTTTGATTTCTGCGGTGTCGAAATCAAGATTCATCTCCTTGATCGCCCAGTATGCTTTATGTTCTAATTCCAAAGGCAAATGACATGACATACCATAAACAAATTGATATGGTGTCATACCTATTGGTGTCTTGTGTGTCGTCCGATATGCCCACAATGCTCCGTCCAACTTATTCGACCAATCTTTACCTCCCTTTTCAACGGTCTTGTTAAGAATACTCTTGAGCTTCCTATTTGAACTTTCCACTTGACCACTGGTTTGTGGGTGGTAAGCCGTGGCCACTCTATGCTCTATCCCCAACTTGGACAAGCATTTTCTGAAACTATTTCCCCTAAAGTGTGTTCCTCCATCACTTATCAATACTCGCGGGACTCCGTAGCGTGGGAATATAATATTTTTTATCATGAATATGGATTCTTCCATTGAAGCTCTTCGACAAGGGATAGCCTCTACCCATTTGGATACATAATCAACCATAACTAAAATATGCTCATATCCATTTGAACTAGTGAAGGGTCCCATGAAGTCAATTCCCCATATGTCGAATAGATCAATTTGCAAGTTGTAATTTAAAGGCATAGCATTCCTTTGATTTATATTCCCCGTTCTTTGACATTCCAGACAAGAAGCAACATACCTTTTTGAGTCTTCATGCATCTCTGGCCAATAGAATCCACTAGCCCATACTTTTGCTTGAGTCCTGAAATGTCCATAGTGTCCTCCATATTCGCCCGAGTGACACTTCCTCAATATTTCAGCTCTTTCATCTCTTGGTATACACCTTCGTAAGACTCCATCCGCTCCAAGTCTAAAGAGGTAAGGTGCATCCCAATAATATTTTTGGCTCTCGATGATCACTCTCCTTTGAGCGTCCTTCAACTTCAATTGTTGACGGTTCAAAACCGCGTTCAACTTCACCGCAGGTACACGGAGTGACTTGGTGCCTTTTTCACCAAGGGAGGGGACCCCCAAGGTTCTTGTCAATCCACAGAGCAACGGGATTACTTGCGTTTAACCTAACACTAACTTAGTTGATTAAGGACTTTATGATGTTAAGATTAATCTATAAAGTAAAGACAAACTAACCCTAGATTATCTTATAGAGAGAGATAGGTGGTTCACGAGTATGAAGAACGTATGCCCATGGAGTCTAGGTACTTGAGATGCAATCACCCGAAACACGATAAAACCCTGATCCAATCTATCTAAGCATGTGAACAAAGAATTAGGTGTTTCCCTTCCCTCGTACATGTCACTACGCGAAGGTAATCGATACTAACCCTAATGAACACGGTATGTTGACGTGATCTACGGGAGCAACCCCGAAGGCAATGGTAGCTAACCTTAAACATTAAGCATCAACAACAAGAAGGTACGATAGACATAAGATCCAAACTAGAATGGGTGACTACATATCAAGATCCATTACAACTGCATGGACAAACGATTACTTTACCCCATCAAGACGCTAGGCATGGCACCATTGAACATGGTGGGTGCCCCCGATGGAATCCGTTTCTCAGTGTCCTTCAACTCCGGCGGCGCCGTGGCAGGGCCTTGGCGTCCTCCTTCCTCGTGGTGGCCTCCCTTGACCTCGGCGATGATCCTCTTGAATGCTCACTCCCTCGATCAACCCTCTTCCTTGTGGTTGATCTCCCGAGGCTTCTCTGTTCGTCTTTCGCGAATGGCTCCTCCCCCAAAACAATTAAGGTTCCACGATCTTATCACCAAAGAAAGGCGGCGGCGAACCGACCCTGAATGGGGGTGGGCCGGCCAGCCTGGGCTGACCGGCCTGGCCCATTCTCAGCCCGGTTCCCCTCCGTCTTTTGCCACGTGTCATCTTTTGCACTTTGAGGTTTTTCCTCCTTCGGATCTGGGCTTTGGACTTCGTTATCCCCGCGACCAAGTTAAGGGGTCTTTACGCATGATCTTCCGGTCTTTTCATCTTGGTCTTCAGAGATTCTACATTGAAGCACATTGGTCCTTGCCACCTTTGGAGTCAAGTTCACGCACGGTCGGAGCCTCTTGATCATCATGTAAATCGTCCTCCGAATCGAGTGCATCTCTTCTCATTTAGTGCATGAATTCCTGTGTAAACATTATACTCCAAAACACACATCCAATGATGAACTTGTTATATCATTAGTATGCCTAGTGGCGGGTTAGTTCCAAAATGAAGTTCAAACCATAACATAACAAGTGTTCTAGGTTGACGAAAATCGACCGCCAACACCAACCAACATAATGACAGATCAAGACAAGGTAATGAAGGCAGCGATAGCTATAGTCTTCTCAAACGCAATCCACTGATTTTTCAAATGGCATGTGCTTAGCAAAGCAACAGAGAAGTATGCGTGGTTGATTAGTAATGAAAAAGACTTTGCAAAAGAGTTTGACTACTGTGTGAACCGCACTAAAACACTAGAAGAGTATGAGAAGTTGTGGGCGAGGCTGGAGCAAAAATACAAGCTGCAAGACAATGAATTCTTTCAAAGCATTTCCGCAACAAGAAGGATGTGGGCTCCTGCATACTTCAGAAAGTACTTCCCTTTCACAGGCACAACAGGGAGGTCGGAAAGCATGATTCGTTGTTCAAGAAGGTCGTCCACCCTCAGGACTTAGTGTTGCAGTTCGTCACACAGTACGACTACATCATGGACACCAGGGCTGAAAGAGAGAACAAGGAGCATTGTGCAAAGGGGAGATTTCAGACCCGCCACTATGAGGGAGGTATTCTTTTGTGGAGTTGTTGTGTTATTCAACAAGGCTCAAGATAGGAGGGGTGACTGCTACTCAACAAGGTTGGTCCGTCCAAGTTGTGCACCCGAATTCCACAAGAGTCTGCATGGTCACTGTTGATAAAGATGCAACAACGTATACATGCTCATGCAACATGTTTGACCGTGACGGCTTGCTGTGCCCACACATACTAAAAGTGTTCACAAACAGAGACGTTAATACAATTCCAGAGAAGTATTTGCTAAGAAGATGGTCAAAGGAAGCAACAATAAGGATACCAGAACACCTATCGAGTGCTAAGGCAGCATTTGGTGTCCCGACCACGAACAAGCTAAGGTACAATGCATTGTGCCGGAAGATGACTTCGATAGTAGCGGAGGCTTGTTTGGGTCCGGAGAAGTACACCGTTGCTTCTGCTAGTATAGATCAGTTGGTTGAAACAGTCAGGGCAACAAGGGGTTCGTCGGAAAATGAAAAGGATGGAGTTAAGGTTGGTGTTGCGGTCAATGTTGGGGCAAGTGAAAAACCCGCTGTGAAGTTGAAGAATCCCCCAAGAACAAACATCAAGGGGTGTCCAAAAGAGAAGGTGGATAGGTTGAAGTCTATAGTTATGCAAGCTAGAGAGAAAGCAATGAAAAATAAGGACAAGGGCAAGACGGCACAAAAAAAATGCCGCCATGTTCTTATTGCTATGAAGATGGACATGGCGTCCAGACATGCGAGTACATGGCCAGGGCGGAGGTGATTAGGAAGGAGTTGAAGGAAATTGAACTAAAGCTCTGATATAAATTATTCTGCATTTTGTTTCATTGAGTTGAGCTTGGAAACATGTAAATGTAGTTGCTGCAACATTTCATTTCATCAACTACGACATGTCAAAGTGTTTAATGAAAAAAATATAATTATTCTTGATGTTGTGTCGATGTCTGCTATTGAAAACATGTGGTTTAGAAAATGCAACAATTGTATTACATTATGGCATCATTTGGCTTGGTGTCCCGTAACTTGATATTCTTGATGTTGCGTGTGCACCTCTGTGATGTTTCATAAGGTGTTTGTGAATGTTGTAGGATAATAAAAAATGTGCAACATCGTTGGACAGAATGTGCAACACCCAGAATACACTGCAACAACGATGAAAAATATTGTAGTGCACCACTTGTTTTAGATAATTATATATACTTATATAAAACCCACTAGTACAAAAAGATTTTGCAACATTTCGTTACATGGCATAGGGGCACAGTGTGTGACGTCAGGGGCATGCCGAAAAAAGAATTTTGCATCATTTGTTTACATAGCAAGTCATGTCGTAAAGCTCCCGCAGTCAAAAATCTTACAAGGCAGGTTCATGAAAACTACTTCTAGTACAGAAACTACATTACTACAACTACAAAGCATTCCATCGCTTCTGGTTTCAATACTTTTCAACAAACTCGCTTGTCTTAATTTCATTGCTCTTGGAAAGTAGAAGTATAGCTGCACTAATTTTCATGTAATCGCCCATCATGTGCTGAAAAAGAGATACAAGCATTAGCTACCCATAATTCAGGGGGCTGAAAAAAGATGATTTAGATACAAGGTATAGCTAGTTGTGTTGCATGGATTACCGGCTGAAATGTGGTTTCCATCTTCTTTCCATTCCATGAATCCATATATAGCATTGTGTACAGCCCGCAATCATGCCTTGGAACAAAAGAAAATATTAACAAAAAGAGACATTTTATTATCAAAATTCACATATAAAGCAAACAACATGTATATAGTGAGTCTGAAACATTTATATTTCGATTTTGAAACATTAATTGAGTGAAAAGATGGGATATGAAACATGTATATTTTCAGTATGAAACATGGACTAGCTACTGTGGGGACATGAATTGAAAAGGAGGGTAAAATACTCTTAGTCTGAAACATTTAACAGATATTGCAGCAACATGTGTATAGTGAGTCTGAAACATTTAACAGTTATTACAGCAACATGTATATAGTGAGTATGAAACATTTATATTTTGAATCTGAAATATTGATTGGTTGAAACATGGTTCAGAAAGTGAAACTTACAAGTTATCTTGTTGCCTTTCCTCAGCACATCAAATTTCGTGCAAGCTTTAGAGAAGTTTATGACCTAATTATACACCAAAATGGCTTGTTAATTATTTTGTTGGCTGCAAGGAAAGGCAAGTAGCTATAAAGGATTGAATGAGTAAAAAGGCAAGCATGGTTGGAATTACTGACCAAGTTCCACGCACGATCATAGCATCTTGTCTCTTTGGACGCATTTAGAGCATTGAACCAAGAGATGTGATTAAGAAACACATTCACATAGACAAGTACCCAGTGGCCTTCATGAACAATGGGGAAAAAGCTACAAAAATATTAATTGATTCATATATTCAGCATGTGGGCATTTATACAGATAAAAAAAAGCAAAGAACAAAACAAAGGGGCGGGGGTTGGTATGCAACACAATACCACATCCATCGTAGAGAGGTCGCACATCTTCTCCAAGAGACTGTCTTCAATGAATTTTTCAGGTTGAACAATCAGCTTATCATGGGTAGAAAAACTGGTTAGAAAACACAAAATCGTGAAGTAAAAAAACATGAGCATGTGTTGGTAAGAAAGGAAATTAGATGTTGCAACATATTTGGAAACTAACACTGAGTAGACAGGAAAAAGTGTATTTCTTCACAATGTTCTTGTCCTTTGCACGAGCTTTACATTCTTCAATGTTGAACTGTTTAGTCCGTAGGGTCATGACCTTGTTACCAATTTCACCCTTTGGCTTAAAAGATTTGTAGAACTCCTCATAGGAGACATGGAAGCCACCAATTTGGACAAAAGAGGGACTGGAGGGGGTAAAAGAGAAATGTATCAGTGAGCAGCAATGTTTGAGAAAAATGGTGAATGAGTGAATATGGTTTTGCAACATGTATATTTTTACTTTGAAACATGTAGTAGCTACTGGGGAAACATGAATTGAAAAAAAGGTAAAGTACTCTGAGTCTGAAACATTTGACAGTTGTTACATCAACATGTATATAGTGAGTCTGAAACATTTGTATTTTGAGTCTGAAACATTGGTTGGGTGAAACATGGTTCTGAAACATGTATAGTCTGAGTCTAAAACACGTAGTAGCTACTGCATGGACATGAATTGAAAAAGGGCAAATATTCTAAAGTATAAAGATATACTAGTTACCGCAGCATGTATATTTTCAGTCTGAAACATGTATATTTTGAGTGTGCAACATTGAAGGGGGCAAAATTAGACAATTAGCTTGCGCTACTAATAGCTCTTCTTTGGTATGTGGCTTCTTCAACATCTTTTTGCTGATAAAATTGTCGTAAATAGATTTTGTTTCTTCATCCAATTTTAGTTTCTTGACCTTCTTTCCTTGGTTCAGATTGATGGCAGCCCGCTTCCTCCTATTCTTCTTGTCATTGGTACTTGATCCTGGCTTCTTCACTTCAATGTCATCGATGGGTGTTTAAGCTGAAAAAAAGAAAATGAAATATAAATTGTTGAATATGAAAGTGCAGACACATAGATAAGTAGGGGGAGGTGGGCACACCTGTGTGTGTAAATTCTGGTGGGGTCGGGCAATCATAATCAATCCCATCGGAATTCAGCAAGTCTAATGAAGGAATGTCGTCATATAGGCTGGAATCATTGCTTTTCTTGTCACTGAGTGAACCAACAACACTATTGGATGTTCCAGGTCCATTGACATCGCTGGTACGTCCTTCAGCTGCAGTTGCAGCACTTGTGGATCCTTTTGTTGTGCCACCACCATCATCAATGGTTGATGGTGCTGCTCCACCAACATTTTTCCTAGCCTTGTTAGCTAACTCAGCCATCTTAGCCAACATCTCGCCTTGGCGCTGCCTAAACTTTGTCATAATTTGATCATTCATTGATTTGGAAACAGCAGCAGCAATTTCGCGGACATCTTCGTTCATGACCTTGGTAAAGTGTGCAGCAACCTGCTGGTACTCAATAGGTATCTGCAAACATGATAAGTATAACATATATTAGGGCATTGCAACATCAATAGGTCAGAAAAAAGATGGGAAAAAAGGAGTATCTATTTATATAAGGACGAATTTTTAGGGGTAGAATCCAGAATTTTATGGTGTTGTATATGTTGGTCTTTCATGTTGCAGGTGATAGTATCCCATATTACACATGAAGGAAGCATTGAGTACTATGACACATACAGTAACAATACTTGAAACATAGTAAAATAGCATCTGAAACATCCCAAAAAAGAATGCATCACTTTTACTATCTCTAAGATCATAAAATGTTTTGGAACATTAGAAAATAATGTTTGCAAAACGACAAATAATGATATTTGCAACATTTAAAAACTGCAAGACAGATAACCAACAAAACTCAAAAAAGACAGAAGAATGAGGAACTTACTAACCTCATGGCTATTGTTGACGGTGGTTAAGTACCTACTTTAGTCGTCAATATACTCATGAATAAAGGAGCATAAGGCATTTCTTACACGTATTTAGTTAAGAATAATGTAGTTCCACTTGTCCTTGGAGATTATTTGATTGCAGGAAAATAAGCAGGAAAAGAGTGACAAACTCACCTTCTATGGTTCATGCCACACCACCTCATCCTAGGTGGGCTGCCAACAAGGATGCCATGCATGCACACCTGCCAACTAGGGAGCCATGCGTGCATGCCATGCAAGCAATCCAAGAGAAGCAACCCCCGACGAATCAGAGTGTGACACGTGGACGTCACATGGATCCATGGGCCCACAAAGGCATGCAAATCGTGCCAAAATAGGGTGGACACTGGGAACCGACCTAAGGACCCACGGGACAGCCTCCAGGAGGAAGCACACCCCGAGTGGGGCCCACAGGGGGTCGGCCGACCCCACAGGTCGGCCGAACCGACCTTGTGGCCGCCACTCAGGGCCTTCCACGTGGTGTTTGCCTATTGGTCCTAGGCGCCATCCCCGGGGTGTTTGCATCCATTCCTCGCCGGTGCCCGGGCCTATAAATAGAAGGAGAGGGGGCTCACTTATGAGACATCCACGCTTGCAGCACCTCTCTCACTTTTAATCTCAAGGCTAGGAGGTAGGCTAGAGTAGTTCTAATTTAGGTTCCAAGTCTACTTTGGGATCTAGGTATGAGTTCTCTTGTATCTTATTTCATTTGTATGACTTTGATCTACTTCAGTTATTTATCTATTTCATATAAAGTTGTGTTAGTATACATGAGTGATTTGTTCATATGTTCTTCACCTGTTCATCATTTAGAGGCTCCTGTTCTTGATGAACAAGGCCATTCGATCCACTTGACGGGTGACTTTCACATGTTTCTGGTGTTTGTTCATAAGTTAGAGGCTCGTGTTCTTCGCGAACACGACCCTTTGATCCAGTTGAACAGACATAGGAAAGCACGAATACGTTTTTGTACCTAACCTGGTTTGATCTAATTAGATGACATGATTGCGTTGTATGAAGTCTGTGCTTGAGCTTCGGTACTCGGTGTAATTGGCTGGTTTATCTGGTGGCTTGACCTGGGTCACAATAGCCCGGGCCGGTCAAGTCTGGCTAACAATGTAAGCATGGTGCTTGGGTTGCGTAGCTACCTTACTTATGAGCTTATCCCACGGTTTGTCTTGGGGTAGGCCGCGGTAGTGACAGCTGTTGGTCCTCTGAAATCTCCCATGTTCGGATAAGCTGTAGGAGTCTAAAATCTAACAACCGGAGTTGTGCAGAAGCAACGCGAGAGGTTAGCTCCCCGTGGTACCTGGGTGCTTAAGTCAATGTTCTTCAATGCTTGAGGACCTGGTGTGTCCGAGGACCAGTGGAGGGTCGCTCCTTAGTGATGAGTGATTGACAACGTTGTGTGGACTGATGCTTGGCTAAGTGTGCAGGTACAGGTTGCGGCTTGACTCGTGTTGGTGTAGGTGAAGAACAAGCGCGAAAGGCCTTAGCCGTGGCGGCCTCTGGGTGATGGAGTGGCAAGTAGTCTTGGTTCGATGCACCCGGTGGCCGATGGGGTCAAGTGCGAGCCGTGTGGTGCAAGACTGGCGCGCTGAAGTCGTGAACATGGGCCGGTGCAAGGTAGCGGATGGAGCCCGAAGCTTGCACGCGGGGTTTGTTGGTTTGCCCACAAAACCATCAGGTGGACGGTTTCTTGGTTTGGGCCGCAAAACCAAGCCCGAAGGCCCGAGGCGACGGAGACGATGATCCGGGAGCTTCGGGAAGCTTCGAGCCGGAGGGCACGTGGCGTGATCGCGGGGTTTGCGTCGAGGTGAAGCGAAGCCGCGGTGGAAGCGTGTCCGTCTGATGAAGACTTGACCAAAATCCCCTGAGGGGTTGTATCTTCTATTTGAGTTGTAGGGGTAGCGTGGTCATTTACCTCCCTCCGATGGACTTCGTATAAATAGCGGAGAGGTGGATGGCATCTCTCTCTTGGACCGTAGGTTTTCCTCCCCTGGTAGATTGCTCTGAACTGCTTCTTTTCCCTCTGTATTCCTTAGGCTAGATTCTTGTATAGACTCTAACCTCCGGATGTATGGAAGCATTCAGCGTTGCGGTGATCTCCTAGTCCTCTATGATTTTCGTGTCATTTTCGGGTCTATTTTTGGGGAGTTTCGTTCTTCGCTCGATTCAGGGATTTGAGGGCGTTTTCCTACGGATTTCTTTGAGGAGATCATGGGTGGATGCCTTGCGCATCTTTGTGTGTGATCTTGACTCCTCAAACACCATGGAGAGCCTTCGATTCGTGAGTTTTTGGCCGGAGTTCGAGTTCTTGGTGGTGGTTCGTGTGATCCGCGATAACCAGCGATTTAGTGGCTTAGAGGTCTTGATTTTTGGGGCATAGCTTCCTCTTAGGTTGCTTATCATCTCCCCCAAATCTTGTCTCAAGAGCTTTTGGTGTTTGGGAGATCCGGTGATGGATTTGGAGGGTTGACTTCGCGAGGTCGCGCTGTTCCTGCTCTGTTCGTGAGCCGTGGACAGTCCGCGGGACTAGGGCAGACAGTCCGCAGGACATTTGTTCGTCGCAGTTCGTCATGTGTTCGTGCGCATCCTCGTTTCGATCCGTTTTACCGCTAGGGTTCTGTTGCAGGAGGTTTGCCAAACCGTCCGCGTGGGGCTTGCGGACTGTCCGCGTGGTTAGTTTGTTGTCTGGGGTGGCTCGAAGTTTGTCTGGGGTGTCCAGGGATTTTGGCCGGACTATCCGCCAGGGGTGGCCGGACTATCCACGGCTGCCGAACTGTCCATGGTGCTTGCCCGGACTGTCCGGTTTTTCCCGGTGTAGCACTGGTAGCTCGGGGTCCTATTTCGGACTGTCCGCCGGGGGTCCACGGACTGTCCGCCGTACTCGCGGATTCTCCGCCGTACCCGTGCAGACTGTCCGCCTTGGACTTCGCAAATTTGGCTAAGTCCTTTGGTTCTTGTCTAGTTGATTCCGCTCTTTGCTCCTAGGCTTGTCTCTTGATCTTCTAGGCTTGTCTGTGTCTTGTTTGGAGCTTCCTTTGTGTGCGCGAGCATTTGGAGTGGCAATCGGGGTATAGGCCGAGTTCGACCATTGAGAAGAATTTTTATCGGCTCCCATTCACTCCCCCCCCCTCTCTGGTCGCCCTACTCGGTACTTCAACGCTAGTGTATCTAACTCGTTCCTACTAGCTTTATGTGTATAGTACATAAGAACCAAGAACTAACTCATATGTTGCCTCCTATGCCTAGGACCCCTTAGAGAGAGAGTGAGTGTGTGTGTGATCACACTACCCCTATTATCATATCTTACCCCTGCACTTGAGTGTCTGATTTATTTCCGTCTATGATCTATACTCATTGCAATAGTGTTGAGCTTGTCAATCCGCCAATGCCTTCCTTGGATTCAATACCCTTTGGAATACTCCATTGGGGAAATGCTACAATGGTACTTCCGTGCGCTTGCGGACTCCTGTAACGTTAAGAATTACCAACCAGCATTTCTGACGCTGTTACCAGGATGGGTTCCAAACCTGTTCTTATGTGATTGCGTTAAGAAATGTCAACAAGCATTTCTGGCGCCGTTGCCAGGGAAGGCTTAAGGATGACATATCAACACTTTGCATATGTTTATAATCATGACAGGAATAAAATAGTTCTCAATGCAGGCTAACTTGGATTGTCTTCTTTGTCTATTGATGATGAAGAAGACAGGTAGTGCATGACTGGTTTCGACTTACCACCGAATTTTACTGAAGATCCTGAGTCACTCGTAAGGAAGGCACGAACTCATTTTGGCTCTCCTTTGCGTGATCGTTCGGAAGTCGATCCAGCTTCCTTTGTGCCATCCACATCAACTTCCATGGCCAACCCTGTCGAGAAGACTCCGCGAGTACTCCGCTCCCTTTGCTGACCAGGTGCCGACAGGCCTTGTGATCAACACTGGGAATGGAAACATCGAGATCAAGACTGGCTTAATTATGATGGTACAGGCTAGCCCATTCTTTGGCAAGCCTAATGAAGACGCGAGCGCCCACCTGCAGCAGTTCCTGGAACTGTGCAGTACCTTCACTATACGCGGAGTAGAGGAAGATGCTATTCGTCTGCGACTATTTCCCTTCTCACTCTTGGGAAAGTCGAAGCAGTGGTTCTATGCTAACCGTGCAGAGATTAACACTTGGGCAAAGTGCTTCGCAGCATTCCTCGCGAAGTTCTTTCCGTTGGGCAAAACCAATGTCCTTCAGGGGCGAATTTCAAGTTTCCAGCAAGCAGCAAATTAGACTATCCCAGAAGCTTGGGAGAGGCTCCAGGAGTACATCCTGGCGTGTCCTCATCATGGGATGGACAACTGGCTTATTCTTCAGAGTTTCTATAATGGGCTGACTCTGACAGCCCGAGGCCATATTGTTGCTGCAGCTGGAGGGGCCTTCTTCTCTCTTACTATTACTCAAGCTACTACACTGATTGAGAAGATGGTTACCAATCAAGGGTGGAGTGATGATCGACTCCAGCCACGTCAAAGGGGTACACATACCGTCAAGGAAGCGGATATGTTGCACGCCAAGATGGACCTAATGATGAAGAGAATGGATGATCTAGCCAATGAGAAGGCCGCCATGGCCACCACTACTCAAGCTATGGATGCTCGCATGACTTGCGAAATCTGTGGTAATACTGGGCATTCAGGGAATTATTGCCCTGCTACTCAGGAGGATGTGATGTACATGAACGGCAACAACAACGGTTATCATACACAAGGAGGTCAAACGTGGAATCAATCACACCCTTATTATCAAGGAGGTAATCAAGGTAATTCTTTCAACCCAAACCAACCTGCCTTGAAAGATCTAGTTTTTGGGCAAGCTAAGATTAATGAAGGCTTTAATAAGAAAACAGTTGCCTATGATAAGGCTCTCGAGAGCCTTAATGTTAAAATTGATAGCCTTTCTTCTGCTCTTAAAAATTAGTTGAGCTTTAACAAGATGATAGAAACCCAGTTGGCTCAATTAGCTGCTTTGGTTCCCTCTACTGACGACGGGAAGATCCCGGGGCAACCCGTATCTTCCTGCGAAAATATTTGTGTAGTGTCCACCAGATGGGGTAGGCCATCTGGGCGGGCACAAGCCACTGACTATGTAGGGAAGCCTATACAACAGGTGCTTGACCCATGGGAACCTTCAACAATCACACACAAGAAAGATCCTGGTTATCCGGCTATCACCTGCAAGATATATTATCAGAAGATTAAGCATGCTCTCTGCGACCTTGGTGCAAGTGTTAATCTTATGTCCAAGGCCATGTTTGAACAATTGGGATATCTAGCTCTAACTCCAACTGCGATGACCGTCCAACTTGCTGATGCATCGATCCGATATCCAGAGGGGATAGTAGAGAACTTATTGGTATTCGTCCAAGGTTCATCCATCTTCGTAGATTTCGTGGTCCTTGATATGCAAGATGATGAGGGAATGCCCCTCATTCTTGGGATACCCTTGCAATAGTGTTGAGCTTGTCAATCCGCCAATGCCTTCCTTGGATTCGATACCCTTTGGAATACTCCTTTGGGGAAGTTCTACAATGGTACTTCCGTGCGCTTGCAGACTCCTATAACGTTAAAAATTACCAACCAACATTTCTGGCGCTGTTACCAGGATGGGTTCCAAACCTGTTCTTAGGTGATTGCGTTAAGAAATGTCAACAGCTGTCAATCTGAGCTGGTTGCTTCAGCCATTCTTCTAAGGAACTTATAATAGGCTCTTCTTCATGGGGGCCAGGGTAGGGGCAAGGGCAGCAGGAGGAGGGGAAGGGGCAACAGGGTCAGGGGCGGGGCGAAGGCAGGGGCAGGCGCGGCAAAGTATGGTGTGCGAGAGAAGTCACGAAATTGCACACAAACAAAAAAAAGTATGTCAAAAAGTTTGTATAAGTGCCTTAGAAAAAAGGAAGTGGCACAACACAAAAGGAAGAAAATATGGTGAAAGGGGATGTAACATTGCACATACCATTAGCCTCTCGAAAGAGTTCCCCAATGCCATCCTATTCTTGTCAACCGCCATAACAAAGTTGAAGTTCTCATTAGTAATTTTGCAGATGCGGGGGAGATTGTAGTTGATTTGCACTCCTCTATCGACTAGCAGATCAAGGTGGTCCATGTAGGCAATCTATGTAAAAGGTAGACCAAGAATTGTCATAGTTAATAAACTTGAACAATTACATATGACTATTGCAACATATGAAACAATAAGCAGCAACAAAACAATGACTAGTGCAATTAAAAAAGATAATGGGCGCATTAAAGGATAAGCTTACCGTTAAGATAATGAGGCATGATCCAATCTGATGATCCTTCTCGAGACGCTCACGTGTGAACTTCTGATATTTCTTGACTTCATCCATCAATTCCTCTAAAATGTGCCCAGCCCAATCATAGGTACTGATCAAATCAACATTTACTAATCTATTAAGATACTTCAGGTTGACATCGTTCCTAGTTCTAGGAGTGTACACACTTCCTAAAGCCAGCAAAGTAAAAGACCTCATGAAAGACTCTCTGTCCTTACTGGATTTAACAAGAGTGATGCACTTTGCAATTTTAGCTCTATCTCCATCCCTATACACCTCTCTAAGATTGATCACCTCATCAGAATCCCCAGATAGCCTGACTACTCTAGCATTGTTTTCCAATCCAAGAATCTTGCAAATGAGCTCGCGGTTGAAAACAATAACTCTATTCTTGTATCTGAATTCACTGAGAAGTGGGTCTACATGCTTCATCATCCATTTCACAAGATTGATAGGCACAGAAAATCAGACATGGACAATAGAGCACCAAAACCTGCATCAATAACCCATTGCTTGCGCTGTTCATCAAACTCTGGTACAAGCAAAAGGATCCTGCGAACAAAAAACCGAGTCTTCAAATGCTCTTCATTTGTGGTGATGTTTGTTTTGTCTGAAAAAAAGAAGCATAGTTGTGTTAGCTTGAGACATGACAAATGAAGGAATGCAACATAAGATGCATGAAATATAAACATCATCAAATATAGTGGGCTATGTTTTCTGGAACATCAGAAATGCTATAATGATGCTACTGTGAGCAAATAAACATCAGGAGTGCTATATGAAACTATGTGAGCAAATAAACATCAAAAGTGCAGAACTGAAACGAATGCGATTACACTGTGTTCGCCTCCATAAGGACCAAAATCACTACACCCCCAGCTGTCTACATGATAAAAGGTCATTCACTTTTCATGGTGCGCCTAGTTCAGGGGAAAAACTGAATCAAAACTGAATTCAGTAGCTCACATAGTTTCTCAAGCATAGAGATCGATCACTACTAGCTAGAAGAACCTATAACTCTAATCATTCAGTCATTCCCAGGTGTCACATATGTATCATTTTCACTGAAAAATTTGTAACCCTAACCCTAGGTTGGAGTGAAATTCCACCCAAAAATGGCACAAAAATAGTGAGGGTGAGCTGTGCGGATGATGAACTTACTAGGCTGCCTGGTGCTCTAGTTCGCCTCGGTCTGAATGGCGTCACGGGTCTCAATCGCCGGGCTGTCGTTCACCGGAGGTTCCGCTCCATCTGCATCGCCGCTGGCTGAGGGCGAGCGACGTCTGCGCGTCCGCGAGAAGACATTGTGCTCCTCCTCCCCACTTGGCTCCCCTTCGCCGCCCTCCGCTGCCGCCCTCGTTCGACGTGGTCACGGCGTCCGTATCGCGTCGTTCCCCGGGGCCTCTGCGTGGTCCGCATCTCCACTGGCAGGGGGCGAACGAGGTGCGCACGTCCGCGGGGAGATGCTGCGGTCCTCCACCCCAGTTGGCTCCCCATCACCGTGCTCCGCCGCCGCCCTCGATCATCCCGACCGTGGCGTACGCATCGTCGCCGCTCTCTCACCTGATTCGAGAGAGAGGAATGGGGTAGGTGAGGCCGCGGTGTTACGGTTCAAAGCGGAATAGGGGTAGGTGGGCTGGCGGTGTTGAAAGAAGCTGGGCAGGATCAGTGCGGGATCGAAGGGTGGGGAGGGCGCCCTTTTTTTGCTCCGTCCAGACGCCCGATCAGGAGCATTACTGTTAGAATATACTAATGGGTGCGGTTAGTAGAATGAAGCGGGTGGATTAGGGAGAGGTCAGTCGTTACGCCCGCTTAATTTAGTCAGTTGTTGTTGGATTATTAAGGACTAGGGAGGAGCATCAGGAAGAGAGGGAATCGAGCATCAGGAAGATAGAGGGAATCGAACAATGGATTAGACTAGGGTCGTCCAATCATTGGCATGAAAATGACTTGTCATTTTATAGTTTAGCCATTTGACAAAAGTTATTATTTTGGTTCCGTGAAAAAAAGAAGGGATACTGAATTTTGTGATTGTATAGATTAGATACGTTTATCCATTTTGGTGGCAAGGTCTTTAGAAGGATATATATTTTTTGGCTCCTAACCTTGCTTTTGTATATCGATAATTGCTAAATATCAATATTACCCTAGAATACTCTGAATACAAATTTATTTATTGAGCATTTGGTACTAAAGGCGCTAGTTTGTGCATTTTTATTAGCATTTCTTTTGAAAGTGCCTTGTTATTAACTTTTGTTCAAATGCTTGCAATTTTGAAAGGAGAACATATCATGTGCAAACCAACTTCGTATGCAAATTATGGAAACTCTCATCACAGCTGTTGGATCCCCATCAGAAGGCTAGATGGAGAGGAGAGAAATTTTAGCACTTAAACCCTCCCACCATTACCTATGCTAATCACAATATTCCTAAATAACCCCCTCCTGACGCCACACGGGACGAAGGGACCACGGCGCAGCGCGGGGTGGCGCTCCATTATCGCGACCCTCGTGTCCCTCGCGGTTCATCAGGGATACACCGCCGCCTTCTCGAGCTGGAGCGAGCCTTCTTCGTGGACAACGGCTTCAAGGTTGTCTCTCCGTTCAACATCTCCCTCAGCGTCCAGCTCGGCCTTAGGTGGTTCGACACCCTCAAGCCCTCGCTCTACCGCTCACCCCAAGGTTCGTGCTCGTGATCGACACGCTGGCATGCTGTTGACGGTCGATTTCCGTCAACCAAGAGCACTTGTTACACTTTGGTTTGAGCTTTGAATTATAACTAACCTGCCACTAGGCATACTAATGATGTAACAAGTTCACACTTGCATGTGATTTTTGGAGTATGTTGGTTACGCAGGAATTAAGTACCTAAAAGAGGACTTCCAGGTAAAGTTCATCGAGCACTTTATGAGAAGATCACGAAGCCCGGCACGAGTCCAGACACAAAGTGAACATGACTCCAAATGACCCATGGACCGAAGCATGAAGCTGTGAAACTCCGAGGACCTGAACAGAAGATGCGGGAGTTTGCGCGCCAAGCGCCCTTATCTAAACCGTGGGGAAAACGATGTCAAGGACCTATATGCACTTCGGCAAATATTCAAGAAAGAACGGGAAGCTTCGGGAAGAAAACTGGGACCGAACCGGGCCAGAAAGGGCCTGGGCCGGCCAGCTCATGCCGACCGGCCCACCCCCTTCCGGCGCCGGTTTGGCCTCTCCTTTGACCTAGAGCCTCCTCGGCTTATTTATAGCACATGCCTCTGAGGGCCGCCACATCCATTCATGACATCTTGGTGAAACCTAGAAGCAAGCACCGGAGGGAGACGACGGGGGCCATGAGTCCTCGAGGTTGTCTAGGAGATGGCCTAGGCCGACCCTAGCCGCCAAGGCCGCCCTACGTGGTTGTGCCATGGTGGAGTTCCGGAGCTAGTTAAGGTCATCAATGGTATGTACTCGGTGGTGATGATCCAAACGCACTATTATTATGTGAGCAATTACAATCGTGTTTTCCGATCTTTAAGCGATTCCATGTCTTCATCTTTACTTTCTACCTATAGTGAATATGATTTGATTCTTAGTCTAATGCTAGTTTAGACTACATAGCATGCTTTATGTAATCATGGTGATTAGATCTAGTATGTTGACCCTTCGTGGTTGGTAGACATGTCCACGTATGGGCGTACCCTTAGACTCCCCGCATCATTAAGGGTGCACCGTGACAGGGTGATTACCCCCGAAAGTGCGGATGTCTTCGAGAGGTAGGCCGGAGGTAGGAGTTTAAGGATGCTTTTAGATGAGATGCTTGGTTTGTTGCTCGTTTGCCGGAACTACAACTAGAAGGCGCTAGGCTTGGTTGTCCCCTTGGTGGCGCTTTACCTTGCCTATGCTCGTGGATGTGATCAACCTATACACTTCATGAATATCTCTTTAGGTTTATCCTTTGTATGCAATCGATGCTACATGTTAGGTTAGATTGACTAGATAATGTAGAGAACCTTAGCGGTTTGCTTCCGATCCTTGGATTGACAAACCTTGGGGACCCTCCTTGGTGAAAAAGGCACCAGGTCACCCGTACGCTTGCGGTGAACTTCAACACGGTTTTGAACCGTCAACAAGCCCTTTTTCTGGCGCCGTTGCCGGGGATCGGCAACTCGAACCCTAGGGTGATCTACCTTTCTATTTGACTAACCCTAATTTTTATTATTGCATATATGCTTGTTTTCTTGTTTGTGTCCTTGAAAGCAGGTAAAAAGCTAGACACAAGATGTTCGAAAAGTTCTCTACACCCGCATTCCAACAAACTTCAAGATTCACTCTTTAGTGGTAGGTGCTAATTTTTGTTAGTGGCCCATCATCCGCTATCGAGCCCACACCCTACACAAGGGTACGTGAACAAGGTAAGTCAATGTGTCAATTAAAATTTTAAAAATAATGCTTTGTGGAGGTTTGTTTGATCAACCAATAGGTATTGGAAGCCATCACGATGCCCCCAAGATCACAAGATCAAGCTCCTTAACATCTTCGAAGTTTCTGTTCGCATCAAGTTTTGCACAGCCTCATGGGAAGAACAACAGAATATCTTTGGATACATAGAAGCCCCACGAAGGTACGCTTCCAACGAGTCAAGAATCAAGTCGATCGGAGGTTTCTACAAGCGGATATGGCCGAATCACCGATGGTTGCACGTCTTGAAAATTTCTGAACAGCAAGCAAAACTGAAGTGAAACAACCATAACTCCCTCATATGGACTCCGATTAAGATGAATGAGTACCCATTGGAAAGGTAATTTCATAAACCCTTCAATAGAATTATATTTTGATATATGTTCTGTTATGTATACAGGGGAAAATCTATGAAGAAGAGGCAGCAGCAATACAATGAGAACAAGATGGTGAAGATGAGGACAACAACAACAACGAAGAGGAGCTTGAGCAATGCTTCCATTAGACCACACATGAAGAAGTTCAGAGACTTGGAACAAAACAAAGACCCCTAGAGCATTGGCAAATGAAGACACAAGTTGACGACATCCGACGCAAGGAGATGTTTGAAGAAGACCACGAAGGGTTACACACAAAGGACGACATACAATGGTGTGGATGTTTTGGGCTCTCACGTGAAGGATCATGGAGCTACATTTTCACAACCAAGATGTGTGAGCCCACAAATGAAGAGGAGTGATCCTACACAAAGCAACCTTGATGACATGTGCCACGAAGGGAGGAATTGAGAAAAAGTCTATGCGAGCCACCTCCGATCATAAGGATTGTTCGCTTTCAACTCTGGAGGATCACTCACGATGAAAAGCTCGAAGGCTAAGGTACACATTAAACTCTCAAGGTACTTTTGGAGATGATATCTTTCTTTTGATATATTCATGTTCATATCCATTAGTATGATTAGGTTCTATGCCTTGCGCCTTTGATGATCATGATAGGCTAGAATTACTTGAGAATAATGAAGAGGCTATGATGTGTTTAAACTTTGTTAATTACTTGCCTAATGAACCTATGCCTAATGAGAGACTTAGCGCTGAGCAAGAAACTTATGCTACCCTTAACCACATTTTGTTCATCCAATTTAAATTGTGGTTATGTATGCATTTGTTTGCCTTACGTCTTGCAAATCTTGGACTTGCTTCGTGCTTGGTCAAGCTCGTGACCTTAAAAGAGCGTGTGTCAGGAGAAAACCCGAGTTTCACTAACCATGTAGGTCATGAAACCTTAATAAAGAGGAGAGAAGCCATGCCCCAAAGAATTACAAGCTTGAACATCTCCATCCCCGAAACTCAAAAACAATGTTGCTGTTTTCATCAATTTTGAGCACCTGATCAGATATGTAGAAGAAGGCAAAAGTTGAAAATCAGAAGCTCCATCAAGTGCCGATTCCAATGCCTCCGAGATCGACGAATTTGAAGACCTGTACAAGGAGATATGGCAAAAACCTTAGGCGTTGCGCAGTCTGAAATCAGATTTGGGCAGATTGCAGTGTTGGAGTAAAAAGGGCATAACTCACTCGTTCGGAGTCCGTTGGGGGTGAGTAAACACTTGATGGAAAGAAAATTTCATGCGTCACGCACTGGAGAAGTTGTTTGCTACATGATTGGGTCTGGAAAGAGGGGAAATTCATGAAAGAAGAGGCAGCGACGAAGAGCAAAGAAGAAGAAGGTGATGATGCAAGGAGACGATTGGGCAGGCATCTCATCGAGTATAAATGATCGCGTCAAGCATGGAGAGTGGATCAAAGCTGCATGGACATCTTCAAATCGTACATGAAGGACCATGGCTTCGCGACCGCGAGAAGGTACGTAAGAAAGTCGAGCTCTATGACTTTAAATGAAGCGCTTTGCGTGAGGCAACCCGTTTTCTTTTGTTTATATATATAAATATAATATGACCGTCTACATTGTGATCTTAAACTGAACAATCAAGTAACATTGTACCATTGCTCTAAATACCACAACATCATGTTGTTTGATTTAATTGCTATTGAGGGAGTGCTTTGTTCTTGATCTTGGAAAACTTGTAGACCTTTTTTGTGTGCCTATTAGTGTTTAGGTTCTTTTTCTTTGTGTCTTTTAGAGAGAGGTATGAAGTTGGCACCATCCTCTGACTCTAAGCTTGTGGCTAGTTAATTTAGACTAACTTTTAGATCACCACCATATAATGTCATTTTGTTCATCCTTGTCATATTGCATTGCATGTTTTGTTTTGATATAACTTTTTGTCCAACCAACCTAAGCCTTCCCATAGCCCCCACCAAAAACCGTAGCCAACAAGGGTAGGGTTGACTTGTGGCCAATCCCACCTCTATCCCTTGTTCTACCTAAAAACTTTGACTAGCCCTCCTATGAGAAAATCTTTCACACCTTTAGCCTTCCTAAAACCATAGTTTTATTTTTCATAAAAGACTCTTAACACCACCTTAGATAGAATTTCTATACTTGACTCTCTCTCTTCAAAAGTCTTATTTGAGCCAAAAATATAGGATACCCAT
Organism: Cenchrus fungigraminus; assembly: GCA_036936925.1. NCBI lineage: Eukaryota > Viridiplantae > Streptophyta > Magnoliopsida > Poales > Poaceae > Cenchrus > Cenchrus fungigraminus. The sequence goes on from CM072779.1 coordinate 109,364,236, forward strand.
AACCTAACCTTTAAACCTTGTTAGTTTGGTTGATTGATTCTTTTCGATAGGTGATTTTCTTGATGACAATGCTTACTTCGTATGAAGTGAAGCCAAGCTTTGTCCTTTGCTTATTATGGACCTTATCGGAAATCTTTCAAACCATGCTAACATTTGTTTGTGCTAACTTTTTGCATTTGCATTTTGTATCCCCTCATTGTCATCTTCCGCTTTATGAGAGCTAGGTCTTTGTGAAACTTTGTGATGAATGCTTTCATATCTATGTTAATGTTTGTCGACATGCGTTACTCCTTTTTGCAATCTTGTGTAAACATGGTGTTTAGACATGATTGGAGACCCCCATCATTCAGTTTTATATACCTTGCTATCATAATGCATTGGTTGGTTTATAAACTTTGCAATGCGCTCTACTTTTATTAAACTATAAGGAATTACTAATCTTGGGATAAGCATGGTGGTTTGACCTTGGTTAATAAATCTTTATGGCAAGGGAGAAGTTTGGCAACCAGTTTGTAAGCATGAAGCTTAGAATTTGGTGTAAATATTGTTTTGTTTTTATATCATCCCATCATTTGCATGCACACTTTCACACACGCACACCCATTAGGTTTTAATTTTTCTTTCACTAGATTAACTATGCCACAAGTTAAGATCTTAGGGGATGTCTTTGGTTTGATGGCATAGAGTGAGTATTCCCGACCGTCACCTCGGGAGTACTTTGTGCTTTAGAGTTGTTTTCCAGGCATGACAAATCACTCCCATGAGTTTGTAATAAAAGATGAAATTAGGATCGTCAACACCTCCAAAATCCCGAAAGATACACCGCTGTCTCCATCAAGATTAAGCACATTTTCAGAGATGTACAAAAGAGGAAATTGGATATTCAGGAGCTCCATTAAGTCTTCTTTCCAACGCATTGAGATTCAACATTTTAGGAGACCCGTGTAAGGAGTTACAACCAAATCACTGGGCGTCACACGTTCTGAAATCAGCCCGGGGCAGTTTGCATAGATGAGTAAAAAGGGCGTAACTCTCTTGTTCAGAGTCCGATTGGGGTGAATGACCACTCGTTGGAAAGATAATTTCAAGCACTTTACAATGGAGCAATACTTCAGTACATGTTCTGTTCTGGAAGTTGAAGAAAAATTCGTGGAAGTTGAAGCAGCAATAAAGGACAACATGGAATGAGGTGAAGATGAGTTGAGAAACGATTGGGACCAAGGCTTATGACGAAAGGTGGACGTTGGAGGACAATCAATGCAAGAAAGATGAAGAGTATGATGATGACCTCCACATATGGCGGTAGGACTTCAAGAATTACAAGATAGTTCATCATCTTCCATGCCTAGAAACATGCTAAGCATGGGGGGGGACTTGGTGGACACGAGAAGACCGTATGGAGTACAAGATCACGGTTGCCACGCTAATTTTTTTATTCTATGTTAAGAGCAATGCTTAATCATGGGGGAGGCCGCACTACACTTCAAACATCAAAGGGCGGTAACAATTTCTCAACCCTCTTTTTGTCCTTGTCTTTCTATATGTCTGTTCATGTATATGCTTTCCACAACCTTAGATGCAACCTTTGTATATCTCTCTATAGAATAACATGGCTACTAGGAGTACAACCTAGGTTTGTTTTTGTTTTCAATAATAATCACCGTTACCTTGTGCTCACCATGATGATATCTTGTATCCTCTTGCTTATGGATATATGATGATCGTTGCCACCTTGCTCATTCTTGTGCTTGGTTTGTATATGATTAAGCTAGTGCTCTCTTTAAACATGATCTGAAAATTTAATAAATGCTAGCCTAATATTTTGTGGAGGTTATGATAACTTGAGACCCATAGTATTTTTCGTTGCTCTCATTTTTGAATGAATTAAAGATCATTTATTTTTGTTCTTAAAGATATGCTAACCTTGTCTTTAATACCACTTGCATTTTGCTCCACCTATCCAAAGTCTTATATTCAATTGAGTGCAAAAACCTTAGTTTACAAGATTTATTTTTGGGTGCATTGATTCAAGGCTTGATTTCTCTGACTCGAGACTAAGAAGCTGGTCATTCCATTTTTGCGTATCTATCTTTATGCTAGCCTTTTCTATCCGTGCATTATGAGTTTCCACATTAGGAATTTCACAAACTTCACCGGATATCCACCCACAAACCCAAAATATCTTTTTGTGTATACCTCCTTGACCACAACCCAAAACTTTGAGTCTGGATGAATATTTCGAAGAAGATTACAAGGAAGGTGCCGTCAAGTGGAGCAAGATTTTGGAGACCTCCATGAAAGGATGCACAATCATCACCTCTTTGCTCGGGGACGAGCAACGTCTAAGCATGGGGGGGTTGCCAAGGAAGTACTAGTGTAGTCTAGAGTTCAAGGGGAGTAAAAAAAGAAAAAAAGTTATGAAAGAGAAAGAAAGAGAAAAAGTATGTTGAGAAAGCAAGAAAAAAAAGAAGAAAAAATAAAAAAATAAAGCTCCCTGGTTCTCTAGCTACATTTGGAGATTTCAAAAAGGATTTCAAGATCAAGACCCATACTCATTCTTCCAACCATGTGCAATCCGATAATGAGGACTTTGTTTGTGCCTCGGGATCACTCTTTGCCATTTGCACATGTCCACCTATCTCAAAGTGTGTGTATTTTTCTCTCCTCCCTCCTTGAGAACATTATTTTTCCAATGACCTTTTTGATGAGTCTGGGTAAGTCCATGAGAAGCTTGTCTTGTTTTGATAATATCTCGACTATAATATCTTGGTAGGACTAAACTTTCTCATAGCTCCATATAAAGCCTTCCACCAAATATTTGAGAGAGGAAAGGAGTAGAACAAGTAGGCTTGAGAGACAAGATAAGATGAGAGTTCATGAGCAAGATGCATGGAGGTTAATTATTGATCTTGGTAAAGCAATTTTTCTCCATCCCACTCTTTATTTTCAAAATTTCTGAGATTTGTTTAAAATTTGAGAGCATGATCAATTACTTGTGGAAAGAGCTCAAATGATATCTACCCTCCATAGAGATGAAAGCTAGTTACATTATGGAACATTAACAATGTAAACTTGGAGAGAATTATGTTTTCTCATGTATAATCAAGTGCAGAATATGGACATTGAAAGGCAATACTGACATCCATTAAAGGCTTACTCGAGGACGAGCAAGGTTTAAGCATGGGGGTATGTTGATGGTCGATTTCCGTAAACCAAGAGCACTTGTTACACTTTGGTTTGAGCTTTGAATTATAACTAACCCGCCACTAGGCATACTAATGACGTAACAAGTTCACACTTGCATGTGGTTTTTGAAGTATGTTGTTTACGCAGGAATTAAGTACCTAAAGGAGGACTTCCGGGTAAAGTTCATCGAGCACTTTATGAGAAGATCACGAAGCCCGGCACGTGTCAAGACATGAAGTGAACATGACTCCAAATGACCCAAGGACCGAAGCATGAAGCTGTGAAACTCCGAGGACCTGAACAGAAGATGCGGGAGTTTGCGCGCCAAGCACCCTTATCTAAACCATGGGGAAAACGACGTCAAGGACCCACATGCACTTCGGCAAATATTCAAGAAAGCACGGGAAGCTTCGGGAAGAAAACCGGGGCCGAACCGGGCAAGAAAGGGCCTGGGCCGGCCGGCCCATGCTGACCGGCCGACCCCCTTCCGGCATCGGTTCAGCCTCTCTTTTGACCTAGAGCCTCCTCGGCTTATTTATAGCACATGCCTCTGACGGCCGCCACATCCATTCACGACATCTCGGCGAAACCTAGAAGCAAGCACCGGAGGGAGACGACGGCAGCCACGAGTCCTCGAGGTTGTCTAGGAGATGGCCTAGGCCGACCCTAGCCGCCATGGCCGCCCTGCGTGGTTGTGTCATGGTGGAGTTCCGGAGCTAGTTGAGGTCATCATTGGTATGTACTCGGTGGTGATGATCCAAACGCATCTATTATTATGTGAGCAATTACAATCGTGTTTCCCGATCTTTAAGCGATTCCATGTCTTCGTCTTTACTTTCTACCTATCATGAATATGATTTGATCCTTAGTCTAATGGTAGTTTAGACTATATAGCATGCTTTATGTAATCATGGTGATTAGATCTAGTATGTTGACCCTTCATGGTTGGTAGACATGTCCATGTATGGGTGTGCCCTTAGACTCCCCGCATCATTAAGGGTGCATCGTGACAGGGTGATTACCCAAGAAAGTGCGGATGTCTTCGAGAGGTAGGCCGGACGTAGGAGTTTAAGGATGCTTTTTAGATGAGATGCTTGGTTTGTTGCTCGTTTACCGGAACTACAACTAGAAGGCTCTAGGCTTGGTTGTCCCCTTGGTGGCGCTTTACCTTGCCTATGCTCGTGGATGTGATCAACCTATACACTTCATGAATATCTCTTTAGGTACATCCTTTGTATGCAATCGATGATACATGTTAGGTTAGATTGACTAGATAAGGTAGAGAACCTTAGCGGTTTGCTTCCGATCCTTGGATTGACAAACCTTGGGGACCCTCCTTGGTGAAAAAGGCACCAAGTCACCCGTACACTTGCGGTGAACTTCAACACGGTTTTGAACCGTCAACACATGCATGACTCGTCCAGTTACAGATGTTCTATGTGTGACCTGAAATGCTATATTTTCGTGCTCTGATCTCTAGAATGCAAGGAGTACTTCGCCAAGGCATTGTTCGTCATCGGGGAGCTCGACTGGAACGACTACGTTGTCATGCTGCTCGCCGGCAAAAACGTAACATTTGCAAGGCCACGGAGGTAATCGTGTTTCATGAGAGCATAATTAAATCTGAATCAGATCACCCTTGTTGAAGTAAGTAATGAACCAAGAACACTCCATGGATGCCTTGCGCAGGAACTCATCGACGACGGAGCAAAGACAGTGGTGTTGTCGAGGATCCGCCGATGGGGTGCGCACCGGGGAACCTAGTCCACATGGTCAACCAGACCGGAGGCAGGTACGAGCCGGGCATTGGGGTGCCTCAAGCAAAGAGCAGTAGACAGGTAGCAGCACAGTCTCGCACGCCCAAACCCTCGCCCTTACGGTCGGGGAGGAGCTGCCCAGACGCTGAACGGCGGTGGCGGCGCCCTGCTCCTAGACTCGAAGGTTGGTACGGCGCAACGAGGGGGTGGCGGCACGGCGAAGTGTATCCCAGTCCAGAAGGCGGTGGCGTCCAATTCGTGGTAGCAGCAGCGTCCCAGTCGAGAAGGAAGCGGCGGCGTCCGCGAGGGGTCGTGATAACAGAGAGCCGCGCCGCACTATGGTCCCTCCGTTCTGTATGGCTTTAGGAGGGGGTTATTTAGAAAAATTGTGATTAGCATAGGTAATGGTAGAAGGGTTTATGTGCTAAAATTTCTCACCTCTCCATCTAGTCCTCTGATGGGGATCCAACGGCTATGACGAGAGTTTCCATAGTTTACATACAAAGTTGGTTTGCATAGGAAATGTTCTCTGTTGAAAGTGCCTTATTATTAACAGTAATGCTAGGAGACGGACGTCCGACGCGTCGGACGGAGTCATGTTGCGACTTGCGAGTCATGTTGTGAGCCATGTTGTGACTTGCGAGTCATGTTGCGAGCCATGTTCCCAGTGCTAGAAGTGGACAGGTCCTTCCTCTCGCTCGCTGCATTGCTTTTTGGGATGTTGTAATTGTTGTATATTGGTGTTGCAACAATATTCTTGGCATGTTGCAATTGGTCGCCTTCGTAATGCAATTGTTGTCGTTCATGTTGCGATCGTTGTGACCATACTGAATCCACGTTCTCGACATGTTGCGAGTGTTCCATGTGAATGTTTCAAAAATCTAAATATTTTTTATGTTGCAAACATTGAGTTTCGATGTTGTGGATGATGTTGCAGACATGTGATGTTGGGTGTTGTGTCGAGGGGAGAGGGCCCTTGATGTTGGATGTTGCAAACATTAATTTTCAATATTGCAGATGTTGAGTTTCGATGTTGCAGACATGTGATATTAGGTGTTGTGTCGAGGAGGGAGAAGGGCTCCTGATGTTGGATGTTGCACGCAACATGGGTCGCAACATGTGTCGCTTGAGTATTGTGTCGGGAGGAGGAGGGAGGAGGGCCCCTTATGTTGGATGTTGCACGCAACATGACTCGCAACATGGGTCGCTGGACTTCCATCTGACGGCTGACAACTGAGTTGTTTCGAATCCGACAGCAGCGGAGGCGTCTGATGCTAGCGCCCGAAACGGACGTCCGGGCACTAGCAGTTGCGTATTATTAACGGGTGGACGGTCTGATGGAAGACCCTATGCCCTGTGGTCCGATGACACATGTTAAACATTACGGCGAGAAAGCAGCCAAGTACAACACAATCCAAAAAATGAGAAAAATAAAAGAAGCTTAATCTCACACATCACATCACACTCTACAAAAGCAATCCATCTTTTTATCCAGACTATCGAGAACAACAATGACATCATTTTTTCCTCTTAGCAAAAAAAAACTGTGAGAAGAAAAAAAAAAGAAAACTCTAGCCCTTCCCCCATTTTGTGGTAGGCACTAGGCAAGCTACAATTTTGTTCCCTTGTTCAGAACAGGGCGTGGGCATTCAATTCCGTGAGGCTTTTACCTGTATGCCATTATAAAAGATGGTACTGACCTGTGTGCCACTAAAAAATTCGCTCGCACCTGTGTGCCATCCACCTAAACTCTTTTGTCCTCCACGCCATTTTGTCCGGTCTCCATCCAATTTTCACCGTTAAGTCACCTGATATGTGGGCCCGGCCACCTCGCGTCCCCAAAATACCCCTGCTTCCGACGATGCCACCTTGGTGCTGAGCCACGTAGGCAGGCCGTGCCGCTGGGCGGCGGGGGCGTAGGCACATGTCGAGAAGAGCCCCCGCATCCATCTCGTTGGACGGGCGTACCTCTTGCGTCTCTCCCAGACGCCATGGCTCGATGGTAAGGTCGTCGCCAGCTACGACGTCGTGCAGAAGAGCGCCGCCTCCAACGACGAGCTCCTACGCCGGTTCGCCGCTGTCACACCCTGAAATTTCCAATTTCAGGTTGTGAATAGGAGGAATAATTTAAACAAACGATTTCTCTCAATTTTAAAATTTCCCAACATTTATTTTCTTTACAGGAAATATAGTACAGGAAAAACCTTTGTTTGTTTTTTTCTAAATTAAATAAAATGATTGAGTGAGTGTTGCATTCATGCCAATACATCTGATGTTTCATGAGTGCAAAAGCTTTTAAAATGCGCTTAGGTGCTGACCAAACCCTTCCGAGAATTTTCCAGGTTTTTCTGGGATTTATTCTCATTTTCTCTGAGCATTTTCTATTTATTAGAAGGCTCTAAAATCTTTTTCATGAGCTCTAAATATTTTATTTGGGTTGTTCGTGCCTCAATCTATCTCTGGGAATTTTCCTGGAATTTTTGGTATTTTCTGAGTATTTTTCGTGCTTTAAAACATTTTCTAGGACTTCCTGGAATTGTTTTCGCATTAAAAATTAATTTCGGAAAATGAAAAACCCTTTCCTTTCTTTTGGGCCGAGCCCATCCGCGGAAGTCCGCCTTTGCTCCTCCAACTCCTCGCGTGTTCGTTTTTCCACCTCAGCCCAGTGCTTATGCGCGGACCCATCTATCGAAGTTCACTTGTGCCCCCTCAGTTCTCCGGCCTGCTCATCTTTATGCCTTGGCCCAACCCAGCTCCAAACCACCTCGGCCCGTTCCGCCCGGTCCGACCCGTTCCGGCCCTACCGCAGCCCGCCGGAGCCCATCTGGGCCCGAGCGGTAGTCCGCCCTGGCCGGGACTCCGCCGGAGTCCGGTACCGCGCCGCCTCGGCGTCCGTGTCCAACACGGCAAGGACTCGCCCCTCCGCGCCCCTTTAAAACCGTGCATGCGCATCCCCGCCTGCCCTGCCTAGCGCCGCCTTGCGCCATCACCCCTACGCCGGCAAGCCGCCACCGCCATGGAGGCAAGCACTACGCCGCCGCGCCAGTACGCCGCCTCTGTTCTTCCCCGACGCAAACAAGCTCCTCTGGAAGCTTCGCCGAGCCGAGCCGAGTAGAATCCGCCGCTTCCCATCGATCGCCGGCCACCGGAGCACCTCCGCCATCAAAGACCGCCGCCGGCCGCCGCTGAGCTCCGCTGCGGGCCGTCCTCCGTTGATCTTCACCGCTGGTGAGCGCTTCCCCATGTACCCCACCCTTCCCTCTTCCTCTTGCACAGTTCTCCCAGAGCCCTAAGTCGCCGGAGCGCCGGTGATGCCGGCCACCAGACCCGCCGGCAATGTCCCTGCTCGCCCCTGTCCAAAGGTGGAAGAAGGGCGCCGTTATGTGCATAACCCCTGTCCTTTTGCACGTGACCCCCTGAGGAAAGAGTAAACTCTAGATCCTTTTCATGTGTCTTGCCAAACTTCCAGAAAACACCCTGGATCTCTTAGATTCTTTAGATCCAATCCATCCTGGACCTTTTGCAAGTAAACCCTCAAGTTTATATACATAATTATGTATATGCCCCTGTCTTTTCACAGTAAAACCCCTGGAAGTTTCTGATCTTCACAACTAGGTCCCTACACCTTTAAAAGTCCATATCTTTCATGTTTTTGCTCCGTTTTCATCCGTTCAAGTTGCGTTAGGTTCATAACGACATGATGCACGTGTTAGTGGTGAGTTTTCATCATGTTTGTTTTCTAAAAAATAAATTTAATATTAATTTTGATTAATGCTTATTAAACATGCCTTTTATAAATAAAAGCAATATAGATCTATACCCGTTTTTCATAATCAAATTTAATTTGATTAATGTTTCTCTCACATGATTTTATAAATAAAATCTAATTAGATCTTTTACCCAGTTTTTCATAAGTCAAATATTAATTTGCTTAATATATAATTAACTTTTATAATTAAAAGTTGATTAGGCTTTTACACCGGTTTTTACAATAAATGTTAATATGATTAATGCTAATGCCATGATGTTTTTAATAATAATATGATCAACTCGAATCATAAAGTTTCGTTTAGATTGTTCATATAGTTTAGCTTTTCTAAATTAAATGTTTAATTGATATAATTCATATATAAATCTTTATAAATAAAACTTGACTAATTCTTTACACCGGTTTTATAAATAAAGTTTAATATTGTATTAATTCCAACTTAGGGTATTTTCTTTATGAAATATCCTTTACATATCTTTTGTTAATTAAAATAAATCCAGCTCATGGTTTTGTTCTCTCACATATGCAAATCGAACGTTAGACGGTTTTTATCAAAGCTCTCTGTCTCAGTGTGCCTCTGTCATAGAGCTAATCTCCTTTCAAGCTCCAGATCTCTTAATCCTAGTTCTTGCTCTAGCCCAGTGTTCTTCCATAAAGCTAACCAAGCTTTTCCCTATCTCAGCACGGTCTATGTGCTTCAGTGATCTTTAGAATCGAGCCTATCCTTTAGTGTGTTCTTTTAAAGCTTTTCTTTTGAGTGGTGTATTGTTCTTAGTATGCTTGTTTGTTTGCTTTGTATGCTTGTGCCTGATGATTGATGCGAGTAGAATGAACGTGGTTCGAGAGCTTTGAAGAGTATGAAGATGAAGAATTCTGAGCAATATCACTACTCTGGTTAAAGGCAAGTGTGTCCTTGTTCTTTTGTCCTAATAATTGTGTTTAATCACCATTGTATATGCTTGCATTAATATTGATGGGTCCTATTAAGGTTTATCCTAGTCTTTATTACCCTTATTCCTTGTCAACCTGGGTTTTACCTTTCTGTTGGGTAGCACTGCTTAGTCGCTCTACTTTGGGTTATGGTGGTTCTAATGAACAACAATAATGATGAACATGCTTTCTTTTATGCTATATATCTCTGGGTAATACAAGATCATATGATTAATCGGAACATGGAGCGACCACCCAGGACCTTCACATGATAATTGAACTTGAAGATCGACTTAAATTGTGGTTATGGTTATGTTAGCCATATGCTTATGGCGTCTCTATGTGTTAATTGTGGGTTGGTATATACTTATACTTTATTAGTTAATCAGGTGCTAATAAAATTTGACCAACTAAAAATGCTTAATGCAGTCAACCTATCAGCCTTTCCTTGATCAGCCTCTGTATTCATATTTTCCCCACACTTGCTTAGTACGACATGTGCTCACCCTTGCTATAAACAATGTTGCTCAGAAAGAGGAAGCTGCTATGAAGTTGTTGAGAAGATGTTGCTGGTGCTAGGCGTACGCAACCCCCAGTCGTCTGCCTGTGAAGTTTGGTGCCTTCGTTTCCAGGATAAAGCGTAAATCTCTGATAATCTTTGTTTTCCTTACGTGATACTGAACTGCTATTCACTTATGTCAACTATATGCATGGAACTTCCTGACATGCATATAGATTTGCACTTGATTTTCTTTGGAAAAACAGGTGTGACAGCCGCACCTGGCGCCGATCCGCTGCCCCCAGCTTTGGAAGCTCGCGTCTTTCAGAACGACGACATGGACGAGTTCGACAAGAACGCGTTCTTGAGGGCCACCGGCGCCGCGACCGTAGCGTCTGTCCTCCGCCGGCGGGAAGGGCCTGGAGGCCGTCGTGCGTGTGCTCGCAACGATCGTGGCATCCGACTGCATCGAGGAGGAAAACAAGAGGCGTGTGGCCTCGGCGCTCGCCGTCGACGCGCCATGCGCCGCCGCGTCCCTGGCGTGCGTGCTGCGGGGCGCATCCGCGCTGGAGGCCCACCGCCCGCGTCGACGCGGCGAGGCTGGTGGAGTCACTGCTCGGCCGCAATACACCCATCTCGTTGGAGGAGCTCCAGCGTCCCTGTACCCGCCCAGAGCAATGACATCGTGCAGAAGACCGCCGCCGCGGACGACGACGACGAGCTGGTCGAGCTAGGGATCCAAAATAGTTTACTCAGAATTATGGATCTACAAGGACTGAGATTAGAAATAAAACTGGAGATTGAGCCAAAATAGCACTTACAAGGCCACCAACTTGACATCATCTGAGCTCACTTCCCGACTCGACAAAGATCCAGCAAAATCATTTTCAGATTTTTGTCTTGTTTCTAAATCTCAAAAGAGGTCTCCCTAAAATTACAACAATAGAAATTTCATGCAGGAACGGGAACCACACAGCTAGTTTGTAATCTGTTTCAACCATTGTCCATCAAAACTCGTGTCACATTCCTTGTTGATTGATGGAAGGAGCACAAGACCCAAGTTTCAGAGATCTCCAGCCAAGTGCGGCAGCATCCCCTGTTGGCTGAGAGGATCAACATGAACACCCTTGGACAACAGCAGCCTGACAACCTTGCAGTTCCCTGTAGGGAGCGAATTGAAGGTTAAAGAGCAAGGGATGCCCGGGGTGCGGCTTCTGTTCCTCTTGGCCTCGACGGCGAGGAGCATCTGCGTCCCGCCTGAAACGACCAAATCCTCCCTCGTCCCTCTCTCTCTCTCACACAGTTATATCCCCAAATCCACATGCGGGCCAATCTTTTCCCAAATCCTTCTCTCTCTCTCAAATCTCCTCTATCCTCTCCCAATTTCTTTATTGCCGACGCAGCTGCCGCCCAGTAGCCCAAGCACTGCGGAAAGGCCACCGGCTGCTCCAAATCAAGAGACCAGACCGGATGCTCGGCAACCTCAAGAACAAGAAATGCGAGGATGGGAGAGGGGAAAGAGGACGTCACTTACCGGTGAGAAGGAGGCGGAGATGATCGTCGTCGGCCTGTCGGGGCTGTGCTGCGCCATCACCGCGTGCCGCTCCCTCGTTGCCTTGCGCGCCGCCAGCTCGCGTCCCCACCTCGTCGTCTCGTCGAATCCGGAGGGTCGGGGTGGGGATTGCTTTCGGGTGTTGGAGCCGGCCCATGTTTGGTTCCGGGCCAAGGAATTTTTTTTTATTTTTTCTCTATTTTGCAAAAATAAATGGTCCGTCAAAAATTTAACAGATCTATACATCTGCCGCCGTACCCCACGGTCGGCTCATGTTTGGGAGGTCATGTAGTACCCGTACCCCGGCGGGAGTGGAGTTGGATCAGACGGTGGTGGGGGTGGAGTTGCTGGTGGAGTGTTGTCATTCTTCTCGTGGCATGAACAGCAGCAGAACTCGTCCTCACAGCCGGTGTTCGTCTTCACCACCATTGGTCCGGTCACCGGTCCGTCGTCGTCGTTGGTAGATGTCGGATCTGGAGAAGTAAATACCGATGCGAGCTCTTGCCTCAGGTTGAAGATGACAACATCTTCGAGGTAGTCGATGTACTGTTGATACGGGTGAATAGCTGGGGGATCCACCCATTGGACGAAACCGTAGTTATCTGGTTGGTCGGAGTACTGCAGAAACCGTGATTACATTAGTAAACCATGAAATGATGAAGGACAAAGGTCACGTAGTTTTGCTTACCTATGCTCGTGAGCAATGCCAGAAGCGTCGACCAGAGTTGTTCCATCCCTGGTAAACCTGCATCACACAGAACTCACCGTGTGCACACCTTGACCAGTTCACCGTTTGATTTGGTGCGTACTTTCTAACATCACGTATGGATTTGAAATCTCTCTTATCTAAGACTGGAAAATTGTTGTTGAACTCTGGATCTTGCTGGCTCCATAGTGCTGGACCGAGGGAGCCATCATCATCCCCAGTCCAGGAACTCATTGGTGCTTGTTGTGTTGTGAAGTGACACTGGAGAAGAGTGCTCACATATATGTAGGCAATGAAGCAGACTGGACGGTGGGCCATTCGATCCGGGGTAAGAAAAACGGGCAGTGATCCGGGGCAAGAAAAACGGGCCACAGCTGTAAGGATTGTGCCCTTGTATTTTCCTGTTAGGAATGTGTCATCTATGCAAATGACTGGTCGACACTGTTTGAATACAGCAATAGTTGGACCCAATGCTAAGAACGCCCGCAGCAAGACTTACTTCCCTGGCCTTGATACAAGATTATAAGTCTTGGTATCATAATAACTACCAAGATTTGACGTGGCAATTGTGTTTAGCAATCGAGGCAGATTGTCGTAGGATGCTTCGTAAGTACCCCACCTCAACTCCATTACCTTCTTCTTCGCCATGTATGCTTTACCATAACTTATCAGGTACCTAAATTTCTCCTCAATTGACAAGATAATGGACTTGGGCTCATAAGCAGGGTTTTCCACAATCTTAGCAAACATCTGGATGGCCACAAAACTGGCCGACAAATTACGATAGCTTGCATCTAGCTGGTCAAGTAAACAAGTGTGATCCACAACAGACCTGACCTCCCAGTAATTTTTCCACTTGCCCTTGGAAGCATACACTCGAAAAGGACAGTTGGGCTTCACACATTGTACATCATATATGTGTAGAGAACTCTTCACTACCCTGAACTCTCTCTGCTGAGTAAGGGTGGCCCACCTCTTCACTGCATCCTTCACCTCGACTGCACTCTTATACATGGCGCCAACACAAATCTGATTCTCTCAATACTCCCAGGACACATTCTCACCAGGATTGACAGATAGCTGTGAGAAATTGTAATTGTCCCAGTTCCTTGGCACTAGCGGGTTATCCTCATCATCTGAGGAGTCCTCTTGCAACCCATGTTCATCGTCACCGGCCTCCATTTCGTACTGTCTTAGTACTTCTTCATTAACTTCCCCCTCGTCAATTTCACCACGAGCCTCAAAGGGTGTGTCACCATCTTCTTCTTCTGCCTCAGTGGCAGCACCATCTCCTTCTTCTGCCTCAGTGGCAGGACCATCTCCTGCTTGTAGTTCAGCCTCACCCTGGTGAGCACCACTACCCTCCTCATGCACTTGACTACTAGACCCAACCTTATGAACAACTTGGATAAACAACATCACAGACAAACCAATTTGACATGCTGTTCTGATATAACTCCTCCAATGTTCAGTGCCTTGAAGTGGCATAAGCTCCCAATATACTGCCTCACTCCTGTTGATTAGAGCCATAATGGACAAGTCATGTTGCTCTACATCTACATGGAATGCCTTATAAAAAAAGTTGGTTATGGACCCCAAGTTCTTTCGGCTGCTCTTCTAATCAAATGGTCAACCGAATCAAATTCTGACAAGTCAACTCCATGTTCACCATATCTAATCTGGCCATTACCGAAATACAACTTGACAGTAACTGCATCCGACATGTCTGACAGCATGAAAATATCGCTATTAACAAGTGGATCTGTAACTACAAAATATATCTACTCAGAGCTACACTAAAACTATAATTTTACTAATCGATCTACACTAAAACTATAATTTTACTATGCATGTCTACACTAAAACTATATTTTTACTAAGCAGATCTACACTGAAACTATATTTTTACTAAGCAGATCTACACTAAAACAGTACTTCAAAATATGAATTATCACAGTTCAAAATATTAAGTATCAGAGTATTTATCTCTAACGAGACGAAAAACCAGCAGAGCTTCGCACCTTCGCCACCTCCTCCTCACTCCCTTCTCTTCTCCCCCACCTCTCTTTCTTTTTTTTCCGAATTATTATGACATTTTCGGCTGAATTTCGGCCTTATATAGGCTGCAGATCCTAGCGCCATGGGGCACGGCGGTACCAGGCCTGCAGCCGCCGTGCCCTACGGCGCTAGGACCTGCCGCCGTACCCCGCGGCGGTATGTCCCTACCGCCGTGGGGTACGGTGGTATGTCCATCGGACGGTTCGGGTATGTCCATCGGACGGTTCGGGCCCACGTCTGCCGCCGTGCCGCACGACGGTAGGAACCCTACCGCCGTGGGGTACAGCGGCAGATATATAGATCTGCTAAATTTTTAGCGGACTATTTATTTTTGCAAAATAGAAAAAAAAATATATAAAAAAATTCCGGGCCAAGACCGAACAACAAATTGCGGCCCGACATCTTTGCGGGCCAAGAGAAACCACCCCGGACCTCAATCCAGGCCGTTCCGAACAAAACGAACCAGGCCTGAAGCAGCAAGCCAGCCTGGTTCCCTCCAACACCCGCAACCATCACCTCCTCTCCCCAATCCGGCAATCCCCCACTATGAATCTGATCCTCCAAGAAGCCGCCGCTTCCAATCCCTCCTAACTGCTGCCCCCGCGCATCCCCGCAAGCAATGGAATCGGGCCGAGATGGGTTCTTGGGTGCGGCCGGAAGGGCATCGCCGCCGCCGCCCTCTTGCTCGTTTCTTGGATCCGGCACCATCACCGGCTCCGGCGGAGCGCAGATGCTGAGCTTCTCCTCCAGTGGCGCAGCAGGTGAGCTGTTACAAAGGAAAAGACAGATCCACCCCCGGCGAAGATACTGTTGCATCTGTGGGGGCACTCTCTGAGCTCGAGCCCAGCTGTGATTGATTGCTTGCTCATGGAGTCATGGGTCACGGCCATGGCCATGGCACCCTCCTGCAAAAGCCCCTTCCTTTGGGGTCTTGTCGTGAGCAAAAGGGTGCGCATGTCCATTATTCCCCCCTCCCTTTTGCTTTTGCAACCCCAGGCCAAGCAGGATGTGTCCTGTCCCCAAAGCTGCAATCTTTATCCTCCTTGCACATACCTCGCCGGCAAAAAAAAAGAGCTAAAGTGGCCACTGATTGGAGCTGCTTCCTTAAATCTTGCATGTGTGGGAACTAGGGAGCCATTGGTCACGGGCACCGCTTCCTGCAGTCCCTACTGTACCTGCGTCCTGTTAGGCGTTAGCTCACTGTTTCAGTGCTTGTTCTTGTTACTAGTTACTGATGGTGTTCTTGTGATTAAGGGTTGGACCTGAGCTCTGGGGCAAGCAAGATGCAGGGGGTGTTGCCTAGGGTGAGGGGGCCGTTCACTCCCACGCAGTGGATGGAGCTGGAGCACCAGGCCCTGATCTACAAACACTTTGCTGTGAATGCTCCGGTGCCGTCCAGCTTGCTCCTCCCGATCAGAAGAAGTGTCAATCCGTGGAGTGGTCTTGGCTCCAGCTCATGTAAATATCCTTCAACCTCACCTGTGCTTTTTGTCAATAGTTCAAGGAGGGAGTTGCTTAAATGCATGGAAGGAGCAAGTAAAATGGGCATCTGGTTGTGTGGTTTTCCTGTTATTTCAGTGCTCTGTTTTGTCATTTTAGATATGGAAAGTTGTCTTCTCATATTAATCTGTCATGGTTTAGTTATGTTTTCTGTTGTTTTTCTTGGGATAAACTGGTGTTTTCATCTGTTCATTTCTTCAGGGGCAACAGGGAACTTTCAAGATAAGAATAGTGAACTGATAACTTTAAATGATGGAAGTAAAATGGTCATCTTTGTTTTGTTTTCCTGTTAGTCTATATCTCCGTTATGTCATTTAGATGTGAAAGATTGGTTTGCATTGGGATTCTTATAAGGTCTTAGTGTCTTTCTTGGATAGTGTTGCCATCAGTTTGTTTCTTTAAGCACTAAGAAAAATGTTGCAAATCTAGGCACGTAATGATCTCAATGATTACAGCATGTTTTGACAACATGTCATTTCTGTGCTGCTTATCTCATCCGATGCTTATGTGGTACTATTTTTCTGTTACCATTGTGATGCTGCATCATTTTAGATATACAAAATGTGATGCTGCATCATTTTAGATATACAAAACACATGCTGGCATTGGGACTCCATTACACTGAACAAGATGCCCAGAAGTTGTATGTGATTTCAGCATTTTAGATGCAAACATAGTCACTTGGGTCATATGAAATTTTGAATGTTGCTTAAATGTTTGGGCGGTTTATGTCATTCTCATATGTAATGGGCATTGGATCTTACAGTAGGATGGACACCATTTCGTCCTGGTCCTGGTGACATTGAACCAGGAAGATGCCGTCGTACTGATGGCAAGAAGTGGCGGTGTTCGAGAGATGCTGTTGGTGATCAAAAGTACTGCGAGCGTCACATAAAACGCAGTTGCCATCGTTCAAGAAAGCATGTGGAAAGCCGAAAGGCAACACCTACCATTGCAGAACCATCCATGGCTGTTTCTGGTGGACCATCATTGCACAGCTATGCTGTGCCTTGGCAACAGCAGGTGAAAAGCTCAGCTGCTACTATGACCGATCCTTTATCAAGAGAATCTAACAGGTGAAATTAACTGATCCTACGTGACTTATTGACTCGTCTCATATCTGCTTCTCATATATTTGCAAACAAGTGTTTGTGGAAGTAAATGACGTCTATGGTGGATACATGTTGCAAATTAGTGTTCAGGATTCAGGATTTGACAGGATAATTGAACCTTTTACCCAATCATCAGTGATTATTTCAGTTTGACCTTAGGTTTTTTTATTGCAGCAATAATTTCTTCATTTTGTTGCTGAGTTCATCCTTCCTTAGACGGACTTCATTTTTTATTCCCATGCTCACTTGAACAAACATTATAGGTCGTAAGGTATTTTGAGGATAGCTGAATTTGACTATTTTTGGCAACAGTACAACTTTAATGAAATATTACAGTCAATAGTGAAAGAATGCTGTACAATGTTTTCTTCCACGGACTAAAGATATAGACTCTGCTTTGCAGGAAGTTTCTGGAGAAACAGAATGTACACAACCAGTCATCAGTATCTACTCCTATGGATTCCTTTGACTTCGCATCCTCAGGTTCTTCCCAGAACCATGACATAGTGCCATTATCCCCAGTGGAGTTGCAGCATGATCATGATCGGGCATACATTGGCCACGGAGTAGGCAGTTCAGCAGAAAATGGTAATGAGTTGCACGAAAGTCTTTTACTATTCTCCAGGGAAACACTTGATGATGGGCCTCTCGGCGAGGTTTTCAAAAGCAAGAGTTGCCAATCAGCATATGCAGACATCTTAGCTGACCAATGGACTGGAACCTGTGATTTGCAACTGTCTAATAGCAACACAATGCCAGTAGAGAACCACATAAGTAGCAATGGCTATCTTATGGCAACACTGGTGAATTCCCAAACTGTCCCAACATTCCTTTAAGTGCTCATCACGAATTTCTTGTTGGAACCATAAATAACTGAAACTGTGATCATGGCATGAGTTTGCTAATACTAGGATTCCAGTCTTGTCTTCTAGTACTCCTGTTTTAGTTGTTACATGTTCAAGTTGTTCCCTTTTCTTTTAGGTGCCGGTGGGTGTACTACTAATTTGTTGGCTTTGGCCCTGTAAAGAATTTGAATCCCAATCTGAGATTGGGTATTTAATTATGTTGGCTGCCTAACATGGAGGTATTATGCAATTCTGATTTCCCGTGAAGCATGATTCCTTTAGTTGCACTCTTTCTCCCTTCAATTGTCAGAGTGCTGGACTTTGTTGGGGCATTTCAAAAGCCATTTATAGATTTCTACTCCAACCTGCGTAACTGGACTGTCCATCTGGATGTGCTTGATATTCCAAGCTTTGATCTGGAAGTGTGGAATTCCATCAAAACCCTCCCTTCTGATAAGGCCTCGGGGCCAGATGGTTTACAGGGAGATTTTATAAGACATGCTGGTCTATCATTAAAGAGGATGTAATGGCAGCCATCCAAGTGTGGAATACCATCAAAACCCTCCCTTCTGATAAGGCCCCGGGGCCAGATGGTTTACAGGGAGATTTTATAAGACATGCTGGTCTATCATTAAAGAGGATGTAATGGCAGCCATCCACAGCATTTGGGGGAAAGACTTAGAAACTTATGGATGCTGAATTCTGCTTATATCACCCTCATTCCAAAAAAACTGATCAAGTGAAGGATTTCAGGCCCATCAGTTTAGTTCATAGTTTTGCAAAGCTTGTGACTAGGATTTTAGCCCATAGATTGGCGGGTTGGCTTGATGACATGCTGTCACCCAACCAAAGTGCCTTCATTAAAGGACGATTTATCCTTCATGATGGTCCAGCAAACTGTGCGATTTCTTCACTCTCAGAAACAGCCTAGAATTCTCCTCAAACTGGAGATTACAAAGGCATTTGATACTGTCTCTTGGTCTTTCCTCCTAGAAGTCCTGCACAAACTGGGTTTTGGTTTCCGATGGTGTGATCTCCTATGTGGGCTGCTCGTAACCTCCTCCACTCAAGTTATCCTCAATGGTATACCGGGTGAGGCTATACAGTATCGTAGAGGGCTTCGTCAGGGGGATTCCTTCTCCCATGCTTTTCATCCTGGTCATGATGTGCTGAACTGTATGGTCACGAAGGCTTCTGTTGAAGGTTTTACAACCTCTATCTCGCAGGCAGATTCAGCACAAGATTTTATTGTATGCGGATGATGTAGCCCTTTTCCTTCAGCCGGCTGCAGAGGACATCCACTTGACATTAGAGATTCTCCGTCTCTTTGGAGATGCTTCTGGGCTTAAAACTAATGTACAAAAGAGCAATGTGATCCCAATTCAATGCTCGGATGAGAATCTGGCAACAATTCAGAGCTTGCTGCCTTGTGAGGTTCTTAGTTTTCCCTGCAAATACCTTGGCCTGCCACTCTCCCTCAAGAAGCTTACTAGAGAACAGCTTCAACCTTTCATTGATAAAATTGTCGATCAGCTTCCTGCCTGGAAGGCCGATCTATTGACAAAGGCTGGACGGGCTGTCCAGGTTCAATTTGTTCTTACTGCAATGCTGATCTATTTGCTTATGGCCACAGAGGCACAAACTTTCCAGCTTGGGCAATTTTTTAAATATGTGCATAGCATGTTTTTCATTAAGAAAGAGAGAAGTTCGAACAAGAGTTTACAACAAGCACTGGCTCAAAACACGAGCCAACAAGAGAAAGAACAAGGAAACCCAAAAAGAAAGACACACTACAGCGAAACAACAGGAGGACGATGAACAGTCAACAGCACGGCAATCAACGCGAAGCTTGCCCGAGCCCAAAGTCGCGCCTCTTCCAGGATGGTGGTGGCGAGCGCTACCGGCTGCAAGGCAGCTCGCTCATGGACTCGTCGGTTACGCTCATTCCAGATCGACCAAGCGACCAACCAAACCAAAGTGTCAAACCCCTTGCGAGAAGGCTTCGCGACTGCCTTCCGCGCCTGTAGCCACCATACCGCGACAGAGTCTTCACGTAGAGGAGCAAGGCCCCCCATACCGAGGAAATGTAGCACGCGGAACCAAGTCTCCCGACTAAAGACACATCCAACGAGCAGATAGTCAAACATCTCGACCTCTTGAGCACAAAGAGTGCAATCATCATTGTCACTCAGACCATGCCGTCGGAGCCTGTTAGAGGTCCAACAGCGACCATGCAAGACAAGCCACCCAAAGAACCGCACCCTTCCGGGTGCCTGTGTCTTCTAGAGCTGCGAGGCTCCTAAAAGATGCGACCTGCCGATTAAAAGTGCTCGATAGGCGGAGGTCGAGGAGAATTCTCCTGAGGCTGTCCACTTCCAGATGAAGTCATCCGGCGTGTTTACGAGTGTGAAATTCAGCAGGAGGTCCTAGACCCGGATATATTGAACGATCACCTGTACCGTTGTGGCACTAGTGATGTCACGCACCCAAGCTTGATCCAAAACGCCCTCCCGCACCGTGCGTGTGCGCGTGCGCCTGATCTTTGGCGGCACCGCTCCCCAAAGGTTCAGAGCCAGCGCCTGGATGGAGGCGCCCTGGATCCAGTTATCCGACGAGAAAAGGGCCTTCCTTCCATCTCCAACCGCGACCGAGATGGAAGCAGCGAAGAAACTTTCCGCGTCCGCCTCATTTTCAACATTGAACCCCGACCAAGTTCTATCCGGGTCTGTTCGCGCGAACCAAAGCCACCGCATTCGGAGCACCATGCCCATCAACTGCATGTTGGGAATACCGAGGCCGCCCAGCTCCTTAGGACAGCACATGTTAACCCAAGCAACCGCACACCCCCCCCCGAAGCGACCTCCGTCCCGCACCAAAGGAAACCTCTGATTAGGGTAATAATAGCCTTCACCGCCCAAGGCGCGGCATTAAGGGCCAACGAGATATGTACCAGGATGGTGCAAAGGGTAGATTGCGCCAAGACCAGTCTACCGCTCATGTTGAGCAACCGCCCCTTCTAGGCGGGGATCCGGTTAGCGACCTTGTCGACCAGCGGCTGCATAGCTGCCTTAGGTAGCCTCTCCGGTGAGAGGGGTACCCCAAGGTAAGTGCAGGGGAAGGAAGCAACCGCACAACCCAACAACTCAGAGATGAGGTCCATGTGCTGCTCCTCGCAAAGGATTGGGAACGCCTGACTCTTTATATAGTTCGCGACCAATCCCGTCGCCCTGAAGAAAAGGTCCATGATGGCCCTTATCAGAACGAGGTCCCGCTCGACCGGCGAAACGAAAACGACCACATCGTCCGCATATAGGGATATACGGATATACGATGCTTAAATGCCAGCGTCCCCAAGGGCAAAAACAATCCATGCCCTTCCAGCTTAGGCAATTAAAGCTATTGGCAAAATAAGAAGGGTTTTTTTTGTGGCTGAGGGCACAAGGATGCAAAAGGGGGCCATTGCCTCATTGGTTGGCAAAAGGTGTGCCGGTCTAAGGAGCTGGGTGGCTTGGGAATCTCAGACTTAAAGCTGTTGGGATATGCTCTGCGAGTCCGCTGGCATTGGCTGAAGAGATCTGAACCCAACAAACCTTGGGCAAGTATGCCACTTCATGTTAGTAAAGAGGTGGAGAGTCTCCTTACTTTGGTTGTCTCCACAGAGGTTGGCAATGGCGCCAATATTCTGTTCTGGCAAGACAAATGGTTAGATAGAAAAAGTATTAAGGATATGGTGCCATGGTTATATGCTTCAGTACCAAAAAGAAGGGCAAACAGGCGTATTGTTCTAGAAACCCTTTCAAATGAACAGCGTCCGGAGGATATTCAAGGAGACATTTCAGTCAGAACCTTATTCGAGTACCTCACTATATGGGACATTCTGGTGGGATTTGAGCTGCAGCAGGATATGACTGATAAGCACATTCGAAGGTTGTGCATACACTGCTAGCTCGGCTTATGATGCTTTATACCAATGTGCAACTCTCTTCGGCCCATATGAATGAATTTGGAAATCTTGGGTGCCGCCAAAATGTCTTCTTCATGTGGTTAGTGGCCCACAATCTCTGCTGGACTGCGGATCGGTTGGCCAGACATGGTCTCCCCCATCCAGAGCGATGCCCTCTCTGTGATCAAAGAGAGGAGGATATCCATCATCTTCTGGTTGACTGCTTTTTTGCCAAGCAGTTCTGGTCCAGCTTTTGCAATTCGTTGGTCTTGCTACTCTTGCGCCACAACCTTCTGATACATCTTTTGATGAATGGTGGGCGAAGATCGAACTGATGGTTTTGGGAGATACTAGAGTAGGCCTTAATTCCCTGATCATTTGGGGAGGATGGACCATTTGGAGGCACCGGAATGCTTGTGTCTTCAAGGGGGCCTCTCCAAATGTGTTTGCTGCTCTGAGCTTGGCGAAGGAAGAAGCCCAGTTGTGGGGTATGGTACGTGCTAAGGCTATCCGCACTCGTCAAACTCCAAATTCATCCCCTAAAAGAGAATATTCTGTCTGGTCATCGAGATTCTTCCATCCAGTTTCAATTTCTCCGCACCCGTCATCCTCTATATCTCATACTCCATACCAACTACCAACCACGGGACCCACATGTCATACTCTACCTTTTATTTACCTCGGCGCCTTCCTCCCTTCCCTCTCCCTTTTTCCTCTCCGCCACCTACCCCGCGCCTCTGCTTGGCTCCTCCTCTCCTTCCCGCGGTAGCCTTGCAGCGGAGCTCGCCGGCGTGGTCGGGCGCGACTCCGGTGAGGCACGGAGGTAGCTCTCTCCCTCTCCGCTCCTTTGCTCCCTCTCTCCTGCGGCACCTCCCATCTCCACCGGCTGCCCTCTCCTCCGCGAAGCCTCGGCCTCGAGCTCGGCCGCTCGGGCCATGGCTAGGCGCGACCTCCTCCTCCGCGCTAGATCCGGCCGCCCCTACCCTCTCCGGCGGCGGAGCAGTAGAGGAGGAGGGACCCGTAGTGAAGCTTTCCCGCGTGCAGATCCAGTCGCGGCGTGGACGACAGTGGCGCTCTCCCCCGATGGCCAACAAGTGGTGGTGGAGCAGCCCAGAAGACGACGACAGGCGAGCTGCTGCTACCCACGCGCGCGGCTACTCTCTCTGGAACGACGTCCTCCAGCCCGACGGGAGCAAGGAGCAGGGCGAGCAGTGGAGCAGGGGCGAGAGAAGGCGCCGACATGACACGGCTTCGTCCCCTACTGCCTCCGCCCACTAGTGGAAATGTTAATATCTATGACGATTTGGTAGTGACATTTCGTTTATTCATCATGAAAGTGGTATCTACCGTGACGAATTTTGTAACTTCGTCACAGATAACGAGTGACGGTGCCAAGCCACTCAAAATAATGACGAAACTCAGAGGATGGTTACTGAACAACGAACCTGTTTCGTCACGGATGAATCATTCCAGTTCTGCCTGTGAGGAACCAATGACGAAAGCAAATTGGCGTCACAGAACAACAATGTTATCGTCACAAAACAACTTGAAAAAAGAAAACAAGGATCTGGTCCCACATAGAACCACGTGTAATTGTCAGTCCGACCGTGGGTCCAGGTCCCGCATACGGTCCCACCATGCATTCCCACATGGCTACGTGGGCTCCATGCATTCCCAAGTGGGCCCGTCGCACGGCCACGTGGCAATACACTAACATGGACCCTACCACTAAGGTCCCAGTCACATGGGCCCACCATCCCTTGGTCCCACTAGACAGAATCGGTAGGCCACTACCTAGCCGACCGCGGCCACTCCCTGGCCGGCCGCGCCAGGCAGCAGCCAGGCCACGGCCACTCTCCCTGGCCGGCTGCGCAAGGCAGCAGCCCCCTCGTCTTAGGAAATTGCTAAAAAAATTTTTGTGTCTGCAGGGGCTCGAAACGGGAACCGTGGGGTTCACAAGTTGTAGACCAACCACAGCACTACCAATTCATTTGTGATTTTTATACGAACTGAGATACATACTTCAATCGGGCCGCCATGCCCAGTTAAACCAGTCCGCCACCCCCACCATGTCACGGGCCGCCTGGGCCAGGTCATAGGCCACCTGGGCCACGTCACCACCCACCTCTCCACACTCACTAAAAAGTAAAAAACAAAATAGGCGCGAAGGCCGGGAATTGAACCCAGGTCTTACAGATGAGACTCACAAGTCTTACCTCCACACCACGGCTTCCTTTGTGAAGTAGTTTGGTAATTTTTATTTTATACTACTTTACAGAGATAAAAAGCAACGTCGCAATTTTTTTCCCACCATGTCACGGGCCGCCTGGGCCAGGTCACCACCCACCTCTCCACACTCACTAAAAAGTAAAAAACAAAATAGGCGCGAAGGCTGGGAATCGAACCCAGGTCTTAAAGATGAGACTCACAAGTCTTACCACCACACCACGACTTTCTTTGTGAAGTAGTTTGGTAATTTTTATTTTATACTACTTTACAGAGATAAAAAGCAACGCCGCAATTTTCTTAAAAAAAAGTGTGACTGCGGGGGTTCGAACCCTGGTCTTCCAGGTGGGAAGGGAGGGACTTACCACTAAGCTATAACACAGTTTGTATTCTTTTTGTGTATATAGTCCATTTTATATGTTAATTGAAACTTTTTAAAAATTTTGGGATTCAAAATTATATTAAAATTTTGGCCCACAGTAGCGGCGGCCCACGTCAGCTCAGCCCAGTAGCACAGCGGCCCAATAGCGCGACGGCCTTATGTGTTTTTGCTTTAAATCAACGCCAAAAAAGAAGTGGCTAGGGGGATTCGAACCCTGGTCTGCTTCGTGGGAAAGGAGGGAGTTACCACTAAGCTATAACACAATTTGTATTCTTTTTGTGTATGTCATTCTTTTTATTAAATATTTTAATGGAACACGTGGCTTGTTCACAGAACACCAAACATTTCGTGTTTCTCATTTTGATCTGAAATTTAAATTTGTAACAGGTATTTCTCCTTCATAGAAACTCCAAATTTGATGATTCTTTTTTTCAAAATTTTCTAAAATCAAACCTTTTGATTTGATCACAAATTTGCATATGTTAATTGAAACTTTTTAAAATTTTCGAGATTCAAAATTACTTTAAATTTTATATGAAAAGTTTGAAAAAATCAAAATACCAATATTGTCCATCATGAAAAGATCCACAATATTGCTTTTGTAACCAACATCAAATTCTTTTTATATTTGGAATTGAAACAGGGGTAAAATTCGACACATCTACCTCACAGCTATGGATGAACTAGGATGAACAAGTGTGGTTTCTCCTTTTAATCTTTGACTAAAACCTGTAACTAGTTTTTCTCCCTCATACTAACTCCAAATCGGATGATTCTTTTTCCTAAAATTTTCTAAAATCATGCTCTATCAGGATAATGTGTTGAGTTTGGTCTTTTTTCATGTGATCAAGTTTGAGAATTCAAAATTTGAATAGTTTTTAAAAGTGACAATTTTGGACAAGATTTTGAAACCTGAAATGATTTCAGCTGAAGAAGTGATGAATACCAAAGTTTCATAACTCGACAAGCTCTACAAACTTTATTTATGTCATTTTTTGATTTGATAAAGTGATAGTGTACATCACTCATTAATCCTATGTTCACTCACATAGTTTAAGAAATTATGTGAGGCGTTTGCCAAATTTGAACTAAGTATTGTAACCACTTTCTCAAATGATAAAGTGGTTTAAATAAAGTTTGTAGATCTTGATGAGTTATGAAACTTAAGTATTCATCACGTTTTGATTTGACATCATTTAGTGTTTGAAAAACTTGCATCTAGTTGTCATTTTTTGAAATTCAAAATATGGATTGTTCAAACAAAGTCGGACGAAGAAGTGACCAAAATAAAGTTTGTACATCTTGATGAGTTATGAAACTTTGGTATTCATCACTTTTTGATTTGATATCATTTAGTGTTCGAAAACTTTGCATCTAGTTGTCATTTCTTGAAATTCAAAATTTGGATTGTTCAAACAGAGTCGGACGGAGAAGTGACCAAAATAAAGTTTGTACATCTTGATGAGTTATGAAACTTTGGTATTCATCACTTTTTGATTTGACATCATTTAGTGTTCGAAAACCTTGCATCTAGTCGTCATTTCTTGAAATTCAAAATTTGGATTGTTCAAATAGAGTTGTATGGGGAAATGACCAAAATAATAGTTGTAGATCTCGATAAGTTCTATAACTTTTGTATTGACAACCTTTTCATTTGAAATCATTTTTGATATCTTAAACTTCAATATAATTCTATCATCAAAAGAAAATAAATGTTAAATTTGCTTAAATGGGCCCAAAGATCTATTTTTGACTGTTTTTGGGCTCAGTTTACATAGCCCAATTATTTCTGACTGTCCATCTGTGATACGGATGGTTGAGATGATCCGCGCTACAAATAAATACCATCCAACCATCCACTCTCACAACCCTAGCCCAGACAAAACCCTAGCCCCCCTCCTTCCGCACACCCTCACGCTGCCTCCTCCCTCCTGCCCTCCGTCGCCGCCCTCGACCCTATGGCGCCGCTCCCACGCCAAAGCTCGCACGCTGCTCCCACCCCCCAGCTCGCACGCCGCCTCCTCCCTCCTGCCCAGCCGCCCTCCTCGACCCTCCGCGCCGCTCCCACCCCCCAGCTTGCATGCTGCTCGTAGGCCTCATCGACCCATGGGCACTACGGCGCGACACGGTCAGCGGCGCTCGTCCTGGGGGTCACCACGGTGTGAAGTTGGGTCGCATCCGCGACCGGCGTGCCTTGGCCTCCTCCTCATCCTCCTCCTCCTCCGTGCTTCGGTAGATCTGAAACCAGACCTTGTCGTGACCGCCTCCATTTCTTTGTGCAGAGCGAAGGAGGCTTGCAGCACGTGACGTCACGTGACCGCCTAGGATGGCTTTGCTGTGGAAGGGAAGCGGATCCGGCGTCCTCGACGCTGGCAGGGATGCTGCACGCAACGCCAAGGTGAGACGACGACCCCACCCACTAATTCCCACGCCGATTCGGCTGTGATCCTTCTGAATTGTTGCTCGCAACAATTTGCATCTCCGTGGTTCGCTCTTCTGATGGGTGTCCCTGCCCGTGGGGGTTGCATCCAGAGCCCATTCACATTGGTGTGTGTGGATGCATGTGTTCCTTGTGTTGCTCGATTTGGTCCGGCGGGGGACTGGTTCAATTGGTGTCTCGCGTCGGGGATTCGAACGGGTCTGGATGGGTGCTGCTTGCGTGATTTCTCCGGCTGTGGGGTACGGTGGGACGCGATATCTGGAGTGCTGTGTCTCGGGGTAGGCCTGGGCTGATAAATTGGGTGGAAATTTATCGATTCGATTCGCTGGGGCAACATTCCGGGATGGAGCTTGGAAGGCCAGCAATCTATGCTCCGTTTCAAGCGGTGCATTAGCATTTCATTTTGGCCCTTGGCAACTAACAATGCTAGATTACAGCTGGTTGATAAAGGATGCATATAACAGGACGATGAAAGCATCTCCACACGTAGTGCAAGAATTACATCATGTTCGTGCTAAATTATTCCTGCAGTGCGTTTGCATTGCCCTCTGAATGCCGTTGGAATCACATGTTCTGGTCGGATTCAGTCAGTCAGTGATCCTTCCTGTAAGGCCTCTGTTGGATGTAACAGGACGTACTCTTGCTTGGCCTTTTCTGTGCAGCAAGAGCAACGGGTGCGCCAATTGCAGCCATGCCTTCACATCTGAGCTTTCTCATAGTCGGCCACGGCTAGCAGCCATTAGCTATCAGCTCCAGCGCTCTGCTAGTCTCATCAGCTTCAGGAGCTGGCTGAGCTTTCTGGCTTTCAACAGATGCATGGTATATGGCTGTATCACATCCCTTTGCATGATCAATGGATGTGCCTTCTTCTCCCTGGTTCTTCATGGATCTCCCTCTCGTCTTTTCAAGATGATTTGTAGGATTTTCCACCATGGTTGGTTCATGTGCTTTCCATTCAGAAATGGGTGCTTCAGTGATGATATATCTCTGCAGGACTTGTGTAGCTTTTGCACGACACGGTGTAGCTTGTAGATCTTTCTCACTTTTATCTCTTTTCAGTTGCATGGGTAAAGATATATATCACTAGCGAAAAGAGATTTGCATCTGAAAAGTTGTAGGACTGGCTAGTATGATCACGAAAGAGAGGTAGTGTAGCTTGTAGATCTTTCTCACTTTTATCTCTTTTCAGTTGCATGGGTAAAGATATATATCACTAGCGAAAAGAGATTTGCATCTGAAAAGTTGTAGGACTGGCTAGTATGATCACAAAAGAGAGGGTGGTGGATATATACTGGAAGTACATGGTTGCTGATAGGGGGTGCAGGCAGGCCGCGGTTGCTTTGCTTTGCTTTGCTTATCCTGGAGGGTATTGATGCCCCCTGGATTCCTGCATGGATACATTTGCAAAAAATCAGAGGTGTCTGGCAGAAGCCATTGGATAGAACAACACTGGGAGATAGCTACTAGATTGGTGTAGTGCTTGTTTGCCTGAACAATTAGAAGATTGTTAATTACATGATCAGCTCCCTAATGATGTGTGGACCACGTGTCATAGCATGCATCATGGCTACTTGTAGACAATATGGGGGCATGCCTGCCTGGTATGAACCCATGAACATGCACACTGTGTACGTGTAGGAAAGTGAAGTATGAAACCGCGTTGTAGCATATGTGTGTACATCATTCTCATATCCAATGTTCTCCTAGAAATTGCTGGCCCTATATATTATGAGGCTTTAGCTAGTTGATCAAGTAATGTCAGGTCCTCTTTTATTTATAATGTTTGCTTGTATATGCGAGTCAGCCGTCAGCGGGTGATGCGATTTACTGGAGCTAGCTATGTGTTAATTTTTTTTACAAAGAAAAGATATCTAGAATGAACATACATATTCAATTGATGTGGTCTGTGTGAAACCTTTGGGTGAAAGCCAAAAGAAATCAATTACATGTCGGACTCTGGGGTTCAGTATGTGCTAGCTGTAAACTTAAGTGAACACGCTACCTGCTCATAACATTCCCCGGTAGTGCGTGTGCTCATAACAACCGTTTGTTGGGGAAGTTGGTAGTAAAATAGTAACTGACATGTCCATGCATGCGCATCACTAGAAAACTAGATGTGGCAAAAACAGATACGAGAAAAGGAAACAGTATAGCTAGTACTCTATTTTTGTCCACAACTCAGATATATATTGAAGTGATTATTTGCATTTTATCCCCTTTTTTTACAAGTCGTCACTACTAGGGAAAGGGGTATTTGTACCGGGTGGCAACCCACATTAGTACCGGGTGGCCACCCGGTACAGCTAAGGCGGCACTAATGTGGCCGCCCACATTAGTGCCGCCGGACCGTGTTACCGGCCGGTACTGATGTGGGCTCACATCTGTACCGGTTGCTAACATGGGCCGGTACTAATGTTTTTTTATTTTTTATTTTCTTTTCAGTTTCTTTATTTATAATCCAATTGTATTTGTTTGATATACGTATACTAATATGCTTTTCGTATGTGTTTGGTATACGTATACTAATATGCTTATCCTAATGCGAAGCGTATAGATTGCATACAACATATAATACATATATATAAGCATATTGTGCATATGAAAATACGATACAAATATTTACAACAAATCAATTGTCAGAGAAGATTAAAGTTTGGATCCTTCTAAAAGATCGTTTGCTTGAAGATCCTTCTCGTCGTTGCTGACTCCTAGTACTGACCCTAGAAGGAATTTCCTTCGGCTTCTCCTTCACCTTCTCCTTCTCCTTGTCATTGTTCTTCTCCTCCTCCTTCTCATTGTGAGCCTTCTCCTTCTCCTTCTCCTCCTCCTCCTCCTTCTCTTTGTCCTTCTCCTCCTCCTTCTCATTGTGAGCCTTCTCCTTCTCCTTCTCCTTCTCCTTCTCCTCCTCGTTTTTCTGACCGGTTTCAATGCTAGGACCTGAAGTGGCGTCAGTGGTCCTTGTGAACCTTGATGCACTGGAAAAAAAAAACTCTCCCCCTGGATTGATCACCTCGTCTAGAAGAAATCCACACAATTGTTCTTGAATTAGCCGGATTTTTTCTGTCTCGAGAAATCCTTTCTTTATGCGATCAATCTAGAGAACAAGTTGTTAATTTCATAATTATTATTGGTAGAACGAAGTATATAAAAATTAAGAACTAGGGATAAGTACGCACCGCTCGTTGGCAGCTTCCACCCAAGTAGTTACTTGCAAAGGTATGCATGAACTCACATACGTAGTATGGGTATAGATTGGTACCCTTCGGCTGCTTCATAAACTGCACATATTTGGGAACAAAGTTAATAAATATGAATTCTTGTATTCAGAGAAGAAGTGACATGAGATCGAAGAACAAAAAGACGTACCTCGACGTCATGGAGGTATGTAAGTTTCTCTTTGAATTTCCCTTTGTACTGTACGAAGAGCATATCCCATGCTAGGTTCAACTGTTGGAGGAGAGAAATATACCAGTCTTTATATCCGCCAATAGAGTCATAGACCTAGACGTGACCCGTCTTTGGATAGATAACAAAGAGAATCCAGTGGAAGCTGCCATTACATATACAAGTATATAAGTATATTGTAATATTTAGTGTAATTCAGAAAATAAATAAATAGATATGTGAAACAGGTTGCTCACTGGCAGTTGTACGGCAAAAGTATCATAGTCTTGTCCTGTTGCCTGTCCAGAAACTTATACAAATGAACCACTGTATCTGTTGCCTGATCATCCACATTTGCCTCATTTATTTGCATAGGATCCATGAAGCCGACGTCCATGATTCCTTGCTTCCGGCAAGATTGCATCTCCATGCTGTATGATACAAATGAGAAGATCAGACATACGGTAGTAAGGCTACAACGGTAATTTTAAGCTTATAGTAAAATAAAGACCCGTCAGCAGGGTGCCTAATCTTTGCATCTGCTTTGCATTCTTTTTTGTGCCAACTCATCAACTTTGCATTGGCCGCACACCTGAATAAACGCTTCAGTCGTGGTATCACTGGAAAATACCACATTACCTTCGCAGGAATTTTCTTCTTCTTACCCCCCTCAACTTCATCACCCTCATTGCGTGGGATCTTATAACGCTTCGCTTCGCACACAGGACAAGCCTCCAATTTCTCATAATCGTCACCTCGGTAGAGGATACAATCATTAGGGCATGCATGTATCTTTTGTACCTCCAAACCCAGAGGACAAACAACCCTTTTAGCTTCGTACGTTGACGCTGGCAATTCGTTTCCCTCGGGAAGCATATCCTTTACGATCTGCATCAAATCATCGAAGCCCTTGTCTGAAAGTCCATGTCTAGCCTTCCATTGCAACATTTCCAGTGTGCTACCCAACTTCTTCTGCCCCTCTTTGCAACCTGGGTACAACGGTTTCTTGTGATCTTCCAACATACGCTCAAACTTCTTGGACTCCTTCACATTTTCGTAATCTTGCTTTTCACCACGTAACATCTCACTGAGTTCGTCGAGAGGCTCATCAGCCGGAGCAGCTCCTTGAGTGTCGCCCATGTAATCCTCTCTCATTGGATCATCTGCAAAGGCACCTTCTTGAGTCCAATCTGGAATCTGATCATCTTCTTCTTCATCGTCTTCCATTATGACCCCCCTTTCCCCATGCTTTGTCCAAACAAAATAATTCGGCATGAATCCCCATTTGTATAGGTGGTCGTGAAGACTCTTTATCGATGAGTAATCCTTCAGATTATTGCACTTTTTGCATGGACAAATAATGAAACCAGATGGAGGCTTGTTTGCTTCCGCCACAGCTAGAAATTCACGCAACCCATTAATGTATTCCATGGAGATTCTCTTGTTCGATTACATCCATTGCCGATTCATCTACAAAGTATCACCAAAAAATCACCCGGTGTTCATATCCAACCCACAATACACAATACGATAAACTTAAATGACCGCCTTACAGAAATTTAAAGTGCGACATATATATGAAAAACTAAATAAAATCAATGCTAATTAACTGATGTTTCATATTTCCAGAAGAGTAACTGTAGACAAATTTCTAATATTTCTAAACTAACTCTAGCATTTCAAGTATTTCTAAAATATTATTTAATGGAATCTAAAAGTATTATTCCTAAAATATTATTTCAAGAACTAATTTAACTATCATTTCTAAAATATTATTTAATGCTAGTTTAATTTGAAAAAGTAAATCATATGTTCAAATAGATCAAACTAAAAAAATTCTACCATCACATACAACATCTCATCCAACTAACCTCTACAACATTCTAATTGAATATACACATTAATGCATGGAAATAAGAAAAAATCCCCATCTTTAGCTCATTTTAAATATCACAAAATACTCCTATTTCAACCATTAAAACTCGAAATAAGTTGCATATATCGAGGGAGGATGAAGTAACTAACCTCTACACCACTTCAATAGGTGAAATCGTCGAGGAATCGTCGTAAATCCGGCAAAACCTCCTCTAGGGCGCCATGGAGATGGGGCAGCTCGAGATGGGGAGAGTGAGTGAGTGGCTCGGGCTAGAGGAAGAAGAAGGCTGGGATTTTTAAACGCGAGGCAATTAGTACCGGGCCGTGGCTGGAGCCGGTACTAATGTGAGCCGCTCCACATCAGTACCGGTTCGTGGCTGGTGCCGGTACTGATGTGGCCCACATTAGTACCGGCCTGTGGCTGGAGCCAGTACTAATGTGGCAGCTCCACATTAGTGCCGGTCCTGGCCCCTGCCCGGCACTGATGCGCGACATCAGTACCGGCTCCAGCCACGGACCGGTACTGATGTGGCTCTCTAGGGGTGCGTCGGGGTCCTCCCTTCCCAGTACCGAAATTCCCGGTACTGATGGCCGGGACAGATGCCCCTTTCCCTAGTAGTGCGTGTAATCAGCAGTTTTTTATGCCATAAAAACAATACTCTTTCTATATGATGAATGATTTGTGTAAGGATATATCACCATGACGAGTAAAGTGACATAAGCATATCATGTGTCCGGCCGTGACCTGATAGTACATGTGTTAGCAAATTGCCTACTAGTTGGTGGTACTCTCTGCTTTCTTGACATGTCCTGTTCATTCACTGTTCACTTTTCATGAGGGTGCACTTGAGTGTTCACAATGGCAACATTCAATCATAGGATACGTTGCTTGCTAGCATTCCTTTGGTTATATATGCAGCATGACACAAACAAATGCTATTTAGTGAAAATTGCTGGGCATTTTATCTATCAATAACACTGAGTTTATCAATTAACATTGTGTCTATTCAACTTGATATTATTACAGTAATTGTTTACTCATAACACTAAACAACAGATATATCGTTTTTAGTATGAATTCAACAAATATGTATCCATGCTTTCACATGCATCTGCCATTGCTTTTGTGGCGTGAGGAGTTCATGATGTCAGTCTGATTTCTGATGTCAGCCTAACTACCGAAGTTATTTTTTTCATGTTTCAAGGATAGATTATTTGTTTTAATACTATGTTAGTTTGCTTCTAGTGGTAGACGGTTGCCGGATTTGTAGTAATCTTGGCAACTTAAGAAGTGATGTAAATGTAAGCATTGTTTTTTGTTATCTTTGTTTGTGATCTCAATGGCATGCTCTGCATTCTGATGTTGTGTCACTGTGATCCATGCAAATTAATTTATAGCTTAGAAAATGTTATCTTCGATTCTGTATACTAAACTAATTTAGAAAAGTTTGTGTTACGATATGTAGTCCATTTAGAAAATGTTATCTTCGATTCTGTATACTAAACTAATTTTGTTTGAATTCACCCAGACAACTTGCTGACAGGAAGAGTGCCAAGTTTCAGAAGAACATCACAAAGAGGGGTTCAGTGCCTAAGACTACCGTGAAAGGGAATTACTACCCTGTTGGACCAATTGTGCTTGGATTCTTCATTTTTGTGGTCGTTGGATCATGTAAGCATCACACCAAACTTTACTATAATTTTATCCATATGCTCTAACTGTTGAAGAATTAAAGGAAATGTGTAACTATATTTTATCCTTGGGACCTTCAGTCACTCATGCTTGCAAAACCAGGCTGTTTTCTGATGTATGCTTTCAATTCTAGCACCTGGGTGCACTACTTATTGTAGCATTGGGTGGGCAATAAGTGAAAGAATATTACTGAATGTTGGAAGTGCTCTTTGTTAAAATGCAATGTTAGAAGTATGAGTTATTAACTACAAGTGCATTTAATATGCTTCCTGTTAATGCTACAATATCTTTGCTTGAACTCTCTGTAGGTGGTTTAGTCACTGTGAAGTGTAATAATAAAAGATGTACATGCAGATTTAATATATCCTTGAACTCTCTATTTTTGGTATAATAATCAGGAAATCAGCACAACTATGCAATCTGAAATCAGCACAACTATTTCGAATTATTGATATCATTTTCTAGCAATCTGGAATACTTGCAGAATTCTTAGAATGGTTTAGGTAGCAGTAGTAGTTACAGAGCCAATAAGCAAGTACATTTTAGTTATAGCTTTGAATACAGGAAGTAATTCTGTGAGATTAAGCATTTGTTGGCATTAAGCATGTGTTAGCTGCATCTAAATGGAAATGTGACTGGAAATTGTTTATGGGATCGTCCCTTCTGTTAGAATATTTTTTAACTGCAAGTTTCTTCTATTTCATAACAACTATTTACACGATCATGTTTAACCTGTAGCTTGCCTGTTAGAAGCTTTAACCTGCAGCTTGCCTGTTAGAAGCTTTAACCTGCTGATCACAGTTGACAGTTCTGTAGTACTTAATTATATGCTACACAATTACTTGTTTGATATAGGTTGGTCACTGGGAGCATCAGTATGCATGACTACCTGTTTCAGTTTTTAATCTTTTGCAATTTTACTCTGAATTTTGTTTTGAGCGGAACTTGAAGACTTTGTCAATGCAACTGCAGGAATTGGAACTTAAAAGGATAAGGGACCAAGACTAGATGAGGTAGCATGCTGAGTTCGAGGTAAAATTGGAGCTTTTGTCATGATGGCTTCTGATGCTAGATGAAAATATGGATGTGCCATGATAACTATATGTTGTGCATGTTGTTGTGTGATGGTGAATGTGCCATTGTGGATCTATTGTGAGCATGTATGTGAGATCTTTGGGCTGTGTAATTTGCTTACATTATGTGTATCATGGGTTGTAACTTGTCTTGTAATAAGTGGGCTTAAATTTGGCAAATTTTGGTGGGCTGAATTTTTAGTATTGCTGAATGAGCTGGAATAAAAAAGTGAATCAGTGAAATAATTGGCCCAATTTAGGCCCATCTTTGAATTCTTTATGTCGTGATGACATCATCATTGCCATGTCAACTTCCACGTCAGTGTGCACGTAGGCAGCCACGTCATCGTCAACGAAGGCCATGTCATCGTCCATGTAGGTAGCCACGTCATTGTACACGTATGTAGCCACGTCATCGTCTATGTAGGCAGCCAGTGTGGAATGAAGCCACGTCAGCAGCCAGCGTGTCACCGAGCCACGTCACTAGCCAGCATGGCACCGAGCCACGTCAGCAGCCAGCATGGCACCGAGCCACGTCAGCTGCCAGCATGCACGGCACCACGTGGCAATCACTTGCATGGCAAAATCAGTGACGAAAGTCCTTAGTCATAGAAGACAAGCGGTTACGTGATGAAAAACGTGTTCGTCACGGAAAAGGAGCAGTTCTGTGACGAAATTGCCCGATTCATCACGGTGCGTCAAATGTGACGTGTGTTCTATGATGATTTTAACATCGTCATAAATTCGTCACAGAAGATTTTCAATGACGAATTTGGCATGTTCCGTGACGAAAGTGTTTTGTTATTGATGTGAACTTTTGTACTAGTGGCCGGCGCACTTCGGGCTCTCACCCCTACTCCTCCTACACCGCCGCGCCGCGGGCTCCGTGCCCTCCCCCTCCGTCCGCTCCTCCTCCCGGGCGACATCGAGCAGGAACTCCCTCCCCTTCTTTCCCTTTCCTCGCGGCGACGCGGGAATCTCCACTGGCCGGCGAAGCTCGGTGGCCCTCGATTCGTCGCGAGGAGCTCCAGCGGATCCACGCCCTGGAGCACGGCGGTGCTGCACCTCCAGCTCCGCTTCTCTCCTCCTCTCGCACCGCGCGGCGCTACCCCTCCTCTCCCCCGTGGTGGTTGGGGATGGTGCCTGAGTGCGCAGGTCTCGCGCATACCGTTGCTCCCGGACGACGCTGAATGTGGCGTCCGAGCGGAGGAACGGGATGATTGCGTCAGGTTTACCGTCTCCCGCTACGGAGAAAAAAATGTTAAAACCCCAAGCTACCGTCCACCGTGTCCCGTGGCGGTCATTTTACTACGCCCAGTGCGGAAAGCCTAAGTCCCTTTCTCAGCTCACTGTCAGAGGTGTGGGCTAATTCCAGGTGGTGCCGGTGGTCAGGTCCTACCTTGTCCTGTGGGGAGGTGTTTCAGTTGTGAGGTGTGTGTGGGTGGGTGTGTGTGTTTTGTGCGTCTGTGTGTGTTGTGTGTGTTTGTGTGAGTCTATGTTAGACTCTCTCTCTTTTATTAATAAAATGATACGCAGCTCTCCTGCGTGTTCAATTTTTTTTTCAAAACCACTAGTTATGCTTGAAACTAATTTAGCTTGAGTTTTTTTAAGTGAACGGAATCCGTCACTGTAACATCCCAGATTTTTCCGGAATGTTAATGTTTGCAAAAATGTGGATTTTCAAACAAATTTCCTGCTTGATGTGTTTTATCAGAATCATAAGACTATCTTCTCGTGCCCTTTCCAAATTCTTAGTTATAAATTTAATTAAAGTGCTTTGTGTGCTAAGGATAAATTCCATGTTAGTGTGATTTATTCCTTAATTGGATGTTTCTTGAATCTTTGAGTGTGGTTTATATTTCAAATCTAATTTCAAATATAAATCAAAAACTAATTAAACTAACTATCCTCCCTAACCTTCAGACCCGGCTAAACCATCTCTCGGGTCTTCACCTGCTAACTCAGTAGACCCGCCAACTTTTTTTGGCCTTCTAATCCTTCCCGGCCTAATCTCTTCAGAACTGCTCGGGAATTTATTAAAAGAATTACGGGAATATTTTTCTGACTCTTCGAATCAATTATTTGCAATTAATTCGATTTCGGGGAATAGACTATAATTCCTTGAATTAATTATCCGAGAGCTCATTTGAATTACGACGATGTTTTCCGGCTTCTCGAATTAATACCATGTTAATTGATTCGTTCCGGAAAAATAGTCTAAATTCATTTGCACAATTTCTATCTACGAAATAAATTGTCTATCAATTTATTCGCGGGCTTTATTTTGATTAGGCCCAAATATCCGAGCCCATCTAAAAGTCCACA
This sequence comes from Cenchrus fungigraminus, assembly GCA_036936925.1. Classification (NCBI taxonomy): domain Eukaryota; kingdom Viridiplantae; phylum Streptophyta; class Magnoliopsida; order Poales; family Poaceae; genus Cenchrus; species Cenchrus fungigraminus. The sequence continues at coordinate 109,401,491 of CM072779.1, forward strand.
TAATCCTAACCCTAACCATTTCCTTTAATACCCCTCACCTCTCCCTTTCTTCTCTCCTGACTTCTTCCTACCGCCGCCGCACCATGCTGCTCTGTTCTCTTCTCCCCTGTCTATCAGCAATCAGAGCTGCAGGCCTTTCTTTGCTCCTATATCCAATCGAAAGAACAAGCAACAACCTGCTGCAGTTCTCCCCAATCCAAGCACAGCCAGCAGATCCTCTATCTACCTCGAGTAAGCAAAGCTGCAGCAATCCACCAAGCACATCTCTTCTTTTCCCCAATCGGAAGAACAGGCAACAATCAATCCACGAGCATCAACTTGCCAATACAAGCTGCGGCCTTCTTTTTTCTCTTGTTGCAGCGATTCTCCTCCTCTTTTCCCCTTTGCGCCGCCTGGCAGCTTGCCCCATCCGCTCTCCACCACCACACGCTGCAGCCACTGCATCAGAAAAGAAAGGGAGGGCAGGGCCTGTCGGAGGCCGCCGGCCACGCTCGCCGCGCCACGCCGGAGCCGCCGGCCGTGTGGGGAGCGCCGTCCGGCTGCTGTGACGCCGTCCAGGACGAGCTGAAGCCGCCGCCGGGAGCGACGACGACAACCACGCCAACGACGCCGACCACCCCGACGCCGGACTGGGGCTGCTGCACATCAACGCCAAGGAGGGCGCGTGGGCCACGACATCGATGAAGATCGGCGTGCCGCTGTCCTCGACAAGGCCGTCCGCGAGCGGCTGCGTTGGACGTCTACGCCAAGCTGCTGCCTTGGACGCCCACAACATGTTCGACAAGATGCCGAGCTGGCCTGTCTCATCTTGTTGCGGCCCCACCATCCACCTGCCTCGCCGTGCCGTCGGCCGAGCCATAGGTGAGACACCCATCAAACCTGCTGCCTCTCAGTTTCAGAAAAACACGGCCGCTTCCACTTTGCTCACAACCTGTTCGGTGTTATGCCTAAGTTGTGAGGGGGTCACTGCATTGCTTCCTCTTCACCAAGCGCGACACCACGAAGACATGCTGCTGGTTGGAGTACCTCAAGCAGTCGGCCTACAATCCCCATGACGGCTGCAAGCTGAACCACAAGCTTCTCCCTTGGTCACCTGCAACCAGTTCGACACAATGCTCGATAGAGACAGCAAGCCCTTAGGTGAGCTCTTGTTCCTAACTTGCTGTCCCATGTGTGTGCTGGCCTTCGTGCCGAGGAATTGTGTTTCATGCGTTGCTGCTCCGCGCCGCCGCGCGACCGCCGACGCTTGTGTGCCGACCATCGGGTCGAGCCTTACGCTTGCAGGTGCCGCTGCTGTCGTCTGCGCGCGCGCCACCGCTTGACCGCCGTCCCTTTTCTTCCGCCGTCCTGTGTCGCCGTTGCCGAGGCACCGTTGTGGCCAAGCCGCTGGCTTGCTCACGCGCGCGCTCACACACAGGGGGGGCGAAGCCTCGCCTTTTGGCTTTCCTTGCACTTCACCACGCCTGTGCACGTCTCTGGCGCACCCACACGCAAGTGCCAGCACGCTGGCGACCATCCACACCGCCGCCCTGTTCCTTCCACTGTCGTGCGAGCCATGCCCTGGCCGGCCAAAAGCTGAGTCCTTTTTGCTACCCTAGGTGCATCCCTGTGACGCCTCGAGCCTCGCCTTTGCCTTATCCTGCCGATCGTCGCTAAACTCATCGCCGGCCAGCCGTTTCCTTCACAGAGTGCCTCTTGGGTATTTGCTCGAGCACCTTGTGAGCACGCCTGCCCAGACCGTGGGGTTTTGTTCCACACACCGGCACACATCCCCATGGCCACCTTGTTTTCTGCACAAACCTGTAGTGCTAGTTTTGTTAAACCACCAGCTGAACCCGTAGCACACCTATACAAGTCTTGCACAGGCTTTGAACCGGCACAACACAGTGTGCAGCCGTGAGGCAGATGCCCTTGTGGCATTTGATCGAGCTCCAATAAGTCATGTGTGTGCTATCTAACCTGCAACCAGCTTTTGATCGATCTGCTTGTGGCCTATCTTTTCCACATCAGAAAGCTACAGACAGTTGCAAATGCTAGCAGCTGCCATCTGTTAAGCTTCCAAGTCGACCTTCACTGCTGCGGCCGAGATGTGATCCTGAGTTGGCACTTTGCTCCGCTTGCCACCGCTGCGCGTGCGCCGACGCCCCTCTGAGAAACTGGCCTTCGCGCCAGGTTTTGAACTGCAGGTGCCGCTGCCTACAACGACGCGCGCTGCCGCTTGCTTGCTACTGGATCACGCTCTCACCCGCTCGTAGCACCATCGGTCTCTATTCTTTGTGTCACGACTGAACCTCGGCCAAAGATCATCCTATCTCTAGACCCCTATGCCCAGCTGCTGCCTTTCTTTTTCCTATCAATGCAGCTCTTTGTTCTCTTTGTCCTCTTCCAACGAAGCAAACCAGTTGCTGCTCTTCTTTCTCATGGTTGAGAACTCATCTTCCTCAAGCAGCAATCCACCAACAGCAGACAGTAGCAACAGCCACTGCCACCTCCCTGCTTTGCCATCCCACGCAAAACAGCAAGCTAGTAGCAGCAGCAACAATCTGTTCCACCCTGTGAAGCTGGCCAATTTATGTTCTTATGGTTTGGATGCACTCTAAAACTCACGTGCGTCCTAGCTTGTGGCCTTTCCGGCCCAAAATCATGAAGCTACAACTCCTTGCTAAAAGCTAGCCTGTTTGCTAGTGCTCAGTACATGTTTCAGTCTAAGCATGTACCTTAATCTTTCTTGTCTGAGCATTGCTCGCCGCCGAGCTATGTGCCGAGGCTCTAACCTATTCAACCGGTGAGCTGTAATGCTAACGGTGTGCAGTCCATAATCAAGCAAGCTGTAGCCTCTGTATGAGTTCCAGCAGCTCTATCACGAACATGCTACCTGTGGCCTTTCTGTTTCAACCTGTGAAGCTGCAGCCAGTACAGGAGCTAGCAAGGCTGAAACCGCTTGTGATTGGTTACATGCCATGGACTTGTAGCTTTAGCTATATTCCTGGATGTTCAGTTCCATCACGTGAGCATATTGTTGCTACAGACCTGTAGTGCTAACCTATGCTCAAATCGCATCTAAACAAGCAGTAGTTACTGTTTGTAATCCTAAGCCTTATGTGTGCTATCTAACCTTAGCTCTTTATCGATCTGGTGTGTGTTGCTCGCTAGCAGCAGCACTTGCCATTTTTCCGTGGAGCCTTAATCCGTGTACCTGGTGCCTGTTCTCAATCTTTCAAGTCTCTGCCATACCTTTTCGTCGCGGCTGTGCCTCGCCTTCGTTGTGCACACCGCGTGCGCTAACTAAACCATCCGCCATACCACGGATAAATCCGTCCTCGCCACATCCTTGTCGTGTTCCAGCTTAAGCCAAGTTAGCCAAGTACCCTCACCACATCACATCACTTCTAGCTGATCCATCGTGCACAATCTTTCTAATCTAATCAAAGAGGTCTGCGGGCTCACCGTTGAGACCCACTAACTTGTGAGACCGCTAACTGTCTAACCTAATCCCATCTGACATACGGAACCCACCGGATGACTTGTGGGGTTCGGTTGACCCTTGACCTTCCCCTTTGACTTGGTCAACAATGGTCGTTGACTAGTCAACTAAGCGTTGCAGACCAACCCAAAACCTAGCCTTTGGTTCTCTAACTTGCTGACTTATGTTTTCGGTACTTTATCGCAATTAATAAAACTCGTAAAATATTTTTTTATTTGAAAATCCATAATAAATTGAGTCTAGATTAGAAAAATATGAAATCAGTTTCCTTATTCTTTTAAAATCATGAAGCACCCGTTAGACTAGCTTTTGGAGTTGTTTGGTTCTTTATTGCTTCTCTTTAGAGTTTATTTGCAAGTAGCTCCGGTATTTATTTATATTTCTGAATCTAGGATTTCCCGGAGGTGAGGAGACGAGCCAGAAGATCAAGTACAACTACGGAAACTACGGCGACTACTTGCACACAGGTGTTCACGCCCGACCGACTTTGAAACTCCTATTAGGCATTGCTAATTAGTTGCTAGCGCTCTACTTTATGCATGATGATGGATATGTTGAACCTTGCACTGCCTTCTTTATTTACCCTGTCCTTGATTGCCCTATTACTACTACTATATATATATATATGCGTGTATATACGCTGAGCTTCGCTATGCATGTGTTTGGGATATGTGGTTAGATTCTTGGCGTGTGTGGGGAAAAACTGGCAGGAGAAGGCGTTTTTGGGTGACTTGGCGGGGGTGAGCTCAAGACAACACGATCTGGGATCGGGAGCCGGGGGTTCATCTTCTCGGGCGTTCCCTATTTCGTGCCTATGGCAAGCACAATATTTTCGGAGCACAGGTGTTGGGGTTTTGTGATACTTTGGAGGACAGGAGCTCGCCCCGGTCTGAAACCGAGTGAGTCGCTTTGTTTCATGGGACTTACGTACACACCACCTCGCCGAGAGTGGGTATAGGGCCGGGTCGACCCTGGCAAGTGCGATACCATACCTGCTAGTAGGATAGAGGGTATCAGTGAAAGGGAAGCGGGTGAGGGCCCCTTCCCTTTGCGGCGCTCCCCGTGTGGCCACACGGGGGCATGTTCACAGTTCCGGGGTGGTCTTCTGCGGGGGACCGCAGCTCTGCAGAGTAACTCCTAGGTGTTCGTCCGGTAGGGTGGGTTTAGTCGACTTGCTACCGACTGGGCTCCATCCCAAGTTGGGTACAGGTGTACACGCTCTGCAGAGTTTAGATCTATACGTATAGCCGCGTCCTCGGATATGGACATGCCCGTTGTTTACTCTGACTCTTACGTTTTGGGATTTTCACCTGCCCCTTATAGGATTGAGTGTGGTGACCCGTGGTTGCATTCGGGGAGAGGAGAGTTGCTCCCTCTACCTCGCGGATCCGGGTGCAATCATTGAGGTGCGAGGAGTGGGAGTTCTCGCACCGACCCTAGCTGGAGATAGGATTTGGAGGCGGTGATCTGGGTGACCAGGTGTATCCGATTGAGGATGAGAGACTTTGGTTGGTGGGATATGGAGATTTATTATTTATGCTTTTCTACTGCTGCATAGGAAAACCTGAGTCTACTCCTTGACTGCTTTTTATACCTTTAGCTTTAGGCCACTTAAAGCTTGCATACGGTTAGTGACGTGAACCTATCCCATTCCTTGGGGATAGTTTGTGAGTGTGCTGGATTGGACTTGGAGCGAAAGTCTATTTATGAAGAATCCATGGAGGAAGGGTTGCGTTGCTTCGCTCAAGGATGCCTGTGGTGAAGATTGAAGAGGAAGACTTGAAGCCTTAGCTACCGCTGCGTAGAGTTTCTACTTGTCGTTTAGCCCAAGGGGCTTGTACTTAAAATCGTATACCGAGCTGTATTCGGATGTAAATACCTTGTTTTGTACTCTGATTTCGTTGTATGAAAATGATATTATACTGTAATGAGTTCTGTACGTGATAACTACTGGTCCAGGGACTATCACAAGGGTACAGAGAGTCGGGTTTTCCTCACCGAAAACCCGGGTCGTTACAGTCACCTTCATATAATTTGCCATTTATTCAAGAACAGTACACGGTGCACCTATGCACACTTTAGTTACAACAGGAGCTGTAACTATATCAAATGATGACTGAGAGCAGGGATCTGCACTAGTCCTTATAGCTTGTCATATCACTTCCTGAATACTTCAAGCTTATTTCGGCTTGCTGTGTCTCAAGCAGAAGGATTTGAGCCTGTCAAGGCCATCTTGAAGAGAAGATGGTGCGATTGCGAAGGTGATACGGAGCCAATTCTTGTATCCCACAGCACATCCTGGACAAATTAGTTCTAACTGTAAGTTTTTAAAGTTCAGTAACCCATCATGCATCTGTGAGGATTGTACGTGGCAAAACCATCACCAATTCTTCCTTTGCAAGCTGGCAGCAGAAATCCATATCATCTTTGATGTCTTGCAGGCAGGACAGATCCAGTTTCACCTGTATCAAGCCAATGAAACATCACACCCAATTAGCAAATGCCATTAGCAAATAGAGCGTGTAGTGCTCAGTACTCACAGACCATTACAAACATAGAACCCTCAGGTTTGCTGGGGCAAGTGATGCAACTGATTCCCTTCAGCTTCTCCCAGCAAATATCCACAGTTTGCCTTAAAACCTCGACGGTTTTAGCAAAAAATTATTGCTTCGTGTTTTCGATGAGCTGTGGAATTGCTCCCTGACAGACAAGCAAAATTTATGTGAAGAATGGGTGCAGATTGTTGTACTTACCCTATACTCGAGTCTTTGTACCTTTCCTATACCCAAGTCTTTCTTTGGTGATTTATGTATTATCCCTGAAAGGAAAGAAATATGACAGGGCAGTTTCAGTCACCTGGACAAAAGTTACAGGATCACAGGAGATGTCAAGGTAACTCTTGATGCTGTCCACTACCCGAAAGGGGGGAAAAGATTATTAAGAATTATTTGAGTAAAATTTCTACGGCGTTTCAGGCTTCATATATATAATTCCAAAAATCTGAAAGCTGTTCCAGGCTATTTCATCTGAAATGTACTCTGTTTCAGCAACTGAACCATGGTTTTGCGAAACACGCTATTAGGGTCATTGGTTACTATCCAACCAAGTCTCCATCCAGGCACCACCCATCTCTTTGATATGGATCCCAGAGTGAGCACCGGCGCCACCGACCCAAACACGCCCATCGGCACAAATTTCCTCTCCCCAAATGTCAAGTGCGCATACACCTCGTCTGCTATCACAAAGAAGCCAAGCTTCTTTGCCGTCTCCGCAACCTAGACAGACAAAAAAAAGACCATTGACACAATAGCCAAACACTAACATTTTGTTCCCCAAAAACCAATCAATTTTTTTAGAAAAAGGAAATTATTTCCTGCCTCTGCAACAACACACAACAATCAGTTTGGAATACATATAAAGATCACCCATGAACTAGTAAAACTTGCCTTGGCCAAATGCTCATAGCTGTAGACATTGCCACAGGGGTTCCCCGGGTTGACGATGACCATGGCAACCGTGTTCCTATCTGCAAGCGTCTGCACTCCATCAAGGTCGACCTCCCAGCCTCTCTCTGGGACAAGGTCGAAGTACCGGGCCTCCATGCCGTTGAAGACGGCGCACGCCTTATAGAGCATGAAGCTTGGCCTTGGGACCAGGATGTTGGCGCCATGGCGAGCCAGGACGGAGCAGATGATCTCGATGGCCTGGGCGCAGCCGTTCGTGAGGTAGACGTCGTCGGCTGATAGCTCGTAGGGAAGGTCCCGTGACAGGTACTGCGATATAGATCTGGAATCATTCGACGTGAACTGAACTGTTAGTGTACAAATTCATAGGTTAAATCTTAGCAGAGATTAGGAAGTTTGAATCTTGAAGTTTGGGTGTGCCTGCTTACTGACCTCCGTGCCGGCTCGAGGCCGACGCCGGTGGCGTAAGAGTTGTACTCCCCGGACCGGAGCGCGCCGGCGACGGCGTCCACGGCCTCCAGCGCCGTTTGGAAGCACGGGAACGCCGACGGGTCGCCGTGCCCCAGCGGGATGACCGGCCGCACGCCTGCGCCACTGTCTACCACCATCCCGGCCAGCGGTGGGTCGGGGGGGGGGCTCCAGCCCCCCTACCACCCTGGATCCCATGGTAATACCTCCATTTTGAGGAAGAAATTTTGAGGAGAAAGAAGGAGAAAGAGGAAGAAGAAGGAGGGAGGAAGAAGAGGAGGAAGGAGAGCCCCCCTACAGCTCAGTCCTGGATTCGCCACTGATCCCGGCCTTTATCCTGCTCAGCACGGCGCGCACCGAGAGCTCCGTCACTCCGAGGAGGGCGTCCTTTGGAGCGAAGTTCCACGCGGCGGCAACGGCGACTCCATTGCCAGCGCCGCCGGTCTCCATCGGGGGCCGGCGGTCCTGTCTTTTGCCGGTTTGTGGCGCGGCGCGGGAGGAGAGAGTGAGCGGTAGAGGATGCCGATGGAGCGCGATTATGTCAATGTCTAGTTATAGTTCCGGTGAAGATTCTTAGTCAATAATACACGATTTAAAAAAACATAAATCATTCTTGTTTACTTGAAAATGACATGCCTATTGCCCCCTTGGTGCGTTTTAGACTGGCTTCAACAGAGTATCAAAAACATTTTTGTCTCTCCATTTTTGCCTATCCATTTTTGCTACTGTTCACGTGAGGCAAAATTGCAACCCCTCTCACCTCGAACACATATGAGCCACCACAGGAGAGCGAGAGGGAGGGCGGGTAGCTCCGCCGGCTTGAATCCCCGAGCCGCTCGATGCACCGCCGTCGGCCCGAGGCCCCTCGCCACAACGCCCGTCGAGTGAAGAGAGGGACGGGCGGGCGCTAGATGGGGAGGGAGGGAGGGCACCGTTGGGGGTGGGGCCTGTTGACACCAAAACTTAGTGCAGTGACCCAGATTTAACAAGTATTGGTAGAATCGGCAAAAGCCATCGGCGGTTGAAGACGTTGTCGGGGGCAGGGAGGCCGCCCGGGGAGGAGGGAGCTTCGAGCGTTGGGAGGAGGGGCGCAGGGAGCCAGGATGGGTGTTGGGCTGGCTGGCGGAGGGAGCGACGAGGGGTGCTGGTTGGGTGAGGGAAAGAATTAGAAAGCGCGCGTGCTCTGTGCCGCACCACCGGAGATCTGCGCGAGGGGAGCGGAGGAGAGAGGAGGGAGGGTGGAGCTCCGCCATCACCCCATCGTGCCCGTTCTGCCGCGACGTCGTCTCCTCCCGCACTTGCCGCTCCTCCACCGCCTCCGAGTCGCCATGGTCTCCGCGCCGCCGCGCCACCATGCTTCGCCATTAGTGCAACAAGGAGGTCGAGGGATCCGCCGCTCCCCCATGCTCGAGGTGTAGCTAGGATGGGAAATGCAATTGTTGTTGGATATCGTGATGAGAAGGAAACACAAGGCACTATTCATGCAAGGTGAAGGTGTATTTGCCTTAAAAAATTGGCTCTCTTTGTTGGAGTCGATCTTAGGAGCACACATACTACAGGCTTTGGGGTGGGGGTGTGTGTGGGTGGGGTGGGGGGGGGGTGGGAGTGGGGGGATGTGGGTAGAGGCAAATTTTTATTTTTTTCGAAAATAACTCCATAATATAACTGATGCCAATTTTAGGAATAACAAACTAACTGTAGAAGGAGAACAGGAAAACGAAAAAAAAACTTTTTAGACAATACTATCCATGGATCTGCAACTTGGGCCAATTTACATTGAAAGTTTGAGTTGGAGGCGGGTAAGGAATTTCATCCTCATGAAACCTAGTAAGCATAATAAGGATCGGCATTAACCTCAGCATATATGTGCAAAGAACTGTGCTAGTATTGGGCCAAGGGACGTTAGTATTGTGGGTGTGGACTATGGGCTGCTAGATAATAATGAAAACATGCGCATCAGGCTGTAGTAAGGGGTACATGCGTTCTGTTCTATATCCGATTCAAATTGTCATATAAATACTAAAATTCCTTTATGGACGGAGGGAAACCTTTCATAATTTTTAATTTGATGTATCTTATATTGTGCCATTGTGGGTGGAGCGAGTACATAATACTTTTTCACTGCATCTTATGAGAATTCAGTTTGTATTTATAACTTGTCTTTATATATGAACGGTGACATTACCACCAAATAAAAATGGCGTGTCTGCCAGTCGACCGGTCGTCGTGTTTCGAACTTACGATCGAGCGAGCACACGTAGTTCTCAGTGAGGAATTGCAGATTGGACACGTAGTCAAAGCCTCCGGGAATACGAGGAAGATGCCAATTTGGAGCTGCTGCATATCGATGGATGAAGATGTGACGCACGAGATCGAGAGAATCGCGCGGGCGATCACATGAGTCATGACGGATCGATACGCGTCTTAATTAATTTGAACGTTTGGTGACTGGCGCCAAAATTCTTGGCTTTGGTGACTAACCTAACTCCAAGTTTTTGCGCGAAACGCCCCTCGATCGGCTCCTATTCAATTTTTTCCCCACACAGGGAAATGATATGATCACGGATTCATGGGTTTGTATATACTATATACCATCTAGTTTAAAACTAATTTGGTGGGTTCCTGTATTTTAAACTAATAATAATTAGTTGCTGTGATGGCTAGCAAACGTGCTTCCTGCATGATTGCTGTGACAACCGAACAGCCAGCCGTTCTATTAATAAAATATTTAGGTTATTATTACTAGCTAGGGCCTAGGGCATCATCTGCTCATTTTCCTTAATCTATTAATAAAATCTTTAGGATAGGATATCGAATATTTAAGAACAATATATATTATTCAGAGATGAAAGTCACGATTATATCAAGGTTGAAACGCATGTTCTGGACTTGCAAATCAGATCAAATCGAGATTCCTTTTAACCTAATTAAATTCTTAAAAAAACTTGAGTGAGAATGCGCCCATATGCAAACTAAGGGGGTGTTTGGTTCCACCCCTAAAATTTAGTCCCTGTGACATAGAATGTTTTTATTACTAATTAGGGGTGTTAAGCATAAACTAATTACAAAAGTAATTTCATAGGTGAAGGCTACTTTGCGAGCGAGTTGAATCTGCTATTAAACCTAGTCAGTTCATGATTTGATAATGTGATGATACAATAAAATATGCTAATGATAAGTTAATTAGATTTAATAGCACGACCTCTGCAAATTAGTTGTACAAGTAGTTTATATCTAGTTTCACTAATTAGCATCCAGGTGACACCTTAAACTTTTTTTTTCGTCCAGCGGTGACACCTTGAACTTTAGGCAAGGGTCACCCTAGGTGACGCAAAGCCAAGCGGTCGGGGACAAAAACGTCTTGCGCGCTTTGCCAGCGTTGTGTGATGCGAACGAAGAACGATCACTTGTCTACTGTCTACACACACCCCTACAAAGCACGTACATCATTGCTGACGCTTGCGTGTGTCAGCGTGTGCCAAATCCACTCCGGGCATCATCGTCGTTTCTGTTGGAAAGCTGGAGCATACGCCATATCAGGGTCGGCATCTAAACTTTAGGTGTATGATTAAGGGCATGCTTGGTTGCACGCCACTGGTTGCCACACCACAGTTGTGGCTGCCACATTGATTTAGGCTGTTGTTTGGTTGGTTCTTAGCTTTAGGCACGCCATGGAGAAATTAACGTCTTCTAGCAGAGATTCTCACCGCAGTTGTGGCAGCCAAAACGCTCGCTACAGAAGTTTGGCGTCGCCACAGGTGGTGTGGCTAGTTAAGGCCGGGAACCAAGCAGGCCCTAATTGTTGCGTGTGTTATGTCTTCATAATTAACAATGAGCTCAAAACACACACGCATCTTTTTTTTAGTTTTTGATGATGATCCCAATGGTCTACATCTCCTTATTGACACTGCTATTTCTTTTCCCTCCTCTTAAATGAAATCTCTTATATGGTCATGCCACGTAAAAAAAATCTCATCCGTGTGGGCTTCATGCTCGGCGTAGGCAGCCCGAATGATATGGTCCAGCCCACCACATCTCAGCTGGCTGATATGGGTCTTTCTTGTTTACGCTGCCGATGACGTGGGTTCGTGCTGCATAGGCAGCTCGGATTGTTCTGGTAGAGGAGTCTTTGGTACATCCCTTTAATCCCAGTTCGGACTCCTATTCAATTTTTCCCCACACAAGCAAATGTTATGATCAGGGATTCATGAGTATGTATGTACGTGTGTGTCTACTCCCTCCGGTTCTACTTTAGAGGTCGTTCTGCGTTGGACTGCAGGTGCGAATAAGATGTCGTCGCGCGTGTGGAGAGGGTGTTTTGGACGCCGCTGCTTAAATGCGACGCGGCGATGCGCTTCGTTTCCACCGTCAAACGAACGCCGGACGCTTTAATTTCGCATCGCACACCTGGCCTTCCTCTCGCTCACGCGCCGCACGGCTTCTTCCTTGCGCCTCGCCTTCCTTCCTCGCCGCACACCTCCTTCCTTGTCGCTCGCCTCGCCATGGCGCCCAAGGACAATGACTGCACCTCTCCGCTCGCCGTGGCACCCAAGGACAACGACTCTGCCACTCCGCTTGCCGTGGCGCCCGACGACGATTCCTCCCCGCCGGACTCCGAGATCGCGCCGGACTCCATGGCGCCCAAGCTCGTCGCGCCTGACTTCGCATCCCAGGAGCTCGTGCCGGACTCCATGGCACCCAAGTTCGTTGCCCCTGACTCGAAGTGCCTGGAGCTTGTGCTGGACTCGGTGCCGGACTCGCCGGAGCTGGTGCCGGACTCGGTGCCGGACTCCATGGCACCCAAGCTCGTCGCTCCTGACTCGGAGTGCCTGGAGCTTGTGCCGGACTCCCTGCCGAACTCGCCGGAGGTGGTGCCGGACTCGGAGGTCATGCCGGATTCAGAGCTGTTGCCGCCAGGCGCTTTTGTTTGCGCTCGTTGTGATCTCGTTCATGAAGACCGTCAAGTGTGGGATCATGCGAAGGGGCACGGCCAGCGCGCGTGGACGAGCTTCTGCGAAAAAATGCGCGGCAGCAGGCACCTTCCTTCGCCACGACGCGCGCCCAGGCGACGAATGCGAAAAAACGAGCGCGGACGGGCGCCCAGACTGCAAACGCGAAACCCCAGCGCGGCACGACGCGCGCCCAGGCTAAAAACGCAAAAAAAACGACCACCACGACGCCAAACCAGCGGCAACACGACCCCTTGCACGCGCGGGCCACGTCCACAGTAGCATGCAAGCCCATGCGGCCATGCAAAAAAACCCCCAACGGCAAAAAAGATGCAGCAACAAGGATTCGAACCGCCGACGCCCACCCGACACTGCATTGGGATTAGTTGCACTAGCCAGCCGGTCGAGATGAGTTTGTTGATTTATGAGCACTCTTCACCGTATTTATTAGGGGTAAACATGAAAAAATTACCCGACATCTTGGTATGCGTAACCTTGTCTTAAACGACCTCTAAAGTAGAACCGGATGGAGTATATATATATATACTGTATATATATAAGGATGTGGCTAATTTACAGCTGCCTGTAAATAAGCTAACGTACAGCCTCCTCCTTTTCTGGAAAGGAGACAAATCTTGTACAACTACTATTCCTTTTATAGTAAAAAAGTGTCATCAATCAAGTCTGCTGGTTGACGCAGATGAATGAATGCAGCATGCATATTTTGATCTCGCCAGAACTTGCCCGAAGAACTCCACAGATATAATTGTGCATCACTAAGCAAATAATTATAGACAGGCAAAACTGCAAATTATTATACGAGCAAAACTGCACACCGACACACGCTATCAATATTCAGCATGACCTTCAATTCCTACTGTACTACTTAATTTACAGTGTTGCCTGACAAATACTAATTTACATGCTATCAATATTCAGCATGACCTTCAATTCCTACAATACTACTTACTTTACAGTGTTGCCTGACAAATACTAATTTACATTGCTGCATCATCTTACACCTGCACAAAAAGTTAGAACATATATTTCCAGTATGAATGAACACGAATTTGCTTCCTTGCTTGACCTATGAGCTGAAGAACTAGCTTCTGCCACAAAAGGAAAAGTAATAAGCATATTAGTTAAAAGGTGTAGCCACATTATTATGAACTCGCAAACAACATAGAATAACTATGCAAGCAAGTAAGAAAATCACTTCAGAATGTACAAATACCAACCAAAATATATAGATACGTGCACAGACTCACAGGTTCTTGCCGCCCATCATGCCAAAAGATCACCCTCACAGATTTATGATCTAAAAACAGGCGGAACTGGATCTAGAAAAGGAAAAAAGTACAGCGACATGCAACTCCCTAGCAACCACAAATACTCCCTCTGTTCTCATATACTTGACGTCCGGTAGTTCAAATTTATGCTATCCGGCGTCAAGTAAAAAAGAATGGAGGTAGTACAACACAAAAGACAGTTAAGATGGTTTTGCCTGGATGATTTCAATGATATGTACCACCCCATCACCTACTCCTGAGTTAGTAAACTGTCTGCAACAAAAATGGTGTAAATTGAGTTAGTAAACACAAAAAAGTTCAGTGATAGCATCGTGCTGCAAAAAGAGAAGTGTAATGTTGAAAAATGCCAATTTTAGAGCATAGCAGTGGAACAAGCATTTATCAATCTTAGAGCATTCACATCGTTAGTTCTCTCAAAGGCATCAACCTTTTCACGTTGACAGTAGCATAGCATCACATTTAGTCTAAGCACTGCCATTCATACTTGATTGGACAACCAATAATGAAAAGGAGCTCCAAATAGACGGTTGCTAACATCATTATGATGTGGATTCAACACAGGGACGTTCATACATGTGTATGGTTTTTTCTCTTAATTGAGTTGCTTTTTGGAATTAGCTAAATTAGTGGCAGATTAGTGCTAATTTGAAAATCGGAGAATGCTAAGTTGTAGTTCAATGGCAAGCACCCGCTAAATATATCGCCTAACTCCACTTGATGTACTCTGGGCAGTCTAGAAAGTCAAAAAAAAATAGCACTCTGGAAAGTCTAATTGCTCTATAAGTCAAATAGTAGTCTGGAAAGTCACATCTAATTGCCAAGCAACAAAATAAACAACCTAGCTAGCTGTAAAATGAATGTTGACACCTGACTATTGCAGCTAAAACTAGCAACCACAATAAAATCTCTTAGCTAACTATATAAGGCACACAGACAGGTGAATGCACCGATTGATCAGCTTATTGACACAAACACAATGCAAAAGGGAACCACAAGTGGAAAGCATGTTCCACTTGTGTAACAAACTAAGCAGTTCAATAGTAGAAAGAACCAGCCCAACATAACATTGTCCTGTTTGTGTGCAGCTAACGTCTAGTTAAACACCAAATCCAAATCCAAATAAAATAGCAGTAGAACTTTTGCTACTTGCAAGATGTCCTGCACTGGAAGCAGAAATTACAAGTACCACGACTTTTTCCTAACCTATAGATCTAATAAATTCAACACTAAAATGCTCCCAACATAAGCAACCTAAAACATTCTAAAAAACAACCTAATATATATGCACACAGAAACCAAGCTAGTTTGCTTAGGTTCTGTACTCAGTTATTCACTAAACTAGTGCACCCTACTTTGTACTTCACAGTTTAATGTGCATGAAAGAGACACTTCCATATAAATGATTATTCATGTTATTAACATCTGAAATCTTGCTGAAGGGCTAAGTTGCTTGTTGGTAATCATGTCATTGCTTATCTAAAATAATAGGATTGCCTAAATCAGATCTTATTATTGCCTAAATCAGGAAAAGAGGAACGAAGATGGAAAAAGGAGCTAGAGAGCACACTGCAACACAGGGTGGACGGCAGCACGGCCAGCCTTAGGGGTCACCTCACCGTCGCGGGTTCTCTCGTCGGTGGCCGCTGCCGTGCATGGTCGGAGGGGGCGCCTCCGTGTGCGAACTCGCCAGGGCTGCCGCCGCGCGCCCTGGCATAGAAGTCCTCAGCGGGCGGGTTGTTGTTGAGGTAGCCGCGCCGCAGGCCCTCGCCGGGATCCGCCTCCATGGGGAGGCCGGGGGGCCGCCGCTGCACGGGTGCAGATGGCCCTCGCCGGGATCTCCACCGCGCGCCCTCGCTGTGGGCCTCCGCTGCGCGGTCGCCGCCACGCGAAACCTTTCCAGAGCCGCTGCGCGCAACCTCGCCAGGGCCGCCGCCGCACGCCATCGCTGCGTGGATGTCGTCATTCCCCTCTCCGCATCTGACTACGCATCCGGGGGAGATAAAAGATGAGAGAGAGAAGGGGATCGGGGGAATGAGGGAGATGGTAGGGAGTGGGACCGGCGCACTGGAAAACGAATGGTTGGGAGCACCGCATGCGAGCGTGACCGCGTGAGGGGTGTAGGGCCGGCTGTGATTAGTTGGAAATTGCAGCCGGTTAGGAAGTAGTCTTTACGTTACTGAAAAATAATTAGCATGATAAGTAGTAAAATGAAAAAAAACATCAAATCAATTAGCATGTATCACATAATAAGAAAAGCAAGCACATAGAGAGTAATTGGAAGATAAAGCACTAGCTTGCATTGCTAATAATCAACAATCACTCAATAAAAAGGGTCCTAAAAGTTGCTTGGCTCTTGCATTGTTTTGCTCAATTCATAACAAAAAATTGCATGATGCCACCTATATAATTGCTTATGAAACTGTGTACTGGTTGTACAGAAAGAAAATAAAATGGCACGAATAGTTTAAGATCAAAATATCATACTCTAGTTTTTTAGGGTGAGTGAATCATGCTCAAGCCATCTTTGTGATACTTTTGGTATAAAGCTAATCAGAGCTATTGTGCAGCAAAGTTCGTAATAGGGAGTGCTCAGTACAGATGCATAAACAAAATTGAATCACTATTTACTAAAAACAACACCACATATACCTAATAAGCAAAGCTACACCTCATGTGCTGCTTACCTGTATGAACTGAAATACAAAAACAACACAAGTGGGTGAAAACCAAATCAGAGAAATAACTCACTGAGCTGCAGAGATTAGAGAAAGTCTGAGGCTCCTCTGAAAGAGGAAAAGGAAAGTATAGATGAGTGAAAAAATAGCAACTGCAATTAATATCGGGATTAAGATATCACCATGGCTGATTACATTTAGTAATGGAAGTATAAATTGCCAGAAGAACCTAGCAGAACAATATTTTTTGTCTAATATAGAATGGATGCAGAACATATACTCATAGTCTTGCTGATTCAGAACCATATTATTGCCTACTAAAGTATATTGGTTCGCCTACCTTAGTAGCATATTTTTCCTAAAGAATTACATTATTTTATAAACATGGTTCAATGTAAAAAATTAGTAGTGAACAACAACTAAATTGGTTAAATCTAAATGCTAAGTTGCTGAGTCAATTGGTATAGTTTATTTTCTTTCTTTCGGTTGCAATGCCCATTATTCACTAACTTTGATAGATGAAAACTATGATGGCCTACCAGATTCAGTCTAGCATATGACTAACATGAATATTAATTGTTGTTCAACAAGCAGAGAAAAAAGGATGGTGGTGTTTTACTAGACTCTTTCACTAAACTCAGACTACATCCTCTTGTGTCACCATAGACTAACAGTGTAATGCAAATGACTGTACAACCTTGGTTAATTAACCCAAAGCACATCTCAAACTATCAACTATATATACCACCCAATGCCAACTTAATGGAAACTTAACACCAGCATATGAACTCAGACCTGATTTCAGATTCTAAACTACTTGATTGATTCAATTCCAATCCCATCTCAAATCCTAAACTGTGGCAAAAGAATTCTTGACCAAATGTACTAGAATCTAATCAGTTTGCTTAAGTTCCAAATTTACTAAACTAGTGCACCCTACTTTGTTAGTTTATTAACCATCTTATTGTAGAGCAGCACAAATCAGAGCAGTCAGATCAAAAATCAAATTGGGGGAAATTAGTATGATATTATGGGAACCAAATCTAACCCAGTTGGAGAGAAATGTACGTGACAGCTAGCAGCAGTAGGGGCAACAATATGCTCGACGAGATCTCCATGGAACCCAATGGGGCTGAGCATCTGGTTGCAGCTTCTACCGCTGCTCTCTTCGACATCTGCCTGGAGGATATCCCCAAACCTTGCTAAAATTGGTAGCGCGAAGACTGTCTCCGACTCTCCGCTGCAGCGGCACCACCAAGGGAGATCTGCGCAATGCGACGTAGGGTGCATGTCTGGTGCTGCTCCTTCACTGAGGTGCCGCGCGGGCTTCCGCAGGGAATTTCATGAATTTAAAAATGTTGGACCAAAATGAACCAAAAAAGATTTTAAAAAGGGAATTTCATGAATCAGAATATTGCTGGTTTGCTAGTAAAAAATTGATGTACTCTATATTAAGTTGGTAGATATGATGATCTACACTACCTAAATGAAACAAAAAATGATAAAGAAAAGGAATTTCGTGAATCAGGAATATTGCTGGTTTATTAGTAAAAAAGTGATGTACTTTATATATTAAGTTGATAGATATGATGATCTATATTGCCTAAATGAACCCAAAAAGATAAAAAAATAATTTCGTGAATCAGAATATTGCCGGTTTGCTAGTAAAAAATTGATGTTCTCCATAGATTAAGCTGGTAGATATGATGATCTAAACTGCCTAAATGAACCAATAAAGATTAAAAAAAGAATTCACATCCAACTAGATTCAAAAGGCACCCGCAAAAGGCACAACTAGATCAGTTATGAGCAAAGAAAATGGAGTATCCTCCCACGGAATTGAATTGAGAGGAGGAAAAGCGGTGAAGTGGTATTACCTTTAGAATACAAAGGACCTCGTTGACATCATCCCTATGAGCCTACGGCAGAGACCCTTGCAGTAAATGAGGCGCGAGGTAGATATTGCTCCGGACTCCAAGCTGCATACACATGTGGATCACCATAGTGTTGAAGATGAAAAACCTCTTGTGAAAGGATATTGCTCCGGACAGTTCCTCACCAGATTAAAGTCGTCAAGGATCTGCTAGCACAAGATTGTAGAAGTGAAGCATGAAAAGTGTTTTGCCAACAGCTCCAACAGTTCTTGAACTTGTACTTGTATCTTGCTCAAAGTGGTGGATGACAGTAAACCAGATCGCAGCACTGAATATCATCACAGCAGCATCCAATAGAGTTGCTTCACTACTAATCACAAAATTGTTTGCCACTGGACACTGAACTGTGTTGGTCTTGAGATTCACCATTACCACGATATAAGTGGAAGAACCCCGTAATGTAGAATCTTTGGAAGGCTTAAATGCATATGGCCAATGAAGTAAACCCCATGCTAGTTTCCTGAAGAACCCACTGATTGCCAATGCACTTGCAAGGAACTCACTATGCTGATTGCCATCATGCCTACTGAACTCACAATTGAGACTGCACTTGCTTGTTCAGTGAATCAATATCCTTGACAGGGATGCTTTCCAATTCACAACCACATCATAGTAACCACCATTGTTCAGTTGTAGAAGATCACTAGATATTCCTGTGTGGCCTTGAACCTTCCCATGGAGACTACCCAGACTAGCAATAAATTCCAGAATACCCTTCAGAGTAGCTAGTAGTGCTGAAACTGACAAGTGACAGTAAGGAATTGTCATCTGAGACACCACCAATTCATCCATCCAAAAATTACCCTGACTTTGGATGTGAAACAAATTGAAAGAACCCTCATCTAAGAGACACTGAAACAGATTAACTGGTAGTTTTCTTGTTGCTGGCCAACAGACTTTGAACTGTATAGACATTTCACTGAACCCCAAAGCCTGAATTCGTGTTGCACAATCACCGAATACCCTTGACAGAAAAGGCCACTGAATTAACATGGCAAAACCACTGTAGGATGGCCAAGTAAACGTGTGCTGCACAGTAGCCCAATCACAATTGACTAGTAGCCAAAAGTTGAAGTATATCTCAATGGTTTCATGAAGCGAAATGTCACAAGCCAGTGGAGGAGTTGAACATGGGGACCATTGCTGTGCAGTAACCCGATTACCATTGAATGACAGACATAGCAAAAAACATATCTGAGTAGCAGAATCATCATTGCAAATATCATCTGCTAAACTGACCAATGACCATGGTGGCTTGGGTGGAATGCAAACTTGCCCATCAACACAAGCACCAATAAATGATTGACATGATCTTGGAATTGTACCAGTGAGCCAAGTCTGACAGAACAGCAAAGAAAGAGGCCATGGTGGTCTTTGTTTAACAACATCCTGATCATAACAGAGTGATATGCCTATACTGAGTTCCAACTTAATTATGACAGGAAGCAGTGTTTTCTTAATTTGTAGAGTTGATGGCCAATGTTCTATGCTCTCCAACACCATCTGGTAACCATGACCATATGTGGCAACACACAACTGACCAATACCACTTGAGAGAGATGGGTAAAATGCAGAGATGTACCTTCTCAGCAAGTGCTTCTAACAGCTCACCAGCAGGGCGCATCGGTCGGGAGGCAGTGAAGGAGGAAGCAGCCAACGGCGACCGTCGGACATGGACGACCGTTGGAGGACCTGCACGGTGAGGGAGAAGGTGAAGCGAGTAGCGGAATGGATGTAAAGCGACGTAGGGAAGCCACTGGTGCGACGAATCGATGAAGGACTCACTGGTGGTGGCGGATCGACGACAACGACGGAGGTTCATGGCGGCGGCCGGTGGATAGGGAGTGACGCGGGCAGCTCGACACATTGGAGGAGAAGCTGCGGGGCGGTGTGGAGAAGCTTCTAGTACGGGGCATCGAGCGGAGGCGCGTCGTGGGTGGCGAATCGCCGGCAATGGCGGCGTGCTCGGAGAGGTGGTGGCCGGATCGGGGAAGAATGGAGCTAGGGTTTGGAGGGAGGGCACCGCCGCCGCGCGCCCTGGGGGCTGCCGCCACGAGATCCCCGCCTGGAGCCGTGGCCGCATTCCCTCGCCGAGGGGCCGTCGGCGCGTGCACCGCGCCCCCATGCCCACGGGTGACGATAAGGAGAGAGAGGGATAGCCAGAGTGGAGAGGTGAGGCCGTGAGGGAGATGCCCGGGTGGGACTGCGAGAGAGCCGAGAGAGGATAAGACTGTGCTATTGGGCAAAGAAACAACCGGTTGTTAGGAAGTCATTACCTATATATAATACACATGGGTGCATTACGTATACTGAATGCACCGAGGCCAATCGGCTCCCGTCCATGCGCGACCGACTTCTCCTTCCCGTGCGTCAGGCCCGCACCTACACGCGCGCACCTCAATCGGGTTCGTTAAAAGCTACTCGCCTTTCCTCGCACGAGAGCATTTCAGGCATTGCTGGCTCCTCCTCTGCTCGACACATCGTTCGTAACCCGCGCGGGCGCTCGGCGCGCGAGAGCGCAGCAAATGGAGACTCTTCATGTGGTGGCCCCCACCTTATCCCTTCCACACCCTCTTCTCTCTCCTCCCACCGTCCCGCGCCGCTGCCGTCATCTCCGCGGCCCACCATCCCTCCCCGCCTCCATAGCCATGCGGAGACGGATCCGGCCTCCCCACGTCATGCCGTGGCCGGCCGGGGGGGGCGCGTCGGCTGCACCGTGCGCTGCTGCTGCCTCCCCACGCGACTCCGCCCTGCTAGACCCGCGCTTCCACCCGCCCCGCTGGAAGGTGGATCTGGTCGTCCGCGCCGTGCCGTGGCCTGACGGAAGGTGCGTCGTCCGCGTCGCGCGCCACCGCTGCCTCCCTGCGCGACCGCGCCCTGCTGGAGCAGCGCTTCTACCCGCGCCGGTGGATCCTCTTCCTGGAGGGCTTCGGTCGGTGCCCGGGCCACCGCACGGACGGTGGCCACGCCCGTTTCTTCGACCTCTCCGCCGCCGGCGATGATGCCTTCGTCTGCGTCCTCCTCCCGGAGGTCAAGAACCCCTGCATCCTCGACTCACCCGTCGGCTTCCTCCGCCTGCAGCGCGATGGGACACCGCCTTCCGCCTCCTCCACCCCTTCACCAGCAACGTCGCTGACTTCCCAGACATGGATTGCCTCCCCCACTAGCTGCACGAATTGGAGTTCGAGCTCACCGTCGTGGTTTCAGGTAAGCAGTGCAGCTACAGGTGGTTTCATCAAAGAAAAGTGAAGAAGAGCAGTGCACCGTCGTGGTTGCATCCTCGACTCACCCGTCGGTTTCCTCCACCTGCAGCGCGATGGGACACCGCCTTCCGCCTCCTCCACCCCTTCACCAGCAACGTCGCTGACTTCCCAGACATGGATTGCCTCCCCCACCAGCTGCACGAACTGGAGTTCGAGCTCACCGTCGTGGTTTCAGGTAAGCAGTGCAGCTACAGGTAGTTTCATCAAAGAAAAGTTAAGAAGAGCAGTATCATTGAGGTATGGATCCTGACCAGATCTAACTGTATTTCCCAAATTAAGGTGACCAGTAAATCAAAGATTCATATTTGTTGTTGAAACCATGTCCACTGAGACCGCCGCTTCTAGCATAATCATGTAAAGAATTACTTCTATGTTACTCATTTCTGAGATGATCATGTAGTTCGATTTATTTTACCCTTCAAATCCCTTTCTTTTTTTTGGGAACATGTCTGTTCATTCTTCTATTTTTGCGAAGATGGTATATACATATTGCAAGCATGCAAATGTGAAATCCCTGATCGAGGTCTCTGTTTTCTCCAGCACTTCAGCAAGCTGGGGGATCCGCCTGCCAGTTTCTGCCATGATGTTCATGATGCCGTAGTTCGATTGATTTTACCCTTCAAATCCCTTCCCTTTTTTTGGGAACATGAATGTTCATTCTTCTATTTTTGCGAAGATTGTATATACATATTGCAAGCATGCAAATGTGAAATCCCTGATCGAGGTCTCTGTTTTCTCCAGCACTTCAGCAAGCTAGGGGATCCGCCTGCCAGTTTCTGCCATGATGTTCATGATGCAGTGGACTGAGGACGTGCAGTCCTATCGCTTCCTGGGAGGGTGCATACCACTGGTAAAATGTTCAGCTGATTCTGACTTCTTCCATTACGTTGCACATTCACAATTCAATCATAGCCACATATGTGATATCTTGTCAGAGAACCACTGATTTTTGAAAAGAGAAGTGCGAGGTGTCCCAGACATCGATTGCCTCCCCCAGCAACTGCACGAAACCACCGTCGGCGGTAAGCAGCCTGCAGCCCATTTGTTCACCTGGCATCCTCCTGTCGCATGAGCATAGAATCAGTACTTTTGTTCAATCTACATCTGGCTCATGTAAAAGTTGTGTCATACTGAACTTCTGTAGGTAGTGGCGGAGCTGTTGACTGCATCTTACCTGAATTTGCCTGTTAGTTTCCTTGCTCCTGCCGAAAGTTCCTAATTTCCGAATTTGCTCAGTTGAAATGAATCTAAACTGTATTTGTGTTGGACTTTTTTTGAAGATTGTAGGAATATGAAGTCAGCAGCAAAAGTGTCAGCTACAATATGTTAAACTGTGGGCTCCATCTAATTTGCAAAGGTGAGGTCAAAAATCGTAGTGGATCCATCTGTTTTTTCAGAGAGAATAGCTCCATGTAATTTGGGCTTGATGAGTAACCTATTTTGCAGAGACATTCTATAATGAGATTTACTTACACTGTCAAGATCATTGAAATTAATATTTGATGATAAGATCAGTGGTCATTAAGAGTGATTTGCTTGGACTCATAGCAGAGAACTAACTTCTTAATCAAAATTAGGTGAACGAAGATTAGTTAGGACTGTTTGCTACAATTGAGGTATTTTCACTTTCTTTTTTATGCAAAGTTAACAGAAAATGTCAGATACCAGATCTTTTCCCCTTATGCAGACTAAATCCGAGTGATTGGATTAGTTATATATTTGAACATAGTTCTGGTAGTGGAGAAATGGACACAAATTTCAAGATTGTTGTATGTTTCTATAAATTTTCCACATTCCATTTCTCTTCATTTGCATAGTATGTGGAGAGCTAAAAAGGAAGTGCAGGCATAATTTTTGGTCTTGTCAGCTTACTTTTATATTACTCAAATCTTGTCATGGCCCTTCTTCTATCCAATCAGCCATGTACCAACTAAAAAGCACATGCCTGTATATCATGTTTAAATCTAATTAAAATTTGTACATGTGGGTACTGTAAGCTGCCACCGAGGAGCTCATGGGATAATTGTAACCAAATCTCTCATATTGTAAGTTGTGAAAGAGTGCTAGCTCATTTATTTCTATTGTTGGCCATGTCATTTTGTCTATGATAATACCATGATAGGGCGCGCAAGGCGCACCGAATGTTCGAGACATGGCATATGGATGTTTAGATTACTTTTTTTCTTCTATTGTTTATCCGGCATTACTTTGACACTGAACTTTTGCCACTGAAGCTTACTTTTTCCTGAAGTTTACAAACTATAGTTACTGATTCTAAGGTCGCTTCCAGATGCAAGGAAAAGGATCCAATGGTGTTGTCTGCTACTGGATGGAGTCTGAAGTTATTGCTGTAGCACGGTGCCAAGGTGGGATCAGTTTCTCTGTTTGGCACAACCCTTTTCAACGTTTTGCTTTGATGTGTTGCATTTGTGTGTTGACCAGAAGACCTTGGGTTGCAAGTGATAGGAAGCTAACATACTTTCCTGTTCGGAATATCCACTACTAACCTACTTGATTAGGGTAGCGCAATCTTTGTCAAATTCTCTTAGCTACATTACTCGCATATGTTCAGTTCACTATAATTTGCATTTCACTTCTGTCCTGAAAAGAGAGTGCTAGGTTCAAGGAAGAACCCTGGAAACATAAATAAACACTTCAACGTTGTGGTGCTCCTGGATGACTTGCACAGCTGCTCCCCTTCTCTACATTTACAACTCATGTTACATTAGTTAGAGAAGAGTACAAAGAAGGTTGTGTGCCATGCTGCTTACAATAGAAACTGTACTTAAAAAAAAAACTACCACCACTAATGCCTGTGTCATTCTACCAACTAGAGAGCAAATTACAGCATGACTGATGAGTTCATCTATGATATTTAATTATAATTTTTCCTCCATACTTTGTTTGCTTCTCTGGTACCTATGAGTATCGACTTATTAACAAGTGTTATTTGTGGCCTCTCTTCACTAAGATGCTCACCTGGTATTTTCTATTTCGGCTTCATCGTTCCATTATTTTCTTTTTACCAAACAATACGGTTACCTACACCAGCTCCTAATCTCATCAAGTGACAAAACTGATACTTAATTACATCCATTTTAGAATCTGAGGAGAAATGCAATCAGGTTTGCTGCTTATAGCCTATACAACCACATGATGAAGGATTGAAGGTCTGGTGTTCCTTAACCTGTTACTGTTCTCAATGCCATCTACATGAATTGTTCTTTTAGGGTGATTGATTGATTGGGAAGCACTGAATTGAGGTCATGATAGGGCGCGCCTCTAGGTGTAGTTTCTATGACAAACAAGTTATTTAATCATGTAGAGAATTACACTTATGTTAGTTTGTTACTCAGTTCTTCTTGTTCTCTGTAGAAAAATATTGGAACACTTACACTCATGTTGAAGACTATCGAGGGACACCAAAATTGTAGTCTTCACTTGCTATTTACTTATGTAATATTGCTTTCTCCTTTAGGAAGAACTGAGATTTCATATTGTTTGGTTCGTAATATTAGATGTTCATGCAAACTGATATGTGCTCATGATAGGGCGCGCAAAGCGCGCTTAATGTTCTAGTTAGTCTAATCGACTCCACCCGTCCACCGCATCAAACCAACCCATGACTGGCCCACATAACCTTATCACTTAGCAGCTTCTCCATCCCATTCTTCTCCTTCTCTCCCGATCCAGTGATCCAGATCACAGGTTGAAGATCCCTCTCCGCGTGCACCAGGGAGGCACGAGGACGGCGGCGCGTTCCCACGTACGCGGCAGGAAGGTGCAGCATCGGCAAATCAAGTCCTCCAGCAGCGCGCGGCGAGCCTGGACGCACGCGCGATGGGGAGCGGCGGCGCTCGAGCCATCGAGGGCAACGTCCCCAGCAGGGAGCGGCGGCTCCAGGCCAAGGCGAGCTCGACCCGCTGAGGGTGGCGGGCCGCGGCACCGGGGCAAGCCTCGCCAGGGAGTAGCGCTGGCGGCGCCCTGCCGTGCCGCCATGCGTCGAGGACTCCGCGTGCGCGTGGAGGAGATCCGTGCTGGTCCTCTACCAGTCGAGCAGAGAGGAGATTCGTGCCGGTCACGTCTTCTGTTGTTGGTGAGTAATCCCCTGATTGTTAGCCTCCCTTTTCATTGGTTTTGCTCGCAATCGATTTCCAGAATTGCAAGTATTTTCCTCGAGTGGACTCGATTCATTCTATGGTGTGGATTTGTGTGTGCGCACGCTGTGTGTGGTGGTGCCACACTACCACTCGGTTAATTGAATCCAATCCGTCCCCGTCCATGGCCCCATCAGGTTCTGGAATTCGTGCGGTTTACTCTTTCACCTTTTATCCACTTTACCTTGTTCCAAGTAGGTAAACGAACTGTGTTGATTTGTCTCACCTTTGCAGCAAAGTAATAGAGGGAATGCCACTCATTTTTATTAGTATATTGGATTCAATTTTCTCTCGTTCATGGGATGCTAGTGAGGTAGGATATGTAACAGCAGAGCAATTGTTTGATTTTCTCTTTCGTGCTTGTCGTTTCTCCAAGCAACTGAATTTTTCTGGGTTTTTTTGTTTGTATGGCATGCATTGTTTCGGGCAATAGTAAATTGTTATGCAGCAGTGGAGCATTCTAGAAAATCATTGCGAGGTTACTAATTATTAGATAATTACTAATTGTATATATAGTGTAAAAGTTAATCATGTCACTGAATGGTTGTTGCATGTGTGCGGGTTCACCTAGTGTAGTTATAATTGTGGGTAATACTAGTTGTAATCAGGCTACTTTCCATCATTGCAATTGAAGGGGACCCAACTGCTCTAATTGTAAGTCGATTAGTACCCCAGGCTCCTAGTTGTAATTGTGATGACATGTGTAATTAGCTAATTATCTCAATTGTAATTTTTATATTGTGGTAGTTGTAATTGGAGGTCTCCCTAATTGTTTTGGCTTTCTAGTGTAGTTGTAACTCGACTATTATGGTTCTAGTTGTAACTGGAGGACCCAACTAGTTCCGACTCGACTAGTTGCAGATGCTCTAGTTGTAACTAGATTAGTGTCCTAGTTGCAATTTGTGGTGACATGTACATGATTTACTAGTACAGTTAGAACAAGTTATAATAGATTATGCCCTATATCCAATTGGATTACCCAACCAGTTGCAAAGTGCTCTAGTTGTAACTAGATTATTGCTCTGGTTGTAACTAAATATTTTTCTGGTTGCAATTGTGATGGGTCTGCGTGGCTTGCTAATTTAGTTGCCTTCGTTGCAACTAAGTTATTATCCTAAGGTGCAATTGGTTGATCTGACTAGTTGCAATTACTGCAGTTGTAACTCAGCATGGTCCGACATTTGATGAGTGAGAACTACTTTTGGTAAGGTTTTCAACCGGTTGTCTACCATATATATGGTAGTAATTGTTTTAGTAATTTTGTTGCAACTAGCCTATGGCACCAGTGGCAATTTGGTTCACTTTGTCAATCCACACATTCATGTGTTGTAACTGTTCCATATAAACAGCAGTAATTGGTTTATATTTATTGTTGCAACTAGACCATCACATCATTGGCAATTCATTTTACTTTCACCAGTGCAAATGATTTGGACATGTGCGGTGCAGCGAGGCACTCAAAGATCCCGGCGCTGTTAATGATCCATGCACGTATGCTTTCCGCACTATCAAACTGATATATCATTTTTCTTGAACCAATAACTGAAAATTGGTTTCATAAATCTAAAATTTTGAAGAAAAGACGTGACATTTACATACTGATCAGGATTACTTCAGATGTGTTATTTCCACTATTTTTTTTTTGTCTCAATTGCAGTTGGCTTCAATTTGAGATGACTCTTGGTCTCACGCAACAACTCTCTTTTTCCCTGTGTTCCTGATAACGACAGTCAACTAATGACATCAACTAGTTCCTCTGCATGCACTAGCCACTACTACCCTTCCCTTCTTTATCACTCACTCTGCTGTCACTGCCCATGCCAGCCAGTCAGCCACCATGACTCGACGAGAGACGCCGAGACGGTTACTTAACCGGCCGGACAAAAAAAGGCTTGACGCCTCTCCTCTCCATGATTCTCTTCCGGCGTAACTTTCTTTTGGACATCAGAGTAAAAGAAAAACCTCTCAGTTCACCTGTCCTCTGCACACACACGGATTTTGTTTTTGGTATATTTAATGGTGTGGGATTTGGACATGTGCGGTGCAGCGAGGCCCTCAGAGATCCCGGCGCTGTTAATGATCCATTCACGTATGCTTTCCGCACTATCAAAATGATATATCATTTTTCTTGAACCAATAACTGAAAATTGGTTTCATAAATCTAAAATTTTGAAGAAAAGACGTGACATTTACATACTGATCAGGATTACTTCAGATGTGCCATTTTCACTATTTTTTTTGTCTCAATTGCAGCTGGCTTCAATTTGAGATGCTTTGGTGGACGGCAGCGGTGATTCCATCTTCGTCGTTAAGGGGCATCTTATTGGTAAGGGGTAGCTGGAATTTGTTGCACTGTAATTCAGGAGCACACTGCTGTTAATCGGAGAATATCTCTCATCTGTGGTGCTTCGTGCTTCCAATGGCTTAACAACAAAAGGGATTAGATAAGAGGTATGTTCTTGACACTATTGCCTAATTCAATCTAGTGCTGCTACATTGTTCCATCAGATGGCCTAATTATATTAACTTCCATTGCTGCTGCTTCATAACGAAATAAAAAAAATAGATCACTCTTTCAGGAAGATCACACTGATGTTGCTGCTTTGCTGAGATCTGACGCAGGGGTATCAGTTGTTTCTGCTGGCAGCACAACGGAATCTTTTTCTGTGAAACGTGCATTTCAAGCAATAACTCGACCCTCCAATGTGGTTGCCCTTGCTATTGAAGCAATGGCATGTGTTACAAAGCAGGTATGTTAACTATAAACACATGTACATCTTGGTCTTGCAGTCCTAGACGTTCAATCCTATCAAGTTTTTTTCCTGTTTCTTTTTTCGCCTACTTAATCTAACCACCTCTCAGCCATTCTACAGGAACGTCAATGAGCCACACAATTTTTTATTAAGAAGAAGGAACATTCTTCAAGTCTAGAAAAACCAACCTCCACTCGTGAGAAGGCTGTGTGGGGAGGGTGATTGGCTCACGGTCATGTGGGTTTATGTCACACCCTGAAATTTTCAATTTCAGGATGTGAATAGAAATAATAATTAAACAACGATTTTCACTCAATTTTAAAATTTTTCTAACATTTATTTTCTTTACAGGAAATATAGTACAAGAAAAATCCATTTGTTTATTTTTCTGAAATTAAATAAAATGTTTATGTGAGTGTTGCATTCATGCTGATGCATCCTGGTGTTTTTGAGTGTAAAATGTTTTAGGAACACGCTTAGGTGCTGACCAAACCCTTCCGAGAATTTTCCGGATTTTTCTGGGATTTATTCTCATTTTCTCTGAGCATTTTCTATTTATTAGAAGGCTCTAAAATCTTTTTCATGAGCTCTAAATATTTTATTTGGATTGTTCGTGTCTCAAACTATCTCTGGGAATTTTCGTGGAATTTTTGGGATTTTCTGAGTATTTTTAGTGCTTTAAAGGAATTATCCGGAGAATTTCTGAAATTCTTTCGCACTGTAAAATGTATCTCGGAAAAAAAAGAAAAAGAAAAAAAAGAAGAAAAAAAACCTATCCTATCCCTTCGGGCCGAGCCCGTGGGCCCGACCCGTCCGGCCCAGCCGCTCCGCCAGCCCGCGCCCCGGCCCCAGCCACGGCCCGCGCGAGGCCCATCTGGGCCCAGCGGGGCTCATCTGGCCATGGCTAGAGGCCGGAGCCGGCTCGGCAGCGTCACCGCCGCCCGTTCCCCGGCGTGCGCGCCCCGGACTCGCCCCTGCGCCCCTATAAATACTGCCGTCTCGGACGCCCGCGTTCCCTGCTCGCGCGCCCCTGCCCCAGCACCTCGCCATCGCAGGCCACACCGCCAAGTAGAGCTCCGCCGGCCGTCGTCGATTCGCCACCGTGAAGCCTCCCGGAGCAATCTAGTATCATCACGGGAACCATGACGCCGAGCTGCACCCGTTCGACCCCTTCTCATCGCCGGAACCTCGTCGGAGCACCGCCGCTGCGTTCAACCGCCGCCTGTCACCGCAGACCTCCGCCGCCGGCCCGTCTCCGTTGACCTCTGCCGCCGGTGAGCATCTTCACGAGCTCGTCTCAACCTCCTCCCTCCTATGCGCCGCTCGGTCGAGCCCCTCGTAGTCCGGAGCGCCGGCACCCCGTCGGCCAGTACTCCCTGTCCGCAGTGTGCCTCTGTCCAAAGGTTGAAGAAGAAGAACCCTGTTTTGCGATTAAGCCCCTAGAGGATCCTGTTATCATGTTACGTTTTTCTGTGTTACCTTGAACCCCCTAGAGCTTTTAGATACTCGCATCCAGATCCAATCCATGCTCTTTTTTAGATATAACCCTGAGTCTAGATCTATTCACGAGCACTGTTCATAGTGTCTCGGGAATCTTCTCTGGAAGTCCCTGAAATTTGCAGATATCGCGCATAGGTCCTTGTACCTTGTTTTGCTCATAAAATCCACGTTTTAGATCCGTTTTTATCTATTGAAGTTGCGTTAGGTTCATAATGATATGAAGTACACGTTAGTGATGAGTTTTAATCATGTTTGTTTTCTGAAAATAAATTTATTATTAATTTTGATTAAAGCCTAGTTATGCACACCTTTTATGAATAAAGTCAATATAGAGCTATACACCGATTTTTATCATTAACATTAATTTAATTAATGATTACTTCACGTGCTTTTATAAATAAAATCTAATTAGATTCTTACCCGGTTTTTCATAACCCAAACATTAATTTGTTTAATATTTATTTAACTTTTTCTAATTAAAAGTTGAATAGGTTTTTACACCGGCTTTTATAAACAAATGTTAATTTGTTTAATATCAACATGAATGAGTTTTTAATTATAACTTTATTAGTTTACTCGAATCAAAAAGTTTCGATTAGAGGATTCATATAGTTTACATTTTCTAAATTAAATGTTTAATTGGTATAATTTATATATGAATCTTTATAAATAAAGTTTGACTAGTTCTTTACTCCGGTCTTTTGCAAATAAAATATAATGCTGCAATAATTCCAATTCAGGGTATTTTCTTATAAAATATCCTTTACATATCTTTTACTAATTAAAATAAACCTAGCTCATAGTGTGTTCTCTTATATATGCAAATCAATCGGTAGACGTTCTTTATCAAAGCTCTCTGTCTCAGTGTGTCTTTGTTGTTGAGCTAATCTTCTTCCCAGCTCTAGAGCTTTTGATCCTAGTTCTTGCTCAGACCTAGTGCCCTTCATAAAGCTAACCAAGCCTTTCCTTATCTCAGCACAGTTTGTGTGCTTCAGTGATCCATAGCATCAAGCCTATCCTTTTAGCACGTTCTTTTAAAGCTCTTCTTTTGATTGGTGCATTGTTCTTAGTTATGCTTGTATGTTTGCTTTGTATGCTTGTTGCCCGATGATTGATGCGAGTAGAAGGAACGTGGTTCGAGAGCTTTCGAGAGCGAGAGGTTGAAGAATTCTGAGCAACAACATTACTCTGGTTAAAGGCAAGTGTGTTCTTGATTTTTTGTCCTAATAACTGTGTTTAATCACATTGCATATGCTTGCATTTAATTTGATGGGTCCTATTAAGGTTTATTCTTGTCTTTATTACCTTTATTCCTTGTCAACCTGGGTTTACCTTTCTGTTGGGTAGCTATGCTTAGTTGCTCTACCTTGGGTTATGGTGGTTCTAATGAACAACAATGATAAACATGATTTACTTTTATGTTGTACCTCTGGTTAATACAAGATCATAATGATTAATTGGAACATGGAGAACCACCCAGGACAACAGTGCAACCACAAGGACTAAATGACTCTGGTCTTGGCTAAGTAATTAGGGAAGTCTTGTGTGGCCATTACTCGCATGGTAGCTTGGGTACGGAGGAATGCTTTTAAGGCTCCTCTATTCCGGATAGGTATTGGAACGGAAGTACTCTATGGCTGACCATCCGTGAATAGAAGTGAGGTACGAAAGATAGCCTCTATGGCATATGCTACTATGGACTAATACACATGGGAGGACTCTTTGTAAATGTCTCGTAGTGTCCCTATGCAATCACACCTAGGAAGTGTGGTATGATGCCTAGCTAGCATCGCATGGTTGGGTTCAAAGTTCTTCTGAACTTTTACGCGACTTGTGGTGAAAGTGTACAACCTCTGCAGAGTGTAAAACTAATCGATTAGCCGTGCTCGCGGTCAAGAGGGGCCTGGACCCTCACATGATAATTGAACTTGAAAATGGACTTAAATCGTGGTTTATGGTTATATTAGCCATATGCTTATGGCATATCTCTTTATGTTAATGTGGGTTGGTATATACTTATACCTTATTAGTAATCAGGTGCTAATAAAATTTGACCAACTAAAATTGCTTAATCCAGTCAACCTGTCAGCCTTTCCTTGATAAACCTTTGCATTCATACTTTCCCCACACGTGCTGAGTACGGCATGTACTCACCCTTGCTATAAACAATGTTGCTCAGAAAGAGGAAGCTGCTGTGAAGTCGTTGTGAAGATGTTGCTGGTGCTAGGCGTATGCAACCCCAGTCGACTGCTTGTGGAGTGTGGTGTCTTCGTTTCCTGGATTTAAGCGTAATACTCTGATAATCTTCCTTTTCATACGTGATACTATTTCTGTATTCACTTATATGTCACTATATGTATGAAAATAGATCCTGGTATACATATAGTTATGCACTTGATTTTCTTTGGAAAAACAGGTGTGACAGTTTACGGATCAGGCCCGCGGATCGCGTGCATGACCTGACCAGTTGCAATTGTTTTATTATCTTAGTTGCAACAAGGCTATTGTCCTAGTTGTAAATGATTTTTAGATGGCATATTAACTAGCTTACTGATGTTGCCTCATTTTTCAATGGTCATACAAATGTGGTGGGGTTTTTGCACAGACTTCATAGTGTAGTTGTAACTAGATTATTATCCTAGTTGAAATTGAAGGACCCATCCAATTGCAATTGCTCTAATTTCAACAAGATTAGTAGCCCAAATGGCAATTATGGTGTCAAAAATACCCACCCTGGAGCACATTGTGATGCAATCAGTGTATCTTCAGAGTTGTAACTGGATAGTAATTGTAATGCAACCAGTGTACCTTCAGAGTTGTAACTGGATAGTAATCGAGGTTGCAATCTGTCCTTTTTTTAAAGAAATCTCTTGCAACCAGTGTACTTGTAGACTAGCAATTCAATAGTAATTGCGGTTGCAACTATTGCTCACTTCCACACAAACAAACTCGTGTACTCTTTTTCTCTTTTACATGAAAAATATGAGTGTTTGCACAGTTGCAAGCTGGTTTATTATCTAGTTAGAACCGCATTGTAAACTATAATTTCAATCTGTTTATAAAAAAACCCACCTGGAGCACATTGAAATGCAACCAGTGTACCTCCAGAGTTGTAACCGGATAATAATCGAGGTTGCAATCTGTCTTTTGTTCAAAAAAATCTTCAATGTTACAACCAGTGTACCTGCAGACTAGCAATTCGATAGTAATTGCGGTTGCAACTGTTGCTCGCTTCCACACAAACCAACCAGTGTACTCTTTTTTTTCTTATACATGGAACATCTGAGAGTGGCACGGTTGCAAACGGGTGTATTATCTAGTTGCAACAGCATTCTAAAGTACAGTTTCAATCTTTTTATATAATACCCACCATGGAGCAAATCGCAATGCAACCAGTGTATCTTCAGAGTTGTAACTGGATAGTAATTGAGGTTGCAATCTGTCTTTTTGTTCAAAAAGTCTCTAATGTTGCAAGCTGGTTTATTATCTAGTTGCAACCGCATTGTAAACTATAATTTCAATCTGTTTATAAAAAAACCCACTTGGAGCACATTGAAATGCAACCAATGTACCTCCAGAGTTGTAACCGGATAGTAATCGAGGTTGCAATTTGTCTTTTTGTTCAAAAAAAAATCTTCAATGTTACAACCAGCGTACCTGCAGACTAGCAATTCGATAGTAATTGCGGTTGCAACTGTTGCTCGCTTCCACACAAACTAACCAGTGTACTCTTTTTTTTTCTTTTACACACTACCCGAAAACGTGACATTCCTGACGGTTTTTTTGTTTCCCGTCGGTCCCTCGATAACCGACAGGAATCCTTTCGCACTCCCATCGGAGCCCGAAAACCGACAGAAAAGAGGCAAAACATTCCTGTCGGTTACAAGCAACCGACAGGAATGACAAAAACCGACAGGAAACATTTCCAATTCATGACGGTAGGGACCCGACGGGAATTCCTTTAGGCGAGGCGCGCATCTTTCGCGCCAAACAATTCTTTTCCCGCGCCTCTGCCGCAAAAGGTCCCGCGGGAAACCAGCAAACGGTGGCAAAAAAGAAAAAAACTACACGCTAGGCCCACATGACAGTGAATCCATCAAAACAACCCAGCCTCCTCCCCTCCGAACCCTATCCACACTCCGTCCCGCCGCCACGCATCCTCGCGCCTGGCCGGCTCGGCCACTACGCGTGCACGCCTCCAGCGCCGCCGTCCCGCCCCCGTCGACAGCGCTGGTCCCCGGACTCCGCCCCCGTCGCCGGTGCTGGTCACCGGAGTCCGCCCCCGTCGCCGGCGCTGGTCCCCGGAGTCCTCCCCCGAAGCTGTCGGTCCCCGGAGTACGCCCCTGAAGCCGTCGGTCCCCGGAGTACGCCCCCGAAGCCGCTGGTCCCCGGAGTACGCCCCCGACGTCGTTGTTCCCTCGACGCCGCCTCTCCCCCAACGCTGTTGCTCCTTCAACCCTGCCCCGACAGCCACCTCCTGCATCTGAGGTGATTGATTTGTCCTCCTTCATCTTTTACTTTGGGAACCATGTGCCATTTTGCTTGTTCTTGTGTGCTTTATGTATGCCTAGATTGTGGATTTATTTTGCTCATGTTGTGATAACCTGTATGTAACATTGAATGCCTAACCATTTTTAAATAAACACTGGATACTAATTGAAATAATTTGTGAATGATAACAGTGAAAGTAAAGTATGGCTGAACGTGATTGGATGTATAGTGGATGGAACCATGGTAGACCAACATCTGATTGGGTTGACCGTACAAAGGAATTCTTGGATCTTGCTTTCACTGATCATAGTGTAGTACAATATGGTACCATTAAATGCCCTTGCTCTGTGTGTCGAAATTACTTTCGGCACGAAAGGGGTAAGGTAGAGCTACACCTATGTCAAAATGGGTTTAAAGAAAACTACACAATTTGGACTGCACATGGTGAGAGGCGTGGCCAGCAGCAGCTTGAATTTGAGGGTTTTGGTGAAAGAGATGACATGGATGCTATGTTGGCTGACTTAGCAGCAGCTGCTCCATCAATAGTGGATGAGGAGGAGCCAACAGCTGCTGCTAAAGCATTTTATAGGATGATTGCTAGTGCGAAGAGTTAGTTCATGACCAAACAACACACTCTACTTTGTCAGCTACAACCAGATTGATATCTATAAAGTCACAATACAACCTCTCCATTGCGTGTTATAATGATATTCTATCACTCATCGAAGAACTCCTACCCGCTGATAGTAAATTGCCAAAGGACTTCTATTGTTCAAAAAAATTGTTAGAGGGTCTTGGATTGCCATATCAAAAGATTCATGTTTGCTACAACAATTGCATGCTTTATTATAAAGATAATAAGGATAAACTGAAATGTGACATTTGTAATACCCCTCGCTATGTGGATGGCTCAAATAAGATCCCACGTAAAGTATTGCGTTACCTACCCATAACAGAGAGGTTACAAAGATTGTACGTACATGAGCAGACAGCAAAACAGATGTGATGGCACAAAGAAGCCCCCCGTTCTAGTTCTGGTAGAATGGATCACCCACGTGATGGTGAAGCTTGGCAACAATTTGAAGATGATTTTGTGGAGTTTGCATGAGAGCCAAGGAATGTGCGCTTAGGTTTGGCAACAGATGGATTCACGCCTTACAGCCTCACAGCTGCTTCTTATTCATGCTGGCCAGTATTTGTGATTCCGTACAATCTTCCACTGGGTGTTGCTATGAGGCCTGAAAACATATTTCTTTCTCTTGTCATCCCTGGTCCAGAACATCCTGGAAAAAACTTTGGTGTTCTAATGCAACCTTTAGTAGATGAACTGAAGGAGTTGATGAAGGGGGTTGAGACATGGGATGCCTCATTGAAGCGGAAGTTCACCATGAGAGCAGCATATCTCTGGTCAATACATGATTTTCCCGCCCTTGGTATGGTTGCTGGATGGAGCACCCATGGATTGTTAGCTTGCCACCGCTGTTTAGGTGACACCAATTCATTTCGACTCACTAAGGGTGGTAAGGCATATTGGTTTGACTGTCATAGGCGCTTTCTTCCTATGGACCATGAGTTTAGGACCCAAAGAAATGCGTTTAGAAAGGATACAATTGTGCTGGATGAACCC
Organism: Cenchrus fungigraminus; assembly: GCA_036936925.1. Lineage (NCBI taxonomy): Eukaryota > Viridiplantae > Streptophyta > Magnoliopsida > Poales > Poaceae > Cenchrus > Cenchrus fungigraminus. The sequence continues at coordinate 109,437,566 of CM072779.1, forward strand.
CCAAGAAAATTAACAGGAGAAGAAGTAGAAGCCCAAATGAACCTTCAAGTCGACAATAGGAATACCTATAATAAAGAACACAATTGGACACATGTTACTGGTTTGTGGCATCTGCCTTACTTCAAGAAGTTGTTACTGCCACACAACATTGATGTAATGCACAATGAGAAAAATATGGGTGAAGCTATATGGAACACATGCTTTGATACAGTTGATAAGACCAAAGATAATGTGAACGCAAGACAAGACCTAGCTTTGATTTGTAATCGTCCTAACATGCACGTTGTGTTAAAATCAAATGGCAAGTGGCATAAGCCAAGGGCACCATTCTGCATTGATAAGGATGACAAGCCTATCATTCTTGACTGGTTCAAAAAACTAAAGTTTCCTGATGGATATGCTGCAAATATTAAAAGAGGGGTTAATCTACAAAAAAAGAAGATATTTGGGTTGAAAAGCCATGACTATCATATCTTCCTAGAGCGCCTACTTCCTGTAGCTTTCCGTGGCTTTCTTCCTGAAAATGTTTGGCTTTCTCTAGCTGAGCTAAGCTTTTTCTATAAACAGTTGTGTGCTAGACAAATGAGTAAGAACACTGTATCAGCTTTGGAGCAGAACATTGCAGTTCTCATTTGCAAACTAGAGAAGATATTTCTCCCAGGATTTTTCAATCCCATGCAACATCTTATGATGCATCTTCCTGAGGAAGTTCGACTAGGAGGTCCTGTACAGTTCCGATGGATGTATCCAATTGAGAGGTATAATTCTAGAATTTTGTAGCCTTAGGTTGTTGTTTTGTTAGTGCAACTGTTAACTTTTCTATATGTTTTCTTAGGTTAATACAAAAGCTTAGGAAAAAGGTACGTAATAAGTCAAGAGTTGAGGGTTGCATTGTTGAAGCTCAACTAGTTGAGGAGGCCACAAATTCTGTTTCCCTTTTCTTCAAATCCAAGGTTCAATCAGTTAGAAACAAGGCACCTAGATATGATGATGGAGCATCTACATTTATCTGTCGTTCTGATATTGAAATCTTTAGACAATCTGGTCGATGCTTCTGCCCAAGAAAATTGCGTGATCTTTCTACCCATGAATACAAGGCTGCATTCTTATACATACTAACCAACATTCCAGAGATGGAAGATATATTGAAGTAAGGGCTAAATCTACTTAGAGTCTTAGATGGCAATTGAAAGTTTGTGAAATAGTACCTCATGTTAAATTTTCTATTCCATGTATATAGAATGTTTGACCAAGAACAATGGAACGGCACCCAACATCCAACTGAACAACAAATTTCTGACTTAAGGATGAATGGTTGGAAAGGTGGACGTGGTAGCAACATCCTTAATGGCCCCAATTTGTTTGACTGGTTCAAAGCTTATGTATATACCTGATCACACTTGTACAAACTAATTTGATTTATCTAAAGAAAATACTAATTTATGAAAGTTTGCTTTACAGTGCAAGGTTAATGCAAGCATTGACAAATCCCTGCGTCAAATATCATATGGGTTTAGCGCAAGAGTGAGCACCTATGGGTGTTATGACATTAATGGGTACAGGTTTCGATCTGAGAAATATGAGCACACTAGAGCAGGGTTGGGTACAACTAATTGTGGGGTTTGTGTCTCAAGCTTTGATGAGAATGGTGGTCTTCTTGAGTATTATGGTGTTATCAAAGACATCATTAAAATTTCTTGGCAGGGCAGCATGAAACTTGAGCTTGTTATATTTGACTGGGAATGGTTTGATCCCACTGCTGCTGGTGTTAGGCGCACAGATAATCTTGGTTTGGTAGAGATCAAGCATAGCTCAAGGCTTTCCAACTTTGAACCTTTTGTTCTAGCAAGTCATGTTAAGCAAGTCTATTTTTTACCATATGCTTGCAATACTAGAAAAGATCTATCTGATTGGTGGGTTGTGTACCATGTTGCACCTAGAGATCGCTTGCTGCCAGTTGACAGCAACGCTGAATCAGATGAAATTGGAGGGCTCACAGAAGATGTAACAATTTTTCAAGAGGAAGGGTTGGAAGGGACTTTTGTGATTGATCTAGGAGTTGACTTAGATGATTCAGCTCCTCTATTGTCAGACGAGATAGTTGATGAAAAAGAGTTAGAGATCCTGGTGAGACAAGCAGAGTTAGATGATTCTGAAGAGATAATTGAAGAAGACTATGCCAATAATGAAACTGATGAAGAACTGGATGTAGACTATAACGAAGAAGACTAGTGAGAATGACATTGTGTTGTGTTTATTGTACCTTTTTCATTGTTCAATGTGTGCTCTGTACTCTTTTGTATTCTAATGGACTTATTCAGAATATTTTTCTTCTATGTATTATATTATGCAATATTTACTAATTTACTATTCTGCAATATTTACTAATTTATATTCTGCAATATTTACTATCTTCTTTTGTACTGTATTATATGTGCAAATACTAACATTTCATCTTTTTGCAGAACATGAGGAGTTTTAGGCACTGACCTGTTAGCAGTGAGGCAACTGATCCTACTGATCTGACTATTGAGAATGAAAATGGCTCCAACAATGATCAGCAAGGAAGGGAAAAGAAGAAGAAGAGGGGACCTACCAAGCTAAAAAGGCCCCCAAATGGCCAACAGATTCCTATTAAACCTGTTGGAGATGAGTGAGTACATTTTTTGAGACCCTTTTTCTTTGTCCATGTTAATGCTTTATTAGTGGTTTGCTTCAGTAGTCGATGCTTATGTTTTCTTTTCTAGTTAATGGATATGTATTATTGTTGTCCTATAATAGTTTTCATTTTTTTTCTTGTAGACAATTTGAGTTTGTGAACGATTCATCAAATGAGGAAATGAGCATTGGTGGTCAAATAACAGCAATCCTGAAACTTGAATACCCTTCCATGGTTAAAGTCGGTCCTAAGAAAACAACAACTTATGCAAAGACATGGAGTCATTATAGTATAACCAGAGATGAGGATGGGATGATTGCTGCTAATCGTTTCAGAGAAGAGTTTTGGGTGAGTAAAGTAGTTCAAACATATTTCATCTTTTTGTTCAGCTTTGTGGTATTTATGAGCATAGGTGTACATGGGCTGAATTTTCTATTTTGGAATGCAGAGTATCTTTTCAGTGAGTGAGGAAGACAGATTACATGCTGAGGAAGTTCTTGAGAGGTTTGCTGCCAAGCAATGCAAAAACATGATGTATGAGCTTCGTGTGAGTGCTGTCAAGTCCTATTATGATGACTATCTAGATCAGCGGATAAATGACAAAGTTGCTCGCACAAAATTGCTCCGTGAAGCACAATATTTGAAGGTTCGGCCAGAATGGATTTCTGATGAGGCATGGCGCAAGATATGTGCTTATTGGTGCTCACCAGGTTTCTTATGGAAGCGTCGTCTTGGTCAAGCATCACAGGAGCAGCCTAACTTTACTCAAAACAGAGGTGGATCTCGACCACACAGCCAGACCAAGCGGTATTTCGTAAGTCAATGTGACTTTCTACTATATTTGTTAATGCCACTGTGTTGCTGATTGTGTGTCCTATGTCCAAAGGCAAAGAAATATGGCCCTGAAGCAACTGACATCAACACTTACTGCGGCAAGAAGTCTGGTGTAAAAAATTATGATAGCAATGGTAAAAACGGTCCCATCCCAACAGAAAAGGCCCAAAGGCGTGTTGTAAGTTGCCACACTTTGTTCCTTTCAAAATTTAATTGTTTATAACCTGATCTGAAAGATAACTTGAGCCTTTTCCTTTATTAGGAAGATTATTTTGCTAGTCTTGAAGCTTTGCATCTAGATGACTTTGAGTAGCGTAAGAATGATGAGAAGCTTGATGCTGAAGCCTTGTACCAAAGCAGTGGGAATGGCTTGGCTCATGGTCGTGTGCCAATAGCAAATGGTGCTGTAAGGAAATGTGATATGAAAGCAAGTGCTAGGGGTACAAGACACTCAAACTCAGGATGTTATCAATATCTTGTGAGGCGGAACGCACAACTGGAGAAAGGCTACAAGATTGGCCTAGTTTTGAGTAAACATATGTCGGTATTTGAGCTAACTCAACTTTGCAGTCCTGTAATGATTCTTGCAAGCATTTTTTAATCACCTTGTGCTGTAGGATCTTTTTGCCAAGATGAACTTGCCAGTACCAGAAGACATAGTCGCCATTCTGGAAGAAACAAATACTGGTGCACCATCAAGTGAGCAGGTGCAGTACTACCATGCCATTTATTTGATCTTACCATTTCTTGGTGCTTACCATTTGTCAACATCTGTGCTCATCTTACCTCACAGTGCAGAACATATATATAAATTTCAACCATTGTGTTCATTAGAAAAAAAAATATGATTGTGTGCTGCATGCACTGATCCTATAATACTTTTAACTGAATGTCACTGTCCTATATTGCATTCTTCCAACCATTCATCTTTTTGATATCTACTTGCAGGCTAGTCAGTCGTCATCCGAAGCTGAAAATGGTACTGGCAGTTGCACTAGAGGCAATAGGCGTAGTGGTAATGGCAACGACACATCGGGAAACAGCATTGGTGCATCTGGCAATGGCAATGAAGATGACCAGACTCTGGAATGAAATGTTGAAGGGTGCAGCATGACTTATTTTGTGGATAGTGTACTAGATTTTGTGTAGTATCATGTGGTAGAGAGTGAAAATGCCTCTCCTTTTGCTAGCAGTAGGACTTGCTGCTTTTATGTAGTTCACATCTAATGTAGTCTACTCATGAACTCTTGATCATGCCGTTAAACTGTTGGAGCATGGCAACATGTGTAACTAGCCAGACATGTGGATGATTGTACCTGTTAGTGTGCTATCCAGACATTTGGGAAGACTATGGATGATTGTACCTGTTGGTGTTAGTATAATTAATTTGGATGGCTTATGTGACTTTAATATCTATTGTTTATCTTGACATTTTAGTTAAATCGATGTTTATGAATGCTTCTTGAACATTTAAATTTAGCTGATTATGGTAATTGCAAATTGATGCAGATGGGTTTCCTGTCAGCCTATACCGTCACGAATACATGTGAACCCCTTCGGCGCAGTTCTTTCCTGACGGCCTCACCCGTCAGGGAAAGCCTACTTCCTCCTGTCGGTTCGTTGTTCCTGATGGTAATCCCTGTCGAGTACTTGCGCCAGGAAATGGGTTTGGCCGGCCGACGGCCTCCCGTCAGGGAACACCGACAGGAATATTTTCCTGACGGCCGGACGACAGGGAAAGAGCCCTACTCCTGACCACCTATCCCAGTCGCCGCGTTCCTGACGACCAACCGTCAGGAAAGGTATTCCTGACGGTTTTCGGTCCATTCCTGTCGGTGTCCAGCCGTCAGGAACCTGCACTTCTGGGGTAGTGACATGGAACATCTGAGAGTGGCACGGTTGCAAGCTGGTGTATTATCTAGTTGCAACAACATTCTAAAGTACAGTTTCAATCTTTTTATATAAAACCCACCATGGAGCACATCGCAATGCAGCTAATGAATCTTCAGAGTTGTAACTGGATAGTAATCGAGATTGCAATCTGTCTTTTTGTTAAAAAAGTCTCTAATGTTGCAACTAGTGTACCTGTAGACTAGCAATTCGATAGTCATTACACTTGCAACTGCTGCTCGCTTCCACACAAACCGTATTATAAACTAAATTTTCAACATTTTGAAAATTCTAACCTATTTTCTTTTATATGAAAAATCCGAGGCTGCAACCAGCACGATGGTAACGTTGCAACCTGACGTTTTGTGTACATGTAACCCGCGCTGCAACCATTGTATATGCATAGTAGTAACCAGGGCACACGCACAGCAGCAACTAGTGCAACTATGATGTTATTATACTAATTGTAATTGGAGGGCCAAATTAGTTGCAATTCATCTGATTGTGACCAGATCATTACTCCTGTTGCAATTATTGACTTGCGTGGCTTTCTAATTTAATTATCTTAATTGTAATTGAATTAGCTTCCATTTGATAATCGCGATGGTGTGTGCTAGTTTTCTAATGAAGTTGTAAGGATATTTTTCTAATTACAATTTGGAGGATCGAGCAGTTGCAATTGATGCGATTCAGTTGTAATTTTATCTGGCGGCATTCACATGGTGGGCCCATACCATCTCCCATAAATCCATTTTCCCCCTTCTACCTCCACAGCAGCCAGCGACTATCCCGCCTGGCCACAAGCCAGCTCGCTGATGCCACCAACGGAAGAGCAGCGGCGCCAACCCTGCTTTCCTGGCCCCAACGCGGCCCCCGGCCAGGTCTCCCCCAGCGGCACCCCAGCAGCGCACGTCGGCATGCTATGGCCCGGCGTAGCAAGACCAACGGATGAGCGGCAGCGCGCCCCCGGGCCAAGTCTCCTCTAGACACAGCAGCATGCTGGGCTCGTCCAACTGCTGCAGCGCGCGGCTCCCGGGGGGCATGACAGCCGGCGGTTGCGCGGTCCTCCAGGATGCACAGCGGCCGCGCGGAGGAGCGGTTTGTGAGCTCTTTGGCTCAGGGACACAGCCGGTGGCTGCTCGAGCCTCTTGCATGGAGCCCATCGGTAGGCGGGGGCCGCGATTTGGAGGGACGGCGGGTCCATGCGGTAGGGAGGCCAGGGGCCTTGCGGTGGCAGTGGCGCAACACGACAGTGGTGGACTGGTGGTGGGCCTCGCGGGCGGGGGTACGGGGCGATGTATTTTTTGGTTTTATAGAAATTGAAAAAAGGGGAAAGGTAGACTATTATCGATCGGAGGTTGGCGGCGCACGTCGCGGAGTGGGGGGGGGGTGGGGGGGGGGGGCTGAACAACGCAGCCACGCTAGTTGGGATGTGGGTCCGTACACTCGCTACCCGGAATGCACGCAGATGCATTTTAGTGTCGTTATATATATATATATATATATATATATATATATATATATATATATATATATATATATATATATATATATATATATATATATATATATATATATATATATATATATATAGTTTTGCTTTAATGTACTTGGTATCTGCTTATCTCCAGCCCGTGAACTTAGCGGATAGGACGAGGTTAAAATGCAACAAGATGCATTCTATACAGCAAATGCACAGTCCTCGTAGTCGCAACTAATTGCAACAGCTGGACTAGACCAATTACAACATACCACCATACTAATTGCAACTCGACGGAAAAAAATATTTTGTACAACAAATGCACAGACTCCCGTAGTTACAAATGTGCTATTGCACCGATTTCAACTAGACGAACCAGTTGCAATTGGATGTAGACCAATTGCAATTGGGCGAGGCTAAAATGCAACAAGGTGCATTCTATACAGCAAATGCACAGACCTCATAGTCGCAACTAATTGCAACAGCTGGACTAGACTAATTACAACATATCACCATACTAATTGCAACTTGACGAAAAAAACATTTTGTACAACAAATGCCCAGACTCCTGTAGTTACAAATGTGCTATTGCACCGATTACAACTAGACGAACCAGTTGCAATTGGATGCATACCAATTGCAATTGGACCAACTAGTTGCAACTTAGTGTTGAAGTTGTGTGTAAACCAATTGCAACTGCGAGACTAGACCAATTACAACTATGATACTGTACTAATTGCAACTCAACAGAACTAATTGTGACAGTTCTAACCCGTTGCACCTTCCAACTAAATATGAACCAATTACCACTAGACCAGACCCAGTTGCAACCCGCCACGAACCATTTGTAACTAGAGTTGGTCTAGTTGCAACTGAGTAAGAATCAGTTGAAATCAGGGTGGGTGCATTCTCTATACAAAATGCACCCAAGTACATTATAGCAAAACTAAATACCCTATAGAGCAGCGCTATTCCATACCCGAGGCACCCACCTGCACCCCATCTCGGTACAGTCCGCTCGCCAGGTCCCAGTTTTTCTCTACACAGCGCACCACTGTGCGCTGGACCGCTCGGCACCGCTCGTTGGTTTTTTTGTGCGCTGCATATTTTGTCAAGGATTCTGGGGAGTCCGTCACACATACTAGAGCTACTGTATTTGCATGTGAGCTACTGTATTTGCATGCGAATTTTTCCAAGCACATTACGGTGCTACTATATTTGCATGCGAGCTACTGTATTCCCATGCGAATTTTTCCAAACACATTACGGAGGTTGTGGATGCTGTATTTAGAAAAAAAGAAAGAATAGAAGGCAAATGTATGATTGATCTAAATCATTTGTTATTTCACGCTAGGTGGAGTGGAGGCATCATCTTTCAGAGTAAAGTAACTAATCTTTACATAGATTAACACCAGGCAAAAAGGTAAGTTTCCAAAAAAAACACCAGGACAAATCGTCATTAACATTAATCCTTATGGCGGAGAAGGAAACCATCCACAAGCTTCACAAGGAATATTTACATTGAATAATAAATCATGTTGCTTTGTACATTCTGATCAAATCTCATCCGCTTCGTTACTTCAATTTTGCTTGTGACGTACTCGTACACAAATAGACTCCCTAGGATCATAGAAACAAGTCGAACAGTGAGCATCTAAACAATAGATCAACTTCAAGGAACTGAACTACTCATTCGTGGTCTGCTAATCTTGGTTCGTGTATTTGTTCCTTTGCTTGTGACCTTCTCTCACTACCGCCCCTAGCCTGCAATAGAACACCATATCAAATCAGAATGTTGCATGTAACAGCGTCACTTGTGGACAAAGGAACATTCTATTATATGTAACTGTAAATAATGATACGTACTCCCTCCATCCAAAAAAATGACGTTAGAGAATTTTTCAGAAGGGTGAATTAAAAAGACAGTGTACCCTTAGTTCAATTTGCATATAGAAAGCTGAGAGTGAATATTCTTGACCAATTAAACTCAACCTAACCATTACTATCACAAACACCAAACAGTGGGGGGAAACAAATGAAGGTGAAAAAGAGCGGTACCTCACTCGCCGGATGTCTCATCTGAAGGAACCTGCAACTGCAAGAAAGGAATGCAGCTACCAACTGCAACAACATATGACCTAATTTGAACACAACCTTGTCAAAAAGATATAATATTCAATATTTCTGAAGCTTGTTTAGGAAAGGAATGGTATGCTTCCGTATACATTTATGTAGTACTAAAATGATTACATGCATAGCTAAAGAAAAGATGAATCATGTGTCACATACTGGAAAAAAACACACATGATTGAATAAAGCTTCAGGCTGCCACTGGCAGAACATTTTCTAATCAAAGATGCCATTTTTTGAGAGTGCTAATTAGAGATACTAGCTGAGAATTACAGATTTTGTTTAGCAGAACATATATGATCCTCAATCAGTTTGATATATACTCCAGATGCAGTAGAAATAAGAAAAATAAAAAAGGAAAAGCATTTAAAAATCTTAAGCACAAAATCTTAAGCATGCTCAAGACAGCCCAAAAAGCATCCTTTAGGAATCAGGAGTAATAACCTCTGATTTCTATGGCTAAGCTCGCAAAGGTATAGCAATTGGACAGAGGAGGTGCCACAAAAGATGGCAATGAGCTCCATGATCTTCACAGCGACAACACGGCCACGGGAGCTCAGGCTGTAAACTGACATCAACCATCTCACCCATCAGCTCCTGGTGAGAGATAACTGAGAGCAGAGGAACCAAATTGTTTCAAAACATGTATGAAATGCGGAGAGCAAATCATGAGAGAGTAATGAACCAGCACCACTGCAATTAATGAGAACAAAGCCATGCTTGTTTATCTGGTATTTTTTGAAATAAAACCATGCTTGTTTATCCTGTATATGAATAGCGATTTAGTAACAACACTGGTGGAAAAACGACCTTTGTTCCCAAGCATTTGTCCCGGTTCAACTTTGGAACCGGGACAAATGCTTTTGGGGTGACGTGGCCTCGGAAGGCTGTTTGCGACGCCCCCCTTTAGTCTCTGGTGGTAATACCACCCGGGACTAAAGACATGGCGTCCAACGGCTCTGAGCCGCAATTATTGGTGCCAGACTTTGGTCCCAGGTGGTATTATGACCCGAGACTAAAGGGTGAGCCTTTAGTCCCGGGTCGTAACACCACCCGGGACTAAAGTTTTTGTCCCGGGTGGTATTACCACCCGAGACTAAAGTGTCATCTTTAGTCCAGGGTGGTAATACCACCTGGGACTAAAGGGTGCGCCTATAAATCCCTGCCTCCCTTCTTCTTCCTCTGCCCGAGCTCACATTCACCCGAGACTTAAGCACCCGAGACTTAAGAGATAGTTTGTGAAGAGCTAGCTAGTTCTTCTCCTAGCCAATTTTTTCGTCATCCATTTGTGAAGATTTCTCTCCTCCAAAGTGTTGCTAAGGTTTGATTCTTCATCCTTCCTTCATTTGTTATGATTAAATTTCGTTTTTATGGTTAGAAATGGAGAAAATATGGATTTAGATTTTTAGGTGGTAGGAGAAGCTAAGAGATGTTTTAGATTTAGCTAACATTGTATTTAGTTTCACATATTTTTTAAGCATAGTTTCACATAGGGATTTATCCTCTGATTTTATAGTTTTTGCTATAGAGATAATTGATTTTAACTTTTAGATGAGAGATGCATTTAATTTTACATTTAGCTTAATTTATGAGAAGTTAGTTCATTAAAAAAATGGTCATTACCGAACAAAAATATACTACCTACCTATTTAATTCATTTTTGTTAAGTATTTCTTGTTTTTATTTAGAATACATTTAGGCATTCTCTTATTTTTTTCTTTTTTCCATATATACAGTTGGTTGGACATTCTGTACCAGTAGCCTTACATCCTACCTAGCTACAGTCCAACATCACCTACGAGCTGGGGCTATACATGGCTCGGTGATGTTAGGCTGTAGCCAGGTAGGAGATGCAGGGCTGTAGTTTGGCGATGTACTGTAAGTGGGAGAGCGAGGTGTGTGTATATGATGGTGAGGTGAGGTTTGTACTTCCTAAATGATCAGGGTGATTAGAAAAGGTATAGTACAGACTTACGTCGCCTCCGGGCTCACTGCACCTGAACGAGCTCTTGCACTTATCTGTTTAGTTATTAGAAAATGAGAAAATAGGTCTTATATATTATGTTTTTATATAGAATAGATTTAAGCATTCTCTTATTTAAGCATTATTTTATATATATTATAGAGTAGTCCAGAATAACTATGGCAAGTCATGGCGGCGGTCGTGGAATTAGTTTTGATGACCGGCCACCTTTGGCTCGTCGTCCAGGCATACGCTTCACCCATGGTGTGATTGAGTTACCTACTGGTGATCGAAGCCAGGGACCTCGTCCCAACATAGTAATATTCTTTCGTTGTATAAATTTCATGTTTACGTACTACACACGGATAATAATATTATTTTCATACACTGCAGGTTCTCAATCATTTGCAGTGGCTCGCACATGTTGTTGAAAAATTAGGTGGTACCCCTCTTGTTACACAATGCGTCATTGTCGGTCCAAACAATTGCATACAATTAAAAATCTCGTTTGACATAGCCGTTCGAGGACAAAATCACTCCTCGCTGTCTTCAGAACCCATCCAAATGGTATCGATTGTTGGGTGGGGTGCCCCTGCACTGGTTAAGAGGACTTATGAAAGGACCGCCCTGCAGGCATGCTTACAACAACTAAACGCTAATGGGTATTTTGTGCCAAATTACTCTTATTTTCTAATAAAGTCACTCGAGGAAGGAGAAAGTGTCACCAGGACCGCAGAGAGACTTTGTCGGCTAAATGAACATGACATGGTATGGAGCACCATTTACTCTTATTCAGCATTTTTAATGCGTCGTAATAACATTATTCTTAATTGTAGGATATGTTTGGTCAAACTTTTGCAGCAATGAGCTTTCATGCAATTCTAGAGCAAGTGATGGATGTTGTGGGATTTTCTTACACAGATTCAAATGCTCTACAAACAAGAAATTGGAAGTATCAGGCTCATCTTTCATTTTACAGGCCATATCAGTTTGCCTCGCCGCCACTGTTTGAAATTTATGGAAGTCCATGTGACCGTAATTGTGAAGCGATAGAGAGTGCACTGATCCATTCTCTGGCATATTTCGCTGAAGTTCTCGACTTCAAGATCAGAGACTTCAACTATATGGTCTATCTAAGGAAGAAGATGAAGTATGAAATATGTGTCGTGCATTGATGCACCCCTCTAACTTTTTATGTTTGTAAGACCTTAATTAAGTATTGATGTACGAACTTTTTTATATTTTTTGTTAAGACCTTAAGTATTGATGTTAGGCCAGTGACTAATTTATTGGAAACCTTAATATTAGGGTTCTCACCTCCAAAGTATTGATTAAGCCTTAATATTAGCCTTTATCACAAATTTTGGAGACCTTAATATATATTAAACTAAAAAAAACAACAGGGTCATTGGGGCGCAACCCTTTAGTCTCGGTTGGTAATCCAACCCGGGACTAAAGGCCAGCCCTCCACGGCCGCAATGATTGGGGCCAGCCTTTAGTCCCGGGCGGTAAACCAACACGGGACTAAAGGGTTGGCGGGGCCGGCCTTCAGAGGCCTTTTGTCCCGGTTGGTTTTACCAACCGGGACAACCTATACAAAATCGACAGCACGCTCCCTTCTTCTTCCCCTGCACGACCATTTTTCACCGAGAGCTCAAAGAGCAAGCTCCTCTAAGCTCCATGGCACCTCAAACCTAGGGAGGTGCTGCCCAAATTTTTCGTCATCAATTTGTGGAGTTTTCTCACCTCCAAGGTGTTGCTAAGGTATTATTCTTCATCCTCCATTCATTTGTTGTGTTTAAATTTCGTGTTATGGTTTAGAGAAGGAGAAAATAGAAATTTTTGATTTAAGAGCTAAGAGATGATGTTTTTAGTATACTTTAGATTTAGTAAGAAGTAGTTATCATTTGTTATGATAATCTTCTATCATTCATTTGTACTAAGATTTTTTTTGTTTTTATAAAAAATTTACTTTTAGCTAGCTTTATGTATTATTAGAGAAAATAGAATTTATTAATTTAGTTATTAGAAAATGAGACCTAGGGATAGTGTATATTTTTTATACTTAAAATTTATGCCATAATTAAGAAAATAGAAAATTTGATTTAAGAGCTAAGAGATGTAGTTTTTATATTAGTATACTTTAGATATGGTAATAAGTAGTTTTTATTTGTTATGATTATCTTCTTTCATTCATTTATACTAAGATTTTTTTTGTTTTTTATACTTTAGTGTTGTAGAATTAACATGGATATTTTTCACTTAATATGATGCAGATGAACCGGCAATGGATGTACAACACCGACAGACGGTCAGCGGAGTACATTACCGGCATGCATGGTTTTCTCGAAGTGGCGAAAAAACAAGGATGCGAGTGGGTTCATGTGTTGTCCATGCTCCGATTGCAGAAACGAAAGAGACTACCATGACTCGGGCACACTTCACCTCCACTTATTGAAATACAGATTCATGCCGAACTATGTTGTTTGGACCAAGCACGGTGAAAGAGGGGTTGTGATGGAAGACGACAAAGAAGAGGAGGAGGGTATTCCAGACTGGGCCGCAGGTCAAGCTTTTGCAGATACTTTAATGGAAGATGCTGATGAAGAAGAGTTACCAGCACATGCTGACGGGCCTGCTGATGATCTCGGCCAGGTTCTACAGGATGCACAAAGGGACTGTGAAAACGAAAAAGAAAAGGCAAAGTTCCAACGTATGATCGAAGATCACAGAAAACCGTTATACCCAGATTGCAAGCCAGGCAACAAAAAGCTTGGTACTACACTAGAAATGCTGCAATGGAAGGCAAAACATGGTGTGTCTGATAAGGCATTTGAAGGGATGCTAAAAATTGTGAAGGACAAGCTTCCGGAGAACAATGAATTACCGTCCACCACATATGAAGCAAAACAGACTGTGTGCCCTCTTGGGTTGGAGGTACAGAAGTTCCATGCATGCCCTAATGATTGCATCCTATATCGGGGTAAGGATTACGAGAATTTGGTTGCTTGTCCTGTGTGCAAAGCGCTACGTTATAAGATTCGGTGAGATGAAGATGTTGGTGATCTCCAGGGGCACCGTGACAAGACAAAGAAAGTTTCGACGAAGGTTATGTGGTATTTTCCTATAATACCACATTTGAAGCGTTTGTTCCGGAACAAAGCACATGCTAAGTTGATGAGATGGCACGCCGAGGAACGTTTGCAAGACAACCTGTTGAGACATCCGGCTGATGGGTCTCAGTGGAGAAAGATTGATAGAGAATTCAAGACATTTTCTGAGAACGGGGAAAGGAACATAAGGTTTGGTTTAAGTACGGATGGTTTCAATCCATTCGGGGAGTTTAGCAGTGGTCATAGCACTTGGCCTGTGACCCTATGCATGTTCAACCTTCCTGGTTGGATGTGCATGAAGCGAAAGTTCATTATCATGCCGGTGCTCATCCAAGGTCCAAAACAACCCGGCAACGACATTGATGTGTACCTAAGACCGTTGGTCGATGAACTATTACTACTATGACGGGAAGAGGGCGTACATGTGTGGGATGAGGATAGGGAAGAGAACTTCGATCTACGAGCATTGTTGTTCATAACCATCAACGATTGGCCTGCCCTAAGTAACCTTTCTGGGCAGACAAACAAGGGATATCGGGCATGCACGCACTGTTTACATAGAACATAAGGTATTCATCTCAAAAACTGTAAGAAGGTCGTGTATAATGGCCACCGTTGTTTCCTTCCAACTAATCACCCCTTACGGAAGAAAGTGATGCATTGGAAAGGGAAGGCTGACCATCGTACGAAGCCACCCCATTTTAATGGAGATGCCGTATTTGAGATGGTAAATGATCTAAGGGTAGTCTTTGGAAAGGGTGCTGGTAGTGAACCTGTTCCAACTGACGCCAACGGGCGTGCACCAATGTGGAAGAAAAAATCTATATTTTGGGAGCTACCTTATTGGCGTAGCCTTGAGGTCTGACACGCAATTGATGTGATGCACCTTACGAAGAATCTTTGCGTGAATGTGCTAGGCTTCATGGGTTGTTACGGTAACCCGAAGGATACCAACGAAGCACGAGAGGACCTGAAAGAATTTCATAAGATTCCCAAAGTTCCGCGGGAGGGTGATGATGAAACTGATCCAGAAGAGGATGATGATGATGTTGATTACTATGGTCCTGCTAGTTACACTCTCACCAAGAAAGAGAAGGAAAGCATGTTTGATTGCCTGAACAGTATTAAGGTTCCGTCTGGCTACTCGTCGAATTTAAAGTGGATCATAAATATGAAAGAGAAGAAGTTCACAAATCTAAAGGCCCACGACTGTCACATGTTGATGACACAGTTGCTTCCAGTTGCGTTGAGGGGTGTTCTATCAGAGAATGTACGATTAATGGTCGTAAAGCTTTGTGCATTTCTCAATGCAATTTCACAGAAGGCAATCGATCCAGCCAAGCTAGGAAAGCTACAGAATGATGCGGTTCAATGTCTTGTCGGCTTTGAGTTGGCATTTCCACCTTCCTTCCTCGATGTTATGACGCACCTCCTGGTACACTTTGTGATAGAAATTACTATTCTCAGTCCAGTATACCTTCACAACATGTGGCCTTTTGAGAGGTTCATGTCGATCCTCAAGAAATATGTTCTTAACTGTGCCCGTCCGGAAGGAAGCATTGCTAAGGGATATGGAACTGAGGAGGTCATTGAGTTTTGTGTTGATTTTGTTGACACAATTGACTCGATTGGGCTTCCAGTATCACGACACGAGGGGAGGCTACAGGGAAAGGGTACCATCGGAAGGAAATCAAGTTTGAGCAATAATACTGATTTATTCCATAAAGCACACCTAACAGTCCTGCAACAATCATCACTGGTGACTCCGTATAGGATGGAACACGAGCAAATTATTGCTTCTCAAAATCCAACCAAATCCCCAGTCTGGATTGCACGCCGTCACTTGGAAACATTTCCCTCATGGTTGAGTGAACAACTAATCCGAAACTCAACGATTCATCCATAACTAGGTTTGTTAGCCAGGGGACCTTGTAGCACAATTACAAGATTTCAAGCTTACGATATGAATGGTTACAATTTTTACACGAGAGCTCAAGATCGCAAAAGCACAAACCAAAATAGTGGTGTCCGTATGGACATCATCGGAAAAGATGGGGGCTAGACCTGCTATTATGGTATCATAGAAGAGATATGGGAGCTTGAGTACGGAGCGATGAACGTCCCTCTTTTTTTTTGCCAATGGGTAAACCTGAATGGCGTAAAGAAAGATGAATATGGAATGACAATAGTGGACCTTACCAAGATTGGGTTCAAAGATGATCCATTCGTGCTTGCCAAAGATGTGCATCAGATTTTCTATGTCAAGGATATGACTAGCATACCGAAGAATAAAAATCCCCATGAAGCAGGACCACAAGAGGCAAAGCGTCACCTAGTTCTTTCAGGTAAAAGAGTAATCATGGGAGTCGAGGACAAAATAGTTCAATCCGATGATTTTGATCAGTTTGATGGCATGCCTCCGTTCGCTATCGAAGTTGACCCAAGCATATTGCTTGGACGTGAAGAGACACCGTACTTATGTGCTTGAGATTAATGTCGTAATGTAATGATTATTGATCAAATCAATTGTGTATCGGTCTCAAAATTTTTATGAAGCTTGAATATGTCATGTGAGATTGACCCACCAAGTTTGAGATTTTTCTGAATTAATTTACTATTTTTTTCGGTTTAATTGAATTTCCGTGCGACATCACCTAGAAATTAAATGTTGAGCTGAGAGCACCCCTGAAACGATCCAGAATGGTGCCAAACTTGGCCACAAGTTCTCTTGTGCCTTAGGAGTCTAATTTATCTGGAAGTCGAATCATAATTCTTGAGTTATTGATGTGTAATTCACAATATTCTAGCTCCTTTAGCACAAAGAAAAAACCTAAAATACATTTAGTCATTAGAAAAATCTAAGATCTTGCGTGAGCTAATATTTTGAGTGCAAATGACAACCAAAAAAATTTCAGACCATTTCGACATAGATGGAGTACACGTGCTTCACAAAGCTATATAGAACCTTTCATCGAACCATGTCTATACCACTTATGTCTTAACGATTCTGAAGTCCATGCACTTTGTAGTGTTGTATCGGTCTCAAAATTTTTATGAAGCTTGAATAGGTCATGTGAGATTGACCCACCAAGTTTGAGATTTTTCTGAATTAATTTACTATTTTTTCGGTTTAATTGAATTTTATTGGGAATGCACATCAATATTGCAAATGAAAATTGGAAGTGAATGTTTACAACTCTAAAATATAATTTTGCACAGCAAAGTACAGTTTATTATATTTTAACTAAATATAATTTTGCATGGAAAAAATAATAAAAGTTACTATATTTTTTTTGATTTCAAAGAGATAGAATGTGAAAATGAGAAAAGAAATGGGAGGGGAAAAACAGTTCCCGCCGAAAATTACACTTTAGTCCCGGGTGGTGTTACGACCCTAAAGTAAAGGGGGGCCTTTAGTCTCGGGTGGTAACACCACCCGGGACAAAAGACCGAAATTTTGCCCTTGCGGCCCTCCCGCGCGAAAGGGGCCTTTAGTCCCGGGTGGTTATACGACCCGGGACTAAAGGGGGGCCTTTAGTCCCGGGTCGTATCACCACCCGGGACTAAAGGCTCTTTGCTCCCGGGTCGGATTACGACCCGAGACTAAAGAGGGGGGGGGGATATAAATCCCACGGATCCACCCCTTCACCCCCAACTCCTCCACTTCACACTCTTCGTCGTCCGGCCATCGTCTTCCCCGCTGTCGCCCCTGCCTCCGTCGTCGACGAAGCCTACGTCGCCCCTGCCTCCGTCGTCGTCGAAGCTCGCACCCCGCCGTCGTCGACCCCGTCGCACCCCGCCGTCCCTACCCGCGCCCGGCCGGCCCTGCACCCACTCCGCCACCGGAGCTCCCGGCCGCCGTCGTCCGCACACCGCTCGTCGACCCCGCCCGCGCCCGGTCGTCGTCCCCACGCCCGTCGACGTCTCCGCCGCGCCCGGCCGTCGCCCGCCGCCGCTCCTGGCGGCCGTCGCCCCCGCTCCGCCGCCGCTGACCCCGGCCGCCCGTCGACCCCGCTCCGCCGCGCCCGGGTGCCGTCTCCACGCCGGGCCCCACGCCCGGCCGTCGTCTCCCCCGCACCTGGCCGTCGCCCGCCGCCGCTCCCGGCCGCCGACGTCATCGCCCCCCTCAGCCCGCCGTCGCTGCCGGTGAGGGGATCCGCTGACGTCAACCCCTGATGGCTGACGTTAGCAATTTTTTTAATGTTTTCAGTGAATTTATTTATGAATTTAGATTAGAATTAGAGATTTAGATTTGAATTTAGAGATTTTAGAATTGAATTTAGAGATTTTGGAATTGAATTTAGAGATTTTAGATTTGAATTTAGAGATTTTAGAATTAGAGATTTTAGATTTGAATTTAGAGATGAAATATGTATTTCGAGATGAAATGTATTTAGAGATGAAATATGTATTTAGAGATATTAATTTTTTCGCTCGACCGACAATTAGGTAGTATCGCTCGACACGCTCAATTCTTTCCCGACTCACTCGACCCCGTCCGACACTAAGGTTTTCTCGCTCGACTCGCTCGACTCCCGCCCGACTCGCTCGACTCCCGCCCGACTAGCTCGACCCCGCCCGACACTTAGGTTTTCTCGCCCGGCTCGCTCGACTCCCGCCCGACACTTAGGTAGTCTTGCTCGACTCTCGCCCGACTCCTGCCCGACACTTAGGTAGTCTCGCTCGACTCCCGCCCGACTCGCTCGACTCCCGCCCGACACTTAGGTAGTTTCGCTCGACTCTCGCCCGACACTTAGAAATCATTTATGTATTCAGAAATCATTTACGTAATCAGAAATTCATTTATGTGCTCAGAAAATCATTTATGTAGTCAGAAATTCATTTATGTATCTAGAAAATCATTTATGTGCTCAGAAAATCATTTATGTATTCAAAAATTCATTTATGTATCCAGAAATTCATTTATGTATCCAGAAATTCATTTATGTGCTCAGAAATTCATTTATGTATTCAGAAATTCTTTTATGTATTCAGAAATTCATTTATGTGCTCAGAAAATCATTGATGTGCTCAGAAATTCATTTATGTATTCATAAATTTCTAGTTATGGATCACAATGAGGACGAGGAGCGGCTGATGGAGAGCCTTATTGCTGGGGGTCCAAATATCGAGGTCCCAACCTTCACCGAGGAGGAGCGTAGCCAGGCGGACGCATTCCTCAACATAACCGGGGACATCGACACCCGCACCGCGGACATCGACTCCCGCACTGCGGACATCGACAGCCGCGCCGAGGACAATAATGAAGACCTTATCATAGTTAATGCAGAAGGTTCCAACGAGGTATATATATCATGCATTAACAAATCCATAAATGCATTAACAACGAGGTATATATATCATTCTGGAACCCCGCGTGAACAACAAATCCGCAACTTGTAGGCTTCAACCTCGACAAGCAAAAAGACTAAGAGAGGCCGTACAAAAGTAATCGTCGATCATGACGTGAAGTTTCATATCACTGAAGTCAATGAGCTTGGCCAGCCATGGGAACCAAAGAAGGTCAGGGACAAGTTTGTGTCCCAATGCGGTGCTATTGTGAGGGACAACGTGCCCATACATATAGAGAATGGAAGGGAAGGGAAGATAATCCATGGGTGGTTCTGGATCACGTTAAGAATATGTTATGGGATGATATCCTAAAACACTTCACACTTCCACCGGGCGTGAACGCAAACCTTGTGAAGCAGTGGACTCTCACGAAGATGGCAACTCAATTGCAGAGTTTCAAGAAGCAGCTGCACAGAGATTATATCAAGCAGAAGCGAACTCCAAATTTTGATGATTATCCCAAGCTAAAGGATCACTGGCAGTCCTTTGTGGATTACAAGAATAGTGAATAATTCGCCAACAAGAGCGCACGAGCTCAGAAAAGTGCCAGTAAGAAGACGGATTACAACCATCGTCTTGGTCGTGGTGGTTACGCAGTTGCAGCACCCAAGTGGCGGAAGATTGAACAAGACCTCCTCAACTAAGGTATCGTACCAGCGGTCATTGACTGGGAAGAACGATCGAAGAATTGGTATTATGCCCGCGGTGGAAGATTGAACCCTGATGATGGTTCCCTCGAATTCCCACCCACGTTACGGGAGGCGGCACATGAGATAATAAAAAAGAATGAAGACATCAAAGTGGGCAGATTGGTTCCTGACAGAGACATGGATGAGCTCACTTTGGCGCTCGGGAATCCGGAACACCCAGGACGTTGCAGGGGCTACGGGGTAGTCCCATGGAAGTTTGCTTTCTAGGGAAGTGCCGACACCTACAGAAGCCGCAAAAGAAGAAGGGAGCGTGAAGAGGGGCGGTGGCGTGCAATGATGGAGCAGAGAGTTAAAGATCAAGAAGATCGTATGAGTGCAGAGATTGAACGACGAGTGGCCGCCGCGGTAGCTCAGATCACCCCTGCCGGAGCACTGCCCCAAGCAGCGGTGGATCCCGTCATTAGCCCTTCCGCTCGCAAAAGCAGTTGTGCTTCCACAGAGGCCCCCAAAGAACAAAGGGCGGCAAACCAAGAAGAAGTTCAAGTAGAGGACAACGAATGGTACCCTGTGGATGAACTCTGTCAGCGCACCGCATGTGAGCTGCACAAGCGGATCGGCAACAACACAATGAAGGTATATATAAACCTGATTATACGTGCAATTATCTCAACCTTTGATGCATGTCTCAGGCATTTAATAACTTCATCATTTCTCTACATATATATAGGTGGCGTACGGAATGGCTTTAGCACATCTCCCAGGACGTACAAGCCACGACATGGAGATTCCAGCTGGCTACGCCTCAGTTGGTTTGGAGGAGATTGTTGACCCAAAGTTTAACGACATAGAGCTAGACATCCAAGGATGTGACGGGGAAAGGACACTCCGTGATGCGCTTCACAGTATCATATTGTGGCCCAAACGTTACATCATAATACCTAACATGCCACCACCGATCCCTCCGAGTGTTGCCGAGCAGCAGCCACTATCTCCCGGGCCGTCAACGATCCCTCCGAGTGTTGCCGAGCAGCAGGCACCATCTCCCGGGCCGTCACCGGGCCGGTCGTCGCCGAATGATTGGAGCTCACCGTCTCCACAACGAGGGAATTCTCCTGTCGCGAGCGATGACGATCGTCAGCAATCACCACCAAAGCATCAATCACCACTAAAGCAGCCTTCACCAAAGCCTGCAAAGAGGCAGTCCCGATCAAAATCTACCGAATATATGCCCGTGCCAAATCCGGATCCCCCGAAGAAGAAAGGGAAAAAGCTGCCTGTTAAAAGGAAGCTGCCATATGACATGACAGCGTCAGAAAATGAGGCGGAGTGTGATAAACAACTCAAGGCGTGGATTGAAGGGAATAAAGAGGCTGCTAAACAAAAACGGCTCGAAGAAATGGAAGCAGAAAAGAATAAAGATCGTCCATAGAAACTCAAAGCTTTCATAGAGATGAAGGAAGCAGAAAAGAGACAAGAAATTATAAAACCCCTACTAAGTGATTATGACCGGTCGCTGCACAAGTCCCTAAAGAAGAAGAGACAAGGAGGGTCACCAAATAGTTACATCGACCAAGTACCGGGGTCGACGATGCCACATGATTATAGGAAGAAGAAGAAGGCAACCCAAGCGTCGACATCGACGAAAGAGCCTTCAACGAAGAAGGCAACACAAACGTCGACGTTGGCGAAAGAGCCTTCAACGAAGAAGGCAACACAAACGTCGACGTCAGCGAAAGAGCCTTCAACGAAGAAGGCAACACAAACGTCAACGCTAGCGAAAGAGCCTTCAACGAAGAAGGCAACAGAAGCGTCGACGTCGGGAGTACAGACTTACGTCGCCTCCGGCCTCACTGCAACTGAACGAGCTCTTGCAGTTATGGACGCAGAACAACTAGCAAATGTCATTCAAATGCAAGAAGCAACAGGGCTCCCACTAGAATATGTTCTCGGCCACGAATCACCTCCTTGGGACAAAAACTTCGTACCTAGATGGCACTACGAGCATGGGAAATCTTTTGTCAGGCCTGAGTTGGTGAAGAAACTCCCTACTCAGATGCACAGATTGCATGACTTCTACATGAAGACGTCTAAGGCGGGACTAGAGATGATTGGCATGCTTGTTAAATCGGGAGATTTTGCTGGTGAAGGCGAGAAGTTGTCCTGGCTGCGATTCAAGGATATTTATGAAATTTACCATCTTGACTCCTTGAATACCGATCTTGTCATGGCCTGGTGCCTGTAAGTGACGGTGCAATACATACCCTAATTAACAAATTTATGTATACTCTAATTATTAACTTTATCTTTCATTTTCTGTAGCCGGGAAATGCATAACATGGGGAAGAATGGTTACCAACGAATAGGTTTCATGGACCCATCTTTAGTTAATCAAGATCAAGTAAACAAACAACCAGAAACAACATTCAAAACAATCCTAAGGACCTTGTGTGAATTGCATTACAAGGATTTGATACTTCTACCTTACAACTTCGAGTAAGTGTGATTACCATCTTAATTGCTAAGGGTTCGCATTTCTAATTATCTTAGTTAACATTATTTAGTTCTAATCTTTTGAGCTTCTTTATATACAGTTTCCACTGGATTCTTCTCATAATTGATGTCAACAGAAGCAACATCCTTGTCTTTGATTCGTTGAGAAGAGATCCGAACAAATACTCGGACCTTCAAGATATGTTTCAAGAGTAATAATTCTATCCATACGTTCCCTTTTATGCAATAGTGTGCTTTTACTAACACTATCTAGCTCTAACTTTCATTATTTTCTGCCAGAGCTTGGGAAAAATTCAAGGCTGTCAACCCTAGACAATGGAGACCTAGAATAAACTTCTCTACAAATTTTCCGGTACGTAAACCAAATAACAACTTCAGCTTGGGCAAATTAAAAATGTATAACACTAATTTTTCATAATTATCTTCTTCAATTCAGTGTATGAGACAGGAACCAGGGACACATTTATGTGCATACTATGTGTGTGAGTTCATCCACAATTTCTGCGAGGCAGACCCGTCAGATTATACTGTAAGTATTATTTTAAACCAATTAATAATACATCTTTTTCTAACCGCTTATATATTTAATTCTTGTGTGTAATATATTAAATTATTTGCACATTGTAGAACAATATGATTAGGGACGCAATCATTGAGAAGGACTGACTCTTGGTGATTCAAGAAGGTCTGTGCGGATTCATAATGGACCAGGTGATTAATCCACAAGGCAGAAATCACTATGACAGTCATCGAATTGATAAATTTTAATTAGCACCTCCGGTGGAACTTTAGACTAGAATTAGTATGAAACGGTATTTTGATGTATATATATATACTACTTTCAGAAAATACTATCTATGCTTTCGATGTAATATAATGTGTGTATATATTTATTTATAAGTTTATTCTCTTCATATAGTACGTATAGTAGACACGTATAATTAGTGCAAACATTTATACGTATACGTAAATTACACCCAAATACGTGAGAATATACGCATATAACATTATTAGAACAATTTGAAATGAAACAAAAAAAAATTCACAGCGGGGTCTTTAGTCCCGGGTGGTACCACCCGGGACTAAAGGGGTGGCGCACAGGCGCTGGTGTGCCTCCCCTTTTGTCCCGGGCGGGGCTACCACCCGGGACTAAAGGGGTGGCGCACAGGCGCTGCTGTGCCCTCCCCTTTTGTCCTGGGCGGGGCTACCACCCGGGAATAAAGGGCACCCTTTATTCCCGGTTGCCCACCCGATGACAAAGGGGGGGCCTTGTCTCTCCCTTTTCGTCCCGGGTGGGCTTTAGACTTAAAGCCTTTCCCACCCGGGACGGAAAGCTGTTTTTCCACCAGTGCAACTGATCATTGTACACTTTTCTTTTGCACATATACATCTTTTCGGTCATATAGGATAGTAAAAACAAAAGTATTCTAAGCTACAAGGGTTAAAGAAGGTAAACACTAATTTGTAGTAAATATAATAGAACACACTACCAGTATATATACTCTGATGCACAGAACCCTGATTGAAGTGCAGTCTAACCTTTTGTAAATACAATCTATCAATTAATTGCGTACTGCGGAAGCTTGCCAAAAAGGACCAATCTGCAGATCATCAGATGGAAAATGAAGTTGAAGCACGAGATGCCAGAACAGAGACAGCACCCTGCCGGAGCTGCCCGACATGGATGATCCCAAAGCTTACGCTAAGATGCGCGATTGCTATCCTGCAGCTGCTAAGGTGAGTAAAAGTTAAGAATAGAGTATGTTAAGCCTTACATAACCCCAACCCACCGCAAAATCCATGATTCATGAAATCCTAGTAGTGCAATTTGAGAAAAAGTAAAAAAAAAACTAAAGAAATATACAGTCACCTGTATCTAACGGGGAACAAACAATAGAGCGTTGACCGGATGGTCCAATCAAAGAAGTTGGGTAGATCCATAGCGGCCCGCATCACCACAAGTAGATGATGAATCAGTAAGAGATTGATGCCCCTTCTCCACAGGGGAATTAAAAGAGCTCACTACCTAGTACTATTAATCCACAACTCCGTTGGAAAACAAGCAAAATCGAGGGACCTCCGTTGGAAGTCAAGCACAATCGAGAGAATCTGATGGAGGGGATGCATGACGGAAGTGCACTTTGCATACCGGGGGATGAAATTAATCCCTAGTTGGGGAAGTTGAGCTGCTGCTTGGGGACATCACAGTTGCGTCCGCGCCGACGCCGTACGAGGCCCCGATCGATACGGCATCCTGGCCATGAGATCCAGGGAGCCGAGGAATCAGCGCCCACCACCCGGATCTGAAGTCGGGTAGTCGAGAGGCCATGGTGCTGCGGCCGCCGCAAACAAATGCTTGACATCGCTGCTGCCGCCATCGCAACGCGCCATGGGAGAAAAATCAGAGAGGCGTAGTGGAGGGCAGAAGCAGCAGCCGGAGTGGGGCGACGGTCACGAGCGGGCGGGAGGCCGGGGGCGGTGGTGACAGGACGGGTTCGCCGCAGGCAGACGGGGTGTAAGTGCTGGCGTTGGGGGGGGGGACGGGGTGTAAGTGGCGGCGTTGGGGGTGAACTGCCGGCGAATTTGTGAGATCCAAGTATTGGATGTGGGACGTGAGCGGGCCGGGGAAAGAAAAAAACCAGTAAAAAACCACACAAGTGCGGGGAAGCGAGTGGCTCGTTAGATTCGTCTCGAAAATTAAGGTAGGGGTTGTCAAATGAGTTTTGTCATTAATCCACATTTAATACTACTAATTAGTGTCTGAAGTTTGATGTGACGGGTAGTTGGTGAAATTTTGGTGAAGTAAACAGGACCTGAGTCGGGTATGGGATATTATTCCATACCCAGGGTATAAAATATAAATACCCTATATATGTGTGTGTGTATATATATATATCATCTAGTTTAAAACTGATTTGGTGGGTTCTTGTATTTTTAAACTAACTAGGAAAGTGCCCGTGCATTGCTACGGGCAACAAAATATTTATACTGAAATACACGAGTATTAAATGAGACATTAATAATGTGAGAATAAGGATAAATACAAAAAATATCTAATCAAGAGCTTAGTTACTGAAGTAAACAAAGCTAGATACCCATATAAGATGCATTTTGTAAATATCACACAGTTCTATATGGAAGGGAATTGGTTGTCTGCATTTAGCAAAATACAATGGATTGTTAGAGGAGACGGATGCCAAGTATGTGCATATTGGTACATGGACACCCTTACAAAAAAACAACAATCTATTTGGAATAAGAAAAATGATGTTGCATTTTTCACCAAATCAGAACTGGAGAATTATGCAAAGCCCTCCACTGAGACATGCTAATCTAGGGGGAATTATTTTCATAAGAACCTTCCAACAAAATACCAAATATCACCAGTGGCACTCTCCTCTAGCTGCATGCTGCTTGATTGCTCTTCCGGTCCTCCTTTAGAGTTCACTATGCAAACAGGAACAAAATATATGACATTCTTTTGAAAGACCCAAGGACAGGGATCCTCCTCCGTCATGAGTTTAATCTTCAGAATCTTATTCCTATCTAGCCAAAAGAAAGATCTCCATGTCAGGACCTTGTTCCAAGTTGTGCTTCCTGGCAGGAACAGTTCATTAACCAGTGTTAAATTCACAGCGAACGAACTTGAGGTTTCAGTCAAACAATTCAAGATTTCTTTTCTGATATTAGGAAACAAAAAGTACATCCAACGGGAAGAATACACCATGTTAAAGCTTTCACTTTGAGATAGGAAAACATAACTGCAAAGTAGCATATCACACACATAGCCTATGTAGATACCATTCAGAAAGGGAAAATGCTAACTCGCACCGTAACCTCAACATCGCACAGAATCCTTGTGAAACAAATTTTGGCTATATATACTGGAATACATAGTATATAGTAGAGAAAATATGGTATATGGATTCTAACTGAAGAAATGCATGCACAAAAAACAAAAGGCAGGAAGGATAGTAAGAACTTACCCACGTGCCATCGTCGAAGTAGCCTAGGTCGTCCTCTTTGCAGTAGTGAGTCTCAACCTGAAACGAAACAACAGGTAATAAGTAGCAACAACATACCAACCTCCTACTCAACAAAGTGCGAAACCACGTTAGTCAGTGATCACAAAAGTGAAAGAATTAGACAAAGAGCTTTTTTACACTCTACAACACTTGTTTGTTGTCCAGTCCATAATGCACTTGTCAGCACTAATATTACCTAATGTTACCCATGCAGTAGCAACTAATGCTACTTTAAAAAAACAATGTCCATAATGCCGGAACCTTTAGATGAAACTCATGTGGAAAATTAGTAGCAGGCAAAGATCAGCCAATGCTCAAGATAGAGGTAGCTCAAGCAATCTGTTGTAAAATGGTAAAGATCAAATATCCTATTAACTGTTCAATTCCTTTCAAAAGAGGGTATGGGAAAGTGACAGAACATCCTCTTAACTGTGTGGAAAGTGACAGAACAAGTATATGATAAATAGAAATTTAGAAAACATGAAAAATCAGTTTAGTTCAAATCATTCTGTTTTTTTGTCAGACAAATCATTATGTTTTTCCAGGGACAACCATAGCATGTGATGGTGTGAAATAGAAAAAGAACTATGCATACTGGTTAACACTGCTTGCCTCTTAGTTCTGGTTGGTAAAGTAACTGTTTCTTTTGCCATATTTATTGTTTCAAGCAGTAACTGTTGATAGCTAGAGTAGGATTAACCTCTTATGCCTTCGTACAAAGCTAATGCAGGTGTCCGATTGGTTGGACTTTTGTTCAAATGAGCTTCTATACAGACAAGTTTTAGCTTTGAAGAAACAACCACCAATAGGTCCTAATGCAAATGAATGCTCGGAAAATCCACACTGAACTGCAGGTAGTAAGTTAGACAGTGGGATACATGCTCGGAAAATCTAGCAAATGTTACCTATCCATACACACAAAAAATATGGTAGTTTCAATATTTTAAAAAGAATATGATTATTTAATTTATAGAACCACAGGTAATGGGAAAATGATTCAGTATACCTCCCCCCTTGATCCAAGCTGTAGTAACTGATGACATTCTAGAAGAGGCAGCTTGTATTGCTCAACAATTTGTATTGCTAGAAATAAAATGCTTCACATATGGAAACTTGAAAAATATTGCTCATCCTTCCATTTGTGCCTATGAAAATATGCAGATTTTTATTAAATGTTATTCAGATCTCAAAAGCTTCTACCTATGTTTTAGAAACCCCATTAACATGTACAGAGGATACATATACGTACATAAATATTATTGTCACTAAACATGTGTACAGAGGATCAATTATTATTTAGCATCAATCAGGACTTGCCTATTGCATACATATCCCATCACTTACTGCAGATGCACACCATTATTCAAAATATCAAATAAACCTAGAAGCTTAGAAGCATGGAGTAAGCAAAATTTAAAGTTCAAGTGCACATACTTGTTCCGGAAGGATACATGACTTTCAGGGAAGCTGGTTAAGAATTTGCTTTGTATTGGTCAGAAGCCCAAAACTGCTTCAACTCCAACAGCCTCTAGGAAATAAACTTTAACAAGCAGTGTTAAGCTGATCACTTTTTTTTTTGCATAGTGTATCAGTGATTGTCTGACCTTGCTTAATTTCAAATATTGAGTAGGTCAGCTCCCCACCGATTTTTTTTTTAGGAACTCAGAAAAGGTCTATTTAAGACAATCAAATGCAGTAAAAGAAGAAATGAATATATCTTGGTTGTTACTCTGAAGTTATTTCTCTAAAGAAAGATATTACTTGTTGGCGTTTCTTAACGTCACCAATAGTTGCGCACCTAGAGGGAGCGTATAAGAACAACCGGGTATACCGCAAGCGCACGGAAATACCGCTGTAACACTTCTCCAAGGAAGGAGAGTATTCCAAGGGTATCGAATCCAAGGAACGGTGTGTACTATCTCTTACTCTAGTATAGATGATCCAAGGACACAACACTGATTGATAGGATAGATAGAAAGGATCTGCCTCGACCGAGCGCAGAGTCTAGTTACGGTCTCTCAGGTATAACACTCACTTTGGGCACCAGGCACATCCTAGGCTAATGTGCTAGAGCGAGCCCAACTCGGTACGCGACGTAGAGGGTTGACAAAGGGTCCAACAGGCTGTCACCACTGCGGCCTACCTCTACGCTACGATCGTACGTGGTCTTCGAAGGATAGCTTATGGTCCAGACACCACGTCTACACCACTTACTATTAATATGAATCCACGAGGGAGATACTGGCACTAGCTCAAGGTATGCTCTATCACTCATGCAAGATCACGAATGCACTTTGATCTAACTAGAAACATGCAGGAGCTTCACTTTACTCTAATAGACAAGCTGGCAAACTAGATGCAAACTTATGATCTAAGTCTACTGGATCGAAAGGGTTGTGTTCGAAGAACACAAGCCTCTAAACCAAGAACAACGAAGAACACAAGAACACAGCATTCTAAGCATGCATACGACTTTAGTCTAAATAGGAAATATCGAAATACTCACTTTAGTCTAGTTGAAGAACAAAGGCACCGCTGAGGATCGTTCTTGAGGAAGATGTCATGAATCATGACATGGCCTCAAGCCTCCCACCTCACTTCCTAGCACTAATCCTATACAAAGAGCTCTCCTCTCAAGAGAGAGGCTCCAAGCCAAAATGAAGAGGAGGAGGAGAAGTGTGTGCTCCAAAATGGAGCCCCTGCCCTCCTATTTATAGAGGAGGGAGAGGCTTGCCTTTGGCACCATTTGACTCCACTTTTTCAGCCATCCTTGGGCGCCACCAATAGGAGAGTGACACATGGCGAGGAATCTTGCAATGCACTCTTCTCTAGCTTTCAGGGGAAGGAACCAAACCGACCTTCTTTCGGCCAATAAATGGGCGCCATGTCACCAATCCACCCCGGGGCGTTGCAAGGGATCAACCAGGAAGCACCACGTGGAAGCAGATGACGAACGGTGGCAAAAAGGGTTCGGCCGAACCTAGGTTCGGCCAACCCTGGCCCACCTCCTTCTGGCTTGTTCTTTCTCTGGGTGACTAATATGTGGGCCCTTATGACGGTTCTAGGTGCATGCCGAGTTTGGAGGTGGTTTGGGTCCCTGGTGGGCCCTTGGATCCTTGTGCTGCACACGTGGCGGTGTCTGATTCGTCGGGAGTTGCTTCACATGGATTGATGAGGTGTCATGGACACATGGCATCCAATGTGGCACACGTCGCCACGTGGTCTAGTGTGGGTCCCACCGAGCTTGCAAGATATCTTGTCTTGTGCATATCTTTCTCATCCGTACTCCGATGTAGGCATATAATATGTCCATTTCGATCGTCTTGACGAGCTCGTCGCAATGGTGCAGCCCAAATTGGCACTTGAGGATGTTTATGATGATGTCCTTTAATAGCCATTGGACTACTTGCTCTCAACTGTACCATTTGGCACGTATTTCAGTGCTTCCTGCAACAAAAGCTAGAAACACCAACACTTGTGGAAACTATCAGTATCAAGCCCTATTCTAGTGTTGATGATCCTTTTACCATTATATTATGCAGGTATTGACGGTGTAAAAGCAGCACTTTTCCACTGTCAACAATACCCCCACACTTGACCTTTGCTCGTCCTGAGTAAAGGGAGTCAGGTCAAGGTGAGACATGATATCCAAAGGTATGAAGCGAGCATAAGAGATATTCCAAACCATACCTTGTACTTGTGAACTCTGATGTGTCTATCATGTTATCTTGGGCAGTTGAGGAATGGAACGGTCATGAATCAAATCACTCCTGCTCATCATGTTAAGTAACTTGGGGTTTTGCAATAAATTTTCAAAACAAACCTTGCTTAGCTCCTCATTTAATTCTATCAAATCGCTCAATGTGTATATGTCCTCACCAAGGCATTAGATTGCCTTTCTTTATCCTACTTCTAATGATGGCTATATGTGGAGCTCAGGGTAGGATAAAGGATAAGGCATACTTGCATCACATATATTGCAAAGTCAAAAACTGGATCCACAGAGAAAATCAAATCACACAATCAGATCAAGATGTGCACGTGTATGGATATGGTGAGTATGGTAAGGTGGATACAAGGCCCGGAATGGGTGCTAGATATTACCATACATATATGATGAATGTTGGTAGATGGTAAGGTGGACACTAGCCCCGGAATGGAAACTAGTTATTACCATCTAAATTATGGAACTCCTTTTTGCATGATCTCATCTCTCCCCTATTTCTCCTTTATTTTGGACATGGGCTATTTTCCTTTTCTTTCTTTTTTTTTCATCATGCCTTGAGCATGTGTCTCTTTTTTTTCTTTTTTTTCATAGCTCATGTCTCTTTTGAAGGATACTTTTGGAGAGAGATGTCACACCACATATGGAGCTTTATTTTTATGAAATGGATGAATGATATAGTGCTAACTTCCAGTGTAAAAGCATAGCAAGGGGAAATAGGTGGTGTGCACATGAATCTTGATCACGAAAGTAGTGAAAATAATTCTCACAAGGGTCACAGAATTTGACAAAGCTCAATGCAATAACAAGCAGCATATGAGTAAAAGGTTTTCAACTATGAATATCATATGGCTCTAGTGGGACGGTGGCATATCAAAGAGGAGCTTTGCAAGGGGTTTTCATGATTTTCAAATAAAATTCCCAAGCACTCAAACATTCAGAGCGAAGATCATATCATCAAACCATATCACAAATACCAACTACTTAGATAAGCATGAGTTCCCTAATGATATTTGTTCACAAGCATCAAGATGATAAGTAAGGAATAAAACATATGCAAGCCAACCTCAAGAATCATGTAGAGCAAGCATAGCACGAATTGCTGAGTTTGAAATAAAGGATATGAATTGAAATTTAATCAAACTCATGGATAGGATAGAGTGAGATAGAGGTTGCACATACCATCGCTTCTGAAGGATAAGAGATCAAGGAAGACCAGTGGTGATTCGGCTGACCAGAGGGCAGCCGGGTCACTCTAGTTTACCTTGGTCTTGTCATGAAGGCGTAGTCGATGTTGTGCAGCGCCTGTGTGGGAGTTCTCGAGTGGATATGTCGATGATGAGCTCGAGAGAACTCCCCCACACTAGTGGTTGATCCTGGTGCTGTTCTTCAAACAAAAAGTGGAAACAAAAGAGGGACTCTACCGGTTCAAGAACCATAGAGCCTTTATTCAAATTCAAATATTTTTGGTTTTTTTTGTCACCATGTCATTTACTCGAAAGGGTTAGACCAAGGTTACCTTCCATAAACAAAGGGGACTATACTTACCTTGGACCTTTGAGAGGTCATATGTACCACCCTTGCATGTTGTGCAACATTAATCTAACACCTCAACTTACCTTCCCGTTCGAATTTAGCTCAACGACTTACCCACTCAAATTTGACTTCTGCAGGGGTTAGTCAGCATATATGCAACTAAGATCTATGAAGGCACAACTCTAAGGTTCATCAATCAAAACTCGACACCATGTCTTGTTTTGACTGAAGAAGACAGTTTTAGCCTAAGTACCATGCTTAATCTAAAACAATCTATGAATGCGTGTGTACCCAAACATTCAAACCAGAGCATATGAACATAAATGAAGGAAGCATGAAAGCATGATCAAGCCATTTATCAAAAAGGAACATAAGCATGAGCATAAGATGGTGAACCTCGGGAACCTTCCGGAAGGGCTTTGTTTAATGTCAAAAGCAGGACTTACCTAGCTAGTGGGCAAGATGCAAGAGCTGACATCATCACCGCACCGGGACAAGGTTTGGTAGAGGAGGAACTTTACTCAGGATGCTCACATACCTCCCCCACACTTGGAGTTTGCATTACTAGGCCACAAAACTCAAGTGTTTGGTGATCAAGCTTCCCTTTGTAAACGTTCCCTCACCAAAGTGTATCTAGGTGTTGCAGCTGATGTGGCTCACATGTTTGTAGGCATCACCTGTCCATCTTTCTTTTCAATCTCCACCTAAAAGGTTAGTGACCAAAAATACCCGAAGGACAACTTATCCTAAAAAACATGTTCTTGCTTTTATTCGAGAAGGGAAATAAAACTAACCTAATCCAGGCTATCTCCTGGGAGTGCTTTGTTTATTTAAGGTCATAAGCTCGACCATGGGAACTTCATCTTGCAGCTATCGTTGGTGGTGCCATTCCCATCTCACCACCAATCCTTGATGTATCAGTGAAGCTTCAGCTGCAAGGTTAGTACCATAGTGCACACACGAAATCTGATATGCTTATGATAGACATATACATCTACAACCAACCTTCTGAACTTTCTACAAAAGAGGACCATAAGGTGATTGCAGCCCTCATGTGTGCTCAGCGCACTAAGCAAGTCTGACTCTAGAGGGAGATGATGCGAGCACGATCTGTATGGAAAATCAAGAATGAAGCCACCATGCTCGTGCATGGAATCCTTTCCTCCGGATTCCAGAGTCAGTGCCTCGAAAGGTTCCATGGCCCATGAATTCTCCATCTCAAGAGAGTCATCGTGGAAGCTCGATGTTGACTCTCGATCATGATCGAAAGCAACATGATTCGGGCCAGTGGGAAGAGGCTGAAACTCGGTCGAGAGTGGTGACGATTGTTCACCTTCACAAAGGTGAAGAGAGTCTCCCGAGTCATCCTCATGAAGGGTAGAACATTCTATAACCTTAATGAGAACAGGCTCGGATGATGCGAACAAATATGTACACGTCATCTTCTCGAGCGGGTTTTGCTGGGGAAGAGGCTTCGCCATAGGATGTCCCGGACAAGGGGTAGCAGTGGCAGAAGCGACTTCCCTAGGCTTATCATCTAGGCTCCCTATGGATTCCTCAAAGAATTTATCTAGCGGGGAGCCTAGAAGGAGATCGAGATCAAGGACATCGAAGATGTGAAAGTCTAAGCTAGCCTCGATCCCATCTATGACAAGCGACACGGCACTTGCAATCCCCCGACATTTAAGAACGCGTCCAAAGGGACAAGTCTTGAGGAGCATGTCGGATGGTGCTAGCGGGACTCTACCCAAAAGAGTTTCCGCTAAGTGCCATGGCAAAATGTTAACCTCCATGAGGGGGTTACAATGGGCCTCTACGACAGTGCCTCTGATAGAGCAAGGGAAGACCAGAGAAGGTGAGCTATTCCAAGTTGCCTCGGAAAATCGTGTCACTCCCTCTGACCATTCCTCTCTCATGGCCTCCTCAGGATATGCTTCGTTAGGAGGATCAGGATGTAGAGGAGGCACCGCAGGCCTAAGGGAAGGTTCTGTGAAAGATCTCTAGAATGATTGGTACGAACAGAATAAGGTTCCTCCCCTAATTGGGCATCAGCAGAGTTCGAGGTGTCCGAAAGATTTCTAGATGGGTCATCCTCGAATTTGCAAGTGAACACCGAAGGTTGAATTTCTTCTTCCTTTGGTGTTCGGGATTCATGAGAGGGCTCAACAGACAAGTCTTGGGATATGGAAGATGAAGACTCGGACTCGGATGTTGAGGGACTCTCAATGATAGGCTCGGATTCCTGGTGGAGCTCGGGCCTGACAGCTTGGTAGGAATTGGGAAGACTATCTAGGAGTTCCCTACCTTCAGTCGGATCTCTATGGAGAAATGGCTCTCTAATATCAAGGCAACAAGCAGAGCGCTTGTTGAGGCCGTTATAAAAGTTGCGAAGCAACTGAGAGTCAGGCATCCGTAAAGAAGGTCCACAAGTGAGCAGGCATGAAAATCTACGCCAGGCGTCACCTAATGATTCCTTCTCTTTCTGCCGGAAACAGTGGATACGTTCCCGTAGAGCAGCAATACGAGACGAAGGGAAGAACTCAAGACAAAACTTATCTCTAAGCTCAACCCAACTATCATTCATGCTACCTACGGAGCATGTGTACCATCGCTCCGCTTTCCCTACAAGGGAGTACGTGAACAACTTCCACAGGAAGGTATCTTGTGTCATGCCCGCGGTAGCAAAGCACGAACACAAGTACTCGAAATGACCCAGGTGAGCATATGGGTTCTCGCTCGGTAACCCAGAGAAGGACATGTTCCGAACCACCGTGATGGTTCTAGGAAGGAACTCTAAGCCAGATGTGAGGAAAAGTCACACAGAAGGCGGTGGCTCTGGGAGCTCATCCCTAGCGGTAGTGATGCTTTTACAGGAAAGCTTCACCATGGGTAGCAGGGGTAAAGGTAGAAGAAAAGGAATAAAAAGGATATCTGATGGGTAACAAGGGTGAAGGTAGAAGAAAACGAAAAAGATAAATACAAGGACCACTAGGTTCAAAGATAGATACAACAACCATTCCCCGGCAATGGCGCCAGAAATGCTTGTTGGCATTTCTTAACGTCACAACTAGTTGCGAACCTAGAGGGAGCGTATAAGAACAACCGGGTATACCGCAAGCGCACAGAAATACCGCTGTAGCAATTCCCCAAGGAAGGAGAGTATTCCAAGGGTATCGAATCCAAGGAACGGTGTGTACTATCTCCAACTCTAGTATAGATGATCCAAGGACACAACACTGATTGATAGGATAGATAGAAAGGATCTGCCTCGACCGAGCGCAGAGCCTAGTTACGGTCTCTCAGGTATAACACTCACTTCGGGCACCAGGCACATCCTAGAATAATGTGCTAGAGCGAGCCCAACTTGGTACGCGACGTAGAGGGTTGACAAAGGGTCCAACAGGCTGTCACCACTGCGGCCTACCTCTACGCTACGATCGTACGTGGTCTTCGAATGATAGCTTATGGTCCAGACACCACGTCTACACCACTTACTACTACTACAAATCCGCAAGGGAGATACTGGCACTAGCTCAAGGTATGCTCTATCACTCATGCAAGATCACGAATGCACTTTGATCTAACTAGAAACATGCAGGAGCTTCACTTTACTCTAATAGACAAGCTGGCAAACTAGATGCAAACTTATGATCTAAGTCTACTGGATCGAAAGGGTTGTGTTCGAAAAACACAAGCCTCTAAACCAAGAACAAACGAAGAACACAAGAACACAGCATTCTAAGCATGCATACGACTTTAGTCTAAATAGGAAATATCAAAATACTCACTTTAGTCTAGTTGAAGAACAAAGGCACCGCTGAGGATCGTTCTTGAGGAAGATGTCATGAATCATGACATGGCCTCAAGCCTCCCACCTCACTTCCTAGCACTAATCCTATACAAAGAGCTCTCCTCTCCTAAAGAGAGAGGCTCCAAGCCAAAATGAAGAGGAGGAGGAGAAGTGTGTGCTCCAAAATGGAGCCCCTCCCCTCCTATTTATAGAGGAGGGAGAGGATTGCCTTTGGCACCATTTGCCTCCACTTTTTCAGCCATCCTTGGGGCGCCACCAATAGGAGAGCGACACGTGGCGAGGAATCTTGCAATGTACTCTTCTCTAGCTTCCAGGGGAAGGAACCAAACCGACCTTCTTTCGGCCAATAAACGGGCGCCATGTCACCAATCCACCCCGGGGCGTTGCAAGGGATCAACCAGGAAGCACCACGTGGAAGCAGATGGCGAACGGTGGCAAAATGTGTTCGGCCGAACCTGGGTTCGGCCAACCCTGGCCCACCTCCTTCTAGCTTGTTCTTTCCCTGGGTGACTGATATGTGGGCCCTTATGACGGTTCTAGGTGCATGCCGAGTTTGGAGGTGGTTTGGGTCCCTGGTGGGCCCTTGGATCCTTGTGCTGCACACGTGGCGGTGTCTGATTCGTCGGGAGTTGCTTCACATGGATTGATGAGGTGTCATGGACACATGGCTTCCAATGTGGCACACGTCGCCAAGTGGTCTAGTGTGGGTCCCACCGAGCTTGCAAGATATCTTGTCTTGTGCATATCTTTCTCATCCGTACTCCGATGTAGGCATATAATATGTCCATTTCGATCGTCTCGACGAGCTCGTCGCAATG
This sequence comes from Cenchrus fungigraminus, assembly GCA_036936925.1. Classification (NCBI taxonomy): domain Eukaryota; kingdom Viridiplantae; phylum Streptophyta; class Magnoliopsida; order Poales; family Poaceae; genus Cenchrus; species Cenchrus fungigraminus. The sequence continues at coordinate 109,474,062 of CM072779.1, forward strand.
GTGCAGCCCAAATTGGCACTTGAGGATGTTTATGATGATGTCTTTTAATAGCCATTGGACTACTTGCTCTCAACTGTACCATTTGGCACGTATTTCAGTGCTTCCTGCAACAAAAGCTAGAAACACCAACACTTGTGGAAACTATCAGTATCAAGCCCTATTCTAGTGTTGATGATCCTTTTACCATTATATTACGCAGGTATTGACGGTGTAAAAGCAGCACTTTTCCACCGTCAACATTACTATGAAGCATCCTTCCAACTCGGAGTTATTGCCGTACATAGCTGCTGCCCCCCTTCGCCTGCTAGTATTGCCGCCATCCGACTCCACAACATTTCTCCTGATGCCCCAGCCAGTCCTTTGTTTCCCCTGTGAAGGACCGAATCGGGCGACCAGAGAGGGGGGAGTGAATGGGAGCCAATAAAAATTCTTCCCTACGGTCGAACTCGGCCTATGCCCCGATTGCCACTCCACGAATCCTTGCACACAAAGGAAGCTCCAAACAAGACTCACACAAGCCTAGAGGATCACGAGAGATGCCTAGGAGCAAAGAGCGGAAGCACCGAAGCAAGAATCAAAGAACTTGAGCACTGCTGCGAAGCCCCTGGCGGACTGTCCGGGGTGACCGGGCGGACCGTCCGCGAGGAGGGCGCGGACTGTCCGGCAGGTCACGGCGGACCGTCTGCAAAAACGTCTCAAGCCACCAGTAGCGCACCCCCGAAATTCGGACCGTCCGTGGAGGCACCGCGGACCGTCCGTCAGAAAACCGGCCACGCGGACGGTCCGTGAGACCACCGCGGACTGTCCGCCAAACACTTTCCAGCCATACCTGGGATCCAACCGGATCGAAACGAAAGCGCTCAAGAACACGCGACGAACACGAAGAACACGGGACGAACCCTAGCCGTGCGGACCGTCCGCCAGGCACCCGCGGACCGTCCGCAATGCACGAACAGAACAGAAAAAGCTCGAGCTCGGGAGTCAACCCAACCTTTCCATCACCGGATCTCCCAAACGGTTGAAGCTCTTGAGACAAGATTTTGGGGAGATGTAAAGCATCACACAAGGATGCTATGCCCCAAAAATCTCGACACCTAAGCCACTAAATCACCGGGAATCGCGGATCAACCGAACCACCACCATAAACTCGGGCACCAATCAAAAACGCACGAATCGAAGGATCTCCACAGCGTTTGAGGGGTCAAGATCACACACAAAGATGCGCAAGGCATCCACCCATGATCCCCTCAAAGAAATCCGTGAAGAAACGCCTCCAAAATCACAAATCGAGCCAAGAACGAAAACTCCCAAAAATAGTCCCAAAAATGACACGAAAATCACAGAGGACTAGGAGATCACTGGGACGCCGAATGCTTCCATACATCCAGAGGCCAGATTCTGTACGCGAGTCTAGCCTAAGGAATCCAGAGGGAAAAGAAGCAGTTCAGAGAAAATCTACCGGGGGAGAAAACCCTAGGAGGCAAGAGAGAGAGAGAGAGATGCCATCCACCTCTCCACTATTTATATGAAGTTCATCGGAGGGAGGTAAATGACCACGCTACCCCAACTGCATAAATGAAGATACAACCCCTCAGGGGCATTTTGGTCAAGTCTTCATCGAGAGGACATGCTTCCACCGCGGCCTTGCTTAGCTTCGACGCAAGCCCCGCGATCACGCCACATGCCCGCCACATCGAAGCTTCCTGAAGCTCCCGGATCACCGTCTCCGTTGCCTCGGGCCTCCGGGCTTGGTTTTGCGGCCCAAACCAAGAAACCGTCCACCAGATGGTTTTGTGGGCAAACCACCAAACCCCGCGTGCAAGCTTCGGGCTTCAACCGCTATCTTGCACCGGCCCATGTTCACGACTTCAGCCCGCTAGTCTTGCACCGCACGGCTCGCACTTGACCCTGTCGGCCACCGGGTCCATCGAACCAAGCCTACTTGCCACTCCATCACCCGGAAGCCGCCACGGCTCAAGCCTTTCGCGCTTGTTCTTCACCTGGACCGACACGAGTCAAGCCGCAACCTGTACCTGCACACTTAGCCAAGCATCTGTCCACACAACATTGTCAATCACTCATCACTAAGGAGCGACCCTCCACTGATCCTCGGACACACCTGGTCCTCAATCTCCCCCTTGATGAGTGCATTGACAACACCCATAGTAACCATCAGAGAGAAAAAGAAAAGAAAACAACTACGAACACAAACCTCCCAATCAAGTGATCCAAAGCCAAAGAACAAGCAAAAAAGCTCGATCACTTCGCCAATCCAAGTCTCGGCCCCCTAAGACAAGGGCAACAGCTCGACACAGCCGAGACAAAACAAAGCTCTCAAAGAGCACATCACAAAGCACAAAACTCAGGAAAATCAAAGGAGCTCCCCCTGCACATGTGCAAGCTCCCCTTGAGCAAATGCAACCTCTTCTTCTCAAATTTTTCTCCTCACATGCCACATCTCACAAATGCATACCAATTTTGCACAAAAACTCCAAATGCATGAAAATTCTCCCCAAATGCATGTGTATTCTCCCCTTATCATACAAACCTCTCCCCCTTGTTGACAATGCATGAATCAAGGTATATGAAACTCTGCCCCTTGTTTTCATGAAAAATGCATGTCAAAGCATATAGACAGTCTACCAAGCTTCTCAAATATACAAAGAGCACAAGAAAATGCTACAAATGAGACATAGAGCAAGCAAAGTAGACATGGTGTATCCAGCACATTGCCATCAAGAAGGTAGAGACATATAAGCATGTGACATGGCCAAAAGCAATTTTAAGCAATTTTTCACAAAGAAACATGCATCTCATGAGCAAGATCCTACCCATACCAATTTGAACAAAAAGGCACTAGATCATTCAAAATTTATGCAAGATCACAGATTCTCATCACAAGATCATTATAAACGCCCACAAGCTACTCAAGTCATGTTAAAGCCACCGAGCCATGTGTCTACTTCTTAAAATGAGACTTCTCATGGTAGACAAGCATGCTACGGTTTAGCACCCAAAAAATGAATATCAAAACATAAAAACATGATTAGGAGCTCATTTTTCGAGCATAAGGCAATTCATACACCAATTTCATTTTCAAGATTAAACATGGTACATGAAGTGCCTTTGCGGCAAAAAGAAGCTTATGCTCCTCCCCAAGCAAGCAAAAGGGCTAAACATTTACAATGACAAAGGATCTTTGACCCCAAGCAAAGAGAATATGATCCTCAAGCACAAACTGAGCATGATATAAGCATTTGACCACAAATTGAGCATAGACAAGCATCTACTCATGAGAGAGGCAGTTTTATCATTTTTGCAACCAAAATGCCATCTCATCATACATATATGGCAAAACCAACAAGAGCATAGCATTTACATCCACAATTTACCAAACATGCACAAATCTCACCCATAGCACATCTGTGATCAATGTATATAAGAGAAGCTCAATCCTAGCTCAAGTGATCCAAAGATGGCTATCCTACCAGGTTTTGTACAGAAAGTAAAATGCATGAAGGAAATGCAACCAAATGAACATATGACACATATATACATGAGAAGCTCCAAGACACAAGCTAGAAAGGAAAGCATACCCCAAGCTCACCCCGCAAGCGAGTGAAAGTGGCTTGGTCAAGCGGTTTGGTGAAAATGTCAGCTAGCTGGTCTTGGGTAGGAACATAGGACAAAGATATGTTTCCCTTCTCCACATTGTCTCTCAGGAAGTGGTACCTCACTTCTATGTGTTTTGTTTTGGAGTGGAGGACAGGATTTTTGGCTACGCTTATGGCACTGGTGCTGTCACAGAAAAGTGGAACCTGGGAGCACTCCTCACCAAAGTCACTCATGGTATAGGTCATCCAAAGCAGCTGGGAACAACAACTAGCAGCAACCACATACTCAGCCTCGGTGGTGGACTGGGCAACACTCGATTGCTTGCGAGATGACCAAGAGACTAAAGAAGAACCCAGGAACCGACAACACCCAGAAGTGGACTTGCGATCCAATCGACACCCAGCGAAATCCGCATCAGAAAAGCCATGAAGCCTAAGTGTCGACGAGGCAGAGTACCACAGGCCAAATTCAGGAGTGTAGTTCAAGTACCTGAAAATCCGCTTGACGGCCTGCCGATGTGAAGTCCTCGGCGAAGCCTGAAAACGAGCGCACAGACACACACTGAACTGTATGTCCGGCCTCGTCGCCGTCAAGTAGAGAAGGGAGCCGATCATGCTCCGGTACTCCTTCTGGTCCATGGGTTCGCCGTCCTCGTCCACATCCAACGCCGTAGTCGTACTCATCGGTGTAGTCAGCGGTTTGGAGTCGTTCATGCCAAACTTCTTCACCATGTCCCTGGTGTACTTCGCCTGATGTACAAAGGTCCCGTCCTTGCACTGCTTGATCTGGAGACCCAAGAAAAACTGCAGCTCACCCAACATGGACATCTCAAATTCCCTGCTCATGTCATCTGCAAATCTGGCAACAAGATCATGAGAAGAGCCACCAAATATTATGTCATCCAGATATATCTGAACAATCAAAAGGTCATTCCCATGCTTAAGGAGGAACATGGTCTTATCAACTGTGCCCATCACAAAGCCCTTACTCAGCAAAAAGCCTCTCAACCTGCCATACCAAGCTCTAGGTGCCTGTTTCAACCCATAGAGCGCTCTCTGGAGTTTGTAAACATGGTGTGGGTATTTTTCACTCTCAAACCCCGGGGGTTGCCTCACATACACTTCTTCCTCTATCACCCCATTCAAGAAAGCACTCTTGACATCCATTTGGTACAACTTGAACCCTTTAGCCACGGCAAAGGCTAGAAGGATCCTAATTGCCTCCAAACGGGCCACAGGAGCAAATGTCTCCTCATAGTCTATCCCCTCCTTCTGGTTGTAACCCTGCGCCACCGACCTCGACTTGTTTCTCACAACCATCCCATTCTCACCCTCTTTGTTCTTCCATACCCACTTGGTTCCTATGGGATGGCAATTTGGCGGTGGATCGACTAACACCCAGACTTGGTTTCTCTCAAAGTTTTCCAACTCCTCATGCATGGAATTCACCCAATTCTCGTCAGACAGAGCGTGTCGAATATCTTTGGGCTCGAAAGAAGCAACAAATGCAGAATGAGCGAAATGAGAAGTATTCCTTGACCTCGACCGTGTAGTGCGTTCATGAAGGTCACCAATGATGGTCGTCACTGGGTGATCAACTTGTAATCGTCGGGGAGCCTCTCGCCTGGACACAACCTCCCCCTCAGCAGCAGCCTCCACTTGAACAGCCTCAGTCGTAGTGGGTGCAGGGGATGGTCCGTCCTCGATCGTCGTCGTAGTAGTGGAAGTAGTACGTACACGATCAGCTGCTGGAGCATCACCACCATCATCGTCATCGTCTCCATCTCTGTCCTTCTCATCCTCGAAGATCCTCGCCCCAATCTCCTCGTCACCTGCACACCCAAAAGCAGAAGAGCTACATGGCTGTGTCTCGTCGAAGGTAACCTCGCAAGTCTCCATGGTTCGGTTTGTGTCAAGGTTGAGCACACGATATGCTCTAGAATGAATCGCATAACCAAGGAAAATCCCATCTGAACATCGAGACTCGAACTGATCCAACTTGCCCTTCTTCAGAATGAAACACTTGCAACCAAAAGCTCTAAAGTGACTCACCTTGGGTTGTCGTCCATGCATGAGCTCATAAGAGGTCTTCTTCTTAAAGGCACGAAGGAAGATGCGATTTGAGACATAGCAAGCGGTATTGACCGCCTCGGCCCAGAAACGCCTAGGAGTCCTATGCTCATCGAGCATCGTCCTGGCCATCTCACAAAGGGTCTGGTTCTTCCTCTCCACTACGCCATTCTGGCAAGCGACGTATGGAGAAGAGTACTGATGATGAAGACCAAGATCACTGCAAAAGGCATCAAAATGAGAGTTTTTAAACTCTGTGCCATTGGCACTGCGTATAGCTCGAATGGCATCACCATGTCTCTCATTCTTCAACGTCAAGATCAAGTCTCGAACAAAGCCAAATGTCTCACTCTTATCCTCCAAAAAGAAAACCCAAGAGTACCTCGAAAAATCATCAACAACCACAAGAACATACCACTTCCCACCGGCAGAGCGAACACGAGCTGGCCCAACCAAATCCATGTGCAACAGCTCACAAGGTCGCTCGGTCATGACAGAAGTCAGAGGGGCGTGAGAAGCAGCAACCATCTTTCCATGCCGACAAGAAGCACAAACCAAATCCTTCTCGAATTTCAACTTAGGCAATCCTCGGACAAGATCAAGACCACTCAAGCGGGAAAGCAACTCAAAGCTCAAGTGTCCCAACCTCCTATGCCATTTCCAAAGCTCGGCCGAAATGCCAGCAACAAAGCATCGAGGAGGACCAACAGACTGTGAAAAATCGGCACGAAAGATTTGACCCTTGGGGACGATCGTACAAACAAGATCGCCTCGAGAATCAAGCACATGAGAAGCACTCGACTTGAAACGAACCTCAAAACCTTCGTCAAGTAATTGAGATACTCACAACAGGTTGAAACCAAGTGACTTGACCAGGGCCACTCTTCTTAAGGTCACCTTGCTACTCACCTTCACCATACCTTCCGCAAGCACTCGTCCTCTCCCATTGTCCCCGAAAGTGATGTACTCCCTCGTACTCACCGGGGTGAGGCTGGAGAACCACCCACGATCTCCGGTCATGTGTCTTGAGCAACCGGAGTCGATCAACCAAAAGTTCTCCAAGACTCCCACCTACAATAAAAACGAGGACGAGAATGAGCAAGCGACTCAACACTGGGTTTATTACCAAAAGAGTCAAACCAGTGCTGAGCCATTTGCTCAAAAGAAGGGTTAGCAAAATCCATCCTCCAAAAGCCTCTAGACAGAGCCCTCTCTCGCCTACCACCAGAGGACCTGTCACGTCTCACTGGAGGAGTACGCGCACCACGAGGGGGAAAACGTGGCCCGTAGTCCATCTAAGACCCAAAGCTCCGATCGTGCCTCCCAAACTCGTAACGGTCACGAGAAGGAGCACATCGAGCCAACTCACCACGGCCAAACCCAATACGCCTGTCTCTCTGAGGGAACACACCTCCACCTCCACAAGTGGGAACTGTCCTCACAAACACATCACCCCTAGGTAGAGGCCCTCTACGAGGCTCATGAACACCACGAGCAAGGTGGTACCTGTCCTTATTTGCCATCTCCCTAGCAAACCTCTCATCCCTCTTCCTCCGGAAATAGAACTCATCCTTGTGCCCATCCCTCCCACAATACTCACAATGGAAGCGGATCGGCACTGGCTTAGGCTGTGGCTTCTCTACAAGCTTCTCTCCAGCTTTCTCTCCTGTCTTCCCATCAAAGACACTCCCCTGGGTGCTCACAAACTTGATGGGTTTTTGGTAGTTTTCAGCTTTGTGGGGGAACACTGGAGGATCTGGGGTTGTGTCTAGCTTGTTTCTGAGATGGTTTGGCTTGGGTGCAAATTTGTTCATTGGTGTGGTATGTGGTGGAATGGGGATCTCTCCGGCTTTCTCTTCTCCCTCACCACTCTTCTCACCACACTTGTCAGCCCCCAACGCCTGGCCATCAAACCTCTTGAACTGAGCCAACATCATACTCAATTGTGGCTCATGCCCAGACAACCACCCCATCATTTTTCTCAATTCATCATTTTCATCCTGCAGACGATCAACATAGTTTGCAAGTTCCATGTTTTTCAAAGCATGCATTTCACAGGTTGAACATGATGTAGGAAGAGGAGCTTTCAATGCCGCCTCAAGAGAAACAATCTTAGTGTGAGATTCATCTAGCCTAGCATGCAAAATAGGACATGATGTACAAGCTCCTAACAAGGCTGGCCTAGATTTCAATTCATCACACTCAACCCTAACCACATCTAGTTCCTCAAGAACAGAGGCATGTTTCTCCTTGAGGGCAGTCAAGTCAGCAAGAAAAACTGAGCAATTACCACAATCAATTTCATCCGACACCACAGGAGCAGATTTCAAAGCAGCTATCTCATTTCGACCATCCACAAGCAAGGATTCAAGTTCAGCTACCTTGTCCTTAGCATCATCCAACAAAGACCTAAATTCCCTCTTCTCCTTGTTGGTCTTTCTAAGCACATCATCACAGTTGTCAAGCAACTCATTCAACCTAGCATTCTCCTCTAGCAAGAAGTTGGGATCTTGTCGTACCTCATCATCAGAATCGGAGTTCGAATCCGAGCTGTGCTTCGCACCCTTCTTGGAATGCGCCATGCCGCAGAAGCCTCCTTGTGCGACGAAGCTCAGGCTGGTGATGTTCTTGCCCGTGTGCCGCTTGTCCTTGCGCTTCTCTTGCTCTTCCTCGCTGCTCGAGTCGGAGGAAGCATCACTTGATGTCGAGTCGATGTATCTCGCTCCGGCCACCATCGCTCGGGCGGTCTTCCTATTGTGGCCGCCACCCTTCTTGTGCCTTCTCTCGCTCTTGTCCTTGTGCTTGTCCTTGTAGTCGTTCCGGGAGCGGTGCTTGTTGTAGTCGTGCTTGGGCTTGCCCTTGTAGTCGTTCTTGATCTCCATGGCTTCAGGGCATTCGGTGATGAAGTGCCCGTGCTTCCTGCACCGATAGCACATCCCCGAGCTCCGCCTTGGATTCTTGCGGTTCTCGTACATCCACCCAAACCTCTTCCTCAACAAGGTGAGATCATCCTCGCTCAGCACATCAAAGTCCTCATCTGGCAAGGACACAAGACAAGACAAAGAGAAACCACCAGAGTTAGCGTTAGTTCTCGATCCTGAGACGAGAGCCAAACTATGAGGATCAGTGGGGCTCTCGCTCTTGGCTCTCAAGCCACGATCGACCTCTGAAGACCTGAGCTTGGAAAATAGCTCATCAAGCGAAAGCGTATCATACACGCTTGACTCCTCAATGGCCTCGATCGTGGCGTCCCACACAGACCTATCCAGGGCATGCAAAAGCTTGATAGCTTGATCATGATCTGTGTATGGGAGCACTGTCACATTGGCCCTCATGTTGTTGACGATGCAAGTGAAGCGCTGAAACATAGCATCGGTCGACTCACCGGGGAGATGAGTGAAGTTCTCGTATTCTCTCCGGTAAGTGGTGAACATACGGGCTTGCACTTGGGCATTGCCAACATGAGCATTCTTCAACTTGAGCCAAATCTTTCCGGCCACATCCTCTCCGTACACTCGATCGAACACCGAGGCATAGAGAGCACGGAACAAGTAATCAACGGCCTTGCTGTTGGCCTCAAACATGTCCCGCAATCCTGGAAGTAGAAAACTATCTGGGATGACATAATGAGGATTCTGAGTGACCTCCCAGATAAGAGTTCCCTTCCCTCGCAAAAAATGCGCCCATGCGCCTCTCCCACATCGGGTAGTTCTTGCCATCGAAGTGCGGAGGACCCGACCCCTTGCCGTAATCGCCCATCTTTGGATCTTAGACTGGTTAGAATCACAAAGATCCGTAACCGGCTCTGATACCAATTGAAGGACCGAATCGGGCGACCAGAGAGGGGGGGAGTGAATGGGAGCCGATAAAAATTCTTCCCTACGGTCGAACTCGGCCTATGCCCCGATTGCCACTCCACGAATCCTTGCACACAAAGGAAGCTCCAAACAAGACTCACACAAGCCTAGAGGATCACGAGAGATGCCTAGGAGCAAAGAGCGGAAGCACCGAAGCAAGAATCAAAGAACTTGAGCACTACTGTGAAGCCCCTGGCGGACTGTCCGGGGTGACCGGGCGGACCGTCCGCGAGGAGGGCGCGGACTGTCCGGCAGGTCACGGCGGACCGTCCACAAAAACGTCTCGAGCCAGCAGTAGTGCACCCCTGAAATTCGGACCGTCCGTGGAGGCACCGCGGACCGTCCGTCAGAAAACCGGCCACGCGGACCGTCCGTGAGACCACCGCGGACTGTCCGCCAAACACTTTCCAGCCAAACCCTGGGATCCAACCGGATCGAAATGAAAGCGCTCAAGAACACGCGACGAACACGAAGAACACGGGACGTACCCTAGCCGTGCGGACCGTCCGCCAGGCACCAGCGGACCGTCCGCAATGCACGAACAGAACAGAAAAAGCTCGAGCTCGGGAGTCAACCCAACCTTTCCATCATCGGATCTCCCAAACGGTTGAAGCTCTTGAGACAAGACTTTGGGGAGATGTAAAGCATCACACAAGGATGCTATGCTCCAAAAATCTCGACTCCTAAGCCACTAAATCACCGGGAATCACGGATCAACCGAACCACCACCATGAACTCGGGCACCAACCAAAAATGCACGAATCGAAGGATCTCCACAGCGTTTGAGGGGTCAAGATCACACACAAAGATGCGTAAGGCATCCACCCATGATCCCCTCAAAGAAATTCGTGAAGAAACGCCTCCAAAATCACAAATCGAGCCAAGAACGAAAACTCCCAAAAAAAGTCCCAAAAATGACACGAAAATCACAGAGGACTAGGAGATCACCGGGACGCCGAATGCTTCCATACATCCAGAGGTCAAATTCTGTACACGAGTCTAGCCTAAGGAATCCAGAGGAAAAGAAGCAGTTCAGAGAAAATCTACTGGGGGAGAAAACCCTAGGAGGCAAGAGAGAGAGAGATGCCATCCACCTCTCCGCTATTTATATGAAGTTCATCAGAGGGAGGTAAATGACCACGCTACCCCTACTGCATAAATGAAGATACAACCCCTCAGGGGCATTTTGGTCAAGTCTTCATCGAGCGGACACGCTTCCACCGCGGCCTTGCTTAGCTTCGACGCAAGCCCCGCGATCACGCCATGTGACCCCCGCCTCGAAGCTTCCCGAAGCTCCTGGATCACCGTCTCCGTTGCCTCGGGCCTCCGGGCTTAGTTTTGCAGCCCAAACCAAGAAACCGTCCACCAGATGGTTTTGTGGGCAAACCACCAAACCCCGCGTGCAAGCTTCGGGCTTCAACCGCTACCTTGCACCGGCCCATGTTCACGACTTCAGCCCGCCAGTCTTGCACCGCATGGCTCGCACTTGACCCCATCGGCCACCGGGTCCATCGAACCAAGCCTACTTGCCACTCCATCACCCGGAGGCCGCCACGGCTCAGACCTTTCGCACTTGTTCTTCACCTGCACCGACACGAGTCAAGCCGCAACTTGTACCTACATACTTAGCCAAGCATCAGTCCACACAACGTTGTCAATCACTCATCACTAAGGAGCGACCCTCCACTGGCCCTTGGACACACCTGGTCCTCACCCTGGTCAGGCGGCGGCCAGCATGCCTAGCCAAGCTAGTGTAGAGCGGAAGTTGAACAAATAGAATATTACCAAGAGCACGTCATTGTCCTGCTTAGCCTTGTAGAAAACCCAAAACCTACAGGCAATAACTTGGTTATGCTTGTGGCTTGTGAAAATATGCTGTTAGAATATTTGAGGTTTTAAGTTTGAAGTCTAAACATGTCAGATTATTCATCATAGTTGTACTCATAAAATTTCAGGGGTGAAAATACAACATTAAGAGTATCAAGCTCCAGCCATAAGAGAAAGACAACTTTCAAATAGTTAACACTGCTCGCAGAAATGGCAAAGTTAGCTGAAGGACATGCATAGCAGAACCTTCAATATGACACTGCAAAGTCTTGATTGTGGCTTCGTGTATACCTTCAATCAAAACACACTTGTGGTGTTGGAAATGGGATAGTTGTGCAAGTATTTGATTTCTAGTTCCAGAGCATGCCCAACTACAGTAAAGACGAATGGCAACTACAGTAGCCTTCCCAAACTGAACTTCACACATGCTCAGAAATCGCATTTTGGTTCTGTAGGCATTAATCCTAAACCTGGGAATAAGTTTTGTTTAACAGACTGCTAGCAAGGGATGTAAACACAACAAAATGGTTTGAATAAATCTTATTTGATGTGAAGATGAAACATCAACACTAAAGTATCGATCTCAAACTCTTGCAAGAAGAACAAAGAGATAGGAAGTTGTCAGCGATGATCACAACATGAATAATTTCTCCTAGATCCAGCAATTGGTCGAACAAGGAAAGGGGTTGAACGGGGTGTCCCACATGACAGTGCAGAGGCCCTTGCCAGTGACGGTGTGGCTGCGCTTCTTGTGTGGGATGGTGTAGCCCTTGTAGGTGGTTCCGCTATGTGTATGGGAGAGGTGCGGCATCTTCGTCAACCCGAACCCTACGCGCCGGTCTTCCTCGCTGCCGGACCCTACGCCCGCCAGATTTGAGAGTGCTCCCGCCATCCTCGATGTGCACTGCTCCTCCCCGAGCAGGGCCCGCCTTGCCGAACTATGGAGAAGACAGGGACGGCGGCAGTCACGGCGACAGCGATGGCTCCGGCGGACGACAGTTGCTGGTGATGGAGACACGGCAGGCGTGGCAGGCGATGTCAACTGGATCCTCCTGTCGTGAGTTTGGGCGATTGCGATGCTCTGACGGACGGCGGGTATGGCCATGGCGGCGGCTCCGGCGGACATGGGACGGGGGCGGGGGAGAGGATTGGGGACGGCGATGGCGCGGTCCGGCGAACGGCAAATCTCGAACGTCGGTGGATCAGGGATGGTGGTGGAGAAGACGGAGGTGGTCCGGCGGTGCCCGGGCGAGATGCGGCGGTGGCAGTCGGGCGTGAGAAGATGGATTAGGGGAGACGGTGGCGGGGAGTGAGGGGGAGGGTGGGGTGTGCGCACAAGCGGAAGGCTACGCGAGCAGATGCACGAGTGGGGCGAGCAGAGGGGGGAGGCGCGATCGGGAGGGGAGGGCTGCGGATGGCAGATTCACGAAGCGGCAGAGTCACGTATCAAGAAATTATCTCCTTTTCATTCTTTTTAGTAGTAGAGATAATTAGTTAGTGTGAGCCTGTGATGGCTAGCAAACGTACTTCCTGCATGATTGCTGTGACAACCGAATAGCCAGCCGTGAATTCAGCAAAATAACAACCAAACAAGATATTACTAGCTTGGGCATTGTTGACGGCTGTTAAGTACCACTTTTATGCCGTCAGCTCCTGCATTAAATACATGAAATGTGATCATCAACACTAGAATAGGGGTTATTACTGACAAGTTCCACAAGTGTAGGTGTTTCTAACATTTGTTGCAGGACACACCAAAATGCATGTGAAATGATACTTTTGAGAGCAAGTGAACCAATGGCATGAATATGGCATCATCATAAACTATCTCAAATGACAAATTGGATTGCACCACAGCGACGGGCTCGTCGAGATGATTGAAATGGATATATCATTTGTCTACTTCTGAGTCCGGATGAAAGAGATATGCACAAGACAAGATCATCATCTTGATATCATGTGGGCCCGATGGGACCCACACCAGACCACGTGGTGACGTGTTGCCACATTGGATGCCATGTGTCCATGACACATCACCGATCCAAGGAAACACAAACTCGACCAATTAGGAGCCAGTACGAGGATTCAAGGGCCCACATCCCCATGGGAACGAGCTAAAAACACCGCATACACACCCATACACGCCTGAGGACCCACCTGGCAGTCACCTGGATGAAAGGCGGTGGAAACGAACCGACCTGGAGTTCGGCCGATCCCCAGTTTGGCCGAAGCTCTCGGAGCTCCTCTCATTCCCAGCTGACGCGTGGCAGCTCTCCATTGGTTCCTCAAGGCATTCCGGGGCGTTTTGGAGTCATTTGGCACTCCGAGCAAGCCACCCCCTTGCCTATAAATAGAAGGGGAGGGGGTAGGAAATGAGACAATACTTCACCCAAGGATGAGAGTTTCCCTTCAAAGGAGAGGCCTCTCCTTGGTAGATTAGAGAGTAGGAGAGTGAGAGAGGGATTTGTACCTCCATGGATGCTTCGTTCTTCAACTAGAGTAAAGTGAGTATTTCTGCATTTTCTATTTATACTAAAGTGTGAGTGATATGTTCTTGTGTTCTTCGCCTGTTCATCATTTAGAGGCGCATGTTCTTCATGAACACGCCCCCTCGATCTAGTTGATTAGGTGCATAAGTTTGTATCCTGTTTGTATGACTCGTCTATTAGAATAAAGTGGAAATGCTTGCATGCTCTAATTAGAATAAAGTGTATTCGTGATTCCTTTCTAATAGTTTATGCTAGGTTGCATGAATAGACTTTTTCCTCTGCTAGTGCGTAGATCCTAGGTTTATGCATTCGTTTGCTGCAAGTCGTTCGTATACGTTGGAAGCATAGTACGGGGTCGAGTTCTCTCTCGTATGCCTTTAGTATAAGCTAGTAGTACATATAGCGAGTGAGATCAGTTCTCTTCCATGGTCGTAGTTCTATAAGTACAGAGTGCCGTAGTTCGTTGGCTACGGTAGTAACCACAACGTAGTTGTTGTGTCACGCTACCGGTTATCATTCGTTCGGCTTATCCCAAGGTTGGGTAGAGGTAGTCCAGGTGGTGGTGACAGCCCGCTTGGCCCTCGTTGATCCTCCACGGCTGGATATAGTCAGAGCTTCGTTCCACATAGATCCGCGTACCAGAGTCGCCAGTTAAGTCAGGGCTATCGGTACCCTAAGCCAAGTTCTATCTAGAGATCGACCTTTAATCTCATCTATAGTGCTATCTTTAGGAATCCTCTCTATCCTTGCCTCTTATCTGGGTGTGTCCTTGGACCGACTAGTACGAAGCTAGTGCACACACGTTTCCTTGGATTCGATACCCTTAGAATACTCTGAGGTGAAAGCTACAACGGTATCCGTGCGCTTGCGGATTTATTCGTGTGTCGCTAAAATACCCAACAAGCTTTCTGGCACAGTTGCCGGGAAACGGTTGCTGTATCTATCTTCGTACCCAGTGGTCCTCATATCTTTTCATTTTTCTTTATTTCTAACTTCACCCCCGTTATCATGGAGCAGCCCACCATTTTAAGCTTATCCGCTCCGAGAGGGAAATTCTTAGAGCCACCTTCTTCTGAGCACCCAATCCTCACACCTGGCTATGAACGAAATCCCTTCCGGCCACATCACTACGGTTCAGAAACTTTCCTTCTCTGGGTTAAGAAGTGATAACCCATACCACCATCTGCGAGAGTTTGAGCAAGTGTTTTCATGCATCGCCATTGCAGGTATGTCACATGATACCCTTAAGTGGAAGTTGTTTCCCTTCTCTCTTGTAAAAGGGGCCAAACAATGGTACACGAAAACCGTGGGTAGCATGAACGGGAGTTGGGATGACCTTATAGACAAATTCTGTCTTAAGTTCTTCTCCATGACCCAGATGTATGCTCTACGAAGGGCTATTGTATCCTTCCAACAGAATGAGAAGGAATCTTTAGGTGCGGCCTGGGCTAGATTTTCACTCTTGGTGAAACTAGGCCCTGTCCTATCGATACCCGATGTTGTGCTACTTCAGCACTTTTACATAGGTCTCGATCAGGACTCCACCCAATATCTCGACATCTCCTCTGGGGGATCCTTTGTTGAAAGGACTTCAGATGAAGTTATAGAAATCTTAGAGAGAATTTCTAAAAATGCCTCTTTCATAGCTGAGTCTGAACCCCTCCACAAAGAGTTCGTGTCGAGCCATGAGAGTCTCTCAATAGTCGAACCAGAACCAATGATTTCCACATCCCAAGATTCATCTGTTGAGCTCTCTCCTAAACCAAGAACATTGGAGGAAGAAGAAATTCAACCTTCGGAGTTCGCATTCCGATTTGAGGATGACCCTTATAGGAATCACAAAAACACCTCGAATCTCTCTAACGCCCAATTAGGGGAGGAAGTCTTTTCTGTCCATATCTTTCAATGTAGAAATCTTTCGACAGAACCTTCCCGTAGGCCTACGGTACCTCCTTTGCCTCCCAACTCTCCAAACGAGACATCTATCATGGAGGCCACAGAGAAGAAGTGGTTGAATGGAGTGGGACACTTTTCCGAAGCACTTTGGATTAGTTCACCCTCTACGATCATTTCTTGTTCCATAAACGGGATTATCATAGAAACCAATCTTAACCCCACTATGGAGGTTAATGTCATGCCATGGCACCTAGCATACACTCTTTTGGGAAATGTTACACTAAGACCATCTGATAAGCTCCTCAAGAGTTGTCCCTCTGGACACATTCTTGAGTGTCGGGGGGTTGCATGTGCTGTGCCGCTCTTAGTAGACAAGATCAAGGCTAATCTAGACTTCTACATCTTTGATGTCCTTGATCTTGATCTCCTCCTAGGCTCCCTTGCAGAAAAACTTCTCGATACATATCGAGGGTGCCTAGATGAAAAGCTTAGGGGAGCCGCTTCTGCCACCACTCCCTTGTTTTCAAAAAGTTCTATGGCAAAGCCTCTTCCCAAGCAAGACTCGATCGAGGAGATGATGCATGTATCTCCGTTCACATCATCTGAGCCCGTTCTCGTTGAGGGTGTAGAATTCTCTACTCCTTGGGAGTACGACTTGGAAGACCCTCTTCACCTTTGTGAAGGCGAACGATCATCATCGCTCTCGACCAAGTTTTAGCATTTTCCCATTGGCTCATACTATGTTGCTCTCGACCTTGATCGAGAATCAACATTGAGCTCCCATGATGAATCTCTTGAGCTGGAGAATTTATGGGCCATGGAAATCTATGAGTCACAGACTCTGAAGTCTGAAGGAAAGGATTCCATTGACAAGCATGGTAACTTCACTCTTGATATACCTCAGGAACCATGCTTGCATCATGCCTCTCCAGAGTCAGCCATGTCTAGTGCACGGAGCACGCACGAGGACTACAACCACCTTATGGTCCTCTTTTGTAAAAAGTTAGAAGGTTGGTTGTAGATGCATATGTTTACCATAAGCATTGCAGATTTCGTGTATGCACTGTGGCACTAACCTTGCAGCTGGAGCTTCTATGATATATTAAAAATTGGTGGTGAGATGGGAATGACATCACCAATGATAGCTGCAAGAAGAAGTTCCCAGGGTCGAGCTTATGACCATAAACAAAGCACTACCAGGAGATAGCCTGGATTAGGTTAGATTTTATTTCCCTTTTCAAATAAAAAGCAAGAGCATGCTTTTAGGATAAGGTTGTCCTTCGGGTATTTTTGGTCGCTAACCTTTCAGGTGGATATTATAAAAAACAATGGACAGGTAGCACCTAAGAACATGTGAGCTACATCACCTCGACACTTTGGTAGTTTTTGGTGAGGGAACATTACAAAAGGAAGCTTGATCTCCGCACACTTGAGTTTTATTGTCTAGCAATGCAAACTTCAAGTGTGGGGGAGGTATGTGAGCATCCCGAGTAAAGTTCCTCTCATACCAAAACTTATCTTGGATTGGAGATGATGTTAGCTCTTGCATCTTGCCTAGTTAGGTACGTCCTACTTTTGACTTTAAACAAAGCCCTTCTGGGAGGTTGCCCGATGTTCACCTTCTTATGCTCATGTTTATATCCCTTTGAAAATGCTTGATCATGCTTTCATGCTTCCTTTATCTATGTTTGTAATGCTATGGTTTGAGTGCATGGTTAGCTACGTGCATTCATAGGTTGTTTTAAATTAAGCATGGTGCTTAGGTTAAAACTGTCTTCTTCAATCAAACAAGACATGGTGTCGAGTTTGATTGATGAACCTAGTTAATGCTTCCATGGATATCGGTGTATATGCGGACTAACCCTTGCAGGAATCTGAAATCCAAATGGGGTAAGTCATCAAGCCTGATTCAAATGGGAAGGTAAGCCAAGACCTGTCAGTCTTGTTGAGATAGGACTCATGGTGAATAAAAAAAACAAAAAAAATATATGTTTGCTTTCGAATGAAGACTCCCTGGTTCTTAAACCGGTGGAGCCCCTCTTTTGTTTTCCTCTTTTGGTTTGAAGACAGCACCAGGTACATGAACAAGTGTGGGGGAGATCTCCCAAGCTTATCATTGACATACACACTTGAGATCTTCCACACAGGCGTTGCACGACATCGACCGCACTTTCATGACAAGGGACAAGGTAAACTAGAGTGATTCGGCTACCCCATGGGTCAGCTGAACCACCACTGGTCTTCCTTATTTATTATATTCTTCAAGGAGTGATGGTATGTGCACCCTTTATCTCACTCTCCCTGATCCATGAGTTTGAATGAGTTTCAATTCATATCTGCTAAAATCAAACTCATGGAATTGTGCTCGTTTTGCTCTACATGTTTTGTGTGGTTGGCTCGCATATGTTTTATTCCATGATTATTATCTTCATGCTTGTGAACAAATATCATTAGGGAACTCATGCTCATCTAAGTAGTTGATGTTTGTGATATGGTTTGATGATTTGATCTTCTCTCTAAATGTTCGAGTGCTTGGGAATTTTATTGAAAATTTGAAAACCCTCCGCAAAGCTCCTCTTTGATATGCCAAAGTCCTACCAAAGCCATATGATGAGTTATCTTGAAAACCTTAGACTCATATGCTGCTTGTTATTGCATTGAGCTTTGTCAAATTGTTGTGACCCTTGTGAGAATTCTTTTCATGCTTTCCTGATCAAGATTCATGTGCACTCCATGTCCCCCTTGCTATGCTTCTACACTAGAAGTTAGCATTGTATCATTTATCCATTCCGCAAAAATAAAGCTCCATATGTGGTGTGACCTCTCTCCAAAAGTATTCTTGAAATAAAAGAGACATGGGCTATGCAAAAAGAAAGAAAGAAAGAAACAAAATCATGCTCAAAGCATGAGAAAAAAAAGAAGAGAGAAAAAGAGAGATAGCCCATGTCCAAAAGAAAGAAGAAAAGGGAGAGAGATGGAATCATGCAAAAAGGAGTTCCAATAATTTTGATGGTAATAACTAGTACCCACTCCGGGCCTAGTGTCCACCTTACCATCACCAAAACATTCATCATATATATGGTAATATCTAGCACCCATTCCGGGCCTAATATCCACCTTACCATATCCATCACATCCATACATGTGCACATCTTGATCTGATTGTATGACTTGATTTTCTCTTTGGATCCGGTTTTTGACTTTGCAATATATGTGATACAAGTATGCTTTATCTTTTATCCTACCCTGAGCTCCACATATAGCCATCATTAGAAGTAGGATGAAAGAAAGGCAAACCTAATGCCTTGGTGAGGACATATACACATTGAGCGATCTGAGAGCATCAAATGAGGAGCTAAGCAAAGTTTTGTTTTTGAAAACTTATTGCAAAACCCCAAGTTACATGACATGAGGAGTAGAAGTGATTTGAGTCATGACCGTTCCGTTGCTCAACTACCCAAGATGGCATGATAAACACTCCACAAAGTTCACAAGTACAAGGTATGGTTTGGAATATCTCTTATGCTTGCTTCATACCTTTGGATATCATGTCTCACCTTGATCCTTTCTCCTTGACTCGAGGACAAGCAAAGGTCAAGTGTGGGGGTGTTGTTGACGGCTGTTAAGTACCACTTTTATGCTGTCAACTCCTGCATTAAATACATGAAATATGATCATCAACACTAGAATAGGGGTTATTACTGACAAGTTCCACAAGTGTAGGTGTTTCTAACATTTGTTGCAGGACACACCAAAATGCATGTGAAATGATACTCTTGAGAGCAAGTGAACCAATGGCATGAATATGGCATCATCATAAACTATCTCAAATGACAAATTGGATTGCACCACTGCGACAGGCTCGTCGAGACGATCGAAATGGATATATCATTTGTCTACTTCTGAGTCCGGATGAAAGAGATATGCACAAGACAAGATCACCATCTTGCTCATGTGGGCCCGGTGGGACCCACACCAGACCACGTGGTGATGTGTTGCCACGTTGGATGCCATGTGTCCATGACACATCACCGATCCAAGGAAACACATCCTCGACCAATCAGGAGCCAGTACGCGGATTCAAGGGCCCACATCCCCACGGAAACAAGCTAAAAACACCGCATACACACCCATACACGCCTGAGGACCCACCTGGCAGTCACCTGGACGAAAGGCGGTGGAAATGAACCGACCTAGGGTTCGGCCGAACCCCAGTTCGGCCAAAGCTCTCGGAGCTCCTCTCGTCCCCAGCCTACGCGTGGCAGCTCTCCATTGGTTCCTCAAGGCATTCCGGGGTGTTTTGGAGTCATTTGGCACTCCGAGCAAGCCACCCCCTTGCCTATAAATAGAAGGGGAGGGGGGGTAGGAAATGAGACACCACTTCACCCAAGGATGAGAGCTTCCCTTCAAAGGAGAGGCCTCTCCTTGGTAGATTAGAGAGTAGGAGAGTGAGAGAGGGATTTGTATCTCCATGGATGCTTCGTTCTTCAATTAGAGTAAAGTGAGTATTTCTGCATTTTCTGTTTACACTAAAGTGTGAGTGATATGTTCTTGTGTTCTTCGCCTGTTCATCATTTAGAGGCGCGTGTTCTTCACGAAAACGCCCCCTCGATCTAGTTGATTAGGTGCATAAGTTTGTATCCTATTTGTATGACTCATCTATTAGAATAAAGTGGAAATGCTTGCATGCTCTGATTAGAATAAAGTGTGATCGTGATTCCTTTCTAATAGTTTATGCTAGCTTGCATGAATAGACTTTTTCCTCTGCTAGTGCGTAGATCCTGGGTTTATGCTTTCATCTGCTGCAAGTCATTCTTATATGTTGGAAGCATAGTACGGGGTCGAGTTCTCTCTCGTATGCCTTTAGTATAAGCTAGTAGTACATATAGTGAGTGAGATCAGTTCTCTTCAGTGGTCGTAGTTCTATAAGTACAGACTGTCGTAGTCCGTTGGCTACGGCAGTAACCACAACGTAGGCGTTGTGTCACGCTACCGGTTATCATTCGTTCGGCTTATCCAAGGTTGGGTAGAGGTAGTCCAGGTGGTGGTGATAGCCTGCTTGGCCCTCGTTGATCCTCTGCGGCTGGATATAGTTAGAGCTTCGTTCCACATAGATCCGCGTACCGGAGTCGCCTTTTAAGTCAGGGCTATCGGTACCCTAAGCCAAGTTCTATCTAGAGATCGACCTTTAATCTCATCTATAGTGCTATCTTTAGGAATCCTCTCTATCCTTGCCTCTTATCTGGGTGTGTCCTTGGACCGACTAGTACGAAGTTAGTGCAAACACGTTCCCTTGGATTCGATACCCTTGGAATACTCTGAGGTGAAAGCTACAACGGTATTCGTGCGCTTGCGGATTTATTTGTGTGTCGCTAAAATACCCAACATGCATCATCTGCTCATTTTCCTTAATCTATTAATAAAATCTTTAGGATATCGGATATTTAAGAACGAGGGATTAAGTCGAATAATATATTATTCAGAGATGAAAGTCACAATTATATCAAGGTTGAAATGCATGTTCTGGACTTGCAAATCAGATCAAATCCAGATTCCTCTTAACCTATCTAATTAAATTCTTAAAAAACTTGAGTGAGAGTGTCCTCATATGCAAACTAAGGGGGTGTTTGGTTCCACCCCTATAATTTAGTCCCTGTCAGATATAATGTTTTTGTTAATAATTGAGAGTATTAGGCATAAACTAATTACAAAAGTAGTTTCATAGATGAAGGTTAATTTGTGGGCGAGTTGAATCTATAAAACCTAACCGGTTCATGATTTGATAATGTGATGATACAATAAAATATGCTGATGATAGGTTAATTAGGTTTAAAAGATTCGTCTCGTGAATTAATCACGACCTCTGCGACAAGTTGTAAAAGTACTATCTCCGTTCTTAAATATATGACACCATTGACTTTTTTTCATTCATTTGACTATTCATCTTTTTTACAAATATTTTTGCAAATTGATAAACCAACAAGTTAAATATAAAATACATTATGTAATAAATATAATGATATACATTTTACATTACTTAACTAATTTGTTCAATATATATTGGTGGTCAAAGTTGGAGTAAAAAGTCAACATTGTCATATGTTTAATAACGGAGGGAGTAGTTTATATCTAGTTTCACTAGTTAGCATCTGAAGTGACACCTTGAACTTTAGGCAATGTCAGCATAAGTTGTGTGATGCGAATGAAGAAAATGTTTTCCGCGCTTTCCGCGCTTTGCTAGCATTAGTTGTGTGATGCGAACGAAGAACTAACGATAACAAGTCTAATGTCTACACACCGGGTGCGGTTAGCCATCGCTGAAGTGATGGTTACCAATCATCACCAGGCGCCCCATCACGGCACCACGCGGCCCACCACCTCTCTCTCACGCTGCAGCTTGTCTTCCCCGACCTCGCCCCTGCCGCTGCCCCGCCCACCGCCCACCGTCGCGGGCGCGGTAGGGTCTCCCCGGAGCTCCGCCGCCACAGCTGCGGCGGTGGAGCTCCGGCGAGACCCTACCGCGCCCGCAGCGGCCTCCTTCTTCCCCTTCCCCCACCTCCGCCCCCGCCGCCGGAACCCTAGCTATCCACCGCCGGCGACCTTCTCCCCCGCCCCGACCTGGCCCGGCCGCTGCGACCGCCACCAGAACTCTAAAGCCGCCCCACGACCTTCCCCGCCGCCGGGCCTCCCTGCCTCCCCCGGCCGGCCACTCAATTCCATGGCCATCGGAGTTGGAGAAGAAATCGGAGGCTCGTCGGAACCCTGGCCGCCGTTCGCCATGGTTCCCCATCATCGGCCGTAGCATCTTCACGAAGGCGCCGCAGGATGCATCTGCACAGGAGCGCGTGGGGGAAGAAGGATCCGACATGTGGGTCCCACCGTCCAATCACTGACAGGTGGGGCCCATGAACGGCGCGATGGATTGCTATCCATCACAGGCGTGATGGATAGTCTCCACCCTACACACCCCTACAGAGCACGTACATCAGCGTTGACGCTTGCGTGTGCCAAATCCACGACGGGCATCGTCGTCGTTTGTGTTGGAAAGCTGGAGCGTACGCCATTAGGGTCGGCATCTAAACTGCACGGTTATGATTAATTATATTGTTCATATATCATAAAAAAATTATATTGTTGCGTATGTTATGTATTGATAATTATTAATGAGCTGAAGCCCAATGTCTACATCTCTTTACTGACACTGCTATTTCTTTTCCCTCCTCTTAAATGAAATCTCACTAGGAAAGTGCCCATGCGTTGCTATGGGCAATACAATCTTAGTGTACAAGCATAAATGTTTGGAGTGTGGAGAACGATTTGCGGTGTGGGGAAGATTTGCAGTGTAGAGAACGGATGGCAGGCACATAGAGTGGTGTAGGGCTACGGTATGGGCTGACCGGCGGCTGCGGTATAGCATGGGCTGACTGCGAGAGACGTGGGCTTAAGCATCAGGCCGATCGCGCGCGGGGGTGTGCATGCACTGCATGGCTCCATCCAGATCGGGCTCGCATGGCTGACTCGTGGCCGGGTTTGGATGGCAAAGAACATTCAGTGGGTGGTCTTTAGTAGTGAACATCGTCGGCAGGCAAAATTTCAGTGCGATATTTGTCTTTCCAACATATCTGGTTACGTAAATTAAGCATAGATACTTCGTTTTCGCAAGCTATTAATCACATTCGGTTCAGTAACTTTCATAGTCAGAGGAGGTTGCAAAGGAACAATCTGTTCCTTCCAACAAAAGTCTGTAGAGTCAGGCACAAATATCCATGATTCATTCTTATTTGTCAAACTGACATGAAAGGGACATTGATAAATGGGAAATTCAAAATAAAATAATAGATTGTCATAGCTCATTTACATGATTCAACTCTCGGTAGTACATAAAATATTTGCAAGGAGATCATCAATATAGACACTCCACGAGACAATCTGAGGAAACGAATATGGGAATATGGTGAGGATAACACTGCACCAAATGCATCCATCAACATCATTTGCAGCCCCATTGACATTTTTTCATGCATATCAGATAGTAATGTACATCAAATGGTTGTTTTTCTCCTCACGAAAAGAATAATGAAAAGGCTCAGCCTTCAGGCATAAATTCAAGACAAGATCGAATATATAACCGAGATGAAGAATTAATCACTATCATTCAACATAAACATAATCAATCGAAGTATTCTACAACTGAAAAATTCAAGCATTAGCAACTCATAAATGTAGCAGCTATCTATTAACATAATCAAGATCCAGTATGTCTTATTGCTGCTACACAGTGAAGGTCAATAGTTTACAAAAAAGAAAAACTCAACATAATCAAGATCCAATACGTCTTTTCAGATAAACATTAGGCATCCATTTTTTATCTGAAGGGTTGAATTGAGGTAGAGCATGTATCGGTGAAACAACATTCCCATCCACAATATGATGGAGCATTTAATTTTACCTAAAGAAAGCAAGAAAAATTAAATTGTGTCTTAATAATTATTACATACTACTAAATGAAAATCATAAAATACACATAATTAATATATATTATATTACCTTAGCTACAATGTTAAAACCTCCTTGTATACAATATTCTTCGTATACGTGACATTCACCGTTGGTTCAATTTTCTTCTTTTTGACCACATCTTTTTTATTAAGCTGACCCTTCCCTTTATTTTTAGCATTTCTAGCATTTTTCTGTTCCATCCTTTTAGCCTCTTCCTCCTCTGCCTCTGCATTAGGCGGGAGGGCGAGGATCTTGATGTTCGTGCTGGCTGTGGCTCTAGACATAGCCACATACAGTTGACCGTGAGAGAACACAGGGGTAGGCAGGTACACTCCTACATTTGGTATTGTTTGGCCCTATGACTTGTTGACCGTCATGGCGAAGCTGAGCCTAATAGGAAATTGCTTCCTCTTGAATTGAAATGGGAACATCTCATCATTAGAGGGGCACAAGGGTATCCGAGGAAGGAATACCCTCTTCCCAGCATGTTGTCCCAAAACAATTCCAGCATCTATTGAGTTTCTTTAGCACCCTCTAACTACCAGCCTCGTTCCATTGCATAGTCTGTTTGCAGGGTATAAGTTCCTAAGCAAAATTATCGGGCATCCGATCTTGAGCTTTAGGACATGTGGAGGTAGCCCGTTAGGAGTCAATGTGTTAAGGAACTCCTAAGGATAGTAGTTGTGCGGATCATCCACCGCTTCGTCGAAACTATGGTACACCATCTCCCCACCATGGAACTTGTTGATCATCATCAAATTAATATCATCCACCCAATCATTACGTGTTGATAAAATGGCTCTGGAGGTGATGTAGTCCTTGTTTGTCTTGTTTGCATTGAGATTTGGAAAGATGCTCTCGATCAACGTGTCAAGATCTTTCTCGGAATCCCCAGAGTACGGGACACATATATGTAGCGAACATGGCCTCATATGCCATTTGTTCAAGTTTGATTTTGGTGATTAATGACAACATGATCAATGGGACTAACCATATTGTCTAGCATGTCTTTGTAGACACTTCTAGCTCCCAAGGATGCAAAAATACCATATGACAAAATGAGAAGATAGTATATTTTTCAAGGGTAAAAACCGTGGAAGAAAAAGAAAAGAAATGCCACCGTCGGATGAACCGACGGTACCCTTGGAAGCGGCGTCGGTGCAATCACCGGATGAAGTAGTACACTGCGAAAGGAAACCCAAGTCAGCATGGTTCACTGGATCAACCGACGCCCCCTTTTCTAGTTGCGCCGGATGAATCAAAAGACCAAGCATACAGAAATCAGTAGCACCGGATGAACCGATGGGTGAGCAGCGGTTCATCCGACGGCGTCAAATCAGCTAACAGAGACATTCAGGCGCGAAGCTCTTCAACACCGGATGAACCGACAGTCAAAAGGAGTCAAGCATCGGTTAGGTGACGTGGAGGGCACCGGATGAACCAATGGCTCTGGAATTCTAGCATCGGTTCATCCGACGCTATGGTTTTCAGTGGCCGTTAGCCAGCGGCTCTTTGGACGCTTTGGGCTATTTATACCCCCTCCACTCCACCATTTGGAGTTGCTGGAGTGTGTGGAAGTGCAGAGGAGTTCAAGACTCATAGAAGATCATATCCAAGTCATCCAAGTGCTAAATTGCTCATCCATAGAATTGCACATTCTTTGTGTGTGTGCTTAGTGTTAGGTTTAGCTTAGAGCTAAGTGAGTGCAAGGTGTGCCTACCTTGTGAGGTGATTCTCGAGTGGATCAAGTTGTACGAGGTGTGCTGGAAGCCTTGGAGCCTAGGTGGCTCTCCGGCAAACGTCTTCGACCCTCCGGCTTGGTGTGGAGTGGCGAGGACACTTTGTGCGAGGGACGTGGAGACCCCCTTCCCTTGGTGGAGAAGCTCCTTAGTGGAGGCGGCATCAAGGTGACCAAGGGAGCGTGGTGAGTGTTGGCATTTCTTAACGTCACCACCACTGGCGCACTAGCGTGAGTATGTAAGAAACTCTCGGGTACACTGACGAGTGCGAACGAATCCGCAAGCGCACAGATACACCGTTGTAGCACTTCTCCCTAGGAGAATGAGTATTTCCATCGGGTTTTGTTTCCTTAGGACGGAGAGTAACCAGAGAGGGCCTATCCAAGGACACCAGCTTTCGCTGGGATAGGTCGGGATACAAGAAGCACTTCCTTAAGGGACTTAGCTCTCAAGATGTATTTCTGTCAGGTCTTAGTCATCCCCGCGGGGCGACAACACTCCAAGGTGCTGGCAAGCGAGCCCAACTCGGTACGCGATGTAAGAGGGTTGACAAAGGGTCCAACAGGCGGTCACCACTGCGGCCTACCTCTACGCTACGATCGTACGTGGTCTTCGTAGGAAAACCAAGGCCCAGACACCACGTCTGGACCCAAGATAAATACTATAGTGCGGCGTATGCTAGCCCGCTAACTACACTATAGCAACCATATAAATAGGGTCCCACAAACAAGGGAAAGATCGGAATCAGATCATATCATTGAACTAGGAGCAGAAAGGAAGCTATGGATGCAGCTGAACGAGATACAGTGAACTTACTTAACTAAACAGGATCAGAGCATGCAAACATGTAAATGAACTACGACTCTGGCTCTAAAGGATCGAAGCCTTGTATCATGAAGAAAACAAGCCTCTAACTTATGAACGAGCCACAAACACAAGAACAAATCAACCATGCATGATGTCCACTATAGTCTAAATAAGAAATGCTAAAATACTCACTTTGATCTAAATGAAGAACAAGCATCCACGAGGACATCAACTCACTCCTTACCCCTCCTCTACCTATCACTAATCCTAATCTAGATCTCTCCTCATCACCATTCTACCACAAAGTGGTGAGAATCACCTCTCATGGGCAGAATTGGAGAGAGAGAGAGGGAGCTACACAAGAGAGAAGTGGAACTTGAGAGCTTGGTGGTGTGTGAGAAAAGGAGCCCCTCCCCTCCTATTTATAGACAAGGAGGAGGCTTGCTCTGGGGCTCAAAGTGCCCCTAAATGCCTGGGAATGCAGCAAGGAGCCAATGGGAGGACAACACGTGGAGGGCCAGGATGAACCGACCCTAGGTTGGTTCGGCCGAACCTTGGGTCGGCCGGCCCCCTCGGGTGGCCCACTGGCCCATGCTTCCTCTGGCTCGCTTCCATGTGGGCCCTGATGCCTCTCCTCTGTGCATGGCACGTTTCTTGGCGGTTCAGTTGGCAAAGTGGGCCATGGATCCATGTGATGCTGACGTGGCAGCGTATGATTCGTCGAAAGTCCTTCACATGGATTGGTGACATCATGGATCCAGGAGAATCCATGTGGCAGCCCCTGATTGGCCAGCATTTGAGTGTCTTGGATTGGAGTGGAGTGAATGTGCTTGGATTCCTCCCATTTCTTACGCTAAATACCTGCATTCGAATAGACATCGACACTGGTGGAAAGTATGAGTTTAAGCACCTATTCTAGTGTGGATGCACAATTCATGTTCCAATTTGCAGGAGTTGACGGCCTTGAAAATGGCAAATATTGACCGTCAACAACACCCCCACACTTGACCTTTGCTCGTCCCGAGTGAAGGGGAAACAAAGCCAAGCGGGTCATAAATACCGAAAAGTAAGACAGACATAAGAGATATTCCAAGTCATACCTTGCTCTTGTGAACCTCTGTGTAGTGGCTATCATGTTCCCTTGGGTGATTGAAAAGTAGAACAGCTGTGAATCAAGTCACTTATGCACCTGATGATAAACACCTTGGGGTTTTGCAAGATTTTCATAAACAAAACTCTTGGTGGCTTTCTCATTTGATTCTCTCAAATCGCTCAATGTGTATATGTCCGCACTAAGGTATTTGCCTTTCTTCATCCTACTTCTAATGATGGCTATATGTGGAGCTCAGGTAGGATAAAGAGAAAGCATACTTGCATCACATATTTTGTAAAGTCAAAGACTGGATCCACGGAGAAAATCAAATCATACCATCAGATCAAGATGTGCACCGGTATGGCTATG
Organism: Cenchrus fungigraminus; assembly: GCA_036936925.1. Taxonomy (NCBI): domain Eukaryota; kingdom Viridiplantae; phylum Streptophyta; class Magnoliopsida; order Poales; family Poaceae; genus Cenchrus; species Cenchrus fungigraminus. Next base: position 109,502,322 of record CM072779.1, read on the forward strand.
GTGTGTATGGTAAGGTGGATACTAGGCCCGGAATGGGTGCTAGATATTACCATACATATATAAGGTGAGAACTGCGGGTTGATGGTAAGGTGGACACTAGCCCCGGAATGGACAATAGTTATTACCATCTATGATATGGAACTCCTTTTTGCATGATCTATCTCTCCCCTATTCCTCCTTTATTTTGGACATGAGCTATTTTTCTTTTCTCTCTCTCTCTCTGTTTTTTATCATGCCTCGAGCATGTATTTTTCTCTCTTTTTTTCATAGCTCATGTCTCTTTTTGAAGGACACTTCTGGAGAGAGATGTCACACCACATATGGAGCTTTATTCTTATGGAATGGATAAATGATACAATGCTAACTTCCAGTGTAGAAGCATAGCAATGGGAAATAGGTGGGGTGCACATAAATCTTGATCATGAAAGTAATGAAAAGAATTCTCACAAGGGTCACAGAATTTGACAAAGCTCAAAGTAATAACAAGCAGCATATGAATCGAAGGCTTTTACCTACAGAGATCATATGGCTCTAATGGGACGGAGGCATATCAAAGAGAAGCCTTTCCAAGAGGTTTTGAGTTTTCAAAAATAAATTCCCCAAGAGAGTTACTCATCAGAGCAATAGATCATATCATCCAGCCATATCATACTCATCAATTACTTAGGTGAACATGCTTGTCCTTAAGAAGATTATGGTTCACAAGCATCAGGCAGGTAACAAGGAATAAAACATATGTAAGTCTACTCAGGTACAAATGAGCTGGGTGATCTTTAGCATCATCATTCGAGTTTTAGTTTAGAGATAGACATATATAGCTTATAAAACTCAAGAATGAAAGGAAGTGAGTTGTCGAGATGCAAACCGGCGCTATGCATGAGAGATGAACCATAAGAGGCTCTCCACAGGAGTGAACTCGTGCGGGTCCTATTCGGGTTCTCGGTAGGTGATCGATCGGCTAGCGCGGAGTGGTCGCAGTGGGTACGTACGGAAATGTTGTGCCTGCATTGGGAGAGTCGTGGCTCTTCCCCCACACTGTCTCGAACCTAGATGTCTTCTAAATCACAGAGACCAAAGTAATGACACAAAGGGTGGCTAAACCGGGTTACATGGCCGGTGAGCCACTTTATTCAAATTCAAATGTTTTAAATGAAAAGATTAGGCGCTTACACACATGCAAAGGAAATAAATGAAATGAAGGGAAATAAAGGGAAATCAAACCTAGACCTAGACTAGCGCCTAATGGACTAAAGCTGGGGCTAATCCCCACTACTCGGCATCATAGAGAGCCGCATGCCCCGTAGCCGAGAACAGCCTCCTCATCTTCGCACAAAGGCCGCGGCGAAGGTCATGGATGTCGTCTCTGAGCTCGGCCAGGTCCAACTTCTGCTTTGAGTAAGCAGTCCTGAGCTTCTCGTTGCTGGCTTCTAATTCCTTCATCAGCGGGGTCAGCTTGGCCACTGAGGAGAGCCTAGGGAGCTGCTCGGTTGCCCGAGTCCTCTCCCTGGACCTCCTAGTGTAGGGCGGCGGTGGCAACCCGTCGTCCAGGTCAACATCCTCCTCCTCTTCTGGCAGAACTGGAGCTGGGCGTGCTGCAGGAGCCTTCTCCTTGGGCAGTGCCGGCTTTATGGTCACCAGCGGCTGCGGCGAAAGAGCGGACTGTGCTGAGCTTGTCTGCCCTCCAGCTAGCGATGATCCAGGTGCGCTAGGTGGAGCGAGCGGCAACCCCCTGGGGCGAAGCTGAGCCGTGGTCGGTCTGCCATAGGGGCTGGCCGCCCGTCTCATGTGCCTCTTCCCAGGCGAGGCGGAGCACCTTGAGGGCGGTGTGCCTAGAATCCTCCCGCCCGGCGGGATGGTGGCGAGTGGAGGAATATCCAGGACACTGACCACCATTGCGAGGTCCGCAGCGGGGGTGGCAGCGATGGAGGGGTTGCCTCCTGCCCCGGGGCCGGTGGACGAGGTGGAGCCATCGAAGGGGACAACACTCCTTCCGGCCATGGATGCAGCGATGAGCAAAGGATGGTGAGGTGGAGGAGATGGATTTCACGATGCGAAAACTCGTCGGGCGGCAGGGAGAATGTTTCTAGAGGAGAATGAGACGCACACGCAAAAGAAGAAGGGGAGAGGCGGCACCAGGGTTTCGGCCGAACCAGGGTTCGGCCGGCCCCCTGTGGGCCCCTCTGGTCCTCCCCTTTCTCGTGTGGGCTTTAGCAAGTCTCAGGATCGACGTCGCAGGTGGATTCCCCGAGATGGAAAGATTGGCTTAGGCTTAAGGCTAAGATAAGATTGAGGTTGAAAATTCATCCTCAACTATATACCAACCTTGACCAAACCATGATATATCCATAGAGAATCTGGGGGATATCACCTTGGCGACACACTGGGTTTGTCAGAAGTGTAAGCACTTCCGGTGGTAGTCACGAAGTGTTCGGGTCGCCACAATGGTGCTGCCTTCCTGTGGTCCTTTGCCTACTTTTCTTAATCTTGGCAACTTTTCCTCCTGCATGACCACGGTCCACAAGATACCCAAAGGATAATTCTTCCTGGGGAAATGAGATGAGTCCCAGGAGTACTCAAGATGTGGGTGTCTTGTGATCTCCTGTCTCAACTTATGACCGTCTCCTTGCAGATGATGGTGATATGATGATAAGCTCTGCTCTGCAAGGGTAGTGCGTATACGAACTCGAGCCCAAAAAGGGTACATCGAGGCTGAGGGCAAGCATGATCATCCCAGGGAGGCCGAGGCATTCCCTGAGGTGGTCATGAGACTCGAGGACTATAGCACTAGGGTTGCAGAACTCGGAGATGAAAAGATCGAGCACTGAGGCTAGTGCTTCATCAATATGCACCGATCTCCGAGTGAACTCAAGCTCGGAAAGACACTCGGCCTTCAAGAGGATAGAGCATGGACTTCCAGAGGCCGGTGTATGATCAGGAACTAGAGTTCGGACGAAGAGCAAGATTTAACTCGCTCTTACCTAAGGCAGAGGATTCGATGTTCTCATCGAGGTGATGAAAACATTCCGAAGTCTGGCCTAAGCTTCCAATGGGGGGTTATGGATAAGCTGGAAAGTGCACCTCCCATTGGGCATCGATCAAGTCAGGCATAAGATACGAAGTGCAAGCTTCTCTGATGATCGGCATCGATCGATGTGCTTGAGATGGAAAGTGAGTGCACTCCATTTGATCGGTAAATGATCGTGCTCCTTCGGTCTGATGGATGAATCCAATGGATTATAAAGTAGAGACCGATGTCTCGGTTTATACAAAACTTTAGTGCAAAGCACTTCAGCTCAAACCTTGACGTAGAAACACGATAGGCCTCTCATACCCTCCTTAGGAGATAGTAGTAAGGATCGAACAAGTCAACCTGGCCGGGAATGGTCGTTCTTTCCGAACTACTCTCTCCGTCCTCCCACGAGACAACGTCTCGGGGAGAAGGTCTAAGAAGATGCACGAGAGGGGAACCCAAGGGTAGATCTCGCGTCATGAAATCTTTCTCTTAGATTCTTGCTATTCAGGAATGACATCTTCAGCCAGAGCTCAGAAAGAATGGATATGAAACCTCAAACTCGGCTGACGATGGTTCTAGGTGGCTCAACAATTCCTCTGGTGGGTGCCTCATTGACCGGGATGCAAGGGGAGCTAAAATCTCAGAGATTATCCAGGATCTCTTTTCCCTCGACAGCACCTAGGTGCACAAAGGATCCTCCGGAGAGAGTCTTAAGCCTCATGGCAGCATCCTTCCGCAATCCAAACCAGAAGTGCTGAAGCAACATCCAATCAGGAATGTGGAGGACTGGGCAATCTTCCACTGCGGAGGCGAAATGATTCCATGCCATTCCTAGTGATTCCTCCTCACTTTGCTTCAAACAGAGAATCCTCGCCTTTAATGAGATGACACGTCGTATTGGGAAGAAGTGGGAGCAAAAAGCTGCTCTCAAACTTTCCCAAGTAAGGTAGTCTCTACCAAAGTGCCAATCCCGTGCTTCCCCGGAGAGGGATAGCGGGAAACACTCTCTTTTCTGAGCATCCGGTGATTCTCCGGTTTTACCCTGAGTTTCAATCAGACGCTCGTAGTCTCTCACATGGTCAAAGGGGTTCTCATGACTAAACCCCGAGAAGGATAGGTCTTGAATTAGCTTCATGAGAGAGGGGCGAATCCAAAGGCCAGATGTAAGAGTGGATCTTGACGAAGATGGCTCTGAGGGTTCACTCCTCGAGGGCGGAAGGTGTTTACAAGGATAACCTTCCATGGGTAGCAGGGGTAGAGGTAGAAGTAAAGAAAACAAAAAGGGATATCTTGAAAAGGGTAACGGGGGTGAAGGTAGAAGAAAAAAAGGAAAAAGATAAATACGAGGATAGACGGGCTCGAAGGTTAACAACAGCCATCCCCGGCAACGGCGCCAGAAATGCTTGTTGGCATTTCTTAATGTCACCACCACTTGCGCACTAGCGTGAGCGTGTAAGAAACTCACGGGTACACTGACGAGTGCGAACGAATCTGCAAGCACACGGATACACCATTGTAGCACTTCTCCCTAGGAGAATGAGTATTCCCGTCGGGTTTTGTTCCCTTAGGACGGAGAGTAACCAGAGAGGGTCTATCCAAGGACACCAACTTTCGCTGGGATAGGTTGAGATACAAGAAGCACTTCCTTAAGGGACTTAGCTCTCAAGATGTATTTCTGTCAGGTCTTAGTCATCCCCACGGGGCGACAACACTCCAAGGTGCTGGCAAGCGAGCCCAACTCGGTACGCGATGTAAGAGGGTTGACAAAGGGTCCAACAGGCTGTCACCACTGCGGCCTACCTCTATGCTACGATCGTACGTGCTCTTCGTAGGAAAACCAAGGCCCAGACACCACGTCTGTACCCCAGATAAATACTATAGTGCGGCGTATGCTAGCCTGCTAACTACACTATAGCAACCGTATAAATATGGTCCCACAAACAAGGGAAAGATCGGAATCAGATCATATCATTGAACTGGGAGCAGAAAGGAAGCTATGGATGCAGCTGAACGAGATACAGCGAACTTACTTAACTAAACATGATTAGAGCATGCAAACATGTAAATGAACTACGGCTATGGCTCTAAAGGATCGAAGCCTTGTGTCATGAAGAACACAAGCCTCTAACTTATGAATGAGCCACGAACACAAGAACAAATCAACCATGCATGATGTCCACTATAGTCTAAATAAGAAATGTTGAAATACTCACTTTGATCTAAATGAAGAACAAGCATCTACGAGGACATCAACTCACTCCTTACCCCTCCTCTACCTCTCACTAATCCTAATCTAGATCTCTCCTCATCACCATTCTACCACAAAGAGGTGAGAATCGCCTCTCATGGGCAGAATTGGAGAGAGGGAGAGGGAGCTACACAAGAGAGAAGTGGAACTTGAGAGCTTGGTGGTGTGTGAGAAATGGATCCCCTCCCCTCCTATTTATAGACAAGGAGGAGGCTTGCTCCGGGGCTCAAAGTGCCCCTAAACACCCGGGAATGCAGCAAGGAGCCAATGGGAGGACAACACGTGGAGGGCCAGGATGAACCGACCCTAGGTCGGTTCGGCCGAACCTAGGGTCGGCCGGCCCCCTGGCCCGTGCTTCCTCTGGCTCGCTTCCATGTGGGCCCTGATGCCTCTCCTCCGTGCATGGCACATTTCTTGGTGGTTCAGTTGGCAAAGTGGGCCCATGGATCCATGTTGTGCTGACGTGGCAGCGTATGATTCGTCGAAAGTCCATCACATAGATTGGTGACATCATGGATCCAGGAGAATCCATGTGGCAGCCCCTGATTGGCCAGCATTTGAGTGCCTTGGATTGGAGTGGAGTGAATGTGCTTGGATTCCTCCCATTTCTTACGCTAAATACCTGCATTTGAATAGACATCGACACTGGTGGAAAGTATGAGTTTAAGCACCTATTCTAGTGTGGATGCACAATTCATGTTCCAATTTGCAGGAGTTGACGGCCTTGAAAATGGCAAATATTGACCATCAACAGCGAGTGCCTTAGTGGCGAGCCTTTGTGGCAAGTCAAGTGGTGCTCTTGGGAGAGACTTGGTGACCGGGAAGCAATACTCTTGTGTAGAGTACTTCAACAATGTGGACTAGGGGTGGCTTAGTGCCTACCGATACCACGGGATAAATCGCGTGTCAAGAGTTTGCTACCTCTCACCCCCCTCTACGTTTCCGCATTACATTCTTGCAATCCTTGTTTGCCTTTACTTACCTAGAGTAGTATCTTGCTAGGATTGGCTATAGGTTGCAAAACTTGTTTTGGGATGGGAGTTTCACACTAGAACAACCTAGTTGCACATCTAGATAGTATGTTCTAGTTTATGTTTGATGCGAATAGTGATAAGCCATAGGTTAAGGTTTTAAGTTGCCTAATTCACCCCCTCCCCCTCTTAGGCTACGGGCTTCCGATTCCTTACAAGTGGTATCAGAGCCGGGACTCACTTCCTTCACAAGGATACGCCAATTCGATTGGTAATTTGTGAAAACTGGCTCATTGGATCGGTTAGGCTTCACCGCCTAGTGAGTTGCTCTTTAGAGGATGAAAGGGGTGGATACCATAGGTTTGGCTCCACATTTTGATGGCACGGGTTACTCTCGTTGGAAGGTCCTCATGGAAGCTTATTTACAAGCTAAGGATCTTGATGTTTGGAGGGTCACCGATGAGGGTGTTAGAAATGGTACTAGGAAGGAAAAACAATTTGATGTTATTGCAAAAAGTATCATTCTATCCTCTCTAGATGTAGGTGTTTTCAATAGAGTTTTTACTAGTGAAAATGCTCATATGCTATGGAATACCATCAAGGAACAAAATGAGGGTTCAAAAGAAGTAGCTAATGAACGCTACGGTTGTCTCCTTGAGGAATTCAATAGCTTTAAGCAACTTGAGAATGAAAATGCCAAATCTATGTACTCACGCCTAAATGTTCTTGTCAATGAGATTAATGCTTTAGGTGTTAAGAACATCACGAACATGAACATGAATCGCAAGATCCTTCAAAGTCTCCGGAAGCCCGATTATGACTTGGTGAAAGCTATCATCTATGAGAAGAAGCTTGAAGAGTTGAAGCCTTCTCAAATCTTGAGCAAGATCATGGCACATGAATTTCAAGTCATGCCCAAGAAAGCTTCCAATGATGAGCTCAAGACCAAGGAAGAACCAAAAGTTGAGCTCAAGGCAACACCCCAAGAACCATCTTCTCCAACCGCAAGCCATGCTCTCTCAAGCCGACAAGAAAGCTCAAGTGAAGATGATGAAGGTGATGACGATGAAGGATCCTCAAGTGATGAAGAGGTCGAGTCGATGGTTGCCATGTATGTGAAGAAGATCTTCAAGTATGTGAAGAAAGTCAACATGTACGGCTACAACATCCACTTGAGAGAAGGGCGTCATCATCAACACATCAAGTTCACCAAGATCAAGCGCAAGCCCAAGAAGAAGGTTGTCAAGAAGAGGAAGCCAAAGCAAGAAGCACTCACCGCCATCCGTGAGTGGATAAGTGGTGGAGAATCAAGTTCTTGTAGCTCAAGTGATGAATCAAGCAAGAACTTCACCACCCGCTTCATGCAAGGTCCCCTATCGTCATCACACATGTGCCTTATGGCCCAAGGTATGGAAAGCAATGTGAGTGATGATGAATCCGACACCACCTCAATTGATGATCTTGTTGAGCTAGTAAATGAGCAAAAAGGGATGCTAGAAAAACAAGCAAATGAAATTAAAGAACTTAATGCTCTCAATGATCTTAGTGCTACCCTTGCTACAAATTATGAATATTTATTGTGCAAATTCAAATTACTTAGCGAGGAGAATGAAGAGCTAAAATCGAAGCTACAGAGCATTGAGATTAAAACTAGTGATTCCTTTGAGCTCAATGAATCATCTATCCCTTGTGCAATTTCTATATCCAAGGTAGATGCTTCAACTTCTTGCATTGATTTAATTGATGAATCTCGCTCACCATCTTGCAATGAGAATGTTAAGATTATGAGCATAAAGAATGATGAGCTCAAGCAAGAAGTAAAATGGCTCCAAGATAAGTTGGTTAGCTTGATGGGCAAGGGCAAGAACAATGAGGAGAAAGTAAAAGCCTCTCAAGGCATGAAGAGCAACGCCCAACCTCCTCAAGATAACCGTGATGACATGGTGAAGAAGCTTGAGAAGAGATCAACCGTGACTTGCTACAAGTGTCATGAAGAAGGGCACAAGTTCTACAAATGCCCTCAATTAGTCAAGAAGATGGACAAGGGTGAGAAGAAGAAGATGAAACCACCATCAAGAGCTCTCTCATCTACACCAAGCCCAACCGCAAGAACAAGACCAAGAGCAACTCCTATGTTATCAAGAAGAAGGCTAATGGCAAGGTGGTTGCACACAAGGTTGGGAAGTTGAAGGAGTGGGGTTGGAACCAACCCATTTGGGTGCCTAAGGAAGTCATCACCAACATGAAAGGGCCTCAAATGGTTTGGGTTCCTAAGGCCACGTGAAGGCCTTGAGAACGGGGACTTGGGAGGCTTGGCAGAAAGAAGAAGTGAAGATTCAAGTCTAGAAGCCAAGCTTGGAAGATTGGACATATGTTGCCCAAGCTCCCTGGTTAAGGTAATAGAAACTAGAACTCATCTTATGTATCTTTGTAGCTCCATTGCCTTGGTTAGGTTGCATTTGTTGCTTTGCCTAGTTGTTTACATATGGTAGGTTGCTTGTGTCATGTGCTAACCCATGAGCAACCTACATGGTTTGATTAGTGTGTAGAAAAGCTACACTTGTTTCTTTCATGATGCATATTTTCTTATTTATCACTTTGCATCATGAGCAAGCTATAGGGTTAGCTTCCCTTTTGTTGTCATAAACAATGTGCATACATTTGGTTGGTGATTCAAACACTAAATGCACACATTTAGGGGGAGCTCATCCTATAGTTTGTTTATGGGACTAACATTGTTTCAAGCTTATCTTGTGTAGTCCCTTGGTGACGCGTTCCGGTACGGTACTTCATTCTAAGAGAACGCTATTTCACTCTAAATGTGATTTAACATCTCGAAGAGAGTGAATATAGCAATATGAGCTTCATGCTATTGAGTCATGTTCTTGCGAGCTTATGTCTCTATATAAGTTCAAAGGCAATGAACTCATACATTCCTAATCCTTGTGGTACCCCAAGTGTCTTCTTTGCAAGCTTCTTTCAAAGTGGTGTCATCTCCAAGTGATATCATCTTCAAGTGGCTTATCTCAATGTGGTGCCAACAAGATAGAAGAGGAACAATCCCGTGGAGGTATGCAATGCTCAAAATCTACAAGTGGTAATGTTACAAGAACTCTCTTGTCTTATCTCTTGTCTTTTAAGCTACCTCCTTGCATGATATGCTCTAAGCTTCCTTTTCTTACAAGTATTTGTAGCTGTGCACTTGATTTTTTTGTGCACACACATAGGGGGAGCTTAGTTTATATCATGCTAGTCTCATGAGCTTGTGATCCACCTTAGTTATTCACATATGTGGTATCTTCATTGATACAATACATATGGATCATGGTTCATGGGGCTTTCTCCCTTGAATTTAACATTTCTCTTTGAGCTATGATTGCTAGGACTTGCTAAGTTGCCTTTGGAGACTCTTTTGTTTTGGACACTTTTTGGAGATTTTATTCCAAAGGGGGAGAATTTGGAGCCAAGCAAGCCAATGTTTTCAAAGGGGGAAGTAGCAAGCTATATGTGAAGAGAAGATCATGGAAGAGGGAGAACACATCTAGGGGGAGTTGGATGATGGTAAGCATCCAAGCAAAGTGTAAGTGGTTCAATTTTGTCAATTTTTGCAAATTTATGCTTGCTTTGATTGTGTTGTCATAAATCACCAAAAAGGGGGAGATTGTAGAGAACATGGCCTCATATGCCATTTGTTCAAGTTTGATTTTGGTGATTAATGACAACATGATCAATGGGACTAACCATATTATTTAGCATGTCTTTGTAGACACTTCTAGGTCCCAAGGATGCAAAAATACCATATGACAAAATGAGAAGATAGTATATTTTTCAAGGGTAAAAACCGTGGAAGAAAAAGAAAAGGAATGCCACCGTCGGATGAACTGACGGTACCCTTGGAAGCGGCGTCGGTGCAATCACCGGATGAAGTGGTACACTGCGAAAGGAAACCCAAGTCAACATGGATCACCGGATCAACCGACGCCCCCTTTTCTAGTTGCGCCGGATGAATCAAAAGACCAAGCATACAAAAATCAGTAGCACCGGATGTACCGATGGGTGAGCAGCGGTTCATCCGACGGCGTCAAATCAGCTAACAGAGGCATTCGGGCGCGAAGCTCTTCAGCACCGGATGAACCGACGGTCAAAAGGAGTCAAGCATCGGTTCATTCGGCGGGCTCGTTTTAGCTAACAGAGACGCCCGGAGAAAATTTCCATCAGCACCGGATGAACCGACGGTTAAGCGAGGAGACCGTCGGTGCAAGCGTCGGAGGATATGTGTCAGAAGAGATGCAACGGCTAGGTGACGTGGAGGGCACCGGATGAACCGATGGCTCTGGAATTCTAGCATCGGTTCATTCTACACTATAGTTTTCAGTGGCCGTTAGCCAACGGCTCTTTGGACGCCTTGGGCTATTTATACCCCCTCCACTCCACCATTTGGAGTTGCTGGAGTGTGTGGAAGTGCAGAGGAGTTCAAGACTCGTAGAAGATCATTTCCAAGCCATCCAAGTGCTAAATTGCTCATCCATAGACTTGCACATGCTTTGTGTGTGTGCTTAGTGTTAGGTTTAGCTTAGAGCTAAGTGAGTGCAAGGTGTGCCTACCTTGTGAGGTGATTCTCGAGTGGATCAAGTTGTACGAGGTGTGCCGGAAGCCTTGGAGCCTAGGTGGCTCTCCCGCAAACGTCTTCGACCCTCCAGCTTGGTGTGGAGCGGCGAGGACACTTTGTGCGGGGGACGTGGAGACCCCCTTCCCTTGGTGGAGAAGCTCCTTAGTGGAGGCGGCATCAAGGTGACCAAGGGAGCTTGGCTAGTGCCTTAGTGGCGAGCCTTTGTGGCAAGTCAAGTGGTGCTCTTGGGAGAGACTTGGTGACCGAGAAGCAATACTCTTGTGTAGAGTGCTTCAACAACATGGACTAGGGGTGGCTTAGTGCCTACCGATACCACGGGATAAATCGCGTGTCAAGAGTTTGCTTCCTCTCATCCCCCTTTACATTTCCGCATTACATTCTTGCAATCCTTGTTTGCCTTTACTTACCTAGAGTAGTATCTTGCTAGGATTGGCTATAGGTTGTAAAACTTGTTTTGGGATGGGAGTTTCACACTAGAACAACCTAGTTGCACATCTAGATAGTATGTTCTAGTTTATGTTTGATGCAAATAGTGATAAGCCATAGGTTAAGGTTTTAAGTTGCCTAATTCACCCCCTCCCCATCTTAGGCTACGGGCATCCGATTCCTTACAATATATCTTCAAGAAGGCGTACATCACCATCTTTGTTAACCTCCTCTGTGCCATCACCAATCCGCAACAGATAATCCGCAAACAAACGGTCATTCTGGGCCCTCATGTTGTGCACGAGCTTAAGATGCCGCATGTCGTCCCAATGGTACGACCTCCGTAAGGAAGCACCGACAATCTGAGCCCTAGATCCTTTCCGTACAACAGGGAGGACCTGCCTGAAATCTCCACCAAACACAATCGTCTTACCACCGAACGGAAGATCTGTCCGTCCTATTATATCACGCATGCTGATGTCTAGCGCCTCAACAGCCTGCCTCTTAGTCATTGACGCCTCATCCCAAATGATGAGGGACGCAGATGGTAGCAGCTTGGCAGTACCACTCTGTTTCGTGAAGCTACAACAACATGAGTCATCAAGCATAAGGGGGATCTTGAAATGTGAGTGTGCCATCCTCCCACCAGGCATTATAGATGCTGTGACACCAGATGTAGCTATAGCAATGGCAATCTTGTCCTGACTACAAATGGTTCCAAGAAGTGCTCTGTACAAAAAAGTCTTTCCTATGCCGCCAGGTCCATCAACAAAGAATAAGCCACCCTGTTCGGTGTCGATAGTTGACATTATGTCATTGTAAGCAGCCTTCTGCTCCTTGTTTAGCATATCAGCTAGTCTCACATCTTCCGAATTCGGCTCAATGCTCGACTCCACAAATATCTCACGAGGAACCCCGGTAGCGTCGTCAAATGCATCGTCGACTTGTGGAAGAGGGAATGACCTTATGTCCTTACTCATAGATTGCAGCATGTTCCTGATGTCAATCAAAACAAGTTGTTCAACCACTCTCGGGTTTGGATTATTGCGCTTGTAGTCTTCTGCCATTGCATCGAAGTGTTTTGTCCACAAACAGGCCACATCCTTCGGCTCGCAGAATACTAGTATTGTAGCGAACAACCTACGCAATGAGGATGGCATCTGAAACAAGCTGTTTTCAGTAGGACACACATCGAGTGATTTGTCTTCTTCGATTAGGCCTTGTGTCATCACGGCATCACGGAACGAAGGATAATGCACACCATTAACAGTCATGAGGTCCTTCCATGATGTCGCTCCAGGGACATGGTTCAGGAGAATCCGAAGAAAATATCGTTCGCCCTCTGCCGGATTCGTGGATACGAGTCTCCTGACCTGGTATACTGAGTTTTTCCTTGGTTGCCAAACTTTATCTGTTGCATTCCACCTATAGTACTATGGAAAGTCGCGATACAAGATTCCTCGAGCTTCAGGATGATGATAGTTAAAGTTAAACCATTCCGTGAGCATTGACTCCTCGATACGCGGACGCTTTAGAACTTGTTCAACCTTGTCTCGTTTATGAAATGAAACCATATGGCAGTTGGGGAGATGACATTGTAGCGGCTGCACCAGTGGGTGACACTGGTGTAAGTCAAAGCCGTAGATCCTCCACATCACTTCTGGAGGCCCCACCCACCGGGCCTCTCTGTAATCCGTGATCTCATCAACGTTTCCGTTGACATCTTTATTTCCATTTTCTCTAACTGTCACGGATGTTCTATCATGTCCCTTGTAGATGTACTTAAAAAGATATTTAACAGACTTAATGCTGCTACATGCCTCAACATTGATGTGGCAGTTGAAAGTACGTAGCAAGTACGGGTTGTACGGAACAACCCATCGATTGTCCAGCATGTGTCCTCGAATCATTTCCTTACGACCATCATCACGTCTCCTGTACATAGGGTATGAATCCTTACCTTGCGATGTTGAATCACAAAATGGTCGTGGGTAACAATTCTTGCACGACAAACGGTCCTTTGTGCATGGGCATTCTGGATTAAGCTCCCCGCACGGCCCGTGCATCATATGCTTCGTCACCATCCTGTAGAGCTCAGGGAACTTCTTCTTGTTTGGCAACTCCGCACAGATAAGCATGTCATACTGCTCGGGGCATGTGATCTTGTACTTCCTCTGCATTATCAGCAATCAATGTGCATGCGGCAGTCCCCTCTTCTGGAACTCAACGACATATACATAGGCACGTACCTTGCCAAGTATATCGTTGTGCAACAACCGCCGCCTCAACTCCTCCAACTTTGCCCTGAACACCCGAGCCACGAGATCTGGACAGTCCTGGGCCTCCTTTCCTGGATATAGCTCATTCTTTATCTCATCCCAATTCAGATTGCACGTCATAGTGAGGAAGATATATGGTTTGCCATACTTTCGGACCAGAGCCATCGCATCCATGTACCGACGCCGCATATCACGGGGACCACCAATGAATGTTGGTGATAGCACAGTACGCTTCCCAACCTCTGTCGCGTCTTCCACCCCTGTACGATAGCTGTCGACCAAACCTTGGTACAGGTCAGCCCTCATAGTATCTTGATTGTTGCGGTAATAGTCAAGACATGAGCTTTCTATCTTAACGTAGGTGTCGACAGAAAACTACTGGAACAAACGCTTGCCGCATAGTATTGGATTGAAAATCCCAGGTCGCATCTGCAACTTGTAGCAATAGTAATCACGCACGAAAACACATTTATTTCCGGCAGAGCCTACACATAGAAAAGTTTTTAGTTAGTACAATGATCCATGTTCATTAGGTAATATTTGGTAAGAGTAAATATGCAATTACATGCATCGTCATCGCCACCCCCTGAGCACGCTCCTTGCGGACCGCTCGGGCTCTGTTAACCTGCTCCTCAGTCACACCAGCTTTGGGAATGCAGTTGTGCCACCCAAACTCTCCTTTTGGAAAGAAGAGAGGGTACGAGGGGGGGGGGGTCGTAGCATCCATGATATGACCGAATGCCTTTCCATGACCTATCCTTCCCGTGAAGGACGACACTATTATCAAATTCACCCCGACGTTCACTCCCCTCAATCCAAACAGCAGCAACCTCTTATGTTAAAGGTTTGTTATATACTCTTTGGTCTAGCCATTGATCAAGGTTGAACTTGATGTGGACATCCGAAAAATTCTCTACCTCTCCCATAGGGCGAAGGTGATCTGAGTAGGGATTAATGCCACAATTGAAGATGCCAACCAGCTTACGAATGACCTCTCTATCTTTCTGTTCAGTCTTCTCACGGCACTTGCTGAGCCTATAATCAAGATCTGGATCATCGTCGTAAAAATAAAGCTCGAGGTGAGTAGGTTCATACTTATCTTCTTTGCTAAAGTTCTTAACATTATGGTAAATGGCTCCATGCACACAGAATGTGTAAATGGGACACTTCCGGGTGTCAGTGGTCGCACTGTCAAGTTTACAGTACAATGAAGTGAATGAGAACCGGCCATTGAAATATCTGATGTAATCACGAAAATGCTTGGCATCAGTGTCTGAGGCCGTCCACAATCGCATGAGTTCATCCGGGGGCGGGTCGGCAGTGGATAGATGAATATCTCCACTACGGCAGCAAAATCCTTTCGGTTCGGACTCAAACTTCTTTGTGTTGCAGAACTCGCAATTATCCACGGGCTTTAGCATGGGGGTCTCATCCTTGACATTGGCATAAACCACACCAAATGGATCCAGTACATCATGTTCGTCGATATCTTCATCATCCATCGCTATGTCGACTTCCACATTTGCATCATCATCGTCCTCTATTTATGTTTAGCATAGGTCAAGCGTGTTAGATTATGTTGGATAATATATAATAGTAACTTAACGCGAAATAATTGCGTTGAGGCCTACCTTGTCCCGCAAAAAGGTACCCTTCATTCTCTTCCTCGTCCTCCTCGAACACGATGTTGTCATCAGCATCTGATGCAACACATGAACATAGCTAAATATGAACAATATGAATAGGAAGAAAATGCATGTCCCACAAACATTGACCGCCCATCAACGTACCTTCACATATGTCTTTGTGCACACCACGTGGTGGCATTGAATCGGGCTCGTCAACAACGGTTGGTTGTGTCTGAGTACACCTTTCATTATGAGGTGTTGGTCCAGAAGTCCCTGTGAAAGATGAATGGTTGGTCATACACAACAACAAAAGTGCTGATCGTGAAACAAGTAATTATATTTACCCACTCCAAAAGCATTAGATGTCGTCTCAGGGCGGGATCCCGAAGGGTATGTCTGCGTGACACCTATTTATATCGTTAAAACACATTATGGTTGAGCGTGGATTAACTTAATAGTCATAATATATAGGTTGGTAATTAGCGTACCATTTTCAATGACACACGACTGTGTCAGCTGACTCGCAAAATTATCATTTTCACGAGTGGTCCCTTTAGTGTTTCTCCCAATGGTTGCTTCAAACTCTTGATTACGAAGGTTCCGTTGAGAAATTCTCAATCCAGGAGTCAGGTGGGACGTATGTATGGTGTTGGATAGAAAGGCCTCTGGGTTTCTACTTGATGAGGGGATTCTGGAACAATTGCCTCAACGTAAACAGGTGTGCCACCAAAATTGGGGATTTTCATCTGTTCCGATAGCCTGGAGGGAGGTTTATCACTGGGAGGGAATATAACCTCTGGTATAATTTGAGGGTTTGCCATTGCGATGGAGTCAGGATGCAAGTTGTTTGCACGTTGTTCTTTAATCCTCTTTTTGTAGTTAAGCTTGGACTGCCTTGTAGTCTCCTTCTTCTCTTGCGGCGTCTTAAATAGTCTCTTTGCAGCTTTTGCATCACGTTTCCTTTTATTGAGTGCCTCCCTCTGAAGTGGAGACATTGCGGCAAAACGTGCTTTCTCCTTCCTATGTTTACGCTCACTTGGAGACAGATTTTGATCGACCACAGTAGTTGTTTCATCAACCACTCCTAAAATCAAGAATATTCATGTCCCATGGCTTTAAATATAATTGGCTTATAATAGGTGCTAAAAAAGTTGGTTTTAGGCTCTAAATATAATTGGCTTGTGGCTCGATGTTATTTAGTACTGATCGGTAACTAATGATTGTTTTAACACAATAATTGTTGAGAATAATTTTATAAGATTATTTGAGCCCCCAAAAATACTTCGGTAAATGGTGTGACAGAATTATGTAACATTAATATTAACACGTTTTCAACAACAAAAAACAACCAGATTGACATCTCGGTTTCTGAAGTAATATTAACATGTTTTCAACAACAGAAACAACCAATTGACAATTCGGTTTATGAAGAATCAATTACCTCCTTCAACAGTAGTACTCTCAATGCCTCTGTCATGTATGCAATCGTCATTTGTCTCTGCACTGATCGATAGCTCGCAACCAACTACAAAAAAAACAACTAGTCAGGTATATAACATTGAATAAGCGAGTGGTGATAAAACACATTATGTCTTCCATTTCTATTAATAAAAAAACAAAAATAATGTTTTTAGCACACCCAAAATCAAGAGAGGATCTCTGTTGTTTCAGACTAACTTGGTCGATCATTGGTTTGAGCCAATTGTCCCCTGTGGAGCCATTCACTATTTTCATCTTCATCGATTGATACACTAACACCTGGTTAAAATAAATCATTACATTACACTATGATCTGGTCACACTCTATATCAATGCATTTTTAAAAAAATTTGATTCATGCACACATAATTTATTTATTTAGGTCATACCAAAACCGCATACATACTTCATGCATCCGAAACTAAAAGACAGAACAAAAACGATTTAATTTGTATACCATTCCCATAACCCGCCATTCTATAGTTTCTTCCAGAAAATGAATGATTATTGCTTACATGTGTGACACACTAAAATGAATGATTATTGTTTAGACTAACCTGGCAGGTCATTGTTTTGAGTCAAATGTCCCCTATGAAGCCGTTCTTCATCTTCATCAATTGTTACACTAACACCTGGTCAAATTAGATGCTGCATTTAATTAAAGCATGCATACACATGTGATCCATAGCTTCAATAAACAATAACAATGATGGCACCTTTATCGTTTGCGGTCTGAAGGATGGTATGTTTACCATCGGATGCAACATGGCTATGATTCCCTTGATTTGTGCCTATGTTAAACAGTCCTGTAACAAAGACGATTCAATCTGTATACCATTCCCGTAACCTACCATTCTATAGTAACATTGCTTCAAATAAATAGTACCTGATCCATCACATGTTGTGTTTTCATTGGCCCGCCGTTTATTCTCAAAGCGCCTCTCTCGTCTCTTTCTGTTGAGCTTGTCCTTTTGTTCCTTTGGCATTGATGCATACCTCTGCCTCCTCCGCTCATTACGGTCCAAGACCCCTAGCAAAATGACCAAAACACGTTTAGATTTTGCCAACGAAACATACTGAGTTGTGAAAAGTGCTTCATCGAACCTTGATTTATATTGTTTGTGATATCTGCAAGCGGTGTCGAACTATCTCCTGCTCCTGAGGAATGCATCTCAATTCAAAGTAAAATTGGCTGTATGAAACCAAGAAGGAAGTGTTGTAAGAAACCATGTCTCAATAACAAAGATAGCATTGCATGTACATGAATCAAAGGAGATGAAGCAAAGCACTAATGTGCGTCGTCCGAGGGGTATGTACAGAGAAGATGGTGACTGTGACGTGGTCGTCAAGAGATGTAGGTTGAGGACGCCCGTCGTCGATGTACAGGCATGTCCCGCGCGGACCCAAAGACGGCGGCCAACGGTTTCACGATGTACAGCGAAGGGGCGTGCTTGGCACGACTCCAATCACCGACACCTACAAAAAGATCAAATGTTATATAGGAACACTTCAGAAGGATCATGACAATGCCCCGATCAATAGGAATAAACAAAGATCAATAGGAACAAACAAGATTTATTACTGAGCCAGTTCAATTGAAATAAGTCCAACATTTTGCAACATAAGTTCAATCAAACAAGTGGATGTGCTCACAGCCTGCATTGTCCAAGACAGGAGTGTCTCCATGCCTCAACCAGAAAAAACCTATTTTAAATTGTTGTTATCCGCCTTTGCATAATTTTTTTCCTGTCCTAGGGGGTCCGGAAAGCAAAACACCTTTACAGGGTTGAGAAGGTCCACATGAGTCCTTGTCAGAAATTTAGTAAAGCACTAAAGAGCAATTCACACACGCAGAACTGATAAGATAAACATGACAGGTAAACTAATTGATAGAACTCAACATTTAGAGAATGGAGCTCAAGCAACAAACTGTCTAAGAACCATAAAAGTGGTGATTCTAGTCGCAGAATCTGCACAGGTTGTTTATCTGCAATAAGTGTCTGCTTCAATTGCACAATCTCCACATTTAAGAACCGTGGATTAACTTAATCAAAGATTGCATGTTTGGTTCATCTGCTTGATTTGAATGTTAAAATTTACTTATGCATGCATATTAAATTTTCTATAAGTATTTAATTAGATTATATATGTCGAAGGCTTTCAATTGGAACAAAGAAGCAGATATCCTCCTGTAAATTCTGTAGTTGTCTAAGATTTGTCTACAGGTTCCTATGGCATGGATTTTAACTGAATGTTGGACTCATTCAGGCATATAATATAGTAAACATCCAACAACTCATTATTCATAGCTGATAATTCCAGGATCATAGCTGTTAGTTCCAGGATCACAGCTGTTAATTCCAAGACCATTAATGACATGCATCTTTACGGGAAAGAAAAATCACTTGTAAGAGGTTCGGTACATAGATGACCTAAATGTATGTGAACGATAGGAGGAAACGTACTTGCGTGAGGAAGCAGGAGGGATGTACAGTGTTGACATTTCTAAATGTCGATCACTTAAGAACAGATTGGAAATCCATCCTTAGTGTCAGCGCTAGAAATGCTTGTTGGCATTTCCCAATGTCACAACTAATGGTGCAGTTAGCGTGAACATCGAGACTTGCCATTGGTTAATATAAACGATCATGAACGAATCCGCAAGCACACAGATAAACCATTGTAGCATTTCCCCAAGGAAAGAGAGTATTCCAAGGGTATCGAATCCAAGGAAGGCAATGGCGGATATCTTAGACTTATGCTTTTGCTCTGAATGTAAACCAAGAGATAGATATAGGGAAAACACACTCAAAGGCAGGGGTAAGATAAAAGATAATAGGGGTAGTGTGACACACACACCTCAAATCTACCTCTACTCTAGCACACTACGGCTTAGGGGGAACATACGAGTTAGCTCTAGGTTCTAATGTACTAAACATACAAAGCTAGAAGATACAAGAGATAAGCATGAGTATTGCATGAGGGAAACATGGTTCCGCACCCAGGTACAAACCGAGAGCTAGCCCGCGACGACTAGCACTCTGCGAAACTAGACTTTAGACTCCTACAGCAGGTACCCCAACGCGGAGGTTGCCCTAGGATCCAACAGGGCTGTCACCACCTGAGGACCGACCTCTCGTTACGGGGGTATGCTCATAACTATCGTAGCCAGACAACCCAGACACCATGCCTACGTTGCTGCTAGACTTCACCCGGCCCGGGCTATTGTGACCCAGGGTGACTGCCACCAGAAGACTGGTCAACTAGACCGTGTACCGTAGCTTGAACACAGACCCCATGCAACACTCTCATGCTATCTAACAAGATCAACTAAGGCTAGACATACGAACAGATATGAACTCTCTTATGTCTAATCAACAAGATCAAAGGGTCGTGTTCGTGAAGAACACGAGTCTCTAACTTATGAACAAACACATAAGGAAGGAGTTTATCATCCTTCAAGTGGATCAAAAGGTAGTGTTCACGAAGAACACAAGCCTCTAAATGATGAACAGAGGATGAACTCAAGAACACATCAAGAATATGATCTACCATGACTTTATATGAAATAGCTGAATAACTGAAGTAGATCAAAGTCATACAAAGAAATAAGGATAAAAGAGAACTCATACCTAAACTTCCAAGAGGACTTGGAACCTGAAGAAGAGCTACTCTAGCCTACCCCCTAGCCTTGGAAACTAAAAGTGAGAGGAGAATGAGAGAGTGGTGTGTGAGAAATAGGAGCCCCTCCCCTCCTATTTATAGAGGGAGACAAGGCTTGCTCGGACGCCCAAATGGCCCCTAAACACCCGGGACTGCAGCAAGTGACCAATGAGGAGCAACCACGTGGAAGGCCAGGATGGGACGCCACTAAGGCGGTTCGGCCGATCCTAGGATCGGCCGACCCCCTAGGGCGGCCCCACCTAGTGTGCTTCCTCTAGTTGACTGCCTTGTGGGCCCTCTGATCCATCCCCGGTGCATGGCTTGATTTGGTATCCGAGGTGGGCCCTTTGATCCATGTCAAGTCCATGTGGCGTCCTCTGATTCGTCGGTGAGTGCCTCCCCTGGATCGATGACGTGTCTTGCCTTGTTTCCTTTGGTAGCAGCCACCTCCTCAGCTGAGTTGGCATGGTTTCTTCATAGGAGTTGAGTTTCCATCTCTTTTAAGGGGTCAATCACCTACATTCAAATAATCTCCAAGAACAAGTGGAACTACATTATTCAAACCTAAATGCTAGTAAATAATGCATATGCCACCATTTATGTGAGAATATTGAGGGTTGGAAATGGTGAATTTCCACCGTCAACAAACTCCCCCAAGCTAACCTCTTGCTCGTCTCGAAGCAAGACATTAGAGACTTAGGTTGGTTGATCAGGAGTTGCTACAACGTTGTATTCTCAACTCATGGCAAACATACAGCAAAGTACTCTACCAAGAGTTGAACAAGTTGGCAATGTTCTTACCTTTCGCCTGATACGTGGGACATATAGCTTCACCTACCTTGGGCAGTTGAGAGACAGAATGGTTATATAGAGAACGCATAATCACTCATACCTTGATCAGCTTAGCAATCCGGAGGTTTTGCAAATTTTTCAAAAGAAAAATCAGAGTTCCTCAAATGATACTCTCGGATCGCTCAAAGGTGTATGATTCCTCACCAAGGCGTCAATGTTGCCTTTCTTCACATCCTACTCCTAATAGGCTTTATGTGGAGCTGTAGGTAGGGAAGATGTGGCATACTTGTCTCTCATGTTTTGCTAAGTCAAAAACCGGATCCTTGGAAGAAACAAACATACATCCTGATCAAGATGTAAATATGTGTGTGATGGATATGAGCATGGCAAGGTGGATACTAGGCCCGGAAATGGGTGCTAGATATTGCCATGTTTTATATGAGGAAATGAGGGATTGATGGTAAGGTAGACACTAGCCCCGGAGTAGGTACTAGTTATTACCATCTATATGGTGGAACTCTTTTTCTTGCACATATCAATCCCTTTTTCTCCTTTGAAATTTTTCTGACACTTGGGCTAGCTCTCTTTATTTTTGCCATGCTTTTGAGCATGCTTTTCTTTCTCTCTCTTTTTTTAGCTAACCCCTTTGTCTCTATTGGAGATATTTGGAGAGGGATGAACAATGCAAAGATACATAGAGTTTTATTTGCGGAAGAATGCATAAGCAGTATGGAAATGTTGAATGCTTAACTTCCAGTGTAGAAGTTTTAGCATGAACGTGTACGTGATCTTGATCAGGGGAGTATGAGTTCTAACAAGGGTCACAACAATTTGACAAAGCTCAATGAGAGAACAAGCTGCATATGTGGAGGCTAGGAACTAGGATCTACATATGGCCTTGGATGGGAAATTCTCATCATTGAGGAACTCATCATGTTTTGATTTTTCAAAAAGGGAAAACTCCGGATGTCAAGCATCACTAAGCACAAGATCATAGCACTCTATTCTACCATATCATGTCTCACAACAACTTAGGCAAGGATCATGCTTTCTGCTACCCACAGTTTTCAAGCTAAGGTTTGAATATACAAGCCAACAAGCTCAAAACTTAGGCAGGATACAAAGTTGTAAGCAAGACATACAAGGAGAATAAATAGAGCAACTATTCATCATTTCAACCATAGAGGCAAAGCATTCTTACTAAGCATATCAAACCAATCTAAGCAAATGATGAAAGCAAATAAATATTTTTGGTCTTTTTATTTTGCAGATTTTTTTGGATTTTCATTTGTAAGATATTCTGAAAATGAAGGAAGATACAAGTTACCTCAGAATGGGGGTCCTCCCCCAAGCTAGCTTCAGGCTCACTGCGGAGGAGGGTAGAAGAAACCCTGACTCGTGTAGTAAGCCCTCTGCGCTTCCATGTACTACCGCTGATCTTGCTACATGGCTGCTATCCTCTCACCAGCCTGACGCTGCCACGTAGAGGTAGACTCGACGTGGGTGTTCAGCGTCTCCTCCAATCCCGTGACCTGGACGGTGAGCTCTCCCATCTGCTGTGCGAGCTGAGCATCGCGTGCAAAGGCTGAAGAGTGTCGCCGGAAGGATGAAGACGGAGGTGGACCACCGTAGCTGGAACTAGCGGGTGTGGCCCACTGAGCTCTGCTCGCGTCCGCCCAAGCCGTGCCACTTGCACTCGGCTGGTAGGTGGGCTGGTCCCAACCAGGTGCATAACTAGGGGTAACCCTGGACATGTACCCTGCAGGGGCCCCTCCTACCACCGGTGGTGTAACAGGCTGTGGCTGAGGCTGTGGTGGTGGTGTCAGCTGTGACTGCTGCTGCTGCTGCATGTGTGCTCTCTTTGCCGCGCTCCTGGTGGACCTGCCCGAAACACTAGCACGACGGCTTTCCTCTTGTGTAACAAGGGGAATGGTTAGTGACTCCGAGTTATTCAATCCAAACCCCGGGTTAGGTAACAGGATTTGATTTGCATAACCTGGAAAGAAGAAAGTCAAAGAATCATTTGGGCCCCTCTTGAGTATATGCCCCTGGATCAAGTATGCCTCATCAATGAGAACTCAGGGCGTCCCAATGAAGGGTACGAGATTCCCGCTAAGAACCCTGAGTTTGAGAGAAATACGAGTCACCAAAGCCGTACACTCAAAAGGACCTATCATCTTGAAATTCGTCATCCACTGCCGAATCATTGCTTTAACGGGAGATACCTTGATCTGGTTGACAGCAGCGTATAATAGCATCATCTCATCGCTGCGCACGGGCCGAACATCCTCTCGTGGAAAGAGAGTAATGGCGAGCCACTTGTGCCACAGGCGGAGAGTGGGATGCACAATATCGTTGCACCGAGGTACAAACTTGCCACTGTAAACAAGACCAGAGATATCTGCCCAGAAAGATTCCCAAACATAACCCTCACAAGCTCGCTTCAAAGAGACAGCACAACGAGGACTAAAACCAAGGATACGACTAAGATCCTTCCAAGAAAGATGATAATCGGTCCCGAAAAGACGAAACTCAACGCCATCCGGGGTCTCGGTAAGAGAGCAAAGAAACTGGATGGAAGTGAACTCGAGATTCATACCTGTCTTCTCCATGAGAGTCAGGTCGAAGTCCCTGGTGTGGCCCAAGACTCGGTCCTTCAGGAGAGCATAGGCCTGCTCCTCTCGAGCACCCCGCAAGCTAAGGTAGAGGGTGTCGTCGACGACCTCCTCCGCGGCTTGTGGCTCGGCTTGCTCTTCTTGCTCTTCTTCATAATCCATCGTTGACGGGCTCGGCGTCAGCTCGGCGGGGGTGGATGCACTCGTGCTTGCCCGCGAACGGGAGTGTGAGCGTGTCACCCTCCGGAGAGTGTTCGCCGCCCAATTCATGCTAGCACAACAACAACAAGAGCAACTCCGTGATGGGTTAGTAAAATCGAATGAAGTTCTTACCGAGTTTGCTCCACCAACAACAATATTTTCAGCAACACACAAGAGAGACCACTTGATGATCCAATCTTGAGCAAGAAATCCAAGAAAACTAAGAGAGCAAGGAGTAGAGAGGGGAGTGTGAATGAAATGAGTTGCATGGGTGAAGAACACCCCCTCTCGGGTCCAATTTATAGAGCAAAGGGGCAGCACACTGCGGGATAGCCGTTGGGCAACGGCTAGGAGCCGTTGGCCAAAGCTGGGCCCACATGACTGTTACCAGGGTTCGGCCGGCCCGGTGGTGGGCTCGGTGCTTGCCCCCTTTGGCAGGTGTGCCACCAATGGCTCTATGAAGAGATGCCAAGGTGCACTGGCCAAAGTTTACTCCAGAAATTTCCCAAATGAATTTTCTATGGTTTTCAAACTCAGAAATTATTTTCAGAAATTTTATTTGGAAAAGGGAAAAGGGCTAGATAAATCTAGCATGCAAATGCAGAATTTTGGAAAATCAAATATGCAATTTTGGAAATAAAATTTTGGAAAGGGAAATATGAGATAAATACCAGCTTTAACCTTTTTGGTAGAAAGGACCCATCATTTTTAGTCTGACGAGTTGGACTCTTCTCAGTGATCAGTTCTGTGACAACCCGCCCAGGAAAATACCGTACTATCACCTAAACCAATCCACTTTGGCCATTAAGCGATAATAAAGTATCATCCTGTCGTTAGTTGCCGGGTTAACGCCCGGTAAAATCACTTACATAGCAACAAAGGATCGACAAATATGCATTAAAACTCACGCGAAGGCGAGTCCAGAGTACAACACATGACTAAGTCCAAATCTGCCCCGAAGGGTTTAATTATTACAAACCAAAGTACTTGATATGGTAACTGTTGACGCAAAAATAGGACGTCACCCTTGCGCGCGACACACGTGACTCCCCGGTCTGTAGCGAGGCGTGCCAGCCAATCTGACCTGTTGATTGACAATGGAAAATCAGCTGGAGAGCCGATGGCCTTTTGATAAAATCGTAACAGCTTAGATAGCCGATACGGGGCAGAACAGATCGGCTGGATCAGCCGATATGATGACATAGGCAGAGTGTAAGCTACCAGAGGCAACTTAAATAGAGCTACGTGAGCAACACTTGAAACAGATCTGGACGGCTATATGATAATTAAAGTAATAATAATAATGTGATAAAGCCGACAGAAAGCAGTCTCAAGCTGGATAATTGATGATAAAAGCTAGAACAACAAGAATTGAGGTAAAACTTGCTAATCTAGCTGATATCGATAATTTGGTGAATAAACCCAGACGAAACCACAGCGATGCGCCCGGTGGTTAAAGCCTAGAGATTACTCGGTAAAGCGGAACTCACCAGCAAGCCGGAGATCGAAGCGATGCAGCCCGACGAGTTTGCGAGAACTCGTAAAAGAGAAAAGGTACGAAGGCGAAGTCGCCGAAAAGTAGATGCGTTAAAGTAGATGCAAGAATTGGTAAAGGGGTGCCCGGAGGCGGTTTTGATATTGATCGTGTGATAATCCTATTACAATGACCCTGAGTACATATTTATACTCCGAACCTATGACTCCTGACTAGCTAGGACTATGACTTGCAAAAGACCTCCCTAATACAAGATATCTAAATAAAGAAAATAATGAGATACATGGACTCTAATTCCCCCTGTTTACAGAGTCCTTGCTAATTAAGCTCTTCATCCGTGCCTGCAGGCGTAGATAACTCAGACTGCCCCTGTGTGACGCATGCGAAGGAAAGATAGGATTATGTAACCTTCCTGTTCTTTCTTTAATTTCCTTTGTGCGTGTAAGCTTCTTCTCTTTCCAATTCTCACTCCTTTTCCCTGAATCTGTTTCGGCCAAGGCACTTTGGAAATATTTTACTCCCATAGTCCGAACACCATCATGTGGCCATATGTGATTTTTTACATGCACGTATTATCTCATTTAGACCTTGGTTGCTGATTTGCTCCCCACGTGCATGCACTGACGTCTTTCCTTCCAGTTTTCTCCATTTTTTATCCACGCATCGGCTGCTGGACTATCTTGCCACTGCCAATGTCCCAGCCGATTGCTACTGCAGGCCGATCTTCTCCTTTGCTTTTCTTGCCTTCACACGTGACCTCTTTACTTCATGATTTCTCTATTCCAATCACCTCTTTCTTTGCCGTACACAGGCTTCTTTTCCCCTATGTGTTGCCTGTATCCTTTATTTAATGCCCTCGCTAATTGCCTTGCTTTCTTCAATGATCTTTGCATGTATGTTGTATCCTGCATGTATTCCATCGGCCACTCCGTTGCTTATGAGGTCAGCTTCTTGTCTGGCCGATCAAGTCAATTTTCTCCTCTGCCGATCTTGTTGATTACCGCCAATCTCGCTACTCAATCATGACATGGGATTTTACCAAAATCCGGTGTCAACAGTAACAAAGTTTAGAGTTTTGAAAACAGCGGAATTAAACTAAACGGCGCGAGGAGCATCACAGGAGGCCTGCCATGACGCCTTCAATCATCGTCTTCCACCCACTCCAGCTCCCAGCCAGGCGGGATCTCTCCAGGCCACACATCACTAAAAGCAGCACCTGAAATCGATAGATTACCGCAAGGCTGAGTATACTAATACTAAGCAAGACTTACCCGTCGGTGACAACTACATCACCAACTCTAGACATGAAAGGCTTTCTGGCCAGTGGGGTTCTTTTGCTGAAAAGTAACAAAGAGTATGTCCTTACTTTCAAGATTTTAGCACAGATTCTAGTTGATTACTCTTTTCTAAATGAGCAAGCTATTGCAAGCATAAGTTGTGCAATACAATTAATCAAGCATAAATATTCACAAAGTTCCATCATTAGGGATACCATGGCCAGTCGGATAAGTAGTCTCAGATAACGATCAGAGGCCGACAACTAGTTGATTTAAAACCTTACAAGGTAGACCTAAACACACGAGAGGCGCCCTCACTACGAGGTCACCAACCAGGCGGTTCCCGTCATTCCTTGGATTGGGATCAGATGTTACAGTCTTAAGTACAAGGTTTACTGGGCTACGCCACCAAGGTCGCCCAATCTCACGCATGTACTCAGGTGGCGAGCCCGGGGCCGCAACCCTAAGATTAGTAGCGCAAAGTTCCCGCACCGCCTCATTTAGGTACTAGGCTTACCGTGCCCATTTCCGACAAGTGTTTAGTACGTTCAAACACTTAACCTACGAAAGCCATTGGACCGGAGCCCACATCCCATGCTCTTACCACATGAGTAATCCATTTATAAAGATCTTATGATTCCAACATAAGAACCTATTCTCGCGAGTGACAAGTATCACTCGGCTTGTAACGGTCCTATAGCATAGCAGCTATCGATCTAGCATACTAGTAAAAGACATAGGTACCTAGGGATCCATGCATCTAGGGTTTCATCTCAACTCCTGAACGTAAATGCACAAACATCCATAGATAGTTGCATAAATTTCCAAAAACACTTAGGTTAATGCACCGGGGCTTGCCTTCGTCAGCAAAGTTAGCCTGGGGGTCCTCGGTGACCTCGCTCACTTCCACGTACTGCAGCTCCGCGTTAGCTCCTCCTTCCTCGGCTTCCGGCACGAGCGCGTAGCTACCGTCAGGAAGTCCTACACGGATTGCAATGCAGGGTTATTGAGTGGAGTGAGAGTTTAACCATCACATCCAACTCTTGCTGGCCAAATTCATCTTGACAAACCATTAATTAGTGCTTCTTTTCATTAAGGTCATTTCATGTGAAGATTTATCATTTTAATCTTTTAATAGTGACTGTGTACACATTTAAGCAAATAACATTATTTAATCACACAAAACAGCAAAGGTTGATCCATAGCCCTTAATTAAGCTAACAACAATTTAACAAGGTCATTAAGGGAGCAAGAAGGATTTTTCCTAAATAAACCTATTAGGGAGCTTATATGGATTCCAAGCTTTTAACTACCAAAACAAATTATATAAAAACAGGAAAAGGGTGCATGACTGGTCCTAAACATGACCTAAATAAAGCATTGCTGCAGCCAAACTCATCCCTACAACATCTCTGTCCTAAAACAAGCCTAGGAAACCAACAAGCACAACAAGATCCAATATAAAATTTGAACTATGCATTTAAACTTAAATCTAAGAATATAACAAGAATAAGTACTTCTGCTAGAGAGAAAATCGTGGTAAATGCAGGAAAGTTGAATCTAGTCATAGCATGAGCATAGCCACAAGATGAGCACAAAAATCTATATACATTTTGCTACAAAAATAAGTAAGGCAGAAATAGCATAAATGCAAAGTAAATCCTATAAAAAGATCTGTTTAATAACTTTGTGCAAATTTTGGTCTAGAGTCTATACATGACATGTCTAGCAACATATCCAAAATTCAGCTCCATAGCTCTTCTAGATTTTGAACTACAGCAAATTTGTGCCAAACTGAATTTGAATTTTCATTCAAAATCTATAAGTCAAAAGTATGGTCATGCTTTGTAGAAGTTGTAGATCTACTCTCACTGAGACCCAAAAAATTGGATTTGCATTTTTCTGAATTTTCTATGAATTTCTATGCTTTTTCTAAGGTGCTGGACTAAGTTGCAAAGAAACTAGGATAACTTTCATTGCAGACAGGTCCCTGGTTTACAAATATGCCCTTGGGGATTCACACCCGTGCCCTAGGCGGCGGGGGAGGCTCGCCGGCGGCGAACGGCGGCCGGGGCTAGCAAACATGTGGCACCATGCTCCGATTGGACTCACCACGAGTCGATTGGTGGTAGAGGCGTGGCCGGAGGTGGCTCCGGCGAGCGGCGGCGGCGAGGTCGCGGCGGCGCGCCCGCTTCGGCTCGGGTTCCAGAGAGGGTGAGGGCAATACAGAGCAACAAACGGTGGTGGGAGCTTCACTAGGTCCTAGGGGAGGTGCTGGACTGCCTGGCCGGCGGCGGAAACTAGCAGAGGGGTGTGCTCACCGCGGCGGCGGCAATGGCGGGTCGGCGGACGGCGTTCGCACGCGAGCTGCGGCGCGGGTGGCTACTTATAGCCGAGGCGTGCGCGGGGTCGAGAACACTTAGCAGCTAAGGTTCCCGACGTTTAATGCGCGGTACGGCGGCTGGTCCTCGGCGTGCGTGCGCAGCAGGGGCGGACGACGCCGCGGGCGCGCGTACACACCGCGTGGCGCGCGGCTCCTCCGGCCGAGGCCGTGTCTTGGGGCACGCGCAGGTGCCGACGCAAGCCTAGGTCACGCGCGGACTTCTATGGCCGGCTGTAGTACGGTGGCGCACGGTGGCGGCGCGGCGGCGACGCATGGACGTCGCGCGCGCGCATGACATCGCGCCGGGCGCGCTCTCGGCCCAGTCCGATGCATGTTACCCGTTTTGACTGTGCCTTGCTTGAAATTTTGTATGTAAACTTCAAAAACTTTAGATAGGACACTTGCAGAAGAGTTAACCCTCTAAACAATGGCACAAGCCGAATTGGATTTGGATCTAAAACGAGGGAGAATTTCAAATGCCAATTTGAAGAATTTCATGGCTCGGGTGAATAGTAAATCTGGGTTTGACTGGCAAATTTGAACCCTTTCCACTCAAAATTTGAAATGCCAACCTGAAGATGAAATGTGTCCCACTAAATTCTACACAACTTTTATATTGGCAGATTTTTGAGTGTTTAGACAAAATTTGGAGAACGTGGCCAACGTTCTAGAACAAGGAGATAGACATTAAAAGTTTGACCACTTAATCTAGGGTTTTGACCATAATAGATGGTGTTGACTTGCTTAAGGTGCTAAA
Organism: Cenchrus fungigraminus; assembly: GCA_036936925.1. Classification (NCBI taxonomy): domain Eukaryota; kingdom Viridiplantae; phylum Streptophyta; class Magnoliopsida; order Poales; family Poaceae; genus Cenchrus; species Cenchrus fungigraminus. The sequence continues at coordinate 109,532,179 of CM072779.1, forward strand.
GGGTGAGTGTTGGCTAGGTTTACGAGGTGATGACCCAGGTTGACCATGATTTGACCACAATCAACAGGTTTGACCAGTAATTAGGGTTAAATAAAACCTGGGGCGTCACAGCCTACCCCCCTTAAGTGGAATCTCGTCCCGAGATTCGATTTTAAAGAACAAGATAGGACAAAAGAAACTTACGGTTTCGAGATTGTAGAAAACCCGGGTACTTGGTGTTGAGAAAACCTTCCGTTTCCCAAGTCGCTTCTTCCTCCGTATGATGACTCCATTGTATCTTGTACATCCTTACGGTATGTCTTCGGGTCTTCCTCTCCTTTTGGTCTAACACCCTCATAGGATGCTCGATGAGCGAGAAATCTGGCTCAATCCAAGCATTTGCTTCCGTGATTACCTCGGTCTCAGGCACAGGCACGCCTTTCTTCAATTGGGCCACATGAAACACATTGTGGACTGCGGAGAACCGCTCCGGAAGTCGGATGCGATAAGCCACTGGCCCACATACCTCAATGATTTCATAAGGTCCAATATAGCGCGGAGCCAACTTTCCTTTAACACCGAACCGTTGCACACCTTTGGTTGGTGAAACCTTTAGGTAGACATAATTACCAACTTCATATTGTCGGGGTGCTGTCCCTCTATCGTGATAGCTCTTTTGCCTTATCTGGGATAACTTCAAATTCTCCCTTATAACTTGCACCTTCTCTTCAGCGTCTTTGACTAAGTCCGGACCAAAGAGTGTCCTTTCTCCGGCTTCTGACCAGTTCAAAGGGGTACGGCATCTCCGTCCATAAAGAGCGTCAAACGGTGCCATCTTCAAACTAGCCTGGTAACTATTGTTATACGAGAACTCTGCCAAGGACAAACACTTGTCCCAACTCTTATCAAAATGCATGATGCTTGCCCATAGCATGTCCTCCACAATTTGATTTACCCTTTCCGTCTGACCATCGGTCTGCGGATGATAGTTGGAACTACGGATCAATTTGGTTCCTAAACATTCATGCAATTGCTCCCAGAAACGAGCTACAAATTGAGTTCCTCGATCAGAAATTATGGTTTTTGGAATTCCATGCAAGCGGACTATTTGGTCCATATAGATCTCCGCATAGGCTTGCACTGAATAAGTGGTGTGAACTGCGATGAAATGAGCAGTTTTGGTGAGTCTGTCCACGATAACCCAAATAGAGTCCTTCTTTCTGGCAGTCAGGGGTAAACCCACAATAAAGTCCATACTTATGTCATCCCACTTCCACATAGGTATCGACAAGGGTTGGAGTACACCTGCTGATTTCAAGTGGCTTGCTTTCATTCTATGACAAGTATCACACTCGGACACATACTTTGCTATGTCTACCTTCATATTTGACCACCAAAAATTTTCCTTCAAATCTTGATACATTTTGGTGCTTCCGGGATGAATAGAGAATTTGGAAAGATGAGCCTCATCAAAGATTTCTTTCTTAATTTCTTGGTCATCAGGAATCACAAGACGTTTCCCAAACCATACCACACCCTTTGAATCCCTTTGGAAACAAGTATACTTGGGGTCTCCTTCCGCTAATTTTTGTTTTATTAGCTGTATGCCCTCATCATTGCGTTGAGCAGTGACAATTCTATCATAAAGATTAGATTCTGCAGCTATGGCATATAGATTTCCTTGTTCTACCACTTCCAAATGAAGCTTCCTCATGTCTTCACATAATGGGTCACTATACGGCTCCACCGCTAGATGGTTGCAGTGAACTTTGCGGCTAAGAGCATCCGCGACAACATTGGCTTTCCCGGGGTGATAGTGCACTTCTAGATCATAATCTTTAATCAACTCAAGCCATCTCCTTTGTCTCATATTTAGGTCCGATTGAGTGAAGATATATTTGAGACTCTTGTGATCGGTGAAGATATTGCAACAATTGCCCATCAGATAGTGTCTCCAAATCTTCAAAGCATGAACAACCGCTGCTAACTCTAGATCATGAGTGGCATAATTTATCTCATGGGGTCGAAGCGCCCGTGAGGCATAGGCAATGACTCGGCCCTCTTGCATAAGAACACAACCGAGACCAGTGCCTGACGCATCACAGAAAACTTCAAAGGCTTTGGAATTATCCGGTTGTACTAGCACAGGGGCTGAAGTTAAGTGTTGTCTCAACGTGTGGAAAGCTTTCTCATAGGCTTCACTCCACACAAATTTCACCCCTTTCTTGAGCAGTTCAGTCATAGGTTTGGCGATCCTGGAGAAGTCCGGAATGAATCGACGATAATAACCCGCCAGACCCAGAAAACTACGAATTTGGTGTACGGACTTGGGTGGTTTCCAATCCATCACCTCTTGTACTTTGCTAGGATCTACGGATATGCCATCTTTGGAAATAGTGTGCCCCAAGAATTTCACACTATCCAACCAGAATTCGCATTTGGAGAATTTAGCATAGAGTTTGTGATCTCTCAAACGCTGTAGAACAATTCGAAGATGTTCGGCATGTTCCTTCTCATTTTTGGAATAGATCAGAATATCATCAATAAAGACCACTACGAATTTGTCAAGCTCCGTCATGAATACGGAGTTCATGAGATACATGAAGTAGGCTGGGGCATTTGTGAGACCAAAAGACATCACCAGATACTCATAGAGACCATATCGGGTGGAGAAAGCAGTTTTGGGAATGTCACAAGGTCGAATTTTGATTTGGTGATAACCAGACCGAAGATCGATCTTGGAGAAAACCTTGGCTCCCGCCAATTGATCAAAAAGAACATCAATGCAGGGAAGAGGATATTTGTTTTTGATGGTCACCGCATTGAGAGGTCTGTAGTCAACACATAACCTCAAACTACCATCTTTCTTCTTGACAAAGAGTGCGGGACAACCCCAAGGAGAAGAACTTGGGCGGATATAGCCCTTATCCAACAATTCTTGAAGTTGATTTTTCAGTTCGGCTAGTTCTTTGGGAGGCATACGGTAAGGTCGTTTGGAAATGGGCGCAGTGCCAGACAATTCATCAGGAAAGACATCAGGATACTCACAAACTACTGGAATTTCCTCAAGGTGAGAAGTAATTGTCACATAGGCACAAGGATCTGCACCATCCTCAAAAGGTAGGTACAGGGTGGTGTGTCCGATGGTAGGTGAATTGATCGCTACAACTCTACCAGAGATATCTAGAACCACCTTATGTCGGGTTATCCAATCCATACCCAAGATAACATCCATACCCTCTAAGCCTATGACAATGAGGTGTGATTTAACAGTCTTACTTCCCAATTTCAAAGGTACTCCGCAGGCTAAGGTGTGGGAGGAGATTTTTCCACCCGGAGTGACAATTGTAAAAGCCACCTTAACATGTGAACCCCTTAAACCCAATTTTTCTACCAAGCTTCCACTAATAAAACTATGAGTGGCTCCAGAATCGAACAATATCTTAATGGGGATGTCATTGATAGAGAAAGTACCTGTAAGCACTGAAGCTCCTTCTGGAATATCACTCATGGTGGTGAAGTTCAGTTTACCCTAACGGACTTGCACCATCGGCTTCTTGGCCGGATTGACCGGCTTTGTCCCTGAACCTTGATTTTGCTGGTTGGGCCTGATCTACTTCGGCTTTGGGCATTCGCTTATATAATGCCTGAGCTGTCCACAATTGTAACAACGGCGGTCACCGGTGTTGCGTGGGGTGCGTTGGGCTTTGAAGCTTGCTACTGGGTGTTGCGAAACTGAAAGTTTCCTGAAGGTTTGCTCTGTGATGGCTTCATCGTCTAGCGTCCAGTTGAAGATTGCTGGGATGAGTTAGGAACATTCTTCTTCACAAAGCGAAATTTTTTGTTAGTCCCGCTGCCCGAACCAAAACCAGCCTGCCTCTTCTTGTCTCTCTGGGCCTTCTTCATAGCATCCTCTTGGGATATAGCCTTGTTCACCAACTCATGGAAGTTGTTGGGCTCTATCAAATTCAGCCGTTCATACAACTCACCATCCAGGCCATCACGGAACCTCTCCATCTTCTTGGCATCGGTATCCACATGATGCCCACCATATTGGCAAAGGCTATTGAATTTCTGTGCATAGTGATACACAGTGTCCGCTCCCTGCCTGAGGGCCAGCAATTCCCTCATCTTCCTATCCATTAGTCCCTTAGGAATGTGATGGCTTTTGAAAGCTTGCTTGAATTCATTCCAAGTGACAGCATGCCCGGCTTGCTGCATGGTCTTGAAATGTTCCCACCACATCAAAGCTTCACCTCGAAGTTGTAAGGCGGCGAAGTTGGCCTTGTTTTCCTCTGAGCATGGTAGCACAAAGGCAGAGAACATGGCCTCAATGGCCTTGATCCACGCCTTAGCTTCAAGGGGGTCTTCCGCCTTGGTGAAGGTCGGGGGCTTCATCCCGATGAACTGAAGGTAGGTGGTGACCTGATTCGGTCCCTCATGATTTGCCACATGAGGTGGCCTCTGGTTCAGCTGCTGGGCGATCTGTTGCTGCGTCTGCAGGATCTGGCACAGCACCTCGGTCTGAGTAGCCATGAATGCCTCCGACGGCGTCATGGGCTGTGGCGGTGGTAGTTCACCACTGCCCGACGTTCCGAAACTATTGGGGGAGCTACGCGTTGGTCCCACCATCTGAAAATGTGAGCCTTTATTAGACACGTAGTCATAATCTTGCTTAGAAAGAAATGACAAGTGTAAACATGCATCACAAAAGCTCATTTGTGCAAGTTTATCGAAATTTGCAGCAACACGGTCATACGAAAAGTTTCATATCCAACAGCTTAGTCACTGAAAAATTTCCAATCCGGGTCAGTAGATGTAGGATTTCATGCGCTCCAAAGTTGGTATTCAACTCCGCAGCAAATTTCCAAGTTCGCGTGCCCGAAGAATTCGAATTGCGAAAATCTGCCTAGCTGTCCTGGCAGCAGGCCGACACTCACCGAAATTTCCGTAACTCTCAGTACTTTCATGCAAAAATGCTGAATTTTGGTGAGCACGGTCATCACAATATTCCACACAACTTTGGTATTCAACGCATGATAAGATTCTGACGTTCAATCGCTCGAAAAATTTCATTTCCATGCTCTGTCTAGCTGTTTGGACAGCAACCAGGACTGGATTAAAAATTGCATAACTCTCAGTATGAAAGTACGCCAGGGCTGAATTTCTGTGAGCGCGATCGTCATAAAATTCCGAACAAGTTTGGTATTCAACACCGGAATCGAGTCTGACCACAAATAGCTTAAACATTTTCCTTACAACAAACACTGCAGGAATGGTGTTCAACTGAGCATTACATAGGTGTCAAGTTTTGGGATCACCAAAATACAACATGGGTTACACTGCAGTCGTGCTGCACAAAAGAATACTCCTATGTTAGCCTACCACAAAAACCAACCAAGCGGCTACACACAGGAGTATGAGTCATCCTATTACAACACTAGGGCAACCTAGTTGCTGACCGAAGCGTCACTGGCAGCAGGTGAAGCAGGTGGTGTCGGTGGGGGTGGTCCTGCCTGACTCTCCTGGTCAAGACCGGACTGACCCTGTTGCTCCTCCGGAGGTGCCTCCACCGGGGGTGGGGGCTGCAGAGCCACGATGGCCTGCAGAGCTGCTACCTGTACCTCCGCCTCCTCCACCTGTTGCTGCATCTCGACGATGTTCTGCAGCAGTGTCAACCTCTCGATGTCTCTAGCGTCCACGTCCTCCTGAAGGATAGTGACCTCTGCCTCCAGGTCTAGGATTCTCTGTAAGCGGTCGCCTCTCTCTAACTCCAACTGGAATCTCCTGGTACGAAGACTGTCGTTCTCCTGCTGAGTCTGGAAGAGAGTGAAGCTCTGCTGCTGGTGAGCCGCTGAGAGACTGTGCTAGGCCTGATCATCAACTGAGTGGTGTTACGCAGCCCCTGAAGTGTGAACACAGCGTCCAGGCAACACGTCAGCGTCTGCGTGACATCTAGCGGAACTGCAAGCAGCGGTAACTCCTGTAGGTGGTCCACACGGTCCCTCCATGCCGGGTCGTGCGGATTCACCGCCGGAAACAGTCCGAATGGTGACAGTGCTACCACCGTCGGGTTGTGGTCGCAGAAGTCCGTCAGCACCCAGAGGGCAGCCGACTCGAAAGACTCCTGCTGACGAAAACCCCAGTACACGGAGCTCAAATCGAACCAGTCGGGGTGGTCCGGGTGGGGTGGTACGGTGACAGTCACCCTGCAACGAGGCACGCCCAGGTGCTCTAACTCGAGCGCCTCGTAGACGGGCGGAATGGTGTAGCCGGCAGCGCTGAGTGCCTCTCACGCAAGGCGTGGAAAACCCTCCCAGTGCAGTCCGTCTGTATGGACCGAACCGTCAGCGCCGTACTCGAGAAACATGGGGGCAGCCATCTGTACAAAAATGTAACGAATGTTAGGACTCAAAGAGGACAACATGTCAATGGTGCAAAATTCTGGCAGCTGTGAATAAACATTCATAACTCAAAACCAGAACCCCAAAATTTCTCAAATTTCACCAGCTACTCCATAAAGTTTTTATGCACAATTTTGGTATTCAAAGGTTGAGCTAGATCATTTAGGAACAAGGTCGAAGGATGCAATGTTCAGGGCACTGTCCTCAGAAAAACAGCATGACCTAGGTTCACTAAAAAGGGTACAACTCAAGATCTACAACAGCTATGCCCATGAATTTTTGCGAGCAAAAACTAGATTAGATATGGAGCAACTTTGGTATAGGTCAACTAGTCGAAACATATTTAGAACATGGTGCAAAAATTCAAGCTAGCAGCCACTCAACTTTTGGACAGCAACAACAACCTAGACATGAGAGGTAAAGCTAGGACACAAAAACCGCACACTAGCAAAATTTTTCCTTAGAGAGCACACCAATCAGATTTTGGGTACATTTTTAAGTTGTTTCAAATTTTAACATGGTGCAAGACGTCCTAATCGTCCTCACACGGCAATCAAGTCAAAAATCGAAGTTAGTGCCGGTGGCAAGGCTTTTATTCGTCTCTCCCTATATTAACTAGCCGAGAGCTATTCGATACTCACTTAGCGACTAACGGATCGTTGTTAGTGTACCTGCAGAAAGGAACCTTCCGTGCCAGCATGTCACGGAAGCGTCCACATACAGTACCGTTTGCTATAGAAACGGTATCCATGCGTCAAGCCGCTGCATGGACAGCGTCCAACCTTAGATACTCTCCTTTGGAATGGAGTGCATCCTTGCCTCGCATATTCACAATGCGGAACGTCCACGTATGGCAAAACGTGGCGAGACACAGACGCGACAGTGGGTTCCTTCTGGAATAGGTCCCATCCATCCCTCACATGACTTCCATGCGGTACCACCACGTATGGCAAAACGTGATGAGACACAGACGCGACGTGGGTTCCCATTAGAATAGGTCCCATCCATCCCTCACAGGACTTTCCTGTGGCACCACCACGTATGGCAAAACGTGATGAACTAGTATGGTTGTACAGAAAGTAAGTTCTGACAGGAATAAAATGTGCTGGGAGTTAGCAAAATAAACCATAGATTTGTAAGCCACCTGAAAGAACCCAAAAATTCCCTCTAGGGCCTCTCGGTCTAAATCCATCCTTAACGGACCAACGTATTTTGCAAATCTAAACAATCTTGGTAAATTTTATTCAAAAACTAGTGATTAAGGTTGTTAATTAAACTCTGGTGCATATAATCGCTCTGGTACCAGCTGTGACAACCCGCCCAGGAAAATACTGTACTATTGCCTAAACCAATCCACTTTGGCCATTAAGCGATAATAAAGTATCATCCTGTCGTTAGTTGCCGGGTTAACGCCCGGTAAAATCACTTACATAGCAACAAAGGATCGACAAATATGCATTAAAACTCACGCGAAGGTGAGTCCAGAGTACAACACATGACTAAGTCCAAATCTGCCCCGAAGGGTTTAATTATTACAAACCAAAGTACTTGACATGGTAACAAAGTTCAGAGTTTTCAAAACAGCAGAATTAAACTAAACGGCGCGAGGAGCATCACAGGAGGCCTGCCATGATGCCTTCAATCATCGTCTTCCACCCACTCCAGCTCCCAACCAGGCGGGATCTCTCCAGGCCACACATCACTAAAAGCAGCACCTGAAATCGATAGATTACCGCAAGGCTGAGTATACTAATACTCAGCAAGACTTACCCGTCGGTGACAACTACATCACCAACTCTAGACATGAAAGGCTTTCTGGCCAGTGGGGTTCTTTTGCTGAAAAGCAACAAAGAGTATGTCCTTACTTTCAAGATTTTAGCACAGATTCTAGTTGATTACTCTTTTCTAAATGAGCAAGCTATTGCAAGCATAAGTTGTGCAATACAATTAATCAAGCATAAATATTCACAAAGTTCCATCATTAGGGATACCATGGCCAGTCGGATAAGTAGTCTCAGATAACGGTGAGAGGCCGACAACCAGTTGATTTAAAACCTTGCAAGGTAGACCTAAACACACGGGAGGCGCCCTCACTACGAGGTCACCAACCAGGCGGTTCCCGTCATTCCTCGGATTGGGATCAGATGTTACAGTCTTAAGTACAAGGTTTACTAGGCTACGCCACCAAGGTCACCCAATCTCACGCATGTACTCAGGTGGTGAGCCCGGGGCCGCAACCCTAAGATTAGTAGCGCAAAGTTCCCGCACTGCCTCATTTAGGTACTAGGCTTACCGTGCCCATTTCCGACAAGTGTTTAGTACGTTCAAACACTAAACCCACGAAAGCCATTGGACCGGAGCCCACATCCCATGCTCTTACCACATGAGCAATCCATTTATAAAGATCTTATGATTCCAACATAAGAACCTATTCTCGCGAGTGACAAGTATCACTCGGCTTGTAACGGTCCTATAGCATAGCAGCTATTGACCTAGCATACTAGTAAAAGACATAGGTACCTAGGGATCCATGCATCTAGGGTTTCATCTCAACTCCTGAACGTAAATGCACAAACATCCATAGATAGTTGCATAAATTTCCAAAAACACTTAGGTTAATGCACCGGGGCTTGCCTTCATCAGCAAAGTTAGCCTGGGGGTCCTCGGTGTCCTCGCTCACTTCCACGTACAACAGCTCCGCGTCAGCTCCTCCTTGCTCGGCTTCTGGCACGAGCGCGTAGCTACCGTCAGGAAGTCCTACACGGAATGCAATGCAGGGTTATTGAGTGGAGTGAGAGTTTAACCATCACGTCCAACTCTTGCTGGCCAAATTCATCTTGACAAACAATTAATTAGTGCTTCTTTTCATTAAGGTCATTTCATGTGAAGATTTATCATTTTAATCTTTTAATAGTGACTGTGTACACATTTAAGCAAATAACATTATTTAATCACACAAAACAGCAAAGGTTGATCCATAGCCCTTAATTAAGCTAACAACAATTTAACAAGGTCATTAAGGGAGCAAGAAGGATTTTTCCTAAATAAACCTATTAGGGAGCTTATATGGATTCCAAGCTTTTAACTACCAAAACAAATTATATAAAAACAAGAAAAGGGTGCATGACTGGTCCTAAACACCTAAACAAGACCACTAGTCCAAGGTACATATTTAATTGAGCCATAAAACATATACATCAAAAATGACATTTCCTAGCTAATAGAAATATGAGAAATGCATAAATAAATAAATAAAGCATTGCTGCAGCCAAACTCATCTGTACAACATCTCTGACCTAAAACAAGCCTAGGAAACCAACAAGCACAACAAGATCCAACATAAAATTTGAACTATGCATTTAAACTTAAATATAAGCATATAACAAGAATAAATACTTCTGATAGAGATAAAATCATGGTAAATGCAGGAAAGTTGAATCTAGTGATAACATGAGCATAGCCACAAGATGAGCACAAAAATCTATTTAGATTTTGCTACAAAAATCAGTAAGGCAGAAATAGCATAAATGCAAAGTAAATCCTACAAAAAGATTTATTTCATAACTTTGTGCAAATTTTGGTCCAGAGTCTATACATGACATATCTAGAAACATATCCAAAATTCAACTCCATAGCTCTTATAGATTTTGAACTACAGCAAATTTGTGCCAAACTGAGTTTGAATTTTCATTCAAAATCTATAAGTCAAAAGTATGGTCATGCTTTGTAGAAGTTGTAGATCTACTCTTACTGAGACCAAAAAAATTGGGTTTGCATTTTTCTGAATTTTCTATGAATTTCTATGCTTTTTCTAACGTGCTGGACTAAGTTGCAAAGAAACTAAGATAACTTTCATTGCAGACAGATCCCTGGTTTACAAATATGCCCTTGGGGATTCACACCTGTGCCCTCGGCGGCGGGGGAGGCTCGCTGGTGGCGAATGGCGGCCGGGGCTGGCAAACATGTGGCACCATGCTCCGATTGGACTCGCCACGAGTCGATTGGTGGTAGAGGCGTGGCCGGAGGTGGCTCCGGCGAGCGGCTGCAGCGAGGTCGCGGCGGCGCGCCCGCTTCGGCTCGAGTTCTGGTGAGGGTGAGGGCAATGCAGAGAAACAAACGGCGGTGGGAGCTTCACTAGGTCCTAGTGGAGGTGCTGGACTGCCTAGCCGGCGGCGGAAACTAGCGGAGGGGTGTGCTCACCGCAGCGGCGGCAATGGCGGGTCGGCGGACGGCGTTCGCGCGCGAGCTGCGGTGCGGGTGGCTACTTATAGCCGAGGCGTGCGCGGGGTCGAGAACACTTAGCAGCTAAGGATCCCGGCGTTTAATGCGCGGTACGGCGGCCGGTCCTCGGCGTGCGTGCGCGGCAGGGGCGGACGACACCGCGGGCGCGCGTACACGCCGCGTGGCGCGCGGCTCCTCCGGCCGAGGCCGTGTCTTGGGGGGCGCGCGGGTGCCGACGCAAGCCTAGGTCACGCGCGGACTTCTATGGCCGGCTGTAGTACGGCGGCGCACGACGGCGGTGCGGCGGCGACGTGTGGACGTCGCGCGCGCGCGTGACGTCGCGCCGGGCGCGCTCTCGGCCCGGTCCGATGCATGTTACCCGTTTTGACTGTGCCTTGCTCGAAATTTTGTATGTAAACTTCAAAAACTTTAGATAGGACACTTGCAGAAGAGTTAACCCTCTAAACAATGGCACAAGCCGAATTGGATTTGGATCTAAAACTAGGGAGAAATTCAAATGCCAATTTGAAGAATTTCATGGCTCGGGTGAATAGTAAATCTGGGTTTGACTGGCAAATTTGAACCCTTTCCGCTCAAAATTTGAAATGCCAACCTGAAGATGAAATGTGTCCCACTAAATTCTACACAACTTTTATATTGGCAGATTTTTGAGTGTTTAGACAAAATTTGGAGAACGTGGCCAAAGTTCTAGAACAAGATGATAGACATTAAAAGTTTGACCACTTAATCTAGGGTTTTGACCATAATAGATGGTGTTGACTTGCTTAAGGTGCTAAAGGGTGAGTGTTGGCTAGGTTTTCGAGGTGATGACCCAGGTTGACCATGATTTGACCACAGTCAACAGGTTTGACCAGTAATTAGGGTTAAATAAAACCTAGGGCGTCACAAGTTCCATTCAGCACCCCACTCCTAAAAAGTAGAGGTTGGTGCCATCTCAATCTTCCGCCATTCTTTCTGAATTTTCCTTAACCTCTTTGACGGAGATTTCTTCCTTGGGGGTGAAGGCCCCGTCCTTCCCCCAAGCTGCTCAACACTATCTTGGACCAAATAGCATTGCTCTTCCTTGTCCTGAAACTTTAACTTCAAGTTCCTCTCCCCAATGCGGAAACGGATGACACTGGAACCCACATTGATTCTTGCTCAGACATCACTAAGAAATGGTCGCCCATGGACGAGCGGCATTCCTCCCTCGTCATCCATGTCAAGGACCACGAAATCCGCGAAGACATAAGAGCTCTTGACCTTAACCAATAAACTTTCGGCAATTCCTTCTGGGTATCAGATCGTTGAATCGGTGAGTTGGATAGTCCGTGCTGTTGGAGAGAGAGCTGGATATCCCAGTTGCTCGAACATGGCCTTGGACATGAGATTAACACTCGCACCAAGGTCACAAAGAGCATGCCTGATCTTCTTATAATAGATGGTGCACGTGATAGTTGGGTAGCCTGGATCTTTCTTATGCACCACTGCTGATTCCTCCCAGGGATCAAGAATTTGTTGAATGGGCTTTCCTGCATAGTCAGAGGCACGTGTCTTCCTAGGTGGCTTACCCCACCTGGTTGACACTACACTAACATTTTCACAAGAGGATACGGGTTGCCCCGGGATCCTCTCGTTATCAGGAGATGGAAGCAAAGCAGCCAGTTGAGCCAACTAGGTTTCTAACATTTTGTTGAAAATCAGCTGACTCTTCTGGGTAGAAGACAAACTATCAAGCTTAACGTTGAGGCTTTCCACAGTTTTATCAAGGGCAGCTAGCTTCTTGTTAATACCTTCATTAATCTTAGCTTGCCCAAAAATAAGATCTCTCAAGGAAGGTTGGTTAGGATTGTAAGAATTACCTTGGTTACCTCCTTGATAGTAAGGGCGTTGTTGATTCCACGATTGGCCTCCTTGTTGAGATGGACGATAACCATTGTTATTGCTATTCATGTACATCACTTCCTCCTGAGTCTCCGGACAATAGTTGCCTGAGTGCCCAGTGTTGCCACAGACTTCACAGGTCATGTGAGAGTCCATAGGCAAAGAAGTAGTGGCCATGGTAGCCTTCTCGCTGGTGTAGTCATCCAATCTCTTCATAAGAAGATCCATCTTGGCAGTAATCATGTCTGCTTCCTTGACAGTATGAGTACCCCTCGGTCGTGGTTGGAGTCTTTCATCACTCCACCCTTGGTTGGAGACCATCTTCTCCATGAGTAATTTAGCATTATCAACAGTGAGTGAGAGGAATGCTCCTTGAGCAGCAGCATCAATATGGCCTCGGGCTGTCGGAGTCAACCCATTATAGAAACTTTGAAGAATTAGCCAATCTTCCATCCCATGATGAGGATAGGCCAGGACATACTCCTGAAGCCTCTCCCAAGTCTCTGGGATAGATTCACTTGCTGCCTGCTGAAAACCAGAAATCCTTCCACGAAGAGCATTGGTTTTACCCAATGGGAAGAACTTCTTGAGAAATGCCTGTGAACACTTGCTCCAAGTGTCAATAGATTCCCGGTTCGCATAGAACCATTGCTTAGCCTTTCCCAAGAGGGAGAATGGAAATAACCGTAAACAAACAGCATCCATATTTGCACCCCTGATGACGAAAGTGCTGCACAGCTCTAGGATTTGCTGCAGATGAGCATTGGTATCCTCATTTGGCTTGCCACAGAATGGGCTAGCCTGTACCATCATGATTAAACCCGTCTTGATCTCAAAATTTTCAGTCCCCATTGCCACCTCAGGGCCTTGCAGCACCTGGTCAGCAGAAGGAGCTGAGTACTCACAAAGTGTCTTCTGGGCCATAGCGTTGGATGTGGATGGTATGAAGGAAGCTGGTTCGCCCTCCGGACGAGTACGACGAGGTGAGCCGAAATGAATTTGAGCTTTCCTCACAAGTGACTCGGGATCTTCAGTAAAATTTCCCGGTAGGTCGAAACAAGTCATACACCACCTATCTTCATTATCCAAAGATAAAAGAAGACAATCAAGGTTAGCCTGCATTGAGGGTTGTCCTAACCTACTCAGAGTTTATAAACAGATGCAAAGCATAGTCAAGATAATCTTGTGCCTTCCCCGGCAACAGCGCCAGAAATGCTTGTTGACATTTCTAAACGTCGATCACTTAAGAACAGATTGGAAATCCATCCTTAGTGTCAGCACTAGAAATGCTTGTTGGCATTTCCCAATGTCACAACTAATGGTGCAGTTAGCGTGAACATCGAGACTTGCCTTTGGTTAATCTAAACGATCATGAACGAATCCGCAAGCGCACAGATAAACCATTGTAACATTTCCCCAAGGAAAGAGAGTATTCCAAGGGTATCGAATCCAAGGAAGGCAATGGCGGATATCTTAGACTTATGCTTTTGCTCTGAATGTAAACCAAGAGATAGATATAGGGAAAACACACTCAAAGGCAGGGGTAAGATAAAAGATAATAGGGGTAGTGTGACACACACACCTCAAATCTACCTCTACTCTAGCACACTACGGCTTAGGGGGAACATACGAGTTAGCTCTAGGTTCTAATGTACTAAACATACAAAGCTAGAAGATACAAGAGATAAGCATGAGTATTGCATGAGGGAAACATGGTTCAGCACCCAGGTACAAACGGGGAGCTAGCCCGCGACGACCAGCACTCTGCGAAACTAGACTTTAGACTCCTACAGCAGGTACCCCAACGCGGAGGTTGCCCTAGGATCCAACAGGGCTGTCACCACCTGAGGACCGACCTCTCGCTACGGGGGGTTATGCTCATAACTATCGTAGCCAGACAACCCAGGCACCATGCCTACGTTGCTCCTAGACTTCACCCGGCCTGGGCTATTGTGACCCAGTGTGAGAGCCACCAGAAGACTGGTCAACTAGACCGAGTACCGTAGCTTGAACACAGACCCCATGCAACACTCTCATGCTATCTAACAAGATCAACTAAGGCTAGACATACGAACAGATATGAACTCTCTTATGTCTAATCAACAAGATCAAAGGGTCGTGTTCGTGAAGAACACGAGCCTCTAACTTATGAACAAACACATAAGGAATGAGTTTATCATCCTTCAAGTGGATCAAAAGGTAGTGTTCATGAAGAACACAAGCCTCTAAATGATGAACAGAGGATGAACTCAAGAACACATCAAGAATATGATCTACCATGACTTTATATGAAATAGCTGAATAACTGAAGTAGATCAAAGTCATATAAAGAAATAAAGATAAAAGAGAACTCATACCTAAACTTCCAAGAGGACTTGGAACCTGAAGAAGAGCTACTCTAGCCTACCCCCTAGCCTTAGAAACTAAAAGTGAGAGGAGAATGAGAGAGTGGTGTGTGAGAAATGGGAGCCCCTCCCCTCCTATTTATAGAGGGAAACAAGGCTTGCTCGAACGCCCAAATGGCCCCTAAACACCCGGGACTGCAGCAAGTGACCAATGAGGAGCAACCACGTGGAAGGCCAGGATGGGACGCCACTAAGGCGGTTCGGCCGATCCTAGGATCAGCCGACCCGCTAGGGCGGCCCCACCTGGTGTGCTTCCTCTGGTTGACTGCCTTGTGGGCCCTCTGATCCATCCCCGGTGCATGGCTTGATTTGGTATCTGAGGTGGGCCCTTTGATCCATGTGAAGTCCATGTGGCGTCCTCTGATTTGTCGGTGAGTGCCTCCCCTGGATCGATGACGTGTCTTGCCATGTTTCCTTTGGTAGCAGCCACCTCCTCAGCTGAGTTGGCATGGTTTCTTCATAGGAGTTGAGTTTCCATCTCTTTTAAGCGGTAAATCACCTACATACAAATAATCTCCAAGGACAAGTGGAACTACATTATTCAAACCTAAATGCTAGTAATAATGCATATGCCTCCATTTATGTGAGAATATTGAGGGTTGGAAATGGTGAATTTCCACCGTCAACATACAGCACGACGGCGGTCGGTTGAAAGGGTGCTGCAGTGGTTGGTTGGAGCGTTGGAGGGGCACTGCGGTGGCTGGTTGGAGCGGAAATACAGCGACTGATGGCGATGCCAACACCGATCAACACCTAAAGGGGACGCCAGGGAGTGGATGCTGGCACTCGAGTGGAGATCATCTTGGAGTGGCCATGAACTGCATGAAGCAGAAAAATTATCAATAGCCAACCCTTACAATTGCTGCTCGAACACCAACATTGTTGCCAACCCTCCATGATCATGAGGACAAATTGTTGTGGTAAATTCAGTTTACTGCTCCAACGGGTTAAAACAAAAGATTGAGAGTGGTTTCATTGTCAAGTGGCAAATTCTTGGTAATCATGTGCATTATGCATGTATCTAATGGACACAGAAATCGATTACCATCAACAATTAATCAATCACACTTGTCACCTGCTATCAGTAATTAGTGATCAACCATCAACATTACATAATTAAAGTACCAAGTAATTTAAATTCCTCATCATGAGTAAACTTTAAGCCTTCTGGTACTGAGCTCTCAATGCATTTGTTAGGCAACAAACAGTGCTAGCTTATCTAAAATTACTTCATGCAAGATCAATTCTAGTGTGCCAAACATTAGAACACATCTGCTAGTGTGCAGAGTACAAAATCAGAAGTTCAGAACTCAAGACCCAGCATGCGTTGCTACGGACAGCCAATTAAATGTTGTTCATAGCTTTTACTATAGAAAGAGGCAATTATACTTAAATTCGTTCAATTGGTAATAATATTACTGTAGCATCTAGTACATTAAGTTATTAGCACACCTTTGATAAGCATATTGATGGTATAAGCAACTCATATTGATAGGTGTCAGCTTTAATTTACTTTGATACCTGCATCCCCACACACCGTGATTAAAGAAGATGGTGACTGCGACGTGGCCGGCGTCGTCAGGTGAAGGCGGCGCCGGAGCGTATACGCTGAGTATACTTTAGAAACTACAAGTAGTACGGCTAGCTAGAGAAAACAAAAAAACAAAGCAAAGTATACTTTAGAAACTACAAGTAGCAGCTAGAAATGTTTGATGGCATCGACCGGTAGAAGCAGATCATTTTAGAAACTACATATAGCACTATAGCAGCTAGGTGTATTTTTCAGAAGAATTTTAAACCAACACGTATCATATCAATTGTTCAGACTCGAGAATGATTTCAGAAGAATTGTTGCAGGGTGAGATACACGATCGAGTCATGATCCAAATTAATTGCAGTACTCACCGTGTCTGCTGCTGATCTTGAAGGGGGTTTGCGTGCTGGCCGGTGGTGCCCGCCGACGGTGCCAACCAGGAAGCAAAGGCGAGGTGTCTTGCCAGTGCGAGGATGGGGAGAAGCCGGCAGGGTGTGCTGGAGGTGGTGGCGTCCACGCCCAGTATTTCGGCCACAGTGGGCCTGCGGAGTACTCCAGTCGAAGGTGCCGGCGTCGTCAGTGTTATGAAGCGGCGGTGTTCAGAACGGCATCAAGGGTGAGGCCGTGGTCGATGGCCGCAGCGAGATGGCGTCGAGGATGGCAGCGGCGCCACGGTGGTCGCCGCGGCAAGGACGACGACTCCACCAGTCGAAGGCTCCAGCGTCGTCCGCGTGATGAAGTCGATGGCCGCGACAGTGATCAAGATGGCACCAAGGGTGAGGCAGTGGTCAATGGCCGCGACGAGATCACGTCGGGATCGGAGCGGTGACGCGGCCACCGTGACAAAGCAGTGTTACTCCGCCGACGGAGAGATGCCAACAGCCCTCGAAACCTGCCAGTACCTACAAATCGATAGAATCAAACAAAGCCATGCAGTCGGTACAAACTATTCAAAAAATCAGCTCCTAATTTAAACAACTCAAATCGGCTTTGATAGAATCAAACAAATCTATGCGCTCATTATAAACAAATCGGCTTGAGGTTGATTGGCATGGGGATTTTTACAGCTGCTCACCTGAGTCATATCGAGAAGAAACAGTGGCGGCTGGTACCCATCGGAGAAGAAGGGAGGAAGAGGCGGTGATGCAGGAGAAGACAGCGGCGGAGGAGGGCGGGCGGCGGAGATGGAGGGCCGGCGGCGGCACGACGGAGGGGGAGGCGGATGCGGAGGGCGCGCGGATGGGGCGGCGTGCGGAGGGATCGATGATTGAGAGAGCGAGCCGTGGCGTCTGTTTGGGGGCCGCAGACGACGGAGTGGTCGCGCGGGTTTCGGAGGGGGCAGCGCGAGGATTGGGGGAGGGCGAGGGGGTGCCGCGGGATTGCGTCGCGGATCCGCGGTGGGACCGGGGTGGTCGTCGCGAGGCGCGCGAGGGCAAAGCGCGGTCGTCTGAGCGGAAGGAGGCAGATCCAGAAATTTTCTCCTCTTTGAACTTTTTAGTAGTATAGAGATACGGTCATGCCTCGTAAAAAAAATCTCATCCGCGTGGGCTTCATGCTCGGCGTACGCGGCCTGGATGATATGGTCTAGCCCAACACATCTCTGCCGGCTGATATGGGCCTTTCTGTTTTTACACTGCCGGCGACGTGGGCTTCGTGCTGCATAGGCGGCCCGGGTTACACCAGTAGAGAAGGAGCTTTTGGTACGTCTCTTTAGTCCCAATTCAGTTTGGAGTCGTGATTAAAGGAGTTGCGTTGACGTGGCCACTAATGCCAGGAGTGCTCACCCCCTTTAGTCCTGGTTGGTAACACGAACCCAGACTAAAGGCCTCCTTTAGTCTAGGTTTGTGTTACGAACTGAGACAAAAGGGTCAAACCCCCTTACCCTTACCCTTTTGTCTCAGTTCCCTTTTGTCTCAGTTCGTAACACAAACCTAGACTAAAGGGGGGACTTTAGTCTGGGTTGGTGTTACCAATCGAGACTAAAGTGTCTCCCACAAGTTACTATAAGAGGATTGCATCCTCTACTCAGTCAGGTGTGCCGTGTAGGTGAGATGGTAAGGAAGCTACACGTGAGGCTAGAGGTCACGAGTTCGAATCCCCGCACCGCACACGTGTATATTTCGTGTGAAAAATCGCGTGACTTGTGACTTGCGACGTGCACGTGTGTGAGGGCCTCCCAGAGATTTTCAAACATCTTTTTGACGCTGGCGTGCACCCCTTTTAGTTCTGGTTGGTATTACCAACCGTGACTAAAGGCCCCCCTTTAGTCCAGGTTCGTTCACCCGGAACTAATGGGGGGTCCTTTTGTCTCTCATAATTAGTCCCAGCCAGGAAGGCCAACCGCTGTGCCACACGACGGTTGGGTGAACCGCCAACCCACTACAAGAAAATCATTGACTAGTGACGCAACCCTATTTTAGCATCATTGATTTATGATGTTCCTGGCTGATCTCGTCATTAAATTTCACTTCAGAGCAAATTTAGTGAAAAAAACTTTTGTCATAACGATTAGTACTGTAGCCGAACATTCCCTGTTCCAAACTAGTTTTGTGACGCCCTAAGCTCCGCAACAGTGTCATAAACCAACTTTGGTCCCACATGTAAGTATTATTTTAAAAATAAAGTGTTCCCAGTTGTCATAAAATTCGGAAGGGTCCCACATGCAAGCAATCTTACGAAAATAGAGTGTTCGGACTCGTCATAAAATTTTGCAAGGTCCCACATGTAAGCATTTTTTTAAAATTCAGTATTTCAACTTGTCATAAAATTTAATAAGGTCCCACAGGTCAGTCTGGTAAAAAAGGGAGGAAAATTAAAAGGTTACCATGACAATAGCAGGGGTCGAACCTGGGACCTTTGATTCTGAAGAGCAAGGCGGCAACCACTGAGAAATGATGCATTTTGTGTTATTTGAGCCAAGAAGATTTTATATATTAGTTTATTTGTGTTTATATTATTTTGCATGCCCCATGTAAGTTAATGTAGATAAATATGACAGTAAAACAAGGAGAAAATGTGCTGCTCCCATGGGTCGAACCTATTACCACTCGAAGGGGAATTTTTTGCATTGACCAGGTCCCACCTGTAAATTTCAGGTGAGTCTTTAGTATAAATCGGTAATTCGAAGGCGAAACGCTTCACTGCCTTCGCAAAGACTCTCGACTTTTGCTACGTAGATCAGCGATGGGAAGATGGTTGCGCCGCCACATCCAAGCAACGAGAGGATGAAACAGCACGACGAGGTCAGTCCTCTGGTTTAAGCCGCTATATGTTCCCCTATAATCCTAGGGTTGGGGATATCGAGATTTAGGGATTTGGAGGATGGATTATCATATATGTTAGATCCAAATTTCATTGTACACTCAGATTTGCACTTCGATTGGTGTTAGAAGTTGATAGGCTATAGACAATTCATAGGTGTTAGATTCAGTTAGTTTTTAGTTTGCATTGTTTGATGGATTGATAGGTTCTTGTATTTTACTAGCTTCTGGAGGTGCTTGAAGCCACTAAAGCTGAGCTGCAGAAGGTGAAGAGAGACTTACAAGAACAACAAGTCAGCGAGCTTAAGTCACTGCAAAAGGCTCTAAATTATAAGAACTTGTATGATCAATCGTTACATGACAACATTACTCAGATGGAAGTGAGGACCAGGAGCGTCGGAAGACCAGTGGTGGGTCGCTCCTTAGCAATGAGTGATTGACAACGTTGTGTGGACTGATACTTGACTCAGTGTGCAGGTACAGGTTGCGGCTTGACTCGTGTTAGTGCAGGTGAAGAACAAGCGCGAAAGGCCTATGCTGTGGTGGCCTCTGGGTGATGGAGAGGCATGTAGGCTTGGTTTGATGGACCCGGTGGCCGATGGGGTCAAGTGCGAGCCATGCGGTGCAAGAGGAGCAAGTTGAAGTCATGGTCATGGCCCGGTGCAAGGGAGCGGTTCGAGGCCGAAGCTTGCACGCGAGGTTTGGTGGTTTGCACACAAAACCATCGGTGGAGAGTTTCTTGGTTTGGGCATCAAAACCAAGCCCGAAGGCCCAACACGACGGAGCCGGTGATCCGGGAGCGTCGGGAAGCTTCGAGGCGGGAGCACGTGGCGTGATCACGGGGCTTGCGTTGAGGCTAAGCGAGTCCGCGGTGGAAGCATGTCCACTCGATGAGAATATGCTTGACTTGGACCAAATTGCCCCTGAGGTGTGTGTATCTTACATTTATGCACTAGGGGTAGTTGTGTCATTTGCCACCTCCAGAAGACTAAGTATAAATAGAAGGTAGAGGAGGATGGCTAGGGTTGATCCTCCTAGACTACTTCTATTCCTAGTATTTCCTTATGCTAGATTCTTGTATAGACTCTGACCTCTGGTTGTATGGAAGCATTCGACGTTGTGATTCCTTCCCTCTCTTAGCTCTTTGTGATTTTCGTGTCTTTTCAGGAGCTATTGTTGGTTGCTTTTGTTCTTAGCTTGATTCGTTGATTTGAGGGTGTTTTTCCTCGGATTTCTTTGAGGGGATCATGGGTGGATGCCTTGTGCATCTTTGGGTATGATGTTGACCCCTAAAACACCGGGAAAACCCTTCGATTTGTGAGTTCTTGGAGGAACCCGAGTTCATGGAGGTGCTTTCATGTGATCTGCGATTCCCGTCAGTTTAGTGAGTTAGAGGTCAAGATTTTGGGGTATAGCTTCACCTAGTGACGCTTCCCATCTCCCCAAAATCTTGTCTCAAGAGCTCAAGTGGTTTGGGAGATCCGATGATGGCTTTGGAGAGTTGACTTCGTGAAGTGGGCTGTTTCTGGTTCTGTCCGCGCGTGCCTTGCGGACGGTCCGCGAGGTGCCTGACAGCGCAGCTGTTCTCTGTGTTCTTCACGTGTTCTTGTGTGCTCGTGTTTCGATCTGTTGCCGTAGGTGTTTTTGGTTGCAAGGAGTTTGCGGACGGTCCGTACTCGAGTGTCGGATGGTCCGTGAACGGCCGGACAATCAGCGGGTTCCTCGCGGACGGTCCGATTTTTTGGGGTGCGTCTCTGGAGGTTCTGTTGTGTTTTTCGGACAGTCCGCGGCATCCGTTGTTGGCGTTTCTTTTCGTCACAACTACGGCACTGGTTAGCGTGAACGTGTAAGGAACTCCCAGGTACACTGACGAGTGCGAACGAATCCGCAAGCGTACGGATACACTGTTGTAGCACTTCTCCCTAGAAGAATGAGTATTCCAAAGGGTATCGAATCCAAGGAACGATGTGCACTATCTTCTATTCCAGTATAGACGGTTCAAGGACACCAAGCTCAGCTATGGTAGGTGGGAAGGTGAAGGGCTTCCTAAATGTATCGATCAAGGTCGTATCGTCTCGCGGTATAAGGAACTCACTACGGGGCACCAACCCAACCTAGCTGTTAAGACTAGGCATATGTTCTGGCAACGGGGCCCAACTCAGTACACAGGCGCGAAGCGTTTTGAAACGGTCCAACAGGCTATCACCACTGAGGCCAACCTCTATCATTACACGAATGCACTTGGTCTTCGTAGGATAACCAGAGTCCAGACACCACGTCTGCACTCCCGATAACTACTATAGCGCGGTTACGACTTCCAGGCCGCTAACAACACTATAGCAATCAATATAAATACGGAACTACGAGCGTAAGCAAGTGTGGACTAGATCGTACCTTATCAGATCAGGATAGGTTAGGAATAACAACTACTGACATATTTATGAGCCTTAACTAGATCAAAAGAGTGATCCACAGACAAATAGATAAATGCACTTGCATATGTATTTAACTAGATCGAAGGGTTATGTTCATGAAGAACACAAGCCTCTAGTTCAAGAACACATGAAGAACACAAGAACACATCAATCATGCATGAACACACTTTAGTCTAAATGAGATATGTCGAAATGCTTACTTTTGTCTAAATGAAGAACAAAGAAGAACACCTTCATCTCACCTTCACTTCCCTCTCTACCTAGCACTCACACACACACCCTACATGAGGAATGAGAGGAGAGGAGAGCTTGGATGTGCTCCAATAGGGAGCCCCTCCCCTCCTATTTATAGAGGAGGGGGTGGCTTGTCAAGAGGCCAATTCCTCTCCAAAGTGTGCAGCCTTCCTTGGGCACCACCAATAGCATAGCGACACGCGGCGAGAAATCTTGCATTGCACTCTTCTCTAGCTTCTAGGGGAAAGAGCCAAATCGACCTTCTACCGGCCAATCAACGGGCGCCATGTCACCAATCCACCCCGGAACGTTGTAAGGGATCAACCAGGAAGCACCACATGGAAGCAGATGGCGAACAGAGGCAAAAAGGGTTACGGCCGAACCTAGGTTCGGCCGACCCTGGCCCACCTCCTTTTGGCTCGTGCTTTCTCTGGGTGACTAGTATGTGGGCCCTTAGGACGGTTCTAGGTGCATGCGGAGTTTTGAGGTGGTTTGGGTCCCTGGTGGGCCCTTGGATCCTTGTGCTGCACACGTGGCGGTGTCTGATTCGTCGGTGATTGCTTCACTTGGATTGATGAGGTGTCATGGACACATGGCATCCAATGTGGCAGCACATCGCCACGTGGCCTGGTGTGGGTCCCACCGCGCTCACAAGATATCGGGAGTATGATCTTGTCTTGTGCATATCTTTCCCATCCGGACTCCGAAGTAGACAAATGATATATCCATTTCGATCATCTCAACGAGCCCGTCGCAATGGTGCAGTCCAAATTGGCATTTGAGGTTGTTTATGATGACGTCCTTTAATAGCCATTGGACAACTTGCTTTCAAATGTACCATTTGGCACGTATTTCAGTGCATCCTGCAACAAAAGCTAGAAACACCAACACTTGTGGAAATCATTAGTATCAAGCCCTATTCTAGTGTTGATGATCACTTTACATTTATTTTATGTAGGTATTGACGATATAAAAGTAGCACTTAACAGCCGTCAACAACACCCCCACACTTGACCTTTTCTCGTCCGGAGTAAAGGGAGTCAGATCAAGATGAGACATGATATCCAAGGGTATGAAGCGGGCATAAGAGATATTCCAAACCATAGCTTGTACTTGTGAAATCTATGAAGTGTCTATCATGCTATCTTGGGTAGTTGAGGAATGGAACGGTCATGAGTCAAATCACTCCCGCTCATCATGTCAAGTAACTTGGGGTTTTGCAATATTTTTTTCAAAACAAAACCTTGCTTAGCTCCTCATTTGATTCTCTCAGATCACTCAATGTGTATATGTCCTCACCAAGGCATTAGTTTGCCTTTCTTCATCCTACTTCTAATGATGGCTATATGTGGAGCTCAATGTAGGATAAAGGATAAAGCATACTTGTATCACATATATTGGAAAGTCAAAGACTGGATCCACGGAGAAAGTCAAATCGTACAACCAGATCAAGATGTGCACGTGTATGGATATGATGAGTATGGTAAGGTGGATACTAGGCTCGGAATGGGTGCTAGATATTACCATACATATATGATGAAAGCTGAGGTGATGGTAAGGTGGACACTAGCCCCGGAATGGACACTAGTTATTACCATCTAAGTTATGGAACTCCTTTTTGCATGACCATCTCTCTCCTTTTTCTCCGTTATTTTGGACATGGCCTATTCTTTCTTTCCTCTCTTTTTTTCATCATGGTTTGAGCATGTGTCTCTCTCTTTTTTTTCATAGCCCATGTCTCTTTTTGAAGGACACCTTTGGAGAGAGATGTCACACCACATATGGAGCTTTATTTTGTGGAATTGATTAATGATACAATGCTAACTTCCAATGTAGAAGCATAGCAAGGGAAAAATGGTGGTGTGCACATGAATCTTGATCATGAAAGTAATGAAAAGAATTCTCACAAGGGTCACAGAGTTTGACAAAGCTCAATGCAATAACAAGTAGCATATGTGTATAAGGTTTTCAACTAAAACATCATATGGCTTTGGTAGGACGGTGGCATATCAAAGAGGAGCTTTGCAAAAGGTTTTTATGATTTCCAAATAAAAATCCCCAAGCACTCAAATATAAAGAGCGAAGGTCATATCATCAAACCATATCACAAACGCCAACTACTTAGATAAGCATGAGTTCCCTAATGATATTTGTTCACAAGCATCAAGACGATAAGTAAGGAATAAAACATATGCAGGCCAACCACATGAATCATGTAGAGCAAGCATAGCACAAACCTCTGAGTTTGATATAAAGCATATGAATTGAAATTCATTCAAACTCATGGATAAAGGAGAGTGAGATAGACCGTACACATACCATCGCTTCTGAAGGATAAGAGATCAAGGAAGACCAGTGGTGATTCAGCTAACCAGAAGGCAGCCGGGTCACTCTAATTTACCTTGCTCTTGCCATGCAGGCATAGTCGATGTTATGCAACTCCTGTGTGGGAGTTCTCTAGTGGAAATGTCGTTGATGAACTCGAGAGAACTCCCCCACACTAGTAGTTGAATCCGGTGTTGTTCTTCAGATAGCAAATGGAAACAAAAGATGGACTCTACTGGTTCGAGAACCATAGAGCCTTTATTCAAATTCAAATGTTTTTGTTGTTTTTATGTTATTTTATTGTCACCATGTCATTTGCTTGAACAAGGTTAGACCATGGTTACACTTCATACACAAAGGAGAATATACTTACCTTGGACCTTTGAGAGGTCATATGTACCACCCTTGCATGTTGCGCAACATGAATCTGACACCTCAACTTACCTTCTCATTTGAATCTAGCTCAATGTCTTACCCATTCAAATTTGACAATTTTCTGTACGGGTTAGTCAGCATACATGCAACCAAAATCTATGGAATATAACTCTAAGGTTCATCAATCAAAACTCGACACCATGTCTTGTTTTGACTGAAGAAGACAGTTTTAACCTAAGCACCATGCTTAATTTAAAACAGTCTATGAATGTAAGGTGCACCGCACATTCAAACTAGAGCATAAGAACAAAGATAAGGAGGCATGAAAGCATGATCAAGCTATTTTCGAAAAGGAACGTAAGCATGAGCATAAGACGATGAACCTCGGGTAACCTCCCGGAAGGGCTTTGTTTAATGTCAAAAGCATGACTTACCTAGATAGTGGGCAAGATGCAAGAGCTAACATCATTTCCACACTAGGATAAGATTTGGTAGAGGAGGAACTTTGCTCAAGATGCTCACATACCTCCCCCACACTTGAAGTTTGCATTGCTAGGCAACAAACTCAAATGAGTGGTGATCAAGCTTCCTTTTGTAAATGTTCCCTCAACAAGGCTTATCTAAGTGTTGCAGCTGAAGTGGCTCACATGTTCATACGCATCACCTATCCACCTTTCTTTTCAATCTCCACCTGAAAGGTTAGTGACAAAAAATACCCGAAGGACAACTTTTCCTAAAAACATGTTCTTGCTTTTATTCGAATAAGGGAAATAAAACCTATACTAATCCAGGCTATCTCCTGGTAGTGCTTTGTTTATTACGGTCATAAGCTCGACCATGGGAGATTTCTCTTGCAGCCATCATTGGTGGTGTCCTTCCCATCTCACCGCCAATCATCGATGAATCAGTGAAGCTCTAGCTGCAAGGTTAGTGCCATATATACCTTCTACCGGCCAATCAACGAGCGCCATGTCACCAATCCACCCCGGAACGTTGCAAGGGATCAACCAGAAAGCACCACGTGGAAGCAGATGGCGAACAGAGGCAAAAAGGGTTCGGCCGAACCTAGGTTCAGCCAACCCTGGCCCACCTCCTTTTGGCTTGTGCTTTCTCTGGGTGACTGGTATGTGGGCCCTTAGGACGGTTCTAGGTGCATGCGGAGTTTTGAGGTGGTTTGGGTCCCTGGTGGGCCCTTGGATCCTTGTGCTGCACACGTGGCGGTGTCTGATTCGTCGATGATTGCTTCACTTGGATTGATGTGGTGTCGTGAACACATGGCATCCAATGTGGTAGCACATCACCACGTGGCCTAGTGTGGGTCCCAACGGCCTCACAAGATATCGGGAGTATGATCTTGTCTTGTGTATATCTTTCCCATCCGGACTCCGAAGTAGACAAATGATATATCCATTTCGATCGTCTCGACGAGCCCGTCACAATGGTGCAGTTCAAACTGGCATTTGAGGTTGTTTATGATGACGTCCTTTAATAGCCATTGGACTACTTGTTCTCAACTGTACCATTTGGCACATATTTCAGTGCATCCTGCAACAAAAGCTAGAAACACCAACACTTGTGGAAATCATTAGTATCAAGCCCTATTCTAGTGTTTATGATCACTTTACATTTATTTTATGCAGGTATTGACAGTGTAAAAGTAGCACTTGACAGGCATCAACATCTGTGCATACAGTCCGCCCCTGCCTGGGGGACAGTCCGCCTGGACCTGCCGGATGGTCCGCGCCTAGCCATTACAAATTTGGTAAGTACTTCGACTCTTGTCTTGTGCTTCCGCTCTTTGATTCGTGGCTTGTCTCTAGGACTTGTAGGCTTGTGTGTGCCTAGTCTAGAGCTTCTTTGGTGTGTGCGAGTGATCAGAGTGGCAATCAGGGTATAGGCCGAGTTCATCCTTCAGGAAGAATTTTTATCAGCTCCCATTCCCTCCCTCCCTCTCTGGTCGCCTATTCGGTCCTTCAATTGGTATCAAAGCTAGTTATGGATCTTCGTGATTCTAACCAGTCTAAGATCCAGAGATGGACGACTAAGGTAAGGGGTTGGGTCCTCTGCACTTCGAGGGCAAGAATTACCAGATGTGGGAGAGGCGCGTGGGCGTGTTTTTGTGTGGGAAAGGTACACTGATCTGGGAAGTGACTCAAAATCCTCATTATGTCATTCTTGATAGTTTCCTTCTTCCTGGTTCACAGGACATGTTTGAGGCCAACAACAAGGCCGTGGATTACTTGTTCTGTGCTCTTTGTGCCTCGGAGTTTGATCAAGTGTACGGAGAGGATGTGTCCGAAAAGATTTAGCTGAAGTTTAAGAATGCTCATGTTGGGAACGCTCAGGTGCAGGCTCGCTGTTTGCCACTCATCAGAGAGAGTACGAGAACTTCACTCATCTCCTCGGTGAGTCGATTGATGTGATGTTCTAGCGCTTCACCTGTATTGTGAACAATATGAGGGCCAATGTGATAGTGCTCCCATACACGGATCATGATAGAGCTATCAAGCTCTTGCACTCACTTGACAGATCCATGTGGAGTGCCAAGGTCGAGGCCATCTTGGAGTCAGGCGTGTATGAGACCCTAATGGTGGATGAGCTATTTTCTAAGCTCAAGTCTTCAGAGGTTGATCGTGGCTTGAGAGCCAAGACCGAGAGCCCCACTGATCCTCATAGTTTGGCTCTTGTCTCAGGATCGAGGACTAATGCTAACCTTGCTGCCATGCAGTTCTCCTTGTCTTGTCTTGTGTCCATGCCAAATGACGACTTTGAGGTGTTGAGCAAGGAGGATCTCGCCTTGTTGAGCAAGAGGTTTGGGCGGATGTATGAGAACCGCACGAATGCGAGGAGTAGCTCGGGGATGTGTTATCAGTGCGGGAAGCACGTGCATTTCATCATCGAGTGTCTAGAAGCCATGGAGATCAAGAACGACTACAAGGGCAAGCCCAAGCACGACTACAACAAGCACCACTCCCGGAATGACTGCAAGGACAAGGGCGAGAGAAGGACAAGAAAGAGCAGCGAGTACAAGAAGAAGACGGCTCGAGCGATGGTTGCCGGAGCGAGCGACATTGACTCCACTTCAAGTGACTCCTCATCCGGTTTGAGCAGCGAGGAAGAGCAAGATCGGCGTAATGACAAGCAGCACACGAGCAAGAACTTCACCGGCCTCAGCTTCATCACACAAGGTGTTTCTGCGGCATGGCACACAACTCCAAGAAGGGTGGGAAGCATAGCTCGGATTCAAACTCTGACTTTGAGGGTGAGGTACGTCAAGATCCCAACTTCTTGCTAGAGGAGAATGCTAGGCTGAATGAGTTGCTTGATAACCGTGATGATGTGCTTAGTAAGACCAACAAGGAGAAGAGAGAGTACTGCCGCATTGTTTGTGCACTGACCGCATTCCAACCTTAATGCATACCGCAGCTTCATCCCCGAAGGTGACTTGAGTACTACCGCTATGGCTGACCCCTTGTGGCAGTAAGCCCCATCACACTGCACCTCCCAAACTAGTTTGATCACTTCGTCGCTGTCATTCACTTGCGTCGACGTCCAGTCCACCACAAAATCTGCTAAAACTTGTGTTTTGATTGCACTTCGTGACACATAGCTGATCACATTCTCTGCCAGCTCCGCTGCCCATTTGCCCAGCCTGCTTGTTGATTCCTTGCTTTCAAACATGTCTCGAAGAGGATACGATGTTGGGACTGTGATGTTGTGGCTCTGAAAATACTGCTGAAGTTTCCTCTTTGCCATGAGTACTGCGTAGGCCATCTTCTCCATTTGGGAGTAGAACAACTTTGAGCCGCTGAGGGCCTCTGATACGTAGTATATGGGCATCTGCCTCATTTCTTCGTCCTCTTGACGTTCTTCCACAAGCATTACGCTGACTGTTGCTTCGCTCGCAGTGATGTATAACAATAGCTTTGCCTTCGGTGTTGGGCTAGTCATTACCACCACTTCCTCGAGGTAATTTCTCGGGTCCTCAAAAGCTTTCTGCTACTTTGGACCCCACTAGAAAGTCGTGTTGGCCTTGAGAGTCTTGAAAAAAGGCTGGCTTCGTTCGACCGCTCTGGAAATGAAGCCATTGAGTGAAGCTATTCTTCCTGTCAGTCTTTGGATTTCCTTTCTGTTCCTCGGTGGGTTCATTCTTCGCAGTGCCTCAATCTTTGCTGGGTTTGCTAGTATGCACCTCTTCGAAACCATGCAGCCTAAGAGCTGGCCTTTGCGAATGCCGAAGATACACTTTTCTGGGTTCAACTTTAGCCCGTGGTGCCTCATGTTCTCGAAAGTCTAGCGAAGGTCCACCACATGATCCTCATCCTTGATACTCATTATGACCAGTCATCTACGTACGCTGAAGCGTTTCTGCCCAATTGACTGCCTAGAATTATCTTCATCATGCGGTTAAACGTTGACTCTACATTCTGAAGCCCCTCTAGCATCCTGACGAAACAGAAGATGCCAAATGGTGTAGTGAAACCAGTCTTGCCTCATCCTCCCTTCGTATCCACACCTGATGATAGCCTGAGAAACAATCTAGGAGACTCAGCATTTCGCACCCTGCAGCTTGATCGATAATGACGTCGATGCGCGGTAGAGGGTACGGGTCCTTCGGACAGGCCTTATTTAGTTCTATGAAGTCTATGCGCATACGCATCTTGCCATTCTTCTTTGGCACCATGACCACATTAGCTACCCACACAGGGTATTGGACCTCTCTTATTATCTTAGCATCGAGGAGCTTCTGCACTTCAGCCTTTGCTGCCTTCGATCTGTCCTCTGACATGGGTCGCTGCTTCTACACCCTTGGCTTCACCTCCGGATCAGTATTCAATGCATGCTCAATAACAATTTTGTGTACTCCTATCAAATCTGCCTTCAACCAGACAAAGACGTCTTGGTTGTTGCGAAGGAAATCCAAGAGCCTCTGTTCGTTGGCCTGGGACATGTCTGTGCCTAATATGACAGTTCTGCTGGGCACGTCCTCGCAAAGAGGGATAGTTTTTGTATCATCCAGGGCCGTCATTCTCTCAGCTTCAGAATGTTTCATAGCTTGCCTCATCTGCTGCTCTGCCCTCCTCTCTGCTTCGGACAACATTTCTCGGTCGTGGTGCTCTTCGATTACATGAACTTGACAGTTTATAGTTGACGTGTTTGTCTCGACTTTGCGCGCTTCAAGTTGATCCCCATACACAGACAATACCCCCCTACCATGGGTATCTTCATTAACAAGTAGCCCTGATGGATCGCAGCTGCGAAACTGTTTATCGTGTTTCTGCCTAAGATCGCGTTGTACGGGTATGTAAAGTCAATGACATCAAAGGTTATGACCTCCGTCCTCATAGTGGGACCTTGGCCAAAGGTGACATTGACGGCAATCTTGCCACTACAAGGAATGTGCCGACTAGTAGCGCAAAAAGGGCGATTCTCGTCATAAACCGCGATTAATGACACCGGTTGTTACAAAAACCCTCCGTCACTAATTGAGCGTCATAAACCGCGATTAATGACGAGACATTATTTCGCGGCGTCATGAGTTTAATGACGTGTATAAAATTGTCCTTACAAAACGTCATAACTTCGTTCCTGCATCTTTGCCACGCTGGACATAATCTGATGTGGCATTCCAATTGTGACGAACCATTTGCGTCATAAAATGAATTTGGCCCGTTTAAAGCTGGGTTGAGCCCAACATTGTTACTGTCGTCCGGTGTTGTGCAGATAGCCCAAAAAAGATTTTGTTGGGCCCATTTGTTGTTTTTTGACCACAATTTTGATTAGGTTGGGCCCATTTTTGTTGGGTCGAGTCCAACAATTGCACACATTGTTTACGGTCTTATATGTCACGTTAATTTCAATGAAATTGACTTTTCGCCCAATAAATAGTGGGCTAAGCCCACTGAAGGTCAACAAAAAATTAACTAATCGTGCATCAATATTAATTGATTTCATTTCAATTTTGATCCTTTTTAGAATAATTCTGATCTGGTTGGCAAAATAGTAATCGGCACATATTTCTTTATACAATAAAACAAACTGTTGTTTACTATCAAGCATGGCCATATTGTTCATCACATATCACAAACTATTACAAGATAACAGTCTCACAAGGAACATAGATTAACAAAGCTAAATCTAGGTCATAATCACAAGAGATATTGGAGATTTGATCTAAGGATCTTAACCTCTTCATCTTTTACTGCTAAGCAGTAGACGAAGGAGGTCTTCACTTTCTTCGGTAAGCTTCTGCAACCTCTTAATCTCAGCCGACTGCATTTTCAGAGTTGATTCTGATTCTTCGGTCTTCTTCTTCAAGCTACATAACTCTTTCTGGTGAGCAACAAACCGTTGTCAAAGTTATACTCCGTCCTGATTGGGAGCGTCAACTCGCTCTTCATCAACACTACTACATAAGGATTCGATACCCATTCTTAAGTACTCCTCTGTTTTAATTTGTTCGGAAAGAAGCATCATTGACTTGGTAGCTTCCATCTAGCAATAGTGGATCCTACATCAGATTAGGATCTAGCAATTGATTTGAACTAAGGAAACAAAGGTTTTAACTTTGTTACCTTGGAGCAGGTCTGAACAGGAGCGACTACAGATGTTGGCCCTTTGGCCCACTGAAACAAGTACAAGAACAACAGGTAAGGGTTGAGATCATCCGCAATCGGAAACAAAGAAGGTGTTAATGAAGTTTGTTACCTTGGAGCAGGTCTGAATAGGAGCGACTACAGATATTGACTCTTTGGCCTGCCGAAACAAGTACAAGAACAAGAGATAAGAGTTGAGATCATTGACAATCGGAAGCAATTTCATCTATTAAGTTCAATGTGGTACATGAACGATCACACCCAATCCATAATCACCCAAGCATGCAACAAAAATATGGAAAGCAACAGAGCATGGGTAAGCAATATAATAATTTATTCTTTAATTTCTACAAACCTCAAATAAGTAAACTTCGAACAATATCTTGCAATAGGGAACAGAAGATCCACAATCACCCAAGCATGCAACAACAATATTCAAAGTCAAAGAGCATGGGGAAGCATTCTAATAATTTCATCTACAATTTTCTACAAACCTCAAAGATCCATAATCACCCAAACATGAAATAATATTATAGAATGCCAAAGAGCATGGGGAAGCAATCTAATTGAATCGATCAATACAGGGAGGAGCCTGCAGACCTGACGAATAGTAAGCGAAGAAGGTGTCGAATGTCATCTCGATTTAGCAGCCTGATCTTGCACCTTG
Organism: Cenchrus fungigraminus; assembly: GCA_036936925.1. Classification (NCBI taxonomy): domain Eukaryota; kingdom Viridiplantae; phylum Streptophyta; class Magnoliopsida; order Poales; family Poaceae; genus Cenchrus; species Cenchrus fungigraminus. Next base: position 109,564,498 of record CM072779.1, read on the forward strand.
AACACGTCATTCTTTGCAATTGTTGCAGATCTAAGGCCCCTAGGGTGAGCCAGGGGGGATGGAGCAACATGTTTAAACCATCTTGCAGTTTGAAGTAGGTTGCCGATGAAGGTCGCCACTTGTAGCAGAGGAAGGCCGCCACTCGTAGTAGAGGACGCCGACTGCTCGTAGTAGAGGAAGGCGTCATCGGTACCTAGGTCGTCGTTGCTGCTTCCGCCGCAGATCTACTAGGTCTCTTCGACGGTAGAGGAGAAGATCCCCTGATTTTGGAAAATTTTTAGGAGGGAATTGGGAGGCCTGGTTTCCCTCTTTGTTTTATATAAAATGGGGAGGACCAGGTGAGGAGTGGGGAATTCAAAATTTCAAGTCCCGCCTTTCTGCTCAAGAGTGGGAAATGAAAACTTTGGATTATGGACCCAAACGTCAGTGACCCAAACGAAAGACGGCTTGGGTGTCGGACCCAAACGTCAGTGACCATACACAGAGAGGCAAGTTGTTGACTGGGTTGTCCGTGCCACCATGGATCATGGAATTGACAAACACACATAGGACTATACTCTACTTCATATTCACGTTCGGCGGATGATCTGATTATTGCATTACAAATGTACTCACTGCAACAAATTAACGTACCATTTAAACTGTTTATTACATGACTAAACACATTTTAATAAAACATTAAAACTACAAACTAGAGGGACTCTGCTGTTACCACCCTCCGTGTAATCTTCTACGGAGATCATGCGTAAATTCGGGATGATCAATGCATATTACCGCCCAATCAAGTGTGAGTATTCCGTTAGGAAAGATTCGCTCTAAGAGAGACATGCACTTGTCCTGCAATTGTGTGCAGTTAGCCTGAATTGCCCATCGTAGAAATGAGGTCATAGTTTCCTCTCTTGCCATGTCCCACATTCTTTGATGCACAATGCAGCTTCAACCTTTAAACTTGGCACATGTTAGTGACCCAGAGTACATAAGGCCAGGTGTTGGCAAGAGTGTCCCATAAATCAGCCTCCTCCGGGAGTGATCCTTCCCTAGCATATTTTTCAGGAGCGAGAAGCCATCAGTGTTTGTTTGTGTATTTGTAACAGTTTCAAAGCGTGACTCCACTCCTTGGCTGTAGAGCATTTCCTCCATCACACAAGATACTTTTGCCACATCAGCACGTTTTGCTTATACACGCGGCATTCTGCACCTACGTGGAAGACAACGTCCACAAGGGCTTGGGCTGCAACGCTTTCGCATATGCTTGTTTGTACTGATAGAGGAGGAACTTCAATGCAGTCGCCCTCCAAAACTGTAACACCACACGATATGTGTATGCGATTTTCATAGGAGGTCACACGATCAATGTCATGATGCTCCACCAGACATTCAAAGCCCCTTTCTTGTACATGTCGATTAGTGGAAACACTTCTTTTGTAGCTTGAACTCGAAACGTATCATCTTCATCGTTTGGGTCTCCAGCCATCGCATGCAACAATACTCGCACCTACATCAAAGGAAGCAATCACAGGCTTGACAACAATAATATAATGCGACTATATCGCCATGTGTGAGTGTGTGTATTCATAGCAGCAACGAGACACGTACCATTTGGGATTTGTGCATAGGAACGAGGACAACAGCAATGCCGTATCGAAAATCCATCCACTGAGGATCATTCATACCTGTATGATAGCACCGTAGCCTCCATTGACGGCCTTCCACCATGAACGTACCAGATTCCTTGTACTGGCCCACGGTTCCTTCTGCTTTCACTTCCTGGCTTGAGACTGAGAAGTCGACTTGCATGGAAGGAAACATTTTAACGTCTAAACCCATGAACGCAAACGGCCTGTGTGCAATGATCGTCTCGTGCATAAACTATCTCTTATTATAGCAGTGGGAGTGAATGTGTCATTCCGAAACGTCTGTTCGTGGACATCAGTTACCACCCAGAATGGACGCATCCCTTCAGTGCGGGTGTCGCCATGTTCGGGTCATGAACATCACAGTTCTAGACCTTAAGTGCGATTCACAATGATCGACACGTTCATTCTGAGCGGGTGTGCACAAGTTCGTAGGTTAACACCTGGTGCTAGTCCTTAACTACAATTCTCAATGATCGACACATGGAACAACTTGTGAGAGCGTGTCATCCCCAAACGCCCATTCGAGATGCCCTTCTGTGCTTATATGCATGTTAATATTACACACACAAACATATATTGCTTTTCCAATTCCCAACTTATTCCGTTTTGGCCTTGTTGCATCAGCAAGTTCATCATGTTTCTCAGTCTCCAAGGCCTCCGAGAATCATGAAGTGTGAATCCAGACAATTTGTATACCTTTTCAGTCATGACTCACGTCGCATACCTGATCGAGGAGGAATTGTCAAGTCATCCTGCACCGTGTGTGTTGCAATGCAAGGAGCATCCGGTCGATCTAATTACCTTGTGCAGCCTTACAGCACCCAATCTCATTCTCCAGATGCAATTGACGCCTAAAACTTTTCATAAACAAACGATAGAGAGTTGTCTCGAAGTTGATGCGGCATGAGCTGATGCAGTTGAGACGGCCATTAGATGCAGCTGGTGCAGCTTGAGTTGTCCGCAGGACTTTCTTGTGGTCTAGACCGGAGAGTCCAGAAATGAACACATACCTAGACACGTCGGGCTCATCCCGTGATACCCATCATCCACACATGTAATCGATGTGTGCCACTGAAGATCCTGACATAGATAGATTCGTATCAGGCGTAAGGCTGACTATATTCCGAGCATCTCACGTTTTCCATAGTAACTTTAGCAATGCTACACCGAGCTCACATTTTGCTGCACCCCGTGCAGCTGTGGGATTGCCATGAGGCCGTGATGGTAGTAGTATGTCGTGATGGTAGTAGTATGAGGTGTGACGGTACATTGCTAGTAGTATGTCGTTAAGAGTATGTCATTGTACTTCCACCGATAGTGGATCGATCCATCCTCATGTGTAATCAATGCGTATGCATGCATTTGTGTCGTTTGAATTTGGATTTTGTTGTTTCTAATAATAATGGTAATGTGTGTCTACTCCCTCAGTATAAATACCGGATGAACACAAGGCTAAAGTTCGTTTTGTAGCAAACATCATAAGATGATTAGGTAGCAACAAGTTTCTCAACTCATCACAACAAAGTTCACAGCACCAAGTAGCAAACATCAACATATCAACAATTCTCCCCCCATATGATAAAACCCAACATCTTGAAAAATAGTAGTAAAAGAAAAGATAAAACAGAGTCGAACAGTAGTCGTTCTACACAATGAGACTGCATGAACAACAAGCGAAAGTCTGTTGTGTAGTATTCAGTCAGACCGGATTGAAGTGTCACTGGTACACATTTTAGAAGGAAAACCCAACATCTTACAATTTGGTAGTACGCATTGATAAAACCCAACATCTTGAGAAAACAGTAGTAGAAGAAATGATAAAACAGAGCCGCTGCTCTACTTCTAATCCATCTACTAGTAGAAGTTACCACTAATTATGGTGCTGCTTCTTGGTCGATGGTGCACCCGCGACCTTGTTGCAGATGCTCACGGACGAGGTAGTCGTTCTGTTGCCGCCTGTTGGCGGTCGATTTCTGTCAACCTAGCCACATGTTTACCTTGTATGTTGGTATTAATTTGATATTCACACTAACGATCCTAACCCTCATTATATGTCAAGTTCGCACTCGTGCATGGTATTTGGAGTTTATTGTTTACACAGGAATCAAGAGCCTAAATGAGGACTTCCAGGTAAAGTTCATCAAGGGTTTTACAAGAAGATCATGGACCCCGGGACAAGTCAAGATACAAGATGAGCATGACTCCAAATGAACCAAGGACTAAAGCGTGAAGCCGAGAAGTGTCGAGGACCTAAACGGAAGATGCGGGAGTTCATACGCAAAGCACCCTTATCTAAACCGCAAGGAAAATGACGTCAAGGACCCACATGCAGCTAGGCAAAAGTTCTAGAAGACACGAGAAGCGACGGGGAGGAAGCCGGGGCCGAACTGGGTTCAAATGGGCCCAGGCCAGCCGGCCCAGCCCATTCCGGGCCCGGTTCGGCACCCCCTTTGACCTAGACTACCTTCAGGCTATTTATAGTCCCCGTGCCTCAAGCCACGCATCAAGCAATTCGTCATCCGCCGCCGAGGAGCAGAGAAGAGACAGACACCCTTCTGGAGAGGAGAGGGTCGAGATGGTTGACTAGGGTTTCCCTAGCCGACGTGGAAACCTTGCATGGAAGACCACGTCGGAGTTCTAGAAGCTAGGATCAAGATCAAGGTAGGATCCCGGTGGTGATCTTGTCCATGTATTGTACTTCATGTTGAATTTGCAAGATTGAATCTGATTTCTAGCGATCAAGTGCTTTCACTACGATTCTATCTTCGCTTGGGTTTTCTAATTCTCCAATCTATTTCGCGGATAGATTGCATAGGATGTTCTTGTAGCCATGGTGGCTAGAGGTGCATACCTGACTTACCGATCGTTTTCAACACATTCCTCGTGAACGTGCTCTTAGGTTCACCTACACAATAAGCAGGACATCGTGACATGATGTTGATCATGTGTACGGTAGGTGCCTTTGAGGGTTGGAACGGAAGCCATGATTTAAGAGGCTTTTAATGAGATTCGTTTGCTTTATTCTTCTTGGTTTTGGAACTTCAACAAATGACCCGATCCAATCTCTAGATTGGTTTTACCTTCCCTCTCTTTCTCTTGCTACCTCTAGTGTTTAGTAGATTAGATGCGTTTTCATGGTTCTTCCATAGATTTGATGCAAAAACCCTGCTCAAGATCAAAGTGTTTCCACTTATTAGATTGGATCTTGCGTTACACATTGTTCCACGGATTCGATACCTTGAGTTCACCACTCAAGGGAAGAAGGGCCCCTTGACTACGACGGAGGATTTGTCCACTTGCAAGTCCAAACGAACTTTGCAACGATAATCAAATGTCAACAAGCCCCTTTTTCTGGCACCGTTGCCGGGGAACAAGTAATCAAGATTCAATCTAGTATTGCGTTTGTGAATATTTTTAGTTTTTCTCTTGATTTTTCTTTTGCATCTCTTAATTTTGATCATCCTCAACAAAAAAATCAATCTAATCTAGGGTTTTGCTAAACCCTAGTTTTCTTTTAGTTTTTTTATATATTTTGCTAACCCTAATGGGAGGTGGACGCCTACATCTCCAACAAAAAAACATATATTTTGTGGATGGTCTAGAAAAATTTTGCAGGCAAAGGTGACGTGCAACGCGAAGATCTAAATGTGGAGGCCGGACATCGTCGGAATCTCCAAGAGAAACTCCATCTCCAAGATCAAACGGAGATCAACCTCATCCGCCACTCATCCTAGGGAGATCGTTCCTCAAAACCGTTGGAGCAACAATCGACGTCGGCAAGGAGGAGATCAAGTGATGGTGAGAGGAGTGCATTCAAGTTAACCACAATTCGAGGTATGTAACATGGTCAATATAAAATACATTCTACCTCATCATTGCATCGGAAGGGAGGAGCCCAAGGAGAACGAAGTGAAGAAGACACAAAAGTTGTTGCATTCGTCAAGACCAAGAACCAACGCCCGCCTGTGAACACCAAAAAGATGACTAAGCCAAAGAATAAACCTACACCCAAGCCCAGGATGGTGTAGAAGTGGGGTCCCCAAGATTGCAACGCCCGCAAAGAGCGTTGATCCAAAGTGAGGAAGAGAAGAAGTCTAGCTATAGACTATAAACGAAGCGCTTGGCGGGAGGCAACCCGTTCCTCGAGTCAAGAATAAGCTACAGGGAGGACAACCCGATCAAGAATAAAGCTACCGGGAGGGCAACCCAGAAGATTTCCGAATTTCAAGTAAGTGAGTCTTAGAATTTACTACGCAAAACATTTTATTAACTCTTAAGTGGTTGAACAAGTTTTGGAGAACCTTTTGTTTGCTCAGTCGTTTTATTTGGATTTTTCGATCATAAACCAATGACATGAGCCATCCTATGTTTTATTTGCCTCTTTTTTGAGAAACTCACACAAAAAATTCAGATCCTATCCAAGCCTTACATCTTCTCCATGATGTTAAGGTTGGCTAGTTTTCTTGACATCTACCGGTTTCTCTAGAATTAGAATTTTTCTAAGCCCCATTGAATTTATTTTTATTCAAAATCTCTCTCTCTCATGTTTGGCCAAAATTAGAACCTAAACCTATGCCCCCACGGTCAAGTCGGAGGAGCTTGCTATCAATTAATGAAAGCAATCGATCCCGGTGCAACCAAAATAAATTTTACAATTGTTTCAGATGCCTAAAATCTCCTCTAATGATATATTTGGACTCATCGCTAGCGCTGAGTTAATTTTTAAATTTTCAAAATTAGAGGAGTAATTAGCATCTAAACATGATTAAGAGGAGGTTTTTGAGCTTGATTAACATATAGTGCCCCATGATGCATCTTGGGAAAGCATCAGTCATTTGGCATCTTGGGCATTTGCAAAGGACAAGCATGGGGGAAGCAAGGGCTTTGTTTTGCAGGAAATTAGTGGAAGCACATAAGGCAAGGGAGCAAAGAACTGACATAAAGCAAAATAATGGAGGTGGAACCCTAAATCACGCAAGCAAAGAAGTGGTTGTGAACGTTTGGGTGATGGAATCTCATGGGTCACGCGGACACAAGGCAAGAAGGGAGCAAGAGGCATCTCGAAGAAAGCTAGAGGCGAAAAGACTAGGAGGCCTTCTGGGCCGATCGGCCTAGGCCGGCTGGCCTAGCCTCCACTTATGGCCCCTGGTGCTCCCCTTCGCTTGGTAAGTATTTTATCTATTTGTTAATTCGTGTTCTTGAGTTCATAGCCCATATGTTCCAGAAACAACCTACTTGTGCACCTCACACTTCACCCTAACAATAATAAACTTCGCCCTCCATATTCTTTATTTGTGTGTATTTCCACCGGCGAGAAACCCCTGGGGGATTTGTTTGTGACTTTGTGCAGCAGAGAGACCATGAACATCATCCTTGGAAGGAAGAGGCGTTCATCATCATCGAAGGTCATCATTCATCCACTCCACCACCATACACTCCGAGGCATTCCAATGGATTCATCATGAAGACGGAGGAGGAAGAGGAGAAGCTTGTACGTCTTGAGAGGAGGCTTGTGCAAAATGTTGACTTCGATGACGCCCTCAAAGTGTAGGATTCTACTCGGATATCAAATCTTGAGCAACCTTGTATGGGTGCAATTCTTTAATGGAGATGATGTGACTACTCACAAAGAGCTTGCCTTGGAAATTCTTATACATTGGCACCGGTCATTAATGAAAAGGGTGTCATGCCTCTCATTCCGCCTTGAAGATAAAGAGCAACTAGTTCCTTATGGATATATTGGAGAACTACTCGGTTACAAGAAGGAAGCCCCGAAGCAAGTTGATGTCCAAGAAAATATGTTAGAAGGATTTTTTGGGGAATGATTTCGGGAGAAGATAACAAGGAACCCAAAATTTCTCGTTGTCGGGATTTCTTTGGGATCGAGTACATGAAGCAAAGAAAATTCATTAGTGGAGATGAGAGGAGAAGGTACATGTTGACGAAGATTAATGTTCCTCTTCCCAACATGAGGTTGAGATTGAATGAAGACAAAATTGGTTAGAGGAAGGATTTCTTGTACCGGCAAAGAAAGATTAAAAAGGAAAATTGTGGGAGAGGGATCATCCTCCGCGGCCCAAGACGAAGGAGAGACTGCACGTCAAGATAATGAACAACCACGTGGAGGGATTCCGATGCCACCACCATATGGAGGAAGTATGCCAATGCAAGCATGGGGCAGTGGGGCAGCCACGCCACCACATCCTCCACCATACATAGTGCCTAACGAAGTTTTCATGGCACCCCATCCAAACCAATGCAAGTCAAATGGAAGAAGGGACCGCAAACATTGCCTATCAAGTTGGTCGCCTTCACATATCACCGCTGGAATAATTTCGAGGAGGACCGACGCAACCATGCTACAAGCAAGATCATCAATATCAACCACCGTAAGATGAAGAATGGAGAAGGAGGAAGAAGAAAAATAATAATGATGCCTTCAACTTCGGTTCGATTTTCCCTTTTTCCTTTTCTTTATTTTCAACTTTTATGCAAATTTGTGTGTGCGTAGCATTTTCAGTTTTTATTTATTTTCAGCATGTGTGTTAGTAGTAGTGTTTGCTTTAAATCAACATGAATAAAGTTTGCCACCATGATTATCACCTTTAGTGAAGATAATAAGTTGATGCCATGTTGATATATGATGAAAATTGCCGCTTTGCTCATCTTTGTGCTTGTTTTATGCATGTTTAAGCTAGTGCTCTCTTTTAATATGAATCTGAAATTTAACTAAAAGCTAGCTCAAATCTTGTGTGGAGGTTGTGATAACTCAAGTCCCATAGTTCTTTTTCGTTGCTCTCAATTTTGAATGAATCAAAGAACCTTTTTATTCTCAAAAAGTTATGTTAACCTTGTCATGAGTACCGCTTGCATTTTGCTCTACCCATCCAAAGCCTAAACTAACTTGAGTGCAAAACATTAGTATACACAAGATTTATTTTTGGGTGCATTAATTCAAGGCCTGATTTCTCTGGCCCGAGACTAAGAAGCTAGTCATTCCGTTTTTGCGTATCGTTCTTTATGCTAGCCTCTTCTATCCGTGCATTGTGAGTTTCCACATTGGGAATTTTGCAAACCTCGCCGGATATCCAACCAAAACCCAAATATATCTTTTTTGTGTTCACCCCTTGACCACAACCCAATATATGAGTATGGATGAATATTTCAAGGAAGATTACAAGGAAGGTGCTTCAAGTGAGTAAGGGAGACTTCCAAAAGGATCTCTAGAAGATTTTTCGAGTATCTCTCCCTAAGAAAATATGAGAGCTTCAATTTCCACCTTGGCATATTTATCACCTCTTTTGCCCGAGGACGAGCAAACATTTAAGCATGGGGGGTTTGCCAAGGAAGTGCTAGTATAGTCTAGAGTTCAAGGGGAGCAAATAAAAAAGAAGAGAAAAAGTATGATGAAAGAAAAAAAAAGATGAAAAAAATGATAAAGAAGAAAAAGTATGATGAGAAAAAGAAAGAAAGAAAGAAAGAAGAAAAAGAATATAATAATAAAGCTCCCCGGTTCTCTAGCTATGTTTAGTGCTTTTTGAGTTTTCAAGAGGATTCAAGATCAAGACCCATACTCATCTTTCCAACCATGTGCAATCCGATAACAAGGACTTCGTTTGTGCCTCGGGATCACTCTTTGCCATTTACACATGTCCACCTATCTAAAAAAGTGTGTGTGTTCATCTCTCCCCCCTCCTTGATAACATTATTTTTCCAATGACCTTTTTGACGAGTCTCGGTAAGACCATGAGAAGCTAGTCTTGTTTTGATAACATCTCAACTATAATATGTTGGTAGGACTAAACTTTCCTATAGCTTCATATAAAGCTTTCCACCATATACTTTGAGAGAGGAAAGGAGTAGAACAAGTAGGCTTGAGAGACAACATGAGATGAGAGTACATGAGCAAAGTGCAAGATGGTTATTTTTGATCTTGGTAAAGCAATTTTTCTCTTTATCTCATTCTTTATTTTCAAAATTTTTGAGATTTGTTTAAAAGTTTGAGAGCATGATCAAGTACTTGTGGAAGGAGCTTGAATGATATCTACCCTCCATAAAGATAAAAGTTAGTACTTCATGGAACTTTAATGAATATAAATCTAGAGAGCATTATGTTTTCTCATGTATGATCAAGTGTAGGGTTTGAACGTCGAAAGGCAACACTGATATCCATAGAAGGCTTACTCGAGGATGAGCAAGGTTTAAGCATGGGGGGATGTTGGTGGTCGATTTCCGTCAACCTAACCACATGTTTACCTTCTATGTTGGTATTAATTTGATATTCACACTAACGATCCTAACCCTCATTATATGTCAAGTTCGCACTCGTGCATGGTATTTGGAGTTTATTGTTTACACAGGAATCAAGAGCCTAAATGAGGACTTCCGGGTAAAGTTCATCAATGGTTTTACAAGAAGATCATGGACCCCGAGACAAGTCAAGATATGTAACACCCTAATTTTACAAAAATTTGTTTTTAATAAAATTTGAATGGAAACAAGGTTATGTGTCTAAGGCATATAAGGTGTATTTGAATTTTTAGGCATTTAAATATATTTTTCAAAATTAAATAAATAAATATAGGAGTTTATTGTCGCATTTCATGTTGGTGCATTATTTTTGTTTGGTTGAATTCAAATTTGAATTTGAATTCAAGTGTTTGAAATCCCTTTCAAAAAAATTCAAAAGCTACTTCTCTATTCTTAAACCCTTCCTCCCTTCCGGCCTGTTTTCGTTCGAAGCCCACCAGCAGAAGTCCGTTCCTGCCCCTTGATCTCTCCGCACGGTCGCCTTTGCTTTGCGGCCCAACAAGAATCGGCCTAGCGCTGGCCCAGCAGCTCTGCCTCCGCCTACAGTCGCTGGCCAGTGGGGTCGGGTTGTCATCCCCAACCCCGAGCCGTCCCCGTCCCGGACACGTTCCGCCACCGAGCCCGAGTCCTGGCCGCCCCCGCCTCTGAGTCGCCTTGTCCTCCACACCAAGCCCCATCCCGACCCTTTATAAGCTACCGTGCTGTGCGCCGCCTCCTCCAACAAATCCGGCCACCGCCTTGAACCCTAGCCGCGCCGCGCGAAACCTTAATCTGCCGCCACAACTGATCCGCCGTTCCGCTGCCGTCCTATCGTCGAGGAGCTGCTTCAGAGATCCGCAAGAAGGTAACAAACCCCCTGGTGCTACACGTTTTCGTCCTGGCGCTCTATACCACGCGCACAAGCTCGCCGGAGTCGCTTCTTCCACCGCCGACGCTGCACCGAGCTGCGTGCCATCGCTGTTGGCCGCGCCGCCTTCCCGAGCCCCTAGATCGGTCCGCCGCCTCACCCGCGACCTCCCTGACCAATCCGTGAAGCCAGCCGAGCACCATAGCTCGATTCCGAGCGAGCTCGCCGGAGAAGCCCTGTTGCGCCGCTGCTCGCCATCGCTCGCGCCTCCGTCCATCGCTTGCAGCGCACCTCGACCGCGCGATTGAGATCCGACGGATCAGATCTGCCCCAGCCGGAGTCAACTGGGGTCAATAACGGTCAACAGCCGCGTGACCGTGCTGTTTTGCGAAAACACCCCCGATCTTTTTAAAATTACAAGCCGGTCGTTCCATCATATAAAGATCCTTACAGTTTGGTCTGTTTTCTTCTGTTTTAACCCCTGAGCTTTGTAGTAATAGTAGCTGAGGTCCAGTCCTTTAGTTTTTCACCCAAGCCCCTCTGTTTTTAAGTTTCTTTACGTTTTAGCCCTCAGTTTCTTGCTGTTAGGCCCCTGTAACCCTAGTTTCTTCACAGTTATGCCCTTGCACCATCGTTTAGCCATATCTTCTTCGTTTTAGATCCATTTTTAGTGTTCTTTATGTCCAAACGATCGTATCGAAGAGTAGAATAGCTTTTTGCCTCTGTTTTGCTCTGATAAAACTGTTTGGTGATTGTTTCTTATTTTATTCTATTGTGTGCTTGTATGTACTTGATGTGATGCGTAGAGAACGTTTGGGCTGAAGGATTTGAAGACCAAGAAGCTCAAGTGTCTGAATAGTAACAGGGATTTGTTGAAGGCAAGTCTTCCTTGATGGATACCCGTTTACCTATACAACATGCATTTAATTCATTGTTCTTACTTTTGCTTGCATTAAATTGATGGGACCCTATTAAGGACATGACTATATTATTTTTATTCCTTCACCTTGAACAACCTGGATTTTAATTTATTGTTGGGTAGCTCTCACTATGCTTAACATGGTGGATGGTATTAATGAAACTTGATTTATTTATGTTATACCTTCTTTAATACAAGATCACCTTGTTTAATTGGAACATGGAGCGACCACCCAGGACAACAGTGCAACCACAAGGGTATATGGCTCTGCCTTGGCTATTTAATTAGGGACTCTAGTGTTGGGGTGACTTTACCTGATAAGGGCAAGGGGGAGCATTAGTCAAGGTATAGACTCGCTCTAGTAGGGAGTTGGGCTTTGCTAAGACACGGTACCTACTAGGGGACTTTATGCTTTACGGCGGCTCGGAACCTTCGCGGGTTGCTTCACACTAGGGAAACTTTGTAAAGGCCTCGTAGCATCCCTATGCAATCACACTTAGGTAGTGTGGTATGATGCTTGGCCGGCATCGCATGGTTGGGTTTAAAGTTCCTAGAACTTTTACACGACTTGTGGTGAAAGTGTACAACCTCTGCAGAGTGTAAAACTAATCGATTAGCCGTGCTCACGGTCAAGAGCGGCCTGGACCCTCACATGATTAATCTATGAAAGACAATGATTAACTTGATGCATCTATCTTAATTTATGTTGTTTATTCTCTTATGTTAATTGTGGGTTCAGTATAAACTTACACTTGCTAGTATTTATGTTGCTAATAAAACTTGACCAACTAAAATGTTGAATGCTTAAACCCATCAGTCTCCACTATAAAGCCTTGTTGGTTATGTTATGTTTCTGCTTGCTGAGTATGGCATGTGCTCACGCTTGTTTTTATTATTGCAACGACACTACCCGGATGCTGTTCAGACTTGGAGAGGTTTGAAGATTTCCCTGGAGACTTCGACGAATTCTAGGCGGGCGTGCCACTAGTCAACTGCCTGTGGTGTTGACCCTATCCGTTGCGTTGCTACTCGTTAATTATTAGTTCGTTTATGAGACATTTTGGTCGGTAATAAAGTTTAATACTCCCTTTATGTTTTGGCACTGTGTTTTGGTTATCACTGAGTCGTTATATGTGTGAACTTTGATCCTGGCGCACATATAATATGAGCATTCAAATTTGCCTTTAAATTCGGGTGTGACAAGATACAAGATGAACATGACTCCAAATGAACCAAGGACTAAAGCGTGAAGCCGAGAAGTGTCGAGGACCTAAACAGAAGATGCGGGAGTTCATACACAAGGCACCCTTATCTAAACCGCAAGGAAAATGACGTCAAGGACCCACATGCAACTCGGCAAAAGTTCTAGAAGACACGAGAAGCGACAGGGAGGAAGTCGTGGCCCAAATGGGCCGAAATGGGCCCAAGCCGGCTGGCCCAGCCCATTCCGGGCCTGGTTCGGCACTCCCTTTGACCTAGATGACCTTCGGGCTATTTATAGTCCCCGTGTCTCGAGCCACGCATCAAGCAATTCGTCATCCGCCGCTGAGGAGCAGAGAAGAGAGGGACACCCTTCCATAGAGGAGAGGGTCAAGATGGTTGACTAGGGTTTCCCTAGCTGACGTGGAAACCTTGCATGGAAGACCACGTCGGAGTTCTACAAGCTTGGATCAAGATCAAGGTAGGATCCCGGTGGTGATCTTGTCCATGTATTATACTTCATGTTGAATTTGCAAGATTGAATCCGATATCTAGCGATCAAGTGCTTTCTCTACGATTTTGTCTTCGCTTGGGTTTTCTTATTCTCCAATCTATTCCGCGGATAGATTGCATAGGATGTTCTTGTAGCCATGGTGGCTAGAGGTGCATACCTGACTTACCGAGCATTTTCAACACGTTCCTCGTGAACATGCTCTTAGGTTCACCTACACAATAAGCAGGACATCGTGACAGGATGTTGACCACGTCTGCGGTAGGTGCCTTTGAGGGTTGGAACAGAAGCCATGATTTAAAGAGGCTTTTAATAAGATTCATTTGCTTTATTCTTCTTGGTTTTGGAACTTCAACAAAAGACCCGATCCAATCTCTAGATTGGTTTTACCTCCCCTCTCTTTCTCTTGCTACCTCCGGTGTTTAGTAGATTAGATGTGTTTTCATGGTTCTTCCATAGATTAGATGCAAAAACCCTTGTCAAGATCAAAGTGTTTTCTGCTTATTAGATTCTTGCGTTACACATTGTTCCACGGATTGATACCTTGGGTTCACCACTCAAGGGAAGAAGGGTCTCTTGACTACGACGGAGGATTTGTCCGCTTGCAAGTCCAAACAAACTTTGCAACGATAATCAAACGTCAACACCGCCGCCCAGGGAAGATGGCGGCAGACCACCCCGGGCATCGATCGTAGATGAGGTCGTCCGTCCATTAGCGCCTTCTGGGGGTGATGGTGCCGCTCCATGGCAGTCGGTCGAGCATGGTGGATGATGGCCTCTACTCAACGAGGATGGCAGAGATTGATTGCCGCCGACCGATGAGGATGAGATAGGATGATGGCGCTTGGAAAAGATAGTTCGCCGTCTAGTCGTGATGCTTCCGCAGCCCTGACCCCTAGCACCTCTTACTGACCTGCAAGGGGTGCGATGTTTCAAATGCACCCCATCTTGGATTTCCATTTGTTCCACAAACTCTAAATCATCATATGATGTGTCCATCAGCACTCGAATGGGGCTCTACTCTACGTCCTCTTCATCAAACGACTGGGGATCCTCCCTTTCATCAGAAGAAGAGGAGGATGTGGCTTGCGCCACACCTCTAGGAGACAATTGCTCCATGGGGAGAGGAAGAGGGAGATGTAAGAGAATGGAGTTTGTTGTCGGTTGCAAGAGTGGGGAGAGGAAGGGAGAGGGTGCTGTGCGAGAATGGGGTTTATTGTTGGTTGCAAGAGTGGGATATTTATGGGGAGAGGAACCCATTCAGCCATTATTGACAAGACATCCCCCGAAAAGATTACTTTTTTTTATAATGTGGGAAATATTTGCTGAGAAAGGGGGAAAGTCAGTTTGATAGAATGTTAACGGACGGAAGAAACGTTGTACTCCCTCCATCCCAAAATAATCGCATACTGTACTCCGTATCTCATTTTTTGAGGAGTCAAAATGTGCACTTATTCGTCCCAAATTAAGTGCACATCTTAATTTTCGAGGAGTGAAAAATATGCACTTGTTTGACTTCGGTTGTCATGGGTTATTGGCATGAGCAACTCTTATCTACTCGAAGCTCAAGACCGATTGTTCATTGTTGTTTTAGAGGAGAAAGAAGCTGAGATGGTCGAATTAATTCTGCACTCATTCGTCATGGACATTTGACGTCCCATTCCCTAGGACAGAGCTCTTGAGTTCCAGAATAAGATCATCTTGTTTGGTTCTGACAAGTGCATGATTACACAAGAGCATGCCATTTCTGGCTTGCCTGACCTGAGGGCAAATCACGTTTACATCCTACGAACTTATCAGCATGATGAAGAGGATCAGTATTGGATCTATGAGCAGGGAATAGGAAATGTTCCAGGTGTCAACACTACTCCTGTGATCCGAATCAAGCAGGTTCCTAGGGATTGGATTTGGTTGCGAGGAACATGGCTGTTGCCTAGCTATGCATAATGTGGATCTTTGATTATGTAACCATCTGTAACACATTTCTATATATAACATACAAATATCTATATTATTAGTCTTCCTCAATTATGTAGTGCATTAGTTTTAAATGGTAAATATGATGCAACAAAACATCAAAAGATCGGACCTTCCTCGTTCCTAACTTCCCCCTTGTATCACTATATTATTATGATATATCCGTTGTTCTCCCTCTACCTTCTTTTTTGCCTAGTTCTGCAGTTATGCAGCACTTATAAATTTAGAATGGTGATTAGGAGTATGCTCGAATCAATTTGAAATAGATTAAACAAAATCAGTATAATAAGATGGCATCTCATAGGAACTCATCACCACAAGGTTCACACCACCGAGTATCAAACATCATAAGATGATCAGGTAGCAACAAGTTTCTCAACTCATAACAACAAAATTGACACCAACAAGTAGCAAACATCAACATATCGGCAATGGTAGAAAAAACTAATATAAGATATCTGTTTGGCTCAAATAACACAAACTGCATCATGTCTCAGTGGTAGTGCTGCCTACCTCTTCAGAATAAAGGTCATGGGTTCGACCTTTGTTATCGACGTTGTTTCTTTTTTTATTTTCCTCCTTTTTTGTCACACTAAATTGTGGCCTTTGTGGGACCTTGTTTTTTTGCAGACTGGAATAGGCGACACTTGGAAACAAGTAGTTAGGCATTTGTTACTCAGGAAGGTCCTTCCTGGAAAATATCAACAGACCGTAGCTTCCTCGTCCATATCTTCCTCATCCATAAAGTCCATTTTGTAGTATTCAATCAGACATGATTAAACTATCACTACTACGCAATGAGAAAACTCAACATCTTACAATGAAAAAACAGTATTAGTAGTAGCAACAACAAGTTTTTGCTGTCCTACGTGTTAGCAAACATCGTAAGAGCTCAAGATTAAACATTCGACCAAATGACCCATATAGCAACCAATTTGAGGCGTCGCGAATGGTCCAAAATGTTGTAGTGGAGGTTGCAAGTTCGATTCTTGGTTGGCCCTCTTGGCTATAGTTTTAGCTTCTTTTTACAATTTTAGCTTCTTTTTTCAGGTGGAACACTCTATGTTTAAACAAATGCTTACATGTGGGACCTTGTAAAATTTTATGACGAGTTGGAACACTCTATTTTCGAAAGAATGCTTACATGTGGGACTCTTCCGAATTTTATGACGACTTGGAACACTCTATTTTAAAATAATGCTTACAAGTGGGACCAAAGTTGGTTTATGACGCTGTTGCGGAGCTTATGGCGTCACAAAACTAGCTTGGAATAGGGAATGCTCGGC
The DNA here is from genome assembly GCA_036936925.1 of Cenchrus fungigraminus. NCBI lineage: Eukaryota > Viridiplantae > Streptophyta > Magnoliopsida > Poales > Poaceae > Cenchrus > Cenchrus fungigraminus. Next base: position 109,581,185 of record CM072779.1, read on the forward strand.
TACAGTACCAACCGTTATGACGAAAGTTTTTTTGTCACTAAATTTGCTCAGAAGTGAAATTTAATGACGAGATCAGCCAGGAATGTCATAAATCAATGACACTAAAATGTGATTGCGTCACTAGTCAACGATTTTCATGTAGTGTGCCCAATGCTTGTATTCTCTTGTTCCCGAAGCCGTAAAATAGGTGCATTGACTTCTGCAAGTCCTCTTTTGTGAAACCCATTCTAGTGAAGCACTACCATGTCAGAACATCTGCCGAACTCCTATTGTCTACCAACACCTAGCCCACATCATTTCTGATGAAATTTGCTATGTTCTTGCCGATATTCGCCCTTATGACTAAAGGGTCGTTGTGCGGGTAATGCTGCAGCCTGACATCTGCTACGGTGAAAGATGTGGGTATATGTGACCAGGGTAGATGGAAATACTTTCCGGAGCAAACATGTGAAACCGTCCGAAGGTAGTCCTGCCTCTGCCTCTTGTTGTCATGAACTGGTTCGTTCGATCCCCCAGAATGGCATTGATTATGTTGACCATGCCCATGGGTCCTGATTCCTGTTGCTCTCCGGTGCCTCTTGCTTCGGAGGGAATGGCACATGATAATTCGAAGGGCCATAACCACCCTGCGAAGTGGATGCCATGGTTGGCCAGGACGGCACAAATACAGATGACTGATGGAATTGCGGTGGCAATTGTGGTGGTGGGGGCAATTGTGGTGCCGAAGGTTGGGCATTATGGTGCTGATACACTTGTTGTGGTGGGCAAAGCGTTGCGAGACTGTGGCTCTGAGCCATGACATGATTCACGGTGGCCCCCGTTGCTTTTGCTTTTTCCTCCGCTTCCCACAGCATCTTCATTTTGACAGCCGGAGGACACTAGTGCGTGTGATGATACACATTTGTCCTGTGTAGCCAATAGAAAAACCGTTCGGCCGAAGGTGCCGACGCCTTTGGTCTCGATCCCCCATTTGTGTTCCCTTGCTATTTCGGGGTGGCCTTGTGTTTTTCCCTTCAGACACATTATTGCCTTGCTGGAATGGCTGCTTCGGAGGAGCATTTTGCCACTGCTTTGGTGCTTCCCATTGACCCTGCTGCTTCGGCTTTTTGGTCACGTTCATGCGCTCAATTCTTCAGCGTCTACCCTTGTCAGATTTGCAGTATTCTTGCATTATTTCGAACAGCTCTTACACGGACTTCGGCTTCTCTCTATCCAACAGATCTTGACAAGAGCTTACCCGAAGGCCGCCTATCACTGCATTGATGATGCTGTCCTCAGATACTCTCGGAGCCCTTGCTACCAACTTCACCACTCTATGCATGTATTCTTGCAACGATTCTTTCTCTTATTGTAGACACGCGTTGGCCAGGTCGTTTGAGTTAAGCTCCTCGATTTGCATCCCCTTGAAACTGGCCAGCAGTTTGTTCCATAGCTGATACCAAGATGTTATGCTGCCCTTAGGCATGTTTGCATACCAATACTACACTGGCCCCTTCAAAGCTTGTACTAGTGCCTTAGCCTTCATCGTGGAATCCCCATTGTTAGACTCAATAGCCACTTCGAACTTCATAAGGAATTCCTTCAGATCAGTTTCTCTGTCATACTGCGGTAAGGTAGTTGCGTTGAAACGACGCGGCCACAGGGCGTTCTCCAGATCGACTACCAGTGGTGAAATGGGCACCACATTCCCGCAGGGCTCATCATGTCCATGGACGTACGCATCTCTTTTGCCGGAACCTTCATCCTCTGGTCCCTCCCTTCGCTGCCTCACCTGATCAATTTGTGCCTGAAGCGCCTGCAGGGTTTGCCACGTTGGATCTTGTGCTGCAGGCTGTAACTTCGGCTGCCTCTCATGCCGTGGCACTACTGGTGCTGCTCACTCTTCGGCTGCTGGTTGGATCGGATCTGTACGAATCGCTGTGCTCTAGTTCAATTGACTTCGTAGTATGGCGAAGCTTCGCTCGGCCTGCCTTAGATTCTGGTCGTTTCTTCTCCTCTCTTCCCCGTCATTGTTTTCTGCCCCTGCCGCCGTCTGGCTTTGGGTCTGCACCTGTGATGTTGACGGGTTGTTCTCCTGCTCCTGAAATGCCCTTGTATTTGCTTCGGCTATTAGGATTTGTATCCTTCGGAGGGCCTCGATGTCCTCCACTGGGACACCTAATCCTTCAAGACTTACCTCGAAGTCCCCATCTGCGGTATGCTCTATTTCTCCGTCCTCCGGCTCTTCGTTGGCAGCTGGACTTCCGCCGAAGGTACCGCCGAAGGTTGCCTCGCCGGCCTTCCTCTTGCCATGTGGTACAAAGTTCTTCCACGAGGTGGGCGCCAACTGTTGGTGGAGCTCGGACCCGAAGGTGGATGCCGAGACAACAACCCCTTTACTCTCCCCTCCGAAGGGTTCAAGTGGTGCCACCCTTCGGAGGTCTCTGCTTCACACGCCTAGCCTTCACTAATTCTACTTCGACTCCTATCACCACTACCACTACTGCTACTGCTACAACTGCTTAGAATTGAACAAGTAAAAAGCGAAATAAGAAAACACAGTTGCTTCGGAGTTCTCTTCTCATTCAACTTAGGTCATCTGACTTACAGTGAACCCTCCTATTTATAGAGGGTTATGGCGGGAACTTTCTTACACAATTACGCCTTTTTCGTACAAACGGCTAGTTCTCGACACCTTTTAGAGGGCATTATAGGGAATACGGCCTTCGTACGGACACCGCCAGCTTGCTCTTGCACGGACGCCTCCTTTACACGTCTGCCCATCCGCCGTGGCTTCATACGGACGATGCCACCTCTGCCCTCGTACGTGTGCGCCCTTTCCACGTCAAGACTTCACTTTGCGCCCAGTCATCACCCGCTTCACGCCGAAGCAGCATCACGCCGAAGGTACTTCGACCCAAAGACTTCGGTCTGAAACCTGCAACCACACTTCGTTCACAGCCGCCACAAAGTTAAAAGTGGGTCAGGTGGTTAGCGTATCAAACATCCACCCAAAGTAACTTCGCTACGAAGGTCGTGCACTCCGAAGCAGCCCCGAAGGTGGTTAGCGTTACAAAGAATAACTGTAACAGGCGTTTAAGAAGCCCATTACTGGAAGTCCTCATTGGTAACGGGCGTTGTGTTGGCCACGTCGGGGTCGAGCCTGCCACGCTTATGCGTAACGGGTGCCAAACAACAACCGTTACAGATGGGGGTCCATGTAATGGGTGTTAAGGGCCCGTTACAAATACAGCGTGACCTATTTGAGGTTTTCACGTAGTGCCCTGTCCGAAGGTTATGGTTCCGAAGCTCATATTCCCTAACACACACCACTCCAAATTTTTGCTGCAACTGCTCATATAAACTAGTAATGGCAACGATTGCTATTAATTTGTTCAGAAGTTGAGCCTACCTGTAGTTGGAATTATTCAGAGAACCTGCTCCCAAGGACAGATTGCAGGGTACAGAAGGAGACATTAGAATTGTAGATGTTTTTCTATTTAAAATTTCCTGAAATCTATACTATGACTTATGCAATAGTCTGATTAGCTTCAGAAATAAGGTACATTTTTAGCAAGTACATTTTTATGCAATAGTCTGATTAGCTTCAGAAATAATTGTACCAAAGTAAGCTCTTACTGTTTTGTAGTTAGTGATCCTCTAACTTTTGACTATACATTTGAGATACTGATCATTTGGTCTCTCTGCATTTGCAGGTTGACATGAGCACTATGTTAGAAGAGGCGGTCCAGTAAGTCATGAGCACTATGTTGGAAGAGCACTATGTTTTTCCTTTGAATGATTAATGTTTTCCTTGATTCCTTTTGTTATCCTCACTTTGGCTACACTTATTGCTTTGCAGATAACATTTGATCACTTGTACAATGCATTTTAGAGGTTTACTAAAAAAATGCATTTTAGAGGTACTTCTCTGCATTTTCCTCCATTAGATTCAGCTATTATAAGAGAGAAGATCTAGCACTGGATCTCATTTTGTTCAAAATGCAGCTATATGTATATTCAGCTACTTGTTAGAATGAATATTTTGGCTGTCCTTGGTTGTTTCTTCAATCCTATTATGTGTGGATCTCCGGACTCGGCTAGATTATTAAATTGAATCTAAGTTGGAACCCGTAGCATGCCCTTACAACTTATAGTTTTCATTATATATACCTGATTGACAAACTTTGAGTAACATGTCAGAACAATTGTTTCTTCAGAGAAACGTCCAGTACATACAGAGAAATGCCTTCCTAGTACATACAGAGTCACTAAAATAAAAAATAGCAGAACATTCTTGACATATAGTGGAGCCTTGTAGCTAGCAAGCAAGTGTATCTTACAGCTAATTACTAATGTGAATTGGAGTTATTTTCATGTGTTGATTGTATATCATTGGCTATGGCTTGCAGAAAGATGTAAGAAACCGAAAGCTAGAGCCAAGAACTTGAGAAGCTGCACCTAAGGTCAAGTTTGGTTCCTTTGCTCAAGCTTGCCTAGCCATGCTAGGCAAGGCAAGAAGCAAGGTCAGTCAAACAAATGCAGGACGTTTGGTTGCCTTGAGTAGTGACGAGTTTGATTGTTGTATAATATTTGATTGTTGTAGTGATGAATTTGTTGTATAATATTTGATTAGTGCCTAGCCATGCTAGCAGATGTTTGTGTAATATTTGTTTATCAGATTTGGACAATTTTATCGTTGTATGTATACAATACAGAGGAGATGTTATTTTCTTTTTTTTAGTTTTTCAATTCTCTATAGGTAATGGGCAAAGAATACGGTGCCCGTTATTTTTATGCTGTTATAGGTAACGGGCTTTAACCATATAGTGCCCGTTACCGTTATTCTGTTATAGGTAACGGGCTTCTCTTGATGCCCGTTACATGTGCTTGTCATTGGTAACGGGCAAAGATAGTTGCCCGTTACCGATAGAGTCACCCGGGTCACTGGTAACAACAGATTGGTAACGGGCTTCTCTTAATGCCCATTACATGTGCTAGTCTTGATGCCCGTTACCGATGTTGAGTCATTTGTAACGCTAGATCGGTAACGAGCGTTTTGCCCGTTACCAATGGCTATCTATGCTTGTTATCAATCACTGTTTTTCACGTAGTGGTGTCTTGTGTCATGTAGAATTTCTTATCCGCAACCAGAGATGAAAGCAGCAAACATGTTTGATTTGAGCAATCATTTGCATGTGCACATCTTAAGGAAGTCAACATTGAATGTGAAGAGAAACTAAGGGTGAAGGATAATGTCAGGCAAATTGTGAAGATCTTGAGTAAAAGTGGCATACGTAATGAGCAAATCAGTGTCAAGAAGTTCCTGTGGTCAGAAGTTGTTAGTGAACTATTGACGTTTATTCATGCTTCCTATGTCTCTAATCCAAAAAACATAGAATCATGTTCTAACAAATTAATATGTTCTATGATGTAATCACTCATCAAGTAGAGTCACTCTTGACAATAGCATCCGTATTCAAGATCTATTATCCTTAAGTATGAGCTGATGGAGTTCAGAATGGGTATTATTGGATCATTGTGCGACTTTTATAGTTGAAATACATTTTCATGGTGCATTGGTGCCTACAAAATCTACTCCCTTTTATGACTTAGTTGCTGACAGAAACAGTTGTCGTTCTCATCTTCCATTCCAGTTTACCTCTTCTGTACACCATTTTTGGGTTTCCATCTTACTAGGAAACATTGATTGGTGACAGTTTTCTTTTATAATGCTCATTGTTAACAAGATATGAGATCACGTTATATGCATGACGATATTAGTCCTCTGCATCACGTTATATGCATGATGTTATAGTGTGTGTTTCATTTTTGTGCAGGCTATCATTGGGAAGGTTGTATCACCTAGGGCCTTTGATGGCAACAACAGGGTCTGGTTGGTGACTGATGTGCATGTTCGGTCGGGATGCTCGCCCAATTCTCTTTTATAATGGTTGTGTTGACGCTTTTTCTGGTCAACACACACGAGCGCTGGATCGCGCGGAACATCGAAACGCTGAACTCGCCGAGCTCCTGCCCGGACCGGTCTGACCGGTCAGGGGCACTGGTCTAACCGGTGTACGTAGAGGCGCGGTGAAAACCTAAGATCGCCACCTCGGGAGGGACCCCGTCAGAGGTGGCGCGCCTAGGGTTGCTCTGAGGTCGGCAAGGCCACCCAGAACGTCCCTGATCGTCGTCGAGACAAACAAGGAAAGCACGAGGTTGGAAAAGCTAGGGTTTGAGAGATAAAAGTTGTAGAAAGTAATGTACGATTGGGTTCTTCCACCTCAAACGGCCGTGGCCCTTTATATTTATAGGGTGGGGAGGTCTTGTCCCGCAAGGAATCCTTTTACAACTCGAAATTCGCAAGGATCCCTCAATTCTACTCGGACTCGGGGTCCACCGGTCAGACCGGTGTGGCCATTGCCGGATCGGCTACAGGACGCCCCACCGGTCAGACCGTTGAGGGACACCGGTCTAACCGGTGGCGTCAGCCTGATCGGCCTTGTGCCAATTTTGGGTGCGAACATATGCCCCCCTATTTTTTAGTAAAGCTTGCTATCTAAAAAATAATTCTAAGGTCTATGTGACACTTCACCGGCCATTTTTTAGTCTAAGGGCGATTTTTGCTTTAAATCGGCCATATCCTATCAAGCATCTTGCCATACACTTGGATGAAAAGTCTTCAAATATCTCCCGTTGAGAGCCCTTGGAAGTTGCTGTCCTTGCAAAGTCTCCATCATGTAAGAATTCCCAGAACAAATCTTGACAACCTTGTATGGACATTCCCAACTTGGAGACCACTTGCCGAACTTGTTACTCTTAGATCCAATAGGTAAAATTGTCTTCCAAACCAAGTCACCTACCTGAAAAGATTTGGCTTTTACCTTCTTGTTGTATGCTCTAGCAACTCTCCTTTTGTCCTTTTCAATTTCCTCCAAAGCTTCCATACGCTTGTCGGTCACTTCATCAATATTGTCCATCATCAAAGCATAATATGACTCAACATCAAGATTATTTTGCTTTGCAAGTCTATATGCGCCTAGATTCACCTCAACGGGCAAAACGGCCTCTTGACCATATACAAGCTCAAAAGGAGTAACCTTAGTAGCACCATGTCTAGAAATACGATGAGCCCATAAAGCTTCAGATAATACCTCATGCCATCTTCTAGGATTGTCCTCTATCTTCTTCTTTATGAGCTTCACTAATGTCTTGTTGCTAGACTCAGTTTGACCATTGGCTTGAGCATAATATGGAGATGAATTGAGCAATTTAATACCATAGGAATCAACAAACTCATGCACCTCTTTGGATATGAATGAAGTCCCTTGATCCGTAGTCAAAGTTTGTGGAATGCCAAACCTATGTATGATATGCCCAGTAATAAACTCAATCACCTCTCTATATGTCATATTCTTCAAAGGAATAGCTTCAGTTCACTTGGTGAAGTAATCAGTAGCCACGATCACAAAACAATGCCCCTTTGACGACGAAGGATGAATCTTACCAATAAAATCCAGACCCCATCCTCTAAAAGGCCAAGGCTTGATGATCGGATGCATCAACACAGCAGGCACCAACTGAACATCTCCATGTTTTTGACACTCTTCACAACCTTTGTAGTATCTAAAACAATCAGCTATCATGGTAGGCCAATAAAAGCAAGCTCGCCTGAGGAGCCACTTCATCTTGGGAGCTGATTGATGAGTACCACAAATACCTTCATGAACCTCTGCCATAGCCAACCTAGCTTGATCAGGACCTAAACACTTTAAGAGCAAATCATCCGCAGTCCGACGATACAACTCACCATCATCAAGAACAAACTTAAGAGCCCATCGTCGGACTTTTCTATCAACTGAACTGCTAGGATTATGCAAATAATCAACTAGAGGCTTTCTCCAATCCTCCATCTCATCTTTGTCACGAAAAACCGAGGAGGAATTTTTACCAGGGGACCGGTCAGACCGGTCATGAGCATCGGTCAGACCGGTGCCGTTAGCTGACCCAGAGCCAGGGGACCATTCAGACCGGTCGGTGACATCGGTCAGACCGGTGTCACCGGTTAGACCGGTCGGCTGTATCGGCCTGACCGGTGCTTCCAGAGCAAAACACTCGGCTGTAAGCAACGGTTTGTGTTCTTGAAAATTTCTTTTTCGAACATTATAACCAGATGCTTGCTGGGCCAGAGCATTAGCTCTAGGATTTTCCTTCGTGGCACATGATAGATAACAAATTCATCCATACAAGATATTATGTCTAAACATTTATCAAGATAAGCATTTAAAAAACCATTTAAACATCGACATACCTTGGATATTTGCTGCACCACCAACAAAGAATCTCCATATGCTTCCACATATTTTACTCCCATGAAATGCAAAATTTCCAATCCAAATAGAAGAGCCTCATATTCGGTTTGGTTGTTAGTACAATCATGATCCAATCGGTTAAGAGCTTCAAAAACAGCCCCACTTGGCGAAATAATGACAATTCCAACACCACAACCATCTTTGCAAACCGATCCATCAAAATGCAACTTCCATGGAGTAAAAGTAGCATAACCGACATTCAAATCAAGTTGCTTATCTACTCTATGTCCAACAATAAAGTCGGCAACAATTTGACCTTTCATTGAACTTAATGGCTCACAATGCAAATCATACTCAACTAAAGCATAAGCCCATTTGCCGACTCTACCACTTAAAATTGGTTTATGCAACATGTATTTGATTATGTCGGTTTGACATGCTACTATGCAAGTACTAGGTAAAAGATAATGCCTCAACTTGGTACAAGTATGATATAGTGATAAACACAATTTTTCAATAAAAGTGTACCTTGTTTCGGCGTCCAATAATCTTCTACTCTCATATGCAACAATGTACTCCTTGCCTTCGGTCTCTTGAGTCAAAACACCTCCAATGACATCCTTCTCAGCCGCTACATATAACTTGAAAGGAATACCACTCTTGGGTGCTTGAAGAACGGGTGGCGAAGTCAAATAGCTCTTAATCTCATCAAATGCTTCTTGTTGCTTTGCCCCCCAAGTGAAGTTAACATCATTTTTTAACCGAAGTAAAGGAGTAAAAGCATTCACCTTCCCAGACAAGTTACAAATGAACCTCCTCAAGTAATTTACCTTGCCCAAGAACTTTTGCAAATCCTTTTTACAAGTAGGTGCTTTAACATTCCGGATTGCCTCAATCTTTTTAGGATCTATCTCTATGCCTTTTTCATGCACAATGAAGCCCAAAAACTTCCCAGCCGATACACCAAAAGCACATTTGAGTGGATTCATCTTTAATTTATACCGACACATTTTTTCAAATGCAAGTCTTAAATCAGCTAAATGAGAATCATCTCCAGCCGATTTGACAACAATATCATCGATATAAACCTCTACTATGATGCCAAGCAAATCATGAAAGATTAAATTCATAGCTCTTTGATAAGTAGCACCCGCATTTTTCAATCCAAAAGTCATAACAACCCACTCAAATAAGCCAACAAAACCCGGACATATGAAAGCCGTTTTGGATATATCCTCTTCGGCCATAAAGATTTGATTGTAACCAGCATTACCATCAAGAAAGCTAAGAATTCTATGTCCGGATGCAGTATTAACAAGAAAATCGGCTATAGGCATAGGATATTCATCTTTAGGAGTAGCTCTATTAAGATCTCTAAAATCAATGCAAACACGAAGTTTTTTTGTTCCTTTTTTCTCAACAGGCACAATATTAGAGATCCAATCAGCATAATGACAAGGCCTAATAAACTTTGCATCAAGTAACCGATTGACTTCCTCTTTCACTCAGTCATAAATATCAGGATTAAAGTTTCTACGAGGTTGTTTATAAGGCCTAAAACCAGGTTTAATAGGTAAACGATGCTCAACTAAATCATGACTTAAACCAGGCATTTCATTATAATTCCATGCAAAGCAATCAACATACTCCTTTAACAACTTTATTAACTCAGATTTAAACAACGGATCAAGATTCTTGTTTACAAATGTCGGCCTAGGTATAGTGCCATCACCAATATCAACCTCCTCTAAAGGATCAGCCGACGTAAACCCTTGTCCTAACTTGCTCAAATCATCAAAGTCTTCGATGGCCTCACACATATCGTTCTTATGTGCCTGATAGTGCTCTCGCCTCTGTTGCAACCACTCCAGATTTGCATCCATCAAATCGACAGAGAAGTTCTAGCCTGATCAACGATCGGCTTCATGACAACAGTAGCAAAGCCATCTTTGGTGGAATCAATAAGCCTCAAATTAGATAAATCTAAACCAGTTAAGCACCTAAGATTCTCATGATTATCCATAGTAGGACTATCGGCCACTGCAACACAAGCCGATGTATCACCATGAACAATCTCTACCTCGTCACCTACCCATTGGATTAAGAATTGATGCAAAGTAGAAGGCACACACTGATTTGCATGAATCCAATCACGACCAAGGATGAGACTGAAGTTACCTTGTGTCTCAGCGACGAAGAATGCCGTAGCCAACGTCTTGCTCCCAACGGTGAGCTCCATAGAGACAACGCCTTTAGCTCCCATCGGCTCGCCTCCTCCCACACCGCTGACGGTCATGTTGGTCTTGATCAGCTCATCATCTGAACCTCCCAGCTTCTTGAACAAAGAATACGACATCAAGTTGACAATCGCTCCTCCGTCCACCAGCATGCGAGAGATAGGCTTCCCATTGATGTGCCCCTTCATGTACAAAGCCTTCAGATGATTTTCAGTAGCTTTAGGCTTCTGGAAAATAGCTTCCTTTGGCCCAAAGTTGAGATGCGCGACGTCCTCATCCGAAAGCACATAACCATCCATAGACATATGGATCACGTTGATGTCCAAATTCATGCGCTCGGGCGAAGAACTGTAGTCAACAAGCTCCTCATCGTCTTCTGGTGCAGTATCCGATGCGGACTTGCCATCACAAACCATGGGAACTGAAGAAGAGAAACCGAGCGGCGTCTCTGGGTCATCGGTCTGACCGTCGACCTCCACCGGTCTGACCGGTGTGACCGGTCTGACCGACCCCTCCACCGGTTTGACCAGTGTCGACTGGGAGCTGGTCTTGACTCTCCACTCTTTCCCCTGAGGTACCATGGGCCTGTACTGGTTGAAAGCTTCGTCCCTTTGCTTCTCTAGCTCCTTCTCTCTCTTCTCTTGAAACCTCAGGCGTTGAAGCTTCCTCCTCTGTGTGCGAGTCAATCCTGGAGGACACCATCTTGGTAAGAAATATTTGGAGTTGGAACCACTCCCACTGGCCTCATGGTCATTAGCAGCAGCAAACACCCCTGGAGTTGATGTCACAACCTTATTGTTTGGAACAATCGGTCTTTTGCCACCCTCTCCAATAGGAACATCCATTTATCCAATCTGAATAATGTCTTGGTTCGTAGTCCTCTCTGGATCAACTTCCATTTTCTGCACCTCCTCCCATTGCTTCGGCTTGAAAACTTGCTTCACAGGAGGTAACACAGCTTTTCTGGCCGCACCGGTCTGACCGGTCGGGTCTGGTGACCCTGACCAGAACGGCGAGGAGCCAATCGGTCTTGGACAGGCCTGGAGATTCTGTCAAAAGCTAATTTCTGTCCACCCCATCCAGGATTAAAAGCTTGTTGGTATGGCACCCACATCACTCCATTATCATCATATACCGGGCGTGGTGCATTTGAACTTGACGCCCATGGTGGAGTAAAGCGTTGCCCTTGCTGTGATGATTCACCTTTGAGTCTTGTAGCAGCCCTTGGAGGTGAAGACGACCCTCCTTGGTGTGTAGGTGACCTCATCCTTTTTTTTAATGGCCGATCACTTGTAACGGCCTTTTGCTTGGAATACTTGTCAAATAACATGTCGAAAGTGACCTTTGGCTTAGGACCACTCCCCTGATTTTTAGCTACATTAAGTTTCCAATTTCCAATCTCCGGACGGCTTGGCTTGATCATCTTCGGTCGGCCTGGGAGCGCACCGGTCTGACCGGTCACCTCCACCGGTCTGGCCAGGGACGGCTCAGACGGTCGTTGATCGGTGGGTGTGGACGACCCTTGCCCCCCATGTACAGAGGCACTTACTGTAACCTTGAAGGTCTCTTTGCCATTAGGAGTCTTCTCATACTCAACTTTGCGAACTAGCTCTTTCCCTCTCAAATCGGGCTTAGCATCCCCGATTACCACGTTCTTGCCTTTAGTTGCTTCAGCTTGATGTGGCCGGATCAGTACCTTAGGCTGCTGTAAATCCATGGTGTTGATTGGAAAAGGAGCTTTGTCCACTTGCATCTCATGAAAAGTCAAACGACCTTCGTTTATGGCCGATTGAACCTGTCGACGAAACACATTGCAATCATTAATAGCATGAGAAAATGAATTATGAAATTTACAATATGCACGTCTTTTCAACTCTTCAAGTGGAGGAATAGTATGAGTTAACTTGATATTTCCAGATTTAAGCAATTCATCAAATATGCGATCACATTTGGAAACATCAAAAGTAAATTTAATTTCTTCTTGCCGACCTTTGCTAGCTGGCTTAAGAGATGAACAAGAATAAGATTTTTCTTTAGAGGGCCAAACAAACTCAGCAGCATAAATTTCTTTATCACTATCGTCCGAGCTATCAGAATCATAATCAATAACATGAACATTAGAACGACGTGATTTAAAATTATCTTTCTCTTTATTCATTCGGTTTTCAACAACTAAAGCTCTAATTTGAACTTGTGCAACCGAAAGAAAGTCAGTGCCCTCTATCTTATCTCTAATAGATGATCTTAAACCTTTCAGACAAATGTCTGCAAGGTCCATATCAGTGATTGACAAATTAAAGCACCGGTTTTTAGTTTCTTTAAACCTTTTAATGTAGGCAGAGACATTCTCATCTCTTACTTGCCTAACCGATGTTAAGTCTGTCAATTTTAATTGTATGCTCCCACTATAAAAGTGATCATGAAACTTACATTCTAACATATCCCAAGATATAATAGAACCGGGAGCAAGTGAGGAAAACCAAGCAAAAGCGGTGCCAGTCAAAGATAAAGAAAATAAGCGTACTTTCAAAGCATTATAGACACCAGCTTCACCTAGTTGTGCAGTGTATTGACTAATATGTTCCCATGTGGTTCGGTCATCATCACCACTAAATTTAATCAAGCCAGGCATACGCCAACCACGTGGGAGAGGAAATCTATCAAACTCGGGATCATATGGTTTTTGATACAAATTTGTGTTACCAATATCGACACCAAGTTTGGTTTTTACCACATTAGCCAAATCTTCTTTAAATCTATTAAATTCCGCCCAATTAGGATTATTTGGCTATTGAGGTTGAGGATTCTCCAAATTCATCTTATTTAAATAGGGAGCTATCTTAGCTTGAGCTAGCCTGTAACTTTCAAATACATCGTCCGGAATAATATTTTTGGAGGCCGATGCATTTATTGTCGTACTATAATGAGGTCCAACATTACTGATTGTATTAGGAAAAGTAGGGACCATCTGATTTGGCACGACAGAAATTGGCAAAGGCTGATCGGGCACCAACTCCATAGCACCGGTCTGACCGGTACCCTGCATCGGTTCGACCGGTGCGGCCATGTTTGGCCTGTGCGGTTGAAACTGAGGGTACTGACCAGATGCTGAATTTGGTGTCAAACCATATGCAAAATTACCATTATTTACAGGCAAAGGTGCTAAGCTAGGATGAGACCCCTGAGGATTCGCTTTAGGAGTACTACTATTAGTTTCATTATTATTAAAACCTAAAGCCCTATCCTTTTCAAGATCCTCTAATCGTTCTAGACGAGCAATGTAAGAAGCAAGCAATTCATCACTTTCCACTGTAGATTTCATAGGAGAAGTTTCAGACGGGGGTTTCTTACTTACAGTGGGAATTACCTCAATATTGCTGTCGTTTAGCCTGATCGCCGGCAGCTCGAACTCTTTTAATCTTGCCACCTTGCTGGATCGATCCTTCTTGACGCCAGCTAGGAATTGTACTTGCATGTACTCTTGTAGCGCCTTGAACTTCTGCTGCTCCTCCGGAGAGAGATCTTCCAGCGACGCGGTGACGATGTTGTTCATGTCGAGCTCACACCGAGACATCGTACTAGGGTTAGATTGAACGGTTTTAGCAACCTGATCTTTTTTCCCCAGCGGAGTCGCCAAAAGTGTGTTGACACTTTTTCTGGTCAACACACACGAGCGCTGGATCGCGCGGAACGTCGAAACGCTGAACTCGCCGAGGTCCTGCCCGGACCGGTCTGACCGGTCAGGGGGACCGGTCTGACCGGTCAGGGGCACCGGTCTGACCGGTGTACGCAGAGGCGCGGTGAAAACCTAAGATCGCCGCCTCGGGAGGGACCCTGTCAGAGGTGGCGCGCCTAGGGTTGCTCTGAGGTCGGCAAGGCCACTCAGAACGTCCCTGATCGTCGTCGAGACAAACAAGGAAAGCACGAGGTTGGAAAAGCTAGGGTTTGAGAGATAAAAGTTGTAGAAAGTAATGTACGATTGGGTTCTTCCACCTCAAACGGCCGTGGCCCTTTATATTTATAGGGTGGGGAGGTCTTGCCCCGCAAGGAATCCTTTTACAACTCGAAATTCGCAAGGATCCCTCAATTCTACTCGGACTCGGGGTCCACCGGTCAGACCGGTGAGGCCCACCGGTCAGACCGATGTGGCCATTGCCGGATTGGCTACAGGACGCCCCACCGGTCAGACCGTTGAGGGACACCGGTCTGACCGGTGGCGTCAGCCTGATCGGCCTTGTGCCAATTTTGGGTGCGAACAGGTTGTCATGTGTGAGCTGTTGATTTTGTGGTGCAATGCAACTTAGCTAAACCTTTTCCTGTCCATTCTGCTAAGACGCCACTATTTCGGTTTTGTTATTTCTCAGTCGATTGAAAAAAAATTTATTTCTCAATCTACAATATGACATCAAGTGAATTGACAGTGGAGCCGTCATTGGTACAACGTTTATGGTTGAATTTTCTGGTCAACCAATGGTTTCAATTTAAAACCTAGGAAAATTTAATTCCTCATCTGTACACCATAAGAGAACTTGCATTAGCAACACCCAAAACTCTAGAACGAGCCAGCTTATAACAGCCAGATCACAGCATCAACCGAAACTCATCAACATTGTACATTTATGCTCTTCCAACGAGGTTGGAAATAACATTAGGAAACAATACCCTTTTTACCTTTGCGATGGTACATGTCATAGATAAACCTATGAACAGTAAATCAATTGATGACTAGGTGATTCCCCGCATTGCTGCGTGATGTTTGTTATAACTTTTAACTATTATTACAGAGTGTTATCAGAAAATAGTAAAATTTAACAATTTTGTTTTTGACCCAACAACAAATTATTTAATTAAGGTATGCTTGGGTACAATACAGTTATGATTATATATGGAATTAAATTTAAAATTTTGAGAAATTAAACCTTTCAATTACTTGGAGTCTTTTTGATAAATTTCTCTCACATGTGGTAACTTTTAGTGGGTTGCACTTATTTAATTTCTTAAACTAAATTTGAAGATGTAATTTAAAAGTAGAAACACTAAGGTGATTGCATTGCAACATTACTCTTTTGCAAACAACATTATACATATAGAAACACATTTATTTTACTGAGAGAGAACGACTTTGGAAATTTGTAGCACCTTGAAAATTAATAGAAGACATAAATTGATGATTCTAGTGGATAGTTCAAGATGAAATTTGAAAGTTGAAACACTAGGTGATTGCATTGCAATATTCTTTTGCAAACAACATTATACATGAAAACACATTCATTTTATTGAGAGAGAACGGTTTGGAAATTTTATAGCGTGGTACTTGCAAAGACTAATACATTGCATGTATGGATCGTATTAGCCAAAAAAAATGGTAGAAGACATAAAGTGATGGTTCTAGTGAATGGTGACATGAACAACTTGTATGTTGAGAGAAGTTCTAGTGGATAGTGATGTCGACAACTTGCATGTTCAGAGAAGACTCTTAGTGGGGTGCTTCTATATACGTTATATATAGATTTTGACAAAAAATTATACAAGGAATATAAATTCATCCTCACCGGTTCAACCCAAACTATGTCCTAAGTATTCTAAGATGTGCTGCCACTTCCTTCATTGTTGGTCTCTCTGATCTATTTCCAGCACACATTTCCTCCCGATCTCTTCAAGGAGTGCAATATCTTCAGCACGAGCTTTCTCAATGCTGATGTACAACATCATGGCGTGCTTTTGTTGCTGCCATCCTCTTCCTGTAGGCTCGAGAGTTCTGATTGCTCATGCTCTATCTCCTTCTCAATCTTCTGTCCTTTCACGTGAATGTACTCAAGTTTCTTCTCAAGTTCAGTTCACGGTAGATCATGTGAGTGAGAAAACCTAGATTTAGTCAAGGTTAGAGCACTGGTGGAAAAACAGCCTTCCGTCCTGGGTGGGAAAGGCTTTAAGTCTCTAAAGCCCACCCGGGACGAAAAGGGAGAGACAAAAGGTCCCTCCCTTTGTCACCGGGTGGGCAACCGGGAATAAAGGGTGGCCTTTATTCCCGGGTGGTAGCCCCGCTCGAGACTAAAGGGGAGGGCACACCAGCGCCTGTGCGCCACCCCTTTAGTCCCGGGTGGTAGCCCCGCCCGGGACTAAAGACCCCGCTGTCATTGTTTTTATTTCAATTCCAATTGTTCTAATAATATTATACACGTATATTCTCACGTATTTGGGTGTAATTTACGTGTACGTATAAATGTTTGCACTAATTATATGTGTCTACTATACGTACTATATGAAGAGAATAAACTTATAAATAAATATATACACACATTATATTACATCGAAAGCATAGATAGTATTTTCTGAAAGTAGTATATATATATACATCAAAATACCGTTTCATTCTAATTCTAGTCTAAAGTTCCACCGGAGGTGCTAATTAAACTTTATCAATTCGATGACCGTCATAGTGATTTCTGCCTTGTGGATTAATCACCTGGTCCATTATGAATCCACAGAGACTTTCTTGAATCGCCAAGAGTCGGTCCTTCTCAATGATTGCGTCCCTAGTCATATTGTTCTGTAATGTGCAAATAATTTAATATATTACACACAAGAATTAAGTATATAAGCGGTTAGAAAAAATTTATTATTAACTAGTTTAAAATAATACTTACAGTATAATCTGACGGGTCTGCCTCGCAGAAATTGTGGATGAACTCACACACATAGTATGCACATAAATGTGTCCCTTGTTCCTGTCTCATACACTAAATTGAAGAAGATAATTATGAAAAATTAGTGTTATACATTTTTAATTTAACCAAGCTGAAGCGTACCGGAAAATTTGTAGAAAAGTTTATTCTAGGTCTCCATTATCCAGGGTTGACAGCCTTGAATTTTTCCCAAACTCTAGCAGAAAATAATGAAAGTTAGAGCTAGATAGTGTTAGTAAAATCACACTATTGCATAAAAGGGAACGTATGGATAGAATTATTACTCTTGAAACATATCTTGAAGGTCCAAGTATTTGTTCGGATCTCTTCTCAATGAATCAAAGACAAAGACGTTGCTTCTGTTGACATCAATTATGAGAAGAATCCAGTGGAAACTGTATATACATAGAAGCTCAAAAGATTAGAACTAAATAATGTTAACTAAGATAATTAGAAATGCGAACCCTTAGCAATTAAGATTGGTAATCACACTTACTCGAAGTTGTAAGGTAGAAGTATCAAATCCTTGTAATGCAAATTACACAAGGTCCTTAGGATTGTTTTGAATGTTGTTTCTGGTTGGAGCTTTACTTGATCTTGATTAACTAAAGATGGGTCCATGAAACCTATTCGTTGGTAACCATTATTCTGCATGTTATGCATTTCCAGGCTATAGAAAATGAAAGACAAAGTTAATAATTAGAGTATGCATTAATTTGTTAATTAGGGTATGTATTGCACCGTCACTTACAGGCACCAGGCCATGACAAGATCGGTATTCAAGGAGTCAAGATGGTAAATTTCATAAATATCCTTGAATTGCAGCCAGACCAACTTCTCGCCTTCACCAGCAAAATCTCCCGGTTTAACAAGCATGCCAATCATCTCCAGGCCCGCCTTAGACGTCTTCATGTAGAAGTTATGCAATCTGCGCATCTGAGTAGGGAGTTTCTTCACCAACTCAGGCCTGACAAAAGATTTCCCATGCTCGTAGTGCCATCTAGGTACGAAGTTTTTGTCCCGAGGAGGTGATTCGTGGCCGATAACATATTCTAGTGGGAGCCCTGTTGCTTCTTGCATTTGAATGACATTTGCTAGTTGTTCTGTGTCCATAAGTGCAAGAGCTCGTTCAGTTGCAGTGAGGCTGGAGGTGACATAAGTCTGTACTCCCGACGTTGACGCTTCTGTTGCCTACTTCGTTGAAGGCTCTTTCGCTGACGTCGACGTTTGTGTTGCCTTCTTCGTTGAAAGGGACAACATGTGCGAGCCACTGCAAATGATTGAGAACCTGCATTGTTTGAAAATAATATTATTATACATGTGTAGTACGTAAACATCAAATTTATACAAGGAAACAATATTACTATGTTGGGACGAGATCCCTAGCTTCGATCACCAGTAGGTAAGTCAATCACACCATGGGTGAAGTGTATGCCTGGACGACGAGCATAAGGTGGCCGTTCATCACGGCGACCGCCACGGTGACCACCGTGACCAGAATAGTTTGCCATAGTTTTCCAAAACTATTACAATCTCTGCAGGAAAATAAGAGAATGGTTAAATTTATTCTATATAAAAACAAAATATATAAGACCTATTTTCTCATTTTCTAATAACTAAACAGATAAGTGCAAGAGTTCGTTCCATTGCAGTAAGGCCGGAGGCGACGTAAGTCTATACTATACCTTTTCTAATGACCCTGATCATTTAGGAAGTACAGCCTCACCTCACCATCATATACACGCACCTCGCTCTCCCACTTACAGTACATCGCCAAGCTACAGTCCTGCATCTCCTACCTGGCTACAGCCCAACATCACCGAGCCACGTATAGCCCCAGCTCGTAGGTGATGTTGGACTGTAGCTAGCTAGGATGTAAGGCTACTGGTACAGAACGTCCAACCTACTGTATATATGGAAATAAGAAAAAAAAAGAGAATGCCTAAATGTATTCTAAATAAATACAATAAATACTTAAGAAAAATAAATTAAATAGGTAGGTAGTATATTTTCATTTGGTAATGACCATTTTTTTAATAAACTAACTTCTAATAAATTAAGCTAAATGTAAAATTAAATGCATCTCTCATCTAAAAGTTAAAATCAATTATCTCTATAGCAAAAACTATAAAATTAGAGGATAAATCCCTATGTGAAACTATGCTTAAAAAATATGTGAAACTAAATACAATGTTAGCTAAATATAAAACATCTGAAAACATCATCTCTTAGCTCCTCTTACCACCTAAAAATCTAAGTCCATATTTTCTCCATTTCTAATCATAAAAACGAAATTTAATCATAACAAATGAAGGAAGGATGAAGAATCAAACCTTAGCAACACTTTGGAGGAGAGAAATCTTCACAAATTGATGACGAAAAAATTGGACATCACCTCCCTAGGAGAAGAACTAGCTAGCTCTTCACAAACTATCTCTTAAGCTCTCGGGTGAAAATGTGAGCTCGGGCAGAGGAAAAAGAAGAGAGGCAGGGATATATAGGCGCACCCTTTAGTCCCGGGTGGTATTACCACCCTGGACTAAAGATGAGACTTTAGTCTCGGGTGGTAATACCACCCGGGACAAAAACTTTAGTCCCGGGTGGTGTTACGACCCGGGACTAAAGGCTCACCCTTTAGTCTCGGGTCGCAATACCACCCGAGACTAAAGTCTGATGCCAATAATTGCGGCTCGGAGCTGTTGGACGCCAGGGCTTTAGTCCCGGGTGGTATTACCACCCGAGACTAAAGGGGGGGCAGCGCAAACAGCCTTCCGAGGCCACGTCGCCCCAAAAGCATTTGTCCCGGTTCCAAAGTTGAACCGGGACAAATGCTTCGGAACAAAGGTCGTTTTTCCACCAGTGGAGTATGCAGAGGTTATCTAGATATATGGATATATGCATACGTTATTTGGTAGTGGACTGTCAATATACCCTTCACCTATATAAAAATATGGTTTATCATTTTATTATTAGTGTTTTTGAACGAACCAAGTAAGAGAGTTGCCGATTATATTAAAAAGAAGTAACAACACCTAGTCTGGGCACAATAGTAACAACAACAAAAACAAGCCAGCTAGATTGAGACATCCACATGGCTGTGCAACTCCATTCAAACTCGACACAACAAACAACCAGTTGGATTGAGATTTCAACATGGCTGCGAACTCAATCCGACACCACACCAAACCACCACAAGCCATTAAAAACCCAACAAGTAGCCCTCATCGCAAGTGCCGTCATCCCCGACGATGTCGTTCGCCAACCAACCAGTGCCTTGCAGGACTGGCTCTGCAGTCCACTGCATGCTAACAAAGTACCACGACTCCTCCACTATATGGCACGGTCGCCTCTAGGTCATACTTACATAGTCGTCAATCTCCCAAACGTCGACACACATTAGCAGAAGTTAGAAGAGGAGCCCACAACACCACACCGAGAGAGCTACCGCCATGTAGCGCCTCTCGCCAAAAACTGTTGCAGCACCATGCACACCAAACATTGAAGCACCACGTCAGATCCTGGAACTCCGAGACGACTGAAACACGTGGGAGCCTTGCCTCATCCACCGCCACACCACCTTGAAGCAAACGAGTGCCTCGCTAGTCATGTTGTTAGACTCACTAAGGATCTGTACTTGCTTCTCCACTAATGGTTCTTTGTTCTAGTTGATTAGAGGAGTTTGATTCCCCGTTGGAGCGTACTTGGTCTTAATGAAAAATTATGGAGATCTTCACCCCATCAAGTCTAGTTTTTTTATGTTTGCTTCTCCTTCGATGATGTCATAGAACCACCGTGCCAATCCAATAGCTTCACCTTTATCGTGCCATCGATAGAATCACAACTAACACATTTGCGGACATGAAGCCTTTAGAGACACGACACCATCTCCACTTGTGCCAAGCCAGGTCAGATTGAGACTGTAAAATATGTAGCGCACGGGTCTGCTATTGAGTTTAGACCCAATCTATACCTACAACCCATCGAATGCATCTGCTCTACTCACTAACGGAAACTACGGATTTGCCGTGAGCCCTGCTTTTTGCCATGAGCTAAATGTCGGGCTCACTGCAAAAGAGCGTTTTGCCGATGGCCACGATGAAGGCTCACAACAAAAGTGGGGTTTATTTTGCCGTGAGCTTTAACGTCGGCCACAAAAAAGCTCATGACAAAATAGTTTGTTGCCGAGACACTCTGGGGAACAAACTATTTTGCCGTGAGCCTTTTTGTGGCCGACGGCAAAATACCTTCTTCCCATCTTAACATGCATTTGTAGCCAAACGACATTCAAATTAGAATTTGAATTCAAATTTTTTTCTACTCCCCACATACAACATGTGGTACTTCATGTTAAAACTTGGTATTTTTTGTATTTATTATTTATATTTAACTAATTAATTGCATTTCAAGCAATTTTTTTGGGTTCAGATTTGTACTGCAACTGATTCAAAGAATAGAAGAAAATAATTAGAAAAATTATATTCATGTAATTTATGTTATTTAGTAAAATTTGAGACCTTAGCCATAAAATCAAAATAAATTTTGATCATCTTTTCCATGAAACACGATCAAGGACCCGCGTGTGAATGATTTTAAAATCCTAAAAAACACAAATGAAGTTTGAAAATCATAAAATTTGTCAATATCTCATGATATCTGTGACAGAACCACCCAAATTAATTTCATATTATTGACTAAACCATTCAATTTGGTCATTAAGCAATAATACAGAAGTAACTTGTCGCCTCTGCCGGGTCAAGCCCGGTAAATCACTTAACAAGGATCGAACACTTGTACATCAAAACTCACTCGAAGGTCAGTCCAGAGATAGACAATTCACAAATTATTACATCGAGCTCCATAAGGTTCATTATTACAAACCAAGTCTTTTTGCATAAGGGTAAATAGTTTAGAGTTCGAAACATGGCAGAAATGAAACACTAAACGTCATAAGGGACATCATAGGAGGCCATTCATGACGTCACTAAGCACTGTCATCCTTCCACTCAACTTCCCAACCGGGTGGGAGAGAACCAGGCCACGGGAACCTATCATCATTCATATCACCTGAAAACAACAACAAAAGCAAGGCTGAGTATACTAATACTCAGCAAGACTTAACCGTCGGGTGATGGAAAATCACCAACTCTCTAGACATGCAAAGCTTTTGGCTAGTGGGTTGTTTTGCTAAAAAGCAACAAAGAGTAGGTCCTTACTTTCAAGTTTTAGCTCAAAATTCTAGTTGATTAACCATTACTAAGTAAGCAACTATTGCAAGCATAAGTTATGCAAACAATGAAGCATATATCCATATACTTCTCAAATTCATCATTAAAGAGACAAAGAGTGTATGGTTAAGCAATCTCGGATAATGGTGAGAGGTCGACGATCGATCGATTAATAACATTGAAAGGTGGACCTAAACACACGGGAGAATGCACACCCCAAAAAGAGCCAACTAGAAACCAAAAGGGGTGGGGTATGCACCAACCAGGCGGTTCCCAACTGTCCTCAGCTGAGGATCTATTTCTACAGTCTTTGGTACAAGGTGGTTTGGCTATGGCCTCTGCCGCCCAACCCCACATGCGCACCACTCTGTTGCAAGCAGAGGAGACTCTTCCCAAGATTAGTGATCGTAGATCCCTTACCAGATCAAGAAGGTACTAGGCTTACCGGTCCCATTCCCGGCAAATGTTTAGTACGTTCAAACGCTTAACCACAGACATCTACTGGACGGAGCCGATCCACATGAGCATATCATTTAAACAAAATCTTAAGATTCCAACATAAGAAACCTATAGCTCGCGAGTGACGAACATCACTTGACTTTTACTGTGTCCTTAGAGCATGGCAACTTGCGACCTACCATGCTAGTATTTGAGCATAGTAACCTAGGATCTTGCATCTAGGGTTTTAATTCAACTCCTCAAGCTTAAATGCACAAGCATTTCATAACATAATTGTAAAAGTTAGAAAACTAGGTTATGCTCCGGGGCTTGCCTTCACTAGCAAAGTCCTTCGAAACTTGATTCGAGTCTTGCTGCACCCCCACCACGTTCACTTCTCCTTCAGCTAGCTTTCCCTCGGATTCCGGCACCAACTCGTAGTTTCCATTCGGAAGTTCTACACGACATGCGTATGCATTGGCTTCATGTATTTATAATTAAGGAGTGAAAACTCAGTTCAGAAATGAAGGGTAAACGTGGGGTGTATGAGTGACCATATTCACCTAGACAAAGATATATTCAGCATACTCCTACCAAGGCAAGGGTGTGTGCGCGATTTATCTTCCTTATTTGATGGTGATTGTGTGCACATCTAAATTAATTGATTTATTTCACTTCACCAAGTAAGTGTGCTGTTTAGGGTGTGTATTGGCGAAGCATGAATTAGGTTCACCATAAAGGTGACTTCGGGTTTGCTTATTAATTAAAGGCTTATAATTGATTTATTTCAAAATTTTATTCTGGAAGATAAACAAACAATGTGACTATGAAACTTTTCCTATAGGAACATCATACCATAAGTGAGCTACTGCCAAAAATTCAGATTAAAATAAGCCACATACTTAGCATGAAAAATACAACAAGATTCAGCCATTAAAAACACAAATAAATCACACAACAAGAAATAAACATGATATGAAGCCAAAACTTTATATACAACATGATATTGATACATAAAGCTCTCACACCAAAAATTAGATCCATAAATGCAGTAGAAATATCAATTTAAATTTATTTCAAGCTAACCACCATAAATCAAAGGACTAATCTACACATGTCAAAAACATCTCGGCTATTTATCATAGGATCATAACAATGCTACAGATCTACTGCAAATAGATCTACTCCATTTGATGAACAAATATTTTTAAACAAATAAAAAACAGAGGCAATACTAATTACCAAAAATAATTCATAACGGAAGATTTACAAGAGGTCGACATGCCATTTTTCTACACAAGAACAAGCAAGACCATACAAGCATCATATCCAAAATTCACATCCTGAACATTTCTAGATTTCAATTAATTTCAAATCTAGCCAAACTGAGTAATTCAAAATCATTCAAAAACTAAGCAGTAAAACCTTATACATCTTTTCTATAAACAATAGTGCTCAGCACAAGGATTCCAGAACAGTTGAGTTTGTATTTTTCCGATTTTTATATGATTTTATCTCGATTTTACAAGTTTCATAAATTTGAAGCTAGGATTCAAGAATCTTTTTGCAGATAGCCCCCTGAGCTTTTACACAAAGGCCCTCAGAAAGATCTCAATCTTCACAGAACTACCCTTGGCGGCGCTGGCGAGTTCGCCGGTGGCGAGGTGGGGCTGGACGCAGCCGGGTGAGTGGCGGGGGACGGGTTTGTGCTCACCCTCGATCGATTGGTGGAGACGGTTTGGTCGGAGGGACTTCCGGCGATGGTCGGTGGCGAGGCGGAGGCAGAGTAGCCGCTCCGGGATCTGCTCCAGCGAGGTGGGCGGCAACGGTCGGCAACAAACGGCTCGGAGAGCTGTGGTGTGGTCGTGTGGTGATTCTCGTGTGCTTTGGAGCCAGCGGCGTCGAGCGGAGCAGCGGGCTCCACGACGACGCGGCAATGGCAAGCGGCGGAGCAGGGAACACGGCACGGCGCGGCGGGGCTTAGCCCTTCTAATACCATCACTAGAAATAGTGTGGCCCAAGAATTTCACACTATCCCGCCAGAATTCACATTTGGAGAATTTAGCATAAAGCTTGTGGTCTCTCAAACGTTGTAGAACAATGTGGAGATGTTCGGCATGTCTTCATCTTTGGAATAAATTAAGATGTCGTCGATGAAGACCACCATGAACTTATCCAGTTCGTTCATGAATACTGAATTCATGAGGTACATGAAGTAGGCAGGAGCATTAGTCAACCCGAAGGACATGACTAAAAATTCATATAGCCCATATCGTTTGGAAAAGGCAGTTTTAGGAATATCACAAGGCCGAATTTTATCTGATGATATCCGGATCTAAGATCAATCTTGGAAAAGACTCTTGCTCCTGATAGCTGATCAAGCAACACATCAATACGCGGAAGGGGGTATTTATTTTTGATAGTCACCGCATTGAGAGGCCAGTAGTCGACACATAGTCTCAAACTACCGTCTTTCTTCTTAACGAAGAGAGTAGGACATCCCCAAGGAGAAGAACTCGGGTGGATGAAACCCTTATCCAATAATTCTTGAAGTTGGGTCTGCAACTCAGCTAGTTCATTGGGTGGCATGCGGTAGGCCCTTTTTGAGATTGGTGCCCTACCAGGTTGAAGTTCGATAACGAACTCAATGTCTCGGTCCGGTGGCATACGCGGCAGATCATCAGGGAAGACATCTGGGTACTCACACACCATTGGAATTTCTTCTAATTGGGTAGCTATGGTTACAAAAGCACATGAATTCAGAGATACTTCTGGAGGGTAAGTAGAGCATTGATGCTCCTACTCTCGGGGAGTTAATTTCTATCCTTCGCTCAGAAATGTCCAAGATCACCTTGTGTAGGGTCATCCAGTCCATCCCTAGAATAATATCTATTCCATCTAGACCCAATGTTATAAGATTCGTCTGAAAAACCTTGCTACCTAACTCCAAAGGTACCCCAATGATTACAGTGTTGGAAGAAATTTTTCCTCCCGGTGTGGCGATCTTATAAACACCCCAAGTATGCTTTTGCTTTAAACCCAACTTGATTTGTGTTTGCTTGTTCATAAAACTGTGCGTAGCACCAGAATCAAACAAAATCTTAATAGGTTTGCCTTGGATAGAGAATGTACCCATCATGACTGCTGCTCCCTCAGGAATTCCCACCATTGTGAAGTTGTGGCGACCCTGCTTGACTGGCACGGTCTGCTTCTTTCCCTTGTCCTATTGTCCTGATTCGGTCCACTTCCTTGGTTCTGCTGGTTGCGCTGATTCTGCTGCTTGGGATGGGGGAACTCATTGGTATAGTGTCCCGTATCTCCACAATTGAAGCATTTGCTATCCCTAGTATTCCGGTTAGGCTGTAAAGCATTAGGCTTGTAATTCTGCTGCTGACAAGAAAAAGAACGATAGTCTCCCCGCTGCTGATTCTGGGACGGCTTAACTACCCAGCGTCCAGACTGTTGGTTCCTATTAGAACCCTAGGGAACCTTCTTCAGAAGGCAAAACTTCTGATTAGGTGCGTTGTTAGAGTTGAACGCAGCCTTCCTCTTCTTTGCATTCTATGTCCTCTTCATAGCATCTTCTTGAGAAATAGCCAAGTCCACTATCTCATGATAGGTGTTGGTCTTGATGGGGTTCAGCCTTTCATAAAGTTCAGGATCAAGACCACATCAGAAACGATCCATCTTTTTCCTATCGTCATCCACATAATATCCCCCATACTGGCAAAGATTGTTGAATTTCTGGGCATATTGATACACAGAGTTAGAACCTTGCCTTAATGCTAGTAATTCACTTATCTTCTGATCAACCATTCCCTGAGGAATGTGATGAGTCTTGAACACTGTTTTGAACTCATCCCAAGTAATGGCATGTCCAGCTGGTTGTGTCATCTTTAAATGCTCCCACCAGATCAGAGCAGGGCCACGGAGTTGTAAGGTGGCAAAGCTAGCCTTGCACTCCTCTGAGCATGGCAGAGTGAGAGCATCAAACCTGGCCTCAATGGCACGAATCCAAGCATCAGCCTCCAAGGGTTCTTCTGATTTGGCGAACATTGGTGGCTTCAGAGCCGTAAAGTGCTCATTCTTGGCCACTTGTGGCTGGTCATCACACGGATTGACGCATGGCTGCTGTTGCTGATTGTGCAAGATCTGGCACATCATATCAGCTTGAGCCAAAAGGAATGTCTCCATGGGTGTCATGAGTGGTGGCAGTGCTGGTGGGTTGCTGCCACTAGCATAACCGAACCCATGGGGAGTAGTGTGAGTTGAGCTCACCATCTGAAAAATTGTTGGAATTGAGATTAGTCACACATTCACAAGCTTGCTGATAGAATTATGCACAAGTAGAACGTGTGAAACAAATCCCTCCATTGCAGAATTTTTCAGAAGGGTCAGCCACAACACACTGAAATGAAAAATTCATATCTCTCGGCTCGATTAACGAATGATGCTCAAACTTGGTCAGAAGGAGCATAATTTCGTGCACTACAACTTTAGTATTCAACTGATCCACGAATTTTGACGTTATCATGCTTGAAATTTTCACTTTCCGATCCTCTGTCTAGGCTGTTTTTCAGCCAGCCGAAGGTTACAAAAATTTTTCATAACTCTTGGCACAAAAGTGCAATAAGGTTGAATATTTGTGAGTGTGCACAGAATAAAATTTACAACAACTTTGCTTTTCATTACATAGCCCAATTTTGTCCATAAGGAGGTTCAGATTACAGATTACTAGAATTTCTGCAGAAGGTCATGCAACACTTGGATACTACACTCGATTACAACACATGATTACAACACATGCTAGGTCCTCATTCAATATACTAGTGGTTAAGATGCATCTTCTAGCCACACAAAAGAATACTCCATCTACGTCAGCCTATCCCATTCACGGACCAAAATTAGGCCACCGTAGGAGTATACTTGCTTCACTAACTACTACCATCTAGAAGTTATCTAGGTTACCTACCAAGGAGGCGCTAGAAGCAGATGAAGCGATCTCCATCGACTCTGCCTGTGGACCTTCTTTCTCACTGTCTATCATGGACTGAGGGTCATCCGGATTATCCTTTGTTGGCGGTCGATTTCCGTCCACCAAGAGCACTTGTTACACTTTGGTTTGATCTTCGAATTATAACTAACCCGCCACTAGGCATACTAATGATGTAACAAGTTCACACTTGCATGTGGTTTTTAGAGTATGTTGTTTACGCAGGATTTAAGCGCCTAAATGAGGACTTCCGGGTAGAGTTCATCGAGCACTTCATGAGAAGATCATGAAGCCCGGCACAAGTCAAGACACGAAGTGAACATGACTCCAAATGACCCGAGAACCGAAGCAAGAAGCTGTGAAACTCTGAGTACCTAAACAGAAGATGCAGGAGTTCATACGCCAAGTACCCTTATCCAAACCACGGGGAAAATGATGTCAAGGACCCACATGAAGTTCGGCAAATATTCAAGAAAGTGTAAGAAGCGTCGTGGAGGAAGATGGGCCTAAACTGGGCCGAAAAGGGCCTGGGTCGGCCGGCCTACCCCCTTTCGGGCCCGGTACGCGACGCCCTTTGACCTAGATGCGATGCTCTTCGTCTCATTTATATCCCCTACCTCTGACGGCCGCCAGATCCATCCACCAGAATTCGGTGAAACCTAGAAGCAAGCACCGGAGGGAGACGACGACGGCCGCGAGTCCTCGAAGTTGTCTAGTAGATGGCCTAGGCCAACCCAAGCCGCCATGGCCTCCCTGCGTGGTTGTGCCATGGTGCAGTTCCGGAGCTAGTTGAGGTCATCAATGGTATGTACTCGGTGGTGATGATCCAAACGCATCTATTATTATGTGAGAAATGTTCATTGTGTTTTCTGATCTATTGGCGATTCTATGTCTCCGTTTATGCTTTTTACTTATTGTGAATGTGATTTGATCCCTAGTCTAATGCATTGGTTAGTGAGAGACATGGGTACCCATGGGTCCCCACCGGCCAAGGTCCCAGAGGTCCTTGACAGGTGGACCCGACCTTCCAAAAGGCCCGCCGACCTGCTAAGTGGGCCCAACGACCTTATCCACAACCCCGACGACTCCGGGCGACCTGATCAAGATCCCGGAAGATCCGCTGAGCTTGGCGTGCAAGCCAAGACACTAGGACATGGCGCTCCACCGCCTATAGCTCCGAGTATCATGGGATACTCCTTGTAATCCGGGAGATAAGCTTCCCGCAGTTGTAACCGACCCGGACACAGGTCCACCGACCTTGAATGGAAACCCTAGCTCGTCCTCCCGATATAAGGCGGCCTAGGGCTCCATTCGAGGGGACAACTCATCTTCAACCTCTCGCATAATCCGCCACACCTAGACGTAGGGTTTTACTCTCCGAAGGCCTGAACCAGTACAAACCCCCTTGTCTTCCTATTGTCATCACCATACTCGCCTAGTTCTGAGTTCACCACGTGGACTACCACCTACGCTCTTAGGTCCCGATCCTCCATTAGCCTGCAAACCTCTAGGGTAACCCCCTAGCGAATCTGTCCAGGTCTTACCCCCTGACAGTTGGCGCGCCAGGTAGGGGTGATCGGGAACTTGCTATGCAGCATGGTGGCCCGATCTGGTGTCGTTTTTCCGGCGAGCATGGCGGCCATCCTCACCAACCCTGTGGAGATCTGCTTTGGATCTTTCACATCAACCTCTCCTGCTCCGGCAGCCGCAACTCCTTTAGCGTCCCCGGAGCAGGTCGCCACGGCATCCGTTGCCACCCCCATTTCTGATCTAGTATCGGAGACCCGCCCGCCCAGACCCTATGACCTTGTTCAGGGGATGGAGCACGTCATCGACATGACAAAGGAGACCCTAGAGATTTGCGAACGAGCTCAGCGCTCGGCGCAGACGGCGCTACATCATGATACGTTCCCCTTCGGCCTGTAGTCTGCCCCTGGCCTCTGTCTCAGCCAGCTTTCCACGCCCTCCCAGATCCAATCTGGTCGGAGGCCATCTGGCGACCCAAGGCCTGCACCTCGTGCTCGGCGCGACCCTCTTGATGTGCCTTGCACCTATCACAAGGGTGCAAAGCACACCCTCCGCGGGTGCCGCCTGCGGAAGAAGATCGACCAAGAGCTCACCCGCCGAGCCAAATGACCTATCCAGACCCAAGACTGCGGGGAGTTCCAGAAGGTTCGTGTTCGAGTCTCCCCCAATGACTCGGACATCGTCTTTCGCCATGTGCTCGTGGTCTCCGAAAATGAGCCACCCTGTGTGGGCACGACCAACTCTGAGGAAGCAGCTCACATCCAAGGCAACACCCTGCGTGCCTAGCAACTTGCGGAAGAACAGCAGCACGCGGCCCTACCCTACGCACGGGACTTACGCCTGGAGTTCGAGGAAGCCGGGATCCCGACGTTCAACAGCCCCCAGGCCAACCTGGGCGCGGCAATCACCCGACTCCAACAAGCTCCACTGACACCCGAAGCCCAGCAGGCCATCGTGTACCTCCGGGTCGCCAACACCTTGGTGGAGGAGAAGAGCGCGGCCTCGAAGGCCACCACGTCTTCATCAACTCACCACTCGCGCAGTCGATCTCATCGACCTATGTGTAGCCATCTCTCCCCCATCTGGGAAGAGGTCGCCCAGTACAACCCCAAGCAACCAGTCCAGCAGCCTACTGCTGCCAATGTCGGTGACCTTCGCGTCAACCTCGACGCCAACAGGCGCACTCGCGACGTGCGCGGTTACGTCGACCAGCGCCACCAAGAGCGTGAGGAGCACGAACTTCGTCATCGTTTGGAGTACGATCGCGAGTACAACCAACCTGGTACCGTTCACCGCATCATGGAGCACGAGCTGCGCGACCGCCACGACATTGAGAACAAGCGATGTGCCCTCTACGACACTGAACATGGCGACCCAGGCCTTCTCCAGAGCAACCGGGATCAGCAGCCGCGCTCCCAGGTCGTCATCCCGGAGCGCAGCGTCCACTCCGCACCTAGAGAAGCTGCTCCGGCCAGAGGCACTAGCGATGACCTCACCGTTACTGCCTTCCTAGCGCTGGCTCCCCGTTTCAGGACGGTGGACTACCCTGATAACTTCAAGCCTAACATCAAGCAGTACGATGGGCGCTCGGACCCCAACATCTGGCTGTCGACCTACTACGTCGCCGTCAAGGCGGCCAGTGGTAACTTCGACCACTTGGCGGCCTACTTCCCATTGGTCATGAGCAAGGCCCCCTCACTATGGCTGAACAGCCTCGAGCCCGGCAGCATCAAGACTTGGGCTGACCTATCCCAAGCCTTCACATCCAACTTCCAGGCGACCTACGATCGCCATGGAAACGCCTTCAACCTTGGGCGGGTTGTGCAGAAGCCCAAGGAGCGGCTCCGCGACTACAACAACTGGTTCTTCGAGAACCGAAATGAGTGCGTTGGCGTCAGGGAAGATCAGATCGTCGAAAGCTACAAGAAGGGCATCAAAGATCACAAGCTCTTCGAGAAGATCCATGAGTCTGGCGCCACCACCGTCAAGGAGCTCATGAACGTCGTCAACAAGCTGATGGACACAGAAGAGGTGCTCCAGAACCAGTTCGACGCTGATGCCCCTGGCACATCTAGCACCGTAGCAGACAAGCTCCGCAAGCGACCTTCCGAGGTCCTAGCGGCTGAAGGGTGCCGAGCTTCAACCTTCAACCAGGAGGAGTTCGACCTAGTGCTCGACAGCGTTTGCAGGTTCCACGAGGAAGCCACCCACACTCTCCACGAGTGCTCCTAGTTCAAGAGGGCCTTCAGCACCTCTATGGACCCCAAGCGACCCAGGAATGACGGCAGGCGCCACGACAACCGCCCCTACAACAACAACTACCGCCGCGATGACCGGCGAGATCGACGCGATGACCACCGCGAGGAGCGATGTGACGATCGCCGCGATACCTCTCACAATGACCCACCTCCAGCACCTCCCCGCGACGAGACCAACCTGCCGCCTCCACCACCAGCAGGCAACCCCGACGGGCCTTTCCAGGCCGCAACCCGCACAATCAACATGATCGTTGGGGCATCATGTCCGGCGTTAGCGGGAGGCACTACCGCAAGGACAAGCGTGAGGTCCACCTCATCCACACTCAGCCAACTGCGCCTCTGTGTTGGTCTGAGCAGGCAATCATGTTCTCCAGAGCTGATCACTGGGTCAAAATCCCGGATCCTGGGTCCTACCCGCTCGTCGTCGAGCCTACGGTGGATGGGGCCTTGCTCTCCCAGACCCTGATCGATGGGGGGAGCGGGCTCCACATCACCTTCGTTGAGACCCTCAAGAAGATGGGCTTCGACTTCGACAAGCTCATAGAGTGCGACGAGCCTTTCTATGGCATCGTCCCCGGGAAGGTGGCCTACCCCCTGGGTCGGGTCTCCCTCCCCATCACCTTCGGTACGGAGGCAAACTTCCGCACGGAGTACCTCAGCTTCGAGGTCGCAAACTTCAAGTCCTACCACGCGATCCTTGGTCGCCCGATGCTGGCCAGATTCATGGCCATCCCGCACTACACCTACTTGGTGTTGAAGATGTCGGCTCTGAATGGGGTCCTCTCCATCCTGGGGGACCTCATCATCTCCTTCAAGTGCAACACAGAGCCCCTCGACCTCGCCGCGACCTCCGCCGCCACTGACGCCTCCGCAGTCTTGGTCGCTGAGGCAAAGGCGGTTGACCCGAGCGACCTAGCTGTCCCGGAGCAGAAGCGCACTGACATTACCCTGGACGCGGTGCCCTCCACGAAGAAGGTCTGCCTCGGCCTTGCCGACGCAGAGAAGATGGTGGTGATCGGTGACGGCCTCGACCCCAAATAGGAACTCGCACTCACCAGTTTCCTCTGGGATAACGCGAACATATTCGCATGGAGTCCATCGGATATGCTGGGTGTCCCCAGGGAGCTGGCTGAGCACTCCTTGGATGTAAGCAAGATGGTCAATCCTGTCAAGCAGAAGCTTCGCCGCTTTGTGAAAGATCGCAAGGACGTCATTAGGGTAGAAGTAATAAAGCTCCTAGCTGCCGGATTTATCCGCGAGTGTAAAAACCTGGTATGGCCCGCCAACCTGGTCCTTGTACCCAAGAAAACCGGTCAATGGAGAATGTGTATCGACTACACCGACCTCAACAGGCACTGCCCTAAGGACCCCTTCCCTCTTCCGCATATCGACCAGGTCGTGGACTCCACGGCCGGAAGCGTCCTCCTATGCTTTCTCAACTGCTACTCAGGGTATCACCAGATAGCCCTGAAGGTCTCTGACCAAGACAAAACGGCGTTCATAACACCCCATGGCATCTACTGCTACACAGCCATGACCTTTGGCCTCAAGAACGCCGGCGCGACCTATCAGAAGGCCATCCAGAAGTGCCTCGGGCCCCAGATCGGCAAAAACGTAGAAGCCTACGTCGACAACGTGGTCGTCAAGACCACCCACAAGGATAAGCTCATACCTGACCTCGCGGAAACCTT
The DNA here is from genome assembly GCA_036936925.1 of Cenchrus fungigraminus. NCBI lineage: Eukaryota > Viridiplantae > Streptophyta > Magnoliopsida > Poales > Poaceae > Cenchrus > Cenchrus fungigraminus. The sequence goes on from CM072779.1 coordinate 109,614,534, forward strand.
CGCCAACCTCCGCGTCTATCAATGGAAACTTAATCCAGAGAAGTGCGTCTTCGGTGTCCCGTCCGGCAAGCTCCTGGGCTTCATGATCAGCAACCGGGGCATCGAGGCGAACCCCACCAAGGTGGATGCCATCTTCAGGACGAAGCAAACTACAGGGAAGAAGGACGTCATGAAGCTCACTGGCATGATGGCGGCCCTAGGTCGATTCATTAGCAAAATTGGAGGGAAAGGTCTACCATTCTTCAAGCTGCTAAAAAAGGCGGACAAGTTCGTCTGGACCGAAGAGGCGGACCAAGCCCTGGAGCAACTTAAGGTCTTCCTCATGACTCCCCCGGTGATGGTGCCCTCGGTGCCTGAAGAACCTTTACTGCTCTACATCTCGGCGACCACCCTGGTGGTCAGTTCGGTTCTGGTGGCTGAGCGACCTGAAGAGGGTAGACCCTACCCTGTCCAGCGACCTATCTATTACATCAGTAAGGTCCTATCAGACAGCAGGACCAGGTACAGCCAGCCTCAGAAGATGCTCTACGCCCTACTTATCACCTCTCGCAAGCTCCGGCATTACTTACAGTCCCACAAGATCGAGGTCATCTCGGCCTTCCCCCTCGGCGAGATCCTGCGGAGCCGTGACACCACTGGACGCATCATCAAGTGGTCCATCGAGCTAGGCGAGTTCGACCTAGAGTTCTGCCCCAGGCAGGCCATCAAGTCCTAGGTCATCGCAGACTTTGTCTCGGAGTGGACAGAAATCCAACAGCCTCCACACTCGGAGCGACCTGAGCACTGGAAGATGTACTTCGATGGTTCCCTGAACCTCGAAGGGCCGGCGCAGGTGTCCTGTTCATCTCCCCCCAGGGTGACTACCTCAAGTACGTCCTGCAGATCCACTACAAGGCGTCCAATAATAGCACCGAGTACGAGGCCCTCATTCATGGGCTACGCGTCGCTGTCTCCCTCAGGATCAAGCGCCTCATCGCCAACGGCGATTCCAAGGTCGTCATTGACCAAGTCAACAAGGACTCTGACGCCAGGAAGGACACAATGGATGCCTACTATGCTGAGGTGCGCAAGCTCGAGCGTCACTTCGAAGGGCTTTGTTGCGGCCGATGTCCTCACCAAGCTCGGCTCCAAGCGAGCGCTGGTGCCAGCCGGCGTGTTTGTCCAGGACCTACGCATGCCGTCCATCAAACTACTCCCCAACTCAGAGCCACCAGATGATGAAGCGACCCCACCGGGAGGTCACGATGTCCTCATGGTCGAGGCGGAAGAGGACTGGCGCCTTGACTTCATTGCCTTCCTCCTCAAACATCGAGTCCTCGAGGACAATGTTGATGGCTGTTAAGTGCTACTTTTACACCGTCAATACCTACATAAAATAAATGTAGAAGGATCATCAACACTAGAATAGGGCTTGATACTAATGATTTCCACAAGTGTTGTTATTTCCAGCTTTTGTTGCAGGATGCACCGAATGGCGTGCCAATTGGTACAATTGAGAGCAAGTGATCCAATGCCTATTAAAGGATGTTGTCATAAACAACCTCAAATACCAATTTGGACTGTACCATTGTGACGGGCTCGTCAAGACGATCGAAATGGATATATCATTTGTATACTTCGGAGTCCGGATGAAAGAGATATGCACAAGATACAATCACACTATATTATGGACTCAGTGGGACCCACACCAGGCCACGTGGCGACGTGAGGGCACACAGGATGCCATGTGCCCATGACACTTCATCAATCCAAGAGAAGCACTTCCCGATGAATAAGACACTGCCACGTGTCAAACACAAGGATCCAAGGGCCCACAACCCGAGCAAACCGCCTCCAAACAACCCATACACAGGGAACCGTCATAAGGGCCCACATACCAGTCACCCAGAGAAAGCACAAGGCAGGACGTGGTGGGCCCAGGTCAGCTGACCCCATGGATCGGCCGACCCGAGATTTCCTCCGTTCGCCATCTGCTTCCACGTGGTGCTCCCTGATTGGATCCTTAAGCCAGCCCGGGGGTGTATGGGGTGTTCTCGCGCCGGTACCCGAGCCTATAAATAGAAGTGGAGGGGTTAGAGAATAGGACACACACTTCTTCTCCTCCTTCTCACTTTTGGCCTTAGAGCCTCTCTCTTTAGGACAGGAGAGCTCTATGTATAGGATTAGTGTTAGGAAGTGAAGTGGGAGGCTTGGGAACATGTCATATTCATGACATCTTCCTCAAGAACGATCCTCAGCAGTGCCTCTGTTCTTCATCTAGACTAAAGTGAGTATTTCGACATTTTCTATTTAGACTAAAGTCGTATGCATGCTTAGTTGCTTTGTTCTTGTGTTCTTTGTTTGTTCTTGGTTTAGAGGCTTGTGTTCTTCGAACACAACCCTTTCGATCTAGCAGACTTAGATCATAAGTTTGCCAGCTTGTCTATTAGAGTAAAGTGATGCTCCTGCATGTTTCTAGTTAGATCAAAGTGCATTCGTGATCTTGCATGAGTGATAGAGCATACCTTGAGCTAGTGCCAGTATCTCCCTCGCGGATTCGTAGTAGTAGTCAGTGGTGTAGATGTGGTGTCTGGACCATAGGTTACCCTTCGAAGACCACGTACGTTCGTAGCGTAGAGGTAGGCCACAATGGTGACGGCCTGTTGGAACCTTTGCAAACCCCCTGCGTCGCGTACCGAGTTGGGCTTGTTGCCAGCACATTGGCCTCTCCCTAAAAATTTAGGATGTGCCTGGCGCCCGAAGTGAGTTTTATACCTGGGGGACCGTAACTAGACTCTGCGCTCGGTCGAGGCAGATCCTTTCTACCTATCCTATCAATCAGTGTTGTGTCCTTGGATCATCTATACTAGAGTAGGAGATAGTGCACATCGTTCCTTGGATTCGATACCCTTGGAATACTCTCCTTCCTTGGGGAAGTGCTACAACGGTATTTCCGTGCGCTTGCGGTATACCCGGTCGCTCTTATACGTTCCCTTAGGTGTACAACTGGTGCTGACGTTAAGAAACGCCAACAAGCATTTCTGGCGCCGTTGCCGGGGAACGGTTGTTGTATCTATCTTCGGACCTAGTGGTCCTCGTATTTATCTTTTTCGTTTTCTTCTACCTTCACCCCCGTTACCCATTAGATATCCTTTTTGTTTCTTTTCTTCTACCTTTACCCCCGTTACCCATGGTGAAGCTTTCCTGTAAAAGCATCGCTATCCCTAGGGATGAACTCCCAGAGCCACCACCTTCTGTGCGACTTTTCCTCACATATGGCTTAGAGTTCCTTCCTAGAGCCATCGTTGTGGTTTCGAACATTTCCTTCTCTGGGTTACCAAGTGAGAACCCATATGCTCATCTGTGTCATTTCGAGTACTTATGTTCGTGCTTTGCCACCGTGAACATGACACAAGATACCTTCATGTGGAAGTTGTTCCCGTACTCCCATGTAGGGAAAGCGGAGCGATGGTACACATGCTCCGTAGGTAGCATGAATGATAGTTTGGTTGAGCTTAGAGATAAGTTTTGTCTTGAGTTCTACCCTCCGTCTCGTATTGCTGCTCTATGGGAACGTATCCGCCGTTTTCGGCAGCAAGAGAAGGAATCGATAGGTGACGCCTGGCGTAGATTTTCATGCGTGCTCAATTGCGGGCCTCCTTTATGGATACCTGACTCTCAGTTGCTTCGCAACTTTTATGACGGTCTCGACAAGCACTCTACTACATGTCTTGATGTCAAAGAGCCATTTCTCCATAGGGATCCGGCTAAAGGTAGGGAACTCCTAGATAGTCTTCCCACTTCCTACCAAGCTGTCGGGCACAAGCTCCACCAGGAATCCGAGCCTATCCATGAGAGCCCCTCAACATCCAAGTCCGAGTCTTCATCTTCCGAATCCCAAGACTTGTTTGTTGAGCCCTCTCCTGAACCCCGAACGCCAAAGGAAGAAGAAATTCAACCTTCAGTGTCCACTTGCAAATTCGAGGATGACCCATCTAGGAATCCTTCGGACACCTCGAATTCCTTCGATGCCCAATTAAGGGAGGAACCTCATTTTGTCCACATCGATCATTCTAGAAATCTTTTGACAGAACCTTCCCTTAGGCCTGTGGTGCCTCCTCTACCTCCTGATCCTCCTGACGAAGCATATCCTGAGGAGGCTACGAGAGAGGAATGGTCAGAAGGAGTGACACGATTTTCTGAGGCAACTTGGAATAGCTCACCTTCTCTGGTTCTCCCTTGCTCCATTAGAGGCACTGTCATAGAGGCCCATTGTAACCCCATCATGGAGGTTAACATTTTGCCATGGCACTTAGTGGAAACTCTTTTGGGTAGAGTCCCGCTAGCACCATCCGACATGCTCCTCAAGACCTGTCCGTTTGGACGTGTTCTTGAATGTCATGGGATCGCAAGTGCCGTGCCGCTTATCATAGACGGGATCGAGGCTAGCTTAGACTTTCACATCTTCGATGTCCTTGATCTCGATCTTCTCCTAGGCTCCCCTCTAGAGTTGCTCTTCGATACATCTTTAGGGAGCCTAGATGATAAGCTTGGGGGAGTCCCTTCTGCCACTGCTACTCCTTGTCCGGGACATCCCATGGGAAGGCTTTTTCCCCAGAAAAACCCGCTCGAGAAGATGACGCATACATCCCTGTTCGCATCATCTGAGCCCATTGTCATTGAGGTTGTGGAATGTTCTACCCCTCATCTGGGTGGCTCGGGATACTCTCTTCACCTTTGTGAAGGCGAATGATCGTCACCACTCTTGACCGAGTCTCAGCCTCTTCCCACTGGCCCGTATCATGTTGCTCTCGATCATGGTCGAGAGTCAACATCGAGCTTCCACGATGACTCTCTTGAGATGGAGAATTCATGGGCCATGGAACCTTTCGAGGCACTGACTCTGGAGTCCGGAGGAAAGGATTCCACACACGAGCATGGTAGTTTCACCCTTGATCCATCAAACAGACCATGCTCGCATCATGTCCCTCCAAAGTCAGACTTGCTTAGTGCACTAAGCACGCATGAGGGCTGCAACCACCTTATGGTCCTCTTTTCTAGAAAGTTCAGAAGGTTGGTTGTAGATGTATATGTCTATCATAAGCATATCAGATTTCGTGTGTGCATTGTGGCACTAACCTTGCAGCTAAAGCTTCACTGATACATCAAGGATTGATGGTGAGATGGGAATGACACCACCAATGATAGCTGCAAGATGAAGTTCTCATGGTCGAGCTTATGACCTTAAATAAACAAAGCACTCCCAGGAGATAGCCTGGATTAGCATAGGTTTTATTTCCCTTTTCGAATGAAAGCAAGAACATATTTTTTAGGGTAAGTTGTCCTTCTGGTATTTTTGGTCACTAACCTTTCATGTGGAGATTGAAAAGAAAGATGGACAGGTGATGCCTACGAACATGTGAGCCACATCAATTGCAACACCTAGATAACCTTTGGTGAGGGAACATTTAGAAAAGGAAGCTTGATCACCACACACTTGAGTTTTGTTGCCTAGCAATGCAAACTTCAAGTGTGGGGGAGGAATGAGAGCATCCTGAGTAAAGTTCCTCCTCTACCAAATCTTATCCTGGTGTGGTGATGATGTCAGCTCTTGCATCTTGCCGACTAGCTAGGTAAGTCCTGCTTTTGACATTAAACAAAGCCCTTCCAGGAGGTTCCCGAGGTTCACCGTCTTATGCTCATGCTTATGTCCCTTGTTGATGATAGCTTGATCATGCTTTCATGCTTCCTTTATCTTTTGTTTGTATGCTCTGGTTTGAATGTGTGTTTCACGAATATACATTCATAGGCTGTTTTAAATTAAGCATGGTGCTTAGGTTAAAATTGTCTTCTTCAATCAAAACAAGACATGGTGTCGAGTTTTGACTGATGAACCTTAGAGTTATATCTTAATAGATCTTGGTTGCATGTATGCTGACTAACCCACGTAGAAAATTGTCAAACTTGAATGGGTAAGTCATTGAGCTAAATTCAGAGGGGAAGGTAAATTGAGGTGTCAAGATTCATGTTGCACATCATGCAAAGGTGGTACATATGACCTCTCAAAGGTCCAAGGTAAGTATATCCCCCTTTGTGTATGAAGTGTAATCTTGGTCTAACCCTTTTGAGCAAATGACATGGTGGCAATAAAAATAAAACAAAAACAACAAAAATATATGAATTTGAATAAAGGCTCTATGGTTCTCGAACTAGTAGAGTCCCTCCTTTCTTTTCAATTGTTATTTGAAGAACAGCACCAGGTTCAACCACTAGTGTGGGGGAGTTCTCTCAAGTTCATCATCATATCCACTTGAGAACTCCCACACAGGCGCTGCACAACATCAACTACGTCTTCATGACAAGAGTAGGGTAAACTAGAGTGACCCGGCTGCCCTCTGGTCAGCCGAATCGCCGCTGGTCTTCCTTGATCTCCTACCCTTCAGAAGCGATGGTATGTGCACCCTCTATCTCACTCTATACTATCCATAAGTTTGTTTGAATTTCAATTCCTATCGTTTATATCAAACTCAGTGGTTGGTGCTATGCTTGCTCTACATGATTCCTGTGGTTGGCTTGCATATGTTTTATTCCTGACTTATCATCTTGATGCTTGTGAACAAATATCATTAGGGAACTCATGCTTATCTAAGTAGTTGATGTTTGTGATATGGTTTGATGATATGATCTTCGCTCTTTATGTTTGAGTGCTTGGGAGTTTTATTTGAAAATCATAAAAACCCTTTGCAAAGCTTCTGTTTGATATGCCACTGTCCCACTAGAGCCATATGATATAGTTGGAAACCTTCTACTCATACGCTGCTTGTCATTGCATTAAGCTTTGTCAAATTCTGTGACCCTTGTGAGAATTCTTTTCATTACTTTCATGATCAAGATTCATGTGCACACCCACTTTCCCCCTTGCTATGCTTCTACACATGAAGTTAGCATTGTACCCATCATCCATCTCATATAAATAAAGCTCCATTTGTGGTGTGACATCTCTTTCCAAAAGTATCCTTCAAAAGAGACATGGGCTATGAAAAAAAAGTAAAAGAAAAAAGAAAAAAAAGAGACACATGCTCAAAGCATGATGAAAAGAAAAAAAAGAGAGAGAAGAAAGAATAGCCCATGTCCAAAATAAAGGAGAAATAGGAGAGAGATGAGATCATGCAGAAAGGAGTTCCATATCATAGAAGGTAATAACTAGTATCCATTTCGGAGCTAGTGTCCACCTTACCATCACCTCAGCTTCCATCATATATGTATGGTAATATCTAGCACCCATTGTGGGCCTAGTATCCACCTTACCATACTCACCATATTCATACACGTGCACATCTTGATCTGATTGTATGATTTGACTTTCTCTGTGGATCCAGTCTTTGACTTTGCAATATATGTGATACAAGTATGCCTTATCCTTTATCCTGCCCTGAGCTCCACATATAGCCATCATTAGAAGTAGGGTGAAGAAAGGCAATCTAATGCCTTGGTGAGGACATATACACATTGAGCGATCTGAGAGAATCAAATGAGGAGCTAAGCAAGGTTTGTTTTGAAAATTTATCGCAAAACCCCAAGTTACTTGACATGATCAGCAGGAGTGATTTGATTCATGACCGTTCCATTCCTCAACTACCCAAGATAGCATGATAGACACTTCAGAGTTCACAAGTACAAGGTATGGTTTGGAATATCTCTTATGCTCGCTTCATACCTTTGGATATTAGGGATGAAAACGGTCGGGAACGGTCGGGAAAACCTTCTAACCGTTACTGCTCCTATAATTTATATACGAGAACGGGAGCGGGAACGGGAAACGCGAACGGGAAAACAAAATCGATATTACGGGATATCGAAAACGAAACATATCGATCGCGAATGTGACGATAACGATCAGGAATCGGTAACTCAAATCGGGAACACCAACACATACAACCACTCGAAACATTTAGCTTCACCCAATAATTCATATGCAAACAAATGAACAATATACAGGCCATCCAGCAGTACCAGTACAAGCAAAGAGTCTAGCCGAAATGTGTAGTCCATAGTTCCAGTTCCAGACTTCCAGGCAATGATCAATAGTTCAGGCGGCAACATACCAACATTGGCCAACAGATCACAACCAACAAATCCATATCAAATAATTAAACATGTCACATCGAGCAACAGTAGCCAACACTCCTCAAACCGTACAAGCTGTGGTCGGGGATGGCGGTGACCAGCCGTCGGCGGAGAGGCCTGGCCGCGCCTGGAGCGACCGGCTCAGCGAAGGGGGCTGCACCGTGCGCGCGCGGCTCGCGGCTACCTACCCGGTGCCCACCTGGTGGGTGGTGGCTGCCGGCCACGGCCAGCAGCCCAACGCGCAGCAGCAGGGGGACTGGGATGGCCGGACGGGGTTCTTCAGGGCCCGGACGGGGTTCTTCAGGGGCCGGCGGTGGGAGGACGGAGGAGACGAGAGAGGACTAAGAGGGAGGGGTGTGCAATGCGGCGGCGGCTAGGGTTGGAACTGCGGACTGGGTGGGAGGAGGCGCGGGGGTATATGCGGGCTCGACGCGTGCGCAGGGCTGGTAGCTGGGCTGGGCTGAGTGAATGCGATAGAGTTAGATTACCTCGGCCCACTAATACGGGATTCTCCTGCGGGAATTTTCCCGGCTGAAAACGGGAACCGGCGATTCGGTCGGGAAAAGGGTCCAACCGATTTCGCTCCTATTCCCACCGGTTTTTCTCAGTTTTTTTCCCAGTTTCCCGGTTTTCCTGACAAAATAGTCCGTGGTTGGTTTACATGGTTCACGGTATTGGTCGGGACGGGATTTTCCCGTCCCGTTTTCATCTCTATTGGATATCATGTCTCACCTTGATCTGACTCCCTGTACTCGGGACGAGCAAAGGTCAAGTGTGGGGTGTTGTTGACGGCTGTTAAGTGCTACTTTTACACCGTCAGTACCTGCATAAAATAAATGTAAAAGGATCAACAACACTAGAATAGGACTTGATACTAATGATTTCCACAAGTGTTGGTGTTTGCAGCTTTTGTTGCAGGATGCACCGAATGGCGTGCCAATTGGTACAATTAAGAGCAAGTGATCCAATGGCTATTAAAGGACATCATCATAAACAACCTCAAATGCCAATTTGGACTGCACCATTGCAACGGGCTCGTCGAGACAATTGAAATGGATATATCATTTGTATACTTCGGAGTCCGGATGAAAGAGATATGCACAAGATAAGATCACACTATATCATGGACTCGGTGGGACCCACACCAGGCCACGTGGCAACGTGCTGGCACACAGGATGCCATGTGCCCATGGCACTTCATCAATCCAAGAGAAGCACTTCCCGACGAATAAGACACTGCCACGTGTCCAGCACAAGGATCCAAGGGCCCACAACCCGAGCAAACCGCCTGCAAACAACCCATACACCGGGAATCGTCATAAGGGCCCACATACCAGTCACCCAGAGAAAGCACCAGGCAGGACGTGGTGGGCCCAGGTCGGCCGACCCCATGGATCGGTCGACCCGGGATTTCCTCCGTTCGCCATCTACTTCCACGTGGTGCTCCCTGATTGGATACTTAAGCCAGTCTGGGGGTGTATGGGGTGTTCTCGTGCCGGTACCCGGGCGTATAAATAGAAGTGGAGGGGTTAGAGAATAGGACACACACTTCTTCTCCTCCTTCTCACATTTGGCCTTAGAGCCTCTCTCTTTAGGAGAGGAGAGCTCTTTGCATAGGATTAGTGTTAGGAAGTGAGGTGGGAGGCTTGGGGACATGTCATGTTCTTGACATCTTCCTCAAGAACGATCCTCAGCGGTGCCTCTGTTCTTCATCTAGACTAAAGTGAGTATTTCGACATTTTCTATTTAGACTAAAGTCGTATGCATGCTTAGTTGCTTTGTTCTTGTGTTCTTCATTTGTTCTTGGTTTAGAGGCTTGTGTTCTTCGAACACAACCCTTTCGATCTAGTAGACTTAGATCATAAGTTTGCCAGCTTGTCTATTAGAGTAAAGTGAAGCTCCTGCATGTTTCTAGTTAGATCAAAGTGCATTCGTGATCTTGCATGAGTGATAGAGCATACCTTGAGCTAGTGCCAGTATCTCCCTCGCGAATTCATAGTAGTAGTCGTGGTGTAGACGTGGTGTCTAGACCATAGGTTACCCTTCGAAGACCACGTACGTTCGTAGCGTAGAGGTAGGCTGCAGTGGTGGCAACCTGTTGGACCCTTTGCAAACCCTCTGCGTCGCGTACCGAGTTGGGCTCGATGCCAGCACATTGGCCTCTCCCTAAAAAGTTAGGATGTGCCTGGCGCCCGAAGTGAGTGTTATACCTGAGAGACCGTAACTAGACTCTGCGCTCGGTCAAGGCAGATCCTTTCTACCTATCCTATCAATCAGTGTTGTGTCCTTGGATCATCAATACTAGAGTAGGAGATAGTGCACATCGTTCCTTGGATTCGATACCCTTGGAATACTCTCCTTCCTTAGAGAAGTGCTACAACGGTATTTCCGCGCACTTGCGGTATACCCGGTCACTCTTATACGTTCCCTCTAGGTGTACAACTAGTGGTGACGTTAAGAAATTCCAACAGACAAGGCCGAGCGCGAAAAGATCACAAGGCGCAGTGCCAACTACATCATCGTCGGCAACGAACTCTACCGGAGGTCCACCTCCACCAGGGTTTTGATGAAGTGCATCCTATGATCTGAGAACCTCAGGCTCCTAGATGAAATCCACGGTGGTAAGTGCGGCAACCACGCCGCCTCTGCTAACCTGGTGGGCAAGGCCTTTAGGTCCGGCTTCTACTGGCCCACGGCCATGGCTGATGCACAGGAACTTGTACGTCGCTGCAAGGGGTGCCAATTCTTCGCCAAGTAGCAGCAGGTCCCGGCTCAAGCCCTAAGGACCATCCCTCCGTCCTGGCCCTTCGCGGTATGGGGTCTCAACTCTGTGGGACCCTTCAAGACTGCCCCTAGCGGCTACAAGCACATCATCGTGGTGGTGGACAAATTCACCAAGTGGATCGAGGTTCGTCCCGTATCCAGTGTCTTGTCAAAAGAGGCGGCCAAATTCATCGAGATGATCACCCACCGCTTTGGGGTGCCCAACAGGATCGTCACCGACCTTGGCACGGCCTTCACAGGAGCTAACTTCTGGTATTTTTGCCAAGACAACCTGATCGATGTATACTACTCCTCGGTGGCGCACCCACGGTGCAACGGCCAAGTCGAGCGGGCCAACAGCATGGTCCTGCAGGCCATCAAGGACCGCATCTTCGATGGCTCATCACCTTACGCAACCAGGTGGCTCGCAGAGCTCCCTCACATCATCTGGGGTCTCAGGACCCAGGTCAGCTCGGCTATAGGGTACTCACCCTTCTTCTTGGTCTACGGGTCAGAGGACATCCTCCCCACCGACATTGCCTTCGGGGCTCCTCGCATCCAGCACTTCGATGAAGGAGAGGTGGAGCAGACGCGCAAGCTCGACCTTGACAGCGTCGAGGAACATCATGTGGCCGCACTCATGCGCCACACCTGCCACGAGCAGTAGCTACGTCGCTACCACGACTGCAACGTGCGGGAATGTTCCTTCAACGTTGGCGACCTAGTTCTGCGGTGGATCCAGAACACCAAGGAAATGCACAAACTCTCAGCACCATAGTTAAAGAGGTCATTGGACCGGGGACCTATCACCTCCAAAGGGCCGATGGCCAGGGCGTCCCAAACCCTGGAACATCGAGCATTTACGTCGCTTCTATCCTTTGGAGCCTTGTATCACAATAAAAGCTATGTACTCTTTCCTTTGTAATTCGATATATATAAATGTTCCCTTTTGGTAGTTTTCCTGTCGACCTTCTTTTATGGGTCTCTATTTACTTTCTGTTCACCCCTCCTCCTCGACACGATCGGGGGCTTGGCTTAAAACTGGACCTGATGCACTCGGGAGCTTGGTCTCAAGCCGGGACCTTCACGCTCGGGGGCTTGGCTTCGCCAACCTAAGGGTCGTTCGACCTGGGGGGTTTTAACCTTTCTTTCTACCTATGCTCCCTTACAACAGCTTTTGCGCCTTTTATAAGTATTCTTAAGTCGTGTGGTTGTTCGACCTTGGGTCCAAGACCTCCTTCCGCACGCGACTGCACGTAAGCCTCCACGTCGAGCCGTGTAGTCGGTAAGCCGTTCCTCCACTGAGTTGGGTCAGCATGGGGATAGGGGTCGGTGCAGCCTCATTACTTTTGCGTTCTTATAAAAAGCATTTAGGTCAACTAAGGGATCACAACAGTTAAATGAACATGGCCTTTTCATTTTTGCAAGGTTTATTTTACATCAAAAGGGTCCACGACCCATTGGCACTAACAGTCTGCTACATCCTAAGATACATTTCAGAGGTCTATCTTCTTCACGATCTACCTCGCGGCGGCCTGGATGTCTTCAACGCCCACCAGCGGAGCCAGGTCGATCTCCTCCCTAACCTTCTGAAGGTCGAACGTAGGCACATGGTGCCTCACCGTGGCCAGTGCCGCAGCCGCGGCGAGCTTGCCGCTATCCATCAGCAGGGTCTTCATTCGACCTTCTGCCTCTTCCAGCCGCGTGACGAGCTCTTGCGGTCCACCCTCGACCTTGGGGACATAGACGTCCACAAGGTACTCACCGGCCTCCCTGAGGTCGTCCAGCTCCTTCTGAAGATCTGCAGTCATCTCTTGATGATCAATAAGGGTTTGCATTGCCCGACCAAGGCCAATCTCCAGATCCCTGCGAACACCAAATTCATATGCAGCCTTCCGGGTATAGTAATACTCACTGGCTTCGACCTCCTTGTTCTTCTCCTTGAGGATCTTCACCTGGTCCTTGGAATCCTTGAGGTCCTTCTTCAAGGCAGACTCCCTCTTCTTGGCCTCTGCTATTCGCAAGGTCAGGAATGGCATACCACGACGTAAGTTTCCAGCATCAAGGTCAAGGCTACTCCCAGACGTACCCGTAGCGGCGATCTTCAGCTTGTCTTCCGCCACCTTCACCTTCGACTTGGCGGATTCGAGCTCCTCATTCAAGGCCGCCATCGCCTTGTCCTTCAGGGCCACCTCGTCCCTAAGTTGCTTGATTTCTTCTGCGGTTTCAATCCTGGCCTGCAACACGGCCTCACGGGCCTCAGTCAGCTCTGCTTGAAGCTTGGCGCCCTCCTTCAGCAGGCCTACCCTGCCCTGTGCCCGCTCGGCGAGAGACTGGATCAACACACCACAAAAGGTCGTGAGATCAAGTCATCGAGTGAATTGAAGACTTAGTCACAAAAGCAACTAAAAACTCACCATGAGTGTCCTCCTGATCGTCGCCGACGCCGCCTTGAATTCAGCAAGGTCCCGGCCATCGGCAAGGATGTCCTCTTCCCACGGGGTGCCGGAGTAGAGGCACCGGTGAATGTCGTCATCCCCGCCCCCTCCTTCGGCCCTCGCCTCCTCTGTCTGCGGTAGGCCCGACTCGGGTTGGTCCTCCTGTCGAAGACCTTCCCCCTGTTGAGCGTTATCAGCAGTGACCTTGGTCGCTGCTGACGATGCCACCCCCATGGTCTCAGGGACCTGGCTGGTGACATTTCCACCTGAGGTCGCCGGTGATTGGCCACCGGCGCCTTCTCGAGCTTCCGCCCAAAGGGCTCTTGGCCTGAGGCGTTCTTGCTGTTGTCCGATGCAGCAGGGGTTCCCCTGTCCAAGGTGCAGAACTTGTCAGTACGACATACTTAGAAAGCTACTAAGGGTGAGCAAGCCCAAAATCAAGTTCAACGACGTACCCGCTGTCAGGTTTCAACCGAAGCTTTAACGGCCTGGGTGGCACCTGCCTCGGTTTCTTCTGCGACCCTTGGTCGCACACACCCTCAGCACCTTGCTTTGCGTGTTGTTCGTCTATAACCCGCAGCGGGGTTTCATCTCCTCCCGCGGCCGCCGTGTCGCCCGACCCTGTGCCGACGTCATGCGACCGCGCGTCATCGTCCTCGCCAGCATCGGCGATGACCTCAACGCTAACTGTCGCCGTCTCCGACGACACAGTGGTGTCCTTCCTCTTCTTCTTTTTCTCCGCCTCAATGGTGGCGGAGATGATCTTGATGGCCTTGTGCGCCGGCATCTTCCCAGCGACCCGTCGCGAGCCACGGGTGACCGGTGCGGAACCTCCCATGGCGGGATCTTCATCTTCGCTACATCCCACCGATGAGTCGGAGAGGTAGTTGTCGACCTACTCTTGCGGCGGACCCTGAAAGTCCTCCGCCGCCCAGACCTTGAAGCTCCGCTCACCCTCGTCAGGGAGGGGAGCCGGGCTCCAGAACACACCTTCGAAACCCTGCATCAGGCGACCTTCGTCTTAGACTAGGGGAAAGCAAACTCAAGCAAAAGGAATCAAGGTCGATGAGCAATGGGCGACTTACCGCTTCGGTGGGGCGCTTCAGGGAAAACGCCTTGGGCACGTCCAGTTTCAGATCACCCTGTTGAAAAGCTCCCTCACCCGCGCCACCATCTCCTACTTGGAGACCTTGTGCTGCGCTACGCGGGTTGGGTCGGCCTGGCCCCAGTATTCGTAGGCCGGATGCACCCGATCTTGGATCGGTTGCAGGAGCCTCCGGCTGAAGCTGATCGCCACCGCGCCACCTGTCATCCCTCCTACCTTTACCGTTGCGAGGTCCTCCAGCAGCGGCTTGATGGCGTCCATCTCCCGTGACATCAACTGGTTGCTCCACTCCGGCACCAGGACCGGCGCAAGCCCCGACCTAGTCGCCAGCGCCGGCTTCGGGTTGTCGATGTAGAACCACCCTCGCCTCCAGCCCTGGGTGTTGTCTAGCAGCTCCATGTCGATGTACACTGTCTTCATGTGGCGATGCAGCATGAAGTCGACGGACCTGACAACATCCTTCTTCCCCGTCTTCTTCAACTCGAAGAAGTACCACCTCAGGTCGAAGTGTGGTGGTATCCCCAAATACGCCTCACACAGGCGGATGAAAGATGAAATGGTGGTGATGGCGTTGGGGACGAGGTGTACCAGGTCGATCCTGTAGAAGTGGAGGAGCCCGCGGAAGAAGTCGCCTGCGGGGACTCCAAATCTACGCTCCACGTGCGCGATGAAGGCGACCGTCTCTCCGGTCCCCTCGGAGGGGAAGGCTTCGTCGGCGGCTGGCCTCCAGCCCACCTGCTCCTTGGGCTTCAGCAGCCCGCGCTCCACCAGACCTTGGAGCTGTGGCTCGGTCACCGTCGAGGGCTCCCAAACACTCTCCGGGACTGGCGCAATCTCTAGGGCCATCTCTTCTTCGTCGAATCCGGTGGGTCTAGCTCTAAAAACTACCAAGGACTTCGTGCGCATGCGGTGGTGCGTGGCGCGGTGGATCTAAGCATGGCGGTGCCGGTGAATCTGCGTGGAAAGCTCTTGGCGGTAGCTCTAAAACCCTAAGGATTGCGTGGAAATGAAAGCGAGTGGGGTCCTCGACCCCTCACTCGGCCTTTTATAATTGGGCCGCACTAGTGTGGTGGGCCATGGTGTCTCAACGTCTCTAAGGGTCTGGCGACATTCCCAGCAACCCAACGGATACATCGCCCAACGGCTCTTTCGGCCTAGCGGTCACAGGCAGTAACGGCTCGTGCCGTGCGAGAATCCATGCCCATTGGCTCTCTGCTCAACGGCCTGGCGTCCATGGACTCGTTAAGCCTCACTTCAAGCCCCCCTGTTAACATTTTCTTCAAGGTCCCTTGACCTCCGACGACCTCCGGGTCCATGACATTCCCTTCACAAGGTCGACAAAGCACTACTGCTTGGTAGGTCGTCTCAGCCTACAACGGCGGGTTCACACCCCGGCTCCTAGGTCCTGCTACCTACTAGATTACCTTAGCCTTTACGGCTAGTTTGTACCAACGGCCCCGTGCTTAATGGCTCCACTACCCATTGGCGACCTCCAAGTCATGTAGCCCCTCCATGAGATCGCTAGACCTATGGTTCACAGGTTGACGACCTGCGTTGTGTCACTGCACAACGGCCGTGTCGATTCAGGTCGACACGGGTTCCTCATCTCTACTTAAGGCCTCCCGAAGGTCGGTGTGCTATTTCAGCCCCGCCGGGACCTTGGTAGCCATACCATTGCAGCCCGGGTGCCCCTACAACTATTTGAAACATGACATTCATCATGTGCAAAAATATTTACAGCTTCATAAGCTACAAGGAACTTGGCCCTTGGCCAATTACAAGATACAAAGATATTAGTGGCCCTGAATTACCTTCCAAAGTGCTTACGACTCAGTCTACACTAATAAGGTGTGTCGCAAGCTTTCTTCCAGCTTCAGGACCTACTCGACGACCTCTACAGCCACTGTAGAGGCAGCTACCGCATAGCCACCTCTACTCGAGCTCCAACAGGTTTCCTGTGGTATCCAGCTTCAAGTCTGAGCTTCCCCACAAGATTCCAAATGGAGCGAGCTTCAACACCAGCCTCGCCGAGTGGAGCGTCGTGTTCACCAGCATCATGTCAGACCTCAGAGTGTCAGGGCTGACGATGAATCTACTGCTTCATACTCCGCCTGGGTTCCTCAGCGGGACCGGGAGAAGAGGCCAATCGAGTTCTTCGAGATTCGCAAGTATTCTTCTAGCTTCAAGCATAAACTACATCAACTCTATGCTCTGGTGGGCACACATAAGTCCCTAGCATGGAAATATTACTACACAGACTAGCCATGGTTCACCTTTGAAGATTGGGTGGTTTACTTCAAGGTATGGGTGCCTACTTATACCCCCAGCACCTACCATTTGGTCTTATCCGCAAGCCAGCTTGCATGGCGTCCTCATCCTCAAGATCACTGTACCCTCGTGGGACACGAGGTCACTGTTCACCCGTGGGAAGCATTGGCGCGCTTTTCCCCTACCTGACTGCACTCCGGCACATTTTTGTCTTTTGCGAGTGATAGCGACCTGTGCTTCGCTTGGAGGCCGGCCCGTGACCGTACAGTACACCCATGACTCAGGTCTCGTCAGTTCTGACATCTGACGACTTCTGCCAGATTCTGGAGTGTTTGTCCTATTGCATTGATGTCACAAGAGCACAATGCTGTTCCTTGAGCGGAAGGCTGTAGGTTTGGCTATTTATTTCTTCTTCTTTGGAGCATCAAACCGACCATTTTGGTCGCCTTACTGCTCGGGGGCTACTACACTAGTGCGTCTTGCGACGCCCTATTTTCTAAAGGTCGCCTCGACCTAATGGAAGCCTGCTTCCACCATTTCTCCGCTCGACCTAACTTCTGTAGGCATGGCGACCTTCCCGAAGGTCGCAGCAGCTACTACGTCACACCTGACCCAGGACAGGTCGGCGGATTCTTCAAGATCTATGCCTCGTCTTCACTTCAACCTTCTGGTTCTTCGTCCCAGGAGCTCGATGATTAACTTCATGCGTGCATCGGAGGGGTTTTTCTTTTTTGGATCCCCGTGCACCATTCACGACATCGACGGTGTCGTGCCTTCACTACTCTTCGACACAACTTCGCCTCGGTCCCTACGCCTACATATCGATCGGGGGCTTGAGAGACATGGGTACCCATGGGTCCCCACCAGCCAGGGTCCCAGAGGTCCCTGACAAGTGGACCCGACCTTCCAGAAGACCCGCCGATCTGCTAAGTGGGCCCAACAACGTTATCCACATCCCCGACGACTCCGGGCGACCTGATCAAGATCCCGGAAGATCCGCTGAGCTTGGCGTGCAAGCCAAGAAACTAGGACATGGCGCGCCGCCGTATGTAGCTCCGAGTATCACGGGATACTCCTTGTAATCCGGGAGATAAGCTTCCCGCAGTTGTAACCGACCCAGACACAGGTCCACCGACCTTGAATGGAAACCCTAGCCCGTCCTCCCCATATAAGGCGGCCTAGGGCTCCATTCAAGGGGACAACTCATCTTCAACCTCTCGCATAATCCACCACAACTGGACGTAGGGTTTTACTCTGCGGAGGCCTAAACCAGTCTAAACCCCCTTGTCTTCCTGTTTTCACCGCCATACTCGCCTAGTTCCGAGTTCACCATGTGGACTAGCACCTATGCTCTTAGGTCCCGATCCTCCATTAGCCTGCAAACCTCTAGAGTAACCCCCTAGCGGATCTGTCCAGGTCTCACCTCCTGACAGTTAGGCTATTTAGCATGCTCTATGTAATCATGGCGATTAGGTTTAGCATGTCGACCCTTCATGATTCGTAGACATGTTCATGTTTGAGCGTGCCCCTAGATCCCCTGCTTCATTAACGGAGCATCGTTACAGGGTGATTGCCCCGAAAGAGCGGATGTCTTCGGGAGGTAGGCCAGAGGTAGGAGTTGAAGGATGCTAGTAGATGAGATGCTCGATTCATTGGTCGTTTGCCGGAGCTTCAACTAGAAGGCACTAGGCCTAGTTACCCCTTCGGAGGAGCTTTATCTAAGCCGATGTTCTTGGGTGTGATCGACCTATACACTTCATGAATATCTCTTTAGGTTTACCTCTTTTATGCAATCAATGCTTCATGTTAGGTTAGATTGACTAGACAAGGTAGAGAACCTTAGCGGTTTGCTTTCGATCCTTGGATTGACAAACCTTGGGGACCCTCCTTGGTGAAAAAGGCACCAAGTCACCCGTACGCTTGTGGTGAACTTCAACACGGTTTTGAACCGTCAACAAGCCCTTTTTCTGATGCTGTTGCCGGGGATCAGCAACTCGAACCCTAGGGTGATCTACCTTTCTTTTTGACTAACCCTGATTTTTATTTGCATATATGCTTGTCTTCTTGTTTGTGTCCTTGAAAGCAGGTGACAAGCTAGACATAAGACATTCGGGGAGTTTTCTACACCAGCATTCCAACAAACATGAAGATTCACTCTTTAGTGGTAGGTACTAACTTTGGTTAGTGGCCCTTCATCCGCTATCGAGCCCACACCCTACACAAGAGCAAGTGAACAAGGTAATTCAATGTGTCAATTAAAATTTTAAGACTAATATTTTGTGGAGATTTGTTTGTTCAAACAATATGTATCGGAAGCGATCATGATGCCCCCAAGACCACAAGATCAAGCTCGTCAACATCTTTGAAGTTTCTGTTCGCATCAAGTTTTGCACAGCCTCATGTGAAGAACAACAGAATATCTTTGGATATTCAGAAGCCCCACGAAGTTACGCTTCCAACAAGTCAAGAATCAAGTCAATCAGAGGTTTCTACAAGCGGATATGGCCGAGTCACCGATGGTTGCACGTTCTGAAAATTTCTGGACAGCAAGTAAAGCTGAAGTGAAACAGCCATAACTCCCTCATATAGACTCCGATTAAGATGAATGAGTACCCGTTGTAAAGGTAATTTTATAAAATTTTAAATAGAATTATATTTTGGTATATGTTCTATTATGTATACAGGGGAAAATCCATGAGGAAGAGGCAGCAGCAATACGATGAGAACAAGATGGTGAAGATGAGGACGACAACAACGAAGAGTAGCTTGGGGAATGCTTCCATTAGACCACACATGAAGAAATTCAGAGGCTGAGAACCAAACAAAGACCCATGGAGCATTAGTAAATGAAGGCACAAGTTGGCGACATCCGAAGCAAGGAGTTGTTTGGAGCAGACCACGAAGGATTACACACAAAGGACGACATCCAATGGCGCGGATGTTTTGGGCTCTCACACCAAGGATCATGGAGGTACATTTTCACAACCAAGATGTGTGGGCTCACAAGCGAAGAGGAGTGATCCTACACAAAGCAACCTTGATGACATGTGGCACAAAGAAGGAATTGAGAAAAGTCTACGCGAGCCACCTCCGATCATCAAGGATTGTTCGCTTTCAACTCCGGAGGACCACTCATGATGAAAAGCTCGAAGGCTGAGGTACACATTAAACTCTCAAGGTACTTTTGGATACAATATCTTTCTTTTGATATATTCATTTTCTTATCCAATAGTATGTTTTGATTCTATGCCTTGCACCTTTGATGATCATGATAGGCTAGAATTTCTTGAGAATGATACAGAGGCTATGATGTGCTTAATCTTTATTAATTCCTTGCTTAATGAACCTTTGCCTAATGAGAGCCTTAGTGCTGAGCAAGAAACTTATGCTACATTTAATCACAACTTGCTTGTTAATCCAATTTAAATTGTGGTTATGGTTTCACATGTTTCCTTTAGAACTTGAAAATCTTAGACTTGCTTTGTGCTTGGTCAAGCTCATGACCTTAAAAGAGCGTGTGTCGGGGCAAACCCGAGTTTCACTAACTATGCAGGTCATTAAACCTTAATCAAGAGGAGAGAAGCCATGCCCCAGAGGAATTGCAAGCTCGTGTGTCGCCTTCCCCGAATCTCGAGTACAGACGTTGCTGTTTTCATCAATTTTGAGCACCTGATCAGATATGCAGAAGAAGGAAAAAATTGAAAATCAGAAGCTCCATCAAGTGCCGATTCCAACGCCTCCAAGATTGACGAATATAAAGACCCGTACAAGGAGATATGGCAAAAACATTAGGCGTTGTGCAGTCTGAAATCAGATTTGGACAGATTGCAGTGTTGGAGTAAAACAGTCATAACTCACTCGATCGGAGTCCGTTGGGGGTCAACAAACACTTGATGGAAAGAAAATTTCATGCTCCACACATTAGAGAAGTTATTTTCTACATGATCTGGTCTGGACAGAGAGGAAAATTCATTAAAGAAGAGGCAGCAACAAAGAGCAAAGGAGAAGAAGGTGATGATGATGCAAGGAGACGATTGGGCAAGCCTCTCATCGAGTATAAATGATCATGTCAAGCATTGAGAGTAAATCAAAGCTGCATGGGCACCTTCAAATCTTGCATGAAGGACCATGGCTTCGCGACCACGAAAAGACACGTAAGAAAGTCGAGCTTTATGACTTTAAATGAAGCGCTTTGCGGGAGGCAACCTGTTTTCTTTTGTTTATATTTATATAAATATTATGACTGTCTACATTGTGGTCTTAAATTGAAATATCAAGTAACATTGTATCATTGCTCTAATAAATACCACAACACCATGTTGTATGATTTAATTGCTATAGAGGGAGCACTTTGTTCTTGATCTTGGAAAACTTGTAGACCCTTTTTTGTACCTATTAGTGTTTAGAGTCTTTTCTTTTGTGTCTTTTTAGAGAGAAATATGAAGTTGGCACCATCTTGTAATTCTAACCTTGTGGCTAGTTAATTTAGACTAACTCTTGCATTTGTTTTAGACAACCACCATATCATGTCATTTTGTTCATCCATGTCATATTGCATTGCATGTTTTGTTTTGATATAACTTTTTGTCTAACCAACCTAAGCCTTCCTATAGCCCCCACCAAAAATCGTAGCCAACAAGGGTAGGGTTGTCTTGTGGCCAAGCCCACCTCTATCCCTTGTTCAAACTAAAAACTTTGACAAGCCCTCCTATGAGAAAATCTTTCACACCTTTAGCCTTCCTAAAACCATAGGTTTATTTTTCATAAAATTACTCTTAACACCACCTTAGATAGAATTTCTATACTTGACCTCCCTCTCTAGCTGCTCTTCCATTTGTGCCAGTGCTTGTACGTGCTGTAAACGCTCATCCCTCATCTGATCCATCTCGACCTGCATCTGCTCTCGCTGCTCCTGGAGTCCCGTAATAGTCTGAAGGCCATAGTGAGCTGGTCTACTCACTGAGCCACACGGGTCACCCAGTGAGCCTCTCTAGCCTCCAGTCCAACAATGCTCAACCGTGCCTCTGCAAGGTCTCGCTCCAGCCCTGTGTAGCTAAAGGAGATGAAGCTTAGGTGGTGAGTCCGTACTCCCAACACTCCAGCAGTGTCGAGAGCAACGGTGGGCACGTCTGTGGTAGCCACACTGTGGAGAGCCTAAAGACGGTACAATGCGTTCATGCACCATGACATCTCATGCAGTACATCTAGTGGGGTCCTCTTAGTCAGCTCCGCTGCCATGGTCCCCATGCGGTTCCTCCATGCGGGATCCACAGGGTCCACGGTCGGAGTAGTCCCACCGGAGTCGACGAAACCTCGAGAGGACGCTGATCACCAAAGGTGTTCAACACTCTCAAAGCAGCAACCTCAAGTGTCTCCATCATGTGGATGCTTGACACATCCATGCTCAGGTCTTGCCACTCCGGGTGAGCAGGATGAAGTGGCACGATCACCCGAACATAGCAGCGAGGCACTCCAAGCTGCGTGGTCTCCAACGCCTCGTATGTCGGAGGAGTAGCGTACCCTGACGAGCGAAGGGTGTCCCACAAAATGCGGGCAAACCCCTCCAGGTGTAGTCCGTCGGTGCGGATCGTCCCGTCAAGAGGTACCTCCCAGAATAGCGGTCCAGCCATCTGTATCAACAAAACTCCCACCGATTAGTGTGATTTAAAAGATAACAGATTCTGTCCAGAGCATAAAAATGCATGTACTCATATTCTGGTAGGCTAAAAATTCTCAATTATCAACTACTCAGTGATGTTATTTGACCCAAAACTGGTATTCAAAGGCTGGGCTAAAAACATAAGGAAGATATCCTAACAGAGCAAAGTTCAGTTCTCTGTCTCCCAGGAAAAACAGCAAGCAGCCCTGAACTAAACTAAGCATAACTACAGATTCCCTTTCTCAAAAATTCTGAAATTTTTACAGAAGGATCTTGACAAGATTTGACACAACTTTTGTATCTAACTTTTCTCCAGAAAAATCTGTTTAAAGGGTCGAAAAATTCAGACCAATAGAGCATCCAAAACTGAGAAACAGGGACAACTACTAAGATTGGGACGATGTGAAACTGTTTTGGTGAGCTGTTTTAGGATAGGTTTTAAGAGTGATTTAATTATTTCTTAACAACCTTTATCATGATGCAAAAGCATCCTAAACATCCTCACAAGGCAAATCCATGCCCGAGAATCGTGGTTAGCGCCGGTGGCAAGGCACAAATATACGTCTCTCCCTATAATAGCTAGTCGGACAACTAACCATTCGAAACTACCGGAATGTGGTTGGTGTATCTGCAAAAGAAAGAACCTTCCGTGCCAGGACATCACAGAAGTGTCCCCAAACATTACCGTTCACTATAGAAATGGCACCCATGCGTTTAGCGCCGCATGGACAACGTCCAACCTGAGACACACCCCTTTTGAATGGAGGGTGTCCCCTTCGCATGTTCATAATGCGGAATCATGCTCACGTATGGCAAAATGTGGTGACATCACAACCCATGATATGTTTAGGTGGAATAGAACATACCATCCTTCGTATGATTTACATGTGGAAAGCGCACGTATAAAACACATGGGCATCGAACCGAGAAGATAGGATCTGTTGAATAGATTGCCCTATCGACCCTCGCATACTCGTGATGCGGCACAACACATGTATGAAACACGTGGCTTAAGAACCCAAAACCCCTCTAGAGCCTCTCGGACTAGTTCATCCTTAGCGTTCCTAACACATTTTGCAAACACTCCTTAATCTTGCAAGTTTTATTCCAAAAACATGTCATTAAGGGTGTATTAAGATCTCTGGTGTACAAGCGAGCTCTGATGCCAGCTATGACAGAACCGCTCAAATTAATTCCATATTATTGCCTAAACCATTCAATTTGGTCATTAAACAATAATACAGAAGTAACTTGTCGCCTCTGCCGGTTCAAGCCCGGTAAATCACTTAACAAGGATCGAACACTTGTACATCAAAACTCATTCGAAGGCGAGTCCAGAGATAGACAATTCACAAATTATTACATTGAGCTCCATTAGGTTCATTATTACAAACCAAGTCTTTTTGCATAGGGGTAAATAGTTCAGAGTTCAAAACACAGCGGAAATGAAATACTAAACGTCATAAGGGACATCATAGGAGGCCATCCATGACGTCACTAAGCACTGTCATCCTCCCACTCAACTTCCCAACCGGGTGGGAGAGAACCAGGCCACGGAAACCCATCATCATTCACATCACCTGAAAACAACAACAAAAGCAAGGCTGAGTATACTAATACTTAGCAAGACTTAACTGTCGGGTGATGGGAAATCACCAACTCTCTAGACATGCAAAGCTTTTGGCTAGTGGGTTGTTTTGCTAAAAAGCAAAAAAGAGTAGGTCCTTACTTTCAAGTTTTAGCTCAAAATTCTAGTTGTTTAACCATTACTAAGTAAGCAACTATTGCAAGCATAAGTTGTGCAAACAATTAAGCATACATCCATATTACTTCTCAAATCCATCATTAAAGGGACATAAAGTGTATGGTTAAGCAATCTCGGATAACGGTGAGAGGCCGACGATTGATCGATTAATAACCTTGCATGGTGGACCTAAACACACAGGAGAATGCACTTCCCAAAAACAGCCAACTAGAAACCAAAAGGGGTGGGGTATGCACGAACCAGACGGTTCCCAACCGTCCTCGGTTCGGGATCCATTTCTATAGTCTTTGGTACAAGGTGGTTTGGCTACGACCTCTACCGCCCAACCCCACACCTGCACCACTCTGTTGCAAGTAGAGGAGACTCTTCCCAAAATTAGTGGTCATAGATCCCTTACCGGATCAAGAAGGTACTAGGCTTACCGGTCCCATTCCTGGTAAATGTTAAATACGTTCAAATGCTTAACCACAGACATCTACTGGCCGGAGCTGATCCCATACTCTTACCACATGATCATATCATTTAAACAAAATCTTATGATTCCAACATAAGAAACCTATAGCTCGCGAGTGACGAACATCACTCGACTTTTACTGTGTCCTTAGAGCATGGGAACTAGTGACCTACCATGCTAGTATTTGAGCATAGGAACCTAGGATCATGCATCTAGGGTTTCAATTCAACTCCTGAAACTTAAATGCACAAGCATTGCATAACATAATTGTAAAAGTTAGAAAACTAGGTTATGCGCTGGGTCTTGCATTTACTAGCAAAGTCAGTGGGGAAGTCCTCCGAAACTTGATTCGGGTCTTGCTGCACCTCCACCACGTTCACTTCTCCTTCAGCTAGCTCTCCCTTGGATTCCGGCACCAACTTGTTGTTTCCGTCCGGAAGTTCTACATGACATGCATATGCATTAACTTCATGTATTTATAATTAAGGAGTGAAAACTCATTACAGAAATGAAGGGTAAACATGGGGTGTATGAGTGACCACATTCACCTAGACAAAGATATATTCAGCATACTTTTCCTACCAAGGCAAGGGTGTGTGTGCGGTTTATCTTCCATATTTGATGGTGATTGTGTGCACATCTAAATTAATTAATTTATTTCACTTCACCAAGTAAGGGTGCTGTTTAGGGTGTGTCTTTGCGAAGCATGAATTAGGTTCATCATAAAGGTGACTTTGGGTTTGCTTATTAATTATAGGCTTATACTTGATTTATTTCAAAATTTGATTCTGGAAGATATACAAATAATGCGACTATGAAACTTTTCATACAGGAACATCATACCATAAATGAACTACTGCAAAAATTCAGATTAAAATAAGCCACATACTTAGCATGAAAAATACAACAAGATTCAGCCATTAAAAACACAAATAAATCACACAACAAGAAATAAACATGATATGAAGCCAAAACTTCATATACAGCATGATATTGATACATAAAGCACTCGCACCAAAAATTAGATCCATAAATGCAGTAGAAATATCAATTGGAATTTATTTCAAGTTGACCACCATAAATCAAAGGACTAATCTACAAATGTCAAAAACATCTCAGCTATTTATTATAGGATTATGACAAGGCTACAGATCCACTGCAAAAAGATCTGCTCCATTTGATGAACAAATATCTCTAACCAAATAAAAAACTGAGGCAATACTAGTTACCAAAAATAATTCATAACTGAAGATTTATAAGAGATCGACATGCCATTTGTCTACACAAGAACAAGCAGGGCCATAAAAGCATCATATCCAAAGTTCACATCCTGAACAGTTCTAGATTTCAAATTATTTCAAATCTAGCCAAACTGAACAATTCAAAATCATTCAAAAAATAAGCAGCAAAACCATATACATCCTTTCTACACAAGATAGTGCTCAACACAAGGATTACAGAACAGTTGAGTTTGCATTTTTCTGATTTTTCTGTGATTTTATCTCGATTTTACAAGTTTCAGAAATTAGAAGCTAGGATTCAAGAATCTTTTTGCAGATAGCCCAATGAGCTTTTACACAAAGGCCCTCAGAAAGATCTCAATCTTCACAGAACTACCCTTGGCGGCGCTGGCGAGTTCACCGGCGGTGAGGTGGGGCCGGACTCGGCCGGGTGAGTGGCAGGGGATGGGTTTGTGCTCACCCTCGACCGATTGGTGGAGACAGTTTGGCCGGAGGGACCTCAGGCGATGGTCGGCGGCAAGACGGAGGCAGAGCAGCCGCTACGGGCTCTGCTCCGGCGGCTGGGCGGCAACGGTCGGCAAGAAATGACTCAGAGAGCTGTGGTGTGGTTGTGTGGTCGTTCTCGTGTGCTTTGGAGCCAGCAGCGTCGAGCGGAGTAGCGGGCTCCATGGCGACGTGACAATGGCAGGCGGCGGAGCAGGGAACAAGGCACGGCGCGGCGGGGCTTGGCCCTTTGATAGGCGACAGCGAGGTCGGGTGTTGGCGCCACGCGGTCCCAGTCTCCCGCACACGTAGGTGGGCGCCCCTGGCGGGCACAATCGCCGCCGAAGCGTGGCGCAAGGTGCGCGCATGGCGCGGGCGTGCATGGCACGACGTACGACCACCTGGCGCGGCCAACTGGACCAAAGCTTACTCGGGGAGGCGTACCTGGGCGCGGCGTGACTGGTGGTGTCAGCGGTGCCCAGGGGAAAACGACACGGGCTGCACGGACGCCGAAGCAGAACACAACGGCGCAGCCCGGTGCGCGGGAACGCACGCCCCGGCGTTCCGGCTCAAAACAATTCGACGTGACCCTATTTGACCGGCTCCAATAATTCAAAGTTGAATACAACTTCAAATTTGGTCAATACGAAAGATGTTGAGGATCTATCCCTCTTCAACTTTTACAAAGGTCGACCTATGGAAAACTCCACGAATTTGGAATAAAATTCGCTCAAACTTTCGGTTTTTCTCGGCAACTGTCAACTTAGGGTTTGAACTTTGACTGAGATTTTGAAAGGCTTCCACTCCGAATTTCAAATGACACCAATTGAATGAACTGTGTCCCATGCAAAACTGAGCAACTTTCATATTGGTAGATTTTAAAGTTGTTATATGAAATTTGGAGTTTAAGCAAAGCCATCAAAACAGGTCAAAAGGGTCTTTAGGAGGTGACCATGCTAGCTAGGGTTTAACTGTTGAGGACCAGGTGTGTCCGAGGACCAGTGGAGGGTCACTCCTTAGTGATAAGTGATTGACAACATTGTGTGGATTGATGCTTAGCTAAGTGTGCAGGTACAGGTTGCAGCTTGACTCGTGTCAGTGCAGGTGAAGAACAAGCGCAAAAGGCCTTAGCAGTGGAGGCCTCCGAGTGATAGAGAGGCAAGTAGGCTTGGTTCGATGGACCTGGTGGCTGATGGGGTCAAGTGCGAGCCGTGCGGTGCAAGACTGGCAGGCTGAAGTTGTTAACATGGGCCGGTGCATGGTAGCGGATGGAGTCCGAAGCCTACACGCGGGGTTTGTTGGTTTGCCCACAAAACCATTTCTTGGACGGTTTCTTAGTTTGGGCCTCAAAACCAAGCCCGGAGGCCCGAGGCGATGGAGACGGTGATCCGGGAGCTTCGAGAAGCTTTGAGGCGGGGACACGTGGAGTGATCGTGGGGCTTGCGTCGATGCTAAGCAAGGTCACACTGGAAGTGTGTCCGCTCGATGAAGACTTGACCAAAATATCCCTGAGAGGTTGTATCTTCATTTCAAGTTGTAGGGGTAGCGTGGTCATTTACCTCCCTCCGATGGACTTCGTATAAATAGCGGAGAGGTGGATGGCATCTCTCTCTCTTGGACTCTAGGGTTTCCTCCCCCGGTAGATTGCTCTGAACTGCTTCTTTTCCTCTGTATTCCTTAGGCTAGATTCTTGTATAGACTCTGACCTCTGGATGTATGGAAGCATTTGGCGTTGCGGTGATCTCCTAGTCCTTTATGATTTTCGTGTCATTTTCGGGGCTATTTTTGGGGAGTTTCGTTCTTCGCTCGATTCGGGGATTTGAGGGCGTTTTCCTTCGGATTTCTTTGAGAGGATCATGGGTGGATGCCTTGCGCATCTTTCTGTGTGATCTTGACCCCTCCAACGCCGGGAAACACCTTCGATTCGTGCGTTTTTGGTTGGTGCCCGTGTTCATGGTGGTGGTTTGTGTGATCCGTAATTCCCGATGATTTAGGGAGTTAGAGGTCAAGATTTTTGGGGCATAGCTTCCGTGTGTGACGCTTCTCATCTCCCCAAAATCTTGTCTCAAGAGCTCTAGCTGTTTGGGAGATCTGGAGATGGAAGGGTAGAGTTGACTCCCGAGCTCGAGCATTTTTCTGTTCTGTTCGCGCTTGGCGGACGATCCGCGAGGCCCGTGCGGACGGTCCGTGAGGCCCAGGCAGTGTTGGTGTTCTTCGTGTTCTTCACGAGTTCTTGAGAGCTCGAGTTTCGATCCGTTGAGTTGCTTTGGTTCGGTGGCAACAAGTTTGGCGGACAGTCCGCGAGGAAGGCCCGGACGGTCCGTGACGGTCGGCCGGTCATCAGTGAACCGTCGGACAGTCCGTTTTTCCCCGGTGCTCTACTGGAGGTTCGGTCTGCTTTTTCGGACGGTCCGCCTGGGTCCCGCGGACGGTCCGCCTGGTGCTTGCGGACGGTCCGCCCTGGACGTCGCAGATTTGGCTAAGTGCTTTGCTTCTTGTCTTGTGCATCCGCTCTTTGCTTCTAGGCTTGTCTCTTGATCTTGTGGGCTTGTTTGTGACTTGTCTAGAGCTTCTTTGGTGTGTGCGAGTACTCGGAGTGGCAATCGGGGTATAGGCTGAGTTCGACCATCGGGAAAAAATTTTATCGGCTCCCATTCACTCCCCCCCCTCTCTGGTCGCCTATTCGGTCCTTCAATTAGTATTAGAGCAGGTTACGGATCTTCTTGATTCTAACCAGTCTAAGATCCAAAGATGGGCGATTATGGCAAGGGGTCGGGTCCTCCGCACTTTGATGGCAAGAATTACCTGATGTGGGAGAGGCGCATGGTCGCGTTTTTGCGAGGGAGGGGAACTCTGATCTGGGAGGTCACTCAGAATCCTCATTATGTGATCCCAGACAGTTTTCTGCTTCCAGGATCGCGGGACATGTGTGAGGCCAACAGCAAGGCCGTTGATTACTTGTTCCGTGCTCTCTGTGCCTCGGAGTTCGAGCGAGTGTACGAAGAGAATGTGGCCGGAAAGATTTGGCTCAAGTTGAGAAAAGCTCATGTTGGCAATGCCCAAGTGCAAGCCCGTTTGTTTTCTACTTACCGGAGAGAGTACGAGAACTTCACTCATCTCCCCGGTGAGTCGTCCGATGCTATGTTTTAGCGCTTCACTAGCATAGTCAACAACATGAGGGCCAATGTGACAGTACTCCCATACACGGATCATGGTCAAGCTATCAAGCTTTTGCATGCCCTGGATAGGTCCGTGTGGAGTGCCAAGGTCGAGGCCATTGAGGAGTCGAGTGTGTAAGATACGCTGATGCTAGACGAGCTGTTCTCCAAGCTCAGGTCTTCAGAGTTTGATCATGGCTTGAGAGCCAAGAGTGAGAGCCCCACTGATCCTCATATTTTGGCTCTTGTCTCAGGATCAAGGTCTAACGCTAACTCTGGAGGTTTCTCTTTGTCTTGTCTTGTGTCCTTGCCAGATGAGGACTTTGAGGTGCCGAGCGAGGATGATCTCGCTTTGTTGAGCAAGAGATTTGGGCGGATGTATGAGAACCGCAAGAATGCAAGGCAGAGCTCGGGGATGTCCTATCAGTGCGGGAAGCACAGGCACTTCATCGCCGAATGCCCTAAAGCCATGGAGATCAAGAACGACTACAAGGGCAAGCCCAAGCACGACTATAACAAGCACTGGTCCCGGAACGACTACAAGGACAAGCACAAGGACAAGGGCGAGAGAAGGCACAAGAAGAGTGGTGGCCACAAGAAGAAGACCGCTCGAGCGATGGTGGCCGGAGCGAGTGACATCAAGTCGACATCAAGTGATGCTTCTTCCGACTCGAGTAGCGAGGAAGGGCAAGAAAGGAGCAAGGACAAGCGGCACACGGGCAAGAACTTCACCGGCCCGAGCTTCGTTGCACAAGGAGGATTTTGCGGCATGACGCACTCCAAGAAGGGTGGGAGGCACAGCTCGGATTCGAACTCCGATTCCGAAGAAGAGGTACGACAGGATCCCAACTTCTTGCTAGAGGAGAATGCTAGGCTCAATGAGCTGCTTGATAACCGTGATGATGTGCTTAGAAAGACCAACAAGGAGAAGAGGGAATTTAGGTATTTGTTGGGTGATGCTAAGGACAATATAGCTGAGCTTGAATCCTTACTTGTGGATGTTAGAAATGAGATAGGTGCTTTGAAATTTGCTCCTGTGGTGTCTGATGAAATTGACTGTGGTGACTGCTCAGTTTTTCTTGCTGATTTGACTGCTCTCAAGGAGAAACATGCCTCTACTCTTGAGGAACTAGATGTGGTTAGGATTGAGTGTGATGAATTGAAGTCTAGGCCAGCTTTGTTAGGAGCTTGTACCTCATGTCCTATTTTGCATGCTTGGCTAGATGAATCTCACACTAGAATTGTTTCTCTTGAGGCGGCATTGAAAGCTCCTCTTCCTACGTCATGTTCAACCTGTGAAATGCATGCTTTGAAAAACATGGAACTTGCACACTATGTTGACCATTTGCAGGATGAAAATAATGAGCTTAGGAAATTGATGAGTTGGTTGTCTGGGCATGAGCCACAATTGAGTTTGATGTTGGCTCAGTTCAAGAGGTTTGATGGTCAGGCGTTGGGGGCTGACAAGAGTGGTGAGAAGAGTGGCGGGAGAAGAGAAAGCTGGAGAGACTCCTACACCACCACACACCATACCCATGAACAAATATGCACCCAAGCCAAACCACCTGAGAAACAAGCTTGATACAACTCCAGACCCACCAGTGTTCCCCCAGAAAACAGAGAATTATCGGAAACTCATCAAGTTTGTGAGCAACCTGGGTAATGTCTTTGAAGGGAAGTCAGGAGAGAAAGCGGTTGAGAAGCCCACAGAAAAGCCACCGCCTAAGCCACAGTCGATCCGCTTCCATTGTGAGTATTGTGGGAGGGATGGGCATAAGGATGAGTTCTGTTTTAGGAGGAAGAGAGATGAGAGGTTTGCTAGGGAGATGGCAAACAAGGACAGGTACCACCTTGCTCGTGGTGTGCCTGAGCCTCGTAGAGGGCATCTGCCTAGGGGTGAGGTGTATGTGTGTACAGTTCCCACTCGTGGAGGTGGAGGTTTGTTTCCTCAGAGAGATAGGCGTGTGGGGTTTGGGCGTGGTGAGTTGGCTCGACGTGCTCCTTCTCGTGACCGTTATGAGTTTGGGAGGCACGATCGGAGCTTTGGGCCTCAGATGGACTACGGGCCATGTTTTCCCCCTCGTGGTGCGCATACTCCTCTAGTGAGACGTGACAGGTCTTTTTGTGGTAGGCGTGAGAGGGCCCTGCCTAGAGGTTTTGGTAGGATGGATTTTGCTAACCCTTCTTTTGAGCAAATGGCTCGACACTGGTTTGACTCTTTTGGTACTAACCCCAGTGTTGAGTCGCTTGCTCATTCTCGTTCTCGTTTTTGATTGCAGGTGGGAGGCTTGGAGGACTGTTGGTTGATCGACTCCAGTTGCTCACGACACATGACCGGAGATCGTGGGTGGTTCTCCAGCCTCACCCCGGTGAGTACGAGGGAGTACATCACTTTCGGGGACAATGCGAGAGGACGAGTGCTTGCTGAAGGTATGGTGAAGGTGAGTAGCAAAGTGACCTTAAGATGTGTGGCCCTGGTCAAGTCACTTGGTTTTAACCTGTTGTCAGTATCTCAGTTACAGGATGAAGGTTTTGAGGTTTGTTTTAAGGTTCGTGTGATTCTCGAGGTGATCTTGTCTATACGATCGTCCCCTAGGGTCAAATCTTCCGTGCCGATTTTTCCTAGTCTGTTGGTCCTCCTTGATGCTTTGTTGCTGGCGTTTCGACTGAGCTTTTGAAATGGCATAGGAGGTTGGGACACTTGAGCTTTGAGTTGCTTTCCCGCTTGAGTGGTCTTGATCTTGTCCGAGGATTGCCTAAGTTGAAATTCAAGAAGGATTTGGTTTGTGCTTCTTGTCGGCATGGAAAGATGGTTGCTGCTTCTCACGCCCCTCTGACTACGGTCATGACCGAGCGACCTTGTGAGCTATTGCACATGGATTTGGTTGGGCCAGCTCGTGTTCTCTCTGCGGGTGGGAAGTGGTATGTTCTTGTGGTTATTGATGATTTTTCGAGGTACTCTTGGGTTTTCTTTTTGGAGGATAAGAGAGAGACATTTGGCTTTGTTCGGGACTTGATCTTGAGGTTGAAGAATGAGAGACATGGTGATGCTATTCGAGCTATACGTAGTGACAATGGCACAGAGTTTAAGAACTCTCATTTTGAGGCCTTTTTCAGTGATCTTGGTCTCGATCATCAGTACTCTTCTCCATACGTTGCTTGCCACAATGGCGTTGTGGAGAGGAAGAACCGGACCCTTTGTGAGATGGCCAGGATGATGCTCGATGAGCATAGGACTCCTAGGCGTTTCTAGGCCGAGGCGGTCAATACCGCTTGCTATGTCTCAAATCACATCTTCCTTAGTGCCTTTAAGAAGAAGACCTCTTATGAGCTGATGCATGGGCGACAACCCAAGGTGAGTCACTTTAGAGCTTTTGGTTGCAAGTGTTTCATTCTGAAGAAGGGCAAGTTGGATAAGTTTCAGTCTAGATTTTCAGATGGTATCTTTCTCGGTTATGCGATTCACTCTAGAGCATATCTTGTGCTCAACCTTGACACTAACCGAATCATGGAGACTTGCGAGGTAACCTTCGACGAGACACAACCATGTAGCTCTTTTGCTCTTGAGTGTGCAGGTGACGAGGAGATTGGTGTGAGGATCTTTGAGGATGAGAAGGATGGAGATGGAGACGACGACGATGATGGTGCTGATGCTCCCGCGGCTGATCGTGTACATGCTACTTCCACTACTACGACGACGATCAAGGATGGACCATCCCCTACACCCACGACGATGGAGGCTGTTTGAGTGGAGGCTGCTGCTGAGGGGGAGATTGTGTCCAGGCGAGAGGCTCCCCGGCGTGTACAAGTTGATCACCCACCGACGACGATCATTGGTGACCTTCATGAACGCACTACATGGTCGAGGTCAAGGAATACTTCTCATTTCGCTCACTCTACTTTTGTTGCTTCTTTCGAGCCCAAAGATATTCAACACGCTTTGTCTGACAAGAATTGGGTGAATTCCATGCATGAGGAGTTGGGAAACTTTGAGAGGAACCAAGTCTGGGTGTTAGTCAATCCACCACCAAATTGCCGTCTCATAGGTACCAAGTGGGTGTGGAAGAACAAAGAGGGTGAGAATGGGATGGTTGTGAGAAACAAGTCGAGGTTGGTGGCTTAGGGGTTCAACCAGAAAGAGGGCATAGATTATGAGGAGACATTTGCTCCTGTGGCCCGTTTGGAGGCAATTAGGATCCTTCTAGCCTTTGCCATGGCTAAAGGGTTCAAGTTGTACCAAATGGATGTCAACAGTGCTTTCTTGAATGGGGTGATAGAGGAAGAAGTGTATGTGAGGTAACCCCCGGGGTTTGAGAGTGAAAAATACCCACACCGTGTATACAAACTCCAGAGAGCGCTCTATGGGTTGAAACACGCACCTAGAGCTTGGTATGGCAGGTTGAGAGGGTTTTTGCTGAGTACGGGGTTTGTGATGGACACAGTTGATAAGGCCTTGTTTCTCCTTAATCATCGGAATGACCTGTTGATTGTTCAGATATACGTGGATGACATAATCTTTGGTGGCTCTTCTCATGATCTTGTTGCTAGATTTGCAGATGACATGAGCAGGTAATTTGAGATGTCCATGATGGGCGAGCTGCAGTTTTTCTTAGGACTCCAGATCAAGCAGTGCAAGGACGGGATGTTTGTACATCAGGCGAAGTACACTAGGGACATGGTGAAGAAGTTTGGCATGAACGACTACAAGCCGGTGACTACACCGATGGTACCACTACGGCTTTGGACGCGGATGAGGATGGCGAACCCGTGGACCAGATGGAGTACCAGAGCATGATCGGCTCCCTTCTCTACTTGACGGCGACGTGGCCGGACATACAGTTCAGTGTGTGTCTGTGCGCTCGTTTTCCGGCTTCACCGAGGACTTCACATCGGCAGGCCGTCAAGCGGATTTTCAGGTACTTGAACTACACCCCTAAGTTTGGTCTTTGGTACTCTACCTCCTCGACACTCAGACTTCACGGGTACTCCGATGCTGATTTTGCTGGGTGTCGATTGGACCGCAAGTCTACCTCTAGGTGTTGTCAGTTCTGAAGGACCGATTAGGCGAACCAGAGAGGGGGGAGTGAATGGGAGACGATAAAAATTCTTCTCAAAGAAGATGGGAACTCCAACAAGACGAACACGGCTTCCAAAACACTTCTCCGACTCAACTACCCAAGTTGGTCAAGACCACGCAGCCACTGGAGTGCTTCTGGTCCTAGGAACCAACACACAACCTTCCGAGCCAAAACTCACCAACACACACAGCGGAAACTTGCACGGCTTGCTGCCTGTGCTACACCGGTCAGACCGATGGCCTGCGCCGGTCAGACCGGTGGACAGCGCCGGTAAGGCCGGTAGCTACAGCAGCCGCACAGCAAACATTCCAGGAAGCCTCAGTGACTCCTCTAGGCCCTGGAATAAAAACCACCTCCGAAACACAACCTGGAAGGAAGAAGAACCCCTCAAAAAACCTAGCAAAACAACTCCCAACACGCCAAGAACTGACCAGCAGGACCACGGGACAAAACCACACGGACAAGGCTGTTCCCCGAGACAAATCCCACCAAGGGCTAGCACCGGTCAGACCGGTCAAGAGCACCGGTCAGACCGGTCGCGCCTGGGCAGCTTGGGATGAACAGCACCCGCGAGTCAACTCCCCCAAATCCAACTCTCGATCTCCCGATTCGCTCCACGGATTCGTACAAGACTTTGGGGATAGTAGGAACACCTCATGGGCACTCCATAGCCAAGATATGGTCCACCAAAACTTGTTGAATCAAGAGGAATCGAAGGATTTCCGCCAAGAACGCCTCTAACCCTAGACCCAAGAAAACCCCAAAACCGAGCCCCTTTGCTCACGGATTTGGGAGGGGAATCAAAGAGAAAAGAACCACGAGGGGTTCATGCGTACATCCCCCACCAAATCCCAAAGAGAAAGGTCTCAAAACCACCACAAGACATTCGTCAAGAAAAGCCTCCGAAAATCACCAAAAAGGAGAAACGGGAAAGACACATCCAAGCCTTGAGGAACCACGCCGAATCATCTATACATACCAAAGAGGTTCATACAAGGTCTAGCTTGCCGCCCGATCATCCTTCCCTCTCACAAGATCTCACCATGAAGCTCTCAAGCTAGTCCTACGAAAATCCTAAAAAAAATAGGATGGAAACTAGGAAAACCAAATGAGCTAGGGTTCCAAGAGATGGCTGCCATCCTCTCACCCCTTGGGTTATATGGAGGCAACCGAAAGACTAAAATACCCTTACTATATAACTAGGGATACATGCCCCTCAAGGGCAAATTTGGAAGTCTTTGTCTTCGCACCATCAGACGGATGCCCAGCGACCGCAAACTTGCTTAGGCTCGATGCAAGCCTTGCGATCCCGACGCGTGTCCTCCGCTTCGAAGATTCCGGACTACGTCGTCGCACACCGGTCAGTCCGGTGCTCCTCACCAGTCAGACCGGTACCCACCGGTCAGACCGATCTGGAGCTGCTGCACCTCCGTCTTCGGTTCTTCGGTCTTGGCTTTGTGGATGAACCAAGGAACCCAGTGGTTTTCTGGTGAACCAACGGAAACCCCGCGAACTCGGTGTAGCCTCCGCCAATCACCACTCACGACTCGGCTCCCACGTAGTCCCTGCTCGACCTTGGTTTTGAGGCTCAACCAAGAAACCGTCCATGACTTCATCTTGCCGTTCTTGCCACCATGCGGCCCGCACTTGACCCCGCTGGCCACCGGGTCCCTCGAACCAAGCCTACTTGTCTTCTCCACACCTGGAGGCCTCACCGGCAACGACCTTTCGCGCTTGTTCTTCACCTGCACCAACACCAGTCAAGCCGCAACCTGCACCTGCAATACTTAGCCAAGAATCAGTCCACACCACGTTGTCAATCACTCATCACACCAGGAAGTGACCTTCCACCAGTCCTCGAACCACACATGGCTCTCAATCTCCCCCTTGATGAGTGCATTGACAACACACACGTTTTGGTAACCAAGAGAAAAGAAAAAGAAAAGAAACGACTAAAAGAAACTCCAACAAGCGATCGAAAGCCAAAGAAAAGGCAAAGAGCAAGATCACTTGAAGAAGACAAGTCTCGGACCCCTTAGGCAAGGGCAACGGCTCGACACATCCGAGACAAAACCATGCTCAAGCAAAGAGTACAAACCACCAATCCAAAGCTCGAAAACCACAAAGAGCTCCCCCTGCACACATGCAAGCTTCCCTTGAACCAATGCAACTCCCCCTGGACGAATGCATGCAAACCACTTGACAAAACAGAGCAGCTGCATCAGCTCAGCTCTGACCGGTCAGACCGGTCGACACCACCGGTCAGACCGGTGCTCAACATGTGAACAGGACCAACAGTCTGACCGGTCAGACCGGTGACCTCAACCGGTCAGACCGGTGACAAACAGAGCCCAGAAATGGGTCGAAACCACCTGAAAACCTTCTAGATGCATTCAGTAGGCCAAAACATGCTCAAACTTCTCCCCCTTGTTGACAATGCATGAATCAAGCAAAAAATGCAAAAAATGCAACCTAGAGCTTCTCAAATAGACAAAATTCAACATAGGATGCTACATATGTCCAAATGAGCAAGTTAGATACTCGATAGCTTCGTATGGACAAAAACTACAAGATCACCAAGTTTCACAGCCATTGGACGAAGCTAAGATAGAATTGAGTATTTTTACGAAAAATTCCCTCTCATGAGCAAAGTCCTAAACATGATCAAAACATATCAAAATGGCAAAGCCACACAAACTTCATGCTAGGACAACCATTCTAAGCATAAGACCATCATAAACACCCACAAGCACCTCATGTCATGGCAAAGCATACCGAGCCATGTGCTTACTTCTATGTATGAGACTTCTCATTGGTAAGCAACATGCAACGGTCTAGCACCCAAAACTATAAAAATAAGCACATATGACATGGGAGCACATTTTCCAAGCAATTTACATTTCATTTTCAGATTCACATTTGGTACATGAAATGTCTTTGCGACAAAAAGGAACTTATGCCCCTCCACAAGATGAAGCATGGGGGCTAAACATTCATGATGGCAAATGAGCCTTTGGCCCCATATGATCAAAATAAGCTATCCAACCACAAATTAAGCATAGCCAAGCCACAAAAACATGTCAAGATCATATAAAGGCATTTACTCACAAGAGAGCATACATATGAGATTTTTTGAAAAACATAGCCATCAACCATGGATATAAACCAAGATCATCAAGAGCTAAGCCAAACTAACCATAGCTTACCAAACTAGCTCACAAAGACATATATATCATTCTATAGTGAACAATGTATATAGGAGAAGCTTTTCCTAAACAATGCATATGATACAAAATGCATGCAACCTAAGATACAAAGATGCCTATACATCATGTTACATATGCCATGCCAAATGCAAGAAATGCACAAAGGAAAGCTATACATATGCTACAAAGGAGCTTCCACACGCCAACTCAAGAAATCAAACACACACCAAGCTCCCCTCGCAAACGAGTGAAAGTTGCTTGATCTAGGGGTTTGGTGAAAATATCGGCTAGTTGGTCATGTGTAGGTACATGGATCAAGGCTATCTTCCCTTTCTCTACATTGTCTCTCAGGAAATGATACCTCACTTCGATGTGCTTGGTTTTGGAATGGAGCACTGGGTTCTTTGCAACGCTTATGGCACTTGTGCTATCACATTGAAGTGGGACATGGGTATACTCCTCACCAAAGTCACTCATGGTGTATGTGATCCAAAGGAGCTGAGAGCAACAACTAGCTGCGGCCACATACTCTGCCTCGGTAGTGGATTGAGCAACACTCGACTGTTTGCGAGAAGACCAAGACACCAAAGAGGAACCCAAGAACTGGCAAGTCCCAGAAGTGGACATCCTATCCAACCGACACCCGGCAAAATCTGTGTCCGAAAATCCATGAAGAGCCAAAGAAGAAGACGCGGAGTACCAAAGGCCAAAGTCGGGAGTATGTCTCAAATACCTGAATATGCGCTTGACTGCTTGCCGATGAGAAGTCCTCGGAGACGCTTGAAAATGAGCGCACAGACATACCGAGAATTGGATGTCCGGCCTCGTCGCCGTCAAGTAGAGGAGTGACCCGATCATGCTCCGGTATTCCTTCTGGTCCACGTGTTCACCTTCCTCATCCACATCAAGAGCTGTAGTAGTACTCATAGGCGTCGCCATGGCCTTGGAGTCCTCCATCTTGAACTTCCTCACAATGTCCTTGGTGTACTTAGCTTGGTGCACAAATGTTCCTTCCTTTGATTGCTTGATTTGTAGCCCGAGGAAGAACTGCAACTCACCCATCATACTCATCTCAAATTCCCTGCTCATGTCTTCTGCAAACCTTGCAACAAGAGAGTTAGACGAGCCACCAAAGACAATATCATCCACGTATACCTGCACAATCAGGATATCTCTGCCCTGCCTGAGGAGAAACAAACTCTGATCGACCTTTCCCATCTCAAAGCCTCTCTCAAACAGGAACCCCCTCAACCTACCGTACCAAGCTCTAGGCGCCTGCTTCAGCCCATACAGCACCTTCCTCAACTTGTACACCCGGTGGGGGTACTTCTCACTCTCAAACCCCGGTGGTTGCCTCACATACACCTCTTCCTCCAACACACCGTTCAGGAAAGCACTCTTCACATCCATCTGGTACAACTTGAACCCTTTAGCCATAGAAAAGGCTAGAAGGATCCTGATCGCCTCCAAACAAGCTACAGGAGCGAAAGTCTCCTCGTAGTCGATCCCCTCTTTCTGACTGTACCCCTGAGCAACAAGTCTTGACTTGTTTCTCACCACTTCTCCTTTCTCTCCCTCTTTATTTTTCCACACCCATTTTGTCCCAATCGGCTTACACCCTGGGGGAGGGTCAACCAACACCCAAACTTGGTTCCTCTCAAAATTCTCCAACTCCTCATGCATCGAATTAACCCAATTATGATCAGATAGCGCGTGTCCAATATCTTTAGGCTCAAAGGTGGCAACAAAAGCAGCATGAGCGAAATGATAATTGTTCCGAACCCTCGACCGTGTAGTACGCTCATTCATGTCGCCGATGATTCTCGAAGCTAGGTGATCCACTTGCACTCGCCGGGGAGGTTCTCGCCTTGATGCTACCTCCCCCTCAACAGCAGCTTCGTCTTGATCTAGGTTTGCCGTTGTAGGTGTGGGAGAGGGCCCATTCTCGATCGTCGTCGAAGTAGTAGGTATATGTTCAGCCGCGGGCACCACACCGCCATCTTCATCATCTCCATGTTCATGCTCCTCCTCCTGAAATATCTCCTCGCCAAGTTCGTCATCACCTGCACACTCAAAAACAAGCTGACTATGTGGTTGTGTCTCGTCGAAGGTTACCTCGCAAGTCTCCACGATTTGGTTAGTTTCAAGATTGAGCACACGAAATGCTCTAGAATGAGATGCATAACCAAAGAAAATGCCATCGACAGACCTAGCCTCGAACTTGTCCAACTTCTTCCCTTTCTTCAGAATGAAGCATTTACAACCAAAGACATGGAAGTGACTCACCTTGGGCGTGCAACCGTGCATCAACTCGTAATAGGTTTTCTTCTTGTGAACCCTGAGGTAGATCCTGTTCGACACATAGCACGCAGTATTGACCGCCTCAACCCAGAACCTTCTCGGAGTCCTATGCTCGTGGAGCATCGTCCGAGCCATCTCGCACAAGGTCCTGTTTTTCCTTTCCACCACGCCATTCTGGGGAGGTGTATACGGACTCAAAAACTGGTGTTCAAGACCCAATTCATGGCAAAAGGTTTCGAAGCGAGAGTTTTTGAATTCCGAGCCATTGTCACTGCGGATCGCTCGTATGGCATCCCCGTGCCTCTCGTTTCTTAACCTCAAGACAAGATCTCGAACAAAACCAAATGTCTCCCCTTTCTCCTCAAGAAAGAACACCCACGCATACTGAGAGTAGTCGTCTACCACAACAAGAACATACCACTTCCCACCCGCAGATCGCACACGAGCTGGGCCAACAAGGTCCATATGGAGCAGCTCGCATGGACGCTCAGTCATCACATCGGTGAGAGGCGGGTGAGAAGAGGCTACCATCTTGGCATGCCTACATGGCGCACAAACCAACTCTTTCTCAAACCTCAACCGTGGCAATCCTCGGACCAAATTGAGTTTACTCAAGCAAGACAAAAGGTCAAAGCTCAAGTGACCCAACTTCCTATGCCACTTCCACAACTCACTCGAAGAACCAGCCAAAAAGCAACGCTCCACACCAGAAGACTGAGAGAAATCAGCTCGGAACACTTGACCCTCTGGAACGACCATGCAAACAAGGTCCCCTCGAGAATCTAAAATCCGAGAACCACCAGGCCGAAACAACACCTCAAAGCTCTCATCCAACAACTGGGACACGGAAAGCAAATTGAACCCCAGCGATTGAACAAGAGCAACACGCCTAAGAGTGACCTTGAATCTTACCTTGATCTCACCTTCTGATAGCACACGCCCTCGCCCATTGTCCCCAAAGGTGATGTATGTCCTGGACACCACCGGGACGAGACTTGAGAACCACCCCTTGTCTCCGGTCATATGCCTCGAGCAACCGGAGTCAATCAACCAAACGTTCCTCAAGTCTCCCACCTGAAATTCAAAAGTGAGCACGTGAGTGAACAAACGACTCAGCACTGGGGTTAGTACCAAAAGAGTAAAACCAGTGCCGAGTCATTTGCTCCAAAGTGGGGTTAGCACAAACCATATCATCACGCCTATCAAAGCTACCACCACGAACACCACCACGGTAACCACTACGAGGGAACCAACCCTCTCTAGCTGGAGAAGAACGAAAGTCACGAAAGGAAAACCGTGGACCGTTCCTCCTTTCCATCTCAAAGCTACGACTCCTCCCACCCTCGTATTGAGCACGAGGTGGAGAACGCCTAGCAAACTGACCACCTGCAAACTTTCCAGACCAACCACCAGAACCACGACCACCAGAACCAAACCGAGCATCCTCACGAGCATGAAAACCAGACCGCTGTCTGTCCAGACCTGCACCGGTCTGACCGGTGTAGCACACCGATCTGACCGGTGTAGCTCGGCCAGCAGCACCACCTGCTACCTTCCAGTCTCCCCAAGCCGGAACCGTCCTTACAATCACCTTGGCCCTGGGCATCTGCATACGAGGCTCGGGTACACCATTAGAGGGGTGGTACCTGTCCTTGTTAGTCCACTCTCTAGCCATTCTCTCCTCACGCTTCCTTTTGAAGCAAAACTCGGCCTTGTGACCATCTCTCCCACAATACCCACAATGGAACTTCATGGGCTGTGGCTTAGGCTTATGCTTGGGTTGTGGCTGCTCACTCGGCTTCTCACCCTTCTTCTCTCCTTCCTCACTTCCCTTTGGGCTCACAAACTTCAACGGTTTTTGGAAATCATTCGTTGGGTGAGGGAATATGGGTGGATCTGGAGTAGTGTCAAGTTTGTTTCTAAGATGATTAGGCTTGGGCTCAAACTTGTTCTTGTGTCTGTTTAGTGGTAGGATAGGAATCTCTCCTACTCTCTCAACTCCCTCACCACTGTTCTCTCCAAGCTTGTCAGCCCCAAGTGCCTGACCATCATAGCGTTTGAAAGCCGCTATCATGATACCAAGCTGAGGCTCCTGACCCGACAACCAGCTCATACATTTCCTCAGCTCATCATTCTCATCCTGCAAGCAATCAACATAATGCGCAAGCTCCAAATTCTTA
This sequence comes from Cenchrus fungigraminus, assembly GCA_036936925.1. Classification (NCBI taxonomy): domain Eukaryota; kingdom Viridiplantae; phylum Streptophyta; class Magnoliopsida; order Poales; family Poaceae; genus Cenchrus; species Cenchrus fungigraminus. The sequence goes on from CM072779.1 coordinate 109,656,739, forward strand.
ACCGCATGCAATTCACAAGTAGAGCAAGAAGTGGGAATAGGCTCTTTCAACTTAGCCTCAAGCGAAACAGTGTAAGCATGCATCTCATCAATCTTTCCATGCAAAACAGGGCAAGAAGTACAAGCACCTAGCAAAGCAGGTCTAGACTTAAGCTCAGCCACTTCAACTCTAAGCACATCTAGTTCATCACAAGTAGAAGCATGCTTATCCTTAAGAGCAGTAAGATCAGCTAGGTACACAGAGCAATCACAGCAATCAATCTCATCAGAAACCACAGGAGAAGCCTTAAGCGAATCAATCTCAAGCTTAGCATCTAGGTTCTGGGTTTCTAGCTCAGCCACACGATTCCTAGCATCTTCTAACGAGGCCCTAAGCTCTTTCCTCATCTTCTTGGTCTCTCTAAGCATGTGATCGCGATTATCAAGCAAGTCAACCAACTCCTCATTCTCCTTGCACAAAGAGGAGAGCTCATCACATACCTCGTCCTCGGAGTCAGAGTCCGAGTCGCTCTGGTGACTCTTCTTGCTGCCGGAGCTACGAGCCATGCCGCAGAAGCCATCTCGTGCGAAGCAACTCAGCCAGCTCAAGTTCTTGGATGACTTCTTGTACTTGCGCCGATCACCTTCATCTTCGCTGCTACTCGAGCTCGAAGAAGAGTAGGCAGAGCTGGAGTCGACGTCGCTCACTCCGACCATCGCTCGGGCCTTCCTGCCGCGACCGTCCTTCTTCCTCGACCGTCGCTCGTCCTTGTGCTTGTTCTTGTGCTTGTGATCGCGCCTTGATCGGTACTTGCCGTCCTTGCTCGATCGGTGCTTGTAGCCGTCCTTGTAGCCGTCCTTGTAGCCGTCCTTGTCCTCCGTCTTCTCCGGGCAGTCGGCGACGAAGTGTCCTCCTCGTGTTCACCCAGTTCTCGTGCAGCCTCTCGAACCATCTGGTCAGCAACGCCAGCTCGTCCTCTCCAAGCACGTCGAACTCCTCGTCTGGCAAAGACATCAAAGAAGACAGAGAGTACATCCTGGAGGATGCGTTAGCGTTAGACTTAGCTCCTTTGCCACCAACGAGAGCAAGACTATGAGAGTCAGTCAGGCTCTCGATCTTGGCTGTCATACCACGGTCCAACTCAGCCGACTTGAGCTTCGAGAACAGCTCGTTCACGGTCAAGGTGTCATACTTCTCGGACTCAAGAATAGCCTCAACCTTCCCGTCTCATACGGTACGATCCAACGAGTGCAAGAGCTTCACGGCTCTATCATGATCATCGTCTGGGAGCACGGCCACATTGGCTCTCATGTTGTTCACCACGATTGTAAAACGCTGGAAAAGGGCATCGACGGACTCACCGGGGAGATGAGTGAAGTTCTCGTACTCTCTTCGGTAAGTCGCGTACATCCGAGCCTGAACCTGAGCATTCCTAGCATGAGCATCCTTCAACTGCTCCCAAATGCTACAAGCTAAGTCCTCTGTCTGAACCTGATCGAATTCGGGCTGACACAGAGCACGAAACAAGTAGTCGACCGCCTGGTTGTTGGCGTCGAACATATCCCTTGATCCTGGAGCAAGGAAGTTCATCGGATGAACATAAGCTGTGTTCACCGTAACGTCCTAAAGGATTTGACCCTTTTCGCGGAGGAACGCTACCATCCGCCTCTGCCACATCTGGTACTTCTTCCCATCGAAGTGCGGAGGACCCGAACCTCGTTCCTGGTACGCCATATTTGGATCTTAGACTGGTAAGAGTCAATGAAGACCCAAACCGGCTCTGATACCAATTGAAGGACCGATTAGGCGAACCAGAGAGGGGGGGAGTGAATGGGAGCCGATAAAAATTCTTCTCGAAGGAGATGGGAACTCTAACAAGACGAACACGGCTTCCGAAACACTTCTCCGACTCAACTACCCAAGTTGGTCAAGACCACGCAGCCACTGGAGTGCTACTGGTCCTAGGAACCAACACATAACCTTCTGAGCCAAAACTCACCAACACACACAGCGGAAACTTGCACGGCTTGCTGCCTGTGCTACACCGGTCAGACCGATGGCCTGCGCCGGTCAGACCGGTGACACCGGTCAGACCGGTGGACAGTGCCGGTCAGGCCGGTGGCTACAGCAGCCGCACAGCAAACGTTCCAGGAAGCCTCAGTGACTCCTCTAGGCCCTGGAATAAAAACCACCTCCGAAACACAACCTGGAAGGAAGAAGAACCCCTCACAAAACCTAGCAAAACAACTTCAAACACGCCAAGAACTGACCAGCAAGACCACGGGACAAAACCACACGGACAAGGCTGTTCCCCGAGACAAATCCCACCAAGGGCTAGCACCGGTCAGACCGGTCAAGAGCACCAGTCAGACCGGTCGCGCCTGGGCAGCTCGGGATGAACAGCGCCCGCGAGTCAACTCCCCCAAATCCAACTCCCGATCTCCCAATTCGCTCCATAGATTCGCACAAGACTTTGGGGATAGTAGGAACACCTCATGGGCACTCCATAGGCAAGATATGGTCCACCAAAACTCATTGAATCAAGAGGAATCGAAGGATTTCCGCCAAGAATGCCTCTAACCCTAGACCCAAGAAAACCCCAAAATCGAGCCCCTTTGCTCATGGATTTGGTAGGGGAATCAAAGAGAAAAGAACCACGAGGGGTTCATGCATACATCCCCCACCAAATCCCAAAGAGAAAGGTCTCAAAACCGCCACAAGAAATTCGCCAAGAAAATCCTCCGAAAATCACCAAAAAGGAGAAACAGGAAAGACACATCCAAGCCTTGAGGAACCATGCTGAATCATCTACACATACCAAAGAGGTTCATACAAGGTCTAGCTTGCCGCCCGATCATCCTTCCCTCTCACAAGATCTCACCATGAAGCTCTCAAGCTAGTCCTACGAAAATCCTAAGAAAAATAGGAAGGAAAATAGGAAAACCAAATGAGCTAGGGTTCCAAGAGATGGCTGTCATCCTCTCACCCATTGGGTTATATGGAGGCAACTGAAAGACTAAAATATCCTTACTAGCTAACTAGGGATACATGCCCCTCAAGGGCAATTTTGGAAGTCTTTGTCTTCGCACCATCGGACAGATGCCCAGCGACCGCAAACTTGCTTAGCCTCGACGCAAGCCTTGCGATCCCGACGCGTGTCCTCCGCTTTGAAGATTCCAGACTACGTCGTCGCACATCGGTCAGTCCGGTGCTCCTCACCGGTCAGACCGGTACCCACCGGTCAGATCGGTCAGACCCACCGGTCAGACCGGTCTGGAGCTGCTGCACCTCCGTCTTCGGTTCTTCGGTCTTGGCTTTGTGGATCAACCAAGGAACCCGGTGGTTTTCTGGTGAACCACCGGAAACCCCGCGAACTTGGTGTAGCCTCCGCCAATCACCACTCATGACTCGGCTCCCACGTAGTCCCAACTCGACCTTGGTTTTGACGCTCAACCAAGAAACCGTCCTTGACTTCATCTTGCCGTTCTTGCCACCATGCGGCCCGCACTTGACCCCGCTGGCCACCGGGTCCCTCGAACCAAGCCTACTTGTCTTCTCCACACCTGGAGTCCTCACCGGTAACGACCTTTCGCGCTTGTTCTTCACCTGCACCAACACCAGTCAAGCCGCAACCTGCACCTGCAATACTTAGCCAAGAATCAGTCCACGCCACATTGTCAATCACTCGTCACACCAGGAAGCGACCATCCACCAGTCCTCGAACCACACATGGCTCTCAAGTTCCTTGGTTCTTCTTTGGTCTCTTGGTCTTCTCGCAAGCAATCCAGTGTAGCCCAGTCCACTACAGAAGCCGAGTATGTAGCTGCTGCTAGTTGTTGTTCCCAGCTGCTTTGGATGACTTACACCATGAGTGATTTTGGTGAGGAGTGCTCCCAGGTTCCACTTTTTTGTGACAGCACCAGTGCCATAAGTGTAGCTAAAAATCCTGTCCTCCACTCCAAAGCGAAACACATAGAAGTGAGGTACCACTTTCTGAAGGACAATGTTGAGAAGGGAAACATATCTTTGTCCTATGTCCCTACCCAAGATCAGCTAGCTGACATTTTCACCAAACCACTTGACCAAGTCACTTTCACTCGCTTGCGGGGTGAACTTGGGGTGTGCTTTCCTTTCTAGCTGGGTCTTGGAGCTTCTCATGTATATATGTGTCATATGTTCATTTTATTGCATTCCATGCATACTTTTTACTTTCTGTACAAAACCTGGTAGGATAGGCATCTTTGGATCACTTGTGCAAGGAAAAGCTTCTCTTATATACTTCGATCACTGATGTGCTATGTAAGAGATATGTGCATGTTTGGTAAATTGTGGATGTGAATGCTATGCTCTTGATGGTTTTGCCATATATTTGTGTTGAGATAGCTTTCTTTTTATGAAAATGCAAAATTGATGTCTCTCATGAGTAGATGCTTGTCTATGCTCAATTTGTGCTTAAATGCCTATATCATGCTTAGTTTGTGCTTGAGAATCATGTTCTCTTTGCTTGGGGTCAAAGACCTTGTGTCATTGTAAATGTTTAGCCCTTTTTCTTGCTTGGGGAGGAGCATAAGCTTCTTTTTGCCGCAGAGGCACCTCATGTACCATGTTTAAACTTCAAAATGAAATTGGTGTGTGAATTGCCTTATGCTTGAAAAATGAGCTCCTAATCATGTTTTTATGGTTTTGATATTCATATCTTGGGTGCTAAACCATAGCATGTTGTCTACCATGAGAAGTCTCATTTTAAGAAGTAGACACATGGCTCGGTGGCTATAACATGACTTGAGTAGCTTGTGAGTGTTTATAATGATTTTGTAATGAGAATTTGTGATCTTGCATAAACTTTGGATGATCTAGTGTATTTGTGCTCAAATGGCTATGGATAGGATCTTGCTCATGAGATGAATGTTTCTTTGTGAAAATTGCTTAAAATTTCTTTTAGCCATGTCACATGCTTATATGTCTCTACCTTCTTGATGGCAATGTGCTAACTACACCATGTCTACTTTGCTTGCTCTATGTCTCATGTGTAGCATTTTGTTGTGCTCCTTGTATATTTGAGAAGCTTGGTAGATTGTATATATGCTTTGACATGCATTTGTCATGAAAGCAAAGGGAAGAGTTTCATATTCCTTGATTCATGCATTGTCAACAAGGGGGAGAATGTGTATGTTAAGGGGAGATTTTTCATGCATTGGGAGTTTTTGTGGAATTTTGGTATGCATTTGTGAGATGTTGCATGTGAGGAGAAAAATTGAGAAGAGGTTGCATTTGCTCAGGGGGAGTTTGCATAAGTACAGGGGGAGCTCCTTTGTTTTTCTTGAGTTGTGTGCTTTGAGGTGTGCTCCTAGTGAGTTTTGTTTTGTCTCAGCTGTGTCGAGCCGTTGCCCTTGTCTTAGGGGGCCGATACTTGGTTTGGCGAGTGATCTTGTTTTCGCTTGTTCTTTGGCTTTGGATCACTTGCTTGGAGGTTTGTGTTCGTGGTTGTTTTCTTTTCTTTTTCTTTATGATGGTTACTATGGGTGTTGTCAATACACTCATCAAGGGGGGGATTGAGGACCAGGTGTGTCTGAGGACCAGTGGAGGGTCGCTCCTTAGTGATGAGTGATTGACAACGTTGTGTGGACTGATGCTTGGCTAAGTGTGCAGGTACAGGTTGCGGCTTGACTCGTGTCGGTGCAGGTGAAGAACAAGCACGAAAGGCCTTAGCCGTGGAGGCCTCCGGGTGATGGAGAGGCAAGTAGGCTTGGTTTGATGGACTCGGTGGTCGATGGGGTCAAGTGCGAGCCGTGTGGCGCAAGACTGGCGGGCTGAAGCTGTTAACATGGGCCGGTGCAAGGTAGCGGATGGACGGTTTGTTGGTTTGCCTGAACGCGGGGTTTGTTGGTTTGCCCACAAAACCATCGGTGGATGGTTTATTGGTTTGGGCCTCAAAACCAAGCCCGGAGGCCCGAGGCGACGGAGACGGTGATCCGGGAGCTTCGGGAAGCTGCGAGGTGGGGTTCACATGGCGTGATCGTGGGGCTTGCGTCGGTGCTAAGCAAGGCCGCGGTGGAAGTGTGTCCGCTCCATGAAGACTTCCCTCCGATGGACTTCGTATAAATAGCGGAGAGGTGGATGGCATCTCTCTCTTGGACTCTAGGGTTTCCTCCCTCGGTAGATTGCTCTGAACTGCTTCTTTTCCTCTGTATTCCTTAGGCTAGATTCTTGTATAGACTCTGACCCCTGGATATATGGAAGCATTTGGCATTACTGTGATCTCCTAGTCCTCTATGATTTTTGTGTCATTTTCGGGTCTATTTTTGGGGAGTTTTGTTCTTTGCTCGATTTGGGGATTTGAGGGCGTTTTCCTTCGGATTTCTTTGAGGGGATCATGGGCGGATGCCTTGCACATCTTTGTGTGTGATCTTGACCCCTCAAACGCCGGGAAACATCTTCGATTCGTGCGTTTTTGGTTGGTGCCCGAGTTCATGGTGGTGGTTTGTGTGATCCGCGATTCCCGGTGATTTAGGGAGTTAGAGGTCGAGATTTTTGGGGCATAGCTTCCTTGTGTGACGCTTCTCATCTCCCCAGAATCTTGTCTCAAGAGCTCTAGCCGTTTGGGAGATCCGGTGATGGAAAGGTTGAGTTGACTCCCGAGCTCGAGCATTTTTCTGTTCTGTTCGCGCTTGGCGGACGGTCCGCGAGGCCCGTGCAGACGGTCCGCGAGGCCCAGGTAGTGTTGGTGTTCTTCGTGTTCTTCGCGAGTTCTTGAGTGCTCGAGTTTCAATCTGTTGAGTTGCTTTGGTTCGGTGGCAACAAGTTTGGCGGACAGTCCGCGAGGAAGGCCCGGACGGTCTGTGACGGTCGGACGGTCCGTAGTGAACCGTCGGACAGTCCGTTTTTCCCCGTTGCGCTACTGGAGGTTCGGTCTGCTTTTTCGGACGGTCCGCCCTGTGCTTGCGGACGGTCCGCCTGGTGCTTGCGGACGGTCCGCCCTAGACTTCGCAGAGTTGGCTAAGTGCTTTGCTTCTTGTCTTGTGCTTCCGCTCTTTGCTTCTAGGCTTGTCTCTTGATCTTGTGGGCTTGTTTGTGACTTGTCTAGAGCTTCTTTGGTGTGTGCGAGTACTCGGAGTGGCAATCGGGGTATAGGCTGAGTTCGACCTTCGGCAAGAATTTTTATCGGCTCCCATTCACTCCCCCCCCCCTCTCTGGTCGCCTATTTGGTCCTTCAACTCTCTTTTACAAGCCAAATCTCAAAAAGTGCTAATGGACAAAGTTGTGTCCCATAAAATTCTTGACAACTTTTATTTTGGCATAATTTGAAGTGTTTAGGGAAAATTTGGAGAACGTTCTAGAACATCAAAGAAAGGTATTGGGACTTAAGGGTTTGACCTTGGTTTTTGAGAGGTTTGACTCATGGGTAGGGGTTTGACCAAGTCAACAATGTTAACAACTATGTTTAGCCTTACTAATGATGGTGATCACTGTTACACAAACATCGGGGATGTTACAATATCATATACGGTGGCTGCGGTAAAAATATGAGTGAGTTTTGCACATTTTATCATATACGATGCTTACAAACTGAAACGTCTGCGTAGAAGTTTCATAGAGTTATGAAGTAAGCGGTTAGGTTTGTAACCAAAGTGACGTTCAAATTGGAATTTACAATCAAAACTTTTTCTGCTCCACAAACAACATGTGTTACTCCATGTGAAAATTTGGTACATTTTTGAATTTGTTTGCTATATTTAATTAATTAAATACATTTGACACAAATTTTGAAAAATAAAACCCCTGTCGTGGGCCATAAAATGGGCTCACAGCAAAGTCGAGCCAGGCCAACCACACCAGGCCCACGAGGCCCATCCGACCACACCTCACTCCCTTCGGTATATAATCCCGCCTCCCCTCCTACCTCCCTTTCCCAACCCTAATCTTGCTGCCCCCACCCTTCCCTCCGGCACCACCGCCTCGGTCACCATCCCCAGCGTCATGACCTCCTCCCCTAGCTCCTCTCCCCACTGCTCCACCTCTCCTCTCCCTCTGTGCCCACAAATCCGTCGCCGACGGCTCCACCTCTCCTCTCCCTCAGATCCGGTGGTGCATGGAGCGGCGGCGGTGGCGCATGGAGCAACTGTACCACGACAAGGATAGTGGCCAGGCTTGTCCGTCCCTCCTCTATCTCCCCTCCCCTCACCCCTCCGTGCGCCCCTCACCACCAGTGAGGAGCATCGGTGGGTGAGGTGCGGCGGCAACACAATGAGGTGCGACGGCTAGTGCGAGCAGATCTGGCGCGAGGAGAGCTGGCGAGGAGATCTTGCAGCGGCGACCAGCAAGACGGCGGACGCACAAGATCTACAGCAAGCTTCTTTCCTGGCCTGAGATCTACGGCGAGCTCCTTCCTGTGCGGCGCTCCTCTTCCCGGCGCGAGATCTGCGGCGTAGCGGCTTCCTCGTCCTCCCGTGGTCGAGTGGCATGGCAGCATCGCGACCTCTTCCTCCAGGCGCGGTGGCCTCGACCCCAGGCGCTACGGCGGTGTGGTGACACTACAAGGTTTTGTAACAAATGCAACACTGAAAAAGTGTAGCAAAAGACACAAAAATGGTAGCAATAGTACTTTTGCTACCTTTTTTGGTTAAATGTCGTTGCACTTGTAATGGTAGCAATAGCATAATGCAACGGGTTACGTTTTAGTTGCGACACACAACCCCTCTATTGCAACACTTTTGATGCTTTTGTAACAAAAGCAAATGCAACCACTATGGGTGTGGCAATAGTATCAATTGCAACGAACTAGGTGTTGCTAGCGATACGTATTGCGACACGCTGGTCGTGTAGCAACACAATGCAATCGCGATGCAACACAGGTGTTGCAATCGTGGTTATTGCTACGTGGAGAAAGCATTGCAATAGAGGTTCTCTATTGCCACGTTACCTAAGTGGTTGCTATAGGTGGCTTAGGTTATTGCAACGTCTCTTTAGGTTGGTTGCTATAGAGAGGTCCTCTATTGCCACGCGTATGAGTGGTTTCTATAGATGGCATAGGCTGTTGCTACGTTCCTTAGGTTGGTTGCTATAGATAGGTCATCTATTGCCACGTTACTAACTGGTTGCTATAGGTAGATTCCTCTATTGCTACCGTCATCTTTTTTGTAGTTACAAGAGATAGTTTCTCTTTTTTGTTTGGTAGCTTAAATCAATAATCACAAAATAATAAATACATAATGAATGAAGCATCGACATCCATTAAAATGAAATATAATTTGTTCGTACAAATCTTTAATGAAACACACGCAATGTCAAACTAAACCTAGACACAACCATTGGTATAACACATAACGTATCCAGCGCACAGTTTGAACTCATTCGAATTATATGACCCATGTCTACTGCAGCAGCAAAGGTTGCCTTCATGTTCACCATCGTCCACCATTAGCATGCTCCTCCTCAAACTCAAGCTTCCTCCTGAAAAAATCATTGACATGCTTTAGTAAAACTATAACTGTAATATAATATTTTGGCAAACAACATTATTTCAAATTCAAATCTATTCAGAGGACATGCAAAATCTAAAAGCAATCATCTAAAATCTATATCTCCTAAACCATTGGCACTTGTTTATTCCACTCAGAGTAAGGGGTCTGTAGACTACATCTTATAAGTAGGCTTAGAAAATCCAAGTGTTATAAAGCACAACCAGTTTGTCCAACAAGGCAACAGTTCTCAGTAATATTAATATTTTAGCAATCATTGCAAAGGTTCTATCACAATTGCAAGAGACAACTAACATATCATGTTCAGGTTCAGAGAAGTCACACCACCATATCAGGGAAGTCACACCACCATATCAGGTTCAGGTTCATGTTCAGGGAAATCACACCACCGTCTCGGGCACTTTATTAATATATTAAACTGAAAAATCTAGCATCTAAATCATTTAGGACGTGAAAGATATAAAGGAGCAAAAGAAAAAGCTCTAGCATCTAAGAATGTCAAACAGACATAATATTTGTTCCCATACAAAAACAAAAAGTGGAAGACATTTTGACAGATAACTAAGATTCTGAAAAAAACCTACATTATGAATGAATTAACATCTATCAGGTACCAGCAGCTATGAAGGAATATCAAGCTATATAGCTAAAAATCAGCAGGGCATATCTCACTCAAATCTACATATGTGCAAAAAAATGATTCCATAAAAAATTCAACAAAATGGTGCATAGAAATCAGACTTGCACTGAAAAGGAATGTTTCACTGAAACAAAAGCATTGGCAAGCAAACTTACCAGGGCATATTCATCGATCAGCAAGCCTAGGTCTTGTTGCAAAACAGTTGAACAACCTTATCAAGATTTATCATCCTAACTCCCGTGCAACAGCAAAACAATTGAACAGCCTTATCTAGATATTTTTGCAGCTAAGTAGATATAACTATAGTTGATGAATAACTTCACCAAGCAAGGACGAAATATAAGGGAATAACATAAATGTCCAAAACTGTGAGGCAACATGAGGCAGATAGATACCTACTGCAGGTTGGGTCCTCACCGGAATCATCAGTGATCCTTAAAAAAAAGGATTGCCGATGAAGCTGCCAGCGGAACAATGTAGCAAATGCTGGTTGACATGTTGAATTTAGTACTCCAGCATTTCCAAATCTGATACCTTTTTGGCCACTAAAAATGAAGATTAAGAAGTGCACACTAACTGAAGTATATAAAAGAACATGATAATCTTGAACTTCTAATAACAATTGGAATAAAGGACAACATGATAATCTGGATGGCCAAGTTCTTTACTAAATGACCAAGTTCTCAATTCAGTTATGCTAACATATGTGAAATTTCAAGTTAGATTTCTGCATTATCCGATTAAATAAATTATGTGTTCCTTATGCCCACATGCCACATAAGTACAACTTCAAATAAAATTCTCTCTACTAAGCACTGTAAGTTACTGACACAGCATGATGGTATGATGGTGTGTCAGTAGAGCAAACAAACCTGCAGGCAGCAGATCTTTCCCGGTGATGTAATAATATTGCCAATCAATAGCACTCTTAGTGAACAGGTCGAAAATAGATAGTTTAGAGACAAAATTAGCACTTGTCCATCATCATGTTGCCAATCGAATAGGAACAGTACAAATATGCCAATCACCATCTAAAATCAATACTTCCCTAGAGGTCGCTGAACTGCACGCTACAGGAAATTAAAAGGGATTAGGAATCAATTAAATCGCAGCAAAACCAAAAAGAAGCCAGTGGATTCCAAAACAATTTTGACCTGCAATATTCACCACTACAAAGGTTATATAGCAATATGGGATGATTTGGCTTCAATGGTTCGGTTCAGGGCTCGATAAATTGGATATTCGGTCCTCGTTGTAAAAGAAAAATTGCCAATCAATCAAACATTTTACTTGATCCTCACTCTATATTAAAGGGGGCAACACATATATGTACGTTAATTATAGCTACAACTAAATTCAGGAAATATTGAAAGAAAAAAAACACAACGGTAGCAACTGGAAACCCAAGTTAGAAGCAAGATAATGTTATATTTCCATATGCCACATGCTTAGTTGCAAAGAAAAATAAATCACAATACTAAATCAACTTACATACATCTTCTATACTCTATTATTCTATAGAGCGAACCATACTCGGACAGTCAGTTCCTTCAACAAAATTAAATGCAGATCAATGGAGAAGCAAAGTTACCTGAAACATCATTGCTACCATTATTGTGAGATTGGCTATCATTGATGTAAGTAAAAAAGGTATGAGATTTCCTGTGGGGGATATACCCCCGGGGTGCCACACGGAAGGGACCCACGGCGTATCTACAAGAATGGCGCAGGCCCACACGTGGGGCACTCGGCACGGGCGTACGGATCAAGAATGAGGCGGCGCCCGAAGAGATATACTCCCATGGAAAAAGACTAGTTGGTTAGGAAAGATATTGCTTGTAATCAAAGGAAGATCTTCTATAACCGACTAGGATAGATCCCACATGATCTGTAACCCTGCCCCCCATGCTAATATAAGGGCGGTAGGGACCCCCTCCAAAACAAGTCCAATCTGATTTCCATTCGCGGAACAATCAATACAACCAACAACGCAGGACATAGGGTATTACGCATCTTTGCGGCCGAACCTGGATAAATCCCTGTGTCCTTCGTTCACCATCTAGCTTCAGTCTCGGTGATCCCCTCCATACAATCTACCACCATAGCCTACCCCATGGTGGACTACCGGTACCATTTTACCGACAGTTGGCGCGCTAGGTAGGGGCTTCACCGCGATAATTGGCAAGCTTGATGGCCGCAGTCAAGATCCCAGCTAGCTGCCTCGCCCTTGCCGCGTTGGGAGCGGGAATCCCCTTCGGAAGCTTCAACCCCGACTCCACCACTGATGAGCAGGCGGCCGGCTACGTGACCCTGCCTCAGGGTCACATCATCATCAGGGAGATCCCATGCATCATCTCCAACACCGTGATCACCGTGGAAAAGCCCTCCGGAGCGGACTCTACGACGTCCGCAGGCAGCAGACTGGCTTCCAGATCCAATCTGGACAAGCCCAAGGCTTGCTGAGTCCTTTTCGGCACGCCGTCAACTGCCCGGAGGCCTAGCCTCTCAGTAGAAGACCTAAAGGTTGTAGGGTCCTCTGACCCTCCCGAATGTGATCTGGTCTGATCTATGGATCTGGTCATCAGCCACGTGGCCGACACTATCACGATCTGTGAGGCCACTCTCGACGCGCCACAGGCCGAGTGCTTTCCCCACGGGTTGAAGAGCGCCGCCACCTCCGCCTCAAAGACGGTGAAGAAAACCATAGACGTGACCTCCTCGCCCCAGTCAGTGGAATACCACTCGGATGAGGACGCGTCACGCTTCGTGTTGATGGTGATCACCCCCCGGAGGGTGATGACCTTGACGAAACCCTCTTCCCCATCTTGGAGGAAGATGGGCAGGTTGGAAAGTGGACCACCGACGGATCTGAGGATCTGCGCCGGCCAGACTACTTGGCTAGGCGGCCTGACCACAGGTACGGATTGGAAGAGTCCTTCGCGTCTTTGAGAGCGGGCCTCATCCTCGAGGACAGCTCCGAAACTCTCAGATCTACAGATACGACGGAGATCCAATCTTGGAGCACCTCCTCCTCTGATTCCTCAGACGGGAGCCGAGTGCCCGCCTTTGTTTACGCGGTGGCGGCAGCCGTCGGTGCACCCCCAGTCATCTCGGAGGACAAGCACACCTGGGACGGTGAGACAGCCCCCTAGAAGACCGAACGCGAATGAAAGAACGCGGATCGGGCGCGACGGCGCCAAGAGGCCCGACGCCAAGAAAACCAACGTTGCGACGACCAGCGCCGGGACGACGAGGAAGAGGAAGACGAGTATGACTACTCCGAGTCCAGCCCGTCACGCCGGAGGAGGAGGCGCCGCACTTAGCGCAGCCGAGGCATACACCCCTGGAGGCTGGAGGACGACTTCATAGTCGACTACGCCAGGCACAAGGTCTACATGACCCCGAAGGAGAACATCATTGTTCTAAATGAGGAGCTCGAGAAGATGCCCCCAGAGATGCCAGGCACAAGCTCTGGTGCAAGCCACCACGACCCAGACCAACCAGATCGATCCCTCCCCACCGGTCGTGCAGGAAGAGGCAGGCAGTGCGTGCAGGCCACACCGCAAGCGGGCACGCCATGATGACGATGAGGATCTATGCGAGAAGCTGCGCTCCCGGGACGTGAGGCACACTATCGATCATCGTGCTCGGGAGTGACGCCGGCACGAGTAGAGACACCGTCGCGACTATGATCAGGAGTATGGAACCCCGAACCAGCACGGCAGGCGCAACGCGACCCCGCCCACTGACTTGCGCAGTGGGTACGAGGACTACTACTCAGACGACTACTCATACTCCGAGGAAAGCTACAACTCATATGGGAGGCCCACCGTAGGGGTCGAGAGGGTGCCACGTTCTACGATGGTTTCCTCTCCCTCACAGCGTGGCTGCAAAAGGAGACCTGGCCCTGTGGGTTCAAGCTGTCTGACGTGGACATGTACGATGGGACATCAAATCCTGTCCAGTGGCTGCAGATCTACTCCACCGCGATCAAGGCCACAGGAGGCAAGTCTGACATGATGGCAAACTATTGGCGTTTCTTAACGTCACCACTAGTTGCGCACCTAGAGGGAGCGTATAAGAGCGACCGGGTATACCGATGGGTACGAATGAATCCGCAAGCGCACGAAAATACCGATGTAGCACTTCCCTGAGGAAGGAGAGTATTCCAAGAGTATCGAATCCAAGGAACGATGTTCACTATCTTCTACTCTAGTGTAGATTGTCCAAGGACACAAAGCTCAGCTATGGTAGGGAAGAAGGTGAAGGGCTTCCTACATGTATCGATCAAGGTCGTATCGTCTCACGGTATGGAACTAATTACAGGGTACCAGCCCATCCTAACTTTTTAAGGGAAAGGCCAATGTTCTGGCAACGGGGCCCTACTCAGTAACTAGGCGTGGAGGATTCCAATGGGTCCAACATGCTGTCACCATGCGGCCTACCAGCCACGTGCCGAGTACTTGGTATTCGAAGGATAACCGTAGTCTAGACACCACGTCTAGACCACTGATTACTACTATAGTGGGATACATCTCCTAGGCTGATGGCCCTTCTATAGCACCCGTATAAATACGGAGCGACGAACACAAGCAAGTGTGGACTAGATTGTACCTTATCAGATCAGGATAGTTTAGGAAGAACAACTACTGACATATTTATGAGCCTCAACTAGATCAAAGGAGTGATACACAGACAAACATATAAATGCACTTGCGTATGTATTCAACTAGATCGAAGGGTTGTGTTCATGAAGAACACAAGCCTCTAGTTCAAGAACACATGAAGAACACAAGAACATATCAATCATGCAAGAACACACTTTAGTCTAAATGAGATATGTCGCAATACTTACTTTGGTCTAAATGAAGAACAAAGAAGAACTCCTTCATCTCACCTTCACTTCCCTCTCTACCTAGCACTCACACACACACACCCTACATGAGGAATGAGAGGAGAGGAGAGCTTGGATGTGCTCTAAAAGGGAGCCCCTCCCCTCCTATTTATAGAGGAGGGGGTGGCTGAGGCCAATTCCTCTCCAAAGTGTGTAGCCTTCCTTGGGCGCCACCAATAGGAGAGCGACACATGGCGAGGAATCTTGCATTGCACTCTTCTCTAGCTTCCAGGGGAAGGAACCAAACCGACCTTCTACCGACCAATCAACGGGCGTCATGTCACCAATCCACCCCGAAACGTTGCAAGGGATCAACCAGGGAGCACCACGTGGAAGCAGATGGCCAAAGGAGGCAAGAAGGGTTCGGCCGAACCCAGGTTCGGCCGACCCTGGCCCACCTCCTCTTGGCTCGTTCTTTCTCTGGGTGACTGATATGTGGGCCCTTATGACGGTTCCAGGTGCATGCCGAGTTTTCAGGTGGTTTGGGTCCCTAGTGGGCCCTTGGATCCTTGTGCTGCACACGTGGTGGTGTCTGATTCATCGAGAGTTACTTCACATGGATTGATGAGGTGTCATGGACACATGGCATCCAATGTGGCACATGTCGCCACGTGGTCTGGTGTGGGTCCCACCAGGCTCACAAGATATCGGGAGTATGATCTTATCTTGTGCATATCTGTCCCATCCGGACTCCGAAGTAGACAAATGATATATCCATTTCGATCGTCTCGACGAGCCCGTCGCAATGGTGCAGTACAAATTGGCATTTGAGGTTGTTTATGATGACGTCCTTTAATAGCCATTGGACTACTTGTTCTCAATTGTACCATTTGGCACATATTTCGGTGAATCCTGCAACAAAAGCTAGAAACACCAACACTTGTGGAAATCATTAGTATCAAGCCCTATTCTAGTGTTGATGATCATTTTACATTTATTTTATGCAGGTATTGACGGTGTAAAAGTAGCACTTAACAGCTGTCAACAACACCCCCACACTTCACCTTTGCTCGTCCCGAGTAAAGGGAGTCAGATCAAGGTGAGACATGATATCCAAAGGTATGAAGCGAGCATAAGAGATATTCCAAACCATACCTTGTACTTGTGAACTTTGTGATGTGTCTATCACGATATCTTGGGTAGTTGAGGAATGGAATAGTCATGAATCAAATCACTCCTGCTCATCATGTTAAGTAACTTGGGGTTTTACAATAAATTTTCAAAACAAACCTTGTTTTGCTCCTCATTTGATTCTCTCAAATCGCTCAATGTGTATTTGTCCTCACCAAGGCATTAGATTGCCTTTCTTCATCCTACTTCTAATGATGGCTATATGTGGAGTTCAGGGTAGGATAAAGGATAAAGCATACTTGTATCACATATATTGCAAAGTCAAAGACTACATCCACAGAGAAAATCGAATCACACAATCAGATCAAGATGTGCACGTGTATGGGTATGGTGAGTATGGTAAGGTGGATTCTAGGCCCGGAGTGGGTGCTAGATATTACCATACATATATGATGAATGCTGGTTGATGATGAGGTGGACACTAGCCCCGGAATGGATACTAGTTATTACCATCTAAATTATGGAACTCCTTTTTTGCAGACCATCTCTCTCCTTTATTTTGGACAAGGGCTATTCTTTCTTTCCTCTTTTTTTTCTTTCATCCTGCTTTGAGCATATGTCTCTCTTTCTTTCTTTTCTTTTTTTTTCATAGCCCATGTCTCTTTTTGAAGGACACTTTTGGAGAGAGATGTCACACCACATATGGAGCTTTATTTTTATGAAATGGATGAATGATATAATGCTAACTTGCAGTGTAGAAGCATAGCAAGGGGAATATGGTGGTGTGCACATGAATCTTGATCATGAAAGTAATGAAAAGAATTCTCACAAGGGTCACAGAGTTTGACAAAGCTCAATTAAGGTTTTCAACTATGAACATCGTATGGCTTTGGTAGGACTGTGGCATATCAAAGAGGAGCTTTGCAAAAGGTTTTTATGATTTGTAAATAAAAATTCCCAAGCACTCAAACATAAAGAGCGAAGATCATATCATCAAACCATATCGTAAACGCCAACTACTTAGATAAGCATGAGTTCCCTAAGGATATTTGTTCACAAGCATCAAGATGATGAGTAAGGACTAAAACATATGCAGGCCAACCACAGGAACCATGTAGAGGACGCATAGCACGAATTGCTGAGTTTGATATAAAGGATACGAATTGAAGTTCAATCAAACTCATGGATAAGGTAGAGTGAGATAGAGGGTGCACATACCATCGCTTCTGACGGATAAGAGATCAAGGAAGACCAGTGGTGATTCGCCTGACCAGAAGGCAGCCAGGTAACTCTAGTTTACATTGCTCTTGTCATGAAGGCGTAGTCGATGTTGTGCAGCGCCTGTGTGGGAGTTCTCGAGTGGATATATCGATGATGAGCTCGAGAGAACTCCCCCACACTGGTGGTTGGATCAGGTGTTGTTCTTCATATAACAAATGCAAACAAAAGATGGACTCTATTAGTTCGAGAACCATAGAGCCTTTATTCAAATTCAAATATTTTTGTTAATTTTATTTTATTTTATTGTCACCATGTCATTTGCTCGAACAAGGCTAGATCAACACTACACTTCCTATACAAAGGGGAATACACTTACCTTGGACCTTTGAGAGGTTGTTGGTATTTCTTAACGTCACCACTAGTTGTGCACCTAGCGTGAACGCAAGATCCACCCTGGGTATACCGAAGGGTACGAAAGAATCTGCAAGCGCACGGAGATACCATTGTAGCAGTTCCCCAAAGGAGTATTCCAAAGGGTATCGAATCCAAGGAACAGTATGGGATACTCTACGAGTGACTATCCAAGGGCACACGGTCCCTGCTGAGGTAGGTGAGAGATGTGGAGTCTCCTGTAGGTTCTCGACTCTAGAGAGGAACAAGCTCGGATAAGAATCTCGCTTTGGACATCGGCCCCTCCTTGCTATAACAGTTGGTTCATGGCAAATGGTTGCCTACACACTGTATCCGAACATGGGGGATTTCAGAGGGTCCAACGGCTGTCACTACCGCGGCCTACCCCAAGACAAACCGTGGGATATAGGGCATTCGAAGGATAACCAGCAGTCTAGACACCACGTATATACCACCGACTACTACTATAGCACGGCTACGTCTGACGTCCCATAGAAATACTATGGCACTCCGTATAAATACGGAGCGACGAACCCGCGAGCTTGAGCTAGAACGTACTCATCATTGAATCGATTCGCGCAAGGAGATATGATTGATACTTGATCTAAATCAGATATGCATGAGCTTCAATATATTCTAATAGATGGGCAACCACACAAACGGAATGCAAACTTATGTGCTTATAACAGAAGATCAAGGGTCATGTTCGTGAAAAACACGAGCCTCTAACTTATGAATGAACGCAAAAGTATGAATAACTCGCTCATCAACCAGATCGAGGAGGCACGTTCATGAAGAACGCGAGCCTCTAAATGATGAACGAACGAGGAACTCAAGAACAATTCACCCATGCATGAGAGCCACTTTAGTCTAATTGGAAAATACTAAAATACTCACTTTAGTCTAAATGAAGAACATCATCACTCACGAGGTACAAGGGGACGATGGATGATGAACGGATCATCACCACCTCACCTCTACTCATCCACACACTCCCTCTCTACCTAGAACCACCTAGGCTAGATCCTCCACACACACACTCATGGTGGGATGAGGTTTCACCTCCACCAAGAGTGAATGAGAGGGGGAGAAAGAGGCAAAGGTGAGAAGTTGCTTCAAGAGTGTTCATCCTCTTCTTACCCCCTCCCCTCCTATTTATAGGCTGAGCAACCGGCGTGGAAACACCCCAAACACCCCGGGGATGGCTTCTACGACCAATGGGTGAGCACCACGTGGAAGGCCGGGATGAACCGCCCTTAAGGCGGCTCGGCCGATCCTAGGGGTCGGCCGACCCCTAGGTGGCGCCCCTCACGCTGTGTTTTCTCCAAGAGGCTCGCAGGTGGGTCTCTTGGTCGGTTCCTGGTGTCCATGTGATTTGGAGCTGGTTTGGGTGCTTTGGTGGGCCATGAGATCCATGTGATGCCTGCATGGCGACTTCTGATTCGCCGAAGCCTCCTCTCTTGTATTGGTGACGTCATGGATCCAGTGGATGCTTGCATGCAGCCCCTCATTAGCTGAGCCTGACTTGCTAGGATCATGAGAGTGTATTTACCCAAAGAAAACCATTGAACACTCCCACATACAGCCATGTCGTTCAACATGAAACTAGTCATCGTTGGCTTCACCTTGGTCTTGCTCGTCGCGTCACACGGTGAGTTCCCTTGAGAACAATACTCAGCTCAAAGTTTCTATGAAACCCTAGCTGAGGCATCCGAAATAAAACTTGTGGTTGTTGCAGGCGCGATAGCATCATTTTGCGAAGAGACGACGGGGATCTCTTGCAGCTCCAGCAACGACACCTGCGAGGCCACCTATCTGAACAACAAGACAGGCAGTGATGGCCGCTACATCAGTGGCTACTGCTCTAGCGACAGCATCTGCATATGCAAGAAGACCTGCGGTGGTGGGCCGCCGCCATCGTCGTCGTCGACGACGGCGCCGCGGAACGAGCCTGTGCAGTTGAAGTCGGTGACGGTGACGGGATGGCGAGGGCTGGGAGTTCTCAACTGATTCACTGACACTGGATTGACTAGCTAGGGACGCATATTAGAAGAATAGAAAACGTTGTGATCGATCGATCGATCTGCGTGTATGCGTAACCAATAAATTTTTAGTGAATTCATGTCAAATTATGTTTGAGAAAATCTTCTACTAGGACATAAGCTTTCTTTTTGGTTCAAGGAAGCATCTATTGTATCTTAATATAAGAAATTCAGAATCTGAGATATAGTCTTTCAGTAATAACAATTGGTAAAAGACCCGGGTTTGACTCCCGGCAAACGCATACTTTCTACAACCAAGTAGTTTAGTGGTAGGCATGTTGCTAATTCAAAGGTTTCATGTTTGAATCTTGATAGAGACAATTTGAAATTGATGAAAAAAATTGGTAAAGGAATCATTAATTCAATATTAACTCTCGAGGCCTGCAAATTCCTATACTAATTATAGGGAAATGACGCTATCTCTCTCTGCCGTTCATGTTATTGTTTTCTCTTTGGACTGAATTCGGCTTTAGGGCATACGTGCAAACCTTGCCGGCCCAATATCAGAGTTCCCTCGGTCTCATGTAAGAGCAATTCCAAGAGCCTAGCCAAATCTCACTCTTTATGCACTTATTTAGCTATTCATTAAGCTGGTATTCCCTCTCTATATTGGGAGACACTCCAACAGACTAGCTAAAATCAAACTCTTCATATGTTACACATGTGATGAGCCATTTGGATCAATCTTTTTCTCACCCAGCTCTCTTCTAACCCCTCATGTCCCTCTCTGTAGGTGGGCCCTGGCCAAGGACACAAGGCCAACTGGTGGCCACCAGCCGTCGCCAGCGGGTACGATGGCGGTTGCCGACGGGGCTGGTACCACCACGAAGAGGAGACTGCGAACCCAGTAGGGTCCTCGGCAGGCGCGAGTGAGCGAGGAAGTAGGAGCACATCATGGGGATTGGCGGTGGCGGCCATTGCTGCTAGCAAGAGCCGCGGTGGTGCGCTGTGGCGGGAAGGCGCCGCCAACGCGAGGGCAAGAAGACGTGCAGGTTCGTGCTCAAGGCAGCGGATGCGAGCGTCGGCAACACTACTAGGGAAAGGGGCATCTGTACCGGGTGGCAACCCACATTAGTACCGGGTGGCCACCCGTTACAGCTAAGGCGGCACTAATGTGGCCGCCCACATTAGTGCCGGATCGTGTGACACGGTACTAATGTGGACGGCCACATTAGTGCCGGACCGTGTTACCGGCCGGTACAGATGTGGGCTCACATCTGTACCGGTTGCTAACACGGGCCAGTACTAATGTTTTTTTTATTTTTTATTTTCTTTTCAGTTTCTTTATTTATAGTCCAATCGTATTTGTTTGGTATACATATACTAATATGCTTTTCGTATGTGTTTGGTATACGTATACTAATATGCTTATCCTAATGCGAAGCGTATAGATTGCATACAACATATAATACATATATAAGCATATTGTGCATATGAAAATACGATACAAATATTTACAACAAATCAATTGTCAGAGAAGATTAAAGTTTGGATCCTTCTAAGATCGTTTGCTTGAAGCTCCTTCTCGTCGTTGCTGACTCCTAGTACTGACCCTAGAAGGAATTTCCTTCGGCTTCTCCTTCACCTTCTCCTTCTCCTTGTCATTGTCGGCTTTCTCCTTCTCCTTCTCCTTCTCCTTGCCCTTCTCCTTATCCTTCTCCTCCTCCTTCTCATTGTGAGCCTTCTCCTTCTCCTTCTCCTTTTCCTTCTCCTTCTCCTTCTCCTTGTCCTCCTCGTTTTTCTGACCGGTTTCAATGCTAGGACCTGAAGTGGCGTTAGTGGTCCTTGTGAACCTTGATGCACCAGAAAAACACTCTCCCCCTGGATTGATCACCTCGTCTAGAAGAAATCTGCACAATTGTTCTTGAATTAGCCAGATTTTTTCTGTCTCGAGAAATCCTTTCTTTATGCGATCAATCTAGAGAAGAAGTTATTAATTCCATAAGTATTATTGGTAGAATGAAGTATATAAAAATTAAGAACTAGGGATAAGTACGCACCGCTCGCTGGCGGCTTCCACCCAAGTAGTTACTTGCAAAGGTATGCATGAACTCACATACGTAGTATGGGCATAGATTGGTACCCTTCGGCTGCTTCATGCACTGCACATATTTGGGAACAAAGTTAATAAATATTAATTCTTGTATTCAGAGAAGAAGTGACATGAGATCGAAGAACAAAAAGACGTACCTCGACGTCATGGAGGTATGTAAATTTCTCTTTGAATTTCCCTTTGTACTGTACGAAGAGCATATCCCATGCTAGGTTCAACTGTTCGAGGAGAGAAATATACCAGTCTTTATATCCGGCAATAGAGTCATAGACCTAGACGTGGCCCGTATTTGGATAGATAACAAAGAGAATCCAGTGGAAGCTGCCATTACATATACAAGAATATATGTATATTGTAATATTTAGTGTAATTCGGAAAATAAATAAATAGATATGTGAAACAGGTTGCTCACTGGCAGTTGTACGGCAAAAGTATCATAGTCTTATCCTGTTGCCTGTCCAGAAACTTATACAAATGAACCACTGTATCTGTTGCCTGATCATCCACATTTGCCTCATTTATTTGCATAGGATCCATGAAGCCGACGTCCGTGATTCCTTGCTTCCGGCAAGATTGCATCTCCATGCTGTATGATACAAATTTGAAGATCAGACATCTGTACCGGGGTAAGGCTACAACGGTAATTTTAAGCTTATAGTAAAATAAAGACTTACAGCGTCCAACAAGTCATTAATGTGTAGTTGAGTGCATCTTGATTGAATAGCATATAGAACTCTTCGAAAGGCACAAGGAAAGTGCTTGTACCTTGGAAAAAATGTTCCTCTCCAATTCTAACTTCGAGCATACGGGTCCCGTTGTTTCTTGACTCTTCCATGTACCAATTGTGGAACTCGTACATTCTAGTTGGAAGATCGACCAACAATCGCTCCCACAGAAGCGGTTCTTCAACTAGATGGACCAGAAGGTGGGTCATGATATTAAAGAACGAAGGTGGAAAGATCATCTCAAAGCTGACGAGGCATTCCACGACATCATTCTGTAGCTTCAATAGATTGCGTGGATGGATTGCCTTCTGAGAGATCTGGTTGAGGAATGCACACACCTTAACGATCACTAGTCTCACATTCTCTGGTAGAATACCCCTTAGTGCAACAGGCAGGAGTTGTGTCATCAACACGTGGCAGTCGTGAGCCTTTAGATTTATGAATTTTTTCTGTTTAAAATTTATTATTCGTTGTATATTTGAGGAGTAGCCCGCTAGGACCTTCATGCTGTTCAAGCAATCAAACATTCTCTGCTTCTCTTCCTTGCTTAGGGTGTAACTAGCAGGAGCCAAGTACTTTCCTTTATCTCTCTTCTCAGGATGTAGGCTTTCTCGTTGCTTCATATTTTTCAGGTCCCTGCGTGCTTCAACTGTATCTTTTGCCTTTCCATATACACCTAGGTGGCCAAGTAAGTTCATGCAAAAATTCTTCATCACGTGCATCACATCAATTGCATTGCAAACCTCAAGTACTTCCCAATAAGGTAGCTCCCAAAATATCGACTTCTTCTTCCACATGGGTGCATGTCCGTCAGCGTCGTTTGGTGCATGTTGGCTACCAGAACCCTTGCCAAACACTACCTTCAAATCTTTCACCATAGAAAATACAATTTTACCAGCACGGTGCAAGGGCTTCTTACGTTTTTCTCCAACACCTTCAAAATGCATTCCTTCTTCTCTTAACGGGTACTTAGGAGGAAGAAATCGACGATGGCCCAAATACACGATCTTTTTACTGTGTTTTAGATACATGCTGCAAGTATCATCTAAACAGTGGGTGCATGCTCGATATCCCTTGTTTGTTTGTCCTGATAGATTACCAAGTGCTAGCCAATCATTGATGGTTACGAACAGCAATGCTCATATATTGAAGACCTCCTTTTTGTCCTCATCCCAAACTGGTACACCTTCTTTCTTCCACAACTTTTGCAGATCTTCAATCAACGGTCTTAGATACACATCGATGTCATTGCCTGGCTGCTTTGGACCTTGGATGATTATTGGCATCATAATGAACTTCCGCTTCAGGCACAACCAACCAGGAAGGTTGAACATGCATAAGGTCACAGGCCAAGTGCTATGACCGCTAATAAACTCACCAAATGGATTGAATCCATCTGTACTTAAACCGAATCGAATGTTCCTTGCTTCCCCTGCAAAGTCGTTAAATTCTGTGTCAATTAATCTCCACTGTGACCCGTCAGCAGGGTGCCTGATCTTTGCATCTGCTTTGCGTTCTTTTTTGTGCCAACTCATCCACTTTGCATTGGCCGCACACCTGAATAAACGCTTCAGTTGTGGTATCACTGGAAAATACCACATTACCTTCGTAGGAATTTTCTTCCTCTTACCCCCCTCAACTTCATCACCCTCATTGCATGGGATCTTATAACGCTTCGGTTCGCACACAGGACAAGCCTCCAATTTCTCATAATCGTCACCTCGGTAGAGGATACAATCATTAGGGCATGCATGTATCTTTTGTACCTCCAAACCCAGAGGACAAATAACCCTTTTAGCTTCGTACGTTGACGCTGGCAATTCTTTTCCCTCGGGAAGCATATCCTTTACGATCTGCATCAAATCATCAAAGCCCTTGTCTGAAAGTCCATGTCTAGCCTTCCATTGCAACATTTCCAGTGTGCTACCCAACTTCTTCTGCCCCTCTTTGCAACCTGGGTACAACGGTTTTTTGTGATCTTCCAACATACGCTCAAACTTCTTGGACTCCTTCACATTTTCGCAATCTTGCTTTTCACTGCGTAACATCTCACCGAGTTCGTCGAGAGGCTCATCAGCCGGAGCAGCTCCTTGAGTATCGCCTATGTAATCCTCTCCCATTGGATCATCTGCAAAGGCACCTTCTTGAGTCCAATCTGGAATCTGATCATCTTCTTCTTCATCGTCTTCCATTATGACCCCCCTTTCCCCATGCTTTGCCCAAACAAAATAATTCGGCATGAATCCCCATTTGTATAGGTGGTCGTGAAGACTCTTTATCAATGAGTAATCCTTCAGATTATTGCACTTTTTGCATGGACAAATAATGAAACCAGACGGGGGCTTGTTTGCTTCCGCCACAGCTAGAAATTCACGCAACCCATTAATGTATACCATGGAGATTCTCTTGTCCGAGTACATTCATTGCCGATTCATATCCAACCCACAATACACAATACGACAAACTTAAATGACCGCCTTACATAAATTTAAAGTGCGACATATATATGAAAAACTAAATAAAATCAATGCTACTTAACCGATGTTTCATATTTCCAGAAGAGTAACTGTAGACAAATTTCTAATATTTCTAAACTAACTCTAGCATTTCAAGTATTTCTAAAAGTATTATTTCTAAAATATTATTTAATGGAATCTACAAGTATTATTTCTAAAATATTATTTCAAGAATTAATTTAACTATCATTTCTAAAATATTATTTAATGCTAGTTTAATTTGAAAAAGTAAATCATATGTTCAAATAGATCAAACTAAAAAAATTCTACCATCACATACAACATCTCATCCAACTAACCTCTACAACATTCTAATTGAATATACACATTAATGCATGGAAATAAGAAAAAATCCCCATCCTTAGCTCATTTTAAATATCACAAAATACTCCTATTTCAACCATTAAAACTCGAAATAAGTTGCATATATCGAGGGAGGATGAAGTAACTAACCTCTACACCACTTCAATAGGTAAAATCGTCGAGGAATCGTCGTAAATCCGGCAAAACCTCCTCTAGGGCGCCATGGAGATGGGGCAGCTCGAGATGGGGAGAGTGAGTGAGTGGCTCGGGCTAGAGGAAGAAGAAGGCTGGGATATTTAAACGTGAGGCAATTAGTACCGGGCCGTGGCTGGAGCCGGTACTAATGTGAGCCGCACCACATCAGTACCGGTCCGTGGCTGGCGCCGGTACTGATGTGGCCCACATCAGTACCGGTCCGTGGCTGGAGCCGGTACTAATGTGGCAGCTCCACATTAGTGCCGGTCTCGACCACTGCCCGGCACTGATGCGCCACATCAGTACCGGCTCTAGCCACGGACCGGTACTGATGTGGCTCTCTAGGGGTGCGTCGGGGTCCTTCCTTCCCACCCGGTACAGATGTGGACATCAGTACCGGGGGGCAAAACACCCGGTACTGATGTCCGGGACTTAAGCCCCATTTTCTAGTAGTGCAAGGACGGAGGTCTTCATCCCAGCTGGGGCTGCGACGGAGGCCCTCATCCCGCACCAGGGCTGCAACAGCGGTCTTCGTCCCGTGCTGCTCCGGGGCCGCAGTGGAACCGGGCTAAGCGTCCTTTTGTGGGCAAGGCCGGCGGTGCCAGGATTTGGCTGCGCATGTCCGGCGGGCACCAGATCCGGTGACGGTGAAGCTCGGGAGGGAGGAGAGCTCCGCCATGCTTGGTAATGGTTGCACACATCCGGAGGAAAGAGAGCGCAAGGAGGGAAGGGACGCGAGGAGGAAGGAGACCACGGAGAGGGAGGAGAGCACGAGATTGCAAGCGCCCGCGGCTCGCCAGAGATTGCGATCGTGGGTGGCGGTATACCGAGTTGGATTGGGAGGGACGCCGGTTGGCGAGTTTGTTGGAACACAGTTTTCAAGTGTTTTCTTTATTTTTACCAATACAAAACGTTTTACCTAGTCTCTTGGAGTTGCTCTAAGAAGACTTGTTATATGAAATGAGTTTGCGAATGGGCTTGTAGTCCAATGGTAGGACGGTCCAGTGGGACGCTACCCACCAGGGTTCAAATCCTGGTGCTCGCACCTTTTCCTGGATTTATTCCGGGATTTTCCGGCGTTATGCATTAAGTGGTAAGCGACGTTCCCGTCGACGACGAGGCGCCAGTGGTGACTTCGAGAATCTCCAGATCTGCCAGTGCTCAGTCCTTCGAAGGTGCTCATAGGGGTAGGGTTTGCGTACGTGTATTCATAGGGGTGAGTGTGCGTGCATGGTGTGAGCGTCTGCGTTGTACTGTGTAATCTCAAAAAAAAAATGAAATGAGTTTTGGAAGTTAAGAATCTTATATATAGTATATCTCAGTAATAATGTCGTCTTCGATCACCTTTAGTTGGTTTTAACTACTCCCGACCAGCTAATGGCTGAAGCCCTTTTAGGCTGTAGCTAAAATTTAACTGAAGTTTACCTGGTCCCGTTTGCATCCATATCAGCTAATCATTAGTAGCTACAGTGATGGATGAAACAGGACCTAAGATGTCCTACACTAGGCTAGAAACGATTTATGGTGGCGACTAAAAGGGAACTTTGCTGGCGGATAGAGCAACCACTAACAACTTTAAACCAACACAAATGCACTTTGTGATGGCGGGTGCTCGCCTGCCAGCACAGAGACATGTCTACTGGCGGGCGCCGTAAAGCACCCGCCAGTGCTAGCAGTGAGGTTAAGCCACCTACCAACAGAGATATTTTCTCTGCTTGCGGGTGCTTATTTTGTCCGCCAGCAAATGTTTTTTTCATTCCGATATTATTCATCCATATTTGTTTATTATTTGTATTTGTCCGCCAAATTCACCCATATTTATTATTGTTTGTATTTATCCGTCAAATTCACCCATATTTATTATTATTTGTGTTTTTCCTCTAAATTCAGATATGTATCCCAACCACATATGACATAACTTACATTATTAAAACAGCATCGTACATAATAGATTATCCACATTATTGAAATCCAACATCTCAAACAGATCGAGTAGTTATTTGCCACGCTAATATTAAAAGCACTACGCTCATCTACGTAGCTTTGTGTGCTCGTCCAAAGTCAACACTCTATCAATGAATGATCCATCCTCATGGCAAATCTCACGTTAGATGAACCTCACCATATCCGCATAATTGTTGTCGATTTGCTTGGTTCTGAGGTTCCTATACGTTGAGTCGATGGTATGAAATCTGCATGTACACACACTAAATGTAGATTATGATGTTTTACCTGCTTCGCTGACCTATCGCGTGGTAAAGAGAAGAGAGTACGAAAATGGGGAAGTCAACTTCTACTACTAGAGAATTGAGAAAAGAGGATAGCCATCTGAAACACTCCTCTTTGTTCAGTGCTTGACTTGAAACTACTGCTCTTGCAAAGATATTCAACTATTGGTTGTTCTACACTGCTTGACCAGAAGGATGCCTCTCATCAATGTAGTCCATCATTCTTGCTTTTCTTCACCATCTTGGCCTCAATGAAGGTAGAATGCCTTTTTTTAGTCCACGTAAGTAAGAAAGAGATAGGCTGAGGAAGTTAATTAGCACATGGCATGAGGATTCGTATGTACCTTGCATTATTGCACAAGAACTGGCAGCCGTAATATCCACATAACACAATGCTGGGAGGTTGCTTGTAGCACTTCAAACAAATAAAAAAATGATGAGCAGTTATTAAGCAAAAGTATACAACATATGAAAAACCCAAGTTGTTATGTTCTTACGTATTTGGTATGTTACACTCGCAAAAAATTCTTCAACTACCTATCACATCAATCTTTGAAGAATAATTAAGAGTATTAAACATGGATTAATGACAAAATCCATTTTATAACCCTCCTAATTTTTCAAGACGAATCTAACAAGTCTAATTATGTCATAATTAATTAGATAACATTGTGCTACAGTAAACAATCAATAATGACGGATTAGAAGAAGACTTCCGAGCCGGCGGATATGTATGGGGATAGCAACTTCTCTGATGACCGGAGCTCGAGCTCGTGGGCGGCCGGCGGAAGGGACGACAATGACCTCTACTACTGGGAGGAAGTGCCTAAAGAGGAGCCTGAAGACCGCCGCGAGCAAGGTGAAGGAGGTGACCCCAACGGTGGCGACAACCCCGATGATGGAGATGATGGAAGTGACTACGATCCGATGGAGGATTATCAAATGTGTTATGAGGCTTGCCACAATGCTATCGCGGACCTCTACACTTCTCTCGACACGTGCTTTCACACCGTGAATGCCATGCGACAAAGGATGGAAGACTTAGAGCGCGTGGTCGAAGACGATTTTAAGTTCCATAACCAAAACATGAGGAAGCTTTTCGGAATGTGCGGGAGCCTAAAGAAGAAGAAGTTGTGCTCTTCTTGTGGGAAGTTTCATTAGGTGTAGTAGCTAGCTTTTCTCCCTCTTGTACTTCTTGTAAAATTACGACAAGGACATCATAAGATCTAAGCGTGGGGGGGGGGAGCTAGCTCTTTTAAATTATTGCTCAAGTGGTGATAGGTCGAGTCTTAAAGTCGACTCAAGTTTGAGTCTTGTTTTTCAATTTTTAGCTCGTGATGTGTCTTAAATTAGCATTGAGTCAAGAAAAAGAAATAAAAAGAGTCTTATACATTTTGTCTTGTGAAAGTCTTTTGTTTCTTTTACTTGTTATTTCTTTCTTTTGTCCTTATGATTTGAGCATGAGCATTGTGAATATTTGCTTACCATGGCGCTTAGTGGAAGTTTACCTTTGAAAGTATCCATGCTCAACTTTGATCTAAGACCTTACTTTGGCTATGCTTTGAGTAAAACTAATATTGGAGGTGTTTATTTCTGAAAATTATGAAAAACCCCTTGTAATGAAGGTTAGCGATTTCTTTCTCCAAGTTGAGAGACATAGTCTATCCTATACAAGGCCTGCATTATATATAAATACTCCACCATAAGTGTTGTTTAGCATGATGAATTGAGTTAGGACTTTGCTCTCTTGGGAGATCTAATTTTGAGAAATGATCATGTCCTTGATCTTATATCTTTTATTGCTAGCCTCGTCACACATTCGGTAACAGGAATTTCACATTGAATGCCACAAACATTGCCGGATTCCATACCCAAAACCACAAACATCTTTTTATCATCTTGTTCCTTGAACACAACCCATGTCCGAAGGTTCGTTCCATTTTTAGGTAAGGATTTATCTAAAATTCAGATTGGTATTCATGTCAAATAGTCAAGAAAAAGACTTCGGAAAAAAGATAAAGATGTGGAGGAAAGAGAAAAAATATATATATGTACATATGTGTGTGCACACGAAGAAAG
This sequence comes from Cenchrus fungigraminus, assembly GCA_036936925.1. NCBI lineage: Eukaryota > Viridiplantae > Streptophyta > Magnoliopsida > Poales > Poaceae > Cenchrus > Cenchrus fungigraminus. The sequence goes on from CM072779.1 coordinate 109,686,575, forward strand.
ACAAAAAAAGAGAAAAAACGAAAAGAAGGAAAAAGCGAAAAGTCCAAGGCAATGCAAGAAAGGTATAATGAGGAATGACAAGTCAAGTGAAGATCAAGAGAAGTGCAAGGAAGGATGCGACGATGTTGAGAACGTATCTTCGGTATTCCATACCATGTGCAATCCGACATGGAGGACATCATTAGTGCCTCGAAGTCATTATTATTTTTCCCTTTGCACATGTCCACCGTTCTAAATCTTCTCATCCTTGATACCCTTACATTATGGTTCAATTCTCATGATCATTGGCTTGGAAGGTGAACGACCACTAGAGGATTTTCCTAGCTTGATAATACTTGTGCTAACTTTGCTAGCCATACCTACAGCTCCACCTTACATTATAAATGAGATACTTGTGCGAGGTGAGAGTTTATGAAATTATTTAGGATAGCCACTTTAAATGAGTGACACGTGAGAACTCGGAGGACTTTGTCTAATACTTTGTGCAGGAATTTACTGTCAAAAGCTCATGAAAACCCTCCGATGGAAGTAAGAAAGTAAGTATGGATTAAGTTGAGGATCTCTAAAGAAAAGGTATGAGTTGTGGGGTAAGTCTTGAATTGGTAAATTTTTAAACACCCATGTTTATAATATGATCTTTGTTTCATGTTTCTTATATTAAAGATGAAGGATTCACTAACTTGTAAGAAAAGATTTGACGAAGCATGTTTCAACTCCGTGGATGAACAACTTGTGAGCAACTTGCTCGAGGACGAGCAAGATCTAAGCGTGAGGGGATGCTAGCGGTCGATTTTCGTCAACCAAGAACACTTGTTATGTTATGGTTTGAATTTCATTTTGGAACTAACCCGCCACTAGGCATACTAATGATATAACAAGTTCAAGGTTGCATGTGCATATTGGAGTATAGTGTTTTTTCAGGAATTCGTGTACTTAATGAGGGGAGATACACCTAGTTTGGAGGATGTTTCGCAAGTCAATCAAGGAGCTCTGACCGTGTGCAAATTTGCCTCCAAAGGTGGCAAAGACCAATGTGCTTCAGTGGAGAATTCCGAAGCAACGAGATGAAAAGACCGGAAGTTCTTGCATGAAGACCCCTTAACTTGGTCGTGGGGATAACGACATCCAAAGTCCACATCTGAAGGAGCAAAAATCCAAAATGCAAAAGATGAAGCGTGGAAGAAGACGGACCAGAACCAGGCAAAAGAGGGCCCAGGCCAGTCGGCCCACCCACTTCTAGCGTTGATTCGCCACCCCTTTCTTCGGTGTTAAGTTCGTGGAACCCTAATTGCTTGCTAGAGCCGCCATTCGCGAAAGACAAACAGAGAAGCCTCAGAGATTGACCACAAGTGGGAGAGTCTATCGAGCGAGAAAGCATTCGAGAGAAATCAACACCGAGGTCAAGGGAGGCTGCTACAAGGATGGAGGGTGCTGAGGCCTTACCACGGCGCCACCGGAGTTGTAGGACAACGAGAATCGAGCTCCATCAGAGGCATCCACCATCCTCAACGGTGCCATGCCTAGTGTCTTGATGGGGTAATGTTATCGTTTGTCCTTGGAGTTGTAACGGAACTTGATGTGTAGTCACCCACTCTTGTTTGGATCATTTATCTATCATACCTTTGTTGATGATGCTTAATGTTTAAGGCTAGCTACCATGCTTTCGGGGTTGCTCCTGTAGATCACGTCAATATACTGTGTTCATTAGGTTTAGTACCGATTACCTTCGCGTAGTGACATGTACGAGGGAAAGGATACATCTAATCCTTTGACCACATGCTTAGATAGATTGGATCGGGGTTTTATCATGTTTGGGTGATTGCATCTTCAAGTACCTAGACTCCATGGGCATACGTTCTTCATACTCGTGCACATCTCATATCTCTTTAACGTAGTTTAGGGTTAGTTTGTCTTTACTTTATATATTAATCTCTCTATTATAAGACTTCAATCAACTAGATTAGTGTTAGCTTAAACGCTAGTAATCCCCTTGCTCCTTGGGTTGACAAGAACCTTGGGACTCCCCTAGGTGAAAAAGGCTACAAGCAATTAGTGCACTTGCGGTGAACCTTGATGCGTTATTGAACCGTCAACATGCACAGACTTACGAGTAGTCGCTCGGTGTTGATTACCCTCCATAGTGATAGTACGATATAGGGAAAGCACCAAATAAATGTTCAATGGATATCTCCTTATCATGGTATGAGCTTTAGGTTAGTTTATCACTTTGGCCGGAGTTGCAACTAGGAGACTGTAGGCTCGTGCTACCTTTTGGATATCGAATGTGATCCATACATCCACCCATGTTTGTATGTTAAACCCTTTATGCAATCTATGCTTCAAGTAGGATTAGACTGATTAGATTAGATGGAGAACCCTAGGTAGTTTGCTTTCGATCCATGGATTGATACCTTGGGTCACCCCGAGTGAAAAAGGCTACACGTGATCCATACGCTTGTGGATCGAAACTCGACATATTTCAAATGTTAACACCGTCATTAGAAGTAGGATGAAGGAAAGGCAAGTTTAATGCCTTGGTGATGACATATACACATTGAGCGATATGAGAGAATCAAATAAGGAGCTAAGCAAGGTTTGTTTTGAAAACTTACTGCAAAACCCCAAGTTACTTGACATGACGAGCTGAGGTGATTTGATTCATTACCGTTCCACTCCGCAACTACCCAAGATGGCATGATAGACACTCCATAGAGTTCACAGGTACATGGTATAGTTTGGAATATCTATTATGCTCACTTCATACCTTTAGATATCATGTCTCACCTTGATTTGTTCTCCATTACTCAAGGAAGAGCAAAGGTCAAGTGCGCGAGTGTTGTTGACAGTTGTTAAGTACCACTTTTATGTCGTCAACTCCTCAATTAAGTTAATGAAAAGTGATCATCAACAGTAGTATTAGGAGTTATTACTAACAATTTCCACAAGTGTTGGTGTTTCTATCTTTTATTGCAAGACACGTCAAAACATGCACGAAATGATACAGTTGGGAGCAAGTGAATCAAATGCCAATTTGGATTGCACCATTGCGACGGGCACGTCAAGACGATCGAAATGGATAAATTATTTATAAATTTTGGAGAAAATTAAAATAAGGAATAAAAATATCAAATAGATGATGTCATCACCTACGGCAGCATTGCTGACTTTGTCACTCCCATACGCGTGGGGGGATCCAAGATGGGCCCGACGGGCCCCAAGAAATGCCACGAGCACGCGGGCGCACGGGCGCGGAATACCGCGCGTGAGCCCTTCCCCTGGGCCACATGGCAGGCAACAAATGGTTGCGGGCAGCTGTCACAGACCACGTCACCCAGGCGCGCGCGCGAGCGAGCTACTCGGCCGGGACAGGTGGCGCCTGCTAGTTGGACTGCTGTATGTCAGTTGTCTGCTCCACCTAGTTCGTGCCCTTTTCCATCCGGTTCAGCTACCAGATCGCCCGTTTCAACGACCTAGGTGTCATTGTTTTAGATACCGAGACTACGACGGGGTACCCGAAGTAGTAGATTGTGCGGTGGGGCTCGCTGAGATCAGGAACACGATGGTGAGACACGGGGCACACAATTAGACAGGTTCGGGCCGCAATGTGCCTAATACCCTACGTCTTGTATGCTGCGTGGCTCTGTATTGATTGCATATGTTTTGAGAGGGATCCCTGCCTCGCCTTATATGCCATGGGAGGCAGGGTTACAAGTCAGATTGGTACAAGAGTACTATTTGAGTGGGACTCGGAGTAGCCTATACAAGGTATGGAAAGCTATCCTAGTCTTAGTACAAGTCCTTGTCCATCTTGTCTTGCCTTGTGGTCTACGGTACCAGCACCGTGGCCCACTAGTCGAGTAGTCCAGGTGTGTAGGAACTTATCCCCCGGGTATGGCCCACATGTGTGGTGGGCCTAGGGATGCCCGGTCGACAAGCCCCCGAGTACTTTGTAGTCGAGTGTGATGCTTCCAAGTAGTCTTGATGGTCTCCACGAGTAGTTCCCAAGCGTCCCCGAGTTCTGCAAGCTTCGATCTTCAATAATACTTGAATCATCACGAGGTTGGAAGGTACTCCAGCTAACTCCACGAGTAGTCTTGAAGTCTTCTCGAGTTGTTCCCAAGCGTCCCCGAGTACTTCCCTTGAAGGTCTTCAATAATACCCGCTTCTTTCTTGAAATCTTTTGCATCAAAGATCCATATGGAAAAGCGATTACTAAAATCGCATTCCATATGGAATGTAGCCCCTGAGCCATAGGTCGAATCCAAGATTCAAGCTGAGGGTCAATCTTCTACTCTTTGATCTTGCTCCGAAAAATCCATAGATAATCCGAAGAAATTATATAGGAATGCGATTTGCAAAAAATCGCATCCTATATGGATGTAGCCCCCGAGCCTTAGTTCGAATTGACAATTCAAGCTGAGGGTCAATCTGTAGTCTTTGTCAAATAATCACAATAAAATCCTGAGAAAAACTGAAGGACACGTGGCACGGAGCCCCCGAGCCTTGAGTCGAGTACTTTCTCGAATTGAAGGATCCAATCTGACTGTAGAATAGTGGCCTGAATTCAATGAACTGTAGCTGAGTGAAATCCAATTCCATCGAGTAGTCGAGCCCCCGAGATGGAGCCGAGCAGGTCTTGGATTTAAGTCCATTGACTTAGCCAAAAATTTTGCCTGTGTGAAACCAATCTGTTGAATACGAAGGGTCACCAGGTCGAACCGTTAGTGTTTTGGTTTTATAAATACCCGAAGGGTTATCCCTTAGGGTTTCACTGCTTACATTCGCCTTAGATCCAGAAAGAAAGCCTTAGCATCCGTAGTCGCCACAGAGTTAGAGCACCCACGCCGCCAAGTGCTTCCTCCTCCACCCCCTCGCAGCCCTCGAGTCAATGCGAAAGAAGACCCTCATGACTGGAAGGATGAAGCCTGCGCCGTCCAAGAGTCAGAAGAGGAAATTCGGCCGCGGCAAAAATCAGTTGCCGGAGCTGAAGTACAAAACCGTGGTGATCACGAAGCCACCAAGTCAAGCCGTTTCTTGGAAGAAATCCAAGATGAGGGAAAATGATATCAAGGCCCTCGAACCCGCCGGGTTGCTGCGCGAGAAAGCCATTGCTGGGTGGAGCTCTGCCACTGGAGATGCGTGGCCAATGGAGAAGACGCCAGATGAAATCCCGATGTTCGGCCACTTCGTTGTGCGTGGGTTGACTCTGTCGTCATCAGATTTCTTCAGAGGCTTTCTCGACTTCTTCAAGTTGGAGCACGTGCATCTGAACTCGAACAACATCTTCCAGATCGCTGTGTACGTGCACTTATGCGAAGCCTTCCTTGGAGTTCGCCCACATTGGGCATTGTTTAGGAAGATATTCCGCCTGAAGCCACAGCCCAATGCCAATTTCCTGGTGGTAGTCGGTGGAGCCGGTATCCAGATGTGCCAGAAGGCACAGGAGTTGTACTTCAAGTACGAATTGATTGATTCGAACCAAGACTGGAAGACCAAGTGGTTCTATATCGACAACGCCCCGCCTCAGCTGCCGAAGCCAAGCATGTTCGCACCAGTGTATGACAGGCTCTGGAAGGATGAACCTACAATGCAAGAGTGCATACAAATTCCAGAACTACTGGCAAAGATTGCGCAGTAGAAGGTGCAAGGCTTGACTGCTGAAAGAGTAGCCTTCAGCTTCATGAAGCGACGGGTACAACCCTTGATGCAGCGGGAGCATCTTGGGTACGAGTACACTGGAGTTGATGATGGCTCAAGGCTGTCTTTAGAAGAGATCAATGATGATCTCATGATGGAGAGACTGCAGAAAATCTTCAAGAATCTTCACAGAATTCCTGAAGCTGTCCAAGAGTATAGTGCTGACAACCCTCCGCGTCTGGTGAGTTTCTGAGAACTAGCCCCCGAGTACTTATTAGAAGTAGCCGTGAAGCTAACTTTTGCTCTATTTCACAGGAGGATGTCTTGAAGTTTGTGTCCAACCCTCCTCCTCGTCCCCAGGATCCACTACAAGTGCCAGAGGGAGAACCAACAGATGTTGAAGCTCAAGCCCCCGAGAGTAGTCGATCTGCTCAAGGGGAAGAAGAAGAAGTCTTGGTGGAGGACGCCTCCTCGAGCGACGATGACGGCCAGGCACTTCAACAACGCTTTGAAGGGAAAAGCCGTTACGGGTACTCTGGGACTCCAATCCCCAGTGGTCTCTCCGCGGGGGAAATGAAGAGGCCGGCTTCATCTCTCGCAGATGATGTGACGCTGCCGCCGCGAAAGAAAAGGACCACGGTGGGGAAGCGGGCTGTGAAGAAGATCACAGGTCTGCCATCCATTACGGTGAGTGTTGAGAACTTAAGTAGTCAATATCATGTTGAATACTTGCTCTCTATTGTAATGTCTTGAATTTTGACTTGTGCACGTTATCGAGAGTGCAGGCAATGCACCCTCGAGTAGCTCCGTAAGAACAATAGAACCCGAGGTGGTTCCAGCGACGACCATTGAGATGGTGATGCATGAGCAACAAGAAGCCATGGTACCCGGAAGTGTGCCGCCGGTGGAAAGTGTGCCAGTGGTGCTGGCGGCGCCTTCATTATTTGATATGCTGGGGCCAAAAGTCACGGTGCCTCGAGCTGCTCTATAAGTACTCAAGTACTCGAGTACTTATTGATATTGTTTACTTTGAATTAACTGAACAACTTGTTGATGCAGTAAATCCAATGATGTGAAATGGGGAGCCTCTTGAAGTAGTCTTGCTGGAGGAGACCAGAATCCTCAAGAGCAACAAGAAGAAGATGTGCTTCCAGAGCCCCAAGAAGTAGCCACTGAAGCTGATGCTGCACAAGCAATGCGCTTCCTCTGGAGCAACGTAGTCAAAGCAGCAGTGGAAGCACCTTCCAAGCCCAGAGCTCAGCAACCCGAAGATATTGAAGCCGTGGTGAATGAAGGCCTGGAGGTTGATCCAGACGCCAAACTACGCTATGAAGAAATCCCAGTTCCTGAAGCCCCCGTGCGTCAGATTGATGCACAGCTGGTGCTTGAAGACAACCCAGAGGACCGCATAGTGCCGCATGAGCCAATAATTGAAGACCCGGCTCCTCTACGCAGCGCTGCGATGTACTCGGAGGTGAGTGCAAGTACTCAGTCCAGGGTTGAAGACCTGATGCTGTATGACGACTCATGCCTGGATGAGGATAACTTGCAGGCTCATGCCGAGATGTTCTGTAGTGTTGAGAAGCTCTTCGCGGTAAGTTGTAGTCTCTTGTAGAGTACTTTTAGCCAAAGATATCTTGTCTTTGACCCTTTAAGTTGTTTTGCCCTTGCAGGAAGTAGTCAAGCAGTCGAAGCGCAAGACTCGCCTGCTTGAGCAGCAAGCGACGGATATCGAAGAAGTCTCGCAGCTCAGAGAACAACTCAAGGAGCAGAAGGCCTTGTCTCTGAAGCTGCAAGAAAAGCTTGATGGAGACGCCGCAAAGTACCACAATGAAATCCAGAAGCTGACAGCTCAGAAGGATGACATTGTTGGGAAGAACAAGTCACTGCGCCAGAAGAACAAAGGTAGTCTCCCTTTCTGAATTCATCGTACAATACTTTTTCCATGCACACAGCCTTCTGATAAGTAGTCTTGATCTTCTGCAGAGCTGACTGAAGAAGTTGAGAAGTTCAAGAACAAGGCGCTGGACTGGTAGCTGGCCTATAATCATGAGGAATCAGCTCGCATGGATCTTGAAGCTGATTATAAGGTGCGGTGCATGGAACTTGAGCGCGAAATGCAGATTCGCCTTGATGGCTGGAATGACTTGTTAACTTGTATGCAGTCGCTTAAGATCAAGATCGAAGAAGCCGAAGGTCTGCGAGTGGAGTTGAAAGCCTTGACAGAAGCAGCCGAGCCAGTGGCGAATCTCTTCGAGCCCAGAGTTGCTGGAGTTCAACTGCGTCCACTTGTGGCTTGCACAATTCCAAATCAAGTCTTGAGCTTCATCAAGTCTTTCTACGCAAAGGCGGATCTCACGATCATCATGAACGGAAGATCTGGAGATTGCATCGACGACAGGCTGAATGAGTTGATGCAACAGACATCTCCAATCGCGGAAGCAGTTTCCAAGTTCATAGATCTCGGGTAGATGTACCTGTAGGATAAACAATAGGGAAAAACAATTGTAATTCCAAACAAGTGTTTATGTAATATAATTAAAAACTTGAGTAAGTCAATTGTCTGGATCCCTTGTATGCTTGTGTGATTGCCAGATACTCGAGTTGGTATTGAGTGTGTGGCTGCAAAAAGAGATACGGTACACAAGTAGAAGTACTCAAGTCAAGATACATTCCGAAGAACATTAACTTAATCACGACGAGTTGAACACCTTAGCTGTAGCAGCGTAAAAGAAGGCTTTGTCGTGAAATAAGCTAAGGATAGTAACAAGTTGATATAGAATAGCAAATTTTTACTAAACACATTGTACAGAGTTTACAATGTCTTAAGTACCTCTGAGGCTATGAGCCTAGTGAGAGAGTACTTGAAAGGAACTTATTCACAACGAGTTGAACACCTTAGCTGTAGCAGCGTAGAAGAAGGCTTTATTGTGAATAGGCAAAGGACAGTAACAAGTCGATATATTAGGATAACAACTTTATTACTGAATACATTGTATAGAGTTTACAATGTCTTAAGTACCACTGAGGCTATGAGACTAGTGAGAGAGTACTCGCAAGGATGTTCCGAAGAATGAGTAAGACCGTAGGGGACAATGTGGTGAACTCATCCTTGCTGTAGCAGCAACTTGTATGAGAGTTCCACTGAGACCCTACTATGAAGGGTGCTACTCTAGGCCGAAGCCTCTTATTAGAAATAGAGACATGGACAGCATGTGCCACTTATTGCTCTATTTGACACAGAGTCGTCTGGAGAGAGTTATCATGACTTTCTACGAGGTCGCAGAATGAGACTGCCTGGAGAGGATTATCGTGATCCCCTACGAGTGATCGCAGCTGAAGCCACGAGTAGATACAGCCAAAACTATTTGGAGAGGATTATCTTGATCCCCTACGAGTAGTGGCAACCGTAGCTGCCTGTTGAGTGGTTGCAACCGAAGCTGCCTGGAGAGGGTTGTTGAGACCCCCTACGGGTAGAAGTGAAAAAGCTGGTCGATGTTCCAAGAGTTGTCGACTTCCTCACCTTCAAGAGGTTGTAGATGATACGAGCCTGGGCCGGTGACCTTTGCAACAGAGAAAGGACCTTCCCATGGCGAGTTGAGTTTGTGTAGCCCTGCCGTGTTCCGGATACGACGAAGGACTAAATCACCAATGTTGAAGGAGCGTTCCTTAATGTTGCGGTCATGGTAGTGGCGGATCTTCTCAAGATATCGAGCTAATTGAATGAGTGCGTTGCAGCGAGCTTCCTCGAGGCTGTCGACATCTGTCTATCTTGTTTCTTTAGCTACGCCTTCTTTGTACTGATCAACCACCGGAGAACGCCACATGACATCAGCAGGCAAGACGACTTCAGAGTCATAGACCAGGAAAAATAAGGTGACTGCCCTGTGGGAGTAGTAGGCTGAGTACATAGCCCCCAGAGTGCATTGGGTAGTTCCTTGATCCACTTGCCGCCCTCGGTATTTGCAGCATCATACAGTCGCTTTTTGAGAGCATCGAGTACCATCCCATTGGCGCATTCCACCTGGCCATTGGTGCGTGGATGAGCGACAGAGACGTACCAGACATCAATTCCACTATTCTCATAGTACTCCCAGAACTGGTGATTGTTGAAATTCGAACCCAGGTCTGTAATAATGCGATTAGGGAACCCATAGCGATGTACGATTTCATCCAAGAAGTCGAGGACTCTATCAGCCTTGGGGCAGGTAACAGGCTTGACCTCAATCCACTTGGTAAACTTGTCGATAGCCACCAGAACTCTGTTGAATCCCCCTGGCGCATTTGGGAGAGGACCAATCATATTTAGCCCCCAGCAAGCGAAAGGCCAAGTTGGTGGTATCGTAATGAGTTTGTAGGTTGGAACGTGTTGTTACTTGGCGAAGAATTGGCATCCATGGCACTTCTTGACTAGTTCCTCTACATCAGCAAGAGCTGTAGGCCAGTAGAAAGCGCGTCTGAACACTTTTCCCACCAAGGTGCGGGAAGAAGCATGATTACCACAGATTCCTTTGTGTGTCTCCTCCAAGATTTCCTTGCCTTCTTCGTGAGAAACACACTTCATGAGTACATCTGAACTTGCGCCTCGCTTGTAGAGTTAATCTCCGACTAGAGCATAGGCCTTGACGCGGCGTGAGATGCGCTCGGCTTCTGACTTGTCTTCAGGAATCAACTGATGTTTAATGTAGTCGATGAAAGGAGTTCTCCAGTCCACGTCAATCATAAGCACTTCTTGATCAGGTTGAACTGAAGTAGTCGTAGGTGCAGATGATTGGTCCGGTGATGGTTTGTGGAGTTCATGGACGAAGATTCCAGCTGGCACTTGAGCTTGTGTAGATCCTAGCTTCGACAAGATGTTCGTAGCAACATTGTTGTCACGAACAACATGATGGAACTCGAGACCATGAAACTTGTTCTCATGTTTGCGTACTTCTTGACAGTACGCATCCATGTTCTCAGCATTACGATCCCAAGATTCGTTGTCTTGATTGATGACCACCAAAGAATCACCATAGACAAGTAGTCGTGTGATGCCAAGAGAGACTGCAAGGCGAAGACCATGGAGTAGAGCTTCATATTCAGCTTCATTGTTTGAGACCTTCCAGAAGATCTGCAAAACATATTTGAGTTGTTCGCCCTTGGGGGAAATCAGAAGTATCCCGACACCAGCGCCTTCCAACTTGAGTGATCCATCAAAGTACATGATCCAATGTTCTGGACGCTCAATTGGAGTTGGGACTTGATTTTCCCGCCACTCAGCCATGAAATCAACCAAAGCTTGAGATTTGATAGCAGTGCGAGACTTGAACTCGAGTGATAGAGCGCCAAGCTCTACAACCCATTTAGAAATCCTTCTTGTGGAATCCCGGTTGTGCAATATCTCACCAAGCGGGTAGCTGGTAACCACAGAAATGTTGTACTCGTCGAAGTAATGGCGGAGCTTCTGTGAAGTGATCAGAACCGCATAGAGTAGCTTATGCACCGGAGGGTAGCGAGCTTTGGATTCTGAGAGTACTTCACTGACAAAATAAACCGGCCTCTGGACAGGATAGCCATGGCCTTCCTCCTGCCATTCAACGACAATAGCAGTGCTGACAACATGAGTAGTCGCAGCGATGTAGAGCAGGAGCTCTTCATTGGGCAAAGGAGCTGTGAGGACTGGAGGCTTGGATAAGAACTCCTTGAGCTAAGAAAGAGCTTGATCAGCTTCAGTTGTCCATGTAAACTTCTCTTGCCACTTGAGTAGCTTGAAGAAAGGTAGACCTCGTTCTCCAAGTCACGAGATGAAGCGATTGAGTGATGCCATACAACCCGTAAGCTTCTAGACATCTTTGATAGTAGTCGGAGCTTGCATGTTGGAGATGGTGGTAATCTTCTCGGGGTTTGGTTCGAGGCCATGATGGCTGATGATGAACCCGAGTAGTTTTCCAGATGATACGCCAAAGACGCATTTGTTGGGGTTGAGCTTCCATTAGTACTCCCGCAGTGAAGCAAAAGTTTCCTCAAGATCCGTGATGAGCATGTCTAGATCCCTAGTCTTTACAACGACATCATCCACGTATGCTTCCACATTCTCGTGAAGCTGCCTCTTGAAGCACGCTTGGATAGCTCTTTGATAAGTAGCACCAGCATTTTCAACCCGAAGGACATTATTGTGTAACAATAAGCACCAAATGGGGTGATGAATGCGGTCTTCTCTTGATCAGATTCCTTGATTGCAATTTGATGATAACCGGAGTAGCAATCCAGGAAACAGAGTAGAGCACAACCCGCCGTAGAGTTAATGACTTGATCAATCCGTGGCAAGCCGAAAGGATCCTTGGGGCAATGCTTGTTAAGATCAGTGTAGTCGACACACATCCTCCAATCGTTAGAGTTCTTCTTTCTGACAAGCACAGGGTTAGCAAGCCATTGCGGGTGAAAGACTTCCCGGATGAAGCCAGCCGCGAGTAGTTTGGCGAGCTCTTTTTTGATAGCAGCCTTGCGGTCATCAGCAAAGCGACGAAGGTGTTGTCTCTTGGGGGTAGCGTTAGGATCGACGTTGAGTGAGTGCTCAATCAACCTCCTGGGCACACCTGGCATGTTAGATGGTTTCCATGCAAAGATATCACGGTTAGCCCAAAGGAAGTTGACGAGCGCGTCTTCCTATTTAGGATCAAGCTGTGCACTAATCTTGGTCGTCTTGCTGCTATCACCAGTACCAAGGTCAATGGCTTTGAGCAGGACATCACTAGTCGGTGCAGGCTTGTTGTTGGTGTCCGTCTTCTCAGGAACCTCCAGCTCGCTCAGAGCAAGCTTTTTAGCTGCAGTGAAGACTTCCATCATAGCATTGGATACTTGAGTTGTCGAAGCAAGTTCTACGGCTTCAGTGTCGCAGTCGTAAGAACGCTTCAAGTCCCCTTGCAATGAAAGAACTCCTTTGGGGCTCGGCACCTTGAGTACAAGGTACACGTAGTGTGGAATAACCATACACTTGGCGAGACCAGGTCTGCCGAGGATGCCATGGTAAGAAGTCTCAAAGTCAGCAACCTCGAACTTAATGTACTCGGTGCGGTAGTGATCCTTAGTCCCAAAGGTAACGGGTAGTACAACTGAACCCAAAGGAACAGCTGTGTTGCCCAGAATGATACCATAGAATGGCGAGTTGGTCTTGGTAAGCATATTGGTGATATCCAGGCCCATCTTCTTCAAAGTCTTGGCAAACAGGACATTGAGACCGCTGCCACCATCAATAAGAACCTTGGTAAGGCTGGAGCCTGCCACCACTGGATCCAGAACGAGAGGATATCGTCCTGACTCAGAGAAACTAGTCGATTGATCTGCCCTTGAGAAGGTAATGGGGGTTTCAGACCACTTTAGAAAAGTTGGAGCTGCTGGTTGGATGGACATAATTTCCCTGAGTGCAAGCTTCTGCATGCGCTTGGTTGGAATCCCACCAAATATGACATTGATAGTGTTGGAGGAGTTTTGAAACCCAGTGTCTTTGTCTATGTTAGCCTTCTACCCCTTGTGTTTACGAAACCTTGGGTTTGGGTGCGTTGGTTCGGGTGTAATTTTTCAGCTCACGACGAAGTTGGTAACACTGCTCTGTAGTATGATCACCCTCTGGGTGCCATGGGCATTTCTGCTTGATCAGTGATGCCCAATGAGAATCATCTTCAGGCTTGGCGGTAGTTTCCATGGCTGCAACAGTATTATCAGGCTTGCGCTTATGATTAGGATTGCTCGAGTAGTTATTACCCGTGCGATTGCTCTGCTGTTGCTTGCCACTATTGCTTCCACCAGCATTGTTGTTGTTGTTGTTCTGGTTGTTGCGAAGATGCTTGAACCAATTTCGAGCCTTGTCTTCCTCGTCCACCCAGTGAGTGATCATCTCCTTGAGCTTGGTGATGTTGGCTGGGCGAGCGCGACCGAAGTCTTGGAAAAGCCTGTCATCACGAAAACCATCCTGGAAGGTATCTATGACTTCTTTCTCGGTAACATCAACAACAGTAGCCCTTTTTTCAAAGAAACGGCACATGTACTCACGAAGAGTCTCGCCTTGTTTTTGCTTGATCAGGGCAAGGTCCATCCGAGTACCATGACAGCCTAGAGAACCCGCGAAGTTGCTGGTGAAGCATTGCTTGAGTTGTCCCCAGTTGTCGATGGAGCCACGTTTGAGAGACTCGAACCATGTGAGGGGCTCTTGCTCCAGAACAAAAGGGAAATAGATACATTTAGTATCATCATTGCCCCCGGCATTAGTGATGGACAGAGCATAACAGCGCAACCACTGCCTTGGATCTTGCTTGCCATCGTATTTAGAGATGCCATAGGGCTTGAACTTCTCCGGAAGAAGTAGAGCTTGAAGTCGAGCACAGAAAGCAGGAAAGGAATCAGAGTCAACATCCTTTTGCTTCTCACGCTCAGCACGTCTGGCGTTGATTGTTGTGCGAGCATCGTAGCGAGAGTCTCCCGACTTGCTATTGACACTGCCATCATCACCCTTGCCCCTGTTGCTAGCTTCCGGATGTGTGCGTTGAGGAGTGGGCGTGGTGCGATGAACACCTCCACTGCTGCCATGGTGACTAGGAGTACTAGTATTTTGACAGAGCATAGTGTAGGCTAGTTCAGTCGGCTTCACGACTTCAACAGCTGCCGTCACGAGACATAGAGTGACCAAGCAGGTTGATCGCATTAATAGCTTCCTCTGGAGTGCGATATTGACGAGTAGCTACCGCATCTAGAGCCTCTTGAAGATTACGGGTAGGTAGAGCTTCCGCGAGTTCCCGACGAAGGTTTGCACGATCAACATTGCGTTGGTGACGTGCAGTCTTGGCCTCCACAGTCTCATCAGCAGGAGCATTGGCAGAGAGTTCATCATCAGAGACATCACCCGAAAAGCGATAATTGGCACGATGCCCTTGCGGAGTAGTTGCATCAACGACGAAGACTTCTCTGTAGGACGAGTCAGTACCCGTACTCTGAACGAGCTCAGTATCAGTGTCATAATCAACAAGCTTGGCCCCTTCCTGGAAGGGTAAGTTGTCGAGACAAGCGATAAAGCGCTCCTGATCATCCAAGGTGAGATCAGCAGGCACATGCTCAGGCCAGTAGACAAATCTGCTCTCAGGTGTCGATGTGATCACCAGTCCTTGAGCAAGGCCAGACAATTGTTGTGCTTGAGTAGAATCCGAACCGTAGTCGAACTCGAACTTAGAAGAATCCGAATCATAGTAGTCGAGGTTGACTTCCGAATCCGAAGAGTACTCGAGCATGATCTTCGGGCCATGGCACATAAGGCGCTTCAGCGCAGCTTGGTAAGCGGCATTGACATGACGATGACCGAAGAGAGGTGGTGTTGGGATGTTATCCAGGCTGACCACAAGCTGTGAAGCTGAAGAGAGCAACTCAGGCTGAATAGCAGACAAAGTCGAGTTGTACTCGGACTCCGACTCGAGGTCTCTGAGCGGGTCAAGATCACACACTACCTTTTGATCCACTTGATGGGTGATGAACTCATTCCTTATGTGTTTGTTCATAAGTTAGAGGCTCATGTTCTTCACGAACACGACCCTTTGATCTTATTGACTAAAAATAAGAGAGTTCATATCTGTTTGTATGTCTAGCCTTAGTTGATCTTGTTAGATGACATGAGAGTGTTGCATGAGGTTTGTGTTCAATCTACGGTACTCGGTCTAGTTGACCAGTCTTCTTGTGGCTCTCACCCTGGGTCACAATTGTTGGCGTTTCGTAGCATCGTCATATTAAGAACAGATCTGAGACCCAACCTGAGTGACAACACCAGGAAACACCTTGTAAGCACCTCTCAATGTCACAACTAATGGCGCGGTTAGCGTGAACATCGAGACTTGCCATAGGTTAATCTAAACGATCATGAACGAATCCGCATGCGCACAGATAAACCATTGTAGCATTTCCCCAAGGAAGGAGAGTATTCCAAGGGTATCGAATCCGTGGAAGGCAATGGCGGATATCTTAGACTTATGCTTTTGCTCTGAATGTAAACCAAGAGATAGATATAGGGAACAACACACTCAAAGGCAGGGGTAAGATAAAAGATATAAGGGTAGTGTGACACACACACTCAGATCTACCTCTACTCTAGCACACTACAGCTTAGGGGGAACATACGAGTTAGCTCTAGGTTCTAATGTACTAATCATACAAAGCTAGAAGATACAAGAGATGGGCATGAGTATTGCATGAGAGAGATAAGGTTCAGCACCCAGGTACAAACGGGGAGCTAGCCCGCGACGACCAGCACTCTGCGAAACTAGATTTTAGACTCGTACAGCAGGTACCCCAGCGTGGAGGTTGCCCAAGGATCCAACAGGGCTGTCACCACCTGAGGACCGACCTCTATCGTTACGGTGGGTATGCTCATAACTATCATAGCTAGACAACCCAGGCACCATGCCTACGTTGCGGCTAGACTCCACCCGGCTCGGGCTATTGTGACCCAGGGTGAGAGCCACCAGAAGACTGGTCAACTAGACCGAGTACCGTAGCTTGAACACAGACCTCATGCAACACTCTCATGCCATCTAACAAGATCAACCAAGGCTAGACATACAAACAGATATGAACTCTCTTATGTCTAGTCAATAAGATCAAAGGGTCGTGTTCGTGAAGAACACGAGCCTCTACCTTATGAACAAACACATAAGTTAGGAGTTTATCACCCTTCAAGTGGATCAAAAGGTAGTGTTCACAAAGAACACAAGCCTCTAAATGATGAATAGAGGATGAACTCAAGAACATATCAAACATATGATCTACCATGACTTTATATGAAATAGCTGAATAACTGAAGTAGATCAAAGTCATATAAAGAAATAAAGATAAAAGAGAACTCATACCTAGACTTCCAAGAGGACTTGGAACCTGAATAAGACCTACTCTAGCCTACCCCCTAGCCTTGGAAACTAAAAGCGAGAGGAGAATGAGAGAGTGGTGTGTGAGAAACGGGAGCCCCTCCCCTTCTATTTATTGAAAAGGACCAGGCTTGCTCGGAGGCCCAAAGTGCCCCTAAACACCCGGGAGTGAGGCAATGGACCAATGGGGAGCTGCCACATGTAGGGGCCAGATGGGGTGCCACTAAGGCGGTTCGGCCGATCTTAGGATCGGCCGGCCCCCTAGGGTGGCCCCACCTGGTGTGCTTCCTCTGGGTGGCTGCCTTGTGGGCCCTCTGATCCATCCCCGGTGCATGGCTTGATTTGGTATCCGAGGTGGGCCCTTTGATCCATGTGAAGTCCATGTGGCGTCCTCTGATTCGTCGGTGAGTGCCTCCCCTAGATCGATGACATGGATTGCCATGTTTCCCTTGGTGGCAGCCACCTCCTCAGCTGAGTTGGCATGGTTTCTTCATAGAAGGTGGGTTTCCATCTCTTTTAAGGGGTAAATCACCTACATACAAATAATCTTCAAGGACAAGTGGAACTACATTATTCAAATCAAAATGCTAGTAAATAATACATATGCTTCCATTTATGTGAGAATATTGAGGGTTGGAAATGGTGAATTTCAACCGTCAACAACAATAGCCCGGGCCGGGTGGAGTCTAGCAGCAACGTAGGCATGGTGCCTGGGTTGTCTGGCTACGACATTTATGAGCATACCCTCGTAACGATAGAGGCAGGTCCGCAGGTGGTGACAGCCCTGTTGGATCCTTGAGCAATCCTCCGCGCTAGGGTACCTGCTGTAGGAGTCTAAAGTCTAGTTTCGCAGAGTGCTGGTCGTCGCGGGCTAGCTCCCCGTTTGTACCTGGGTGCTGAACCTTATCCCTCTCATCCAATACTCATGTATATCTCCTGTATCTTCTAGCTTTGTATGTTTAGTACATTAGAACCTAGAGCTAACTCGTATGTTCCCCCTAAGCTGTAGTGTGCTAGAGTAGAGGTAGATCTGAGTGTGTGTGTCACACTACCCTTATATCTTTTATCTTACCCTTGCCTTTGAGTGTGTTGTTACCTATATCTATCTCTTGGTTTACATTCAGAGCAAAAGCATAAGTCTAAGATATCCACCATTACCTTCCACGGATACGATACCCTTGGAATACTCTCCTTCCTTGGGGAAATGCTATAATGGTTTATCTGTGTGCTTGCGGATTCGTTCATGATCGTTTAGATTAACCTTTGGCAAGTCTTGATGTTCACGCTAACCCGGCGTCGTTAGTTGTGACATTGAGAGGTGCCTACAAGGTGATTCTTGGTTTGTCACTAAGGATGGATCCCAGATCTATTCTTAAGATGACGGTGCTACGAAACGCCAACAAGCATTTCTGGCGCTGTTGCCGGGGAAGGCACAGGATTATCATGACTATGCTTTGCATCTGTTTATAAACTCTGAGTAGGTTAGGACAACTCTCAATGCAGGCTAACCTTGATCGTCTTCTTTTATCTTTGGATGATGTAGACAGGTAGTGTTTGACTGGTTTCGACTTACCGAAGAATTTTACTGAAGATCCCGAGTCACTTGTGAGGAGAGCTCGAATTCATTTCGACTCACCTCGTCGTACAAGTCCGGAAGGCGATCCAGCTTCCTTTGTACCATCCACGTCGAACGCTATGGCCCAGAAGACACTTCGTGAGTACTTAGCTCCTTCCGCTGACCAGGTGCTGCAAGGCCCTGAGGTGGCAATGGGGACTGAAAATTTTGAGATCAAGACGGGTCTAATCACGATGGTATAGGCTAGCCCACTCTGTGGCAAGCCAAATGATGATGCCAATGCTCATTTGCAGCAATTCCTAGAGCTATGCAACACTTTCATCATCAGGGGTGCAAATATGGACGTTGTTCGTCTACGGCTATTCCCATTCTCTCTCCTGGGGAAAGCTAAGTAATGGTTCTACGTGAATCGTGATGCTATTAACACTTGGAGTAAGTATTCAGAGGCATTCCTCAAGAAGTTCTTCCCATTGGGTAAAACCAATGCTCTTCGTGGAAGGATTTCCGGTTTTCAGCAAGTAGCAAGTGAATCTATTCCAGAGGCTTGGGAGAGGCTTCAGGAGTATGTCCTGGCCTATCCTCACCATGGGATGGAGGATTGGCTTAGTCTTCAAAGCTTTTATAATGGGTTGACTCCGACAGCCCGAGGCCATATTGATGTTGCTGCTGTTGACGCAAAAATAGGACGTCACCTCCGCGCGTAGCACACATGACTCCCCGGTCTGTAGCGAGGCGTGCCAGCCAATCTGACCTGTTGATTGACAATGGAAAATCGGCTGGAGAGCCGATGGCCTTTTGATAAAATCGTAACAGCTAGGTAGCCGATACGGGGCAGAGCAGATCGGCTAGATCAGCCGATATGATGACGTAGGCAGAGCGTAAGCTACCAGAAGCAACTTAAGTAGGGCAACATGAGCAACACTTGAAACAGATCTAGCCGGCTATATGATAATAATGTGAGCTGACAGGAAACAGTCTCAAGCTGGATAATTGTTGATAAAAGCTAGAACAACAAGAATTAAAACTTGCTAATCTAGCTGATATCGATAAATTCTGAATAAATCTAGACGAAACCAGAGCGATGCGCCCGGTGGTTAAAGCCTAGAATTTACTCGGTAAAGCGGAACTCACCAGCTAGTCGGAGATCGAAGCGATTCAGCCCAACGAGTTTGCGAGAACTCATGAAAGAGAAAAGGTACGAAGGCGAAGTCGCCGAAAAGTAGGTGTGGTAAAGTAGATGTAGTAAAGTAGATGCAATAATTGGTAAAGGGGTGCCCGGAGGCGGTTTTGATATTGATCGTGTGATAATCTTACAATGACCGCGAACCTTTTATATTTATAGGGCTGCCAAACCTAGGACATGGCGTGCAACTCACGCACAAAAAGCTAGCTCTTTAACTAAACCAACTACAACTTGACTACCTTAATTAATATCTAATAAAACAGAAATATTTAGGATACACAGACTCTGTCTTTCCTCTCTGCAGAACCCTTCTCGTGAAGCTTCCACCAATCTCGTCAATTGATCTGAATTAACTTGGATTCCCTCTTCTCATACGACAACCAACTTTTCCTTTTATTCTAATCATCTTGACTTGCACTTAATGGCTTGGGTATTCTTTCTCTATTTTAATCAACTTCCCTTCCACGCACAGGCTTTCTCTTCCCTGATCTTCTTAATTTAATATACTTTCCTTCTGCTCCATCTTTGCCCATTTGGTCTCACCGATGCAAGCCGGCCGATGCACCTAATGGCCGATTCTGCCTCTTGCCGATTGTTCCTGTCCTTCACACGTGACTTCTTTCCTCTATGATTTCTTTATTCTAATCACCTCTTTCTTTGCCATAGGACTTCTTGCACGTGCTGCCTCTATCTTTTCTTTAATACCAACGCTAATTGCTTTGCTTCCTTATGACCTTTGCATCCACGTTGTATTGTGCATGTATTCCATCGGCCGCTGGCCGATCAAGCCAATTTCCGCTTTAATAATTAATTCAGCCACCGCCCTCTTGTTTATTTTGCCTATGGCTTGACGTTTTCTTCTGCAGCACCTCTGTCAGGCAACCATGTGCGCATGCTTGCAAACTCAATCGGCTCTGTTCCCTGTTGCTGTGACTTTCTGTTGATGCTCTAGTAGCTGATCAGCTCGTATACTTCTCTGTGGCTCCTCCGCCCTCATAACTAGGTTTCAACGCATGCCACTCTCTAAGCCCTTCTGGCCGATCTTGCTGATACTGCCAATTCCGCTGGTTAATCGTGACAATAGGATTTTTCCAAAATCCAGTGTCAACACAAGCCCCCCAGTTTCGGAGTATGAAGGAATCATGCTGCGAAATTCTGCAAACCCAAAAACCTCCATCTTATGTCTGATATAAGTTGCTCCCTAGGTTTAATACCTCACCTTTCTTTGCACTGCTCTTTTCGTAGCCGATATCTAACATCTTCGCCAAATCAAGATACCTCTGCTCCTTCTGCCAAATATAATATTTTCCAACAGATATGAAAGACTTGGTCATCGGCTTCTTCTTATGCTTCGTGCTGACCACATCCCATAGGAGCTCCACGTGTGTCTGAGCTGATTCTTTAACATGGATCTTAAAACTCTTATAAGTGCAAACACCAAAAATCTTGAAATCTGGATAAGCTTGGCGCCGTTCCTTCGTTCCAACAGGCTCAAAGTGGTGTCAGTAGTAGCGGCGACATCAGCAACAATAGTTCCACCTATGATCCCAAATCTATGTTGCTCAATAAACAATTGCCAACTGTACTGTGGTAGCACCATCAGTTATTCCGCACAGGTCCTTGTATTATATCTTCATCTGATGAATTCTACAATTTGATCAGCTATGACAATCCTGATTAGCTCTCGAACCCATCAGTCATCCTAAAGCTAGATCGATGCAGCTCCATTTTAGTCCTGTGTATATATTCCTTTTTCTTTAACCGGCCACTTAATCATAATTAGCCGATGTTAAGGTGACAATAACTGTATAGAACTAATCATAGCCCATTTGTGTCCGCATATACTGTACTTTGAATCCTGGAACTATGTCAGATTGCCAATGTCCTGAAACTCAATCTACTTGAGCTGGCCAAGTGGTCCCATACTTGAGCAACCGTGATGTATTAGTGCCAATATGTTATTGTCTTATCAATAACCAAAAAATAATTCGACTATCTTTCCATTGGTGGTCTCGCAGTGTCTCGCTTGTTGACAATGTTGTCCTACTTCAATACTCATATTGGCTCTTTCTTTATTTCTTCTATCGGCTACTACAGCCGAACAAAAATATGGGGTAACTGAATATTGCCTCTGAACCAAATTGGTCATGTAGCCCCGTATACTGACAGCCATGGCTTTGTTACTATAATAATGGTCCGATGTGGGTTACTTCATGATCCATGGTGTCCATACTACCATAGCCAAGGGTCTTCATGGGTAAGCCATCTTTGATAATCTGAATCCTTGCGCAGCTATCTGGTGCCTTAATTATCATTAGACTCCCAATGTCCACGCTAGCTTTGCTTTTTGCACACACACTGCTTTTCCATCCTGTTTGGTCGAGTACCCATCAAGCCAATATCATTTAATATCCTTAGCACCTATTGTCAGTAGTCTAGTGCAGAGAAGGGAGCCAACAAAAGAACCCAGGAGATGGCTTTTCTAGAAGCTGGTACGCAAGCATCTTTAGATTTGTCATTCCAAACTTAATATCAACTAAGCATCCGGCGATGCCCTCCAGGTTCCAGCGTACTCATGAGTATGGCACTGATGCAGAGCATGATATACTAGCCACGATAGAGCACGTATCTTTCTTCTACTAGCTTTCAACCGATATCAACACTTTTCAGTTGATGACAACCCTGACGAGAGTATTTGATCTTCTTCCAGGAGCTGATTAGCACTCTCCACATCTTCATCGACCTTCAATTTAATACCCCAACCTAGCTGATTCAATTGCAAGCCATTGGTAGCCAACATTCAATTTGTACTAAATCCTCAGCTTGATATTTAATTCTATCAATATTTTTATTAGCTAATAGCTGCTCGAACTTCCGCCATTATCATCAGCCTCCATTACTGCATTGTTGATTTTTCTTATCGCAGTCTCTGGCTGGTTAAAGTATATGTGAATCCTCAGGACAAACAATAGTAGTCGATGCAACCTTCTTCTCCTCATCGGCTTGACTCCAGCATCGGTAGCTCATGTATAAATGCGTCTTTGTATCGGCTCAACTCATCAATAGCCGATGTATAAAAATAAATTATCCAAGAAGGAATTTATTCATTACCAATTTTGAGATATTGGATATTCCTTTGATGCTACTTTCTGCCCAGAATAAATATTTCCATCAACGCAGCTTTCTTGATCAGGGAGCATATCTATTGTTCTGGTAACTTTGCATCAGCGGTGACAAAAACACCGTCTCATGACCTGAGTTTTCGCTTCTCAATGGAGACCATCAGCTGGATCATCACTAGCCGATTATCACTAGCATGATAATACTAAAGGCTCTATTTAAACGAGTAAAAAATGGATGTATTATAGAAATGAGTATCGGCACCCATCAGCCGATTACTTCTATTCTTCCTATTGTTAGTGCAGGGTTGGAACTTCGAACAGGTGCATGTGCATTTCCCAGTTCTGTAGAGCCAGATAACGGTATCATCGTCTTTATTTATAGTAGACGATTCGATTGCTGGACATATTCTTCCACTGACTGACTTTCAGGAAGGGATGTCGGCTGTGGCGATATTTTCGAACCCATTGGCTGGTCAGAAAACCGAGAAGGAATAATCTCATGCGAGTTGCAAAATATTTATTTGCTCATTCAGTCAAAATCAAGAATACCGTCAGCCGATCCTTTTGCCAGTTTTTTTGATCATGTCGACAATGTGAGTCCCTCCATTGTCCGTGGCATCAACTTCTTGAATTTATTTTCTGGACGATGTTACATTAGCTTGTAGCAACTTGCGGTGACCGGGTGGTCGTGTCTCCATGATGGGTACAAGACTTCTTGTTCCTTTATAGTTGATTTGGTTTCTACACTAATCATCCCATTTGTCATCCCTTTAACTTGGACTATCGGCTGACTTAACAATTACGAGCACTCGCAGATGATCAAGCCGGTCGAGATAGATTCCTTGGGTAGTCGTGTTGATATCCAGGAACTTTGACTGCATTGGCCTTGCGAGCATGGTAACCTTTGATCTGAATATCTTCGGCTAACAGCAAGCTAGCCTGTGATTAGCTACTTACAGCTGATATATATCTTCAATTGATCAACATATGTCACCATCAGGGTGCAGAGAACTCTGCAAGGATTCTCATCATCAATCTTCTTGCCAGCTTGTGAGTTGACTTACAGAAAATCTCAATCCCATATGCACCAAGAAGTTTCTTCAGTGTGACGTGTCGAAGATACTCGAATACCCAAGCTGATACTAAATATAATCATGAGATGATATATGTTTGAGCCGATACTTTGATCAAGAAAATATCAGCTATCCTTGCAGTTTGGTTTTTATATCATCGACTGATCTTTCAACCTTTGCGTATGAATCTGATCTTAAAACTATATATTTGCATCTCCGTCTTTTATCAGCCGTATCACAGCGCCACTATGTCCAGGTAGAGCTCCCCTGGACTTTCCTGTTGTTCTCGTCGTTGTCAGCTTAGTATGAGAAGAGTCGCCTCAAGAAAGATATTGTTTTCTTGTACTGATGATTATTTTGTTCAAGCACCATTATTAACACTTCTACGACTGTTAATTACCGATTGAGAGATTCAACAGATAATTATCCCTAGGAGTGACTGGAGTTTTGATGCCCAATGTAGAGAGCTAATATTGACCTCATCCCTTAGGAAAAATAACTATTAAGAGCCATTCATTGCCGATGTTTGTCTGGTGAGGAGCTTCACAAATAGATCACACACATGATCCATGCTCATGTTGTATTGCATCAGCTGTTTGCTAGCCGAATGATTTCTCTGTCTTCAGGTAGAAAATCTTTCTTTTACTTCAAAATCTGATATCCACCTTTTCGTAGCACATCAGACTCAAGCCTTTCAATTCTGATTTCCAATATTTTGAATCGGCTTCTTTTGTTCTTGCAAACCAAAGCCTGAACCTCGGTCTTCTTTTTCCAGTTCGACTGAGTTGACACCGCAGCAGTTTGTGGCCTCATCATGATTATTATCTTGAATGTCTGGAGGGTCGAACTTTCTGTTCAGCCGTGCGGCAGCAATGTGTCTCTATCATCTAAATGGTGTTCTTGCATCCTGCATGATGGTTTCCTCCGGCAGCCACGCAGCTGTATCACTGTCTTGTCACCTTGACCGGTGAAACTCTTGAGCAGAGCACCGTGAAAGAAGATTACAGCAACGATGAGGGCTCAAATCAGAACAGATTCGCCAAATTTGGCGAGATCTGGCCATACAACGGATGACTACTGTGTTAGTCAACTATTCCCATGGTATTTGTTGCTTTGCATTTGGCCATTTATCCCACAATCCTGTATGCACACTGCTGGCTTCTCTAAATACTGGGGGTTCGGCCGATTCTTAATTATTGATCAATTAGTTCTCACATCGGCCCATGAATGTATCACGTTAGCTTGTTGTCTGTGTTGCTGTACTAGCAAGTCTCGCACTGGTGTCAACATGTAATCATTGAACTCGTCTATATATTAGCACCAGCTCAATTCTTCCTTTATTTTCATCGGCTATCAAGTACATAGTGGAACCCCGAGCTAACTAATTCCACAAAAGACCTGCTTTATAATTGTATTGGGCATTTTCCCGGGAGCCGATTAGTGCCAGCTAGGCATGCAAAAAGAAATTGTATCCAATCCCCAATCCAGTATCTCACCGGCCGATATACTTTATCTGACTCCTTGTAGTGAAGCGAACTAGCCGATTCTTATCACCTTCTGTCAATGTTAACTTGGCCATGCCTCGTCGGCTCATCTAGTACTGAGTGGCCGATAGCTAAAATTAAATCCACTGACTGTTCTTACAGATATGAGAAATAATACTTATATTTGTATATCTCCTGTATCTCTTGTTCGTATCTCAACCAGAGAAATTAATAAATGTGCAGCCTCTTGTCTATTGAGCATATCAAGAAATCCACTTTCCGTCTTATGTTACTTCATCAGCTATCATTTGAATCAAGCAGCTGGTGCATTCTGTACGCGCCAGCACATGGCAGATATGTGCGGCATGCGTATGACCTTGCCGATGACGTGTCAGCCGAGGTGAAGCTCATTCGGTTAATATCATACCGTCGGCCATCCTGACAAATTGTCTCCTTCATCGGCTAAATAAATAACTTCATCCAAAGGAGAAGGATAAGCCGCCAAAATTTCTCTTCTGATGCACGAACTTACATTTGTTTTGGTGCCAATTGATCTACTCCACTTGCCACGTAGGGCAGTTATCAGTAGATACATACCGCGTAGGGCGTTAGGCATTGTCGTAGACATGCCTGCTTGATGACGAGTCGGTGCAGATCCGTTCACTAACGAAGTTGATGTGGCCGACATATTTGAAGTAGTCGTTGATTGATGGCGACTCCTCCGGTGTAGTCAATGAAGAGCGGTCGTGCTCCATTGGCTGACCCTGTTGCTCTTCTATCGGCCAACCTCTGCTTCCATCGGCTATTTTAAATAAAGCGGCCGATATATCTCGTCTCTCTCTCTGTTTTTTTTGTAGTGCCTCGTCCCATGTGCCATCTAGCCGATTAGAGACATCAACTTTAAAATTACGTACGTAACTCTTGTCCACCTGGATCCCATGGAAAATAATCCCTGAATAGCCGGTGCTTTAGAGCAATCGTTCTTTGTTCTTGAGCACTTAGCCCCCATGAAAACTCCCCGAGCCACCAATATCTCCGAATATTATATCTGTATTCTTGATCACCTGGATCCCATGGAAACTGAACTCCAAGCAGCCGATATCTCTGAACAATATTTTTGGGCAGCGGACAATAAATAATCTGACAAATTGTTGCTTCTGTAATTCCTACCCACTCATCGGCATCGGCCGCTTCTTCTCTCGTTAATGGCCGGAATAAAATATCGTCCATACTACCATCAAGCACATTCAATTCCATTGGTACAGACTTGTTGCACGGATCAGGCATTCGTTCGTAGATAGCGCAATTTCCAAACTCACATGCTTGTTTTTCTCTATCTTTGTAATTGGCTGGAACTTCTTCCTCCTGAGTGTCTTCAGAGCTATGTTCTTCTCCATATTGGTTTCCACTTGAAAACTCACAGCCTGGGTTTTGCACTTTGTGATCTGAGACCTCTAACCCATTAATCATCCGGATACTCAATGTTTCATCATTAATTCCTTTCTCTTGGCTGTTTACTTCAGATGTATTGATTGGAGAAAGATTTATGCTAGTCTGAACCGAACATGCAAGCTCCTCTGTTTTAACCTTTTCTTGCTGAATAACTATTTGGTCTTGCATATCCGTCACCACTTGTGGTTTTGCTGAACCAAACCGATGAGCCATTGGCAGTGCTTCCTGAGGAACGAACTGTAACTAAATATCATCTGTTTCCTGTTGACAGTTCCTTTGTTCTAATTCTTGTAGTTGTCCTGATAGCTGGGAATATTGCAGCCCCCCAGGCCAAGACTGTTGTGTCTTCGGTTGTGGTTGATAAGCTATCGGCTGCTGAACCGATACTTGTGGTTCATACGCCGTCGGCTGTATAGCCGATTCTTGCGACCAATAACTTCCTGGTTGTTGTGGCCAAGCCGATAGCTGAGATGATTGCTGCCCCCCGGGCCAAGATTGTTGATTTAACAGTCGTGGCTGCAGCCCCCCAAGCCAGGATTGTTGAGCTATTGGTGGTGGCTGTTGAACCATTAATTGATGAGCTGCCATATGCGCTTGGGTTTGGAAACCATATAGCTGTTGTTGATGCATCGTCGGCTGAGAAGTAGATACCTGAGCTTGATAGTTGGCTGGGTGCATTGATGTTTCAGCCCATGGTGATGTAGCAGAATACACAGGTGCTGTCTGATTAAGAATCTCTGGATAACATGTAGGCATTGCTGTGTTAGCCGATAATCTCGGCTGTTGACAGTATGGTGCTACATAACCCTGCTGTTGGGCAAAATCAGAGAATGCACCCTTAATTGCATTGCTTATAATATTCATTAATACTTCAGATTGATTATGCATGGCGTGCTGTATGCACTCATTGAACACCTCTTGATTCATCGTGGATATTGTCTTCAGGTCTCACCAGACGATATAATAGGGATTAATCTTCGTGTCCCACCAGGCGTGCCAAAAGTGTGTTGACGCAAAAATAGGACGTCACCTCCACGCGCAGCACACGTGACTCCCCGGTCTGTAGCGAGGCGTGCCAGCCAATCTGACCTGTTGATTGACAATGGAAAATCGGCTGGAGAGCCGATGGCCTTTTGATAAAATCGTAACAGCTAGATAGCCGATACGGGGCAGAGCAGATCGGCTAGATCAGCCGATATGATGACGTAGGCAGAGCGTAAGCTACCAGAAGCAACTTAAGCAGAGCTACGTGAGCAACACTTGAAACAGATCTAGCCAGCTATATGATAATAATGTGAGCCGACAGGAAACAGTCTCAAGCTGGATAATTGTTGATAAAAGCTAGAACAACAAGAATTAAAACTTGCTAATCTAGCTGATATCGATAAATTGTGAATAAATCTAGACGAAACCACAGCGATGCGCCCGGTGGTTAAAGCTTAGAATTTACTCGGTAAAGCGGAACTCACCAGCTAGTCGGAGATTGAAGCGATGCAGCCCGACGAGTTTGCGAGAACTCGTGAAAGAGAAAAGGTACGAAGGCGAAGTCGCCGAAAAGTAGATGCGGTAAAGTAGATGCAGTAAAGTAGATGCAATAATTGGTAAAGGGGTGCCCGGAGGCGGTTTTGATATTGATCGTGTGATAATCTTACAATGACCGCGAACCCTTTATATTTATAGGGCTGCCAAACCTTGGACATGGCGTGCAACTCACGCACAAAAAGCTAGCTCTTTAACTAAACCAACTACAACTTGACTACCTTAATTAATATCTAATAAAACAGAAATATTTAGGATACATGGACTTTGTCTTTCCTCTCTGCAGAACCCTTCTCGTGAAGCTTCCACCAATCTCGTCAATTGATCTGAATTAACTTGGATTCCCTCTTCCCATACGACAACCAGCTTTTCCTTTTATTCTAATCATCTTGACTTGCACGTAATGGTTGGGTATTCTTTCTTTATTTTAATCAACTTCCCTTCCACGCACAGGCTTTCTCTTCCCTGTTCTTCTTAATTTAATATACTTTCCTTCTGCTCCGTCTTTGCCCATTTGGTCTCGCCGATGCAAGCCGGCCGATGCACCTAATGACCCATTCTGCCTCTTGCCAATTGTTCCTGTCCTTCACACGTGACTTCTTTCCTTTATGATTTCTTTATTCTAATCACCTCTTTCTTTGCCATAGGACTTCTTGCACATGCTGCCTCTATCTTTTCTTTAATGCCAACGCTAATTGCTTTGCTTCCTTATGACCTTTGCATCCACGTTGTATTGTGCACGTATTCCATCGGCCGCTGGCCGATCAAGCCAATTTCCGCTTTAATAATTAATTCTGCCACCGCCCTCTTGTTTATTTTGCCTATGGCTTGACGTTTTCTTCTGCAGCACCTCTGTCAGGCAACCATGTGCGCATGCTTGCAAACTCAATCAGCTCTGTTCCCTGTTGCTGTGACTTTCTGTTGATGCGCTAGTAGCTGATCAGCTCGTATACTTCTCTGTGGCTCCTCCGCCCTCATAACCAGGTTTTAACGCATGCCACTCTCTAAGCCCTTCTTGCCGATCTTGCTGATACTGCCAATTCCGCTGGTTAATCGTGACAATAGGATTTTTCCAAAATCCGATGTCAACAGCTGCTCAGGGAGCATTCTTCTCAATCACTATTGATGATGCTAAATTACTCATTGAGAAGATGGTTTCCAACTAAGGGTGGAGGGATGAAAGACTCCAACCACGACTGAGGGGTACACATACTGTCAAGGAAGCAGACATGATTACTGCCAAGTTGGATCTTCTTATGAAGAGATTATGGAGACTCTGCCTATGGATTCTCTCATGACTTGTGAAGTCTGTGGCAACACTGGGCACTCAGGCAACTACTGTCCGGAGATTCAGGAGGAAGTGATGTGCATGAATGGCAATAACAACGGTTATCGTCCACCTCAACAAGGAGGCCAATCGTGGAATCAACAACGTCCTTATTATCAAGGAGGTAACCTAGGTAATTCTTACAATCCCAACCAACCTTCCTTGAGAGATCTTGTTTTTGGGCAAGCTAAGATTAATGAAGGTGTTAACAAAAAGTTGGCTGCCCTTGATAAAACTTTGGAAAGTCTCAACGTTAAGCTTGAAAGTTTTTGTTCTGCCCAGAAGAGTCAGCTGAGTTTTAACAAAATGTTAGAAACTCAGTTGGCTCAGTTGGCCGTTTCTGTTCCCTCTGTTGAAAATGCAAATGCGGTAACCACGAGAGGAGGTAAGTCCACTCGGGATCCACCATATCCTAACCATGCAGGGACAGATAAGAAAGGCATAACAGAAGTTGAGAATATTCATGAGGACTCATCCGACTCGGAAGAACCCCCCCAGGTAAGGAAGGTGCCCCCGACAGATAAAGCACCTGAAGGGGTAACGCCACATCCAGGATTCATAGAAGCCAATGTGATGCCGTGCCCTCAAAAGAGCAGGAAGGCAACAATAGATGAACAGTTCAATCGCTTCGTGGACATGATTCAGAAAGTTTATATCAACGTCCCATTGCTCAAGGCAATACGCGTACCCACTTATGCGCGTTATCTCAAGGACATCCTGACCAAGAAGCGAGCTCTTCCTACAACCGAAGTGGTACGACTCACGAAGGAGTGCAGTGCCGCCATACTCAACCGCCTTCCTGAGAAGAAGAAGGATCCAGGGTGTCCCACAATCACTTGTATGATTGGGACCCAACGCTTCGACCATGCTTTCTGTGACTTAGGGGCCAGCGTCAGTGTTATGCCTAAGGTAGTCTATGATCAACTTAACTACACGAGTTTATCTCCAACCACTTTGCAGCTGCAGTTAGCTGATTCTTTGGTCTGATACCCGGCAGGGATAGCCGAGGACATTCCTGTGAAAGTTTGAGATTGCTTTGTCCCCGTTGACTTTGTGGTCTTAGACGTGGACATCGCCAAGGAAGTGCTGCTCATACTTGGGTGACCATTTCTGAGTACAACTGATGCACAAATTGATGTGGGGGCGGGTGTGATTCGTCTCTACATCAATGGCAAGGAGGAGAGGTTCGAATTTTGTCTAAGGAAAGAGCAATGCTCAATGATCAAGGATTTACAAACTCTTGACACCCCAGCACGAGAGGTCGAAGTTTCACCACAGCAAGTGGACAGCCTCATTGCATTCATGAAGAATTTTTGGAAGGAAGAACGTCAACTCATAGGCGCGGGACAGAAACAGTTTTGGAAATCTCAGTCCCAGTCCAAGAAACCACCCCCTACACATCACAACCCACATGACACACAGATGATGTGGAGGAAGGTGAATAGGAAGCCAACTTCTCTTCAGAAGGAAACAACTGCCTCGTTGCCAAGGTGAGAACTTTCGAACCAAGTCTAGCTCTAAAAACTCAAAATAATTAGCCCCGCGCCGACAGGTGAGTTCGGTAAGTTATCCTTATTTTCTTCCATCACAATAAAATTCAGATTTAGGAAAAGCAATCTACTTCTGCCCTGTCTCTTCTGCATTCTCGCTGGGGTGAGCTCAGGAGTAATGTCCACCCAGACATTCCTTGAGTTTGTACCATGGTACTAACTTGTCACAGCCACCACCACCACCACAGCCACAGCCTGCTACGCCACCAGTGGCAGGAGGGGCCGCTGCGGGGTACATGTCCGAGGTTACCCCTGGATATGCACCTGGTTGGGACCAGCCCACCTACCACACAAGTGCGAGTGGCACGACTTGGGCAGGCGCGAGCAGTGCTCAGTGGGCTACACCCACTAGTTCCAGCTCCGGTGGTCCACCTCCGTCTTCGTCCTTCTGGCGGCATTCCTCAGCCTCTGCACATGATGCTCAGCTCGCGCAGCAGATGGGAGAGTGTTGGTATTTGTTAAGCCTACAGAAATATTATGATGGATAATCCGCAAGCGCACGGATACCGGTGAGCATTCCACCCGGGAGAGGGTTTTAAATATCGAATCCACAAGGAGAATGGTAAAGAGAGTATCTGAGGTATATAACTAATCACTGAGTAGGTATCAAGGATTTGACAGAAAGAGAGATAAGGAAAACTTAAGGATGTCTAGTTCTTATTCTCACAAGCTATGTCTATATTGTTCTTATGGGGTGATTGTCTGAAGGCACACTCAGGAAAGGGAACCTCCCGAGAATCTATGGGGGGAGTCCTACGGTTTCTATAGACGGGAGGTGGACTGCAAAGGACAGACGGGAGCAAGGTCACTTCCCGCTTCTACCACACGATCCGGAATATAGAAGGCATTCATAAGCTAGCTAGTCTAAGCACCACGCTTACTAAACATGCAACTTTAACTCAAGAGCGACAGGAATTAAAGTACTCAGAGAGTTATGAACCGTAAGAACAATAAAAATAATGTTACTCACTTGAATAAGAAGTCGATCTTTCCACAAGGTCTCAGGATCAGGCTCCAATGGAGTTGCTCCCAGAGGTAGAAGATGAAGAGGAGACACCGACAGGTCCGGGCCTTCCTTTAGCTTCGCCTCTACCGCTCTCTAATCCTCTCGAACAAGATTAGCTAGATCTAAATAGATCGTGCCTCTAATCTCTCAACTTGATACTAACTCTCCAACTCTAATTCTAATCTAGAGCTCTAATCTCAGATAGGCATGGAGGATCTAATAGAATGAATTGTTGTCTGCCCTGGGGTCAGGGGGTCTGCTTATATAGCCCGGAGGAGATGACGTGCACCGTACGATCAAACCGACCTTAACTTGTGGTTTAGATTGATCCTCATAGGCGGTGGAAGAACATTCCGGAAGCTGGGCCCATTTGGCGCCAGGGGGGGCCGACCGGCCCCTCCACCAGGCCGATCGGGCTGGGGTGGGCCCCCTCGGGGTCCACTTCGGCCAGGTGGGTCCTTGATCCTTCTAGATGCTTCTTTCTTAGGTGCTAAGTCACGTTGAGTTCCGGAGCCTTCTACAGTCTTCTAGAGTGGTTTCTTTGCATATTTTCTGAATAGTCCCTGTAAATTCATAGATTCACCAAAACTCGTGGAAATTGTCAATATAAACCCTAATAAGGTGATCTAATTATATTTTAGTCCTTTTTCCAGTAAATGTGAGGTGAAATATTTATAGATAAAATGTGCCAACAAACTCCCCCACACTTAGGCTTTTACTCGTCCTCGATAAAAGGATGGTTTACAACCGTCGAGACAAGAATCAACATAATTATACTCCTTAGTCATATCTGTACTTAGGGGATATCTGAGCATAGTTAGAAACAAATCACCTTTATTTCTCAAATCAAGTCAATGGAGAGAGTTTGAATAAGTTTTTTTTAAGAAAATGCAGCCTTGCTTACTCCTTTGTGATACTCTCAAATATATGTGAAGAATGTAAAGATGTAGCAGACTTACTTTGCATATATTGCTGGGTCAAAATCTGTATCCATGAAGAGGCCTGTCATAGGTCGTAGATCAAGATATGTGCGTGTGTCAAATTTTAAAAACCACTGCTCTGACTTTAGAATCTTCTATCTTTTCCCATTTTTTTTAGAACAAGGTATCCAGCTATTTTGTGGAGAGTTGGGTTCTACTCACCCTCGGACACGCGTCCATTATTACTCTCTCACTTATTATTTTAGAGAAGTGGGCCCTACTCACCCTCGGACACATGTTCATTATTCTTCTCTTTTTTATGCCTTTTTTTCTGAGAGGGGGGTTCTTCTGACTCGTAGAACACTTGTCCATTTTCTCCTCTCTCTCACTTTTCTCTCCACTCATAATAATTTTTTTTTCTTTTCTTTCTTTGGGTTTTTCTCTCTTCTTCTTTTTTTTAGCTGTACCTTTTTTCATGATATGGGAGACAGAGATCAAAAATCTTATAGCATAGATACTTTAGTGAAAGCAGTGTACGTGATCTTGATCATAGACTTAGACAAAACTTCAACATAGCTCTAGATTTGACAAAGCTCAATACAAGCAAGCAGCATTTAATCAAATTTATTTTCAATGAAAGCTCTGTTGGGATATATTATTGATCACAAAGGAGAAACTTAGCTAATGATTTTTAAAGCACTCTCCATAGACAAGATAAAAGAAATATGGTTCTCATTATTCTAACCTCATTCTGATCATCCCAAAAGCAATAAATTTTTCTAAGAGCATAAACATGTGAAACTTTATCTTTTAGGTTATCAGGACATTTTAGCAAGGCATCTTTATTTAAATTCGAAACGGAAAGCAAATTACAAAAATTTAAAAAGTTCAGGAAGCAAACCGAGTGGTGGACGAGACGTGGCCGAACTGGGTTCTGCCGTGGTTCATCGTGCGAGTCGTTTGTTCTGTGCTTTTCCCGTTTTTCTTGATTTTGGTCGTGGAAGATGCCGTTTGGTCGTCTGTTCTTCTCCCCCACACTTGTTTTCTGTTATCTTGCATGCACAGTATGGTGGAGACAAAAACATATCCAGAAAATATATATATAGGTAAAAATAGCTCAACTTGTGGAATACTTCTTTATTAAAGGAGAGAGCACTTTATTAAACAATTCTAACAACTAAAGCAAACTAACTAACTCGAACTAACTATCACTAATGTGCTCTCTAGCTAAGGTGTTTACAAAGGGCGCTTGCCCTTCTTAAGGTCGCGGCTATGGTCTTCCTCATCGTCCCTTCGCTTCTTTGATTCTAACAGTTTGAGGAGTGCCTTGGTGAGGGAAGTGTTGACGCGGTGGATCTCTTTGCAAGTTTCTACCAGGCTTGCTACTTCCTGCGCTAGCTCAGCTACGGTCTTCCGGGTCTTCTGTTTCTGCGGCATCCGCTGGCTGGCTTCAATGGCCGGAATTCTCTTGATTTGAGGTTGTTTGGCACGAACTCCGTCGATGGTGGCACGGCTTGAGGAGGTGGTGTACTTATGCACCCTTGTGTTGCCATGCTTGTCCATGCGCACGTCAGCGAGTCGCTCACCATCCCTTAGTTTCTTCAGATCCATGTAGCTAGGAACACGGATCGGCTTCTTCTGAGCTGCTTCACGACGGCGATCGTACAGCTTAGCGTACATTGCCTGCCTACTTTCTTTAGGCGGTGGTGGCGAACGTGGATGACTAGGCGGGAACAGCGAGAGAGGGATGTGATCAGGAGGCAAGGAGGCTAGCGGCTTTGCTTCCTTCTCGAAAGGAACAACCGCCTTGGCTTCAAAGCTAAAGGGGACAAGCTGCTTGTCGGCCATTGCTGCTACTTGGAGGCTTTGGGATGAGAAAAAGGTGGAGGTCTGCCCCTGCTTATATATCGGTCACGGACTTGCAGAGGGGGTTGACCTAGCTTGGAAAGGCTACGGGATATCTCGTAAAAGATCCCCGAACAAGTTTTTCCAAAACTGAGCACCTTAGAGATAGCGTGGGCGAAAGCTGGCGGCGCGAGGTGGCGGGCAGGGCCCGATCGGCCCAGTGAGGAGGCCGGTCGGCCCCCCACCACGTCGTCTCGTGACGATCTTCGGCGCGGGGTGCTCTAACCGTGTGCTGATCCTTAAAAACCCTAAGACGGCCCATTACGGCCTAAAATTAATATTCGTGGGAAAACAAAAGAAATCTATTTCATCTAAATCCTCAGACTCTTTATTGGGCTCTAAAAATATTTTAAGACGTTGACCATTTACCTTGAATAACGTACCTTCGTCGTCTTGAAGAGTGACGGCTCCGTGTGACGATGAATTCACCACCTTGTATGGTTTGTCCCACTTGCTTCGTAGCTTCCCGTGCCCAAAGAGTCATACCCTAGAGTTAAAAAGTAATACTTGATCGCCTGGGTTGAATTCTTTCTTTATGATTCTCTTGTCGTGCCATCTCTTGGTTCTTTCCTTGTAGATCTTGGCACTGTGATACGCCTTCTCTCTCCATTCTTCTAGCTCGGACAGTTGCATTTTCCATTTTGTTCCGGCTGCTTCAAAGTCCATGTTCCATCTCTTTATTGCCTAATGAGCCTTGAATTCTAGCTCAACCGGCAAGTGACATGTCTTCCCATAGACCAGTTGGTAGGGAGACATTCCAATGGGGGTTTTATAAGCTGTCCGATAAGCCCAAAGTGCTTCGGGTAGCTTGTCTTTCCATTTTATCCCCATTTGGTCCACCGTCTTCTGTAGAATGTTCTTGATCTGCTTATTGGACGTCTCTGCTTGACCACTTGTTTGCGGGTGGTAAGGAGTAGCGACATTGTGCTGGATCCCATGGTTCATGAGGTATTTCTCGAAGCGCTTGTCGATGAAATGGGATCCTCCATCACTTATCACTAACCTTGGCATACTGAATCTCGGAAATATTGTCTCTTCAAACATTCTTATTGAGCTTTTGTGGTCAGCAGATCTGCATGGCAGGGCTTCAACCCATTTGGAGACATAGTCAACTGCCACTAAGATGTACTCGAATTTTCCGGATTTTGGGAATGGTCCCATGTAATCAATTCCCCAGACATCAAAGAGCTCGATCTGAAGGTTGGTTGTCAGTGGCATGGCATTTCTGGAATTGATGTTTCCGTGCCTTTGACAGGAGTTGCACCTTCATACGAAATCTTTTGTGTCTTGATACATGGTTGGCCAGAAAAATCCGCTTTGCCAGATCTTTGCATGTGTGCGGAAAGCTCCATAATGACCTCCATATGGTGATGAGTGGCACTTCTCAATGATCTTCATTCCTTCTTCTACCGGTACACACCTCCTGAGTAACCCGTCAGAGCATACTCGAAAAAGGTATGGTTCATCCCACAGGTGATGGCGACTCTTGTAAATAAGCTTTTTCTTGTCGGCTCCTGGTCGTACATACCCTGCAACCATAAAATTAACAATATCTGCGTACCAGGGGTCTGACCGGGCGATCCGATAGAGCATGTCGTCCCTCATTGCGTCATTGATGGGTAGTTCTTGTGGTTTCTCAAAATACATTCTAGACAAATGATCGGCAACAGAATTTTCTACTCCCTTCTTATCTTTTATTTCTAAGTCAAATTCTTGGAGAAGTAGAATCCATCTTATTAATCTAGGTTTAGCATCTTTCTTAGTGAGCAAATATTTTAAAGCAGCATGATCAGTGTAAACAATAACTTTTGCTCCTACTAAGTAAGATCTAAACTTGTCAATGGCATAAACAACAGCTAGCAGTTCTTTTTCAGTTGTGGCATAATTGAGTTGAGGTCCTGTCAAAGTTTTACTAGCATAAGCAATGGTATGATGTTTCTTGTCCTTTGTTTGCCCCAAAACAGCCCCCACAGCATAATCACTTGCATCACACATAATTTCAAAAGGTAAAGACCAATCAGGGGGTTGTATAATGGGTGCAGAAATAAGAGCATGTTTTAGAGTTTCAAAAGATTTACGACAAGCATCATCAAAGTCAAAAGGAACATCTTTGGCAAGCAAGTTTGTAAGAGGTCTAGCAATATGAGAAAAATCTTTTATAAACCTTCTATAGAAACCAGCATGGCCAAGAAAACTTCTGATTCCCTTGACATTAACAGGTGGAGGTAGTTGTTCAATTACTTCTATTTTAGCTCTATCTACCTCAATTCCTCTTTCAGAAATTAGATGGCCTAGCACTATTCCTTCTCTAACCATGAAATAACATTTTTCCCAATTAAGGACTAAGTGCTTTTCTTCACATCTTTGCAAAACCTTATCTAAGTTTTCTAGACAATCATCAAAAGTTTTTCCATAAACAGAAAAATCATCCATGAAAACTTCCATGATCTCTTCAATCATATCAGAGAATATAGACATCATACATCTTTGAAAAGAAGCTGGAGCATTACATAGCCCAAAAGACATTCTACGATAAGCATAAGTTCCATAAGGACATGTAAAAGTGGTTTTGCTCTGGTCACTGGGATGGATTGGGATTTGGTGATATCCAGAATATCCATCAAGAAAGCAAAAGAAAGAGTGATTTGCCAACCGCTCTAACATTTCATCAATGAAGGGCAGTGGAAAGTGATCTTTCCTTGTGGCTTTGTTGAGTTTTCTATAATCTATGCACATACGCCAACCAGTGACGGTTCTCTGAGGAATTAATTCATTCCTCTCATTTTTCACAACTGTCATGCCTCCCTTTTTAGGCACAACTAGGCACAACTTGCACGGGACTCACCCACTCACAATGTGGCACAGGATATATAATCCCGGCGTGTAAGAGTTTCAGTTCTTTCTTCACTACCTCTCTCATCGCATTGTTGAGTCTTCGTTGTGGCTCTCTAGATGGTAGAACATCAGGGTTTGTAGGAATGCGATGAGTGCAAAGGGCAGGACTGATGCCCTTAAGGTCTTGGAGCGAGTAGCCAAAGGCTGAGCGATGTTGTTCTAAGATGGTTATCAGCCTATGAGTCTCTTCCTGAGTGAGTTGGTCATTAATGATCATAGGAGACTCAGAATCATTGTGCAAAAAGGCATATCTAAGACCAGGTGGTAAAGGTTTAAGCTCAATGGGAGGTCTCGAGGGTTCCTCGGTTTCATCGAGGGGCTCAGATTCTGTAGGATTTTCTTCTTCCTCCTCGATGAAGAATTCAGTGACATCTTCGTGATTGGATTCTACGAAATGTTCTAGAGATGCTTCATTCACCACTTCCATTGGGTCAGGTTCAGGACTGGGTTCGGTCTTAGTATGGATCGAATGTAAGAAGTGTAAGGGAACTTTAATGGTTTTGCCTAGGCAAACATCAGGTTTCCCTGTGTGTCCTTCTTTAAGGAGTTTTTCTAAAGGATAGCCTATTAAAAGATCGAACTCCTTAATATCACAAATGTGAAAGCTCAGGTGAATTGGCATGTCGTAAACTGAAATAGGTAAGACATAGAGAATTCTCGAACTTTGAATAATTTGTCCTGAGGAGCACTTTAATAATTTCGTTGTGGGAGATAATGGCTTGTTTTTAATAAACTGATGGAAAAAGGATAAGGCCATTATATTGATTCCCACAACTGGATTATAAAGGGCATCAAAGGGGGTTCCATTGATTGTACATTGAATTGGTATAGAAGGTGAATCCAAATGGACTACATCAGAGGAAAGCTCTGACTCTTCTAACCATTCCCCACTCATGATGGATGCAAGCTCCACAGTGTGTTCTCTTGAGAAGGTTTGCTCAAAAGGGTCTATCTTCTCATGTGAAGAAGATGTGTGCTTTTGAGGCCTCTTCTCTTTATGATATTTCGAGATGTTTCCATAATCAGAAAATAAATCATCCTCGATATCATTTATAAAATCAGGTAGAGGAATTTCTTCCTGTGGTGATTCTATATGTTGGATAGCTATAGGTTGAGATGTTTCTGGCATAGATTCTGGTGTAGCTATCTCTGGAGTCTCTTCTTCTAAAGTTTTCTCTTCTAAAGGACCATCATTAGTGCTGGCTAGAATGTTGTCTAGGGCAGTTCTAGCTTCACTAGATGTAAGGTGTATGAATGATCCATGAGAGGAGACATTCAAATAGGCTCTAGATTCCTTATTAAGACCAATATAGAAATGTTGAAGGAGAATATGATCTTGAAGGCTTAGATCTGGTCCAGATTTGCAAAGGAGTTCAAAATATTCCCAGGATGAACTCATAGACTCATTATCCCCCTGTTTGAAGGATATGATCTTGATTCTGAGGTCGACTACTTTAGATAAGGGATAAAAATCCATGCAAAAATCTGCACGGAGAGTTCCCCAATCGCCTTTCATCTTCTCTTTGGTCCGGTCGTACCATTGGCGAGCTTTTCCTTTCAGAGTGAATGGAAAAAGCTTCCAACGGATAGTCTCGTCTGACATACCCTCAATGTGCAGGCAGTCACAAGTTTGCTCAAACTGCTGGAGATGATGATAAGGGTCTTCGTCTTCTATTCCTAAGAAAGTGTTGGTTTGGACCATCTCTATTAACCGTGGGCGCAGCTCATAAGCATCAGATAGGATTGGTTTCGATGATGGCATAGGGCTAAGGCTGAGCTCTGAGGGTGTCGAAAAGTCTTTAATGAGGGTAGTGTCCATAAGGACAGTAGATAATCTAAAACTAAAAAGAAAAAAGAAAGATACAAGATTAGTTATATTCGAAGAGTTTTCTCTTAACCGTTCTCCCCGGCAACGGCGCCAGAATTGCTTGTTGGTATTTGTTAAGCCTACAGAAATATTATGATGGATAATCTGCAAGCGCACAGATACCAGTGAGCATTCCACCCGGGAGAGGGTTTTAAATATCGAATCCACAAGGAGAATGTCTAGTTCTTATTCTCACAAGCTATGTCTATATTGTTCTTATGGGGTGACTGTCGTAAGGCACACTTAGTAAAGGGAAACTCCCGAGAATCTATGGGGGGAGTCCTACGGTTTCTATAGACGGGAGGTGGACTGCAAAGGACAGATGGGAACAAGGTCACTTCCCGCTTCTACCACACGATCCAGAATATAGAAGGCATTCATAAGCTAGCTAGTCTAAGCACCACGCTTACTAAACATGCAACTTTAACTCAAGAGCGACAGGAATTAAAGTACTCAGAGAGTTATGAACCGTAAGAACAATAAAAATAATGTTACTCACTTGAATAAGAAGTCGATCTTTCCACAAGGTCTCAGGATCAGGCTCCAATGGAGTTGATCCCAGAGGTAGAAGATGAAGAGGAGACACCGACAGGTCCGGGCCTTCCTTCAGCTTTGCCTCTACCGCTCTCTAATCCTCTCGAACAAGATTAGCTAGATCTAAATAGATCGTGGCTCTAATCTCTCAACTTGCTACTAACTCTCCAACTCTAATTCTAATCTAGAGCTCTAATCTCTTGGTTCTTTCCTTGTAGATCTTGGCACTGTGATACGCCTTCTCTCTCCATTCTTCTAGCTCGGACAGTTGCATTTTCCATTTTGTTCCGGCTGCTTCAAAGTCCATGTTCCATCTCTTTATTGCCTAATGAGCCTTGAATTCTAGCTCAACCGGCAAGTGACATGTCTTCCCATAGACCAGTTGGTAGGGAGACATTCCAATGGGGGTTTTATAAGCTGTCCGATAAGCCCAAAGTGCTTCGGGTAGCTTGTCTTTCCATTTTATCCCCATTTGGTCCACCGTCTTCTGTAGAATGTTCTTGATCTGCTTATTGGACGTCTCTGCTTGACCACTTGTTTGCGGGTGGTAAGGAGTAGCGACATTGTGCTGGATCCCATGGTTCATGAGGTATTTCTCGAAGCGCTTGTCGATGAAATGGGATCCTCCATCACTTATCACTAACCTTGGCATACTGAATCTCGGAAATATTGTCTCTTCAAACATTCTTATTGAGCTTTTGTGGTCAGCAGATCTGCATGGCAGGGCTTCAACCCATTTGGAGACATAGTCAACTGCCACTAAGATGTACTCGAATTTTCCGGATTTTGGGAATGGTCCCATGTAATCAATTCCCCAGACATCAAAGAGCTCGATCTGAAGGTTGGTTGTCAGTGGCATGGCATTTCTGGAATTGATGTTTCCGTGCCTTTGACAGGAGTTGCACCTTCATACGAAATCTTTTGTGTCTTGATACATGGTTGGCCAGAAAAATCCGCTTTGCCAGATCTTTGCATGTGTGCGGAAAGCTCCATAATGACCTCCATATGGTGATGAGTGGCACTTCTCAATGATCTTCATTCCTTCTTCTACCGGTACACACCTCCTGAGTAACCCGTCAGAGCATACTCGAAAAAGGTATGGTTCATCCCACAGGTGATGGCGACTCTTGTAAATAAGCTTTTTCTTGTCGGCTCCTGGTCGTACATACCCTGCAACCATAAAATTAACAATATCTGCGTACCAGGGGTCTGACCGGGCGATCCGATAGAGCATGTCGTCCCTCATTGCGTCATTGATGGGTAGTTCTTGTGGTTTCTCAAAATACATTCTAGACAAATGATCGGCAACAGAATTTTCTACTCCCTTCTTATCTTTTATTTCTAAGTCAAATTCTTGGAGAAGTAGAATCCATCTTATTAATCTAGGTTTAGCATCTTTCTTAGTGAGCAAATATTTTAAAGCAGCATGATCAGTGTAAACAATAACTTTTGCTCCTACTAAGTAAGATCTAAACTTGTCAATGGCATAAACAACAGCTAGCAGTTCTTTTTCAGTTGTGGCATAATTGAGTTGAGGTCCTGTCAAAGTTTTACTAGCATAAGCAATGGTATGATGTTTCTTGTCCTTTGTTTGCCCCAAAACAGCCCCCACAGCATAATCACTTGCATCACACATAATTTCAAAAGGTAAAGACCAATCAGGGGGTTGTATAATGGGTGCAGAAATAAGAGCATGTTTTAGAGTTTCAAAAGATTTACGACAAGCATCATCAAAGTCAAAAGGAACATCTTTGGCAAGCAAGTTTGTAAGAGGTCTAGCAATATGAGAAAAATCTTTTATAAACCTTCTATAGAAACCAGCATGGCCAAGAAAACTTCTGATTCCCTTGACATTAACAGGTGGAGGTAGTTGTTCAATTACTTCTATTTTAGCTCTATCTACCTCAATTCCTCTTTCAGAAATTAGATGGCCTAGCACTATTCCTTCTCTAACCATGAAATAACATTTTTCCCAATTAAGGACTAAGTGCTTTTCTTCACATCTTTGCAAAACCTTATCTAAGTTTTCTAGACAATCATCAAAAGTTTTTCCATAAACAGAAAAATCATCCATGAAAACTTCCATGATCTCTTCAATCATATCAGAGAATATAGACATCATACATCTTTGAAAAGAAGCTGGAGCATTACATAGCCCAAAAGACATTCTACGATAAGCATAAGTTCCATAAGGACATGTAAAAGTGGTTTTGCTCTGGTCACTGGGATGGATTGGGATTTGGTGATATCCAGAATATCCATCAAGAAAGCAAAAGAAAGAGAGATAAGGAAAACTTAAGGATGTCTAGTTCTTATTCTCACAAGCTATGTCTATATTGTTCTTATGGGGTGACTGTCGGAAGGCACACTTAGGAAAGGGAACCTCCCGAGAATCTATGGGGGGGAGTCCTACAGTTTCTATAGACGGGAGGTGGACTGCAAAGGACAGATGGGAACAAGGTCACTTCCCGCTTCTAGCACACGATCCAGAATATAGAAGGCATTCATAAGCTAGCTAGTCTAAGCACCACGCTTACTAAACATGCAACTTTAACTCAAGAGCGACAGGAATTAAAGTACTCAGAGAGTTATGAACCGTAAGAACAATAAAAATAATGTTACTCACTTGAATAAGAAGTCGATCTTTCCACAAGGTCTCAGGATCAGGCTCCAATGGAGTTGATCCCAGAGGTAGAAGATGAAGAGGAGACACCGACAGGTCTGGGCCTTCCTTCAGCTTTGCCTCTACCGCTCTCTAATCCTCTCGAACAAGATTAGCTAGATCTAAATAGATCGTGGCTCTAATCTCTCAACTTGATACTAACTCTCCAACTCTAATTCTAATCTAGAGCTCTA
This sequence comes from Cenchrus fungigraminus, assembly GCA_036936925.1. Lineage (NCBI taxonomy): Eukaryota > Viridiplantae > Streptophyta > Magnoliopsida > Poales > Poaceae > Cenchrus > Cenchrus fungigraminus. The sequence goes on from CM072779.1 coordinate 109,729,378, forward strand.
ATCTCAGATAGGCATGGAGGATCTGATAGAATGAATTGTTGTCTGCCCTGGGGTTAGGGGGTCTGCTTATATAGCCCGGAGGAGATGACGTGCACCGTACGATCAAACCGACCTTAACTTGTGGTTTAGATTGATCCTCATAGGCGAGGGAAGAACATTCCGGAAGCTGGGCCCATTTGGCGCCAGGGGCGGCCGACCGGCCCCACCACCAGGCCGATCGGGCTGGGGTGGGCCCCCTCGGGGTCCACTTCGGCCAGGTGGGTCCTTGATCCTTCTAGATGCTTCTTTCTTAGGTGCTAAGTCACGTTGAGTTCCGGAGCCTTCTGGAGTCTTCTAGAGTGGTTTCTTTGCATATTTTCTGAATAGTCCCTGTAAATTCATAGATTCACCAAAACTCGTGGAAATTGTCAATATAAACCCTAATAAGGTGATCTAATTATATTTTAGTCCTTTTTCCAGTAAATGTGAGGGGAAATATTTATAGATAAAATGTGCCAACAGAGAGCTCACCGTCTAGGTCACGGGATTGGAGGAGACGCTGAACACCCACGTCGAGTCTACCTCAGAGTGGCAGTGTCAGGCTGGTGAGAGGATAGCAGCCATGCAGCAGGATCAACAGTGATACATGGAGGCGCAGAGGGCTTACTACGCGAGTCAGGGATTCTTCTTCCCTCCTCCGCAGTGAGCCTGAAGCTAGCTTGGGGGAGGACCCCCATCCTGAGGTAACTTGTATCTTCCTTTGTTTTCAGAATATCTTATAAATGAAAATCAAAAAAAATCTACAAAAATGAAAAGACCAAAAATATTTATTTGCTTTCATCATCGTTTGCTTAGTTTGCTTTGATATCCTTAGTAAGAATGCTTTGCCTCTATGGTTGAAATGATGAATAGTTGCTCTATTTATTCTCCTCGTATGTCTTGCTTACAACTTTGTATCCTACCTAAGCTTTGAGTTTGTTGGCTTGCATGTTCAAACCTTAGCTTGAAAACTGTGCGTAGCAAAAAGCATGATCCTTGCCTAAGTTGTTGTGAGACATGATATGGTAGAATAGAGTGCTATGATCTTGTTCTTAGTGATGCTTGACATCTGGAGTTTTACCTTTTGAGAAAAAATCAAAACATGATGAGTTCCTCAATGATGAGAATTTCCCATCCAAGGCCATATGTAGATTCTAGTTCTTAGCCTCCACATATGTAGCTTGTTCTCTCATTGAGCTTTGTCAAATTGTTGTGACCCTTGTTAGAACTCATGCTCCCCTGATCAAGATCACGTACACGTTCATGCTAAACTTCTACACTGGAAGTTAAGCATTCATCATTTGTTCCATATGCCTATGCATTCTTCCACAAATAAAACTCTATGTATCTTTGTATCATTCACCCCTCTCCAAATATCTCCAATAGAGACAAAGGGCTAGCTAAAAAAAAGGGGAAGAAAGAGAAAAAAAAGCATACTCAAAAGCATGGCAAAAATAAAATAAAGAGAGCTAGCCCAAGTCTTGAAAATTTCAAAAGGAGAAGAAGGGATTGATATGTGCAAGAGAAGGAGTTCCACTATATAGATGGTAATAACTAGTACCTACTCCGGGGCTAGTGTGCACCTTACCATCAATCCCTCATTTCCTCATATAAAGCATGGTAATATCTAGCACCCATTTCCGGGCCTAGTATCCACCTTGCCATGCTCATATCCATCACACACATATGCACATCTTGATCAGGATGTATGTCTGTTTCTTCCAAGGATCTGATCTTTGACTTAGCAATATATGAGAGACAAGTATGCCACATCTTCCCTACCTACAGCTCCACATAAAGCCTATTAGGAGTAGGATGTGAAGAAAGGCAACATTGATGCCTTGGTGAGGAACCATACACTTTTGAGCGATCCGAGAGTATGATTTGAGAAACTCTGATTTTCTTTTGAAAAATTTGCAAAACCTCCGGATTGATAGCTGATCAAGGTATGAGTGATTATGCACATTCTATATAATCATTCTGTCTCTCAACCACCCAAGGCAAGTGAAGCTATATGCCCCACATCATCAGGTCAAAGGTAAGAACATTGCCAACTTGTTCAACTCTTGGTAGAGTACTTTGCTGTATGTTTGCCATAAGTTGGGGATACAACATTGTAGCAACTCCTGATCAACCAACCTAAGTCTCTAATTTCTTGCTTCGAGACGAGCAAGAGGTTAGCTTGGGGGAGTTTGTTGACGGTTTACCCCTTAAAAGAGATGGAAACTCACCTTCTATGAAGAATCCATGTCAACTCAGCTGAGGAGGTGGCTGCTACCAAGGGAAACATGGCATTCCACGTCATCGATCCAGGGGAGGCACTCACCGACGAATTAGAGGACGCCACATGGACTTGACATGGATCAAAGGGCCCACCTCGGATACCAAATCAAGCCATGCACCGGGGATGGATCATAGGGCCCATAGGGCAGCCACCCAGAGGAAACACACCTCGAAAGGAGGGCCGAAGGGGCCGGCCAATCCTAGGATCGGCCGAACCGCCTTTGCCCCCTTTCATCGTGTCCCTGCATGTGGCAGCTGCTCATTGGTCACTTGCTGCATCCCGGGGTGTTTTGGAGCACTTTGAGCCTCCGAGCAAGCCTGGTCCTTGTCTATAAATAGAAGGGGAGGGGCTCCCATTTCCCACACACCACTCTCTCATTCTCCTCTCAGTTTTAGTTTCCAAGGCTAGGGGGTAGGCTAGAGTAGCTCTTATTCAGGTTCCAAGTCTTCTTGGGAGTCTAGGTATGAGTTCTCTTTTATCTTTATTTCATTGTATGACTTTGATCTACTTCAGTTATTCAGCTATTTCATATAAAGTCATGGTAGATCATATGCTTGATATATTCTTGAGTTCATCCTCTGTTCATCATTTAGAGCCTTGTGTTCTTCGTGAACACTACCTTTTGATCCACTAGAAGGGTGATGAACTCATTCCTTATGTGTTTGTTCATAAGTTAGAGGCTCGTGTTCTTCACGAACACGACCCTTTGATCTTATTGACTAGACATAATAGAGTTCATATCTGTTTGTATGTCTAGCCTTAGTTGATCTTGTTAGATAACATGAGAGTGTTGCATGAGGTTTGTGTTCAAGCTACGGTACTCGGTCTAGTTGACCAGTCTTCTTGTGGCTCTCACCCTGGGTCACAATAGCCCGGGCCGGGTGGAGTCTAGCAGCTATGTAGGCATGGTGCCTAGGTTGTCTGGCTACGACAGTTATGAGCATACCCCCCGTAACGATAGAGGTAGGTCCGCAGGTGGTGACAGCCCTGTCAGATCCTTGAGCAATCCTCCGCGCTGGGGTACCTGCTGTAGGAGTCTAAAGTCTAGTTTTGCAGAGTGCTAGTCGTCGCGGGCTAGCTCCCCGTTTGTACCTGGGTGCTGAACCTTATCCCTCTCATGCAATACTCATGTCTATCTCCTATATGTTCTAGCTTTGTATGTTTAGTACATTGGAACCTAGAGCTAACTCGTATGTTCCCCCTAAGCCGTAGTGTGCTAGAGTAGAGGTAGATCTGAGTGTGTGTGTCACACTACCCTTATATCTTTTATCTTACCCCTGCCTTTGAGTGTGTTGTTCCCTATATCTATCTCTTGGTTTACATTTAGAGCAAAAGCATAAGTCTAAGATATCCGCCATTGCCTTCCACGGATACGATACCCTTGGAATACTCTTCTTCCTTGGGGAAATGCTACAATGGTTTATCTGTGCGCTAGCGGATTCGTTCATGATCGTTTAGATTAACCTTTGGCAAGTCTTGATGTTCACGCTAACCCGGCGTCGTTAGTTGTGACATTGAGAGGTGCCTACAAGGCGATTCTTGGTGTTGTCACTAAGGATGGATCCCAGATCTGTTCTTAAGATGACAGCGCTATGAAACACCAACAATGTGCTCCGAAGACACCATGGGGATGAGACTGGAGAACCATCACCTAAATCCGGTCATGAGACAACCAACCGTAGTCGATCCGCTAAATGTTCTCCAAGCCTCCCACCTGCAAAATCAAAAACAGGATCGAGAGCGAGCAAACGTCTCAACACTAGGGTTAGTAAAGAAAGAGTCAAACCAGTGTCGAGCTATTTGCTCAAAAGTGGGGTTAGCAACATCACGCCTACCACGTCCACCAAAGCTACGACCACCACGCTGAACTACCTCACATCTCGCTGGAGGAGTACGGTCACCACGATAGGGAAAATGTGACCCGTAGCCCCTCTAAGACTCGAAGCTGCGACAGTCTCTCCCATCCTCATATCGACCAAGCAGTCGAGAACATCCAGCAAACACACCATGGCCAAACCCAACAAACCTATCTCTCTGAGGAGCAAAGCCACCACCCCGAGTAGGAATTGTACGCACAAACCCCTCACCCCGAGGTAGAGGCACAACACGAGACTCAGGCACACCACGAGAAGGGCGGTACCTATCCTTGTTTGCTCACTCCTTAGAAAACCTCTCATCCCTTCTCTTCCTGAAACAAAACTCCTCCTTATGATCATCCTTCCCACAATAGCCACGATGGAATAGGATTGGCCTTGGCTTTGGGTTTCCTCTCGGCAGTGGGTTCTTCTCTTTCTCACATCGCTCACTGGGATGGTTGTTTTGTGGGATGGGGTTGTTTGGTATCTCTCTCTTTCTTACCACCACTCTCACCAAACTTCTCAAAACTGAGACCATGTCCATCCGCTCTCTTAAACTTCACCACCAACCTCCCCAGTTGTGGCTCCTGCGACCTCAACCAACTCAACAACGTGCACAACCCATCATTCTCATTCTGCAGCCGATCAACAATTTGTGCAAGCTCTAGATTTTTCTCAGCATGCAAATCACAGGTAGAGCAAGACATACCAATAGGAGCTTTCAAACCTACCTCAAGAGAAACAATACTAGCATGAGACTCATCTAGTTTACCATGCAACACAGGGCAAGATGTGCAAGCACCAAGCAAAGCATTCCTAGACTTCATCTCATCAAGCTCAGCCCTAAGAACATCTAGTTCCTCCAACTCAGAGGCATGCTTCTCCCTAAGCATAGTCAAATCAGCCAAGAAAGCATTGCAATTGGTGCAATCAACCTCATCACTAACAATAGGAGAAGACTTAAGAGTGTCCAAAGCAAGCATGTCCTCAAGATGCCTAGTCTCTAACTCAGCCACTTTCTCCCTAACTTCCTCTAGAGAAACCCTAAGCTCTCTCCTCTTCTTCTTAGCCTCTCTAAGCACCTCATCACGGGTATCTAGCAAAGCATTCAACTCGGCATTCTCCTTAAGTGGGAAAGCAAGATCAGGAGTTACCTCTTCCTCAGAGTTGGAGTCGACATTGGACTCATCCTTTCCACTCTTCTTGCTTGTCTTGCTGCCGGTGCTGTGACCCATCATACAAAGCCCGGTGAGGTTCCTGAAGGAACTCTTCTTCTTATTCTAGCGCTCGCCGTCTTCTTCTTCACTACTCGAGCTCGAAGATGTGTCTTCGGAGTCCGAGTCACTTAGCTCCTCAATCTTCACTTGAGCCCGTGCCTTCATCTTGTCACCACCCTTCCTCGATCTACGCTCGTCCTTGTCCTTGTGCTTGTGCTTGTGTTCACACCTCGAGCGATGCGTGTTCTCGATCCTCGAGCGATGCTTGATCTCATTCTTGGGCTCAACTTCCTGTGGGCATTCGCTGATGTAGTGTCCCTTCTTGCCGCACCTGTAGCACGTCTGTGTGATCCTCCTCATGTTCACACGGTTCTAGTGCAAGTTCTCGAACTTCCTGGTCAGCAGCGCGAGTTCGTCCTCTCCAAGCTCATCAAAATCCTCGTCTGGCAAGGACAAAAGAGAAGACAAAGAATACATCCTAGAGGATGGGTTAGCGTTAGTCCTTGGTCCAAGTCCAAAGACTAGAGCATGACTATGGGAGTAAGTCAGGCTCTCATCCTTGGCTCTTAAGCCACGATCAACCTCTAAAGACCTGAGCTTAGAGAACAGCTCATCCAGCGTCAAAGTATCATACACATTCGACTCCTCAATGTCCTCAACCTTGGCACTCCACACAGACCTATCCAGTGCATGCAAAAGCTCGATAGCTTGATCATGATCCGTGTATGGGAGCACTGTCACATTGGCCCTCATGTTGTTCACTATGCTGGTGAAGCACTAAAACATCACATCGGTTGACTCATCAGGGAGATGAGTGAAGTTCTCGTACTCTCTCCGGTAAGTGGAAAACAAATGAGCTCGCACCTGAGCATTGCCAACATGTGCATTTCTAAGCTTAAGCCATATCTTTCCAGCCACATCCTCTCCGTACACTTGATCGAACTCCGAGGCACAGAGAGCACGGAACAAGTAATCAACAGCCTTGCTGTTGGCCTCAAACATGTCCCGCGATCCTGGAAGAAGGAAACTGTCTGGAATGACATAGTGAGGATTTTGGGTCACATACCAGATCAGAGTCCCCTTCCCACGCAAAAATGCGCTCATGCGCCTCTCCCACATCAGGTAATTCTTGCCATCAAAGTGCGGAGGACCTGACCCCTTACCATAGTCACCCATCTTTGGATCTTAGACTGGTTAGAATCACGAAGATCCGTAATCGGCTCTGATACCAATTGAAGGACCGAATAGGCGACCAGAGAGGGGGGGAGTGAATGGGAGCCGATAAAAATTCTTCCCGAAGGATGAACTCGTCCTATACCCCGATTGCCACTCCGATCACTCGCACACACCAAAGATGCTCACACACAAGCCTACAAGTCCTAGAGACAAGCCTCGAATCAAAGAGCAGAAGCACAAGACAAGAAACAAAGCACTTAGCCAAATCTGTGAAGGCTAGGCGCGGACTGTCCGTGCAGTACGGGCAGACCGTCCGCAACACCTGGGCGGACTGTCCGGACCCCCTACGCGGACTGTCCGAAAACCCTAACAAAACCACCAGAGATGCACCGATAAATTCAGACTGTCCGGCTGAGCCACGCAGACTGTCCGCCAGTGTCGCGGACTGTCCATGTTGGACTCACGGATCGTCCGTCCAAAGCACCAAAAACACACACACAACTTCGCCCACGCGGACCATCCATCACTGACCGACGGACTGTCCGCAAAACCTCCTGCAACAAAAAACACCTGAGGCAACGGATTGAAACACAGGCACGCAAGAACTCGCGAAGAACACGAAGAACACCTGCACTGATCTGGACCACGCGGACCGTCCGTAACAGTCCTGCGGACTGTCCGCGCCTCGCGAACACGAGCAGAAAACGCCTAGCCGCGGGAGTCAACTCCACCTACTCATCACCGGATCTCCCAAACCGCTTGAGCTCTTGAGACAAGATTTGGGGGAGATGAGAAGCATCACAAGAGGAAGCTATGCCCCAAAAATCTCAGCCTCTAACTCACCAAATCACCAGAAATCGCGGATCACATGAACCAGCACCAAGAACTCAGGCTCCAACAAAAAATCGTGAATCAAAGGGGTTTCCCGGTGTTTGAGGGGTCAAGATCACACACAAAGATGCGCAAGGCATCCACCCATGATCCCCTCAAAGAAATCCGAGAGAAAACGCCCTCAAATCATCGAATCGAGCAAAGAACGAAACACTCCAAAAATAGCCCTGAAAATGACACAAAAATCACAAAGAGCTAGAAGATCATCACAACGCCGAATGCTTCCATACATCCAGAGGTCAGAGTCTATACAAGAATCTTGCCTAAGAAAGTACTGGGGAAAGAAGTAGTCCAGAGTGATCTACCAGGGGAGGAAAACCTAGAGTCCAAGAGAGAGAAATGCCATCTACCTCTCCGCTATTTATACGAAGTCCACCGGAGGAGACAAATGACCATGCTACCCCTACAACTTAAATTGAAGATACACACCCCTCAGGGGCAATATGGTCAAGTCTTCGGATATTCCCATCGAGCGGACACGCTTCCACCGCGGACTTGCTTAGCCTCGATGCAAGCCCCGCATTCATGCCACGTGCCCCCCGCCTCAAAGCTTCCCGACGCTCCTGGATCCTCGTCTCCGTCGCATCGGGCCTCCAGACTTGGTTTTGCGGCCCAAACCAAGAAACCGTCCACCGATGGTTTTGTGGGCAAGCCACCAAACCCCGCGTGCATGCTTCAGCCTCGAACCGCCACCTTGCACCGGCCCATGTCCATGACTTCAACTTGCTAGTCTTGCACCTCACGGCTCTCACTTGACCCCATCGGCCATCAGGTCCATTGAATTAAGCCTACTTGCCTCTCCATCACCTAGAGGCCACCACAGCTAAGGCCTTTCATGCTTGTTCTTCACCTGCACTAACACGAATCAAGCCGCAACCTGTACATGCACACATAGCCAAGCATCAGTCCACACAACGTTGTCAATCACTCATCACTAAGGAGCGACCCTCCACTGGTCCTCGGACACACCTGGTCCTCAGATGCCTTGGCCTATTTATACCCCTTCCACCCCACTATTTGAGATGGCTAGACAGTGCTGGATGTTGAGGAAGACTAGAGGAGTGTGAGACATATAGAAGATCATATCCAAGCCATCCAAGTTCTAAATTGCTCATCCATAGACTTGCACATGCTTTGTGTTTGTGCTTAGCACTAGGCTTAGCTTAGAGCTGAGTGAGTGCAAGGTGTGCCTACCTTGTGAGGTGATTCTCGAGTGGATCAAGTTGTACAAGGTGCACCGAAAGCCTTAGAGCCTAAGGGGCTCCCGGTAAACGTTTTCGACCCTCCAGCTTGGTGTGGAGCGGCGAGGACACTTTGTGCGGGGGACGTGGAGACCCCCTTCCTTCGTGGAGAAGATCCTTAGTGGAGATGGCATCAAGGTGACCAAGAGATCTTGGTGAGTGCCTTTGTGGGCGAGCCTTTGTGGCAAGTCAAGTGGTGCTCTTGGGAGAGACTTAGTGACTAGGAAGCAATACTCTTGTGTGGAGTGCTTCAACAACGTGGACTAAGGGTGGCTTAGTGCCTACCGATACCACGAGAAAAATCGCGTGTCAAGAGTTTGCTTCCTCTCACCCCCCTTTATGTTTCCGCGTTACTTTCTTGCAATCCTTGCTTGCCTTTACTTTCCTAGAGTAGTATCTTGCTAAGTTTGGCTATAGGTTGCAAAACTTGTTTCGGGATGGGAGTTTCACTTAGAACAACCATAGTTGCACATCTAGGAAGTATGTTCTAGTTTATGTTTTGAGCAAATAGTGATAATGTTGACGCAAAAAATGGAATTAAGTTCTTCAACGGCAACACGTAACGGATCCCCGGGATGTAACAAGGCGTGCCAGCCGACCTGACCTGTTGATCGGCACGGAAAGATAGGAAATGTTAGATGCAGGTTAGACCAGCTAGAGAACCGATGTGGGTCTTCAACAAGTAACAGCCCGATCGACCGATACCACTGTAGAGCGAATCGGCTAGCCGGAGCAGCCGAAGAGCAAGTATAACCAAAATGGCTAGATCAACCAATTTGATGACGTAGGCAAAGCGCAAGCAAAGGCAGAGCAAACTAAGCGCTACGAGACAACACTCGAAACCTGATCTGAATCGGCTAGATCGTACTGAAACGATGCAAGAGTGACGATAGCCGATACGATGAGATTACAAGCTGGATAAATTGGTGATAAAAGCTAAATAAACAAGAAAAGATTTGCAAACCTAGTGGATATCGATAAGTTGCGAATAAAACTTAGACGAAACCACAGCGATGCACCCGGGGGTTAAAGCCCAGTTGTTATTCGATAAAATAGTACTTACAAGCTTGCCGGAGGTCGATCGATGCAGCCCAACAAGCTAGAAGAACAGCGTTTGAAGAAACAAGAAAATAAGAAGAAGTAAAAAAGGGGTGGCGAAGTCACCGACTTGAAAAAGTAAAGATTTTGTTGATATTAGTGTGTACAATCTTTCTCTGACCACGCAGGGTCACTATTTATGTCCTGAGGACACCTCAACTCCTAGTCGATGACGACAATGTTTACTTGAATCTAAAGAAACAAAACTACCAAAAACTTAATGATTCTCATAGGAATCAGACTCTCTAAACTGACTTTGACCCGATGTCAACTTGGTTGTTGACCCGCCTCCGTCTTCCTTCCTTTTGGCATATTCTTTTTTCTTGCCACATTTCTTCTCCATCAATCGGCCGATTCCAGATCGGCTGGTCACTTTTCCCCTTTTCTCCATCGGCTTTGAGGTCTTCTCGATGTCTCTTCGTTTATTCTCTAACACGTGTCAAAAAGTAGTGTCAACACATGCCCCCCAGTTTCAGAGTAAATTTCTTTTGCTCTGAAATTCTTATCTTCTTCCTTTCAATCCCTAAGGATTCTTTGTAATCTTCTTCTTCTAGATTTCAGAGTACATTTCCTCCTGTTGCGGCTTTCAAATCCTTTTTCCTCTTTCCTAGGGAAACGTATCACTGACCTCATTATGAACCATTGGAGGTAGATCTTTTCACGGGAAAACTGTTCCATTTTGACTATATTCGACGTCTTCTGAGATCCATTCCTATCCTTTCGTTTTCGTACCCCCCTGTGTTTGACTATAAATAGCATCTGAAGCCATCGGCTTCCTCACAACTTCAGCCATGGCACAATAAGTAGATTTGATAGGATGTAGGCTCCTCCTTTTCGCCTGTTTTTCTTCTTCTTCTTCCTCTTCTTTGCAGTTAGAAGAATTCTTGTGAAGTAGTGTAGCAGCCTGTTTCTCTCGCTGGCATCTTTGTGAAGTCAGGAAGTGCAACAGCTAGAAGAACCCGTGTGAACAGCTTGGGTTCAATGGCTGTTAGGCAGTAGCAAGAGAGAGTGCTAGTTACACATTATCGGTAGAGAGCACCACAAGGGAAGGTGAACCATCTTGGTCATCAACTCGGCGAGTTCTGGAGGAAGGTCGCAGAATTTGGAGGAGATTTTCACCAATTCTTCCTCTCTCGCATTCATTGATTCCATATCCTCATCACTCCGGAGATGATAAGCCCTTTATGTAATCCGTAGTGTCTTCGATCAGATGTAATCACCATGTATTGAAATATGAGAGGAAGAAATATATATATTCTCATTTTTGTTATAAGGGCGATTGTTACATCGGCCATGATCCGAATCTCTTATCGGCTATGTAAAATACTTTATCTTTTTATTTTTTCTGCTAAAGGTGATAACTGAGTATTGGCTATCCGTCTTAAGAACGATTGCTAAGAAATCAGCTAACCATCCGAAATTCCAATCGACTTAAAAATCAGTAGTAACAATCGGTTAACAACCGAAGGTGAAACCGATTAAAATATCCACAACTAAATCGGCTAGAAGCCAGAAGTATTTTAAGCATCAACCCAAATACTTGGATAATATCTCTTCAGATATTTCCCATTCAAGGCTCTTGAAATTTTTTCTCCTTCCGGTGTCTCCGAGATATACGCATTGCTTGGAGCACTTTGACTGATACGAAAGGGTCTTGTCCAATTAGGTGACCATTTGCCGAATTTAGGATTTTTGGTTCCAATCGGCAATATAAGTTTCCATACAAAATCCCCTTCAGAGAATTCTTTGATATTAACCTTCTTATCATACCACTTGGATATCCTTTTATTATTTTCTTCAATATTGATCAAGGCCCTGAGCCGACTTCCATCTAGACCTTCTAACTCTTCTTTCATTAAATTTGAATAATCATCGACTGATATCTCATCTTGTAATGACATGCGTCTGGATCCTGTTCTTATTTCCCAAGGTAAAACAGCATCATGTCCATAGACCAATTGATAAGGAGAAACTTTAGTGGCTCCATGACAAGCCATCTTGTAAGCCCATAATGCTTCATTAAGGATGGTATGCCATCGCCTTGGGCCTTCATCAATCTTCCTCTTGATCAATTTGATAATACTTTTGTTAAAAGCTTCAGCTTGTCCATTGGCTTGAGCATAATAAGGAGAAGAATTCAATATTTTGATTCCCATATATACCGGTAGCAAATTCATCGAACTCTCCTGATGTAAATTGGCTTCGTTGATCTGTTGTAATGGTTTGGGGTATTCCAAATCGATAGATGATGTGCTCTTTCACAAAATCAATCATATTATCTGACGTCACATTCTTGAGAGGAATCGCTTCAACCCACTTGGTGAAATAATCGGTAGCCACGAGTATGAACTTATGTCCCTTACTTGACGGAGGGAAGATCTGTCCGATAAGGTCAATTTCCCATCCTCTGAATGACCAAGGTTTGATTATTAGGTTCATTGCTGAAGCTGGAGCTCTTTGCACACTTCTGAATTTCTGGCAATCTTGACATTCTTTGTAATATTTGAAGCAATCTTCAAATATAGTGGGCTAGAAATATCCATTGTTCTTGATCATCCATTTCATCTTAAAAGTTGATTGATGAGCTCCACATACTCCTTCATGAATCTCACCCATCAATATCTTTGCTTCTTCTTCGCTCAAGCATTTGAGTAAAACTCCATCAAGCATCCGATAATATAGTTGATCATCTAACAGGACATATTTGAGAGCTTTGAGTTTAATACGACGGTCCACCTTTTTTGACGGATCCGAAAGATAATCGGCCAACTCTTTTCTGCAGTCATTAGTATCATATTCCGTGACTAGAATCGGTCGATACCTAGAAGCATTTTGGGCCAACCGATTAGCATCTTCGTTTTGCGCTTTCGGAATATGCCATAATGTTGTTGTCCTGAATTCTCTAAGCAAATCCAAGCAAGCTTCATGATAAATTCTTAGGACAGCATCTTTGCATTCATATTCTCCAGTTAGTTGTTTAATAACTAACAAGGAATCACCAAAAATTTCAACTGCTTCAATTCCTTCTTCCCGAAGCAATGTAAGCCCTTTCAACAGAGCTATGTACTCTGCTTGATTATTGGTAGAAATTTTCTTAATCGGCACAGAAAGCTCATATGAATGTCCTGTAGGAGAAATCAAAACACTACCAATTCCAGCTCCAGCACCGCATGATGACCCATCAAAGAATAATGTCCAAGGAGCAATATCAACTTCATTTGATCCCAAATGTTGTGTGACAATATCAGCCAGTATTTGTCCTTTGATTGCTCGTGCTTACTTATATTTGAGACCAAATTTTGATAAAGCTAACTATTGACGCTTTTTCGGTCAACAACACGGGAGCGCTAGATCGTGCTGCAGCAGAAACTGAACTCGCCAGAGCTCCTGTCTTGACCGGTCTGACCGGTGGGCGTCGGGGCACCGGTGAAAGCCTATGAACACCACCTCGGGAGGGACCGCATCAGAGGTGGTGTGCCTAGGGTTGCTCTGAGATCGGCAGGTCACTCAGAACGTCCTTCATCGCTGTCGAGACAAACAAGGAAAGCAAAGGGATTAGAAAAGCTAGGGTTTAAGGGACAAAAGTTGTAAAAAGATATGATCGATTGGGTGATAAGTCCTCAACCGGCCGTGGCCCTTTATATTTATAGGGTGGGGAGGTCTTGCCCTGCAAGGAAGTCCTTTACAACTCGAAAATGACCAGAACTCCTTAATTCTACTCGGACTCGGTGTCCACCGGTCAGACCAGTCAGGCCCATCGATCAGGCTGGTGCGGCCGTTGCCGGATTGGCTACAGGACTCGACCGGTCAGACCGCCCGGGTTCACCGGTCTGACCGGTGGCGTCCAGCCTGATCGGCTTGTGCCAATTTTGGGTGCGAACATATGCCCCCCTATTTTTTAGTAAAGCTTGCGTATTAAAAAATATTTCTAAGGTCGATGTCACAAGTTTCACCGGCCATTCTTTGTTCTAAGGGGGACTTTTGCATAAATCGGCCATAATCCCATTAAGCATCTTGCCAAACACTTGGATAAAATTTCCTGAAGTATCTCCCATTGAGAGCCCTTGGAAGTTGCTATCCTTGCAAAGTCTCCACCATGTAAGAATTCCCAGAGCACACCTCCACAATCTTATATGGACCTTCCCAACTTGGAGACCACTTTCCAAACTTATTGCTCATAGTCCCAATAGGCAAAATCGTCTTCCAAACCAAATCACCTACCTGAAAAGATTTGGCCTTTACCTTTTTGTTATAAGCTCTAGCAACTCGCCTCTTGTCCTTTTCAATCTCCTCTAAAGCCACCAAGCGCTTGTCGGTCACCTCATCAATATTATCCATCATCAAAGCATTATAGGTTCCAACATCAAGATTATTTTGCTTTGCAAGTCTATATGCGCCTAGATTCACCTCAACGTGCAAAACGGCCTCTTGACCATATACAAGCTCATAAGGAGTAACTTTAGTAGCATCATGCCTAGAAATACGATGTGCCCATAAAGCTTCAAATAATACCTCATGCCATCTTCTAGGATTGTCCTCTATCTTCTTCTTAATGAGCTTTATCAAAATCTTGTTGCTAGACTCGGCTTGACTATTTGCTTGAGCATAATATGGAGATGAATTGAGTAATTTAATACCATAGGAATAGACAAACTCACGCACCTCTTTTGAAACAAACGAAGTCCCTTGATCCATAGTCAAAGTTTGTAGAATGCCAAATCTATGTATAATATGCTCTGTAATAAACTCAATCACCTCTCTATGTGTCATGTTCTTCAAAGGAATTGCCTCAGTCCACTTGGTAAAATGATCAGTTGCCACAATCACAAAACAATGTCCCTTTGACAAAGGAGGGTGAATCTTACCAACAAAATCCAAACCCCATCCTCTAAAAGGCCAAGGCTTAATAATTGGATGCATTAACGCAGCGGGTACCAACTGAACATCTCCATATTTCTGACACTCTTCACATCCCTTGTAGTATCTAAAGCAATTAGCTATCATAGTAGGCCAATAAAATCATGCTCGCTTAAGGAGCCACTTCATCTTAGGAGCCGACTGATGAGACCACAATTCCCTTCATGAACCTCTGCCATAGCCAACCTAGCTTGATCAGGACCCAAGCACTTGAGAAGCAAATCATCCATTGTCTGACGATATAATTCATCATTATCAAGAACAAATTTTAGAGCCCAGCGTCGAACTTTTTTATCAAATGAACTGTTAGGATCCTGCAAATAATTTACCAGAGGCCTTCTCCAATCATCTACTTCGTCTTTATTGTCTTTAGAATAAATAATAGCCGAAGAAGATTTCTGACCAGGGGACCGGTCAGACCGATCGGTCTCAACGGTCAGACCGGTGTCACCGGTCAGACCGGTCAGAGGTACCGGTTGGACCGGTGCCTCCAGAGCAAAACACTCGGCCATAAGCATCGGTTTGTGTTCTTGAAAATTTCTTTTTCGAACATTATAACCAGATGCTGTTGTGCCAGAGCATTAGCCCTTGGATTCTCTTCCCGTGGTACATGATAAATAACAAATTCATCCATACAAGATATGATATCTAAGCATTTATCAAGATATGCATTTAAGAAACCATTTAAACATTGACATACCTTGGAAACTTGCTGCACCACTAATAAAGAATCACCATAAGCTTCCACATGTTTTACTCCCATGCTATGCAAAATCTCCAAACCAAATAGAAGAGCCTCATATTTGGTTTGGTTATTAGTACACTTATGGTCCAATCGTATAAGAGCTTGAAAAACAACCCCACTTGGTGAAATAAAGATAATTCCAACACCACAACCATCTTTGCAAACCGATCCATCAAAATGTAATCTGCATGGGGTAAGAGTAATATAACCGACATTTAAATTAAGTTGCTTATCTACTCTATGTCCAACAATAAAGTCGGCAACAATTTGTCGTTTCATTGAATTTAAAGGCTCATAATGCAAATCATATTCAACTAAAGCATAAGCCCAATTGCCGACTCTACCACTTAAAATTGGTTTATGCAACATATATTTAATAATGTCGGTTTGACATGCTACTATACAAGTGCTAGGTAATAAATAATGTCTCAACTTGGTACAAGTATGATAAAGTGATAAACACAACTTTTCAATAGGAGTGTACCTTGTTTCGGTGTCCAATAGTATTCTACTTTCATATGCAACAATATATTCCTTCCCTTCGGTCTCTTGAGTCAAAACACATCCAATGACATCCTTCTCGGCCGCCACATATAACTTAAAAGGAATACCACTCTTGGGTGTTTGAAGAATGGGCGGCGAAGATAAATAATGCTTAATCTCATAAAATACCTCTTGTTGTTTTGCCCCCCAAACAAAATCAGCATCACTTTTCAACCGAAGTAAAGGAGTAAAAGCATTCACCTTCCCAGACAAGTTACAAATGAACCTTCTCAAGTAATTTAACTTGCCCAAGAACTTTTACAAATCTTTCTTGCAAGCAGGAGCCTTTACATTTTTAATAGCTTCAATCTTCTTAGGATCTATCTCTATACCTTTCTCATGTACAACAAAACCCAAGAATTTTCCAGCCGATACACCAAAAGCACATTTGAGTGGATTCATCTTCAATTTATATCGACGCATTCTCTCAAATGCAAGTCTTAAATCAGCTAAATGAGAATCTATTCCAGCCGATTTGACAACAATATCATTGATATAAACTTCTACTATGATGCCAAGTAAATCATGAAAGATTAAATTCATAGCCCTTTGGTAAGTAGCACCTGCATTTTTTAATCCAAAGGTCATAACCACCCACTCAAATAGCCCAACAAAACCCGGACATATGAAGGTTGTTTTGGATATATCCTCTTCAGCCATAAAGATTTGATTGTAACCAGCATTACCATCAAGAAAACTAAGAATTCTATGTCCGGATGCAGCATTAACAAGAAAATCGGCTATAGGCATTGGATATTCATCTTTAGGAGTAGCTTTATTAAGATCTCTAAAGTCAATGCAAACACAAAGCTTTTTTGTTCCATTTTTCTCAACAGGCACAATATTAGAGATCCAATCAGCATATCAACAAGGCCTAATAAACTTAGCATCCAACAACCGATTGAGTTCCTCTTTCACTCGGTCATAAAATGTCAGGATTAAAGTTTCTACGAGGTTGTTTATAAGGCCTAAAACCAGGTTTAATAGGTAAATGATGCTCTACTAAATCTCTACTTAAACCAGGCATTTCATTGTAACTCCATGCAAAGCAATCAACATACTCCTTTAATAACTTTACTAATTCAGATTTAAACAAAGAATCAAGATTCTTGTTTACAAATGTCGGCCTAGGTACAGTGCCATCACCAATGTCTACCTCCTCTAAAGGATCAGCCGACGTAAACCCTTGTCCTAACTTGCTCAATTCAACAAAATCTTCGATGGCCTCACACATATCGTTCATATGCGCCCGATAGTGTTCACGCCTCCGCTGTAACCACTCTAGATTTGCATCCATCAAATCCCAAAAAGTGATGTAGCCTGATCTTCAACCAGCTTCATAATAGCAGTAGCAAAACCATCTTTGGTAGAAGCAATAAGTTCCAATCCAGATAAATCTAGACCAGATAAGCATTTAAGATTTTCATGATCATTCATGGAGTTACTATCAGCCACTGCAACACAAGCCGATGTATCACCATGAACAACCTCTACCTCGCCGCCTACCCATTGGATTAAAAATTGATGCAAAGTAGAAGGCACACATTGATTTGCATGAACCCAATCACGACCATGGATCAAGCTAAAGTTACCTTGGGTCTCGGCAACGAAGAAAACAGTAGCCAATGTCTTGCTCCTGACGGTGAGCTCCATCGACACAACACCCGTGGCACCCATTGGTTTGTCTCCCGATACGCCACTGATCGTCATGTTGGTCTTGATCAACTGTTCATCCACACCTCCCAGCTTCTTGAACAAAGAATACGGCATCAAGTTGACGATCACACCTCCATCCACTAGCATGCGAGAGATAGGCTTCCCATTGATGTGACCCTTCATGTACAAAGCTTTAAGATGATTTTCAGTGGTCTTGGGCTTCTGGAAAATAGCTTCTTTTGGCCCAAAATCGAGATGAGCAATATCCTCCTTTGAAAGCTCTTCATCGTCTTCTGGAGCAGGAACCGATGTAGACTTGCCATCACAAACCATAGAAACAAAGGAAGAAAAACCGGGCGGCACCTTTGTGTCATCGGTCTGACCGTCGACCTCCACCGGTCTGACCGTCGACCTCCACCGGTCTGACCGTCAGCTCCACCGGTCTGACCGGTGCTACCTGAGAGCTGGTCTTGATCCTCCACTCTTTGCCTTGTGGTACCATGGGCATGTACTGGTTGAATGTCTCGTCCCTCTGTCTTTCTTGCTCTTTCACCTTATTTTCTCTGAACCTTAGGCGTTGAAGCTTACTCCTTTGTGTGCGAGTCAATCCGTGAGGACACCACCTTGGTAAGAAGTATTTGGAGTTAGAACCACTCCCGCTGGCCTCATGGTTACTAGCAGTAGCAGACGCCCCTGGAGTAGATGTCACAACCTTATTGTTCAACACAATCGGTCTTTTGCCATCCTTCTCAGTAGGAACATCCATTGACCCAATCTGTATGATGTCTTGGTTTGTAGTCCTCTCTGGGTCAATATCCATCTTTTGTACCTCTTCCTTCTATTTTGGCTTGTAAACTTGCTTCATAGGAGATGGCACAACCTTCCTGGGAGCACCGGTCTGACTGTTGGGCTGCACCGGTCTGACCGGTGGGGTCTAATACCCCTGATGAGGCGTAAATCAGTCTTGGAACGGCCTGGAAATCCTTTCCATAACAGATCTTGGTCCTCCCCATCCAGGATGAAAAGCTTGCTCGACAGGCACCCACATAACTCCATTATCATCATAAATTGGGCGAGGTGGATTTGAACTTGACGGCGCCCATGATGGAGTAAAATGTTGCCTTTGCTGAGATGATTCACCCTTAAGCCTTATAGTAGCTCTTGGAGGTGAAGATGATCCTCCTTGATGTGTAGGTGATCTCATCCTTTTTTTAATGGCCGATCACTTGTAATAGCCTTTTGCTTGGAATACTTGTCAAATAGCATGTCGAAAGTGACCTTTGGCTTAGGACCACTTCCCTAATTCTTTGCTACATTAAGCTTCCAATTACCAATCTTCGGACGGCTCGGTTTGATCATCCTCGGACAACCCTGGGGCACACCGGTTTGACCGGTCAGCACCACCAGTCTGACCGATCTGGCCTGATCAGGCTCAGACAATCGCTGCTCGACGGGTGTGGACGACCCTTGCCCCCCATGTCCAGAGGCTCTAACAGTAACCTTGAAAGTTTCCTTGCCATCAGGAGTCTTTTCATAAGCAACTTCTCGAACTAGCTCCTTTCCTCTTAAATCGGGCTTAGCCTCCCCGATCACCACGTTCTTGCCCTTAGTTTCTTTAGCTTGACTTGGCTGAACCAATACTTTGGGCAGCTGTAATTCCAGAGTGTTGATAGGAAAAGGAGTCTTGTCCACTTGCATCTCATGAAACGTCAAACGACCTTCATGTATGGCCGATTGAACCTGTCGACGGAACACATTGCAATCATTAGTAGCATGAGAATAAGAATTATGAAACTTGCAATATGCACACCTTTTTAATTTATCAAGTGGAGGCAAAGTATGAGTCAATTTAATGTTTCTAGACTTATGTAATTCATCAAATATACGATCACATTTAGAAACATCAAAAGTAAATTTAACTTCTTCCTGCCGACCTTTACCAGCCGGCTTAAGAGATGAGCAAGAATAAGATTTTACTTTAGAGGGCCAAATAAATTCAGCAGCATAAATTTCTTTATCTCCGTCGCTCGAACTATCAGAATCATAGTCAATGTGATGCACATTTGAACGACATGATTTAAAATTAACTTTTTCTTTATTCAATCGGTTTTCAACAATTAAAGCTCTTACTTGAACTTGTGCAACCCAAAGAAAATTTGAACCCTCTATTCTATCTCTAATAGCAGATCTTAAACCTTTTAAGCAAATATCAGCAAGATCCATATCAGTAATTGACAAATTAATGCAACAGTTTTTAGTTTCTTTAAACCTTTTAATGTAAGAAGAAACGTTTTCATCTCTTCCTTGCCTAACCGATGTTAAATCTATCAATTTTAGTTGCATGCTCCCACTATAGAAATGATCATGAAATTTACGTTCTAACATATCCCAAGATATAATAGAACCAGGAGCAAGTGATGAAAACCAAGCAAAAGCAGTGCCAGTCAAAGATAAAGAAAATAAACGTACTTTCAAAGCATTAAAAGCACCTGCTTCGCCTAGCTGAGCTGTATACTGACTAATGTGTTCCCACGTGGTCCGATCATCATGACCACTAAATTTAATTAAATCAGGCATGCACCAACCACATGGGAGAGGGGAATTATCAAACTCGGGATCATATGGTTTTTGATACAAATTAGTATTACCAATATCAACACCAAGTTTAGTTTTTACCACATTAGCCAAATCTTCCTTAAATTTGCTAAATTCCGCCCAATTAGGATTATTTGGTTGTTGTGGAGCTAGATTCACCAAATTCATTTTATTCGGATAGGGAGACATCTTAGCATGAGCAAGCCTATAACTCTCATAAACATCATCAGCATTCAGATAGGGAGACATCTTTTGAGCCATTGAATTAACAATTGTGCTATAATATGGTCCAAGATTAAAAGTATTATGAAAATTTGGCACAACAGAAATTGGCTCAGGCTGTTCATACACAAGATCCAACACACAGGTCTGACCGGTCAGACTGGTACCATGCACCGGTTCGACCGGTGCGGCCATATTTGGCCTGAACGGTTGAAACGACAAGGTTTGACCAATGGGATCATGCGGCATGCCATACTGATAGTTCATGTTATTAGTAACAGGCAAAGGTGCTAAGCTAGGATGAATCCCTTTATTAGTATTAATCTTAGGACCACTGCTATTAGTTTCATTATTATTAAAGCCAGTAATGCTCCTATCTTTTTCAAGATCCTCTAAGCGATCTAAACGAGCAATATAAGATGAAATCAAACCATCACTATCAGTAGTAGATTTCTGAGAAGATGAAGTAGGGGGTGGTTTGCTTACATTGTTTACTACCTCAACCATATTGTCGTTTAGCTTGATCGGTGGTAGCTCAAATTCTTTCAATCTTGCTACCTTGCCATGACGATCTTTCTTGACGCCTGCGAGGAATTGGACTTGTAGGTACTCTTGCAGCACCTTGAACTTCTGTTGCTCCTCCGGATAGAGATCCTCCATTGAAGCCATAACGATGTTGTTCATGTCGAGGTCGCAACAAGAACCCATTGAGCTAGGTTAGATTGAACGGTCTCTGAAACCTGATCCTTCGTCCCCAGCGGAGTCGCCAATTTGTTGACACTTTTCGGTCAACAACACGGGAGCGCTAGATCGTGCTGCAGCAGAAACTGAACTCGCTAGAGCTCCTGTCTTGGCTGGTCTAACCGCCTCGGGAGGGACCCCGTCGGAGGTGGTGTGCCTAGGGTTTCTCTGAGATCGGCAGGCCACACAGAATGTCCTTGATCGCCATCGAGACAAACAAGGAAAGCAAAGGGATTGGAAAAGCTAGGGTTTAAGAGACAAAGGTTGGAAAAAGATATGATCGATTGGGTGATAAGTCCTCAACCGGCCGTGGCCCTTTATACTTATAGGGTGGGGAGGTCTTGCCCCACAAGGAAGTCCTTTACAACTCGAAACCGACCAGAACTCCTCAATTCTACTCAGACTCGGAGTCCACCGGTCAGACCGGTCAGGCCCACCGGTCAGGCTGGTGCAGCCATTGCCGGATTGGCTACAGGACTCGACCGGTCAGACCGCCCGGGTTCACCGGTCAGACTAGTGGCGTCCATCCTGATCGGCTTGTGCCAATTTTGGGTGCGAACGCTAACACCCACTTGCCAATGTGTCCTTTCAATATCGGCAGAGATAACATATATTTGATCACATCATCTTTGCATATTACTGTACACTCAGCCAATAGAAGGTAATGTCTTAACTTCGTGCAGGAGAAGTACAGACATAAGCATAGCTTCTCAACTGGTGGATATTGAGTTTCTGCATCTAAAAGCCTTTTGCTTAAAATGTATATTACCCTTTCTACCCCTTCAAATTCTTGGACTAAGGCTGAACCAATAACATCATCAGCAGTTGATAAATATAATTGAAATGTCTTGCCATGCTGCGGAGGAACCAACACAGGAGGAGACTTTAAATATTGCTTGATATCATCCAACGCTTTCTGTTGTTCTGGTCCCCATACAAACTCTTGATCTGGCTTCAACTTCAACAAAGGGGTGAATGATCGAATTCTTTCAGACAAATTGGATATGAATCTTCTGATAAAGTTGATTTTGCCAATAAGTGACTGCAATTCTTTCTTATTAGTTGTAGGGACCACCTTATCAATTGTAGTAATCGACTTTTCTCCAACTTCAATGCCCCGCTCGTGAATCATGAAGCCCAAAAATTGACCAACCGATACACCAAAAGCACACTTGTGAGGATTCATGTTCAAACCATGCTTTATTGTACTTTCTAGGGTCTTTCGTAGATCAGCCAGATGTTCTATATGATCTTTAGATTTCACGACTACATCATCAATGTATATTTCCACTGTCTTGCCAATAAGGTCGTGGAAAATATAATTCATTGCTCTCTGATATGTTGCTCCCGCATTTTTTAACCTGAATGTCATGACTACCCACTCATATAAACTGACATGACCAGGACATCTGAAAGTTGGTTTTGCCATATCTTCAATAGCCATAAATATTTGATTATAACCAGCGTTACTGTCCATGAAGCTGATAATTTTATGTCCAGCAGCAGCATTCACCAGTGCGTCAGCTATCGGCATCGGGTATCCATCCATTGGCGTTGCTTTATTCAGGTCTCTGAAATCAATGCATACACGAAGTTTGCCATTCTTCTTGTAGATAGGAACTATATTTGAAATCCACTTGGCGTACCGACATTGTCGAATGAAACCAGCTTCGAGTAACTTAGTTATCTCGGCTTTTATATCTGGAAGAATTTTGTCATTGCATGGTCTCGGCCTTTGATTAAACGGCCAGTATCCTGGTTTGATTGGCAGCCGATGTTCTACAATTCATCGGTCTAAACCAGGCATCTCATAATACTCCCATGCAAAGTAATCCTTAAACTCTTGCAATAATGAAATCAGCTTTACTTTATAATCTGCTTCTTGTCTGGCACTGATAAACGTCGGCCTCAGTTTGCTTTTATCACCAAGATCTATTTTCTCTAACTCATCGGCTGATGTAAACCCATGCCCAAGCTTTCCTTCATCTTTTATAAACTGATCCATTAAACCATAATTTTGGAACTGGCCACTTGGATTAGCCCACTCTTCTGCAGTTGACTGATCTTGAGGTTTGACAACTTCTTTGTTCTTGGCCAATTCAAATGTCAAATTTCCTTCCTGTGAGATTGAATCCCTAGTCGCTTCAACCATATTGGTTGGAAAAGAATGTTGACCAGTTTTTGTCGGTCTAGTCACTTCAGCAGGATCAATCTCAAAATCTCCCTCTAAATCAGAATCTTCAACATAAGATATCTTCTTTAGGTAATTCTTCCTAGGTTCGTAGGGTCGAGCACTTTCTTGACTCAAACGACGCACTAACTTGCTGATGCTTTCGAACTCTTGTGAATCATATTTTTCTTTGATTGAAGGTAAGAGTCCTTGAAAAGCTAATTCTGCCAATTGCTTGTCGATCAGAGATAAGCTGTAACATTTGTTCTTCGTCTCTTTAAACCTTTGGACAAAGTTTGACACTGACTCATCGTTCCTCTGCTTCGAGATCCTCCCAACTCTGAATAGAATCAACTGGTAATGATATAAACCAAGCAAAGGCTGGACCTGATAGTGAAGATGAGAATAGACGCACCCTCAATAATTCATTTGTTCCTGCATCTCCACACTGGATGATAAATCGGCTGATATGCTCAATAGTGGAGGTGTTGTCCGGGCCAGTGAACTTGGTGAAATCAGATACCTTATACTTTTGAGGAAATGGATCTTGATCAAAATAGGCAGGATAAGGAGTTCGGTACACGTCAGTTTGTTGCTTTGGTTTCAACCCAAACTGTTTTTGTACCAAATATGTAATCTCAGCCATAAATCTTTTACTCTGATCAATCGGCTGACTATCTACCAAAGGATTTAGCCGATTTTGTATAGTTCCAACTATTCCTGGCTGTTCATACGTAATTGGCTGCGAAGCCAAAGGAGTATGTATAGCTGTATACCGAGGAAATCCAACTGATTGAAGTATTATATTCGGAATTTCTTGCTGTATGAGTTGCTCATTCGTGTTTCTCGACTGTCTTGGGTGTTGAGAAACTGAAGATGTAGGTTGAGTGATCCGATCGAGCAGTGCGGCTTGATGCATTGCTTTGTTATAATCTTCTTGAATCTTTGTAGCATAAAACCCTTACTAAATACGCTTTATCAGCTGGACTCATCTGCTCTGGTATGAACTGACAACTGGAAATCGGCTTTTCAGCCGATGCCGTCTCAAATGTCGAAAGCTGAAATGCTATAGGGATTTCATAAGAATCCTCTTGTATTGGTTTGACAAGATGAGCATGTACAGCTGCTACTTCAACACGTTGAGATATTTGAGCTTCAGGATCAAAATATGTGAATGAAATTCCTTTGTCATGCTCACTGGCCAACCCCCTCAGATTATTGAAGACTGCTAAATAAGGAAGAGGAAATTCCTTTTATTTTTGTTTTGATTCCTCTGTAGAATCTTTCGGCAAATCAAATCCAATCAATTTTCCACTTGCATCCCTTATCGTCGGATATACTGGTGCAGTTGATGTAGGAGATTTATAACTCTGAGATTCTGATTGACCAGGTATTTCCATGGTCGTTGCAAGCTGTTCTCTGACAACCTCCTTTATACTATTGTGAACAGTATTGTTGAGAACAGGGGCTTGATCCACTAGTGTTTACTGTAAAGCTTCTGTCATCATATCTTGAAGCTTCTCAGGTTTGGCCTATATTATCAATTGGTTGAGCCTCGGAAGAGGACTCATTTTCAATGCTCCTTCCTTACCCGAGCCGAAACTTCCTAATAAAAGCTGGTGATATTCTTCTATGCATTATCATATTCATCTCTATCTTCCATACAGAGTTGATCCAAAGCGATCGGTTGGATGTTGGACTGATCAACACCTTTAGGCTGTTGAGGATGTGTTGATGCAAAAAACGGAATTAAGTTCTTCAATGGCAACATGTAACAGATCCTCGGGATGTAACAAGGCGTGCCAGCCGACCTGACCTGTTGATCGGCATGGAAAGATAGGAAACGTTAGATGCGGGTTAGATCAGCTAGAGAACCGATATGGGTCTTCAACAAGTAACAGCCCGATCGGCCGATACCACTGTAGAGCGAATCGGCTAGCTGGAGCAGCCAAAGAGCAAGTATAACCAAAACGGCTAGATCAGCCGATTTGATGACGTAGGCAAAGCGCAAGCAAAGGCAGAGCAAACTAAGCGCTACGAGACAACACTCGAAACCTAATCTGAATCGGCTAGATCGTAGTGAAACGATGCAAGAGTGACGATAGCCGATACGATGAGATTACGAGCTGGATAAATTGGTGATAAAAGCTAAATAAACAAGAAAAGACTTGCAAACCTAGCTGATATCGATAAGTTGTGAATAAAACTTAGATGAAACCACAGCGATGTGCTCGGAGGTTAAAGCCCAGTTGTTATTCGATAAAATGGTACTTACAAGCTTGCCGAAGGTCGATCGATGCAGCCCGACGAGCTAGAAGAACGGTGTTTGAAGAAACAAGAAAATAAGAAGAAGTAAAAAAGGGGTGGCGAAGTCGCCGACTTGAAAAAGTAAAGGTTTTGTTGATATTGGTGTGTACAATCTTTCTCTGACCACGCAGGTTCACTATTTATGTCCTAAGGACAACTCGACTCCTAGTCGATGATGACAACGTTTACTTGAATCTAAAGAAACAAAACTACCAAAAACATAATGATTCTCATAGGAATCGGACTCTCTAAACTGACTTTGACCCGATGTCAACTTGGTTGTTGACCCGCCTCCGTCTTCCTTCCTTTTGGCGTATTCTTTTTTCTTGCCACATTTCTTCTCCATCAATCGGTCGATTCCAGATTGGCTAGTCACTTTCCCCTTTTCTCCATCGGCTTTGAGGTCTTCTCGATGTCTCTTCGTTTATTCTCTGACACGTGTCAAAAAATAGTGTCAACAGATAACCCTAGGCTTAAGGTTTTAAGTTGCATGATTCACCCCCTCCCCCTCTTAGGCTACGAGCACCCGATTCCTTACAAGTGGTATCAGAGCCGGGACTCACTTCCTTCACAAGGATACGCCAATTCGATTGTCAATTTGTGAAAACCAGCTCATTTGATCGGTTAGGCTTCACCGCCTAGTGAGTTGCTCTATAGAGGAATGAAAGGAGTGCATACCATAGGTTTGGCTCCACATTTCGATGGCACGGGTTATCCTCATTGGAAGGTCCTCATGGAAGCTTATTTACAAGCTAAGGATCTTGATGTTTGGAGGGTCACCAATGAGGGTGTTAGAAATGATACCAAAAAGGAAAAACAACTTGATGTTATTGCAAAGAGTATCATTTTATCCTCTCTAGATGTAGGTGTTTTTAGTAGAGCTTTTACTAGTAAAAATGCTCATGTGCTATGGAATACCATCAAGGAACAAAATGAGGGCTCAAAAGAAGTGGCTCATGAATGCTACGGTTGTCTCCTTGAGGAATTCAATAGCTTTAAGCAACTTGAGAATGAAAATGCTGAATCCATGTACTCACGCCTAAATGTTCTTGTCAATGAGATTAATGTTTTAGGTGTGAAGGACACCACAGACTTGAACATGAACCGCAAGATCGTTCAAAATCTCCTGAAGCCCGACTATGACTTGGTGAAAGCTATCATCTATGAGAAGAAGCTTGTAGAGTTGAAGCCATCTCAAATCTTGAGCAAGATCATGACACATGAATTACAAATCTTGCCCAAGTCCAAGATAGCTTCCAAGGATGGGCTCAAGACAAAGGAAGAACCAAAAGTTGAGCTCAAGCCAACACCCAAAGAACCATCTTCTCCAACCGCAAGCCATTCTCTTTCAAGACGACAAGAGAAGAAGATGAGAAGGATGTCAATTCAAGGAAGCTCAAGTGAAGATGGTGATGATGATGACGAAGAAGGATCCTCAAGTGATGAAGAGGTCGAGTCGATGGTTGGCTTGTATGTGAAGAAGATCTTCAAGTATGTGAAGAAAATCAATATGTACGGCTACAACGTCCACTTGAGAGAAGGGCATCATCATCAACACATCAAGTTCTCCAAGATCAAGCGCAAGAAGAAGATGGTCAAGGAGAGGAAGCCAAAGCAAGAAGCATACATTGCCATCCATGAGTGGACAAGTGGTGGAGAATCAAGTTCTTGTAGCTCAAGTGATGAATCAAGCAAGAACTTCACCACCCGCTTCATGCAAGGTCCCCTATCATCATCACACATGTGCCTTATGGCTCAAGGTATGGAAAGCGATGTAAGTGATGATGAATTCGATGCCACTTCCATTGATGATCTTGTTGAGCTAGTCAATAAGCAAAAAGGAATCCTAGAAAAACAAGCTAATGAAATTAAAGAACTTAATGCTCTCAATGATATTAGTGCCACTCTTGCTACAAATTATGAACATTTGTTGTGCAAATTCAACTTGCTTAGCAAGGAGTGTGAGGAGCTAAAATCTAAGCTTGAGAGCATTGAGATTAAAACTAGTGATTCCTTTGAGCTAAATGAATCATCTATCCCTTGTGCAATTCATATCTCCAAGGTAGATGCTTCAACTTCTTGCATTGATTTAATTGATGAATCTTGCTCACCATCTTGCAATAAGAATGTTGTTGTAGAAACATGTGATTATCTCGTAGGCATGAAAATAATGAGCTCAAGCAAGAAGTAAAATGGCTCCGAGAGAAGTTGGTTAGCTTGATGGGCAAGGGCAAGAACAATGAGGAACAAGTAGAAGCCTCTTAAGACATGAAGGGCGACGTCCAACCTTCTCAAGATAACTGTAATCACATGGTGAAGAAGCTTGAGAAGGGTTCAACCGTGACTTGCTACAAGTGTCATGGAGAAGAGCACAAGTTCTACAAATGCCCTTAATTTGTCAAGAAGATGGACAAGGGTGAGAAGAAAAAGATAACCCCAACCGCAAGAACAAGATCAAGAGCTACTCCTATGTCATCAAAAAGAAGGCTAATGGTAAGGTGGTTGCACACAAGGTTGGGAAGATGAAAGAGTGGGGTTGGAACCAACCCATTTGGGTGCCCAAGGAAGTCATCATCAACATGAAGGGGCCTCAAATGGTTTGGGTTCCTAAAGCCACATGAAGGCCATGAGTTCGAGGACTTGGGAGGCTTGGCAAAAAGAAGAAGTGAAGATTCAAGCCTAAAAGCCAAGCTTGCAAGATTGGACATGTATTGCCCAAGTTTCCTGGTTAAGGTAATGGAAACTAGAACTCATCTTAAATATCATTGTAGATCCATTGCCTTGTTTAGGTTGCATTTGTTGCTATACCTAGTCATTTACATATGGTAGGTTGCTTGTGTCATGTGCTAACCCATGAGCAACCTACATGGTTTGATTAGTGTCTAGGAAAGCTACACTTGTTTCTTTCATGATGCATGTTTTCATATATATCTCTTTGCATCATGAGCAAGCTATAAGGCTAGCTTACCTTTTTATTGTCATAAACAATGTGCATACATTTGATTGGTGATTCAAACACTAAATGCACACATTTAGGGGGAGCTCATCCTATGGTTTGTTTGTGGGACTAACATTATTTCAAGCTTATCTTGTGTAGTCCCTTGGTGACGCGTTCCGGTGCGGTGTTTCATTCTAAGAGAATGCTATTTCACCCTAAATGTTATCTAACATCTCTCAAAGAGTGAATATAGCAATATGAGCTTCATGCTATTGAGTCATGTCCTTGTGAGCTTATGTCTCTATATAAGTTCAAAGGCAATGTACTCATACATTCCTAAACCTTGTGGTACCCCAAGTGTTTTCTTCGCAAGCTTCTTTCAAAGTGGTGTCATCCCCAAGTGATATCATTTTCAAGTAGTTCATCTCAACGTGGTGCCAACAAGGTAGAAAGGAAGAAACCCCCGGAGGTATGCAATGCTCAAAATCTACATGTGGTAATGTTACAAGAACTCTCTTGTTTTATTTCTTGTCTTTTAAGCTACCTCCTTGCATGATATGCTCTAAGCTTCCTTGTCTTACAAGTGTTTATAATTGTGCACTTGATTTTCACACTATCATTTTGTGAACACACTTAGTGGGAGCTTAGTTTGTATCATGCTAGTCTCATGAGCTTGTGATCCACCTTAGTTATGCGCACATGTGGTATCCTCATTGATATCATACATATGGATCATGGTTCATGCGGCTTTCTCCCGTGTATTTAACATTTCTCTTTGAGCTATGATTGCTAGGACTTGCTAAATTTCCTTTGGAGACCCTTTTATTTTGGACACTTTTTGGAGATTTTATTCCAAAGGGGGAGAAGTTAGAGCCAAAGCAAGCTATGTGTTTCCAAAGGGGGAAGAAGAAAGCTATGTGTGAACATAGGAAGCGAAGATCATGAAAGAGGGAGAACACATCTAGGGGGAGTCGGATGCTGGTAAGCATCCAAGCAAGTGTAAGTGGTTCAATTTTGTCAGTTTTTGCAAATTTATGCTTGTTTTGATTGTGTTGTCATAAATCACCAAAAAGAGGGAGATTGTAACGAACATGGCCTCATATGCCATTTGTTCAAGGTTGATTTTGGTGATTAATGACAACATGATCAATGGGACATTTCTAGATCCCATGGATGCAAAAATACCACATTGAGAAGATAGTATATATTTTGAGGCTACAAACCGTGAAAGAAAAAGAAGAGAAATGACACTGTCGGATGAACCGACAATACCTTAGAAGATAGCATCAGTGCAAGCAAAGGATGAAATGGTACACTGCGTGAAGACATGAGTTAACTTGAAGAGCGTCGGATGAACCGACGGTGGGATTTTTAGTTGCACCAGATGATTGACCAGAGAAGATGCAACTGTGTCAGAAGCACCGGATGAACCGACAGACCATGGGAAGTAGCCGTCGGTCTATCCAATGGTTTGAAGAATCAAGACAGAGAGCAGCCAGTTGCGAGCCCTTAAGCACCGGATGAACCGATGGTCACAAGGATACAAGCAACGGTTCATCCGACGGCTACAAAGAAGCTAATAGTAAGGTTTTGGTGAGGAACCTTTCAGCACCGGATGAACTGATGGTGCATCGGTTGAAGCGTCGGATGATTTGTGTCAACGGTCATGTGCAGTGGAAGGCAACGGCTAGTAGCACCGGATGAAACGACGCCCGGAAAAAGCATAGCGTCGGATCATTTGGTGGTACTACTTTCTGCAACTTTGGCCCAACAGCTAGTTTGATGCCTTGGCCTATTTATACCCCTTCCACCCCACCATATGAGATGGCTGGACAGTGCTGGATGCTGAGGAAGACCAGAGGATTATGAGACACATAGAAGATCATATCCAAGCCATCCAAGTGCTAAATTGCTCGTCCATAGACTTACACATGCTTTGTGTGTGTGCTTAGTGCTAGGCTTAGCTTAGAGCTGAGTGAGTGCAAGGTGTGCCTACCTTGTGTGGTGATTCTCGAGTAGATCAAGTTGTACAAGGTGCGCTGGAAGCCTTGGAGCCTAAGAGGCTCTCCGGTAAACGTCTTCAACCCTCCAGCTTGGTGTGGAGCGGCGATGACACTTTTGTGCGGGGGACGTGGACCCCCTTCCTTGGTGGAGAAGCTCCTTAGTGGAGACGGCATCAAGGTGACCAGGAGAGCTTGACGAGTGTCTTTGTGGGCGAGCCTTTGTGGCAAGTCAAGTGGTGCTCTTGGGAGAGACTTGGTGACCAGGAAGCAATACTCTTGTGTGGAGTGCTTCAACAACGTGGACTAGGGGTGGCTTAGTTTTTACCGATACCACGGGATAAATCATGTGTCAAGAGTTTGCTTCCTCTCATCCCCTTTTACGTTTCCGCATTACTTTCTTGCAATCCTTGCTTGCCTTTACTTTCCTAGAGTAGTATCTTGCTAAGTTTGGCTATAGGTTGCAAAATTGTTTTGGGATGGGAGTTTCACACTAGAACAACCATAGTTGCACATCAAGGAAGTATGTCCTAGTTTATATTTTGAGTAAATAGTGATAACCCTAGGCTTATGGTTTTAAGTTGCCTAATTCACCCCTCCCCCTCTTAGGCTACGAGCACCCGATTCCTTGCACTATTTACTATATTTTAATTTGAATACAGATATGAATATGATTATTACTGAATAAAAATGCAAAATGAATTGTTAAAATTCACATTTGTATTTGCATTTCGATATTTGACTTGGAACATAGCGTCATAGCCCATATGAATTTGCTTTCGATGGATTTGTAGTAATACGAAATAGATATAACTTATTCAAAATAAAATATAGATTATTAAATATTTCAAAGTAATTAATTATATCAAAAGAAGTATAATATAAATAATATTTCCATTATTATATCAATCTATTTAATTGAAATAAGTACATTAATGCAGATGGATGTATATTATTCATAGAAATAAGTTTGCTAGGATACGGATAACATCAAATATTTGATATTTTCGGATACGAATCTGAAATCAGATTTAAATATATACATTTGACACCCACGTTAAAATCGAATACGAATAGGGATATCGATATCGATTAGCTTCTTTGGTGGATACAAATACAAACAATTTGGATTTCCAGACATCTATATCCATTTTTGGTAAAAACTAACCAAGAGATAGTAACTGACACCACATCACACAATACTTAAAGTATGCAATAGATGGATTTGCAGCTCCATCAATGACATGGCTATACTGATGAATTGAAAGACCAGCAGCACCAGCCGACCACTCTACAAATACCGAACACGTTGGCTCCCCAAGTGCATACTACTGTTCACAGCTGTGTGCAAAACTCCTCCATATCTAGCCATGTCATTCAACAAGAACGTAGTGGCCGCTAGCTTCACATTGGCCTTGCTCATCGCCTCATCATACGGTGGTGATTTCCCCGGAGCCAACAATCCATCATACGGAGAGTTGCCTGGTGAGCATTCAGTCATTCAGCTTAAAGTTTTTCCCCATGTTGAGGGACGCAATGAAGTTCATACTTGAAATGAAGTTAATACTTAGCAAATCAATAAACTTTATCTGTTATTGTTCAGGCGGAATAATGGCTGGGAATTACTGTCACGAAAGTACAGGGACCGCATGCGCGTCTGACGCACCGTGCCGCACCAACTGCATGAGGATGGGTGACCCGTACATCGTCAGTGGTTACTGCTTCAAGCCCAAGGCCGGTTCTCCTTCCACGTGCATGTGCATCAAGCGATGCGTAGTTGCGAAGTCCCGCCATGGCGCCGCGGCACCAGCGTCCGCTTGACCACGTGCGGATGTGCATCAATTTCCCGGTCTCTGCTTACTGAAGTCAATTCAAGAAAGAACAAGGAACAGTAGACAGTAGGTTTCACAGCTGAAATAATTTCAATTTCCCCTTGGCATGAGATGAACAGGATGGAAAGGGAAATAAAAATAACCAGGTTACTGTAGCTGCTCGTCCATGCTGATGTTGAGCTCAAGTAGCCAGGAGATTACTATCTAAGAACACCAGTTGAAAGAATCTACCACAAAAATAAAAATGTTCCTCAGTTTTTTTTAAAAAGTCATTCTATGATTAAAAAATTGTTCAAAAACAACTCATTCATACTCAATACCACGCGTACATATGGATATGGCTACGCAGCAGTTAATTAGCACCAAATATGGTTAATAAATTCATTTTCACGCACCGGTGAGCAGATGATCTGGTTCACTGGTTCCAAATCATATCTTAGCCCATAGATTCGACATCATGGTTCGAGATGCGCAGATTCCTTCTACATTTCGCACAAGTTTACTTTATTCTTTGCAGGTGTTCAAGATGATGGAAAACAAAATTTCAGCTTCAGACATTCTTTTTCAACAATACATCAAATCACAAAGATTACATGGAGCACATGTTCCCAAACAATATGTAGCCAAAACATCAGAAGATCTGATGTACCAAAGAAAAAATACAACTCATCAAATTCTCTAACAAGCTATTTCCATAATCTCCATATACATCTTGTTTCGTAATGTCGCCTTCAAATGAACTGACTTCTCAATAGATGAAATCAAACCAAAGCATGAGCCAATCCAACAACAGGAAAGAGAAGCAACTACATCTGCTGATTGACACTCTGACCACAAAGATTGTAGCAAAACCATCCACACTTCTACTAACATAGGCAGTAGGGATATAATAAGCAAGATACTAGTAGTTGTTGAAGAATCAAAAGATGGGCAACCACAATACCCAAATGAAGTACACACCACTCAAAATCTCCAAAATCACGCCTCCATTGAGAAAACTACAATAGTCGTTGTTGCCGCTTCCTGTAAGGACAACATTTTCACCTAGAGAATTAGTGATCGGGTGGGCTCAAGACAAAGTGATGGAGCCCTCAAGAAGGAAAATGGTGTGCCATTCAAGCACCGCCTCTCAGATCCGGTTGTCAAAAAGTTCTTGCAAGACATTTAGTACACAATAGTCGTTGTTGTCAAAAAGCTTGGAGCAGCAGCCGCCATCGACCCGACAGGATCCCCCACAAGGATCTACCACCACTACTACACAATGGACCTCTAGTACTAGTCAGCTGACCGGTATCACCTAGCCGGTACTAAATGAAACGACATTTAGTATCGGCCGGGCTGCTCGGTACTGAAGGGTCATTTAGTACCAGTCAGAATTACTGACCAGCACTAATAAACTGCACTATGCGCTGCGTGTTTTGGAAAATAATTTAGTATGAGTCAGTAATACAAAGCGGTATGAAATGTATAATTATATTGTTTTCTGATTCCCTTTTATTTGTATTTGTCGCATTCGTATTTGTATTCATGTGCAGTTTACATTCGTGTGTAGCAGTAATATTAGACATAGATATTGATCTAGCATATATATTGCAAATATTACACTTAGTACACATATTTTATTTTCACAATATATATACAACTCAAAAGTTACAACTACTCCAAATATGCATTACATGTTGTCATCATCGTCATTTTCGTCACTGATTGGATGAAGTAGACCCACACTTGTTCCATCGTAATGAAATTCTCCATTTGGATTTTATGACCTGATCCAATAGGAATTCACATAGTTGTTCCTGATTAGCTCTGGTTCGATCTTGACGGAGGAGCTCCCTTCTCATTTCTTTCATTTGTCACGTGCAAAATAACACCATCAATATCAAGAAATTAATATATGTGCAAAGTGCAAGAGTCAACAATTGAATGTACGTAATATTTGTTGTTCATTTGGATTTCTTTGGCTAACCATAAAGTTGTGGATGAACTCACAAATAATATAGTATCCACATAAGTTGTTGCCATCTTCCTGTCACAAACACTAAATAAGAAAAAATCAAATAAAAAATGTGGTGGATTGTTACCATTTTGTAAAAAATGTTGAAATTGAATACATACATGAAATTTATCCTAGAGGTCAAACATAATTTTCCTTGAACTGTCCCATTTCGAGAATTGTCATTAGGCCATTAATACTCCGTACCGCACCAGTCATCATTGTACATCCATGGTCAGTCCATTTGCAAAAACAATTCATTTACTTCTCCATTTGTAAAGCATCAAATGTAAAAAAAGAATAAATTACCTCTACCTATTATAATGAAGCTAAAAATATCTAACTAATAAAACTAACATAATTAATTATCTCTAACTATTTAAAATAAAGCTAAAAATCCCTAAATATTAAAACTAAAAATCTCTAAATCTTAAAAATAACATAATTAACTATCTCTTCCTATTTAACATAAAACTCAATACCTCTAAATATTAGAACTAACATGATTAACTACCTCTAAATATATCTCTAACTATTTAAAATAAACCTAAATACCTCTAAATATTTTAACTAGCAGAACTAACTATCTTTTTAAATAGAAGATACTATCATAACTAACAAATCTTCTTTCAAAATCTTCATGCATAAACGAAAAAATCTCCAAAATCCCTAATCTAAAAAACACAACTTTCTCTAGCTACAAAGCACAAATCCTAGAATACTACACATTAGAGAAGAGAGGATATCGTTTGTAACCTTTAGAAGGTACTGGAACAACAAAACACCTTCAAAACCTGGAAAATGGACATCACCTCCCTATGGCGCCTTGGGAGGAGTGAAGCCCGAGCTCAGTCAAATGCTTGAGCTGAGTTGGGGCTCAGGGAGGAAGAAGAGAATTTTTAGATGAACACTTGGTACCGGTTGGTACCACCAGCCAGTACTAAACCGTGATAGTTAGTACTGACTGGTAATACCAGCCGATACAAAGTTGAGCGAGGCTCCTAGGGTTCAATAGCCATTGCGCCAGTAGGGTCCACACCACCATTTGGTACTGGTTGGGGACCCCAGGCAGTACCAAATGTGGCTTGAGGGCACTGTTCCACCTGATCGGTACTAAATGGTACCTTTTGTAACCGTCAACAAAAAAACTAGCCGGTACTAACGTCTTGGACCAAAGGTCAGTTCTGTAGAAGTGCACACTGACAGTAGGATGCTTTATCACGGCCAACGATCAGCCGATCGAGCAACTAGCAAGGCCACCCCGATTGGCTGCCAATACCATGGGGCAGAGGGAGGGCTGGGGAAAAATTGCCATATTGTCGTCTTTGTCATGGCTGCTCAGGCTTGACATGTCTCTCCTGTGGTAGCAAGACAGACGACAGGGTCGCCTGTGAGGGGCGACACCAGGGGCTCTCAAATCCGACCTCAAGTGAAATTTGGCCATGTTTTGCAGATAGGATATTATCTCAAAATTCATTCAAATATAAATTTGAAATGGGATAGATTTGGATGCATCCATCCATTTGATATCCACATTAAAAACTTATATGAATACAAATATCCATATTCGCCTTTTGGTGGACACGACTACATATAATTTTGATTTCCAAATATCCATATCCAGCCTTAATAAAAATACTAGCCAATGGAAATAACTCAAACCACATCACACCTTACTCGATTTCGGATCAGATAATTGGATTTGCAATTCCATCAATGACATAGCTTGAAGAATTGAAAGACCAGCACTAGCCTACCACTCCAGAAATGTCTAGCACACATCGTCTCTCTTGGTGCATATGCAGTCGTGCAGCACTCCGCTCCTCCACATCCAGCTCGCCACGGCATTTAACAAGAACCTTGTGGTCACTAGTTTAGACTTGGCCTTGCTGGTCGCGTCATCATATGGTGAGTTCCCAGGAGAAGATTCAATTATTCAGCTCGAAGTTTCTCCATATCGTTAACACATGTTAAATACTGGAGTATTTCCAAATAAACTCTTGTGGTTCAGGGGGAACAATCGATTTGTGCTACGAGAGGATGGAGACCAGGTGGCACGTCCCCCTACATCGGTGGCTACTACACCAGGGTCAAGGTGTGCGTATGCCTCAAGAAACGTGATGAGCAGTTCGCCATGGCGTCGTGGCAACTGGAAAAACTGTTAGATTTAGCGGGCCCAGTGCATTCTGATCCATCCTGCTGCACATGTGTAGAAATGGTGCTCAAGCAAAATAATTTGAATTGAAGTAATGAATTTTTGTCTATTGATGCTTTTTTAACTGATGCATGAATGCACTCAAATGTGCGGCGGGTGGAGCTTGTTGTTGTTCCTATGCACAAGCCGGTCAAACCAGTTTTAGAACCTGATCAAATTGGTTTCGTCGGATCTCTAGTGAATCTCCAACCAATGCCAGGACAGGGTAGGTGCACCTTATGTTGCTCTAGGCTCACCAGGCCAGCTAGAATGCCTCCTCATGCCGCCATGGAGCACGGGGTTCGAAAAGTAGTTTGAAGGAGAAGAAAAGGTAAAACGATAAAGATAGTATGATTTTGATCAATTGTGATACCATTAATCTGTCATGACCCTTTATATTTATAGGGAGGGGAGGTCTTGCCCCATTAGGAATCGAAACCTTTATAAAAAACCATGTAAAATACAACTCCAATCTCGGACTACACAACCATACATCTCCTGAAGCCATATATCTCTCATAAGAAGTACAAATCTGACATTATAAGTACGAATCTTGATCTACTCGATGGGAGCTATCCAATGATGAAGTCCAATCTGCAATTTGTGGACTTTGGCCAGACTAGTCTGACTGGTTGGGGCCACGGGTATGACTGGTCCCTCCAGTCGTGCCAAATTTGCATGTAAACATATGCCCCTTTGTTTCCTAGCGAACCATGCATGCCAAAAACATTCTCGATGACAAAAATTATCGGAAGATGATGGTTGACAATACATCGCCCATATGACGGTCTTAAAACATGTTATACATGCTATTATAGCTAAAAAAAAATCCTAGTAATTACTACAAGAAGAAGGGGTATTAATGACAGGACATGTGGTCGTTAAAAGTGTTAATTAAGGACCACACATTCAACACTGGTCATTAACTATTTAAGGACCAATGCAATTTGTCATCATTAAAAATTTACAATCGATGTTCACTATTTGGTTATTAACGACCATTGTTTAGTCATTATTTTTTTCATGAGACATTTCTTAAACATTAACGACTGGTATTTACCATTAACGACAACTATTGTAGCGCCCAACCACTTTTGTATAGAACCAAGAGCACCAACTAATTTCTTTATTGCAACAAACCACATTATCATGGTAACATTTCTATATCAATGGAATTTTGTTTGGTACAGACACCAGATGGGAAAATGAAAAACAACACACAAGTTCCATTGAACACAAAAGTTCCATTGAACTGGAGCACAACGTTCTAAGCTGATAATTTGCTAAACTGATTTTGACTGGGGAACACACTGTCACATTATTCTGGGACGTTGAATCCTTCCTTTACAACCATTTGTTTGTCAAGCATGGACTTCAATTCGCTTTACTATCAAAACAAGGTATATGAAATATATAAGTAAAATTGCCCACAGTATGTAAAGGTTAAAATAGCACAACTAACCAATGCAATTTCACAACTACGAATAAGGTTTTGAAGAAAAACAATAAAAGAATAATTGTCCATCACTCTTTGGTAGAAACAATGAAATAATTTGTGATTACAGTTTCCACTGTTACAATTGAAAAAACATGTTCAGGGACTCATTTTCAGTTAAGAAGAAAGTTATTGGATCTTTTGTCCTTGATGACTCCTTATTATCAATTTCAGCTATGGAGACTTAGCATGTTAATATAGTCAATGAAAGGTCAAGTCAAAATCATATTGATGTACTAAGCTAAAATATTATTTGTGGTTACTAGCGAAGTATACAAGAAGTCACTACATTTAAAAATAAATTGATATATGCTAAGTAAAATATTAAAATAAACTAGGCTGGTGGGGTAAGACCGCCCACTGGTTTTCATTAAGAAGAACGAACCTTCTCCCAACCTAGAAAATCTACTGATTGCGATCATAGCTCAACTCCTCTAACCAACTAAGCTAGAGGACCTTTGGTAGTAAAATATTAAGACATGCTACAAAGTTGAACTACACAATAATAAGTGACATGCTCCATGACAATAAGGCAAACACCTAGCAATTCAGAATTCATCACCATTCAATTGCAATGCAGGTAATCGCACAAACAGTGACCAAACTTTCCCTTGACTTTTCTTTTCTTCGTAATCATCTGGCAGCAACCTGATGGTGGCCTCAATTTGTATCATTTCTGATTAATATAACAAGGGTGGTCTAATGTACTGATATTTTTTCTACTTACTCAATTAGAAGTTTAAGGCATTCAATCTTACTATTACTAATTATATACTAATTGGAGGCTCATTTTGAAGCCTCCACATAAAATCACCTAGAAATCCTAGGTGGACAGTCTAAAAAAAGAGAAGCATCCAGATGAAGCCACCTATAGGAATCCTAGGTGGACAGTCTAAAAAAAGAGAAGCCTCCATATAAAGCCACCTAGGAGCCGGTCATATCTGAACCATCTCCCGATCACATCTGACACAATAAATCTCTTTGCCTCAAAGAAAAAATTGTCCAACTATCTTATCATGATCGTCACATGTAATGTAATGTAACATATTTAGTCTCTTGCCCTTTATCTCTTTCCCATGTTTAAATCATAAAAATAATATATCCTAAAAGGATTTTTCGCTAATACCACTAACAAACTAGATACTCTACCTATCAGATTTTTCTTGCCTTGAATCTCTCTTCCATAATTCAATCATAAAAACAATCCATCAACAAATTATATACTCTACATATGCATATACAAAATTATAAAAAAAGCTGACATCTTTCAAGAAACATCTCTTTCGTGTACTTCTTCCATCAACTAGGGTCTGATGCTACTTTCATCAACAGAGCTAGGCCCCCTGCTAATATTCAATAGAAATGTACGATCAACCTAAGCATTCTTCTATGGTTGCACAGAACCTTCTACACGCATTGGTTACACTAGATATCAATCCACATCGAGACATTATTTTTGGAATTTGTCTGAATTATCTTATGCAATTAGATAACATTTTATGACATATGTTGCGACTACTAAATTATTTGTTTAGTGTTTGGTCTGTTGTGTGCTACAATTAGATAATTTTTTTCATGTCCTGCTGCATGCTACAATTAGATTATTTCTTTCATGGTATGTGTTATGACTACTAAACTATTTGTTTATTGTTAGGCTTGTTGCATGCTAGGTAGATGACTTCCTTCTCACTATTGTCCTCAAACTGTTATTCTTTTCAACTCTTTTATCGAATTATATTTTACTTGATTGTTGTTTGTGTACCATAACTTGTGTATAGGAAAAATCAGATTTGTGTATTATGTCTTTTGTATAGAAAATTACAGGATTAGATCCATTATCATCTTTTGCTAATGCAATTGAACAAGTTGCAATGGTGAACAAAACCTTAAGTGAAATTAGATTGAGAAAAGAATTGTGGAAGATCAAAGAAAGAGTAACCAAATTGAGGATAGATGTTCAGTTTGATTGCCTTTTGTATTATTTTCGGTTTACAAATTATTAATGATGATGAAAAATAGGGAACCATGATGCACGACGTTATCATTAAGACCTATATGGAAAAATTAAAACCACTGATTGAAGAAGGAAATGTGTACATAATTAGTTGCAAATGTCAGAGTCACACCAATAGCATAGAAGTATCGGTCAGTGGAAAATGACAGGATAGTACGTCAACTTCTTGCCCACAACTACTCTAAAAAAGTTAAAGATAATAAAGACATTGCAAAGTATAGTTTCAAGTTCATGAACACCGATATGCTTTCAACAAGAAGAAATGTGGACACGTACCTATCATGTAAAAATTTCTAACTTTACAATTTCTACATTTTCATTCATTTGACGGTCATTTAATAAAATTCATATTTATATTTCATTCATTTTATCAAGATTCATACTTATAATGTCAGATTGATACTTATAATGTCAGATTTGTACGATAAAAATAGGAATTACCATGTTACTATAGCTGGTCCTCCGTATTGATTGAGCTCAAGTGACCAAGAGATTACTATTGGGAACATACCAGGAGCAAACCACATACCCTGTGCAAACTTGGAAACTTTGAATCAAGACCACAAGATTCTCATCCATGGGGCAGAGAAGAGAGATGTTATTTTGCACATATCTACCTGTCACCAGCACCTCCAATGATTGAAATTTCCTCCCTCTGCCCTTGGATCAGCATCTTGTGACCTTGATTGAAATTTCTAATTGGTTACAGATGCTCACAAATGTGAACTGATGATCTGGTTCACAGGTTGTAAAACTTATCTTGGACCATAGATAGCCGGTACAATATAATTTGACACCATGGTTTGAGGTGCCCAGATTGCGGCTACATTTTGCACAGGGTTACTTTTATTCTTTGAGGATAGGATATATTCATATATATTATTCCATAATTTATTCGAATATATGAATCTAAAATCAGATAGATTGTGATACATCCACATTAATATCATATATGAATATTAATACATATATCTATATTAAATAATTTGGATTTCTAGACATCCATGTCCATCGTTAGTAATAAAGCTAACTAAAGGATATTAACTCACACCACATCACACCATATTCGATTTAATATCCGATAATTGGATTTGGGGTTCCATCAATGACATAGCTTCAAGAATCGAAAGACCAGCACTAGCGACCACTGCACTCTGTAAATACTGAACACACATCTTCTCTCTTGTTGCATACACAGCCGTGCAGCAATCCACTCTTTTCCACATCTAGCCATGGCATTCAACAAGAACCTTGTGGTCGCTAGCTTCACCTTGGCCTTGCTCGTCGCATCTTCTTACAGTGATTTTCCCAGAGCCATGGCGTCGTCATATGGTGAGTTCCCAGGAGGACATTAATTCAGTCATTCAGCTCGAAGTTTCCCCATGTTAGCACAAGTTAATACTGCTTCCAAAAAATAAACTCATGTGGTTCAGAAGAAATGGCCGGAAATTACTGCTACGAGAGGACGGAGACCGAGTGCACGTCTGACGACCCGTATGAGAGTGACGAGACATGCAGGACCATGTGCTTTTTTTTTTAAACGGAAACATAAGCTTCCATTAAACATTGGTTCCAGGTTTGTCACCGGAGACCAAATGAGTTACAAACTCTGGTGCTTCTTCCATAAACATATCTGAAACAACAGCATTTAAACCTGCACCATAGGCAGCCAAACTGTGTGCTACCAGATTACATGTTCTACTACAAACGGAAATTACAGCTTTTGAAAATTCAAAACACAACAAATCTCTTGTTTGCCTAAACAAAACTCCATATGGGCTTTTGTCCCAAGCAGAAGATGTGAGTGCTTCACCCAGAATTGATGCATCTGTCTCTACAATAATATTGGTCATCCCCAGATGGGCAGCTCGCTCCACACTGCGCAAAGTTGCTATGGCTTCAGCATGCAGAGGACTTGACAGCCGTTGCATCTTTCCAAATCCGACTTCCAAAACACCTCCCGCATTATTTCTCACTACACGGCCCCAGCCACCAGTACACGTATTGTGATGATAAGAAGCATCCACATTAATATTGAGAAAATCAAAACTAGGTGGCCTCCATTTTTCCTTGCATTTTTTGGTGACATCTTTAGGGGGTTGCTGGACTCTTCCCCATTCCATCAAATGATAAGTTGTGTTACTACAAACCCCTGCTGCACTGGCCATTCTTTGTCCATCATTAGCTTTGTTTCTTGCTGACCACCATTGCCACATAAAGATAAGGATCTTGTGTTGTAGTTTCTTATCCAGATTGACAATTATGCTCATTGTTTCAGCCCCCGACTTGCATTGTTCCAACAAATTTCTTTCTTTCTCAATGTTTAATTCACACCAACATTGTTTAACTACTTTGCATTTGAAAAAGAGATGAGAACAGTCCTCACCCACACGATTGCAGACTCGGCATATTGTATCAGTCTTGACACCTCTCCTTGCACCATTACCAACATTTCACTTTCCAAATCAATGCATAATGTGCAAATGAGATCACATGAAC
The DNA here is from genome assembly GCA_036936925.1 of Cenchrus fungigraminus. Classification (NCBI taxonomy): domain Eukaryota; kingdom Viridiplantae; phylum Streptophyta; class Magnoliopsida; order Poales; family Poaceae; genus Cenchrus; species Cenchrus fungigraminus. The sequence continues at coordinate 109,772,023 of CM072779.1, forward strand.
AACTAGCAACCTTCACATCAAGCAAAGCACCATCACAAGAAGTATGGCAAGGATCATCTAGTTTAGCATGCAAAGCAGAGCAATAAGTACAAGCACTATCAAAGCATGTCTAGACTTCAACTCAACAAGCTCAGCCCTAACCACATCTAGTTCCTCAACCCTCGAGGCATACTGGTTCTTAAACACATCCAATCTAGCAAGAGAAGCATCACAATCAGTGCAAACAATAGGAGCTGCCTTAAGAGACTCAATCTCTAGCCTAGCATCAAGAAGCTTGGACTCTAGATCAACCGCCTTTTCTCTAGCCTCTTCTAGCAAAGTCCTAAGCTCTTTCCTCATCTTCTTAGCCTCTCTAAGCACTTTATCATGATTATCTATGAGCTCCTATAGCCTAGTGATCTCCCTATGCATAGAGTTGGGATCAAGATATACCTCATCCTCGGAGTCGGAGTCCGAGTCACCCTTCCTACTCTTCTTGTGTACCGTCCTCTTCTCCAAACTCCTCCTGCTCAAGGAACCACCTAAGGACAATGAGCCAATCGGACAAGAACTAGGTACCATAACTCACAGCACCGGTTAGGATTAGCCGAAAGCAAGCTCAAAGCACGCAATACAAAGCCGCGAGCAAAACAGCCCTTTTCTTAGTCGCCTTGTGGATCTTAGACTAGTTAGAGTCGCAAAGACCCGTAACCGGTTCTGATACTAATTGAAGGACCAGAATGACGACCAGAGAGGGGGGAGTGAATGGGAGCCGATAAAAATTCTTCTCCGAAGAGTCGAACTCCAAGATCCTTGACACCTCACTAGCCAAATCCACACAGCCACTAGAGTGCTACTGGACCTAGGAACTAGCAACACCCTCAACCAACTCGAGAACGCTACGGAAAACAACTCAAGCAAAACTCCAGACCCAAACTGGTCAGACCAGAAACTTAAACCTGTCAGACCGGTTTGCAAAGACATAGCCTCTCACAACACAAGGGAAACCAGTTAGACCTCTTTGCCAAACCGGTCAGACCGGTTTTGCCAGACTTAGCCAAAAACACGAAACACCAAACCGGTCAGACTGGTTTTGCCCAGAGAGCTCCAACTAAAAAACCCAACACTAGAGCAAACGAACTCGAAACTCAATGAAACTTGGACCAGAGCATCTTCTACCAAAGGAAAACTTGTTCCAGAAGATCTCCTCAAAAACACACCGTTGACCAAACCGGCCAAACCACTTTCCCAAACCAGTCACACCAGTTTTGTCTGGGCACTCGGGAAAAACTGAACCCGCGGGAAGAACTCGAACTTCACCTCAATCGATCTCCCGATTCACTCCACAGATTCAAGTGAAACTTTAGGGATAGAAGGAGTACCTCATCGGCAACCTTTGGCTAAAAGCTCATGCCCCAAAACTCACCGAATCAAGAGGAATCGCAAGTCAACCACCAAGAACACCTCTCCTCGGGCTCCACCGAAAACCACCAAATCAAAGGCACCACATCCTCATGTGTGATTCCCACTACAAATCCCGCAAAGAAACTCCTCCGAAACCTCCCCACGAAAATCCGAAGAAAAAGGCTCCGAAAATACCTCCAAAAATGGCATAAAAGAAAAAGGCATGGGAATAAAGGATTTGGCACAAGATTAAGATGGCGAAATCACTAAGAATCATGTAGCCATATCCAGTTACAAGCCATACACAAGAATCACAAATCTCGGTAGGCAAAAAGCTCAAACAAAGAGCCACTATCTCCTCTCTTCCTCTCACCAAGAGCACTCCAAGAAGAAGGAGCACACCCACCTAACCAACCAAAAGAGATAGCTGCCCAACCAGCCACTACTCCTATATATAGGCCCTCCGGACAAATGACCGAAGTGCTCCTACACTAGGAGTTACAATTCAAGCCCATGCAAGGGCATTTTGGTCAACACATGATTATCTCCATCGGACGGATGCACATCGACCGCAATCTCGCTTCACCTCCACGAAAGCCTTGTGGTCATGCCGCGTGTCCTCCGCTTCGAAGCTTCTCAACACACTCAAGCCAAACCGGTCAGACCGGTTTCCCAAACCGGCCAGGCCGGTTTCGGTCTATCTGGTGCACCGTGTTGACACCGTTTTATGACACATGTCAGAGGAAAGATGAAGAGATATCACAAAGACCTCAAAGCCAATAGAGAAAGGGAAAGAAGCAACCAGCCGATTGGAATCGGCCGATGGGTGAAGAAGAAATGTGGCAGAAGAAGAATACGCCAAAAGGAAGGAAGACGGAGGCGGGTCAACAATCAAGTTGACGTCAGGTCAAAGTCAGTTTGAAGAGTCCGATTCCTATAGGAATCGTTAAGTTTTTGGTAGTTTTATTTCTTTAGATTCAAGTAAACGGTGTCGTCATCGACTAGGAGTCAAGTTGTCCTCAGGACATAAATAGCGACCCTGCGTAGTCAGAGAATGTTGGTATCACGCGATCAATATACAAACCCTTTACTTTTCAACAAGTCGGTGACTTCGCCACCCTTTTTTATTCTTCTTGTTTTCTTGTTTCTTCAAGCACCGTCCTTCGAGTTCGCCGGGCTGCATCAATCGACCTCCGGCAGGCTTGTGAGTACCGCTTTACCGAGTAATTTCTAGGCTTTAACCTCCGGGCGTATCGCTGTGGTTTCGTCTAGATTTATTCACAATTTACCGATATCAGCTAGATTAGCAAGTCTTATGATAATTCTTGTTGCTTTAGCTTTTATCACCAATTATCTGGCCTGAGACTGCATCCTGTCAGCTTTTATTGTTTTATTATATTTTAATCATCATACATAGCCAATTAGATCTATTTCAGGTGTTACCTGCGTATCTTTTACCTACGTCATCATATCGATCGATCTGGCCGATTTGTTCCCTGTATCGGCTGCCTAGCTGATACAATTTTATCAGAAGACACATCAGCTCTCTAGCCGATTCACCCGCTATTTAACGTTTCCAATCTCTTCCGTGCCGATCAACAGGTCAGGTCAGCTGGCACGCCTTGTTACATCCCGCGGATCCGTTATGTGTTGTCGTGAAAGACTTTATTTCGTTTTTTGTGTCAACACGTCGGGTCTTCGGTCTTGGCTTTGTGGCTCAGCCAAGTAACCCAGTCGTTTTGTGGTGAACCACTGCAAACCCCGCGAGTTATGTGTGACCTCCACACCGAGCTTCAAACCACAAGTCTTTCGATTCTGCCACACGGTCTGCCTACTCGATCTTGCCTTATTCCTCGACTTGGTCACCACGATCGCTAGGGCTAGACGCTGAGCCAGCTCAGCCCGGCTCGGCTCGGCTTGGTCTAGCTCGTTAATTTAACGAGCCAGCTCGGCTTAGCTCGTTAACAAAATGAGCAAAACATTAGCTCAGGTCAGCTCGTTAATAGCTCGAGCCAGCTCATTAGGCTCGCGAGCTAGATGTAAATTTAGAATGACATTAGCACCTCAATATATATGAAACACAAAATAATATAATAATCATACATTTTTAAGTCTCCGAAATAATGTAGTAATCGCATATGTAATCAACATAATATTGATTAGTTGTGACTTCTATGTTTTATTTGCACTCATTATGCATGGTGCATTCAGAGACTGAAAAATTTATGATTACTAAAACCTAACTGTCACTCCCCTTTCTATCTGTTATCTAATCGAACAAATTTTAAATAAAATAGTTGAGTGGATGAGAAGTCGAACAGACATCAGACGGAAATTAATTAGGGATTTGGAGGAACGAATGAGTGAATTTAAGCCTACCTCCTCATCGACTCCTTATATTTGACTCTACGTGTTTAGCTTGATTGGCTCGCGAGCAGATGGCGAGCTGGCTTGAGCTAGCTTGTTAATGAAACGAGCAAAACCAACTGCTTGGCTTGTTAAAAAAATCGACCAAGCTGAGCCGAGCCGAGCCGAGCTACTATAAAGCAGAGCCAGCTCACGAGTTTTTGGCTTGGCATCCAGCCCTAACGGTCGCCCCGGCTCGATGTTGGCTTTCGGATCAACAAACGAACCGTTGTTGGCTTTCGGATCAACCAACGAACCGTTGTTGGTTTTCAGATCAACCAACAAACCGACGGATTTCGCCTTGCTCTTCTTGCACCATGTGACTCGCACTTGATCCCGTCTGGCCACGGGGTCCATCGAACCAAGCCTACTTGTCCCTCCAGTCCTTCGGAGGCCCAGCAGGGCTAAGACCTTTCGCACTTGTTCTTCACCTACACCAATGCAAACCAAGCCGCAGCCTACATCCACAATACTGAGAACAGAGTCAGTCCACACAATGTTGTCAATCACTCATCACTAAGGAGTGGCCAACCACTACCATCGGACACTCTGGTCCTCAGAAATGATACCTCACTTAAATGTATTTTGTTCTGGAATGGAGCACTAGGTTTTTGGCTACGCTTATGGTACTGGTGCTATCACAAAGAAGTGGGATCTAGGTGCACTCCTCGCCAAAGTCTGTCATAGTATAGGATATCCAAAGTAGTTGGGAACAACAACTTGCAGCTGCGATGTACTCAGCTTCGGTGGTTGATTGGGCTACACTTGACTGTTTACGGGAAGACCAAGAGACCAAATAGGTACCGAGAAACTGGCAAGAACCATAGGTAGACTTGCGCTCCACACGACACCCAGCAAAGTCAGCATCGAAAAATTCATGAAGTGTGAGTGTCGAGGAGGCAGAATACCAAAGACCAATGTCAGGAGCGTACTGCAAATACCTGAAAATCCTCTCGATGGCCTGCCGATGTGAAGTCCTCGGTGAAGCCTAAAAACAAGCGTACAGACACACACTGAACTGTATGCCCGGCCTCATCACCATCAAGTAGAGGAGGGAACAGATCATGCTTTGGTGCTCCTTCTGGTCCACTGGTTCACAATCCTCGTCAGCATCCAGAGATGTAGTCATACTCATCGGTGTTAACATTGGCTTTGCATCACTCATGTTGAACTTCCTCAGCATGTCCTTGGTATACTTGCTCTGGTGTACGAAGGTCCTGTCCTTGACTTGCTTGATCTGGAGCCCAAGGAAATGTAACATCCCTGATGTTTAATTAGCATAAGCACATGAATTAGACTTGTTAATTAAGTATAATTAGTCCCAAAGCATGCTTAACCTAGACTTGACCAACTTTGCAAACGAAACCCTGGTCAAATTTCCATAACTTAGTCAAACTCCTTAGAGCTCTATACCCTTGAAATGGTTTTCTAGCGCATTCTCTAAATTTCAGTGTAGAACTTCAAATTATGCCAATACAAAAGTTTTTCATTGTTTCCGGGAACACATTTTTTCATAACTGACGGACTTTCAAATTTTTAGTGCAATTTAGCCAAAAACAGGGTTGAAGTCCTTATGAACAATAAAGTGGGGCCGAGAAAACTGCAAGTTCGCCACGTTTTTCCCGTTAAGCGATGCATCAAAACATATGTCGCTCTTTGTAAAAGTTGTAGTCCTATAGTTCCTCTACAACTTTCGTATTTGGAGATTTTCAAGTTTTATTCAAGAAAATCGAGTTTCGCATTTTTGAAAATGGTTACAAGAAACAAAACGAGCGCCAGTGTCGCCGCGCAACTGCGCGCACACGCCGTGTCCCGCTGCGTCACGCGTTGGGCTCCGCTTGCTTCGGCGTACGGACGCCTCGACTGCTCCGTGGTGGACCACTCGCGCCGTAGGGCCTCCGCCCGACTCGCCAACCGCTACGCCGCGTCCAGGAGCAAGGCCGCGGACTGGCCGCGGGCCCTCCTGGCCACACACCGTCGCGCGCCCGTGCTGTGAAGCCCCGCACGCATGCAAGCCGGGGCCAGCTGGCTGTGCCGTGTCAATAGGCACACCCCCACTTCGTCATCGTCATGCACACGTGCGCCCCGCGCTTAAAACGCGAGTCGCAACCCCATCATCGGGTTTTTCCCGTCCGCCGTCAGGAACACCGCCGCTGCCGCGGAGCTCCGCCTTCCGCTCCAAACCTTCGCCGCCCATCCACTCCCACTCCTCCCTTAGGTCCTTCTGCAACCTCATCCGCCGCCACCGCCTCGAATTTGGGCCGTCGCCGCCGGGAATCCGAGCTCCGGTAGGCGCAGCCTCTGCGTGCCACCGTGGAAGCTCGTCGGCGCCTCCTCCAGCCGGGTCCTCTTCACCAAGCAGCACAGGTGGGCATCCTAAGGGTGCTAGGCCACTTCTCCGGCCAAGTCCGGCCCTCCCTCGACCGCCGGCGAGCTCCCCTGCACCAGTGAGGGCCGACTGGTGATGATTGAATTTCTTCCAGGGAGTTTTTCATAAACCGAGGGCGTATATGTATTATCAAAAACTTAGTTCAGGGGCCCGAGTGTAAAAGCTGTTTTTAGGTTTTCTCTGCAACTTAGAAAAATCATTAAAAATCGTAGAAAACTTAGAAAAATGTAAATCCAATTTTGTTTGTTTCCTTGTGATGATATCTACCTTTTCTAGAAAGGTTGTATAAGGTTTTTCTGTGTATATTTGAAATGAAAAATCAAACTCAGTTTGAGGTACTTTCATTGTAGTTTAAGATATACACATGATATGGAAGTGAACTTTGGATATGATGTTCTGTATGGCTTGTTTGACATTGTGACCAAAGTTGACATAAGTTTGATATGTAGATATGTAGTTATGATTTATGTAATCTTAATGCTAGATTAATCTTGATGCTTTTTATAGTCCCTTCAATAAAACTTTTATTTAAGCACAAGTACACCCCAGGACTTTGTCATGATGAATAGCACATCTGGTAGAGTGGATAGGATTTCAGGCATTTGCTTGATTTATGTTTTGTATTTAATCTTGTGTAGGATGTTAAATTGATAACTTAAAAAATAAATTAGATCTACACTTGTGCCTTGGTCGGAGGCTTAGATTTGGCATAAAAGACTTGTAGAAGAAATTTGAGACCAAAAAGATTAGTAGATCTTTTGTAGGATTTATTTGAGTTATGCTAGGCTAATTTTTGTCTTTTTCATATAAATTAGTTTATATGTGATCTGAAGCTAAATTTTGGCATGTGACCTTAGTTTAGGTATGTGTTGCTGTGTACCAAAATTTAGGACAATTGGAAGTGTAGTTCATTTAATATGGATTTTTGATGAAAGGCTAGCTAGAAATAAAATAAATATGTTTTTGCTCACTTTTTAAGTTAATTAAGGATTTCATGAATTGTTTCTGTTTGTCATCATTAAGCACAACCCCTTGCTGTAAGGTAACTTAGTTTGCTTAAATGTGCACACAATCACCATCAAATTAACCTTTAGTTAACCACCACAGCACCCCATACTCTTTATGAGAAATATTAGGTGTTTAGATGAATGTGGCCAACAAGAGTTGGTTTGGTGGTAATTCTCTCACCCTAACTGTCACCTAATGCATATGCATGTATAACATGTAGATTTGCCAGACGGGACATACACGCTTACCCAGGAGGGAGACAGTGCAGGTGATGGAGAGGTGAACCATAATAGTGTGCAGCAAGACCTGGACCAAAGTCCAGAAGAGCCCAAGGCTGTAGTGGAAGAGGAAGAATGCAAGCACCGGAAGCATTAACCCAATATTTTCTAACTCACACTTTTTCTTTTTGGTATTTATGTTATGTATGTGCATTTAAGTTCGAGGAATTGATTTGAAAGCTTAGATGCATGATCCTTAGGTTCCTATGCTCTTTTACTAGTATGTTAGGTCGCTAGTGCCATGCTTTAAGGACACGGTACAAGTCGAGTAATGTCTCATTGCTCGCGAGATACATGTTACTTATGTTGGAATCATAAGTTTTGGTTAAACTGACTCGCTCACGTGGTAAGAGCAATGGGTTCAGTCTCGACCGAGTAGTATGTGCTGGTTAAGCTATGGAACGTACCAAGCTCTTGTCGGGAATGGGACCGGTAAGCCTAGTACCTAATGAACCAGTGCGGGAACTTTATTGCTACTACTCTTGAGGTGCGCCTCCAGGCTCGCCACCTGTAGTGCAAGTGTGAGTCTGGATGTACTGTGTTGGGCGTACCAGTAAACCTTGTACTTAGGACTGTAGCATCTGATCCTTGCAAGGTTTATAAATTTGATCGATCGTCGATCTCTCGCTGTTATCTGAGACTGCTTAACCACTGGCTACCCCATCTTGTAATATGGAACAAATGGATTAATTTTACTGCTTGAATAATATTGTTTGCAAAACTACTTGTTTAGTTTTGGTGCTTACCTAGAATGGTTAATATACTAGAATTTGAGCTAAAATCTGGAATTAAGGATCAACTCTTAGTCGCTTTTGGCAAAACAAACCTACCAGCCAAAAAGCCTTGCATGTCTAGATTTAAATTCATTTTGTCGGGTAAGTCTTGTTGAGTATTAGAATACTCAGCCTTGCTTATGTTGTTGTTTTCAGGTAATGCTATTTGTCCTGGCTCTATCCCTGATGGTTAGGAACATGAATGGGAGAACGATGATGACAATGAGTGATGTACTATGGATGGCCTCCCATGTGTATCATATGCTTAGTTTACTTTTCCGCTGTTGAAACTCTGAAACTTTACTTTTATGAATGAAAACTGGTTTATAATAATTAAACTCTGTGGGTTGTTCTATAATTTGAACTTGTACTCTGGACCTGCCTTCGTGTGGGCTTTGTTGCATATTATTGATCCTGTGTTGTAAGTGATTCACCGGGCTTGACCCAGCAGAGATGATAAAATACTTCTTTATTATCGCTTAATGGCCAAGTGGACCGGCTTACGTGATAATACGGAATTATTTTGGATGGTTCTGTCATAGCTGGTACCAGAGTGATGATATGCACCAAAGTATTAAAACTACCTTAATAACTTGTTTTTGGAATAAAATTTGCCAAGAATAAGTGTATTTGCAAAATGCGTAGGACGTTAAGGATTAAACTAGTCCGAGAGGCTCTAGAGGGAATTTTTGGGTTATTTCAGGTGGCTAGAACCCTATGCTGTATCTAAACTAACTTCCAGCACATCTTATTATCTGTCAAAACTTACTTTCTTACACAACCATACTAGTTCATCACGTTTTACAATACGTGGTGGTGCCACACGGAAGTCATGTGAGGAATGGATAGGACCTATTCCAAAGGGAACCCACTGTCGCATCTGTGTCTCGTCACATTTTGCCATACGTGGTGGTGCCACATGAAAGTCGTGTGAGGGATGGATGGGACCTATTCCAATGGGAACCTGCTGTCGCGTCAGTGTCTGAGTAGGGCGCTGTCCATGCAATGGCTTTATGCATGGATACCGTTTCTATAGTGAACAATAATGTATGTGGACGCTTTCGTGAGTGCTGGCACGAAAGGTTCGGAATGTTCTGTGATTTTCTGTAGGTACACTAACCATGATTAGTTAGGTACGGTAATTAAGAAACGAATAGCTTTCGACTAGCTATTATAGGGAAAGACGTATCTATGCCTTGCCACCAGCACTAATTTCGATTTATAAGCTTAATTGCTTGGTGAGGATTTATAGGACGCTTTTGCATCATGCTAAAAGCTACCCAAAACTTAAATGATCCTAATACACTTTTGTGTGCTCTCTAACTGAATTATAATTCTTAAGGATCATTCATGGTAGTTTGATGAATTGATGTGTTAATCAACAATATGATTAGTTGCTGTCCTAATTTTTTTTCTAAGGATTCTCTAGAAAATTTCTGACTAGGTGTGCTTTAGGAAAATTGTTCATCAGCTAGTTATGCCTCTTCCATGAATTTTTCATGATTTTAGGATGAATATAACTGAAGTTATCCTTAAATCACTAAACCTAAGTCATGCGGAAAGTCTGTGCCACCGCTCTCTAGAGGCTGTGGAGTCGGCAGTGTTGATGGTGCTCCACGCTCTCTGCAGTCACCGTCCTCAGGAGATCATGGCGTCTCCATTGGGGTTGCTTCCTACGATGGACCCCAATGACCCTGTGTGGCTGGGCCGTTTGGCCAACATAGCTACACTCCTCGACGTCGTGCCTCCATTCGACACGGAACAGATGCTGACCAGATGCTTGGGGGCTTTGTACAACCTCCAGGATCTTCGTCGCGCTATCTCCGACGACTTGAGCCACCGCCCCACTAGGGCTACCTGGCACTCGCTCTGGCTTCCCGGGGCCTTTGTGGAGCAGCACAATGGGTTTGCACAGGCTATTCAGGCCATTGCTGGACTCCAGGCACTACTAGATTTTCTCCCTAATGCAACACACAAAATGTGTTGCAATATGCCATATTTGGTTGCAATAGCCGTAATTGCAACCAATTTTTTTCGTCAACCATGTGATGCGAAAGGCCGCGCTGCATTAGCCTGTAGCAACCGTGGTCTTTTTGTGGTTGCAAAAGTTTTCTATTGCAACGCAATGCGGCATTGCAACTAGCATTTTAGACCGTGCTCGTGTTGGTTGCAAATTATTCTATTGCGACGCATCTGGTGTTGCCATAGGTGCAATTGCATCGTACACAATACGTTGCAATTTCTAAAATCTTTCGTTGCAAAGTATTATATTGCTACGCTCTGTTTCTGGTTGCTATAGGGGGAACCACCTCTATTACCATGAAAGTTATTTGGGTGCATGAAGCACCGATTAGGCGAACCAGAGAGGGGGGGGAGTGAATGGGAGCTGATAAAAATTCTTCTCGAAGGAGATAGGAACTCCATCAAGACGAACACGGCTTCCAAATCACGTCTCTGACTCAACTACCCAAGTTAGTCAAGACCACGCAGCCACTGAAGTGCTACTGGTCCTTGGAACCAACAACCACCTACACCTACTCAAGAACGCAGCGGAACTAGCAACTCGAGCAACACTGGGGCTACACCGGTCAGGCCGGTGAGCAGCACCGGTCAGACCGGTCCCTGCTGGCAAAACCTAAGAACTTCCACAGAAGGCCCCTACACCGGTCAGGCTAGTGTAGCTCGCCGGTCAGACCGGTCCAAGCCAGGAAATCCCAAATCCACCAACCAGACCTACCGAGCTCCAAACAGGACCAAACTCGAAACAACAGCAACACGGGACAACAGGGAACTCACCAAGACGTTCACCCGAGCAAAACTCAACCACGAGTCTACACCAGTCAGACCGGTGTGAGGCACCGGTCAGGCCGGTGTGACCTGAGCTCTCGGGATGAACAGCACCCGTGGGTCAACTCCCCCAAATCCAACTCCCGATCTCCCAAATCGCTCCACGGTTTTGCACAAGACTTTAGGGAAAGTAGGAACACCTCATGGGCACTCCATAGCCAAGATTTGGTCCACCAAAACTTGCTAAACCGAGAGGAATCGAAGAAATCCCACCAAGAACGCCTCTAACCCTAGAGCCAAGAAAACCCCAAAATCGAGCCCCTTTGCTCACGGATTTGGGAGGGGAATCAAAGGGAAAAGAACCACGAAGGGTTCAAGCATACATCCCCCACCAAATCCCAAAGAGAAAGGCCTCGAAATCGCTCCAAGAGAATCGCCAAGAAAGGGCTCCAAAAACCACCAAATAGGAGAAACGGGAAAGACACATCCATGCCTTGTGGAACCACGCCGAATCATCTATACATACCAAAGAGGTTCATACAAGGTCTAGCTTGCCGCCCGATCATCCTTCCCTCTCACAAGATCTCACCATGAAGCTCTCAAGCTAGTCCTATGAAAATCCTAAGGAAAATAGGAAGGGAAAATAGGAAAACCAAATGAGCTAGGGTTCCAAGAGATGGCTGCCATCCTCTCACCACTTGGATTGTATGGCGGCAACCTAAAGACAAAAATACCCTTACTAGCTAACTAGGGATACATGCCCCTCAAGGGCGAATTTGGAAGTCTTTGTCTTCGCACCAACAGACGGATGCCCAGCGACCGCAAACTTGCTTAGCCTCGACGCAAGCCTTGCGATCCCGACGCGTGTCCTTCGCTTCGAAGATTCCGGACTGCGTCGTCGCACACCGGTCAGACTGGTGCTCCTCACCGGTCAGACCGGAACCCACCGGTCAGACCGGTCAGACCCACCGGTCAGACCGGTCCGATGCTGTTGCACCTCCGTCTTCGGTTCTTTGGTCTTGGCTTTGTGGATCAACCAAGGAACCCAATGGTTTTCTGGTGAACCACCGGAAACCCCGCGAACTCGGTGTAGCCTCCGCCAATCACCACTCATGACTCGGCTCCCACGTAGTCCCGGCTCGACCTTGGTTTTGAGGCTCAACCAAGAAACCGTCCATGACTGCATCTTGCCGTTCTTGCCACCATGCGGCCCGCACTTGACCCCGCTGGCCACCGGGTCCCTCGAACCAAGCCTACTTGTCTTCTCCACACCTGGAGGCCTCACCGGCAACGACCTTTCGTGCTTGTTCTTCACCTGCACCAACACCAGTCAAGCCGCAACCTGCACCTGCAATACTTAGCCAAGAATTAGTCCACACCACGTTGTCAATCACTCATCACACCAGGAAGCGACCATCCACCGGTCCTCGAACCACACATGGCTCTCAATCTCCCCCTTGATGAGTGCATTGACAACACACACGTTTTGGTAACAACAGAGAAAAGGAAAAGAAACGACTAAAAGAAACTCCAACAAGCGATCGAAAGCCAAAGACAGGCAAAGAGCAAGATCACTTGAAGAAGACAAGTCTCGGACCCCTTAGGCAAGGGCAACGGCTCGACACATCCGAGACAAAAACCATGCTCAAACAAAGAGCACATACCATCAAACCAAAGCTCGAAAACCACAAAGAGCTCCCCCTGAACCAATGCAACTCCCCCTGGACGAATGCATGCAAACCACTTCACAAAATAGAGCAGCTGCTTCAGCTTTGCTCTGGACCGGTCAGATCGGTCAGCCACACCAGTCAGACCGGTGTGCTAGATCATCCAGCACCTGAACCTCACACCGGTCAGACTGGTGTACCTCACCGGTCAGGCCGATGACCACCTGGGAAAAACTAGGAACTGCCCGAGCTCAAAACTAGCTCGAAACCACTTGGAAACCTCCTAAATGCATGCAGCAAGCCAAAACATGCTCAAACTTCTCCCCCTTGTTGACAATGCATGAATCAAGCCAAAAATGCAAAAAAATGCAACCTAGAGCTTCTCAAATAGACAAAATTCAACAAAGGATGCTACACATGTCCAAATGAGCAAGTTAGATACTCTATAGCTTCGTAGTGACATCAACTACATGATCACCAAGCTTCACAACCATTGGGCGAAGCTAAGATAGAATTGAGCAATTTTGCGAAAATTTACCCTCTCATGAGCAAAGTCCTAAACATGAGCAAAACATGTCAAAATGGCAAAGCCAGACAAACTTCATGCTAGGACAACCATTCTAATCATAAGACCATCATAAACACCCACAAGCACCTCATGTCATGTCAAAGCCACCGAGCCATGTGCCTACTTCTTTCTTTTTTTGAGCAAGGCCATGTGCCTACTTCTATATATGAGACTTCTCATTGGTAGGCATCATGCAACGGTTTAGCACCCAAAGCAAATTAAAATTAGCACATATGACATGGGAGCACATTTTCCAAGTAATTCACATTTCATTTTCAGATTTGAAATTGGTACATGAAATGTCTTTGCGACAAAAAGGAACTTATGCCCCTCCACAAGATCAAGCATGAGGGCTAAACATTCATGATGGCAAATGAGCCTTTGGCCCCATATGATCAAAATAAGCTATCCAACCACAAATTAAGCATAGCCAAGCCACTAAAACATATCAAGATCATATAAAGCCATTTACTCACAAGAGAGCATACAGATGATATTTTTCAAAAACATAGCCATCAACCATGAATATAAATCAAGATCATCAAGTGCTAAGCCAGACTAACCATAGCTTACCAAACTAGCTCACAAGGACATATATATCATACCATGGTGAACAATGTATATAGGAGAAGCTTTTCCTAAACAATGCATATGATACAAAATGCATGCAACCTAAGATACAAAGATGCCTATACATCATGTTACATATGCCATGCCAAATGCAAGAAATGCACAAAGGAAAGCTATACATATGCTACAAAGGAGCTCCCACACACCAACTCAAGAAATCAAACAAACACCAAGCTCCCCCCGCAAATGAGTGAAAGTTGCTTGATCTAGGGGTTTGGTGAAAATGTCGGCTAGTTGGTCATGTGTGGGTACATGGATCAAAGCTATCTTCCCTTTCTCTACGTTGTCTCTCAGGAAATGATACCTCACTTCTATGTGCTTGGTTTTGGAATGGAGCACTGGGTTCTTTGCTACACTTATGGCACTGGTGCTGTCACATTGAAGTGGGACATGGGTATACTCCTCACCAAAGTCACTCATGGTGTATGTGATCCAAACGAGATGAGAGCAACAACTAGCTGCGGCCACATACTCTACCTCGGTAGTGGATTGAGCAACGCTCGACTGTTTGCGGGAAGACCAAGACACCAAAGAAGAACCCAAGAACTGGCAAGTCCCAGAAGTGGACTTCCTATCCAACCGACACCCGGCAAAATCCGCGTCTGAAAATCCATGAAGAGCCAAAGAAGAAGACGCGGAGTACCAAAGGCCGAAGTCGGGAGTATGACGCAAATACCTGAAAATGCGCTTGACCGCTTGCTGATGTGAAGTCCTTGGAGACGCTTGAAAATGAGTGCATAGACATACCAAGAACTAGATGTCCGGCCTCGTCGTCGTCAAGTAAAGGAGTGACCCGATCATACTAAAATGAGCGCATAGACATACCGAGAACTGGATGTCCGGCCTCGTCGTCGTCAAGTAAAGGAGTGACCCGATCATACTTCGGTACTCCTTCTGGTCCACATGCTCACCTTCCTCGTCCGCATCAAGAGCTGTAGTCATACTCATAGGTGTCGCCATGGCCTTGGTGTCCTCCATCTTGAACTTCCTCACAATGTCCTTGGTGTACTTTGCTTGGTGTACAAATGTTCCTTCCTTTGATTGCTTGATCTGGAGCCCAAGGAAGAACTGCAACTCACCCATCATGCTCATCTCAAATTCCCTGCTCATGTCTTCTGCAAACCTTGCAACAAGAGAGTTAGACGAGCCACCAAAGACAATATCATCCACGTACACCTGCACAATCAGGATATCTTTGCCCTGCCTGAGGAGAAACAAGGTCTGATCGACCTTCCCCATCTCAAACCCTCTCTCAAACAGGAACCCCCTCAACCTACCATACCAAGCTCTAGGCGGCTGCTTCAACCCATACAGCGCCTTCCTCAACTTGTACACCCGGTGGGGGTACTTCTCACTCTCAAACACCGGTGGTTGCCTCACATACACTTCTTCCTCCAACACACCATTCAGGAAAGCACTCTTCACATCCATTGGTGCAACTTGAACCCTTTAGCCACGGAAAAGGCTAGAAGGATCCTAATCGCCTCCAAACGAGCTACGGGAGCAAAAGTCTCCTCGTAGTCGATCCCCTCTTTCTGACTATACCCTTGAGCAACAAGCCTTGACTTGTTTCTCACCACTTCTCCTTTCTCTCCCTCTTTGTTCTTCCACACCCATTTTGTCCCAATCGGCTTACACCCTGGGGGAGGGTCAACCAACACCCAAACTTGGTTCCTCTCAAAATTTTCCAACTCCTCATGCATCGAGTTAACCCAATTATGATCAGATAGCACATGTCTAATGTCTTTGGGCTCAAAAGTGGCAACAAAAGCAGCATGAGCGAAATGAGAATTGTTCCGAACCCTCGACTGTGTAGTACGTTCATTCATGTCGCTGATGATTCTCGAAGCTGGGTGATCCACTTGCACTCGCCGGGGAGGTTCTCGCCTTGATGCTACCTCCCCCTCAACAGCAGCTTCGTCTTGATCTGGGTTTGTCGGTGTAGGTGTGGGAGAGGGCCCGTTCTCGATCGTCGTCAAAGTAGTAGGTACATGTTCAGCCGCGGGCACCACACCGCCATCTTCATCATCTTCATGTTCATGTTCCTCCTCCTGAAAGATCTCCTCGCCAAGTTCGTCGTCACCTGCACACTCAAAAACAAGCTGACTACGTGGCTGTGTCTCGTTGAAGGTTACCTCGCAAGTCTCCACGATTTGGTTAGTTTCAAGATTGAGCACACGAAATGCTCTAGAATGAGATGCGTAACCAAAGAAAATGGCATCGACAGACCTAGCCTCGAACTTGTCCAACTTCTTCCCTTTCTTCAGAATGAAGCATTTACAACCAAAGACATGGAAGTGACTCACCTTGGGTGTGCGACCGTGCATCAACTCGTAACAGGTTTTCTTCTTGTGAACCCTGAGGTAGATCCTGTTCGACACATAGCACGCGGTATTGACCGCCTCAGCCCATAACCTTCTCGGAGTCCTATGCTCGTCGAGCATCATCCGAGCCATCTCGCACAAGGTCCTGTTTTTCCTTTCCACCACGCCATTCTAGGGAGGCATATACGGACTCGAAAACTGGTGTTCAAGACCCAAGTCATGGCAAAAGGTTTCGAAGCGAGAGTTTTTGAATTCCGAGCCATTGTCACTGCGGATCGCTCGTATGGCATCTCCGTGCCTCTCGTTTCTTAACCTCAAGACAAGATCTCGAACAAAACCAAACGTCTCCCCTTTCTCCTCAAGAAAGAACACCCACGCATACCGAGAGTAGTCGTCCACCACAACAAGGACATACCACTTCCCACCCGCAGATCGCACACGGGCTGGGCCAACAAGGTCCATATGGAGCAGCTCGCATGGACGCTCAGTCATCACATCGGTGTGAGGCGGGTGAGAAGAGGCTACCATCTTGGCATGCCTACACGACGCACAAACCAACTCTTTCTCAAACCTCAACCGTGGCAATCCTCGGTCCAAATTGAGTTTACTCAATCGAGACAAAAGGTCAAAGCTCAAGTGACCCAACTTCCTATGCCACTTCCATAACTCACCCGAAGAACCAGCCAAAAAGCAATGCTCCACACCAGAAGACTGAGAGAAATCAGCTCAGAACACTTGACCCTCGGGAACGACCATGCAAACTAGGTCCCCTCGAGAATCTAAAATCCGAGAACCACCAGGCCGAAACAACACCTCAAAACCCTCATCCAACAACTGGGACACGGAAAGCAAATTGAACCCCAGCGATTGAACAAGAGCAACACGCCTAAGAGTGACCTTGTCACTTACCTTGATCTCACCTTCTGATAGCACACGTCCTCGCCATTGTCCTCAAAGGTGATGTATGTCCTCGACACCACCGGGACGAGACTTGAGAACCACCCCTTGTCTCCGGTCATATGCCTTGAGCAGCCGGAGTCAATCAACCAAACGTTCCTCAAGTCTCCCACCTGAAATTCAAACGTGAGCACGTGAGTGAACAAACGACTCAGCACTGGGGTTACTACCAAAAGAGTAAAACCAGTGCCGAGCCATTTG
Organism: Cenchrus fungigraminus; assembly: GCA_036936925.1. Lineage (NCBI taxonomy): Eukaryota > Viridiplantae > Streptophyta > Magnoliopsida > Poales > Poaceae > Cenchrus > Cenchrus fungigraminus. Next base: position 109,789,394 of record CM072779.1, read on the forward strand.
CTCCAAAGTGGGGTTAGCACAAACCATATCATCACGCCTATCAAAGCTACCACCACGAACACCACCACGGTAACCACTACGAGGGAACCAACCCTCTCTAGCTGGAGGAGGACGAAAGCCACGAAAAGAAGACCATGGACCGTTCCTCCTCTCCATCTCAAAGCTACGACTCCTCCCACCCCCGTATTGAGCACGAGGTGGAGAACGTCTAGCAAACTGACCACCTGCAGACTTTCCATACCAACCACCAGAACCACGACCACCTGAACCAAACCGAGCATCCTCACGAGCACAAAAACCAGACCGCTGTCTGTCCAGACCTGCACCGGTCTGACCGGTGTAGCCAGGCGAGCAGCACCACCTACAACCTTCCGATCTCCCCAAGCTGGAACCGTCCTCACAATCGCCTTGGCACTGGGCATCTGCACACGAGGCTCAGGTACACCATCAGAGGGGTGGTACCTGTCCTTGTTAGCCCACTCTCTAGCCATTCTCTCCTCATGCTTCCTCTTGAAGTAAAACTCATCCTTGTGACCATCTCTCCCACAATGCCCACAATGGAACTTCATGGGCTGTGGCTTAGGCTTAGGCTTGGGTTGGGGCTGCTCACTCGGTTTCTCACCCTTCTTCTCTCCTTCCTCACCTCCCTTTGGGCTCACAAACTTCACCGGTTTTTGGAAATCATTTGTTGGGTGAGGGAATATGGGTGGATCTGGAGTAGTGTCAAGTTTGTTTCTGAGATGGTTAGGCTTGGGCTCAAACTTGTTCTTGTGTCTGTTTGGTGGTGGGATAGGGATCTCTCCAACTCTCTCAACTCCCTCATCACTGTTCTCTCCAAGCTTGTCAGCCCCAAGTGCCTGACCATCATAGCGTTTGAAAGCCGCTATCATGATACCAAGCTGAGGCTCCTGACCCGACAACCAACTCATACATTTCCTCAGCTCATCATTCTCATCCTGCAAGCGATCAACATAATGTGCAAGCTCCAAATTCTTAACCGCATGCAATTCACAAGTAGAGCAAGAAGTGGGAATAGGCTCTTTCAGCTTAGCTTCAAGCGAAACAGTGTAAGCATGCATCTCATCAATCTTTCCATGCAAAACAGGGCAAGAAGTGCAAGCACATAGCAAAGCAGGCCTAGACTTAAGCTCAGCCACTTCAACCCTCAGCACATCTACTTCATCAGAAGTAGAGGCATGCTTATCCTTAAGAGCAGTAAGATCAGCTAGGTACACAGAGCAATCACAGCAATCAATCTCATCAGAAACCACAGGAGAAGCCTTAAGTGAATCAATCTCAAGCTTAGCATCTAGGTTCTGGGTTTCTAGCTCAGCCACACGGTTCCTAGCATCTTCTAGTGAGGCCCTAAGCTCTTTCCTCATCTTCTTGGCCTCTCTAAGCATGTCATCGCGGTTATCAAGCAACTTGCCAAGACGCTCGTTCTCCTCACGCAAGAAGGGAAGCTCGTCACGTACCTCATCCTCGGAGTCGGAGTCCGAGTCGCTCTGGTGACTCTTCTTGCTGCCGGAGCTACGAGCCATGCCGCAGAAGCCATCTCCCGCGAAGCAGCTCAACCCGCTCAAGTTCTTGGATGCCTTCTTGTTCTTGCGCCGATCACCTTCATCTTCGCTGCTACTCGAGCTCGAGGAAGAGTAGGCGGAGCTGGAGTCGACGTCGCTCACTCCGACCATCGCTCGGGCCTTCCTGCCGCGGCCGTCCTTCTTCCTCGACCGTCGCTCGTCCTTGTGCTTGTTCTTGTGCTTGTGATCGCGCCTTGATCGGTACTTGCCGTCCTTGCTCGACCGGTGCTTGTAGCCGTCCTTGTAGCCGTCCTTGTTCTCCATCTTCTCCGGACAGTCGTCGACGAAGTGTCCTGGCTTGCCGCACTGAAAGCATGTCCGTGGATTCCTCCTTGTGTTCACCCGGTTCTCGCGCAACCTCTCGAACCGTCTGGTCAGCAACGCCAGATCGTCCTCTCCAAGCATGTCGAACTCCTCGTCTGGCAAAGACATCAAAGAAGATAGAGAGTACATCATGGAGGATGCGTTAGCGTTAGACTTAGCTCCTTTGCCACCAACGAGAGCAAGACTATGAGAATCAGTCGGGCTCTCGATCTTGGCTGTCATACCACGGTCCAACTGAGCCGACTTGAGCTTCGAGAACAGCTCGTTCACGGTCAAGGTGTCATACTTCTCGGACTCAAGGATAGCCTCGACCTTCCCATCCCATACGGTACGATCCAACGAGTGCAAGAGCTTCACGGCTCTATCATAATCATCGTATGGGAGCACGGCCACATTGGCTCTCATGTTGCTCACTACAACCGTAAACCGCTGGAAAAGGGCATCGACGGACTCGCCGGGGAGATGAGTGAAGTTCTCGTACTCTCTCCAGTAAGTCGTGTACATCCGAGCCTGAACCTGAGCATTCCCAGCATGAGCATCCTTCAACTGCTCCCAAATCCTACAAGCTAAGTCCTCTGTCTGAACCCGATCGAATTCGGACTGACACAAAGCACGAAACAAGTAGTCGACCGCCTTGTTGTTGGCGTCGAACATATCCCTCAATCCTGGAGCAAGGAAGTTAATCGGATGAACATATGTTGTGTTCACCGTAACGTCCCAAAGGATCTGACCCTTTCCGCGGAGGAACGCCGCCATCCGTCTCTGCCACATCTGGTAGTTCTTCCCATCGAAGTGCGGAGGACCTGAACCCCATTCCTGGTATGCCATCTTTGGATCTTAGACTGGTAAGAGTCAATGAAGACCCGAACCGGCTCTGATACCAATTGAAGGACCGATTAGGTGAACCAGAGAGGGGGGGAGTGAATGGGAGCCGATAATTCTTCTCGAAGGAGATAGGAACTCCAACAAGACGAACTTGGCTTCCAAATCACGTCTCTGACTCAACTACCCAAGTTGGTCAAGACCACGCAGCCACTGAAGTGCTACTGGTCCTAGGAACCAACAACCACCTACTCCTACTCGAGAACGCAGCAGAACTAGCAACTCGAGCAAAACTGGGCTACACCGGTCAAGCCGGTGAGCAGCACCGGCCAGACTGGTCCCTGCTGGCAAAACTTGAGAACTTCCACAGAAGGCCCCTACACCGGTCAGGCCGGTGTAGCTCGCCGGTCAGACCGGTCCAAGCCAGGAAATCCCAAATCCACCAACCAGACCTACCGAGCTCCAAACAGGACCAAACTCGAAACAGCAGCAACACGGGACAACAGGGAACTCACCAAGACGTTCACCCGAGCAAAACTCAAGCACGAGTCTGCACCGGTCAGACCGGTGTGAGGCACCGGTCAGGCCGGTGTGACCTGAGCTCTCGGGATGAACAGCGCCCGCGGGTCAACTCCCCCAAATCCAACTCCCGATCTCCCAAATCGCTCCACGGATTTGCACAAGACTTTGGGGAAAGTAGGAACACCTCATGGGCACTCCATAGCCAAGATTTGGTCCACCAAAACTTGCTAAACCGAGAGGAATCGAAGAAATCCCACCAAGAACGCCTCTAACCCTAGAGCCAAGAAAACCCCAAAATCGAGCCCCTTTGCTCACGGATTTGGGAGGGGAATCAAAGGGAAAAGAACCACGAAGGGCTCAAGCATACATCCCCCACCAAATCCCAAAGAGAAAGGCCTCGAAATCGCTCCAAGAGAATCGCCAAGAAAGGGCTCCGAAAATCACCAAATAGGAGAAATGGGAAAGACACATCCAAGCCTTGAGGAACCATGCCGAATCATCTATACATACCAAAGAGGTTCATACAAGGTCTAGCTTCCCGCCCGATCATCCTTCCCTCTCACGAGATCTCACCATGAAGCTCTCAAGCTAGTCCTATGAAAATCCTAAGGAAAATAGGAAGGGAAAATAGGAAAACCAAATGAGCTAGGGTTCCAAGAGATGGCTGCCATCCTCTCACCACTTGGTTTATATGGAGGCAACCTAAAGACTAGAATACCCTTACTAGCTAACTAGGGATACATGCCCCTCAAGGGCGAATTTGGAAGTCTTTGTCTTCGCACCATCGGACGGATGCCCAGCGACCGCAAACTTGCTTAGCCTCGACACAAGCCTTGCGATCCCGACGCGTGTCCTCCGCTTCGAAGATTCCGGACTGCGTCGTCGCACACCGGTCACACCGGTGCTCCTCACCGGTCAGACCCACTGGTCAGACCGGTCCGATACTGTTGCACCTCCGTCTTCGGTTCTTCGGTAATGGCTTTGTGGATCAACCAAGGAACCCAGTGGTTTTCTGGTGAACCACCGGAAAACCCGCAAACTCGGTGTAGCCTCCGCCAATCACCACTCATGACTCGGCTCCCATGTAGTCCCGGCTCGACCTTGGTTTTGAGGCTCAACCAAGAAACCGTCTATGACTTCATCTTGCCGTTTTTGCCACCATGCGGCCCGCACTTGACCCCGCTGGCCACTGGGTCCCTCGAACCAAGCCTACTTGTCTTCTCTACACCTGGAGGCCTCACCGGCAACGACCTTTCGCGCTTGTTCTTCACCTGCACCAACACCAGCCAAGCCGCAAACTGCACCTGCAATACTTAGCCAAGAATTAGTCCACACCACGTTGTCAATCACTCATCACACCAGGAAGCGACCATCCACCGGTCCTCGCACCACACATGGCTCTCAGTGCAATATGTGATTTCCTGTATTACCACAAAATTTTGATTTCGATGCTATAGGTAGTATTGTCTGATGCCATGAAATTGGTTACGTTGCTATAGGTGGTATCCTCTATTGCCACGCAGCATATGGATGGTTGTTATAGGTGTAACATTCTATTACAACCAATATATATAGGATGGAGGCAATAGGTTTGGCACTCTATTGACACATAGTTTGCTTGGTTGTAAGATGTGTCCTCTATTATTGCTTCGAAAATGGTTTGGTTGCCAAAAGTTCAAGTCTCTATTACCACCATGATACAGGGTTGCTACAAGTTGAACTTACTATTGCCACATTTCTTTTTGGCAACGAAAAATAAGGGTTGTGAAAGGGTGACTTATCATTTGCAACGTCAAAAATGGTTTGTTTGCCAAAAGTTCATGTCTCTATTACCACCATGATATAGGGTTGCTACAAGTGCACCTTACTATTGCCACATTCCTTTTTGGCAACGAAAAACACGGGTTGTGATAGGATGATTTATCATTTGGAATGTCGAAAATGGTTTGGTTGCCAAAAGTTCATGTCTCTGTTACCACCATGATACAGGGTTGCTACAAGTGCACCTTACTATTGCCACGTTCCTTTTTGGCAACGAAAAACACGGGTTGTGACAGGATGATTTATCCTTTGCAACGAAAGGTGTATTCTGCCACGCTCATTTATATAGCAGCAATAATTCGAAACATTAAATAACATCATCAAGTATATATAATTATGCATTTATAGTTCATGAAACAACATTCAACCATCCACTGAGTTATTACATGACACACGAAGTACTGAAATACTGAAAAGTTTCGGACGGGACATTGTTTCAACACATAGTAGGCTAATTTGATAGGAAATGAAGATCTTGGTCAGCAAATGGTGACTTCGAGAGGATCCCAACACTTGATTAGCAAAGGGTGACTTCAATGCAAGGAGCTCGCATCACCTGTTTGCTCCATTCGACATGGCTTAGTCTCCTGAAAAGAATCAACAACATTTTTAAGCTAGCATCAAATAATCTCTAATATTGGAATTTGTGCAACAACAGCATGTAGCAAACCAAAGTTTGATTGCGATTCATAAAATTATCAGAATGAAATCAAATAATTATCACAACCATAAACACACTTTGACAGCTGAAACATGAGTTACATTCACAGCAAGAAGAGGAGTTGCAAAAATTTCACCTCATGTCTTTTTGGTGCTTTGTCGTCTCCTTTGTGCAGCTTGTACCTGTAGCTATTGAGATGAAATTTGTTTAACAGGAGGGACGGTGGATTGTGCTTCAGGATTGTTAACAGCTTTAGTACTTCTGGTTTTGCGAATGACTTGTTTAGCAATGACTTCAAATTCCTTCTCGTATAAAGCAATCATTTGGAAGGAAAAGATTAGGCGCCATTTTATCAGTAACTGATGATATGTAGTAGTAAAAAGTTGTGAATTCAAGAACAACCTGAGTAGAAGAGAGCACATTCCTAGAGTCTATCTGTACATTTCCAGTTGTAGTGATTGATGGAGCCACCGCCACGTCTGCAGATTCAGTGACATTGTTGTTTTGCTGGGTGATTGATGCAGCCGCCACCACGTCGGCAGATTCAGTGACATTGTTGTTTGGTTGGACAGATGTTGGCCGGACAATCTATGAAAGGATACAGACATACAGATATAGAACCTAAGGAAAGAAAGTCATTCATGCAACTAGCTTGACCAGTACCTGTGGAAATTGTTTGCTCCTTGCAGCATTGATAGGAACTCTTGCCTAAGCTGTTGCAGATCAGCCTCCCTTTTCTTGTTACTTTCTTCACATTGTCGTGCATGTTCTCTCCTTTCTGCTTCCCTTTCATCTTCCCATGTTGAGATTTTTTCTTGTAGCAGCCCAAATCCGTCCATGAGCTCGACGTGTTCCTGATGCTGTAGCTCTTCCCTACGAATTTGTTCCTGGCGCTCCGCATTAAGCAGCAGCTTTCTAGTTGGGTTTTTGCCAGGTACCCATTACCATGCAACTTGGTTGATTTACACTTTGTGACTTCCTCGTATGCCTTCTGGAACATCTCGTTTTTTTCCTTTTGGGAAACGAAGTTGTTCTCTGCTTTTGATTCCGCCTCAGCAATAACGCTGTTTGCTTTGTCCTAACATTTACAAGGCACAGATGGAGGAGTTAGTTGAACAAGAAATTGCTTGCATTCTATAATTGCATGGACTATGTATAGTAATGTATGTACACATTCATTGAGAACGCACATAGACATTTTTAGATTATTCGTCTGTCCATTCCCCATGCTTAGTGTGAGTTAACCACCAAAGTTCCATATCATCGGGCTCTTCACCAGTTTCTGGGTCTCTCTGTTAAGCCAAGAACATAACAAATTAGTTATTCATCCTGCAAGACAGATTGGAGATGTGCTTCTCCAGTTATTACCTTCTCATAGCTACGCTGAGAATGAGGCTTACAGACTAACAAATGTCTTGTCATTTGTTGGCCTCGAATCGCAAAATTTTGTGCGCTCCTTTCCTATAGAATGTCAAGATTTCAACAATAATCTTAAAGACTCAAACATTGCTATTTGTATGAAAAATGTATTGCTCAGTAATAGTAACAATGTGGAACAAACCTTGAATTTAGCAGTACTGAAATACTTCAACAGATACTGTCATTCAACAATATCTAATTCTCTAGGCTTATGTAACATTCTCTGGTGGTAGCTGTTGTATGTCCTAGCCGTAGCACTGAAAGTTGAACACCATCCTTTGTAACGCTCCTTAGCAATGTCCCATATCTTTTCCCTTGAATCAGTATTATCCTCCATGTCCCACTTTGCCTGTTATATAATCACAATAGCATGCATATACTATGTGAGTTGTTACGTTAGTTTATAATTGAATTGTATTCAAAAGCAAAGTTCATGATTACCAATACATCAGTTGCTATTGTGTCTTTGACTTCTTTCTTGACATGTTTCCACGATTTCACTCCAATGACTAGCGTCCTTTTCCTTGTATACATGACTACTTCATCAACGAATGAGCGGTAGTTATTACCTACCGGTCCTCCATGTTTGGAGAATTGAATGTCCAACTGCTGTTTGCCCGCCTTGATTCTCTTGGCGATTACCTTCAAGGCTCTTACGGGACCGCGTCCTCTTTTCTTCACATTTTGTGAGCCTATTCCATGGGAACAAAATGTAAAAATACCCACAAAAAAACATAATATGCATAGACAGGTAATTTCTAATAAACACAAGTTACCATCTCCTTGCTCCTGCTGTTTCCAACACCGAGCATGAGATGGAGGCTGCACTGGAGGTGTTGGGTTCATGTCATGCCTGTGTTGCAAAATAAAGGTGGGGTCCACATACCGTTCTGCAGACAATTTTGTGGCATGATGAGCTAGCATAATTTGTAGTCTGACAAAGAATGGTAATTTGCTTGCCAATTAGGAGAGGGATATTACCGATGTCATCAAGTAGTCCTGCAACATTCAGGTATTCTTGGTATGTGTCGATTGTGTCCTCCCTGAATATGTCTTTTCATTCTGAAAAAGGATCCATAATTAATTTCAATCATGTGAGTGAACTGCAAAATCATGAGTATATATATACAAATATTGGGCTATACCATATCTTACCCAAGGCTTTCTTCTCTTTATGCAGTGCAGCTAGCCAAACTTTGTATTCATCTAATTCAGATTCTTCGACTTCTTCATCATCATCATCATGTGTGGAAACACTTTTGGATTTCAATGGTGTTATGGGCATGGTATGGTTTTTAGGTATTGGCTCTCTGGATACAACTAAGCTGATCACCATCTCCTCCTCGTGAATCTTTTTCATTTTTGCTACATCAACATCGTAGTCGATCTCAGTGAGTGTTGCTTCCGCAGGAGATTCAGGAATTCTAGTCTTGTAGTAAACCAAGTCCCTATTCCCATACCCCAATTTTTGTTTCAACTTGTTTATGTTTTCAAGGGTGATTTGTTTCCCAAGAGGTTTACATGTATTTTTTTATCTTCCTCCCCATCTCTACCCTTTTCAATCATATACATGGTCCAAATCTGCTCATCTTTTGATATGCGCATTCATCGATGGCATTTCAAAAATTTGAAGAAATTTGGTGTTCAAATCGCGTGAACAAATGCATGAAATCTAGGGTACCAGTGCGTGCACAAATGCATGAAATATAGGTGGTAGTACGAGGGGAAAGATCGAACGCGGAAACAGCGTACCTAGCCTCGGTCGTCTCGTCTTGAGACTAAGGTACCACATCCTGGTCTGCATCTAGGCCGTCGACGATTGCTTCTGCATCGCCCGAACCTTGTGATGCTCTTTGGGACGAAGGTGATGACCCAAAGAGCGCAGTCGTCACCCTAGCCCTGGTGGACATGCTGCTGGGAGGTTCAGCAGTCGCCGTACCAGAGGTTGGTGTGAACATTGGAGGTAGCATCGCCGACGAAGGTGTGCGCAGTGCTTCAGATGACGAAGGGGTCACCATTGCCGCCTCACTGGACATCGGCACCCTCGTGTAAGGCGAGAGGTAGCTTGGCGGCGGCGCCGGTTGTCGTCGACTACCCGGCCCCTAACTGGCCGAGATGTAGATTGGTTTTGCGAGGGCATTAGGGAGGGAAACTAAAGACGCACGACTTACTACTCTAATAACCTGGCATTTCACAACAACGTGGTGGGCCCAGTCATGGTAGCACGGTAGTTTGGGCCTTTGTTAAATATTTCAGATGGAAAAACTGGCGCCACTTTCCAAATCGTTGGTTACCAAATTTTCTGAACGCTTAGCGTATTTGAGGGGTGCATTTTCGTGTGTCCCGCTGACGAGTGGGTCCCACTCAGTTTTATATATATTTGTAAAGACGATGCGTTGAACATAATCAAGTTTTATAAATATAGTTTTATATAAGTTATACTAGTTTACTTCTTGTTTACTATGTAACTGCACAATATGACACGTGTTATTGTATATTGCCTATAGAAAAGTTTTTGTGGTCAAAGTAAATTTTGAATATCATCTTTCCACCAACTTTAGCAGAATAACATTCCTCACATCAATTTCGTACCAGAGTAACATGCATCACACAAATTAAGTAAGCAACATAAAGATCGGCAGCCAGTGCGTACAATATATGAGCACTGAGTTTACACATAGGCTTCCCGAGCCACGATGACACCATAGCAACTAAGGATCATCAAAAATATGCTCCACATCGACACAAGTTGAGAGACACATCGACCAAAGACACAACTTAAGAGACATGCTTCGAGTTTATTTGCTGGATTACTTCAAAGTTCTGCCTAAAATGACACCAAAGCCTCTCCGCAAGGTCCCTCCTCAGTGCCAGATAAATTTCCTAAAAAAGAAACCATTCACCGAACTGTCAGAACAATTGAATTCCTGATAACTGAAATCCTGTGAACTGAAAGAATTTTTAGCAGTCAGCTGATGTTTCAGAACATAAGAATTCCAGATGTAAAGTGAATTCCTGATGAGTAGCAGACAAGAAAGAAAGCAAATATGTAAACTGAAATCCTGAATCTCTTTTATGGTGCATCATGTCTGGAACAAATTAATCAGAACATATCAGCAATCACAAACTTTTTACCTTGTATCAGATCACATTAAACACTTCCTTGAGTGTGAAGAAGAACCAATCACACTCGTTCCGAATCCTACACTCCTCACTGGAGAACCTACGCCACGAGTACCAAGCATGCCATCCCGCGTGGTTGCCACACCCGCGACCTGCACACTGAAAATCGTCTTGGTGAGGTACGGGCGTCGGCACCAGCGGCACAGCAACCGCCGCCGACGGCCGTAAGTCCCACGTCGCCGAAATGATCCTGGAGCGGCGTTTCGTACAAGTCAAGTTTTTCCAAGGAAGTGCCGTCGCCCCCTCTTCGGGTCCCTCGACTAAGCGCGGGAGCCGCCGGGCCTCGTCGTCGTCAGCCTCGCCGCTGTTGGGCGTGTAGAGGAAGAGGGCGAGGGCGTACATCGATACCTTGTGGCCTGCCTCAGCGGCACGCCTTAGCTGGTCGAGGCACGGCATGATTACACCGCGCTTGTTCCCCAATAATGCGAGGCACAACCCGCTGCGGAACAAGGCCTCCGGGTTGCCGACGGTGGCCAGTGTGGTGATGAGCGCCGCGCAAAAATCCGGGCCGGGGTTGAATCGACGCCGCAGGACACGTTTCAGGGGTAGGCGTCGTCCGACCGTGGTGGCGCTGCACACCACGCACATTGCCTTGCATGTTGCGAGCAGGTTGCGGAGATCCTCCATGGTGTCCTCTGACTGAGCAGCGACTCAGGAGACGATGTCAATCGTCAGCTCCATCGGCAGTTCCACCAGCCTCGACACCTCGTAGCATGCCACGGTGACCTTTTCCATGGAGTGATTGCAGTTCGTCATGTGCGGGGGCTGATTGGATGTGCTCCCCGGTGAGGATGAGGTAAAAGATGAAGGCGAGATGTCAGGGGAGATGGAGAAGAACCGCCGCCGCCAGATCAGGTTGCTGATTGAATTAGGGGGTCCCAGGGTATATTGGGTTTAAGAAAATTGTGCTTTCATAGGGAGGACACGTAATCACAGAGTTGTGGGTCCCACCTGTCGGCGCCCAGATTGTGATGTGTTCTTGAGTTGTTCATGGACCTAATTAACTTCATTCTTTGATTCGTATAATCATAGATACAAACTTGTTTAGATTTCACAAATGACGTCCAAATCAAGAAATTTTTTTCCTACATACTTAGAAAACAATAATCAAGCTCATGGTGTACACTACATCTCATGTGAGTATGTTTCAGCAATCATAATTAAGAAATAGAACAATTCAAAACTAGAATCAAGATTTTCAAACAGTAGATGATGTCAAATGGAAAAGAGATGAATACCAAAGTTTCATAGCTCGTCGAGATGAACAATCTTTATTTTGGTCGGATTTTCATTTGACATCATCTACTGTTTGAAAATCTTGATTCCAGTTTTGAATTGTTCTATTTCTTAATTATGATTGTTGAAACATACTAACATAAGATCCAGTGAACACCATGAGCTAGATTATTGTTTTATAAGAATGTAGGAAAAAAATTTCCTGATTTGGGAGTCATTTGTGAAATCTAAACAAGTTTGTAGTTATGATTACGAATCAAAGAATCAAGTTAATTAGGTCCACGAAGAACTCAAGAACACATCACACTCTGGGCACCGATAGGTGGGACCCACAACTCTGTCGAATGGGGAAATCTCTCGCGTGTTTAGGCCAACAGGTTGGACCCACAACTCTGCCGACAGGTGGGACCCACAACTCTGCCAACAGGTGGGACCCACAACTCTGTCGATAGGTGGGACCCACAACTCTGCCGACAGGTGGGACCCACAACTCGGTCGAATGGGGATATCTGTCGCCCCTTTCCTCCTAATTTCTCCCCAATCTCTGTTCCAGGGTTACAGCTATTTCGCAATCTTCGCCTCACTCTCGCCGCCGGCCGCCTCGCTCTCACCGCCGACTTCCTCCAACGCTGGTGATGGTTGGCTCCACCCCAGGTGTAGTGGGCCGGAGCATGCAAAGTCGCACCCGCATTGCCGCCTCCCCTCCAGCGGCTGCCATTGTTGTGGGGCCCCGAGTGGAGCACCACTCCACCAACCAAGGGTGCGACTCGCAAGGAAGATTCACGAGGAGAGGATGCACCAGGAACCCGATGCCCCCTCCTGCTCTGTCTCCCCCCAGGTTAGTACTGATCCTCTGGTAGAATCGATTTGGAATTGGGGTTTTCTACTGTAGACATGGATTTGTGGTAAATCTAGATGAATGGGATCAGTCTTAACTATAATAACTAGACATGGATTTGTGGTAAACCTAGTCTTAACTAGTCATGGATTTGGGGTTTTCTATTTTAGACATGAATTAGTTGCACTCCTGGTGGACCAAGATTCACTTTTCCTAGGTTCTCTGATGCTAGATAAAGAACCAATTTCATTTACTTCTGCTAGATGCACTCATGGATGACTAGGTCTGTTAGGGAGGTGATGTTCCTAACAAAATGGTGAACTCATTCCATATATTGCTTCAAATGTCCAGCATCTCTGTATGAATTGATCAAATGTCCTTGTATCTTCACTGATCCATGGTTCTAATGCATTAGTATGCCTTTATTTTAGGTAGTTGGTGTAACTCCACATGACATTGACTCAATCTGGGACGCAATCCACACGGGGAATGCAAGGATGGAAGGCCTTCGGACAATGCTTCGTGCCGTAGCACAAAGTCATGAAAGACTAGAATCATTTTTGGTGGATCAACTTGCCGAAGCTGCAAAAAAGAATGCTGTGCTGGCAGAAAGAGTGGCAAAACTAGAAACAAAGGTTGCTGAACTTGAGGCAGCAACAAAATAGAAGCTTGTTTAGTAATGTGCTTGCTATAAACAATGGAATTTATTGTGTATGACTTAGTTTGGTGGTCAGCTTGTGATGTTGGCCTGCACTTGTTAATTTATTACTTTTGTTAAGAAGCCTTGAGCTTGTTGAGGTTGATGGACTTATGGAGTCTTGATGAACTGATGTATGATGCTTCTGTGCGCAAGTCTTGCTTGTGCCTGATGGACAACTAATAAATTTAGGAAAATTATATAGCTTTTATGTACATCTCTGCATGAATGGTTGTGTTCATGAGATGATTTCCTTTTGTACTTCAAGGGGTCTCTCCTTTTTTTTTCTTAATGCAATGAAGCGCAGTTCTCCTGCGTCTTTCGAGAAAAAAAAGTGATGATTTCCTATTTCGTCCATGAGATGTTCTCGTCCTGCTTGTACTTTTTTCGATTCTATGCTTTATAATTATTTTGCTCTATACTTGTCAATCAAAACTACACATAAAACGTTCATGAACACATCAATAATAAGAGAAAATTTCTTGCGAGCAAATGGATAACACATCTGCAATCACAAGGATGATCAAGGGTAATAATAATACTAGCATTCACTAGCAACCATTATACAAGGTCACTAAAGTAATGCCATTATACAAGGTCATTACACAAAAGCCTCATTCATCAAATCTAGATGTTCACGAGGGAGTAGTTCACTACACAAAAGCTATCTATCATTCCTTGCAGGCGTGCCTACGGGAGTGCCCAGCGCTTGATCACCCGCCGGAGGTCCTCCACCTTAGCCTCAATCTGAAATGGTTTTACAATGCATTATCAGTGTGATAAGTACATCAAAATTTGAATGAAACTGAACATAGTCAACTTAGGGATTGAAGGTAGTACCTCGGCATAAGTAGGACGTGTTTGGTTGGGGCCCGGGAGGCAGAGCTCATCATCGCTGTCGTCATTGCATTGCACGAACAACCTAACTCTTGCGAAGTTGAACTCATATGTCACCTTCGGCCCAAGATCCTGAATTAAGAAATCAAGACATGAATAGCAATATTCCACTTGTGAACTTAAGATTAATAATGTTGCAATCAGAGGTGATCAAAAATTTGTTTCAAACTGTCCAAGATAAAATTTACATAAACACTTGTGTACCAAGAATGCTACTACACAAAATGTTGAGATGGATTTGCCCACTAATTCTTAACTGGATGATCTCTACCAAAAATTTCCATATGTACCTAGTCAAGAAATCCTAAATTGCAAGTCCCAGAATTGATTATGACTCAGAAACAATTTCGCAATCACACAAAAATAATCACCTCAATGTACTAAGCAACCAGAGGAATTAAAGACTGAGTTCTCAAATAATAAAGGGGGGAACTTAAATTTGGTATGAGTAAGAAAAGTTACCGAACGCTCCCATACGAAGTCCTACCATTTGTGGGGGTACAACTCCTCCGCCGGCTTCGACTTCTTGGTGTTGGGGTGCTGAAACCCTCATCGTTGGCCTTCCGCTTCCGAGGCATCCTAGCGGATTCAGCGTCCACTTCCTCGGATGCCCGGCGTGCTTCCTCAGATGCCCGGCGAACACCGGGGCAAGGAAACCACCCTAGCATCGCCGCCTCCGCCGCTGGTCCCATCGAGGACCTCGTCTCCCGGCTCGTCGAGGATGCCGGCAATGCGGCCTTCGGCGAGGAACTGCGACGAGAAACCCTCGATGCCGCGGACGAGTCTGGCTCCATCTTGGTGTGCGGGCCCGGTGGTGGGGAGGTTTGGAAAGTAATCGGAGTTGGTCGATGGTGGGGTGGTTTCTACTGTAGCAAGGCGCCTGGGAAGGGGCGAGACAAGAAGCGAAACGCCGGGGCAGGCGGGGGAGTTGGGCGGCGGTGGGGCGGTTGACACTAGTTGTTTTCCACCCCAAGTGGCTGACAAATGGAGCCCTACACAAAGGGCCCACACAGAAACCCCACACCAAAGGGATGCGACCCACGAGCGTGCCACCGATCGAGGAGACGACTACCTCGCGTGTGCTTTTTCATCCTTGCATTTGACTTGCGGGTCCCACCTGTCGGCATGTGATGAACTTATTTTTGTATTTTGATTCATAATCAAAACTTAAAACATGTTTATATTACACGTATGATGTCCAACTCAGGTGGTTTTTCCCCCTACATTCTTAGAAAACAAAAATCTATCTCATGAGTCTAGTGCAATTCGAAATTACAAAGTTTGAACCATCCAATTTTCGAAATTCAAAGATTGATATCTAGAATTAATTTTTTCAAACACTAGATGATGTCAAATGGAAAAGTGATGAACACCAAAGTTTCATAGCTCATCAAGATGAACAATATTTATTTTGGGCGGTTTTTCATTTGACGAAGTGGTACTATCATGTAGTACAAAATTGACATGTCCCCAACCAAGTTTATTAAACTATGTGAGTGAACCTAGGTTAATGAACAATGTGTAGTACCACTTTCTCAAATGAAAATCCGACCTAAATAAAGTTTGTAGATCTTGTTGAGATATGAAACTCTGGTATTCACCACTTTTCCATTTGACATCATCTGGTGTTCAAAAATATCGATCGTAGATATCATTTTTTGAATTTCGAAATTTGTCCTATTCAAACTCTGTCAAATGGATTATGACTTAAATAAAGATGGTAGGCCTCGACGAGTTGTACAGGTTTGGTATTCAAGAAAATTTCATTTGACAACTTTTGACAACTATATTCAAACTCTGTCAATTTTTGAAGGTTTTTGATAACAGAAGCAATTTGCGTCATCGTCCCCACGTGTGGGACCAGTTAGCCGCATGACTGCATGAGCGCTCGTGGTGTTGACGAAGCGGTGTCCCCACTTCCTTTTAGCTTATAGACGAAGCTGAACAGACAACATAGAATATTGCTTCATCCCTGTTCCCCCAAACCGTCCCATCAAAACTGGGGTTTTCTTGCCTTCCGCCATCACCGGCTACCGCCAAGCTTCCAATCTCGGACGCCATTGCCATGCCACCTAGCTCTGAAGCAAGATTGGCACCCGTGATGACCCGATGCGTGGCAGCGGAAGGCAGCGCCGCCCCTGAAAGGATGGGGGATGCAGTCGTGGCAACCGCCGCCGCCGGCCCCCACACCAACCAAGGTGCTGCAGGCGGAGCAAGCGCCGCCGCGTCAGTACAGCGCGTCAATTTCCAGGTCAGCCCTTCGCGGCCAGCATGTACATTGTGTAGGTAGTCGTGGATCTGTAGCGAGATTGAACTGTTTGATTAAGAATCCGAACTCTATTTTCTTGGATTGGTACTGTAGGGTCACAAGCGTCGCGCCGTGGATGTGTGGGACGCCGCTGCTGATGCTGTCGACATTCGAGTAGGCAGTTGCTGGGATGAATGGCGCCCCGCCATCATCCGTCCACGGCGTTCGCTGAATCCGGGACCGGCCCCAACTTTGTACCGCGAGGTCAAATTCTTCAAGGAGCGGTACCCGAGCATCAAGACCACAATCACTTGTGACGCGAAAGTAGTGGCAGAGTACATCAAAGAAATCAAAGGTAACCCTCCTCCACATCGTTTGCTCATCGGATTGGACATCGAGTGCATTGAGCTTCACAGAGGCGAGCACAAGGTCGCATTGTTGCAATTGTGCGTTGTGCCGTGTTGCTTTATTTACCAGGTGCTCCATGCCGGCTACAAGCTACCTGATGTCCTGAGCAAGTTTCCTAGCGAGGAAGGCCACATCTTTGTCGGAGCACATATCTCGAATGATGTTGACCGCCTAGAGCAGGACTGCGGCATCACAATTTCTAATTGGAGACCTTCAACTGCTTGTTTCTGAGGTTGATGACAAGTACAGCAATCTATACCAAAATGGTTACAGGTCATCACTGGAGAAGATTGGAAATGTGGTACTAGACCTACCTCTGTTCAAGGACAGAAGAGTGAACCACAGGCTGTGGGGTTCGAGGTGTTTGCAAGACTGGCAGGTGCAATATGCCACCAAGGATGCATTTCTGTCTTTTGAGATTGCAAATCAGCTTGAGATCAAGCATGGTTACCGATTTGTGCTAGATGATATATAGTTAGAATTATCTAGTAATGTAATAATCCATAGTAACAAGTAGCATTTCTGGGTTTTGAGAACAAGTATCTGTCTATGTATATCTAGTAATGCACTGATGTAGTCAATGCTAGTACACTACTACTACTTTGGTATATATGTGCAAGTCTTTATTATGATGTCAAATGGAAACTTTGGTATTATATGTTGCCACCACACCACATGAAATGACACCCAGCCACGCCTGGCCACGCCCAGCCACATCCCCCAGCCGCAGCAGGCCGCACCCGAGCCACGGTCGGCCGCGGCCAAGCAGCGGCCGGCCACGGCCATGTAGCGGCCATGCAGCGGCCGGCCACGGCCCCGCAGCAGCCCTGCCCAGCCACGGAGCGGCCGGCCACGCCACGACACGCCAGTTCAAACCCATGCCATGACACGCCAGTTCTAATGTTCAGTTGTTAATTTCTTTGGAAACAACTTGAGAGGCCGCCGCCGGTTATTGGAAACTCGAAAAACGCCGCCGGTTCTTAGAAAGTCCTCTCCACCCACATCTCACGCTCCCCCGCCGCGCCCTCTCCGCCCACATCTCACGCTCCGCCGCCGCGCCCTCTCCGCCCACATCTCACGCTCCGCGCCGCGCGACTTCCCTTCCATGGCATCGAGGATGCACCCCCGGTCGCTCGCGAAACTCCCAATTGAGTTGCGGGCAATCATCACTGGCCGAGTCGGTGTGACATCGAATCGGCCAATGGAGGACCTCCGGAGCCTACGTGCCACCTGCAAGAGCATGCTCGGCCCCTGCCACGATAGAGACGTCAGTAGGCACCTGGCACTAGGTCGGGTTACAATCGAGCAGATGTAGAACGCCGACCCCGACGGCTACGACGTCTTCGTTCGTAGCCTGGCTGCAGCCGGCAACCCGGTGGCCGGCTTCCTCACCGGGATGGATGACATCTTTGGTAGGAACCGCGACCGGCGTCCTCCCCTCGACGAGCTACACTGCGCTGCCCAAGCTGGGAACAGAGGGGCGGCCTATGTGGTGGCCGTCCTCCTCTACAGGTTCTATAGCGGGGCCGACGCCGACGCCACTGCATTTGCGTACATGAAACAGGTTGAGGGCGAGCTCAAGGGCAGTGGCGTCTGCGGATGATCATCAACTTGCAATCTTAATATTTCTGGACTCGTGGGGTTAATCTTGCAAAGCAAATGAGGAGTATCGCCCTCTGCCAGGGCCGCCGCTGCCACCGGCGGTGGCGCGAGGCGACATTCAACACTGCGTAGGCCGAACCTTCTGCGGTAGGGAGCCGAGCCAGAGGGGGTTTGCCTTTTATTTCTGTAGTGAAGAATGTAGGCTTCGTTTCGAATGCGATGCCTTCTTCTTTAGTGTTAATCATGTTTACAGAGGCTAAAATGGTGTAAAGTGTATCATCTGCTAGAACTTCCTATTAAGCTTCATGCTCATGATGTGTCCCAACCAGAATAAAGAAATAACAAGTTATGTGCATACAACACTTGTTTTTCTAGAGATTCTTCTACACTGGTAGGAACCTACCTTTGCCAAAATTACAGTACTTATTATTCAAATGCAGTGAGAATGTAACAGCTTGGGAAAAGTGACCACAAATACACCTCATGCTTTAGTTTTGGGGCACGACATAATAATGTAAAAAATGTTGAAAACAATTGTCATGGCAGGAATAAATTGTCTCTTAACACGCCAAACAAAATCGACTAAGTATCAATCGAAAAATTCATCATCTTGGGAATCTTGAACAATTGGTGCAACAACTCCATCATCAATGTACGTGTCATCTACATCATGTTCATCATCAACATCAAATACATCATCGTTTGGTTCATCAACTACCTCGGCCCGCACCTGATTAATAACTTTGACATCCCCGATTGTGCCTTCCTTGTCCGATCTTGACCAATTTGTCAAATCCTGGTGTTCACCGAGCAAATTAATACCTTCGATACCCACAGCAATTGAGTCCTCAAGATTTAATTCAGGCATGGCAAACAAGTTCCTTGGTTTCAATGAAATAACACTGCTCCAACTAGGTCTGTTCACCAGATTCACATAAAACACTAGTTCTGCCTGTGTTGCCAGAATATAGGGTTCATTCGTATACCTGTGTCGAGTAGTATCGATGTCAGTCACCCCAAATTTATCTTTACTGTATCCTTTGCCTCTGTTGGTACTTGTGGCAGCAGGCACATCAAACCAGTCACACTGGAACAGAATAACTTCTTTTTGTCCAGGAAGTTCCAGTGAGATCATTCTTTTAATCACCCCATACCAGTTCATGCCTCCTTTCTCACCCTTGACAAGCACACCACTGTTTTGTGTCACGAGGGTTTTCTCAATGTTAACAGTTCGAAACAACCAATTATTGATATGACATCTATTCAATGTACGAGGTCGGGGATCCGGTCCTTGAGCAAGTGCAAACAACTCTGAACTTACTTCCCCTCTCGCATGTAGACCTCTGATCTTGCCTTCAAACCATCTTACGAGTTGATCCTCGTGTCGCTGATTAAGATTTCTGATTCCATATTCCTTCAGTTCTTCCAAATGTGCATTGCATACAAATGAATATTACCATTACTTTGAAATTTAAAATTACAAGCAATAGATGATGTTGAGTAGTGTATCTTACTCGACATATGGTCTAGCTTCATCACAATTGCAAATTATGTAGTGCCTCATCTTCCGAAACTCATCTGGTGGAATTTCGTCGACCGTCTGTCCTCTCCTCTTGTAATCCATTTCAAAAAAAATGCTCAAACCAGATTGTGGCTCATTCACAGTAACTGTTTGATGTCGATCAACACAATTCTCTTTGGTGTCCACGTCCAAGAATCTTGAGCAGAATGTAAGGCACTCCTCGAGTATGTATCCCTCAACAATTGAACCTTCAGGGTGAGCCTTGTTCCTCACATATCCTTTCACAGTGCGTAGGTACCGCTCCACTGGGTACATCCATCTGTAACACACTGGCCCCCCATGTTTAGCTTCTTGAGCTAGATGAATAGGAAAATGGATCATGATATCAAAAAATGCAGGTGGGAATATCATCTCAAGTCGACAAACAGCCTCCCTAATTGAACAGCTTAGCCTGTCCAATTTTGCTTCCACCAGCTCCTTTGAACATAGTGCATCGAAGAAATTACTAAACTGAATCAATCCGATGACAACAGCTTCTGGCAAAATCCTACGCACCACTAAGGGTAAAAGTTTCTGTAGAATTAGATGGTAATCATGAGTTTTCAAGCCAAACACCTTACGTGACTTTACGTCAACACATCTTCTTATATTTGAGGAAACCCCATCAGGCATCTTCACTCCATATAGAAATTTACACAAACTTTCCCTGACATCCTTATCTAACTCGTACAAGGCTGATGGCAAGGTATACTTATCATCTTCAATCACAGGGTGTTGATCTGGTCGTATCCGTAGATGCTCCATGTCAAGCCGGGCATTCTCCCCATCCTTACATTTGCCGTCCAATTTAAGCAGAGTGCCTAGTATGATGTCGCATATATTTTTCTCAATGTGCATGACATCCAAATTATGCCTGATGAGCAAAGAAGACCAGTAAGGGAGCTCAAAAAAATACTCTTCTTCCTCCAGTTGTGCCATCTGTTGTCTTCGTCGCGCTTCCTTTTTTTGATAACAAGGTCTTTTCAAATTGTACTTGTTCAAAAGTATCATACTGCTCAAGTACCTGTGCACCTGATAGTGGTTCTGGTGCCTCCCTGGTTTCGACCTTGTTGTTGAAGCTGACCGCGTTGTTGTGCCATGGATGGTCGGGGGGCAAGAAACATCAGTGTGCCATGTAGCAGTGCTTCTTCCCATGTTTCAACCACAAATAGTCAGTATGTTTGTGGCAGTATGGACATGCAAACTTTCCTCTAGTGCTCCAACCAGACAGCATAGCATAAGCTGGGAAGTCATTAATTGTCCAAAGAAGGATAGCGCGCAATGTAAAATTCTTCTTAGTCCCTGCATCTCTTGTTTTAACACCATTATTCCAAAGCTCCTTGAGCTCTAGTATAAGGGGCCTCAAATATACATCAATATCCATTCCAGGAGATTTTGGACTAGGTATCAACATTGACAAGATCCAGTTAGATTGTTTTTGACACAACCATGGAGGCAAATTGTAAGGTATCAGGATGACAGGCCATATGGAGTATGTAAAACTTTGCATGCCAAAGGGATTGAACCCATCAGAAGCAAGACCCAGCCTAACATTACGACCTCCTTTTTCTGAAAACCATTTAAACTCTGAATCCACGTGTTTCCATGCCTTTGAGTTAGCAGGGTGACGCATTTTCCCATCGTTCACCAATTCTTTCTTATGCCACTGCATATCCTCTGACATTTGCTTTGACATATACATTCTTTGCAGCCGAGGAAAAAGAGGAAAGTAGCGTAGGATCTTAACTGGTAACCGCTTCTTAATAGTAGTAGCACCAACTGCACTGTCATTATTACCACAAGTTTTTTCTACAACTTTCCACCTTGACTGCTTACAAATGGGACATGTCTCCAGATTTGCGTATTGCTCAAAAAATAACATACAATCATTTTCACATGCGTGTATCTTGACATAGTCCAAGCCCAGGTCTCGAACCACCCTTTGCACTTTATCCAAGGAGTCAGGAATACAATGCCCTTCAGGGAGAACCTTTCCAAAGAGCCTAAGTATGGCCTCCAACGCCGTGTTACTTAAGCCATACATGCACTTTATTTGAAAAAGCTCCACGATAAAAGAGACCTTAGTTGCATTTTTGCATCCTGGATACAATTCCTTCTTTGCCTGGTCTAATAGTTCCAAAAAAATCTCTGCTGGCTTATCTGCCTCCTCATCATCTCTGGTTTGTCCATGATGTATAGTGCCACTAATAATGTTTCTAATCAGAGTATTAATGGCAGCAGGGTTATCATCACAACCGTCTTCTTCATCGTCTTCTCCAAAATAAGGTGTTTTATCATCAGCTATAGGTTGTGCATCATGATTATTGAGATCAGGAGTGACATCATGATTCACACGACCCTCAGCTGATGAAGTATTAGTTTGGCCTTGAATGATACCATCATCGATGAAACAATCAGCAAACCCTCTAGTCACTAAATGAATTTGAATGGGAAACACGGTGTCATGTCTGATCATGCATTGACATATAGTACATGGGCACACAATAGATCGACCTCACGCTGATGTGGCGGTAAAGGTTTGAAAAAAAGATTGGAAATTGTTCTGCCAATCCGCTGAGTGTCGAGGTAAGCGCATCCAACTCCGATCTTCGTGTGATGCCATTAATCTGCATTCATGATTCAAACGACCTAGATCATTATATAGCCATATGCATATATATGCAGGGAACGAAGATATATACGAGATCAAGACAACAGTACCGGCCGTGGCACCACATAGATGTTGATTGATCGCCATGGAGATTGATCTAGATGGAGACCTAGACGCTGTCGTGGAGATCTTGATGGAGACCGACGTCGTCGAAGACTTGGAATTTTGGAACGGTCCCGATGAGTCCCTACATAAGCGTCGTGATAGACAAATTATAGTGCAACCAAGGAATACCTTGTTGCAATAATTCTGATAAAGTTGCAACGACCACGAAAAATAGTGCAACGACTAAATTTCGTGGCAATACGTACACGATATTGCATCTTGAGGCTACAAACGAAGAAATAGCCCTCCATGTATTGCAACAACGCAAAGATATATTTGCAACCCAAATAAGACGTTGTGATATAGCCATTCAAACGCAACCAACCCTAGTATGGTGGCCATAGCAACTTTCTATTGCAACGCACGAAATGCTAATGCATCGCAGAAATGGGGTAGCAGTATTTCCAACCAATTGCAACACAAATCCTCATAATGGGTGCATTAGCGTCAACCTGTTGCAACACAAAAAATAAATATTGCAACTCAAATTTTGTGTAGCAATAGACATGCATATTACAACCAAATCACTGTTTCGGTGCCATAGTACCCCCTATTGCAACCAAATTTGTGGTGTTGCCTAAGAGTTGTGTTGCAATTGGGGGAAAACCTTGTAGTGAGGGTCAGGTGTTACAGTTCGAGATTGAGCGGGGGAATCACCTGTAGCAGATTCTGGACTTGCAGATGGTGCAGCAAGGGCTGCAAGCACAGTTGGCTGCCAGGATGCCGAGAGGGATGTGCACCTTCAGCACATCCTCGAGTTGTAGGAGCAGGTTGAGGACCTAGAGCTCAATGCAGAGGCTATGGATGGTGTTGTGGGTTTGCTACAGCAGATGCATCCACCACCGGCTGTTGGACAGGATGAGCAGCAGGAGATTCAGGTTGAGCCTGAGGAGGTGCAGGGAGTATCCGGTCTTGACGAGGCAAGTCAGGCAGCACCTCCTCCACCTGCAGCTTCGGGCTCTCCAGCAGCTAGTGAGGGCTCCATAGGAAACTAGTTCTTAGAGAATGTAGTAGGATTTGACATGTACTCTTGTTCGGCCTAATTTTGGTTGGTGTTTGTGGTAGGCTGACTTAGGAGTGTTCTTTTGTGTAGCTAGATGCTACATAGTAACCCCTTATGTAATGGTGATCCACAAGACTTGTTATCATGTAAATATTGTGGTGAACACCTTTCCGATAGTAATCTGCCTAATGAATGAAATGAAGCTAGTTATGGTCGCTTCTGAATTTTTTGATGAATACCAAAGTTGTTCAAAATTTTTACATCTGTATATTGAGAGATACCAAATTTTTAGTAAGCTTCTGTTTGCTGTCAAAACTGCTAGACAGAACTTTGGTAATTGAATTTTTCGACCCATGTAGCATTTGAATTTGTCTCTGAGTTGAATACCAAAGTTGTAGTTTATGAAATTTTACACATGCCGACCAAGATTTAGGAATGTTTGACATTTTTACAGAGAGTTATGAATTTTATACTCAGGGCTGTTCTGCTGTCTAATTCTGAAATTTCAATAAATTGAATTTTCGTCATGCATATTCTACTTGTTATTATTTTGAGCAAGCTTTGAATATGTGTCTAATGAAAGTTCGACTTTTCAGATGGCTGATAATGCACCAAACAACCCTGGGGGCTTTGGAGTTCATGGTGGTGGTGATCCTCCTCCACCTCCACACATGACAACCCTCAGAAGCTTTCATTGCTGCTCAGACAGATGTGCTGCGACATATACTTCAAACTCGGCAGCAAATCGCTCAGAGGTTGCAGCAGCCTTGAACCATCATGGTCATCATCAAGATGGGCCAAACAATGTCACAAAGTATGAGCACTTCAGGCTAATGAGCCCCCCTGAGTTTACTAAGGCTGAGGAGCCACTTGAGGCTAATGCTTTCATCAGGGCCCTTGAGGCCAGGTTCTCGGTGTTCGTGCTGTCGTGCTCTGAGGAGCGCAAGGCTGGTTTCGCCGCCCATCAGCTTGGGGCGAGGCATTGATTTGGTGGGAACATTACAAGTCAATGCAGCCACAAGGGCATGAAATCAC
Organism: Cenchrus fungigraminus; assembly: GCA_036936925.1. Lineage (NCBI taxonomy): Eukaryota > Viridiplantae > Streptophyta > Magnoliopsida > Poales > Poaceae > Cenchrus > Cenchrus fungigraminus. The sequence continues at coordinate 109,814,027 of CM072779.1, forward strand.
TTGGGAGGAATTTAAAAAGGCCTTTAAAGAGCACCATATTTCTAGAGGTCTTATTGGTAGGAAGATGAGGGAAATGTTGAATCTCAAGCAAGGGTCTGACACTGTGTACGAATATGCTCAGAAATTCAATAGCCTCTGTCAGCATGGGGACTACCATGTTGACACTGATAAAAAGAAGATGGAACATTTCCGGTATGGTCTTGATGGTGAGCTATATGAGAGGCTGAACTTAGTGAAGACTGATAGTTTTCCTAAGCTTGTAAATATAGCTATCTCTCAGGAGGACACCATGAAGAGGGCTCAGCAGGATAGAAAGAGGAAGTTCAATCTTGCCTCGGGCAGTGGGCAAGGCAAGAAGTTTAAGTTCGTGAAGAAGAATGTGCAGGGTTCCACCCAGCCATCTTCATCTGGACGTTGGGTGATGAAACAGTCACAGAATAAGCCTTCTAGAAATTTCAGTTTCCGCAATACTCAGCGGCAAGCTTCAAAGCCCAATGCACCACCACCTCCACACAATAGCGATGATCGTCGTTGCTACAACTGTGGATAGCTTGGGCACTATGCTAATAAGTGTCCTCGCCCTAGGTAGAACAATCAGCAGGATCAAGGGCAGGGTTCAAAGTCTGGGAATTAGGGCAAGAAGCAGACTGTTCAGGTGAAGCAGGGTAGACAGAACTTCACCATAGTGGTTGATCTTCCAGAGGGAGCACCAGTCTTGATGTGTACATTCTCTATCTGAGGTCACCCAGTTACAATATTATTTGATTTTGGTGCTACACATAGCTTTATAAATGTGAAAGCTATGAGCAATTTGGGTTTAAAGTGGAGTCATACAAACTAGGCATATATGATTGCCACACCGGGTGGAAAAGTTGCTTCACATCACATAGCCTTAAGAGTACCGCTTGAGATAGGTAGCAAGACCTTCCTAACCCATCTTGTCACGCTGAGTTTGGATGGGGTAGATGTTATCTTAGGCATGAATTGGATGAGTCAACACATGGTTATCCTAGATATTTCTGAAAGAATAATGGAAATCAATCCGCCTATCGTTGGAAACTCAATTCTTTACCTTCCTCCTAAAGGCTATAAGGGCTCTCTTGCTTTCGCAGCAAAAACTTCTCAACTTGATGACATTCTAGTGGTGTGTGAGTACACGGATGTCTTTCCTGATGATTTGCATGTCTTGCCACTAGACAGAGATGTCGAATTTTTTATAGAACTTCAGCCTGGGACTGCCCCCATTTCTAAAAGATCGTATCGAATGCCACCCAAAGAATTAGCTGAACTAAAGAAACAACTTCAAGAATTGCTAGATAAGGGTTATATCTGCCCAAGTTCTTCTCCTTGGGGTTGTCCAGGCCTATTTGTGAAAAAGAAAGATGGTAGCTTGAGGTTGTGTGTGGACTACCGACATCTCAATGCGGTGACCATCAAAAATAAATATCCGTTACCCCGCATTGATGTTCTATTTGACCAGTTGGCTGGAGCCAAGGTTTTCTCAAAGATCAATCTTCGGTTTGGCTATCATCAAATAAAAATCCAGCCTAGTGATATTCCAAAGACAACATTGTCCACTCGCTATGGCCTATATAAGTATCTGGTCATGTCCTTTGGTCTTACAAATGCACCAGCATACTTCATGTATCTTATGAATTCCGTATTTATGATGGAGTTAGATAAATTCGTAGTGGTTTTCATTGATGACATCCTAATTTACTCCAAGAATGAAAAAGAACATGCTGAACATCTTCATATTGTTTTACATTGCTTGAGAGATCATAAACTCTATGCTAAATTCACCAAGTGTGAGTTTTGGCTGGATAGTGTAAAATTTTTGGGGCACACTATTTCTAGTGAGGGCATATCTGTCAATCCAAGCAAAGTTCAAGTAATGGATTGGCAACATCCTAAATCAGCTCATCAAATCCGCAGCTTTATAGGGTTGGCTGGTTATTATCACCGGTTTATTCTGGACTTCTCTAGAATTGCAAAGCCTATGACTGAGCTGCTAAAGAAAGGAGTAAAATTTGTGTGGAGTGAGGCGTGTGAAAAGGCTTTTCGTGCACTAAGGGAACTTTTAACTTTAGCCCCAGTGCTAGCACAGCCTGACAACTCTAAGCCATATGAAGTCTATTGTGATGCTTCAGGCATGGGTCTTGGTTGTGTTCTTATGCAAGAAAATCAAGTCGTTGCCTATGCCTCATGGGCACTTCGCCCTCACGGGCGTGAGCCAGAGGAAGCACAGACCAGGTGGACACCCGAAGAGGCCGGCCGAACCGACCTAGGGTCGGTTGATCCTGGCCCTCCACGTGTCTTCCTCCTATTGGCTCTTGACTGCATCCCGGGGTGTTTTGGAGCATTTGGAGCCTCGGAGCAAGCCACTCCCTTGCCTATAAATAGAGGGGGAGGGGCCTCATTCCACACACACTTCCAAGCCCTCAAATTCCACTTCTCTCTTGTGTAGCTCTCTCCCCCTCTCTCTAATTTTGCCCATGTGAGGTGATTCTCACCTCTATGTGGTAGAATGGGGTTGAGAAGAGATCTAGACTAGGATTAGTTGATAGATAGAGTAGGAGTGAGGTGTGAGTTGATGTCCTCGTGGATGCTTGTTCTTCATTTAGATCAAAGTGATTATTTCGACATTTCTTATTTAGACTATAGTTGACATCATGCATGAATGATATGTTCTTGTGTTCTTGGCTCGTTCATAAGTTAGAGGCTTGTGTTCTTCATGACACAAGGCTTCGATCCTTTAGAGCTAGTTCATTAGTTCAAGTATCTGTTTGTATGCTTTGATCCTGTTTAGCTGAGTAAGTTTGTTGTATCTCGTTTGCATCCAAACCTTTCTTGTAGCTCCGTAACTTGATGACTAGTATGATTTGATCTGTTCTCTCTCTAGTTCGTGGTCCCGTATTTATACGGGTTGCTATAGTGTTGTTAGCGGGTCGACAGATGTAACCGTGCTATAGTTGTTATCAGGAGTGCAGATGTGTTGTCTGAACTCGGGTTATCCTACGAAGACCAAGTGCATTCGCGTAACGATAGAGGTAGGCCGCAGTGGTTACAGTTTGTTGGACCCTTTGAAGCCCTCCGCGCCTGTGTACCGAGTTGAGCCCCAGTGCCAGAACATTGGCCAAGCCCTAAAAAGTTAGGATGGGTTGGCGCTCCATGGAGAGGACTAATAGCAGACAGATCCATCTCGAGAGTTAAGTTCCTTAACAAAGTACTTCTCATGTTCCTACCTATCTCAGTAGTAGCTAGGTGTCCTTGGATAGACCCTCTCTAGTTACTCTCCCGTCCTAGGAACAAAACCTGACAGGAATACTCATTCTCCTAGGGAGAAGTGCTACAATGGTGTATCCGTGCGCTTGCGGATTCGTTCACTCTCGTCAGTGTATCCGAGAGTTTCTTACATGCTCACGCTACCCATGGCGCCTGGTGGTGACATTAAGAGACACCAACCAGCTTTTCTGGCGCTGTTGCCGGGGACGGCTGTTGTTAACCTTTCTAACCCGTCTATACTCGTATTTATCTTTTTTTCGTTTTCTTCTACCTTCACCCCCGTTACCCATCAAGATATCCTTTTTGTTTTCTTTACTTCTACCTTTACCCCCGCTATCCATGGAAGGTTATCCTTGTAAACACCTTCCATCTTCGAGGAGTGAACCCTAAGAGCCGTCTTTGTCAAGACCCATTCTTACATCTGGCTGTCGGCTTCACCCCTATCTCATGAAGCTAATTCAGGACTTATCCTTCTCGGGGTTAATTCATGAGAACCCCTTTGATCATGTGAGAGACTACGAGCGTCTGATTGAGACTCAGGGTAAAACCGGAGAATCACCAGATGCTCGGAAAAGAGAGTTTTTCCCGCTATCCCTCTCTGGGGAAGCACGGGATTGGCACCGTTGTTCCGGTAGAGACTACCTTAATTGGGAAAGTTTGAGAGCAGCTTTCTGCTCTTGATTCCTCTCGATATGACGTGTCATCTCATTAAGGACCAAGATTCTCAGTTTCAAGCAATGTGAGGAGGAATCACTAGGAATGGCATGAAATCATTTCGCCTCTACAGTGGAAGATTGCCCAGTCCTCTACATATTCCCGATTGGATGCTGCTCCAGCACTTCTGATTTGGATTGCAGAAGGATGATGCCATGAGGCTTAATGCTCTCTCCGGAAGATCCTTTGTGTACTTGGACGCTATCGAGGGGAAAGAGATCGTGGAGAATCTCTAGGATTTCAGATCCTCGTGCATCCCGGTCAACGAGGTACCCACTAGAGGAAATATTGAGTCACCTAGATCCATCATCAGCCGAGGCCGATATTTCATATCCACTCTTTCTGAGCTCTGGCTGAAGGTACCGTTCCTGAATAGCAGGAGTCTAAGGGAAAGATTTCGTGGTGCGAAATCCACCCTTGGATTCCCCCCTTGTGTATCTTCTTAGACCTTCTCCCCGAGACTTTGTCTCGCGGGAGGATGGAGATAGTGATTGGGGAAGAACGATCATTCCCGGCCAGGTGCTTGTTCGATCCTAACTACCATCTCCTAAGGAGGGTATGAGAGGCTCATCGTGTTCCTGTGTTGCAGTTTGAACTGAAGTGCCTTGCACTGAAGTTTTGTATAAACCAAGACATCGGTCTCTGCTTTATAATCCATTGGATTCATTTATCAGACCGAAGGAGCATGATCACTTAACGATCGAATGGAGTGCATTCACTTCTTATCTTAAGCCATCGATCGATGCCGATCAGTCAAGAGAAGTTTAAACTTCATACCTTATGCTTGACTTGATCGATGCCCAATGGGAGTTGCACTTTCCAGCTTATCAATAGCCTCCCATTGGAAGCTTAGGCCAGACCTCGGGATGTTTCATCATTCTGATAAGAACATTGGACCCTCTGCCTAAGGCAAGAGCGACTTATCGTTCTTCACCCGAACTCTGATTCTGGAATACACACTGGCCATTGGAGTTTATGCTCTACCCTCTTTGGAGGCCGAGTGTCTTTCTGAGCTTGAGTTCACTCGGAGATCAGTTCATGATGTGAGAGCACTAGCCTCAGTGCTCGATCCTTTTATCTCCGAATTCTGCTACCCTAGTGCTATAGCTCTCGAGTCCCGTGACCACCCAGAGCTGCCTGAGCTGTCTGGGATGAACATGCTTGCTTTCAGCTCTATTATCCTTTGGACTTGTGTTTGTATATGCACTAACCTTGCAGATCAGAGCTTATCATCACATCACACTATCTGCAAGGGAGATGACCATGAGTTGAGATAGGAGATCATGAGACGCCCGCATTCTGAATTTTCTTGGGTCTCATTTATTTTGTTTCCCTACGATTTATCCTTCGAGTATCTAGTGAACACTAACCATGCAGGAGAAAGAAATTATCAAAGATAAAAAGGAGTAAGGCAAAGGACCACAAAGACAACACCATCGTGGCAACACGGTGAACACTTCATGATCCCCATCAGTGGCTTCTACAGTTTTGATGGACTAGGTATGTTGTCAAGGTGAGTTCCCCCAGATTATCTATGGTTATACTAGTGGCTTAGCCAAAGTTGTTATAAAGTAGAGGTTGATTATTCAACCCCAACCTTATCCTACCTTTAGCCAAAGCCAACATTTCCATCTCAGGGTATCCACCTGGGCTTACGGCCTTGAAGCCTGTTTGAGCCCACACGCGAAGGGGGAGGACTAGAGGAGCCCACCTAGGGTTAGCCGAACCCTGGTTCGGCCGAAACCCAGGTGCCACCACCTCCCTTCTTCTTTCGCGTGTGCGTCTCTTCCTCCTCCAGAAACCTTCTCCCTGCTACACGACGAGTTTCGAGTCACGAAGAATCCATCTCCTCCACCTCATCGTCCTCAGCTCATCACCGAACCTATGGCCGGAAAGAGCGTCGTTCCCTTCAACGGCTCCACCTCGTCCACCGGTCCTGGGGCAGGGGGTAACCCCTCCATCACTGCTGCCCTTGCAGCAGACCTTGCGATGGTGGTCGGCGTCCTGGAGGTTGCTCCTCTCGCCTCCATCCCGCCGGGTGGGAGGATTCCGGGCACGCCACCGTTCAGGCGCTCCGCCTCGCCCGGGAAGAGGCACAGGTGACGGGTAGCCAGCCCGTACGGCAGACCGACCACGGCTCAGCTTCGCCCCAAGGGAATGATGTTCGCGCCACCTTGCACGCTTGGATCGACGCTAGCTAGGGGGCAGACGAGCGCAGCACAGTCCGCTCAGTCGCCGCAGCCACCGGTTACCATAAGGCCAGCGCCGCCCAAGGAGAAGGCTCCTGAAACACACCCAACACCTATCCTACCTGAACAGGATGAAGACCTTGGCCTGGACGATGGACTACCGCCGCTGCCCTACACTAGGAGGTCTAGGGAGAAGACTCGGGAGGCCGAGCAACTCCCTAAGCTCTCCTCAGTGGCCAAGCTGACTCCATTGATGAAGGATTTGGAAGCCAGCAACGAGAAGCTAAGGGCTGCCTTTTCAGAGCAGAAGGTGGACCTGGCTGAGCTGAGGGATGATGTTCGCGACCTCCACCGCGGCCTCTGTGCGAAGATGAGGTGACTTTTCTCGACTACAAGGCTCGCAGCTCTTTATGATGCCAAGTAGTGGGGATTCGCCCCAACTTTAGTCCATTAGGCGCTACTCTAGGTCTAGGTTATTTCCTTTTATTTATTTATTTTACTTTCATTCATTTAATTGCCTTCATGATTGTAAGCACCTAATCTTTTTATTTTAGAACATTTGGTTTTGAATAAAGTTGGCTCACCGGTCATGTAACCCGGTCTAGCCACATTTGTGTTATCACTTTGGTCATTTGTTATAGAAGGACATCTACGTTCGAGACAGTGTGGGGGAGAGCCACGACTCTCCCAACGCAGGCACGACGCATTCTCACGTACCCACTGTGAGCACTCCGCGCTAGACGATCGATCATTGACAGAGAACCTGAACGGGACCCGCAAGAGCTCGCTCCTGTGGAGAGCCTCTCACGGTTCAACTTCTATGCATAGGGCCAGTTTGCATCTTGACAACTCACTCTCTCATTTCTGAGTTTTATAAGTCATAACTGTCTATCTCATCTAAATTAAAACTCGAATGTTGATGCTAAGATCACCCAGCTTACTTGATGCCTGAGTAGACTCACATAGGTTTTATTCCTCATTATCTATCTCGATGCTTGTGAACCATAACCGTCTTAAGGACAAACATGTTCATCTATGTAATTGACGAGTACGATATGGCTTGATGATATGATCTTTGCTCTGATGTCTAAGCTCTCTTGGGTTTTTTATTTTTTTGAAAACACAAAACCTCTTGGAAAGGCTCCTCTTTGATATCCCACCGTCCTAGCAAAGCCATATGATGTTTTTAGTTGAAAACCTTATGCTCATCTGCTGCTTGTTATTGCATTGAGCTTTGTCAAATTCTGTGACCCTTGTGAGAATTCCTTTCATTACTTTCATGATCGAGATGTATGTGCACACCACCATATTCCCCTTGCTAAATCTCTACCCTGGAGATCAGCATTGTACACCCATCCATGATTTATACTCTGCCATGAGCATTGATGTTCTCTCCTCTCGAGTCTTTTATAAAGAGGCATGGCTATCTAAAAAAAATTGGGACACATGATGGTCTCCTACTGAAAAAAAAATTATGCACATGAAGGTCCATCTAAAAAAGGGTAGCCATGCCCTTGCAAGTTTTAAAAAGAGAGAGAGACTCATGCAAAGTAGTAATCATTGTCCGCATTACAGATGGTAATAACTAGTACCTACTCACGGGCTAGTGTCCACCTTACCATCACTTCAGCTTTCATCATATATGTATGGTAATATCTAGCACCCATTCCGGGCCTAGTATCCACCTTACCATATTCACCATACCCATACCAGTGCACATCTTGGTCTGATTGTATGATTTGATTTCCTCTATTGGATCCAGTTTTTGACTTTGCAATATATGTGATACAAGTATGCTTTATCTTTTATCCTACCCTGAGCTCCACATATAGCCATCATTAGAAGTAGGATGAAGAAAGGAAATCCAATGCCTTGGTGAGGACATATATACATTGAGTGATCTTAGATAATCAAATGAGGAAGCTGCCAAGAGATTTGTTTATGAAAAACTTTGCAAAACTCCAAGGTGTTTATCATCAGGTGCATAAGTGACTTGATTCATAGCTGTTCTACTTTTCAATCACCCAAGGAGACATGATAGCCAATCCACAAAGGTTCACAGGAGCAAGGTATGACTTGGAATATCTCTTATGTTTGTCTTACTCTTTGGTATTCATGACCCACTTGGCTTTGTTTTCCCTTCACTCAGGACAAGCAAAGGTCAAGTGTGGGGGTGTTGTTGACGGCTGTTAAATACCATTTTCATGGCCATCAACTCTTGCAACTTGAAGCATGAAATGCACATCCACACTAGAATAGGAGCTTAAACTAATACTTTCCACCAGTGTCGATGTCTATTCGAATCCAGGTATTTAGCATAGGAAATGAGAAGAATCCCTACACATTCATTCCACTCCATTCCAAGGCACTCAAGTTCTGGCCAATGAGGGGCTGCCACATGGATTCTCCTGGATGCATGATGTCACCAATCCATGTGAAGAGCTCTCAACGCATCACGCGCTGCCACGTCAGCATCACATGGATCCATGGGCCCACTCTGCTAACCAAACTACCAGGAAACTTGGCATGCACGGAGAATGAGCATCAGGGCCCACATGGAAGCGAGCCAGAGGAAGCACAGGCCATGCGGCCACCCGAAGGTGCCAGCTGACCCAAGGTTCGGCCGAACCGACCTAGGGTCGGTTGATCCTGGCCCTCCACTTGTCTTCCTCCTATTGGCTCTTGGCTGCATCCCGGGGTGTTTTGGAGCATTTGAAGCCTCGGAGCAAGCCACTCCCTTGCCTATAAATAGAGGGGGCAGGGCCTCATTTCACACACACTTCCAAGCTCTTAAGTTCCACTTCTCTCTTGTGTAGCTCTCTCTCTCGCTTTCTCTAATTCTGCCTATGTGAGGTGATTCTCACTTCTATGTGGTAGAATGGGGTTGAGAAGAGATTTAAAGTAGGATTAGTTGATAGATAGAGTAGGAGTGAGGAGTGAGTTGATGTCCTCGTGGATGCTTGTTATTCATTTAGATCAAAGTGAGTATTTTTGACATTTCTTATTTAGACTATAGTGGACATCATGCATGAATGATATGTTCTTGTGTTCTTGGCTCGTTCATATGTTAGAGGCTTGTGTTCTTCATGACACCAAGCTTCGATCCTTTAGAGATAGTTCATTAGTTCAAGTATCTATTTGTATGCTTTGATCCTGTTTAGCTGAGTAAGTTTGTTGTATCTCGTTTGCATCCAAACCTTTCTTGTTGCTCCGTAACTTGATGACTAGTATGATTTGATCCGTTCTCTCTCTAGTTTGTGATCTCGTATTTATACGTGTTGCTATAGTGTTGTTAGCGAGTCGACAGACATAACCGTGCTATAGTAGTTATTAGGAGTGTAGACGTGGTGTCTGGACTCTGGTTATCCTACTAAGACCAAGTGCATTCGTGTGACGATAGAGGTAGGCTGCAGTGGTGACAACCTATTGGACCCTTTGAAACCCTTCGTGCCTGTGTACCAAGTTGGGCCCTGTTGCCAGAACATTGGCCTAGCCCTAAAAAGTTAGGATGGGTTGGTGCTCCATGGAGAGGACTAATAGCGGACATATCCATCTCGAGAGTTAAGTTCCTTAAGAAAGTACTTCTCACATCCCTACCTATCTCAGTAGTAGCTAGGTGTCCTTGGATAGACCCTCTCTAGTTACTCTCCCATCCTAGGAACGAAACCCGACGGGAATACTCATTCTCCTAGGGAGAAGTGCTACAACGGTGTATCCGTGCGCTTGCGGATTCGTTCGCACTCGTCAGTATAGCCGGGAGTTTCTTACACGCTCACGCTACCCACGACGCCTAGTGGTGACGTTAAGAAACACCAACATTAATAAAACATAAATTATTGGAAAAAGATCCTAGATATGATTGTTTCCATAAGGATGGGAAAGATATAGTTTGGTTTGGGCAACGTCTTGTAGTTCCTGATGATTGGGAACTTAAAAAGGAAATTCTGGATGAGGGTCATCTCTCTAAATTTTCTCTTCATCCCGGGAGTAGCAAAATGTATCAAGACTTAAAAGAAAACTTTTGGCGGACTAATATGAAGGTGGATATAGCAAAGTATGTATCAGAATGTGATACTTGCCAGAAAATTAAAGCAAGTCATTTGAAAACAGCCAGTACTCTCCAACCTTTGCCAATACCTTCGTGGAAGTGGGATGACATAAGCATGGACTTTGTGTCGGGGTTGCCACTCACATCTAGAAATCACGATTCCGTCTGGGTTATTGTGGATAAGTTCACAAAAACTGCACACTTCATTGCGGTCAACACCAGATATGATGCCATAGATTATGCGAATCTTTATATTGATCAAATTGTTCGCTTGCACGGTGTTCCTAAGACTATCATTTCAGATAGAGGCTCTCTCTTTGTGTCACATTTCTGGGAACAATTACATTTGTCTCTTGGCACCAAAATCATACGCGGTTCAGCTTATCGTCCTCAGACTGATGGTCAAACTGAGAGAGTAAACCAGATTCTAGAGGACATGTTGCGAGCTTGTGTGATTCACTTTGATAAAAGTTGGGACAAGTGTCTCGCCTTGGCAGAATTCTCTTATGACAATAGTTACCAAGCTAGCTTGAAAATGGCACCTTTTGAGGCTCTCTATGGGAGGAGATGTCGGACTCCCTTGAACTGGTCACAAGCCGGTGAGAGGAAATTCTTTGGTTCAACCCTAGTTAAAGATGTCGAAGAGAAAGTGAGAGTAATCCAAGAAAATTTAAGGATAGCTCAAGAGAGGCAAAAGAGCCATTATGACAAGGGAAAGGCACCTAGGCGATATAAAGTTGGTGATTTTGTGTACTTGAAAGTTTCACCAACTAAGGGTGTACAAAGGTTCGGTGTGAAAGGGAAATTAGCCCCACGCTATGTTGGCCCTTACGAGATCACTCAAATATGTGGACCGGTAGCATACCACATTCAGCTTCCTGAGCGGTTCTCTGCCGTCCACAATGTGTTTCATGAATCCCAATTAAGGAGATGTGCTCATGAACTAGCTAGAGAAGTAATCAATAAAGCAAATGCTTGGATTGAACCGGACCTATCTGTTCTTGAACATCCTTTGAGAATTCTTGATATAAAGGAAAGAAAAACCCGAAGGCAATCTGTAAAGATGTATAAAATACAATGGAGTCATAATCATGTAGACGAAGCTACATGGGAAGCTGAACATTATCTCAACGAAAATTATCTGGGTTTTCTTCAATCCAGACATCGTAAGTTTCTTTTCCCAACTTGTCTTTAAATTCTGAATCTCGAGATGAGATTCTTTTAAGGGGGGTAGGGTGTAACATCCCTGATGTTTAATTAGCACAAGCACATGAATTAGACTTGTTAATTAAGTATAATTAGTCCCAAAGCATGCTTAACCTAGACTTGACCAACTTTGCAAAAGAAACACTGGTCAAATTTCCATAACTTAGTCAAACTCCTTAGAGCTCTATACTCTTGAAATGGTTTTCTAGCGTGTTCTCCAAATTTAAGTATAGAACCACAAATTATGCTAATACAAAAGTTTTTCGTTGTTTCCAGGAACACAATTTTTCATAATTGGCAGACATTCAAATTTTGAGTGCAATTTAGCCAAAAACAGGGTTGATGTCCTTATGAATAGTAAAGCAGGGCCAAGAAAAACTGCAACTTCGCCACGTTTTTCCCGTCAAACGATGCATCAAAACATATGTCGCCCTTTGTAAAAGTTGTAGTCCTATAGTTCCTCTACAATTTTCGTGGTTGGAGATTTTCAAGTTTTATTCAAGAAAATCGAGTTTCGCATTTTTGAAAACGGTAACAGGAAACAAAACGGGCACCGGGCGCCGGTGTCGCCGCGCTTCCACGCGCACCGTGTCCTGCTCCGCCACGCGTCGGGCTCCACTTGCTCCGGCGTACGGACGCCTCGTTTGCTCCGTGGTGGACCGCTCGCACCATGGGGCCTCCGCCTGACTCGCCAGCCGCTACGCCGCGTCCAGGAGCGAGGCTGCAGACTGGCCGCGTCCCATCCTGGCCACGTGCCGTCGTGCGCCCGTGCCGCGAAGCCCCGCGTGCATGCAAGCCGAGGCCAGCTGGCCGTGCCGCGTCAATAGGCACACCCACACTTCGTCATCGTCATGCACACGCGCGCCCCGTGCTTAAAACGCGAGTCGCAGCCCCGTCGTCGCGTTTTTCCCGTCCATCCACTCCCACTCCTCCCTTAGGTCCTCCTGCAGCCTCATCCGCCACTGCCGCCTCGAATTTGGGCCGTCGCCGCCGGGAATCCGAGCTCTGGCGGGCGCAGCCTCTGCGTGCCGCCGGGGAAGCTCACCGGCGCCTCTTACGGCTGGTTCCTCTTCACCCAGCGGCGCAGGTGGGCTTCCTAAGGGCGCTAGGCCCCTTCTCCGGCCATGTACGGCCCTCCTTCGGCCGCCGGCGAGGGCCGATTTGTGACGATTGAATTTCTTCCAGGGAGTTTTTCATAAACTGAGGGTGTATATGTAATATCAAAAACTTAGTGCAGGGGCCCGAGTGTAAAAGTTGTTTTTAGGTTTTCTCTGCAACTTAGAAAAATCATTAAAAATCGTAGAAAAAACAGAAAAATGTAAATCTAGTTTTGTTGGATTTCTTGTGATGAGATCTACCTTTTCTAGAAAGGTTGTATAAGGTTTTTCTGTGTAGATTTGAAATGAAAAATCAAACTCAGTTTGAGGTACTTTCGTTGTAGTTTAAGATATACACATGATATGGAAGTGAACTTTGGATATGATGTTCTGTATGGCATGTTTAAGATTGTGACCAAAGTTGAAATAAGTTTGATATGTAGATATGTAGTTATGATTTATGTAATCTTTATACTAGATTAATCTTGATGCTTTTTATAGTCCCTTCAATAAAACTTTTCTTTAAGCACAAGTACACCCCAGGACTTTCTCATGATGAATAGCACCTCTGGTAGAGTGCATATGATTTTAGACTTTTGTTTGATTTATGTTTTGTATTTAAGCTTGTGTAGGATGTTAAATTGATAACCTGTAGAAGAAATTTGAGACAAAAAATATTAGTAGATCTTTTTGTAGTATTTATTTGAGTTATGCTAGGCTGATTTTTGTCTTTTTTATATAACTTAATTTATATGTGATCTGAAGCTAAATTTTGGCATGTGAGCTTAGTTTAGGTATGTGTTGCTGTGTACCAAAATTTAGGACAATTGGATGTCTAGTTCATTTAGTATGGATTTTTGATGAAAGGCTAGCTAGAAATTAAATAAATATGTTTTCACTCACTTTTTAAGTTAATTAAGGATTTCATGAATTGTTTCTGTTTGTCGTCATTAAGCACGCCACCTTGCTATTTGGTGAAGTTAGGTAACTTAGTTTGCTTAAATGTGCACACAATCACCATCAAATTAACCTTTAGTTAAGCACCACAGCACCCCATACTCTTTATGAGAAATATTAGGTGTTTAGATGAATGTGGCCAACAAGAGTTGGTCTGTTGGTAATTCTCTCACCCTAACCGTCACCTAATGCATATGCATGTATAACGTGTAGATTTGCCAGACGGGACATACACACTTACCCAGGAGGGAGACGGTGCAGGTGATAGAGAGGTGAACCATAGTAGTGTGCAGCAAGACCTGGGCCAGAGTCCAGAACAGCCCAAGGTTGTAGTGGAAGAGGAAGAAGGCAAGCACCAGAAGCATTAACCCAATATTTTCTAACTCGCACTTTACTTTTTCGTATTTATGTTATGGATGTGCATTTAAGTTCCATGAATTGATTTGAAACCTTAGATGCATGATCCTTAGGTTCCTATGCTCTTTTACTAATATGTTAGGTCGCTAGTGCCATGCTTTAAGGACACGGTACAAGTCGAGTAATGTCTCATTGCTCGCGAGATATAGGTTACTTATGTTGCAATCATAAGTTTTGGTTAAACTGACTCGCTCACGTGGTAAGAGCAATGGGTTCAGTCTCGACCGAGTAGTATGTGCTGGTTAAGCTATGGAACGTACCAACCTCTTGTCGGGAATGGGACCGGTAAGCCTAGTACCTAATGAACCAGTGCGGGAACTTTATTGCTACTACTCTTGAGGTGCGCCTCCAGGCTCGCCACCTGTAGTGCAAGTGTGAGTCTGGACGTACTGCGTTGGGCGTACTAGTAAACCTTGTACTTAGGACTGTAGCATCTGATCCTAAGCTGTGGGAATGATGGGAACCGCCTAGCCGGGGTGTACCCTGTATTTGATTTTATTTGACTTCTTGGGGTACACTTTCTTTCGTGTGTTTGGGTTGTACCTTGGAAGGTTTATAAATTCGATCGATCGTCGGTCTCTCACCGTTATCTGAGGCGGCTTAACCACTGGCTACCCCATCTTGTAATATGGAACAGATGGATTAATTTTGCTGCTTGAATAATATTGTTTGCAAAACTGCTTGTTTAGTTTTGGTGCTTACCTAGAATGGTTAATATACTAGAATTTGAGCTAAAATCTAGAATTAAGGATCAACTCTTAGTCACTTTTGGCAAAACAAACCCACCAGCCAAAAAGCCTTGCATGTCTAGTTTTAAATTCATTTTGTCAAGTAAGTCTTGCTGAGTATTAGAATACTCAGCCTTGCTTATGTTGCTGAGAACGATGATGACAATGAGTGATATACTATGGATGGCCTCCCATGTGTATCATACGCTTAGTTTACTTTTCCGCTGTTGAAACTCTAAAACTTTACTTTTATGAATGAAAACTAGTTTGCAATTATTAAACTCTGTGGGTTGTTCTGTAATTTGAACTTGTACTCTGGACCCGCCTTCGTGTGGGTTTTGTTGCATATTATCGATCCTGTGTTGTAAGTGATTCACGGGCTTGACCCGGCAGAGACGACAAAATACTTCTTTATTATCACTTAATGGCCAAGTGGACCGGCTTAGGTGATAATACGGAATTATTTTGGACGGTTCTGTCATAGGAAAAATTGTAGCTTGCCCATCATCAACATCTCAAATTCCATGCTCATGTCATCTGCAAGCTTGGCAACAAGGTTATGAGAGGAGCCACCAAGGATTATGTCATCCACGTAAATCTGTACAATCAAAAGGTCATTTCCATGCTTAAGGAGAAACAACGTTTTATCTACTGTGCTATCTAGTGTTTGTACACACGGTGTGGGTACCTCTCACTCTCAAACCCCGGTGGTTGCTTCACATACACTTCTTCGTCAATCACACCATTCAAGAAAGCACTCTTCACATCCATTCGGAACAATTTGAACCCTTTAGCCACAGCAAAGGATAGAAGGATCCAAATTGCCTCCAATCTAGCCATAGGTGCAAATGTCTCCTCATAATCTACCCCCTCTTTCTGATTAAACCCCTGAGCAAATTTCTAACAACCATCCCATTCCCACCTTCCTTGTTCTTCCACACCCATTTGGAACCTATAGGACGACAATTTGGTGGTGGATATACTAACACCCAGACTTGGTTCCTCTCAAAGTTTTCAAGCTCCTAGTGCATGGAATTCACCCAGTTTGCATCAGAAAGTGTGTGTCTAATATCTTTGCGCTCAAAAGATAAAACAAATGCAGAGTGAGCGAAGTGAGAAGTATTACGTGACCTTGACCATGTGGTTTGCTCATTGAGGTCACCAATTGTGGGGACCACCCTTTTATATACTTTAAAAATGTATATATATGGGCGCTCGATTGCCAATAGTACCATTCCCTGGATCGGCTGATGGTACCGGCACTTCACAAGAAGTATCAGATCCACATATCGTAAGGCAAACAAAACATTAATTAAAGAAGTTTGAGGGTAAGAGAAGAAAACTACCATAGGTGGAACCTCAAACCTAACTTGCAGCGGTGTCCTACGTAGCAGACCCATTACCTCAGGCAGCTTGTCCGGAAACGGGTCGGGCAGACCCTCCCCTGCAACGAAGCTCGTCCTCCCTTTCTTTTGAATAGAAGGGACAGGGAAGCAAGAGTGAGCACCTAAAATAGGTACTCAGCAAATCCCAGCATATAGAAAAATTAACCTATGTCTATATGCATGATTTCCAACGGAAAGGAAGCAGGTCTTGATCAATATAAGGAAGTAAACCAATGCAAGTGATATAGATTTTAGAGAAAAGAATAAATAAAAGCATGTGTAAATAAGTAGGTTGGTCCTAGAGGGGGAACACGTAGCCTCCCCTAGCAGTCCCTAAGTTTTATTAAACTGAGCGACCGTCGGGGTCCAATGAGCCGACTTCTGCCGTATCACTTTCTAAAGGGCACAGCCCTGTCTCACCGTATCCATTCCCACCCAAAAATGTATGCTCATCAACATGAGCTTTAACCAAGAGTGCTCTTTACCGAGAGCCTCGGCTATTCGAATAGGTTTTACTCTGCGTAGAGGCGTACACTGTACCCATACGTCCGTCTAGCCCATACCTCTGCAGAAGGCGGTACTGGCCGCGAGAACCATACCCACCGGCGTCTACATGTGGACTACATTATCATCCATACCCAGACAACATTCCCTAGCTCCATCCACGTCTACGCTGGGACCTAAGTAGGGCTCACACCACCACCACCCGCCTCACGGGTCCAGTTCCCCGGGGAAAGATGCAATTGCATAAGAATGTGGCACACGTACCACCACGTCTCCAAGACGCAAAAACATTCCCGGTGACCCGTACCGGCAGACCTGGGACTATGCGAAGGTCCTGCTCTAGCGCATCCGTTGCCCCCCATGGCCCCTTGGGATGGTTTACTAGGTCCAGTAGTGGGGTTTGATTCAAGGCCTCACATGAACAGGCATTCCCGGCAGGCTATTCCTACGTATGGTCGTACTAAGTCACTGGAAAGACTTTCTCGAGAACCGATCCTTATACGACCGGAGTAAGAATGGACAGGATCCTCCACTGAGGCTGCCCCCATACTCCTATGTCCATCCTTAAGAATGTCTAACTCTCTTATGTAGGTTCATTTTATTAACCCCCAATCTATCTCTCCCAATGAACAGAGGTCCTTTAATATATATATATGTTAAAAGTAAAGCTATAAACGATGCTCGATCATCGACTGAGTCGAGGTCGGGATCGTTGAATCCTTAAAGCAAATGCAAGTCAAGTTATTATCTTGGTTCGTTTTATTAATAAACAGTGGATAAAAGAATGATCAAGGAGGCTGCTGGGACTTGCCTTAATCCTAAGCAAGGGGAACTATGGAGTTGTCTTTAGCTCTTCCATCTTGGTCTTGATCGTCTTCTGGAGCTTCGCTTGATTTTCCGACGTATGGCACACTCGTTCTATAGTAATGTAGCTATCCATATAAAATAAATCAATCATCAATCATAGCAATCATCAAACATATGTTAGAGATATGAGATCATGATCTAAGAATCTAGAGGGAAACCTTAGACGATCGAATCGGTCACATAAAATATGGACCTTCCGATAGAAAACGGGGGTGTTCAACCTAATCTTGGTTAAGAGAGTGAGATTTCATGTAGCTAAGACATAGATGGGCTTCTATAGTCTTCTAGTATTTTTGGGAAATTATTGGTGATTTTTGGAGTTATGAATGGCAAAGGGTGGATTTTTGTGTACACTTAAAGGGGCTTTTCTATAGGTTGGAAAAGAGCAAATAAAGATTTAATACCTAGAAAAGTGCCAAAGTAAATTGGACAGCATTTCTAGGCATTTTGGGGCTTCTAAGAATTTTGGTGAATTTTTGGGGATTTTTGGGATTTTCTAAGATGGCAAACTAGAGTTTGGGGTGCATTTGGCCGGGTGGCCATAGCAGAAAGAGTGAGGTTGACCGGCTAACGCGTGGGGTCAAGCAGCTGACGTGGTGCGGTCCTAGCGGGGCCTGCGTGGTGCTGACGTGGGGCGCCGTCTGGTGCACCGCGAGTCCGCGTGGCACACACAAGGCATGCACATGTTCGTGGTCCACGTGATCCACGTCCACGGGGAAAAGGGAAAGAGGAGGTGGACCTGGTGGGGTCGTGGTGTCGTGCACCGGTGGACGCAAACGTATAGACCGGGGGCTGCTGGGGTCTAGGGTTCATGTGCACCGGGTGCAGGGACGCGGAGAGGGGTGGCGCTGCCCTGGCTTGGTCACCAGCCCGCCATGCGCGGCAGGGGAGCTCGCCGGAGCTCTCACTGCCGGTCGCTACATGGGTTCTCCGGCGACGGCAAGCGGCTCTATGGGTTCAGGGGGACATAGCGGAGCTAGGGGTGGTGCGGTGGCGGCCGAAGATGACACGGTGGCGCGACGCGAGATCGCCGGAGCTACGGCGACGCTCGGTGGAAAAGGGGAAAGCCACTAGGAGGTGTTTGGAGCTCAGATGCATAGATGTGCATGCGTGCGGGTGACTCGTGAGTGCGGACAGGGGGTCACTAGGGCATGAGGTGGCCGGAGCGTGACCGGAGACTCGTCGGCGCGGCGGCGTCTCGGCCTTCACACGGCGGCGGTGCTAGGAAGGGAAAAGGAGCATAGGGACGGCGTCGGCAGCATGACGGCTCACCTGGGGAGCATCCCGACACGGTGGCTGGTCCAAATCTGGCAGTGTAACAGCCAGAGTTGGAGTTGGCCGACGATGGCGGGCGGCGGAGGGGGGTCGAGCAGTGGTCGGACTACCTAAGGCGCTACGGTGGGAATTGGCTGCGGCGGAGCAAGGCTTTGGTGGCTAGGAGCTCGGTGGAGTGGAGCTCCGGCGCAGTGACACACCAGGAAGGGCTCTCTGTGGCAGGGCTCTGCCGGCGAGGCGGCGCTGTGCGGAGAGGAGACGGGAAGGGGCTGGGAAGAAGTGAAGTGGTGCTGGGTGGAGTAGGGAGCTCCGTGAAGCTCGAGGGGCTATTTATAGGCCGGAGGAGGGAGTGGAGGTGGCCGAGTGCTGAGGATGCTTGGATAAGCCCGGCGGTGATGGCTCTGTGGTGGTGGTACAGCGCGAGGGGGAAGGGTGAGTGGGGGCGAGCCAGGATGGTGGTGTGGGCGTAGCGGCCTCTGGTGATGCATGCGTCTGCGGTGCGTATGCCAGGGCGCCTGCGACGCGCGTGCCAGGGCGCCTACGACGCGCGAGCCAGGGCGTCTGCGGCAGATCTCGGGGGTGCGGCGTGGCTCCTCGCGATGGCGTGCGGCGTGCGAGCGGATGAGGGGCGGGGAAGGAATTCAAGTGGCCCAGGGACGTTGAGGTGGTGCAGGCAGTTGCAGAGCACGTGCAAGTGGGGTGTAAACGGTGCCAGGGTTGCGGATTGGGGTGGAGGGTGCCGGCGGCCGGTGTTCTTGCGCGTGCGGGCGCATGCAGCGCGGGGAGGCTTCTGTACGGGAGGAGCAGGGGAGCGGGGCCTAAAGTTGCGGCAGAGTGTTGACGAGGGTGATGCGCACACGAGCAAGGCGGCGGGGTGAGGGAATAGGTGGAGAGGACGGCAGCGGTGTCGGGGGAGGAGGGACAGAGGGGAATGGGTCGGTGGGTTGAAGACGGAGACGTCATCGCGACGTCAACCAGGCGGAGGGGGTCGTGGGCTGCTGCTGTTGGGCCGTGGGGCTGACGAGGAAAAGAGAAGGGGGAGGTGGGCTGCGTGAGGAAGAAAAGGTGGAGGGGGTGGATTAGACTTTGATAGGTTGGATGGTGGGTTGCCGGCCCACTGGAGTTTGAAATGGTTTTCCAATTGTTTAGGCATGAGTTTGAATTCAAATTTGAATAGACCAAAGGGTGTAGAGATTCTAGAAAATCCTTAGGAAAAGTTAGAAAAGAAATTTGGGGTGAGAGAAGATGTTAGCCACTCAAAATGCATATGAGGCCTAGGGTTTAATTTGAAATGCATCTGAAAATAAACAAAAATGCTGGGGCTTTTATATGAGTTTGCTATATGTTTTTAGAAAAATTTTTAAGGGTTGTTTTTAAAGGTTTTGAAAAATCAGGATGTGACAGATCAACCCCACTTAAAATCAATCTCGTCCTCGAGATTCGTAGGGGATCCGTAGGGTTAAGGGTTTCCTAGGGTTTCTGCTTCTTGCCGTTGTGTCTTTGACTGCTTCATCTGACACTTTTGTTCCTGCTTCTGGTGACTTTGTTCTGTCTTGTCCCCACTTCCATATGACCTTTCCAGTACTATACCAGATATCCACGGTCTCTGACTTGTCCACTGCCATTGTCCGTTTTCCTGACGAGTTGTGTTGACCTTGATACCAATTGTCGTTGTATGTTGACTCCTGGGATGACTCTTGCGGTGGAAGGAACCTTGGCAAAACAATTGCCTCTTGAATATTTTGAGGGAATGTTCCTGGGTGTCGGTTGACTTTTCTGAATTTCTGGGGCGGGCGGTGATTGCTGGTAACTTTTCTTTTACCGCGGTATCTTCGAGTAACTTTCCTCTCAACTTTCCAGAGTGTATAGTTGAATTGGTATCACCCTATAACTTTTAGTCCAAGTTGACTTTTGACTTTTCTCAAGTGTCACTAATCCGCTTCCGTTACACTTTCCGAGTACTGTATGCTGAGTTTCTTCCTCTGTGATGAGGGAAATTTCCTTAAAGGTCCTTCGGAATTTTATATTTCCGAAAGATCTTTATTTGTAATTCCCAATATACTGAGTTTTTGAATTAAAACTGAGGGTGACTTTCTAGCTTCCCGTTCATTGCTGGTATTGGTCAACTGATCATATTGGTGATTCTGATGGGTTTCTCGGTATAGAGGGTAATAATATCTGACATTCTTTGGGGCTAAGGACTTTTCCGAGGGTAACTGAGTTTCCTTCGAGTTTAGTGACTATTATTTGACCCTGGGGTTTCCCACTGATGCAATGATTATACCCGTGTTCATTCACTTGATATGGGTTTTGTTGGTGTGGATACAAAGTCATGCAACATTCGCTCATGCGGTTATGTACGTTAGCATGTTCATACGAGATGGTCCCATGTCATTCCTGCCTTTACTCGGGAAATTGGTCATACACATTTTTTTTTTGCACACGTTCTTCATTATCATATATCAGCCATTCAATCCTTGAAATGATTAGAATGAACAATTTATGTATGTTTTCCCGTGACCACATTCCTGTTAATTCATTCTAGCAATTAAGACAATTCTTCTTTTCCTTTGATTCCAGGGTCATTGTTAACTTTAAAATGTACTCCGAATATAATCTACTGTCGCTGTAGCCTGGATTGTATTTATCCTGCCTTCAGTTTTTGTTGTCTTTTCTTGACTTATAGCTTCTACCCACTTAAAATAAGATTTTAAGTGTTGGGCTTTCAATTCTGACATCGTTGCTTTCCTCGTGGTGACTTGGAGACTAACGTGCTTGTATATCGAAAGTGTCTTTTCCCAAAGTGTCTTCATGAAAGTGCTTGTATACTGAAGGTGTTCTTCTTGACAATTCGATGTTGTGCCTGCTGATCCTTAAGCTTCTGGTGACAAGTGTATTCTGGTTCTAGTCAACTTCTTCGGACAATTTGACATTGTTCCGCTTGATGTTTAGTCTCGGGTGACGAATATGCTCAAATTTCTGTTGGTTGGGCTGGCATTCTTCCTTGAAGCTTCTTCTGGTCTTGAACTGCTGGTTGACCAAGGCAATTCTGGCTTGCGTTACTATCTTATTGTCCTGATTATCTTCCACTGACTTCTCTTTGCCGGGTAACTGGTGAGTACTAAAGGGCGTTATGGTGCCGTTATGGGGTTGCTCTTCATCAACCTGACTAAATTTCTAATAGGTAATTGTTGATGTGAAAAACGGAATCAAGTTCTTCAACAACAACACGTAACGGATCCCCAGGATGTAACAAGGCGTGCCAGCCTACCTGACCTGTTGATCGGCACGGAAAGATGGGAAATGCTAGATGCGGGTTAGATCGGCTAGAGAACCGATGTGGTCTTCATCAAGTAACAGCCCGATCGGCCGATACAACTGTAGAGCGAATCGGCTAGCTGGAGTAGCCGAAGTGCAAGTATAACCAAAACGGCTAGATCAGCCGTTTTGATGACGTAGGCAAAGCGCAGGCAAAGGCAGAGCAAACTAAGCACTACGAGACAACACTCGAAACCAATCTGAATCGGCTGTATCGTAGTGAAACAACACAGGAGCGAGATTAGCCGATACGATCACGAGCTGGATAAATTGGTGATAAAAGCTAAACAAACAAGAAAAGACTTGCAAACCTAGCTGATATCGATAAATTGTGAATAAAACTTAGATGAAACCACAGCGATGCCCACGGAGGTTAAAGCTAAGTTGTTATTTGATAAAATGGTACTTACAAGCTTGCTGGAGGTCGATCGATGCAGCCCGACGAGCTAGAAGAACGGCGTTCGAAGAAACAAGAAAATAAGAAGAAGTAAAAAGGGGTGGCGAAGTCGCCGACTTGAATAAGTAAAGGTTTTGTTGATATTAGTGTGTACAAACTTTCTTCGACCACGTAGGGTCACTATTTATGTCCTGAGGACAACTTGACTCCTAGTCGATGACGACAATGTTTACTTGAATCTGAATAAATAAAACTATCAAAAACTTAATGATTCTCAAAGGAATCGGACTCTCTAAATTGACTTTGACCCAATGTCAACTTGACTGTTGACCCGCCTCCGTCTTCCTTCCTTTGGAGTGTTCCTCCTTCGCCACGTTTCTCTTTCATCAATCGGCTGATTCCTAGATCAACTGGTCGTCTCTCTCCTTTTCTTCATCGGCTTTGAAGTCTTTATGATGTCTCTTCGTCTTTCATCTGACATGTGTCAAAAAAACGGTGTCAACATATGCCCCTAGTTTTAGTGTAAGATATTGCTCCGAAATTCTCTCGACTTCAGCTTCCTTTTCCGAACCGAATCGTAACCAATAGATAGATTTCCAAACAAAATCGAGAACCCAAGGGTATAAATACAACCCTATCGGCCAACTCCCGGCTTCCACAGCCTTTTGCTACAGTTCTGCTGCAACCCTAACTCAAAGCGCAGATCTGAATCGATCTACAGCTTTGAACCAATGGCGTCCTCTTCGAATCCGACCAGCGGTGATCCTCAAGAAACTTCCGCGATCATCCCTGAGGTGGCCATGGATTCAATTCTTGAGGTATTTTTTCCTGAGCATCCCTGAGGTGGCCATGGAACCAATGGCCGATTTTCTCCCTCTACTCTTCCGTCGATTCCCCTTTTTTCTTAGACCAGGAATATTTTGCAGGAACATAGAAATCACATCTATTCCTTTGAGTGACAAACCTGGAGCAATCTTTCTAGGTCCCATGGGCAATCCAGATCCGACTAAATTGATAAATTTTGAGAATGGTAGAATCCCTTTTAAGCACGCCTCTCTGAATCTTGAGAATTGTAAAGGCGCTTTCAGAGCTTGGACTGGCTATAGTCCTGGCTGGAGGGGATTGTATCATAGGATGGCAGAGAAAATGGGAGGACATTGGGAAACTTATAACATCAGTCAATGCCTTATTCTTTCTTTGTCAAATATGCAACGCCATGAACCCATGCTTGCGGCTGCTTCATATTTCTGGTCTGATGCTCTGAATGCTTTACTCTTTGGTCATGGGCCGATGTCGCCTAATCTGGCCAATGTAGTTTTGTTGACAGGGCTAGACATTACTTCTGATGATCAGCTTTTCCCTTGCTCCAAACCAACTTATCGATTTGAGACCAAAGGGTATAATTGGAAAACTTATATCAGCGAATATGCCAAGACGGGTACTATTACTGCGAGGGAGCATGTTATCTTTCTTAACATGTGGCTTGACAAATTCCTCTTCTGTGGTAGAACCATCGGCTCATCCTGCACCTATCAGCCGATTGCTGAACTTTTAGCAGCTGGTAATCATGTCCCTTTAGGAAAACATCTCCTAGGTGTAGTATACAACCTCCTCCACCAAGCCGTAGTAAATTTATCTACTGGTCAACCTGTAGGTAGTATTGCAGGCCCTTGATGGTTCATCAACATGTGGTTGAACCTTTATTTTCATAATCACCTGACAGTGGATATTTTTTCCATGTCTTTCCCGGTATCTTCACCGGGGGATGCCATCCCTGACACTCGTTGATGCCGTAACTTGGGAGAAGCCGTGACTGTCTTCCCTGGCAAGAAATTAGATGGCCCTGAAGTATCTGATTTCTTCAGACTCTTCTATATTGGTCCTTCCAAGGAGACCACTATGTTGTATGCTTATCTAGATCCGGAGGATTCCTTTGAACATGTCTACGATCTTAGTGATCTTTCTGATGACAAAATCAAGTCCATGCTTGAGGTAATCTAAAGCCTGGTATTCTTCCTGCTAATTTCTTTGGAAAATCCGTCCCTTCCTCCTATGAGTTTTACAATCCTTGCACATCTGCTTGTCAGTTGGGTTTTGGCCAGTTACCAATTGGCCTCTATTTTGCTCCCCTTGTTAAACCAAGAGAAACACTCATAAGTGCTCTTCAATATCATTATCTGAGAGACCTGTCTCCAGATTCTTCGACTATAAGTTTGGATTCCTGGGTCCCTCTCCCCTTGATATCACCTCTCTTCAAAGCTTGGTGGAAGGAATGGCATGCTCATCTGTTCTGTGTTGCCCCAAAAGTATACTGCCTTCAATTCAATCCTGCTTACGAAAGTCACCCTGATGAGGTAATTCTTGAACCTGATATGTATCTTCTCTTTTCTGTTTCTGATGAATTACTCATATTTTTTATTCCTGCTTTCAGGGTGATCCAACACATGTCTTTTCTGCGCACTTTGTCCTCACTCATGCGCACCCGGGAAGGACTTCCCGGTCAGTCACCCATAGCTCCAAGCCAAGCACGCTTAACTTCGGAGTTCTTTCAAGATGGGCTTCGGGAAAAGAAGGTACAACTTATTGATATGAGTATCCTTATCAATCCTATTAAGCCTTGGGCCGAGATATCACATACACCCCCCTTAGAAGATCGACGTCCTCGTCGATCAACCCCAAGCTAGGAACGTTCTCTCTTGGGCACGTCTGTGGGCCCAGTGCTTGTGCATGTGCCATGCTGTGTGACCACTCAGGGCTCACACCAGCCATGCACACCATGCCTGCGCAACTGCGACCGCACGCATTTGTGAAACCACAAGAGTCAGCTCTGATACCAATTGTAATGACCTGCCTATCCGAGGCCGGGCCTGCTTACGCTTGGCAGCTCTCTAGGACCCCAAGAATCTCCTCACATACCAACACATGTCTTTTCTACGCACTTTGTCCTCACTCATGCGCACCCGGGAAGGACTTCCCAGTCGGTCACCCATCACTCGAAGCCAAGCACGCTTAACTTTGGAGTTCTTTCAAGATGGGCTTCCGGAAAAGAAGTTGCAACTTGTTGATATGAGTATCCTTATCAATCATATTAAGCCTTGGGTCGGGATGTCACACAATGCCTGTTGATCCAAGTCATGCAGTCGGACTTCTTGCAAGTGCAGTGGAGGTAGAACTCTGTCCTTCTATGTTTTGTTATTTGTAAATATGATTCCTTCATGCCTGATGATCTTGCAGTTTGGTGGCTTGATGGGCCGTCATGCCCAAGAAAAAGCAACAGTATTATCATCATCAGATCAAATGTCGGGACCAAACGTCATGGTGAATCCATCCGTCCAAACTTGTGTAGATGAAGACCAACCTTCATCAGCTGGCCAAACTGAAGAAAGTTTGCCGAACACAGAGCCGATAGATCAAAATGTATCGGCTACACCAGAAGTCGTGAGAATTCTTAAATCTTTTCAACTAAAATTGATCTCTATATTTTAACTGTTATTAACTCTCCTTTTTCCTGGTAGGCTGACGAAAATCTGATCATTGGCACTACCTCTCATGAGGTATCCTTGGGCCCTCTTCCCAATGATGTTCAAGCTTAGCGTCAGCACTTGCTACCACTTCTTGATCAAGAAATCGGCCAACTAGTTCAAGATGCTGAGCCGATCAGGAATATCTATAAGAAGATTACAGGGCACTTGCCTGCTGAAGTTAAGAAAAAGCTTCATGCAGTGGCTTTCATAGAGATCCATGAACCGGAAGTGGAGGAGGCACATATCAGCTGGAAGAAAGAAATCGTCAGGCTAGGCTGATTCAGAGTCGGGAGAATTTGGATTCTCAGGCAGCTGATTTGGATAGGCGAATCCAGACTTTATGCAGTTCTCGTTCTGTCATTGTCTCCAACATCGATTGGATGAAAAGAAGATGTGCTGAACTTCTTGCAGAACTAAGGCAGCTCGAGGAAGATCTGCCGATTGAAGAGAAGAACTGGCCGATCTTCCTCAAACCATCAGCAAAATGGAGCGCATCAAACAGAATCTTGCTAAGAGAGCCCAAGCTATTCGTCAAGCGGAGCGGCCGATGCCGGGTTCAGCCAATGCCGATCACAAGATGATAAATGAAGTTGATCAGCTCTGCGTAGATGCTATAAATGCTATTCACTCCTTGGGCATAATTTAAACATTTCTCTATGTAATTCTGAAACTTGGTCCTGTATGCCTGGCCTCTTGAATGTTTTGGCCAACTTCCAACGCCTTCTTTATTGCCTTTGACTCTTCTTTTGACTGACTATTTTGACCGACCTATAAAAGTAGATGCACTCCTCCTTGATTGCATACCACAATGTCTTCTTCTTTTTCTTCAGTAAATCAGGTTTGTTCTAGCTTGTATCCTTCTTATTTGCGAACTTTGTGATGACACTCCCCTTTCTCAGTCCCCTCACCGTGAAGACATGGATAGAATTCTGGCTGCCATCAACGCTCATGGTGCGGATCAACAGGCTCTATCTTCAAGACAGAAGCGAGGACTGCATCTCGTGATCTCTACTGATGAAAATAAGATAGAGTCTCTAGAAGCGAGGAGAACGCAGCTTCTTGCTGAATTGAACCAAGTCGATGAAGAAATAATCATCACTCGAGCTGAATTAGATAGGGCCAAGGATTTAGTAAGGCCATAATGTATTTTATTTTCTTAGCCGATGCATTCGGCCTTGTATCAAATCCTCTTGTGGTGGCCTTTCGATTCTCTTTCCCTGAATCACTAACCTCAATGTTGGTTTTCTAGAAGTTGATCCATTCATGGGAAAAACTGTTCTTATTCTGACTATATTTGTCATCTCTTGAGATTCCTTCCTATCCTTTTGCTTTCATGCCCCCCTGTGTTTTGTTATAGATAGTATCCAAAGGCTATCAGCTTCTTCACAAACTTCAGCCATAGTATAATAGGTAGATCTGATAGGATGTAGGATCCTTCTGTTCGTCATATTTTCTTCTCCTTCCCTTCTCAACCATAGCTAGAAGAATTCTTGTGAAGTAGCGTAATGGTGTGCTTCTTCTTTCCTCTTCTCTTAAGAAGTCAGGAGGTATAACAACTAGAAAAACCCTTGTGAAATCTTGGGCTCAATAGCTGTTGGGCGGGAACAAAGTGGAGCACCTATTGCATATTACCGGCAGAAGAGCATTTCGAAAAGGAGGTGATCCACCTTGGTCACCATCTCGTCAAAATCATGAGGAAGGGTCACAGAGTCCTGTGAAGAACTGGGCTCTCTCTTCCGTTTCTTCTTCGCCATTTCTTTCTCTCTGATACTCATCGATTTAATATCCTCATCATACTGGAGATGAGAATCCAAATAGTGTCTTCAAGAAGATGTAATTGCCATGTACTAAAATATGAGGGAAAGAAATATATATGTATATATATTTATACTTTTCATAGGGTGATTATTACATCGGCCATGATCCGAATCACTTATCGGCTACGAAATTTCTCTTACTTTTCCTAGAGGCAATAACTGAGAATTGGCTATCTATTTTTGAAGATGATTGCTAAGAATCGGCTTATCAATCCGATATTGCAATCAGTTATGATTCTGAAAGAGTAACTGACAATACTTAAGACTAAAATTGACCGAAAGCCAGAAGTAGTCATCAGTCAAGAATAATCCTACCGATTGATTGCAAATTTATTTGACTCGTCACTCCTCTGAACCCGTTACTTGAATCAGTTTATCTTGAAATCGGACATCTTGAGGAAGCCAGTCTTCCTTGCCATTGGCCTTTTGGCTTGAGACGCCATACTTGGGATCGAATCTTCTTTTTATCAAGTGTTTGCTCCTCGATCTCCTTTAATTAACTTGGCACCAAATTTGTCTGAACAATGTCGATTTTCAGCAATAATCTAATATCCCGAGAAAGTAACTGAAAGGAACATACTGCTTTTGTTTGTCTTCATATTTGGATATTGTGTCATACTACCATCATCAGTTTCAAATATTATTATGCATGGATATCTGTCCACCAGGATCCCATACAAAATAATTTTCAAGTGGTTGATGCTTCAGAATAGTAATTCCATTCTCTTGATCACCTGGCTCCCATAAAAAATGAACTCTAGATAGTCGATTTTCTGAAGAACTATCTTTCAGCAACGAGCAGTAAATACTCTGAGAAACAATATGCTATTCTACTTTCACGATCTCGTAATCGACGGCTTTTGATTCCTCAATTTCCTTAGAATCTATCATGGTAGCTTTGGTTGTTTCCTTCTGGCCGTTGACTTTCACCACATCTTCTAAACAAGGATTCTTGCCGGCTGTAGCTTTCCAAATAGGATTCCTGGAATCAAAATCCCTATCAGCTCGCTTTTCTTTACCCTTGTAGTTAGCTGAGAACTCCTCCATGTGAACCTTTTCAGAGCTATGTTCCTCTTCATGCTGGTATTTATTCTTGAACTTATCAACCAAGACTTGTGCTTCATGAGTTTCTGTTTCCTGCACACACTCATCAAATACAACCTTCTATTGTTCAGAGGCCAATTGAGCTGACAGCTCTATTACCAGTTGTGATGGTACTTTTATATCTTGATAAGCCGACAACGGCGATTCTTTAGGAGTATATAGTGATTTAATATTCTCATCTTTCTGATAGATTCTTTGTGTGCTCACTTTGTTTGTATCAATCGGACACAAATCTCTGCCAATCTTCATCGGATGAGCAAGCTCTGTTGATTTTTCTATCATAGACTGACTGGCCATTGATTGAGAAATTATTGGTCGATGTAATTGGTGAGCAATCGACTGTAGAATAGTAACTCTCGACGGACATGCTTCCTGTTGTGAAGCCAATTCTTGTGACCAATAATTTTGTGGTTGTTGTTGTTGAACTGATAGTTGGGCAAATTGCAGCCCCCCAAGCCAAGATTGTCAAACTGTTGGCGGTTCCAGATGTCGAAAACTTGATTGTGGAACTGATATCCGCAGTTGGTAACCCTTTTGATAATGCGACTAGACATCTGTTGATTGTGGAACCGATGTTTGAACCTAATTGTGACCTGTTTGACCATGAATTCCTGATGAATAACAAATAGGTGAAGTTTTGAATACCACATTAGCTGATGAATCCGATCGTCGATAGTATGGCTCCACGTAGCTTTTTTACTGAACTAGGTCGTAAGAAAATGTAGCATTAGCCGATGTAATCGGCTGCTGATGATACGATCCCAGATAACTTTGCTGTTGAGATGGTCTGTGAGAGAACGTATCTCCATGGCGTACAAAATTCGCCAATGCTTGCCTGTATGTGATGGACATCGTTAGGCTGTTTATGGTAGAATATTATCTTCGTGTCCCACCGGGTGTGCCAAGATGTGTTGATGTGAAAAACGGAATCAAGTTCTTCAACAGCAACACGTAACAGATCCCCGGGATGTAACAAGGCGTGCCAGCCGACCTGACCTGTTGATCGGCACGGAAAGATAGGAAACGTTAGATGCGGGTTAGATCAGCTAGAGAACCGATGTGGTCTTCAACAAGTAACAGCCTGATCGGCCGATACAACTGTAGAGCGAATCGGTTAGCTGGAGCAGACGAAATGCAAGTATAACCAAAACGGCTAGATCAGCGGATTTGATGACGTAGGCAAAGCGCAAGCAAAGGCAGAGCAAACTAAGCACTACTAGACAACACTCTAAATCGGCTGTATCGTAGTGAAACAACGCAGGAGCGAGATTAGCCGATACGATTTGATCATGAGCTGGATAAATTGGTGATAAAAGCTAAATAAACAAGAAAAGACTTTCAACCCCAGATGATATCGATAAATTGTGAATAAAACTTACACGAAACCATAGCGATGCGCCCGGAGGTTAAATCCCAGTTGTTATTTGATAAAACGGTACTTACAAGCTTGCCGGAGGTCGATCGATGCAGCCCGACGAGCAAGAAGAACAGCGTTTGAAGAAACAAGAAAATAAGAAGAAGTAAAAAAGGGGTGGCGAAGTCGCCGACTTGAATAAGTAAAGGTTTTGTTGATATTAGTGTGTACAAACTTTCTTCGACCACGCAGGGTCGCTATTTATGTCCTGAGGACAACTTGACTCCTAGTCGATGACGACAATGTTTACTTGAATCTAAAGAAATAAAACTACCAAAAACTTAATGATTCTCAAAAGAATCGGACTCTCTAAATTGACTTTGACCCGATGTCAACTTGACTGTTGACCCGCCTCTGTCTTCTTTCCTTTGGAGTGTTCCTCCTTCGCCACGTTTCTCTTTCATCAATCAACCAATTCCTAGATCGGCTGGTCGCCTCTCTCCTTTCTTCATCGGCTTTGAAGTCTTTCTGATGTCTCTTCGTCTTTCCTCTGACACGTGTCAAAAAACGGTGTTAACAGTAATATCCAGCGTGCTTCCTTGTGCAGGGGACGAGCGTATTCTTGAGGAGTGTCATCCTTAAGCTTGCGGGTGACTGTGTTGATTCCGTTCTAAATCCTGTTGTTAACATTTCTTCTATATCTTCTGATGATGACGTTGGTGCTTCTGCTGGTCTAATGAAGCATTGTTTCTGTCTTCCACCATAATCTGATCTTGGGAGGTGCTTGTTGATCACTTTGCTGTAGTGATTTGTGCGAGCTTCTTATGAAGATTGGACTGAGTTTCTTCTCTTTATTTTTTTCTTGAGAGCCATGATTTTGTTGGATGGGTGTCAACTTGGCTTGTCTTTCTTCTTAAGATCTTTAATGATTTTTACATACTCGACCATTATAGGCTTTGTATATAAAAATCCAAGATTCTAATGGTTGAAGCCCGAGGCATGCACGCGGGGTTTGGTGGTTTGCCCACAAAACCATCTGGTGGACGGTTTCTTGGTTTCAGCCGCAAAACCAAGCCCGGAGGCCCGAGGCGACGGAGACGGTGATCCGGGAGCTTCGGGAACCTTCGAGGCGGGGGGCATGTGGCGTGATCGCGGGGCTTGCGTCGAAGCTAAGCAAGGCCGCGGTGGAAGCGTGTCCACTCGATGAAGACTTGATCAAAGTGGCCCTGAGAGGTTGTATCTTCATTTAAGCAGTAGGGGTAGCGTCGTCATTTACCTCCCTCCGATGGACTTCAAATAAATAGCGGAGAGGTGGATGGCACCTCTCTCTCTTGCTTCCTAGGGCTTTCTCCCCCGGTAGATTTTCTCTGAACTACTTCTTTTCCCTCTGGATTCCTTAGGCTAGACTCTTGTACAGAATCTGACCTCTGGTTGTATGGAAGCATTCGACGTCCCGGTGATCTCCTAGTCCCTTGTGATTTTCGTGTCATTTTCGGGTCTATTTTTGGGAGTTTTCGTTCTTCGCTCAATTCATGAGTTTGGAGGCGTTTCTTCACGGATTTCTTTGAGGGGATCATGGGTGGATGCCTTGCGCATGTTTGTGTATGATCTTGACCCCTCAAACGCCATGTAGAGCCTTTGATTCGTGAGTTTTTGGCCGGAGTTTGTGTTCTTGGTGGAGTTCGTGTGATCCGCGATTCCCGGCGATTTAGTGGCTTAGAGGTCGAGATTTTTGGGGTATAGCCTCACCTTGTGTTGCTTATCATCTCCCCCAAATCTTGCCTCAAGAGCTTTTGGCGTTTGGGAGATCCGGTGATGAGTTCTTGGAGTTGACCCCGCGGGTCGGACGTTTTTCTGCTCTGTTCGTGCTTGGCGGACTGTCCGCGGCCTCAGTGTGGACTGTCCGCGAGGTGTCGACAGCGCAGCTGTTCTTCGTGTTCTTCGCGAGGTTCGTTTCGATCCGTTGTGTTTGGGCTTTTGTTTTGCAGGCAGTTCGCGGACCGTCCGCGTGGTCCTGGCGGACTGTCCGCGCGGCCCTGAGGTTTCGTCTGGGGTGGCTCGTCGTTTGTCTGGGTTTCCAGTGACTTTGACGGACCGTCTGCGGTGCACGGTCGGACAGTCCGCGAGGAGAGGTTTTTACCCCGGAGTCTCTGTTAGCTTCTGTGTCAATTTCGGACCGTCCGCGCCTGACCATCGGACCGTCCGCGTCTACCTGGCGGACCGTCCGCAGCAGCCTGGTGGACCTTCCGTCCTGGACGCAGGAACTAGCTCGAGTTGATCGGTTCCTTGATTCTTGCTTTGGTGTTTCCGCTCTTTGCTCCTAGGCTTCTCTAGTGATCTTCTTGGCTTGTGTGTGCCTTGTTTGGAGCTTCCTTTGTGTGCACGGATTCGTGGAGTGGCAATCGGGGTATAGGCCGAGTTCGACCTTAGGGTAGAATTTTTATCGGCTCCCATTCACTCCCCCCCTCTCTGGTCGCCCGTTTCGGTCCTTCAATTGGTATCAGAGCTGGTTACGGATCTTCGTGATTCTAACCATTCTAAGATCCAAAGATGGGCGATTACGACAAGGGGTCAGGTCTTCCGCACTTTGATGGCAAGAATTACCCGATGTGGGAGAGGCTCATGGGCGCGTTTTTGCGAGGGAAGGGAACTCTTATCTGGGAGGTCACTCAGAATCCTCATTATGTCATCCCAGATAGTTTTCTGCTTCTAGGATCGCGGGACATGTTTGAGGCCAACAGCAAGGCCGTTGATTACTTGTTCCGTGCTCTCTGTGCCTCGGGGTTTGATCGAGTGTACGGAGAGGATGTGGCCGCAAAGATTTGGCTCAAGTTGAAGAATGCTCATGTTGGCATTGCCCAAGTGCAAGCCCGGATGTTTACCACTTACCGGAGAGAGTACGAGAACTTCACTCATCTCCCCGGTGAGTCAACCGATGCTATGTTTCAGCGCTTCACTTGCATCGTCAACAACATGAGGACCAATGTGACAGTGCTCCCATACACGGATCATGATCAAGCTATCAAGCTTTTGCATGCCCTGGATAGGTCCGTGTGGGAAGCCAAGATCGAGGCCATTGAGGAGTCGAGCGCGTATGATACGCTTTCGCTTGATGAGCTGTTCTCCAAGCTCAGGTCTTCAGAGGTCGATCGTGGCTTGAGAGCCAAGAGCGAGAGCCCCACTGATCCTCATAGTTTGGCTCTCGTCTCAGGATCGAGGACTAACGCTAACTCAGTTGGCTTTTTTTTATCTTATCTTGTGTCCTTGCCAGATGAGGACTTTGAGGTGCTGAGCGAGGATGATCTCGCCTTGTTGAGCAAGAGGTTTGGGCGGATGTACGAGAACCGCAAGAATGCAAGGCGGAGCTCGGGGATGTGCTATCGGTGCGGGAAGCACGGACACTTCATCGCCGAATGCCCTGAAGCCATGGAGATCAGGAATGACTACAAGGGCAAGCCCAAGCACGACTACAACAAGCACCGCTCTCGGAACGACTACAAGGACAAGCACAAGGACAAGGGCGAGAGAAGGCAAAAGAAGAGTGGCGGCCACAAGAGGAAGACCGCACGAGCGATGGTGGCCGGAGCGAGCGACATCGACTCGACATCAAGTGATGCTTCCTCCGACTCGAGCAGCGAGGAAGAGCAAGAGAGGCGCAAGGACAAGCGGCACACGGGCAAGAACATCACCGGCCTGAGCTTCGTCGCGCAAGGAGGCTTTTGCGGCATGGCGCACTCCAAGAAGGGTGGGAAGCACAGCTCGGATTCGAACTCCGTCTCCGATGAAGAGGTACGACAAGATCCCAACTTCTTGCTAGAGGAGAATGCTAGGCTGAATGAGTTGCTTGACAACCGTGATGATGTGCTTAGAAAGACCAACAAGGAGAAGAGGGAATTTAGGTCTTTGTTGGGTGATGCTAAGGACAAGGTAGCTGAACTTGAATCCTTGCTTGTGGATGCTAGAAATGAGATAGCTGCTTTGAAATCTGCTCCTGTGGTGTTGGATGAAATTGATTGTGGTGATTGCTCAGTTTTTCTTGCTGACTTGACTGTCCTCAAGGAGAAACATGCCTCTGTTCTTGAGGAACTAGATGTGGTTAGGATTGAGTGTGATGAATTGAAGTCTAGGCCAGCTTTGTTAGGAGCTTGTACATCATGTCCTATTTTGCATACTAGGCTAGATGAATCTCACACTAGAATTGTTTCTCTTGAGGCGGCATTGAAAGCTCCTCTTCCTACATCATGTTCAACCTGTGAAATGCATGCTTTGAAGAACATGGAACTTGCAAACTATGTTGATCGTCTGCAGGATGAAAATGATGAATTGAGAAAAATGATGGGGTGGTTGTCTGGGCATGAGCCACAATTGAGTATGATGTTGGCTCAGTTTAAGAGGTTTGATGGTCAGGCGTTGGGGGCTGACAAGTGTGGTGAGAAGAGTGGTGAGGGAGAAGAGAAAGCCGGAGAGATCCCCATTCCACCACATACCACACCAATGAACAAATTTGCACCCAAGCCAAACCATCTCAGAAACAAGCTAGACACAACCCCAGATCCTCCAGTGTTCCCCCACAAAGCTTAAAACTACCAAAAACCCATCAAGTTTGTGAGCACCCAGGGGAGTGTCTTTGATGGTAAGATAGGAGAGAAAGCTAGAGAGAAGCTTGTAGAGAAGCCACAGCCAAAGCCAGTGCCGATCCGCTTCCATTGTGAGTATTGTGGGAGGGATGGGCATAAGGATGAGTTCTGTTTCCGGAGGAAGAAGGATGAGAGGTTTGCTAGGGAGATGGCAAACAAGGACAGGTACCACCTTGCTCGTGGTGTGCCTGAGCCTCGTAGAGGTCCTCTACCTAGGGGTGATGTGTTTGTGAGGATAGTTCCCACTCGTGGAGGTGGAGGTGGAGGTGTGTTCCCTCAGAGAGACAGGTGTGTTGGGTTTGGGCGTGGTGAGTTGGCTCGACGTGCTCCTTCTCGTGACCGTTACGAGTTTGGGAGGCACGATCGGAGCTTTGGGTCTCAGATGGACTATGGGCCACGTTTTCCCCCTCGTGGTGCGCGTACTCCTCCAGTGAGACGTGACAGGTCCTTTGGTGGTAGGCGTGAGAGGGCTCCGCCTAGAGGTTTTGGGACGATGGATTTTGCTAACCCTTCTTTTGAGCAAATGGCTCAGCACTGGTTTGACTCTTTTGGTACTAACCCCAGTGTTGAGTCACTTGCTCATTCTCGTCCTCGTTTTTGATTGCAGGTGGGAGGCTTGGAGAACTTTTGGTTGATCGACTCCGGTTGCTCAAGACACATGACAGGAGATCGTGGGTGGTTCTCCAGCCTCACCCCGGTGAGTATGAGGGAGTACATCACTTTTAGGGACAATGGGAGAGGACGAGTGCTTGCTGAAGGTATGGTGAAGGTGAGTAGCAAGGTGACCTTAAGAAGTGTGGCCCTGGTCAAGTCACTTGGTTTCAACCTGTTGTCAGTATCTCAATTACTTGACGAAGGTTTTGAGGTTCGTTTCAAGTCAGGTGCTTCTCGTGTGCTTGATTCTCGAGGCGATCTTGTCTGTACGATCGTCCCCGAGGGTCAAATCTTTCGTGCCGATTTTTCCCAGTCTGTTGGTCCTCCTCAATGCTTTGTTGCTGGCGTTTCGGCTGAGCTTTGGAAATGGCATAGGAGATTGGGACACTTGAGCTTTGAGTTGCTTTCCCACTTGAGTGGTCTTGATCTTGTCCGAGGATTGCCTAAGTTGAAATTCGAGAAGGATTTGGTTTGTGCTTCTTGTCGGCATGGAAAGATGGTTGCCGCTTCTCACGCCCCTCTAACTTTTGTCATGACCGAGCGACCATGTGAGCTGTTGCACATGGATTTGGTTGGGCCAGCTCGTGTTCGCTCGGCTAGTGGGAAGTGGTATGTTCTTGTGGTTGTTGATGACTTTTCGAGGTACTCATGGGTTTTCTTTTTGAAGGATAAGAGTGAGACATTTGGCTTTGTTCGAGACTTGATCTTGAGGTTGAAAAATGAGAGACATGGTGATGCCATTCGAGCTATACGCAGTGACAATGGCACAGAGTTTAAGAACTCTCATTTTGATACCTTTTGCAGTGATCTTGGTCTTGATCATCAGTACTCTTCTCCATACGTCGCTTGCCAGAGTGGCGTAGTGGAGAGGAAGAACCGGACCCTTTGTGAGATGGCCAGGACGATGCTTGATGAGCATAGGACTCCTAGGCGTTTCTGGGCCGAGGCGGTCAATACCGCTTGCTATGTCTCAAATCACATCTTCCTTCGTGCCTTTAAGAAGAAGACCTCTTATGAGCTAATGCATGGCTGACAACCCAAGGTGAGTCACTTGAGAGCTTTTGGTTGCAAGTGTTTCATTCTGAAGAAGGGCAAGTTGGATAAGGTTGAGTCTCGATGTTCAGATGGGATTTTCCTTGGTTATGCGATTCATTCTAGAGCATATCGTGTGCTCAACCTTGACACTAACCGAATCATAGAGACTTGCGAGGTTACCTTCGACGAGACACAGCCATGTAGCTCTTCTGCTTTTGAGTGTGTAGGTGACGAGGAGATTGGAGCGAGGATCTTTGCGGATGAGAAGGACGGAGATGGAGACGACGACGATGATGGTGGTGATGCTCCAGCGGTTGATCATGTCCGTGCTACTTCCACGACTACGACGACGATCGAGGACGGACCATCCCCTACACCCACTACGACTGAGGCTGTTCAAGTGGAGGCTACTGCTGAGGGGGAGGTTGTGTCAAGGCGAGAGGCTCCCCGACGAGTACAAGTTGACCACCCACCGACGGCCATCATTGGTGACCTCCATGAACGTACTACACGGTTGAGGTCAAGGAATACTTCTCATTTCGCTCATTCTGCATTTGTTGCTTCTTTCGAGCCCAAAGATATTCGACACGCTTTGTCTGATGAGAACTGGGTGAATTCCATGCATGAGGAGTTGGAAAACTTTGAGAGAAACCAAGTCTGGGTGTTAGTCGACCCACCGCCAAATTGTCGTCCCATAGGCACCAAGTGGGTGTGGAAGAATAAAGAGGGTGAGAATGGGATGGTTGTGAGAAACAAGTCGAGGTTGGTGGCGCAGGGTTTCAACCAGAAGGAGGGGATAGACTACGAGGAGACATTTGCTCCTATGGCCCGTTTGGAGGCAATTAGGATCCTTCTAGCCTTTGCCGTGGCTAAAGGATTCAAGTTGTACCAAATGGATGTCAAGAGTGCTTTCTTGAATGGGGTGATAGAGGAAGAAGTGTATGTGAGGCAACCCCCGAGGTTTGAGAGTGAAAAATACCCACACTGTGTATACAAACTCCAGAGAGTGCTCTATGGGTTGAAACAGGCACCTAGAGCTTGGTATGGCAGGTTGAGAGGCTTTTTGCTAAGTAAGGGGTTTGTGATGGGCACAGTTGATAAGACTCTTTTCCTCCTTAAGCATGGGAATGACCTTTTGATTGTTCAGATATACGCGGATGACATAATCTTTGGTGGCTCTTCTCATGATCTTGTTGCCAGATTTGCAGATGACATGAGCAGGGAATTTGAGATGTCCATGATGGGTGAGCTGCAATTTTTCTTGGGTCTCCAGATTAAGCAGTGCAAGGACGTGACCTTCGTACATCAGGCGAAGTACACCAGGGACATGGTGAAGAAGTTTGGCATGAACGACTCAAAGTCGCTGACTACACCAATGAGTACGACTACGGCTTTGGATGCGGACGAGGACGGCGAACCAGTGGACCAGAAGGAGTACCGGAGCATGATCGGCTCCCTCCTCTACTTGACGGCGACGAGGCCAGACATATAGTTCAGCGTGTGTCTGTGCGCTCGTTTTCAGGCTTCACCGAGGACTTCACATCGGCAGGCCGTCAAGCGGATTTTCAGGTACTTGAACTACACTCCTGAGTTTGGTCTTTGGTACTCTGCCTCCTCGACACTCAGGCTTCATGGTTTTTCTGATGCGGATTTCGTTGGGTGTTGATTGGATCGCAAGTCCACTTCTGGGTGTTGTCAGTTCCTTGGTTCTTCTTTGGTCTCTTGGTCATCTCGCAAGCAATCGAGTGTAGCCCAGTCCACCACCGAGGCTGAGTATGTAGCTGCTGCTAGTTGTTGTTCTCAGCTGCTTTAGATGACCTATACCATGAGTGACTTTGGTGAGGAGTGCTCCCAGGTTCCACTTTTCTGTGACAGCACCAGTGCCATAAGCGTAGCCAAAAATCCTGTCCTCCACTCCAAGACGAAACACATAAAAGTGAGGTACCACTTCCTGAGGGACAATGTGGAAAAGGGAAACATATCTTTGTCCTATGTTCCTACCCAAGACCAGCTAGCTGACATTTTCACCAAACCGCTTGACCAAGCCACTTTCACTCGCTTGCGAGGTGAGCTTGGGGTGTGCTTTCCTTTCTAGCTTGGGTCTTGGAGCTTCTCAAGTATATATGTGTCATATGTTCATTTTGTTGCATTTCCTTCATGCATTTTAATTTCTGTACAAAACCTGGTAGGATAGCCATCTTTGGATCACTTGAGCTAGGAATGAGCTTCTCTTATATACATTGGTCACTGATGTGCTATGGATGAGATATGTGCATGATTGGTAGCTTGTGGATGTAAATGCTATGCTCTTGTTGGTTTTGCCATATATGTATGATGAGATAGCATTTTGGTTGTGAAAATGATAAAACTGCCTCTCTCATGAGTAGATGCTTGTCTATGCTCAATTTGTGCTTAAATGCTTATATCATGCTCAGTTTGTGCTTGAGGATCATATTCTCTTTGCTTGGGGTCAAAGACCCTTTGTCATTGTAAATGTTTAGCCCTTTTGCTTGCTTGGGGAGGAGCATAAGCTTCTTTTTGCCGCAAAGGCACTTCATGTACCATGATTAATCTTGAAAATGAATTTGGTGTATGAATGGCCTTATGCTTGAAAAATGAGCTCCTAATCATGTTTTTATGGTTTGATATTTATATCTTGGGTGCTAAACCGTAGCATGCTTGTCTACCATGAGAAGTCTCATTTTAAGAAGTAGACACATGGCTCTGTGGCTTTAACATGACTTGAGTAGCTTATGGGTGTTTATAATGATCTTGTGATGAGAATTTGTGATCTTGTATAAACTTTGAATGATCTAGTGCCTTTGTGTTCAAATTGGCATAGATGAGGTCTTGCTCATGAGATGAATGTTTATTTGCGAAAATTGCTTAAAATTGCTTTTGGCCATGTCACATGCTTATATGTCTCTACCTTCTTGATGGCAATGTGCTAGATACACCATGACTACTTTGCTTGCTCTATGTCTTATTTGTAGCATTTTGTTGTGCTCTTTGTATATTTGAGAAGCTTAGTAGATTATATATGTGCTTTGACATGCATTTTTCATGAAAACAAGGGGAAGAGTTTCATCTACCTTGATTCATGCATTGTCAACAAGGGGGAGAGTTTTGTATGATAAGGGGAGAATTTGGGAGAATTTTCATGCATTGGGAGTTTTTATGCAAAATTGGTATGCATTTGTGAGATATGGCATGTGAGGAGAAATTTTTGAATAGAAGAGGTTGCATTTGCTCAGGGGGAGTTTGCATATGTGCAGGGGGAGCTCCTTTGTTTTTCCTGAGTTTTATGCTTTGTTTTGTCTCGGCTGTGTCGAGCCATTGCCCTTGTCTTAGGGGGCCGAGACTTGGATTGGCGAGTGATCATGTTTTCGCTTGTTCTTTGGCTTTGGATCACTTGCTTGGAGGTTTGTTGTTTTCTTTTCTTTTTCTCTCTGATGGTTACTATGGGTGTTGTCAATGCACTCATCAAGGGGGAGATTGAGGACCAGGTGTGTCCGAGGACCAGTGGAGGGTCGCTCCTTAGTGATGAGTGATTGACAATGTTGTGTGGACTGATGCTTGGCTAAGTGTGCAGGTACAGGTTGCAGCTTGACTCGTGTCGGTGAAGGTGAAGAACAAGTGCGAAAGGCCTTAGCCGTGGCGGCGTCCGGGTGATGGAGTGGCAAGTAGGCTTGGTTCGATGGACCCGGTGGCCGATGGGGTCAAGTGCGAGCCGTACGGTGCAAGACTGGCAGATTGAAGTCGTGAACATGGGCCGGTGCAAGGTAGCGGTTGAGGCCCGAGGCTTGCACGCGGGGTTTGGTGGTTTGCCCACAAAACCATCTGGTGGACGGTTTCTTAGTTTGGGCCGCAAAACCAAGCCCGGAGGCCCGAGGCGACGGAGACGATGATCCGGGAGCTTCGGGAAGCTTCAAGGCGGGGGGCACGTGGCGTGATTGCGGGGCTTGCGTCGAAGCTAAGCAAGGCCGTGGTGGAAGCGTGTCCGCTCGATGAAGACTTGACCAAAGTGCCCATGAGGGGTTGTATCTTCATTTAAGCGGTAGGGGTAGCGTGGTCATTTATCTCTCTCCGATAGACTTCATATAAATAGCGGAGAGGTGGATGGCATCTCTCTCTCTTGCTTCCTAGGGCTTTCTCCCCCGGTAGATTTTCTCTGAACTGCTTCTTTTCCGTCTGGATTCCTTAGGCTAGACTCTTGTACAGAATCTGACCTCTGGTTGTATGGAAGCATTCGGCGTCCCGGTGATCTCCTAGTCCCTTGTGATTTTCGTGTCATTTTCGGGTCTATTTTTGGGAGTTTTTGTTCTTCGCTCGATTCATGAGTTTGGATGCGTTTCTTCACGGATTTCTTTGAGGGGATCATGGGTGGATGCCTTGCGCATGTTTGTGTATGATCTTGACCCCTCAAACGCCGTGTAGAGCCATCGATTCGTGAGTTTTTGGTCGGAGTTCGTGTTCTTGGTGGAGTTCGTGTGATCCGCGATTCCCGGCGATTTAGTGGCTTAGAGGTCGAGATTTTTGGGGTATAGCCTCACCTTGTGTTGCTTATCTTCTCCCCCAAATCTTGTCTCAAGAGCTTTTGGCGTTTGAGAGATCCGGTGATGAGTTCTTGGAGTTGACCCCGCGGGTCGGACGTTTTTCTGCTCTGTTCGTGCTTGGCGGACTGTCCGCGGCCTCAGTGTGGACTGTCCGCGAGGTGTCGACAGCGTAGCTGTTCTTCGTGTTCTTTGTTTGTTCTTCGTGAGGTTCGTTTCGATCCGTTGTGTTTGGGCTTTTGTTTTGCAGGCAGTTCGCGGACCGTCCGCGTGGTCCTGGCGAACTGTCCGCGCGGCCCTGAGGTTTCGTCTGGGGTGGCTCGTCGTTTGTCTGGGGTTTCCAGTGACTTTGGCGGACCGTCCGCGGTGCACGGTCGGACAGTCCGCGAGGAGAGGTTTTTCCCCCGGAGTCTCTGTTAGCTTCTGTGTCAATTTCGGACCGTCCGCGCCTGACCGTCCGACCGTCCGCGCCTGACCATCCGACCGTCCGCGACTACCTGGCGGACCGTCCGCGGCAGCCTGGCGGACCGTCCGTCCTGGACGCAGGAACTAGCTCGAGTTGATCGGTTCCTTGATTCTTGCTTTGGTGTTTCCGCTCTTTGCTCCTATGCTTCTCTAGTGATCTTCTTGGCTTGTGTGTGCCTTGTTTGGAGCTTCCTTTGTGTGCACGGATTCGTGGAGTGGCAATCGGGGTATAGGCCAAGTTCGACCTTATGGAAGAATTTTTATCGGCTCCCATTCACTCCCCCCTCTCTGGTCGCCCGTTTCAGTCCTTCACTCACTGTCCCTCATAGCCACACACAAGCAAGATACGTAGATACGTTACTATATTCGGCCTATACTTTATGCTAAGCTGAGCCTTATATGAATCTTTATCCTTAATTCTGCTTACCTGCTTCATGGCCTTCAGAAGGGGGTAAGAATATGGATCTAATTTAGTAGTTTTTAGGACTTACGAGCTATCTAAGTGTGTTTCGGTATATATATAGCGCTGAAACCAACCTGTGGGGACCACCCTTTTATATAGTTTAAAATATATATATATATATATATATATATATATATATATATATATATATATATATATATATATATATATATATATATATGAGCACCCGGTTGCCAATAGTACCATTCCCTGGATCGGCTGATGGTATCGGCACTTCACAAGAAGTATGAGATCCATATATCGTAAGGCAAACAAAACATTAATTAAAGAAGTTTGAGGGTAAGAGAAGAATGCTACCATAGGTGGAACCTCAAACCTAACTTGCAGCGGAGTCCTACGTAGCAGACCCATTACCTCAGGCAGCTTGTCCGAAAACGGGTCGGGCAGACCGTCCCCTACGACGAAGCTCGTCCTCCCTTTCTTCTGAATAAAAGGGATAGGGAAGCAAGAGTGAGCACCTAAAATAGGTACTAAGCAAATCCAAGTGTATAGAAAAATTAACCTATGTCTATATGCAAGATTTCCAACACAAAGGAAGTAGGTCTTGATCATTATAAGGAAGTAAACCAATGCAAGTGATATAGATTTCAGAGAAAAGCAATAACTAAAAGCAGGTGTAAATAAGTAGGTTGTTCCTAGAGGGGGAACACGTAGCCTCCCCTACCAGTCCCTAAGTTTTATTAAACTCAGCGACCCTTTAGACAGGGCTGTGCCGTATCACTTTCTAAGGGTCACAGCCCTGTCTCACCCTATCCATTCCCACCCAAAAATGTATGCTAATCAATGGGAGCTTTAACCAAGAGTGCTCTTTACCGAGAGCCTCGGCTATTCGAATAGGTTTTACTCTGCACAGAGGCGTACACTGTACCCATACGTCCGTCCAGCCCGTACCTCTGCAGAAGGTAGTACTGGCCGCGAGTACCATACTCACCAGCGTCTACATGTGGACTACATTATCATCCACACCTAGACAACATTCCCTAGCTCCATCCACGTCTACGCTGGGACCTAAGTAGGGGTCACACCACCACCACCCGCCTCACGGATCCAGTTCCCCGGGGAAAGATGCAATTGCATAAGAATGTGGCACACGTACCACTACGTCACCAAGACGCCAAAACATTCTCGGTGACCCGTACCGGCCAGACCTGGGACTATGTGAAGGTCCTGCTCCACCACATCCGTTGCCCACCATGACCCCTTGGGATGGTTTACTAGGTTTAGTAGTGGGGTTTGATTCAAGGCCTCACATGAACAGGCATTCCCGACAGGCTATGCCTTTTTGGCTACCTATGGTCATACTAAGTCACTGGAAAGACTTTCCCGAGAACCGATCCTTATACGGCCGAAGTAAGCATGGACAGGATCCTCCACTGAGGCTGCCCCCATACTCCCATCACTACTAGGAATTGACCCTTAGAGCACCAATTTTTTTTTCAACACCACGTATTTGGTTGTAATATTTGGTTTTATAGCAACCAACGTATTAATGGGTTGCGATATCTGGATGTTATGGCAACCAAAAATGTGGGTTGCGTCTGTTGAAATAGTCGTTGCAACAGGTTGGTGTTAATGCCACGGTGAAAATGGTGGTTGCCTTTATGGGTACCTATTGCCAGAACTAATTGTGCATTGCGATAGTATCGATTTAGTGTTGCGATAGATGTGTGTTTCTTGCCACGAATAATT
Organism: Cenchrus fungigraminus; assembly: GCA_036936925.1. Classification (NCBI taxonomy): domain Eukaryota; kingdom Viridiplantae; phylum Streptophyta; class Magnoliopsida; order Poales; family Poaceae; genus Cenchrus; species Cenchrus fungigraminus. The sequence goes on from CM072779.1 coordinate 109,857,730, forward strand.
ATTTGGTTGCGAATAGGCATGCCTGTGGCCACGATGAAAGAACGTTGTCTACAACATAACCTTTGTTGCAATAGCTCATGTGGCTATTGCATCCAGCAAACAGTTCGTTGCATTTGATGTGTGTTTGTTGCCACGAACATTTAGTTGGTTGCGAATAGGCATGCCTTTGGCCACGATGAAATAATGTTGTTTAAAATTTAACCTTTGTTGCAATAGCTCATGTAGCTATTGCATCCAGCGAACAGTTCGTTGCATTTGATGTGCATTTGTTGCCACGAACATTTAGTTGGTTGCTATTTTGCCTACTTGTGGCCACAATGAAATAACATTGTCTAAAACTTAACCTGTGTTGTGATAGCTCATGTGACTGTTGCATCAAGAAAACAAATTGTTGCATCAATTAGCTTCTATTGCCACCAATGAATTATGTGAATTCTTTTCTTGTATACTTTGGAAACTAAACTATTTTTTCACTATTTTAATTGCTGGTACGACTACACATTAGTAAGTAAATTGTTTCTTTCGTTTTTACCAGTACTAGGATCGTGCCCGTGGCACTAAAAAAATCTGGTTTCCATGACAAAATGATATGATCATGTAAAGTACAGAAACTGTCATAAAAAGTATCTTGTGACGAAAATCCACTGTCATAGGCGTCATCACATATCGACCGTCGCTAAATGTACCTTGTGACAAAAAAATGGTAAACTATTACATAATGTGAGAACTTTTGACGTTACGTTATGATGCCTATAACTGTCACATAATGTTGGTCAAACCATCATATATTAACATTCCTGACCCATTTGTTTTTTTATATTGACATTCCTAGCCTATTTTTTTAGAAGATGCTAACCCATTTGTTTTTTAGAGGATGCTGACCTATTTGTTAATGGGCCAATTTTAAACGTCACTCATTTTCGAACCTACTCTACTGAGCCCATCAAATTTTCAGCAAATAAGCATTTCAAACTCATATAATTTCAACCCATTGAAATAGTGAGCACATTTATCATAACAGCCATTTCATCACAAAAGATATTGTTTGCAGCCCATATATCAGAATTACAACATATTATATACAAAATCTCAGGTTACAATCTTAGCACATAAAAATGGATGGTTACATTCTTGTTCTCATCTCGCATCCAACAATAATCTGCAACCAAAATAAAAATATGAATCAGCACATATAGTACTCTGGCTGCTATGAAATTTTAATTCCATTCAAGTCAATTCCTCAAATTTACCAGCTAGTCAATTCCTCTCCCAGTACATCAGACCTCTACTCCAGTTTTCTACACATGGTTCCAACAATGAATGGTTTCAACAGAATTATTGATTTTTATGTAAAAGAAACATTGATCCAAGTCTACCGCACCTAGTTTGCCAAAGATTAAGCATTAAATTGTTTTTCATCATAGACCATAAATTGTTTTTTATCATAGATACTTGCAGAGTTGCAGGAACATGGAGTTCACACATGCATTCACTACACACAAATCCCTTAAATGTATCACAAAGATATGGCATTCACTATGAGATTATTTCACCATAGATCTCACATAGAGCACATTCACTATACCTGTGCAAGCTGTTGTTACCTTTCTGCCATTCGGCCAAACAGGTTGCTGGTACGGCAGATGAACTCCTTGCTGCTGGAGCTACGACTCAATGGCCGACAAAGTAGCAACTGCATCAGTTGAGTCCATGTAAGCATCTCCGACCTGCAAGGATGCATAGCAAATAAACAATATTGTGATCAGTTAACTATTCTCTACAAGAAGTATCCAGCTGTTACAGACTTACAGTATATTATTAGGCTATCCATTGAGCCACAGGAAGTCCAGACTTGGTATTGTTGAAAAATGCAGTGTATTGCATGATTTTTCTACATATACACATATAGCTGACAAAAACACTCAAAGCCCAAACCTGAAATGCTTTGGCACAATAAATTTCATAAATGTGTGCAGTAACATATTACCTCAAACAATAAATTAAAATGCATTGTTCAGTAAGTAATGGTGTGATATGTTTTTGGCCTAGTGGCCTTTCTGAAGTGCCAAGATTGCTAACATTATCTAAGCTATCCAGATAACAATTCATCAAAGTATCAAACTGAACAAGTCCTAATCGGGGGCAATTTCCATCCCTTTTTGGTTTATGCATGAGACATCGTGAAATAAAGATACCAAAAGGACCACACTCATGAATTACAGGAAAATCACAACATATATATGTATATATGTCACATATGTACTAATGATTAATCAGGCATCTACAACAGTCACTAACAGAACATTAATTCAGGTATTTCTTATAATCAGGCACGTGTTGATGTGAACTCTAAGTGTATTTGTGACGTATTCTCTCTATTATTTTCTTAAAGGAAAACTGCAAGAATGCAAAGCACAACCTATGCACTCAGGGATCGAACACACATCTAAGCAAAAATACATTGCAGCCACAAACCATAACAGATCCGCACAGATATACAAGACAAAGGGGCTGTGAATCAATACCTTCGCACAACAGCTTACTCGTGGTCTCGTGGATGGTAGCGCTACGAGCACCTGAAGCAGATCCCAGTGCGCAGTGGTCGGGGATTCCGATGCTTGGCCTCGGTGGTCGCAGGGCCGGAAGGAAATGCGGCAGCCGTGCCCCCACTGGCCGGCTGATGAGTGCACTCGCTACGCGCCCCCACCGCACGCCCCGTCCAGCCGCCGGAACCCTGGGTGGTGCCGCGCGCTCCTGCCGAACGGATATTTTTGGGAATTTTTGGAAATAAATGAACAATGTATCCACAAGAAAATAAGCCAACTCTCCTAGAGATCTTTGGATATTTTTGGGAATTGAGACCTCATTTGTCCACGGGAAAAAGGAAAAGGATGAAACAAAAACACTCGAGAGCCCAATTAGTTGATTTCACGTGTGTTGCTGATTCGCTGACTTGAATTTTATTTAATTGGGGCCTAACACTAGTGTTCTATTTTGGATAAGAAACTATACAGATGTCAAATACTGAAATAATTGTACCATGGATTGAACTGCTAACCTTGATCTTGGGGGACAGAACCAATCACAGATGCGCAGAAGGGGATCCCGGCGGCAGGAGGGGGATCGATCCGAGGCAGCGACACAGCACGTGGATCCCGGCCGGTGTCGCCGCAGGGGAGTCCGGGCGGCGCAGGTCGTGGGTGCAGGAGTGGGTTCGATTACTCGGCGGCGCAGCACATGGATCCTGGCCGGCGTCGACGCAGAGGAGTCTGGGCGGGCGGCGCAGGACGTGGGGAGTGGGCGCAGTCACGCAACAGATGGGGGAACGATGGGAAAAGATGAAGGGTGGGGTTGATAGGGCGAGATTGCGGGCCGGAAGTGGCGCGGCGCGAAAAATCAGAGGCACGAGATTTTCCCTCCAACATCTGAAAATTTGTAGAAAATTCTAGATCATTATTAAAAAATAATATAGGTTCATATAGCATATAATCTTTTGTTTATAAGAATATACATCAAATATAGTCCCTTCGTCCCAAAATATTTGCATTTTTAGGATTGTCCTTCGTGGTGGGGGTCGGCATCGTGGTGTTGTTCATGCGCTCCGCGTCCGGTGCCGCATATCCGACCCCAGTGGCTGGGGCCTGGCGGCGCGACCCCTGCACACGAGAGTCTGGTGCCCCGCGTGGTGCACCTCTGCATGGTGGGGGCTTGGCTGCGGTCCCAGACGACCCCTGGCGGCGGCTCCTCGTGGTTGGGCTGGGGGGGTGCTAGGTGGCCGGCAGGCCTAGTGACGGCCATCCGTGACGGCTTCCGCTGGCGTGGCGTTTCGCGGGTCCCGCCGCCTCCTCCGTCGTCGGTTGCCATCTACGTCGTGGTCACTCGTTGGTTATCCTCTGCCCCGTCACCGGTTCCGCACCTTTCGGTGCTGGATCCACCTTCTTTACACTACTATCAACATTTTTTGTTCATGTATGAAAAAAAGTTGTTTTTGTATTTTTAAAATAAATAATTATGGGTAACATTATGTTTTAACTGGGTTTCCATATACTCTCTTCGTTCCAAATTATAAGTCGTTTTACTTTTTCGCCCTCCAGTATGACCCCTCATCTTATTCACAAAAATTGTGCAACATGTCAAATTTAAGTCATTTTGAAGAAGTTCTATTATTAAAGCAAGCCACAACAAAAAAAATTGATATTTTGCAAATTTTTTGAATACTAATTATTAGGGATAAGGGCTTGTTTGGTTGCCTCCACTTTGGCAAAAGTGACACAAATGGTGAATAGGTTCAAATTTGGCAAATTGATCTGCCTTGGGCCACATGCATAGAGAGAGGATGGGTGAATAATGGATAGTACACTACAATGTGATGGGTGAATAGTGGAAATTTGGAAGAGTGGGGGGACTAAATAAGACGTAAGTCAAATTTCTATCTCAAATTTATACATGGCTTACATAGTTTCATAAAATGTTAGTTGAACATTGACATTTTTCATACTTAACCATCAAAATTCGATTACGTACGAGTTGATAAAATATCAGATTGTAGAAATTTTGATTGTAGACTAAAAAGAGAAGAACCATGAAATTTTGGTTACACACAATAAAATTTTCAATGTCTAGTAATTAAAAAATGTTCAAATTTCTATCTCAAATTTATACATGTCTTACATAGTTTCATAAAATGTTAGTGGAACATTGACGTTTTTCATACTTAACCATCAAAATTCGATTACTTACGAGTTAATAAAATATCAGTTTGTAGAAATTTTGATTGTAGATTAAAAAGAGAAGAACCAAGAAATTTTGGTTACGCACAATAAATTTTTCAATGACTAGTAATTAAAAAATGTTCAAATTTCTATCTCAAATTTATACATGTCTTACGTAGTTTCATAAAATGTTAGTTGAACATTGACGTTTTTCATACTTAACCATCAAATTTTGATTACATATGAGTTGATAAAATATCAGATTGTAGAAATTTGGATTGTAGATTTAAGAGAGGAACCATGAAATTTTGGTTAGACACAATAAATTTTTCAATGTCTAGTAATTAAAAAATGTTCAAATTTCTATCTCAAATTTATACATGTCTTACATAGTTTCATAAAATGTTAGTGGAACATTGACGTTTTTCATACTTAACCATCAAAATTCGATTACTTACGAGTTAATAAAATATCAGTTTGTAGAAATTTTGATTGTAGATTAAAAAGAGAAGAACCATGAAATTTTGGTTACGCACAATCAATTTTTCAATGACTAGTAATTAAAAAATGTTCAAATTTCTATCTCAAATTTATACATGTCTTACGTAGTTTCATAAAATGTTAGTTGAACATTGACATTTTTCATACTTAACCATCAAATTTTGATTACGTTTGAGTTGATAAAATATCAGATTGTAGAAATTTTGATTGTAGATTTAAGAGAGGAACCATGAAATTTTGGTTAGACACAATAAATTTTTCAATGTCTAGTAATTAAAAAATGTTCAAATTTCTATCTCAAATTTATACATGTCTTACATAGTTTCATAAAATGTTAGTGGAACATTGACGTTTTTCATACTTAACCATCAAAATTCGATTACTTACGAGTTAATAAAATATCAGTTTGTAGAAATTTTGATTGTAGATTAAAAAGAGAAGAACCATGAAATTTTGGTTACGCACAATCAATTTTTCAATGACTAGTAATTAAAAAATGTTCAAATTTCTATCTCAAATTTATACATGTCTTACGTAGTTTCATAAAATGTTAGTTGAACATTGACGTTTTTCATACTTAACCATCAAATTTTGATTACGTATGAGTTGATAAAATATCAGATTGTAGAAATTTTGATTGTAGATTTAAGAGAGGAACCATGAAATTTTGGTTAGACACAATAAATTTTTCAATGACTAGTAATTAAAAAATGTTAAAAAAAGGGTGTAGCCAGCCAGATTGGAACCGGTGACCTCTACACATGCGAATTCTAACAGCCATACCATTGCACTACTCAACATAAGTTCGTGCACCTTGCATTTTTAGTTTTATTTCAACTATTGTTCAGACTAGCTAGCCATTAAAGCCGCAGCAGCCTGATCCTCTTCCTCCAACCGACGCACCCGGCCGCTGCATCACCCTCACCTGCGAAAAGCAAGGCCACCTCCTATGTCTACCATTCCTCACCTGCTCCCTTCTCTTCCTCCATCTCCCGATCTGGCGATGGCACCCGGACGGTGTTGTCCTGGAAGCGCTCTGCGCAAGCCTGTCGCCAACAAGATCGCGATTAGGATCTCCCGACATGCACAATAGCTTGCTAGGCCCCTCCGGTAGAGAAATTCTTAGGCCTGATGCCAGCCAAAATCCTAAGGGGTATTATTAGATCTTGACCCAAAATTAGCCCATCCATTTGTTCCCAAAATAAAAAAGCCCATCCATTGGTCCAGTTTGATATGTGTCCTGGCGTTAATTGTCACAACTAAATTTGTAGCCTAGAGGTCATGTGTTCAACTCTCTTGTGCATCATACTTCTTTTACAATTTAAATCACAACGATTCCCCTATCAACGTATCATTTAAAAAAAAATTAAACAAGCCACAAACATATCATTTCTTGGCCCATCCATGTACTCTGCCGGCCCAAAACGTTTTGACCGTCCATCTATCGGGTCCGACGGCTACTTGCTAGCTGAAACCCTAGGTTTCGCTCTTCTGCGCAGCCGCCTCCCCACTTCCTTCCCCGCCTCCTCCCCCTTCCCCCGTCCATGCCGCCGCCCCCGCGCCTCCGCAGGGTCTCCGTGCCGCCGGCCTTGCGCCTCTACGCCGCCGGCACCATCCCTCCTCTCCCCTCCCCCGTCGACGCCGCTGCCTCCGCGCCTCCACGGGGTCTCCGTGCCGACGGCCACTACCTGCTGGCCGCATCTTGGCCACCACCATGAGCCGCATCTCCCTCCACTACACAGACAAGCTAAGGTACGATTCGAAGATCTCAAGCCTCAACTATTTGATGATTTGTTTTGGGGCTGTTTACTGTCTCCTCCACTACAACCATTCGTGCTGCGGCCGTGGCCAGCACTAGCACGTACAGGTCACCCAGCACCTATTTGTTGTTTTGCCCAAATGAATTTTCAGTTATAGTCTGCTTTCTGTACATGTACCCTATCGCTGTATACTTCCTCCATAATTGGGGCTCAATTATGCCTGATGTTTAATTTTGTGACTTGCAGTGAGTGCACTAATGTAGCACGTGAAGGGAAAATTTCTGCACTAGATTTTATACTATTGCCATTGTCAGGTAAGGTTCCAAAAGATTAATTTATATACTTATTGCCATTGAAGTATCTTAGATCTTGTGATTTGTTTTTACTTGTTGTGGAGATGTCCATATCTATGAGTAGTTCCAACAAATGGTTGTGCTTGAGTAGTTGAGGCATTGAGCCAATTGTTCTAGTATTACTTGGTTGGTGATGGCTATATTATACTTGCTGTTGTGCTCTTTTGAGGCTGAGAACAGGTCCAAGCAGGAATGAGTAGAAGATAGTCGATCATAGGTTTATTGAAGTTAAACATTTAGACATCTCTTCTGTTGTATGTTAGGTGTAATGGTCTGATGCTTAATAATTAAGCAAGTTGTATGATCAAATTAATTTGACTATTTATGAATGATTTCTATCTAATTTAAGCCACTGTTGCATGAAAATAAAGTATCTTGTCAGCCAATGAAATAATGAATAATTATCCTGACGGAATTAGACTTGCAAGGTTCATGTATTTCCCTGTCGGTAAAGAAAAACAATAGGAAAACTGATCTCCAAGCAGATTGCTCATAACAGTTTGACAAGGCTGCTATGTTGATTACTAGGCTGTGCAGCAACGTTCATTGACTTTTGTTAGCGTCTAGTACTTCTCAAGTATTCTGTCGCGTGGCTTGTTTGAGACGCTGAGTGAAGTTTCTATTTGTGAATCATCACCTAATCAGCTAACCAGGATAAACCTCAAATCATGTGCTCACTGCTCAAATCTGCTCGAGTTTATTTTTATTTTTCCTTTGCATGACACCATGCTAATGAATTTTGAAATCATATCCAATGTGCTTGCAATGCAATGCAATGTCTATTGAATCTATTATATCATATCTGCTGGGTCTCCAAATCCTGTTGCTGTTTTAAAATGTCTGTATGATAAGTTGCTTCGAGCTTTGTAGTCACATAGCTTTGCACAAAATTTCTAGTCATCTGAATCTGTCCTGACAAGTTCTTATCTTAGCTGCTCACTAGGAGTTCTTGTGCCAAGTCCTAAAATGCATATTTGTATGTCCCTCTGTAAGCTAATTTACATCATAAATTTTCTTGAAAGAGCAGTAGTATGTAGGATTACATTTCTATCATTAGTATGTGGTTCTTCAGTAATGCTTTTTATATCTTCAATTTATGTTTTTCAGGTCCAACCACCATGGACAAGGCTGTGACTGTGAGCTCTTGTGACAAGGTTGCCCTGCCGATGAGGCCACATGTGAACCAATTGTGCCAGGTAAACAAGTAGTACAACACTTGTCAGCGATGGTGGTTCTGCTCGGCTAATGCAGTTGGTGAATTGTGATTAGTAAGACAGGTCAGCCTCTGCCCTCGAGTGTTGGTTCCATTCCTGTGGAAAATGGTATGTTTGTTCTTGTGGAACATGATACTGAATCTGCCACACATTATCTTCAGACTTTACAATATTTGTATGTGATGATGATGCATTGCCTAGGTTAGTTATTATTGAACTTCTGAATCAAAGCAAACTATACATGTGCTGCCCCCTTCAATCTAGAGATAGGATCAAGTAAAAGGTACCACTAATGGCAATTTTTTACAACCATGACTGAACATGCAATTATCGAGCGTTGAACTGAACCAAGCCAAATTATCCCATATTGCTACATGACCAAGCCACCCTTTCAGTATGCATCATATATAGGCCCAATAGGTATGAGAGCAATTTCACATAACTTGTATTAGAATATGGATTCATATTTGCTCATGTGCCTACAATCTACTGAATTTGATATGACAAAGGAACATCTAATATTGTTGAATTTTACGACTTAAACTTTCCTTTTCTTATCTATTTAGCTTCTATGTTTGAATGTCATTCTTAGTTACTGATTATGTTGGTTTCTTCATGCTCAGCTTCAAGATCAGTACTGGTGGCAGGATAATAGCTGATAAACATTAGTTTTAGCGGGGTTTGTTCTAAAATCACTTCTGGACAGAAAGAAGATTTCTTCTATCCATCTACTGATGTCCTGGGCTACTCTATGACTCCCAGCAAGTAACGATTGTTGGATGCTTACTATACATTAGTTTGTTTTTGAGCAAATTGGCTGGGGAGCCCCCTATGGACCTACCTATTTTTTTTCATTAATATAAAATTGTTGGAAGGGACAGTCCAAATTACAGTGCTCATTTTAGATCTCTCTCTGCTTGGTATGTTTCTTAGTTCAATATTCAGAATACTATGATCTGCAAACATCATTGATACATGGAAAGTGGATTATACATCATCGTATTTCTCTTGACATACATGTTGCAGTGATTGCACAGGGCTTATGAGGGCCTGTAGTCTGTAGAAGATGATGATTAACATGTTGTGAGCATGAGGGAGACTTGCCTGTTCTTTATGTCTCAGGTAATTGCATAGCCATCCTTTCTATGATTGCTAATTACACCATTAATTAAATCATATATGTTTTCATGATTCACAGAGAAACTCAGACAGCCAAAACAATTAGAGATAGCTTCCATGGCTTACTGTTGATGGGCGGCCAACAAGAATGACAAGTAACAAAGATGCTTATTTATGATGGTGAAGATTATGGGTGATGGAGCAACTAGGGAACTGATTTTTAGATCCATTTATTACATGCTAAATAATGTTGTGAACTTAGTTAAATATGGTGTCTTTATTTTGTTACTTGTGGTAATGTTCTTTTAGAAGAATTCTGGTCATTATCTGTTACTTTGGTTTGATACAATTTTAAATAATGAATGTATCAGTTATTAAATGTGATGTACGTGCTGTGCAATTGATTTGTAAACTACTATTCAAATTTCCTCGTTGCGTTAGAATAATAGGCAACTATTAACTTTGGTTGCAATAAGCATTATTGCGACGAATTTTATGTGTTGAGTTATCATGTCATCTATTGCCACCAACAATTGTTTGTTGCATGTGCCCTCTATTACCACCGACTCAAATTCGTTGCAAGTTCCATATATTACCTCGAAGACTAGTTCATTGCATTATCATATCATCTATTGTCATCAACCATTGTTTGTTGCATCTGACCTCTATTACTACCAACACAAATTCGTTGCAACATATGTATATTACCACGAAGACTAGTTCGTTGCATTACCATACCATCTATTGCCACCATATCTGATATGTTGCAAAAGCATTGTAATGCAGTGGATCACAATTCGTGGTAATACGACCATATGCCCACGTAGTTTTGGAGTGGCAATACATTTCTATTGCAACACATTTGTTCGTGGCAATCATGAAATATTGCATCCTAGTGTTTGGTTGCAATAAAACCTTAGGCAACCAATGTAATCGTTGCAATATTTAATCTTGCAACCAAAAATTGGTTGCATTTCCTTTTTTGTTCGTTGTCATATTTGTTATTACAACCAAGTATCGGTTGCATTAGGCTTTTTTTGCGTTGCAATATTTTTTTCTAGCAACCAACTATTGGTTGCAGTAGGGTTTTTTGGTCATTGCATTAGCAAAATCTGTTGCAACGCAACATCTTATGGTTGCCTCAGGCTATTGTACCGTTCCAATTGCAACCATCTGTCGACCACCAGACTTCGATGCAACTGATTCCAGATGCAACCAAAACAGTCATATTGCAACCATATATAGGCGTTGGCCAAGGCCTGATTCCTAGTAGTGCATGTCCATCGTGAAGAATGTCTAACTCTCTTATGTAGGTTCATTTTATTAATCCCCAATCTATCTCTCCCTATCAACAGAGCTCCTTTCATATATATATGTGAAAAGAAAGCTATGAACGATGCTCGATCATCGACTGAGTCGAGGTCGAGATCGTTGAATCCTTAAAGCAAATGCATGTCAAGTTATTATCTTGGTTCGTTTTATTAATAAACAGTGGATAAAAGTATGATCAAGGAGGTTGTTGGGACTTGCCTTAATCCTAAGGAAGGGGAACTATGGAGTTGTCTTGAGCTCTTCCATCTTGGTCTCGATCGTCTTCTGGAGATTCGCTTGATTTTCTGACGTACGACACACTCATTCTATAGTAACGTAGTTATCCTTATAAAATAAATCAATCATAAATCATAGGAATCATCAAATATATGTTAGAGATATGAGATCATGATCTAAGAATCTAGAGGGAAACCTTAAGGTCGAAGTGATGAACGTGTTAAGAGATGATCGAATCGGTCACATAAAATATGGACCGTCCGATAGAAAACGGGGGTGTTGAACCTAATCTTTGTTAAGAGAGTGAGATTTCATGTAGCTAAGACATAGATGGGCTTGTATAGTCGTCTAGTATTTTTGGGAAATTATTGGTAATTTTTGGAGTTACCAATGGCAAAGGGTGGATTTTTGTGTACACTTAAAGGGGCTTTTCTATAGGTTGGAAAAGAACAAATAAAGATTTAAAAAGTGCCAAAGTAAATTGGACAGCATTTCGGGGCTTCTAAGAATTTTAGTGAATTTTTGGGGATTTTTGGGATTTTCTAAGATGGCAAACTAGAGTTTGGGGTGCATTTGGTCGGGTGGCCATAGCAGAAAGAGTGAGGTTGAGCGGCTGACGCGTGGGGTCAAGCGGCTGATGTGGCGCAGTGCTGGCGGGGCCTGCGTGTTGCTGACGAGGGGCGCCATGTGGTGCACCGCGAGTCTGCGTGGCACACACGTGGCGTGCACGTGTCTGTGGTCCATGTGATCCGCCTCCACGGAGAAAAGGGAAAGAGGAGGTGGACCCAGTGGGGTTGCGGTGTCGTGCACTGGTGGACGCAAACGTATAGACTGGGGGATGCTAGGGTCTAGGGTTCATGTTCACTGGGTGCAGGGACGCGGAGAGGGGTGGCGCCGCCCTGGCTTCGTCACCGGCCCGCCGTGCGCGGCAGGGGAGCTCGCCGGAGCTCTCACTGCCGGTCGCTACAGGGGTTCTCTAGCGACGGCAAGCGGCTCTATGGGTTCAGGGGGACACAGCGAAGCTAGGGGTGGTGCGGTGGCGGCCGGAGATGACACGGTGGCGCGGCGCGAGATCGCCGGAGCTGCTGCGGTGCTCGGTGGAAAAGGGGAAAGCCGCTGGGAGGTGTTTAGAGCTCAGATGCATAGATGTGCACATGTGCGGGTGACTCGTGAGTGCGGACAGGCGGTCACTGGGGCATGTGTTGGCCGGAGCGTGACCGGAGACTCGCCGGCGCGGCGGCGGCTCGGCCTTCACACGGCGGCGGTGCTAGGAAGGGAAAAGGAGCATAGGGACAGCGTGGGCAGCATGATGGCTCACCTGGGGAGCATCCCGACACGGTGGCTTGTCCAAATCTAGCAGCGTAATGGCCGGAGTTGGAGTTGGCCAACGATGGCGGGCGGCGGAGGGGGGTCGAGCAGTGGCCGGACTACCTAAGATGCTACGGTGGGAATTGGCTGCGGCGGAGCAAGGCTTTGGTGGCCAGGAGCTCGTCAGAGCGGAGCTCTGGCGCAGTGACGTGCCAGGAAGGGCTCTTGGTGGCAGGGCTCTGCCGGCGAGGCGGCGCTGCACGGAGAGGAGAGGGGAAGGGGCCGGGAAGAAGTGAAGTGGCGCTGGGTGGAGTGGGGAGCTCCGTGAAGCTCGAGGGGCTATTTATTTGCCGGAGGAGGGAGTGGAGGTGGCCGAGTGCCGAGGATGCTTGGATAAGCCTGGTGGTGATGGCTCTGCGGTGGTGGTACGACGCGAGGGGGCAGGGCTATTGGGGGCGAGCCAGGATGGGGGTGTGGGCGCAGCGGCCTCTGGTGATGCAGGCATCTGCGGTGCATGTGCCAGGGCGCCTACGACGTGCGTGCCAGGGTGTCTGCGGCAAAGCTCGGGGGTGCGGCGCGGCTCCTCGCGGTGGCGTGCGGCGTGCGAGCGGATGAGGGGCGGGGGAGGCATTCAAGTGGCCTAGGGACATTGAGGTGGTGCAGGCAGTTGCAGAGCGCGCGCAAGTGGGGTGTAAACGGCGGTGGGGCTGTGGATTGGGGTGGAGGGTGCCGGCGGCCAGTGTTCTAGCACGCACGGGCGCGTGCAGCGCGGGGAGGTTTCCGTACGGGGGGAGGAGGGGAGCGGGGCCTAAAGTTGCGGCGGAGTGTTGACGAGGGCGATGCGCGTCCGAGCGAGGCGGCGGGGTGAGGGAAAAGGTGGAGAGGATGGTGGCGGTGTCGGGGGAGGAGGGACAGAGAGGGATGGGTCGGGGGGTTGAAGACGGTAATGTCATCGCGACGTCAGCCAGGCGGAGGGGGTTGTGGGCTGCTGCTGCTGGGCCGAGGGGCTGACGGGGAAAAAGGGAAGGGGGAGGTGGGTTGTGTGAGGAAGAAAAGGTGGAGGGGTGGATTAGACTTCGATAGGTTGGATGGGGGTTTGCCGGGCCACTGGAGTTTGAAATGGTTTTCCAATTGTTTAGGCATGAGTTTGAATTCAAATTTGAATTTGGATTTCAAATTTGAATGGACCAAAGGGTGTTGGGATTCTAGAAAATCCTTAGGAAAAGTTAGAAAAGAAATTTGGGGTGAGAGAAGGTGTTAGCCACTCAAAATGCATATGAGGCCTAGGGTTTAATTTGAAATGCATCTGAAAATAAACAAAAATGCAGGGGCTTTTATATGAGTTTGCTATATGTTTTTAGAAAAAATTTTAAGGGCTGTTTTTAAAGGTTTTGAAAAATCGGGATGTGACACCAATGATTCTTGAAGGAGGGTGATCAACCTACACGCGCCTAGGAACCTCTTGCCTGGAGACTACCTCCCCCTCCACAACAGCTTCCACCCTTGCTTGCGTACATGTTGATGCGTAGTCGCAGAAGTAGAAGGCCCGCCATCAACCATTAGTCGTCGAGGAAGTAGAGGGTACATGATCCTTGCCGTCTTCATCGCGAGCTTCTTCCTCCTCCTGAAAGAGCGTCTCAGCCATCTTCTCATCACCTACACACTCAAAACCAAGAGAGGTACATGGCATTGTCTTGTCGAAGGTTACCTCGCAAGTCTCCATGATTTTGTTAGTCTCAAGATTAAGCACCCTATAAGCTCTAGAATGGCTAGCATACCAAAAGAAGATACCATCACTAGATCAAGCCTCAAACTTATCCAGCTTACCCTTCTTGAGAATAAAACACTTGCGACCAAAGACTCAGAAATGACTTACCTTGGGAGCTCGACAATTATTGGCGGTCGATTTCTGTCAATCAAGAAAACTTGTTACATTTTGGTTCGAACTTTATTTTGGAACTAACCCACCACTAGGCATACTAACAATGTAACAAGTTCACCGTTGCATGTGCATTTTGGAGTATAATGATTTTGCAGGAATTCATGCACTTAATGAGGGGAGATGCACCAAGTTCGGAGGACATTTTGCAAGTCAATCAAGGAGTTCCGACCATGTGCGAACTTGCCTCCAAGATGGCAAGGACCGATGTGCTTCAATGAAGTATTCCTGAGGACCGAGATGAAAGATCGGGAGTTCGTGCGTAAAGACCCCCTAACTTGGTCGCGGGGATAACGACGTCCAAAGTCCACATCCGAAGGAGAAAAAAGCCCAAAATGCAAAAAATGACACGTGGTGCAAGACGGGCCGAAACCGGGCCGAGGAGGGCCTAGGCTGGCCGGCCCACCCCCATTCGGCGTCGGTTCGTTGCCCCCTTTCTTCGGTGTCAAATACGTGGAAGCCTAAAAGCCTGCCGAAGCCGCCATTCGCGAGGGACAAATAGAGAATCCTCAGAGATCGACCACACGGGAGAGAGTCGATCGAGGGAGAAAGCATTCAGGAGAAATAATTGCCGATGTTAAGGGAGGTTGCCACGAGGAAGGACGACACTGAGGCCCTGCCACGGTGCCGCTGGAGTTGAAGGACAACGAAGATCGAACTTCATCGGAGGCATCCACCATGTTCAACGGTGCCAGGCCTAGCGTCTTGATGGGGTAAAGTTATCGTTTGTCCATGGAGTTGTAATGGAACTTGATGTGTACTCACCTACCCTTGTTTGGATCATTTTCTATCGTACCTTTGTTGATGATGCTTAATGTTTAAAGCTAGCTACCATGCTTTCGGGGTTACTCCCGTAGATCACGTCAACATACTATTTTCATTTAGGCTTAGTATCGATTACCTTCGCGCAATTGAAGGTCCGGATTGGAGACTAGAGATGGAGGAGTGAATGAGAGCCGATAAAAATTCTTCTCACACTGAGCAAGAACTCGGTCTATGGTCCCAAACTAACTCCAAAGCCTTAAGCTCTTCGCTTGCCAAATCCACGTAGTCACTGGAGTGCTACTGGACCTAGGAGCACGTATCCAACCCAAAGAGACCGAGCACGCAGCGGAAAACATGAAACGATCTCGCTCCAGGGTAGAGCGGTCAGTCCTTTATGCCAGGGCGGTCAGACCTCCCTACAAGATTCACCAAGAACTTGCTCGAAAACAACCCAAACGAACTCAAAATTCGCTCAGGTTTGAACCTTGGCTTCCTCTGGTCAAGACCAATAGGCTCTCAGAGAAATCCAACCAAAAAGCAAAACTTCTTCCAAGGGCAGTCGAAGCGCTGTCCAAGGGCGGTTAGACCTCCCTCTTCAGAAATCCTACCTCCACCCAAAAACATTTCCAACCCCAAATCCACTTGCTTGCCAAGATCTCGTAGTCACTGGAGTCCTACTGATCCTAGGAACAAGTCCCACCTCAAACCAAAACTACCAAGACCAAAGAACACAGCAAAAACTCAAAACCACTTCCGTCCAGCAGGGGGCGTTCTAACCGTGTAGGGGTGGCGGTTAAACCTCCCTGGACAGCAAACACCAAATCGACTGAAATCGAAGCAAACGGACTTGACACTTGCTCAAACTTTAACCATGGCTTTCTCTGATCATGGCCATCATGCTCTCAGAGGATCTCCTGGAAAAACCAAACTTTGACCAAGGGCTACCAGGGGCGGTCTAACCTCCTCCCTGGAGCGGTTAGACCTCCTCCGACTGTCTCCAAGAAAAAGTCAAAAACTCGACAAAACAAACTCAAATCGACCTGAGATATTAACCATGGGTTCTCCTGATTAAGGCAACTTGCTCCCAGAAGATCACCTCAAAAAGCCAAACTTTTTCCGGAACGGTCCCTAGGGCGGTTAGACCGCGTCCCCACCGCGGTTAGACCGCCCTCCCCTAGAAAACAAGAACTGCGGGTCAACCCACAACTTTCCATCGATCGATCTTCCGATTCACCCAACGGATTGCAGTGAAACTTTGGGGATGGATGCATTACCTCATGGACAACCTCTCCCTCAAAGGGTATCTACCAAAATGCTCTCAATCATGAGGAATCACAAATCTTGCGCCTCTACCTCAAGAACTCGGGCAACTCCGAAAACCACCAAATCAAAGGCCTTTCCACGGGTTTGAAGGGGCAAAATCACCAAGAAAAGGGGCACCACGTCCTCATGTGTGATTCCCACTACAAATCCCTCAAAGAAACTCCTCCAAATCTTCCCCACGAAAATTCCAAGAAAAGGGCTCTGAAAATAACTCTGAAAAAGAAAAAATGCAGGAAATAAATAATATGGCACAAGATGAAGAAGATGAAATCACTAAGAATCATGTAGCCATATTCGGTTACAAGCCACTCCCAAGAAGAAGGAGCACACCCACCTAGCCAAGCCAAAAGAGATGGCTGCCCTACCAGCCACTCCTCCTATATATAGGCCCTCCGAACAAATGACCGAAGTGCCCCTATACTAGGAGTTACAATTCAAGCCCATGCAAGGATGTTTTGGTCAACGCATGATTATCTCCATCGGACAGATGCACATCGACCGCAAGCCCGCTTCACCTCCACGCAAGCCTTGCGATCATGCTGCGTGTCCTCCGCTTCGAAGCTTCCCAACGAATTGCGGCCCACGCGGTCAGACCGCCCCACATGGGCGGTCAGACCACCCTGGGATGGCCATCTTCATCTCGTCGCATCTTTGGCCTTGGCTTTGAGACTCAACCAAGGAACCTAATGGTTTTATGGCAAAACCACTGCAAACCCCGCGGACTAGGTGCAGCCTCCATGCCAATCCCACTCATGACTTGGCCGCCACGGTCGTCCCGGCTCGGTGTTGGTTTTGTGGCCAAACCAAAAAACCCCGCGTGTAGACTTCAGTTGTTAGCTGCTACCCTGCAATGGCTCGGGCGCATGCAAGCTTCGGTTGTTAGCCGCTACCTTGCACCGGCTCGGTGTTGGTTTCGTGGCCAAACCAAACCCCCGCGTGCAGACTTCGGTTGTTAGCCGCTACCCTACGCCGGCTCCTTGTACGTGACTTCGTCTTGCTCTTCTTGCCACCATGCGGCCCGCACTTAATCCCGTCAGCCACCTGGTCCCTCGAACCAAGCCTATTTGTCTCTCCACTCCTTGGAGGCCACACAGGCATAGACCTTTCGCGCTTGTTCTTCACCCACACTAATGCAAACAAAGTCGCAACCAAGGCCAAGAGTCAGTCCACACAATGTTGTCAACCACTCATCATGAGTGCATTGACAACACACCACTAAGGCAACATGGTAAACACACATAACACAATGCACACACGACACAACATACACAACACTACACACAAAGCCTCAAATCATCTAGTCAATCACTCAACACATGCAAACCAAGGCACATCTCAAGTTGGTTTCTCAGTGACATGTACGAGGGAAGGAAAATGGCTAAACCTTTGGCCACATGCTTAGATAGATTGGATCAGGTTTTATCATGTTTGGGTGATTGCATCTTCAAGTACCCTAGACTCCATGGGTATACGTTCTTCATACTTGTGCACCTCTTATCTCTCTTTTAACGTAATTTAGATTGCTTTACTAGTTTTTCTTTAGTTTATAGATTAATCTCTCTTTCATAGACTTCAATTAACTATATTAGTGCTAGGTTAAACGCTAGCAATCCTCTTGCTCCTTGGGTTGACAAGAACCTTGGGACTCCCCTAGGTGAAAAAGGCTACAATCGATCCCTGTGCTTGTGGTGAACCTTGACGCATTACTTAACCGTCAGCAAGCCCCTTTTTCTGGCGTTGTTGCCGGAGAGGAAGCCAGTTTCATCATTAATTTTGTTGATTACTAACATCTAACCATAGTGTTCTAGAAAAACACTCTTATTTTGTTTTTTATTTTTGCTGTCTAGATGGCGTTCGTCGAACATCCTTTGGAGGAACCGGAAAAATCACTAAGGGATTATGCTAGCCCACGATGTGAGAACATCAAGGTACAAGAGTCGGATTCGATTCTCGAAGTGACAAGGTATGAGATCAAGGCTCGAATCATCAAGATGGCGGCAACTAACCCGTTCCGAGGGGTGGATACGGACAACCCATGTCGACATATCCAGTGCTTCACGACACTATGCAATACGGTACGATAAGAGGGAGTCCCCGAAACTTGGCTCAAATGGAATCTCTTCCCCTACTCAGTTGTCGATGAAGCGAAGAAGTGGTATTCATTTGCGTCCTTCGAAATCAAGGGAAATTGGAATCAATTGATGAAAAAATTTGTGCCAAGTTCTTCCCTATAAGCAAGATTCAACATATAAGGAGGCAAGTGATTACTTTTAAGCAAGGAGAAGAAGAAGGGATAGATCAAGCGTGGAATCATTTCAACAAGCTAGTTGAACAAGGACAAAGACTCAAATTTCCCGGTGATGTACTTTTGCATACATTTTTCTTTTTCCTAACCCCTAGTTGCATGGAATACATTCAAATGTGTACATGAAGGGATCTAATAGAGAAAACACTCACGGAAGCTGCCCAACTTCTACAAAAAATAAGCAAAGCGGCGGCCATGCGAAGAGATTGGGAATCACGACTTTCGGGAAACCCAGAATGCGACACAAGTGTGAGGACACTTGCTGCAATTTTCAGAAACACGACCCCGGAAGAGAAGAGAGAGGAGCCAATCCTGAAAAAAAGTTGAAGAAGCTAAACATAAGGAAACTAGAACTACCCTTAATAGTGATCATGCCGAGACAAGCAAAGTAAGTGAAAGGACTATGTCAAGCGCGAAGCCACTAAGGGAGTTCGAGCAAATGGATTGGGTCCCAATTGATTTTGGAGAAATTTTCGACAAGAGAAGACCGTTCCCTAACCTAAAGGGGATGGCAAAAGCTTTGGAGATAGACTTCCTACCGGAAAAACAAGTGGAACATAATATAATCTAGAGGCAACCAGGGAGGTCCTTAAAAAACTCTTTAGCGAAGGAGAAGTGGATCCGGACCATGTGGCCGAAGCAAAGATGGTTATGGGAATCAAGCCCGAGGAATCACCATTCGCTCACCTTGCTGAAATGTATGCCATAGTGTAACACCCTAATTTTCAGATTTTGTAAGAAACTAAAATTTTGTTAGCAACATACTAGCTGTAGATAGTCTGATGGTCGAAATCTTTAGCAAGGGAAAGAAATAGTTTATAAATCAAACTGTTAAGCAACCATATGATATAATAATGTTTGATGCATTCATGCCTTTGCATTGTGTTTATTGTTTGGAAAATAATTTTGACAACCTTTTTGCAAAAATGCGTTTAAGTTTTCTTGTGCGTGCTTAGTTTTGGTTTAAGGTTTAATCTCTGGAATAATATAATATTTGTGGGCAGCAAAATGAATTAAAGGGCGTTGCCCATTTTCAATTTTTTCTTTTCTCTCCTCTCTATTTCCCCTTTCCTTTTTCTTTTTCCTTTCTCTACCAAAACCGGTCGCTGGATTATGTTCAGAGCAAATCAGAACAGCCCAGCCGGCCCAACTCTTTTCCCAGCAGCAAGTCAACCACGCCTTGCACCCTGGGTGTTTCCACCAGCACGTCAACCTGATCCCCTCCACTTCCTTTCTTCTTCCTTGCAATTCCCCATCCCTGCAGCAGCTAAGTTCGGCTGGGGGATTCAAATCCCGCGCAGCCCGCGCCCCAATCAGCGCTGGTGCCCACCTCGGACCACCCCTGCAACCCCTCCTTCGCCCACAGCCGTGTCCAGGTGCTGCCCTTTGCCCAGAATGGTAGGAGAACCACACGCAGCGGCAGTCACGGCCGTGATCCCCGCCGCGTGTACCCCGGCCATCTTTTGCCTCTCGCCGCCTATAAAGGCCCAGCCCCAAACCTCGGCGCCTCCCTTTTCCATCCCTGCTCGCTCCCCCTCGCCTTTGCGCCATTTGTGTCGAGGAATCACCGCCGGAGTCCCGTTGGTAAGCCAATGGCCGCCGAGTCCGTTCACTATCCTGGAGCCTCGCCTCACCCCCCCCCCCTCTCTGCTTTCACGTGTGCATCCAGGAGCACCAGGGAACGTCACCGACAACCAGAGCCGCACGAAGACCGCTGGAGCGCTGCCGTCTGTGACACCGACGCCCACCGTCTGCCCGCCGTCCACTCCTCTTCGCAGTAAATCATCGCTGCTGCAACACCGACAACCACGACTGCGTGGTGAGCACCGCACGTTCCCAGTTTCACTCGCATCCAAATCCTCGTAGAAATCGAAGCCTTGCTAGCCTTGTCGCCGGCATTTAGCGCTGTACTTGTTGCCTGTCGATGCAGCGCAGCAGCCGTCGCCTACCCCTCATAGTTCCCTGTCTCTGTACATCTAGTGGCATAGTCCTAATCCTGCTGTCTGGCCCCTAAAATATTTGTTTTAGCTATACTTATGCCGACGTATAACATATACTCCATTTTAAATCTTGTAATTTAGCCAAAGTATCCATTAATTCATCTCTGAATATTTCCTTGTACTTCACATTCAGAGCCATGTAAACTTCCAGTTTATAGCCTATAAAACCTTGTAGCTTACAAAACCATAGTGAACCTCTATTGTAATGATGTTTAATACTTTGAAACTGCTATAAACTATTTTATCACCTCTGAATTTACCTATAGCCTTGTTAAACTATAAAATACTTCCAGTACTTGTAAAATGATTTCTGCTGTTTTCTATTTCTAGAAATAGGTATTTCAGTAAAGTGATCGTATATTTCAGCTTGCTTCTCTGTTTGTAGTAGTTCTTGCACCTAGACGATTATAGTAGTGACGACCTTCTTTTAAAACATGTTTCTTGCTGTTTTCATCGTGATTGGTGTACTGTTCTTATTTTCTTTCTTGTATGCTTGTTTGTGCGTTTAGAAGAGGTGCCGTTCGAGAATCTACAGGACTATGAGTTCGGAGATCTTGAGCTGCAGGAAGAAGGCAAGTGGTCCTTGTGCATTCTTTTGTTTACCTATGTGTCAACAATAAAATCTGAATATCACTGTTTTTATGCTTTCTTGCATTAGAAGTCAATATGTTGGGACCTATGTAGGAAGTTTACTAGTATCTTTTCCTGACTTGTTCCCTTGAAGCCTTAGTACAACCGTGTATGGGTAGTTGTTTGCTTAGTCTGTACAACATGGGTTGGGTTTTTAAATAATAATTTGATTAATACTCTATGCAACATGGTTCGGGTAATTCTTTTAGCAACAAGAAACCTTAGACTGACAAAGGCAAATGGGGCATGGTTGGATGTGCACCTGTGAGTTGGTGGTTGCCTGAGTCGGACCCTTTTCTAAGGATTAATCTATGGAGCGATCTCTCGGGACTTTCCATACAACCACGAGACTAGATGGGCTATGGTCTTGGCTTAGTAACTCGGGTAATCCAGCGGGCTGCGTTGAGCGGGTATGGGGGCATGCAGCACCTCGGATATAAATTGTGCGGCTCGGGAACCGCTGGTGCTCCAGCATAGGGCCTGAGGGTCAATGCGCGCTGGAGAACCATTGGAACAGCCTCGTAGTGCGTCCTATGCCAGCACACCATGGAAGTGTGAAAGTGCGTGATCCGCACAGCATGACGGGAAGCGTGACTCGTGGGTAAAGTTGTACCACTTCTGCAGAATGTGATTTGACCTGATATATCAGCCGTGCTTACGGACAAGAGCATCCCGAAACCTCACATGGATAGTCGGTTGGTTGGTTCTGTTGGGATCTTTTGGGCTTTTATCCTAATAGGTAACTTGACCAACTAAAATGAACACTTGCATTCCACCAAAAACAACCTCCCCTTGATCAAGCCTTGCATCCTTCTTACATCCCTCACCCCTGTTGTTCCCCCAACTCTGCTGGGTACCAACTATAAGTGTACTCATCCTTGCAAGCTGTTCAGATGTGGCGAATGAGTTTGAGGAGTACAACAATGACGAGCTGGAGTTCTAGGAGGCGCACTTCTGGTCGATGCATGTGGTGTTGGATCTTCACTTCCGCATAATAAAGTTATTATTTATCTATGTAACTTTCCTTTCAGACCTACGGGTCCTTTTGTAAAAAATTAAACACATGATGTTGTACTGTGATACACATTCTGGTGCTTTATGTAAGTTAAACTGATCCAGTCTTACATAAAGATGACATTTGGCTTATTTTGTAATCCGGGTGCTACACATAGGATCCGGCGAAGAGGAGAAGACATCGCCGCATATAGATTGCAAGGTTAACAACATTGATTGCAAGGCGTTATGCGACATTAGAGCACAAGTAAGTGTCTTGTCCTCTAAAACTTTTGATGAAATTCATGATCGCACCATTGACCAAGTTCCAACGTCTACTAAATTAATCATGGGAGATGGTAGGATTGTTAAACCTCTCAGAATTGCCTCTAACCTTGAAGTTTTAATTTCCGAAAAATGCATTCCAACCGATTTCTTCATTGTTGATGTCTACTATGATAGAAATGATCATGTGATTCTTGGTAGACCATTTCTCAAGTTGGTTAATGTTGTTCTAGATGTCGGAAAAGGGAAAGTAACAATTAATCTTGATGGGGATAATCATACATACAATTTTCTTCCCGTTTCTAGAATTGCCTCACCCCTACGTCTTGATGACGAAGAGGTAGGAGGCCTTCGTTTTGTTGAAACATTTAGGGATCTACTACAAAGAGCAATTGAGAATGAATCAAATGATGAGCTAGATGAAGAGTTGGCGGAAGCAACTAAAGGACTAGAACCACAAGACGAAAGCCTTGAGCAGGATAAATTCGAGGACACCGGGGAAATTAAACATGAGGAACCACAAGTACCAGAGGTGGATCTCAAACCATTACCCAATGGATTGAAGTACAAATTTTTGGGACTAGACAAGGTCAATCCCGTCATCGTGAGCGACGAGTTGAGTCCCAAGGAGAATGACATGTTGCTGAATTTATTAAAAAAGCATAAGAAGGTGATGGGATACTCAATAAATGACCACTACGTGAAAACTCACATTGGTAACAGTCATAGATGGCCTTTAGTAACGGACAAAACACCCGTTACCGATCAAGCATTACAAATGAGCCAACAAAGGTAACGGGCAGATGCCCGTTACTGATAACACATATTTGTAATGGGCGTCTAACAAAGGCCATTACAACAACTACTTACCGGTCACCTTAAATGGTAGTTTCTCCGGGCCCACGGAGGCCTTTGGTAACGGGCACAAACACCGAGCCCGTTACTGATAACACATATTTGTAACGGGCGTCTAACAAAGATCGTTACCGCAACTAATTACCGGTCATTTGAAATGTCTGTTTCTCTGGGCCCACAGGGACCTTTGGTAATGGGTGCAAAAATCGAGCCCGTTACATGAACTCAACATCGTAGACGCGGAAAATACTTCCATAACACATCTCTGTCTCCACGAAGGAGACGCGTCTGGTGTACACGCATCTCTTTTGTCTCGACGAAAGGAGACGCATGCTATCTACGCACGTCTCCTCTGTCTTGACGAAAGGAGACGCGTGTTGTGAACTCACATCTGCTCTGTCTCGATGAAAGGAGACGCATACTATCTACGCACGTCTCCTCTGTATTGACCAAAGGAGAAGCTTCTTGTCGACACGCGTCTCCTCTCTCTCGACGAAAGGAGATGCGTCTTGTTAGTGCGCGTCTCCTCTGTCTCGACCAAAGGACACGCGTACTGTGTTCGTGCGTCTCCTTTGTCTCGACCAAAGGAAATGCGTTGTCTACGCGCGTTGTCTCCACTATCTCGACCAAAGGAGACGCGTGCTGTGAACGCGTCTCTTATTATCCTTCTATATGCTCATTTCGTATGCACCTAATAAAATTAGGACCAACATCCACATTCACAAAAATCCACAAAATTCACATGTATCATCTAACAAAATTCAGGCAGTCACCATCCTCATCTAACAAGTAAGGATCACAACAATATCACTGGCAAGGTTCACAACAATATCACTAGCTTAACCATAAGGATTGGCAGTGTATAAAATGTGAGCCATCAAAGCATCATCAATGTGAAATTTTCCTGAGGGTCTAATCACCTGGTTCATGAGGAATGAGGCAGTTCATTCCCTAATGTGGACCAGCGTGTCTTTGTGGAGATGACAAGAAGGTAGGTGAAATGCCTGAATATAACAATGTCAGCAGTCAGCACATATAGGTGGTTACCAAACATGTGCAGTGCTAATAAGCAAGAACTGTGCTCAGTTGGAGGTGTTACAAATGCAGATCCCAAGAAAGTACCTCAGGGTCCTTCAATTTATTTTTTACTTCAACCATGTGATAGGCACAATAGAAGCCGTAGACTCTGGAACCAGGAGGTTGTTGGTAGCACTGCGATAAATATACAAAGACAAACAGTGGTGAGAAGAAATAAACTCAAGCTTTAGTACTAGCTTCCAAAGGTAGGAAATACTAAGTAATACGTGCCTTAACATCCTTGTCATGTTGCAAGGCGCGGCAGGTCAACTTGTTGTCGTCGCAGTAACTATTCCAAGCACTACAAAAAAACATGCAACAATGGTTAGGGCACCATTAATAAACTCTGCAGAGTTTGTTGAGTAAGTTTGCAGGTTAAGAAAGAAAGAACTTACTCATCAATGGCAACTGCCAATTCGGAGAAATCAGTGTCTATGCTCCTATATGAATCAAGATACAAGACTTTGTTCTTCTTTAGAACGATCGCCACTGCAATCCAGTGCTTCCCAGTGTTATAAGCGGAAATGATGACTCTCTTTTTAGCATATGACTGGTAGGCACGCTTCATATAAGACACAAAAAAAAGAATAGCTATTTTCTATATTTGACTTGCTAAAGCATTCAGGATCAAGGAAGGCAACTTCATCCTTCTTCTTCTCAACTTCTACAGTCATATTCCTAATATTAACAAAAAACAAAGTGTAAGGAGGCAAAATATATAGTAAAGATGAACTGAGGCAGAAAGCAAATTTAGATAGAAAATGATTAGTGAGAAGCAGATTAAATTTTGAAGCAACTTACAGGATGAAACAGCGGAGGAGTCCCATATCCAAAGCATCTAACTTGAAGAGATCGTACAAGTCGCTAATGCTCACAGTGAACTGCTCGGATTTATCATTTGGCAAATCTTCTCTCAGAAGCCATTAGCCGTGCCTGGCCCATATTACGCCCATAATCGGAGACTAATATGCCGTCCTATAATGTTCCATGTAGAAATTGTGGAGATTAGTGACAGAAGGAGCAGTATCCGGATCCTTGAGTTCAGCAACACTGATAATTTTATTTACAAAATTGTAGCCTGGTTTAATCTCAGTCCAAGGATTATTGGGTGCCTTCTTCTTGGCATTTATCTCAGATCGCTTTCTAGTAGGCTTCTTTTCCTGCTGCTTTGAGATGGCTACAGAAGGTTTCTCAAGGGCTTTCTTGTCTGATGAAGAAGGATCCTCAGGTGGCTTTCTGGTAGGCTTCTAAGACCTTTTATTTTCAGCAAGTTTCTTTTCCTGTTGCTTTGAGATGGCTGAAGAAGGTTTCTCAAGGGCTTTCTTGTTTGATGCAGAAGGATCCTCAGATCGCTTTCTTGTAGGCTTCTGAGACCTTTTATTTTCAGCAAGTTTCTTTTCCTGCTGCTTTGAGATGGATGAAGAAGTTTTCTCAGGCGGTGTCTGACTAGGAGCTATTACAGAGCTATTGGGCCCAGATGTACCTGCAGCTTTCTTCTAATTGTCGTCGACAGATTTCTCGGCATCAGCCAACACATGACTCTGGGCTCCTGCTTTGGCATCATTGTTTTGAGCACTTTCATTTGGGGATGGAGGTTTTGTTGTTGGAGGAGGAGGAGGAGGAGGTGGGGATGTAATTTGCGGTTGTGGGGGTGGTGAAGGAGGAGGTGGTGGGGAACCATGTGAGGAAGGAACCTTTCCCGTATTTTGCACTTGTGGGGGTGGAGGAGGAGGTGTGAAACCTTGTGAAGAAGGAACCTGTCCTGTATTTTGCGGTTCTGGGGGTGGAGGAGGAGTAGGAGGAGGTGGGGAACCAGGTGAGGAAGGAACTTGTCCTGTAATTTGCGGTTCTGGTGATGGAGGAGGAGGAGGACGTGGGGAACCATGTGAGGAAGGAACCTGTCCCGTAGTCTGTGAACTAGAAGGAATTTGTACCGTAGTGTGCGAACACGATTTTGGAATTAGTGCTCCCTTGATGTGAATGTGACACCTCTTCCACTGTATCCTCTGGTGTAGAGCTTGTCCAAGTGTCATCACCTCGTGATTAGAAGGGTGTTCCAGCGCGTGATCCCTCAAGACACCATATACATGCAACACTTCGACCACAACACAGTCTTCATCAATCGGAACTGTATGTAGCGTGGTCTGCTCTGGTTGAACCACACCAATTGCAGCTTCACATTCAACACCCCCAAACATGATCCATAGGCCACAGTTTGTGAGTTCAGTCAATGTGTCTATTGGCGTTTCGTAGCATCGTCATCTTAAGAATAGATCTGGGACCCATCCTTAGTGACAACACCAGGAAACACCTTGTAGGCACCTCTCAATGTCACAACTAATGGCGCGGTTAGCGTGAGCATCGAGACTTGCCAAAGGTTAATCTAAATGATCATGAATGAATCTGCAAGCGCACAGATAAACCATTGTAGCATTTCCCCAAGGAAGGAGAGTATTCCAAGGGTATCGAATCCGTGGAAGGCAATGGCGGATATCTTAGACTTATGCTTTTGCTCTGAATGTAAACCAAGAGATAGATATAGGGAACAACACACTCAAAGACAGGGGTAAGATAAAAGATATAAGAGTAGTGTGACACACACACTCAGATCTACCTCTACTCTAGCACACTACGGCTTAGGGGGAACATACAAGTTAGCTCTAGGTTCTAATGTACTAAACATACAAAGCTAGAAGATACAAGAGATGGGCATGAGTATTGCATGAGAGAGATAAGGTTCAGTACCCAGGTACAAACGGGGAGCTAGCCCGCGACGACCAGCACTCTGCGAAACTAGACTTTAGACTCCTACAGCAGGTACCCTAGCGTGGAGGTTGCCCAAGGATCCAACAGGGCTGCCACCACCTGAGGACCGACTTCTATCGTTGCGGGGGGTATGCTCATAACTATCGTAGCCAGACAACCCAGGCACCATGCCTACGTTGCTGCTAGACTCCACCCGGCCCGAGCTATTGTGACCCAGGGTGAGAGCCACCAGAAGACTGGTCAACTAGACCGAGTACCATAGCTTGAACACAGACCTCATGCAATACTCTCATGCCATCTAACAAGATCAACTAAGGCTAGACATACAAACAAATATGAACTCTCTTATGTCTAATCATTAAGATCAAAGGGTCGTGTTCGTGAAGAACACGAGCCTCTAACTTATGAACAAACACATAAGGAAGGAGTTCATCACCCTTCAAGTGGATCAAAAGGTAGTGTTCACGAAGAACACAAGCCTCTAAATGATGAACAGAGGATGAACTCAAGAACATATCAATCATATGATCTACCATGACTTTATATGAAATAGCAGAATAACTGAAGTAGATCAAAGTCATACAAAGAAATAAAGGTAAAAGAGAACTCATACCTAGACTTCCAAGAGGACTTGGAACCTGAATAAGAGCTACTCTAGCCTACCCCCTAGCCTTGGAAACTAAAAGTGAGAGGAGAATGAGAGAGTGGTCTGTGAGAAATGGGAGCCCCTCCCCTTCTATTTATAGGCAAGGACCAGGCTTGCTCAGAGGCTCAAAGTGCCCCTAAACACCCGGGAATGCAGCAATGGACCAATGAGGAGCTGCCACGTGTAGGGGGCAGATGGGGCGCTACTAAGGCGGTTCGGCCGATCCTAGGATCGGCCGGCCTCGCCCCACCTGGTGTGCTTCCTCTAGGTGGCTGCCCTGTGGGCCCTCTGATCCATCCCCGGTGCATGGCTTGATTTGGTATCCGAGGTGGGCCCTTTGATCCATGTGAAATCCATGTGGCATCCTCTGATTCCTCGGTGAGTGCCTCCCCTGGATCGATGACATGGATTGCCATGTTTCCCTTGGTGGCAGCCACCTCCTCAGCTGAGTTGGCATGGTTTCTTCATAGAAGGTGGGTTTCCATCTCTTTTAAGGGGTATGTCACCTACATACAAATAATCTCCAAGGACAAGTGGAACTACATTATTCAATCCAAAATGCTAGTAAATAATGCATATGCCTCCATTTATGTGAGAATATTGAGGGTTGGAAATGGTGAAATTCCACCGTCAACAGTGCCTATAAGGTCTTCATGTGTAGGATAGTCAGAGTGCACCTCTGTCGACAACTTTGTAGTGCCATTGATCAAACCTACATTTTCTGCGGACGTAGAGCTGCTGTTCAGTCCGGCGGGTGAAGGGCTTGTGCAATTGGACACTGGTGCAAACACCACCTGGTACCCTCGTGCCATCATGTCAACCATATCCTTCTCCATCTCAGCCTTGAGTTTTTGCTTGATTTCTTCCTTCACCTGGTAGGTGGAGACACCACACACACAACCTAGTTGTTCGGGGCGGCCCAAGCTTTGACTTAGCACATCATTCTCCCTCAGTCATGAAGTTATTCCTGAAGATTCTGCAGGTGCATTCTTTTCCTTGATGTCTGCAGCCAATTTTTCATTTGCTTCTTTGTTGTACACTATCACGGCAACGCCGTCTTCCACCACTAGCTTACTCCTTGCTCGCAGCCAATTCCTAGAATGATCGTCAGGGTAGGCATCATATGGGTTGACGATCCTAGCTGCAGCTAATTTCCTGACCTTTTCCTCCCACTGTGGTAGTTTCCCAGTATAATCAACTGGACCCATGCTGTGCTCGTTTGTGTTCAGGCTTCGAAGTGATTTGAACTTGCCACTAACAGATGAGGTGTCCTCGGTTTCCTACTATTTCATGAACTCTTTCCACTGTTCAGGCTTGATAAAGTCGTGCTTTCCAAATGGCTCAAGTCCTTTTCTGATAAAATCTCACCTATGCTGAAATCTGAATTGTATCCATGCCTTGGCTGCAATCTTCCACGAAAGCATGAATGCCTGCTCTTTCATGTCTTCCTGGAACTCCAAGTGTTCATGCAGATAGGTTTCAAACAAGTACCACTTTTGTTCATCGCTTAGTTTTTTGATTTCTGGCAAATCAAAAGGTATCTTTTGTCTAGTAATGACCCCCGCAAGTGCCCTGAACCTGCGCTTTTGTGTTAATGGTACTGGCATCCTGCTCTCTCAACCTCAGTGACTACCATTTTGTCTCTTGGCCACTTGTGGTTGTCCTTGGCACTCTGGCTCGACACGGAGCCCCACCCACCTGCTCTTGTTATTCACTAGCAGTGGCATATCCATCTTCTTCAACTTGCTCAGGTCTATAGTCCTCGACAGATTTATCCTGTGAATTAATTGTCAAGGCATTATGAAAAAGGTCAGCTCAGTGTCCAAGAATAGTACAAAAAGAAGACCATACTGCTAGGTCTCCCAGGAGACATGCTACAACAGGAGACAAGTAGAGCACATTTTTAGTTAACTATGCATAATAGTTAAGCATTTATCTAATCGACACCCATAGAACTGTGTACAAGACCATACAAACGAGAAAACAATTACAGTAACTAGTTTACCTCACTATAATCTCATTGGTTCTATGGTAAATGAGGACCTGTGTGGTCCGAGGACCGGTGGATGGTTGCTCCTTAGTGATGAGTGATTGACAACGTTGTGTGGACTGACTCTTGGCTTAGTATTGCAGCTACAGGTTGCGGCTTGATTCGAGTGGTGCAGGTGAAGAACAAGCACGAAGGTCTATGTCTGTCTGACCTCCCAAGAGCAAAGAACCAAGTAGGCTTCGTTCGAGGTACCCGGTGGCCAACGGAATCAAGTGCGGGCCATACGCTGGCAAGAAGTGCAAGACGACGTCGAGAGGATGGAGCCGATGCAAGATAGCAGCTGACAACTGAAGCTTGCACGTGGGGTTTGCAGTGGTTTGGCCATAAAACCACTGGGTTACTTGGCTGAGCCACAAAGCCAAGACTGGAGTCCAGAGCGTGGCGGTTCTGCACCGGACTGATATGACCGGTGGGCTTGACCGGCCTGACCAGTGCGGACCGGTGGGCTTGACCGGCCTGACCAGTGCGGACCGGTCTGACCGATGAGGAGGATCGGTCTGACTGGTGGGTCCTGTGGGCGTCTGGTAGCTTCAAAGCAGAGGACAAGCGGCGTGATCGCAAGGCTTGCATGGAGTTGAAGCGGTCTTGCGGTCGACGAGCGTCCGTCCGATGAGATCTCGACCAAAACTTCCCAAAGTGCCCTTGGTGGGTGTTTATCTTCTTTTATGTTGTAGTGGTAGTTTGGTCATTCAGCGCCCTCCATATATACTCACTTGAGTGGGAGATGGCAGCAAACTCTTGGAACCCTAGGCCATTTGGTCTTCTCTTTTTCTCTAGTTTTTCCTTAGGCTAGCTTGAGAGCTTCATGTTGCATCTAGAGAGAGGGATGGATGTTCGGGCGGCTTGCTAGATCTTGTATGAACATTTCATGGTAGGTATAGAAGCTTCGGCATGGTTCCTCAAGTGTTCCAATTGTTCCCCCCGTTTTTCCTTTTTGGTGATTTTCGGAGCCCTTTTTTTGGATTTTCGTGGAGAGATTTTGGGGGAGTTTTCTCACAGGATTTGTTGGTGGACTCACTCATGAGGATGTTGTGCCTCTTTTGTTGGTGATTTGTCCCCTCCAAATCCGTGGAAAGGCTTTCGATTTTGGGGTTTTCAGAGGTCCTTGTGTTCTTGGGGTTAGAGCACGAGATTTGCGATTCCTCCTTTTCTAGAGAGATTTGGGGCATATGCTTCGAACTAGAGATCATCGATCAAGTGTTCCTACCTTCCCCAAAGTTTCTCTTGCATCCATGGAGCGAATTGGGAGATCGAGCGAAGGGAATCAAGGGGTTGACCCGCGGGTGGAGTTCTTCCCGAGTTGCCTAGGCCGGGCCGGACTGACCGGTGCCTACCACTGGTCTGACCGGTGCATGCCCTTCTGGGTCTTTTGCTCAGGTGAATGTTTGGTTTAGTGGGGATTCGCTTGTGTTTTCCCAAGGTCAGTTCTTGGTGAGATTCTCCTTGGTTTGCCCCTTCTTAGCAAGGTTGGAGTAGCTTCTTGTTGCTGGTGTTTTCTTGGTTTGAGGTGGTTTTTGTTCTAGGGCCTAGAGATCTCGCTGAGGCTCTCTGGAACATCTTTGTGCGTGCTATTGCGCACATCGGCCTGACCGGTGCAGCTCACCGGCCTGACCGGTGCTGTCAGTCTGACCGGTGCCCACCACCACTCTGACCGGTGCAGCATAGGCAGCAGGCATCACAGATTTTCCGCTGCGGTTTTCGGTTGCTTGTTTGGGTAGGGATACTGGCCCCTAGGATCACTAGCACCTCCAGTGGCTACGTGATCTTGGCAAGGTGTGCACGGGATTGCTCGGAAGTGAAATCGGGGTATAGGCCGAGGTTCTTCTTGGGAAGAATTTTTTATGGGCGCCCATTCACTCCCCCCTCTTTGGTCGCCTATTCGGTCCTTCAATTGGTATCAAAGCCGATTATGGATCTCCTTGATTCTAACAAGTCTAAGATCCAAGGATGGGTGACTATGGAAAGGGGTCGGGTACTCTGCACTTTGATGGGAAGAACTACCAGATGTGGGAGAGGCGCATGGGCACATTTCTTCGTGGTAAGGGGCAATTGATTTGGGATGTGACGCAAAATGCAAACTATGTCCTTCCAGGTTCTCGGGACATGTTTGAGGCCAACAGCAAGGCCGTGGATTACTTGTTTCATTCTCTTTGTGCCGCGAAGTTCAATCACATGTACGGAGAGGATGTAGCTGGCAAGATTTGGGTAAAGCTGAGAAATGCTCATGTTGGGAACACTCAGGTGCAGGCTCACTTGTTTGCCACTCACCTGAGAGAATACAAGAATTTCACTCATCTCCCTGGTGAGTCGATTGATGCCAGGTTTCAGTGCTTCACCTATATTATCAACAACATGAGGGCCAATGTGACGGTGCTCCCATACAGAGATCATGATAGAGATATCAAGAACGAGTACAGGCACCGCCCAAGGATCGAGATCAAGCACCGCTCTAGGCGCGAGAACCAGCACAAGTACAAGGACAAGGACGAGCGGAGGTCGAGGAAGGGCGGCAGCTATGACAAGAAGAAGAAGGCTCAGGTGATGGTGGGAGCGACTGACGTCAACTCCAGTTCCTGCTACACCTCGACAAGTTCCAGTGACAGCGACTACGAAGGCAAGCGCAAGAGCAAGAAGCACGGTTCCAAGAACCTCAGCAGCATGAGTTGCGTCGCACGACAGGACGGCTTCTGCGGCATGGCCCACAGCTCCGGCAGCAAGAAGAGCCAGAAGGATGACTCGAGATCAAAATTCGAGGATGAGGTATGTGATGAGCTCTCTTTCTTGCACCAGGAGAATGCAAAGTTGGTTGCTTTGCTTGACAATCGTGATAGTATGCTTAGAGAGGCCAAGAAGCTTAGGAAAGAACTTAGGGCCTCGCTAGAAGAAGCTAGGGAGAAGATAGCTAAGTTAGAGTCTAAGAATCTTGATACTAGACTTGAGATAGATTCTCTTAAGATTGCTCCTGTTGTTGTTGATGTTATTGATTGTGATGGCTGCAATGCTTTCTTGACTGATTTGACGGTACTTAAGGAGAAGCATGCCTCTAAGTTGGAGGAACTAGACTTGCTTAGTGCTGAGCTTGATGAGATGAAGTCTATGTCTGCTTTACTAGGTGCTTGCCCTTCTTGTCCTGTGTTGCATGCTAGGTTAGATGAATCTCATGATAGGATTGTTTCTTTGGAGGCTGCTTTGAAAGTTCCTATTCCTACATCATGCTCTACTAGTGAATTACATGCTGTTAAGAATATGGAGCTTGCACACTATGTTGATCGCTTGCAGGATGAGAATGATGAGTTGGTTGTCTGAGCATGAGCCTCAGTTGAGTTTGATGATGGCTGATTTTAAGAGGTTTGATGGTCAGGCTTTGGGTTCTGAGAAGATCGGTGAGAGCAGTGGTGAGGGAGGAGAGAAAATTAGGGATATTCCTATTCCACCACAAGCTACACCCATGAACAAATTTGCACCCAAGCCAAACCACCTAAGAAACAAGCTAGACACAACCCCAGATGCACCAGTGTTCCCCCACAAAACAGAAAACTACCAGAAACCAGTGAGATTTGTGAGCACTCTTGGGAACAAGTTTGGGGGGAAGCCAGAGGAGAAACTGAGTGAGAAACCACAGCCAAAGCCAAAACCAGTCTGCTTCCATTGTGAGTATTGTGGGAGGGATGGTCATGTGACCAAGTTTTGCTACAAGAAGAAGAGGGATGATAGGATGGCTAAGGAGTGGGCTAACAAGGACATGTATCATCCTTCCCATGATACACCTAAGCCTCGTATGCCACTACCTAGAGGAGAGGCTATGGTGAGGTCTGTTCCAGCTTGGGGTGATAGAAGTTTCACTGATCAGGACAGATTTGCTGGCCGGGGGGCACCGGTCAGACCGGTGCGGCCCAGAGAGATGGTTGGTTTTGGTTTCGTGGTCATGGTGTTGATCGTGTTGGTTCCTATGGTCGTGGTACTGGTGATAGGAGGTTTGTTTCTGGTGGTGGTGTGTTTGCTGGACGTTCTCCACCTTGTGATCGATATGAGGATGGGAGAGGCCGTCACAGCTTTGGATCTCAGAGGGGCTACGAGCAACGGTTTCCCTTTCATGTTAGTCATTCTCCTCCAGCGAGACGTGAGGTGGTTCAGCGTGGTGGTCGTAGCTTTGGACGTGATAGGATGGATGTTTCTAACACCACCTTTGAGCAAATGGCTCGACACTGGTTTGACTCTTTTTGTGCTAACCCCAGTGTTGAGTCGCTTGCTCATCCTTGTTCTCGTTTTTTGATTTGCAGGTGGAAGGCATGAAGAACATTTGGTTGATTGACTCCGGTTGTTCGCGACACATGACCGGAGATAGGGGGTGGTTCTCCAGTCTCACCCAAGTGGTGTCAAAGGTGTACATCACTTTCGGGAATAAGGGACGAGGACAAGTGCTTTCGGAAGGTGAGGTTAAGGTAAGGAGCTTTGTGACCTTAAAGCGTGTGGTTTGGTCAAGTCACTTGGGTATAACCTATTGTCAGTATCTCAGTTACTGGACGAGGGTTATGAGGTGCATTTTAACTTGGGGGCTTCTCGTGTCCTTGACTCTCGAGGCGATCTTGTTTGTACGATCGTGCCCGAGGGACAGATCTTTCACGCTGATTTTTCTTAGTCTTTTGTACCCTGAGGTGTTTGGTTGCTGGTCCTTCTTCCGAGTTGTGGAGGTGGCATAGGAGGTTGGTGCACTTGAGCTTTGATTTGCTTTCCCGCTTGAGTGCGCTCGATCTTGTCCGAGGATTGCCCAGGTTGCATTTTGAGAAGGATTTGGTTTGTGCGCCTTGTAGGCATGGCAAGATGGTAGCCACTCCCCATCCACCCCTGACTACTATCATGACAGAGCGTTCGACAGAGCTGTTGCATATGGACCTTGTTGGGGCCAGCTTGAGTTCGCTCGGTGGGTGGGAAGTGGTATGTCCTTGTGGTTGTGGACAATTACTCTCGCTATGCCTGTGTGTTTTTCTTGGAGGATAAGGGTGAGACGTTTGGTTTTGTTCGAGACCTGATCTTGAGGTTGAAGAACGAGAGACATGGGGATGCCATTAGAGCTATACGCTGACAATGGCACGGAATTCAAGAACTCTCGTTTTGAGAACTTTTGCAGTGATCTTTGTCTTGAGCATCAGGTTTCGACTCCGTACACCCCTCCTCAGAATGGTGTTGTGGAAGGGATGAATCGGACCCTGTGTGAGATAGCTAGGACGATGCTCGATGAGCACAGGACTCCTAGGAGGTATTGGGTTGAGGCGGTGAATACACCATGCTATGTGTCAAACATGATCCTCCTCCGAGCGTTCAAGAAGAAAACCTGCTATGAGCTGATGCATGGGTGAGTACCCAAGGTGAGCCACTTTCATGTCTTTGGTTGCAAGTGTTTCTTCTTAAGAAGGGCAGAAAGTTGGATAAGTTTGAGGCTAGGTCGGTTGATGGTATTTTCTTTGGTTATGCTACTCACTCTCGAGCATTTCGTGTGCTAAATTTGGAAACTAACCAAATCGTGGAAACTCGCGAGGTTAACTTCGACGAGACACAGCCGTGTAGCTCTTTGGTCTTTGATTGTGCAGGTGATGAGGAGTTTGGTGAGGAGATCTTTGAGGAGGTGCAGGAAGATGGTGAAGAGGATGATTGTGGTGGTGCTCCCGCACCTAGCCGTGTACATGCTACTTCCACTACGACGATAACGATCGAGGATGGTCCATCCCCTACACCGACGACGACTAAGGCTGTTCGAGTGGATGCTGCTGCTGAGGGGGAGGTGGTCTCCAGACGTGTGGCTCCCCGGTGTGTACAGATGGATCACCCACCTTCGATGATCATAGGTGACATTGATGAATGCACCACACGGTCTAGGTCACAGAGGCATTCTCATTTCGCTCATTCTGCATTTGTCACTTCTTTCGAGCCCAAAGACATTGGACACGCACTTTCTGATCCAGATTGGGTGAACGCTTTGCATGAGGAGCTTGAGAATTTTGAGAGGAATCAGGTGTGGGAGTTGGTTGAGCCTCCACCAAATTGCAAACCTATTGGGACAAAATGGGTGTGGAAGAACAAAGAGGGATAAAATGGGGAGATTGTGAGAAACAAGACGAGGTTGGTTGCTCAGGGGTTTAGCTAGAAAGAGGGGATAGACTATGAGGAGACATTTGCTCTAGTGACCCGTTTGGAGGCAATTAGGATCCTTCTAGTATTTTCAGTTGCTAAAGGGTTCAAGTTGTACCAAATGGATGTGAAGAGTGCCTTCCTAAATGGGTTTTTGAGGAAGAAGTGTATGTGAGGCAACCCCCGGGTTTCGAGAGTGAGTGGTTTTCCCATCGGGTATACAAACTCAGAAAAGCAATATATGGCCTAAAACAAGCACCCGGGATGTGGTATGGTAGGTTGAGGAAGTTTCTTTACAGTAAGGGGTTTGTGATGGGGGTAGTGGATCAGACTCTCTTTCTCCTCAGGCACAGTGTTGACATTCTGATCCTGCATGTGTATGTGGATGACATAATC
This sequence comes from Cenchrus fungigraminus, assembly GCA_036936925.1. Classification (NCBI taxonomy): domain Eukaryota; kingdom Viridiplantae; phylum Streptophyta; class Magnoliopsida; order Poales; family Poaceae; genus Cenchrus; species Cenchrus fungigraminus. The sequence continues at coordinate 109,894,401 of CM072779.1, forward strand.
TTTGGTGGCTCTTCTCACACTTTGGTTGCCAGGTTTGCAGATGACAAGAGCAGGGAATTCGAGATGTCCATGATTGGTGAGTTATAGTTCTTTGTCGGGCTCTAGATCAAGCAGTGCAAGGACGAGATGTTTGTGCATCAAGCAAAGTACACCAAGGACTTAGTGAAGAAATTCAAGATGGATGACTCGAAGTCGATGGCTACACCGATGAGTACGACTACAGCTTTGGATGCAAATGTTGATGGTGAGCCTATGGACCATGTTGACGGTCAATTTCCGTCAACCAAGAGCACTTGTTACACTTTGGTTTGAGCTTTGAATTATAACTAACCCGCCACTAGGCACACTAATGATGTAATAAGTTCACAATTGCATGTGGTTTTTGGAGTATCTTGTTTACGCATGAATTAAGTACCTAAATAAGGACTTCTGGGAAGAATTCATCAAGCACTTTATAAGAAGGTCATGAAGCCCGACACAAGTCAAGACACAAAGTGAACATGACTCCAAATGACCCGAGGACCAAAGCATGAAGCCGTGAAACTCCGAGGACCCGAACGGAAGATGCGGGAGTTTGCACGCCAAGCACTCTTATCTAAACCGCGGGGAAAACGATGTCAAGGACCCACATGGACTCCAGCAAATATTCAAGAAAGCATGAGAAGCTTCATGGAGGAAGATGGGTCCGAACCGGGCCCAAAAGGGCCTAGGCCGGCCGGCCTATTCCGACCGGCCTAGGGGGATTCAGGCCCGGTTCGGCCTCCCCTTTGACCTACACGCTCCTCGGCTCATTTATACCCCTTGCCTCCGACGACCGCCACATCCATTCATCAGAACTCGGCGAAACCTAGAAGTGAGCACCGGAGGGAGACGACGACAGCGGAGTCCTCGAAGTTGTCTAGGGGATGGCCTAGGCCAACCCTAGCCGCGATGGCCGCCCTGCGTGGTTGTGCCATGGTGGAGTTCTGGAGCTAGTTGAGGTCATCAATGGTATGTACTCGGTTGTGGTGACCCAAACACATCTACTATTATGTGAGCAATTGTAATCTTGTTTTCCGATCTTTAAGCGAGTCCATGTCTCCGTCTTTACTTTCTACCTTTCATGAATATGTTTGATCCTTAGTCTTATGCATGCTTAGACTATATAGCATACTTTATGTAATCATTGTGATTAGGTCTAGTATGTTGACCCTTCATGGTTGGTAGACATGTCCTTGTATGGGCACGCCCGTGGATCCCCTGCTTTACTAAGGGAGCATTGTGCCAGGGTGATTTCCCCCGAACGAGCGGATGTCCTCGGGAGGTAGGCTGGAGGTAGGAGTTTAAGGATGCTTTTAGATGAGATGCTTGGTTGTTGCTCATTTGCCGGAACTACAACTAGAAGGTGATAGGGTTAGTCGTCCCCTTGGTGGCGCTTTACCTCGCCTATGTTCGTGTATGTGATCAACCTTGTGCTATCATATTTACATCTTTGAAGGTTACCTTATATGCAATCTACACCTCATGTTGGTTAGTTTGATAGATTAGGTAGAGAACCTTAGCGGTTTGCTTCCGATCCTTGGATTGACAATCCTTGCGGGACCCTCCTTGGTGAAAAAGGCACCAAGTCACTCAAACGCTTGCGGTGAACTTCAACACGGTTTTGAACCGTCCACAAGCCCTTTTTCTGGCACCGTTGCCGGGGATCGGCAACTCGAACCCTAGGGTAATCTACCTTTCTATATGACTAACCCTAATTTTTATTATTGCATACACGCTTGTTTTCTTGTTTGTGTCCTTGAAAGCAGGTGAAAAGCTAGACACAAGACGCTCGATGAGTTCTCTACATACACACCCCAACAAGATGATTGCAACATGAAGATTCACTCTTTAGTGGTAGGTGCTAACTATGTTAGTGGCCCATCATCCGCTATCGAGCCCACACCCTACACAAGAGCATGTGGACAAGGTAAGTCAACGTGTCAATTAAATTTTTAAGACTAATGTCTTGTGGAGATTCGTTTATTCAAGCAATAGGTATTGGAAGGAATCGATGTCCCCGAGATCACAAGATCAAGCTCTTCGACATCTTCGAAGTTTCTGTTCGCATCAAGTTTTGCACAGCCTCATGAGAAGAACAACAAGATGTCTTTGGATATTTAGAAGCCCCACGAAGTTACGCTTCCAACGAGTCAAGAATCAAATCGATCGGAGGTTCCTACAAGCGGATATGGCTGAATCACCGATGATTGCACGTCTTGAAAGTTTCTGGACAGCAAGCAAAGCTGAAGTGAAATAGCCATAACTCCCTCATTTGGACTCCGATTAAGATGGATGAGTACCCGTTGAAAGGTAATTTTATAAATTTTTTAATAGAATTATATTTTGGTATATGTTCTGTTATGTATACAGGGGGGAAATCTAAAAAAGAGGCAGCTGCAATAAGATGAGAACAAGATGGTGAAGGTGAGGACGACAACAACGAAGAGGAGCTTGGGGAATGCTTCCATTAGACCACACATAAAGAAATTTAGAGGCTTGGAACAAAATAAAGACCCCTAGAGCATTGGCAAATGAAGGCACAAGTTGGCAACATCCGGCGCACGGAGATGTTTGAAGGAGACCACAAAGGATTACACACAAAGGACGACATCCGATGGTGCGGATATTTTGGGCTCTCACACGAAGGATCATGTAGCTACATATTCACAACTTAGATGTGTGAGCCCACAAGTTAAGAGGAGTGATCCAACACAAAGCAACCTTGATGACATGTGGCACGAAGAAGGAATTGAGAAAAGTCTACACGAGCCACCTCCGATCATCAAGGATTGTTCGCTATCAACTCCGGAGGATCACTCACGGTGAAAAGCTCGAAGGCTAAGGTACACATTAACCTCTCAAGACACTTTTGGTGATGATAATGTCCCTTTGATACTTTGATGTCCATCCAAAAGAATCGATTCTATGCCTTGCTACTTGATCATGATAGGCTAGAACTTCTTGAGATTGATAAAGTGGCTATGTTGTGCTTTAACATTGTTGATTACATGCCTAATGAACCTTTGCCTAATGAGAGCTTAGCGCTGAGCAAGAAACTTATGCTACCTTTAATCACAACATGTTTTGTTCATCCAATTTAATTTGTGGTTATGTATGCATTTGTTTGCCTTATGTCTTGCAAATCTTGGACTTGCTTCGTGCTTGGTCAAGCTAGTGACCTTAAAAGAGCGTTTGTCGGAAGAAAACCCGAGTTTCACTAACCATGTAGGTCATTAAAACTTAGTAAAGAGAAGAGAAGCCATGCCCTAAAGGAATTGCAAGCTCGTGCATCGCCTCCCCGAATCTCGAGTACGAACATTGCTGATTTCATCAATTTTGAGCACCTGATCAGATATGTAGAAGAAGGAAAAAGTTCAAAATCAGAAGCTCCATCAAGTGCCGATTCCAACACCTCTAAGATCGATGAATTTGAAGACAAGTAGAAGGAGATATGACAAAAACATTAGGCACTGCACAGTCTGAAATCAGATTTGGACAGATTGCAGCGTTGGAGTAAAACGAGCATAACTCACTCGTTCGGAGTCTGTTTGGGGTCAACAAAGACTTGATGGAAAGACAATTTTATGCGCCACGCATCAGAGGATTTGATTGCTACATGGTCTGGTCTGGGCAGAGAGGGAAGTTCATGAAAGAGGAAGCAGCGATGAAGAGCAAAGGAGGAGAAGGTGACGATAATGCAAGGAAACGATCAGGCAAGCCTCTCATCAAGTAGAATGATCGTGTCAAGCATGGAGAGTGGATCAAAGCTGCATGGACATCTTCAAATCTTATATGAAGGACCATGGCTTCGCGACAACAAGAAGGTACGTAAGAAAGTCGAGCTCTATGACTTTAAATGAAGCGCTTTTCTCCATATCATGACGAGTTTTATCTACACGCGCGTGTAGCTACTCTCATCATCAGAATACCACCACGGGTATGTCTACATACACATTTATCACCTTGAGTATGTTTACATACTAATTGTAGGATAATTCAAATGGATATGTACGAAAAATTTCAAAAGTACCTCTACTTTTTGAAATATTTCTATTATACCTTTTTACTAGTATATAAAAAATAGTATGCTCACATACTCTATGTATGATCACATACTCAACATATATACCACGACAGATAGTCTAGTATCATCACATACTACATGTACATACTTTTCGTTTAGTCAAATTCAATGTATATCATGAGATATGAAGGTAGGAGTAGTTACACACGCGTGTAGAATGGATTTTTCATATATATATATATATATATATATGACCCTCTACATTGTGATCTTAAACTAAAACATCAAGTAACATTGTACCATTGCTCTAATAAATACCACAACACCATGTTGTTTGATTTAATCACTATTGAGGGAGCACTTTGTTCTTGATCTTGGAAAACTTGTAGACCCTTTTTGTGTGCCTATTAGTGTTTAGGTTCTTTTCTTTTGTGTCTTTTTTTAGGGAGAAATATGAAGTTTGCACCATCCTTTAACTTTCAGCTTGTGGCTAGTTCATTTAGGCTAACTCTTGCATTTGTTTTAGACAATCTCCATATCATGTCATTTTGTTCATCCATGTCATATTGCGTTGCATGCTTTGTGTTGATCTAACTTTTTGCCCAACCAACCTAAGCCTACCTATAGCCCCACCAAAAACCTGTAGCCAACAAGGGTAGGGTTGACTTGTGTTGATTGGCTTGCACTATTCCGGTTGGCCAAGCCCACCTCTATCCCTTGCTCTAACTAAAAATTTTAACTAGCCCTCCTACGAGAAAATCTTCAACACCTTTAGCCTTCCTAAAAACCATATGTTTGTTTTTCATAAAAAGACTTTTAACACCACCTTAGATAGAATTTCTAAACTTGACTCCCTCTCTTCAAAATCCTTATTTGAGCCAAAAATATAGGATACCCATAACCTACCCTTAAAACCTTGTTAGTTTGGTTGTTTGATCTTTTCAACCCTTGCTAACATTTGCTCGTACTAACTCTTTGCATTTGCATTTTGTATTCCCCTCTTTGTCATCTTCTGCTTTATGATAGCCTGGTCTTTTTGTGAAACTTTATGATGAATGCTTTCATATCTATGTTAACGCTTGTCGACATGCGTTACTCCTTTTTGCAATCTTGTGTAAACATGGTGTTTAGACATGATTAGAGACCATCATCATTCAATTTTACTTACCTTGCTATCTTATTGCATTGGTTGGTGTATAAACTTTGCAATGCGCCCTACTTATCATACACTATAAGGAATTGTTAATCTTGGAATAAGCATGGTGTTTTGACCTTGGTTAAAAAATCTTTATGGCAAGGGAGAAGTTTGGCAACCACTTTGTAAGCATGGTGCTTAGAATTTGGTGTAAACATTGTTTTGTTTTTATACCATCCTATCTTTTGCTTTCACGCTTGCACACACGTACACCCATTAGGTTTTTAATTTTTCACTAGATTAACTATGCTACAAGTTAAGATCTTAGGGGATGTCTTTAGTTTGTCGGCATAGAGTGAGTATTCCCGACCGTCACCTCGGGGGTACTTTGTGCTTTAAAGTTGTTTTGCAGGCAGTGTGAATCACTCTCATAAATTCGATTAGGACGGAGGCTTGTGACAAAGGGTGAACGTTGGAGGACAATCAAGACAAAGTGAATAGTATGACGATCCACACATGGCGGTAGGACTTCAAGATGGTTCATCATCTTCCATGCCTAGCAACATGCTAAGCATGGGGGAGGATTTGGTGGACATGAGACGACCGCATGGAGCAAGGATCACGGTTCTTCTTCCATGTTAAGCACAATGCTTAAGCGTGGGGGAGGCCGTGCTACACTTCAAGCATCAAAGGATGGTAACAAATCCTCAACTCTCATTTTTTCCTTGTCTTTCTATATGTCTGCACATATTTATGCCTTCAACAACCTTAAAAGCAACCTTTGTATATCTCTCTATAGAATAACATGGCTGCTAGGAGTACAACCTAGATTTGTTTTGTTTTCAATAATAATCACCGTTACCTTGTGCTCAACATGATGATATCTCGTATGCTCTTTCTTATGGATATATGATGATCGTTGCCGCTTTGTTTATTCTTGTGCTTGGTTTATATATGATTAAGCTAGTGCTCTCCTTTAATATGAATCTGAAATTTATTTAATGCTAGTGGAGGTTATGATAACTTAAGTCTCATAGCTGTTTTTCGTTGATCTCAATTTTGAATGAATCAAAGATCCATTTTTATTCATAAAAAAACTATGCTAACCCTGTCTTTGATACCACTTGCATTTTGCTCTACCTATCCAAAGCCTTAAATTTAATTGAGTGCAAAAACCTTAGTTTACAAGATTTATTTTTGGGTGCATTGATTCAAGGCTTGATTTCTCTGGATCGAGACTAAGAAGCTGGTCATTCCGTTTTTGCGTATCTATTTTTATGCTAGCCTTTTCTATCCGTGCATTGTGAGTTTCCATATCAGGAATTTTGCAAACCTCGCCGGATATCCACCCACAAACCCAAAATATCTTTTTTGTGTTCACCTCCTTGACCACAACCCAATACATGAGTATGGATGAATATTTCGAGGAGGATTACAAGGAAGGTGCTTCAAGTGAGTAAGGGAGACTTCCAAAAGGATCCCTAGAAGATTTTTCGAGTATCTCTCTCTAAGGAAATATGAGAGCTTCAATTTCTACCTTGGCGTTCTTATCACCTCTTTTGCCTGAGGATGAGCAAACGTCTAAGCATGGGGGGGTTGCCAAGGAAGTGCTAGTATAGTCTAGAGTTCAAGGGGAGCAAATAAAAAAAGAAAAAGAAAAAAAAGAAAGAGAAAAAGTATGATGAAAGAAAAAAAATGAATGAAAAAAATGATAAAGAAGAAAAAGTATGAAGAGAAAAAGAAAGACAGAAGAAAGAAAAAAAATAAAGCTCCCCGGTTCTCTAGCTATGTTTAGCGCTTTTTGAGTTTTCAAAAAGGATTTCAAGATCAAGACCCATACTCATCTTTCTAACCATGTGAATCCGATAAGGAGGACTTCATTTGTGCCTCGGGATCACTCTTTGCCATTTGCACATGTCCACCTATCTCAAAGTGTGTGTATTTTTCTCTGCCCCTCCTTGTAACATTATTTTTCTAATGACCTTTTTGACAAGTCTCGGTAAGTCCATGAGAAGCTTGTCTTGTTTTGATAATATCTCGACTATAATATCTTGGTAGGACTAAACTTTCTCATAGCTCCATATAAAGCCTTCCACCAAATATTTGAGAGAGGAAAGGAGTAGGACAAGTAGGCTTGAGAGACAAGATGAGATGAGAGTTCATAAGCAAGATGCAAGGAGGTTTATTATTGATCTTGGTAAATCAATTTTTCTTCATCCCGCTCTTTATCTTCAAAATTTCTGAGATTTGTTTCAAAATTTGAGAGCATGATTAATTACTTGTGGAAAGAGCTTAAATGATATCTACCCTCCATAGAGATGAAAGCTAGCTACATTACGAAACTATAACAAATATAAACTTGGAGAGCATTATGTTTTCTCATGTATGAACAAGTGCAGGGTATGAACATTGAAGGGCAATACTAATATCCATTAAAGGCTTACTCGAGGACGAGCAAGGTTTAAGCATGGGGGTATGTTGACGGTCAATTTCCGTCAACCAAGAGCACTTGTTACACTTTAGTTTGAGCTTTGAATTATAACTAACCTGCCACTAGGCACACTAATGATGTAACAAGTTCACACTTGCATGTGGTTTTTGGAATATGTTGTTTACGCAGGAATTAAGTACCTAAATGAGGACTTCCGAGAAGAGTTCATCAAGCACTTTATAAGAAGCTCACGAAGCCCGGCACAAGTCAAGACACGAAGTGAACATGACTCCAAATGACTCGAGGACCAAAGCAAGAAGTCGTGAAACTCCGAGGACCCGAACAAAAGATGCGGGAGTTTGCGCGCCAAGCACCCTTATCTAAACCGTGGGGAAAACGACGTCAACGACCCACATGGACTTCGGCAAATATTCAAGAAAGCACGAGAAGCATCATGGAGGAAGATGGGCCCAAACGGGGCCGAAAAGGGCCTGGGCCGGCCGGCCCATGCCGACCGGCCTAGGGGGTTTCGGGCCCGGTTCGGCCTCCCCTTTGACCTACACGCTCCTCGGCTCATTTATACCCCCTGCCTCCGACGGCCGCCACATCCATTTATCAGAACTCGGCGAAACCTAGAAGTGAGCATTGGAGGGAGATGACGGCAGCGGAGTCCTCGAAGTTGTCTAGGGGATGGCCTAGGCCAACCCTAGCCGCCATGCCCACCCATGGTGGAGTTCCGGAGCTAGTTGAGGTCATCAATGGTATGTACTCGGTGGTGGTGACCCAAACACATCTACTATTATGTGAGCAATTGTAATCTTGTTTTCCGATCTTTAAGGGATTCCATGTCTCCGTCTTTACTTTCTACCTTTCATGAATATGTTTGATCCTTAGTCTTATGCATGCTTAGACTATATAGCATACTTTATGTAATCATTGTGATTAGGTCTAGTATGTTGACCCTTCATGGTTGGTAGACATGTCCTTGTATGGGCAGGCCTGTGGATCCCCCGCTTTATTAAGGGAGCATCGTGACAGGGTGATTTCCCCCAAACGAGCGGATGTCTTTGGGAGGTAGGCCGGAGGTAGGAGTTTAAGGATTATTTTAGATGAGATGCTTGGTTGTTGCTCGTTTGCCGGAACTACAACTATAAGGCGATAGGGTTAGTCGTCCCCTTGGTGGCGCTTTACCTCGCCTATGTTCGTGTATGTGATCAACCTTGTGCTATCATATTTACATCTTTAAAGGTTACCTTATATGCAATCTACACCTCATGTTAGGTTAGTTCGATATATTAGGTAGAGAACCTTAGCGGTTTGCTTCCGATCCTTTGATTGACAATCCTTGGGTACCCTCCTTGGTGAAAAAGGCACCAAGTCACTCGTACGCTTGCGGTGAACTTCAACACTGTTTTGAACTGTCAACAGACCAGAAGGTACATGAGCATGATCGGTTCCCTCCTCTACTTGATGGCGATGAGGCCAGACATACAGTTGAGTGTGTGTCTGTGCGCTCATTTTCAGGCTTCACCGATGACTTCACATCGGCAGGCCGTCAAGAGAATTTTCAAGTATTTGAACTACACTCCTGAGTTTGGTCTTTGGTATTTTGCGGCCTCGACACTCAACCTTCACGGGTTTGCGGACGCTGACTTTGCTGGGTGTCGTTTGGATCGTAAGTCTACCTCAGGTGGGTGTCAGTTTCTTGGGTCTTCTTTGGTTTCTTGGTCATCCCGCAAGCAGTCTAGTGTAGCCCAGTCCACTACCGAGGCCGAGTATGTTAATGCAGCCAGTTGTTGGTCCCAGCTCCTATGGATTACTTGCACTATGAGCCACATTGGTGAGGAGTGTTCCCATGTCCCACTCTTTTGTGACAGCACCAATGCCATAAGTGTAGCCAAGAACCCAGTTCTCCACTCCAAAACCAAGCATATTGAGGTGAGTTACCACTTCCTGAGAGACAATGTGGAGAAGGGAAAGACTGCTTTGATCCATGTGCCGACCCAAAACCAACTAGCCGATATCTTTACCAAACCACTTGACCAAGCCACTTTCACCCGCTTGCGGGGTGAGCTCGGTGTGTGTTTGCTTTCTTGAGTTGGTGGTTGTTGATGGTGGAAATTCACCATTTCCAACCCTCAATATTCTCACATAAATGGAGGCACATGCATTATTTACTAGCATTTTGGTTTGAATAATGTAGTTCCACTTGTCCTTGGAGATTATTTGTATGTAGGTGATTTACCCCTTAAAAGAGATAGAAACCCACCTTCTATGAAGAAACCATGGCAACTCAGCTGAGGAGGTGGCTGCCACCAAGGGAAACATGGCATTCCACATCACCGACGAATCAGAGGACACCACATGGACTTCACATGGATCAAAGGGCCCACCTCGGATACCAAATCAAGCCATGCACCGAGGATGGATCAGAGGGCCCACAGGGCAGCCACCCAGTGGAAAACCACCAGGTGGGGCCACCCTAGAGGGCCGGCCGATCCAAGGATCGGCCGAACCGACCTAGGGGGCTCCATCCTGGCCCTCCACGTGGTAGCTCCATATTGGTCCATTGCCTCACTCCCGGGTGTTTTGGAGCACTTTGAGCCTCCGAGCAAGCCTGGTCCTTGCCCATAAATAGAAGGGGAGGGGCTCCCATTTCCCACACACCACTCTCTCATTCTCCTCTCACTTTTAGTTTCCATGGCTAGGGGGTAGGCTAGAGTAGCTCTTATTCAGGTTCCAAGTCCTCTTGGAAGTCTAGGTATGAGTTCTCTTTTATCTTTATTTCTTTGTATGACTTTGATCTACTTCAGTTATTCAGCTATTTCATATAAAGTCATGGTAGATCATATGTTTGATATGTTCTTGAGTTCATCCTCTGTTCATCATTTAGAGGCTTGTGTTCTTCGTGAACACTACCTTTTGATCCACTTGAAGGGTGATAAACTCCTTCCTTATGTGTTTGTTCACAAGTTAGAGGCTCGTGTTCTTCACGAACACGACCCTTTGATCTTATTGATTAGACATAAGAGAGTTCATATCTGTCTGTATGTCTAACCTTAGTTGATCTTGTTAGATGGCATGAGAGTGTTGCATGAGGTCTGTGTTCAAGCTACGGTACTCGGTCTAGTTGACCAGTCTTCTGGTGGCTCTCACCCTGGGTCACAATAGCCCGGGCCGAGTGGAGTCTAGCAGCAACGTAGTCATGGTGTCTGGGTTGTCTGGCTATGATAGTTATGAGCATACCCCCCGTAATGATAGAGATCGGTCCTCAGGTGGTGACAACCCTGTTGGATCCTTGGGCAACCTCCGCACTGGGGTACCTGCTGTAGGAGTCAAAAGTCTAGTTTCGTAGAGTGCTGGTCGTCGCGGGCTAGCTCCCCGTTTGTACCTGGGTGCTGAACCTTATCTCTCTCATGCAATACTCATGCCCATCTCTTGTATCTTCTAGTTTTGTATGTTTAGTACATTAGAACCTAGAGCTAACTCGTATGTTCCCCCTAAGCCGTAGTGTGCTAGAGTAGAGGTAGATCTGAGTGTGTGTGTCACACTACCCTTATATCTTTTATCTTACCCCTTTCTTTGAGTGTGTTGTTCCCTATATCTATCTCTTGGTTTACATTCAGAGCAAAAGCATAAGTCTAAGATATCCGTCATTGCCTTCCACGGATACGATACCCTTGGAATACTCTCCTTCCTTGGGAAAATGCTACAATGGTTTATCTGTGCGCTTGCAGATTCGTTCATGATCGTTTAGATTAACCTATGGCAAGTCTCGATGTTCACGCTAACCCGACGCCATTAGTTGTGACATTGAGAGGTGCCTAAAAAGCGTTTCCTGGTGTTGTCGCTAAGGACGGGTCCCAGATCTGTTCTTAAGATGATGACGCTACGAAACACCAATAGTGGTTGGAGCTCCTTTGTAGCATTTGTATCATATTTACTTTGTTGCATGGTATTGCATTTGTAGCATGACGTATAGTCATCTTTGTATCTTAGGTTGTTTTTGCATTTGTATCATATAGTAGGGTGAGTTTCTCCTATATACATTGATTGATATGATATGCTAGTTGTGATCCTTTGAGCATGTTTGATATGACTTGATGATGGATAGCTATGCTCTTGATAGTCTTGCTATATTTGCATGATGAGATGGCTAATTTTTGAAAAATGCTAGATAGCCTCTCTCTTGTGAGTGTAAGGCTTTGCATGATCTTAGTGTGCTTTGGTGGTTTATATCGTGCTTAATTCATGGTTGGATATCATGTGCTTTTCACTTGGGGTCAAAGACCCTTTTGTCATTATGAATCTTTAGCCCATGTGATACCTTGTGGGGGAGCATAAGCTTCTTTTTGCCACAAAGGCACTTCATGTACCATTTTATGCTTAAATGTGAAAAATTAAATTAGTATGAAATGCTTTGCTTGAAGGTGTGCTCTCACTTGTTCCATGTCATAAATGCATTAAAATTGCAGTAATTTGGGTGCTAAACTATTGCATGATGTCTACCATGAGAAGCCTCATTTTAGGAAGTAGACACATGTCTCAGTGGCTTTAACATGACATGAGATGCTTATGGGTGTTTGTAATGACCTTGTGTTGAGGATATATGTGACCTAGCATGAAGTTTGTGTGATATATATTCACTTTGGTAGACTTTGCTCATGTTTAGGTCTTTAGCTCATGAGGGGGAAATGTTTCGCAAAATTATTTATTTTGATCATGGCTTGCTCATATAGCTTTACTATCTTGATGGTAATGCTTATATGAAACTTTGGAATGTCTTGCTTGCTCATTTGCTCACTTGTAGCATTTTGTCGTGCTCATTGTCTATTTGAGAAGCTCTATGTTCAAATTTTCGTAGAAGGTGCCTTGATTCATGCATTATCAACAAGGGGGAGAAGTTTGTGAAGGAAAAGTGGTTTTGTATGCATTTAGAAAGTTTTCAAGCAGTTTCGAGCACTTTTTGGCTCTAGAGTGCCACCGCCCTGACCGGTGTGAGCCACCGATCTGACCGTTCAGGAAGATCGTGTCTGGGAGTTTGTTGCCCACCGGCCTGACCGGAGGAGGGTACCGGTTTGACTGGTGATGGCCAGAGCTGAGCTGCTCTGTTTTGCATGGCACGCATTGCATGCATTTGTTTAGGGGGAGCGTGCTTCTTCTAAGGGGGAGCATGCATGTGTTCAAGGGGAGCTCCTTGTGTCGCTGAGTTCTTGCTTTGGTGGTTTGCTTCATGTGAGCTTTGGTTTTTGTCTCGGTTGTGTTGAGTCGTTGCCCTTGCCTTAGGGGACCAAGACTTTGGCTTCAAGTGATCAGAGTTTGTTTTGTTTGGTTTTTGGATCACATGATTGGGTTGTTGTTAGTTTCTTTTCTTTTCCTTCTTATGATGGTTACTATTGTGAGTGTTGTCAATGCACACATCAAGGGGGAGACTAAGGACCTGTGTGGTCCGAGAACTGGTGGATGGTCGCTCCTTAGTGATAAGTGATTGATAACGTTGTGTGCACTGACTCTTGTCTTAGTATTGTAGGTACAGGTTGCAGCTTGATTCGTGTGGTGCAGGTGAAGAACAAGCGCGAAAGGTCTATGTCTGTGTGACCTCGCAGGAGCGGAGAGACAAGTAGGCTTCGTTCGAGGTACTCGGTGGCCGACAGGAATAAGTGCGGGCCGTACACTGGCAAGAAGACCAAGACGACGTCGAGAGGATGGAGCCGGTGCAAGGTAGCAGCTGACAACTGAAGTTTGCACGCGGGGTTTGCAGTGGTTTGTCCACAAAACCACTAGGTTACTTGGCTGAGACACAAAGCCAAGGTCGGAGTCCGGAGCGTGGCGGTTCTGCACCGGACCCGTGTGACTAGTGGTCTTGACCGGCCTGACCGGTGTGTACCGGTCTGACCGATGGGTCACGTGGGCGTCCAGAAGGTTCGAAGCAGAGGACACGCGGTGTGATTGCAAGGCTTGCATGGAGTTGAAGCGGGCTTGCGGTCGACAAGTGTCCGTCCGATGAGATCTTGACTAAACCTTCCCAAAGTGCCCTTGGTGGGCGTGTATCTTATTTTATGTTGTAGGTGTAGTTTGGTCATTCAACACCCTCCATATATACTCACTTGAGTGGGAGATGGCAACAAACTCTTGGAACCCTAGGCGCCATTTGCTCCTCTTTTTCTCTATTTTTTCCTTAGGCTAGCTTGAGAGCTTCATGTTGCATCTAGAGAGTGGGATGGATGTTCGGGCAGCTTGATAGACCTTGTATGAACCTTTCATGGTATGTATAGAAGCTTCGGCGTGGTTCCTCAAGTGTTCTAGTTGTTCCCCCTGTTTTTCCTTTTTGGTTATTTTCGGAGCCCTTTCTTTGGATTTTCATGGACAGATTTTGGGGGAGTTTTCTCACGGTATTTGTTGGTTGATTCACTCATGAGGATGTTGTGCCTCTTTTCTTGGTGATTTGTCTCCTCCAAATCCGTGGAAATGCTTTTGATTTTGGGGTTTTCAGAGTTCCTTGCGTTATTGTGGTTAGAGCACGAAATTTGTGATTCCTTCTTTTCTAGAGAGATTTGGGTCATATGCTTCGAGCTAGAGATCACCCATGAGGTGTTCCTACCTTCCCCAAAGTTTCTTTTGAATCTATGGAGCGAATCAGGAGATCGAGTGAAGGGAATCAAGGGGTTGACCCGCGGGTGGAGTTCTTCCCTAGTTGCCCAGGCTGGACCGGTGCTTACCACCAGTTTGACCGGTGCATGCCCTTGTGGGTCTTTTGCTCGGGTGAACGTGTGGTTCAGTCGGGATTCGCATGTGTTTTCCCAGGGTCAGCTCTTGGTGAGATTCTCCTTGGTTTGCCCCTTCTTGGCTAGGTTGGAGTAGCTTCTTGTCGCTAGTGTTTTCTTGGTTTGAGGTGGTTTTTGGTCCAGGGCCTAGAGATCTCGCTGAGGCTCTCTAGAACATCTCTGTGCTTGTTGTTGCGCACACCGGCCTGACCGGTGTCGTCGTTCTGACTGGTGCCTGCTACCGGTCTGACCGGTGCAGCGCACGCAGTAGGCAGCATAGATTTTCTGCTGCGGTTTTCGGTTGCTTGTTTGGGTAGGGATACTTGCTCCTAGGATTAGTAGCACCTCCAGTGGCTACGTGATCTTGGCAAGGTGTGCGCGGGATTGCTCAGAAGTGAAATCGGGCTATAGGCCGAGGTTCTTCTTGGGAAGAATTTTTTATCGGCTCCCATTCACTCCCCCCCCCCTCTTCGGTCCTTTAGTAAACCATTAACATAAATGCAAAATTCGGAAACCAAAAAATTAGTTCAGGCAATGCAACCTTACCATTTTAAATAGGAAGATGCTTGGTGCCTCTGTTGCTGATGAGGTACTTATTCAGCTTGGAGAGAATGTCCAAATGTACATACGGAACAAGAGCAAAACCAAATATAAGAGTGAATCTAAAGGGAAGTGCCAAGTATACGTTTTGAAACTCGAAACCCTAACTAAGCATAGTCAAGAATGTATCTTAATGATGTAGGAGGGATTTCTAGCATGCAAATCACCTTGTAACTGTCAGAGCGGATGGGATCTCTAGTTGCCATGTCCTCGTCCTCGCGTCGACCTCATGGCTGATCCCTCCTCCTCCTAGTCGCCATCGCTGGAAGGTGAGGGGTGGTGTGGCGCACGTCTCAGCTCAGGGGTGTAGCATGCGTCGCGTCGCGGGGGGCGGGGGAGGTGAGTGGAGGAAGGTGAAGGTGAGGAAGTGGCGGCGGAGGGGCGAGGGGTAGGAAGCGGTGGCGGCACGCGGGGGAGAAAGACGACGACGCGAGGGGAGAGTGGGGAGGCAGCTGCATGAGGGAGGCGTCTTTCCCTACTAACCCTAGCGCGAGTGGGCATGTGTGGGCCTTAAAACTGAAAGGGCCATTATTATTAGGAAAACATGTCAGGGCGGGGCCAGTTCTATTCGAATGAAGAACGGTTCGCTTTTCCCCTATTAATCTGCAATAAAAATTTGTATCACGTATTTCTCCGTCATTCGTAATCCAAATTTGATGATATTTGTTTCTGAATTTTTCTAAAATCAACTTCAATTCGTTTATGACATTGTTTTGTATATAACTCTATTTCCTGGATGCTGTTTATACTCCTTTATCTTGTTCCTTGTAAGTACAAAATATAAATAATATTTGTTTTACACAACAATTACTAATTAAACTTTGTATTTCGTAATCTTAAGGCGAACACAAGGTTGTGTTAAAATTTCAAATGTATATGAGTTCGAATATGTTGTAAAGTGTGGAAAACTTCAGTGTTGAAGTATAATATTCTAGGAAACTAAGTGAGAGATGTACACATTTGTACACAAGTATATTCTTCCTTTATCGAAACCATTTGAAATTCTTATGATAAGTTTAGGGACCCAAATTATGTTGCCAAGTCAATTTGCAGAATTTTTAGACCACAGTAAGACATTATTAGAATTATTATATCATAAACATGAGATAAGAAAATCTAATTTCAAGAATTTTGGTTACACAAGTGTGTTTGTTGATATTTTATTCGAATACTAAATGACCAACTATGAATTGTTCGTATTTTTAATGAATTTTTAGGTGTTGTTTTATGGGCTCTATTATTTGAGGGAAGCAAGTTTCATTTAAAAAAATAGTGTCGGCGTCAGCAGCCTGTATAAAAAAGATAACCCTACCCACCCGACAAAGAAGACGCGGGTTCGCCAACCCGCGTCACTAATAACTTTCCATTGTCCGAAATGCCCCTAGCCGAATGAATATCCATCCGCCCCGGCCCCGGCCCCCTTCTTCTTCCCCGCTCTCAGCTGCACCGCCACCCGCCCGTCCTTTCCCCACCGTCGCGCACATGTCGCACTACGCCGATTCGTCTGGAGGTGGACGTGGCAGGAGCAGGTTTCAAGGTGGCAGCAGCAGCCATATTCACTCCATCGGCTTGGATCCAGTCGGTGAGCTAAGCGGCTTCCCACTCGTCCTTTGCCCGGACTGTGGTATGGCTCAGGTGGTGGAGGAGCAGACGCAGAAGGAAGGTGAAAACCACGATCATCTTTATTTCAAGCGTGCGAGGCACGCGGTGAGTAGTGTATGCTATGTTTCCCAAATCTGAGTTAAGGTTCTTATGTCCTTTTGATTTGCACAGTACCCCAAGCTTTGTGGATATTATCGTTTCGAGCAGGAGTATCTCCAGATGCTGAAGGATGTTGGCGTCATATTTTTCAACCGTCGAACTGGGCCAACGTGGTCGATGAAGTAGTTGATTTAGTGGATTGTCAACTTGGGAGCGACAATCAGAGGAAAGCACCGGACGACAAGCAGAGGAAGAAATCACTAGAGGAGAAGATAGACAATGTGGTCTAGAAGATGAACTTGATTATTGTGGGTGTTGTTTGTGTAGTATTTGGATGTTTACTGGGGATGTATGCTGCAAAGAAGTAATTCTGATGTGAAAAGTGGTGGTTTAATTTGTTTCATCTATGTGAATGAAGAATGAAAAATTTGTTACAAATGACAAACTTAAATGTAGGAATGGAATGGAATGACAATTGGGTTACGAATCTTAATGTGTCACATATCACAAATTTCATCAATTCATATGTGCTGACATTTCAGTGTGAAATTATCCAACCCGCACCTGCGTCTCTAATGATTTTATACAGAATTTTTCGGAACTCAGAAATTTTTCATTAACAAATAGAGTAACAAACATTGCAATTCATTGTAATCTGCTGCCATAGATATTGCAATGCGTTATAGGAGACACGGATGGATCTAACCGCATCTCTTAGATCTAGTTCATCACAAGTTCAACAAACACACAGGAGGAACACATATTACCAGACGAACATGTTCATGACAAACAAGCAGAGTTCGACGAACAAACAGAGGAGGAACCAATTTATTAAGCAAAGGTAGAGGATGCGTCGCAGCCGGCGGAGGAGCCCCACCATCGGAGTCGGACTCAGAGCCGGAGCCGTAGAGGTCGCGTTCGTAGCCGTCATTGAAGCCGCCATTGTCGTCGCCGTTGCCGTCGTCGTCGGTGCCGACCACGACTCTCTCAAGCTCCGCAGCCAACGCATGGATCTTGAAGGCGAAATCTTTCACAGTCCTCTGCAACGGATTGTTGTCGTGGCAAGCTGAGCTGAACGGCCACCCGTTGAAGCCTCTTGAATGCTTCGACGAACATTTGGACGGACCAATGGTTGTCCAAATGTAGTAGAAGAAGAAGAGGGTCGGCCTCCTCGGGCGGCAGTGCCGGTGCCTCCTCGGGCTCCTCACCCGACGGCACCGGCGCCTCCTCGGCCTTCTCGGGTGTTGGCGCCTTCATCTCCACGATGAGCTCGACGACGATGTCATGCACGCGCTTGAGGAAGAAGAAGCTCTTGGTGATCATCTTCTTGGTGACCAAAGACGGTGGTGCTGGGGTTTTCTTGAGGAAAGCTTATGGACGAAGGTCTTGGCCGGCCGGAGATTCATAATGACAAGACAGGGAACCGTCAAGCGGCCGGTCTTTCCACTACGACACGCCACTACGCCTCATAATGCGTGTACATTGCGGAGATGTTTGGTCACAAGGAGACGCGTGTTCACTAACCTGCGTCGCCAATGACTCACCATTGTTTTGGGAAAAGACTATTATATATAAATCTCACACACAGATGGATTAATTATTATATATCTTTAATAAATGGACTTATTACCTTTCGTGTTGTGGCACAAAATCAAATTTAATAAGAAAGTTACGATTTGCGTCGAAGTGGTGCGTGAATGGATAAAAAACTGCTATTCGCTAGAAACCGACCACAAAGGAAACAGTTCTCATTTCTCCTTTTAATCTGCAATCAAATTTTGCGTCACGTGTTTCTTGGTTGTACGTAATCCAAATTTTATGATTTTTTCTGAAGTTTTCTAAAATCACCATCTTTTCATTAATTTCATTGTTTAGTGTATGTTTCTGTTTCGTGAGTAATGTTTTTATGCCTTATCTTGTACTTTATAAGTAGAACATAGAAATAATATTTGTTTTCCACAATCATTACTAATGAAACTTTGTATCTCGTAATCTTAAAGTGAACACAAGGTTGTGTTAAAATTTCAAATGTATATGTGTTTGAACATGTTGTCAAGTGTGCAAAACTTCAATGTTGAAGTAACATTCTAGGAAACTATGTGAGAGATGTACACATTTGTACACAAGTATGATCTTCCTTTATCGAAACCATTTGAAATTTTAATGACAAGTTTAGGGACTCAAATTATATTGCCAAGTCAATTTGTAGAATTTTTAGACCAACTTAAGACATTATTAGAATTATTATATCACAAACATGAGATAAAAATTCGAATTTTAATAATTTTGGTTACACAAGTGTGGATGTTGATACTTTCTTCAAATATTAAATGCCCAACTATGAATTGTTCATAATTTTTATGAATTTTTAGGTGGTGTTTTATGGATTCTAATATTTGAGGGAAGAAAGTTTCATTTCAAAAAATAGTGTCGGGCCCACGTGTCAGCGTCAGCAGCCTATATAAAAAAGATAAGTGTTGCCTGCCCGCCTGGACCTACCTGACAACAATGGAGATGCGGGTTCTCTAACCCGCGTCGGTAACGACTCTCCATTTTGTAAAATGAATATCCATCTGCCCCGGCCCATACCGAATGGATAAGTGCAGCACACACGACGCTTTCCTCATTTGTCACTAGGATTACCGTAGGTGAGCGGAGGCGGCGCCGGTGAGGTGAGTGGAGGCGGCGAGACGACGATGAGCGCCGGTGAGGGCCCAAGCAGCGGACGACCCCGCGTATCGTGGATCGAGGAGGAGAAGCCGAACGTGATGCAGGGCCACAACTGAATCTGCGCGCGTGCTGGCGAGATGGCGCCGAAGACGGAGACGACGATAAGCGTCGGAGAGGGGCCAAGCGGCGGTGGAGCGAACCCAAAGCTGGAGATGAGCGTCCTCGACTGGATCCTCTCGGGTTCCAATGAGGGGCAAAGCAACGGCAGGGAGGAGCGTACCGGTGAGGGGGCAGCGAAGACGGTGAGGCGCCTGCCTCACATCTGCGACCACAAATGTCTTGCAAAAACGAAGAGGGGTCGAGCGAGCGGCGAAGGTGTAGAGGTCCTCATATCCGACTCTGGCAATGACCACGATGACGGCGAGGCAAGTTTTTGTGAATCATAGTGCCTTTTACTTGTTCTATAGATGGAGCAGCTTGAGCTTGATCAAGTTAGTGCCTACGATGATTACTTTGCTTATGATTATGACTGTGATTTGGTCTTTCATGCTTGTCATGATCTTATATTAAAATCTGAACTAAGTTCTTCTTGTACTTGTCACCCTGCTAGGATAATTTTTCAAGTTCTTATACTTTGCCTATGATGATTATTGTGCCTAACATTGCTCGTTATGATCTTATAGTACTCCAAGTTCTGAGGAAAATTAGTTCTAAACTATGTTCTGCTTATACTTTGCAAGTTCTGAACTATGATATGCTTATACCATGTTTAACCCTATTTTAGCAAACACTCCTCTACCTGTGAGTAGAACTTGAAACACAACTTAACCTTCAAGTATGAGAATATGTGAAACCTGAGGTTGATAATATTATGGAAGAAATGTGCATCCTCCTCAAAAAGGCTACGTTCATGAGGAGGTATAAGTTTATGGCTGAACAAAATCTAGAGCCTATGGAAGATGCGCTCCAAGTGTTTCAAGATACCTTGGTTGCATTTTAAGAGGCTGCAAAAAAAGCAAACCTTAGTGTTGGGGCATGAGGAAGTTCAAGGTCGTTGATGTGCAAGGACAGATAGCCAAGTTCAAGATACCATGCTTTTGTTGATGTTCAAGGGGCATGCTTTTGTTGACGTGCATGGTCAAATAGCATGACCATTGTAAAAATGTGTTGGGCAAGTTAAGGCCTAGCTAGATGGACAAGTTAATTGTTTGTAATAAATATGTATATCTGTGTGGATCTATGTGGACAAGTTATCTTTATCTATATATGTCGACAAGTTATGATGTCTGTTTTGTCTCAAAAGATATGTGTTGATTGTGCCTGTATGTCGAAATGGGAGCCCTGAGAGATCGAGCTGACCTGTCAATCAAGATAGACAAAAAGGAGACGCGAATTCACTAACACGCGTCTCACTGACCTGTCAATAGAACGGGTCCCATTGTTCATTGGAGATGCGGGATGGTTAATCTGCGTGTCCTTTGCCCCTCCAAACCGAGGAGGAGGAGCCGGCCCTACGTGCCGCCCCCATGCATTAGACACGCGGTTTGGCTAATCCACGTCTCCTTTATTCCCAATGTTTGACCAAAGCCACTCTCCCCTGTCACTCTATCATTCTACCTTCCTTCTCAAATCTTCTGACTTCCTTGTCTCTGTCACCTTCTCTCCCCTTCTCCTTCCTCGTCTCTATCACAGAGATGGCCAGCAGAAAGTAGTTGTTCTGCCGCGACTCAAGAGGGAGGTTCTGCAGTGAGGAGGAGAAGGCCCCGCCCGCTGCCCCCGGTAAGAGAGTGAGGTTCCGCAGCGGAGAGGAGTCGCCCATGCGCGCCACCCCCGTGCAGCTTCCTCGACACTCCAAGGGAGAGGTCGGTTCTTCGTCGGCCGGGGGGAGGAGGCCGTACACGCGCGCAAGCGCCAAGGGGGGTGCACTCCGGTGATGCTCGGTAGGCAGAGGCCGAGCCTTCCTCAGGGCGGAGGAAGAAGCCGTGCACGCGCAGCAAGGGGGTTGATCAGGCCAAAGATGTCGAGGTCGTACACCTCGAGTCCACTGAGGATGACTACTTTGACCCCGGTGAAGACTCCGGCCACAGCCCTCCAGTCGACGAGGCGGACGATTCTGAAAACCACGAGGCAAGTTCGAGTTTGGTAGTTTATGTTTTGTTCAGGGTTTTAAGTAGAAATTTTGTTAACTATAGAGACTATAGGTTTATACTTGAAATTGAATTCCTGGTATTAATCATATGCTGCTCACAAAAATGTTGAACTCATTCTATATATTGCTTCAATTTCTGAATCTTCATGCTCAGCGACTTTTATTAACTGAACATCCAGTGCCTTTACTAATCAATGGTTTCAATGCATTAATTTTCCTTTGTTTTAGGAAGTTGTTGTACCAGCACATGACATTGTCACTATCTGGACAGAAATCGACAGGCACAAGAAAACCTTTCACTATACCTAGACATTCCTAAACAGGCTGGAAAGAAGGATGGATGACATTGGTAAAGAGAAGTAGGCAAGTCCTAAACCCAGTTACAGCTAAACATCTTTCTTGTTTGACCAGTTACAGCTTTCATGATATTAAACTTGGCAATCTAATTATGAGACTTACATCAATTTTCCTTTGTTTTAGAAATGTGTTGTTACTTGGGAGGATCTTGACTGCATCTAGAAAGTACTCGACAAGGTGGATAAAAGGATGGATGCAAGGCTGTGGACGACATAAGTCTCCTAGAAAATGGTCAGAAAATACTAGAATTTGAGGTGGAGCAGCTTAAAGGCGCACAGAAGATGAAGGATATTCAACTTGCCGAAGCTGCAAAGAAGAATGTTGAGCTGCAGGAAAGACTTGTAAAACTAGAGGTAAAGATAGCTGAACTTGAGGTTGTAGCACAAATTAAGCCATGTAACTAGTGTCCCTGCTGATGTGCCCCTGCTGATGCACGTCAGATGTGAATATGTTTGTTCTGAACATTATGCATGTCATATATGTGAACATGTGATGCTATATATGCATCTTAAATATGTAAAATAATATAGAATATGCTCTTATGACTACTATCTATGTGTGTGGTTTTGCATCTTAAGGGACATGATTATATGTTTGTGTGATATCCAATATTTGCTATGATGACATCGTCCAATATTTGACGATAGTGAAGAGTGCTAATGGACTTCAATTATTGAGCTCCAAGTCTAGTAACATGAATCAAATGGTCATCAGTAACGGACCCTAAGAGCCCGTTACTGATAGGGCAGTGATCTCCGATAGGGCAGTGATCGGTAACAGACTTAAAGAGCCCATTACTTACAGGTTTAACTTTTGTAACAGACACATTTTAACGTCCGTTACAAAGAATACATGTATCGGGCGTTTAAGAAGCCTGTTACCAGAAGTCCTCATTGGTAATGGGCGTTGTGGTGGCCTGGTCAGGGTCGAGCCTGCCGCGCTTATGCGTTACGGGCACCAAACAACAACCGTTACAGATAGGGGTCCATGTAACGGGTGTTAAGGTGAAGGACCGAAATGGGCGACCAGAGAGAGGTGGAGTGAATGGGAGCCGATAAAAATTCTTCCCTTAGGTCGAACTCGGCCTATACCTCGATTGCCACTCCAAACGCTCGTGCACACAAAGGAAGCTCCAAACAAGGCACACACAAGCCTAGAAGAACAAGAGACAAGCCTAGGAGCAAAGAGCGGAAGCACCAAAGCAAGAACCAAAGGACTTAAGCACTGCTGCGAAGTCCCAGGCGGACTGTCCGGGAGGACCGGGCGGACCGTACGCGTGGAGGGCGCGGACTGTCCGGCAGGTCACGGCGGACCGTCCGTAAAAGCAACTCGAACAACCAGTAGCGCACCCCCGAAATTCGGACTGTCCGTGGAGGGTCCGCGGACTGTCCGTCAGAAATCCGGCCACATAGACTGTCCGCCAAACCCCTTGCAACCAAAGACTAGGGGCGAAACGGATCGAAACGAAGACGCGCAAGAACACGAAGAACACGGGACGAACCCTAGGCGCACGCGCTCCTCGCGGACCGTCCGCGACCGTCGAGCGGACCGTCCGCGACACGCGGACAGAGCAGAAAAACGCCCGACCTCGGGAGTCAACTATACCTTTCCTTCACCGGATCTCCCAAACGGTTGAAGCTCTTGAGACAAGATTTTAGGGAGATGAAAAGCGTCACACAAAGATGCTATGCCCCAAAAATCTCGACTCCTAAGCCACTAAATCACCGAGAATCGCGGATCAACCGAACCACCACCATGAACTCGGGCACCAACCAAAAACGCACAAATCGAAGGCTCTCCACGGCGTTTGAGGGGTCAAGATCACACACAAAGATGCGCAAGGCATCCACCCATAATCCCCTCAAAGAAATCCGACGGAAAACGCCCCCAAAATCACGAATCGAGCGAAGAACGAAAACCACCAAAAATATCCCCGAAAATGACACAAAAATCACAAGGGACTAGGAGATCACCGGGTCGCCGAATGCTTCCATACATCCAGAGGTCAGAGTCTGTACAAGAGTCTAGCCTAAGGAATCCAGAGGGAAAAGAAGCAGTTCAGAGAAATCTACCGGGGGAGAAAGCCCTAGGGAGCAATGGAGAGAGATGCCATCCACCTCTCCGCTATTTATACGAAGTCCATCAGAGGGAGGTAAATGACCACGCTACCCCTACTGCTTGAAATGAAGATACAACCCCTCAGGGGCATTTTGGTGAAGTCTTCATCGAATGGACATGCTTCCACCGCGGCTTCGCTTCACCTTGACGCAAACCCTGTGATCACGCCACGTGCCCTCCGCCTCAAAGCTTCCCGAAGCTCCAGGATCACCGTCTCCGTCGCCTCGGGCCTCCGGGCTTGGTTTTGCGGCCCAAACCAAGAAACCGTCCACCTGATGGTTTTGTGGGCAAACCACCAAACCCCGCGTGCAAGCTTCGGGCTTCAACCGCTATCCTGCACCGGCCCATGTTCATGACTTCAGCTCGCCAGTCTTGCACCGCACGGCTCGCACTTGACACCATCGGCCACTGGGTCCATCAAACCAAGCCTACTTGCCACTCCATCACCCGAAGGCCGCCACGGCTAAGGCCTTTCGCGCTTGTTCTTCACCTACACTGACACGAGTCAAGCCGCAACCTATACCTGCACACTTAGACAAGCATCAGTCCACACAACGTTGTCAATCACTCAGCACTAAGGAGTGACCCTCCACTTGTCCTCGAACACACCTGGTCCTCAATCTCCCCCTTGATGAGTGCATTGACAACACCCATAGTAGCCATGATAGAGAAAAAGAATAGAAAACAACCACGAACACAAATGCATACCAATTTTGCATAAACACTCCCAGTGCATGAAAATTCTCCCCAAACTCTCCCCCTTGTTGACAATGCAAGAATCAAGGTATATGATGCACTTCCCCTTGTTTTCATGAAAAATGCATGTCAAAGCATATGTACAGTCTACTAAGCTTCTCAAATATACAAAGAGCACAACAAAATGCTACAAATGAGACATAGAGCAAGCAAAGTAGACATGGTGTATCTAGCACATTGCCATCAAGAAGGTAGAGACATATAAGCATGTGACGTGGCTAAAAGCAATTTTAAGCAATTTTCACAAAGAAACATGCATCTCATGAGCAAGATCCTATCCATACCAATTTGAACATAAAGGCACTAGATCATTCAAATTTTATGCAAGATCACACATTCTCATCACAAGATCATTATAAATGCCCACAAGCTACTCAAGTCATGTTAAAGCCACCGAGCCATGTGTCTACTTCTTAAAAAGAGACTTCTCATGGTAGACAAGCATGCTACGGTTTAGCACCCAAGATATGAATATCAAACCATAAAAACATGATTAGGAGCTCATTTTTCAAGCATAAGGCAATTCATACACTAATTTCATTTTCAAGTTTAAACATGGTACATGAAGTGCCTTTGCGGCAAAAAGAAGCTTATGCTCCTCCCCAAGCAAGCAAAAGGGCTATATATTTACAATGACAAAAATGTCTTTGACCCCAAGCAAAGAGAATATGATCCTCAAGCACAAACTGAGCATGATATAAGCATTTAAGCACAAATTTAGCATAGACAAGCATCTACACATGAGAGAGGTAGTTTTATCATTTTCACAACCAAAATGCTATCTCATCATACATATATAGCAACACCATCAAGAGCATAGCATTTACATCCACAATTTACCAAACATGCACATATCTCATCCATAGCACATCAGTGATCAATGTATATAAGAGAAGCTCAATCCTAGATCAAGTGATCCAAAGATGGCTATCCTACCAGGTTTTGTACAGAAAGTAAAATGCATGAATGAAATGCAACAAAATGAGACATATGACACATATATACATGAGAAGCTCCAAGACCCAAGCTAGAAAGGAAAACACACCCCAAGCTCACCTCACAAGCGAGTGAAAGTGGCTTGATCAAGCGGTTTGGTGAAAATGTCAGCTAGCTGGTCTTGGGTAGGAACATAGGACAAAGATATGTTTCCCTTTTCCACATTGTCTCTCAGGAAGTGGTACCTCACTTCTATGTGTTTCGTTTTGGAGTGGAGGACAGGATTTTTGGTTACACTTATGGCACTGGTGCTGTCACAGAAAAGTGGAATCTGGGAGCACTCCTCACCAAAGTCACTCATGGTGTAGGTCATCCAAAGCAGCTGGGAACAACAACTAGCAGCAGCTACATACTCAGCCTCGGTGGTGGACAGGGCTACACTCGATTGCTTGCGAGATGACCAAGAGACCAAAGAAGAACCGAGGAACTGACAACACTCAGAAGTGGACTTGCGATCCAATCGACACCCAGCGAAATCCGCATCAGAAAAACCATGAAGCCTGAGTGTCGAGGAGACAGAGTACCACAGACCAAACTCAGGAGTGTAGTTCAAGTACCTGAAAATCCGCTTGACGGCCTACCGATGTGAAGTCCTCGGTGAAGCCTGAAAACGAGCGCACAGACACACGCTGAATTGTATGTCTGGCCTCGTCGCCGTCAAGTAGAGGAGGGAGCCGATCATGCTCCGGTACTCCTTCTGGTCCACGGGTTCGCCATCCTTGTCCGCATCCAAAGCCGTAGTCGTACTCATCGGTGTAGTCAGCGGCTTGGAGTCGTTCATGCCAAACTTCTTCACCATGTCCCTGGTGTACTTAGCCTGATGCACAAAGGTCCCGTCCTTGCACTGCTTGATCTGGAGACCCAAGAAAAACTGCAGCTCGCCCATCATGGACATCTCAAATTCCCTGCTCATGTCATCTACAAATCTGGCAACAAGATCATGAGAAGAGCCGCCAAAGATTATGTCATCCACGTATATCTGAACAATCAAAAGGTCATTCCCATGCTTAAGGAGGAAAAGGGTCTTATCAACTGTGCCCATCACAAACCCCTTACTCAGCAAAAAGCCTCTCAACTTGCCATACCAAGCTCTAGGTGCCTGTTTCAACCCATAGAGCGCTCTCTGGAGTTTGTATACACGGTGTGGGTATTTTTCACTCTCAAACCCCGGGGGTTGCCTCACATACACTTCTTCCTCTATCACCCCATTCAAGAAAGCACTCTTGACATCCATTTGGCACAACTTGAACCCTTTAGCCACGGCAAAGGCTAGAAGATCCTAATTGCCTCCAAACAGGCAACAGGACCAAATGTCTCCTCATAGTCTATGCCCTCTTTCTGGTTGTACCACTGAGCCACCAACCTCAACTTCTTCCTCACAACCATCCCATTCTCACCCTCTTTGTTCTTCCACACCCACTTGGTACCTATGGGACGGCAATTTGGCGGTGGATCGACTAACACCCAGACTTGGTTTCTCTCAAAGTTTTCCAACTCCTCATGCATGGAATTCACCCAATTCTCGTCAGACAAAGCATGTCGAATATCTTTGGGCTCGAAAGAGGCAACAAATGCAGAATGAGCGAAATGAGAAGTATTCCTTGACCTCGACCGTGTAGTGCGTTCATGAAGGTCGCCAATGATGGTCGTCGGTGGGTGATCAACTTGTACTCGCCGGGGAGCCTCACGCCTGGACACAACCTCCCCCTCAGCAGCAGCCTCCACTCGAACAGCCTCAGTCGTAATAGGTGTAGGGGATGATCCATTCTCGATCGTCGTCGTAGTAGTGGAAGTAGCGTGTACACGATCAGCCACGGGAGCACCACCATCATCATCATCCTCGTCTCCATCTCCATCCTTCTCATCCTCAAAGATCCTGGCACCAATCTCCTCGTCACATGCACACTCAAAAGCAGAAGAGCTACATGGCTGTCTCGTCGAAGGTAACCTCGCAAGTCTCCATGATTCAGTTAGTGTCAAGATTGAGCACACGATATGCTCTAGAATGAATCGCATAACCAAGGAAAATACCATCCGAACATCGAGACTCAAACTTATCCAACTTGCCCTTCTTCAGAATGAAACACTTGCAACCAAAAGCTCTAAAGTGACTCACCTTGGGTTGTCGGCCATGCATCAGCTCATAAGAGGTCTTCTTCTTAAAGGCATGGAGGAAAATGCGATTTGAGACATAGCAAGTGGTATTGACCGCCTCGGCCTAGAAACACCTAGGAGTCCTATGCTCATCGAGCATCGTCTTGGCCATCTCACAAAGGGTCCGGTTCTTCCTCTCCACAACGCCATTCTGACAAGTGATGTATGGAGAAGAGTACTGATGATCAAAACCAAAATCACTGCAAAAGGCATCAAAATGAGAGTTCTTGAATTCCGTGCCATTGTCACTGCGTATAGCTCGAATGGCATCACCATGTCTCTCATTCTTCAACCTCAAGATCAAGTCTCGAACAAAGCCAAATGTCTCACTCTTATCCTCCAAAAAGAAAACCCAAGAGTACCTCGAAAAATCATCAACAACCACAAGAACATACCACTTCCCACCGGCAGAGCGAACACGAGCTGGCCCAACCAAATCCATGTGCAACAGCTCACAAGGTCGCTCAGTCATGACCGAAGTCAGAGGGGCGTGCGAAGCGGCAACCATCTTTCCATGCTGACAAGAAGCACAAACCAAATCCTTCTCGAATTTCAACTTAGGCAATCCTCGGACAAGATCAAGACCACTCAAGCGGGAAAGCAACTCAAAGCTCAAGTGTCCCAACCTCCTATGCCATTTCCAAAGCTCAGTCAAAACGCCAGCAACAAAGCATCGAGGAGGACCAACAGACTGGGAAAAATCGGCACGAAAGATTTGACCCTCGGGGACGATCGTACAGACAAGATCGCCTCGAGAATCAAGCACACGAAAAACACCCGACTTAAAACAGACCTCAAAACCTTCGTCAAGTACTTGAGATACTGACAACAGGTTAAAACCAAGTGACTTGACCAGGGCCACACTTCTTAAGGTCACCTTGCTACTCACCTTCACCATACCTTCCGCAAGCACTCATCCTCACCCATTGTCCCCGAAAGTGATGTACTCCCTCGTACTCACCGGGGTGAGGCTGGAGAACCACCCACGATCTCCGGTCATGTGTCGTGAGCAACCGGAGTTGATCAACCAAAAGTTCTCCAAGCCTCCCACCTGCAATAAAAAACGAGGACGAGAATGAGCAAGCGACTCAACACTAGGGTTAGAACCAAAAGAGTCAAACTAGTGCTGAGCCATTTGCTCAAAAGAAGGGTTAGCAAAATCCATCCTCCCAAAACCTCTAGGTGGAGCCCTCTCACGCCTACCACCAAAGGACCTGTCACGTCTCACTGGAGGAGTACGCGCACCACGAGGAGGAAAACGTGGCCCGTAGTCCATCTGAGACCCAAAGCTCCGATCGTGCCTCCCAAACTCGTAACGGTCACGAGAAGTAGCACGTCGAGCCAACTCACCATGCCCAAACCCAACACGCCTGTCTCTCTGAGGGAACACACCTCCACCTCCACTTCCACGAGTGGGAACTATACGCACATACACCTCACCCCTAGGTAGAGGCCCTCTACAAGGCTCAGGCACACCACGAGCAAGGTGGTACCTGTCCTTGTTTGCCATCTCCCTAGCAAACCTCTCATCCCTCTTCCTCTGGAAACAGAACTCATCCTTCTGCCCCATCCCTCCCACAATACTCACAATGGAAGCGGATTGGTACTAGCTTAGGCGGTGGCTTCTTTGTGGGCTTCTCAACACCTTTCTCTCCTGATTTCCCCTAAAAGACATTACCCAGGTTGCTCACAAACTTGATGGGTTCCTGGTAATTCTCTGTTTTCTGGGGGAACACTGGGGGGTCAGGAGTTGTGTCAAGCTTGTTTCTCAAGTGGTTTGGCTTGAGTGCATATTTGTTCATGGGTATGGTGTGGGATGGTGTGGGTGGCTCTCCAGCTTTCTCTTCTCCCTCACCACTCTTCTCTCCACACTTCTCAGCCCCCAACGCCTGACCATCAAACCTCTTGAACTGAGCCAACATCAAACTCAATTGTGGCTCATGCCCAGACAGCCAACTCATCAACTTCCTAAGTTCATCATTTTCATCCTGCAGACGATCAACATAGTGTGCAAGTTCCATGTTTTTTAAAGCATGCATCTCACAAGTTGAACATGATGTAGGAAGAGGAGCCTTCAATGCCGCCTCAAGAGAAACAATTCTAGTGTGAGATTCATCTAGCCTAGCATGCAAAATAAGACATGAAGTACAAGCTCCTAACAAAGCTGGCCTAGACTTCAACTCATCTCATTCAATCCTAACCACATCTAGTTCCTCAAGAACAGAGGCATGTTTCTCCTTGAGGGCAGTCAAGTCAGCAATAAAAACTGAGCAGTCACCACAATCAATTTCATCCGACACCACAGGAGCAGATTTCAAAGCGGCTATTTCATTCCTAGCATCCACAAGCAAGGATTCAAGTTCGGCTACCTTGTCCTTAGCATCACCCAACAGAGACCTAAATTCCCTCTTCTCCTTGTTGGTCTTTCTAAGCACATCATCACGGTTATCAAGCAACTCATTGAGCCTAGCATTCTCCTCTAGCAAGATGTTGGGATCTTGTCGTACCTCTTCCTCGGATTCGAAGTTCGAGTCTGAGCTGTGCCTCCCACTCTTCTTGGAATGCGCCATGCCGCAAAAACCTCCTTGTGCGACGAAGCTCAAGCCGGTGATGTTCTTGCCCGTGTGCCGCTTGTCCTTGCGCTTCTCTTGCTCTTCCTCGCTGCTCAAACCGGAAGAAGCATCACTTGATGTCGAGTTGATGTCGCTCGCTCCGGCCACCATCGCTCGAGCGGTCTTCTTCTTGTGGCCGCCACTCTTCTTGTGCCTTCTCTCGCTCTTGTCCTTGTGCTTGTCCTTGTAGTCGTTCCGGGAGCGGTGCTTGTTGTAGTCGTGCTTGGGCTTGCCCTTGTAGTCGTTCCTGATCTCCATGGCTTCAGGGCATTCGGTGATGAAGTGCCCGTGCTTCCCGCACCGATAGCACATCCCCGAGCTCCGCCTTGCATTCTTGCGGTTCTCGTACATCCGCCCAAACCTCTTTCTCAACAAGGCGAGATCGTCCTCGCTCAGCACATCAAAGTCCTCATCTGGCAAGGACACAAGACAAGACAAAAAGAAACCACCAGTGTTAGCGTTAGACCTTGACCCGGAGACAAGAGCCAAACTAAGAGGATCAGTGGGGCTCTCGCTCTTGGCTCTCAAGCCACGATCGACCTCAGAAGACCTGAGCTTGGAAAACAGCTCATCCAACGTCAGCGTATCATATGCGCTCGACTCCTCAATGGCCTCGATCTTGGCTTCCCACACGGATCTATCCAGGGCATGCAACAGCTTGATAGCTTGATCATGATCCGTGTATGTGAGCACTGTCACATTGGCCCTCATGTTGTTGACTATGCAAGTGAAACGCTGAAACATAGCATCAGTCGACTCACTGGGGAGATGAGTGAAGTTCTCGTACTCTCTCCGGTAAGTGGTAAACATACGGGCTTGCACTTGGGAATTACCAACATGAGCATTCTTCAACTTGAGCCAAATCTTTCCGGCCACATCCTCTCCGTACACTCGATCAAACTCCGAGGCACAGAGAGCACAGAACACGTAATCCACGGCCTTGCTGTTGGCCTCAAACATGTCCCACGATCCTGGAAGTAGAAAACTCTCTGGGATGACATAATGAGGATTCTGAGTGACCTCCCAGATGAGAGTTCCATTCCCTCGCAAAAATGCGCCCATGTGCCTCTCCCACATCAGGTAATTCTTGCCATCAAAGTGCGGAGGACCCGACCCCTTGTCGTAATCGCCCATCTTTGGATCTTAGACTGGTTAGAATCAAAAAGATCGGTAACTGGCTCTGATACCAATTGAAGGACCGAAACGGGCGACCAGAGAGGGGGGGAGTGAATGGGAGACGATAAAAATTCTTCCCTTAGGTCGAACTCGGCCAATACCCCGATTGCCACTCCAAACACTCGCGCGCACAATGGAAGCTCCAAACAAGGCACACACAAGCCTAGAAGAACAAGAGACAAGCCTAGGAGCAAAGAGCGGAAGCACCAAAGCAAGAACCAAAGGACTTAAGCACTGCTGCGAAGTCCCAGGCGGACTTTTCGGGATGACCGGGCGGACCGTCCGCGTGGAGGGCGCGGACTGTCTGGCAGGTCACGGCGGACCGTCCGTAAAAGCAACTCGAACAACCAGTAGCGCACCCCCGAAATTTGGACTGTCTGTGGAGGGTCCGCGGACTGTCCGTCAGAAATCCGGCCACGCGAACTGTCCGTGAGACCCTCGCGGACGGTCTGCCAAACCCCTTGCAACCAAAGACTAGGGGCGAAACGGATCGAAACAAAGACGCGAAAGAACATGAAGAACATGGGACGAACCCTAGGCGCACGCGCTCCTCGCGGACCGTCCGCGACCGTCGAGCGGACCGTCCGCGACACGCGGACAGAGCAGAAAAACGCCCGACCTCGGGAGTCAACTACACCTTTCCATCACCGGATCTCCCAAACGGTTGAAGCTCTTGAGACAAGATTTTAGGGAGATGAAAAGCATCACACAAAGATGCTATGCCCCAAAAATCTCGACTCCTAAGCCACTAAATCACCGGGAATCGCGGATCAACCGAACCACCACCATGAACTCGGGCACCAACCAAAAACGCACAAATCGAAGGCTCTCCACGGCGTTTGAGGGGTCAAGATCACACACAAAGATGCGCAAGGCATCCACCCATAATCCCCTCAAAGAAATCCGACGGAAAACGCCCCCAAAATCACGAATCGAGCGAAGAACGAAAACCCCCAAAAATATCCCCGAAAATGACACAAAAATCACAAGGGACTAGGAGATCACTGGGTCGCCGAATGCTTCCATACATCTAGAGGTTAGAGTCTGTACAAGAGTCTAGCCTAAGGAATCCAGAGGGAAAAGAAGCAGTTCAGAGAAATCTACCGGGGGAGAAAGCCCTAGGTAGCAATAGAGAGATGCCATCCACCTCTCCGCTATTTATACGAAGTCCATCGGAGGGAGGTAAATGACCACGCTACCCCTACTGTTCGAAATGAAGATACAACTCCTCAGGGGCATTTTGGTCAAGTCTTCATCGGAGGGACACGCTTCCACCGCGGCTTTGCTTCACCTTGACACAAACCCCGTGATCACGCCACGTTCCCTCTGCCTCGAAGCTTCCCGAAGCTCCCGGATCACCGTCTCCATCGCCTCGGGCCTCCGGGCTTGGTTTTGCGGCCCAAACCAAGAAACCGTCCACCTGATGGTTTTGTGGGCAAACCACCAAACCCCATGTGCAAGCTTCGGGATTCAACCGCTACCTTGCATCGGCCCATGTTCACGACTTCAGCTCGCCAGTCTTGCACCGCACGGCTCGCACTTGACCCCATCGGCCACCGGGTCCATCGAACCAAGCCTACTTGCCACTCCATCACCCGGAGGCCGCCACGGCTAAGGCCTTTCGCGCTTGTTCTTCACCTGCACCGACACGAGTCAAGCCGCAACCTGTACCTGCACACTTAGCCAAGCATCAGTCCACACAACGTTGTCAATCACTCATCACTAAGGAGCGACCCTCCACTGGTCCTCGGACACACCTGGTCCTCATAAGGGCCTGTTACATATGTTGTGTGGCCTAATTGAGGTTTTCACGTAGTGGACCTCAAAGGACTTAGCCCAGCCTTTTTCACTCATCGTATACCTATGGAGGACCAATGCAAGCCTGTTGTGGACCATCAAAGGAGGTTAACCCACGCCATGCAATAGCTGGTGAAGAAGGAGGTTACCAAGTTATTGAACGCCGGAATCATTTACCCAGTGCCGCATAGCGAATGGGTGAGCCCCATACATTGTGTGCCGAAGAAAGGAGCTTTCACTGTGGTGAAGAATGAGAAGAATGAACTAATACCGCAAAGAATGTGTATTGACTATCGAAAATTGAACAAAGCAACAAAGAAGGATCACTTCCCCCTACCATTCATCGACGAGATGCTTGAGAGGTTAGCAAATCATGCATATTTATGCTTTCTTGATAGATACTCGGGGTTCATGCAAATTCCTATTCACCCAGATGATCAACACAAGACAACATTCACTTGCCCTTATGGAACATTTTCATATAGAAGGATGCCCTTTGATTTATGTAATGCTCCAGCCTCTTTTTAACGATGCATGATGGCGGTATTTTCGGAATTCATCGAGGAAATTGTAGAGGTATTTATGGATGACTTCTCTGTCTATGGTAAAACTTTTACGGATTGTTTGGCTAACTTGGACAAGGTTCTCATGAAATGTGTTGAGGTTGACTTGGTGCTAAATTGGGAAAACTGTCACTTCATGGTGAAGCAAGGTATAGTGTTGGGACACGTGATATCCGAGAGGGGGGTTGAGGTGGGCAAAGCTAAGGTTGAAACGGTTGAAAAACTTCCACCACCGACGGATATCAAATATTTGAGGAGTTTCTTGGGCCATGCAGGATTCGTACTATAGGAGATTCATCAAGGATTTCTCAAAGATTACCAAGCCATTGACTAGTCTTCTCCAAAAAGATGTGCCATTCAATTTTAATGAGAAGTGCTTGGCGGCATTCCGGACACTAAAGAGAGCTCTCATAACCGAACCCATCATCAACCCCCCGATTGGAGTCAACCCTTTGAGATCATGTGCGACACTAGCGACTATGCCATTTGTGTCGTGGTGGACAACGAAAAGAAGGCAAGGTACATGCTATATATTATGCTAGCAAAACTCTTAATGGAGCTCAACTAAATTATGCAACAACGGAGGATGAGTTGCTTGCGGTAGTATTTGCCTTCGAAAAATTCAGATCGTATATTATGAATTCTAAGGTGATTGTCTACACCGATCATACTGCAATCAAGTATCTCTTGTCTAAAAAAGATGCCAAACCAAGGTTGATTCAGTGGATCCTTCTCTTGCAAGAGTTCGACATAGAGATTCGAGACAAAAGGTGGTCGAAAAATGTTGTAGTCGACCATTTATCAAGGATGAATCGCGAGGATGATAAAAAGCCCACTGAAGACAAGATGAGAGACGATCACCTTTATCAAATCCTCGACAAAGATACTTGGGTGACCAACAACATTCGAGCTATACGAAGGATGCC
Organism: Cenchrus fungigraminus; assembly: GCA_036936925.1. Classification (NCBI taxonomy): domain Eukaryota; kingdom Viridiplantae; phylum Streptophyta; class Magnoliopsida; order Poales; family Poaceae; genus Cenchrus; species Cenchrus fungigraminus. The sequence continues at coordinate 109,929,351 of CM072779.1, forward strand.
ACTCGATCACTTAGACAAGAATGCTCAAAGAAGGGTGATCGTCGAAAGCCGAAAGTATTTTTGGGATGCACCTTACCTCTTTAGGATCAGAGCGGATGAAGTCTTGCGAAGGTGCGTACCAAGAGAAGAAACAGGCGAAATATTAAGGAAGTGTCACTCGGGCGAATATGGAGGACACTATGGATATTTTAGGACTCAAGCAAAGGTATGGGCTAGTGGATTCTATTGGACGAAGATGCATGAAGATTCGAAAAGGTATGTTGCTTCTTGTCTGGAATGTCAAAGAAAGGGAAATATATCTCCAAGGAATGATATGTCGTTTAATTACAATTTGCAAATTGATCTATTCGACGTTTGGGGAATTGATTTCATGGGGCCATTCACAAATTCAAATGGATATGAGCATATTTTAGTCATGGTTGATTATGTATCCAAGTGGGTAGAGGCCATCCCTTGTCGAAGAGCTTCAACAGAAGAGTCCATATCTATGATCAAGAATGTTATATTCCCGCACTATAGAGTCCCACAAGTTTTGATAAGTGATGGAGGAACACACTTCACAGGAAATAGTTTCAGAAAGTGCTTGTCCAAGTTGGGGTCGAGCATAGAGTGTCCACGGCATACCACCCACAAAGCAACGGTCAAGCAGAAACTTCAAATAGGCAACTGAACAGTATTCTTAATAAGACCGTTGAGAAGGGAGGTAAGGATTGGTCAAAGAAGTTGAACGGAGCACTATGGGCATACCGGACAGCACATAAGACACCAATAGGTATGATGCCATATAAATTCATTTATGGTAAATCTTGTCATTTGCCCTTGGAACTAGAACACAAGGCGTATTAGGTGATCAAAGAAATGAGTCTCGACTTGGGTGGTGTGAGTATCAAACGAAGAGTTCAAATAAGTGAATTAGAAGAGATGAGGCCTAAAGCTTATGAGAGCGCGACCATCTACAAGGAAAGAATGAAGCGATGGTATGATAAGAGACTCTGAGGAAAGGAATTCAAAGAGGGTGACTAGGTCCTCCTCTACAACTCAAAATTCAAGATCTTCATTAAAGGAAAATTAAAAACCAAATGGGATGGACCGTACATCGTCCACTCGGCCTCACTGAAAAGAGTGGTAATGAATATGGATATAAAAGGAGATCAATATGTGGTAAATGGACAACAATTGAAGGTTTTTCTTAAGCCCGATGTTGTGCCCATTGACTACATTGACATATACAGCATGGAGGACGACCCCGAGCATCAAGCCTAGGACATAGAATAAGGTAACTTTCTGTAAATAAATTTTTGTCTTCTTTTCTTATTTTTATCGAGTCCTTTTTATGATTTTTAGCTGGACCTTTTCACCACATAAGGTAGCAAGCGCGAAACAAAGAGGCCGACAGAAGATGGGCCAGGGCGGCCCAAAACAAGGAGCAGGCCAACCGGCCCACTGCCTTGCCACAGCGGATCATGCCCATTTTTCACTGGGACACGTCTTGGTTTATTTCCTATCTTTGCCGACCATTTTAGGAACTTCAAAATTAGGAAGGGTAGGGTTTCTGCCGAGTTTTCTCGGGCTATTTAAGGATGTATGGGTGGATCTTGAGATTCTCATCTTAGTTGTAGTCTTCCACCTCCACGAAAGCATTCAAAGCACCCATGGCGAGCCCGAGCAACACCGAGGAGAAGGAGGAGATCAAGGAGGTAATGGAAGAAGAAACACGCCTCCCCTCTCCGACGCTGGTAATCGAAGAACTTCGTCAGTGTGCGATGGTGCCCACGACCAAGGAAGAAGTCAAGAGGACTAGATGGATCCGTTGCGGAGGCCGTGTCCCGATGAAGCAAATCGCTAGCCGCAATCAAAGGGGAGAAAAGAAAAGTAAGAAGCCTGCTACTCCCGTACGCTGCTCGGAGAGGCTCTTAGGGATGAAAAGAAAACACTACAAGGAGAAGACTTCCCAGCCTGCGGATGTGTACGGGAACCACGACTTCTCCGACGACGGGAGCCCGAGCTCGTGGGCGGCCGGCAGAAGGGACGACAATGACTTCTACTATTGAGAGGAAGTGCCTAAAGAGGAGCCCGAAGACCGCCGTGAGCAAGGTGAAGGAGGTGACCCCGACAGCGGTGACAACCCGGATGATGCAGATGATGGAAGCAACCACGACCCATCCGAGGAGCATCAAATGTGTTGTGCGGCTTGCCGCAATGCCATCGTGGACATCTACACTTCTCTCGACGAGTGCCTTCACACAATGGAGGCCATGCTACAAAGGATTGAAGACCTCGAGCGCGTGGTCGGCGACAATTTCAAGTTCCTTAACCGGAACATGAGGAAGCTTTTCGGAATGCACAGGAACCTAAAGAAGAAGTGGTGCTCATCTTGTGGGAAGTTTCATTAGGCGTAGTGGCTAGCTTTCCTCCCCCTTGTACTTTTTTTAAAATTACAACGAGGATGTCGTATGATCTAAGCGTGAGGGAGCGAGCTCTTTTAAAGTTTTGCTCAATTGGTGATAGGTCGAGTCATAAAGTCAAGTCAAGTTTGAGTCTTGTTTTTAATTTTTTAGCTTGTGGTGTGTATTAAATTAGCATTGAGTTAATAAAAAGAAAAAAGAGTCTTATACATTTTGTCTTGTGCAAGTCTTTTATTTCTTTTGCTTGTTATTTCTTACTTTTATCCTTATTATTTGTGCATGAGCATTGTGAATGATTGTTTATAGTGGTGCTTAGTGGAAGTTTACCTTTGAAAGTATCCATGCTCAACTTTGCTCTAGGACCTGGCTATGCTTTGAGTAATACTAATATTGGAGGTTTTTATTTCTGAAAATTACGAAAACCCCCTTGCAATGAAGGTTAGCAATTTCTTTCTCCTAGTTGAGAGACAAGTTTATCCTATGCGAAGCCTACATTATATATATATACTCCACCATAAGTGTTGTTAGCATCATGAATTGAGTTAGGACTTTTCTCTCTTGGGAGATCTAATTTTGAGCAATAGTCATGTCCTTGATGTTATATCTTTTGTTGCTAGCCTCGTCATACATTCAGTAACGGGAATTTCACATAGAAGGCCCTGTACATCACCGGATTCCATACCCAAAACCATAAACATCTTTTTATCATCTTATTTCTTGAACACAACCTATGCCCGAAGAGTGGTTCCATTTTTAGTCAAGGATTTATTTAAAATTCAGATTGTTATTCATGTCAAAAAGACGGGCGAAAGGCTTCAAAAAGGAGATATAGATGTGAAGAATATATATATATATATGTGTGTGTGTGTATGTGTGTGTGCGCACAAGAAAAAAAGAGAAGAAAGAAAAAAGAGGGAAGAAAGAAAGGAGAAAAATTCAAGGCAAGGCAAGAAAGATATAATGTGGGATGATGAGTCAAGTGAAGATCAAGAGAAGTGCAAGGAAGGATGCGACGATGTTGAGAACGAATCTTCGAGATTCCAAACCATGTGCAATCCGACATTGAGGACATCACTAGTGCCTTGAAGTATTTATTCTTTTTCCCTTTTCACATCTCCACCATTCTAAATCTTCACATCCTTGATACCCCTACATTATGGTTTAATTCTCATGATCATTGGCTCAGAAGGTGAACGACCACTAGAGGATTTTCTTAGCTTGATAATACTTGTGTTAACTTCACTAGCCATACCTATAGCTCCACCGCAACTTATAAATGAGAGACTTGTGGAAGGTGAGAGTTTATGAAATTATCTAGGATAGTCACTTTAAATGAGCGACATGTGAGAACTTGGAGGAGGACTTTGTCTAATACTTAATGCAGGAAGTTTACTTTTAAAAGCTCGTGAAAACCCTCCAATGGAAGTAAGAAAGTAAGTATGGTAGGAGTTGAGGATCTCTAGTGAAAAGGTATGAGTTGTGGGGTAAGTCTTGAATTGGTAAATTTCTAAACACCCATGTTTCATTGTGATCTTTATTCTCATGTCTCTTATATTAAAGATGAAGGATTGACTAACTTGTAAGGAAAGATTCGACGAAGCATGCTTCAACTCCTTGGATGAACATTATGTGAACAACTTGCTCGAGGACGAGCAAGATCTAAGCATGGGGGGATGTTGGTGGTCGATTTCTGTCAACCAAGAACACTTGTTACATTATGGATTGAACTTTATTTTGGAACTAACCCGCCACTAGGCATACTAATGATGTAAAAGTTCACTATTGCATATGCATTTTGGAGTATAATGATTTTGCAGGAATTCATGCACTTAATGAGGGGAGATGCACCTAGTTCGGAGGACGTTTTGCATGTCAATAAAGGAGTTCCAGCCGTGTGCGAACATGCCTCCAAAGGTGGCAAGGACCGATGTGCTTCAATGAAGTATTCCCGAGGACCGAGATGAAAGATCGGGAGTCCGTGCGTAAAGACCCCTAACTTGGTCGTGGGGTTAACAATGTCCAAAGTCCACATCTGAAGGAGCAAAAAGCATAAAACTGCAAAAGATGACACGTGGTGCAAGACGGGCCGGAACCGGGCCAAGGAGGGCCCAGGCCGGCCGGCCCACCCCCATTCGGCGTCAGTTCGTCGCCCCCTTTCTTCGGTGTCAAGTACGTGGAACCCTAAAAGCCTGCCGAAGCCGCCATTCGCGAGGGATAAGCAAAGAACACTTGAAGATTGACCACAAGGGAGAGAGTCGATCGAGGGAGAAAGCATTCGGGAGAAATCATTGCCGAGGTCAAGGGAGGTTGCCACGAGGAAGGAGGACGCCGAGGCCCTGCCACGGTGCCGTCGGAGTTGAAGGACAACAAAGATCGAACTTCATCAGAGGCATCCATCTTGTTCAATGGTGCCATACCTAGCGTATTAATGGGGTAAAGTTATTGTTTGTCCATGGAGTTGTAATGGAACTTCATGTGTAGTCACCTACTCTTGTTTGGATCATTTTCTATCGTACCTTTGTTGATGATGCTTAATGTTTAAGGCTAGCTACCATGCTTTCGGGGTTGTTCCTGTAGATCGCGTCAACATACCGTGTTCATTTAGGCTTAGTATCGATTACCTTCACGTAGTGACATGTATGAGGGAAGGGAAACGGCTAAACCTTTGGTCACATGCTTAGATAGATTGGATCGGGTTTTATCATGTTTGGTTGATTGCATCTTCAAGTACCCTAGACTCCATGGGCATACTTTCTTCATACTTGCGCACCTCTTATCTCTCTTTTAACATAATTTAGATTGCTTTACTAGTTTGACTTTAGTTTATAGATTAATCTCTCTTTCATAGACTTCAATCAACTAGATTAGTGCTAGGTTAAACACTAGCAATCCCCTTGCTCCTTGGGTTGATAAGAACCTTGGAACTCCCCTAGGTGAAAAAGGCTACAAGCGATCCGTGCGCTTGCAGTGAACCTTGACGCGTTACTGAACCGTCAACAACCATGCATGAGCTCGTAGCCTTTTTTCTTCTTGAACGCTCGAAGGAAGATCTGGTTGGAAACATAACACGCGGTACTGACCGCCTCAGCCTAAAACCTCCTAAGAGTCTTGTGCTCATCGAGCATCGTCCAAGCCATCTCACACAGTTCTTCCTTTTCATAACTCCATTCTGAGGGGGCACATAAGGAGTTGAGTACTGATGTTCAAGACCAAGATCACAGCAAAATGTGTCAAAATGAGAGTTCCTGAACTCAAAGCCATTATCACTACAGGTTGCTCGAATAGTGTTCCCATGCCTCTCATTCTTCAACCTCACGATCAAGTCTCGAACAAAACCAAATCTCTCACTTTTATCCTCCATGAAAAACACCCAGGCATAGCGAGAGTAATTGTCCACCACAACCAGGACATACCACTTCTCACCCACCAAGCGAACTCGAGCTGGCCCAACAAGGTCCACATGAAACAGCTTTGTCGGACGCTCTATCATGATAGCAGTCAGGGGTGGATGAGAAGCAGCTACCATCTTGCCATGCCTACAAGGCGCATGAAGGACAGAATAGGCGACCAGAGAGAGGGGAGTGAATGGGAGCCGATAAAAATTCTTCCTGATGGATGAACTCGGCCTATACCCCGATTACCACTCGGATCACTCGCACACACCAAAGAAGCTCTAGACTAGGCACACACAAGTCTCCAAGTCCTAGAGACAAGCCACGAATCAAAGAGCCGAAGCACTAGACAAGAATCGAAGGAAAAGAAGCAAGGCTGCAGCAGACTAGGCGAACAGTCTGGGTTGTACGGGCGGACTGTCCGAACGGCCTGTCCGCACAGCCTCTGCGGACTATCCGAAATTGCGGACAGAACCTCCAGTAGCGCACCCTGAAAAATCAGACTGTCCGTGGGGGACCCGCGGACTGTCCGGCCCTTCACGGACCGTCCAACACTCGAGTACAGACCGTCCGCAAACTCTGTGCAACCAAAAACACCTGAGGCAACGGATTGAAACACGAGCACGCAAGAACAGTCCGCAAGCCACCTGCGGATAGTCCGCGAGGAACCTGCGGACAGTCCGCAAGGCACGGACAGAACAGAAAATGCCCGACCCCACGAAGTCAACTCCTCCTATCCATCACCGAATCTCCCAAACCACTTGAGCTCTTGAGACAAGATTTTGGGGAGATGAGAAGCGTCACTAGGTGAAGCTATGCCCCAAAAATCTCGACCTCTAACTCACTAAAACACTGGGAATCGCGGATCACATGAACCACCTCCAAGAACTCATGTTCTTCCAAGAACTCGCCAATCGAAGGAGTTTCCCAGCGTTTGAGGGGTCAAGATCACACCCAAAGATGCACAAGGCATCCACCCATGATCACCTCAAAGGAATCCGAGAGGAAACCCTCAAATAAACGAATCAAGTGAAGAACAAAAACACCCAAAAACAGCTCCGAAAATGACATGAAAATCACAAAGAGCTAGGAGAGGGAAATCATCACAACGTCGAATGCTTCCATACATCTAGAGGTCAGAGTCTGTACAAGAATCTAGCATAAGGAAATACTAGGAAAAGAAGCAGTCCAGAGCGATCTACCGGGGGAGGAAACCCTCTCGCTATATATATGAAGTCCACCGGAGGAGGCAAATGACCACGCTACCCCTACAACTTAAAATGAAGATACACACCCCTCAGGGGCATTTTGCTCAAGTCTTCGGATATTCCCATCGAGCGGACATGCTTCCACCGCGGACTTGCTTAGCCTCGACGCAAGCCCCGCGATCACGCCATGTGCCCCCCGCCTCGATGCTTCCCGACGCTCCCGGATCACCGTCTCCATCACCTCGGGCCTCCGGGCTTGGTTTTGCGGCCCAAACCAAGAAACCGTCCACCTGATGGTTTTGTGGGCAAACCACCAAACCCCATGTGCAAGCTTCGGGATTCAACCGCTACCTTGCACCGGCCCATGTTCACGACTTCAGCTCGCCAGTCTTGCACCGCACGGCTCGCACTTGACCCCATCGGCCACCGGGTCCATCGAACCAAGCCTACTTGCCACTCCATCACCCGGAGGCCGCCACGGCTAAGTCCTTTCGCGCTTGTTCTTCACCTGCACCGACACGAGTCAAGCCGCAACCTGTACCTGCACACTGAGCCAAGCATCAGTCTACACAACGTTGTCAATCACTCATCCCTAAGGAGCGACCCTCCACTGATCTTCGGACACACCTGGTCCTCAATCTCCTCCTTGATGGGTGCATTGACAACACCCATAGTAACCAACATAGAGAAAAAGGAAAGAAAACAACCACGAACACAAACCTCCAAGCAAGTGATCCAAAGCCAAAGAACAAGCAAAAAACAAGATCACTCGCCAGACCAAGTCTCAGCCCCCTTAGGCAAGGGCAACAGCTCGACACAGCCGAGACAAACAAAGCTCTACAAAGAGCACACCACAAAACACAAAACTCAAGCAAACCAAAGGAGCTCCCCCTGCACATATGCAAACTCCCCCTGAGCAAATGCAACCTCTTTTCACAAATTTTTCTCCCCATATGCAAAAACTCACAAAATCTCCACAGTTTTTCCCCAATGCATATAATTTTTCCCCCTTGTTGACAATGCAGGAATCAAGGTATCATGAAACTCTCCCCTTTGTTATCATGAAAAGTGCATGTCAAAGCATATACAAGCTACCAAGCTTCTCAGATAGAAAAAGAGCACAACAAAATGCTACACAGAGAGATAGAGCAAGCAAGGTAGACATGGTGTAGTTAGCGTATTGCCGTCAAGAAAGTAGAGACATAGATACATGTGACATGGCCAAAAGCATTTTTAAGCAATCTTCACAAAGAAATATTCATCTCATGAGCAAAGCCCTATCCATAGCAATTTGAGCAAAAATGAACTAGATCATACAAAGCTCATACAAGATCACAAGTTCTCAACCCAAGATCATAGCAAAGGCCCATAAGCTACTAAATGTAATGTCAAAGTCATCGAGCCATGTGTCTACTTCTAATATGAGACTTCTCATGTTAGACATCATGCAACGGTTTAGCACCCAATATATGTACATAAAAGCATAAAGACATGATTATGAGCACATTTCTTAAGCGTGAGGCAATTCATACACCAATTTCATTTTCAAATTTAAGCATGGTACATGAAATGCCTTTGCAGCAAAAAGAAGCTTACGCTCCTCCATAAGTGAACATATGGGCTAAACATTTACCATGACAAATGAGTCTTTGACCCCATGCGAAAAGAGCATGATACTCAAGCACAAGCTAAGCATGATATGGGCATTTGAGCACAAATTGAGCATAAAAGAGTATCTACTCATGAGTGAAGCATTTTTAACATTTTCACGGAAATGAAGCTATCTCATCATGAATATATGACAATACCATCAAGAGCATAGCATTCACATCACCATTCCCAAAGCATACACATATCTCACATATAGCACATCATAGTGATCAAAGTATATAAGAGAAGCTCATCATACCACAAATGATCCAAAGATGGCTATCCTACCATATTTTGTACAAAAAGGTAAAATGCATGCATGGAATGCAACAAATGATACATATATCACATATATACATGAGAAGCTCCAAGATCCAGCTAAAAAGGGAAACACACTCCAAGTTCACCTCGCAAGCGTGTGAAGGCAACTTGGTCAAGTGGTTTAGTGAATATGTCGGCTAGCTGATCTTGGGTAGGTACATAGGACAAAAAAATGTTCCCTTTCTCAACATTGTCCCTCAGAAAGTGGTATATCACATCGATGTGTTTAGTCCTGGAGTGAAGAACTGGGTTTTTGGCTACACTTATGGCACTTGTGCTATCACAAAAGAGTGAAACCTGGGAGCACTCCTCTCCAAAATCTCTCATAGTGTTGGTCATCCATAGGAGTTGGGAACAACAACTGGCTGCAGAAACATACTCAGCCTCTGTAGTGGACTGGGCTACACTGGATTGCTTGCGAGATGACCAAGAGACCAAAGAAGAACCAAGAAACTGGCAATAACCCGAGGTAGACTTGTGGTCCAATCGACACCCAGCAAAATCAGCATCAGAGTAATCGTGAAGTCTGAGTGTCGAGGAGGCAGAATACCAAAGACCAAACTCAGGAGTGTAGTTCAAGTACCTAAATATCCTCTTGACGGTCTGCCGATGTGAAGTCCTCGGTGAAGCCTGAAAACTAGCGCACAGACACACACTGAACTGTATGTCCGGCCTCGTCGCCTTCAAGTAGAGGAGGGAGGCGATCATGCTCCGGTACTCCTTCTGGTCCACAGGTTCGCCATCTTCATCCGCATCCAAAGCTGTAGTAGTACCCATCGGTGTAGTCAGCGGCTTGGAGTCGCTCATGCCAAACTTCTTCACCATGTCCCTGGTGTACTTAGCCTGATGCACAAAGGTCCCGTCCTTGCATTGCTTGATCTGGAGACCCAAGAAAAACTGTAGCTCGCCCATCATGGACATCTCAAATTCCCTGCTCATGTCATCTGCAAATCTGGCAACAAGATCATGAGAAGAGCCACCAAAGATTATGTCATCCACGTATATCTGAATAATCAATAGGTCATTTCCATGCTTAAGGAGAAACAGGGTCTTATCAATTGTGCCCATCACAAACGCCTTACTCAGCAAAAAGCCTCTCAACCTACCATACCAAGCCCTTGGTGTCTGTTTCAAACCATTAAGCGCTCTCTGGAGTTTATATACATGGTGTGGGTATTTTTCACTCTCAAACCCCGGGGGTTGCCTCACATACGGTTCTTCCTCTATCACCCCATTCAAGAACGCACTCTTCACATCCATTTGGAACAACTTGAACCCTTTAACCATGGCAAAGGCTAGAAGGATCCTAATTGCCTCCAAACAGGCTACAAGAGCAAATATCTCCTCATAATCTATACCCTCTTTCTGGTTGAACCTCAAAGCCACCAACCTCGACTTGTTTGTCACAACCATACCATTCTCACCTTCCTTGTTCTTCCACACCCACTTGGTACCTATAGGACGGCAATTTGGTGGTGGATCAACTAACACCCAAACTAGGTTTCTCTCAAAATTCTCCAACTCCTCATGCATGGAATTCACCCAGTTTGCATCAGACAAAGCGTGTCGAATATCTTTGGGCTCAAACGAGGCAACAAATACAGAGTGAGCAAAATGAGAAGTATTTCGTGACCTTGACCATGTAGTGCGTTCATGAAGGTCACATATGATCGTCGTCGGTGGGTGATCCACCTATACACATCGGGGAGCCTCTCGCCTGGGCCCAATCTCCCCCTCAGTCGTAGCCTCCACTCGAACAGCCTTAGTCGTAGTGGGTGTAGGGGATGGACCATCCTCGATCGTCGTCATCATAGTGGAAGTAGTGTGTACACGATCAACTGCTGGAGCATCACCACCATCATCTTCGTCTTCATCTCCGCACACCTGAATTTAAAGGCAAATTCGAATGCTCATATTATATGTGCGCCAGGATCAAAGTTCACACATATAACGACTCAGTGAATACCAAAACACAGTGCCAGAACGTAAAGAGAGTATTAAACTTTATTACAGACCAAATGTCTCATAAACGAACTAATAATAACGAGTAGCTACGCAACGGAAAGGGTCAACACCACAGGCAGTTGACTAGTGACATGCCCGCCTAGTATTCGTCGAAGTCTCCAGGGAAATCTTCAAACTTCTCCAAGTCTGAACAGCATCCGGGTAGTGTTGTTACAATAATGAAAACAAGCGTGAGCACATGCTGTACTCAGCAAGAGGAAACATAATATAACATGCAAGGCTGTTTGTGGAAGGCTGATGGGTTTAAGCATTCAGCATTTTAGTTGGACAAGTTTTATTAGCAACATAAATACTAGCAAGTGTAAGTTTATACCAAACCCACAATTAACATTGGAGATAAACAACATAAATAAAGATAGATGCATCAAGTTAATCATTGTCTTTCATAGATTAATCATGTGAGGGTCCAGGCCGCTCTTGACCGTGAGCACGGCTAATCGATTAGTTTTAAACACTCTGCAGAGGTTGCATATCTTTACCCACAAGTCGCGTAAAAGTTCTAGGAACTTTAAACCCAACCATGCGATGCCAGCCAAGCATCATACCACACTACCTAGGTGTGATTGCATAGGGATGCTACGAGGCCTTTACAAAATTTCCCCGGTGTGAAGCAACCCGCGAAGGTTCCGAGCCGCCGCAAAGCATAAAGTCCCCTAGTAGGTACTGTGTCTTAGCAAAGCCCAACTCCCTACTAGAGCGAGTCTATACCTTGACTAACACTCCCCCTAGCCCTTATCAAGTAAAGTCTCCCCAACACTAGAGTCCCTAATTAATTAGCCAAGCCAGAGCCATATAGCCTTGTGGTTGCACTGTTATCCTAGGTGGTCACTCCATGTTCCAATTAAACAAGGTGATCTTGTATTAATGAAGGTATAATATAAATAAATCAGTTTCATAATGTTCATTAATACCATCCACCAAGTTAAGCATAGCGAGAGCTACCCAATAATAAATTAAAAGCCCAGGTTGTTCAAGGTAAAGGGATAAAATAATCTAGTCAAATCCTTAATTGGGTCCCATCAATTTAATGCAAGCAAAAAGGTAAAAACAGTGAATTAAATGCACGTTGTATAGGTAAACGGGTATGCATCATGGAAGACTTGCCTTCAACAAATCCCTATTGCTGTTCAGACACTTCCGCTTCTTGGTATTCAAATCCTTCAGCCCAAACGTCGTCTACGCATCACATCAAAGTACATACAAGCACACAATAGAATAAAATAAGAAACAATCACCAAACCGTATTATCAAAGCAAAATAGGGGAAAAAAGCTATTCTACTCTTCGATATAATCGTTTGGACATAAAGCACGCTAAAAACGGAGCTAAAACGAAGAAGATATGGCTAAACGAAGGTGCAAGGGCTTATCTGCGAGAAAACTAAACTTCCAGGGACCTAACAGCAAGAAATCAAGTGCTAATACGTAATTAAACATATAAACCAAAGGTCTTGGGTGAAAAAGTAAGGATCTGGACCTCGGCTGCTAAATCTACAAAGCTCAGGGGTTAAAACAGAAGAAAAAGGATCTTTATATGGTGGAAGGACCGGCTTGCGATATTTAAAAGTCTAGGGGTTTTTCTGCCAAACGGTTTTAAACGCGGCTGTTGACCGGTATTGACTCGGGTCGAAACTGATCCGAGCCATTGGATCTTGATCTGGTGGTGAGGTGAACGGTAAGCGGCAGACGGCGGCACGAGCGGCGGCGCTGCGGGGAAGACGCTGGCGAACTCGCCCTGTCTCGAGCTGGAGTGCTCGGCTGGCGAAGCGAAGAGGCCGGGAAGGTTACTGGCAGGATGGTGGATCGATCTAGGGTAACAGGGAGGCGGGATAGGCAATGACGATGGTGCGCAGCTCGGCGAGGCGGGGGCGGCGGAAGAACCAACTCCGGCGAGCTCCTATTCTCGATGTAGGGTGTCTGGACGAGAACAAGCGGCACCCTTAGGTTCGTTACCTTCACACGGTTCTCTTGGTGACCTTCTCGATGGTGAAATAGTGACAAGACAGCAGATTAGCGACGGCGACGGCTAGGGTTTCGCGGCGCGGGCGCAAGAGCTCAAGGCGGCTGGGGCTTAGGGTTTGAGGGTTCGGCCCGGGGTGGCGGCGTCCTTAAGGAGCCCGGCGCACAAGCCTTGGCGTGCAAGCCACGGCGACACGGAGACGGGGCGTGCTCGGCTGGGACTCGGGTTGGCCATGGTGGGAGTCCGAAGCGGAGACAGGAGGAAGGAAATGACAGGGGGACCCCACACGTCAGCGACCGAGAGCGGAGGCGGGGTTGCACAGGCCGGCACTGGGCCGTTTGCTTGCTGGGCCGAGGCTAAAATGAGCGGGCGAAAGAGATCGGGGAGCACCGACGGACTTTGGCCGGCTGGGCTTCAAACAAAAACGGGCCAGAAGGGGAAGAAAGGTTTAGGAATTTAAAAGAAAAGGGTTTGAATTTTAAAAAGGATTCAAACACATGAATTCAAATTCAAATTTGAATTCAACCAAACAAAAATAATGCACCAGCATGAAATGCAACAATAAACTCCTATATTTATTTATTTAATCTTCAAAAATATATTTAAATGCCTAAAAATTTAAATACACCTTATAATCCTTAAATTCAAACCTTTTTTCTATCAAATTTTTATTGAAACAAATTTTTTGTAAAATTAGGGTGTTACAAATCCTACCCCCCTTAAAAGGAATCTCGTCCTCGAGATTCGGAAAGATTGAGAAAAAAGATTGGGAGACTCTTCTTCAACCTATCCTCTCTTTCCTATGCTTCATGATCAAGTGGCATACCTGACATCCTATCTGGAAGAACATGTGAATGATCACACCTTCCTATAATATCATCCAAAACTTTTCCATTGAGCTGGTTCACTATACTCTTAGAAGATGGTGATGATGTAGCTAGAAATTAAATCCTCTGATACCACTTTGTCACACCCGAATTTAAAGGCGAATTCGAATGCTCATATTATATGTGCGCCAGGATCAAAGTTCACACATATAACGACTCAGTGAATACCAAAACATAGTGCCAAAATGTAAAGAGAGTATTAAACTTTATTACAGACCAAATGTCTCATAAACGAACTAATAATAACGAGTAGCTACACAGCGGAAAGGGTCAACACCACAGGCAGTTGACTGGTGACATGCCCGCCTAGTATTCGCCGAAGTCTCCAGGGAAATCTTCAAACTTCTCCAAGTCTGAACAACATCTGGGTAGTGTCGTTGCAATAATGAAAACAAGCGTGAGCACATGCCATACTCAGCAAGTGAAAACATAATATAACATGCAAGGCTGTTTGTGGAAGGCTGATGGGTTTAAGCATTCAGCATTTTAGTTAGTCAAGTTTTATTAGCAACATAAATATTAGCAAGTGTAAGTTTATACCAAACCCACAATTAACATAAGAGACAAACAACATAAATAAAGATAGATGCATCAACTTAATCATTGTCTTTCATAGATTAATAATGTGAGGGTCCAGGCCGCTCTTGACCGTGAGCACAGCTAATCGATTAGTTTTAAACACTCTACAGAGGTTGCACATCTTTACCCACAAGTCGCGTAAAAGTTCTAGGAACTTTAAACCCAACCATGCGATGCCGGCCAAGCATCATACCACACTACCTAGGTGTGATTGCATAGGGACGCTACGAGGCCTTTACAAAATTTCCCCAGTGTGAAGCAACCCGCGAAGGTTCCGAGCTGCCGCAAAGAATAAAGTCCCCTAGTAGGTACCGTGTCTTAGCAAAGCCCAACTCCCTACTAGAGCGAGTCTGTACCTTGACTAACACTCCCCCTTGCCCTTATCAGGTAAAGTCACCCCAACATTAGAGTCCCTAATTAATTAGCCAAGCCAGAGACATATAGCCTTGTGGTTGCACTATTATCCTGGGTGGTCGCTCATGTTCCAATTAAACAAGGTGATCTTGTATTAATGAAGGTATAAAATAAATAAATCAAGTTTCATAATGTTCATTAATACCATCCACCTAGTTAAGCATAGCGAGAGCTACCCAACAATAAATTAAAAGCCCAGGTTGTTCAAGGTAAAGGGATAAAATAATCTAGTCAAATCCTTAATTGGTTCCCATCAATTTAATGCAAGCAGAAGGGTAAAAATAGTGAATTAAATGAACGTTGTATAGGTAAATGGGTATGCATCAAGGAAGACTTGCCTTCAACAAATCCCTGTTGCTATTCAGACACTTCAGCTTCTCTTGGTCTCCAAATCCTTCAGCCCAAACGTTCTCTACGCATCACATCAAAGTACATACAAGCACACAATAGAATAAAATAAGAAACAATAACCAAACAGTATTATCAAAGCAAAATAGGGGCAAAAAGTTATTCTACTCTTCGATACGATCGTTTGGACATAAAGAACGCTAAAAACGGAGCTAAAACGAAGAAGATATGGCTAAACGAAGGTGCAAGGGCTTATCTGCGAGAAAACTAAACTTCCAGGGACCTAACAGCAAGAAACCAAGGGCTAATACGTAATTAACAGTATAAACCAAAGGGCTTGGGTGAAAAACTTAGGATCTGGACCTCGGCTGCTAAATCTACAAAGCTCAGGGGTTAAAACAGAAGAAAAAGGATCTAACTGTAAGGATCTTTATATGGTGGAAGGACCGACTTGCGATATTTAAAAGTCCAGGGGTTTTTCTGCTAAACGGTTTTAAACGTGGCTGTTCACCGGTATTGACTCGGGTTGAAACCGATCCGAGCCGTTGGATCTTGATCTGGTGGCTGAGGTGAATGGTAAGCGGCAGACGGCGGCGCGAGTGACGGCGAGCGGCGGCGCTGCGGGGAAGACGCCGGCGAACACGCCCTGTCTCGAGCTGGGGTGCTCGGCTGGTGAAGCGAAGAGGCCGGGGAGGTTGCTGGTGGGACGGTGGATCGATCTAGGGTAACAGGGAGGCGGGATAGGCAACGACGACAGCGCGCAGCTCGGCGAGGCAGCGGCGGCCGAAGAACCAACTACGGCGAGCTCGTATTCGCGATGTAGGGCGTCTGGACGAGAACAAGAAGCACCCTTAGGTTCGTTACCTTCACACGCTTCTCCTGGTGACCTTCTCGACGGTGAAACGGTGACGAGATGACAGATCAGCGACAGCGGCGGCTAGGGTTTCGCGACGCGGGCGTAAGAGCTCAAGGCTGCTGGGGCTTAGGGTTTGAGGATTCGGCCCGGGGTTGCGGCGTCCTTAAGTAGCCCGATGCACAAGCCTTGGCGTGCGAGCCATGGTGATACAAAGACGGGGTGTGCTCGGCCGGGACTCAGGTTGGCCACAGCGGGAGTCCGAAGCGGAGACGGGAGGAAGGGGATGACAGGGGGACCCCACACGCATAGGCCGGCACTGGGCCATTTACTTGCTGGGCCGAGGCGGAAACGAGCAGGCGAAAGAGATCGGGGAGCACGGACGGACTTTGGCCGGCTGAGCTTCGAACAAAAACGGGCCAGAAGGGGAAGAAAGGTTTAGGAATTTAAAAGAAAAGGGTTTGAATTGAAAAAGGATTCAAACACATGAATTCAAATTCAAATTTGAATTCAACCAAACAAAAATAATGCACCAGCATGAAATGCAACAATAAACTCCTATATTTATTTAATTTCCAAAAATATATTTAAATGCCTAAAAATTTAAATACACCTTATAATCCTTAAATTCAAACCTTGTTTCTATCAAATGTTTATTGAAACAATTTTTTTGTAAAATTAGGGTGTTACACCATCCTTCTCATCCTCAAAGATCTTCTCACCAATTTCCTCGTCACCTGCACACTCAAAAGCATAAGAGCTACATGGCTGTGTCTCATCGAAGGTTACCTCGCAAGTCTCCATGATTCGGTTAGTGTCAAGATTGAGCACACGATATGCTCTAGAGTGAATAGCATAACCGAGAAAAATACCATATGAACATCTAGCCTCAAACTTATCCAACTTGCCCTTCTCCAAAATAAAGCACATGCAAACGAAAGCTCTAAAGTGACTCACTTTGGGTTTCCTCCCATGCATCAACTCATACGAATTCCTCTTCTTTAATGCACGAAGGAAAATGCGATTCGACACATAGCAAGCGGTATTGACCGCCTCGGCCCAGAAATGCCTAGGAGTCCAATGCTCATTAAGCATCATCCTGGCCATCTCACAAAGGGTCCGGTTCTTCCTCCCCACTACGCCATTCTGGCAAGCGACGTATGGAGAAGAGTACTGATGATGGAGACCAAGATCATTGCAAAAGGCATCAAAATGAGAGTTCCTGAACTCCGTACCATTGTCACTGTGTATAGCTCGAATGGCATCACCATGTCTCTCATTCTACAACTTCACGATCAAGTCCCGAACAAAGCCAAACATCTCGCTCTTATCCTCCAAAAAGAAAACACAAGAGTACCTCGAGAAATCATCAACCACAACCAACACATACCACTTCCCACCCACAGAGCAAACACGAGCTGGCCCAGCCAAATCCATGTGCAACAGCTCACAAGGTCGCTCGGTCATGATCGCAGTCAGAGGGGCGTGAGAAGCGGCAACCATCTTTCCATGCCGACACGGAGCACAAACCAAATCCTTCTCGAATTTCAACTTAGGAAATCCTTGGACAAGGTCTAGGCCACTCAAGCAGGAAAGCAGCTCAAAGCTCAAGGTCCTAGCCTCCTATGCCACTTTCAAAGCTCAGCCAAAACGCAAGGAACAAAGCATCGAGAAGGACCAATAGACTGCGAAAAATCGGCATGAAAGATTTGACCCTCGGGGATGATTGTACAGACAAGATCACCTCGAGAATCAAGCACACAAGAAGCACCCAACTTAAAACAAACCTCAAAACCCTCGTCAAGCAACTAGGATTCTGACAACAGGTTAAAAGCAAGTGACTTGACCAAAGCCACACTCTTCAAGGTCACCTTGCTACTCACTTTCACCATACCTTCAGCAAGCACTCGTCCTCTCCCATTGTCTCTAAAAGTGATGTACTCCCTCATACTCACCGGGGTGAGGCTGGAGAACAACCCACGATCTCCGGTCATGTGGCGTGAACAACCGGAGTCGATCAACCAAAAGTCCTCCAAGCCTCCAAACTGTAAATAAAAAATGAGAATGAGAATGAGCAAGCGACTCAACACTGGGGTTAGTACCGAAAGAGTCAAACCAGTGCGGAGCCATTTGCTCAAAAGAAGGGTTAGCAAAACCATCTTATCAAAACCTCTAGGAGGAGCCCTCTCACGTCCACCACCAAAGAACCTGTCACGTCTCACTGGAGGGGTACGCGCACCACGAGGGGGAAAACGTGGCTCGTAGTCCCTCTGAGAACCAAAACTGCAATCGTGCCTCCCAAACTCGTAATGATCATGAGCAGGAGCACGTCCAGCAAACTCACCACGTCCAAACCCAACACGCCTATCTCTCTGAGGAAAACCACCACCACCCCGAGTGGGAACCGTATGCACAAACCTATCACCCCAAGGTAGAGGCCCTCTACGAGGCTCAGGCACACCATGAGAAGGGTGGTACCTGTCCTTGTTTGCCATCTCCCTAGCAAACCTCTCATTCCTTCTCCTCCTGAAACAGAACTCATCCTTATGACCTTCCCTCCCACAATACTCACAATGGAAGCGGACTGGCTGTGGCTTAGGCTGTGGCTTCTCTGTGGGCTTCTCAACAGCTTTCTCTCCCGGCTTCTCCCCAAAAACATTCCCCTAGGTGCTCACAAACTTGATGAGTTTTTGGTAGTTCTTTGTCTTGTGGGGTAACACTGGTGGATCTGGGGTTGTGTCAAGCTTGTTTCTGAGGTGGTTTGCCTTGGGTACATATTTGTTCATGGGTGTGGTGTGTGATGGGATAGGGATCTCTCTAACTTTCTCTTCTCCCTCACCACTCTTCTCACCACTCTTCCCAGCCCCCAACGCTTGACCATCAAACCTCTTAAACTCTGCCAACATCAAACTCAACTGTGGCTCATGCCCAGACAACCAACCCATCAATTTCCTCAACTCATAATTCTTATCCTGCAAACGGTCAATATAATGCGCAAGTTCCATGTTTTTCAAAGCATGCATTTCACAGGTAGAGCATGATGTAGGAATAGGAGCTTTCAATGCAGCCTCAAGAGAAACTATCTTAGTATGAGATTCATCCAGCCTAGCATGCAACACTGGATAAGAAGTGGAAGCACCTAACAAAGCAGGTCTAGATTTCAACTCATCACGCTCGATCCTAAGCACATCTAGTTCCTCAAGAGTTGAGGCATGCTTCTCCTTGAGAGCAGTCAAGTCAGCTAGGAAAACATTTCAATCACCACAATCAACCTCATCAGAAACAACAGGAGCAGCTTTCAAAGAGTCTATCTCAGTTCTAGCATCAATAAGCAAAGACTCAAGCTCAACTATCTTGTCCTTAGCATCATCTAGCAAAGACAAACTCTCTCTTCTCCTTCTTGGTCTTCCTAAGCACAGCATCACGGTTATCAAGCAACTCATTCAGCCTAGAATTCTCCTCTAGCAAGAAGTTGGGATCATGTCATACCTCTTCCTCGGAGTCGGAGTTCGAATCTGAGCTGTGCTTCCCACCCTTCTTGGAGTCCACCATGCCGCAAAAGACACCTTGTGCGACGAAGCTGAGGCTGGTGAAGTTCTTGCCCGTGTGCTGCTTGTCCTTGCGCCGATCTTGCTCTTTATTGCTACTCGAACCGAAAGAAGAGTCACTTGAAGTAGAGTCGATGTCGCTTCCTCCGGCAACCATCGCTCGAGCCGTCTTCTTCTTGTACCCGCTGCTCTTCTTTGGCCTTCTCTCGCCGTTGTCCTTGCACTTGTCCTTGTCCTTGTAGTCATTTCGGGAGCGGTGCTTGTTGTAGTCGTGCTTGGGCTTGTCCTTGTAGTCGTTCTTGATCTCCATGGCTTCAGGGCACTTGGCGATGAAATGCCCGTGCTTCCCACACTGATAGCACATTCCCCGAGCTTCTCCTCGCATTCTTGCGGTTCTCGTACATCTGCCCAAAACTCTTGCTCAATAAGGCGAGATCCTGCTCGCTCAGCACCTCAAAGTCCTCATCTGGCATGGACAGATGACAAGACAAAGAAAACTGCATGGCAGCATGGTTAGCATTAGTCCTTGATCCTGAGACAAGAGCCAAACTATGAGGATTAGTGGGGCTCTCGCTCTTGGCACTCAGGCCATGATCAACCTCTGAAGACTTGAGCTTAGAGAACAGCTCATCCAACATCAAGGTATCATACATGCTTGACTCCTCAATGGTCTCGACCTTGGCACTCCACACAGATCTATCTAGTGCATGCAAGAGCTTGATAGCTTGATCATGATTAGTGTATGGGAGCACTGTCACATTGGCCCTCGTGTTGTTCACGATGCTGGTGAAGCGCTGGAACATCACATCAATCGACTCACCGGGGAGTTGAGTGAAGTTCTCATACTCTCTCCGGTGAGTGGCAAACTGAGGAGCAAGTGTGTCCGAAGACCAGTGGAGGGTCGCTCCTTAGTGATGAGTGATTGACAACGTTGTGTGGACCGATGCTTGGATAAGTGTGTAGGTACAGGTTGCGGCTTGACTCGTGTCGGTGCAGGTGAAGAACAAGCGCGAAAGGCCTTAGCCGTGGCAGCCTCTGGGTGATGGAGTGGCAAGTAGGCTTGGTTCGATGGACCCGGTGGCCGATGGGGTCAAGTGCGAGCCGTGCGATGCAAGACTGGTAGGCTGAAGTCGTTGAACTGGGCCGGTGCAAGGTAGCGGTTGAAGCCCGAAACTTGCACGCGGGGTTTGGTGGTTTGCCCACAAAACCATCAGGTGGACGGTTTCTTGGTTTGGGCCGCAAAACCAAGCCCGGAGGCCCGAGGCGACGGAGACGGTGATCCGGGAGCTTCGGGAAGCTTCGAGGCGGGGGGCATGTGGCGTGATCGCGGGGCTTGCGTTGATGCTAAGCAAGGCCGCGGTGGAAGCGTGTCCGCTCGATGAAGACTTGACCAAAATGCCCCTGAGGGGTTGTATCTTCATTTAAGTAGTAGGGGTAGCGTGGTCATTTACCTCCCTCCGATGGACTTCGTATAAATAGCGGAGAGGTGGATGGCATCTCTCTCTCTCGTGCTCCCTAGGGCTTTCTCCCCCGGTAGATTTTCTCTGATCTGCTATGTTTCCCTCTGGATTCCTTAGGCTAGACCCTTGTACAGAAGCTGTCCTCTGGATGTATGGAAGCATTCGGCGTCCCGGTGATCTCCTAGTCCTCTGTGATTTTCGTGTCATTTTTGGGACCATTTTTGGGAGTATTCGTTCTTGGCTCGATTCGTGATTTTGGAGGCGTTTCTTCACGGATTTCTTTGAGGGGACCATGGGTGGATGCCTTGTGCATCTTTGTGTTTGATCTTGACCCCTCAAACACTGTGGAGAGCCTTCGATTCGTGTGTTTTTGGTTGGTGCCCGAGTTCATGGTGGTGGTTCGGTTGATCCGCGATTCCCGGTGATTTAGTGGTTAGGAGTCAAGATTTTTGGGCATAGCATCCTTGTGTGACACTTTTCTTCTCCCTAAAATCTTGTCTCAAGAGCTACAACCGTTTGGGAGATCCGGTGATGGGAAGGTGGAGTTGACTCCCGAGGTCGGGCGTTTTTCTGTTCTGTTCGTGCTTTGCGGACGGTCCGCGGGTCCCTGGCGGACGGTCCGCGCGGCTAGGGTTCGTCCCGTGTTCTTCGTGTTCATCGCGTGTTCTTGAGCGCTTTCGTTTTGATCCGGTTGGATCCCAGGGTTTGGCTGCAAAGCGTTTAGCGGATAGTTCGCGATGGTCTCACAGACGGTCCGCGTGGCCGGTTTTCTGGCGGACGGTCCGCGGAGCCTCCACAGACAGTCCGAATTTTGGGGGTGCGCTACTGGTGGTTCGAGGCATTTTTGCGGACGGTCCAACGTGACCTGCCGGACAGTCCGCGCCCTCAACGCGGACGGTCTGCTCGGTCAACCCGGACGGTCCGCCAGGTGCGTTCCAGAACTTTTCAAGTTCTTTGATTCTTGCTTTGGTGCTTCCGCTCTTTGCTCCTAGGCTTCTCTTGTGTTCTTCAAGGATTGTGTGAGTCTTGTTTGGAGCTTCCTTTGTGTGCAAGGATTCGTGGAGTGGCAATCGGGGTATAGGCCGAGTTGACCTTAGGGAAGAATTTTTATCGGCTCCCATTTACTCCCCTCTCTCTGGCCGCCCGATTCGGTCCTTCAATTGGTATCAGAGCCGGTTACGGATCTTCTTGATTCTAACCAGTCTAAGATCCAAAGATGGGCGGTTACGGTAAGGGGTCGGGTCCTCCGTACTTTGATGGCAAGAATTACCCGATGTGGGAGAGGCGCATGGGCGCGTTTTTGCCAGGGAAGGGAACTCTTATCTGGGAGGTCACTCAGAATCCTCATTATGTCATCCCAGATAGTTTTCTGCTTCCAGGATCGCAGGACATGTTTGAGGCCAATAGCAAGGCTGTTGATTACTTGTTCCGTGCTCTATGTGCCTCGGAGTTTGATCGAGTGTACGGAGAGGATGTGGCCGGAAAGATTTGGCTCAAGTTGAAGAATGCTCATGTTGGCAATGCCCAAGTGCAAGCCCGGATGTTTACCACTTACCGAAGAGAGTATGAGAACTTCACTCATCTCTTCGGTGAGTCGACCGATGCTATGTTTCAGCACTTCACTTGCATAGTCAACAACATGAGGGCCAATGTGATAGTGCTCCCATACACAGATCATGATCAAGCTATCAAGCTTTTGCATGCCCTGGATAGGTCTGTGTGGGAAGCCAAGATTGAGGCCATTAAGGAGTCGAGCGCGTATGACACGCTGTCGCTGGATGAGCTGTTCTCCAAGCTCAGGTCTTCAGAGGTCGATCGTGGCTTGAGAACCAAGAGCGAGAGCCCCACTGATCCTCATAGTTTGGCTATCATCTCAGGATCGAGGACTAACGCTAACTCTGTTGGCTTTTCTTTGTCTTGTCTTGTGTCCTTGCTAGATGAGGACTTTGAGGTGCTGAGCGAGGATGATCTCGCCTTGTTGAGCAAGAGGTTTGGGCGGATGTACGAGAACCGCAAGAATGCAAGGCGGAGCTCGGGGATGTGCTATCGGTGTGGGAAGCACGGGCACTTCATCGCCGAATGCCCTGAGGCCATGGAGATCAAGAACGACTACAAGGGCAAGCCCAAGCATGACTACAACAAGCACCGCTCCCGGAATGACTACAAGGACAAGCACAAGGACAAGGGCGAGAGAAGGCACAAGAAGAGTGGTGACCACAAGAGGAAGACCGCTCGAGCGATGGTGGCCGGAGCGAGCGACATCGACTCGACATCAAGTGATGCTTCCTCCAATTCGAGCAGCGAGGAAGAGCAAGAGAAGCGCAAGGACAAGCGGCACACGGGCAAGAACATCACCGGCCTGAGCTTCGTCGCGCAGGGAGGCTTTTGCGGCATGGCGCACTCCAAGAAGGGTGGGAAGCACAGCTCAGATTCGAACTCCGACTCCGATGAAGAGGTACGACATGATCCCAACTTCTGGCTAGAGGAGAATGCTAGGCTGAATGAGTTGCTTGACAACCGTGATGATGTGCTTAGAAAGACCAACAAGGAGAAGAGGGAATTCAGGTCTTTGTTGGGTGATGCTAAGGACAAGGTAGCTGAACTTGAATCCTTGCTTGTGGATGCTAGAAATGAGATAGCTGCTCTAAAGTCTGCTCCTGTGGTGTCAGATGAAATTGATTGTGGTGATTGCTCAGTTTTTCTTGCTGACTTGACTGTGCTCAAGGAGGAACATGCCTCTGTTGTTGAGGAACTAGATGTGGTTAGGATTGAGTGTGATGAACTGAAGTATAGGACAACTTTACTAGGTGCTTGTACCTCATGTCCTATCTTGCATGCTAGGCTAGATGAATCTCACACTAGAATTGTTTCTCTTGAGGCGGCACTGAAAGCTCCTCTTCCTACATCATGTTTGACCTGTGAAATGCATGCTTTGAAAAATATGGAACTTGCAAACTATGTTGATCGTCTGCAGGATGAAAATGATGAATTGAGGAAAATGATGGGGTGGTTGTCTGGGCATGAGCCACAATTGAGTATGATGTTGGCTCAGTTCAAGAGGTTTGATGGTCAGGCGTTGGGGGCTGACAAGTGTGGTGAGAAGAGTGGTGAGGGAGAAGAGAAAGCCGGAGAGATCCCCATTCCACCACATACCACACCAATGAACAAATTTGCACCCAAGGCAAACCATCTCAGAAACAAGCTAGACACAACCCAGATCCTCCAGTGTTCCACCACAAATCTGAAAACTACCAAAAACCCATCAAGTTTGTGAGCACCCAGGGGAGTGTCTTTGATGGGAAGACAGGAGAGAAAGCTGGAGAGAAGCTTGTAGAGAAGCCACAGCCTAAGCCAGTGCCAATTCGCTTCCATTATGAGTATTGTGGGAGGGATGGGCACAAGGATGAGTTCTGTTTCCGGAGGAAGAGGGATGAGAGGTTTGCTAGGGAGATGGAAAACAAGGACAGTTACCACCTTGCTCGTGGTGTGCCTGAGCCTCGTAGAGGGCCTCTACCTAGGGGTGATGTGTTTGTGAGGATAGTTCCCACTCGTGGAGGTGGAGGTGTGTTCCCTCAGAGAGACAGGTGTGTTGGGTTTGGGCGTCGTGAGTTGGCTCGACGTGCTCCTTCTCGTGACCGTTTTGAGTTTGGGAGGCACGATCGAAGCTTTGGGTCTCAGATGGACTACGGGCCACGTTGTCCCCCTCGTGGTGCACGTACTCCTCCAGTGAGACGTGACAGGTCCTTTGGTGGTAGGCGTGAGAGGGCTCCGCCTAGAGGTTTTGGGAGGATAGATTTTGCTAACCCTTCTTTTGAGCAAATGGCTCAACACTGGTTTGACTCTTTTGGTACTAACCCCAGTGTTGAGTCGCTTGCTCATTCTCGTCCTCATTTTTTTATTGCAGGTGGAAGTCTTGGAGAACTTTTGGTTGATCGACTCCGGTTGCTCAAGACACATGACCGGAGATCGTGGGGGGTTCTCCAGCCTCACCCTGGTGAGTAAGAGGGAGTACATCACTTTCGGGGACAATGGGAGAGGACGAGTGCTTGCTGAAGGTATGGTGAAGGTGAGTAGCAAGGTGACCTTAAGAAGTGTGGCCCTGGTCAAGTCACTTGGTTTCAACCTGTTGTCAGTATCTCAATTACTTGACGAAGGTTTTGAGGTTCGTTTTAAGTCGGGTGCTTCTCGTGTGCTTGATTCTCGAGGTGATCTTGTCTGTACGATCGTCCCCGAGGGTCAAATCTTTCGTGCTGACTTTTCCCAGTCTGTTGGTCCTCCTCGATGCTTTGTAGCTGGCGTTTCGGCTGAGCTTTGGAAATGGCATAGGAGATTGGGACACTTGAGCTTTGAGTTGCTTTCCCGCTTGAGTGGTCTTGATCTTGTCCGAGGATTGCCTAAGTTGAAATTTGAGAAGGATTTGGTTTGTGCTTCTTGTAGGCATGGAAAGATGGTTGCTGCTTCTCACACCCCTCTGACTTTTGTCATGACCGAGCGACCTTGTGAGCTCTTGCACATGGATTTGGTTGGGCCAGCTCGTGTTCGCTCTGCCGGTGGGAAGTGGTATGTTCTTGTGGTTGTTGATGACTTTTCGAGGTACTCTTGGGTTTTCTTTTTGGAGGATAAGAGCAAGACATTTGGCATTGTTCGAGACTTGATCTTGAGGTTGAAGAATGAGAGACATGGTGATGCCATTCGAGCTATACGCAGTGACAATAGCACGAAATTCAAGAACTCACATTTTGATGCCTTTTGCAGTGATCTTGGTCTTGATCATCAGTACTCTTCTCCATACGTCGCTTGTCAGAATGGCGTTGTGGAGAGGAAGAACCGGACCCTTTGTGAGATGGCCAGGACGATGCTCGATGAGCATAGGACTCCTAGGTGCTTCTAGGCCGAGGCGGTCAATACCACTTGCTATGTCTCAAATCGCATTTTCCACCATGCCTTTAAGAAGAAGACCTCTTATGAGCTGATGCATGGCCGACAACCCAAGGTGAGTCACTTTAGAGCTTTTGGTTGCAAGTGTTTCATTCTGAAGAAGGGCAAGTTGGATAAGTTTGAGTCTCGATGTTCGGATGGTATTTTCCTTGGTTATGCAATTCATTCTAGAGCATATCGTGTGCTCAATCTTGACACTAACTGAATCATGGAGACTTGCGAGGTTACCTTCGACGAGACAGCCATGTAGCTCTTCTGCTTTTGAGTGTGCATGTGACGAGGAGATTGGTGCCAGGATCTTTGAGGATGAGAAGGATGGAGATGGAGACGAGGATGATGATGATGGTGGTGCTCCCGTGGCTGATCGTGTACACGCTACTTCCACTACTACGACGACGATCGAGAATGGATCATCCCCTACACCTATTACGACTGAGGCTGTTCGAGTGGAGGCTGCTGCTGAGGGGGAGGTTGTGTCCAGGCGTGAGGCTCCCCGGCGAGTACAAGTTGATCACCCACCGACGACCATCATTGGCGACCTTCATGAACGCACTACACGGTCGAGGTCAAGGAATACTTCTCATTTCGCTCATTCTGCATTTGTTGCCTCTTTCGAGCCCAAAGATATTCGACATGCTTTGTCTGACGAGAATTGGGTGAATTCCATGCATGAGGAGTTGGAAAACTTTGAGAGAAACCAAGTCTGGGTGTTAGTCGATCCACCGCCAAATTGCCGTCCCATAGGTACCAAGTGGGTGTGGAAGAACAAAGAGGGTGAGAATGGGATGGTTGTGAGGAACAAGTTGAGGTTGGTGGCTCAGTGGTACAACCAGAAAGAGGGCATAGACTATGAGGAGACATTTGGTCCTGTTGCCTGTTTGGAGGCAATTAGGATCCTTCTAGCCTTTGCCGTGGCTAAAGGGTTCAAGTTGTGCCAAATGGATGTCAAGAGTGCTTTCTTGAATGGGGTGATAGAGGAAGAAGTGTATGTGAGGCAACCCCCGGGGTTTGAGAGTGAAAAATACCCACACCGTGTATACAAACTCCAGAGAGCGCTCTATGGGTTGAAACAGGCACCTAGAGCTTGGTATGGCAAGTTGAGAGGCTTTTTGCTGAGTAAGGGGTTTGTGATGGGCACAGTTGATAAGACCCTTTTCCTCCTTAAGCATGGGAATGACCTTTTGATTGTTCAGATATACGTGGATGACATAATCTTTGGTGGCTCTTCTCATGATCTTGTTGCCAGATTTGTAGATGACATGAGCAGGGAATTTGAGATGTCCATGATGGGCGAGCTGCAGTTTTTCTTGGGTCTCCAGATCAAGCAGTGCAAGGACGGGACCTTTGTGCATCAGGCTAAGTACACCAGGGACATGGTGAAGAAGTTTGGCATGAACGACTCCAAGCTGCTGACTACACCGATGAGTACGACTACGGCTTTGGATGCGGACAAGGATGGCGAACCCGTGGACCAGAAGGAGTACCGGAGCATGATCGGCTCCCTCCTCTACTTGACGGTGACGAGGCCAGACATACAATTCAGCGTGTGTCTGTGCGCTCGTTTTCAGGCTTCACCGAGGACTTCACATCGGTAGGCCGTCAAGCGGATTTTCGGGTACTTGAACTACACTCCTGAGTTTGGTCTGTGGTACTCTGTCTCCTCGACACTCAGGCTTCATGGTTTTTCTGATGCGGATTTCGCTGGGTGTCGATTGGATCGCAAGTCCACTTCTGAGTGTTGTCAGTTCCTCGGTTCTTCTTTGGTCTCTTGGTCATCTCGCAAGCAATCGAGTGTAGCCCTGTCCACCACCGAGGCTGAGTATGTAGCTGTTGCTAGTTGTTGTTCCCAGCTGCTTTGGATGACCTACACCATGAGTGACTTTGGTGAGGAGTGCTCCCAGATTCCACTTTTCTGTGACAGCACCAGTGCCATAAGTGTAACCAAAAATCCTGTCCTCCACTCCAAAACGAAACACATAGAAGTGAGGTACCACTTCCTGAGAGACAATGTGGAAAAGGGAAACATATCTTTGTCCTATGTTCCTACCCAAGACCAGCTAGCTGACATTTTCACCAAACCGCTTGATCAAGCCACTTTCACTCGCTTGTGAGGTGAGCTTGGTCTTGATCATCAGTACTCTTCTCCATACGTCGCTTGTCAGAATGGCGTAGTGGAGAGGAAGAACCGGACCCTTTGTGAGATGGCCAGGATGATGCTCGATGAGCATAGGACTCCAAGGCATTTCTGGGCCGAGGCGGTCAATACCGCTTGCTATGTCTCAAATCGCATCTTCCTTCGTGCCTTTAAGAAGAAGACCTCTTATGAGCTGATGCAAGGATGACAACCCAAGGTGAGTCACTTTAGAGCTTTTGGTTGCAAGTGTTTCATTCTGAAGAAGGGCAAGTTGGATAAGTTTGAGTCTCGATGTTCAGATGGGATTTTCCTTGGTTATGCGATTCATTCTAGAGCATATCGTGTGCTCAACCTTGACACTAACCGAATCATGGAGACTTGCGAGGTTACCATCGACGAGACACAGCCATGTAGCTCTTCTGCTTTTGAGTGTGCAGGTGACGAGGAGATTGGAGCGAAGATCTTCGAGGATGAGAAGGACGGAGATGGAGACGACGATGATGATGGTGGTGATGCTCCAGCGGCTAATCGTGTACGTACTACTTCCACTACTACGACGACGATCGAGGACGGACCATCCCCTACACCCACTACGACTGAGGCTGTTCGAGTGGAGGCTGCTACTGAGGGGGAGGTTGTGTCCAGGTGAGAGGCTCCCCGGCAAGTACAAGTTGATCACCCACCGACGACCATCATTGGTAACCTTCATGAACGCACTACACGGTCGAGGTCAAGGAATACTTCTCATTTCGCTCACTCTGCGTTTGTTGCTTCTTTCGAGCCCAAAGATATTCGACACGCTTTGTCTGATGAGAATTGGGTGAATTCCATGCATGAGGAGTTGGAAAACTTTGAGAGAAACTAAGTCTGGGTGTTAGTCGATCCACCGCCAAATTGCCGTCCCATAGGAACCAAGTGGGTGTGGAAGAACAAAGACGGTGAGAATGGGATGGTTGTGAGGAAAAAGTTGAGGTTGGTGGCGCAGGGTTACAACTAGAAAGAGGGCATAGACTATGAGGAGACATTTGCTCATTTGGCCCGTTTGGAGGCAATTAAGATCCTTCTAGCCTTTGCCGTGGCTAAAGGGTTCAAGTTGTACCACATGGATGTCAAGAGTTCTTTCTTGAATGGGGTGAGAGAGGAAGAGGTGTATGTGAGGCAACCCCCGGGATTTGAGAGTGAAAAATACCCACACCGTGTATACAAACTCCAGAGAGTGCTCTATGGGTTGAAACAGGCACCTAGAGCTTGGTATGGCAGGTTGAGTGGCTTTTTGCTGAGTAAGGGGTTTGTGATGGGCACAGTTGATAAGACCCTTTTCCTCCTTAAGCATGGGAATGACCTTTTGATTGTTCAGATATACGTGGATGACATAATCTTTGGTGGCTCTTCTCACGATCTTGTTGCTAGATTTGCAGATGACATGAGCAGGGAATTTGAGATGTCCATGATGGGCGAGCTGTAGTTTTTCTTGGGTCTCCAGATCAAGCAGTGCAAGGACGGGACCTTTGTACATCAGGCGAAGTACACCAGGGACATGGTGAAGAAGTTTGGCATGAACGACTCCAAGCCGCTGACTACACCGATGAGTACGACTACGACTTTGGATGCGGACGAGGACGGCGAACCCGTGGACCAGAAAGAGTACCGGAGCATGATCGGCTCCCTCCTCTACTTGACGGCGACGAGGCCAGACATACAGTTCAGCGTGTGTCTGTGCGCTCGTTTTCAGGCTTCACCGAGGACTTCACATCGGCAGGCCGTCAAGCGAATCTTTAGGTACTTGAACTACACTCCTGAGTTTGGTCTTTGGTACTCTGCCTCCTCCACACTCAGGCTTCATGGTTTTTCTGATGCGGATTTTGCTGGGTGTCGGTTGGATCACAAGTCCACTTCTGGGTGTTGTCAGTTCCTGGGTTCTTCTTTGGTCTCTTGGTCATCTCGCAAGCAATCGAGTGTAGCCCAGTCCACAACCGAGGCTGAGTATGTAGCTGCTGCTAGTTGTTGTTCCCAGCTGCTTTGGATGACATATACCATGAGTGACTTTGGTGAGGAGTGCTCCCAGGTTCCACTTTTCTGTGATAGCACCAGTGCCATAAACGTAGCCAAAAATCCTGTCCTCCACTCCAAAACAAAACACATAGAAGTGAGGTACCACTTCCTGAGGGACAATGTTGAGAAGGAAAACATATCTTTGTCTTATGTCCCTACCCAAGACCAGCTAGCTGACATTTTCACCAAACCGCTTGACCAAGCCACTTTCACTCGCTTGCGGGGTGAGCTTGGGGTATGCTTTCCTTTCTAGCTTTGGTCTTGGAGCTTCTCATGTAGATATGTGTCATATGTTCATTATGTTGCATCTCCTTCATGCATTTTACTTTCTGTACAAAACCTGGTAGGATAGCCATCTTTGGATCACTTGAGCTAGGATTGAGCTTCTCTTATATACATTGATCACTGATGTGCTATGGATGAGATAAGTGCATGATTGGTAGCTTGCGGATGTAAATGCTATGCTCTTGTTGGTTTTGCCATGTATGTATAATGAGATAGCATTTTGGTTGTGAAAATGATAAAACTGCCTCTCTCATGAGTAGATGCTTGTCTATGCTCAATTTGTGCTTAAATGCTTATATCATGCTCAGTTTGTGCTTGAGGATCATATTCTCTTTGATTGGGGTCAAAGATCCTTTGTCATTGTAAATGTTTAGCCTTTTTGCTTGCTTGGGGAGGAGCATAAGCTTCTTTTTGCCACAAAGGCACTTCATGTACCATATTTAACTTGAAAATGAAATTGCTGTATGAATTGCCTTATGCTTGAAAAATGAACTCCTAATCATGTTTTTATGGTTTGATATTCATATCTTGGGTGCTAAACCGTAGCATGCTTGTCTACCATGAGAAGTCTCATTTTAAGAAGTAGACACATGGCTCGGTGGCTTTAACATGACTTGAGTAGCTTGTGGGCGTTTATAATGATCTTCTGATGAGAATTTGTGATCTTGCATAAACTTTGAATGATCTAGTGCCTTTATGTTCAAATTGGTATGGATAGGATCTTGCTCATGAGATGCATGTTTCTTTGTGAAAATTGCTTAAAATTGCTTTTAGCCATGTCACATGCCTATATGTCTCTACCTTCTTGATGGCAATGTGCTAGATACACCATGTCTACTTTGCTTGCGCTATATCTCTTTTGTAGCATTTTGTTGTGCTCTTTGTATATTTGAGAAGCTTGGTAGAGTGTATATGTGCTTTGACATGCATTTTTCATGAAAACAAGGGGAAAAGTTTCATATACCTTGATTCATGCATTGTCAACAAGGGGGAGAGGTTTGTATGATAAGGGGAGATTTTGGGAGAATTTTCATGCATTGGGAGTTTTTATGCAAAATTTGTATGCATGTGTGAGATGTGGCATGTGAGGAGAAAAATTTGAGATGAAGAGGTTGCATTTGCTCAGGGGGAGTTTGCACATGTGCAGGGGGAGCTCCTTTGATTTTCCTGAGTTTTGTGCTTTGAGGTGTGCTCCTTGTGAGCTTTGTTTTTGTCTCGGCTGTGTCGAGCCGTTGCCCTTGTCTTAGGGGGCCGAGACTTGGATTGGTGAGTGATCGAGTTTTTCGCTTGTTCTTTGGCTTTGGATCACTTGCTTGGAGGTTTGTTGTTTTCTTTTCTTTTTCTCTATCATCGTTACTATGGGTGTTGTTAATGCACTCATCAAGGGGGAGATTGAGGACTAGGTGTGTCCGAAGACCAGTGCAAGGTCGCTCCTTAGTGATGAGTGATTGACAACGTTGTGTGGACTGATGCTTGGCTAAGTGTGCAGGTATAGGTTGCGGCTTGACTCCTGTCGGTGCAGGTGAAGAACAAGCGCGAAAGGCCTTAGCCGTGGCGGCCTCCGGGTGATGGAGTGGCTAGTAGGCTTGGTTTGATGGACCCGGTGGCCGATGGGGTCCAGTGTGAGCCGTGCGGTGCAAGACTGGCGGGCTGAAGTCGTGAACTGGGCCGGTGCAAGGTAGCGGTTGAACCCCGAAGCTTGCATGTGGGGTTTGGTGGTTTGCCCACAAAACCATCAGGTGGACGGTTTCTTGGTTTGGGCTGCAAAACCAAGTCCGGAGGCCCGAGGCGACGGAGACGGTGATCCGAGAGCTTCGAGAAGCTTCGAGGCGGGGGGCACGTGGCGTGATCGCGGGGCTTGCGTCGATGCTAAGCAAGGCCGCGGTGGAAGCGTGTCCGCTCGATGAAGACTTGACCAAAATGCCCCTGAGGGGTTGTATCTTCATTTAAGTAGTAGGGGTAGCGTGGTTATTTACCTCCCTCCGATGGACTTCGTATAAATAGCGGAGAGGTGGATGGCATCTCTCTCTCTTGCTTCCTTGGGCTTTCTCCCCCGGTAGATTTTCTCTGAACCGCTTCGTTTCCCTCTGGATTCCTTAGGCTAGACTCTTGTACAGAAGCTGACCTCTGGATGTATGGAAGCATTCGGCGTCCCGGTGTTCTCCTAGTCCTCTATGATTTTCGTGTCATTTTTGGGACCATTTTTGGGAGTTTTCGTTCTTGGCTCGATTCGTGATTTTGGAGGCGTTTCTTCACGGATTTCTTTGAGGGGATCATGGGTGGATGCCTTGCGCATCTTTGTGTGTGATCTTGACCCCTCAAACGCCGTGGAGAGCCTTCGATTCGTGTGTTTTTTTTTGGTGCCCGAGTTCATGGTGGTGGTTCGGTTGATCCGTGATTCCTGGTGATTTAGTGGCTTAGGAGTCGAGATTTTGGGGCATAGCATCCTTGTGTGACGCTTTTCTTCTCCCTAAAATCTTGTCTCAAGAGCTTCAACCATTTGGGATATCCGGTGATGGGAAGGTGGAGTTGACTCCCGAGGTCGGGCATTTGGAACTATCGTCCGCGTGGAAGGTGCGAACCGTCCGGAAGGTCACGGCGGACTGTTCGTAAAAGCGCCTCGAACCACCAGTAGCGCACCCCAGAAATTCGGACTATCCGGCGTCTCACTGCGGACCGTCCGACCAGCACAGACTGTCCGGGACAACCTCGCGGACTGTCCGCCAAACTGGTTGCCACCGAAGCAAAGCAACTCAACGAATCGAAACTCAAGCACTCAAGAACACGTGAAGAACACAAGGAACACCAATGCTGCCTGCACCTCGTGGACCGTCCGCCAGGGTCACGCGGACCGTCCGCCAAGCACGAACAGAACAGAAAAATGCTCGAGCTCAGGAGTCAACTCCACCTTTCCATCACCGGATCTCCCAAACAGCTAAAGCTCTTGAGACAAGATTTGGGGGAGATGAAAAGCGTCACACAAGGATGCTATGCCCCAAAAATCTCGACTCCTAAGCCACTAAATCACCGGAAATCGAGGATCAACCGAACCACCACCATGAACTCGGGCACCAACCAAAAACGCACGAATCGAAGGCTCTCCACGGTGTTTGAGGGATCAAGATCATACACAAACATGCGCAAGGCATCCACCCATGATCCCCTCAAAGAAATCCGTGAAGAAACACCTCCAAAATCAGGAATCGAGCGAAGAATGAAACCCCCCAAAAATAGCCCCGAAAATGACACGAAAATCACAAGGGTGAGATCACCGGTACGCCGAATGCTTCCATACATCCAGAGGTCAGATTCTGTACAAGAGTCAAGCCTAAGGAATCCAGAGGGAAAAGAAGCAGTTCAGAGAAATCTACCAGGGGAGAAAGCCCTAGAGTCCAAGAGAGAGAGATGCCATCCACCTCTCCGCTATTTATACGAAGTTCATCGGAGGGAGGTAAATGACCACGCTACCCCTACTACTTAAATGAAGATACAACCCCTCAGGGGCATTTTGGTCAAGTCTTCATCGGACGGACACGCTTCCACCGCGGCTTCGCTTCACCTCGACGCAAACCCCGCGATCACGCCACGTGCCCTCCGCCTCGAAGCTTCCCGAAGCTCCTGGATCACCGTCTCCGTCGCCTCAGGCCTCCGGGCTTTGTTTTGCGACCCAAACCAAGAAACCGTCCACCAGATGGTTTTATGGGCAAACCACCAAACCCCGCGTGCAAGCTTCGGGCTCCAACCGCTACCTTGCACCGGCCCATGTTCACGACTTCAGCCCGCCAGTCCTGCACCGCACGGCTCGCACTTGACCCCATCGGCCACCGGGTCCATCAAACCAAGCCTACTTGCCACTCCATCACCCGGAGGCCGCCACGGCTAAGGCCTTTCGCACTTGTTCTTCACCTGCACCGACACGAGTCAAGTCGCAACCTGTACCTGCACACTTAGCCAAGCATCAGTCCACACAACGTTGTCAATCACTCATCACTAAGGAGCGACCCTCCACTGGTCCTCGGACAAACCAGGTCCTCAATCTCCCCCTCGATGAGTGCATTGACAACACCCATAGTAACCATGATAGAGAAAAAGAAAAGAAAACAACCACGAACAAAAACCTCCCAAGCAAGTGATCCAAAGCCAAAGAACAAGCGAAAACCCGATCACTCACCAATCCAAGTCTCGGCCCCCTAAGACAAGGGCAATGGCTCGACACAGCCGAGACAAAACAAAGCTCACAAGGAGCACACCACAAAGCACAAACTCAGGAAAATCAAAGGAGCTCCCCCTGCTCATATGCAAACTCCCCCTGAGCAAATGCAACCTCTTCTTCTCAAATTTTTCTCCTCACATGCCACATCTCACAAATGCATACCAATTTTCCACAAAAACTTCCAATGCATGAATATTCTCCCAAAATGTGCATAAACTCTCTTTTATCATACAAAACTCTCCCCCTTGTTGACAATGCATGAATCAAGGTATATGAAATGCTTCCCTTTGTTTTCATGAAAAATGCATGTCAAAGCATATATACAATCTGTCACACCTGATTTTCTGAAGAAAACCAAATGCATCTCATATGTGCGCCAGGATCAAGTTTACACACATATGATAGACGTCATGAGTGAAATATCCATAAACAGCAATAAAAATGTACAAGAGTTAAACCATTACATTATCTCTTTATTACACTCAGACGTTAGACTCGAAGGTCTTTAAAATGAACAAACGATAACTAGACGAAGCAACTCCGTCTTCAGCTTCCACAGGCACATGACTGGGGGCACGCAAGCCTCAGAACTCATCGAAGTCGCTGAAGTACTCTTCTCCAATGTTCTCCTCTGAACAGCTAGTAAGCAAGGGTGAGCACACTTATGGTTGGAGCTCAGCAAGTGGGGTGAAAGTATGCAAGGCTATCAAGGATAGGCTAAGAGTTTGCAGCGGTTAGCATTTTTAATGTTGGTCAAATTTTATTAGCAAGCACCTATTTACTAGGAGTAAGTTTATACCAACCCACTTAAGCTTTAGAAAACTTTCCATCTCAAACCATACTTAAACCACAATTTAATTCCATCTTCAAGTTCATTAATAATGTGAGGGTCCAGGCCGCTCTTGACCGTGAGCACAGCTGATCGATCAGTTTCAACTCTGCAGATGTTGTACACTTTCACCACAGCTCATGTTCCCCATGTTGCCCGGGTTGATCAGACCCTTAAACACTTCCGAGGTGAGTGGCTAGGGGTCCACTACGAAGCCTTTACAAAGATATGCAAAAGACCAACAACCCGCATAGTTACAGATCAGGGCGGACCATACCCTCCCTACTGGTCAGCACCTTAGCAAAGGTTGCTACCCCAAAAGAACCGGGCTATACCCCATCAACCCCGATCCCCCTCTGCTCCTTTCGGATAAGGTCATCAGTACATTCACACACCTAATTAATTGGCTAAGCCAGAGCCATATGGACTGTGGTTGTACTGTTTTCCTGGGTGGTTCTCC
Source organism: Cenchrus fungigraminus (assembly GCA_036936925.1). Classification (NCBI taxonomy): domain Eukaryota; kingdom Viridiplantae; phylum Streptophyta; class Magnoliopsida; order Poales; family Poaceae; genus Cenchrus; species Cenchrus fungigraminus. The sequence continues at coordinate 109,965,310 of CM072779.1, forward strand.
ATGTTCTGATTAAAGTGTATGATCTTGTTATCAACATAGCACCATCTTCACCAAAGTTATCATGATCAACATTCATCATTTTGCAAAGATTCATTTGAACTATCCCAAGTATAGCAACTAAGCATGTCTACCCAAAACATTTATTTAAAAGGGTTGTTCAAGGTATGGGGATAAAAATCTAGTCACGTCCTTAAAAAGGTAATTTCCCATCAAATTTATGCAATACAATAATTAAATGTAAACTTAGTTATCATGCAATTTGTGTGGGTCAAAATAGAATATGCAGGGGAGGAAATCCACTGGCCTTCCTTGCTTAAACACTGGGGTTCTTCTTCAAAAACTTGCTCTTGATCCACTTCAACTGGTTGCTCACTTGAAACTGTCACGATGTCTACGAGCACACATAAAGACATTCAATAAACAAAACAATACACCAAGCATGAAAAGCTTAAAAAGAGAACACGATTTAGCTCTAGGAACACGAACTCAAAAACACTCGGAACTATCGGGAGCTTTGGATGATCACATACAAGAGCTAGCTAGTGCTTGGTATATTTTAATTGAATAAAGATGTGCATAGGTTATTTCAGAGACATACCCTATTTAATTATTAAGCAAGTTATTTATGTTTAAAAGACGATGTAAACCTAGTCCAATTTTATTTATAAATATTCAAGTATTATTTATGCAAATTAAACATTTAATTTAAAAGAAGCATGTAAAAGCATCTAAGCGTTTATCTTTATATTTTGAGTTATTCTAATCAAATTATAATTCAAAAACACATTTATGTTCATATTAATCAAATTAACATTTAATTAAGAAAACTCAGGATATAACCTATGTTGCCTTTTATTAGAAAGCAAATTGCATAATCATTAATCAATTTAAGTTTGATTATGAAAACCGAGGTATATATCTAATTAGCTCTTAATTGAAAGAAATATTTAATTAATATTAATCATATTTACTTTCTTATGAAAACACGTGTTGAACTCTAATTAGATTTTAATTAGAAAAGCATGTGTATAAGGATTTAATCATATTTAATATTTAAATAAATTATAAAACAAAGAACATGTTCAACTTTGGTCCTATCACGTAGTTTGAGTTGATATGAACCTAACGCAACTTGAAACGGTGGAAACGGAGCTAAAACGCAAAAGATACGGCCAAAACAAGGTTCAGGGGCTTTTCTGTGAAGAAACAGGGCTTCCAGGGGCTTAACTGCAAGAAACCAGGGGCTAAAACACGAATACGCGTATAAACCGAAGGTCTATAGCGCAAAAGATCAAGATTGGACTTCGGGTGAGATATAAAAGAAAGATCAGGGGCTCAAACAGAAGAAACAAGACCTGGTTGAAAGGGTTTACATGGGTGGAAGGACACTTTTGTGATATTAGAAACCTCAGGGGGTTTTCCGCAAAACAGCCGGGGAAAGGCGCTGTTGACCGGTACTGATCTGGTTGACCGGCGGCGAACAGATCTGAGCTGTCGATCTGTGCACAGACGGCTGGCGGAAAAAGTAAAAGCTCAAGGGCCTAATCGTAAAGAAAATGACCTGAACGCAAGGATTTTAACCGGTGGAAGGGTATGCCTGTGATTTTAAAAAGTGCAGGGCTCTTTTTGCAAAATGGCCAGCGCGCGCCTGGGTTGACCGGTACGCGGTCCATTTGACTCGCGGCCGGGGATGATCTGCGCCGTTCCGGCCAGATTCGACGGTCAGCAACGCGTGCAAGCGCCTGGGCGGCGGCGCGCGGCGGCGCACGGCGGCGCTTCACCGGAAGCTCGCTGGCGATGCTCGTTTACAAGCTACAGGCCATGGTTTTAGACGAGGTTTGCGCCTACACGGAGCTGGGAACGAGGCGAACTAAACTGGGGCATCTGGGAGGTGGCTCCGGTGGCCATGGCGGCTTGCAACAGAAGGGGCGGCGGCGGCCACTCCGGCGAGTGCGCAAGGGTGGAAGAAGGCATGGGAGCGGTCGGGTTTTGAAGTGCACGAGATCCTCACCTCACTGCGGTGCTCCGGTTGCACAAGAAGGCGATGGGGAAGTGGCGGTGGCGGAGATCGATGCCGGCGGGCGGCACTCCGGTGGCGACGGTGCTCGAGCGGCTCGGTCCGGCAACGAGGGAGGGCGGTCCTGGTACAGAGAGAGGCCACGGGTGAGCGCCACACGACGGAGAGAGAGATAACAGGGAGGGTGAAAGGGTTACTCCAACGACGGGAGCTCCTTGGCCGGCAATGGCCTGGCAGCGGAAACCGAAAGGTGACGGCGCGTGCACGAGGATGGAGAGGTGCGGGGCTCAAGCGGATGCGGAAAGGAGGCGCACAGGGCTCGAGCTCGGTTTATATACAGCAGAGAGGGAGGGGGAGCGACGGCCGGGGTGGAGATTGCCAATGATGGCCATGGCGGCCGGCCGGCACTGATGGCATTCAAGGGACCGCGTGATTAGGGAAACCGAAGGGGGAAAATGATGATGGGAGACGGCCGGGGTTTAATTTCCTTGATGGCGGCTTGAAGGCAAGGAGGGGCGGGAAAGGCGGGGAGGACAGCCGGCGGGCGCGGCTGTTGCGAGGCAGAGGAGGGAGGATCGGCTGGAGGAAGGGGGAGGACCCGACGGGCGGGCCCGGGCGGTCAGCCACAGGAGGAGAGAGGGAGGGGAAGCGGGCTGGCGCGGGAAGATGGGCCGGAAGGAGGAGCAGGCCGGCGGCCTGGTTGGGCTGCTTGGGCCGAAAGGAAGGGAGAAAGGGTTGGGGAGGGTTTTCTCTTTTCTTTTCTTTTTCCAAAACTCTTTTTCTTTTAAAACCCTTTTAAAACTTAAATTCTTTTGAAACTTTAAACACTACAAACCTTTTTCAAAATTTTCAAATCATTTTAGAAACTTTTAAAACTTCACACCAACACTTATATAAACACCATGCAAACAAAATATGATGCACAAGCACTTATTGATTCTAAAATTACTCAAAAGTGATATTTAAATATTTTAGAGCCAAATTTAATTGATAAATTATTATTTCCTTAGAAAACAAAAACTAAAACACCATGTTGCTTATATTTATTTGGTGATGGAATTTTAGGGTGTTACAAATCTACCCCCCTTAAAAAGAATCTCGTCCCGAGATTCGGAGAGATTGGGAACACTAAGGGTACTCTTCTATAAGCTCATCTTGAACGTTGAGTTCTTCCGGCAGTCATAGCTCCTTCTCTTATTTTCCTTTATCTTGATTCACTTTTCCTTCCTCCTTGGATGGGGTAGTAGCGACGATCTCAATCCTATCTCCTTGTGGGCTGGTTAAGAGTACTGACTTCTTGGCACACAGAATTATTCCATCACATTCGCCTAACCAATCCATTCCAAGTATCACATCTATTCCACTAGATGTAGGAATTACTAAATTAGCTTGAAAATCTATTCCCACGATTTTAAGGTTGACTCGTGGACATACATAGGTGGATTTCATTTCACCCTTCGGGGAACTAACCAACAAATGTGTCTTCATAGAACTCATAGGTATATCATGCTTTGCCACGAATTGTTCAGTAATGAATGAATGCGATGCTCCAGAATCAAATAAAACTGTTGCTGGTACAGAGTTGATAGAGAACGTACCCAGCACAACACCTGGAGCGTCTTGAGCTTGTTCAGCCGTCACATGATTCACTCTTCCACATGCGTAGTTCTGTTGGCCTCTATTACCTCGATGAGTAGAATTCCCGATGCGAGCTTGTGATAACGGTTGTCCAAACCCTTGACCATTGCCTTTCTGAGGAGTCTGCATGTTGCGCTTCGGGCAGATGTTGGCATAATGTCCAAATTCTCCACAATTGAAACAACCATTAGGACGAACCGGGGAGTTGCTTCTCACTGGTGCTCCTGAGCGATCTTGATGATGACTTGGAGCATGTGGTGTCTGCTGGCTAGAATGCTGAGGTTGTTGAGTTGAGTGCTGCAACTGTAAATTCTGAGTATAATTTCCACTTGATCCACCAGAGCGAAACTGAGAACTCTGAGATGAGTTGAAGCGGGGGCGTGTGTTGCTGTACTGTCCATGAGACTTGAACTTGCACTTCTGTTCACCAAGTTCCATTCGTTTATTCTCCAAACCTATAGCTTTGTTCAGCAACGTCTGAAAGTTGGGAAATGTATGGCTCTGCAGCTGATAGTTGAGTGGTCCAATCAATCCATCCAAGAATCTTTCCTGCCTCTTGGGATCAGTGTTGACTTCATCAGGAGCATAACGGGACAGGTGAGTGAACTTGTCGAGATACTCTGTGACAGACATATTCCCTTGCTTCAGTGCAAGAAATTCCTTCTGCTTTAGTTTTATCACTCCTGAAGGAATGTCATATGTACGGAAGTTATCTCTGAATTCCTGCCAAGTAATAGTATTGGGAGCTACATGTGCGACAGTATATGCATCCCACCAATCACTGGCTTGCCCTGTCAGTCTGCCTGCAGCATATAGGACCATCTCTCGGTCGGTGCATTGAACGATCTCAAGCTTCTTGGTAATTATCTTTAACCAGTCATCGGCATCCAACGGATCGGAGGAATGGGAGTAGGTAGGAGGGTGGTGGCTCATAAACTCCTTATGCTTGTCCCTCGGCTGTGGCGGAGGTGGGGGAGGTTGGTTCTGTTGAGCTTGTAGGTTCTGGACGGTGGCAGTGAGGTTTTGCAGCAGCTGGGTTTGAGCGGCAAGGAATTGTTGCAATGCGGGATCCATTTGGTTAAGCGGTGGGGGTGGAGGTGGTGGTGCTTGTTGATTAGCTATATGAGCATGAATCACCGGCGGAACGTCTTGTCCTCCTCCTGACCTGGTTTGTACCATCTGATTGTTAGAGGAATTATTTCAGAGAAGAAGATTGAACTGATGCATGAAGACATGAACTCGAAAAGATGAAGCAGCATGGATTTCAAAACTAAGACAGATTGTGATAGCTCAAGATATGATTAAAACAGTGATGTTGTGTCAAAGAGATTTTACTCCAATCATCTTGTAGGATAGATAAAGATAACCCAGATTTGAACCCAAACTATCTTTATTAACCTAACAATTTATTTCTTGTTGCATTTGTGACCATCACTCCACAATGCAACTCACACAAGCAAAGATCCAAATCAACCATGTGTTCAAACAACAAACATTAACACAACGATCGTCCTCACAGGAACGTTTCTATCGAAGTTGATAAGAGGTAGGCAATCTAAGATCTTATTTTAGATAACACCGGTGGTGGAGATCCAGCTGATAGAACAAGAACTGAACTCAGTATAGATCAAAACAAAAAGATGTTTTTTTAACAACAAATAAAGAATAAATTAGTTTTTATACGTACATAAGTCAATTTTGAAGGATGACAGGCTTTCTAGAACATGAATCCTTACTTTTCGACGATTTCTAACTTAAGGCTGCGTCCTACTGTCATTACTGCTCTGATACCACTCTGTCACACCTGATTTTCTGAAGAAAACCAAATGCATCTCATATGTGCGCCAGGATCAAGTTTACACACATATGATTGACGTCATGAGTGAAATATCCATAAACAGCAATAAAAACGTACAAGAGTTAAACCATTACATTATCTCTTTATTACACTCAGACGTTAGACTCGAAGGTCTTTAAAATGAACAAACGATAACTAGACGAAGCAACTCCGTCTTCAGCTTCCACAGGCACATGACTAGGGGCACGCAAGCCTCAGAACTCATCGAAGTCGCTGAAGTACTCTTCTCCAGTGTTCTCCTCTGAACAGCGGGTAAGCAAGGGTGAGCACACTTATGGTTGGAGCTCAGCAAGTGGGGTGAAAGTTTGCAAGGCTATCAAGGATAGGCTAAGAGTTTGCAGCGGTTAGCATTTTTTATGTTGGTCAAATTTTATTAGCAAGCACCTATTTACTAGGTGTAAGTTTATACCAACCCACTTAAGCTTTAGAAAACTTTCCATCTCAAACCATACATAAACCACAATTTAATTCCATCTTCAAGTTCATTAATCATGTGAGGGTCCAGGCCGCTCTTGACCGTGAGCACGGCTGATCGATCAGTTTTAACTCTGCAGAGGTTGTACACTTTCACCACAGCTCGTGTTCCCCATGTTGCCCGGGTTGATCAGACCCTTAAACACTTCCGAGGTGAGTGGCTAGGGGTCCACTACGAAGCCTTTACAAAGATATGCAAAAGACCAACAACCCGCATAGTTACAGATCAGGGCGGACCATAACCCTCCCTAGTGGTCAGCACCTTAGCAAAGGTTGCTACCCCAAAAGAACCGGGCTATACCCCATCAACCCCGATCCCCCTCTGCTCCTTTCGGATAAGGTCATCAGTACATTCACACACCTAATTAATTGGCTAAGCTAGAGCCATATGGACTGTGGTTGTACTGTTTTCCTGGGTGGTTCTCCATGTTCTGATTAAAGTGTATGATCTTGTTATCAACATAGCACCATCTTCGCCAAAGTTATCATGATCAACATTCATCATTTTGCAAAGATTCATTTGAACTATCCCAAGTATAGCAACTAAGCATGTCTACCCAAAACATTTATTTAAAAGGATTGTTCAAGGTATGGGGATAAAAATCTAGTCACGTCCTTAAAAAGGCAATTTCCCATCAAATTTATGCAATACAACAATTAAATGTAAACTTAGTTATCATGCAATTTGTGTGGGTCAAAATAGAATATGCAGGGGAGGAAATCCACTTGCCTTCCTTGCTTAAACGCTGGGGTTCTTCTTCAAAAACTTGCTCTTGATCCACTTCAACTGGTTGCTCACTTGAAACTGGCATGATGTCTACGAGCACACATAAAGACATTCAATAAACAAAACAATACACCAAGCATGAAAAGCTTAAAAAGAGAACAAGGTTTAGCTCTAGGAACACGAACTCAGAAACACTCGGAACTATCGGGAGCTTTGGATGATCACATACAAGAGCTAGCTAGTGCTTGGTATATTTTAATTGAATAAAGATGTGCATAGGTTATTTCAGAGACATACCCTATTTAATTATTAAGCAAGTTATTTATGTTTAAAAGACGATGTAAACCTAGTCCAATTTTATTTATAAATATTCAAGTATTATTTATGCAAATTAAACATTTAATTTAAAAGAAGCATGTAAAAGCATCTAAGTGTTTATCTTTATATTTCGAGTTATTCTAATCAAATTATAATTCAAAAACACATTTATGTTCATATTAATCAAATTAACATTTAATTAAGAAAACTCGGGATATAACCTATGTTGCCTTTTATTAGAAAGCAAATTGCATAATCATTAATCAATTTAAGTTTGATTATGAAAACCGAGGTATACATCTAATTAGCTTTTAATTGAAAGAAATATTTAATTAATATTAATCATATTTACTTTCTTATGAAAACACGTGTTGAACTCTAATTAGATTTTAATTAGAAAAGCATGTGTATAAGGATTTAATCATATTTAATATTTAAATAAATTATAAAACAAAGAACATGTTCAACATTGGTCCTATCACGTAGTTTGAGTTGATATGAACCTAACGCAACTTGAAACGGTGGAAACGGAGCTAAAACGCAAAAGATACGGCCAAAACAAAGTTCAGAGGTTTTTCTGTGAAGAAACAGGGCTTCCAGGGGCTTAACTGCAAGAAACCAGGGGCTAAAACACGAATACGCGTATAAACCGAAGGTCTATAGCACAAAAGATCAAGATTGGACTTCGGGTGAGATATAAAAGAAAGATCAGGGGCTCAAACAGAAGAAACAGGACCTGGTTGAAAGGGTTTACATGGGTGGAAGGACACTTTTGTGATATTAGAAACCTCAGGGGGTTTTCCGCAAAACAGCCGGGGAAAGGCGCGGTTGACCGGTACTGATCCGGTTGACCGGTGGCGAACAGATCTGAGCAGTCGATCTGTGCACGGACGGCTGGCGGAAAAAGTAAAAGCTCAAGGGCCTAATCGTAAAGAAAATGACCTGAACACAAGGATTTTAACCGGTGGAAGGGTATGCCTGTGATTTTAGAAAGTGCAGGGCTCTTTTTGCAAAACGGCCAGCGCGCGCCTGGGTTGACCGGTACGCGGTCCATTTGACTCGCGGCCGGGGATGATCTGCGCCGTTTCGGCCAGATCCGACGGTCAGCAACGCGTGCAAGCGCCTAGGCGGCGGCGCACGGCGGCGCTTCGCCGGAAGCTCGCCGGCGATGCTCGTTTACGAGCTACAGGCCATGGTTTTAGACGAGGTTTGCGCCTACGCGGAGCTGGGAACGAGGCGAACTAAACTGGGGCATCTGGGAGGTGGCTCGGGTGGCCATGGCGGCTTGCAACAGAAGGGGCGGCGGCGGCCACTCCGGCAAAGGCACGGGAGCGGTCGGGTTTTGGAGTGCACGAGATCCTCACCTCACTGCGGTGCTCCGGTTGCACAAGAAGGCGATGGGGAAGTGGCTGTGGCGGAGATCGATGCCGGCGGGCGGCACTCCGGTGGCGACGGTGCTCGAGTGGCTCGGTCCGGCAACGAGGGAGGGCGGTCCTGGTACAGAGAGGCCACGGGTGAGCGCCACACGACGGAGAGAGAGATAACAGGGAGGGTGAAAGGGTTACTCCACCGACGGGAGCTCCTTGGCCGGCAATGGCCTGGCAGCGGAAACCGAAAGGTGACGGCGCGTGCACGAGGATGGAGAGGTGCGGGGCTCAAGCGGATGCGGAAAGGAGGCGCACATGGCTCGAGCTCGGTTTATATACAGCAGAGAGGGAGGGGGAGCGACGGCCGGGGTGGAGATTGCCAATGATGGCCATGGCGGCCGGCCGACACTGATGGCATTCAAGGGACCGCGTGATTAGGGGAAACCGAAGGGAGAAAATGATGAGGGGAGACGGCCGGGGTTTAATTGCTCCCTTGATGGCGGCTTGAAGGCAGGGAGGGCGCGGGAAAGGCGGGGAGGACGGCCGGCGGGCGCGGCTGTTGCGAGGCAGAGGAGGGGGGATCGGCTGGAGGAAGGGGGAGGACCCGACGGGCGGGCCCGGGCGGTCAGCCACAGGAGGAGAGAGGGAGGGGAAGCGGGCTGGCGCGGGAAGATGGGCCGGAAGGAGGAGCAGGCCGGCGGCCTGGTTGGGCTGCTTGGGCCGAAGGGAAGGGAGAAAGGGTTGGGGAGGGTTTTCTCTTTTCTTTTTTTTCCAAAACTCTTTTTCTTTTAAAACCCTTTTAAAACTTAAATTCTTTTGAAACTTTAAACACTACAAACCTTTTTCAAAATTTTCAAATCATTTTAGAAACTTTTAAAACTTCACACCAACACATATATAAACACCATGCAAACAAAATATGATGCACAAGCACTTATTGATTCTAAAATTACTCAAAAGTGATATTTAAATATTTTAGAGCCAAATTTAATTGATAAATTATTATTTCCTTAGAAAACAAAAACTAAAACACCATGTTGCTTATATTTATTTGGTGATGGAATTTTAGGGTGTTACACAATCTACCAAGCTTCTCAAATATATAAAGAGCACAACAAAATGCTACATATGAGACATAGAGCAAGCAAGGTAGACATGGTGTATCTAGCACATTACCATCAAGAAGGTAGAGACATATAAGCATGTGACATTGCTAAAAGCAATTTTCACAAAGAAACATGCATCTCATGAGCAGGACTCTCCCTATACCAATTTGCACATAAATACATTAGATCATCCAAAGTTCATGCAAGATCACAAATTCTCATCACAAGATCATTATAAACGCCCACAAGCTACTCAAGTCATGTTAAAGCCACCGAGCCATGTGTCTACTTCTTAAAATGATACTTCTCATGGTAGACAACATGCTACGGTTTAGCCCCCAAAATATGGATATCAAAAGCATAAAAACATGATTAGGAGCTCATTTTTCATGCATAAGGCAATTCATACACCAAATTCATTTTCAAGATTAAACATGATACATGAAGTGCCTTGGTGGCAAAAAGAAGCTTATGCTCCTCCCCAAGCAAGCAAAACGGCTAAACATTTACAATGACACAGGGTCTTTGACCCCAAGCAAAGAGAACATGATCCTCAACCACAAACTGAGCATGATATAAGCATTTAAGCACAAATTGAGCATTGACAAGCATCTACTCAAGAGAGAGGCAGTTTTATCATTTTCACAACCAAAATGCTATCTCATCATACATATATGGCACAACCAACAAGAGCATAGCATTTACATCCACAATTTACCAAACATGCACAAGTCTCATCCATAGCACATCAGTGATCAATGTATATAAGAGAAGCTCAATCCTAGCTCAAGTAATCCAAAGATGGCTATCCTACCAGGTTTTGTACAGAAAGTAAAATGCATGAACAAAATGCAACAAAATGAAACATATACTACAAAGTGAGCTCCCAAGGACCAAAGAGGCAGAAAGCAAGCAAAACAAGCAAGCTCCCCCTAAACACATGCATTAGGACCAATGAGCATACAAAGCTCATCCTAAACACATGCGATAGGGCAAAGCCTCACACTAAAAAGGGCAACACACAAAGACCCAAAGAAGCACCAAGAGCGACTAGCTCCAATACATACCTAAAATACTCCTTCGGTCAACACTCGTCCATTTCCCCAAAAATTGTGTGCACCAAAAACACCATGGGGATGAGGCTGGAGAACCATCCCCTCATTCCGGTCATGAGACAAACAACCAGAGTCAATCCACCAAATGTTCTCCAAGCCTTCCACCTGCAAAATCAAAAATGAGACCGAGAGCGAGCAAACGTCTCAACACTGGGGTTAGCAAAGAGTCAAACCAGTGTCGAGCTATTTGCTCAAAAGTGGGGTTAACAACATCACGCCTATCGCGTCCACCAAAGCTACGACCACCACGCTGAACTACCTCACGTCTCGCTGGAGGAGTACGTCACCATGATAGGGAAAACATGGCCCATAGCTCCTCTGAGGCTCAAAGCTGCGACAGTCTCTCCTATCCTCATATCGACCAAGAGGTGCAGAACGTCCAGCAAACACACCATGCTCAAACCCAGCACGCATATCCCTCTCAGGAAACTCACCTCCACCACCACGTGTGGGGACTGTACGCACAAACCCATCACCTCTAGGTAGAGGCACAACACGAGGCTCAGGCACACCACGAGAAGGGCGGTACCTGTCCTTGTTTGCCATCTCCCTAGCAAACCTCTCATCCCTTCTCCTCCTAAAACAAAACTCCTCCTTATGACCATCCTTCCCACAATAGTCACAATGGAATAATATTGGTCTTGGCTTTGGGTTTCCTCTCGGCAGTGGGTTCTTCTCTTTCTCACACTGCTCACTCGAATGGTTGTTTTGGGGGATGGAGTTGTTTGGTCTCTCTCACTCTTTCTTACCACCATTCTCACAAACCTTCCCAAAACCCAAACCATGGCCATCCGCTCTCTTAAACTTAGCCACCAACTTCCCAAGTTGTGGCTCCTGTGACCTCAACCAACTCAACAACGTGCACAACCCATCATTCTCATTCTGTAGCCGATCAACCATTTGTGCAAGCTCTAGATTTTTCTCAGCATGCAAATCACATGTAGCACAAGAAGTAGCAACAAGAGCTTTCAAAGCAGCCTCAAGAGAAACAATTCTAGCATGAGACTCGTCTAGTTTACCATGCAAAACAGGGCAAGATGTGCAAGCACCAAACAAAGAATTCCTAGACTTCATCTCTTCAAGTTCAGCCCTAAGAATATCTAGTTCCTCCAACTTAGAGGCATGCTTCTCCTTGAGCATAGTTAAATCAGCCAAAAAACCATTGCAATCAGTGCAGTCAACTTCATCACTAACAATAGGAGAAGCCTTAAGAGCATCCAAAGCTAGCATGTCATCTAAATGCCTAGCCTCTAACTCAGCTACCTTCTCCCTAGCTTCCTCTAAAGAGACTCTAAGTTCTCTTCTCTTCTTCTTAGCCTCTCTAAGCACCTAATCACGGTTATCCAGCAAATCATTCAACTCCGCATTCTCCTTAAGTAGGAATGCAAGATCAGGGGTTACGTCTTCCCCAGAGTCGGAGTCGACGTCAGACTCATCCTTTCCACTCTTCTTTCTTGACTTGCTGCCGGTGCTGTGGCCCATCATACAAAGGCCGGTGAGGTTCTTGAAGGAACTCTTCTTCTTCTTGCGCTCACCGTCTTCTTCTTCACTACTCGAGCTTGAAGATGTGTCCTCGGAGTCCGAGTCACTTAGCTCCTCAATCTTCACTCGAGCACGTGCCTTCTTCTTGTCACCACCCGTCCTCGATCTCCGCTCGTCCTTGTCCTTGTGCTTGTGCTTGTGTTCGCGCCTTGAGCGGTGCGTGTTCTCGATCCTCGGGCGGTGCTTGATCTCATTCTTGGGCTCGACCTCCTGTGGACACTTGGTGATGTGGTGTCCCTTCTTGCCGCACCTGTAGCATGTCCGTGAGATCCTCCTCATGTTCACACGGTCCTCGTGCAGCTTCTCGAACTTCCAGGTCAGCAGCGCCAGCTCATCCTGTCCAAGCTCATCAAAGTCCTCGTCTGGCAAGGACATAAGAGAAGACAGAGAATACATCCTGGAGGATGGGTTAGCATTAGTCCTTGGTCCAGGTCCGGAAACTAACGCACGACTATGGGAGACAGTCGGTCTCTCATCCTTGGCTCTCAGGCCACGATCAACTTCCGAGGACCAGAGGTTGGAAAACAACTCATCATGCGAAAGCGTATCATATGCGCTCGACTCCTCAATGGCCTCGATCTTGGCTTCCCACACAGACCTATCCAGGGCATGCAAAAGCTTGATAGCTTGATCATGATCCATGTATGGGAGCACTGTCACATTGGCCCTCATGTTGTTGACTATGCAAGTGAAGCGCTGAAACATAGCGTCAGTCGACTCACCGGGGAGATGAGTGAAGTTCTCGTACTCTCTCCGGTAAGTGGTAAACATACGGGCTTGCACTTGGGCATTGCCAACATGAGCATTCTTCAACTTGAGCCAAATCTTTCCGGCCACATCCTCTCCGTACACTTGATCAAACTCCGAGGCACAGAGAGCACGGAACAAGTAATCAACGGCCTTGCTGTTGGCCTCAAACATGTTCCGCGATCCTGGAAGCAGAAAACTATCTGGGATGACATAATGAGGATTCTGAGTGACCTCCCAGATGAGAGTTCCCTTCCCTCGCAAAAACGCGCCCATGCGCCTCTCCCACATCGGGTAATTCTTGCCATCAAAGTGCGGAGGACCCGACCCCTTGCCGTAATCGCCCATCTTTGGATCTTAGACTGGTTAGAATCACGAAGATCAGTAACCGGCTCTGATACCAATTGAAGGACCGAATAGGGCAACCAGAGAGGGGGGAGTGAATGGGAGCTGATAAAAATTCTTCCCTTAGGTCGAACTCGGCCTATACCCCGATTGCCACTCCAAACGCTCGCGCACACAAAGGAAGCTCCAAACAAGGCACACACAAGCTTAGAAGATCAACCAGAAAGCCTAGGAGCTAAGAGCGGAAGCACCGGACAAGAATCAAAGGACTTAAGCACTGCTGCGAAGTCCTGGCGGACTGTCCGGGGTGACCGGGCGGACCGTCCGCGTGGAAGGTGCGGACCGTCCGGAAGGTCACGGCGAACTGTCCGTAAAAGCGCCTCGAATCACCAGTAGCGCACCCCCAAAATTCGGACTGTCCAGCGGCTCACTGCGGACCGTCCGACCAGCACGGACTATCCGGGACAACCTCGCGGACTGTCCGCCAAACTGGTTGCCACCAAACCAAAGCAACTCAACGAATTGAAACTCAAGCACTCAAGAACAAGCAAAGAACACGAGGAACACCAATGCTGCCAGCACCTCGCAGACCGTTCGCCAGGGTCATGCGGACCGTCCGCCAAGCACGAACAGAACAGAAAAATGCTCGAGCTCGGGAGTCAACTCCACCTTTCCATCATCGGATCTCCCAAACGGCTAAAGCTCTTGAGACAAAATTTGGGGGAGATGAAAAGCATCACACAAGGATGCTATGCCCCAAAAATCTCGACTCCTAAGCCACTAAATCACCGGGAATCGCGGATCAACCGAACCACCACCATGAACTCGGGCACCAACCAAAAACGCACGAATCGAAGGCTCTCCACGGCGTTTGAGGGATCAAGATCATACACAAACATGCGCAAGGCATCCACCCATGATCCCCTCAAAGAAATCCGTGAAGAAACGCCTCCAAAATCACGAATCGAGCGAAGAACGAAACCCCCCAAAAATAGCCCCGAAAATGACACGAAAATCACAAGGGACTAGGAGATCACCGGGACGCCGAATGCTTCCATACATCCAGAGGTCAGATTCTATACAAGAGTCTAGCCTGAGGAATCCAGAGGGAAAAGAAGCAGTTCAGAGAAATCTAACGGGGGAGAAAGCCCTAGAGTCCAAGAGAGAGAGAGATGCCATCCAACTCTCCGCTATTTATATGAAGTTCATCGGAGGGAGGTAAATGACCACGCTACCCCTATTGCTTAAATGAAGATACAACCCCTCAGGGGCATTTTGGTCAAGTCTTCATCGGATGGACATGCTTCCACCGCGGCTTCGCTTCACCTCGACGCAAACCCCGCGATCACGCCCCGTGCCCTCCGCCTCGAAGCTTCCCGAAGCTCCCGGATCACCGTCTCCGTCACCTCGGGCCTCTGGGCTTGGTTTTGCGGCCCAAACCAAGAAACCGTCCACCAGATGGTTTTGTGGGAAAACCACCAAACCCCGCGTGCAAGCTTCGTGCTCCAACCGCTACCTTGCACCGGCCCATGTTCACGACTTCAGCCCGCCAGTCCTGCACCGCACGGCTCGCACTTGACCCCATCGGCCACCGGGTCCATCGAACCAAGCCTACTTGTCACTGCATCACCTGGAGGCCGCCACGGCTAAGGCCTTTCACGCTTGTTCTTCACCTGCACCGACACGAGTCAAGTCGCAACCTGTACCTGCACACTTAGCCAAGCATCAGTCCACACAACGTTGTCAATCACTCATCACTAAGGAGCGACCCTCCACTGGTCCTCGGACACACCTGGTCCTCAATTATCATGACTAATTAATGTGCTTAGATTAACTAAACATCGGGGATGTTATAGCCTACCCACCTTAAAAGAAATCTCATCCCGAGATTAGGAATTAGAAGATGAAAGTAGGGGTAGAAACTTATGATGTCTACATTGAAGAAAACCCAGATAATTTTCACATTTATAAAGCTACGTGTAGCACCAGAATCAAGCAATATGCTAACTGGATGACCTCAGATAGAGAATGTACCCGTCAGGACTGGTGCTCCATCTGGAAGATCAACCACTGTGGTGAAGTTCAGTCTGCCCTGCTTCACCTGAACAGTCTGTTTCTTATCTTGATTCCCAGACTTGGAACCCTGCCCCAGACTCTGCTGATTTTGTTGTCTACGGTGAGTACACTTGTTGGCATAGTGCCCCAACTGTCCACAGTTATAGCAACGACGATCATCATTGTTGCATGGAGGTGGGGGTGCATTAGGCTTGGAAGCTTGTTGCTGAGTGTTGCGGAAGCTGAAGTTGCCAGAAGGCTTAGTCTGAGACTGCTTCATCACCCAGCGTCCTGATGAAGATGGCTGGGTGGAACCCTGCACATTCTTCTTAACAAACTTGAACTTCTTGCCCTGTCCACTGCCTGAAGCTTGACTGAATTTCTGCTTCCTATCCTGTTGAGCCCTCTTCATGGCGTCCTCTTGAGAGATAGCCATATTAACAAGCTTAGGATAGTTGTCAGTTTTTACCAAATTGAGCCTCTCATAAAGCTCACCATCAAGACCATTGCGAAAACGCTCCATCTTCTTCTTATCAGTATCCACATGATAATCACCATACTGACAGAGACTGTTGAACTTTTGGGCATACTGATAGACAGTGTCAGACCCTTGTTTGAGGTTCAACAATTCTCTCATCTTCCTCTCAATTAGCCCTCTTGGGATGTGATGCTCTTTGAAAGCCTTTTTGAATTCATCCCAAGTGATACAGTGGCCCTGTGGCTGCATAGACTTGAAGTGTTCGCACCAGATCAGTGCTTCGCCCCTAAGCTGCTGGGCGGCGAAGCCAGCCTTGCTCTCCTCAGAGCATGGCAGCACAAAGATTGTGAACTTGGCCTGTAGGGCCCTGATGAAAGCCTCTGCCTCAAGTGGCTCTTCGGCCTTAGAGAACTCAGGAAGCCTCATTGATCTGAATTGCTCATATCTCATCACAGCATTGGGCCCATCCTGATTATGATCCTGATTGTGCACGGGCTGCAGCAACCTTTGTGCAATCTGGTGAGTTTGGAGGATTTGCCTCAACACTTTCGTCTGAGTAGCCATGAAAGCCTCAGCGGGGGTCATTTGTGGAGGTGGAGGAGGATCACCACCACCATGAACTCCAGAACCCCCAGGGGTGTTATGTGCGTTATCAGTCAACTGAAAATACGAACTTTCATTAGATACATATTCAAAGCTTGCTCAAAATAGTAACAAGTAGAATATGCATACGAAAATTCAAACTTATAGAAAATTCAGAATTTAGACAGCATAACAGTCCTGAGTATAAAATTCATAACTTTCAGTACATAAGTCAAAAATTTCTAAATTTTGGTCAGCATGTGTAGAATTTCAGAAGCTTCAACTTTGGTATTCAACTCCATGACGGATTCAACTTTTACAGGGGTCGAAAAATTCATTTACCAAAGCTCTGTCTAACAGTTTTGATAGCAAACAGGAGCTTACTAAAAATTCGATATTTCTCAAACTACTCATGAAAAAATGCTGAATTTTGGTGCGCATGACCATTATAAAGTTTTGAACATCTTTGGTATTCATTGTAAAATTCAGAAATGACCATAACTTTCTTATTTTCATTTCTTAGGGATATTGCTGCCGTAAAGGTGTTTTCCACCATATTTACAAGATTACAAAATTTGTGGATCACCATTACATATGGGGTTACTATGTAGCATCAACCTACACAAAAGAATACTCCTAAGTCAGCCTAGCACAAAAACCAACCAAAAGAGGCTAACAAAGAGTACATGTCAAGTCCTAATACATCATCTAAGGACTAGTTCCTATGGAGCCTGCTAGCTGCTGGAGAGTCCAAAGCTGCAGGTGGAGGTAGTGTGCCTAGCTCATCTAGTCAAGTCCGGGCACGTCCTGAACCTCCTCAGGATCAACGCTGGATCTCCTGCTGCTCATCCTGTCCAACAGCAAGTGGGTGGTGCATCTGCTGCATCATACCGACAACACCATCCAAAGCCTCTGCAGCGAGCTCTAGGTCCTCAACCTGCTCCTGCAAGTCCTGAATGTGCTGAAGGTGTACAAGTCCCTCAACATCCCTGTCAGCCATCTGAGCTTGCAGCCCTTGTTGCCTAGCCTGTAAATCCAGAATCTGCTAAAGGTGATCACCCCGGTCCACCTGAAACTGGAACACCTGACCCTGGAGATCAGCAATGGTCTGCATAGCCTGTGTATAACCATTGTGCTGCTCCATGAAGAGTCCGGAAAGCCAGTGTGAGTACCACGTAGCTCCAGAAAGACAGCTAGCCAAGTTGTCAGAGAGAACTCGGCGAAGATCCTGGAGGGTGTACAAAGCCCTCAGGCTTCAGGCCAGCGTCTGCACAGTGTCGAACGGAGGCACAATCTCGAGAAGTGTGGCTATGTTAGCCATACGGCCCAGCCACATGGGGTCGTTGGGCTCCATGGCAGGAACCAACCCCAATGGAGTTGGCATCATCTCCTCCAGACGGTGACTGGAGAGGGTGTGGAGCACCATCAAGGCTGCCCACTCCACCGCCTCGAAAGAGCGGTAGCACAAGAGCACCATGCTCAAGTCAGCCCACTCGGGGTGGCCCGGGTGAGGAAGCACGGTGACTCGAACGCGGCAGCTCGGTACTCCTAGCTCCTCATACTCCACCTCCCCCCCCCCTTAGAAGGGAGGAGTGGTGTAGCCGACGGCACTAAGGGCTCCCCACGTAATGCGGGCGAAACCCTCCCAGTGCAGTCCCGTGGTAGCAAATGTACCATCGGCGTTCACAGCAACCAAACCAGGGGCAGCCATCTGTAAAAATAATTACAAACACATGTTAGAACCCACAAAGATGAGTTTAACATGCTATATGGCAAAACTGGCAGTTCTGAACAAAAATTCTTAACTGAAAAACCAGTACCCCAAAAATTCCAAATTTCTGTGAGCATCTCGACAATGTTATAAATCACATTTTTGGTATTCAAAGGTTGAATTGGTTCAGATTGGAAAAGGGTCAAACAGATCTATTTTCAGAGTGCTATTGCCCAGAAATTTTTAACAGGACAGAGCTTCCCTAAAAAGATCATAACTCAAAAACAGAGCAGCCAATGACCATGAAATTTTAACAGCGCAAACTAGACTATATAAGGAGCATATTTCTTATATATCCTCTGGTCATATTCTTTTAGGAACTATATTTAAAAATTCGAGTTTTCAGCCTTACTCAGAATTTTGACAGAATTTCAGCATGACCTATGCATTAGCAATTTAATCATAGCTCCAGTTTTAATCATCCTAAAATCATGAAAAATTCATGTAAGAAGCTTCACCAGCTGATGAAAAATTTCCCTAATGAACACCTAGTCAGAATTTTTCTAGATAATCCTTCGAAAAATTTGGACAGCAACTAGTTATAGTTTTGATTAACACATCAATGCATCGAACTAGCATTAATGGTCCTTAAGCAACATAATTTAGCTAGAGACCATACAACAAGTGATTTTAGGATCATTTTCAGTTTGGTAGCTTTTAACATGATGCCAAAATGTCCTATACATCCTCACCAAGCATTTAAGCTTATAAATCGAAGTTAGTGCCGGTGGCAAGGCATATATACGTCTCTCCCTATAATAGATAGTCCGAAGCTATTCGTTTCTTAATTACCGTACCTAACAACTGTGGTTAGTGTACCTGTAGAAAATCACAAATATTCAGAACATTTCATGCCAGCACTCACGAAATCATCCACATTCATTACCGTTCAATTATAGAAACGGTATCCATGCGTAAAGCCGCTGGACAGCGTCCTATTTAAGACTCTGACGCGATGTGGGCTCCCATTGGAATAAGTCACATCCATCCCTCACGGACTTTCCCGTGGCACCATCACGTATGGCAAAACGTGACGAGACGCAGACGCGATGTGGCTTCCTATTGGAATAGGTTCCATCCATCCCTCACGGACTTTCCCGTAGCACCATCACGTATGGCAAAACGTGACGAACTAGTATGGTTGTGCAAGAAAATAAGTTTTGACAGGAATAAAATGTGATGGAAGTCAGTTTAAATACACCATAGATTACTAGCCACCTAAAAGAACCCAAAAATTCCCTCTAGGGCCTCTCGGACTAGTTTAAACCTTAACGTCCGACGCACTTAGCAAAATTCTTATTCTTGGCAAAATTTTATTCCAAAAACAAGTTATTAAGGTATTTTTAATACTCTGATGCATATCATCACTCTGGTACCAGCTGTGACAGAACTGCCCAAAATAAATCCGTATTATCACCTAAGCCGGTCCACTTGGCTAATAAGCGATAACAAGGAGTTATTTTGTCGTCTCTGCTGGGTCAAGCCCGGTGAACCACTTACAACAGGATCGGTAATATGCTCTAAGCCCACACGAAGGCGAGACCAGAGTACAAGTTCAACATTTCATAAAAGACCACAAGTTCACATTATTACAAACCAGGTTTTTCATACATGAAAGTAAAGTGCTTCAGAGTTTAACAGCGAAAATAAAAACTAAACATGTGATACACATAGGAGGCCATCCAAGCATATCACTCATTATCGTCATTCTCCCATTCAATCTCCCAACCATCTGGAATAGAGCCAGGCCAGATGGGGTTACCTAAAAACAATAACATAAGCAAGGCTGAGTATACTAATACTGAGCAAGACTTACCCAACAAAATAAAAGTACAGCTAGACATGCAAGGCTTTTTGGCTGATGGGTTTGTTTTGCCAAAAGCAACTGTTGACGGCTGTTATCCACTCATTTTATACCCGTCAACATGTACCTTTTGGCATGAGAAATGATCATGAACACTAGAATAGGGCCTAAACTAATCATTTCCACAAGTGTTGGTGTTTATTCAAATGTAGGTATTTAGCGCTAGAAAGAGGAGGAAAAGTACAAGTCTTTGATCCAAGTACTTCAAGCTCAACCAATGAGGGAGTGCCACATAGGATTCCCCTGGATCACTGACGTCATCAATCCAAGAGAGGCAAATCCGACGAATCACGTATCGCCACATGGACATCACATGGATTCAAGGGCCCACTTACCACCCAAACCGCCAGGAAAATTGGCATGCATAGGGGAGTGACTTCAGGGCCCACTTGTCAATCACCTAGAGAAAACACAAGGTGACAAGTGGCCCCTAGGGTTCGACCAAACCCTGGATTGGCCGAACCGACTTTGGTTCGGCTGATCTTGGCCCTCCACGTGGCAGCTCTTGATTGGTCCCCTGCTGCTATCCCGGGCATTTTGGAGCACTTTGAGCCCCGAAGCAAGCCACCTCCTTGCCTATAAATAGAAGGGGAGGGGCTCGCTTTTGGGACACACACTTCTCCTCCTCTTCATTTTGGCCTTGGAGCCTCTCTCTTTAGGAGAGGAGAGCTCTTAGTATAGGATTAGTGCTAGGAAGTGAGGGGGAATGCTTGGGGCCATGTCATGTTCATGACATCTTCCTCAAGGACGATCCTCAGCGGTGCCTTTGTTCTTCATTTAGACTAAAGTGAGTATCTCAACATTTTCTATTTAGACTAAAATTTTATGCATGCATAGGTGTTTTGTTCTTGTGTTCTTCGTTTGTTCTTGATTTAGAGGCTTGTGTTCTTTGAACACAACCATTTCGATCTAGTAGAGCAGGATCATAAGTTTGCATCTTGTTTCTGTGCTAGCTTGTCTATTAGAGTAAAGTTGATGCTCCTGCATATCTCTAATTAGATCAAAGTGCATTCGTGATCTTGCATAAGTGATAGAGCATACCTTGAGCTAGTACCAGTATCTCCCTCACAGATTCGTAATTCCATATTTATACGGAGTGCTATAGTAGGGCTACCGAGACGTCAGACGGTGTCAGGCTATAGTAGTAGTCAGTGGTGTAGACGTGGTGTCTGGACCATAGGTTATCCTTCGAATACCAAGTGCATTCGCGTAACGATAGAGGTAGGCCACAGTGGTGACAGCCTGTTGGACCCTTCGAAACCCTTCACGCCTGTGTACCGAGTAGGGCCCCGTTGCCAAAACATATTCCTAGCCTTAAACAGCTAGGGTGGGTTGGCGCCCAAGGCGAGTGTTATACTTGAGAGACCGTGCTAGACTCTGTGCTCGGTCAGGCAGATCCTTTCTACCTATCCTATCAATCAGTGTTGTATCTTTAGACCATCAGCTGGGTTTGAGCCAGAGCTCTCCCATCCTAGGAACAAAACCCGACGGGAATACTCATTCTCCGAGGGAGAAGTGCTACAACGGTGTATCTGTGTGCTTGCAGATTCGTTCGCACTCGTCAGTGTACCTGGGAGTTTCTTATACACTCACGCTATCACGGCGCCTAGTGGTGACGTTAAGAAACGCCAACAAGCATTTCTGGCACCGTTGCGGGTGACGGTTGTTGTTTCTATCTTCGAGCCTAGTGGTCTTCGTATCATTTTATCTTTTCTTTTGTTCTACCTTTACCCCCGCTACCCTTTGAGATGTCTTCCTGTCGAAGCCTCTCTACCCCTAGGGGCGAGTTCGTCTTAGAGCAACCATCAACTTCCTCATCTTGTTGCGAGCTTCGTCCCGACTTTATAGCCATGGTTCGGAATCGACCTTTCTCTGGAGCGATCAGTGATGATCCTAATGTTCATTTAGAGGAGTTCGAGGACTTGTGTTCGTGCTTGGTAATTCCAGGCATGACACAGGAAACTTTGAGGTGGAAATTGTTCCCTTTCTCTCTCGTAGATAGAGCGGAGTAATGGTACACCCACACAGTAGAGCATGTGAATAATTGGGGAGAACTACGAGAAAACTTTTGTGACTCGTTCTCCCTTTATGAACGCATAGAGCTCTTGCCGTGTGAACTCCTTGACTTTGAGCAATTAGAGGTTGAGTCCATAGGTGCAGCTTGGGCTAGGTTCCTACGTCTTATGACATCTAGTCCGGACATGTCTATACCCGATGATATAGCGACGTATACCTTTTATACTCGTATAGACATGGAATCTGCACAAGAGCTCAACCTTTTAGCTAGAGGTTCGTTCGAAAACCAAACTCTAGTGGAAAGAAGAGAGATCCTAGAATTCTTCGTAGAAACCTCTTCTTCCCATATCGTTTACAACGAACCCCACCTGGAGTCTGAGTTGGTCCATGAGAGTCTCTCAACAGCCGAATCTGAGCTTTCATTCTCTGAATTCCTTGATTCCTCTGTTGAACCCTCTCCCGAACCACGAACATCGAAGAAGAAGAAATTCAACCTTCGGAGTTCTCTTCCTGATTTGAGGATGATCCTTCTCGAAACATTAGAAATACCTCGAATCACTCTTGGCACGAGAAGCCTACGACATCGTTGGACCTTTATGAGGTCCTCGATGAAGTTTGGAATCATGGGAAGATAGTGGATTGGTCACCTCAGAAGCATACATCCGAAGCAATTCGGGTTAGCTCGAATTCTATGACCATCCACTGTTCCATGAGGGGAAACACTGTAGATGTTGTACATGACCCTACTGTTGGGGCTTGCATCCTACCAGAGACCCTTTTGGATACTCTGGTGGGTGACATGCCCTTAATCCGACTGATAGACTTTTCCATAGTCCTAGGTGGTGCTGTGTTTTTCCATGTCGGGGGATTGCTAGGGACGTGCCGATCACCATTGATGACATAGAGGTGCAATTATATTTCCACATTTATGACATCATGGATTTTGACCATCTCCTAGGTCTCCTCTTAGAAAAACTTCTTGATAAATCCCAAGGAAACCCAGAAGAAGAGCTTATTGAAATTTTTTCTGTCCATGCTGAACCATCTAGACATCCTCTGATAGAGCCTTTCCCTAGACCTACGATATCTCTTTCGCCTCCCGATCCTCCTGACAAAGCATTTCCTGAGGAGGCCATGAAGGAGGAATGGCCAAATGGAACGATATGCTTTTCCGAAGCATTTTGGGATAGTACACCCTCTCTGGTTATTCCTTGTTCTGGGAGAGGGATTGCCGTAGAGGCCCATTGTGACCCCATCATGGAGGTTAACATCATGCCATGGCACTTAGCGGAAACTCTTTTAGGAAAAGTTCCGCTAGCACCATCCGACATGCTCCTCGAGACTTGCTCCTTTGGGCACGTTCTTAAATGTTGAGGGATTGCAAGTGTCGTGCCACTCATCATAGACGGGATTGAGGCTGGCTTAGGCTTTCACATCTTCAATGTCCTCGATCCTGATCTACTCCTAGGCTCCCCGCTAGAGAAATTCTTTGAGGTATCCATAGGGAGCCTAGATGGTAATCTTGGGGAAGCCACTTCCGCCACTACTACCCCTTGTTTGGGACACCCTATGGCGAAGCCTCTTCCACAGCAAAACCCGCTCGAGAAGACGACGTGTATACCTCCATTCACGTCATCCGAGCCTGTTCTCATTGAGGGCGTAGAACTTTCTACTCCTCATGAGTACGACTCGGAAGACCCTCCTCACCTTTGTGAAGGAGAACGATCGTCATCACCCTCGATCGAGTTTCAGCCTCTTCCTGCTGGCCCGTATCATGTTGCTTTCGATCATGATCGAGAGTCAACATCGAGCTTCCATGACGACTCTCTTGAGATGGAGAATTCATGGGCCATGGAACCTTGTGAGGCACTGACTCTGGAGATTGGAGGAAAAGACTTCATTGACAAGCATGGTAGTTTCATCCTTGATCTAGCACATAAACCATGCTCGCATCATGCCTCTCTAGAGTCAGCCATGCTTAGTGCGCTGAGCACATACAAGGGCTACAACCACCTTCTGGTCATCTTTTGCAAAATGTTTGGAAGGTTGATTGTAGATGCATATGTTTACCATAAGCATTGCAGATTTCGTGTGTGCACCGTGGCACTAACCTTGCAGCTAAAGCTTCACTGATACATCAAGGATCGGTGGTGAGATGGGAATGACACCACCAATGATAGCTGCAAGATGAAGTTCCCATGGTCGAGCTTATGACCTTAAATAAACAAAGCACTACCAGGAGATAGCCTAGATTAGCATAGGTTTTATTTCCCTTTTCGAATAAAAGCAAAAACATGTTGTTAGGATAACTTGTTCTTCGGGTATTTTTGGTCACTAACCTTTCAGGTAGAGATTGAAAAGAAGACGGACAGGTGATGCCTACGGACATGTGAGTTGCATCCACTGCAACACCTAGATAAGCCTTGGCGAGGGGACATTTACAAAAGGAAGCTTGATCACCACACACTTGAGTTTTGTTGCCTAGCAATGCAAACTTCAAGTGTGGGGGAGGTATGTGAGCATCCTGAGTAAAGTTCCTCCTCTACCAAATCTTATCCTGGTGTGGCAATGATGTCAGCTCTTTCATCTTGCCCACTAACTAGGTAAGTCCTGCTTTTGACATTAAACAAAGCCCTTCCGGGAGGTTGCCCGAGGTTCACCGTCTTATGCTTATGCTTATGTGCCTTGTTGATGATAGCTTGATCATGCTTTCATGCTTCCCTTATCTTTGCTCATATGCTCCGGATTGAGTGTTTGTGTACACATGCATTCATAGACTATTTTAGATTAAGCATGGTGTTTAGGTTGAAAATGTCTCCTTCAGTCAAAACAAGACATGGTGTCGAGTTTTGACTAATCAACCTTAGAGCTATACTTTCATAGATCTCGGTTGCATATATGCCGACTAACCCCTGCAGAAAATTGTTGAATTCGAATGGGTAAGTCGTTGAGCTAAACTCAATTGGGAAGGTAAGTTGAGGTGTCAGATTCATGTTGCACAACATGCAAAGGTGGTACATATGACCTCTCAAAGGTCTAAGGTAAGTATATTCCCCTTTGTGTACGAAATGTAACATTGGTCTAACCCTTTTGAGCAAATGACATGGTGACAATAAAATAAAATAAAAACAACAAAAATATTTGAATTTGAATAAAGGCTCTATAGTTCTTGAACCAGTAGAGTCCATCCTTTTGTTATCATTTTGAAGGACCGATTAGGCGACCAGAGAGGGAGGGAGTGAATGGGAGCCGATAAAAATTCATTCAAAAAAGAACTCGGCCTATGTCCCAATCGCAACTCCGAGGGTCACACACGATCAAGCGGGAGCACAAACAAACCTCTCTCGAGACCTTAGGAACAAAGCTTAAAAGACTTGGAAGCAAAGCGGAAGCAAGCACGAAAGAGCTCGAGCGACATAGAGGAAGGCTGGGTCCTACCGGGTCATCTGGCCACAAACGTCCGGGTCACCCTGTAGCATCCAGAGCCGCTCTGGGTCACCCGGCCACAAGTGGCCGGATCAACCTACCCCTCCGGATCACCCGGCCCAAGTGACCGGATCACCCGGGACAGCCCAGAAAACAGCTCGCGAAATCACTCCAAGCTTTCGATCGATGGATCTCTCAAACCACTTGGAGTCTTGAGACGAAATTTTGGGGAGATGATGAACACCCTAAGAAGATGTTATGCCCCAAACATCTCGGCCTCAATCATCCTACAACTCCCGAAAACACGGATCTTAGCCAAGAACACTATGAACTAGGGTTCATCCGAAAATCAACGAATCGAAGCCAAATCCAGCGTTTGAGGGGTCAAGATCATCCACAAAGAGGCACAAGGCACTCACCCATGATCCCCTCAAAGAAATCTGGAGAGAAACAGCCTCAAATCGACGAATCGAGCAACGAACAAAAACACCCAAAAATAGCTCTGAAAATGACACGAAAATCACAAAAAGCTTGGAGAGGGAAATCATCACAACGCCGAATTCTTCCATACATCCAGAGGTCAGATTCTATACAAGAAATTGTCTAGCCTATGGATCGAAGAAAATGGAAGCAAATCATCCGGAGGAGAGAGAGCAAGAGCCAGAGAGAGAGAGATGACATCCACCTCTCCGCTATATATATGAAGTCTACCGGAGGAGGCAAATGACCACGCTCCCCTACAACTTAAAAAGAAGATACACACCCCTCAGGGGCAATTTGGTCAAGTCTTTAGATATTCCCATCGAGCGGACACGCTTCCACCGCGGACTTGCTTTGCCTCGACGCAAGCCCCGCGATCATGCCACGTGCCCCCTGCCTCGAAGCTTCCCGACGCTCCCGGATCCCCGTCTCCGTCGCGTCGAGCCTCGGGACTTGGTTTTGCGACCCAAACCAAGAAACCGTCCACCGATGATTTTGTGGGCAAACCACCAAACCCCGCGTGCAAGCTTCGGCCTCGAACTACCACCTTGCACCGGCCCATGTCCATGACTTCAACTTGCTAGTCTTGCACCGCACGGCTCGCACTTGACCCCATCGGCCACCGAGTCCATCGAACCAAGCCTACTTGCCTCTCTGTCACCCAGAGGCCACCACAGCTAAGGCCTTTCACGCTTGTTCTTCACCTGCACCAACACGAGTCAAGCCACAACCTGTTCCTGCACACTTAGCCAATCATCAGTCCATACAATGTTGTCAATCACTCATTACTAAGGAGCGACCCTCCACTGGTCCTTAGACACACCTGGTCCTCAATCTCCCCCTTGATGAGTGCATTGACAACACCCATAGTAACCATCATAGAGAAAAAGGAAAAGGAAACAACCACGAACACCAACCTCCAACAAGTGATCCAAAGTCCAAGAACAAGCGAAAACAAGATCACTCGCCAGACCAAGTCTCGAGCCCCTAAGGCAAGGGCAACAGCTCAACACAGCCGAGACAAACAAAGCTCTACAAAGAGCACACCACAAAGCACAAAACTCAGGAAAACCAAAGGAGCTCCCCCTGCACATATACAAACTCCCCCTGAGCAAATGCAACCTCTTTTCTCAATTTTTTCTCCCCACATGCAAAAAATCTCACAAATTCTTCTCCCCCTTTCATACATATTCTCCCCCTTGTTGGCAATGCATGAATCAAGGTACCATGAAACTCTCACCCTTGTTTTCATGAAAAAATGCATGTCAAAGCATCTACAATCTACCAAGCTTCTCAGATATACAAGGAGCACAATAAATGCTACAAATGAGACATAGAGCAAGCAAAGTAGACATGGTGTAGTTAGCGCATTGCCATCAAGAAAGTAGAGACATAGAAGCATGTGACATGGCCAAAAGTAATTTTTAAGCAATTTTCACAAAGAAACATTCACCTCATGAGCAAGGCCCTATCCATGGCAATTTGAGCAAACATAAACTAGATCACACAAAGCTCATGCAAGATCACAAGTTCTCATGACAAGATCATAGCAAATACCCATAAGCTACTAAATGTCACGTCAAAGCCACCGAGGCATGTGTCTACTTCTTAAAATGAGACTTCTCATGGTAGATAACATGCAACGGTTTAGCACCCAAGATATATACATCAAAACATAAAGACATGATTAAGAGCTCATTTTTCAAGCATAAGCCAATTCATACACCAATTTTATTTCAAATTTAAACATGGTACATGAAATACCTTTGCGGCAAAAAGAAGCTAATGCTCCTCCACAAGTGAACATATGGGCTAAACATTTACCATGACAAATGGGTCTTTGACCCCAAGCAAAGAGACAATGATACTCAAGCACAAACTAAGCATGATATAGGCATTTGAGCACAAATTGAGCATAGACAAGTACCTACTCATGAGTGAAGCATTTTTAGCATTTTCAACAAAAAGAAGCTATCTCATCATGAACATATGACAATACCATCAAGAGCATAGCATTCACATCACCATTCCCAAAGTATACACATATCTCACATATAGCACATCATAGTGATCAAACTATATAAGAGAAGCTCATCCTAGCACAAATGATCCAAAGATGGCTATCCTACCAGGTTTTGTACATAAAGGTAAAATGCATGCATGGAATGCAACAAATGATACATATATACATGAGAAGCTCCAAGATCCAGCTAAAAAGGGAAACACACTCCAAGTTCACCTCGCAAGCGTGTGAAGGTAACTTGGTCAAGTGGTTTAGTGAATATGTCGGCTAGCTGATCTTGGGTAGGTACATAGGACAAGGATATGTTGTCTTTCTCAACATTGTCCCTCAGAAAGTGGTATCTCACATCGATGTGTTCCGTTTTGGAGTGAAGGACTAGGTTTTTGGCTACACTTATGGCACTGGTGCTATCACAAAAGAGTGGGACCTAGGAGCACCCCTCACCAAAATCGCTCATAGTGTAGGTCATCCATAGGAGCTAGGAACAACAACTGGCTGCAGCTACATACTCGGCTTCTATAGTGGACTGGGCTCCACTGGATTGCTTATGAGATGACCAAGAGACCAAAGAAGAACTAAGAAACTGGCAACACCCAGAGGTAGACTTGCGGTCCAGTCGACACCCAGCAAAATCAGCATCGGAGTACTAGTGAAGTCTAAGTGTCGAGGAGGCAGAATATCCAAGACCAAACTCAGGAGTGTAGTTTAAGTACCTGAAAATCCGCTTGATGGCCTGCCGATGTGAAGTCCTCGGTGAAGCCTGAAAACGAGCACACAGACACACACTAAACTGTATGTCCGGCCTCGTCGCCGTCAAGTAGAGGAGGGAGCCAATCATGCTCCGGTACTCCTTCTGATCCACTGGTTCGCCATCTCCATCCGCGTCCAAAGCCGTAGTGGTACCCATCGGTGTAGTCAGCGGCTTGGATTCGTTCATGCCAAACTTCTTCACCATGTCCCTGGTGTACTTCGCCTGATGTACAAACATCCAGTCCTTGCACTGCTTGATCTGGAGTCCTAAGAAAAACTGCAGCTCGCCCATCATAGACATCTCAAATTCCCTGCTCATGTCATATGCAAATCTGGCAACAAGATCATGAGAAGAGCCACCAAAGATTATGTCATCCACGTAAATCTGAACAATCAATAGGTCATTTCCATGCTTAAGGAGAAACAGGGTCTTATCAACTGTGCCCATCACAAACCCCTTGCTCAGCAAAAAGCCTCTCAACCTACCATACCAAGCTCTCGGTGCCTGTTTCAACCCATAAAGCACTCTCTGGAGTTTGTATACACAGTGTGGGTATTTCTCGCTCTCAAACCCCAGGGGTTACCTCACAAACACTTCTTCCTCTATCACCCCATTCAAGAAAGTACTCTTCATGTCCATTTGGTACAACTTGAACCCTTTAGCCACGGTAAAGGCTAGAAGGATCCTAATTGCCTCCAAACGGACCACAGGAGCAAATGTCTCCTCATAATCTATACCCTCTTTCTGGTTGAACCCTTGAGCCACCAACCTTGACTTGTTTCTCACAACCTTCCCATTCTCACCTTCTTTGTTCTTCCACACCCACTTGGTACCTACGGGATGACAATTTTGCGGTGGATTGACTAACACCCAAACTTGGTTTCTCTCGAAATTCTCCAACTCCTCATGCATGGAATTCACCCAATTCTCATCAGACAAAGCGTGTCGAATATCTTTGGGCTCAAACGAAGTGACAAATGCAGACTGAGCAAAATGAGAAGTGTTCCTTGACCTCAACCGTGTAGTGCGTTCAGGAAGGTCACCTATGATCGTCGTCGGTGGGTGATCCACCTGTACACGCCGGGGAGCCTCTCGCCTGGACACAATCTCCCCCTCAGTAGCAGCCTCCACTCGAACAACCTCAGTCGTAGTGGGTGTAGGGGATGGACCATCCTCGATCGTCGTCATAGTAGTGGAAGTAGCGTGTACTCGATCAGCCACGGGAGCATCACCACCATCATCGTCTTCATCTTCATCTTCATCTCCATCCTTCTCATCCTCAAAGATCCTTGATCCAATCTCCTCGTCACCTGCACACTCAAAAGCAGAAGAGCTACATGGCTGTGTCTCGTCTAAGGTAACCTCACAAGTCTCCATGATTCGGTTAGTGTCAAGGTTGAGCACACGATATGCTCTAGAGTGAATCGCATAACCGAGAAAGATATCATCTGAACATCTAGCTCAAACTTATCCAACTTGCCCTTCTTCGGAATGAAACACTTGCAACCGAAAGCTCTAAAGTGACTCACCTTGGGTTGTCTCCCATGCATCAGCTCATAAGAGGTCTTCTTCTCGAAAGCACGAAGGAAGATGCGATTTGAGACATAGCAAGCAGTATTGCCTGCCTCGGCCCAGAAACGCCTAAGAGTCCTATGCTCATCGAGCATCGTCCTGGCCATCTCACAAAGGGTCCGGTTCTTTCTCTCCACTACGCCATTCTGGCAAGCGACGTATGGAGAAGAATACTGATGATCAAGACCAAGATCGCTGCAAAAGGCATCAAAATGAGAGTTCTTGAATTCCGTGCCATTATCACTGCGTATAGCTCGAATGGCATCACCATGTCTCTCATTCTTCAACCTCAAGATCATGTTCCGAATAAAGCCAAATGTCTCGCTCTTATCCTCCAAAAAGAAAACCCAAGAGCACCTCGAAAAATCATTAACCACAACTAACACATACCTCTTCCCACCCGCAGAGTGAACACGAGCTGGCCCAACCAAATCCATGTGCAACAGCTCACAAGGTCGCTCGGTCATGACCGCAGTCAGAGGGGCGTGAGAAGCAACAACCATCTTTCCATGCCGACAAGAAACACAAACCAAATCCTTCTCGAATTTCAACTTAGGCAATCCTCGATCAAGGTCAAGACCACTCAAGCGGGAAAGCAACTCAAAGCTCAAGTGTCCTAACCTCCTATGCCATTTCCAAAGCTCGGCCAAAACGTCAGCAACAAAGCATCGAGGAGGACCAACAGACTGCGAAAAATCAGCACGAAAGATTTGACCCTCAGGGACGATCGTACAGACAAGATCGCCTCGAGAATCAAGCACACGAGAAGCGCCCAACTTAAAAAAACCTCAAAACCTTCGTCAAGCAACTAGGATGCTGACAACAGGCTAAAACCAAGTGACTTGACCAAAGCCACACTCTTTAGGGTCACCTTGCTACTCACCTTCACCATACCTTCAGCAAGCACTAGTCCTCTCCCATTTTCCCCGAAAGTGATGTACTCCGTAGTACTCATCGGGGTGAGGCTGGAGAACCACCCATGATCTTCGGTCATGTGACGTGAACAACCAGAGTCAATCAACCAAAAGTCCTCCAATCCTCCCACCTGCAATCAAAAATGAGGACGAGAATGAGCAAGCGACTCAACATTGGGGTTAGTACCAAAGGAGTCAAACCAGTGTCGAGCCATTTGCTCAAAAGAAGGGTTAGCAAAATCCATCCTATCAAAACCTCTAGGCGAAGCCCTCTCACACCTACCACCGAAGAACCTGTCATGTCTCACTGGAGGAGTACACGCACCACGAGAGGGAAAACGTGGCCCGTAGTCCATCTGAGACCCAAAGCTCCGATCGTGCCTCCCAAACTCGTAATGGTCACAAGCAGGAGCACGTCCAGCAGGCTCACCACACTCAAACCCAACACGCCTATCTCTCTGAGGAAACCCACCTCCACCTCCACGAGTGGGAACTGTACGCACAAACACCTCACCCCTAGGTAGAGGCCCTCGACGAGGCTCAGGCACCCCATGGGACGGGTGGTACCTATCCTTATTTGCCATCTCCCTGGCAAACCTCTCATCTCTCTTCCTCCTGAAACAGAACACATCCTTATGCCCATCCCTCCCAAAATACTCACATGGAAGCGGATCGGTTGTGGCTTTTCTGTGAGCTTCTCAACAGCTTTCTCTCCTGACTTCCCACCAAAGACACTCCCCTGGGTGCTCGCAAAATTGATGGGTTTTTGGTAGTTTTCTGACTTGTGGGGGAACACTGGTGGATCTGGGGTTGTATCAAGCTTGTTTCTGAGATGGTTTGGCTTGGGTTCGAATTTGTTCATGGGTGTAGTGTGTGGTGGAATAGGAATCTCTCCAGCTTTCTCTTCTCCCTCACCACTCTTCTCACCACTCTTGTCAGCCCCCAACGCCTGACCATCAAACCTCTTAAACTGAGCCAACATCAAACTCAATTGTGGCTCATGCCCAGACAACCACCCCATCAATTTCCTCAACTCATCATTCTCATTCTGCAAACGGACAACATAGTGTGCAAGTTCCATGTTTTTCAAGGCATGCATTTCACAGGTAGAGCATGATGTAGAAATAGGAGCTTTCAATGCAGCCTCAAGAGAAACTATCTTGGTGTGAGATTCATCTAGCCTAGCATGCAGCAAAGGACAAGAAGTGCAAGCACCTAACAAAGCAGATCTAGATTCCAATTCATCACACTCAATCCTAAGCACATCTAGTTCCTCAAGAGTTGAGGCATGCTTCTCCTTGAGAGCAGTCAAGTCAGCCAGGAAAACATTGCAATCACCACAATCAACCTCATCAGAAACAACAGGAGCAGCTTTCAAAGAGTCTATCTTAGTTCTAGCATCAACAAGCAAAGACTCAAGCTCAACTATCTTGTCCTTAGCATCACCCAACAAAGACCTAAACTCTCTCTTCTCCTTGTTGGTCTTCCTAAGCACATCATCACAGTTATCAAGCAACTCATTAAGCCTAGCATTCTCCTCTAGCAAAAAGTTGGGATCATGTCGTACCTCTTCCTCGGAGTCAGAGTTTGAATCCAAGCTGTGCTTTCCACCCTTCTTGGAGTGCGCCATGCTGCAAAATCCACCTTGTGTGATGAAGCTGAGGCCGGTGAAGTTCTTGCCCGTGTGCCGCTTGTCCTTGCACTGATCTTGCTCTTCAACGCTGCTCGAGCCGGAAGAAGAGTCGCTTGAAGTGGAGTCGATGTCGCTCGCTCTGGCAACCATCGCTCGAGCCGTCTTCTTCTTGTACCAAGTGCTCTTCTTTGGCCTTCTCTCGCCCTTGTCCTTGCGCTTGTCCTTGTAGTCATTCCAAGAGCGGTGCTTGTTGTAGTCGTGCTTGGGCTTGCCCTTGTAGTCGTTCTTGATCTCGATGGCTTCTGGGCATTCGGTAATGAAGTGCCCGTGCTTCCCGCACCGATAGCACATCCCCAAGCTTCTCCTCGAGTTCTTGTGGTTCTTGTACATCCGCCCAAACCACTTGCTCCACAAGGCGAGATCCTCCTCGCTCAGCACCTCAAAGTCCTCCTCTGGCATGGACACAAGACAAGACAAAGAAAAACCAGCAGAGTGTTGACGGCTGTTAAGTGATACTTTTATGCCGTCAACTCCTGCATGAAATGAATGAAAAGTGATCATCAACACTAGAATAGGGGTTTATACTTACAAATTCCACAAGTGTTGGTGTTTCTAGCTTTTGTTGCAGGATGCACCGAAATGCGTGCGAAGTGGTACAGTTGAGAGCAAGTAGTTCAATGGTTATTAAAGGACATCATCATAAACAACCTCAACAGCCAAATTGGACTGCACCATTGTGACAGGCTCGTCGAGACGATCAAAACGGATATATTATTTGCCTACTTTGGAGCTCGGATGTAGAAGATATTAAATACCCAATATATTATGAGATGCTGACGTCATCATGACGTCAGCACCCCGGTGACGTACGCCAGGACGAGCTGAATGAATCAGGACCACCACGTGGCGAGTGGCCATTGGCCCATCTGTTGCGCTGCGCTACGGATCGCGTCTGCGCGCACGTGTGAGGCGCGGCTAGGGCGACGTGGCGCACTCCCATTGGCCGGTGCGGATTCACGCTGCGGGACAGCGGGAGCACGCGCACGTGCGCGGGAATCAGCCAAGGCGGGGCCGGCCCCAGGGCCACGTGGCGCCTGGTGAATGGCGCGCCTGCCCACACGCGGCGGGAGCACGTGCACGGTTGAGCGCGGGACGCGGGAGCCGGACCGCGGGCCGGGACGCGTGGCACTCCCGTGATGGCTCGCGCTACGTCAGTTCCCCGGTCCGGTCGGTCTGTGCCGGGTTCGCCTCCGTTTTTCCCTTTTCTGCTCCGGTTCAGCGCCCAGCCGCACGGTTCAGTCCCGGTTCATGCCCCTAGGATCCGGTTTACCACCGGTTTTCACCTCCACCGCCTCTAGGAATAGTGCAACGCAAGATTCTTGCCAGATGACGCGTGGGGAGTAGAGGAATGAGGGGGAGAAGCACTCTTCCCTTGCCTATAAATAGAGAGGGAGGGGGTAAATAAAGGGACACACCACTTCACCCAACGATGAGAGCTTCCCTTCAAAAGAGAGGCCTCTCCTTGGTAGACTAGAGAGTAGGAGAGTGAGAGAGTGATTTGTATCTCTATGGATGCTCGTTCTTCAATTAGAGTAAAGTGAGTATTTCTGCATTTTCTATTTAGACCAAAGTGCAAGTGATATGTTCTTGTGTTCTTCACTTGTTCATCATTTAGAGGCACGTGTTCTTCATGAACACGCCCCCTCGATCTAGTTGATTAGGTGCACAAGTTTGTATCCTGTTTGTGATTAGTCTTTTAGAATAAAGTGGATATGCTTGCATGCTCTCATTAGAATAAAGTGTGTTCGTGATTCCTTTCTAATAGTTTATGCTAGGTTGCATGAGTACACATTTTCCTCTGCTAGTGCGTAGATCTTGGGTTTATGCGTTCGTCTGCTGCAAGTCATTCGTATACGTTGGAAGCGTAGTACGGGACCGAGTGCTCTCTCATATGCCTTTAGTATAAGCTAGTAGTGCCTATAGTGAGTGAGACCAGTTCTCTTCCGTGGTTGTAGTTCTATAAGTATAGAGTGTCGTAGTCCGTTGGCTACGGCAATAACCACAGCGTAGACGTTGTGCCACACTACCGGTTATCATTCGTTCGGCTTATCCCAAGGTTAGGTAGAGGCAGTCCAGGTGGTGGTGACAGCCCGTCTGGCCCTCGTTGATCCTCCACAGCTGGATATAGTCAGAGCTCCATTCCACATAGATCCGCATACCGGAGTCACATGTTAAGTCAGGGCTATCGGTACCCTAAGCCAAGTTCTATCTAGAGATCCTTTAATCTCATCTATAGTGCTATCTTTAGGAATCCTCTCTATCCTTGCCATTTATCTGGGTGTGTCCTTGGACTGACTAGTATGAAGTTAGTTCACACACATTCCCTTGGATTCGATACCCTTGGAATACTCTGAGGTGAAAGCTACAACGGTATCCGTGCGCTTGCGGATTTATTCGTGTGACGCTAAAATACCCAACAGAGAGTAAGCATTAGTCCTCGATCCTGAGACAAGAGCCAAACTATGAGGATCAGTGGGGCTCTCGCTCTTGGCTCTCAAGCCACGATCAACCTCCGAAGACCTGAGCTTAGAGAACAGCTCATCCAGCGACAAGGTATCATACACGCTCGACTCCTCAATGGCCTCGACCTTGACACTCCACACAGACCTATCCAGGGCATGCAAAATCTTGATAGCTTGATCATGATCTGTGTATGGGAGCACTGTCACATTGGCCCTCATGTTGTTCACTATGCTGGTGAAGCACTGAAACATCACATCGGTCGACTCACCGGGGAGATGAGTGAAGTTCTCGTACTTTCTCTGGTAAGTGGAAAACAAACGAGCTTGCACCTGGGCATTGCCAACACTCGCTCGAACTCCAAGGCATAGAGAGCAAGGAACAAGTAATCAACGGCCTTGCTGTTGGCCTCAAACATGTCCCGCGATCCTGGAAGCAAAAAACTGTCTGGAATGACATAATGAGGATTTTGAGTCACATCCCAGATCAGAGTCCCCTTCCCATGCAAAAACATGCTCAAGCGCCTCTCCCACATCGGGTAATTCTTGCCTTCGAAGTGCGGAGGACCTGACCCCTTTCCATAGTCACCCATCTTTGGATCTTAGACTGGTTAGAGTCACGAAGATCCGTAACCAGCTCTGATACCAATCGAAGGACCGATTAGGCGACCAGAGAGGGGGGCAGTGAATGGGAGCCGATAAAAATTCTTTCTCAAAAGAACTCGGCCTATGTCCCAATCGCAACTCCGAGGGTCACACATGATCAAGTGGGAGCACAAACAAACCTCTCTCGAGACCTTAGGAGCAAAGCTTGAAAGACTAGGAAGCAAAGCGGAAGCAAGCACGAAAGAGCTCGAGCAACATAGAGGAAGGCTGGGTCCTACCAGGTCATCCGGGCACAAACGTCTGGGTCACCCTGTAGCATTCAGAGCCGCTCCGGGTTACCCGGCCACAAGTGGCCGAATCAACCTACCCCTCCGGATCACCCGGGACAGCCTAGAAAACAGCCCGCGAAATCGCCCCAAACTTTCGATCGATGGATCTCCCAAACCACTTGGAGTCTTGAGACGAAATTTTGGGGAGATGATGAACACTCTAAGAAGATGCTATGCCCCCAAAAATCTCGGCCACAAACATCCTACAACTCCCGGAAACACAGATCTTAGCCAAGAACACTATGAACTAGGGTTCATCCTAAAATCAACGAATCGAAGCCCAAATCTGGCGTTTGAGGGGTCAAGATCATCCACAAAGAGGCACAAGGCACTCACCCATGATCCCCTCAAAGAAATCTGGAGAGAAACAGCCTCAAATCGACGAATCGAGCGACGAATAAAAACACCCAAAAATAGCTCCGAAAATGACACGAAAATCACAAAGAGCTAGGAGAGAGAAATCATCACAACGCCGAATTCTTCCATACATCCAGAGGTCAGATTCTATACAAGAAATTGTCTAGCCTATGGATTGAAGAAAATGGAAGCAAATCATCCGGGGGAGAGAGAGCTAGATCCAGAGAGAGAGAGATAACATCCACCTCTCTGCTATATATTTGAAGTCTACCGGAGGAGACAAATGACCATGCTACCCCTACAACTTAAAACGAAGATACACACCCCTCAGGGGCAATTTGGTCAAGTCTTTGGATATTCCCATCGAGCGGACACGGTTCCACCACGAACTTGCTTAGCCTCGACGCAAGCCCCGCGATCACGCCACGTGCCCCCCCGCCTCGAAGCTTCCCGACACTCCCAGATCCCCGTCTCCGTCGCGTCGGGCCTCCGGACTTGGTTTTGCGGCCCAAACCAAGAAACCGTCCACCGATGGTTTTGTAGGCAAACCACCAAACCCCGCGTGCAAGCTTCGGCCTCGAACTGCCACCTTGCACCGGCCCATGTCCACGACTTCAACATGCTAGTCTTGCACCGCACGGCTCGCACTTGACCCCATCGGCCACCGGGTCCATCGAACCAAGCCTATTTGCCTCTCCATCACTCAGAGGCCACCACAGCTAAGGCCTTTCGCGCTTGTTCTTCACCTGCACCAACACGAGTCAAGCCGCAACCTGTACCTGCACACTTAGCTAAGCATCAATCCACACAACATTGTCAATCACTCATCACTAGGGAGCGACCCTCTACTGGTCCTCAGACACACCTGGTCCTCACATTTGTTATCTGAAGAACAGCACCAGGCACAAACACTAGTGTAGGGGAGTTCCCTCGAGCTCATCGTCGACATATCCACTCGAGAACTCCCACACAGAAGTTGGACAACATCGACCACACCTTCATGACAAGGACAAGGTAAACTAGAGTGAGCCGGCTACCCTACTGAGAGACATGGGTACCCATGGGTCCCCACCGGCCAGGGTCCCAGAGGCCCCTGTCAAGTGGACCCGACCTTCCAGAAGACTCGCCGACCTTACAAGTGGGCCCAGCGACCTAGTCAAGCTCCCGGAAGACCCGCGAAGCCTTGGCGTGCAAGACAAAGACACGGCGACTTGGCGCGCCGCCGCCTGTAGCTCCGAGCATCACGGGATACTCCTTGTAATCCGGGAGATAAGCCTCCCACAAGTTGTAACCGACCCCGACACGGTTCAACCGACCTAGCAAGGAAACCCTAGCCCGTCCTCCCCATATAAGGCGGCCTAGGGCTCCATGCAAGGGACATCGAAACTCATCCTCGCATAATCCACCACAACTGGATGTAGGGTTTTACTCTCCGGAGGCCTGAACCAGTATAAACCCTTGTCTCCTTGTTCTTCGCCGCCATACTCGCCTAGTTCCGTGTGCACCACATGCATAACCACCTACGCTCTTAGGTCCCGATCCTCCATTAACCTGCAAACCACTAGGGCAACCCCCTAGCGGATCTGTCCTGGTCTCACCCCTGACAGTTGGTGTGCCAGGTAGGGGCGATCGGGAACTCGCTGTGCAGCATGGTAGTCCAAACTGGCATCGTCTTCCCGGCGAGCATGGCGGCCTTCCTCGCCGACCCCGTGGAGATCTGCTTTGGATCTTTCACGGCGACCTCACCTGCTCCGGCAGCTTCGACTCTCCCAACGACCTCCGAGAAGGTCGTTACGGCGTCCGCCACCGTCCCTGTTCCCGATCTAGTATCGGAGACCCACCCACCCAAACCCTGTGACCTTGTCCAGGGGTTGGAAGACATCATCGGCTCCATGAGGGAAACCTTGAAGATCTGCGAACGAGCTCAACGCTCGGCGCAGACAGCGCTACGCCACGACACGTTTCCCTTTGGCCTGAAGTCTGTGCCCGGCCTTCGCTTGAGCCAACTTTCCACGCCTCCCCAGGTCCAATCTGGGCGGCGACCTTCGCGCGACCCAAGGCCTGCGCCTCGCACTTGGCGCGACCCCCTCGACGTGCCCTGCACTTACCACAAGGGTGCAAAGCACACCCTCCGCGGGTGCCGCCTATGGAAGAAGATCGACAATGAGCTACCTCGTCGAGCTAAGCGACCTACCCAGTCTCCGGACTGCGGGAAGTTCCAGAAGGTCCGGGTTCGTATCTCCCCGAACGACCCGGAAGTCATCTTCCGTCAGGTGATGGTCATCTCGGAGAACGAGCCACCACACGCAGGTGCGACCAACTCCCAGGAGGCGGCCCGTATCCAAACAAACGCCCGCCGTGCTGAGCGACGTGCGGAAGAGCAGTGGCGTGCCCTGCCCTGCGCTCATGATCTGCGCCTCGAGTTTGAGGAAGCCGGGATCGCGACCTTCAACAGCCCCCAGGCCAACCTGGGTGCGGCCATTACTCGACTCCAGCAAGTCCGGTCGCCTGAAGCTGAGTAGGCCCTCGCATACCTCTGGGTCGCCAATGCCTTGGTGGAAGAGAAGAGCGCGGCCTCCAGATCCGCCGCGTCATCCTCAACCCGTCACTCACGCAGTCGTTCACATTGACCTGCGCGTAGCCATCTCTCCCCCGTCTAGGAGGAGGTCGCTCAGCACAACCCTGAGCAGCCCGCTACCTTCGCGTCAACCTCGACGCCAACAGGCGTGCTCACGACGCCCGCACCATCGTCGACCAACACCACCGGGAGCGCGAGGAGTGCGAACTCTGCCGCCGCCTGGACTACGACCGCGAGCACAGCCCGCCCGGCGGCATCCACCGCATCATGGAGCGCGAGCTCCGTGATCAACACGAGACCGAGAACCAGCGCCGGGCCATGTACAACGCTGATCACGGCGATCCCGCCATCGTCCAGCTCGACCGGGACCGGCAGCCACGTTCCCAGGTTGTCGTCCCGGATCGCAGCGTCCACTCCACGTCACGAGATGCCACCCCGGCAAGAGGCACCAGTGACGACCTTGAGCTCAACACCTTCCCAGCGCTGGATGCCCGCTTCAAAAGGGTGGAGTACCCCGACAACTTCAAGCCCAACATCAAGTCGTATGATGGGCGCTCTGACCCCAACATCTGGCTGTTGACCTACTACGTCGCCATCAAGGCAGCTGGCGGTGACTTTGACCACATGACGGCCTACTTCCCACTGGTGATGGGCAAGGCCCCTTCGCTCTGGCTCAACAACCTTGCGCCTGGCAGCATCAAGACCTGGGCTGATCTATCCCAGGCCTTGACATCGAACTTCCAGGCGACCTACGATCGCCCTGGGAACGCCTTCAGCCTGGGGCGGGTCGTGCAGAAGCCTAAGGAGAGGCTCCGCGACTATAATACCTGGTTCTTCGAGAACCGGAACGAGTGCGTTGGCGTCAGGGATGACCAGATCGTCGACAGCTACAAGAAAGGCATCAAAGATCGCAAGGTCTTCAAGAAAATCCATGAGGCTGGCCCGACCAACGTCAAGGAACTCATGGTCATCGTCAACAAGCTGATGGACACAGAAGACACGCTCCAGAATCAGTTCGACGCTGATAATGCTGGTGCATCTGGCACTGCAGTGGACAAGCTCCGCAAGCGACCTTCCGAGGTCCTGGTGGCCGAAGGGCGGCGAGGTTCGTCCTTCAACCAAGTGGAGTTCGACCTGGCGCTCGACAGCATCTGCGGGTTCCATGAGGGGGCCACCCACACTCTCCGCGAGTGCTCCCAGTTCAAGAGGGCCTTCAGCGCCTCCACGGACCCCAAACGACCCAGGAACGATGGTGGGCGACGCGACAACCGCCCCTACAACAACAACTACCGCCGTGACAACCGGCGAGACCGGCGCGACGATCGCCGTGACGACCGGTATGATGATCGCCGCAAGCCACCTCGTAGCGACCCGCCTCGCAACGACCCTGCTCCGGCAGCCGCCTGGGACAAGACGAACCTACCCCTCCACCAGCGTCGGACAACCCCAATGGGCCCTTCCAGGCCGCAACCCGCGCGATCAACCTGATCATTGGCGGAATCAAGTCCAGCGCTAGCAGGAGGCGCTACCAGAAGGACAAACGCGACGTCCACCTCGTCCACACTCATCCTATCGTGCCCCTACTATGGTCTGAGCAGTCGATCATGTTCTCCAGAGCTGATCATTGGGTACATATCCCAGACCTTGGGTCCTACCCGCTCGTCGTCGAGCCTACAGTGGATGGAGCCCTGCTCTCCCAGACCCTGATCGACGAAGGCAGTGGCCTCAACATCATCTTCGTTGATACCCTCAAGAAGATGGGCTTCGACTTCAACAAGATGACGGAGTGCGACGAGCCCTTCTACGGCATCGTCCTCGGGAAGGCGGCCCAACCCCTGGGTCGAGTCTCCCTCCCGGTGACTTTTGGTACGGAGGCGAACTTCCGCACGGAGTACCTCAACTTCGAGGTTGCCAACTTCAAGTCCTCCTACCACGTGATCCTAGGTCGCCCAATGCTGGCCAGATTCATGGCCATCCCACAATACACCTACTTGGTGTTGAAGATGCTGGCTCCGCGAGGGGTCCTCTCCGTCAAAGGGGACCTCGTCATCTCCTTCTGGTGCAACACGGAGGCCCTCGACCTCGCTGCGACCTCCACCACTGCCGAGGCCTCTGCGGTCTTGGAGGCTGAGGCTGCAAAAGTCGACCCTGTCGACCAGCCTGTCCCGGAGCAGAAGCGCACCGAGACTGCCCTAGACGCGGCTCCATCAACGAAGAACGTCTGCCTCAGCCTTGCCGACCCAGAGAAGACGGTGGTGATCGGTGACGGGCTCGACCCCAAATAGGAACTCACGCTCACCAGCTTCCTCCGGGATAACGCCGACATATTCGCTTGGAGTCCATCAGATATGCCAGGTGTTCCTAGGGAGCTGGCTGAGCACGCCTTGGATGTAAGCAAGACGGCGAAGCCTGTCAAGTAGAAGCTTTGTCGCTTTGCGAAAGATCGCAAGGACGTCATTAGGGTAGAGCTAATAAAGCTCCTAGCTGCCGGATTTATCCGAGAGTGTAAAAACCTGGTTTGCCTCGCCAACCCGGTTCTTGTACCAAAGAAAATCGGTCAATGGAGAATGTGTATCGACTACACCGATCTCAACAGGCACTGCCCTAAAGACCCCTTCCCTCTTCCGCATATCGACCAGGTCGTGGACTCCACGGCCGGAAGCGTCCTTCTCTGCTTCCTCGACTGCTACTCAGGGTATCACCAGATAGCCCTGAAGGTCTCTGACCAAGACAAGACGGCGTTCATAACACCCCATGGCATCTACTGCTATACGGCCATGACCTTCGGCCTCAAGAACGCGGGTGCGACCTATCAAAAGGCCATCCAGAAGTGTCTGGCCAGCCAGATCGGCAAGAACGTAGAAGCCTACGTCGACGACATGGTCGTCAAGACCACTCATGAGGAGAAGCTCATAGCTGACCTCACGGAGACCTTCGCCAACCTCCGCACTTACCGCTGGAAACTCAATCCAGAGAAGTGCGTCTTCGGTGTCCCGTCCGGCAAGCTCCTCGGCTTCATGGTCAGCAACCGGGGCATCGAAGCCAACCCCACCAAGGTGGAAGCCATCCTCAAGATGAAGCGACCTACCGGCAAGAAGGATGTCATGAAGCTCACAGGCATGATGGCGGTCTTAGGCCGATTCATTAGCAAGCTCAGAGAAAAAGGCCTGCCCTTCTTCAAGCTGCTAAAAAAGGCGGACAAGTTCGTCTGGACTGAGGAGGCGGACCAAGCTCTTGAGCAACTCAAGACCTTCCTCACGACACCCCCGGTGATGGTGCCCCCGGTACCTAAGGAGCCCTTGCTGCTCTACATCTCGGCGACCACCCTCGTGGTCAGTGCTGTCTTGGTGGCTGATTGACCTGAAGAGGGGCGACCTTACCCCGTCCAGCGACCTATCTACTACATCAGCGAGGTCCTGTCTGATAGCAAGACCAGGTACAGCCAGCCACAGAAGATGCTTTACGCGCTACTCATGACTTTGCGAAAGCTCCGGCACTACTTCCAATCCCACAAGATCAAGGTCGTCTCAGCCTTTCCCCTTGGCAAGATCCTACGGAGTCGTGACACCTCTGGGCACGTCGTCAAGTGGTCTATCGAACTAGGTGAGTTCGACCTAGAGTTCTGCCCTAGGCAGGCCATCAAGTCCCAAGTTATCGCAGACTTCGTCTCAAAGTGGACAGAGATCCAGCAGCCTCCGCCGTCGGAGCGACCTGAGCATTGGAAGATGTACTTCGACGGTTCCCTGAACCTCGAAGGAGCAGGCGCGGGCGTCTTGTTCATCTCCCCTAAGGGCGACTACCTCAAGTACGTCCTATAGATCCACTACAAGGCGTCCAACAATGGCGCCAAATACGAGGCCCTCATCCAAGGGCTCCGCATTGCTGTCTCCCTCGGGATCAAGTGCCTCCTGGCCTACGGCGATTCCAAGGTCGTCATCGACCAAGTCAGCAAGGACTCTGAAGCTAGGAAGGATACGATGGATGCATACTGTGCCGAGGTGCGCAAGCTCGAGTGTCACTTCGAAGGGCTCGAGTTCCACCATGTCTGCCGCAACAACAATGTCGTCGCGGATGTCCTCTCCAAGCTTGGCTCCAAGCGCGCACTGGTTCCAGCCGGCGTGTTCGTCCAAGACTTACGCAAGCCGTCCATCAAGCTCATCCCCGACCCAGAGTCACCCAATGATGAACTTACCTCACTTGAAGGTCGCGAGATCCTCATGATCGATGCAGAAGATGATTGGCGCCTCGACTTCATTGCCTTCCTCCTCGAGCATCGAGTACCTGAGGACAAGGCAGAGCGAGGAAAGATCACGAGGCGTAGTGCCAACTACGTCATCGTCGGCAAGGAACTCTACCGGAGGTCTGCCTCCACCGGAGTACTGATGAGGTGCATCCTCAGATCCGAGGGCCTCAGGCTATTGGACGAGATCCACGGTGGTGAGTGCGGCAACCACACCGCCTCTTCCAACATGGTAGGCAAGGCTTTCAGGTCTGGCTTCTACGGGCCCACAGCCTTGGCCGATGCCCAAGAGCTTGTATGTCGTTGCAAGCGGTGCCAGTTCTTCGCTAAGCAGCAGCACCTCCCGGCTCAGGCCCTCAGGACCATCCCTCCGTCGTGGCCCTTTGCAGTTTGGGGTCTCGACTCCGTGGGACCTTTCAAGACCGCACCGGGCGGCTACAAGCACATACTCGTGGCGGTGGATAAGTTCACCAAGTTGATCGAGGTCCGTCCCGTATCCAGCGTCACGTCGAAAGAGGCGTCCAAATTTATCGAGGAGATTACCCATCGCTTCGGGGTGCCAAATAGGATCGTCACCGACCTTAGCACGGCCTTCACAGGAGCCGAGTTCTGGGACTTCTGTC
Organism: Cenchrus fungigraminus; assembly: GCA_036936925.1. Classification (NCBI taxonomy): domain Eukaryota; kingdom Viridiplantae; phylum Streptophyta; class Magnoliopsida; order Poales; family Poaceae; genus Cenchrus; species Cenchrus fungigraminus. The sequence goes on from CM072779.1 coordinate 110,009,381, forward strand.
AAGATAGCCTGATCGACATATACTACTCCTCGGTAGCACACCCGCGTTGCAACGGCCAGGTCGAGCGGGCCATCGGCATGGTTCTCCAGGCCATAAAAGACCGTATCTTCGACGGCTCAGCACTTTACACCACTAGATGGCTCTCAGAGCTCCCTCACGTCCTCTGGGGTCTCAGGACCCAGGTCAGCTCGGCTACAGGGTACTCACCCTTCTTCCTGGTCTACGGATCAGAGGCTATCCTCCCCACCGATGTGGCCTTTGGTGCTCCGCGCATCCAGCACTTCGACGAAGGAGAAGTAGAGCAAACACGCCGACTCGACCTCGACAGCATCGAGGAACACCGTGTGGCCGCGCTCATGCGCCACACCTGCCACGAGTAGCAGCTACATCGCTACCATGACTGCAATGTGCGGGAACGTTCCTTCAACGTTGGCGACCTAGTCTTGCGGCGGATCCAGAACACCAAGGATATACACAAGCTCTCTGCGCCTTGGGAAGGCCCCTTCGTAGTTAAGGAGGTCATTGGACCGGCGACCTATCGCCTCTAATGGGCCGATGGCCAGGGTGTTCCTAACCCCTGGAACATTGAGCACTTGCGTCGCTTCTATCCTTAGGAGCCTTGTATCACAATAAAGCTATGTACTCTATCCTTTATAATTCACAATAAAGATTTCTCTTTCAACCTGCTTGTTTCCTGTGTACCCCTCCCATTCGACACGCTCGGGGGCTTGGTTTAAAACCGGGCCCCTCATGCTCGGGGGCTTGGCTCTAAGGTCGGCCCTTCACGCTCGGGGGCTTGGCTTTGCCAATCTAAGGGTCGCTCGACCTGGGGTTTCCACCTCTCCCTTTACAAGTGTTCCCTTACCACAGCTTCTTATGCATTTTATAAGTATTTCTAGGTTGTGGGGTTGCTTGACCTTGGGTCCCCGACCCCCTCCGCGCGCCAGCCACACCTAAGCCTCCAATGTCGAGCTGTGTGGTCAGCAAGCCGTTCCTCTACTGAGTTGGGTTAGCAGAGGAAAAGGGGTCTCGCAACTTCGTTACCTTTACGTTCTTATAAAGAGTATATAAAGTCAAATAAGGGATCACGCGACATGCCTTTTTCATTCATGCAATGTTTATATTACATCAAAAGGGTCCGCGACCCACTGTTACTAACTGTTTGCCAGTTCTGAGCTACGCCTACAGGTCTATCTTCTTCATGACCTCCTCCGCGGCGGCCTAAATCTCTTCACTGGCCACCAGCTGCGACAAGGCGAGCTCCTCCTTCACCTTCTCTAGGTCGAATGACGGCTCATGATGTTTCACCGTGGCCAGTGCCATAGCAGCAGCAAGCTTGCCACTGTCTACTTGCAAGGTCTTTATGCGACCCTCCGCGTCCTCCAACCGCATAACGAGCTCTTGTGGTCCACCCTCGACCTTCAGGGCGTAGACATCCACAAGATACTCGGCGGCCTCCTTGAGGTCGTCCAATTCCTTCTCAAGATCTGCAGTCATCTCTTGATGATCAATAAGGGTTTGCATCGCCCGGCCAAGGTCGATCTCTAGATCCCTGCACGCCCCAAATTCATAAGCAGCTTTACGGGTGAAGTAAGACTCACTCGCGACGACCTCCTGGTGCTTTTCCTTGAGGATCTTCACCTGCTCCTTCGACTCCTTGAGATCCTTCTTCAAGGCAATCCCCCTCTTCTTGGCCTCTACAAGGGCCGAGGTCAAGAACGTGTCACCACGGCGGTCAAATATAAAAGACCAAAAAGGCGTCTCTCGACGTACCTGCGGTGGCGTTCTTCAGATAGTCCTCCGCTTCCTTCACCTTCAGCTTTGCAGCTTCAAGCTCCCGCTTCAAAGCCTCGACGGCCTAGTCCTTTAAGATCGCCTCGTCCTTGAGGCTCCTTATTTCCTTCGCGGCCTCCACCTTGGCCTGAAGCACTGCCTCCCGGGTCGTTGCCAGCTCCGCGTGAAGATTAGCACCCTCCTTAAGCAGGGTTGCCCTTCTCTACGCACGCTCAGCAAGAGTCTGCAACAACACATCGAGATCGTTAAAACATTGCGTTTGGGCGAACCCAAGATGCAGCCCCAAAGGTAATGGGAACTTACCACGAGCGTCCTGCCGATGGTCGCCTGCACCACCTTGAAGTCATCAAGATCCTTGGCATCAGCCGAGACGTCGTCCTCCCATGGAGTACCTTCATAGAGGCACGGTTGCCGTTTGGCTTCCCCGCTTCCATCTCTGGCTACCGCCCCCCGCGTCCCCGGCAGACTTGACTCAGGCAGGTCTTGCTGGCGCGGGCCCTCCTCCTGCTGCGCGCTTTCAGCAGCGACCTTGGCCGCCGCCGACGGTGTTGTCCCCACAGTCTCAGGGACCTCGCTGGTGACGTCCCTGCCTGAGGTCGCCGGTGACTGCCCCACCGGCACCTTCACAACCTTCCGCTCGAAGGCCTCTTGGCCCGAGGCATTCTTGCTGCTACCTGATGCAGCAGGAGCCCCGCTGCCCAAAGTACACAAATCTCGTCAGCGCCGGCGCACTCAACAAGCGACATAGATGAAGCAAAGCAAACAATCAAGCTCTGCGACGTACCTGCTGTCGGCCATCAACTTCACCGACATTGGCCTAGGCGCCGCCCGCCTTGGCATCTTCCGTGACCCCTGGTCGCTCATGCCTCCTGCACTCGACTTTAGCTGTTGCTCACTCACAACACCGAGCGTGGTGCCACCCCCTCCCGCGGCCGCTACGTCGCCCGATCCTGCGGCGACGTCGCGCGACTGCACATCGTCCTGCTCCTCGAAAACGACCTCGGTGGTAGTCGTTGCCGTCTCCGACGAGGCACTGACGTCCTCCCTCTTCCTTTTCTTCTTCTCCGCCTCGATGGTGGCAGAGATGATCTTGACGCCCTTGTGCGCCAGGATCTTAGCGGTGGCCTACCGCGTACGACGAGTCGTCGGCGCAGAGCTCGCCACGCGCGGATCCTCATCGTCGCTACCCCCCACCGATGAACCGGAGAGGTAGTTCTCCAATAATTCCGACGGCAGAGCCCTTACGTCCCCCGCTGCCCGGACCTTGAAGCTGTGCTCTCCTTCGTCCGCGAGGGGACCCAGACACCAGAACAAACCTTCACGACCCTGCACACAGTCGACCTTTGTTTCAGAAAAAGGGGAATGCAACAACAACAGAGAAATCAAGGTCGATCAGCGACATACCACGTCCGCAGGCCGCGTGAGGGAGAACGCCTTGGGGCATGTTCGGTTTCGGATCACCCCGTTGAAGAGCTCCCTCACTCGCGCCACCATCTCCTGCTTGGAGACCTTGCGCTGCTGAACGCGAGTTGGGTCGGTCTGACCCTAATACTCGTAGGCCGGGTGCACCCGATCTTGGATCGGCTGCAGCAGCCTCCGGCTGAAACTGATGGCCACCGCCCTGCCAGTCAGCCCTTCCTCCTTCCGTTGCTTGAGGTCCTCCAGCAGCGGCTTGATGGCGTCCATCTCCCGCGACGTTAGCTGCTTGGACCACTCTGGCACCGGGACTGGCACGAGCCCCGACCTGGTTGCTAGCGCTGGTTTGGGGTTGTCGATGTAGAACCAGCCTCGCCTCCAGCCTTGGGTGTTGTCCGGCAGCTCCATGTCAATGTACACCGTCTTCATGTGGCGGCGTAGCATGAAGCCGACGGTGCCGACGACGCCGTTCTTCCCCGTCTTCTTCACCTCGAAGAAATACCGCCACAGATCGAAATGTGGCGGTATCCCCAGGTACGCCTCACACAGGTGGATGAACGAGGAAACCGTGGTAATGGCGTTCGGGACGAGGTGCACCAGGTTGATGCGGTAGAAGTGGAGAAGCCCGCGGATGAAGTCGCCCGCCGGGACCCCAAAGCCGCGCTCGACATACGAGACGAAGGCGACGGTCTCCCCGGTTCCCTCGGAGGGGAATGCTTCGCCGGCGGCGGGCCTCCACCCCACCTGCTCCCTGGGCTTCAGTAGCCCGCGCCCCCACCAGCTCCTTGAGCTGCGCCTCCGTCACCGTCGAGTGCTCCCATACCATCTCCGGGGCCGGCGCAAGCTCTAGGGCCACTTCCTCTTCCTCGAAGCCGGTGGATCTAGTTCTAAACACCACCAGGGACTTTTGGCGTATACGGCGGTGCTGGACGCGTTGGGTCTAAGCACGGTGAAGCCGGCGAATCTATGCGCTATAGCTTCTAGCGGCGGATTGGAAACCCTAGCTGCTGCAGGGAATGGAAGCGAGTGGGGTCCTCGGTCCTTCACTCGGCCTTTTATAACTGGGCCGCCTCAGTGCGGTGGGCCGAGGCGCCCTAAGCGTCCCTTCGGACTCGGCGACATTACCGGTGACCCAACAGATACATTGCCTAACGGCTCTTTTGACCTAACGGCTACAGGCAGTGACGGCTCGAGCCGTGCGGGAATCCATGCCTGTTGGTTTTCTGCCCAACGGCCCGATGTCCATGGACCCGCTATGCCTTACTTCAAGCCCCCTCCCAATAATTTTCTTCAAGGTCTCCTGGCCTACGACGACCTCCGGGTCCATGACATCACCTTCACAAGGTTGATAGGTACTACCGCTTGGTAGGTCGCTGCAGCACCCACTATTGGGTTCACACCCCCTGGCTCCTAGGTCCTGCTACCTACCGGATCGCCTTAGCTTTCGTGTCTGGTTTATACCAACAGTCCTGTGCTTAAAGGCTCCACTGCCTGTTGGCGACCTCCAGGTCAAGTAGCACCTCCTTGAGGTCGCTAAGGTCCTGCTACCTGTTACATGGCCTTAATGGCTATACCGACGGCCCCGTGCTTAATGGCTCCACTGCTCGTTGGCGACCTCTTGGTCAAGTAGCGCCTCCCTGAGGTTGCTAAGGCCCAGCTACGTTCTAGGTCATGTAGACCTAGAGTCCCAAGCTGACTACCTGCGTTGTGTCACTGCACAACGGCCGTATCGACCCAGGTCGACACGGGTTCTTTGTCTCTACGAAAGGCCTCCCGTAGGTCGGCGTGCTATTACAGCCCCGCTGGGACCTTGGTATCCGTACCATTCCTGCCCGAGCGCCCCTACAACCTACTAAAGCCATGACACTGCTCATGCACATCTATATTTCAAGCTTCATAAGCTACAAGGAGTTTGGCCCTTGGCCAAATTACAAGATACAAAGATCTTACAGGTCCTGAATCACCTTCCAAAGTGCTTACAACTCAGTCTACACTAATAAGGCTTGTCGCAAGCTTTCTTCTGGCTTCAGGACCTACTCGACGACCTCTACAGCTACTGTGGAGGCAGCTGCCACACAGCCACCTCTACTCGCGTACCAACCGGTCTTCTGCAGCGCCTAGCATCAACTCTGAGCTTTGCCGCAAGGTTGCAGAAGGTCCGAGCTTTAACACCAACCTCACCGGGTGAAGCGCGGTGCTCACCAGCATCAAATCAGGCCTGAAAGTGTGAGGGCCGACGATGCAACTACTGCTTCATACTCCTTCCGGGCTCCCCGGTGAGGCTTGGAGAAGAGGCCAATCGAGTTCTTCGAGCCTCGCAAGTATTCTTCTAGCTCCAAGCATGAACTACATCACTTCTCCACTCTAGTGTGCGGACACAAGCCCACGGTATGGCAATATTACTACACTAGGTCATCTTGGATTTCCTCTTAAGATTGGTGCGGTTTGCTTCAAACCTTGGGCACCTATTTATACCACCAAGCACATGCAATCCAGTCTTACTCGCCAGGCCAACTTGCGTGGCGTCCTTATCCTCGAAGGCACTGTGCCCTCGTGGAGCACGAGGTTACTGTTCGCCTGTGAAAAGGCATCAGCGCGCCTGACCCCTACCTGACTGCACACGGAGGCACTTTTGTCTTTTGCGAATGGTAGTAACCTGTGCTCCATGAGTACGCTGGCCCGTGACCATACAGTGCACCTGTGACTCCGGTTGCGACAGACCTGCCGTCTGCTACCCTCTGCAAGATTCTGGAGCTCTTGACCTCTAGCGTCGACCCTACAAGAGCATCTGTTTCCTAAGCAGAAGGTCGTAGGTTCGGCTAATTCTTTTTCTTCTTCTTTAGAGCATCAAACCGGCCATACTCGTCGCTTTACTGCTCGGGGGCTACTACACTAGTGCGTCTTCGACGCCCTATTTTCTTTGGGTCGCCTCGACCTAATGGACGCCTACTTCCATCACATCTCGACTCGACCTACCCTTGGTAGGCTTGTTGACCTTTCTGAAGGTCGTGACTGCTACTACAACATGCCTGATTCAGGTCAGGTCGGTGATTCTGCATGATATACGCCTCGTCTTCACTTTGACCTTATGGTCCTTCGACCCAGAAGCTCGACGTTCAACTTCGAGCGCGCATCGGAGGGGTTTCTTTTCTTTTTGATCCCCGTGCACCCTTCACGACCTCGATGGTGCCGCGCCTCTGCTGCTCTTCAACACGACCCTGCCTTGGCCGCTACGCCTACACGACGATCGGGGGCTTGAGAGACATGGGTACCCATGGGTCCCCACCGGCCAGGGTCCTAGAGGCCCCTGTCAAGTGGACCCGACCTTCCAGAAGACTCGCCGACCTTACAATTGGGCTCAGCGACCTAGTCAAGCTCCCGGAAGACCCGCGAAGCCATGGCGTGCAAGAGAAAGACACGGCGACTTGGCGCGCTGCCGCCTGTAGCTCCGAGTATCACGGGATACTCCTTGTAATCCGGGAGATAAGCCTCCCACAAGTTGTAACCGACCCCGACACGGGTCAACCGACCTTGCAAGGAAACCCTAGCCCGTCCTCCCCATATAAGGCGGCCTAGGGCTCCATGCAAGGGACATCGAAACTCATCCTCGCATAATCCACCACAACTGGACGTAGGGTTTTACTCTCCGGAGGCCTGAACCAGTATAAACCCTTGTCTCCTTGTTCTTCGCCGCCATACTCACCTAGTTCTGTGTGCACCACATGCATAACCACCTACGCTCTTAGGGCCAGATCCTCCATTAACCTGCAAACCACTAGGGCAACCCCCTAGCGGATCTGTCCAGGTCTCACCCCCTGACACCTACGGGTCAGCCGAATCACCACTGGTCTTCCTTGTTTCCTATATCCTTCAGGAGCGATGGTATGTGCACCCTCAATCTCACTCTCCTTTATTGATGAGGTTGATTGAATTTCAATTCCTATCCTTCATATCAAACTCAAAGTATTGTGCTTCTCTTGCTCTACATGATTCCTGTGGTTGGCTTGCATATGCTTTATTCCTTACCTATCATCTTGATGCTTGTGAACAAATATCATTATAGGGAACTCATGCTTATCTAAGTAGTTGACGTTTGTGATATGGTTTGATGATTTGATCTTCGCTCTTTATGTCTGAGTGCTTGGGAATTTTATTTGAAAACTTGAAAACCCTTTGCAAAGCTCCTCTTTGATATACCACTGTCCTACCAAAGCCATATGATGTTCATAGTTGAAAACCTTACACTCATATGCTGCTTGTTATTGCATTGAGCTTTGTCAAATTTTGTGACCCTTTTGAGAATTCTTTTCACTACTTTCATGATCAAGATTCATGTGCACACCACCCTTTCCCCCCATGCTATGCTTCTACACTGGAAGTTAGCATTGTATCATTCATCCATTCCACCAAATAAAGCTCCATGCATTGTTCCATGATTTATCCCTCTCCAAATATCTCCAAAAGAGACTGGGCTATACAAAAAGAAAAAAAGAGAAAAGACATGCTCAAAAAGCATGATGAAAAAAAGAAAGAAGAAAAAAGAAAGAAGAAAACGAAAGACACATAGCCCATGTCTCGGTAATTTCAAAAAGGAGAGAGGAGAAAATCATGCAAAAAGGAGTCCCATAACTTAGATGGTAATAACTAGTATCCATTCCGAGGCTAGTGTCCACCTTACCATCAACCAACATTCATCATATATGTATGGTAATATCTAGCACCCATTCCGGGCCTAGTATCCACCTTACCATACTCACCATATCCATACACGTGCACATCTTGATCTGATTATATGACTTGATTTTCTCTGTGGATCCAGTCTTTGATTTTGCAATATATGTGATGCAAGTATGCTTTATCCTTTACCCTACCCTGAGCTCCACATATATCCATCATTAGAAGTAGGGTGAAGAAAGGAAATCTATTGCCTTGGTGAGGACAAATACACATTGAGCGATTTGAGAGAATCAAATGAGGAGCTAAGCAAGGTTTGTTTTGAAAACATATTGCAAAACCCCAAGTTGCTTGACATGATGAGCAGGAGTGATTTGATTCATGATTGTTCCATTCCTCAACTACCCAAAATGGCATGATAGACACTTCACAGAGTTCACAGGTACAAGGTATGGTTTGGAATATCTCTTATGATTGCTTCTACCTTTGCATATTGTTGGCGTTTCTTAACGTCACCACTAGTTGTACACCTAGAGGGAACGTATAAGAGCAACCGGGTATACCGCAAGTGCATGGAAATACCGCTGTAGCACTTCCCCAAGGAAGGAGAGTATTCCAAGGGTATCGAATCCAAGGAACGATGTGCACTATCTTCTATTCTAGTATGGATGGTCCAAGGATACCAAGCTCAGCTATGATAGGGGAGAAGGTGAAGGGCTTCCTAAGTGTATCGATCAAGGTCGTATCATTTCACGGTATGGAACTCACCACGGGGCACCAGGTCATCCTAACTTTTAAGGGAGAGGCCAATGTCCTAGCAACGGGGCCCAACTCGGTACGCAGGCGCGGAGGGTTGCAAAGGGTCCAACAGGCTGTCACCACTGCGGCCTACCTCTATCGTTACACGAACACACGTGGTCTTCGCAGGTTAACCGGCGTATACACACCACGTCTACACTCCCGATAACTACTATAGCACTGCGAAGTCTGCCTGGCCCATCTACACTACTATAGCAATCCGTATAAATACGGAACCACGAATGTAAGCAAGTGTGTACTAGATCGTACCTTATCAGATCAGGATAGGTTACGAAGAACAACTACTGACATATTTATGAGCCTCAACTAGATCAAAAGAGTGATCCACAGACAAACAGATAAATGCACTTGCATAACTATTCAACTAGATCAAAGGGTTGTGTTCATGAAGAACACAAGCCTCTAGTTCAAAACACATGAAGAACACAAGAACATATCAATCATGCAAGAACGCACTTTAGTCTAAATGAGATATGTCACAATACTTACTTTGGTCTAAATGAAGAACAAAGAAGAACTCCTTCATCATCACCTTCACTTTCCTCTCTACCTAGCACACACACACCCTACATGGTGAATGAGAGGAGAGGAGAGGATGAATGTGTCTCAAATGGAAGCCCCTCCCTTCCTATTCATAGAGGAGGGGTGGCTTGACAAGAGCACCAAGGTGTGCAGCAGTTCTGGGCGCCCCCAATGGCGTGGTGACACGTGTCCTCGCAGAACAGGCTTTCTGGAGCTGAGAACCGGTCAGAACCGGAGAGAACCGAGGAATCCTAGGCTGTCTGGGGTGAGAACCGGCGCTAAAGCTACTGAATCGGGCGAACCAGGGGACCGAATCGGGGCGAACCGCGCGCAGGCCGCAGAACCGCCTCCTGCGCGCGTCCCCGTGGCGACACCTATCCCCCGGCCCGGCGGCTTCCCGCGCAAGGAGCGTGCGCGCGCCATGCGGGGAGCTCTGGCCACCGGATGGCCGCCACGTGTCCAGGCGGGGACATCCCACGCACCGCTGCGGCGATCCGCGTGAGGGCTGCTTCCGCCAATAGAAAGTCGCCATGTCGCCCGGCCGAAACGCGTCATTGCTTGCGTCATCGATCTGTGGCAGGCAGCAGGCGCCAACCAGCAGGTGATGCGTGGCCCGGCAAGCCGGTCGTGCGCGCGCCTGCGTTGACTGCGGGGCTGTGCTGCTCGGCAGCCACGTGCCTGTCGGTGCTATGCACCCCCGCACCTGCACGCCTGACACACCTGACACATTGACCTGTGCCAGTGGGTCCCGTGATGACGTCAGCATTTGCATCATCTTTTGTCTTTTTCATACTCCTTCACACGAACTCCGATCTAGGCATATAATATGTCTATTTCGATCGTCTCGATGAGCCTGTCACAATGGTGCAGTCTAAATTGGCATTTGAGGTTATTTATGATGACGTCCTTTAATAGCCATTGGATCCCTGCTCTTTAATTGTACCGTTTGGCACGCATTTCGGTGCATCCTGCAACAAAAGCTAGGAACACCAACACTTGTGGAAACTATTAGTATCAAGCCCTATTCTAATGTTGATGATCCTTTTACCATCATATTATGCAGGTATTGACGGTGTAAAAGTAGCACTTAACAACCGTCAACAACACCCCCACACTTGACCTTTGCTCGTCCCGAGTAAAGGGAGTCAGATCAAGGTGAGACATGATATCCAAAGGTATGAAGCGAGCATAAGAGATATTCCAAACCATACCTTGTACTTGTGAACTCTGTGAAGTGTCTATCATGCTATTTTGGGTAGTTGAAGGATGGAACGATCATGAATCTAATCACTCCTGGTCATCATGTTAAGTAACTTGGGGTTTTGTAATAGATTTTCAAAACAAACCTTGCTTAGCTCCTTATTTGATTCTCTCAGATTGCTCAATGTGTATATGTCCTCACCAAGGCATTAGATTGCCTTTCTTCACCATACTTCTAATGATGGCTATATGTGGAGCTCAGGGTAGGATAAAGGATAAGGCATACTTGCATCACATATATTGCAAAGTCAAAGACTGGATCCACAGAGAAAATAAAATCACACGATCAGATCAAGATGTGCACGTGTATGGATATGGTGAGTATGGTAAGGTGGATACTAGGCCCGGAATGGGTGCTAGATATTACCATACATATATGATGAATGTGGGTTGATGGTAAGGTGGACACTAGCCCCGGAATGGACACTAGTTATTACCATCGAAGTTATGGTACTCCTTTTTGCATGACCACCTCTCTCCTTTTTCTCCTTTATTTTTGACATGGGCTATTCTCTTTTTTTTTCTTTTTTTTCATCATGCATTGAGCATGTGTCTCTTTTTTCTTTTCTATTTTTTTCATGGCCTATGTCTCTTTTTTTAAGGATACTTTTGGAGAGAGATGTCACACCACATATGGAGCTTTATTTTCACGGAATGGATGAATGATACAATGCTAACTTCCAGTGTAGAAGCATAGCAAGGGGAAAATGGGTGTGCACATGAATCTTGATCATGAAAGTAATGAAAAGAATTCTCACAAGGGTCACAGAGTTTGACAAAGCTCAATGCAATAGCAAGCAGCATATGAGTAGAAGATTTTCAACTATGAACATCATATGGCTCTAGTAGGACGGTGGCATATCAAAGAGGAGCTTTGCAAAAGATTTTCAAGTTTTCAAATAAAATTCCCAAGCACTCAAACATAAAGAGCGAAGATCATATCATCAAACCATATGACAAACGCCAACTACTTAGATAAGCATGAGTTCCCTAATGATATTTGTTCACAAGCATCAAGATGATAAGTAAGGAATAAAACATATGCAAGCCAACCACAGGAATCATGTAGAGCAAGCATAGCACCAACCACTGAGTTTGATATAAAGGATATGAATTGAAATTCAATCAAACTCATGGATAACGGAGAGTGAGATGGAGGGTGCACATACCATCGCTTCTAAAGGATAAGAGATCAAGGAGGACTAGTGGTGATTCGGCTGATCATAAGGCGGCCGGATCACTCTAACTTACCTTGCTCTTGTCATGAAGGCATAGTCGATGTTGTGCAGCCCCTGTGTGGGAGTTCTCGAGTGGATATGCCGATGATGAGCTCGAGAGAACTCCCCAACACTGGCGTTCGAATCTGGTGTTGTTCTTCATAAAACAAATGGAACCAAAAGATGGACTCTACTGATTCGAGAACCATAGAGCCTTTATTCAAATTCAAATATTTTTGTGTTTTTGTTTTATTTTATTGTCACCATGTCATTTTCTCGAAAGGGTCAGATCAAGGCTACACTTCATAAACAAAGGGGAATATACTTACCTTGGACCTATGAGGGGTCATATGTGCCGCCTTTGTATGTTGTGCAACATGAATCTGACACCTCAACTTACCTTCCCATTTGAATTTAGCTCAATGACTTACCCATTCAAATTCGACAATCTTCTGCAGGGGTTAGTCAGCATATATGCAACCAAGATATATGAGAACATAACTCTAAGGTTCATCAGTCAAAACTCGACACCATGTCTTGTTTTGACTGAAGAAGACAGTTTTAACCTAAGCACTATGCTTAATCTAAAACAACCTATGAATGATATGTTGCAACAAACATTCAAACCAGAGCATACAAACAAAGATAAAGGAAGCATACAGGCATGATCAAGCTACTTATCAAAAGGAACATAAGCATGAGCATATGACGGTGAACCTCGGGCAACCTCCCGGAAGGGCTTTGTTTAATGTCAAAAGCAGGACTTACCTAACTAGTGGGCAAGATACAAGAGCTAACATCTTCTTCACACCAGGATAAGATTTGGTAGGGGAGGAACTTTATTCAGGATGCTCACATACCTCCCCCATACTTGAAATTTGCATTGCTAGGCAACAAAACTCAAGTGTGTGGAGATCAAGCTTCCTTTTCTAAATGTTCCCTCACTAGATTTTCTCTAGGTGTTGTAGTTGATGTAACTCACATGTTCGTAGGCATCACCTGTCCATCTTTCTTTTCAATCTCCACCTGAAAGGTTAGTGACCAAAAATACCCGAAGGACAACTTATCCTAGAAACATGTTCTTGCTTTTATTCGAAAAAGGGAAATAAAACCTATGCTAATCCAGGCTATCTCCTGGTAGTGCTTTGTTTATTACGGTCATAAGCTTGACCATGGGAGATTTCTCTTGCAGCTGTATTGGTGGTATCCTTCCCATCTCTCAACCAATCATCGATGAATCAGTAAAGCTCTAGCTACAAGGTTAGTGCCATATGCCAACCCGAGTCCAGAGGATAGCAAAGCTAAAAGCAGACATGATCATTCCAGGGAGGCTAAGACAGCTCCTGGGGTGATCACGGGACTCGAGAAGCTATAGCACCAGGGTGAACCTCGGAGATGCAAAGATTGAGCACTGAGGCTAGTGCTCTCACAACTGATCTCCGACTGAACTCAGCTCAGAACAACACACAACCTCCAAAAGAGGATAGAGTAGAAACTCAAACGGCCGGCGTACGTTCAGGAGCTAGAGTTCGGGTGAAGGGTGAGGTTAAGCTCACCCTTCCTTAGGTAGATGGACCGATGTTCTCATCAAAACGATGAGCCATCCCGGGTCTAGCCTAAGCTTCCAATGGGAGGTTATGGGTAGGCTGGAAAGTGCAACTCCCATTAGGCATCGGTCAAGTCAGGCATAAGGTATGAAGTTTTAAACTTCTCCTGACTGATCGGCATCGATCGATGGGCTTAAGATATGAAGTGAATGTACTCCATTCGATCGGTAAATGATCGTGCTCCTTTGGTCTGACGAATGAATCCAATGGATTATAAAGCAGAGACTGATGTCTTGGTTTATACGAAACTTCAGTGCAAGGCACTTCAGCTCAAACCGCGACGTAGGAACATGATAGGCCAATCATACTCTCTGGAGATCATAACTAGGATCGGACAAGTCATCCTAGTCGAGAATGATTCGTCCTTTCCTAATTACTTTCTCCATCCTCCCACGAGACAAAGCCTCAGGGAGAAGATCTAAGAAGAGGTACGAGAGGGGAACCCAAGGGTAGACTTGCGCTAAGCAATCTTTTCCTTAGACTCCTGCTATTCAGGAATGATATCTTCAGCCGGAGCTTAAAGCCTCAGCTCAGTTGATGATGGATCTAGGTGGCTCAACATTTCTTCTGACGGGCACCTCGTCGACCGGGATGCAAGAGGGAGTTGAAATCCCAAAGGTTTTCCACGATCTCTTTTCCCTCAACAGCGTCGAAGTGCACAAAAGAGCCTTCAGAGAGAGCATTAAGCCGCATGGCATCGTCCTTCCATAACCCATACTAGAAGTGCTGAAGCAACATCCAATCGGGAACATGGAGGACTGAGCAATCTTCCGCCGAGGAGGCGAAACGATTCCATGCCATTCCTAGCGATTCCTCCTCACCTTGCTTGAGACTGAGAATCCTTATCCTCAACGAGATGACACGTTGTATCAGGAAGAATCGGGAGCAGGAAGCTGCTCTCAAATTTTCCCAAGTGAGGTAGTCTCTACCAAAACAACGGTGTCAATCCCGTGCTTTCCCAAAGAGGGATAGCGGGAAAAATTCCCTTTTCCGAGCATCCGATGATTCTCTGATTTTACCCGGAGTTTCAACCAGACACTCGTAGTCTCTCACATGATCAAAAGGGTTCTCATGAATGACCCCAAGAAGGAAAGATCCTGAATTAGCTTCATGAGAGAGGGGCAAATCCGATAGCCAGATGAAGGTACGGGTTCTGACAAGAATGGCTCTGAGGGTTCACTCCTCGAAGGCGGAAGGTGTTTACAAGGATAACCTTCCATGGATAGCGGGGGTAAAGGTAGAAGTAAAGAAAACGAAAAAGGATACCTCGAAGGGTAACGCGGGTAAAGGTAGAAGAAAAAATGAAAAAAGATAAATACGAGGACCACTAGATTCGAAGATAGATACAGCAACTGTTCCCCGGCAACAGCGCCAGAAATGCTTGTTGGCGTTTCTTAACGTCACCACTAGTTGTACACCTACAGGGAACGTATAAGAGCAACCGGGTATACCGCAAGTGCACAGAAATACCGCTGTAGCACTTCCCCAAGGAAGGAGAGTATTCCAAGGGTATCGAATCCAAGGAACGATGTGCACCATATTCTACTCTAGTATGGATGGTCCAAGGACACCAAGCTCAGCTATGGTAGGGGAGAAGGTGAAGGGCTTCCTAAGTGTATCGATCAAGGTCATATCGTTTCACGGTATGGAACTCACCATGGGGCGCCAGGCCATCCTAACTTTTTAGGGAGAGGCCAATGTCCTGGCAACAGGGCCCAACTCGGTACGCAGGCGCGGAGGGTTGCAAAGGGTCCAACAGGCTGTCACCACTGCGGCCTACCTCTATCGTTACGCGAGCACACGTGGTCTTCGTAGGTTAACTGGAGTATAGACACCACGTCTACACTCCTGATAACTACTATAGCACTGCGACATCTGCCTGACCCGTCTACAGCACTATAGCAATCCATATAAATACGGAACCACGAACGTAAGCAAGTGTGTACTAGATCGTACCTTATCAGATCAGGATAGGTTAGGAAGAACAACTACTGACATATTTATGAGCCTCAACTAGATCAAAGGAGTGATCCACAGACAAACAGATAAATGCACTTGCATAAGTATTCAACTAGATCGAAGGGTTGTGTTCATGAAGAACACAAGCCTCTAGTTCAAGAACACATGAAGAACACAAGAACATATCAATCATGCAAGAACACACTTTAGTCTAAATGAGATATGTCACAATACTTACTTTGGTCTAAATGAAGAACAAAGAAGAACTCCTTCGTCATCACCTTCACTTCCCTCTCTACCTAGCACTCACACACACACACCCTACATGGGGAATGAGGAGAAAGGAGAGGATGGATGTGTCTCAAATGGGAGTCCCTCCCCTCCTATTTATAGAGGAGGAGGTGGCTTGACAAGAGCACCAAGGTGTGCAGCAGCTCTGGGTGCCCCCAATGGCGTGGTGACACGTGTCCTCGCAGAACTGGCTTTCTGGAGCTGAGAACCGGTCAGAACCGGAGAGAACCGAGGAATCCTAGGCTGTCTAGGGCGAGAACCGGTGCTAAAGCAACTGAACCGGGCAAACCAAGGGATCGGATCGGGGTGAACCGCGCGCAGGCCGCAGAACCGCCTCCCGCGTGCGTCCCCGTCGCGACACCTGTCCCCCGGCCCGGCGGCTTCCCGCGCAAGGAGTGTGCGCGCGCCGTGCGGGGCGCTCTGGCCACCGGATGGCCGCCACGTGTCCAGGCGGGGACATCCCACGCACCGCTGCGGCGATCCGCGTGAGGGCTGCTTCCGCCAATAGCAAGTCGCCACGTCACCCGGCCGAAACGCGTCATTGCTTGCGTCATCGATCTGTGGCAGGCAGCAGGCGCCAACCAGCAGGTGACGCGTGGCCCGGCAAGCCGACCGTGCGCGCGCCTGCGTTGACTGCGGTGCTGTGCTGCTTGGCAGCCACATGCCCGTGGGTGCTACGCACCCCCGCGCCTGCACGCGTGACACACCTGACATGTTGACCTGTGTCAGTGGGTCTCGTGATGACATCAGCATTTGCATCATCTTTTGTCTTTTTCATAACTCCTTCACACGAACTCCGATGTATGCATATAATATGTCTATTTCGATCGTCTCGACGAGCCCGTCATAATGCTGCAGTCCAAATTGGCATTTGAGGTTGTTTATGATGACGTCCTTTAATAGCCATTGGATCACCTGCTCTTTAATTTTACCATTTGGCACGCATTTCGGTGCATCCTGCAACAAAAACTAGAAACACCAACACTTGTGGAAACTATCAGTATCAAGCCATATTCTAATATTGATGATCCTTTTACCATCATATTATGCAGGTATTGACGGTGTAAAAGTAGCACTTAACAACCGTCAATAGACAACATGTCTCACATTGATCTTGTTCTTCCCTTCACTCGGCATGAGCAAACGTCGAGTGTGGGGGTATTTGTTGACGGCTGTTATCCACTCATTTTATACCCATCAACATGTACCTTTTGGCATGATAAATGATCATCAACACTAGAATAGGGCCTACAATTATTGGTGTTTATTCAAATGTAGGTATTTAGCACTAGAAAGAGGAGCAAAAGCACAAGTCTTTGATCCAAGTACTTCAAGCTCAGCCAATGAGGGAGTGCCACATAGGATTCCCCTGGATCACTGACATCATCAATCCAAGAGAGGCAAACCCGACAAATCACGTACTGCCACATGGACATCACATGGATTCAAGGGCCCACTTACCACCTAAACCGCCAGGAAACTTGGCATGCATGGGGGAGTGAGTTCAGGGCCCACTTGTCAATCACCTGGAGAAAACACAAGGTGACACGTGGCCCCTAGGGTTCGACCGAACCATGGATCGGCCGAACCGACTTTGGTTTGGCTGATCTTGGCCCTCCACGTGGCAGCTCTTGATTGGTCCCCTGCTGCTATCCCGGGTGTTTTGGAGCACTTTGAGCCCCGAAGCAAGCCACCTCCTTGCATATAAATAGAAGGGGAGGGGCTCACTTTTGGGACACACACTTCTCCTCCTCCTCTTCGTTTTGGCCTTGGAGCCTCTCTCTTTAGGAGAGGAGAGCTCTTTGTATAGGATTAGTGCTAGGAAGTGAGGGGGAATGCTTGGGGCCATGTCATGTTCATGACATCTTCCTCAAGAATGATCCTAAGTGGTGCCTTTGTTCTTCATTTAGACTAAAGTGAGTATCTCAACATTTTCTATTTAGACTAAAGTTTTATGCATACATAGGTGTTTTGTTCTTGTGTTCTTCATTTGTTCTTGATTTAGAGGCTTGTGTTCTTTGAACACAACCATTTCGATCTAGTAGAGCAGGATCATAAGTTTGCATCTTGTTTGTGTGCTAGCTTGTCTATTAGAGTAAAGTTGATGCTCCCGCATATCTCTAATTAGATCAAAGTGCATTCATGATCTTGCATAAGTGATAGAGCATACCTTGAGCTAGTGCCAGTATCTCCCTCACGGATTCGTAGTTCCATATTTATACGGAGTGCTACAGTAGGCCTACCGGGACGTCAGACGGTGTTAGGCTATAGTAGTAGTCAGTGGTGTAGACATGGTGTCTGGACCATAGGTTATCCTTCGAATACCAAGTGCATTCGCGTAACGATAGAGGTAGGCCGCAGTGGTGACAGTCTGTTGGACCCTTTGAAACCCTCCGCGCCTGTGTACCGAGTAGGGCCCCGTTGCCAGAACATACTCCTAGCCTCAAACAGCTAGGGTGGGTTGGCGCCCAAGGCGAGCGTTATACCTGAGAGACCGTGCTAGACTCTGCGCTCGGTCAGGCAGATCCTTTCTACCTATCCTATCAATCAGTGTTGTGTCCTTAGACCATCAGCTAGGTTTGAGCCAGAGCTCTCCCATCCTAGGAACGAAACCCGACGGGAATACTCATTCTCCGAGGGAGAAGTGCTACAACGGTGTATCTGTGCACTTGCGGATTCGTTCACACTCGTGAGTGTACCCAGGAGTTTCTTACACGCTCACGCTATCACGGTGCCTAGTGGTGACGTTAAGAAACGCCAACAGCAACTAAGAGTGGATCCTTAATTTCCAATTTTAGCTCAAGTTCTAGTATGTTAACTATTCTAGGTAAGCACCTATATTAAACAAGCATGTTGTGCAAACAATATTAATCAGACAACAATATTAATCCAAATGTTCCATAAATTAGTATGGGTAGCCAGTGGTCAAGCCGTCTCAGATAACAACGAGAGACCGACGATCAATCAATTTATAAACCTTGCAAGGTACAACCCAAGATACACGGAAGAAGGTAGACCCTAAGAATCCAAATAAAAGCAAATGCAGAGTCTACCCCAACCAGGCGGTTCCCGTCATTCCCCAGTTTAGGAACAGATGCCACAGTCCTAAGTACAAGGTTTACTGGTACGCCCACACATGGCACGTCTAGACTCACACTTGCACTACCGGAATCAAACCGGGAGACGCAACTCAAGAGTAGTAGCGATAAAGTTCCTGCACTGGTTCATTAGGTACTAGGCTTACCGGTCCCTTTCCCGACAAGCACTTGGTACGTTCAATAGCTTAAACCAGCACAATGCTACTCGGTCGAGACTGAACCCATTGCTCTTACCACATGAGCGAGTCAATTTAACCAACTTATGATTCCAACATAAGTATCCTATATCTCGCGAGCAATGAGTCATTACTCGACTTGTACCGTGTCCTTAAAGCATGACACTAGCGACCTAACGTACTAGTATAAGAGCATAGGAACCTAAGGATCATGCATCTAGGTTTCAAATCAACTCCTGAAACTTAAATGCACAAAGCATAACATAAATACGTAAAGTAAAGGTAAGGGTTTTAGAAAAAGGTTAGATGCACTCCGGTGCTTGCCTTCTTCTATGTCAGCAATAGCCTTCGGCTCTTCTGGACTTTGGTCCAGGTCTTGGTGCACAACGGTCTAGTTCACCTCTCCCTCAACTGTTACCTCCTCCTCCTGGATGAGCGTATAAGTATCGTCCGGTAAATCTACACATACATATGCATTAGATTATGGTGAGGGTGGGAGAATTACCACCAAACCAACTCTTGTTGACCACATTCATCTAAAGAATTATTAATTCTCACAAAAAAAGTATGGGTGTGGTGTGGTGAACTAAACTTGACTTTGATGGTGATTGTGTGCACATCTAAGCAAATTAACTTACTAAACTTCACCAAACAGTATTGGGGTGTGTTAAAATGATTTCAAATAGCAACTAAACATGAAACCCTTAATTAAACTTGAATCATAAGGATAAACATATTTATTCACTTTCCTAGTTAACCTTTCTTCCAAAATTCATATTAAATGAAATATAACTCTAACTGATCTAAAATTTTGCACATTGCAGCATATGACTAAATCAAGCTTAAATACAAAAAATTAGCTTCAGATTGCATATAAATTAATTTATATGAAAAAGACAAATTTCAGCCTAGCTTAACTACACATTAAATCCTACAAAACGACTTACTAATCTTTTTGACCTCCAATTTTTCCTACAGGTCATTCATTTCAATTTTAAGCTCCTGACCAACTTTCAAAAGCATATCCTCCTTTTTTTTAATGTTATCAATTTAACATCTTACACAAGATTAAATACAAAACATCATTCAGACCAAATCCTAAAATCATAATTATTTTTCCAGAGATGCTATTTATCATGACAAAGTCCTAGAGTGCATTGGTGCTTAAAGAAAATCTTTCTTGACGGGACTATAAAAAGCATCAAGCTTAACCTAACATAAAGATTCCAAAAATCATAACTACAAATCAACACATCAAACAAGTGTCAACTTTGGTCACAGATCTAAACATGGCATAAAGAATAACATATCCAAATTTCATCTTCATAGCATGAGTACATTTTGAACTACAACAAAAGTACATCAAACTGAGTTTGAATTTTCATTTCAAAACTATCCAGAAAAACACTATACATCCTTTTTAGAAACTGTAGATCTCCTCACATAGAACCCAACACAATTGGATTTATATTTTTTGGAATTTTCTACGATTTTAAATGGATTTTCAAAGTTATTGCTAAAACCTAAAACAACATTTACAGACAAACCCTTGATCTATTTTTCCGGAATTACAAATACACCCTTCGTTCGCAGAAAACACCCTACAAAGACTTCAATCGACTCAAACAGGTCCATGCTGGCGATGTGGGGCTCGCCGGCGGCGGGTTCGGCCGGAGCTGGCCGGGAAGCAGCCCTGGAGGCTAAGGCGCACCTGCACGGGGGTCGTGTGGCGGAAATCCGGGCCGGAGAGGCGTCGCCGGGCGCCGGCGGCAGGGCGGCCTCTGAGCGCCCGCCGCGGCTGCCAGTGGCCGGCGACGGCGCGGCTGACGGGCGAATGTGCGGCGGCGCAGTGTCGTGGAGGGTCGGGAGGACATGTGGAGACGGTGAGCAGCAAGGATAGCCGAAGGAGGGGTTGTGGCGGCAGCGTGGCTATGGCGACGGCGGTGCTGCTCTGCTCCGGAGCGGCCAAACACGGTGGCGCACGAGATGAGCAGGCAGGCGAGCGCGACGATGCGAGCGAGAAAACCGAGCTGGCACCTTCTCTCCTTGCTTTTAAATGCGGACGGGGTGTCAGGCTGGCAAGCCTGCGCGCGTCGCAGCTGGCGCGTGGCGCGGACGGCGCACGTGCGCGTGTAGGCACGGCGTACAACACGCATTGTGGTGGAGGGTCCACGGTGCTCGCTCGGGTCCACCGCGAAGGCTTCGACGCGTCCATACAGCGGAGGCCCTAGCGGACGACGTGTGGTTGGCGCAGGCGGAACGCGCGCGTGTGCTGGGCGCGGCGACGGCGACGGTGGTGCCCGTTTTTATTCCGTGTGACCACTTTCAAAAATCCAAAGATCCAAAATTTGTTAACTAAGTTGAAATTCTCCAAAAATAGAAGTTGTAGAGGAATTATAGCACTACAACTTTCCCAAAGGGCGACCTATGTTTTGAGATTTGGTTTGTCGGGAAAAACGTGATGAAGATACAGTTTTTCTCGGCCCCTAAATACTGTGCACAGGAAGTTCAACTCAAATTTTAGCTAACTTGCACTCAAAATTTGAATGTCCGCCAATTGTGAAAAATGTGTTCCCGGAAACAAGGAAGAACTTTTATATTGGTAGAATTTGAAGTTCTGTAGTGAAATTTGGAGAACACGCAAGAAAACCATTTCAGCATTACGGAGTACTTAGGGGTTTGACCAAATTTTTGAGATTTTGACCAAGGTCTCTTTTGCAAAGTGGTTCTAAACTAAGCTAAACATGCTTGGGGACTAATTACACTTGATTATCATGACTAATTAATGTGCTTAGATTAACTAAACATCAGGGATGTTACAAAAACGCCCTCAAATCAACGAATCGAGCGAAGAACAAAAACACACAAAAATAGCTCCGAAAATGACACGAAAATCACAAAGAGTTAGGAGAGGGAAATCATCACAACGCCGAATGCTTCCATACATCCAGAGGTCAGAGTCTGTACAAGAATCTAGCCTAAGGAAATACTGGGAAAAAGAAGCAGTCCAGAGCGATCTACCGGGGGAGGAAACCCTAGAGCCAGAGAGAGAGAGATGCCATCCACATCTCTGCTATATATACGAAGTCCACCGGAGGAGGAAAATGACCACGCTACCCCTACAACTTAAAATGAGCATACACACCCCTCAGGGGCATTTTGGTCAAGTCTTCGGATATTCCCATCGAGCGGACATGCTTCCACCGCAGACTTGCTTAGCCTCGACTCAAGCCCCGCGATCACGCCACGTGCCCCTGCCTTGAAGCTTCCCGACGCTCCCGGATCACCGTCTCCGTCACATCGGGCCTCCAGACTTGGTTTTGGGGCCCAAACTAAGAAACCGTCCACCGATGGTTTTGTGGGCAAACCACCAAACCCCGTGTGCAAGCTTCGGCCTCGAACCACCACCTTGCACCAGCCCATGTCCATGACTTCAACTTTCTAGTCTTGCACCGCATGGCTCGCACTTGACCCCATCGGTCACCGGGTCCATCGAACCAAGCCTACTTGCCTCTCCATCACCCGGAGGCCACCACGGCTAAGGCCTTTCGCGCTTGTTCTTCACCTGCACCAATACGAGTCAAGCCGCAACCTGTACCTGCGCACTGAGCCAAGCATCAGTCCACACAATGTTGTCAATCACTCATCACTAAGCAGCGACCCTCCACTGGTCTTCGGACACACCTGGTCCTCAACGCACAAACCAACTCTTTCTTAAACCTCAGCCTTGGCAATCCTCGGACCACATCGAGACCACTTAAGGTGGAAAGCAAATCAAAGCTCAAGTGTCCCAACCGCATATGCCACTTCCAAAAATCAGAAGAACCAGCAACCAAACATCATGTAGGACCATCGAGCTGAGAGAAATCAGCTCGAATAATCTGACCCTCGGGAACGACCGTACAAACAAGACCGCCTTGAGAATCAAGCACCTGAGACGCACCCAACTTAAACCGAACATCAAACCCCTCATCAAGCAGCTGAGAAATAGAAAGCAAATTGAAACGCAGCGACTTGACAAGAGCAACACGCCTCAGAGTTATCTTCCTACTTACCTTTACCATACCTTCAGCTAGTACTCGTCCTTTTCCCTTATCCCCAAAAGCGATGTACTCTCTAGTACTCACTGGAATGAGGATTGTGAACCACCCCCTGTCTCCGGTCATGTGTCGAGAACAACCGGAGTCCAACCGCCAAACGTTCCCCAAGCCTCCCACCTGCAAATCAAAAACAAGGACGAGAATGAGCAAGCGACTCAACATTGGGGTTAGCACAAAATGAGTCAAACAAGTGTTGAGCCATTTGCTCAAAAGTGGGGTTAGCAACATCCATCCTATCACGTCCACCAAAGCTACGACCACCACCACGCTGAACCATCGCACATCTCGCTGGAGGAGTACGATCACCACGAAAGGGAAAGTGTGGCATGTACCTCCTCTGAGACTCCAAGCTGCCACAACCTCTCCCATCCTCATATCGATCATGAGGTGGAGAACGTCTAGCAAACACACCATTACCAGACTCAAACTGCCTACCACATGTGCCACGACCACCAGAACCAAATTGATCAACACCATAACCCCAAAACCCAAACTAGCCACCTCTCTGGGGTGCACCGGTCTGACCGGTGCCTCTGACCGGTCTGACAGGTGCCTCCCGGCCAGCAACCCTGTCCCGATCAGCAGCTCTCCTATCACCCCAAGCTGGAATAGACCTCACCATAGCTTCTCCTCTAAGTAGTGGCATACGAGGCTCAGGCACACCATGAGAAGGGTGGTACCTATCCTTGTTCGCCCACTCCTTAGCCATCCTCTCATCCCTCTTCTTCTTATAGAAAAACTCTCATATATGTGATCATCCCTACCACAATACTCACAATGGAAGCGGACTAGTTTGGGCTTTGGCTGCGGTTTCTCACTTGGTTGCTCACAAATCTCACCGGTTTTTGCAAGTTGTCGTCTTGTGGGGGAACACGGGTGGATCTGGAACGGTGTCAAGTTTATTTCATAGGTGATTTCGCTTGGGTGCAAACTTGTTTGTGGGTGTAGTTTGTTGTGGCACTGGAATATACCCAATTTTATCCTCACTCTCACCACTGCACTCACCAATCTTCTCCGACCCAAAGCGCTTGAATGAGGCCATCATCACACTCAATTGTGGCTCATGACCCGACAACCAACTCATCATTTTTCTCAACTCATCATTCTCATCCTGCAAGCGATCAACATAATATGCAAGTTCCATATTATTCAAGGCATGCAATTCACATGTAAAGCAAGTAGTAGCAATAGGAGCTTTCAAATCAGCCTCAAGTGAAACAATCCTAGCATGAGACTCATCTAGTTTTGCATGCAACACAGGACAAGATTTGCAACCACCAAGCAAACTAGATCTAGACTTAATCTCAGCCAACTCAACCGTAACCATATCTAGTTCCTCAACTGTGGAGGCATGCTTTTCCTTAAGAGCAGTAAAATCAGATAGGAACACAGTGCAATCAACCTCATCACTAACAACAAGAGCAGAATTAATAGCATCCAAAGCAAGCATATCATCAAGATGCCTAGCCTCTAACTCAGCTACTTTCTCCCTAGCTTCCTCTAGAGAGGCCCTAAGCTCTTTCCTCTGCTTCTTGGCATCTCTAAGCACACTATTATGATTATCTAGCAATTCATTTAGAGTAGCATTCTCCTCAAGCAATGACTCAATGGAGGGGAAAGTACCTCATCCTTGGAGTTGGAATCCGAGTCATCCTTGTTGCTCTTCTTGCTACCCGAACTGTGTGCCATGCCGCATAAGCCACTTGTCGCCATGAAGTTGAGCCCATTGAAGTTCTTGTTCACGGGCCTCTTGCCCTTGTGTCTTTCATGGTCTTCCTCTTCACTGCTTGAGCTCGACGTGGTGTAGCAGGAAGAAGAGTCGACATCACTCGCACCGGCCACCATCGCTCGAGACTTCTTCTTGTGGTAGCCGCCTTTCTTCTTTGCCTTGTACTCGTCCCGGCTCTTGTGCTTGGAGTTGTGGTTCCGGTATCGGTGCTTGTACTCAGTCTGCTTGTACTCGGCCTTTGGGCGATGCTTGTACTCGAGCTTCTTATACTCGTCAACCTCGGGACACTCGGCGAAGAAGTGCCCATGCTTTCCACACTTGTAGCAAGTCCCTGAGTTCATCCTGAAGTTCTTCCGATTCTCGTTCAGGCACCCGAACCTCTTGGTCAGCAAAGCTAGATCCTCACCATCCAGCACCTCAAACTCTTCATCTATCAAAGAAGCAAGAGCAGACAGAGAAAACATCCGTGAAGAATGATTAGTGTTAGTCCTCAGTCTAGAAACAAGAGCCAGACTATCATCAGTTGGGCCCTTGTTCTTCTTGGCCCTCAAGCCTCGGTCCACCTCGGACAACTTGAGCTTAGAGAACAGCTCGTCCACCATCAAAGTCTCATACACACTAGACTCCTGAATCACCTCAACCGTTGCACTCCATACGTCGAGATCTAGTGCGTGTAAGAGCTTAAGGGCTCTATCATGATCGTCGTATAGGAGCTCGGTGATCTTGGCTTTCATGTTGTTCGCAATCAAAGTGAAGCGCTCAAACATGGCATCAACCGACTCTCCGGGGAGATGAGTGAAATTCTCATACTCTCTCCGGTTGGTCACAAAGCGACGCGCCTTCACCTGATTGTTTCCACCATGAGCATTCCTCAACTGGGTCCAAATTTTGTGTGCCAACCGCTCCCATACACCCGATTGAATTTAGATGCACAGAGAGTATGGTAGACATAGTCCACAACCTTGTTGTTAGCATCGAACATATCCCTCGATCAGGCAAAAGGAATGTGTCCGGAATGACATAGTTCTCGTTAACTGTCACATCCCAAATCAACTGACCCTTTCCACACATGAACGCGCCCATCCGAGCTTCCCACATCTGGTAATCTTTCCCATCAAAGTGGGCAGGATCTGAACCCTTCTCGTAGTCCGCCATCTTTGGATCTCAACCGGTTAAAGTTTCAACGATCTGTATCTGGCTTTGATACCAATTGAGGGACCAGAATGGCGACCAGAGAGGGGAGAGTAAATGGGAGCTGATAAAAATTCTTCTCCGAAGAGTCGAACTCGGCCTATGGTCCCAAAGGCAACTCCAAGATCCTCGACACCCCGCTAGCCAAATCCACTCAGCCACTAGAGTGCTACTGGACCTAGGAACTAGCAAACCACACAAACTACTCAAGAACGCAGTGGAACAAACTCTCGAGCAATGACACTCCGCACCGGTCAAACTGATCACCTACACCGGTCAGACCAGTCCTGGCCGGGTCACCCGAAACACACCACCGGGTCACCCGACACCACACAAAGACAAACCGGGTCACCCACACAGCTCTAGCCGGGTCACCCGAGTAGCACCATGATTCTCCACATAATCCTCTGGCACCGGTCAGGTCGATGCCCTGTACCAGTCAGACCGGTCAAGGGAAGGAAAACCCCTAGTGCATGAACTCAAACTGCTAAGAAAGGAGCACACGCAAACTACACATAAAACTTTCCCTGGACGAACACAAATCCCACGGCCAAGTTTTCCCTCGAGTAGCCCACGAAAGCCTGCACCGGTCAGACTAGTGAGTAGCACTGGTCAGACCAGTCCTGCCTGGGCACTCGGGAAAACCCCAACATGCGGTTCAACCTCTCTCTTCCAACGAACCAATCTCTTGATTCACTCCACAGATTCAAGCAAGACTTTGGGGATAGTTGGAACACCTTATGTAAAGCCATGCCTAGAAGATCGACCCCAAAGATCCACTAAATCAAGAGGAATCGAAAGTCAAAGATCCAAAGCGTTCATCCACGAGTTCATCCAAAAAGCCATCGATTTGAGTGGAGTTTGTGGAGCCAAATCACCAAGCAAAGAGGCACAAGGCACTCATGTGTGGTCTCCACAAACAAACCCAAAGAAATCCACCCCAAATCCCTCTCCAAAAATCCATCCAAAAATAGCACGGAAAATCACCAAAAAGAGAAACGGGAGAGACAACAAAAACACTTGATGAATCACGCCGAACCTTCTATAGATCCAAAGAAAGATTCATGCAAGGTCTAGCTTGCCTCCCTAACATCCACCCCTCTCTAAAGATCTCACCATGAAGCTCTCAAGCTAGTCCTAAGAGAAATTAGGAAGGGAAAAAAGAGGAACTAACAAGAGAAATGAAAATCCTAAAGCCCCAGAGATGGTTGCCAACACCCTTCCACCTAGTTTATATATGAGGTCCATCGGTGAGGGCGAAATACTAAAATGCCCTCAGGCGATACATACCCCTTGAAGGACAAATTAGGAAACTTGACAACTTTTCCATCGGACGGATGCCCAGCGACCGCACCTTGCGTACCCTCGACACCAAGCTTGCAATCCCGATGCGTGTCCTCTGCTTTGAGTCACCCAGCGCTCCTCGGCCACCACCGGTCAGACTGGTCCACACCGGTCAGACCGGTGAGGCCCACTAGTCAGACCGGCCCAGTGCAGCTTCGAGCCGTCGACCACTCGGACTTGGCTTTATGGCGCAACCAAGGAACCTAGTGGTTTTCTGGTGAACCACCACAAATCTCGCGAGTTTGTTGCAGCCTCCACGCCGAGCTTCTCGACTTGGCCACCACGTTCGCCCCGGTTCGATGTTGGCTTTCGGATCAACTAACAAACCCATCATATGACTTCGACTTGCTCTTCTCGCACCATGTGACTCGCACTTGATCTCATCTGGCCACCGGGTCCATCGAATCAAGCCTACTTGTTCCTCCAGTTCTTCAGAGGCCCCAACAGGGCTAAGACCTTTCGCGCTTGTTCTTCACCTGCGCCAACGTGAACCAAGCCGCAGCCTACATCCACAAGACTAAAGACTAAACATAGCGTCAGTCCACATAACATTATCAATCACTCATAACTAAAGAGTGACCATCCATTGATCGTTGGACACTCCGGTCCTCAGTGCAAGGTACCAGATTCGGCCCTGTCATGTGTCTCACGACGACCAAGCTGATATGTCTGATCGCTACCTTGGCACTGTGCCGCTTTCTTGAGCGGTGGGCAGGTGGCCTGGCCGGCATGTGTGCTTGTGCAGGCACATTGTTTGGTGGCTTTTGGTGTTGCAGCAGTCATGGCGACCGACAGATGTTGGTGCTTGTCATGGTGGGTGCAGGTTCTTGAGCGAAAGCTTGGCTCCGTTCTCGGCCATTTGTCAGTGATGATGGTACCATGGGAATCATTTTCGTCTTGAAGGCGTTGCTGGCGTTGCTGTGAAGATCTCAACCTTCAGGTTACCGGACAGGTCTAGGTGAAAACCAAAGAACCAGCACGCTAGTTCAGACGATGCAAGCATCTTGACGTCGTTGCTTTCCTCTTGGGGCATTGTGTTGAAGTCTTTGGGATGGCGACATTTCGTTGGTAGTAATTTGTCGGTGCACAAATTTTTCAATTTTCCAGCCTCATTCTAGGAACACATATTGACTTCTTGCTGGAGATGACAAAATATCTCTGCTCACTGCAGTTAATTCCTAGTAGAAAGAAAAAGAAGCAGTAGATAGTAGGTTTCACAACCGAAACAATTTCAATTTCCTTTTTGCATAACATAACAGAAAAATAGAAATAGCATGGTCTATTGTAGCTACTCAAGTTACACAATGCAAATAAAAGAAGTGTTCCTCTATCTCAAAAAAAAAGTCATTGTACAATTCAAAAAGTTATTCCAAAAACAGTTCATTAACCCAGTTTGCTATGTGTGCATGTTCATAAATCCATTTTCACGCGATTGTCTACAGAAGCTCACGGATACACCAGTGACCAGACGATCCGGTTGTAAATCTTATCTTGTGTCATAGATAGTCCGTACAATGAGGGAACATATCAGGTGGAAACCACAACCTTTGTGAAAACATGTGCAAACTATGGTAAAAAAAAGTCGTAGATGATATGACACAACCTTGTAGATGATGTGATAACACACCTTGCAAAAATCTTGTTCAAACTCGACTTCTTTTGTAAGATATAAAAATAAAAAATTTCAAGCTAGAAAATTGTCTACATGATTCGTTAGAAATTGATATTTTTATATTTCACAAACGAATTCGAGTTTGGACAAGATATTTTACAAAGTTGTGTATCATCATATAATCTAGATATAGATATGTTTTTCCACACATCCATATCCATCCCTAACAAAACTAACCAAAGGATATATAGTAACTCACACCAAATCCACATCCACAACATACTCAAAATTGTATCCAATAGTTGGATTTCATCAATAACATAGCTATAATAATGAATTGAAAGACCAGCAGCACTAGCCGACCATTCTACAAATACCGCACACGTTGGCTCTCCTAGAGTCCTAGTGCATGCTACCGTACGCAGCTGTGTGCAACACTCCTAAACATCTAGCCATGTCGATCAAGAAGAAACTAGTGGTTGCCGGCCTGACCTTGGCCTTGCTCGTTGCATCATCATACGGTGGTGTTTTATCCAGAACCATAAATGCATCATACGGTCATCTGACTTCCCCAGCGAGCATTATTAATTCAGTCTTTCAGCTCAAAGTTTCTCCATGCTGAGAAACGCAATTAAGTTAATTACTTGCTTCTATATAAACTCAATCTTGTGGTTCGATCAGGCGGAATAATGGCTGGGAACTACTGCTACGAGAGTACGCGGATCGAGTGCACGTCTGACGCGGCGTGCAACACCACCTGCCTTAACAAGGGATACCACTACGTCCATGGTTACTGCTTCAAAACCGCTTCGAACTCCACGTGCATGTGTGTCAAGTTATGCGTTGTGCAGTTCCGCCATGGTGCCGCCGCGGCACCAGCGTCCGCTTGAGATGTTGCTGATCAACTGATTCAGTGGTGCCAGCACAGAGAACATTTTTATCTGTCCAGCCGCACATGTATAGTAGCCAATGGCGGCGCGAAAATAAATTTGAAGTGGCATATGGTTGAATTCATGTCATTATGCTTGTGTTTTGAAATCTATTGGTCTTCGGCCATTTTTCACATTAGTACCGATTTTTTTTGCACCCGGTACTAATGTGCACATTAGTACCAGGTGGGAAGAAAGGGTCCCGACGCTCCCCGTGGCACACATTATTACCGGGTCGGGCCTAGACCCGGTACTAATGTGTATAGGCCACATTAGTACCGGGTCTGAACACCACCCGGTATTAAATAGTCCACAGTACCGGTGCGAATTGTGCACGGGTACTAAATCCCGAGCGGACGTGCGAGGTGTTAAGTCCCCGGCCCGTCCGTCTCCCTCTCCCACACTTTCTTTATTTCTCATCCTCTCTTTTCTTCATCTCTCATCCCATCTTTATCTCCATCCTCTGACTCACCCTCTCTCTTCTTCTCTGCAGCGCAAGGGAGGCGCGGCAGGCGGCACGGGGGTGTGCGGGATCCCGGTGCTGCGGCCTCCCAGCTCGAGGCACGGGGTGGTACGGCCCTCGCGTGGGGCCGCCGGCGTGGGGGCTCGCGGCCTCCCGGCGCGGCTGCCTGTGGCTTGGCGGTGCGGAGGTCAGGGGCCTCGTGAAGATGTGATTCATTTGTTGATGATGTTGTTCATGGATCTATGATTTTTGAGTCATTTGTTGATGATGTTGTGATTTTTTAGTTGTTCATGTGAATCTGTAGAGTGATTCTCTGATTTTTGAGTTGCTCTTGTGGATCTCTGATTCTTGTATTCTAGTAGTTCTTGGTCATGTGGATCTATGAAATATATGAAATGTGTTCTGAGTTCATGAATATGTGTTGTGAATATATGGAAAAGGGAAAAAGAAAAAGTGACGGTGGTGGGACTGACGAGACGGACGGAGGGGGGTGGACGGGGGTGGACGGAGAGGCGACGAAGAGACATTAGTACTGGTTGTTTGATTCGGGTACTAATGTATCACCCCATATTAGTCCCGATTGGCTAGTACCGGGTCCGAAACCGGTACTAACAGGGTTTTGAACCCGGTACTAAAGGTCGTTTTCCTAGTAGTGCATGCATGTACATGTGCATGTGGCTATTACACAGCAGTATATTAGCACCGAATATGGTTAATATATTCATTTTCACGCAATTGACTACACAGAAGCTCACGAATACATAGGCGTCCAGATGATCTGGTTCATAGATAGCGCGTACAATGATCCGACACCGGCCAGATTGCTGCTACATTTTGCACAGGGTTACTTTATTTTGCAGATAGGATATTATTCCACACTTTATTCAAATATAAATCTGAAATTGGATAGATTCAGATACATCCATTTGACATCCACATTAAAACTATATTTAAATACAGATATCCATACTGATAATTTGGAGACATCCATTTCCATCCTTAATAATAAACCTAACCAAAGGATAATAAATCACAAATCACACCATACTCAGATTCCGTATCCGATAATTGGATTTGCAATTCCATCAATAACATAGCTTGAAGAATTGAAAGACGCACTAGCCGACCACTTTATAATTAAATACCGAACACACGTCGTCTCTCTTGGTGCACAGGCAGTGGTGCAGCATTCCACTCCACATCTAGACATGGCATTCAAGAAGAACCTTGTGTTCGCTGGCTTCGCGCCTTGGCCTTTCTAGTCGCGTTGTCGTATGGTTTTCCCGGAGCCATGGCTTCATCATATGGTGAGTTCCCAGGAGACCATTCAGTCATTCAGCTCCAAGTTTATTCATGTTGTTAACGCAAGTTAATACTGTTTCCAAATAAACTCCTGTGGTTCAGGCAGAATGGTCCAAGATTTGTGCTACGAGAGGATGGAGACCAGGTGCACGTCCGACGATGAGACGTGCAAGACCATGTGCCAGGAAAAGGGAGACCCCTACGTTGGTGGCTACTGCGCCAAGATCAAGGTGTGTGTATGCCTCAAGAAATGCGATGAGCAGCGAGCACCCCCCACCCCGGCGCAGCGGCGACAGGAAAAAAAAAAGCTTTTATGATTTAGTGGTGCCAGGGCATTGTGATCCATTCTGTTGCATAGCCAATAGTGCTCAAGAAAAATAATTTCAACCGAAGTAATGAATTTGTGTTAGTACTTGTTTTGGAGATCTGCTATTATGATCATGCAATGAATTCGTGTCATACTTGTTTTGGAAATCTATTATTATGATCACGCAAGTCGACTCCCTCCGTTTCAATTATAGGCTGTTTTAGCTTCTCTAGATTCGTAGAGGTATCATCATGCATCTAGCTGTAAACTATATGAATTCATATCAATAATTATTCTTCATGGGGTTAATGAACTGGTGCCCAACATGCACCGTCCTACAGTGCTACCACGCCCCTGCTTTTGGAACCATTACTGCCTTAAACTACTATAGAACTACCTATCACCGTCAGTTTGCCTTAAACCGACAGTTAGAATTTATCACCGTGCCGAGTTTTACATGACCCGTGTCACATCCAAACTTTCCATTTTGTGTTGTGAACATATAACACTAAATAAAACAAATAACTTTATTATTTTCTAAAAGTTTTCAACCTAATTTAATTTCATCATATCAATTTAGATGGAAAAAATAATTTTCTAAATTTTAAATCAAGTTGATGGCATGTTGCATTCATGCCAACTGTGCATAATATTTTGGATTAAAAGTGAATTTAGAAATTGTTATAAAATACGATTAGATTTTCATTCATTCAAATCTCAATAAATTCTTTGTTTTGCACAAAGTCCAAATAATATCTGTTAATTCGTTCTTTATCCGCATGGGCCACTTCTTTGTACGTTTCTCCCTAATTATTTGTGCACTTGCTGAGAGTTTTCTCGCACCTTCATCACTCTATCTCTTCCTCTCTAGCCTAATGCCTTCTCTTTTGATATTATTTTCCCTTGAGCTCTTGTACATGCACGTAATTTCCATCCAAGAAGTCAAACAGTCAGTGCCATGCAGCTAAGTTCTATGCGTCATCTCACAGCTAATTTAAACAAACCAGTTTGTTGTTCATTCTACCATTTCTTCTGCCGGGCACCATCCTCTGTTGTCTGAGCTCCTCGTAGTAGAAAGACCGTACCAAACGAAGATGCGAATGGTCATCCCTGCAGCATCAAGACAAAACGCTCTAACATCGGCATTGTTTGTCTTACTGCCTGACCATGCTTCCTGCCTCACGCCTATAAAAGGTTCTTCGCCAATTCCTCTGGTCCGTGAGGGTGACAATGATCGTTTTCTTTCTACTACCTCCGTTCTGTTATACTTGACATTTCAGACACATGATTTAGCCTGCAACTAGTTCATTTTACTTGTCCCGAACATCACATATAAACAATCCGAGGTAGTATCTTTTACCGGAATCTTCTGTTGTTCACTGCAACACATCTAGACTTTTCAGGATGGACGGAATGGTTGTATAATAATGAGTTGGTGTTTATTTGGTTTGTGTCTGACACGTGGGTTGTTGCAAGTTCCTGCCTCGGATTCTAATGACCGGTTCATGGACATGTAACCCGGCTTAACTGTGCAACCACGAGGACCATATGGCTCTAGATGTGACCAATTAATTAACTACTATTCCTGATGCATGGTGGCGTTTGAGTGACATAAGAAGGGGCTTCTCTAGTGCAGGGTAAATAGACTCCTTGTTAGTGGTGAAACCTTAATGCATGCTGAAGGGGTGGGAGTACTAGCTTTGCAAAGGTCTTGTAGTGTGCCCCTGACTGATCACTTCAATAGTGTGAAGCGTAATGGGAATCACGACTCATGGGGATGTGCAATCTTTGCAAAATGTAAAATTGAAATATCAACAGTGCTCACAGTTAAGGGTGATATGAACTTCTTCTTGATTAGTGGTGCTCGAGGTGGTTTGATGGTTCGATGGTGGTTTTCTCGTAAGGATTTCCGAGGTCTCGGATGGATTTCCAATATAATGAGTTGATTCTGGTTGAGCTGGTGGCTTCATATCTAGTAAATAGGTGCTAACAACTTAAGATAAAAATTAGGATTGTTGCTTAAGAGCTTGTCAACCCTAAAAAGCTCTCCTATTTAATAAGCATTGTGTCATAGTTTTTTCCCCATGCAGAGTACAATTTGTTGTGTTCACCCCTCCTTTGTCCTTCTGCTATCCCCAGAGATGTTGTGGAGAACCTCAAGATGACAACTTCGACCATATGCTTTGGTCGGCTTGCTATGGAGATGAAATCCTGTTCCACTGAAGACTTAGGGTCAGTTTGGTGCGGCTCCCGCAGCGGCTCCATCGGTAGCTAGAGCTGGAGCCGCACCAAACGCTTGCCTGGTGGATGCGCATAACATGAACAGAAAAATAGAAATAACATGATTTTGATTGAACTCAAGTAACTAGGAGATTGCATTTAATGACACCGATTGAAAGAATTCGTACCACCTCTATCTTAAAAACAAATCATCCTACGATTCGAAAATAATTCATTATACTCAATTTGCTATGTGTGGACGTGCATATTTGCTAGATAGGCAGTTTTCAAAATTAGCGCTAAATATGGCCAATAATTAAATTTATTTTGAAGCGAGCGATTGGCTACAGAAACTCATCAGGAACACACCAGTGATTGGCTACAAATGATCTGGTTGTAAATCTTATCTTGGGTCGTAGATAGCCGCCGGTACAATTAGCCCTGTAAATGGTTTGGGCTGAAACAAGTTTAACAAGTTGGATTTCTGGTGGACTTATCATCTAAGTTGGGTGCGGTTAATAGGCTAACTTTGCTAATAATTTGATTTGGTTTGGACTCCACCTGTTATCAATTTGGTGTGTTGTGTGTGGTTTGGGGGAGTATCAAACAGTTTGTGATGGGTTACAACCCGTGGGCTGTGTCGTGGGCCGTGGAGGCTGTACTGTACAATGATTTGACACCATAATTGAAGGTGCGCAAATTACTACTATATTGATTCTATTCCATACTTAGGGCACGTACAACGCGACGACGACATTTGCATTTTCCCCGCACCAGCACGCAGACGACCCCGCGTCGACTCGCGAAAGGACGACTGTGTCCCGTTCCCAACTTTTTTTTTTGAGACAATTCTGAACTTTCATTAAGTAGGCACAGGCTTACAATCGGTTTCAGCCACCTGAACTAAGCAGGTAGAGAAAACGTTCAACCACGACTCTACCGGGATTTCTAGTGACGCAAGACTTGCACACAAGTGTGCAGCCTTGTTCCCCTCCCGATTTACAAAGGAAAAACTAAAACCACTAAAAAGCCTGCTAAGCTCCCGAATTTCTTGCCAAAGGCCAGCTACCTTACTGCGTTCCCCTTCATCAGATTGCAGTAGATTATAGAGCGGCAAGTTATCAATCTCCAGGACAACCCTCTCAGCAGCCAACTCCGCTGCCAGGAGCAAGCTGTCTCTAGCCGCCAGTGCTTCTGCAGTTAGAACACTGCCCAGGCAGCTATACTTCAATGTTCTCACTGCAAGCAAATGACCATCTTCGTCCCGTATCACCACACCACTTGCTCCGGATGATGAAACCGCCTGAAAAGAAGCATCAGTATCCACCTTCCTCCAACCCGGGGCAGGTTTTTGCCATATTTGCTTAATCCTTGCAGGTTTACTGTGAACAGGCAAGTCCAAACACAATAGCTCTTCTACCATAGCAGCAATATGCTTGACTGCAGCCTTCGTATTCCACTTGTCTCTGCCATGCCTTCGTGCATTACGACCATTCTACAGAGACCAAACCCCACAGATGATGAAGGCACCATCCTTCTCTGAACACGACTCACTGGAGAGCAGATCATGTGTCCATGTGGCTGGATGCAACCTTTGTAATTTGCACCCTGTCAGCTCCATAGCTGCCTCCCAAAAATGAACGGCAAAGGTGCATTCAAAAGCAACATGATATAGAGTTTCTCCCTGTTGGCCACAAGCTTCACAATGATCTTCCTTAGCAACATGACGCCGTTTCAGTTCAGCTTTCGCTGGTAGGAAGTTGTTCATGGCCCGCCACCAAAAAAATGCCGACCTTAGGAGGCACTTTCAATTTCCACAACTGTTTCCACTAGCGCTCGCCATCTGAATTCCCAGACTCGCTCGCTGTGTAGAGTTCCTTTTGTTCCCGTTCCTGCTTCAGGAACCGATAGCAAGACCTTACTGTAAAAAATCCATTCCTTTCTGGAGCCCAGGCGAGAACATCCTCATCCAGACGCACACCCGGTTTCATTTTCAGAATTTCATCAGCATCAATCGGGCAGAAAGTATTCCTCACCAAAGCTTCATCCCAGGTCCTGGTACCCGGCAAGAATAGTTGGTGAGCAAGTTCCAGATCACTGTTCACCATCCGAAACAGAGGTTGACGGCTGCGAGAACTGCCAATCCAACGTTCCGTCCAGATATTAATATTCCCAGGGCCGATTCTTTTAATGAGCCCTTTCAGCAGAGCTTCCCTGCCATATAGAACGGCACGCCAAGTGTCCGAGCTTTTCTTCTTCCTGGTTGCACTAATGAAGTCCTCATTCAGAGAATATTTCCCTTTCAAGACTTTAGCACATAGTGAATCAGGATACAACATGAGCCGCCATCCCTGTTTGGCCAGCAAGACTTGATTGAACAACGGCATATCACGGAAGCCCATACCACCATCCCCTTTGAGACATGTTAATTTCGCCCAGCACTGCCAATGGATCTTGTGGCTATCAATGGAACTACCCCACCAGTAGTTGGAAACAAAAGTTTTCATCTTCTGGCAAATATTCCCAGGGAGTCTAAAGCAGCTCATCGGGTAAGTGGGAACCGCCTGAGCATTGGACTTAAGAAGCACCTCTCTCCTTGCGCAACTCAGCAAGTGCTCACTCCAGCCTTGTACAAAGCCTCTCATACGGTCAGTGACATAATTGAAGGTACCATCCGCCACCCTTCCAGTCGTGGTAGGAAGTCCTAAGTACTTCTCACCAAGTGCATCCGTTGGGATCCCCAGCTTCTCGTGTACCACCTGTTTTAAATCTTCATCACAATTCTCACTGAAGAAGACAGCCGATTTATCCTTATTAACCAGCTGCCCTGAGCCCCGGTTGTAAAGATCAAGAATCTCTGAAATTCTGTCTGCTCCTCTCTCTGATGCTTGGGTAAAGATAAGACAGTCATCAGCAAAACGGAGGTGTGATATCCAAGGTGCTTGACAACTGACCCTGATCCCCTTCGCAATGAATTGTGGACCTCGCGCCCTCAGCATACTAGTCAGGCCCTCAGAACATAACAGAAACAAGTATGGTGAGATAGGGTCCCCCTGGCGAATACCTCTTGACGGTTTGAAGGTTGGAGAGAGCACGCCATTAACCTTCATAGAAAAACTGACAGAGGTAACACATTTCATCACCAAATTGCACCATTCAACCGGGAAACCCAGAGCCTGCATCACCCTATTTAAATAACTCCACTCAACACGGTCATAAGCTTTTGCCATGTCAAGCTTAATAGCACATGCCCCAGATTTTCCTTTCTTATTGCGGAGATAATGAATGCACTCATAAGCAACGAGCACATTATCTGTAATAAGCCGTCCGGGCACAAAAGCGCTCTGCTCCTCAGAAATAATATCATCCAAAAACCTCCGAAGATGGTTAGCCATTACTTTAGAACAAAGTTTGTAAATCACGTTGCATAAGGAAATTGGACGAAATTGGGTAATCTCTTGGGGATTTGCTACCTTTGGAATTAGAACAAGAACTATTCTGTTGATAGCCTCATGCATCTCACCCCCATTCAAAAAACCAAGTACTGCATTTGTTACCTGTTCTTTCACCAGCAGCCAGTGTTTTTGGAAAAAAACCGGCTGTGAAGTCGTCCTCTCCCGGCGCCTTACTTGGCCCCATTTGAAACAATGCATGCTCAACTTCCTCTGGAGTGTAGGCACTGCGCAATACATCAGCCATTTCGGGCGTCACCTTCTGAGGCACATGTCGACATATAAGTTCTGGAGCAAGGTCCTCCTGCGTGCTGAACAAGCCCTGGTAGAAATCCACGGCCACCAGTTCTATCTCCTCTTGTTCAACAGCTTGGGAGCCATCCGGTTTCTTGAGGGATTTGATGCGATTAGCCCGCGCTCGTGCTTTCGCTCTTGCTTGGAAGAAACCAGTATTTCTATCACCTGACTTCAGACAGTCCAAACGCGACCTTTGCTTCTCCATCTCTTCTTCCCTCGCAAGGGTTTCGGCCAATTCTCTCATCAATCGGCGTTCACGATCAGTTGGTCCTCGATAAAGCGTAGAGTTTCTCTCACGGTCTATTTCTTGCCGTAGGGATCGCAGCTTCTGTCGAACTGAACCAAAGACGTCATTATTCCACTGGCCCAATGCTTCCTGTAAGCTTGTGAGGGACTTAGCTATTGATCCCAAATCACCAATACCAGGGCCAGGATCCCATGCTTGGTTGACGAAATCCACATAGTCATCATGACGCTGCCACATATTTTCATACCGAAAAGGCTGCTGTTTCCTCCTCCCTCTCTTGCCACGGTCCACTCGCTG
Organism: Cenchrus fungigraminus; assembly: GCA_036936925.1. Taxonomy (NCBI): domain Eukaryota; kingdom Viridiplantae; phylum Streptophyta; class Magnoliopsida; order Poales; family Poaceae; genus Cenchrus; species Cenchrus fungigraminus. Next base: position 110,047,704 of record CM072779.1, read on the forward strand.
CACCTCAATAAGCAATGCTGAGTGGTCAGAGGAAGTAGTCACTATGTGTTTCACTGTCGTCTCTCCCAGGCTTGTCAGAAAATTTTGGTCCCTGGCCCACTTGGCGATTATCCCAGGTATAAGGCAGGCCTGTGTAGCCAAGGTCTAGAAAGCCATAGTCAGCCACCACCTCCTGGAACCCTGCCATCTGCCAAGCCTCGCGCTCATTCACATCAATTTGTTCCTCTGCCAAGAGTATCTCGTTGAAGTCCCCGGCGCACAATCAGGGTAAATCGAGCTGTGCACGGAGGAAGCGCACTAATTCCCAGTTGTTCCTTTTGTGTTCCCTGCTCGGTTCACCATAAAAGCCAGTAAATCGCCATTGTTTCCCTGCCAGGTCATCACACACCACCACTACATCAATGTGCGACCTTGACATTGTCTTTGACACCACTAAAACGCCTCTTATCTAGAACAGGGCTAACCCACCACTCAACCCCTCGGATGGCACCACATGCCCATTCGGGAAACCCAATGCCTATTGCAAGCTGAGTGCTCGGTCTTTGGACATCCTTGTCTCCATCAAGAAGACCATCGCGGGCTTATACATCTCCACCAAGAGACGTATCTCGCAAACTACCTCGGGCTGCCCGCAGCCCCGACAGTTCAGACATAGGATATTCATTATGCCCGGCGGGGGCTGTCATCCACAGTCGTCGCCGATTGTGCATTTGTTTGAGTAATCGTTCTCTTTTGCTTCTTCGTTAACTCATCTGAAGTAGCAGCAGGGGGCTCAGCTCCCCTTCCATTTCCATGTATCTGTCCGACCAGCGAAGAAACCAACCCAACCGGGACCACAGTCAGCAATTCGGGTGCCGGTATATTAAGGTCCAGCGTTGTGGATGAGTCCGGGCTGGAGGTCTTGGATTTCCTCTTCCTCGGCGCCCAGTTTTTGGTAACTTCCTTGGCCTGAAACAGCAGCCTATTTGCTGTGGAACCCTTGGCCAACACCTCTCCTTTCCCTCTCGACTCTTCCTTCTGTTTTACAGGGGAAGAAGTGTCGTCCTCCAGATCCTTAGCCAAGGCAGCACCTCGATCACCAGACCGCCGATCTCCTGATGTGTTCGTTGCCCCACGTGACCCACTCGCGGCAGACACCGAAGCACTTCCAAAGGCTTCCGAAGCTGCCTTTGGAAAACTTTGAAGCTTCTTCCTCCTTGGATCATAAACCCTAAGTTTCCCCTCATATGGCAAATTTCCTTCCTCATTGCGAACAAGAGGTTTGTCACATTCCAGGTGTGAGTGTCCCATGACACCACAAGAAGAACAGTAGTATGGAAGCTTTTCATATTGGATGTCGAACCACTCTGCAGCCGAATCCTTCTTCGTCATCAGCAACACACCACGACGGATGGGCTTCATCACCTCAATTGAAACGCGAGCCCGCAGGAAAGGGCCACTAGCCTTACCATCTCTGTCAACATCCATCTTCTTTACTACTCCAATCAGTCCCATAGCACGCTCGCCTTTGTGTTTGTTCATCCACCCCAGAGGCAGGTCCATAATCCGGGCCCAGATGTCCATGCGGTCGAAACGGATCTCCGATGGTTTGAGGTTTTCATCGTAATTCCGTAGGATCACCGCATGCTTCCCCACTAGCCATGGCGAACCACCTAGAGCCCTTTCCATGTCCTGTTTGTAAGCGAACTCAGCCACAAAGAGGTTATCCTCCTTCATGCCGATCGTCCTAATCTTCAGGCCGGCCGGGTTTCCCCATGCTGGCCTCATTGTACCCTGGATAGCAGAGGTGTGCATGATCGATGGCGAGAGAACCTTGCCAAGTAGTGCCCATTCAACCACCGAGCCAGATGCACCTTCTTCATCGTCGCTGAAAGCCGCCACAGCCTCCTCCTCTGTAGTGAGGTTCAGATTCTTCAGCAGCTCCGCGATGTTGTCATCCGGCCGAGCCGGCACACCACTGCCGACCGACACCATGGCGAAGATCGGGTGGGAAAATAGATGTGTTGCGTATAGGGCGTACGTACACACACCAGAGCGGTCCCGACCTAGGGTTCCTAAGCAGCACACCCCTAGCAGGAAGATCTGTGGTCGACGGCACCGGAAAAGGCTAACCAGCGATATGTGGGAGTCATGTCCCGTTCCTAACATTCTGCAGACGACGGAGCGCCACGTTGTACCTCGCGTCTCCTCCAGGCGATGGCCAGCAGCGGATCCCGCACGCCCGCGCTCTTCCCTCTCCCGAAATCCTCCGCGCGCGCCAAAATCAGCAGCTTCCCCCTGCCAAAACCAGGAGGTGTCGAGCTTTGCCCCTGACCCGCCATCTGGTATTCCCAAATCCCAAGCCTCGCACTCTGCTCGCCGGTGCCGAGCTTTGCCCCATGCTCTTCTCGTCGGAGTTCGGTGCGGCAAGATGTCAACGGCCGCCGCAGCTCGGAGGAATAACAAGTCGACCGCGGCGACCTCGGATGCGGCGGCGACGGCGGCCCCAAGCCAGACCCTAGGTCGCGGTGTCGGGGCGGCGGCGGCGGCAGGTCTCTCCTTCGGTCGTGGTGGCCACTCAACAGCGCCGGCCCGTGGTGTTGCGTTAGCACCACCGCCCCATTCTAGAGGACGTGGTGGCGGGTCAGTAGCGGCCACCCTCCCAGTGACGGCACCTTTCTCCATCGATGGCACCGTCCCCAGCAGCTCGCCAGCGTCCATGGTTTCCCGTTCCTTCCTTCACCATCTACAATTCGCTTTGATGCCACCAGTGATGACTCTTCTCCTGAATCTTGGTAATCCCTGATTGTTTCTATTATTTATGCTTGATATTATTCTATCAAATAGCCGCACAATGGTATACACACTACTAGGGAATGAACCTTTTGTCCCAACCAAAAAAAGACATTAGTACCGGTTTCTATTGGAATCGGTACTAATGTGTACATTAGTACCGGCTCGGAGGGGGTCCCCTAGCCGCCTGCCAGTGTGACACATTAGTACCGGCTCTTGTCGACATTAATACTGGTCCTGGACAGGAGCCGGTACTAATGTGCGGCAGCCACATTAGTACCAGCTCCTGTCCAGGCCCGGTACTAATGTAGCGACATTAGTACCGGCTCCAGCCAGGAGCCGGTACTAATGTCCCCCGCATAAAAAACCAACTCCTTCTTCCTCCCCGAGCCACTCCCCCCTCCGCTCTCCAACTCGAGCTCTCACTCATCCATGACGCCCTAGGGGAGTTTTTGCCCGATTTGCGACGATTTCTCGACGATTTGACTCATTGAAGTGGTCTAGAGGTTAGTTACTTCATCCTCTCTTGATTCATGCTTATTTTGTTGAGTTTTATCGGTTGAAATTGGAGTATTTTGGCACTTTATAATGAGCTAGGAATGAGGTTTTTTTTGTCTATTTATATGCATTGTTTATACGTTTTATATAGTTGATTGGAAAGGATGTGCCGTGTTAGTTGGATGAGATGTTGTATGTGACAATTTATTTTTTTAATAATAATTATTTATTTGAGTATATGTCATAATTAAATATATAAATAGTATTAGAATTACTAGAAAGGCTAGGAATTTTAGAATTGATTTTTTCAAAATAATTTTTTATTTGAGCATAAGACATAATTAAATATTTAAATAATTTTAAAATTACTCAAAATGCTAGAAAGGCAAGGAATGATAGAATTTGTTTTAGAATTAGTAGAAATAGTTTTAAAATTATTACAAATGCTAGAATTTCATAGATGGGTCAAATAATTTATTGTCATTAGTATAGATGTCTACTGCTGCACGAGGGAATGGAGATGACGGTAGTGGTGATCGTCGTTCTTCACACAGTCAGGAGAAAACCAAAGTAGGACCTCCTGATAAACCGAAGAAAATGAGCACGTTGGCTAGAGGAATGCTTCGTTATTTGCAAGGAAAACATATAGATGATGTTGCAGCGGGGCAGGAACCTCCTTTTGGTGGCATTTATGCTCCACCAGCAGACCCTGTTGTTGGAGATCCACCGATCAATACTAAACCACAGGGCGATTCCAAGAAAACTAAACCTTCGTCGTCACGTCACAAGAATGGCTAAAATTTCTCGTATTGTATCATGTATTAGTAGTGTTTCATATGTCGTACTTTAAATTTATGTAAGACATTGACTTAAGTTTCTCTATTTAAGTTTGTCATATTGTATAACGTGAATTGTAAATGAAGACTTTAAATTTGTGTATGACTTTTGTTACGAAATACTTAAAAATTATTTGGTGGTGCTTTATAGATGAATCGGCAATAGATGTACCCCGACAAGAGAATTTTCAGTGAATACATTAATGGGTTGCGTGGATTTCTAGATGTCGCGGAAGCAAACAAGCAGCCATCTGGTTTCATTATTTGTCCATGCAAAATGTGCAAAAATGAGAAGGATTTCTCATCGATAAAGAGTCTTCACGATCACCTATACAAATGGGGATTCATGTCAAATTATTTTGTTTGGACAAAGCATGGGGAAAGGGGGGTTATAATTGAAGATGGTGAAGAGGAAGCTGATCGTATTCCAGATTAGACTCAACAAGGTGCCTTTGCAGATGATCCAATGGGAGAGGTTTCAATTAATTAGTTTTAGATTTAATTTGGGATTTTAGATTTAATATGTATTTAGAGATGAAATATGTATTTAGAGATGAAATATGTATTTAGAGATGAAATATGACATGCTCGATTCTCGCCCGACTCGCTCGCTCGACCCCGCCTACACTTAGCTAGTATCGCTCGACACGCTCAATTCTCGCTCGACACACTCGATTCTCGTCTGACTCGCTCGCTCGACCCCGCCTACACTTAGCTAGTATCGCTCAACACGCTCAATTCTCGCTCGACACGCCCGATTCTCGCCCGACTCGCTCGCTCGACCCCGCCCGACACTTAGCTAGTATCACTCTACATGATCCATTCTCGCCTGACTCGCTCGCTCGATTCTCACCCGACACTTAGAAATTCATTTATATACACAGAAATTCATTTATATACTCAGAAATTCATTTATATACTCAGAAATTCATTTATGTACTCAGAAATTCATTTATGTACACAGAAATTCATTTATGTACTCAGAAATTCATTTATGTACTCAGAAATTCATATATAGACTCAGAAATTCATTTATAGACTCAGAAATTCTTTTATGTACTCATAAATTCATGTACACTTGTTTTAGTTACGATGGTTCGATCAGAGAGGGAACAAGAAGATGAGGAAATGATCTTAAATATAATCGGTCAATCTGCGCCTGAGCAGCCTCAAAACGAAGAAGTACTCAACAGGGAGGCTGACAGCTTCCTCAACATGGAAGGTGATGGGCAAGAACATGCAGAAGAGCAACCAATTGCCTAGGAAAGTAATGATGTGCAACAACAAGAGGTATAATGATGGCCCTCAAGATTTGCATCCTGAGTTTTCTTCAGGAGTTTTCATATATTAATAGTAGTTTTTCCATTCTCCAGGTTCCTTCATCTTCGAGCTCCAAGAAGCGCCAAGGGAAACGCGGGCCGAAGAAGCCCCTAGAGGGTCGCTTCATCATAACAGAAGTCGATGATGCTGGGAAACTTGTGGCTCCGGAACATGTCGTGACCAAATTGGTGAACCACATTGGAGCTCTTGTCAGGGATCACATCCCAATAAGCATTCCGTATTGGAAAGCTTCTGATGCTCCTCCAGCTCCGTTACCTGAAGTATTGGAAGGTGATGATGAGAATGCTCAACAGGAACCGGTCTTGCGGGAAGATGTGGTCGCAGACACGGACAAGGACATGATTTGGAAACAAGTGTTAGCTCACTTTGCATTCCCGGACTTGAATGAAGAGCGGCTGGCAACCGTGCGTTATTGGGCGATGCAGAAGGGTGCAATTGCCTTCCAGTCGTACAAGAAGCGTCTAACCAAAGACTACATTAAGAAGGGGATTACACCTGATTTCCAACAGAAGGGATTGGGGAAGTTAAGAGATCACTGGGATGCATTTGTGCGGCACAAGGAATCGGCAGACACCATCAAGATGATTGAAACCAACACCGTCAATGCACGGAAGAAAAAAGAATTTCATACGCTCGGGCCCGGAGGTTACAAGAAGGCCATTCCCAAATGGGATCGGGAGGAACAAGAACTAGTAGCTAGAGGAATCGTACCCGCAACTCTAGAGTGGGCCGAGCGGGCAAAGCATTATTATTTTGCACATGGTGGCAAGCTCAATCCCGAAGATGGATCTTTGTTGCCGGGCGATCAAATAAGAGAGACAGCTGCAAGGCTTGTTGAGTTAATACGGCAAGTGGCAGAAGGAATTTTCGTGCCTGATTGAGAGAATGACGAGCTTACTATGGCACTAGGTACAAGAGAACACCCTGGACGTTGCAGAGGCAAAGGTGTTATTCCATGGAAATATGCATTTCAGGAGCACCTTGATTCCTACAGAAGTCGTCAAAGAACTAAGGAACAACATGCATGACAGATACGAGAGCTGCAACAACGGGTCTTTATGAATGAGAAAAAAATGGAAGACATCATCGACGAGTGTGTGGCACTTGCTCTTAGCAAGCAATCAAGTCAGCAAGCACCTGCAGCTTCAGGGCCGCATCATGATGAAGCCAGCCCATCCAACAAGCGTAAAAGTAGCGTCGCTTCCACAGAAGCATCTCCAACCGCCACAGAAGCAGCTGCCCCGTTAGAACAATGCTGCTACCCCGTGGATGACATCACTGCGAGGTCCGCATGTGACATTTTTTTTCAAGTCAGAAACAAGAGGATTCTGGTGGCGTACGGTGTGGCTGAGGTACCGCAGCCAGGGGAATTATTTTTGAATGTCGATTATTCCAGCCATGGGTGCACCAAAGTCTTTCTGGATCAAGTGGTTGATACCTGGGATGACCTCGACTTGGAGTTCTCGGGAGCTGATGATGCAAATACTATAGGGGAAGCATTGCACACTTGGATTTTGTGGCCCAAGGATCTCATAGAGATAACGGAAGAGAACACAACTGCAGTCGAAGATCAGGTACCACCTTCCCCAGCTAGAAGGGAAAAGCAGCAGCAGTCCAGAACATGATGCAACTGACAGGGGCAGTCCGGAACATGCTACTCCTCCTCCTCCTCCTCCAAAGAAGCAAGGTTCGAAACGAGGACATCCTTCGCCTCCTCCAAAGAAGCAGGGTTCCAGACGAGTACATCCTCCTCCTCCTCCTCCAAAGAAGCAGAGGATACCCAAGGAGAAGCCACCTCCACCAAAATTATCTTACGAGAAGACGCAAGAGGAACTAGATGCGTCAGTGCGGGAGGAGCTGGACAGACAAATATTCAAAAAGAAAATGCCAGCACCTGAGAAACCATTTGACATGTACAAATTTCACCGCTTCACGAAAAAAATGGAGGAAGAAAAAAGGAAAAAGCCGGAGCGACCTACGTTGTCTGACTATGATCGCACGGCGCTCAAATTCCATAAAGCCAATAAGGCTCAGAAAGTTGGGAAAACTGTTCCACAACTAGGGACCCAATCAAAGCAATCTGTCCCGGACCTACGGTTGCTCTTAGATGTGGAGCGTGGATTGCTTGAATTCGGTTTGGACGCAAAACTGACACCTGCTCAAATTCTAGGCATTGCTCAAATTGAAAAGCACCCAGGGTCAGGTAGACGTGTTTATGTGCCTGGGATGTCGCTTCTCTGGGAGCGATTGTTGCAGGACCTTCCAACTAGGATGTATGCTCTGCACAAATGGCACATGCAAACGGCGGGACGAGGGGTTGAATTTATCGAAGTTAGAATTGAAGACCATCATTTTTTTCGAGGTCGCACCACTTTCCCTATTCCCATGAAGGAGTTCTGGTTCCTATTCAATATGGATGCAGTGGACATCTCCTTCGTCACTTGCTGGGTTCTGTAAGTATTTGTTGTACCATAATCTTAGAATCACCGCTCTAGCCATTTTAGACCGTACCTGAACTTCTTTATTTTGTATCATGCAGCATGGAGATGCAAGCTTGCCGGAGGGTTGGAGTGCACGGCATCGGCTTCGTGGATCCTGAAATGCTAAACGAGACGCTTGTCCGTGATTTCCCTGCGCCTACTGTGGAGACCTTATTCACATTTCCGGACCTTCAACGCTTCAAGGACTGCATACTTATTCCATACAACTGCCAGTGAGCAACGTTTTTCTCAATTGTTTATCTTTTTCAAAATACATTCAATATTTCAATTAACTGATTCTTCCCTAAAATGTATTGACAGCTTCCACTAGATTCTCATTATTATTGTACCTGATTTAAGTCTTGCCCACATCTTTGACTCTATTGGCGGATATAGTGAATGGTACGAACCTCTAGTAGAATTATTGAATGTTGCATGGGATATGTTCCGTGTAAAGTGGGGGGGCCTTGAAAGAGAAACTTCAATTCTACCATGGTTTCCCGGTACGTGTTTTCTTTGCTGATATTTTTCAATACAAGTTAACAAATATATCTTAACTTTTATTTTCACATATGTGCAGTGCCTGAAACAGCCACCCGGTACCAATCTATGCGGATTCTATGTATGTGAGTTCATCCATCACTTTGCAAGTGGTAGCTTGGGCCCCTTCACTGAGAAGGTGCGTACACAAAAATGCAGACAAACATATCCCTCGTTCTTATTGTTCATATCTTTTTTTCTAACAATTAATAACTTCTTTTGTAGATTTCTAACATCAAGGAAGGATTACTCGAGACGCAAAGATTCCGATTAATTCAAGAACAACTCTGCGGATTTATTCTAGACGAGGTGATTAATCCCGCAAGAGAGTTTCATGCCGGTGACTCAATGGTAACAGTGAGCAAAGAAGACACCGCTAGCATTGCTAATGAAGCTCAGCAAAGCACCGACAAGAACAAGAACAAGAACAAAGACGTCGATAAAGAAGGATCTTCTTCTAAGGATAAGGACAAAGACGTCGAGAAAGAAGCAACTTCTGCTAAGGACAATAAGAAGGAGGGCGAGAAAGAAGCAACTTCTTCTAAGGACAAGAAGGAGGACGACAAAGAAGCAACTTCTTCTAAGGACAAGAAGAAAAACGTCGAGAAAGTAGGAGCTTCTTCTAAGGTCACTACGAGAGCACATCAGCGACGAGGAGGGGCTTAAAACGATGACGTTACACTTCTAACATTTGATTCCATGTATGCATATATATGTATGATGTCACTTTATATATGCGTAAATGACTTTATAACGCTGCGTATTTGATTAGTATAAACGAAGCCAAACAAATACGTCTAAATACGTTCAAATACGAAAAAAACTAAAAAGAAATGGAAATAGGAAATTAAGAAAAAATACATTAGTACCGGTTGGCATAGCCAACCGGTACTAATGTGGAGGCCGCCACGTCGCCGGGGGGAGGCCACATTAGTACCGGGTGGTCTCCCCAACCGGTACTAATGCGACATTAGTACCGGGTAAAGAGAACCGGTACTAATGTGGCCTCCACATTAGTACCGTCTGGCCTGTACCGGTTCCAGGTACTAATGGGGTTTTGGAACCGGTACAGATAGTTGTTTTTCCTGTAGTGACACAAATACATTTGTAGTTGATCTTAACATCTATGCAATGCATTAAACAGCTTACAGACAGCCTCTCTGTCTGTGGGTTGTATGAACTGTCTGTATGCTAAAATCGAGGTTCTGTAGACGGCCCCCCGTCTGTGGGTTGTACATGCCCTTAGAGAGCTGCTACAATGATTAGCTTCTGAACCCAAATTATATAGTAACAAAATAATTGGATTTGCATGTCCATCTAAGCTAATCCCTCTGTATATACCGTAATACCGAACACATCGCTCCTCTTCTTGCATCCTGCACACGGCCGGCACTCTGTCCTGACCACACCTATAGTCATGTCGTTCAAAAAAAAAGAGTCATCGCGTCCTACGGTGAGTTCCTAGGAGAACATGCAACACAAGATCAATTAATTTCTGCAAAATTAAACACACTGCAGCTAATGCATGTTTGCAAAAGTAAACCTCTGAGCCTGTCATGTCGTGGCAGGTGGAAACGGCGCTCTGCGACGAAAGTGTAAAGAGTAAAAACGGAGAGACGATTGTATTCCGAATGAATCCCAAGAGTTTCATTGATCTGATTGTTTCATATATATACAGAGAGAATCGGCAGATTGCCGAACCGTCATCGCGACCGTGCGTGAGGTAAGCGTCTCCTTCGGCCTTCGTGGGAGAGTGTCGCCAGGAGTCAACTGCAGTTGACATCGTGTCTAGGATGAGATCACCCTGAACTTTTATTTGTAATACTCCCTCTTGATCGAATCCTCCTTTGATCAACGAATAAAATACTCCTCCAAAACCTTGTTGGAAAAATGAGGAATAATATAGGTACTGATCGCTCTATCATAAACTCAAAGAGTTTAAGGAACGATCTATGTCTTTGATATCTCTATAAAAACCCTAATGGGGAAAATAGGAAATATGACATACGCTTGTGTTAATATTGTCTCAGTAAAAATTTTATATGAAAAAGCCTCAAAGAGGGAAAACTCATAAAAGAAAAGAGCACAATATGATATTTTGAACATGAACACCTTAAAGGGAAGCTGCTCCTTTTTTTTCAATCTATAAGCCTCCTCATACCAATTCCTCGAACACATTTTTCAAATGTGGAAGCAGGTAGAGATTTAGTGAAAAGGTTGCCAGCAAGATTTGTATTTCCCCACTTTTCTGAAGTTCATGAGGAAAGAAATACTTGGGAGCAATATGTTTGTTGAGGTTGCTTTTGATGTAGCCTGTTTGCATCTAGGTAACACATGCAACATTATCTTCATACATAATGGTAGGTGATAGAACTAATACCACAAGATTGTTCTATGTGGTTAATCATTCTGCGAAGCCACACGCATTCACGTGATGCCTCATACAATGCAATGATTTCAGTAAAGAGTAAAAACGGAGAGACAATTGTATTCCGAATGAATCCCAAGAGTTTCATTGATCTTATTGTTTCATATATATTCAGAGGGAATCGGCTGATTGCCGAACCGTCGTCACGGACGTACGTGAGGCAACCGTCCGCTTCGGCCTTCGTGGGAGAGTGTCGCCAGGAATCAACTGCCATTGACATCGTGTCTAAGATGAGATCACCATGAACTTTTATTTGTAAGGATCGGGGTGAAGTGCACGGCCGACGCGGCGTGCGTGACCGTCCGCCTGGCAAAGAAAGGCGGCGTGCGTGACCGTCCGCCTGGCAAAGAAAGGCGGCCGCATCGGTGGCTACTGCATGCTCCAAGGAGCACGTCGTCTGCGACCCCTCGTGCGTGTGCACCAAGAATTGCGGTCACAGGCAGTCGCCGGCGGTGGCACCGGGGGATGAGCACCGCCGTCCGCTGGGGGACGGCACCGGTGTGAGGTGGGAATGGTAACTGCTTAGTGGCGCCAGATTTGGCTACCTACTAGCTAGCACAATGTCCATAACACATTATAGTTTTCCACATTCGAAAACAATGCAACCGATGCAACGTTGAGATGCAACATACAAAAGCAAAAACACAAGCATTTGGGGAGAGAACACAAAATAGAATTTCCCTGAGATCCAACCCTTGTCTCGGTTATTCCTCAACAATTGCTATGGATTCATGCGCTGCATTTAGATGTAACTGAATGGCATCCCTTTCCCTTCAACCACAAAGTTGCAACTAGCAAAGTCTGTAATTACTCCCAAAAGCACAGCCAAATTTCTTCCCAAAAGCCATAATTTAGCAAAGGGCAAAGAAAAAATCGACAAAAGCTCAATAAGGCTTCTAACAATGCACGAGATAGACAGAAAAACATGACCCTAGTTGGGAGGATGTCAAAGGAGGACCAAGATAACAGAAAATCTGAAAGGAAGTAAAAAAAACAAAAGCTGGTTGCTCAGAAACTGATTAAAGCCACAGGTCAATAAGTACAGCACAGTCCAGAACTCCAGATAGCTGTCGAGTTGCGATCCAATTACAAGCAAATATAAATAGTCGAAATTTCATAAGGCTCCCTAAGTCAGCTGTCATGAGGAACAGCTTACAGATACATAATAGGGTACCAAATGACCACAAACAGGTCATCCAAAACCAAATGATATCTGGATAACCATTAGGCCAAACGATATCTGGATAACCATTAGGACCTACAGCCTTGAAGCACCGAGTTAATAGTGTCATAAGTTAGAAACATTGAGGGATTTCCAAAGCTCGCGCATTAGGTTAGCTGCTTCCGGCGCAGCTCATTCACAACATTGTGGAACTGTAGTTTGGCTTTGTTGCGTGCCTCTTCATACCTGTTACGTGCCGATTGGAGTTTAAAGATCTCCACTTCTTCATGCTCTTTGTCATTTGCTATCTTCTGTGATTCCTGGCGAAGGCGCCCAAGTTTCTGCTCCAGCTCAGCTATAGCTCTATCCTTCTCATCGAGCAGTTTGTCAATTTGGGAGGAGGAGGCTGTCCTCCCCACAATCTCGGTATTCAACTTCTGTATTTCTCGGAGATTATTGGTGCTATCTGATTTTATTTGGAGCAATTTGGTCAGGGTTCTCTGTAAAAACTGGACATTGAATCCATTTTCCTCTAGATGGTTCAGTGTACTCATCTGTTCCTCAAACCATTCCACACTGTGGTCTATGCTTGCTTCTGCTATAAGCTTCACTATGTCAGCAAACCCCCACATCAGACCTAATGCTATTCCTTCACGCAATCCTAGTGGAAATTGTCGTAGTGGAAGGAAATGTGGGTGTTGTGGTACACTGAACACATTCATTTCTTCAATTGCAGACCACATAGGTGACTGCTTAACGAACGGAACATGAGAGGCTGGCAAGTGTGAAGGCATAAAGCTCCCAGAAGCAGAGCAGCTCCTTAATGAAGAATTGCCCATGGTGCACTGCGAGCTGCTAGCATTACGAAGACTTGGTAGGATTGATCTCTCATCCACTTTCCGGCCAGCCTTTTGAACTGGATGATCATCAGATATGGTAGCTGTCTCCGTAAGATCATTGCTTTTATCTACTTGGGTAGCAGCATGGTCTGCATCAGCATTTATGTTCACTTGACTGTCGATCATAGCAGTTGGCTCCTCCTCCAACAGACTACCATGTACGTCAATACCTGTCCACGGAAATCCAGTCGTTAATCATAAATCAACTACTTTGATATATGCCTTCAGTAACTATTTATTAGCAAACTATGCACATTTCAACCATGAAGTTTCACTGTTTATACCTTTTCCATCACGCATTGATTCAAAGCCAGGAGGTATCATGGGTATAGTGTCCTGATCTGATAATTCATTTGTGTTCAATGTATCCTCCGAAGTTTTGTCCAGTTGCTCCTGAGTATGAGATTACAAGAATGAGATGCTCATAGCTACATAAATATTACTCATCAGTTTCAAATTGTAGGTTGCTTTAGCTTTTTTTAAGTTCATAGATATTATTATGCGTCTAGACCTACACTATATCTAGGTGCATAGCAAAAACTATGCACCTAAACATAGCAAAAAATGACAGTATAATTCATAAAGTGTCTCTTACTGCAGAGGATTCTTTTATTGGTCCTGCAACTTTCTTTCTTCCTCTCTGCTGGACTGTACTAGTCACATCCAGTGAGCTAAGTGGACTACACAGTTCTCTGGGTCCTTTCCGTTTAGCCACTGCAGATTGTACCATTGTTAGATTTTAATAATAACCATAAAGATTAATGTGTGTCAGAGAAAACACTTACATTTCTTATAGGTAAGCACCTTTGAACATGGACCCCTGGAAGCCTGTCTTGTCACCTTAATATTGATTGACAAATCAGACATAACACACACATGAATATGAATACGGAAAGAATATTTTTTAAACCCAACCACAAGACTTAAGATGTCACAAGTCTATACCCGCCTATCTGGTGTTTTATTGGTTTGGTCTTCCACAGAGGCGTTCAAACCACAGACAATGACTCTGCTTGAGAAATCAATGTTCAACTTCAACTGAATCTGCACCAGTAAAAAAGATCAGCATGAACAGAACTTCTAAATGCTATGGACACAAAGTTACTCCAATTATGAAACATAATGAGGGGACACAAAGTTACTCCAATTATGAAACATAATGAGGGGACTCACATCATCTGAGGCATCATTTTTCCCCTGAAGTTCCAGAATAGGGTGTGGTTTGGCCCCTTTACTTTTTGATATGCCTTTCTTAACCTTGAGTGTCTTGACAGAGAGCACTTTTTTCTGTATCTGTTGGACAGAATTACTGCGAACTAAAGCCATATTCTTTCTTAGCTCTGCAAGGGAAAGCATATCATTGACATCACCAGCACTTGCATCAAACACATGTGTATTAAGATGACCATCAGAATCCATCATCTCAGATAGGACTTCTTGATTGTCCACTGTTTCTACAGTACTATTTGGCATTGATTCATTCTGAGGTGTTGAATGTCCTGGAGAAGTACAAAGATGACCATTCATTGGCACCAAACTCACTACCCCATGGGAAGCCACTTGAAGACTATTCTTTTCAGAGAGCATAGAATCAGAATTTTCAGTTAACAGGACATCAGGCTGCTGAGATTTTTTCCTCGACTTTTTGGTGCCAGCAGATTCAGGGTCATGACTGTAGCCATCAATGCTTGATGACAAATCAACAGGTGAGCTTACATTTTGTCCACTCATATGCCGGTGCCTCAAGTTAGCCCGTCTCTGTACAGAAAAGGGAACTATTTAGAAACTATAATTGACCATATAAAATAAATGATATGATGTTATATTGATATATTCAAAAATCAAAGAGAGGTTCTTTAGCAGTATGCCATGTACATAATATGGCATGTCAATGGTAAAACTAACTTCTTAGAAACACACAGTGCACGAAATACAAAATGCTAGAAAGCCTGCCTCATGAATGGATGTCCTCAGTGAAATATGTTCTAGGATCCCCACATCAGGAGTTTAAATGAATAAGAAAACATCTTTCGTATTCATTACTGATAATGCCTCAATTTATTCTTACTTGGCATAGTAGGATTTAGGAGAACTCAACTTCAAAAGTCTGACTAACTATTAGTCGAATTCTATGCATTCTACCAAGGATAGGAGAAACAACATAGCCTTTTGTCCCAAGCAAGTTGGGGTAGGCAGAGATGAAACCAAAAAGAAACAAGGGTAGGAGAAACACAGAAAGGCACAAGACGGAAGGTAGAGTTAAGGGTAAACAGAAAAAGAAGAAGCAAAGGTCATGGTTCAAGCACATTGATTGCTAATCTCCAAGCACTCCTATACATAGCTATGCAATCTATAACTAAGTGCACAAAAAGTTGTATCAAAGATTCATATTACACATAATTTTTGATACAATATTAACTTAATTGCAATTAGGATATATATTGTGAGAGAAATTTATACTTTTCAAGACTTTGCCAAGTCATAATGTACCCTAAAGAAAAGTAACGTTAGGAGTATACTGAACATAATTGGTCGTTATACAAGCAGCAGCCACAAACACATTTCTACATCCATTTGTTAGCCAAGAGGGTTGAACAACAAATTTTGAATCGAACAAAGATCATACAAATTGATGATGAACCCAGAGGTAAAGGAGTTTACAAAAAAAAGGCACAACATACCCAATCAGGATTTTTCAGAAATCAAACTTACCTGCATTAGGTCATTCAACAATAGCACAATTTTAGCAACATGCAAACCAAACAAAGCATCCCTGAACTTAATCATGTGCCGAAAACTACATCCTACCAGTAAACCACATAACAATTCCACAGTATTTAAATAGGTCAAGTGACAAAGGCAAAAAGCCATAGAGAGGTAACATAGAATTTTGCCAGAGTTGGTGTTAGATATATAGTGTTGTATATGGTCTTGTATTGTATTACTTGTACTCCAAGCCGTATCCAGCCTATATAATGAAAGGTCACCCCCCCCCACCTTGGGTGTGTGATGTTTGCCCAATATTCTACATGATATCAGAGACAGTTCAAAACTAACTGGTGTACCTATGTCAAATTTATCTGTCAAGCATATCTATGAGTAATCACAAGTAGAGTGAAACAAAGTAAGGAACTAAAATAATCCTGATAGAAAACATTGGCGATGAAGTCAACCAAGGCAATCCCAAACATAGATCCTGAAGTAAATTATAAATAGGGCGTTTCTAGCACATGGACATCCAATGGGAACTTTCCCATTGGACGCTCTGTTGCAACATCGAAACAAAACATTTGCAACATCGCACCATTGAAAAATATACGAAAAATCTACCTTGAGTCATTTGACTGTGGGATAGAAAACTCCCACCGCAACATGAACTATATGTTTAATGCAACATTCATTGCGAAACATGCAAAAGCAATAGTTGCAACATCAAAAATGAGCCATTGAAACATGAACAATAGTCTCAAGCCATAAAGTTTATTTTCTGGGATTCCAGATGTCCGATTCTTAACATTACAGTTATAAATAAGTATCTCAAATCATCTAAGAGAACAGAATTGTTTTCTTTATATTATCAAATATATGCATACTGTTGAAAAAGCATACTATTGCTCCATCCAAACCCAAGTATAAGTCCATCTAGCTCTTTAAAAATGGATCGGATACAATTCCAACAAATCAAAAGCACCTTCTTACTCCATTTATTTTTTTTAGCCCTAGATGAACACACCTAATGAATAGAGTAAACAAGATGACCACCTTATAATACCAATAGTCTTTGCACCACCAATGTTAATTTGAGTGCCTAAATACAAACAGACGTATTTTGGGAAGATATGTGCGTTTGGTTGTCTTGCCAATAGCCTTGGGAAGGCAAACCTTGCAAGCAAGGAAATTATTGCTCACCTTGCCCAAATTCAAATGAAGCAATGGGACCAAATGACCGAATGGGTGAGCTAGAAAACCAAACATGCCCTAGTAGCTTCTACTACAAAAGCACGACTCTTCAAGTGTAGTTTGAAATGCAATTTTCGTTTACACCTTCAAAACAAATTTCCATGAAATAATTAATCCCAAATGCTTTTGGGCACGAAAAATGGAGAAAGTACAAGAAAATAAAATAGAATACAACACCATTTGGATGATGACAGAGAAACACAGCTATTTCAGCAGACAGGTTTGCACAAGAATTTTTTTCGAACTGTTCAGCATATTGGAGTTTTATCACATTTCCAAAGCAAGCTACTCCATAAAAATTTCATATAATTTTTAACCACATGTTTCCTTTGTTACGAAGGACCTCGGAAGTAAACATTTCAAGGAATCAAAACTTAAGATTCCCTTATTTCCCCTATGTTCGAAATAATGCCTCAAAGACTGTCTAATGCAGGAATCACCAGTACACCTAATTAATCACTACCACTACTTGGTAACAAAGATAACTTCAGGGATTTACTTCAAAAAAAAAATCTGGGACTCATCATTTTTGTGAGCCTTATGTGACTACAATCGTTGCTGAACTTGATATAGTTTGCATGAAAGAAAAGGATAGCTGAATAGGACCAAAGGGAATATTAGATATCAATATTGTGGTAAAAAAAAGTTAAACAGCAGCGCTGACATCTTTCAAAAATTTAGAGCTTGTTCGACAGATCTTCTGCTGATTTGGGAAGCAGATTTGTTGTGAGAGAAAAATACCGTGTGCTGATTGGTACAACAGATTTCTTATGAGAGAAAAACACCGCAGAAGAAGCCAAAATAACACAAGCTGAACAGAGCCTTAGCCAACATCCACAAAAATGATGATCACAACAGAAGGAGCTTTTCCTGTTAATTTCCCTTGAATTTATTTTGAGATGTTCGGCTTGTCTTATTTCGGCTTCTTGCACAGTACTTTTCTCTCGGAACAAATCTGATGTACAAATCAGCATGCTGTACTTTTATCTCAGAACAAATCTGACGTACAAATCTACAGAAGATCTACCGAACGGGTGGGGATCCAAGGAACCAAAATAATCCCAACAATAGATATGCCCAAGCATCTAACTAACTAAATTCGGGAGGAGATGCAAATCAATGTCATCAGCTCCAGTCCAATTGAACACAACCTATGCATGCAGGTGGCCTAATAGATTAAATCTTTGGGTATCACAGAAGACTACAGCAGCAGGCAAATTCTAAATGAACTAGAAAGGACAGATACAGGAAATGTGTGAATCGCATTACCTTAGCAGACACTATCTTCCATTGCTTGCCATTCCACTTGTACTGCGGCTTCAGCAATTCCACGACCTTGGTCACCAGCAGCTCTGCCTTCTTGCCAAGGATGCTGACCTGAAACTCACCGTCCCCGACGACGCTGCGCACCACTCCCGGGGACCACGCCCCATCGCAGTAGGCCTCGACGGCGGCGCCGGGAACCAGCTGGAACTCGCTCTGATTAGGCACATGCTCCACTGCCGGCCTTATGAAGCGCCATTCCAGGTACTCGGTGGCCTTCTCCGTCCCGCCATCCCCTTCCTCGTCCAGATCGACGTACTCGACGATGTAGCTGAGGTCGTCCACGACCTTGGCAACGGTGGCGGGGAACCAGGAGTTACCGTACACCTCCCGGTCCCTCCTGGCCTCGACTTTCTCCCCGACCTGGTACACCTTAAACTTGCGCTCGGGGCGGACGGCGACGACGGAGCGCGAGGGGACCCATCCCCCGCCGGCGACGTAGTCGCGGCGGGGGCGGACGAGGCGGGGCGGGAGGGGGATGACCTCGCGGGTAAGCGGGAACGCGACGGTGACGGTGGCGTCCGGGTCCGGGGAGCCCGGGGCGCGCACGACGATGCCCGACCACCACCCGTCCTTGTGGAACGCCTCAACGATGTCGTGGTGGCGGAACCGCGGCGGGAAGTCGTCGTCGTCGCAGTGGGGCGGCGGGCGCGGGCGGATGTGGGAGGGCGCGAAGTGCTCGGCGAGGACGCCGCCGTCGTCGTCGGCGAGGAGGTGCTCGTACGTGACGGTGTAGCGCGCCGGGGTGCGGGGGCGGCGGGCGGGCGAGAAGCCAACGACCGTGGCCTCGAACCAGGACCCGCCGAAGCCGGGGGCGTCGACGCGGACCTCGACCTCGGCGCCGGCGGGGAGGGGGGCCTCGGGCGCGGAATTGGTGGAGGTGGAGGCGGAGGCGCCCGGCGGTGCGGACGGCGGCTGCAGCGGCCTCCGCGGGGACTTGCTCCAGCAGGCATTTCGGGCCTTGCGACGGCGCTTCTTGGGCGCCTTGCGGCCGCGGCCGGCGGCGGCCATTGGGGATCGGTCGGGGGTTTTGCCGGGGGGGACGGGGGTTTTGGGTGGGGGATGGAGGCGCCGCGCCGATGCCGTGTCGGTCGTCGTCTGCTGCTTGGGGGCAGGCGCGGAGTGGGAGCGGCCAGGCGGGCCAGGCTTTTGGGCTCTCGAGGCAGGCGTGGCGGGCGGGACCTGCACGGACCCAGGCCACTGCCACCGACGGGTGGGTCCAGCGCACGCGAAGCCGGCCCTGGGACCCGCGTAGAAGTGGGAGCGTTGCTGGGACAGCACAGGGCGGGTGTGCCGCGTGGTGCAGGACGCGGGCTAACGGCAGGGGCTGTGGGGCAGAGGCGGGGCCACTTGGCAGTGATGGCGGGCAACTCGCGAGGGCGTGGACGCAGCGTCCTCCTCGGTTTTGTCGCGGCGCCACGTCCGTGCGGGAGAGAGGAGGGGGAAGTAGCGCATCGGGCAGCGGGGAGATGGGCCCCGCGAATCAAGCGGGGCGTTCCCACGAGAAGTAGGTGACCGTTTGATTGACCTACCCGTGACAGGTGGGACTAGGGATGGAACCGGATACCAATTCAGATAGTATTTTTTAACTTTTTTTTTATTTTAGTTAAATTAGGCATAATATTTTGTATCTAAAAATTTATATTCTTGTTCTTGGCATTGTGCTTGTTAAGATTCATACAAAATAAACCCCAAATGTGTGCTATATTTTGATCAAATGATGAAAAGAAATTCGGATTCGGATTCGGATTCGGATACGGATGTTTTTTCACCTTTTTCTCTATCGAAAGCAAATAATCCATAAAAAAATTGTAGCTAATTTTTTTTATTTTTTCCAGTAATTAGCTGGTTATAATGCATAAAAAATTAGCACCAAATTTATTTTATTGTGATCTAAAAAAATCAATCTATTACACAATTCGGATGTTTTGGTTCCATCCCTAGGTGGGACCCAGTCGAATGAGCCCGTATTTAGGGTCTGTTTTTTTTTCGAAATGAATAGTGAATATCATTATTCACACATATCACATTGATCACATCTTCTCTCACCAGAAACACTATTTCAGTATTATTCATTTGTAACTTCACTATTCTTTTTCACCCAAAAGAACATGCTTTTAATGAAAAAGATTTGGCGTCCAAATCCATAGTAGCAAAAGTTTTGGCTTCCTAACTTTTGCAGTAGACGGTTAAACCCGCCAAAATCTTTTTCATTCTTTAGCGTCGTATCAACACTTGCTCCGCAAATTCTATCGGTTCAGCAGGGTCCTTGGCATAATACACTTTTTGCCAGTTTTGGAAGTGTTGGGTTCCAAATGGAAATTTTTACAAGGCCAAATTTTGGTAAGTATGTTTAGATCCATTTTGGGAAAAAATGCTAAAACTTCTAAAAAAAATGAAATCTTCTGTAGGAGCTAAGTGAAAAGAGATTAACGTGCTCTTTCAATTTTAGTATCGATCTTTCCATAAAGAGCACCATCCAATTGGTTTTGTTGGGGAAGCTGGAGTGTTGATTTCTTTTCTTTTGTTTTTTTTTTTTTGGCGAGGCCTCCATAATCACAATCGTCAAATTGTACGATCAGATCAAGCTACCTCCATTTCAAATGAGGCAAAATTGGTTGGACATAGTTCAAGTGTGCCTTTTGCCATGCAACATTAAAAACTTATCCTTGTTAAAAGACATTATTCAAACATGATAATTTGCTACGAGATACTACACTTATTATTTTATTCAATTTAATTAGAGTGCAATAAGAAAGGAACAACTTGAGCCCCACCTATTGCTTCGGCATCCCATCCTCCTTTCTCATCTTTGTGGGTCGCGACAGTTCTGACGTGTGGTGGCATTAACTCCTTCGGCACGCAACCCTTTCGCTTCCGCCCACGATGCCCACCTCATTGTGCCCCCATCTGCTCCCCACCTTCCCCTTTCCCTTCCGTTACCTTCTAGTCTTTATGGTCTCATCCTCGTCGCCATCTTTGTGAGTCGCGACACTCCTGACGTGTGGTGGCATTGACTCCTATGGCACGCAGCCCCTTCGCTTCCGCCCACGATGCCCACCTCGGTGTGAGTCCCATCTGCTCCCTACCTCCCCCCTTCCCTTTCGTTCCCTTCCCGTCTTTATGGCCTCATCCTCGTCGCCATCTTTATGAGTCACGACAGTCCTGACGTGCGGTGGTAATTACTCCTTTGGCATGCAGTCCCTTCGCTTCCGCCCACGATGCCCACCTAGTGTGCCCCCATCCCCTACCCACATTCCCCCTTACCTTCCGTTCCATTCCAGTCTTTATAGCCTCATCCTCGTCGCCATCTGTTACCTCACAAGAACTATGCTCAAGTACCGCCTTCGTGCCTCCCCCTTCACCCCAACCCGCCGAGTTGCTCGCGGCACGAGCTCGAACGTTGAGTGCTTCGTCGAGGTGGTACCCGTGGGTTCAAAAGTGGGTCTACACTTAGCTTTCCTTTTTTTCACACGAGTACCTAGCGGTCATAATTTGAGATGGTACACCCCTGGATATTACAAGCATTCTGTAGGCTGACTGTACTAACAAAATTCCTGTCCATTCATGGTGAGATGCCCAGAAGTCACCTTGTCTACGAGTACAAAGCGGAATACTGAGGATAGCCTCCCTATCCGCCGAGGTAAAAAAACATTTGTAGATTTTGATGTCCCATGTCACTAATGTTCAATCAGTTCACAAGCATTGGCAGCTCCTAACCGGCCTCAATCACAAGGCTCCACGCAGCAGTTTGCATCCAAAATATTTGTCATCTCTCTGGTCCCAATGCAACAAATCATTCTCTGTTCCAAAACCTCACTCCTATGTAAGAAAGAGTGCAAAATGCGCACTAGTAGAGAATCAAGCATTTGTCTCATATCAAAAATCACATTAGTACCAAGTATTTTTACACCTGGTACTAATGAGGACATTTGTACCAGGTGATAAGGAAGGAGCCCGACGAGCACTCCCGTGACCACATTAGTACCGGATCATATCTAGACCCGGTACTAAATGAGGAACATTAATACCGGGTCTAGTCTAGCATGGGTACTAATATGGCAGATGCCCATTTGTACCGGTCTACAACACGGCCAAATACTAATGTGACCGCATTAATACCGGGCAGTAAAACCACCTGGCACTACTCCAGGCCGGCACACACCACCACCCCACCTCCTGCCCCTTTATTATTTTATTTACCCCTGCTGCCTGTGTCTCTTCAATTCCATTCTTTCCACCCTATCTCTTCCTTCTTCCCTCTCTCATTTCTGAATCTCACCCGCCATGCTTCCTCGATCTGTCACAGGACAGGTGCAGAGGAGGCAAGGCCAGGGCGGGCCGCCCCCAACCGTGACGAGCCACGCGCGGCGGGATCAGAACAGCCCGACGAATCGCGGGGCGGAGCAGGCAAGGCGGCGCGGGTCGGGCGAGTCGGCGCAGGCTCTGCGGCCTGGACACGCCGAGGGAGCCGACGGTGCGACCTCCGCAGCTGGAGGTGCGGCGGGCGGCGTGGTGATGGCTTGTGAATTGTTTGTCAAATCTGTGAGTGATTGGTATATATGATTATTGTATTCTTGTGAAATCTTGTTGATTGGTGAAGGTGCTAGCGTTTGGTGGTGCTGGTGTTGATTCTTAAGAAATTTTGTGTGATGTGATTCCTGTGATAGATTTGTGTGAAATAATGCATACTCAAAATGTATACTATTGAATTTGTGTGAGATTGTATATAATGTATGAGAAGACTTGTAAAATCTTGTGGTTGTATGTGCTTGTTCTTATGATGGAGAGAATGAGAAGTAAAGAAAATGAGAAAGAAAAGAGAACAGAAAGAAAAAGAAATGAAAATGAAAAGAAAAAAGAAAAAAAAGTGTCGAGGGTGGTGGGTACTTTAGTACCAGGGCATAACACCACCTGTACATTAGTACCGGGTGAGCCACCAGGTACAAATGTGCCTCCCTCGTTAGTACCGAACGAACATTACCAGTTCGATACCTGGTACTAATGGGGGTTGAGCACCGGTACAAATAAATTTCTCTAGCAGTGATGTTTCATGATGTAATAGAATATGTTGGTCCACACCTTTATGTGGTACATGTTGGATGGATATCCAAAAGATGCTAATTGATAAATAGATAGACAATATAGATAGATAAACATATAGATAAACGTCAAGAAAGCTATATAGACGTATAGACAGACATACACTACTAGAGAAACGACTTTTAGTACCGGTTGGGAAACCCCATTAGTACCGGTTGTCCAACCGGTACTGGCCGGCCGGTACTAATGTGGAGGACACATTAGTACCAGTTCAACCCAACCGGTACTAATGTGACATTAGTACCGGTTGGGGATACAACCCGGTACTAATGTATGTTTCTTAATATTTCTTTTTTTTCTTTTCTTTTTAGTTTGTTTCGTATTTGTTTGGTTCACGTATACTAATCTAATACGCCAGTCAGTTTTACCCATTGGTAAAGTTCATACATCACTTGCTCTAGAACAAAATATATAAAAAGTTCATACATCAATACTTATGGTCTTAACAAAGATAACAAGTTCAAAATATATAAAAAGTTCATACATCAATACTTAAGGTCGTAATAAAGATAGAGGGGTGCATCCATGCACGACACATATTTCATACTCCATTTTTCTTCTTTAGATAGTCCATATAGTTGAAGTCTCTGATCTTGAAGTCGGGAACTTCATCGAAATATGCTAGAGAATGGATCAGTGCACTCTCTATCGCTTCACAATTACGGTCACATGGACTTCCATAAATTTCAAACAGTGGCGAGGAAAACTAATATGGCATGCAAAATGAAATATGAGCCTGATACTTCCAATCTCTTGTACGTGTAGCATTTGAATCTCTGTAAGAAAATCCCACAACATCCATCACTTGTTCTAGAATTGCATGAAAGCTCATTGCCGCAATGTTTTGACCAAAGATATCCTACAGTTAAGAATAATGTTATTACAACTCATAAAAAAATATTAAATAAGAATATTAAAAAAACATTAAATGATGCTTTATACAATGTCATGTTCATTTAGCCAACAAAGCCTCTCTGCGGTCGTGATCACACTTTCTCCCTCCTCGAGTGCCTTGATTAGAAAATAAGAGTAATCCGGCACAAAGTACCCATTAGCGTTAAGTTATTCTAAGCATGCCTGCACGACGGTCCTTTCAAAAGTCCTCTTAACCAGTGCAGGGGTACCCCACGCAACAATTGATACCATTTGGATGAGTTCTGTAGGCAGCGAGAAGCGAAGTTGTCCTCGAACAGGTATGTCAAATGAAAATTTTAATTGTATGCATTTTCTTGGACCGACAGCCGCACATTGTGTAAAGGGAGAGGTACCACCTAAATTTTGAACAACATGTGTGAGCCACTTCAAATGATTGAGAACATGCATTGTATGAATATAAGATTATTATCTGTCTGTAGTACGTAAACATCAAATTTATACAAGGAAAGAATATTAATTTGTTGGGACTAGGTCCCTGGCTTCGATCACCAGTAGGTAAGTCAATCACACCTTGGGTGGAGTGTATGCCTGGAGGACGAGCCAAAGGTGGCCGGTCATCAAACACGATTCGATGACCGCTTCCACGGCGACCTCCACGGCGACCACCGCGACCAGAATAACTTGCCATAGTTTTCCAAAGCTACTACAATCTCTGCAATGTATATAAAACAATCCATTTGTATCAACTCTTATGGTGCAAATTGTACTCCATCTATACTTTAACTATTTTTAATTTGAGTGTGTCGGGCGTGGTTCGAGCGTGTCGGCGTGGTTCGAGCGTGTCAGGCAGGGTTCGAGCGTGTCGGGGAATTCAAATCTAAATCTCTAAATTCAGATCTAAATCTCTAAATTCAAATCTAAATTCAACAGTAATTAATAGAAAATAAAAAAATGATGACATCAGCGTCGGCCCCTCACCGACGGCGCAGGGGGACGGCCGAGGACGAGGTCGGCGCGGATGAGGAGGAGACGACGACGCGGACGAGCGGGGACGACAGCGGCGGCGGCGGCGCAGACGGGCGCGCGAGGAGGAGATGACAGCACATCGAGGAGGAGACAACGATGCAGCGCGAAGGAGACGACGGCGCGGACGAGGTCTGCGCGGAGACGGCGGTCGCGCCGGGAGCGGGGACGACGGTGGCGGCGTGGACGGGCGCGCGAGGAGGAGACGACGGCGCGGCGCGGAGGAGGGACGACGGCACGGATGGGCGCGGCGAGAAGTAGACGACGGCGACCGTGCTGGGAGCGCGAGGGAGACGGCGGCGTGGGACGGCACGGCGAGGAGGGGGGCTCGGTGAGGACGACGACACGGTGGCTAAGTGTTGGGTAGGGGAGGGGGCAGAGTAGGACCCGGTACCAATATGGACATTAGTACCGGGCCAACAGAGGACCCGGTACTAATGTGCTTTCTCTTCCGCGCCAAAAACGAAAAGCACATTAGTACCGGGTCCTATGATGGCATGGTACTAATGTGCTTTCCATTTAATTTCCTTTAAATTTCCTAATTTTTTGTTAAATTTATTATAACCCCGGTACTAATGTTCTAACATTAGTACTTTAGCAGCGCATTTCTCAGTACTGCTTCACTATTTTATGAAAAGCTTTGGTCTGATCTTCATCAGCAAGCTCCTCTAGAAGACCATTTCTGCAATCCGAGCTTTCCTTCTGTTGCTGTTGTATTTATCTTCCTCCCATTTCCCATATGCCACAAGAAGGTAGACATATACCATTCTCTCCTGCCCAGGCCGCAATGCCCTTGCTATCGCCTGCATTGTCTTTGAATGGTTCCACTCTGAATCCAGCATCACTAGTCTTGATGCACCGGTCAGAGTGATACCCTCGGCACAGGCTGTTGTTGAAGCAATCATCACCTTCCTCTTCCCCTTTTTGTCACCATTGAATTTATCCATGACATCCGAGCGCACAGGGAGCTCTTGATCACCTTGCAACACAAGGACTTCCTCCCCAAGACGACATCCAAATCTATCAGCTTGACAAGAAAGTTTATCAGGGACACATTATGACAAAATATCAGCACCCTCTCCCCTCTGAATGAGGACTTGTGCAGAAGATCAATCACAAATTTTGTCTTGCAACCAACAGTGTACTTCTGCTTGTACTTCTCAACTCTAGCTACTTCTTATGGGGTAAAGTAAGTGCTAGCACACCTGATTATTTTTATAAGCCAAGGATGGATAGAAGCAATTGTGATGAGCAGCTCAACCTCCAGAGGATAACGGACAACTCCCAGTACATGCATTCTTACTTTTGCTAGCACATCTTCCTAGATGTCAGTTAGGTTTCATGAAAATTGTATACACACGTATCCCTGGAAGGTTATTTTAGTTAAAAATTCATTGGAGGGGGAACATTAGTACCGGGCGGCAGATTGAGCCGGTACTAATGTTCTAACATTAGTACTGGCTTGTGGTGAGGCCCGGTACTAATGTGCGGATGTCACATTAGTACCGGGCGCCCACACCGCCCGGCACTAATGTAGCCGCATTAGTACCGGCTCCATCCCCGAACCGGTACTAATGTGTGCCTCTGGGGGCTCCTCGAGAGGCCCCCTTACCAACCGGTGCTAATGTGCACATTAGTACCGGTTCCGAAAAAAAACTGGTACTAATGTGAAATCCTCTCCAGGACCAAAGGTTGTTTCTCTAGTAGTGATAGTACCATCTAGGCGGTAGGACATTATATACAAACAAGTTAGCTTTAACCACTGAACACACATGTTCATTTTGGTGCATAGCACTCCTTCACAGGACCATGTTGTTCAACAAGAAACTAGTTGTCCCTGGCTTCACCTTGGCATTGCTCCTTGTGTATTGTCATGAGAGTTATTCAAAATTTCCCCAAAAAAAGAATGCTATGAAACACCAGCTACTACTTCAATGTCCAAATAAGCTTTTCTGGTTGAAGGTGCACATGCTACTGCAAAGAGCACTCTGCGAGGAGAAGATACATACAGTCACTACGGGAAACCTTGGGTTTGTCGTGAGTCGGTTCCTCACGGCAAAGACCAGTTTACTCATGGCAAACTACTTCAATTTCCAAATAAGCTTTTCTGGTTGAAGGCGCACAGGCTACTACAAAGAGCACTCTGCGAGGAGAAGATACATACAGTCACTACGGGAACCCCTGGGTTTGCCGTGAGCTGGTTCCTCACGGCGAAGCCCGGTTTACTCACGACAAACAGTTTACAGTGAGTGGCTCTCGGCAAATCCCTCACGACAAACATTCTGACAGCAAAGGGGTTCTTTTCCATGAGCGGCGTCTCGGGCTCACGACAAACGATTCCCGTGAGTATGCTTAGCTCTAGGCAAACATTATTGGGACAAAATAAAAAAATAAAAAGAACCCCCACCGACCGGGCACCGCGGGCCCATCGGCAGGGCCGTTGTGGTCCTCCCCCGCCGTAGCTCTCGGCCGTCACCGTCCCCTCCCCGCAGTGGCCTCGACGCCACCATGCCCGCCGCCACCTTCGCGTCGCGCCCCTTGACCTTGGCCAGCTCCGAAGGACGAGGAGGCTGCCACGCCGGAGGGAGGGAGTGATGAGGCTGCAGCGTCGATGTGGGGACGAGGAGGCTTCCGCGCCACCACCAACGTGGCCCGCCGCCGCAGCTGCTCCATCGCCGGATCTGTGTGTGTGTGTGAGAGAGAGAGAGAGAGATGCCTGGATTCACGCGTCGGCCACCGCCGCATCTCCTCGCGTCGGCCCTGCCGGGGGAGAGGAAGCCGCTCCAGCTGCCGTGGATCTCGCTGCCAGGGCCAGGGGAGGGGAGGGAAGCCGCACCAACCGTCGTGGATCTCACCGAGGGGGACGGGGAAGAGGAAGTCGCGCCCGCCAGATCTGAGGAGCGTAGCATCCCCCACCGCCGGACCTGACGAGAGGCCACCGGTGCTTCCGCCGCCGTCGCACATGCCGGCCGCGGCTGCTGTTCCTCGCCCCACCACCCCTCCTCACTGGTCAATGGATTCTGGTGAGAGGCGAGTGGAGGGGGGAGGATAGGAGCCACGAAGGAGGCGAGAGGCGCAGCCGGGAGAGGAGAAAGAGGAGAGAAGGAGCGACTGCGGCGGGAACTAGGAGTTAGGGTTCGGGGGTGGGTGGGGGCTCCCTTAGGGATGTAAATGGTCAGGAATGATTGGGAAAATGTCTCAACCATTCCCGTTCACTTTTTGGTCGGGAACAGGAACGGGAGCGGGAAAGTTGGTCGGGAAAACGAAATCGGAAATGCGAGATATCGGGAACGGAATATTTCGAGTGGGAAAATGTCGATAACGGTCGGGAATCGGTTGTTCAAATCGGAAACATTGATACAGATAACCACCTCAACTCAATACAAAATATTACAACTATATATATAATAGATATAGAAATAGTATAGTAAAGAAAAAAGAAAAGAGTTTACAAGCGCCGAATAATGCTGCCTGCTGTGGTGTGTCCTGGCACCATGTGGGCCGCGTCATGCCCAGCCCACTAGCCCACCCACAGTACATGCAGGGCCGCAGACAGGCAGTCAGCTGTGCGGAGGCTGCTGTTCAATGCAGCACCTATTAGTCCCACCTCGCCCAACAATTGAGCAACCCTCCCGCATGTGAGCTATAACTATGAGCTGATGGGCTCCCTGCTCACGCATGGTTTGCATCCAAAGTTTGGAACGCAAAACGGGAACTTCCCACAAGAAAAAAAGGGAAAATCCCAGCTGGATACAGGATCCGTTAATACGGTCAGGAATTTGCCCTGCCTGTTTCTGATCTTGTTCCCGCCTGTTTATCCTGGGTATTTTTCTGTTCCTGAATATACGGTGCCGGTTGGGACGGGAACTTTCCCGTGCTGTTTACATCCCTAGGTCCCCTGTTATATATGAAAGAGGAGGGAAGAGAAGGGCCAGAGTGACGTGGGCCCGAAGTGGGCTGCGGTGGGCAAGGAAGTGGGCTGCAAACAGCAATGAGTTTGCCTTGAGTCTAAATCAGTCCACGACAAATATTTAGTTTTTCCAATAATTACTTCAGATTTAGTTAATTAGTTAAATATAGTAAATTAATGCTAAAATGTAACAAATTTTAACATGAAATACCACATATTGTATGTAGATAGTAGAAAATGTTTTGAATTTAAAATTCCAATTTGAACGTCACTATGTTTACATACCTAACCGCTTACTTCATAACACTTATACCCAGATGTTTCGGTCGGTAAGCATCATATATGATAAAATGTGAGAAACTCACTCAAATTTTTACCACAACCTTCGTATATGATATGATGAGATATTGACAAATCGCATGATTTTCAGACTTCACTTGCATTTTTTAGAATTTTAAAATCATTCGCACGCGTGTCTTTGATCATGTTTCCTGGACAAGACGTTCGAAATTTCTTTCGATTTTGTGGCTAAGGTCTCAAATTTTGCTAAATACCATGAATATTATTTTTCGACTCATTTTCTTCTATTCTTTGAATCAGTTGCAGTTCAAATTTGACTTGACTCAAAAAATTGCTTGAAATACAGTTAATTAATTAAATATAGAAAATAAAAACATAAAATTACCGAATTTTAACATGGAGTACCACATGTTCTATGTGGGGAGTAGAAAAATTTTTGAATTCAAATTTCAATTTGAACGCCACTTTGCCTATAAACATAGTCGCTTTCTTTATAACTCTATGAAACTTGTTTGGAGATGTTTGGGTTTCTAAACATTGTGCGTGATAAAATATACAAAACTCACTCAGTTTTTACCACATTCTCCTTGTATGATATCATGAGATATTGACAAATTTCATAATTTTTAGACTTCATTTGGATTTTTTAGAATTTTGAAATCATTCGGATACACATCTTTGATCTTGTTTCCTGGACGATATGTTCGAAATTTCTTTTGATTTTATAGCTAAGGTCACAAATTTGGCTAAATGACATGAGTATCATTTTCCACTCCTTTTATTATATTATTTGAATCACTTGCAGTTCAAATCTGTCTTGACTCAAAAAATTGCTTGAAAAAAAGTAATTAATTAGTTAAATAAGCAAATAAAGGCAAAACATTACCAAATTTTAATATGGAGTAGGACATGTTACTTGTGGAGAGTAGAAAAAAATTTGAATTCAAATTGTAATTTGAATATCATTTGGCTACAAATTCATGTTGGGATGGGAAAAGGTATTTTGCCATTAGGCACAGAAGAGCTCACGGCAAAATAGTTTGTTGCCGAGAGCTGCCCTCGGCAAACAATATTTTGCCGTCGGCCACGAAAAGGCTCACAACAAAATACCCTACTTTTGTTGTGAGCCTTTATCGTGGCTGTCGGCAAAATGCTCTTTTTCCGTGAGCCTGACTTTTAGCTCACGGCAAAAATAAGGACTCACGGCAAATCCGCGGTTTTCGGTTGTGAGTACTGATTCATATGCTTGGGCGACTGGATGTGCAAGCCCATGTCCGTGTGCTTCGGGGAAAGCATGACTGGCGGCCGCTGCTCCAAGAAGCTGCATGTCGACCCTGATTCGGTTGCTCTTAGAAGTGTCTCCATATGCATCATATGCAGATCATGAAACCATGCTGTGGGGAGGATGATCCTCCATCGGAGAAGCAGCCGATGCCCCGAATTTGTGGGATGGTGATGTTCCATTAATTGAGTGGTGGTGGAATTGGTTCACGGTTGGGACATCACGTAAACAAACAATCTAGTAAATAAAATTAAAAATGAGAAAGGGTGTTACAAACCAAGACTAAAGGGTGCTCACGGGTGACAACTACTATAGGATAGAATCCCCTACTACTCAGTCAGATTTGGTGTGTTGGTGAGATGTCAAGAAAGGATCGCGTAAGATTAATTTGAGGTCATAGATCCGAATTTTTTTGGCGCAAATTTCTTTAGTCCCGGGTGGAATAACCGTGATCGAAGATTGGATGAAATTTAGGGCATGATTGATGTGATTGACAGCTGGGAGGGGCCATCCTAGGGATCATCCGGTACCGTTTCGTGCACTGTGGGTTCTTGTTTGGTTCTCCTACCTATACCATATGCTTGCACCCCCTTGTTCACTTTGCTCCCTTGCTCCCATCCCACATCCACCGTCCACCGAAATCTCACTTCCCTCGCGAGCCAGGTTAGCAGCTATGGTGCTGTTTGATTAGTGCTAATAGTTAGCAGCTACATACATACACTTCACATCAGATCAAAACAAGCTAAACTAGCTAGTCCATCCGTCCCATAAAAAGTGCAATTCTAATTTTCTAGGACATATTATTGGTGGCGCGAAAAGACACTATACCCCTATTTCTTAGCCACATGCAGTAAATTTTGGCATGCAGATCTGATCTGATTACTTAATTATGCAGATAATTAGATCTATTTTCTAGAATTGCAATCTTTGTGATAATTTTATAGAAATACTAGGATTGCATTCTTCACGGGACGGAGGGAGTAGATGCTAATAGTTGGATCCTACTGCAGCTACATATTACTTGTGGATACGCTTGCCAATTATAGTAGTCCTGTTGAGGGATAGATGCTAATAGTTGGATCCTACTGCAGCTACATATTACTTGTGGATACGCTTGCCAACTATAGTAGTCCTGTTAAGGGATAGATGCTAATAGTTGGATCCTACTGTCCAACTACATATTATTTGTGGATCAAATTAACAGTCCGTTGTCAATAGTTAGCCACATTTTTAGATAATGGAAAAAAGTTCCGGCTTCAGAACTCTCCTAAGAGGGACATTGGACCGCGATTATTATAGACAAACTAGAGTTTACACCTGTCAGACTTTGGGATCTAGACAGTCCACAGGGGTACTCACGTGGTTGATTTGTAGGTAGAGAGAGGATCGAGAACTAAGAACGCTAATGGCTATGCAAGGATGCACACGGAACGCAAGGGACATGAGAGATTTATATTGGTTCGGGCTTCCGGAGAGTAAAACCCTACGTCCAGTTCTTGGTGGTTTGTATTGCTGTGCGTGAAAGCCAATTGCCCTCGAGAAGACGTCCTAGGCCGCCTTATATAGTCTAGCGGACTAGGGTTACAAGGTTAGTGGACCCGAGTGCAGGTCAGTTGCAACTTGGAAGCCTATCTTATGGATTACAAATAGTATCTCGTGATATCCGAACCGATTAGAGGCACATCTGGTGTCTTGACTTGCACGCCAAGTTTGGAGTCATCTTCAAAGGCACAGATAAGGTCTACTAGACCAACTTGCAGGTCTGCAGGTCGTCTGACAGGCTAGACCCACCTGCCGGGGACGGCTGAGACCCTGGTCGGTGGGGACCCATGGAGTACCCATACTCTCAAGCCCGAGCGATGTGTAGGAGAAACGACCTTGATGGAGTCATGACGAAACTTGTGCAGATCCGGCTGAAGTCTTGGCTCTATCAATAAGTCGGAAAGGGTGCACGTCGATAAAAAAAAGAAGAACATAACTTGTCTTCATGTAGACCGGCCGACCTGATTTATGTCTGGAGAAATAGTGTAGAGACACCCAGACATCCAAGCATAGCTACGAGGTATCTAGTAGAGCTGCAGTGGCGCACCGACCTCATGGAGGCCTCAAGGTCAGGATAAAGGCACAGAAGCCATCGAGCATGGCAGAGAGGGACCTGGAACGACAGCTGAAATGTGCCGACCTGAACAAGGTGACGACGGAGCTGCAGGGAGGTCCGCCGACCGGAAGAAGGCGACAATAGAACTGTAGGGAGGTCGGACCTGAAGAAGGCGACAAGCCCCCGAGCGTGGAAGTTGGACAAGTCGCAGAAGCGGTGAGTCGTCTCCCGCCGTGAGCCAAAGAGGTCCGCTGGGCGACGGGAGACACACCGAAGCTATGAAACTACAATGCAAACATTATGTAGCATAATGAATAATATACAATAATTTGCATGAGGAACAATTTTGTTATAACAGAAAGAGGTCTGTAGATGCATTGTGCATGTGAAAATCCCCTTCCCTCTAGCAAAAAGCCAAGTAGGACACCGTGTGACCCTCGACTTGCGTCGTTAAGACCTTTTTCCCTGCTAACCACTGCTCACAAAGAGGACGACTTACCGTAGACTACACTGCTCAGCGGGGAGGCTTAGGTGTAGGCGGCATGCGGGGTGAGTCTAGGGTTCGAGGTTTTCACGATTAAAGACTTGAACCGCACGGGTTAACTCAAGAATTATTAAAGGGACATAGGGTCGAGTAGAGACTCTAAAGTCATAGTCGGCGGGGACTCTCACTACGTGAAAAATAGACATTGGTAACGGGTGCGGATGGACATTGGTAACGGGCAAAACACCCGTTACTGATCAAGCGTTACAAATAAGCCAACAAAGGTAACGGGCCGATGCCCATTACTGATGACACGTAATTGTAACGGGCGTCAAACAAAGACCGTTACCACAACTACTTACCGGTCACCTGAAATGGCTGTT
This sequence comes from Cenchrus fungigraminus, assembly GCA_036936925.1. NCBI lineage: Eukaryota > Viridiplantae > Streptophyta > Magnoliopsida > Poales > Poaceae > Cenchrus > Cenchrus fungigraminus. The sequence continues at coordinate 110,081,402 of CM072779.1, forward strand.
TCTCCGGGCCCACCGGAGCCTTTGGTAACGGGCGCAGACACTGAGCCCGTTACTCATAACACGTATTAGTAACGGGCGTCTAACAAAGACCGTTACCGAAACTAGTTACCGGTCAGCTAAAATGTCTGTTTCTCTAGGCCCACATGGACCTTTGGTAATAGGTACAGAAACCGAGCCCGTTACATGAACTCAATATCGGAGACGTTTGCTGTGGACACGCGTCTCCACGAAAGGAGACGCATTTTTGTACGCGCGTCTCCTCTGTCTGGACGAAAGGAGACGCGTGCTCTGGACGCGCGTCTCCTCTGTCTCGACGAAAGCATCAACTTTTAGGGCCCACCGGTCAGTATTAGTAACAGGCCTTTATGCGGCCCGTTACAATTTTGTCATACTTGTAACGGGCGTTCCAAGTGAAGCCCGTTACTTACGGATCAGTTTTTGTAACGTGCCTTACTTAACGCACGTGACTGATACGTAGGGCACCTACAGTAACCTGCCCGTTTTCTGGTTGCATCCCGGAACCAGCCAGGATTTGGCAGCCACCAGATCAGGGGCTGCATCCTGGAAACAGCCAGGATTTGGCAGCTACCACAGTAATGCAAGGAGACATCACAAACACATTCTCATCACATATATACACAAGCAAGATCACATATATATACACAATGCGAGATCACATCAAGGTCCTTATCAGATCGATATGCATGCGAAAGTTTCAAGTTCCTCATTGGTGCTTTGTTTGGATGGAGTCCTGAGAAAACTGCCTAAACCAGGCAACATCTGACCCCAGCCAAGCAGGTTTCTCAGGCAGTACTAAACTAGCCTGAATGCAGCAAGTTTCAAGTTTGTCAGGCAGTACAATAAACTCACGGTGCACCATTATAGAAGTTGCCATTTCGGTTGAGGATTTCCTTATCAATGTACTCGCACACCATCTCCCGGACCAGTTTTAGATCTTCTATAGAAACATTTAGGGCAGGTTTGAAATCCTACAAAATACAGTCATTATGAGAATACAAGTACAAATCAGTTTCTAAAATCAAATGGAGAATATGAGCAGAGACAAGGGTGACCATTATCTACTTACAGCAGCCTTCTTGATGTGAGGTATATCTTCAAGTAGTTTGAACATATTGAATGCCACATGGAATCCATGCAAAAAGGACCCCGATGGCTGCTGAGCACACTGCGCATCGAGGTACCAAAATAACAAGTTAATGCAGTACCAAATTGGTATGAAGGGACCATAAAAAAAACTCGGTCTTACTGTGGTATTTGGCTTGTGCTTGAATGTCTAATTGGATTTTAGCTTTTTCTTCTTTCCTTTCATCACTTCGTCCTTTGGGCATATATTTTCAGAGACCCTGCATGATCAGCAATACCGATTAGAAACACTAAGAGATTGAATTTTGTGAACAAAACCTACAAGATACAGACCAATTCACAAGCGCTCGGAGGTCATCGAACTTTCGCGCGGGATGATGTTTAGCAAAATCTAGATACCAAACCTCTTTGAACTTCATACAGATGATCAGTGTTACACAGTGGCCACCGGTGTAGAAGGCACCCACCACGTAGTCATTCGTCATTGCATTTCTCAATGCTTGTATTACAAGGGTAGCCTCCTTATCAATCTTTGTGGTCGTGAGAACCTGTGGATCGAAAAACCTGACACTTATCTTCATCTCCGCTGCCTTGTCCATCATTTTCCTACAAAAAATCCAAATGTTAGCATCCATGAACTTTGTGGTCAAAATTAAAGAAATATCTATTTTGGTTTTAAGGCACTTACAATGTCCACAACCTCAAGAAGGTCTCATCCAGAGCAACCGGGATTATAAGGTCATACACGTGACTGAATGCAATGTTTAACATTAAATCACCAGCACCATGAAAGGAGTCTTCAATCAACTTTACTGGAAAACTAAGTTTATCCTTACTGTGTTCCATGGCGTAAGCATGCAACCTGGCACTATTCGGTCCAGCAGCTTGTAAGCCCGCTTCTGACAACATAGGCACATCAGGCTTGTATTTTGGATCCAGTTTTGTCCAAAAACAGTTAAGAACCTCATCTCTAGGCAGAGGTTTCCTGGCCCCTTTCTTCTGCGGTGGCTGCTACTCAGGCGGAGATTGCCTGTCCTCCGCCTATCGCTGCTGATGCTTAGGCGGAGATTGCCTGTCCTCCTCCTGCTGCATAGTTTTGCTGATCTGCTGCTGCTGCTGAGCTTTCTCTTGCTGACGCTGAGCTGTAGTACCTCCATCTGATGCTGTACCCTTGCTACCTGATGTGGGTGCAGGGTTGGTATTTCTCGTAATGGGTGGTACATGGATCCTGTTCTTTGACCATTGGATCCTTAGACAGAGAGCCGCAGCTAGGGTTGTTACTTCATCCCCCCCCCAATTGGTACAGGCAGAGGGTAGTGACCCGTATTGCCCCACACATAACTAGGTTGCACCACAGCATACCCATCCTGCACCGGTACTATATGGAGAGTCTTTTGCAATGGAAAGATAGTGGCTAGTGCGTGCTCCACTTTTTTCCCGGAGCCATCCAAAAGGCTGCACTTGGTTGGCTCTGTCAGCTTATCTATTGTGTCTAGCATAGGTGATCGACTATCAATGTGCTGTTGACTACCTTCGTCCTCGTTGCATGCCAATGGTCTTCCTCTCTGCCACGTGCTTCTTCTTCCTCGCTACCATGCACATCTTCTTCCTCGAGGCCATGCACATCTTCTTCCTCGCTGCCACGGCCATCTTCTTCCTCGAGGCCATGCACATCTTCTTCCTCACTGCTAGTAACAGGTGGTGATTGGGGAGGATGAAGTACATTTTCCGGTATATGGACCATGCTTGATTCTCTTAGCATGGAGACAAGTCTGGTGAATGCTTCACCAATTAGCTCTTCCACCTGCGGTACAACCTTCTTGTTCCTCTTCTTCCTATACATTCCAGCAAACTCTTCACCAAACCCTTTACCCCAATCAAGTGAACTAGACACGCCTCGGACCCGACCTCGATGCTCTGGAGTCTCAAGTGCTGCGGTGAGGATATCATTCTCCCTAACCCCATGGAAAGAACCATCGCTAGCCTGAGCTGCAAGTGTTTTCACCCTAGTTGCTACCCCCACCACCGCAGGGTTACTGAATGTTATGTCCCTGCTTCCTTCACTAGTGGCCTTCCTCTTCCCTACCCTTGCCCGCAGATAAGGCCTCGAACGTCCAGGAAATTGGTCCCAAGGGTTCTGTTTTCCTTCTTCAGCTAGCTTTGCATCCTCCTCCTCCCACTCTTTCCTTTTACGAATATAACTTTTTCTGCCCGTCCTGTGTGGCTTATTATGCAATGCTCTCTTTTCTTTCATCCCCTGGCTCAACGCTGAAATCTAGGAGAATTGGTTTCCTGCACAAACACGGTCCAGTCTTCTGGATGCAAAAAGGCATGCTTCACAAAGGGAGTCTCCTCTTGGCTCACATATTTTTTTCTTAAATGGGTCTTGAACCGCTATTGCAAGGTTGCAATCTCAAACATAGCTGCCTTAACTGCCTTCTTGCGAATAGATTCAGCCAGATTGGCTGGGTAATCTAGCTTTTCCTCTAAAACTGTGAACAACTCTTCCTTCTCAATTGGTGAGAGATCTTCAACTGCCTTGTTGATTGACACCCTCTCTCGAGCAATGAGGCCACAGACCAATACAAATCTAATGATACATATATCACATATATACATGAGAAGCTCCAAGAACCAGCTAGAAGGGAAAACACACTCCAAGTTCACCTCGCAAGCGTGTGAAGGTAACTTGGTCAAGTAGTTTAGTTAATATGTCGGCTAGCTGAGCTTGGGTAGGTACATAGGACAAGGATATGTTCCCTTTCTCAACATTATCCCTCAGAAAGTGGTATCTCACTTCGATGTGTTTCGTTTTGGAGTGAAGGACTGGGTTTTTTGCTACACTTATGGCACTGGTGCTGTCACAAAAGAATGAAACCTGGGAGCACTCCTCACCAAGATCGCTCATAGTGTAGGTCATCCATAGGAGCTGGGAACAACAACTGGCGACAGCTACATACTTGGCCTCTGTAGTGGACTGGGCTACACTGGATTGCTTGCGAGATGACCAAGAGACCAAAGAAGAACCAAGAAAATGGCAACACCCAGAGGTAGACTTGCGGTCCAATCGACACCCAACAAAATCAGCATCAGAGTACCCGTGAAGTCTGAGTGTCGAGGAGGCAGAATACCAAAGACCAAACTCAGGAGTGTAGTTCAAGTACTTGAAAATACGCTTGACGGCCTGCCGATATGAAGTCCTCGGTGAAGCCTGAAAACGAGCGCACAGACACACACTGAACTGTATGTCTGGCCTCGTCACTGTCAATTAGAGGAGGGAGTCGATCATGCTCCGGTACTCCTTCTGGTCCACGGGCTCGCCATCTTCATCCGCGTCCAAAGCCATAGTGGAACCCACCGGTGTAGTCAGCGGCTTGGAGTCGTTCATGCCAAACTTCTTCACCATGTCCCTGGTGTACTTCGCCTGATGTACAAACGTCCCATCCTTGCACTGCTTGATCTGAAGTCCTAAGAAAAACTGCAGCTTGATGTACAAACCGAGAAAGATATCATCTGAACATCTAGACTCAAACTTATCCAACTTGCCCTTCTTCAGAATGAAACACTTGCAACCAAAAGCTCTAAGGTGACTCACCTTGGGTTGTCGACCATGCATCAGCTCATAAGATGTCTTCTTCTTGAAAGCACGAAGGAAGATGCGATTCGAGACATAGCAAGCGGTATTGACTGCCTCGGCCCTGAAACACCTAGGAGTCCTATGCTCATCGAGCATCGTCCTGGCCATCTCACAAAGGGTCCGGTTCTTCCTCTCCACTACACCATTCTGGCAAGCGACGTATGGAGAAGAATACTGATGATCAAGACAAAAGTCACTGCAAAAGGCATCAAAATGAGAGTTCTTAAACTCCGTGCCATTGTCACTGCGTATAGCTCGAATGGCATCACCTTGTCTCTCATTCTTCAACCTCAAGATCAAGTCCCGAACAAAGCCAAATGTCTCGCTCTTATCCTCCAAAAAGAAAACCCAAGAGTACCTCGAAAAATCATCAACCACAACTAAAACATACCACTTCCCACCCGCAGAGCGAACACGAGCTGGCGCAACCAAATCCATGTGCAACAGCTCACAAAGTCGCTCGGTCATGACCGCAGTCAGAGGGACGTGAGAAGCAGCAACAATCACCCCGTGCTGACAAGGAGCACAAACCAAATCCTTCTCGAATTTCAACTTAGGCAATCCTCGGACAAGATCAAGACCACTCAAGCGGGAAAGCAACTCAAAGCTCAAGTGTCCTAGCCTCCTATGCCACTTCCAAAGCTCGGCCGAAACGCCAACAACAAAGCATCAAGGAGGACCAACAGACTGGGAAAAATCAGCATGAAAGATTTGACCCTCGGGGACGATCGTACAGACAAGATCGCCTTGAGAATCAAGCACACGAGAAGCGCCCAACTTAAAACGAACCTCAAAACCTTCGTCAAGCAACTGAGATACTGACAACAGGTTAAAACCAAGAGACTTGACCAAAGCCACACTCTTCATGGTCACCTTGCTACTCACCTTCACCATACCTTCAGCAAGCACTCGTCCTCTCTCATTGTCCCCGAAAGTGATGTACTCCCTCGTACTCACCGGGGTGAGGCTGGAGAACCACCCACGATCTCCGGTCATGTGACGAGAGCAACCGGAGTCGATCAACCAAAAGTCCTCCAAGCCTCCCACCTCTTCCTCGGAATCCGAGTTTGAGTCCGAGCTGTGCTTCCCACGCTTCTTGGAGTGCGCCATGCCGCAAAATCCACCTTGTGCGACGAAGCTGAGGCCGGTGAAGTTCTTGCCCGTGTGCCGCTTGTTCTTGCGCCGATCTTGCTCTTCATCGCTGCTCGAACTGGAAGAAGAGTCGCTGGAAGTAGAGTCGATGTCGCTCGCTCCGGCAACCATCGCTCGAGCCGTCTTCTTCTTGTACCCGCTGCTCTTCTTCGGCCTTCTCTCGCCCTTGTCCTTGCGCTTGTCCTTGTAGTCGTTCCGGGAACGGTGCTTGTTGTAGTCGTGCTTGGGCTTGCCCTTGTAGTCGTTCTTGATCTCCATGGCTTCAGGGCTTTCGGCGATGAAATGCCCGTGCTTCCCGCACCGATAGCACATCCTCGAGCTTCTCCTCGCATTCTTGCGGTTCTCGTACATCCGCCCAAACCTCTTGCTCAACAAGGCGAGATCATCCTCGCTCAGCACCTCAAAGTCCTCATCTGGCAAGGACACAAGACAAGACAAAGAGAAACCAACAGAGTTAGCATTAGTCCTCGATCCTGAGACAAGAGCCAAACTATGAGGATCAGTGGGGCTCTCGCTCTTGGCTCTCAAGCCACGATCAACCTCTGAAGACCTGAGCTTAGAGAACAACTCATCAAGCGACAAGGTATCATACACGCTCGACTTCTCAATGGCCTCGACCTTGGCACTCCACACAGACCTATCCAGGGCATGCAAAAGCTTGATAGCCTGATCATGATCCGTGTATGGGAGCAACGTCACATTGGCCCTCATGTTGTTGACTATGCTGGTGAAGCGCTGAAACATAGCATCGGTCGACTCACCGGGGAGATGAGTGAAGTTCTTGTACTCTCTTCGGTAAGTGGAAAACAAATGAGCTTGCACCTGGGCATTGCCAACATGAGCATTCCTGAGCTTAAGCCATATCTTTCCGGCCACATTCTCTCCGTACACTCGCTCAAACTCTGAGGCACAGAGAGCACGGAACAAGTAATCAACAGCCTTGCTGTTAGCCTCAAATATGTCCCGCGATCCTGGAAGAAGGAAACTGTCTAGAATGACATAATGAGGATTTTGAGTCACATCCCAAATCAGAGTCCCATTCCCATGCAAAAACGCGACCATGCGCCTCTCTCACATCGAGCAATTGTTACCATCAAAGTACGGAGGACCCGACCCCTTACCATAGTCACCCATCTTTGGATCTTAGATTGGTTAGAATCACGAAGATCCGTAACCAGCTCTGATACCAATTGAAGGACCGAATAGGCGACCAGAGAGGGTGGGGGAGTGAATGGGAGCTGATAAAAATTCTCCCCGAAGGATGAACTCGGCTTATACCCCAATTGCCACTTCGATCACTCACACACACAAAAGAAGCTCTAGACTAGGCACACACAAGCATACAAGTCCTAGAGACAAGCCTAGAAGTAAAGTGCGGAAGCACAAAGCAAGAACCAAACCACTAAGCCAAATCTGTGAAGTCCTGGGCGGACCGTCCGCAAGCACCAGGCGGACCGTCCGCGGGACCCAGGCGCACCGTCCGCAAGCACAGGGTGGACCGTCTGAAATAGTAGACTGAACCTCCAGTAGCGCACTAGGAAAAATGGACTGTCCGACGGCTCACTGCGGACCGTCCGACCGTCACGGACCGTCCGGGCCTATCTCGCAGACTGTCCGCCAAACTCGTTGCCACCGAACCAAAGCAACTCAACGGATCGAAACTCGAGTGCGCAAGAACACACAAAGAACACGAAGAACAGCAACACTACCAGGGCCTCGCGGACCGTCTGCACAGGCCACGCGGACCGTCTGCCAAGCACGAACAGAACAGAAAACTGCTCGAGCTCGGGAGTCGACTCCACCTTTCCATCACCAAATCTCCCAAACAGCTAGAGCTCTTGAGACAAGATTTGGGGGAGATGAGAAGCATCACAAGAGGAAGCTATGCCCCAAAAATCTTGGCCTCTAACTCACAAAAACACCAGAAATCGCGGATCACATGAACCACCACCAAGAACTCGGGCTCTGACGAATCGAAGGGGTTTCTCGATGTTTGAGGGGTCAAGATCACACACAAAGATGCGCAAGGCATCCACCCATGATCTCCTCAAAGAAATCTGAGAGAAAACACCCTCAAAATCACGAATCGAGCGAAGAACGAAACACCCCAAAAATAGCTCTGAAAATGTCACAAAAATCACAAAGAGCTAGGAGATCACCGCAACGCCGAATGCTTCCATACATCCAGAGGTCAGAGTCTATACAAGAATCTAGTCTAAGGAAAGCAAAGGAAAAGAAGCAGTCTAGAGCGATCTACCGGGGGAGGAAACCCTAGAGTCCAAGAAAGAGAGATGCCATCCACCTCTCTGCTATTTATACGACGTCCACCGGAGGAGGCAAATGACCACGCTACCCCTACAACTCATATAGAAGATACACACCCATCAGGGGCAATATGGTCAAGTCTTCATCGAGCGGACATGCTTCCACCGTGGACTTGCTTAGCCTCGACGCAAGCCCCGCGATCACGCCACGTGCCCCCCACCTCGAAGCTTCCCGACGCTCCCGGATCACAGTCTCCGTCGCATCGGGCCTTCGGACTTGGTTTTGCGGCCCAAACCAAGAAACCGTCCACCGATGGTTTTGTGGGCAAACCACCAAACCCCACGTGCAAGCTTCAGCCTCGATCCGCTACCTTGCACCGGCCCATGTTCACGACTTCAATTTGCTAGTCTTGCACCACACGGCTCGCACTTGACCCCATCGGCCACCGGGTCCATCGAACCAAGCCTACTTGCCTCTCCATCACTCGAAGGCCACCACGGCTAAGGCCTTTCGCGCTTGTTCTTCACCTGCACCAACACGAGTCAAGTCGTAACCTGTATCTGCATACTTAGCCAAGCATCAGTCCACACAACGTTGTCAATCACTCATCACTAAGGAGCGACCCTCCACTGGTCCTCGGACACAGCTAGTCCTCAACCATCTTCTCAACCGAGGAATGATGCAAAAATACCATGCTACCCTCACAGGAGCCCCTTTAACCTTCTTCTTCTTCTTCTTGCCTGTGATCTCCACGGGCTCGTTCTCGTCATCATCAGCATTGTTATCATCTCCACCATCTTTTTTCCTCTTGTACCGATCGAACCCACACTTGGGGCACTTGTCAAGGTCTACATAATCTCCACGGAACAATACACAACTGTTCTTGCAAGCATGAATTTCTTTCAATATCTATTCCCAGAGGACAAATAATCTTCTTTGCCTCATAGACAGACTCAGCTATTTGGTTTCCCTCGGGTAGCATGTCCTTAAGGAGATCAAATAGTTGTTTGAAACTTTTGTTGCTCCAACCATGATCTGTCTTAAGCTGCAGAAGTTTTAGATCACCAGAAAGGCGAGAGTACTTCTTGCAACCAGGATAGAGGGGTTTCTTTGAATCTTCAACGAACTGCTTCAGCCTCGCTAATTCAGAAGCTGTATACACTCGTTGAAACTCAACATCCCGCAACATTTGATCAACATTGTGCACACATTGCAACAACTCACCATCATTGAAGTCAGTAACTTCTTGATCAGTGATATCCTCAGGCCTGATCACAATTGGTGGGAATGGTTTATTTTCCTCAAAAACTCCACCTTCATCAAGCTCTTCATCATGGCACAGCGCTGCCCCTTCATTATTAAGGCCCGTAGCATGGTGTCGCGCTTCACCTTCATTTAGGCATCCTGCTTCGACTTCATTAAGCCCTTCCTCACTATATTTATTCCAACACGTGTAATTTTCTTTGAAACCACGTGTGATCAAATGATGAAAAATGTTGTCCCGTTGTCCGAACTTCTTCTAGTTGAGACAATCTATACAGGGGCAAAGCATTGCTTGAACACCACGGTTTCTCATATCCCCCTCTGCTTGATCTAGAAAACCATTACCCCCCTTAAGAAACTGTCCCAATCTCGGGACTTACTGTACATCCAAGCCCGAGCAGCAGCAGCCATCTACAATTTTCATACATCAAATGAGCATAATGCATCACCAAAACCGATGAGTAAGAGGATTAGGACATCGAAGTTCAATAAAAGGGGGCAATTTCCACCTTGACGAGGACTGTCTACGAGGCGAGCGCTTCTGAGGAGAAGGACGAGGCGTCGCGGCCGCGACGACAGCGACGGCGACGGCGCGGAGGACGGCACGAGCCCGAGGGGGAGGATCAGCTGCTGCTTTGGAGGCGGTGACGTACGGCACGGAGGGACGCCGTGCCGCGGTCGACGTCTGCCGGCCCCTTTCGCCGTCGCGCACGCGGCCGGCCGGCCTGCTGCAGTGCCAGCTTTCTGAGGAGAGAGAGCGCACGCGCAGCGAGTGGGGCCTTCAGAGAGCGCGCGAAAATGCTGCTGCAGCAACAGCGGGGAGAGAGCGAGTAGGGCCCTCAGAGGAGAGAGAGCGAGTGTAGTTCTCGGTGATAGCAGAGTGGTCGGAACGCAAAGACAAAGACGCGTAATAACAACACGCGTCTCTAATGTGAGAAAACAAAGGAGATGCTAGCTCCAAACAAGCGTCGCCAATTGGGTCGTCATAAAACGAGTCCTAAAAACCACGCGTCTCCAATAGGAAAGTCATCGGTAATGGACTTAAAGAGCCTGTTACCGATAGGTTTCACGTTCGTATCGGACGCATTTTAATGTCCGTTACAAAGAAAACATGTAACGGGCGTTTAAGAAGTTCATTACCAGAAGTCCTCATTGGTAACGGGCGTTGTGGTGGAGAGGTCAGGGCGAGGTCGGGGTCGAGCCTGCCGCGCTTATGCGTAATGGGTGCCAAACAACAACCGTTACTGATGGGGTCCATATAACGGGTGTTAAGGGTCCGTTACAAATGCTGCATGACTTATTTGAGTTTTTCACGCAGTGTCTCCCGAGTGCTTAGAGTAGCGCGTGGTGTTGAAGAAATTAAAACACACTAGAACAATTGCCGCGCGATGCGTGCCCTATCAAAAGCTACCAATATAACTGTAAAAACACCAGTGTAGAAAGTACATGAACACATCAGTTATCCCAACCAATTTCATTAGACATGATGGATTAATACCGGCATCTGCCCATCATACAAGTTTAGAAGCATTAAACAGGATTCTGCCCATCAAACAAATTTATCAAACAAGATGCATTTCTTTCATTTGGCAACGAACAAGATTTAGAAGCATGTGCCGAGAGATAAGTTTTGTGTATTCTATGTATGAAAAAATTGCAAAGAGACATGCTTGTTGGTGAAGCCAACCCCTCTACCATGTCTTCATTGTAGAATCGCTAGAGGCATCTACATCAGTAGGAACAACACACAAAATCATACCAAAAGATGCAATTAAAATCACTGTAACTCATTTTCTCAAGCACCCAGCACACATACAGACCACTGTAACATGTTTAAATCAGTTGCAGTTACTACTTTGCACATGCATATTCAGATGAAAGTGCTAAGTTGTATATCATGCCAGATTGTAGATACAGGCCATCTCATATGTATCACATTAATTCTAACCATAACAAAAAGAAGAGATTATATCAAAAGCTGGAAATCGAACCTATCATTGCAATGTATGCCCTTCTTGAAGGTAGCCCACCAATGACCCGAGCAAGAAAGACAGAGAAACCTGTAGTCAAATGATATTGATCAGAGATAAACTCGACAAATCATGCATCCGTGTGCATACATATCTTTTGGACAAGAAAAACAAACACAAACCATAGCTGCATCTTTTTTTAAGCAAATTACAAATATATATGTATTGCAGTAAACCAAACTTCAAAAAACATAAGACGCCCTCGTCTGCACAAACTCATTTCTTGCAGTAAGTTTTGCCACTAATTAGAGAGAGTACTTGTATAATAGTATGACACATTTGTAGTTATATCTTCATATGAATGAAGGAAAACTGAGAACAGATATGCAATTTTGTATTTTTAGTTTAAACTTTATGTCAGAAATATATTAGAGAAAAGTCCAACCACATAAACAGCCAACAAATTAGTAATGGCTCCATGTACATTTATGACTCTTCAGTGAGGCAATGACTTAAGCATTATTCAATATTCAAAGAATACACTGGACATTATTTTGAACAGATAAAATTATTCTGAAATTCCAAATAAGCATCTAGTCATATGCAAGGTATATCGCACAATCTATTTATACCGGGACACATTCAAAACACTATTTCTGACATCTTAATTTGTTTTGTTAGCTGCATAGATAGCATGAAATCCATTGCGAATTGTGCGATTCAAGTGTACACAAGATGCAGTCTTACATTTTGATACCTCTCTCAGATTTGTTTTTACGCTCTTGGGTTGAAGTCCTGCTCCATTAGAATCTTTACATTTGAATTAGACAAAAAAATTAACCTTTCCTTTTAGACATTTGTCACCTCTCAGCACTAATGAGCTCTTGACATCTAGAGTTGAATGCTTCTCCAAGCAAAGAGGCAGGATGTACCCAGTTCAAAAGATCGATCTATTCTAGCCCTTTAAGTCTGACTTATCCATTCTGCTCAATTCAGTAGCTTATTATATTCATCTGAAGATTTCATAGCAAATTCGAGCTGCAGCTCACTCACCACAATATATAAAAAGGAACGCATAAACTTGATGACGTAGTCTATGAATTAAAATAGTAATGGTAATTAACCTAAGAAGCAGACCAATATGGGAAATGCATATGCTTGAGATTCTGTGGCTGTACCACTATGCCATGTTTTAACATAGCATCAGCACCAACAGCTCGGATGCAGCCTGACGTACTCATCAGCTTGGGCGCAGAGGATCATCAGCGATGTGAGGCCCTGCGTGAGCATCCTCCACGAGTGCGCCATGGCCCCAACCAGCAGGTCGCCACGGAAGGTGCCCGTGCAGCTCCGCTCGAGCACGGCCTGCTCATGTACCAGAGGTACCGGCGTTTACCAGCGATGAGGCGACCTTGGTGACGGTGAGAAGGCTTTGGACCGGAGCAGCCACTGCGACGAGGTACCGTACGCGGATCTGCACGACGGCCACGCGGGACCGCGCCGCTGCCACCCGAGCATGAGGCTGGCCATTCCCCACCCTGACCAAATGGTGGGCTCGCTGAGGGCGCAGAGGTGGCGGTGTCGGAGACCTGCGAGGGAGACAGATGGGGAATGAGAGCGGCGGCGGGAAGAAGCTAGGGTTGGGAGTGGGAGGAGCTGAGAATGGGGAGAGCAACGAAGCGGAAGGGATAAGGTGGGGGCCACCACGTGAAGACCTTGCTACGCGTCGAGCACCAGCGCGGGCTCTCGCCAGCGTGACCGTGTCGAACAATGGAGGAGCCACCTATGCTTGAATTGCTGTGGTGCGGAGAAACCAGAGGCGTCTTTCATTTCCCCGATAATGAAGAGCATGAATGATACTCGAAGATATACGAAAGTTGTAAAAAATTAATCGAATGAGACTTAGCTTGATTTGTAGCCGAGTCAGTGAGCTCGAGATGCCGAAGAGGTCGGTGACGTAGTGATGAGGTGTCGTAGGAGGTCTGAAGCTAACCGCAGGAGCAGCGCGCGTAATGCAGTAGTCGTAACTATGTGACGTTGTGGCCGAGCTGCAGTGCTTGACGCCGAGTTGTTGGAGCTGTCACGGTCGTTCCAGACGTCCTCTAGAGGACTGGTGCGTGCAGATCGGAAGTTCGTGACGGTGAGGAGTTCGGCGGTGATAAAGATGAATTGTTGTATGTGAAAAACGAATTCGTGAGTGGGAAATCAAATTGATTAATTGACGACGTAGAAAAGAAAAAAATAACAGAAAAGGAATTGGCCTCCGTGTTCTCGTAGGATTCTTGTAGTTGATTTTGCTGACCGTACGGAACGGACATGAAGTCGGCACCGTCGTCGTGCTGATGTAGATGTAGATTGATTTTGCTGGCTGTACGGAACGGATATGGAGTCGGCGCCATCAACATCGTGCTGATGTAGATGGATTAGAGCCAAAAATCGTGCGGGCCTTCGCGCACACGATGCCCGAAGCCGTCGAGGGCATGCATCAGGCACATGTTGACGCCGGGTTGCACTAGCGCCGCGCACTGAGTTTTTTTTTTCGAATTACACAGTACATCAGAGACACTCACAACACACACTCATCGTTATGAATACATGCGCGCAAACTCTACCCCTACGAGCATCTTTGAAGACTGGACTGACAAATCCTCAAGATTGACGAAGTCACCACAGGCGCCTCGCTGTCGATGGGAACGTCGCCTACCATTGAAAGCACAAAAGCTGTTAAATCCTGAGAAATTCGCTCCCACGGGGAGTCGAACCCAGGACCTTAGGTGCTACCGGGGCTCTTGTAACCACTAGGCTAGAGGCCCTTTCGCGCTAGGCTTGGAGAGTTGCAGATTACACTACGTGAAAAACTCACATTGGTAACGGGCATAGATGGCCTTTAGTAACGGGGAAAGCGCCCGTTACCGATCAAGCGTTACAAATGAGCGAAGAAAGGTAACAGGCAGATGCCCGTTACTGATAACACGTATTCGTAACGAGCAGCGAACAAATACAGTTATAACAACTAGTTACCAGTCACGTGAAATTGCTGTTTCTCAGGGCGCACAGGGGATTTTGGTAACAGGCGCCAACACCGAGCCCGTTACATGAACTCAACATCGGAGACGCGTGCTGTGAACCTGCGTCTCCTCAATCTCGAGGAACGGAGACGCGTCTTTTGCACGCGTGTCTCCTCTGTCTGGACGAAAGGAGATGCGTCTTGTGTACGCGCGTCTCCTCTGTCTCGAAGAAAGGAGATGCTTGCTGTCAACGTGCGTCTCCTATGTCTCGACGAAAGAAGATGCTTGCTGTGTACACGCGTCTCCTGTGTCTCGACGAAAGGAGACGCGTGCTGGCAATGCACGTCACCTTTGTCTGGACTAAAGGAGACGTGTGTTGTGAATCCGCGTCTCCTCTATCTCGACGGAAGGGTCAACTTCTGGGGTCCACCGATCAGTATTTGTAACGGCCTTTTATGCTGCCCGTTACATTGTTGGCATACTTGTAACGACCGTTCCATGTGAATCCCGTTACTCACTGATCGTTTTTGTAACGTGCTTTAATTAACGCATGTTACCGATACGTACGCCACCCCTATTGTAACCTGCCTGTTTGCTAGCTGCATCCTGGAACCAACCAGGATTTGGCAGCCACCAGATCAGGGGCTGCATCCTGGAACTAGACAGGATTTGGCAGCCACCACATCAAGGAGACATCACAAACACATTCTCATCACATATTTAGACAAACAAGACCACATTTATAGACAAGCAAGATCACATCAAGTTTCAAGTTACTCATCAGGGCTTGTTTGGATGGAGTCATAAGAAAACTACTTGATCCAGGCAACAATATCTGACCCCAACCAAGCAAGCTAAGCAGGTTTCTCAGGCAACAACACCTAACTAAACAAGCCTGAATGCAGCAAGTTTCAAGTTTCTGGCTACAATGAACTCACGGTGCACCATTATAGAAGTTACCCTTTCGGTCGAGGATGTCTTTAAGAATGTACTCGCACAACATCTCCCGGACCGGCTTTAGATCTTCTTTAGAAACATTTATCGCAACTTTGAAATCCTGCAAAATACAATCATTATGAGAATACAAGTAGAAATTTGTTTCTAAAATCAAATGGAGAATATGAGCAGAGACAAGGTTGAGCATTATCTACTTATAGCAACCTTCTTGATGTCAGGTATGTCATCGAGTAGTTTTAACATATTGAATGCCACATGAAATCCACACAAATAGGACACCGATGGCTGCTGAGCGCACTGCATCGAGGTACAAAAATGACAAGTTAATGCAGTACCAAATAGGTATGAAGGAACCATAAAAAACACTCGGTCTTACATTGATATTTGGTTTGTGCTTGAGTGTGTTTTTTGGCTTTTTCTTCTTTCCTTTCATCACTCTGTCCTTTGCGCGTATATCAAAGGCCCTGCATGATCAGCAATACTGATTACACTACGAGATTGAATTTTTGTGAACAAAACCTACAAGATACTGACCAGTCAATATCTAGATACCAAACCTCTTTGAACTTCGTACAGATGATCAGTGTTACCCAGTGGCCAGTGTTGAGGGCACCCACAACGTAGTCATTCTTCATTGCATTTCCCATTGCTTGTACTACAAGGGCAGACTGTTGAGAAATATTTGTGGAAGTGAAAATATGTGGATCCAAAAACCCAACACTGATCTGCATCTTCGCTGCCTTGTCCATCATTTTCCTACAAAAAATCAAATTGTTAGCAAGCATGAACTTTGTGGTCAAAATTCAAGAAATATCTTTTTAGGTTTTAAGGGACTTACAATGTCCACAACCTCAAGAAGATAACATCCAGAGCACCTAGGGTTATAAGGTTATACACATCACTGAATGCAATCTTTAACATTAAATCACCACAACCTTGAAAGTAGTCTTGATCCACCTTTGCTAGAAAGGCAAGTTTATCTTTACTGTGTTCTATGACGTAAGCACGCAACCTGGTGCAATTTGGTCCCACAACCTCTAAGTCCGCTTCTGACAACATAGGTACACCAGGCTTGTATTTTGGATCATGTTTTGTCCCAATAATATAGTTAAGAATCTCATCTTTAGACATAGGTTTTTTGGCCCACTTCTCCTTCTGCGGTGGAGATTGCCTGGGCTCCTCCTCCTCTTGTTGCAGAGACTGCTGTTGCATCTGCTGCTTAGGGAGAGATTGCCTGGGCTCCTCCTCCTCCTGTTGTAGAGGCCGCTGTTTCATCTGCTGCTTCGGGGGAGATTTCCTAGGCTCCTCATCCTCTTGTTGCAGCTGGTGCTTAGGCGGAGATTGCCTAGGCTCCTCCTGCTGTTGTTGATGCTCCTGTTGTGTAGTTTTGCTGATCTACTGCTGCTGGTGCTGAGCCTTCTCTTGCTGATGCTGAGCTACAGTACCTCCATCTGATGTTGTACCCCTGCTACCTGTTACGGCTTAAGGGTTGGGATGTCTCGGCATGGGTGGTATAAGGATCATGTCCTTTGGCCATTAGATCCTTTGAACGAGAGCCTCAGCTAGGGTTGCTATGTCACCCCCTCAACTTGTACAGGCAGAGGGTACTGACCCATATTAGCCCACACATAAGTAGGTTGCACCACAACTGTAACACCCGATTTTATAAACACAATCAGGTGCCACTTTATGTATGCCAGGATCATATTTCATACATAAAGTACAACTTCGTCAATGGTACATTTCCATATCACGTTTAAATATTAAAAAATGACCCGTGGGTCCAAAAGAAAAGTACAGCTAAAGCTTAATATCTTGTGCGGAAGCAGGCTCCATGACCACAGGCAATCAACCGGGGAATACGCACTCCTAGATCTTCATGGCCTCCATAACCTGAATAGCATTTAAGGGGGAGAGAGAGACAGCAGGTGGTTGAAGGGGAAACGGTGAGTACATCGAAATGTACTCTGCAAGTGTAGGAGGTAGAGCTATGAGGGATTAGAACAAGAAAGGCTGACACAACAGGCTGCAAGCATTGATTTTAGTTGGTCATGTTTTATTAAACAACCTATTTACTAAGGTGAGAGTCTTCCCAACCCAAACCCACCTTAAAGGTAAAACAACTATCATCTATGGCCAAACAACCCATCCAAACCAACCATTCCACCAACTAAACATGTGAGGGTCCAGGTTGCTCTTGACCGTGAGCTCGGCTATCATGATAGTTTTACACTCTACAGAGGTTGTACAACTTTACCCACGAGTCGCGTAAACGTTCAAAAGAACGTTAAACCCAACCATGCTGTGCTTGCAAGGCACTTTCACACTTCCTTTGGTGTGATAGAATAGGGACGCTACGAGGCCTTTACATAGGTTCACCAGCGCGCATTAACCAGTCTCAGGGTACACGACCCATCATTGAGCCTTGCCGGACTCTTGGGAACAACGCCCTCATCCAGCCCAGACAGCCTAACGCAGTCCACTAGTTTACCCTACTTACTTGGCCAAGACCATTGCCCATTAGTTCTCGTGGTTGCACTGAAAGTCCTGGGTGGTCACTCCATGCATCAAACCTTAAGGTGGCTCGAGCAAGACAAGCATCAACCCAAAAACACCATCCACCGGACAAGCATTTGCTCGAGCCCCTAGAATTCCATGTTTCTAAAAAAGATCTCCCACCCATGTGATTATATAGTTCATTAGTCAATATTAATAATTAAACCCAGCCCATGTGTTCAGCAAACTAAGCATTTAACTACCCATAACCAAACTCTCTAAAGGCTTCAAGGAATGTCATAACAAAATCTAGTAGACCCTATATAAGATTCCCATCATATTGACTCGAAGCATGCATAAAGCGTAAAGTAAAGTGTGATATTAAAGTTTATGCAAGGGAAACAAGGAGTATGCATCAAGGACACTTGCCTTCTTCACGCTCTTGCTTGATCTTCACGTACACTTGATCTTGATCACGAACCGCTACTCGTAGCAACTACCAGAAACAAGCATACATACAAAGTATAAGAAACAGTACACCAAACAGAGTCAAAACAGTATGAAAAGTATTTTAAAAGAACGGGCTCGTTGCTACGATCGCATGAGCGCAAGAATCACCTAAAACGGAGCTACGAGCAAAAAGTATTGACTGTTTTATTAAACCAGGGACTAAACTGTAAATCTAACATTTCTGGAATTATTTTAATACTGGAAAAGATGAATTATGACGTCATCAGAGGCATTTATGACGTCAGCAAGGATTTATAGAAAATCAAAATATATAAATTGAAATTTTGGTGAACTTTTCTGGTGATGACGTCAGCATGACGTCATCAGGGACCAAGATGTAAATAGAAGATTCAACAGGGGCTGTTTTGATTAAAGTGCAAGGCACAGAGAAAAGTGGCTAAATTACAGGGTTTTCTAGGGGCTAGATTGCAAAAAGACGCTGACGGTGCGGCTGTTGCTGACATGGCGACGCGTGGTGAACGGTGATTGGCTGGGGCGGCCGACGTGGCGCCACGTGGTGCTGGTGTGGCCGTGGACCGGCGGTGGACTGCTGGTCTACGGGTCCATGGTGGACCGGTTACATAACCAAAGGGGTACGTGATCGTGGCCCTTCACGTGTGATCCTACGGCCCGGAGCGCGCCGCTGGTCTTCGGTCGCCGGCGCCGCCGGAGATAGAGCGCCCGCGGCGGCGCTTCGTCGGAGAGGGATGGCGGCGGCGTTGCGGTGCACGGGAGACGACGGGATGTGGGGGAAAAGAGAGAGGAGGGCACGGCGAGCTCACCACCGGGTAAGGCGCGGGCGGGGGCGCGATGTAGACGGCGGACGTCGGGGAGTGGCGGTGGTGGTCGCGGTCGTGCGGGGAGGAGGGCGTTGTAGTGCGCCTGCGAGCGTCTGGGCATCGGGGTGACGTCCGTGTGCTCCTGCGGAAAGGGAAGGGAGGTGAGGGAGGGTGAGAGGCGGCCGGGAGAGGGAAAACTCGACGGCGGGCGAGCTTAGCCGAGCTCGGCTCCGGCGAGCAACAAGCGGCGGGAGGGGCACGGAGAGGTGAGCGGGGGTGAGGTGGAATGGCGAAGGGAGGGCATCGAATGCTGCAGGGTGGTTTTATGGGGGTGGGGACACTCGGGTGCGGGAGGAGCAACGGGAGGCGGGCATCATGGCCATGGCCGGCCGCTGATGGCCCTCACTTGCCATAGAGGGAGGGGGAGAGAGGGAAAGTGAGGGAGGGGGAGTGAATCAGGGGCGGCGATCGCGAAAGTGGGACCGGGCGGACGCGGTTCGGCGCGGGATGGCGGGGATTTGAAATCCCGGCGGGATTTGCGCCGACCGTGTGAAGGAGGAAGGGAGGGGGAGGTAGAAGACGATGCTGACAGACGGGGCCCGCATGGCGGTGAGACGCAGAGAGGGGGAAGGGGCGCTGGGCCGTGGTGGGCTGGCCCGAGAGGGGAGGTGGCTGGGCCGCGGGGTGTAAGGAGGAAAGAGGAGGGGGTTTTGGGCCAGGAGGATGAGGAGATTTGGCCCAGGTTGGAAGGGAAGAGAAAAAGCATTTAAACAATTCCAGATTTGAATCCTATTTGAGATTTTGAAATACAAACTCATTTTTCATACAAGGAAAATTATGCAAGGCAGCATGTATGCATACAAACAACAATATACCCTAAGGTTCATTTAATTTGTTTTAGAAATTAATTCTTGCTTACCAACACTAGTGATTACAAGCCAACTATTTCTAGCAAATTTTAAACTATTGCAAAAATTTAGAATTAGGGTGTTACAAATCCTACCCCCCTTAAGATGAATCTCATCCTCGAGATTCGGAAGAGTCGGTGAAGAGCTCTGGGAAATCAGCCTTTACGTCCTCTTCTCATTCCCACGTTGCTTCATCCTCTGCATGGTGACTCCACTGCACTTTGCACATTCTGATAGTTTTGCTTCGAGTGATCCTCTCAGCAGTTTCTATGATCTTGATTGGGTGCTCCTTATAGGTCAGATCTTTCTTTAGATCGAGCTCCTCCATTGGTAGGCGTTCCTTCTCGGGTTCTCGAAGACACTTCTTCAACTGAGACACATGGAACACATCATGCACATCAGAGAGCTGTTCTGGAAATTCTAGCTGGTATGCCACTTCACCTCTTCTCTCCAAGATCTTGAACGGTCCAATGAATCTTGGTGCAAGCTTTCCCTTGACCTTGAACCTGCGAAGGCCTCTTATTGGTGACACTTTGAGATATACAAACTTCCCAACTTCAAAGACCAGCTCTCTGCGTCGTACATCTGCATAACTTTTTTGTCTAGATTGGGCAGCCCTCAAATTGTCCTTAATTGTTTGTACCTATTTCTCAGCTTCTTTCAATATTTCAGGTCCGAATACTTGACTTTCACCAGTTTGATTCCATAATAGTGGAGTTCTGCACCTTCTGCCATATAACGCTTCGAATGGGGACATCTTGAGACTTGCTTGATAGCTGTTGTTATAAGAGAACTCTGCATATGGGAGACTCTTATCCCAACCTTTTCCATACTTCAATGCGCAAGCTCTAAGCATATCCTCAAGAATTTGATTTGTACGCTCTGTTTGTCCATCTGTCTGAGGATGATAGGCTGAGCTGAAGTTGAGATGGGTGTCCATGGATTCATGAAGCTTCTCCCAGAACCTGGAGGTGAACAGAGTATCACGATCTGACACGATCTTCTTAGGTACACCATGTAGACAGACAATCCGTGCCATATACAGCTCTGCTAGCCTTGCTCCCGTATAGGTAGTCTTCACTGGGATGAAATGAGCCACTTTGGTGAAACGATCCACAATGACCCATATAGAATCATATCCACCTTGCGTGCGTGGTAAACCTACTATGAAATTCATACTTATTTCTTCCCATTTCCATTCTGGTACCTTCAGAGGTTGCAACAATCCTGCGGGTCTTTGATGCTCTGCTTTCACTCTTTGACATGTGTCACACAAGGCCACATATTCTGCAACGTCTCGCTTCATGCCGTACCACCAGTATAGTGTCTTCAAGTCTTGGTACATCTTTGTGCTTCCGGGGTGAATGGAATAAGTAGACTCATGTGCCTCTCGTAGAATGGTGTCCCGGAGGGGCTTCAAGTCTGGCACACAGATCCTTTCCTTCAGCCACAAGGTTCCTTGATCATCAACTCTAAATCCCGGGGCTTTACCAACCTTGATGAGTTCCTTGATCTCTTTGATCTTCTCATCTTAAAGTTGCCCTTTTCTAATGTCTTGCTCTAGTGTTGGCTCTACTTCCATGGTAATACCATCCATGTTAGTGATGAGGCCAAGGTTGAGACGTTCGAACTCTTTGCACAACTCTGCTCGACGAGTTCCTGCTACCACCATGTTGGCATAGCTCTTCCTACTCAGAGCATCAGCAACCACATTAGCCTTCCCAGGGTGATAATTAATACCGAGATCATAATCCTTGATCAACTCCAGCCAACGACGTTGCGTCAAGTTCATATCATTCTGGGTGATATATTTCAAGCTCTTGTGATCTGTGTGGATCTCACATCGATTGCCAAGGAGGTAATGCCTCCAAATCTTCAAAGCATGAACAACCACTGCCAATTCTATATCATGAGTTGGATAATTCTTCTCATGTTTTCGTAACTGCCTTGATGCATAAGCTATCACTCGACCTTCCTGCATAAGTACGCAACCAAGACCAGAGTGGGAAGCATCACAATATATATCAAAGGGCTTATGAATGTCTGGGAATTTCAATATCGAGGCTGAGGTCAAACGTCTCTTGAGTTCCTCAAAACTAGCATCACAAGCTGCAGTCCATTTGAATTCCCTTGTCTTCTCCAATAGTTCCGTGAGTGGCCTGGCAATTTTTGAAAACCCTTCAATAAATCTGTGATAATATCCAGCTAGTCCAAGAAAACTGCGGATCTCCGAGACATTCCGTGGTGGGTTCCAGTTTAACACATCTCGGACTTTCCCTGGATCAACTTTGACACCTCCTTTAGTAATCACATGACCTAGGAAAGAGACTTCCTTCAGCCAAAAATCACATTTGCTAAGCTTGGCATATTGTTGGTGCTCTCTCAACTTCTGCAATACAAGTCTAAGATGTTCTTCATGCTCTTCTTCATTCTTGGAGAAAACCAGAATATCATCAATGAAAACCACAACTAATTTATCAAGATATTCCATAAACACCTTATTCATCAGATTCATAAAGTAGGCTGGTGCATTAGTCAAACCAAAAGACATAACATTGAATTCATATAGCCAATATCTTGTCGTGAAGGCTGTCTTTTGAATGTCAGACTTTCGGATCTTAAGCTGATGGTACCCTGAACGAGGGTCAATCTTGGAGAATACACATGCTCCTTTCAACTGATCAAATAAATCTTCGATCCTAGGGAGAGGGTACTTGTTCTTGATGGTTACCTCATTCAATGATCGGTAATCAATACACATCCTCTGAGAACCATCCTTCTACTCCACAAACAAAACTGGGGCTTCCCAAGGTGAAGAGCTTGGACGAATGAAATCCTTATCCAACAATTCCTTCAGCTGCTTCTTGAGTTCCTCCAATTCTTTTGCAGCCATTCTATAAGGTCTCTTTGCTATAGGTGCTGTCCCTGGTAGCAGGTCAATTACAAACTCAATTTCACGGTCTGGTGGCATTCCGGGTAGGTCATCTGGGAACACATCTGGAAATTCACGTACCACTCAGATATCCTCTATAGGGGTTCCCTTCATCTGGTAGAGAATACCTTCCATATTCTCAGGTTGAGTTTGCTTTCCTTTCCCACCATACAGATATGGGTACTTCTTAGGACATTGATCGACTTTATGCCCTGTCACCTTACAATGGAAGCATGTTACTATCTTGTTAGTCTGTCGATTGACAGGCTTGTTTTTCCAGGTATTCTTTATTAGTGTCTGTCGAACTATCTACGGGGCTGTGCTCAAGAGTCGTGCATGACATGTGCCTATGTTATGTTTAACTTGAGTGCCTTGCTCTAAGTTGTCTTGGAATCCCGTTGGAGTTGTAAGTCGGGGGCGAGTGTTCTTCTGGATTTGTTTCAGGAAGTCACTCCATTTCCTCTTGTATATCATCTCTTTGCGCTTATTCTCAAGTGCCAATGCTTTGCCGAACAAGTGCTGGAGGTTGGGGTAGTCATGAGGCATCAAGTGGCGCTGTAAATCATCGTTCAATCCCCCCCCCCAAGAACAACTCTTGTTTCTTCTCCTCGGTATTTACATCTTCCGAGGCATACCTTGACATCTGAAGAAACTTGTCATAATACTCATCGACTGTCATTAATCCTTGCTTCATCCTCAAAAATTCCTTTCTTCTAAACTTCATAACTCCATCTGGCACATATCGGGACGTGAAGCTAGATTTGAACTCTTACCATAGGATACTTTCAGGATCTTCATGACTCTTGGTGTAGCCATCCCACCAATCAGAAGCTAAACCATATAATTGTCTGGTTGCATAAAGGACCTTTTCCCTGTCATTACATTGCACAACATTGATCTTCTTCTCTATGTCCTTCAACCAATCTTTTGCAACCACAGGATCTGTTGTGTGTTCGAAGATGGATGGATTAGATCTCAAGAATTCTTTGCGGGTGTCCCTTGGACGTGGTGCTTGCACTACTTGTGCTATGCCCTGAAGTATCTGGGTGTGGTTTGTCAAGACTTGTTCCATCTGAGTTCAGATAACGAAAAGAGGGTATAAGCAAGGGTATATGATGATAAACGAAAGCAAGAAAGGTTCCCAACTATAAGATGACTTAATTAATTATAAAAGATGACACCATGAGTATGAACTCATAATTCATCACAGTCATTACAAAAAGAAGCAAATCACACTGAGCACAATAACAAGGTCTTAGCAAGCAACTAACACAGCAATTCACCACGCAGGGTGTAGATAGTTTTAACGGTACTAAGCGTTCTTATTATTAAGGCAAGGGCGCATCCTATTCCATGCGACGAGAGCAAGCGGTGTCCTTCATCGACTCGGTGGTGTCTTCGGAAGCAACACTGGTCCGCATGAGCATGACGAAGCGACTGATATGACATTCAGGATCTCCAACGCTGCTATCCTCGAAGTCTTCTAGTGAAGGTGGTGGTGTAGCCTGACGTGGCTCCATGGGCGCCTTGCCCTTGGGGTCGGGGGTCGGTGCTGGTGGCTCATCTTGCTTGAAATCATCTTCAAATGCCTTGAGCAGCTCGGGGTGCTGGGTGCTGACGCCCTTCATGTGTAGGCGGGGTGCATCTTCATCGGAGCTGGTAGGAGGGGTAGGAGCTCTCTTCTGGGGCTTGCTCTTGGAGGCGAGACGATGGCGAGGGACACGTCCTCCAGTAGCCTTACGAGCTGTCTGCTTTGTTCGCGCCATCTATTTCACTTGAAGTAGAAGAGACTTAGCAACAATTTTATAATGTCAATTTAAACAAGACAAATAAATGACAAGGATATATTAAGAAGAAAAACCATTTAGAGTGCGAAATACAAGGCTTATACATGAATGAAGTTTTGCAACAAACTAAAATAAAGCATAATATAGTTTGTATATCAAAATAAACCTTAGAGAACGACCATGTCTATCTAGGGCTGCGTCCTACGGTCGATATGGCTCTGATACCACTTCTGTAACACCCGATTTTATAAACACAATCAGGTGCCACTTTATGTATGCCAGGATCATATTTCATACATAAAGTACAACTTCATCAATGGTACATTTTCATATCACGTTTAAATATTACAAAATGACCCGTGGGTCCAAAAGAAAAGTACAGCTAAAGCTTAATATCTTGTGCGGAAGTAGGCTCCATGACCACAGGCAATCAACCAGGGAATACACACTCCTAGATCTTCATGGCCTCCATAACCTGAACAACATTTAAGGGGGAGAGAGAGAGACTGCAGGGGGTTGAAGGGGAAACGGTGAGTACATCGAAATGTACTCTGCAAGTGTAGGAGGTAGAACTATGAGGGCTTAGAACAAGAAAGGCTGACACAGCAGGCTGCAAGCATTGATTTTAGTTGGTCATGTTTTATTTAACAACCTATTTACTAAGGTGAGAGTCTTCCCAACCCAAACCCACCTTAAAGGTAAAACAGCTATCATCTATGGCCAAACAACCCATCCAAACCAACCATTCCACCAACTAAACATGTGAGGGTCCAGGTTGCTCTTGACCATGAGCACAGCTATCATGATAGTTTTACACTCTGCAGAGGTTGTACAACTTTACCCACGAGTCGCGTAAACGTTCAAAAGAACGTTAAACCCAACCATGCTGTGCTTGCAAGGCACTTTCACACTTCCTTTGGTGTGATAGCATAGGGATGCTACGAGGCCTTTCCATAGGTTCACCAGTGCGCATTAACCAGTCTCAGGGTACACGACCCATCATTGAGCCTTGCCAGACTCTTGGGAACAACACCCTCATCCAGCCCAGACAGCCTAACACAGTCCACTGGTTTACCCTACTTACTTGGCCAAGACCATTGCCCATTTGTTCTCGTGGTTGTACTGAAAGTCCTGGGTGGTCACTCCACGCATCAAACCTTAAGGTGGCTCGAGCAAGACAAGCATCAACCCAAAAACACCGTCCACCGGACAAGCATTTGCTCGAGCCCCTAGAATTCCATGTTTCTAAAAAAGATCTCCCACCCATGTGATTATATAGTTCATTAGTCAATATTAATAATTAAACCCAGCCCATTTGTTCAGCAAACTAAGCATTTAACTACCCATAACCAAACTCTCTAAAGGCTTCAAGGAATGTCATAACAAAATCTAGTAGACCCTATATAGGATTCCCATCATATTGACTCGAAGCATGCATAAAGTGTAAAGTAAAGTGTGATATTAAAGTTTATGCAAGGGAAACAAGGAGTATGCATCAAGGACACTTGCCTTCTTCACGCTCTTGCTTGATCTTCACGTACACTTGATCTTGATCACGAACCGCTACTCGTAGCAACTACCAGAAACAAGCATACATACAAAGTATAAGAAACAGTACACCAAACAGAGTCAAAACTGTATGAAAAGTATTTTAAAAGAACGGGCTCGTTGCTACGATCGCGTGAGCGTAAGAATCACCTAAAACGGAGCTACGAGCAAAAAGTATTGATTGTTTTACTAAACCAGGGACTAAACTGTAAATCTAACATTTCTGGAATTATTTGAATACTGGAAAAGATGAATTATGACGTCATCAGAGGCATTTATGACGTCAGCAAGGATTTATGGAAAATCAAAATATATAAATTGAAAGTTTGATGAACTTTTCTGGTGATGACGTCAGCATGACGTCATCAGGGACCAAGATGTAAATAGAAGATTCAACAGGGGCTGTTTTGATTAAAGTGCAAGACACAGAGAAAAGTGGCTAAATTATAGGGTTTTCCAGGGGCTAGATTGCAAAAAGACGCTGACGGTGCGGCTGTTGCTGACATGGCGACGCTTGGCGAACGGTGATTGGCTAGGGCGGCCGACGTGGCACCACTTGGTGCTGGTGTGGCCGTGGACCGGCGGTGGACCGCTGGTCTGCAGGTCCATGGGGGGCGGTTACATAACCGAAGGGGTACGGGATCGTGGCCCTTCACGTGTGATCCAACAGCCCGGAGCGCGCCGCTGGTCTTCGGTCACCGGCGCCGCCAGAGATAGAGCGCCCGCGGCGGCGCTTCGCCGGAGAGGGACGGCGGCGGCGTTGCGGTGCACGGGAGACGACGGGATGTGGGGGGAAAAGAGAGAGGAGGGCACGGCGAGCTCAGCACCGGGTAAGGCGCGGGCGGGGGCGCGGTGTAGACGGCGGACGTCGGGGAGTGGCGGTGGTGGTCGCGGCCGTGCGGGGAGGAGGGCGTTGCGGTGCGCCTGCAAGCGTCTGGGTGTCAGGGTGACGTCCATGTGCTCCTGTGGAAAGGGAAGGGTGGTGAGGGAGGGTGAGAGGCGGCCGGGAGAGGGAAAACTTGACGGGGGGCGAGCTTACCCGAGCTCGGCTCCGGCGAGCAACAAGCAGCGGGAGGGGCGCGGAGAGGTGAGCGGGGGTGAGGTGGAATGGCGAAGGGAGGGCGCCGGATGCTGCAGGGGGGTTTTATGGGGGTGGGGACACTCGTGTGAGGGAGGAGCAACGGGAGGCAGGCATCGCGGCCATGGCCGGCCGCTGATGGCCCTCACTTGCCATAGATGGAGCGGGAGAGAGGGGAAGTGAGGGAGGGGGAGTGAATCAGGGGCGGCGATCGCGGCAGTGGGACCGGGCGGACGCGGTTCGGCGCGGGATGGCGGGGATTTGAAATCCCGGCGGGATTTGCGCCGGCCGTGTGAAGGAGGAAGGGAGGGGGAGGTAGAAGACGATGCCGACAAACAGGGCCCGCGTGGCCGTGAGACGCAGAGAGGGGGAAGGGGCGCTGGGCCGTGGTGGGCTGGCCCGAGAGGGGAGGTGGCTGGGCCGCGGGGTGTAAGGAGGAAAGAGGAGGGGGTTTTGGGCCAGGAGGAAGAGGAGATTTGGCCCAGGTTGGAAGGGAAGAGAAATAGCATTTAAACAATTCCAGATTTGAATCCTATTTGAAATTTTGAAATACAAACTCATTTTTCATACAAGGAAAATTATGCAGGGCAGCATGTATGCATACAAACAAAGATATATCCTAAGGTTCATTTAGTTTCTTTTAGAAATTAATTCTTGCTTACAAACACTAGAGATTACAAGCCAACTATTTCTAGCAAATTTTAAACTGTTGCAAAAATTTAGAATTAGGGTGTTACAACAACATACCCATCCTGCACCGGTACTGCATGGCAAGCCTTTGTTTTTGGCCACTTTCACTTGTGCGAGCTCCACATTATTCCTGGTGCCATCCAAAAGGCTGCACGCGGTTGGCTCTGTCAACTTATCTATTGTGTCCAGCATAGGTGATCGACTATCACTGTACACTTGATTCGCTTCATCCTCGTTGACATGCCAATGGTCTTCCTCTCTTCCACACGCATCTTGCTCGCTGTCATGTGCAACTTCTTCCTCACTGCTATGCACATCTTCTTCCTCGCTGCTACTAACATGTGGTGATTGAGAACGACAAAGTATGCTTTCCGGTATATCGATGCCTGTTCGTCTTAGAAAGTTGACAACTCTGATGCATGTTTCACCAACTAACTTGTCCACCATATCCCTATCAGACCTCTTGTTTCTCTTCTTCCTGTACATTCTAGCAAACTCTTCACCAAACCCTTTACCCCAGCCAAGTGAACTAGACACGCCTCGGACCCGACCTCGATGCTTTGGAGTCTCAAGTGCTGCGGTGAGGATATCATTCTCGCTAACCACAGAGAAAGAACCATCGCTATCCTGATCTGCAAGTGTTTCACCCTGTCTGCTACCCCACCACAGTAGTGTTACTGAATGTTATGTCCCCGCTTTCTTCACTAGTGCTCTTCCTCTTCCCTACCCTTGCCCGCAGATAAGGCCTCGAACGTCCACGAAATTGGTCCCAAGGGTTATGTTTTCCTTCTTCAGCTAGCTTTGAATCCTCCTCCTCCCACTCTTTCCTTTTACCACGATAACCTTTTCTGCCCGTCTTGTGTGGCTTATTATGCAATGCTCTCTTTTGTTTCATCTCCTAGCTCAATTACTGAAATGAAGGAGAATTGGTTTCCTACACAAACATGTCCCAGTCTTGTTGCTGCAAAAAGGCATGCTTCGCAAAGGGAAGCTCCTCTTCGCTCACATATTTATTTTTCTTAAATGGGCCTTGACCACCATTGCAAGGTTGCAATCTCTGACATAGCTGCCTTAACTGCCTTCTCGCAAACAGATTCTTCCAGATTGGCTGGGTGAGGACCAGGTGTGTCCGAAAACTAGTGGAGGGTCGCTCCTTAGTGATGAGTGATTGACAACGTTGTGTGGACTGATGCTTGCCTAAGTGTGCAGGTACATGTTGCAGTTTGACTCGTGTCGGTGCAGGTGAAGAACAAGTGCGAAAGTCTGGTTTTGCGGCCCAAACCAAGAACCATCTCAGAAACTCCGGACTTTGGTGGATCTGGATACAACTCCAGATCCACCAGTGTTCCCCCACAAGTCTAAAACTACCAAAAACCCATCAAGTTTGTGAGCACCTAGGGGAGTGTCTTTGGTGGGAAGTCAGGAAAGAAAGCGGTTGAGAAGCCCACAGAAAAGCCACAGCCTAAGCCACAGCCGATCCACTCCCATTGTGAGTATTGTGGGAGGGTTGGGCATAAGGCTGAGCACTGTTTCAGGAGGAAGAGAGATGAGAGGTTTGCTAGGGAGATGGCAAACAAGGACAGGTACTACCCGTCCCATGGGATGCCTGAGCCTCGTAGAGGGCCTCTACCTAGGGGTGAGGTGTTTGTGCGTACAGTTCCCACTCGTGGAGGTGGAGGTGGAGGTGGTTTTCCTCAGAGAGATAGGCGTGTTGGGTTTGGGCGTGGTGAGTTTGCTGGACGTGCTCCTGCTCGTGACCGTTACGAGTTTGGGAGGCATGATCAGAGCTTTAGGTCTCAGATGGATTACAGGCCACGTTTCCCCCCTCGTGGTGCGCATACTCCTCCAGAGAGACGTGATAGATTCTTCGGTGGTCGGCGTGAGTGGGCTCCGCCTAGTGGTTTTGATAGGATGGATTTTGCTAACCCTTCTTTTGAGCAAATGGCTCGACACTGGTTTGACTCCTTTGGTACTAACCCAAGTGTTGAGTCGCTTGCTCATTCTCGTCCTCATTTTTGATTGCAGGTGGGAGGCTTGGAGGACTTTTTGTTGATCAACTCCGGTTGCTCACGTCACATGACCAGAGACCGTGGGTGGTTCTCCAGCCTCACCCCAGTGAGTACGAGGGAGTACATCACTTTCGGGGACAATGGGACAGGACGAGTGCTTGCTGAAGGTATGGTGAAGGTGAGTAGCAAGGTGACCCTGAAGAGTGTGGCTTTGGTCAAGTCACTTGGTTTTAACTTGTTGTCAGTATCCCAGTTGCTTGATGAAGGTTTTGAGGTTCGTTTTAAGTTGGGCGCTTCTCGTGTGCTTGATTCTCGAGGCGATCTTGTTTGTATGATCGTCCCCGAGGGTCAAATCTTTCGTGCCGATTTTTCCCAGTCTGTTGGTCCTCCTCGATGCTTTGTTGCTGGTGTTTCGGCCGAGCTTTGAAAATGGCATAGGAGGTTGGGACACTTGAGCTTTGAGTTGCTTTCCCGCTTAAGTGGTCTTGATCTTGTCCGAGGATTGCCTAAGTTGAAATTCGAGAAGGATTTGGTTTGTGCTTCTTGTCGGCATGGAAAGATGGTTGCTGCTTCTCACGCCCCTCTGACTGCGGTCATGACCGAGTGACCTTGTGAGCTGTTGTAGATGGACTTGGTTGGGCCAGCTCGTGTTCGCTCTGCGGGTGGGAAGTGGTATGTTTTAGTTGTGGTTGATGATTTTTCGAGGTACTCTTGGGTTTTCTTTTTGGAGGATAAGAGCGAGACATTTGGCTTTGTTCGAGATTTGATCTAGAGGTTGAAGAATGAGAGACATGGTGATGCCATTCGAGCTATACGCAGTGATAATGGCACAGAATTCAAGAACTCTCATTTTGATGCCTTTTGCAATGATCTTGGTCTCGATCATCAGTATTCTTCTCCATACGTTGCTTACCAGAATGGCGTTGTGGAGAGGAAGAACCGGACCCTTTGTGAGCTGGCCAGGATGATGCTCGATGAGCATAGGACTCCTAGGCGTTTCTGGGCCGAGGCGGTCAATACCGCTTGCTATGTCTCAAATCGCATCTTCCTTCGTGCTTTTAAGAAGAAGACCTCTTATGAGCTGATGCATGGGTGACAACCCAAGGTGAGTCACTTTAGAGCCTTTGGTTGCAAGTGTTTCATTCTGAAGAAGGGCAAGTTGGATAAGTTTGAGTCTAGATGTTCAGATGGTATCTTTCTCGGTTATGCGATTCATTCTAGAGCATATCGTGTGCTGAACCTTGACACTAACCGAATCATGGAGACTTGCGAGGTAACCTTCGACGAGACACAGCCATGTAGCTCTTCTGCTTTTGAGTGTGCAGGTGACGAGGAAATTGGAGCAAAGATCTTTGAGGATGAGAAGGATGGAGATGGAGATGAAGACGAGGATGATGGTGATGCTCTCGTGGCTGATCGTGTACATTCTACTTCCACTATGATGACGACGATCGAGGATGGTCCATCCCCTACACCCACTACGACTGAGGCTGTTCGAGTGAAGGCTGCTGCTGAGGGGGAGATTGTGTCCAGGCGTGAGGCTCCCCGCCGTGTACAGGTGGATCACCCACCGACGATGATCATAGGTGACCTTCATGAACGCACTACACGGTCGAGGTCAAGGAACACTTCTCATTTTGCTCACTCTGCATTTGTCGCTTCATTTGAGCCCAAAGATATTCGACACGCTTCGTCTGATGAGAATTGGGTGAATTCCATGCACGAGGAATTGGAAAACTTTGAGAGAAACCAAGTTTGGGTGTTAGTTGATCCACCGCCAAATCGCCGTCCCATAGGTACCAAGTGGGTGTGGAAGAACAAAGAGGGTGAGAAAGGGATGGTTATGAGAAACAAGTCGAGGTTAGTGGCTCAGGGGTTCAACCAGAAAGAGGGTATCGACTATGAGGAGACATTTGCTCCTGTGGCGCGTTTGGAGGCAATTAGGATCCTTCTAGCCTTTGCCGTGGCTAAAGGGTTCAAGTTGTACCAAATGGACGTGAAGAGTGCTTTCTTGAACGGGGTGATAGAGGAAGAAGTGTATGTGAGGCAACCCCCGAGGTTTGAGAGTGAAAAATACCCACACCATGTATACAAACTCCAGAGAGCACTCTATGGGTTGAAACAGGCACCGAGAGCTTGGTATGGCAGGTTGAGAGGCTTTTTGCTGAGCAAGGGGTTTGGGATGGGCACAGTGGATAAGACCCTATTTCTCCTTAAGGGAAATGACCTATTGATTTTTCAGATTTACGTGGATGACATAATCTTTGGTGGCTCTTCTCGTGATCTTGCTGCCAGATTTGCAGATGACATGAGTAGGGAATTTGAGATGTCTATGATGGGCGAGCTACAGTTTTTCTTAGGACTCCAGATCAAGTAGTGCAAGGACGGGACGTTTGTACATCAGGTGAAGTACACTAGGGACATGGTGAAGAAGTTTGGCATGAATCACTCCAAGCCGCTGACTACACCGATGGGTACCACTATGACTTTGGACGCGGATGAAGATGACGAACCCGTGGACCAGAAGGAGTACCAGAGCATGATCGTCTCCCTCCTCTACTTGACGGCGATGAGGCCGGACATACAGTTCAGTGTGTGTCTGTGCACTCGTTTTCAGGCTTCACCGAGGAATTCACATCGGTAGGCCGTCAAGCGGATTTTCAGGTACTTAAACTACACTCCTGAGTTTGGTCTTTGGTATTCTGCCTCCTCGACACTTAGACATCACGGGTACTCCGATGCTGATTTTGCTAGGTGTCGATTGGACCGCAAGTCTACTTCTAGGTGTTGCTAGTTTCTTGGTTCTTCTTTGGTCTCTTGGTCATCTCGCAAGCAATCCAGTGTAGCCCAGTCCACTACAGAGGCCGAGTATGTAGCTGCCGCCAGTTGTTGTTCCCAGCTCCTATGGACGACCTACACTATGAGCGATTTTGGTGAGGAGTGCTCCCAGGTTCCACTCTTTTGTGACAGCACCAGTGCCATAAGTGTAGCCAAAAACCCAGTCATTCACTCCAAAATGAAACACATCGAAGTGAGATACCACTTTCTGAGGGACAATGTTGAGAAAGGGAACATTTCCTTGTCCTATGTACCTACCCAAGATCAGCTAGCCGACATATTCACTAAACCACTTGACCAAGTTACGCTTGCGAGGTGAACTTGGAGTGTGCTTTCCCTTCTAGCTGGGTCTTGGAGCTTCTCATGTATATGTGTTATATGTATCATTTGTTGCATTCCATGCATGCATTTTACCTTTATGTACAAAACCTGGTAGGATAGCCATCTTTGGATCATTTGTGCTAGGATGAGCTTCTCTTATATACCTTGATCACTATGATATGCTATATGTGAGATATGTGTATGCTTTGGGAATGATGATGTGAATGCTATGCTCTTGATGGTATTGTCATATGTTCATGATGAGATAGCTTTCTTTTTGTGAAAATGCTAAAAATGCTTCACTCATGAGTAGATACTTGTCTATGCTCAATTTGTGCTCAAATGGCTATATCATGTTTAGTTTGTGCGTGAGTATCATGCTCTCTTTGCTTGGGGTCAAACACCCATTTGTCATGGTAAATGTTTAGCCCATATGTTCACTTGTGGAGGAGCCTAAGCTTCTTTTTGCCGCAAAGACATTTCATGTACCATGTTTAAATTTGAAAATGAAATTGGTGTACGAATTGCTTTATGCTTGAAAAATGAGCTCTAAATCACATCTTTATGTTTTGATGTATATTTCTTGGGTGCTAAACCGTTGCATGATGTCTACCATGAGGAGTCTCATTTTAAGAAGTAGACACATGGCTCGGTGGCTTTGACATGACATGTAGTAGCTTATGGGCGTTTGCTATGATCTTGTGATGAGAACTTGTGATCTTGTATGAGCTTTGTATGATCTAGTTTATTGTTGCTCAAATTGCCGTGGATAGGGCTAATTGCTTAAAAATGTTTTTGGCCATGTCACATGCTTATATGTCTCTACTTTCTTGATGGCAACGCGCTAACTACACCATGTCTACTTTGCTTGCTCTATGTCTCATTTGTAGCATTTTGTTGTGCTCTTTGTATATTTGAGAAGCTTGGTAGATTGTATATGCCTTGACATGCATTTTTCATGAAATCAAGGGGGAGAGCATCATGATATCTTGATTCATTGATTGTCAAGAAGGGGGAGAATATGTATGATTTGGGGAGAATATGTATGCATTTGTGAGATTTTGTGCATGTGGGGAGAAAAATTGAGAAAAAAGGTTACATTTGCTCAGGGGGAGTTTGCATATGTGCAGGGGAAGCTCCTTTGGTTTGCCTGAGTTTTGTGCTTTGTTGTGTGCTCTTTGTGAGCTTTGTTTTGTCTCGGCTGTGTTGAGCTGTTACCCTTGCCTTAGGGGGCCGAGACTTGGTCTGGCGAGTGATCGTGGTTTTTGCTTGTTCTTTGGCTTTGGATCACTTGCTTGGAGGTTTGTGTTTGTGGTTGTTTTCTTTTCTTTTTCTCTATGATGGTTACTATGGGTGTTGTCAATGCACTCATCAAGGGGGAGATTGAGGACCAGGTGTGTCCGAAGACCAGTGGAGGGTCGCTCCTTAGTGATGAGTGATTGACAACATTATGTGGACTGATGCTTGGCTAAGTGTGCAGGTACAGGTTGAGGTTTGACTCGTGTCGGTGCAGGTGAAAAACAAGCGTGAAAGACCTTAGCCGTGGCAGCCTCTGGGTGATGGAGAGGCAAGTAGGCTTGGTTCGATGGACCCGATGGCCGATGGGGTCAAGTGCGAGCCGTGCGGTGCAAGACTAGCGGGCTGAAGTCGTGAACATGAGCCGGTGCAAGGTAGTGGATCGAGGCTGAAGCTTGCATGCAGGGTTTGTTGGTTTGCCCACAAAACCATCGGTGGATGGTTTCTTGATTTGGGCCGCAAAACCAAGTCCGGAAGGCCTGATGCGACGGAGACGGGGATTCGGGAGCGTCGGGAAGCTTCGAGGCGGGGGGCACGTGGCGTGATCGCGGGGCTTGTGTCAAGGCTAAGCATGTCCGCAGTGGAAGCGTGTCCGCTCGATGAAGACTTGACCAAAATGCTCCTGAGGGGTGTGTATCTTCTATTTAAGTTGTAGGGGTAGAGTGGTCATTTGCCTCCTCCGGTGGACTTCGTATAAATAGAGGAGAGGTGGATGGTTTTCTTCTCTCTCTTGGACTCTAGGGTTTCCCCCCCCGGTAGATCGCTCTAGACTGCTTCTTTTCCCTCTGCTTTCCTTAGGATAGATTCTTGTATAGACTCTAACCTCTGGATGTATGGAAGCATTCGACATTGCGGTGATCTCCTAGCTCTTTGTGATTTTCATGTCATTTTCGGGGCTATTTTTGGGGTGTTTCGTTCTTCGCTCGATTCGTGGATTTGAGGGTGTTTTCTCTCGGATTTCTTTGAGGGGATCATGGGTGGATGCCTTGTGCATCTTCGTGTGTGATATTGACCCCTCAAACGCCGGGAATCCCCTTCGATTCGTGAGTTTTTGGTCGGAGCCCGAGTTCTTGGTGGTGGTTCGTGTGATCCGTGATTCCCGGTGATTTAGTGAGTTAGAGGCCAAGAGTTTTGGGGCATAGCTTCATCTTGTGACGCTTCTCATCTCCCCCAAATCTTGTCTCAAGAGCTCTAGCTGTTTGGGAGATCCGGTGATGGGTTCCTCCCGTGCGCGTGCTGTTCCAGCTCTGTTCATGAGCCACGGACAGCCTGCGGAGCTGTGGCGAACAGTCCGCGTGGCCTGTGTTCGTCGCAGTTCGTCGCGTGTTCGTGCGCGTTCGTGTTTCGATCCGTTTCGCCCCTAAGGTTTTGTTGTAGGAGGTTTTGCGGACAGTCCGCCAGTCAGTGACGGACGGTCCGCGTGGGTGAGTTTGAGCAGGTGTTTCTGGTGCTTTTGCCGGACGGTCCGCGAGGCCTACCCGGACGGTTCGCGACACTGGCGGACGGTCCGCGCGGCTCGGTCGGACAGTCTGATTTTCTCGGTGCGTCCCTGGAGGTTCTGTTGGAGTTTTCAGACAGTCCGCGTCGACGGTCCGGACAGTCCGCCTAGGTCTAGCGGACGGTCCGCCCGTACAAGCCGGACAGTCCGCGCTGGCTTTTCCAGAATTGGCCAAGCGCTTTGATTCTTGTCTTTTGCTTCCGCGCTTTCATTCAAGGCTTATCTCTAGGACTTGTAGGCTTGTGTGTGCTTAGTCTAGAGCTTCTTTAGTGTGTGTGAGCGATCGGAGGGGCAATCAGGGTATAGGCCGAGTTCATCCTTAGGGAAGAATTTTTATCGGCTCCCATTCACTCCCCCTCTCTGGTCGCCTATTCGGTCCTGCACTGGGTAATCTAGCTTTTCCTATAAAACTGTGAACAATTGTTCCTTCTCAATTGGTGAGAGATCATCAACCGCCTTGTTGATTGAAACCCTCTCCCGAGCAATGAGGCCACATACCAATACAAATATATCCCTCGCAACATCTAGGGTAGGCCAAAAATTGGCATCAAGTCTAGTTGCAGTCAACTTGTCTTCTGGCCATTTGGTTTGTGTCCTTGACCCGCGGGATCCACTACGTGAAAAACTCACTTTGGTAACAGGCATAGATGGCCTTTAGGAATGGGCATAGATGGCCTTTAGTAATGGGCAAAGCGCCCGTTACCGATCAAGTGTTACAAATGAGCGAAGAAAGGTAACAGGCAGATGCCCGTTACTGATAACACATATTTGTAACAAGCATCGAAGAAAGACTGTTACCACAACTAGTTACTGGTCACGTAAAATGACTGTTTCTTTGGGCCCACAAGGGACTTTGGTAACAGGCGCCAACACCGAGCCCGTTACACGAACTCAACATCAGAGACACATGCTGTGAACTTGCGTCTCCTCTATCTCGACAAAAGGAGACGTGTCTTTTGCACACACGTCTCCTCTGTCTGGACGAAAGGAGACGCGTCTTGTGTACGCGCGTCTCCTCTGTCTTGAAGAATGGAGACGCTTGGTGTCAATGCGTGTCTCCTCTGTCTCGATGAAAGGAGACGCTTGCTGTGTACGTACGTCTCCTGTGTCTCGACGAAAGGAGACGCTTGCTGTGTACGCACATCTCCTGTGTCTCGACGAGAGGAGACGCGTGCTGTGAACCTGCGTCTCCTCTGTCTCAACGAAAGGAGACGCGTGCTATGAACCCGCGTCCACGTCTCCTATGATCCTCCTATGTCCTGATTTCATATGCACCTAATTAAATTAGATCCAGCATCCAAATTCACAGAAATCCACATAATTCACATGCATCATATGAAAAAATTCAGCATCATCATGTCACAAGTAAAGAAACATCACTGGATTGACAATAATACTAGAGCCATAGTCCACTAGCTTGACAACAATATCACAAAATTCATGGGACAAGGAAGAATGCAAAAATTTCCTAAGATTCATCTATAATCTGAGCCAACACTGCATCATCAACATGAAATTTAACTCCGGCTCTGATCACCTGTTCCATGAGGAATGTGGCAGTTCTATCACGAACGTACAATAGCGTGTTTTTGTGGTGACAATACTCTGATAGCTCAAATTTCTGGATATAACAATGCTAGCAGTCAGCACACATAGGTGATTACCAAACATGTGCTGTGCTAATAAGCAAGAACTATGCTCAGTTGTAGGTGTTACAAATGCAGATCCCAAGAAAGTACCTCATCTTCCCTCAATTTGTCTTTTACTTTAAACATGTGATACACACAATAGAAGCCGCAGAGTCTGGTACCAGAAGGTTGTTGGTGGCACTATGATAAATGTACAAAGAAAAACAGTGGTGAGAAGAAATAAACTCAAGCTTTAGTACTAGCTTCCACAGGAAAGAAATAAGTAATACGTACCTTAACCTCATTGTGATGTTGCAAGGCGCGGCGGGCAACTTCTTGTCGATGCAGTAACCATTGCAACCCCTACAACAAAACATGCAACAATGGTTAGGGCACTATTAATAAACTCTGCAGAGTTTGTTGAGGAAGTTTGCAGGTTAAGAAAGAAAGAACTTACTCATCAATGACTTTTGTCAAAAGGGAAATATCAGTGTTAAGGCTCTTCAATGAATCAAGATACAAGACCCTGTTCTGCTTCGGAAGGATTGCCACTGCAATCCAGTGGTTAGTAGTTATATAAGAGGAAATGATGACTCTCTTTTTAGCATATTGTTGGTAGGCACACTTCATATAGGACGCAACGAAAGCAAAAGATAGACCATGTTTCAACACTGTCAAGTTAAAGCATTCAGGATCAAGGAAGCCAACTTCAGCGCCTGTCTTCTCAACTTCTACAGCCATATTCCTAATATTAAAAAAAACAAAGTGTAAGGAGTCAAAATACATGGTAAATATGAACAAAGCAAAAATGCACATTTCGATAGAGAATGATGTTGGCGTTTCTTAATGTCACCACTAGGCGCCCGGGTAGCGTGAGCATGTAAGGAACTCCCGGGTACACTGACAGGTGCGAACGAATCCGCAAGCGCACAGATACACCATTGTAGCACTTCTCCCTCGGAGAATGAGTATTCCCAAAGGGTATTGTATCCACGGGACAGATGA
Organism: Cenchrus fungigraminus; assembly: GCA_036936925.1. NCBI lineage: Eukaryota > Viridiplantae > Streptophyta > Magnoliopsida > Poales > Poaceae > Cenchrus > Cenchrus fungigraminus. Next base: position 110,120,081 of record CM072779.1, read on the forward strand.
GCTCTGGCTTCTAACCTAGCTGAAGGTCTAAGGACACAACACTGGATGATAGGATAGGCAGAAAGGATCTGATTGACAGAGCGCAGAGTCTAGCACGGTCTCTCAGGTATAAACACTCGCATTGGGTGCCAACCCACCCTAGCTGTTTAGGACTAGGAATATGTTCAGGCAATGGGGCCCTACTCGGTACACAGGCGTGGAGGGTTTCGAAGGGTCCAACAGGCTATCACCACTGCGGCCTACCTCTATCGTTATGCGAATGCACTTGGTATTCGAAGGATAACCTATGGTCCAGACACCACGTCTACACCACTAACTACTACTATAGTCTGACACCGTCTGATGTCCTGGTAGCCCTACTATAGCACTCTGTATAAATACGGAACTACGAATCCGCGAGGGAGATACTAGCACTAGCTTAAGGTATACTCTATCACTCATGCAGGATCACGAATGCACTTTGATCTAATTAGAGATATGCAGAGCATCAACTTTATTCTAATAGACAAGCTAACATACAAACGGAATGCAAACTTATGATCCAGCTCTACTAGATCGAAAGGGTTGTGTTCGAAGAACACAAGCCTCAAAATCAAGAACGAACGAAGAACACAAGAACAATTCACCTATGCATTAATACGACTTTAGTCTAAATAGAAAATGTCGAAATACTCACTTTACTCTAAATGAAGAACAAAGGCACCACTGAGGATCGTTCTTGAGGAAGATGTCATGAACATGACATGGCCCCAAGGATTCCCCCTCACTTCCTAGCACTAATCCTATACAAAGAGCCCTCCTCTCCAAAAGAGAGAGGCTCCAAGGCCAAAATGAAGAGGAGGAGGAGAAGTGTGTGTCCCAGAATGAGGACCCTCCCCTTCTATTTATAGGCAAGGGGGTGTCTTGCTCCGAGCACCAAACGTCGCCAAAACACCCCGGGATGTTGCAAGGGACCAATAGGGAAGCACCACGTGGAAGCAGATGGCAAACCGAGCCAAGGTCGGTTCGGCCGATCCAAGGATTGGCCGACCATCTAGCTCCTCCTTTTGTGGTGTGCTTTCTCTGAGAGTCTGGTCTGTGGGTCCCAAGATGTATCCCAGGTGCATGCGGAGTTTTGAGGCGATTTGGGTCCCCGGTGGGCCCTTGGATCCTTGTGCTGCACACGTGGTGTTGTCTGATTCGTCGGGAGTTGCTTCACATGGATTGATGATGTGTCAAGGACACATGGCAGCCAATGTGGCAACACGTCGCCACATATTCTGGTGTGGGTCCCACCGGACCCACATGATATCAAGATGGTGATCTTGTCTTGTACATATCTCTTTCATCCGGACTCCGAAGTAGACAAATGATATATCCATTTCGATCGTCTCGACGAGCCCATCACAATGATACAATCCAATTTGGCATTTGAGATTGTTTATAATGATGCCATATTCATGCCTTTGGTTCAGGGGACCATGAGGTCCTGAACAGCTTGGATCAAATGTGCTTGCTTTCTCTCCATTTCTTGTGCTAAATACCTACATTCAAATAGACATTGACACTTGTGGAAAGTATTACTTTAAGATCCTATTCTAGTGTGGATGTGCCATTCATGTTCCAAAATGCAGGAGTTGACAGCCATAAAAATGGTACTTAACAGCCGTCAACAACATCCCCACACTTGACCTTTGCTCGTCCCGAGTAAAGGGGAACAAATCAAGGTGAAACATGATATCCAAAGGCATGAAGCGAGCATAAGAGATATTCCAAACCGTACCTTGTACTTGTGAACTCTATGAAGTGTCTATCATGCTATCTTGGGTAGTTGAGGAATGGAATGGTCATGAATCAAATCACTCTTGCTCATCATGTCAAGTAACTTGGGGTTTTGCAATAAATTTTCAAAACAAACCTTTCTTAGCTCTCATTCGATTCTCTCGTATCGCTAAATGTGTATATGTCCTCACCAAGGCATTAGATTGCCTTTATTCATCCTACTTCTAATGATGGCTTATGTGGAGCTCAAGGTAGGATATGCATGATAAGGCATACTTGCATCACATGTATTGCAAAGTCAAAGACTGGATCCACAGAGAAAATCAAATCACACAATCAGATCAAGGTGTGCACGAGTATGAATATGATGAGTATGGTAAGGTGGATACTAGACCCAGTATGGGTGCTAGATATTACCATATATGATGAGAGCTGGGTGATGGTAAGGTGGACACTAGCCCCGGAATAGGTACCAGTTATTACCATCTAAGTTATGAGACTCCTTTTTTTTCATGATTTTCTCCTCTCACCTTTTTGAAATTACCAAGACATGGGCTATCTCTCTTTCTTTTTCTTTCTTTTTCTCTTTTTTCTTTTCATCATGCTTTTTGAGCATGACTTTTCTCTTTTTTTCTTTTTGTATAGCTCAGTCTCTTTTGGAGATATTTGGAGAGGGATAAATCATGGAACAATGCATGAAGCTTTATTTGGTGGAATGAACGAATGGTACAATGATAACTTCCAATTTAGAAGCATAGCAAGGGGGAAGTGGTGGTGTGCACATGAATCTTGATCATGAGAGTAATGAAAAGAATTCTCACAAGGGTCACAAAATTTGACAAAGCTCAATGCAATAACAAGCAGCATATGAGTATAAGGTTTTCAACTAAAATCATCATATGGCTTTGGTAGGACGGTGACATATCAAAGAGGAGCTTTCAAAGGGTTTTCAGGTTTTCAAATAAAATTCCCAAGCACTCAAACATTTAGAGCGAAGATCATATCATCAAAGCATATCACAAATGCCAACTACTTAGATGAGCATGAGTTCCCTATAATGATATTTGTTCACAAGCACCAAGATGATAGGTAAGGAATGAAACATATGCAAGCCAACCACAGGAACCATGTAGAGCAAGCATAGCATGAATTGCTGAGTTTGATGTAAAGGATATGAATTGAAATTCATTCAAACTCATGGATAAAGGAGAGTGAGGTAGAGGGTGCACATACCATCACTTCTGAAGGATAAGAGATCAAGGGAGACTAGTGGTGATTCGGCTGACCATAAGGCAGCCGACTCACTCTAGATTACCTTGCTCTTGTCATGAAGGTGTACTCGATGTTGTGCAGCGCCTGTGTGGGAGTTCTCGAGTAGATATGTCGATGATGAGCTTGAGAGAACTCCCCCACACTAGTGGTTGAACCTGGTGCTATTCTTCAAATGACAAATGAAAACAAAAGATGGACTGTACTGGTTCGAGAACCATAGAGCCTTTATTCAAATTCAAATATTTTTGTTGTTTTCATTTTATTTTATTGTCACCATGTCATTTGCTCGAACAAGGTTAGATCAAGATTACACTTCATACACAAAGGGGAATATACTTACCTTGGACCTTTGAGAGGTCATATGTACCACCTTTGCATGTTGTGCAACATGAATCTGACACCTCAACTTATCTTCCCAATTGAGTTTAGCTCAACGACTTACCCATTCAAATTTAACAATTTTCTATAGGGGTTAGTCGGCATATATGCAACCAAGATCTATGAAAATATAGCTCTAAGGTTCATCAATCAAAACTCGACACCATGTCTTGTTTTGACTGAAGGAGACAGTTTCAACCTAAGCACCATGCTTAATCTAAAACAGTCCATGAATGTGTGTGTACACAAACACTCAAACCAGAGCATATGAGCAAAGATAAAGGAAGCATGAAAGTATGATCAAGCTATCATCAACAAGGGACATAAGCATGAGCATAAGACGGTGAACCTCAGGCAACCTCCCAGAAGGGCTTTGTTTAATGTCAAAAGCAGGACTTACCTAGCTAGTGGGCGAGATGCAAGAGCTGACATCATTGCCACACCAGGATAAGATTTGGTAGAGGAGGAACTTTACTCAGGATGCTCACATACCTCCCCCACACTTGAAGTTTGCATTGCTAGGCAACAAAACTCAAGTGTGTGGTGATCAAGCTTCCTTTTGTAAACATTCCCTCACAAGGCTTATCTAGGTGTTGCAGTGGATGTAACTCGCATGTCCATAGGCATAGCCTGTCCATCTTCTTTTCAATCTCCACGTAAAAGGTTAGTGACCAAAAATACCCGAAGGACAACTTATCCTAAAACATGTTCTTGCTTTTATTCGAAAAGGGAAATAAAACCTATGCTAATCCAGGCTATCTCCTGGTAGTGCTTTGTTTATTTAGGGTCATAAGCTCGACCATGGGAACTTCATCTTGCAGCTATCGTTGGTGTTGCCATTCCCGTCTCGCCACCAATCCTCGATGTATCAGTGAACCTTTAGCTGCAAGGTTAGTGCCACAGTGCACACACGAAATCTGATATGCTTATGATAGACATATACATCTACAACCAACCTTCTAAACTTTCTACAAAAGAGAACCATAAGGTGATTGCAGCCCTCATGCGTGCTCAGTGCGCTAAGCATGTTTGACTCTAGAGGGACATGACGCAAGCATGATCTGTGTGGTAGATCAAGAATGAAACTACCGTGCTCATATGTGGAATCCTTTCCTCCGGACTCTAGAGTTAGTGCCTCGAAAGGTTCCATGGCCCATGAATTCTCCATCTCAACAGAGTCATCGTGGAAGCTTGATGTTGACTCTCGATTATGATCAAAAGCAACAGGATACAGGCCAGTAGGAAGAGGCTGAAACTCGATCGAGAGTGGTGACGATCGTTCGCCTTCACAAAGGTGAAGAGAGTCTCCTGAGTCATCCTCATGAGGGGTAGAACATTCTACATCTTAATGAGAACAGACTCGGACGACATAGACGGAGATATATGCGTCATCTTCTCAAGCGAGTTTTGCTGGGGAAGAGGCTTTGCCATAGGATGTCCCGGACAAGGGGTAGCAGTGGCAGAAGCGACTCCCCTAAGCTTATCATCTAGGCTCCCTAAAGATGTATCAAAGAGCTGCTCTAAAGGGGAGCCTAGGAGAAGATCGAGATCAAGGACATCGAAGATGTGAAAGTCTAAGCTAGCCTTGATCCCGTTTATGATGAGTGGTACGACACTTGCAATTCCCCAACATTCAAGAACATGTCCAATCGGACAAGTCTTGAGGAGCATGTCGGATGGTGCTAGCGGAACCTTGCCCAAAAGAGTTTCTGCTAAGTGCCATGGCAGAATGTTAACCTCCATGATGGGGTTATAGTGGGCCTCTATGGTAATACCTCTAATAGAACAAGGAATGATCAGAGAAGGGAAACTATTCCAAAGTGCTTTGAAAGAATATATCGCTCCATCTGACCACTCCTCCTTCATGGCCTCCTCAAGATATGCACCGTCAGGAGGGTCGGGAGGCAAAGGATATACTGTAGGTCTAGGGGAAGGTTCTGTCAAAGGATGTCTAGATGATCCAGCATGGACAAAAACGATTTCCCTAAGCTCTTCTTCTGGGTTTCCTTTAGATTTATCAAGAAGTTTTTCTAAGGGGAAACCTAGGAGAAGATCAAAATCCATGATGTCATAGATGTGGAAATCTAATCACACCTCTATGTTATCAATGGTGATCGGCACATCCCTAGCAATCCCCCGACATGGGAAAACACATCACCACCTGGGACTATGGAAAAGTCTATCAGTCGGGATCAAGGGCATGTCACCCACCAGAGTATCCAAAAGGGTCTCTGGTATGATGCAAGCCCCAACAGTAGGGTCATGGACAGCATCTACGGTGTTTCCTCTCATGGAACAATGGATGATCGAGGAAGTCGAGCTAACCCGAATTGCTTCAGATGTATGCTTTAATGTCTGAGGTGACCAATCCACTATCGTCCCATGATTCCAAACTTCATCGAGGACCTCATAAAGGTCTAGCGATGCCGTAGGCTTCTCGTGCCAAGAGTGATCTGAGGTATTTCTGATGTTTCTAGAAGGATCATCCTCAAATCGGGAAGAGAACTCTAAAGGTTGAATTTCTTCTTCCTTCGGTGTTCGTGATTCAGGAGAGGATTCAACAGAGGAATCAAGGGATTCAGAGAATGAAAGCTCAGATTCAGCTATTGAGAGACTCTCGTAGCTCGACTCGGATGTTTGGTAGGATTCGTCATAAAAGTCATGGGAAGAAGAGGTTTCTAAGAAGAATTCTAAGATATCTCTTCTTTCCTCTGGAGTTTGGGTTTCGAACGATCCTCCAGCTATGAGGTCGAGCTCTTGTGCAGATTCCAAGTCTATATGCGTGTAAAAGATGTTCGTTGAAATATTGTCGGATATAGACAAGTCTGAGCTAGATGTCAAGAGACTTGAGAACCTAGCCCAGGCTGCACCTATGGACTCCATCTCCAATTGCTCAAAGTCGAAGAGGTCAAACGTTACAGAGTTTATATGTTCCGGATGGGAGAACGAGTAACAAAAATTATCTCGTAGTTCGTCCCAACTGTTCACACTACCCACTATGAGAGTGTACCATTGTTCCGCCCTATCTACTAGAGAGAAAGGGAACAATTTCCACCTCAAAGTTTCTTGTGTCATGCCCAACACAAGTAGGCTTGAACACAGTCCTTCGAACTCCTGTACATGAACATGAGGATCATTGCTAATTGCTCTAGAGAAGGGTCAATTTTGAACCATGGCTATAAAACTAGGACCGAGCTCGCAGCAAGATGAGGAAGTTGATGGTTGCTCTAAGACGAACTCGCCCCTAGGGGTAGAGAGGCTTTGATAGGAAGGCATCTCAAAAAGGTAACAGGGGTAAAGGTAGAACAAAAAGGAAAAGATAAAAAGATACGAAGACCACTAGGCTCGAAGATAGAAACAGCAACCGTCCCCGGCAACGATGCCAGAAATGCTTGTTGGTGTTTCTTAATGTCACCACTAGGCGCCGGGGTAGCGTGAGCGTGTAAGGAACTCTCGGGTACATTGACTCCGCAAGCGCACGAATACACCATTGTAGCACTTTTCCCTCGGAGAATGAGTATTCCCAAAGGGTATCGTATCCACGGGACGGATGAGCTCTGGCTTCTAACCTAGCTGAAGGTCTAAGGACACAACAATGGATGATAGGATAAGTAGAAAGGATATACTTGACAGAGCGCAGAGTCTAGCACGGTCTCTCAGGTATAAATACTCGCATTGGGCGCCAACCCACCCTAGCTGCTTAGGACTAGGAATATGTTCTGGCAACAGGGCCCTACTCGGTACACAGGCGCGGAGGGTTTCGAAGGGTCCAACAGGCTGTCACCACTGCAGCCTACCTCTATCGTTACGCGAATGCACTTGGTATTTGAAGGATAACCTATGGTCCAGACACCATGTCTACACCACTGACTACTACTATAGTCTGACATCGTCTGACGTCCCGGTAGCCCTACTATAGCACTCTGTATAAATACGGAACTACAAATCCGTGAGGGAGATACTAGCACTAGCTCAAGGTATACTCTATCACTCATGCAGGATCACAAATGCACTTTGATAAAATTAGAGATATGCAGAGCATCAACTTTATTCTAATAGACAAGCTAACATACAAACGGAATGCAAACTTATGATCTAGCTCTACTAGATCGAAAGGGTTGTGTTCGAAGAACACAAGCCTCAAAATCAAGAACGAACGAAGAACACAAGAACAATTCACCTATGCATGCATACGACTTTAGTCTAATTAGAAAATGTCGAAATACTCACTTTACTCTAAATGAAGAACAAAGGCACTGCTGAGGATCATTCTTGAGGAAGATGTCATGAACATGACATGGCCCCAAGCATTCCCCCTCACTTCCTAGCACTAATCCTATACAAAGAGCCCTCCTCTCCAAAAGAGAGAGGCTCCAAGGCCAAAATGAAGAGGAGGAGGAGAAGTGTGTGTCCAAGAATGAGGCCCCTCCCCTTCTATTTATAGGCAAGGGGTTGGCTTCCTCCGAGCACCAAATGTCACCAAAACACCCCGTGATGTTGCAAGGGACCAATAGGGAAGTACCACGTGGAAGCAGATGGCAAACAGAGCCAAGGTCGGTTCGGCCGATCCAAGGATCGGCAGACCATCTAGCTCCTCCTTTTGCGGTGTGCTTTTTTTGAGAGTCTGGTCTGTGGGTCCCAAGATCTATCCCAGGTGCTTGCGGAGTTTTGAGGCGGTTTGGGTCCCCGGTGGGCCCTTGGATCCTTGTGCTGCACACGTGGTGTTGTCTGATTCGTCGGGAGTTGCTTCACATGGATTGATGATGTGTCATGGACACATTGCAGCCAATGTGGCAACACATCGCCACGTGGTCTGGTGTGGGTCCCACCGGGCCCACATGATATCAAGATGGTGACCTTGTCTTGTACATATCTCTTTCATCCGGACTTCGAAGTAGACAAATGATATATCCATTCCGATCGTCTTGACAAGCCCGTCACAATGATGCAATCCAATTTGGCATTTGATATTGTTTATAATGATGCCATATTCATGCCTTTGGTTCAGGGGACCATGAGGTCCTGAACAGCTTGGATCAAATGTGCTTGCTTTCTCTCCATTTCTTGTGCTAAATACCTGCATTCGAATAGACATTGACACTTGTGGAAAGTATTTGTTTAAGCTCCTATTCTAGTGTGGATGTGCCATTCATGTTCCAAAATGCAGGAGTTGACGACCATAAAAATGGTACTTAACAGCCGTCAACAAATGATTAGTGAGAAGCAGATTAAATTTTAAAGCAACTTACATGATGAAGCAGCAGAGAAGCTACACATCCAAAGCATCCAACTTGAAGAGATCGTACAAGTCACTGATGCTCACATGTAACTGCTGGAATTTGTTTGGAAAATTTTCTCTCATCAGCCACCAGCTGGGCCACAAGGCGGCCGTAATCGGAGAGTCGTCTTGTTCCCTACAACATTCCATGAAGAATGTGTGGAGATCTTTGGTACAAGGAGCAACCACATTGAGTTCAGCAACACTGAGAATATTCCTTTTAAATTTGTAATTTGGGTGAACCATAGTGCAAGGATTGGCCGCCTGCTTCTTGGTGTTTCTCTCAGATCGCTTTCTGGTAGGTTTCTTAGAGCTTTTATTTTCGGCAAGTTTCTTTTCCTGTTGCTTTGAGATGGCCGAAGAAGGTTTCTCAAGGGCTTTCTTTCCTGTTGCAGGTGGTGTAGAGCTTTTATTTTTGGCGAGTTTCTTTTCCTGCTGCGTTGAGATGGCTGAAGAAGGTTTCTCAAGGGCTTTCTTGCCTATTGCAAGTGGTGTAGAGCCTTTGTTTTTGGCAAGTTTCTTTTCCTGCTACTTTGAGATGACTGAAGAAGGTTTCTCAAGGGCTTTCTTGCCTGGTAATGGTGGTGTCTCACTAGGAGCTATTATAGAGGTATTGGGCCCAGATGTACCTGCACCTTTCTTCGAATTGTTGTCAACAAATTTATTAGCATCAGCCAACACATCACTCTAGGCTCCTGCTTTGGCATCATTGTTTTGAGCACTTTTGTTTGGAGATGTAGGTTTTGTTGTTTCATGAGGAGGAGGAGGAGGAGGTTGGGTTGGAATCTTTGGTGTATCTTGCGGATGTGGGGATGTAAGTTTTTTTTTCAAGATGAGGAGGAGGAGGTGGGGATGGAATCTTTGGTGAATCTTGTGGATGTGGGGATGCAAGTTTTTCTTGTTTTTTCAGGATGACGAGGAGGAGAAGGAGGTGGGGATGGAATCTTTGGTGAATCTTGTGGATGTGGGGATGCAAGTTTTTCAGGACAACGAGGAGGAGGAGGTGGGAATGGAATATTTGGTGCGTCTTGCGGATGTGGGGATTGAGGAGGAGGAGGAGGTGGGGAACCATGTGAGGAAGGAACTTGTCCCGTAGTCTGTGAACTAGAAGGAATCTGTACCGTAGCCTGCGAATGAGATTTTCGAATTGGTGCTCCCTTGACGTGAATGTGACACCTTTTCCACTGTATGCTCTATTCTATAGCTTGTCCAAGTGTTGCACCTCGTCATTAGGAGGGTGTCAACGCGCGATCCATAAAGAAAGCATATACATACAACACTTCGACCACAACACAGTCTTCATTAATCGGGACTGTATGTACCGTAGTCTGCTCTGGTTGAATCACACCAATTGCAGCATCACATTCAACACCCCCACATGATACATAGGCTACAGTGTGTGGGTTTAGTCAACATGCCTATAAGGTCTTCTTGTGTAGGATCGTCAGAGTGCACCTCCGTCGAGAACTCTATAGTGCCATTGATCAAACCTACATTATCTGCGGACGCACAACTGCTCTTTAGTCCAGTTGGTGAAGGGCTTGCGTGATTGGACACTAGTGGTAACACCATCTGGTACCGTCGTGCCATCATGACAAGCATATCGTTCTGCATCTCAGCCTTGAGTTCATGCTTGATTTCTTCCTTTATATGTTCCTTATCAGCAGATGTGTCGGTCCTCGTCCTCTTCCTCTTCCTGTACATGGAAGCGTGCTGAGGCCATGCAGACTTCCAGCCCTAGCAGTTGGAGACACCACACACGCGACCTGGTTGTTCGGGGCAGCCCAAGCACTGACTTAGCACATCATACCCCCTCTGCCCTGCCATTCCTGAAGATTCTGCACGTGCATTCTTTTCCTTGATGTCTCCAGCCAATTTTTCAATTGCTTCTTTGTTGAACACTATCACGGCAACACCGTCTTTCATCACTAGCTTACTCCTTGCTCGCAGCCAATTCTTGGAACGATCATCAGGGTAGGTGTGATATGGGTTGGGGATCCCAGCTGCAGCTCATTTCCTGTTGTTTTCCTCCCATTGTGGTAGTTTCACAACATAACCAGCTGGACCCACCTGCTCTTGTTCTTCACTAGCAGTGCCATATCCATATTCTTCATAATTTCCATCTTATTCATCTTGTGGCCCAGGTCTATAGTCCTCATCAAATTTATCCTGTGAATTAATAGTCAATGGATTATGAGAAAGGTCAGCTCAGTGTCTAAGAATAGCACAAAAAGCAGACCATACTGCTACCTCTCCTAGGAGACATGCTACAACATGAGACAAGTAGAGCACAATTTTAGTTAACCATGCGTAACAGCTAAGCATGAGAAAACAATTATAGTAACTAGTTTAGCCCACTATAATCTCATTGGTTCTGTGGTAAACCATTAACATAAATGCAAAATTCAGAAACCAAAAAATTAGTTCAGGTAATGCGACCTTACCATTTTAAAGAGGAAGATGCTCGTTGCCTCTGTTGCTGATGAGGTACTTATTCAACTTGGAGAGAATGTGCACATGTACATATGGAACAAGAGAAAAACCAAATATAAGACTCAATCTAAAGGGAAATACTAAGTATGTATACCATCAACAGCTAAGTATGTCCACATGTCCTTATACAAAGGATCACCTTGTCACTATCGGAGCGGAGGGATCTCTACTCCTCCTCGTCGCTGCCTGCTCACCGCCACATCCTTGTCCTCGCGCCGACCTCGTGGCTGGATCCCTCCTCCTCCTAGTCGTTGTCATCGTCGCTGGATCCCTCCTCTGGTCGTCTTCGTCGTCGCCGCTGCTGGGTCCCTCCTCCTCCAAATTGCCGTCAGAGGTGTGGCGCGCATCGTGTTGAGCGTGGTGTGGCGCGCGTCTCAGCGAAGGGGTGTAGCGTGTGTAGCGGTGTGGGGGGAGGTGAGAGGGAGGAAGGCGAGGGGAGGAAGCAGCGGCAGCACGAGGGAGAGGAAGACGGTGGCGCGAGGGGAGAGTGGGAGGTGATTGCGCGAGGGGGAGAGTGAGGAGGCGACTGCGTGAGGGAGGCGTCTTTCCCTGCCGACCCTAGCGCGAGTGGGCGTGTGTGCGCCATCACATCCCAGCTGGTGTGATAAAGCTCAAGTAGAAGCAGTTTCTCGCTTTGAAGCAAGGCAACATGTCTATCAGTGAGTACCGAGATAAGTTCACCCAGCTGTCTCGTTATGCTGTCTCGTTTCTTGGATGGTCTCATAGGGCCACTTAACTACCAGCTCTAGAGTCACACTTTCCTTAACTTCCAGACTTTGCTAGACAAGGCCATCGGCCTAGAAAGCAAGCGTAAAGAACTTGGTGAGCAGAAGCACAAGTTCCAATCCCAAGGGCAGTCTAGGAGCAATGCACGTCCCCGCTATAATCCACCATAGAATTTTTAGTTTCGCTCTGGAGGACAAGGCAGAAATTATCAACTGACTCAGTCATTTCAACATTCGGTTCAGCAGCCCCAACGCTCCAACCAGCAGACACCTCGCACTCCAAACCAGCAGCAGAATCGCTCAAGCAATGTCTCAGGTGCACCAGTGAGGAATAACACTCCGGTTCAGCCCAATGGTTGCTTCAAGTGTGGAGAACTAGGACATTATGCCAATAATAAACTGAAAGCCCCAATATTATGACTCATAGGAGACACGTGTTAGGAAAACACGTCTCCTATGTGCTCCCTCCGTCTCCTCTACAGTAATGTAGTCAAGTACTCTGCTACTACTTTATGATGTGCAAGTCTATGTGCAAATTAGTGTAAGGAATGCTGCGATGTTTTTATAAGACACCAGGAAAAAACTCTCGAGAAACACAGATAGTCAAAGGAGCATATTCTACATAATTTAAGATATATGCATATATAGCATCACATGTTCACACATGACATGCATCACAAGTTCACATCACCAAGCAAACTAACTCATAACAAACATATTCACATCTGACATGCATCAGCAGGGCACATCAACAAAATAAGACTGCATCAGCTGGGCACATCACCAAACTAGATTATAGCTGCAAGGGAACTAGTTAGCTAGATGGCTTCTTTTGTGCTGCTGCCTTGAGTTCAGCTATCCTTGTCTCTAGTTTTGCAACTCTTTCTGCCAGCTCAACATTCTTCTTTAAAAGTTCAATCTCCAGCCTCTTATGTGCGGCTTTAAGATGCTCATCCTGCTTGTCGATTCCTTTCCAGATGTAGTCAATGTTATCCTGAGTAATAGCACATTCCTAAAACAAAGGCAAATTATAATGATGCAAGTTTCATAGTTAGATTGCCAAGTTTTAATATCATAATAGTTGTAACTTCTTACAAGAAAGCTGTTTAGCTATAACTGATTCCAAATCTTGTCAATGTCCTATGGAGTTACAGCAACTTCCTACAACAAATGGAAATTGATGCATTAGAACAATTGATCAGTGAAGGTACAAGGACAAATCGTGCGTGATGGTTTCAGAACTTGCCTCATGGTCTTCAGAATTGTCACATGAGTTGTTGCCGGAGTCGTCGCTGGAGGAGATGAGGTCTATCACCACTCTTCTGCCCGGGTTATAGCCGGAGGAGTCCACGCTCACCTCAATGCGCGTGGACTGCTTCTTCCTTCGTGTCGAGGAAAAAACCTGCCTCTCCATGGAGGGTGTCGCTGGAGTCCGCCAACTTGGCCCTTGCGCGCGTGCACGGCTTCCTCCCCCGGGCCAACGAAGAACCGACCTCTTCCATGGAGCACCGAGGAAGACGCACGGGGGCGGCACACGAGGACGGGTCCTCTTCGTCGCTGCGAAACCTCACTCTCTTGGTGGGGGCAGCAGACAGCACCAAGGAAGAATGACGGGGACGTCGCCGCGGGGCCTTCTCCTTGCAGAACCTCCCCCTAGAGTAGCGGGCCGTCCCTGCGATGGAGACGAGGAAGGACGAAGCCAGAGAAGGGGATAGAGGCAGAAGGCGGGGTAGGGCGTTTATTAAAAAAGTTTCAATGGTTCAGAGGTGCAAATGAGATGCGGATTAACAACCACACGTTTCCAATGAGGGGACGGGGCCAGATCTATTCGAATGAAGAACAGTTCACTTTTCCTCTTTTAATCTGCAATCAAATTTTGTATCACGTATTTCTCCATCATCCGTAATCCAAATTTGATGATATTTGTTTCTGAATTTTTCTAAAATCAACATCTATTCATTTATTACATTTTTTGTATATAATTCCATTTCCTGGATGTTGTTTATACGCCTTACCTTGTTCCTTATAAGTACAACATAGAAATAATATTTGTTTTACACAATCATTAGTAATGAAACTTTGTATTTCGTAATCTTATGGTGAACACAAGGTTATGTAAAAACTTCAAATGCATATGAGTTCGAACATGTTGTTAAGTGTGGAAAACTTCAATGTTGAAGTATCATTCTAGGAAACTATGTGAGAGATGTAGATATTTGTACACAAGTATAATCTTCCTTTATCGAAACCATTTGAAAATTTTTTGACAAGTTTAGGGACCCAAATTATGTTACCAAGTCAATTTGTAGAATTTTTAGAACAAACAAAGATGTTATTATAATTATTATATAAAAAACATGAGATAAAAAATCTAATTTGAAGAAATTTGGTTAAACAAGTGTGGTTGTTGATATTTTATTCAAATACTAAATTACCAACTATGAATTTTTCGTATTTTTTATGAATTTTTAGGTGTTGTTTTATGGGCTCTAATATTTGAAGGAAGCAAGTTTCATTTCAGAAAAAATAGTGTTGGGCCCACGCATCATATAAAAAAGATAATCGTTGCCTGCCTGCCCGACAAAGAAGACGCGGGTACACTAACCCGCGTCGCCAACAAGTGCTCCATTGTCCGAAATGCCCCTGGCTGAATTAATATCTATCTGCCTCGGCCCCGGCCTCGGGCCCCTTCTTCTTCCCCGCTCTGAGCTCCACCGCTGCCCGCCCGTCCTTCCCTGTCATCGCGCACATACGTTATTATAATTATTATATCAAAAACATGAGATAAAAAATCTAATTTGAAGAAATTTGGTTAAACAAGTGTGGTTGTTGATATTTTATTCAAATACTAAATTACCAACTATGAATTTTTCGTATTTTTTATGAATTTTTAGGTGCTGTTTTATGGGCTCTAATATTTGAAGGAAGCAAGTTTCATTTCAGAAAAAATAGTGTTGGGCCCACGCATCATATAAAAAAGATAACCGTTGCCTGCCTGCTCGACAAAGAAGACGTGGGTACACTAACCCACGTCGCCAACAAGTGCTCCATTGTCCGAAATGCCCCTGGCTGAATGAATATCTATCTGCCTCGGGCCCGGCCTCGGGCCCCTTCTTCTTCCCCGCTCTGAGCTCCACTGCTGCCCACACGTCCTTCCCTGTCATCGCGCACATGTCGCATTAAGCTGATTTGTCTGGAGGTGCACGTGCCAGGAGGAGGGTACAAGGTGGCCGGAGCAGCCATATTCACTCCATCGGCTTGGATCTAGTCGGTGAGCTAAGCGGCTTTCCACTGGTCCCTTACCCGGACTGTGGTATGGCTCGGGTGGTGGAGCGGCCGACGTAGAAGGAAGGTGAAAACCATGGTCGTCTTTATTTCAAGTGTGCGAGGAACTCGGTGAGTAGTCTGTGCTGTGTTTCCCAAATCTGAGTTAGGGTTCTTATGTGCTTTTGATTTGCAGTACACCAAGAATTGTGGATATTATCGTTTCCACAAGGAGTATCTCCACATGCTGAAGGATCCTGGCGTCATTGTTTTTCGACCATCAAACTGGGCAGACGTGGTTGATGATGTAGTTGATTCAGTGGATTATTAAATTGGGAGTGACGAGCAGAGGAAAGCACTAGACGACAAGCAGAGGAAGAAAGCACTAGAGGAGAAGATGGACGATGTGATCTAGAAGATCAACTTGATTATTGTGGTTGTTATTTGTGTAGTATTTGGATGTTTACTAGGGATGTATGCTGCAAAGAAGTAATTCTGATGTGAAAAGTGGTGCTTTTGTTTCATCTGTGTGGATGAAGAATGAAAAATTTGTCACATATGACAAACTTAAATGTATGAAAGAAGAATGGATGGAATGACAATTGAGTCACAAATCTTAATGTGTCAGATATCACAAATTTCATCAATTCATCTATGCTGACATTTCATTATGAAATTTACTTGAGCTCGGCCGTGCAGCACAAGGCAAAGGAGACGTGGATTAACCAACCCGTGTCTCCAATGATTTTATACAGAGTTTTTCAAAACTCAGAATCTTTTGGTTAACACAAACAGAGTAACAAACTTCGGGCATACACATTGCAATTCATTATAAACTGCTGCCATAGACATTTTAATGTGTTATAGGAGATGCGGATGGATCTACCCGCGTCTCTTAGATCTACTAGTTCATCACAAGTTCAACAAACACACAGGAGGAACACATGTTAATAGAGGAACATGTAACGACAAACAGAGGAGGAACAAATTAATTAAGGAGAGGTATTCGCCGCCGGAGGAGCCCCACTATCAGAGTCAGAGTCAGAGCCAGTGCCGTTGATGCTTTGATAGTCGCCGCCGTCGAAGCCGCCATCATCGCTGTCGCCGTCATCGTCGACACTTACCACGACTCTCTCAAGATCCCCACCCAAGTCATGGATCTTGAAGGTGAAATCCTTCACGATCCTCTGCAGCGGATCATTGGGTCGTTGAGGCCGAGCTCAACGACCACCCATCAAAGCTTCCTGAAACCTTTGACAAACATTTTGACTGACCAAATGTTGTCCACATGTAGTTGAGGAAGAGGGGCGGCCTCCTCGGGCTCCTCTGGCGGCGGCGACGGTGCCTCCTCGGGCGCCGGCGCCGTCCCCTCCTTGATGAGCCGATGGCAACAACTTTCATCGTCGTCATCCTGCTCCCTTCCCCGCTTCCTGGATGGCTCGCTTGACAATGCCATGCGTGCGCTTGAGGAAGAAGAAGCTCTTGCATTCACTTGGTGACCGAAGACGGTAGTGCTGGGGTTTTCTTGGTGGCATGCTTGACAAAGTTCTTGGCCGGCCGGGGATTTATAGTGACAAGACGGGGAACTGTCAGTCAGCCGGTCATGCACCACTACGCCTCGGGCACCTCAGAATGCGTATACGTTGAGGAGACTCTTGGCCACAAAGGAGACGTGTGGTCACAAGGAGACGTGTGACTATTGATATTTTATTCAAATACCAAATGCCCAACTATGAGTTGTTCGTATTTTTATTAATTTTTAGGTGCTGTTTTATGGGTCCTAATTTTTGAGAGAATTAAGTTTCATTTCAAAAATAGTGTCGGGCCCATGCGTCAGCATCGGCAGCCTATATAAAGAAGGTAACTGTTGCCTACCCTCCTGGATGCACTTGCCAACAAAGGAGACACGAGTTCGCTAACCCGCGTCGGCAATGACTATCCATTTTGCAAAATGGATATTCATCCGCCACGGCCCCATTCTATCTCCCCTTCTTCTTTCCGAATGGATAAGCGGAGCACACGACGCTTTCCTCATTTCTCACTAGGGTTAGCGGAGTGTCACACCCGGTTTCCAAAACAAACCAAGTGCTACCTATATGTATGCCATGATCTAGTTCCATACATATAGTGACATCATTAGTGAATAACAGAAACAATATCACATAAAGGAAAGAGATTATCAGAGATTTACAGTAGAATCCTGGGAAGCAAAGGCTCCAAACTTCACAAGCAATTAACTTGGTGTTGCGTACACCTAGCACCATCTTCTTGACTTTGCACACCTTCTTCTTCTTGTTCTGAGCAGCAGTTTAGCAAGGATGAGTACAATTATGGTTGGTACTTAGCAAGGCCACAAAAGTTAACCAGAAAGCAATTTAAGTCCATCTTTAAGTTCAATTATCATGTGAGGGTCTAGGTCGCTCTTGATCGTGAGTACGACTGATCGATCAGTTTTACACTCTGCAGAGGTTCTACACTTTCACCACAACTCGCGTAAAAGTTCTTAAGAACTTTGAACCCAACCATGTTGTGCAAAAGTAGGCACAATACCATACTTCTGAGGTGTGGTTGCATAGGTATGCTACGGAGTCTTTACAAAGAGTCCTCCTATGTGTATTAGTCCATAGTAGCACGTCCTAGAGGCTATCTTTTGTACCCTCCTTCTACCCTCAGACTAGGTCAACCTAGAAGAGCACTTCCGTTCCAATACCTGTCCAGAGTAGAAGAGTCATAAAAGTATTCCTCTGTACCCCAAGCTACCAAGGCTAATAGCCACACAAGACTTCCCTAATTAATTAGCCAAGACAGAGCCATATGTCTTGTGGTTGTACTGTTTTCCTGGGTGGTTCTCCATGTTCCAATTAATTCATAGTATTCTTGTTTAAAGCATAGGTAGAAGGATGGTTAGGGTCACTTTCCTTTCTCCAACAAAAGCTACTCCTTTTGCTCTTCCGCTCTTGCTTTTTGATACTCTTGATCTTCAAGACTTCCGAACAACAACTCGATCTTCTACTTAAAGCAAACATCAGGCACAACACATGCAAAGCAGACAAACAAGAACAATTAAGAATAATACACCAATCAAGAAAGGCTTAAAAAGAGAACACAGTTTTGTTCTAGGATCGCGAACGCAGCAAACGCTAAGAATGAAACTACGATTGAAAAGACAAAGCTATCGAGAGATTTGAATTATAACACACAAAGACTAGCTATGTGCTTGATATATTTTACTGAAATAAAATTATGTGCATAGGTTATTTCAGGAAACACCCTACTTAGAATTAATCATGAAGCAAGTTACATTTATATATAAAAGGTGATGTAAACATAGTCCAATTTTATTTATAAATATTCAAGTATGATTTATGCAAATTAAACATTTAGATTTAGAAAAGAAGCATGTGAAGCATCTAAACGTATATGTTTATATTTCGAGTTGAAGTAAAAAAATCATATTAGGAACACATTTATGTTTGATTTAGTCAAATTAACATTTATTTAAGAAAGCTCGAGCTATAGCCTATGTAGCTTTTACTTATAAAGCAAATTGAATAAATATTAAACAATTTAAGTTTGATTATGAAAACCGAGGTATATTCTAATTTGCTTTTAATTGGAAGAATTATTTAAATAAGCATTAGTCAAATTAACATTAGTATGAAAAAGACGAGGTTCAACTCTAAATAGATTTTATTTTAAAACAAGTTTAATAGGCATTAACCAAGTTAATATAGAATAAATTATCAAAACACATTTTAGAGTTAACATCATGTCTAGCGCATATTTTATTGTGAGACGAAACTAACGCAACAAAAACAGGGTTGAACGGAGCTAAAATGTGGCATCTATGGATTAAAAATTGTGATTAACTATAGATTGAAAGGGCTATCAAAGAAAATTGGAAAGACACAAAGAATTAGACACATATCACAGGGTTCTCCAGGGGCTTAGATTGAAAGCTAGACATTTATGGAATTACATGATAAATATTTTTCAGAGTGTATATGATGTCAGCATGATGAAATGATGACATCAAGCAAGGTATAACTGAACGTATGAGTGAACCTGTGAGTTTTATTAGCTTCGGTACACTTGTCAATAGAAAGCACATGCATGTGGGTGACTATGAGCAAGGTGATATCGACAAGACTCAAAACGATTGGTGGTTTGCTTGGAACAGTGGCAAGCATGATTAGAGAACTATAGATTGCAAGATAATCATGCCATCACGAGATGACTGATGGGCCTTCATAGGTTGTAGTACCTTCTTGGGATGACGAAGATTGATGGTGAACGACAATGAGGAGCAGACGATAGCTTGGTACAAAAATGATCAATGAGACTCGATCCAAGTATGACAGCAGCTTTAGTTGTCGTTGTCGGACGAATGGCAACCTTCCAGAAATTTTAGCGAGCATCCTCACCGGACGAGGTGGATCGGGAGACACTATGATGATGCAGCAGAGATGGAACGAATGAGTCTACAGAAAAAGGCACGAAGAATCGAAGGGAAAACAGAAAACTCAGGCACTAAAACATGTGCGTGTTGACGAGGAGCTCACCAGCTGTGGAGAATGATGATAGGTGGCCGGAAAAGAGAGCAGACGGGGAGATGATGATAGCCGGCGCACTGGTAGTCACAGGTTTTGGTACGCCCTTTTAGTCCCAGTTCAACTTTGGAGCCGGGACTAAAAGTGTTTCGTCGACGTGGCCCGAAATGAGTGTGGGAGGCGCCCCCCCCTTTAATCCCGGTTGGTATAACCTACCTTGACAAAAGAGTTGACTCCCAATGTCTATTTCCAGCAATGATTGACGCGGGTCTTTAGTCCCGGGTAGTGTTACCAACCAGGACTAAAGGGTGCCCCTTTAGTCTCGGGTGCTAACTCCACCCGGTGCTTATGCTTTAGTCCCGGGTGGTGCTACCAACCGAGACTAAAGGGTTCACTTTAGTCTCAGATGATGACACCACCCGGGACTAAATGCCGTGCCCTATATATCCAGCTTCTTCTTCCTCTTTCTCATGCCCGAGCCATTCTTAACCTTGAGCTCAAGCTCCCCCTCCTTGGTGCCTCAACCTTAGAGAGGTGCTGCTGAATTTTTTCTTCATCAATTTGTGAAGATTTCTCTCTAAAGTGTTGCCAAGGTTTGATTCTTCTTCCTCCCTTCATTTGTTGTGATTAAATTTTCTTTTATGTTTTAGAGATGAAGAAAGGTAGGAGGAGCTAATAAGAGATGAGGTTTTTTATATACTTTAGATTTAGAAAAAAGTGGTTAGCTAGATACTAGTATTCTCTTGTTATCTTTTATTTTGATGTAGAGAAAATTGAATTTTACTTTTAGATATAATGATACATAGAATTAGTTTTACATTTAGCTAATTTCTTAGCTAATTTCTTAGAAGTTAGTTTATAAAAAATATGGTCATTAATAATGGAGATTAAAAAAATAGCCATCAGGTGACCTGTGTATGTCATTGTATCACAACAAATGGCCAGATGCATGTAGTTCACATAGGATCCAATGATTGTCGCGGTTGTGGTACAATGACATACAGAGGTCACCTGATGGCTATTACAAGGCACAACATTAATAGCAATGAGTACAAGTCCCAAGCTGGAACCGGTCAGCTTCTAGCTTTTGAACTTCTGCTTCAAACACATTTATGAATTCACATATTGTCTTCAAATCATCAACATGTTCAGGAAGTATGTAGGTAGGCCTCCAGTTCTCATCATCCAGTTCATAGTAGAATACATCATCAAACTCACCCTTCTTCATCTTTGTCTTGTTTATTATGATTTAAAGAAAATAATTTTTTGACTTAATATGATGCAAATGAACCGGCAATGGATGAACGCTGACAGACAATCCCTGGAGTACATTGCTGGCATGCATGCTTTTCTCGTAGTGGGCAAAGCCATGTGTTGTCCATGCTCTCAGTGCAGAAACGACAAAGACTACTCTGACTGGGGGACTCCACCTCCACTTGATTAAAAACAGATTCATGGTGAACTATGTGGTTTGGACCAAGCACGGTGAAAGAAGGGTTGTGATGGAAGACCACGAAGAAGAGGAGGATGATAATAACATTCCAGACTGGGCCGCGGGGCAACCTTTTGCTGATACTTTAATAGAAGATGCTGACAAAAAAGAGTTACTGGAAGACAGCCATGTTGATGATCTTGGTCATGTTCTACAAGATGCACATAGGGACTACGAAAATGATAAGGAAAAGGCAAAGTTGCAGCATATGATAGAAGATCACATAAAATTATTGTACCTAGATTGTAGACAGGGTCACAAAAAGCTTGGTACTACACTAGAAATGTTGCAATGGAACGCAAAACATGGTGTGTCTGATAAAGCATTTGAGGGGATGCTAAAAATTATGAAGGTTCCCGAGAACAATGAATTACTGTCCACAGCATATGAAGTGAAACAGATTGTGTGCCCTCTGGGGTTGGAGGTTCAGAAGATCCATGGCTGCCCTAATGATTGCATCCTGTACCGTGGCAAGGAATATGAGAATTTGGAAGTTTGTCATGTGTGCAAAGCTCTACGTTATAAGATACGGAGAGATGAAGGTCATGGTGCTCGTGAGGGGATACCTCCCAACATGAAGAAAGTTCCGGCGAAGGTTATGTGGTATTTTCCTATAATACCATGTTTGAAGCGTTTGTTCAGGAACAGAGCAAATTCTAAGTTGATGACATGGCACAAAGAGGATCGTAAGCAAGACCACATGCTGAAACATCCGGCTGATGGGTCTCAGTGGAGAAATATTTATAGAACATTCTCAAAATTTGCTAAGGATGCACATAACATAAGATTTGGTTTAAGCACTAATGGTTTCATTCCATTTGGTGAGTTTAGCAGGGTCATAGCACTTGGCCAGTGACCCTATGCATGTTCAACCTTCCTAGTTGGATCTGCATGAAGCTAAAGTTTATTATGATGCAGGTGCTAATCCAATGTCCAAAACAACCCGATAACAATATTGATGTGTATCTAAGACCATTGGTCGAGGATCTATTACTACTATGGAAGGAAGAAGCTGTATGTGTGTGCGACGGGATAAGCAAGAGAGCTTCGCCCTATGAACATTGTTGTTCATTACCATCAACGATTGGCCTGCTTTAAGTAACCTATCAGGGCACTCAAACAAGGGATATCAGGCCTACACCCACTATTTACATAAAATAGAAGGTATTCATCTGAAAAATTGTAAGAATATCGTGTATATGGGTCACCGTCGTTTGCTTCTAGCTAATCACCCCTTAAGGAAGGAAGGGAGGCATTGGAAAGGGAAGGCTGATCATCGTACAAAGCCCACCCATTTTAAAGGAGAGGAGATATTTGAGATGGTAAAGGATCTGAGAGACATGGGTACCCCTGGGTCCACACCGACCAATGTTCCAGAGGTCCCTGCCAAGTGGACCCGACCTGCCAGAAGCCCCACCGACCTGCAAGTGGGCCCAAGACCTTATGCACAGACTTGACGACCTCGGACGACCCCAGGCGACCTTATCCCGGAGGATCCACGGTACTTGGAGTGCAAGTCGAGTCACCAGGACACGGCTTGGTGCCGCTAGTTAGGCCAGATATCTCGGGATATCCGTTGTAATCCTTAGAGATAGATTTTCCAATTGTAATCGACCTAGACTCGGCTCCTCAACCCTCGGAAACCCTAGTCCGCTGGCCAATATAAGGCGGCCTAGGTGCACCGTCTGAGGGACCCCATTCTCGCCCACTCGCAATACAACCATCAAACTAGATGTAGGGTTTTACTCTCCGGAGGCCTGAACCAGTATAAACCGCTGTGTCCCCGTGTTCTCCGCCTACTTGCCGTGTTTCGAGTTCATCACGTGAACTACCACCTACGCTCTTAGTTCTCGATCTCCCCATTAACGTACAAACTGCTTGGGTTGCCCCCTCGTGGATCTGTCCAGGTCTCAACCCCTGACAGTTGGCGCATTAGGTAAGGGCGATTGGGAGCTCGCTGTGCAGCATGGTGGCCCAATCTGGTATCGTCTTCTCAGCAAGCATGGCGGCCATCCTCGCCAACCCCGTGGAGATCTGTTTCGGCTCCTTCACGGCGACCTTCCCTGATCCGGCGGCAGCAGCTTCTCCAGCGGCCGCGGAGCAGGTCGGAGCGGCGCCTATCGCCACCCCTATTTCCGATCTAGCGTCAGAGACCCACCCACCCAAACCCTACGACCTTATTCAGGGGATGGAGCGCGTCATCAGCATGACAAAGGAAACCCTACAGATCTGTGAGCGAGCTCAACGCTCGACGAGGCTGGCGCTACGCCACGACACCTTCCCCTTCGGTCTACATTCTTCAGCCGATGTCCGTCTCGGCCTGATGTTCAAGCCTTCCCAGATCCAATCTAGGCGGCGGCCCTCTGGCGACCTAAAGCCGGTCCCTGGTGCCCGGCGCGACCCTCTCGATGTACCTTGCACTTACCATAAGGGTGCGAGGCACACTCTCCGCGGATGTCGCCTGTGGAAAAGAATCGACCAAGGGCAGCCCCGCTGCGCTACAAGAACTCCCCAGTCCCCGGATTGCGACGACTTTCAGAAGGTCCAGGTCCGTATCTCCCCCAACGATTCGGACGCCGTCTTCCGTCACGTGGTCGTAGTCTCAGAAAACGAGCCACCACGTCACGGCGAGACAGATTCCGAGGAGGCGGTGCATATTGTTGACGGCTGTTAAGTACCTAATTTAAGGCCATCAACCCCTGCATTTCGTCATGAGAACTATGCATCCACATTAGAATAGGAGTTTAAACTAACAATTTCCACAAGTGGCCATGCTAAGTTAAATGCAGGTGTTTAGCATAAGAAATGGAGAGAAAAGACACTCTCATGATCCTAGCAAGTCAGGCTCAGCCAATGAGGGGCTACATGCAAGCATCCCCTGGATCCATGACGTCACCAATCCAAGAGAGGAGGCCTCGGCGAATCAGAAGTCGCCATGCAGGCATCACATGGATTTCATGGCCAACCAAAGCGCCCAAACCGGCTCCAAATCACGTGGACACCAGGAACCGACCAAGGGACCCACCTGCTAGCCTCCTAGAGAAAACACAGCACCAGGGGCGACACTTAAGGGTCGGCCGACCCCTAGGATCGGCCGAACCGCCTTAAGAGTGGTTCATCCCGGCCTTCCACGTGGTGCTCGCCCATTGGTCCTAGAAGCCATCCCCGAGGTGTTTGGGGTGTTTCCACGCTGGTTGCTCAGCCTATAAATAGGAGGGGAGGGGGGGTAAGAAGAGGATGAACACTCTTGAAGCAACTTCTCACCTTTGCCTCTTTCTCCCCCTCTCATTCTCTCTTGGTGGAGGTAAAACCTCATCCCACCATGAGTGTGTGTGTGTGTGGAGGATCTAGCCAAGGTGGTGCTAGGTAGAGAGGGAGTGTGTGGATGAGTAGAGGTGAGGTGGTGATGATCCGTTCATCATCCATCGTCCCCTTGTACCTCGTGAGTGATGTTGTTCTTCATTTAGACTAAAGTGAGTATTTCAGTATTTTCCAATTAGACTAAAGTGGCTCTCATCCATGGGTGAATTGTTCTTGAGTTCCTCACTCATTCATCATTTAGAGGCTCGCGTTCTTCATGAACGTGCCTCCTCGATCTAGTTGACGAGCGAGTTATTCATACTTTTGCGTTCATTCATATGTTAGAGGCTCGTGTTCTTCACGAACACGACCCTTAATCTTCTGTTATAAGCGCATAAGTTTGCATTCCGTTTGTTTGGTTGCCCGTCTATTAGAATATATTGAAGCTCATGCATATCTGATTTGATCAAGTATCAATCATATCTCCTTGCGTGAATCGATTCAATGCCGAGTACGGTCTAGCTCAACCTCGTGGGTTCATCGCTCCGTATTTATACGGAGTGCTATAGTATTTCTACGGGACGTCAGATGTAGCCGTGCTATAGTAGTAGTCGGCGGTATAGACGTGGTGTCTAGATTGCTGGTTATCCTTCGAATGCCCTATATCCCACGGTTTGTCTTGGGGTAGGCTGCGGTAGTGACAGCCGTTGGACCCTCTGAAATCTCCCACGTTCGGATACACCGTGTAGGCAACCATTTGCCGTGAACCAACTGTTATAGCCAGGAGGGGCCGGTGTCCGAAGCGTGATTCTTATCCGAGCTTGTTCTTCTCTAGAGTCGAGAACCTACAGGAGACTCCACATCTCTCACCTACCTCAGTAGGGACCGTGTGCCCTTGGATAGTCACTCGTAGAGTATCCCATACTGTTCATTGGATTCGATACCCTTTGGAATACTCCTTTGGGGAAGTGCTACAGTAGTATCTTCGTGCGCTTGCGGATTCTTTCGTACCCGTCGGTATACCCAGGGTGGATCTTGTGTTCACGCTAGGTGCGCAACTAGTGGTGATGTTAAGAAATACCAACAAGCATTTCTGGTGTCGTTGCCGGGGAACGGTTGTTGAGAATCTACGAACCCGACTATCCTCGTATCTTTTGTTTTCCTTTTATTTCTACCTTTACCCCCACTATCCCAGGAAGGTTATCCTTGTACACACCTTCTGCCCATTATGTGTGAAACCATGGAATCAACTTTCTGGAGACAACCCGCTCTTTTAACACCTTGTATGGTTCACCCATCTCTCATGAAGCTAGTTGAGGAAAAACCCTTCTCAGGAATGAGTCAACACTTTGAGCAATTGTTCTACTCAGGGTAAAACCGGGGCAACACAAGATGTTCTTAAGAGGAACCTGTTTCCGTTCTCCCTCTCCGAGGAAGTGAGAACTTGGTACCATTGTTTTGGTTGCAGCCACCTACACTGGGAGGAATTGAGAGCATCTTTTTGCATTCGGTTCTTTCCTGTGCGGCGTGTTGCTTCCTTAAGAATGGTAATCCTCAGTTTCAAACAAAGAGAGAAGGAAACCTTAGGCATGGCATGGCATCGGTTTGCCTCATTAGTTGAAGCCTGTCCAGTCCTTGGTCTGCCTGACCTAGTGCTCTTGCAGCATTTCCGGTTTGGTTTACGAGAGGATTGTGGCATGATGCTTGATGCCACTCCGGGAGGCACCTTTGTGCTCTTAGAGCCTGAACGGGGACTGGAAATTCTAGGAGAAATCCGAGATTTCAGTTCCCCACCTGACTCAAGTAACGAGGTCGCCAAACGAGAAAATGTTGAGTTGCCTAAGTCCATCTTCGAGAGAGCTCGAGCTTTCATGCCAAATTTCTCTATGCTCTGGTCGAAGATATCACTCCTAACTGGCAGGAAGCTATGGGAAAGAGCACCTAGTGCAAATTCTACCCTTAGATTCCCATATCGTTTCTTCTCTTAAAACCCGGCCTTCGAGACTTAGTCTCGAGGGAAGGAGGAGAGGAGTAGCCGAGGAAGAATAGTCATTCCTGGCAAGGATGATCATTTCAACCTTGTCCGCAACTCTCCAGAGGAGGTCACGATAGATGTTTTTCATGCTTCATGTCAAGGCTCAATCCGAAGTGCTGCCACACTGAGGGTTAGGCCAAGACGCGGGCTTTAGCGCTGTGAAACTTCCATATCCTTGGCTTACGGAAGCACGATTTTATACCAGGTCTAGTTGAGCAATCCATCTTGTTATCCTAAGTTCAGCTAAGACCAATGCCGATCAAGTCAAGTAGATGTAAATCCTACTCTTCACTTCTTGACCTGATCGATGCCCTGCGGGAGTGTGGTTACATACCTCTCTTTTACACTTCCGTTGGAAGCTTGGGTTAACTTACGTGTCATCCCATTTAGGTGAGGGTGAGATCCTTTGTCGACCCAAGGAGAGGATGAACTAGTAAGTTCGTCACTTTCGATCCACCGCTCAAATGATCGTTCGACCCATAAATTTTCACTCACTCAATCTGGGGTCCGGTCATTCTCGAGTTCTATTTCTAGAGGTGAAAGCTTCACTCTTAGAGCACTCTAGGCTTTAGGCCCGATCTTGTGCTCAACTCCATCACATCTATCATTTCTCGTCCGTAGTGCTATCGCCTTGCCAGCTGCACTTTCCTCCTAAGGTCACCCATCATAGTTCCCTTAGGATGGTTGTGAGGATCACCTCTGTTACACCATGTATATAGCTTGCATCGTACGTACGCACTAACCATGCAGGAAGAAATCTACATCCTATCATAAAGAAACCTGCAAGGAGGACCACAGGGCAGAGTAGGAGGATATCATTAGGAAAAAAATGGATGATATGAGCAATGGGGCAATAATAACTCTTCATCCAGGTATGAGTCCAGGTAAAACACCCAAGTTGAGCTATCAAAATATAAAGAGGTTTAAGTAAAGTTGTTTGTGGTAGAAGGCAATTATATGCCCAAAATCCCACTTTAGCCTTTACTGAAGCCTCCGACCATAGAATTGGTGGGCCACCTGACCCAGAGACCTTGAGCCCCGCCGGAACCCACACACCGAAACAGAGGCCCAGCGGAGCCCAGATGGGTTCGGTGTAGGCGTTTCGTAGCATCGTCATTTTAAGAACAGATTTGGAACCCATCCATAGTGACAACACCAGGAAACGCCTTGTAGGCACCTCTCAATGTCACAACTAATGGCGCGGTTAGCGTGAGCATCGAGACTTGCCAAAGGTTAATCTAAATGATCATGAATGAATCTGCAAGCGCATAGATAAACCATTGTAGCATTTCCCCAAGGAAGGAGAGTATTCCAAGGGTATCGAATCCGTGGAAGGCAATGGCGAATATCTTAGACTTATGCTTTTGCTCTGAATGTAAACCAAGAGATAGATATAGGGAACAACACACTCAAAGATAGGGGTAAGATAAAAGATATAAGGGTAGTGTGACACACACACTCAGATCTACCACTACTCTAGCACACTACGGCTTAGGG
Organism: Cenchrus fungigraminus; assembly: GCA_036936925.1. NCBI lineage: Eukaryota > Viridiplantae > Streptophyta > Magnoliopsida > Poales > Poaceae > Cenchrus > Cenchrus fungigraminus. Next base: position 110,148,126 of record CM072779.1, read on the forward strand.
GGAACATACAAGTTAGCTCTAGGTTCTAATGTACTAAACATACAAAGCTAGAAGATACAAGAGATGGACATGAGTATTGCATGAGAGAGATAAGGTTCAGCACCCAGGTACAAACGGGGAGCTAGCCCGCGACGACCAGCACTCTGCGAAACTAGACTTTAGACTCCTATAACAGGTACCCCAGCGCGGAGTTTGCCCAAGGATCCAACAGGGTTGTCACCACCTGAGGACCGACCTCTATCGTTACGGGGGGTATGCTCATAACTATCGTAGCCAGACAACCCAGGCACCATGCCTACGTTGCTGCTAGACTCCACCCAGCCCGGGCTATTGTGACCCAGGGTGAGAGCCACCAGAAGACTGGTCAACTAGACCGAGTACCGTAGCTTGAACACAGACCTCATGCAACACTCTCATACCATCTAACAGGATCAACTAAGGCTAGACATACAAACAGATATGAACTCTCTTATGTCTAATCAATAAGATCAAAGGGTCGTGTTCGTGAAGAACACGAGCCTCTAACTTATGAACAAACACATAAGGAAGGAGTTTATCACCCTTCAAGTGGATCAAAAGGTAGTGTTCACGAAGAACACAAGCCTCTAAATGATGAACAGAGGATGAACTCAAGAACATATCAAACATATGATCTACCATGACTTTATATGAAATAGCTGAATAACTGAAGTAGATCAAAGTCATACAAAGAAATAAAGGTAAAAGAGAACTCATACCTAGACTTCCAAGAGGACTTGGAACCTGAATAAGAGGTACTCTAGCCTACCCCCTAGCCTTGGAAACTAAAATTGAGAGAATGAGAGAGTGGTGTGTGAGAAATGGGAGCCCCTCCCCTTCTATTTATAGGCAAATTTGGTATCCACCTGGCGGCCCCACCTGGTGTGCTTCCTCTGGGTGGCTGCCCTGTGGGCCCTCTGATCCATCCCCGGTGCATGGCTTGATTTGGTATCCGAGGTGAACCCTTTGATCCATGTGAAGTCCATGTGGCGTCCTCTGATTCGTCGGTGAGTGCCTCCCCTGGATCGATGACATGGATTGCCATGTTTCCCTTGGTGGCAGCCACCTCCTCAGCTGAGTTGGCATGGTTTCTTGATAGAAGGTGGGTTTCCATCTGTTTTAAGGGGTAAATCACCTACATACAAATAATCTCCAAGGACAAGTGGAACTACATTATCCAAACCAAAATGCTAGTAAATAATGCATATACCTCCATTTATGTGAGAATATTGATGGTTGGAAATGGTGAATTTCCACCGTCAACAAACTCCCCCAAGCTAACCTCTTGCTCGTCTCGAAGCAAGACATTAGAGACTTAGGTTGGTTGATCAGGAGTTGCTACAATGTTGTATTCTCAACTTATGGCAAACATACAGCAGAGTACTCTGCCAAGAGTTGAACAAGTTGGCAATGTTCTTACCTTTCACCTGATAACGTGGGGCATATAGCTTCACGTGCCTTGGGAGGTTGAGAGACAGAATGGTTATATAGCATGTGCATAATCACTCATACCTTGACCAGCTATCAATCCGGAGGTTTTGCAAAATTTTCAAAAGAAAATCAGAGTTCCTCAAATGATACTCTCGGATCACTCAAAAGTGTATGGTTCCTCACCAAGGCATCAATGTTGCCTTTGTTCACATCCTACTCCTAATAGGCTTTATGTGGAGCTGTAGGTAGGGAAGATGTGGCATACTTGTCTCTCATGTTTTGTTAAGTCAAAAACCGGATCCTTGGAAGAAACAAACATACATCCTGATCAAGATGTGCATATGTGTGTGATGGATATGAACATGGCAAGGTGGATACTAGGCCCTGAAATGGGTGCTAGATATTACCATGCTTTATATGAGGGAATGAGGGATTGATGGTAAGGTGGACACTAGCCCCGGAGTAGGTACTAGTTATTACCATCTACATGGTGGAACTCTTTCTCTTGCACATATCAATCCCCTTTTCTCCTTTTGAAATTTTTGAGACTTGGGCTAGCTCTCTTTATTTATTTTTACCATGCTTTTGAGCATGCTTTTCTTCTTTTTTTTCTCTTTTTTTAGCTAGCCCTTTGTCTCTACTGGAGATATTTGGAGAGGGATGAATAATGCAAAGATACATAGAGTTTTATTTATGGAAGAATGCCTAAGCAATATGGAGCAAATGATTAATGCTAACTTCCAGTGTAGAAGTTTTAGCATGAACGTGTACGTGATCTTGATCAGGGGAGTATGAGTTCTAACAAGGGTCACAACAATTTGACAAAACTCAATGAGAGAACAAGTTGCATATGTGGAGGCTAAGAACTAGAATCTACATATGGCCCTGGATGGGAAATTCTCATCATTGAGGAACTCATCATGTTTTGATTTTTTAAAAAGAAAAACTCCGGATGTCAAGCATCACTAAGCACAAGATCATAGCACTCTATTCTACTATATCATGTCTCACAACAACTTAGGCAAGGATCATGTGTTTTGCTACCCACAGTTTTCAAGCTAAGGTTTGAACATACAAGCCAACAAACTCAAAACTTAGGTAGGATACAAAGTTGTAAGCAAGACATACGAGGAAAATAAACAGAGCAACTATTCATCATTTCAACCATAGAGGCAAAGCATTCTTACTAAGCATATCAAAGCAAACTAAGCAAATGATGATGATGAAAGCAAATAAATATTTTTGGTCTTTTTATTTTTGCAGATTTTTTTTAATTTTTATTTATAAGACATTCTGAAAACAAAGAAAGATACAAGTTACCTCAGGATGGGGTCCTCCCCCAAGCTAGCTTCAGACTCACTGCGGAGGAGGGTAGAAGAAACCCTGACTCGCGTGGTAAGCCCTCTGCACCTCTATGTATCGCTGCTGATCCTGCTGCATGGCTGCTATCCTCTCACCAGGCTGATGCTGCCACGCTGAGGTAGACTCGACGTGGGTGTTCAGCGTCTCCTTCAATCCCGTGACCTGAACGGTTAGCTCTCCCATCCGCTGCGCAAGCTGAGCATCGCGTGCAGAGGCTGAGGAGTGCCGTCGGAAGGACAAAGACGGAGGTGGACCACCAGAGCTGGAACTAGCGTGTGTGGCCTACTGAGCACTGCTCGCATCTGCCCAAGCCGTGCCACTCGCACTCGGGTGGTAGGTGGGCTGGTCCCAACTAGGTGCATATCCAGGGGTAACCCCGGACATGTACGCCGCAGGGGCCCTCCTACCACTGGTGGCGTAGCAGGCTCTGGCCGAGGCTGAGGCTGTGGTGGTGGTGGTGGTGGTTGTGACTGCTGCTGCTACATGTGTGCTCTCTTCGCCGCGCTTCTGGTGGACCTGCCCGAGACACTAGCATGACGGCTTTCCTCTTGTGTATCAAGGGGAATGGTTAGTGACTCCGAATTATACAATCCAAACCCCGAGTTAGGTAACGGGATTTCGTTTGCATAGCCCGGAAAGAAGAAAGTCAAAGAATCATTTGGGCCCCTCTTGAGTATATGCCCTTGGATCAAGTACGCCTCATCAATGAGAACTCGGGGCGTCCCAATGAAGGGTACGGGATTCCCGCTAAAAACCCCGAGTCTGAGAGCAATACGAGTCACCAAAGACGTAGACTCAATAGGACCTATCATCTTGAAATTCATCAACTACTGCCGAATCATAGCTTTAACGGGGGAGACCTTGATCTGGTTAACAGCCACATATAAAAGCATCATCTCATCGCTGCGCACGGGCCGAACATCCTCTCGTGGAAAGAGAGTAATGGCGAGCCACTTGTGCTACAGGCGGAGAGTGGGATGCACAATATCGTTGCACCGTGGTACAAACTTGCCACTTTAAACAAGACCAGAGATATCTACCCAGAAAAATTCTCGAACATAACCCTCACAAGCTCGCTTCAAAGAAACAGCACAACGAGGACTAAAACCAAGAAGACGACTAAGATCCTTCCAAGAAAGATGATAATCGGTCCCAAAAAGACGAAACTCAATGCCATCCGGGATCTCGGTAAGAGAGCAAAGAAACTGGATGGTGAGGGGCCGAGAGCCAAGCTCTGTAACCGGCGCAAACTCCTCCCAACCGAGAGCATGCCAAATGGAAGCGAACTCGAGATTCATACCTGTTTTCTCCATGAGGACCGGGTCGAAGTCCCGGGTGTGGGCGAAGACTCGGTCCTTCAAGAGAGCATAGGCTTGCTCCTCTCGAGCGCCCCGCAAGCTGAGGTAGGGGGTGTCGTCGACGACCTCCTCCGCGGCTTGTGGCTCGGCTTGCTCTTCTTGCTCTTCTTCATAATCCATCATCGATGGGCTCGGTGTTGGCTTGGTGGGGGTGGATGCACTCGTGCTTGCCCGCGAACGGGAGCATGAGCGTGTCACCCTCCGGAGAGTGTTCGCCGCCCAATTCATGCTAGCACAACAACAAGGGACAACAAGAGCAACTCGGTGATGGGTTAGTGAAATCAAATGAAGTTCTTACCGAGCTTGCTCCACCAATAACAATACTTTCAGCAACACAATAGAGGGAACACTTGATGATCCAATCTCGAGCAAGAAATCCAAGAAAACCAAGAGAGCAAGGAGTAGAGAGGGGAGTGTGAGTGAAATGAGTTGAATGGGTGAAGAACACCCCCTCTCGGGTCCAATTTATAGAGCAAAGGGGCAGCACACTGCGGACTAGCCGTTGGGCAACGGCTAGGAGCCGTTGGCCAAAGCTGGGCCCACATGACCATTACCAGGGTTCGGCCGAACCCTAGTTCGGCCGGCCCAGTGATGGGCCCGGTGCTGGCCCCCTTTGGCAGGTGTGCCACCAACGGCTATATGAAGATATGGCAAGGTGCACCGGCCAAAGTTTACTCAGAAATTGCCCAAATGAATTTTCTATGATTTTCAAACTCAGAAATTATTTTCAGAAATTTTATTTTGAAAAGGAAAAAGGGCTAGATAAATCTAGCATGCAGATGCAAGGTTTTTGGAAAATCAAATATGCAATTTTGGAAAGGGAAATATGAGATAAGTACCATTTTTAACCTTTTTGGTAGAAAGGAACCATCATTTTTAGTCCGACGAGTTGGACTCTTCTCAGTGATCAATTCCATTCAGCACCCCACTCCTGAGAAGTAGAGGGTGGTGCCATCTCAATCTTCCGCCATTCTTTCCGAATTTTCTTTAGCCTCTTTGACGGAGATTCCTTCCTCGGGGGTAAAGGCTCCGTCCTTCCCTCAAGCTGCTCAACACTATCTTGCACCAAATAGCATTGCTCTTCTTTGTCCTGAAACTTGAACTTCAAGTTCCTCTTCCCAATGCGGAAACGGATGATTCCGGACCCCACATTGATTCTAGCTCGGACATCACTGAGAAATGGTCACCCAAGGATGAGCGGCATTCCTCCCTCGTCATCCATATCAAGGACCATGAAATCCGCGAAGACATAAGAACTCTTGACCTTAACCAATATGCTCTCAATGATTCCTTCTGGATATCGTATCGTTGAATCGGCAAGTTGGATGGTCCGTGCTGTAGGAGACAGAGCTGGATATCCCAGTTGTTCGAACATGGCCTTGGACATGAGATTAACACTTGCACCAAGGTCACAAAGGGCATGCCTGATCTTCTTGTAATAGATTGTGCAAGTAATAGTCGGGTAGCCTGGATCTTTCTTGTGCACCACTGCTGATTCCTCCCATGGATCAAGAATTTGTTGTATGGGCTTTCCTGCATAGTTAGAAGCATGTGTCTTCCAAGGTGGCTTACCCCACCTGGTTGACACTACACTAACATTCTCACAAGGGGACATGGGTTGCCCCGGGATCCTCCCGTTATCAGGAGATGGAACAAAAGTAGCCAGCTGGGTTTCTAACATTTTGTTGAAACTTAGCTGACTCTTCTGAGCAGAAGAAAAACTATCAAGGTTAACATTGAAACTTTCCACAGTTTTATCAAGGGCATCTAACTTCTTGTTAATACCTTCATTAATCTTAGGTAGCCCAAAAATGAGATCTCTCAAGGAAGGTTAGTTGGGATTGTACGAATTACCTTGGTTACCTCCTTGATAATAAGGGCGTTGTTGATTCCACGATTGGCCTCCTTGTTGAGGTGGATGATAACCGTTGTTGTTGCCATTCATGTACATCACTTCCTCCTGAGTCTCCGGACAATAGTTGCCTGAGTGCCCAGTGTTGCCACAGACTTCACAAGTCATGTGAGAGTCCATAGGCAGAGTAGTGGTGGCCATGGCAGCCTTCTCGCTGGTGTAGTCATCCAATCTCTTCATAAGAAGATCCATCTTGGCAGTAATCATGTCTGCTTCCTTGACAGTATGAGTACCCCTCGGTCGTGGTTGGAGTCTTTCATCACTCCACCCTTGGTTGGAGACCATCTTCTCAATGAGTAATTTAGCATCATCAACAGTGAGTGAGAAGAATGCTCCTTGAGCAGTAGCATCAATATGGCCTCAGGCTGTCGGAGTCAACCCATTATAGAAGCTTTGAAGAATGAGCCAATCCTCCATCCCATGGTGAGGACAGGCCAGGACGTACTCCTGAAGCCTCTCCCAAGCCTCTAGAATAGATTCACTTACTGCTTGCTGAAAACCAGAAATCCTTCCATGAAGAGCATTGGTTTTACCCAATGGGAAGAACTTCTTGAGAAATGCCTCTGAACACTTACTCCAAGTGTTAATAGCTTCACGATTCGCATAGAACCATTGCTTAGCTTTCCCCAGGAGGGAGAATGGAAACAGCCGTAGACGAATAGCATTCCATATTTGCACCCCTGATGACGAAAGTGGTACATAGCTCTAGGAATTGATGCAGATGAGCATTGGCATCCTCATTCGGCTTGCCACAGAATGGGCTAGCCTGTACCATCGTGATTAGACCCGTCTTGATCTCAAAATTTTCAGTCCCCATTGCCACCTCAGGGCCTTGCAGCACCTGGTCAGCAGACGGAGCTGAGTACTCACGAAGTGTCTTCTAGGCCATAGCGTTGGATGTGGATGGTACAAAGGAAGCTGGATCGCCTTCCGGGCGAGTATGACGAGGTGAGCCGAAATGAATTCGAGCTTTCCTCACAAGTGACTCGGGATCTTCAGTAAAATTCCCCGGTAGGTCGAAACCAGTCATACACTACCTGTCTTCATCATCCAAAGATAAAAGAAGACAATCAAGGTTAGCCTGCATTGAGAGTTGTCCTAACCTACTCAGAGTTTATAAACAGAAGCAAAGCATAGTCATGATAATCCTGGGCCTTCCCCGGCAACGGTGCCAGAAATGCTTGTTTGCGTTTCGTAGCATCGTCATCTTAAGAACAGATCTGGGACCCATCCTTAGTGAGAACACCAGGAAACACCTTGTAGGCACCTCTCAATGTCACAACTAAAAGCGCGGTTAGCGTGAGCATCGAGACTTGCCAAAGGTTAATCTAAACGATCATGAACGAATCCGCAAGTGCACAGATAAACCATTGTAGCATTTCCCCAAGGAAGGAGAGTATTCCAAGGGTATCGAATCCGTGGAATGCAATGGCGGATATCTTAGACTTATGCTTTTGCTCTGAATGTAAACCAAGAGATAGATATAGGGAACAACACACTCAAAGATAGGGGTAAGATAAAAGATATAAGGGTAGTGTGACACACACACTCAGATCTACCTCTACTCTAGCACACTACGGCTTAGGGGGAACATACGAGTTAGCTCTAGGTTCTAATGCACTAAACATACAAAGCTAGAAGATACAAGAGATGGGCATGAGTATTGCATGAGAGAGATAAGGTTCAGCACCCAGGTACAAATGGAGAGCTAGCCCGCGATGACCAGCACTCTGCGAAACTAGACTTTAGACTCCTACAGCAGGTACCACAGCACGGAGGTTGCCCAAGGATCCAACAGGGCTGTCACCACTTGAGGACCGACCTCTATCGTTATGGGGGGTATGCTCATAACTATCGTAGCCAGACAACCCAGGCACCATGCCTACGTTGCTGCTAGACTCCACCCGGCTCGGGCAATTATGACCCAGGGTGAGAGCCACCAGAAGACTGGTCAACTATACCGAGTACCGTAGCTTGAACACAGACCTCATGCAACACTCTCATGCCATCTAACAAGATCAACTAAGGCTAGACATACAAACAGATATGAACTCTCTTATGTCTAATCAATAAGATCAAAGGGTCATGTTCATGAAGAACACGAGCCTCTAACTTATGAACAAACACATAAGGAAGGAGTTTATTACCCTTCAAGTGGATCAAAAGGTAGTGTTCACGAAGAACACAAGCCTCTAAATGATGAACAGAGGATGAACTCAAGAACATATCAAATATATGATCTACCATGACTTTATATGAAATAGCTGAATAACTGAAGTAGATCAAAGTCATACAAAGAAATAAAGGTAAAAGAGAACTCATACCTAGACTTCCAAGAGGACTTGGAACCTGAATAAGAGCTACTCTAGCCTACCCCCTAGCGTTGGAAACTAAAATTGAGAGGAGAATGAGAGAGTGGTGTGTGAGAAATCGGAGCCCCTCCCCTTCTATTTATAGGCAAGGACCAGGCTTGCTCGGAGGCTCAAAGTGCCCCTAAACACCCGGGAGTGAGGCAATGGACCAATAGGGAGCTGCCACGTGTAGGGGCCAGATGGGGTGCCACTAAGGCGGTTCGGCCGATCCTAGGATCGGCCGGCCCCCTAGGGCGGCCCCACCTGGTGTGCTTCCTCTGGGTGGCTGCCCTGTGGGCCCTCTGATCCATCCCCGGTGCATGGCTTGATTTGGTATCGGAGGTGGGCCCTTTGATCCATGTGAAGTCCATGTGGCGTCCTTTGATTCGTCGGTGAGTGCCTCCCCTGGATCGTTGACATGGATTGCCATGTTTCCCTTGGTGGCAGCCACCTCCTCAGCTGATTTGGCATGGTTTCTTCATAGAAGGTGGGTTTCCATCTCTTTTAAGGGGTAAATCACCTACATACAAATAATCTCCAAGGACAAGTGGAACTAGATTATTCAAATCAAAATGCTAGTAAATAATGCATATGCCTCCATTTATGTGAGAATATTGGGGGTTGGAAATGGTGAATTTCCACCGTCAACATTCGGCCGACCCCCTAGGTCGGCCGACCCACAAGGGTCACCGCCGCCTCTCGTGTTTCGCGTGTGCACTCCTTCGTCCTCCAACAACCCTCTCCTCGCCGCGTGACGAACTTTACGTCGCACAAAACCCCTGCCTTCCCTGCTCACCACCCTCGCAAGTCGTCGCTGCAGTCCTCATGGCCGACAAAAGCCTTGTCCCCTTCGCCGCGGCACCCTCCTCCGGTGAACCAGCCAAGGGGGATGTCCCCGCCATTGCTGCATCTCCCACAGGGGTAGCACCTACGGAGGTTGTGTGTATCTTCGAGGTGCCGCCGCTCGCCTCTCGTCCTCCGGTTGGGAACCAAGGACCGAGGACTGCCATCGACAGAACTTCAGAGGCCAAGGGGATGGCTGTTACGCCCTTCACACTCCCGGTTCCACGCACCTCCGACCGATCTGCCTCGCCCGGAAAGTGAGGAAGCCACGGGGGCGTGCCAGCTGCCCCTACCAGAGGAAGGTAGATGTCCGGCCACGACCCATGGCAACTCCGCTGCCTCTGGTGGTTCCACCGCCTCGGCTCGACATTCCAGGAGCCTCAGGAGTAAGAGGTCGTTTGGCCCCTGATGTACCATCACCGCCTCCACCAGATTCCCAGCCTGGGAAGCCTAGGTTCACTAGCCCGGATGGCACTAGCAGGAAGAACAACCGTGCACCTTCGACCTTGGAGGAGACCAATGAAGAATTTGAGTTGGGCAGCAGCTCCACACTGCGGGCATCCAGGAAGTCGAGGGATAGGACTCGGGCGCCCGAGCGATCTCCTAAGACTCCCACTGCAGCCAGGATGACCTTGCTAGTAGAGGAACTAGGCAGGGAGTACGAGAAGCTGAAGACCATCAGTGCGGAAAAGAAGGTGGATCTCGCTGAGCTTAGGGATGACCTCCGTGACCTTTGCCGTGGCCTGTGCGCCAAGATGAGCCGCCTCTTTGTGGCCACAGGGCACGAGGACCTCTATGATGTTGAGTAGAAGGTCGTGCCCCGCTCTTATTTCCCTTATAGGCGCTTAGTTAGGTTTAATTTATTTCCCTTCCAATCATTTCCTTTATTTCCATCATTTGTGTAAGTGCCTATTTCTTTAGTGAACTTGAATGAATAATTTTGGCTCCACCGGTCATGTAACCCAGTTGAGTCACATGTGTGTTAGCTATTTTTGTTTTTGTTTGTATCAAAGAACTGCACCCAGGTACAAAACAGTGTGGGGGAGAGCTGCACTCTCCAGACGTGAACACGACAGATTGTTGTTGCACCCACACTACGCTCACACAGCACTTGCGATTGACCATGCCTAGAGAACCTGAACAGGATATGCATTTGTGCGCAACACAGGAACCCCCGTCTGGTCCACACAGAAACCAGTGCTGGTTTGCATCCCCACCTCATTTAACCATGATTTCTGAGTTTGTATGCTCATGTTTTGATAAATTCTCCATAAACCAACTCAAGAAATCTATGGTAATGCTTACTCCATACCTAGGGTTGACATGCTTAAGTTTTATTCCTCGCTTATAACCTTGAGGCTTGTGAACAATATCGTCATAAGGACACCATGCTTATCTAAGTAATTGACAAGTGAGATATGACTTGATAACATGATCTTAACTCTGTTGGTTCTAGCCCTTGGGATAATTTTGTTTTTGAAAAAAAATGCTCTTGCAAAGCTCCTCTTTGATATGCCACCGTCCTACCAAAGCCATATGATGTTTATAATTGAAAACCTTATACTCATATGCTGCTGGTCATTGCATTGAGCTTTGTCAAATCCTGTGACCCTTGTGAGGATTCTTTAAATTACTGTCATGATCAAGATTCATGTGCACACACCATATTCCCCTTGCTATGCTTCTACACTGGAAGTTAGCATTGTATCATTCATCCATTCCACAAAATAAAGCTCCATATGTTATGTGTTGATCTCTCCTCCCTAGTTTTTGTTACACAGGAGACATGGCTATCGATATATATATATATATGGACACATATGGTCCATGTATTAAAAAAAAGAGAGGGAAAGAAAGATAGCCATGTTCTCGAAAGATTTTTGTACAAGAAGGAGAATCATGCAAAAGGGAGTTCCATAGCTCAAAATGGTAATAACTAGTACCTATTCCGGGGCTAGTGTCTACCTTACCATCAACCAACATTCATCATATATGTATGGTAATATCTAGCACCCATTCCGGGCCTAGTATCCATCTTACCATACTCGCCATATCCATGCACGTGCACATCTTGATCTGACTATATGATTTGCTTTCCTTTTTTGATCCGATATTTGATTTTGCAAAATATGTGATACAAGTATGCTGTACAATTCATATCATACCTTGAGCTCCACATAAGCTATGATTAGAAGTAGGGTGAATTTTAAGGCAACCACGCCTTGGTAAGGACACTTACACATGAGCAATCAGAGAGAATCAAAGAAGGAGAGCAGAGCAGAATTTTCTTTAAAAAAACATCATTAAGAAAACCCCAAGTGCTGACCAACAGGTGCTTAAGAAACTCGATTCATGGTCATTCCTCTTATCAACTACCCAAGATGGCATTGTAGCCACGCCACAGAGTTCACAAGAGCAAGGTATGACCTGGAATAACTCCTATGCTTTGTTTCATACCTTTGGTTTAAACCCATGTGATCTTCCCTTTCGCTCGAGACGAGCAAAGGGCAAGTGTGGGGGAGTTGTTGAAGGACCGATTAGGCGAACCAGAGAGGGGGGGAGTGAATGGGAGCCGATAAAAATTCTTCTCGAAGGAGATGAGAACTCCAACAAGACGAACACGGCTTCCAACTCACGTCTCCGACCCAACTACCCAAGTTGGTCAAGACCACGCAGCCACTGGAGTGCTACTGGTCCTAGGAACCAACACTCAACCTTCCGAGCCAAAACTCACCAAACCACACAGCGGAAACTTGCACGGCTTGCTGCCTGTGCTACACCGGTCAGACCGATGGCCTGCGCTGGTCAGACCGGTGACACCGGTCAGACCGGTGGACAGAGCCGATCAGGCCGGTGGCTACAGCAGCCGCACAGCAAACGTTCCAGGAAGCCTCAGTGAATCCTCTAGGCCCTGGAACAAAAACCACCACGAAACACAACCTGTGAGGAAGAAGAACCCCTCACAAAGCCTAGCAAAACAACTCCAAACACGCCAAGAACTGAACAGCAGGACCACAGGACAAAATCACACGGACAAGGCTGTTCCCCGAGACAAAAACCCACCAAGGGCTAGCACCGGTCAGACCGGTCAAGAGCACCGGTCAGACCGGTCGTGCCTGGGCAGCTCGGGATGAACAGCGCCCGCGAGTCAACTCTTCCAAATCCAACTCCCGATCTCCCGATCCGCTCCACGGTTTTGCACAAGACTTTGGGGATAGTAGGAACACCTCATGGGTACTCCATAGCCAAGATTTGGTCCACCAAAACTTGTCAAATCAAGAGGAATCGAAGAAATCTCACCAAGAACACCTCTAACCCTAGAGCCACGAAAACCCCAAAATCGAGCCCCTTTGCTCACGGATTTGGAAGGGGAATCAAAGGGTAAAGAACCACGAAGGGTTCATGCATACATCCCCCACCAAATCCCAAAGAGAAAGGCCTCGAAATCGCTCCAAGAAAATCGCCAAGAAAGGGCTCCGAAAATCACCAAAAAGGAGAAACGGGAAAGACACATCCATGCCTTGAGGAACCACGCCGAATCATCTATACATACCAAAGAGGTTCATACAAGGTCTAGCTTGCCGCCCGATCATCCTTCCCTCTCACAAGATCTCACCATGAAGCTCTCAAGCTAGTCCTACGAAAATCCTAAGAAAATAGGAAGGAAAATAGGAAAACCAAATGAGCTAGGGTTCCAAGAGATGGCTGCCATCCTCTCACCACTTGGGTTATATGGAGGCAACCGAAAGACGAAAATACCCTTACTAGCTAACTAGGGATACATGCCCCTCGAGGGCGAAATTGGAAGTCTTTGTCTTCGCACCATCGGACGGATGCCCAGCGACCGCAAACTTGCTTAGCCTCGACGCAAGCCTTGCGATCCCGACGCGTGTCCTCCGCTTCGAAGATTCTGGACTGCGTCGTCGCACACCGGTCAGACCGGTGCTCCTCACCGGTCAGACCGGTACCCACCAGTCAGACCGGTCAGACCGGTACCCACCGGTCAGACCGGTCAGACCCACCGGTCAGACCGGTCAGACCCACCGGTCAGACCGGTCTGGAGCTGCTGCACCTCCGTCTTCGGTTCTTCGGTCTTGGCTTTGTGGATCAACCAAGGAACCCAGTGATTTTCTGGTGAACCACCGGAAACCCCACGAACTCGGTGTAGCCTCCGCCAATCACCACTCATGACTCGGCTCCCACGTAGTCCCGGCTCGACCTTGGTTTTGAGGCTCAACCAAGAAACCGTCCATGACTTCATCTTGCCGTTCTTGCCACCATGCGGCCCGCACTTGACCCCGCTGGCCACCGGGTCCCTCGAACCAAGCCTACTTGTCTTCTCCACACCTGGAGGCCTCACCGGCAACGACCTTTCACGCTTGTTCTTCACCTGCACCTGCACCAGTCAAGCCGCCACCTGCACCTGCAATACTTAGCCAAGAATCAGTCCACACCACGTTGTCAATCACTCATCACACCAGGAAGCGACCATCCACCGGTCCTCGAACCACACCTGGCTCTCAATCTCCCCCTTGATGAGTGCATTGACAACACACACGTTTTGGTAACCAAGAGAAAAGGAAAAGAAAAGAAACGACTAAAAGAAACTCCAACAAGCGATCGAAAGCCAAAGAAAAGGCAAAGAGCAAGATCACTTGAAGAAGACAAATCTCGGACCCCTTAGGCAAGGGCAACGGCTCGACACTTCCGAGACAAAACATGCTCAAGCAGAGAGCACAAACCATCAAACCAAAGCTCGAAAACCACAAAGAGCTCCCCCTGCACACATGCAAGCTCCCCCTGAACCAATGGAACTCCCCCTGGACAAATGCATGCGAACCACTTCATGAAACAGAGCAGCTGCAACAGCTCAGCTCTGACCGGTCAGACCGGTCGACACCACCGGTCAGACCGGTGCTCAACATATGAACAGGACCAGCACTCTGACCGGTCAGACCGGTGACCTCAACCAGTCAGACCGGTGCACAACAGAGCCCAAAAATGGCTCGAAACCACCTGAAAACCTTCCAAATGCATTCAGTAGGCCAAAACATGCTCAAACTTCTCCCCCTTGTTGACAATGCATGAATCAAGCCAAAAATGCAAAAAATGCAACCTAGAGCTTCTCAAATAGACAAAATTCATCATAGGATGCTACACATGTCCAAACGAGCAAGTTAGATACTCTATAGCTTCGTAATGACATAAACTTCATGATCACCAAGTTTCACAACCATTGGGCGAAGCTAAGATAGAATTTAGCAATTTTGCGAAAAATCACCCTCTCATGAGCAAAGTCCTAAACATGAGCAAAACATGTCAAAATGGCAAAGCCACACAAACTTCATGCTAGGACAACCATTCTAAGCATAAGACCATCATAAACACCCACAAGCACCTCATGTCATGTCAAAGCCATCGAGCCATGTGCCTACTTCTATATATGAGACTTCTCATTGGTAGACATCATGCAACGATTTAGCACCCAAAGCAAATTAGAATTAGCACATATGACATGGGAGCACATTTTTCAAGCAATTTACATTTCATTTTCAGATTTATAATTGGTACATGAAATGTCTTTGCGACAAAAAGGAACTTATGCTCCTCCACAAGATGAAGCATGGGGGCTAAACATTCATGATGGCAAATGAGCCTTTGGCCCCATATGATCAAAATAAGCTATCCAACCACAAATTAAGCATAGCCAAGCCACAAAAACATGTCAAGATCATGGAAAGGCATTTACTCACAAGAGAGCATACATATGAAATTTTCGAAAACATAGCCATCAACCATGGATACAAACCAAGATTATCAAGAGCTAAGCCAAACTAACCATAGCTTACCAAATTAGCTCACAAAGACATATATGTCATTCCATGGTGAACAATGTATATAGGAGAAGCCTTTCCTAAACAATGCATATGATACAAAATGCATGCAACCTAAGATACAAAGATGCCTATACATCATGTTACATATGCCATGCCAAATGCAAGAAATGCACAAAGGAAAGCTATACATATGCTACATAGGAGCTCCCACACGCCAACTCAAGAAATCAAACAAACACCAAGCTCCCCCCGCAAACGAGTGAAAGTTGCTTGATCTAGGGGTTTGGTGAAAATATCGGCTAGTTGTTCATGTGTGGGTACATGGATCAAAGCTATCTTCCCTTTCTCTACGTTGTCTCTCAGAAAATGATACCTCACTTCTATGTGCTTGGTTTTGGAATGGAGCACTGGGTTCTTTGCAACGCTTATGGCACTGGTGCTATCACATTGAAGTGGGACATGGGTATACTCCTCACCAAAGTCACTCATGGTGTATGTGATCCAAAGGAGCTGAGAGCAACAACTAGCTGCGGCCACATACTCTGCCTCGGTAGTGGATTGAGCAACACTCGACTGTTTGCGGGAAGACCAAGACACCAAAGAAGAACCCAAGAACTGGCAAGTCCCAGAAGTGGACTTCCTATCCAACCGACACCCGGCAAAATCCGCGTCTGAAAATCCATGAAGCGCCAAAGAAGAAGACGCAGAGTACCAAAGGCCGAAGTCGGGAGTGTGTCGCAAATACCTGAAAATGCGCTTGACTGCTTGCCGATGCGAAGTCCTCGGAGAAGCTTGAAAACGAGCGCACAGACACACCGAGAATTGAATGTCCGGCCTCGTCGCCGTCAAGTAGAGGAGTGACCCGATCATGCTCCGGTACTCCTTCTGGTCCACGTGTTCACCTTCCTCGTCCGCATCAAGAACTGTAGTCGTACTCATAGGCGTCGCCATGGCCTTGGAGTCTTCCATCTTGAACTTCCCCACAATGTCCTTGGTGTACTTAGCTTGGTGCACAAATGTTCCTTCCTTTGATTGCTTGATTTGTAGCCCGAGGAAGAACTGCAACTCGCCCATCATGCTCATCTCAAATTCCCTGCTCATGTCTTCTGCAAACCTTGCAACAAGAGAGTTAGACGAGCCACCAAAGACAATATCATCCACGTATACCTGCACAATTAGGATATCTCTGCCCTGCCTGAGGAGAAACAAGGTCTGGTCGACCTTCCCCATCTCAAACCCTCTCTCAAACAGGAACCCCCTCAACCTACCATACCAAGCTCTAGGCGCCTGCTTCAACCCATACAGCGCCTTCCTCAACTTGTATACCCGGTGAGGGTACTTCTCACTCTCAATCCCCGGTGGTTGCCTCACAAACACCTCTTCCTCCAAAACACCGTTCAGGAAAGCACTCTTCACATCCATCTGGTACAACTTGAACCCTTTAGCCACGGAAAAAGCTAGAAGGATCCTGATCGCCTCCAAATGAGCTACAGGAGCGAAAGTCTCCTCGTAGTCGATCCCCTCTTTCTGACTGTACCCCTGAGCAACAAGTCTCGACTTGTTCCTCACCACTTCTCCTTTCTCTCCCTCTTTATTTTTCCACACCCATTTTGTCCCAATCGGCTTACACCCTGGTGGAGGGTCAACCAACACCCAAACTTGGTTCCTCTCAAAATTCTCCAACTCCTCATGCATCGAGTTAACCCAATTATGATCAGATAACGCGTGTCCAATGTCTTTGGGCTCAAAAGTGGCAACAAAAGCAGCATGAGCGAAATGAGAATTGTTCTGAACCCTCGACCGTGTAGTACGTTCATTCATGTCGCCGATGATTCTCGAAGCTGGGTGATCCACTTGCACTCGTCGGGGAGGTTCTCGCCTTGATGCTACCTCCCCCTCAACAGTAGCTTCGCCTTGATCTGGGTTTGTCGTTGTAGGTGTGGGAGAGGGTCCATTCTCGATCGTCGTCGAAGTAGTAGGTACATGTTCAGCCGCGGGCATCACACCGCCATCTTCATCATCTCCATGTTCATGCTCCTCCTCCTGAAAGATCTCCTCGCCAAGTTCGTCGTCACCTGCACACTCAAAAACAAGCTGACTACGTGGCTGTGTCTCGTCGAAGGTTACCTCGCAAGTCTCCACGATTTGGTTAGTTTCAAGATTGAGCACACGAAATGCTCTAGAATGAGATGCATAACCAAAGAAAATGCCATCGACAGACCTAGCCTCGAACTTGTCCAACTTCTTCCCTTTCTTCAGAATGAAGCATTTACAACCAAAGACATGGAAGTGACTCACCTTGGGTGTGCGACCGTGCATCAACTCGTAACAGGTTTTCTTCTTGTGAACCCTGAGGTAGATCCTGTTCGACACATGGCACGCGGTATTGACCGCCTCAGCCCAGAACCTTCTCGGAGTCCTATGCTCGTCGAGCATCGTCCGAGCCATCTCGCACAAGGTCCTATTTTTCCTTTCCACCACGCCATTCTGGGGAGGCGTATACGGACTAGAAAACTAATGTTCAAGACCCAAGTCATGGCAAAAGGTTTCGAAGCGAGAGTTTTTGAATTCTGAGCCATTGTCACTGCGGATCGCTCGTATGGCATCTCCGTGCCTCTCGTTTCTTAACCTCAAGACAAGATCTCGAACAAAACCAAACGTCTCCCCCTTCTCCTCAAGAAAGAACACCCACGCATACCGAGAGTAGTCGTCCACCACAACAAGGACATACCACTTCCCACCCGCAGATCGCACACGAGCTGGGCCAACAAGGTCCATATGGAGCAGCTCGCATGGACGCTCAGTCATCACATCGGTGAGAGGCGGGTGAGAAGAGGCTACCATCTTGGCATGCCTACACGGCGCACAAACCAACTCTTTCTCAAACCTCAATCGTGGCAATCCTCGGACCAAATTGAGTTTACTCAAGCGAGACAAAAGGTCAAAGCTCAAGTGACCCAACTTCCTATGCCACTTCCACAACTCACTCGAAGAACCAGCCAAGAAGCAACGCTCCACACCAGAAGACTGAGAAAAATCAGCTCGGAACACCTGACCCTCGGGAACGATCATGCAAACAAGATCCCCCCGAGAATCTAAAATCCGAGAACCACCAGGCCGAAACAACACCTCAAAACCCTCATCCAACAACTGGGACACAGAAAGCAAATTGTATCCAAGCGATTGAACAAGAGCAACACGCCTGAGAGTGATCTTGTCACTTACCTTAATCTCACCTTCTGACAGCACACGCCCTCGCCCATTGTCCCCAAAGGTGATGTACTTCTTTGTCACCACCGGGACGAGACTTGAGAACCACCCCTTGTCTCCGGTCATATGCCTCGAGCAACCGGAGTCAATCAACCAAATGTTCTTCAAGTCTCCCACCTGAAATTCAAAAGCGAGCACGTGAGTGAACAAACGACTCAGCACTGGGGTTAGTACCAAAAGAGTAAAACCAGTGCCGAGCCATTTGCTCCAAAGTGGGGTTAGCACAAACCAAATCATCACGCCTATCAAAGCTACCACCACGAACACCACCACGGTAACCACCACGAGGGAACCAACCCTCTCTAGCTGGAGGAGGACGAAAACCACGAAAGGGAAACCGTGGATCGTTCCTCCGCTCCATCTCAAAGCTACGACTCTTCTCACCCTCGTATTGAGCACGAGGTGGAGAACGCCTAGCAAACTGACCACCTGCAAACTTTCCAGACCAACCACCAGAACCACGACCTCCAGAAACAAACCGAGCATCCTCACGAGCACGAAACCCGACTCGCTGTCTGCCCAGACCTGCACCGGTCTGACCGGATTAGTACACCGGTCTGACCGGTGTGGCTCGGCCAGCAGCAACACCTGCAGCCTTCCGGTCTCCCCAAGCCGGAACCGTCCTCACAATCGCCTTGGCCCTGGGCATCTGCATACGAGGCTCAGGTACACCATTAGAGGGGTGGTACCTGTCCCTGTTAGCCCACTCTCTAGCCATTCTCTCCTCACGCTTCCTCTTGAAGCAAAACTCATCCTTGTGACCATCTCTCCCACAATACCCACAATGGAACTTTATGGGCTGTGGCTTAGGCTTAGGCTTGGGTTGGGGCTGCCCACTCGGCTTCTCACCCTTCTTCTCTCCTTCCTCACCTCCCTTTGGGCTCACAAACTTCACCGGTTTCTGAAAATCATTTGTTGGGTGAGGGAATATGGGTGGATCTGGAGTAGTGTCAAGTTTGTTTCTAAGATGGTTGGGCTTGGGCTCAAACTTGTTCTTGTGTCTGTTTGGTGGTGGGATAGGAATCTCTCCAACTCTCTCAACTCCCTCACCACAGTTCTCTCCAAGCTTGTCAGCCCCAAGTGCCTGACCATCATAGCGTTTGAAAGCCGCTATCATGATACCGAGCTGAGGCTCCTGACCCGACAACCAGCTCATACATTTTCTCAGCTCATCATTTTCATCCTGCAAGCGATCAACATAATGTGCAAGCTCCAAATTCTTAACCGCATGCAATTCACAAGTAGAGCAAGAAGTGGGAATAGGCTCTTTCAACTTAGCCTTAAGCGAAACAGTGTAAGCATGCATCTCATCAATCTTTCCATGCAAAACAGGGCAAGAAGTGCAACCTAGCAAAGCAGGTCTAGACTTAAGCTCAGCCACTTCAACCCTAAGCATATCTAGTTCATCACAAGTAGAAGCATGCTTATCCTTAAGAGCAGTAAGATTAGCTAGGTACACAGAGCAATCAATCTCATCAGAAACCACAGGAGAAGCCTTAAGCGAATCAATCTCAAGCTTAGCATCTAGGTTCTGGGTTTCTAGCTCAGCCACACGGTTCCTAGCATCTTCTAGTGAGGCCCTAAGCTCTTTCCTCATCTTCTTGGCCTCTCTAAGCATGTGATCGCGGTTATCAAGCAAGTCAACCAACTCATCATTCTCCTTGCGCAAAGAAGAGAGCTCATCACATACCTCATCCTCGGAGTCAGAGTCCGAGTCACTCTGGTGGCTCTTCTTGCTGCCGGAGCTACGGGCCATGCCGCAGAAGCCATCTCTCGCGAAGCAGCTCAACCCGCTCAAGTTCCTGGATGACTTCTTGTTCTTGCGCCGATCACCTTCATCTTCACTGCTACTCGAGCTTGAGGAAGAGTAGGCGGAGCTGGAGTCGACGTCGCTCGCTCCGACCATTGCTCGGGCCTTCCTGTCGCGGCCATCCTTCTTCCTCGACCGTCGCTCGTCCTTGTGCTTGTTCTTGTGCTTGTGATCGCGCCTCGATCGGTACTTGCCATCCTTGCTCGATCGGTGCCTGTAGCCGTCCTTGTTCTCCGTCTTCTCCGGGCAGTCGGCGACGAAGTGTCCTGGCTTGCCGCACTGAAAGCACGTCCGTGCTGTCCTCCTCGTGTTCACCCGGTTCTCGTGCAGCCTCTCGAACCGCCTGGTCAGCAACGCCAGCTCGTCCTCTCCAAGCACGTCGAACTCCTCATCTGGCAAAGACATCAAAGAAGACAGAGAGTACATCCTGGAGGATGCGTTAGCGTTAGACTTAGCTCCTTTGCCACTAACGAGAGCGAGACTATGAGTGAAGTTCTCGTACTCTCTCCGGTAAGTCACGTACATCCGAGCCTGAACCTGAGCATTCCCAGCATGAGCATCCTTCAACTGCTCCCAAATCCTACAAGCTAAGTCCTCTGTCTGAACCCGATCGAATTCAGGTGGACACAGAGCACGAAACAAGTAGTCGACAGCCTTGTTGTTGGCTTCGAACATATCCCTCGATCCTGGAGCAAGGAAGTTCATCGGATGAACATAAGCTGTGTTCACCGTGACATCCCAAAGGATCTGACCCTTTCCGCGGAGGAACGCCGCCATCCGCCTTTGCCACATCTGGTAGTTCTTCCATCGAAGTGCGGAGGACCCGAACCCCGTTCCTGGTACGCCATCTTTGGATCTTAGACTGGTAAGAGTCAATAAAGACCCGAACCGGCTCTGATACCAATTGAAGGACCGATTAGGCGAACCAGAGAGGGGGGGAGTGAATGGGAGCCGATAAAAATTCTTCTCGAAGGAGATGAGAACTCCAACAAGACGAACACGGCTTCCAACTCACGTCTCCGACCCAACTACCCAAGTTGGTCAAGACCACGCAGCCACTGGAGTGCTACTGATCCTAGGAACCAACACTCAACCTTCCGAGCCAAAACTCACCAAACCACACAGCGGAAACTTGCACGGCTTGCTGCCTGTGCTACACCGGTCAGACCGATGGCCTGCGCTGGTCAGACCGGTGACACCGGTCAGACCGGTGGACAGAGCCGGTCAGGCCGGTGGCTACAGCAGCCGCACAGCAAACGTTCCAGGAAGCCTCAGTGAATCCTCTAGGCCCTGGAACAAAAACCACCACGAAACACAACCTGTGAGGAAGAAGAAGCCCTCACAAAGCCTAGCAAAACAACTCCAAACACGCCAAGAACTGAACAGCAGGACCACGGGACAAAACCACACGGACAAGGCTGTTCCCCGAGACAAAAACCCACCAAGGGCTAGCACCGGTCAGACCGGTCAAGAGCACCGGTCAGACCGGTCGTGCCTGGGCAGCTCGGGATGAACAGCGCCCACGAGTCAACTCTTCCAAATCCAACTCCCGATCTCCCGATCCGCTCCACGGTTTTGCACAAGACTTTGGGGATAGTAGGAACACCTCATGGGTACTCCATAGCCAAGATTTGGTCCTCCAAAACTTGTCAAATCAAGAGGAATCGAAGAAATCTCACCAAGAACACCTCTAACCCTAGAGCCACGAAAACCCCAAAATCGAGCCCCTTTGCTCACGGATTTGGAAGGGGAATCAAAGGGTAAAGAACCACGAAGGGTTCATGCATACATCCCCCACCAAATCCCAAAGAGAAAGGCCTCGAAATCGCTCCAAGAAAATCGCCAAGAAAGGGCTCCGAAAATCACCAAAAAGGAGAAACGGGAAAGACACATCCAAGCCTTGAGGAACCACGCCGAATCATCTATACATACCAAAGAGGTTCATACAAGGTCTAGCTTGCCGCCCGATCATCCTTCCCTCTCACAAGATCTCACCATGAAGCTCTCAAGCTAGTCCTACGAAAATCCTAAGAAAATAGGATGGAAAATAGGAAAACCAAATGAGCTAGGGTTCCAAGAGATGGCTGCCATCCTCTCACCACTTGGGTTATATGGAAGCAACCGAAAGACAAAAATACCCTTACTAGCTAACTAGGGATACATGCCCCTCGAGGGCGAAATTGGAAGTCTTTGTCTTCGCACCATCGGACGGATGCCCAGCGACCGCAAACTTGCTTAGCCTCGACGCAAGCCTTGCGATCCCGACGCGTGTCCTCCGCTTCGAAGATTCCGGACTGCGTCGTCGCACACCGGTCAGACCCACCGGTCAGACCGGTCTGGAGCTGCTGCACCTCCGTCTTCGGTTCTTCGGTCTTGGCTTTGTGGATCAACCAAGGAACCCAGTGATTTTCTGGTGAACCACCGGAAACCCCGCGAACTCGGTGTAGCCTCCGCCAATCACCACTCATGACTCGGCTCCCACGTAGTCCCGGCTCGACCTTGGTTTTGAGGCTCAACCAAGAAACCGTCCATGACTTCATCTTGCCGTTCTTGCCACCATGCGGCCCGCACTTGACCCCGCTGGCCACCGGGTCCCTCGAACCAAGCCTACTTGTCTTCTCCACACCTGGAGGCCTCACCGGCAACGACCTTTCACGCTTGTTCTTCACCTGCACCTGCACCAGTCAAGCCGCAACCTGCACCTGCAATACTTAGCCAAGAATCAGTCCACACCACGTTGTCAATCACTCATCACACCAGGAAGCGACCATCCACCGGTCCTCGAACCACACCTGGCTCTCAGTTGTTGACGGCTATTAAGTACCTAATTTAAGGC
This sequence comes from Cenchrus fungigraminus, assembly GCA_036936925.1. Lineage (NCBI taxonomy): Eukaryota > Viridiplantae > Streptophyta > Magnoliopsida > Poales > Poaceae > Cenchrus > Cenchrus fungigraminus. The sequence continues at coordinate 110,171,154 of CM072779.1, forward strand.
CGTCAACCCCTGCATTTCGTCATGAGAACTATGCATCCACATTAGAATAGGAGTTTAAACTAACAATTTCCACAAGTGGCCATGCTAAGTTAAATGCAGGTGTTTAGCATAAGAAATGGAGAGAAAAGACACTCTCATGATCCTAGTAAGTCAGGCTCAACCAATGAGGGGCTGCATGCAAGCATCCCCTGGATCCATAACATCACCAATCCAAGAGAGGAGGCCTTGGCAAATCAAAAGTCGCCATGCAGGCATCACATGGATCTCATGTTCCACCAAAGCGCCCAAACCGGCTCCAAATCATGTGGACACCAGGAACCGACCAAGGGACCCACCTGCCAGCCTCCTAGAAAAAACACAGCGCGAGGGGTGCCACCTAGGGGTCGGCCGACCCCTAGGATCAGCCGAACCACCTTAAGGGAGGTTCATGAGATCCACGTGGTGCTCGCCCATTGGTCCTAGAAGCCATCCCCGGGGTGTTTGGGGTATTTCCACGCCGGTTGCTCAGCCTATAAATAGGAGGGGAGGGGGGTAAGAAGAGGATGAACACTCTTGAAGCAACTTCTCACCTTAGCCTCTTTCTCCCCCTCTCATTCTCTCTTGGTGGAGGTGAAACCTCATCCCACCATGAGTGTGTGTGTGTGGAGGTTCTAGCCTAGGTGGTGCTAGGTAGAGAGGGAGTGTGTGGTTGAGTAGAGGTGAGGTGGTGATGATCCGTTCATCATCCATCGTCCCCTTGTACCTCATGAGCGATGTTGTTCTTCATTTAGACTAAAGTGAGTATTTCAGTATTTTCCAATTAGACTAAAGTGGCTCTCATGCATGGGTGAATTGTTCTTGAGTTCCTCGTTCGTTCATCATTTAGAGGCTCGCGTTCTTCATGAACGTGCCTCCTTGATCTAGTTGACGAGCGAGTTATTCATACTTTTGCGTTCATTCATAAGTTAGAGGCTCGTGTTCTTCACGAACACGACCCTTGATCTTCTGTTATAAGCGCATAAGTTTGCATTCCGTTTGTGTGGTTGCCCATCTATTAGAAGATATTGAAGCTCATGCATATCTAATTTAGATCAAGTATCAATCATATCTCCTTGCGCAAATTGATTCAATGACGAGTACGGTCTAGCTCAACCTCACGGGTTCGTCGCTCCGTATTTATACGAAGTGCTATAGTATTTCTATGGGATGTCAGACGTAGCTGTGCTATAGTAGTAATCGGCGGTATAGACGTGGTGTCTAGACTGCTGGTTATCCTTCGAATGCCCTGTATCCCATGGTTTGTCTTGGGGTAGGCTGTGGTAGTGACAGCCGTTGGACCCTCTGAAATCCCCCACGTTCGGATACAGCGTGTAGGCAACCATTTGTCGTGAACCAACTGTTATAGCCAGGAGGGGCTGGTGTCCGAAGCAAGATTCTTATCCGAGCTTGTTCCTCTCTAGAGTTGAGAACCTACAGGAGACTCCACATCTCTCACCTACCTCAGCAGGGACCGTGTGCCCTTGGATAGTCACTCGTAGAGTATCCCATACTGTTCCTTGGATTCGATACCCTTTGGAATACTCCTTTGTGGTATCTCTGTGCGCTTGCAGATTCTTTCGTACTTGTCGGTATACCCAGGGTGGATCTTGCGTTCAAGCTAGGTGCGCAACTAATGGTGACATTAAGAAATACCAACACGTATCCAAGGAAATGCCCTGCGTGCCCAGCGATGTGAAGAAGAATGACGTCGCGCAGTCCCCCCTTGCGCTGGAGACCATCGCCTCTAGTTCGAGCAGGCGGGGATCCCAACATTCAACAGCCCCCAGGCCAACCTGGGTGCTGCCATGGCACGTGTCTAGCAAGCTGAGCTGACACCTGAGGCCGAGGCGGCCATCGCCTACCTTCGGGTCGCCACGGCCCTAGTAGAAGAAAAGAGTGCGGCCTCCAAGTCTGCCGCATCTTCGTCGACGCACCATTCGTGCTGTCGGTCCCAGCGACCTCGGCGCAGCAATCTTTCATCCATCGTGGAGGAGGTCGATCAGCACAACCCCGAGCAGCCTAAACACCAGGCTAACAGCGCCAATGGTGGCGACCTCCGCGTCAACCTCAACAACAACAGGCGCAACCACGACACCCGCATCGACCTCGACCTACGCCACCGCGAGAGCGAGGAGCAGGAACTACGTCATCGAACGGAGTACAACCACGAGTACAAAGCCCCTGGCGCCGTCCGTCACATCATGGAGCGCGAGGAGCATGACCGCCATGACGTCAAGAACCGGCGATGTGCTGTGTATGAAGAGCAGAACGGCAACCCGGAGGTCGTCCGCGCCAATCGGGATCGCCAACCACATTCCCAGATCATTGTCCCAGCGAGCAACGTTCACTCTATCCCCAGGGGCGCCGCTCAAGCTGGAGGCGACGTTGATGACACAGCCATCACTGCCTTCCCCGCGCTGGCTCCTCGACTCAGATCGGTATCCTACCCCCGACAACTTCAAGCCGAACATCCAGAAGTACGACGGGCTCTCCGACCCCAACATTTGGCTATCGACCTACCACGTCGCCGTCAAGGTGGCTGGCGGCAACTTCGACCACATGGCGGCCTACTTCCCGCTGGTCATGGGTGACGCCCCGTTGCTCTGGCTCAACAACCTCCCAGCTGGCAGCATCAACTCCTGGGCCGACTTGTCCCAAGTCTTCACCTCCAACTTACAGGCGACCTACAATCACCGTGAAACCACCTTCAACCTTGGGAGGATCGTCATGAAGCCTAAGGAGCGGCCCATGACTACACCAACCGGTTCTTCGAGAACCGCAACACTTGCGTTGGTGTTAGAGACGACCAGATTGTCGAGAGCTACAAGAAGGGCATCAAGGATCTCAAGATCTTTGAGAAGATCCATGAGTCTGGCGCCACCACCGTCCCTGCCCTCATGGAGGTCGTCAACAAGCTCATCGACAATGACGAGGCGATGGTGAACCAGTTCGACATCGACGCTGGGCATGACATTGGCACATCCGGCATGACAACAGCAGGGGACTCCAGTTCCAAATTGCACAAGCGACCTTCCGAGGCCATGTTCAACGCTGCGCTCGACAGCATCTAGGAGTTCCACAAGGGGTCCAATCATACCCTTTGTGAGTGCTCGCAGTTCAAGAAGGCGTTCAGCACCCCTGAGGGCACAAACGACCAAGGAAAGACAATGACCGACCTGCTTCACGCCACTATAACAACTACCACCGTGACGACCGGCGGGATCGGCACAACAATCCTGACAACCGAGACCGCCGCGACGACCGCCGCGATGATCGCCGCGATGACCCACGCCCCGAAGATCACCGTGACGAGCGTGACCTGCCGCTTCCACCTCCGACAAGCAACCCCAACGGGCCCTTCCAGCCACCTACCTGAACGATCAACATGATCGTCGGAGGTCTCAAAGCCCACGTGAGCAGAAGGCGCTACCACAAGGATAAGCGCGAGGTTCACCTCATCCACACCCAGCCGATGTAGCCTCTGCATTGGTCCGAGCAACCGATCACGTTCTCCAGGGCAGATCACTAGGTCCACATCCCAGACCTTGGATCCTACTCGCTCGTCGTCGAGCTTATGGTGGAGGGGACCCTGCTCTCCCAGACCCTCGTCGATGGGGGGAGCGGGCTCAACATTATCTTCGCCAAGACGTTGACGAAGATGAAGTTCGACTTAAGGAAGATCATGGCGTGCGACGAGCCATTCTACGGCATCGTCCCTGGGAAAGCGGCCTACCCCCTGGGTTGGGTCTCCCTCCCCGTCACCTTCAGCACGGAGGACAACTTCCGCACTGAGTATCTCAATTTCGAGGTCACCGATTTCAAATCCTCCTACCATGCGATCCATCGTGCGATGCTGGCCAGATTCATGGCCATTCTGCATTACACCTACTTGGTGTTGAAGATGCCTGCACCGAACGGGGTCCTCACCGTCTACGGCGACCTCATGGTCTCCTTCAAGTGCGACTCTGAGGCCCTCGACATCGCCGTGACCTCTGCCTGCGTCGACGCCTCTAGAGTCTTGGTCACCGAGTCCAAGAAGGTCACTCTGAGCAACCTGACCATCCCGGAGCAGCAGTGCTCCGACACTACTCTGGACGCCATGCCATCCACGAAGAGAGTTCTCCTCGGCCTACCCGACGCGAAGAAGATGGTGGTCATCGGCGACAACCTTGGGGAGAAATAGGAACTCGCGCTCACCAGTTTCCTCTGGGATAACACGAACATATTAGCATAGTGTCCATCACATATGCCAGGTGTCCCCAGGGAGCTGGCTGAGCACTCCTTGGATGTAAGTAAGACGGCCAAGCCTGTCAAGCAGAAGTTGCACCACTTTGCGAAAGATCGCAAGGAGGTCATTAGGGTAGAGATAATAAAGCTCCTAGTTGTCGGATTCATCCGTGAATGTAAAAACACGGTTTGGCTTGCCAACTCGGTCCTTGTACCCAAGAAAACCGGTCAATGGAGAATGTGTATCGACTACACTCATCTCAATAGGCACTGCCCTAAAGACCCCTTTCCTCTCCCTCACATCGACCAAGTCGTGGACTCCACGGTCGGAAGCGTCCTGTTATGCTTCCTCGACTGCTACTCAGGGTATCACCAGATAGCCCTAAAGGTCTCTTACCAGGACAAGACGACGTTCATGACACCGCATGGCATCTACTACTACACGACCATGACTTTCGGTCTCAAAAATGCCGGCACGACCTACCAGAAGGCCATCCAGAAGTGTCTGGAGTCCCAGATCGGCGACAACGTGGAAGCCTACATCGACGATGTGGTCGTCAAGACCACCGTGGAGGATATGCTCATAGCTGACCTCGCTATTGGGTATTTTAGCACCATACGAAATAAATCTGCAAGTGCACGGATACCATTGTAGCTTTCACCTCAGAGTATTCCAAGGGTATTGAATCCAAGGGAACAGAGTGCACTAACTTCGTACTAGTCAGTCCAAGGACACATCCAGATAAAAGGCAAGGATAGAGAGGATTCCTAAAGACAGCTCTATAGCTGGGATTAAAGGTCGATCTCTAGATAGAACTTGGCTTAGGGTACCGATAGCCCTGACTTAACAGGCGACTCCGGCACGCGGATCTATGTGGAACGGAGCTCTGACTATATCCAGCTGCGGAGGATCAACGAGGGTCAGACGGGCTGTCACCACCACCTGAACTGCCTCTACCTAACCTTGGGATAAGCAGAACGAATGATAACCGGTAGCGTGACACAACATCTACGCTGTGGTTACTGCTGTAGCCAACGGACTACGGCACTCTGTACTAATAGAGCTACGACCACGGAAGAGAACTGATCTCACCCAACTACGGAACTACTAGCTTATACTAAAGGCATGCAAGAGAGCGCTTGGGCTCGTACTGTGCTTCCAACGTATACGAACGACTTGCAACAGACGAACGCATAAACCCAGGATCTACGCACTAGCAGAGGAAAAAATCTACTCATGTAACCTAGCATAAACTATTAGAAAGGAATCACGAACACACTTTATTCTAATTAGAGCATGCAAGCACATCCACTTTTTTCTAAAAGACTAGTCATACAAACAGGATACAAACTTGTGCACCTAATTGACTAGATCAAGGGGGCGTGTTCGTGAAGAACACGTGCCTCTAAATGATGAACAGGTGAAGAACACAAGAACATATCACTTGCACTATAGTCTAAATAGAAAATGCAGAAATACTTACTTTACTCTAATTGAAGAATGAGCATCCATAGAGGTACATCCCTTTCACTCTCTCCCTAGCTTTGATCTAATCAACTACTCCACACTTACACTCTAGAAGGAGGAGAGGAGAGCCTCTCCTCTCAAGAGAGAAAATGAGAGAGGAGGAGAGGAGTTGTGTCTCAAATGGGAGCCCCTCCACTCCTATTTATAGAGGAGGGGGTGGCTTGCTTTGGGCACCAAGTGCCTCCACTTTTGCAGCTTCCCTGGGTGCCTCCAATAGCTTGCTGGCACGTGGCGGTCACGAACCGGGCCAAAACCGGCTAGAACCATGAAGAACCGGAGCATCCTATGCTCCTGCACTGAAGAACCGGCACTACAAATGGAATTATAGGGGCGAACCGGGCGGCCTGGGCGCGATCCGGCGGCGAAACCGCGCAGGCCGCGCCACCGCCTCTCTCCGTGACAGTCCTACGGTGACACGTGCCTGGCCGGCGGCTTCCCCTGCATGACTCCGTGCGCGCGCCGCGGGGTATATACCCTGATGCCGCGGGAGCCAACAGCTCGCTAACGCGTGGCTCGGCAGATGCCTCCGTGTGCGTGGGCCGGCCCGCGTCAGTGATCCGCGTGATGCCGTCTCCACCAATCACACGCTGCCACATCGCCTAGCTGGTCCCGCCAGGTTCCGTCAGCAATCCGGGGGAAGGGGCTGTAGCCAACCAGAAAGTGCCGCGTGGCCTCGCGGGCCGACCGCGCACCTGCGCTGGCGGCGGGCACCAATGCACGGCTGCCACGTGCCTGGTACTGCACACACCTGCACACGGTCTGCTGCGTTGACTTCTCTGTGGGTCCCGCTGTGACGTCAGCTATTTTGTACTTTCCACATCTTGCGCATACGAACTCCGATGTAGGCATATAATATGTCCATTTTGATTGTCTGGACGAGCCTGTCGCAATAGTGCAGTCCAAATTGGCATTTGAGGTTGTTTATGATGACGTCCTTTAATAGCTATTGGACTACTTGCTCTCAATTGTACCGTTTGGCACGTATTTCGGTGCATCCTGCAACAAAAGCTAGAAACACCAACACTTGTGGAAATCATCAGTATCAAGCCCTATTCTAGTGTTGATGATGCTTTTACCATTATATTATGCAGGTATTGACGGTGTAAAAGTAGCACATAACAACCGTCAACAACACCCCCACACTTGACCTTTGGTCGTCCCGAGTAAAGGGAGTCAGGTCAAGGTGAGCCATGATATCCAAAGGTATGAAGCAAGCATAAGAGATATTCCAAACCATACCTTGTACTTGTGAACTCTGAAGTGTCTATCATGCTATCTTGGGTAGTTGATGAATGGAACGGTCATGAATCAAATCACTCTTGCTCATCATGTCAAGTAACTTGGGATTTTGCAATAAATTTTCAAAACAAACCTTGCCTAGCTCCTCATTTGATTCTCTCAGATCGCTCAATGTGTATATGTCCTCACCAAGGCATTAGACTTGCCTTTCTTCATCCTACTTCTAATGATGGCTATATGTGGAGCTTAGGGAAGGATAATAGATAAAGCATACTTGCATCACATATATTGCAAAGTCAAAAACCGGATCCAAAGAGAAAATCAAATCATACAATCAGATCAAGATGTGCACAGGTACGGATGTGATGGATATGGTAAGGTGGATACTAGGCCCAGAATGGGTGCTAGATATTACCATATATATGATGAATGTTGTGGTGATGGTAAGGTGGACACTAGGCCCGGAGTGGGTGCTAGTTATTACCATCAAATTTTGGAACTCCATTTTGCATGATTCCATCTCTCTCCCTTTTCTTCTTTCTTTTGAACATGGGCTATCTCTTTTTTTTCTCACTTTTTTTTCATGCTTTGAGCATTTTTTGACTCATGCCTTGAGCATGGTTTTTTTTCTCTTTTTTTCATAGCCCATGTCTCTTTTTCAAGAATACTTTTGGAGAGAGAGGTCACACCACACACGGAGCTTTATTTTTATGAAATGGATGGATGATACAATGCTAACTTCCAGTGTAGAAGCATAGCAAGGGGATATGGAGTGCACATGGATCTTGATCATGAAAGTATGAAAAGAATTCTCACAAGGGTCACAACAATTTGACAAAGCTCAATGTAATAACAAGCAACATATGAGTCTAAGGTTTTCAAGATAACTCATCATATGGCTTTGGTAGGACTTTGGCATATCAAAGAGGAGCTTTGCAAAGGGTTTTCAAGATTTGCAAATAAAATTTCCAAGCACTCAAACATTCAGAGAGAAGATCATACCATCAAACCATATCACAAACGCCAACTACTTAGATGAGCATGAGTTCCCTAATGATATTTGTTCACAAGCATCAAGATAAGAAGTACGGAATAAAACATATGCAAGCCAATCACAGGAAACATGTAGAGCAAGCAGAGCACGATTCCATGAGTTTGATTTTAGCAGATAAGAATTGAAACTCATTCAAACTCATGAATCAGGGAGAGTGAGATAAAGGGTGCACATACCATCGCTCCTTGAAGAATATAAGAAACAAGGAAGACCAGTGGTGGTTCAGCTGACCCATGGGGCAGGCGGATCACTCTAGTTTACGTTGTCCCTTGTCATGAAAGTGCGGTTGATGTCGTGCAACTCCTGTGTGGGAGATCTCAAGCGTGTATGTCGATGATAAGCTTGGGAGCTCTCCCCCACACTTGTTCATGTACCTGGTGCTATCTTCAAACAAAAAAGGAAAAAACAAAAGATGGACTCAACTAATTCGAGAACCAGTGAGCCTTTATTCGAAAACAAATGCATTTTTTTGATTTGTTTCTTTTTTATTCACAAAGAGACCTAGCTCAAACAAGGTCGTCATGCCTTGGCTTACCTTTCCTTTTGAATCAAGCTTGATGACTTACCTCGTTTGGATTCGAAAATTCCAGCAAGGGTTAGTCCGCATATACAACTAATATCCATGCATGCAATAACTATAAGGTTCATCAATCAAACTCGACACCATGTCTTGTGTAACACACTAATTTTGGCAAAAATTCGATTTCAATAAAAATTTGAATAGGAACAATGCTTTGAGTTTAAGGAATATAAGGTGTATTTGAATTTTTAGGCATTTAAAAATATTTTTGGAAATTAATTAAATAAATATGGGAGTTTAATGTTGCATACATGCTGGAGCATTGTTTTTGTTTGGTTGAATTCAAATTTGAATTTGAATTCAAAGAGTTTGAGTGCTTTCAAAAATTCAAAAGCTTTTTCTTTTTTCCCTTAAACCCTATCCACCTTTCTGGCCTGCTTCGAGTTTCGGCCCAGCTCATCAAGTCTGTCGGCGCCCCTCCATCTTCTTCCGCTGTCTGTTTTTCTCACGGCCCAGCCAGATCTGGCCCAACGCCAGCCCGCCAACCTCCGCCTCGCCCGCAGCCGCTGACCGGGGGGACCCGCTTGTCATCCCCTACCCCCGGCCGTCCCAGCCACGGATTCCTCCCCGCTGCCGTGCCCGAGTCCGGGTCTTCCCCGTCTCTGAGTGGTCGTGTCCCCCATGCCAGGACCTCGCCCGGCCCTTTATAAGCCGCCTTGACCGCGCCATCTCCTCCCAAGTCGAGCTTGCCGCCGCCTTGAGATCCCACAGCACCGCCCGAAACCGTAAGCACCGCCGCCGCAGTTGATCCGTCGGACCGCCGCTGCCCCATCATCGTGAAGTGCCCAGGAGATCCGCGTGGAGGTGAGGAATCCTTTGGTGCTGCTCGTTCACGTGAAGGAGCTCTACAGCGCTTGCACGAGCTCGCCGGAGACGTCTCTTGCGCCGCCGCCGCTGCGCAGAGCCCTACATCGCCGTCGCCGGCCATCTGCTCTCCCTGTTGCCCTAGCTTGCTTGGCCGCGTTGCTAGCCACACCTCGGAGCAAACCGCAACCTAAATCGAGCACCCTAGCTCATAGTCAGGTGAGCTCGCCGGAGCTCTGCTTCAGCGCCGCCGCTCGCCGTCGACTGCGCCGCCGGCCGCCGCTTGCGCAGCTCCCTAGCCGTCAGATCCCAATCCGAGGGCCCAGATCTAATCCACCGGAGGTCAATACCGGTCAACGTGTCTAAACCCCCATGAGGCCATGATGTTTTACAAAAAAACCTCTGGTCTTTTAAGTTTTACAAGCTAGTCCTCCTACCGTATAGAAATCCTTATAGATCAGTCCTTTTTCTTCTGTTTTAGCCCTGGCTTTTGTAGATTTAGTGCCCAAGGTCCAAAGCCCTAGTTTTTCACCTAAGCCCTTCTGATTTTAAGTTTCTTTACGCTTAAGCCCTCGGCTTCTTGCAGTTAGGTCCCTGGAACCCTAGTTTCTTCACAGTTATGCCGCTGCACCTTCTTCTAGCCATATCTTCTCCGTTTTATCTCTGTTTTTAGCGTTCTTTATGTCCAAACGACCGTATCGAAGAGTAGAATAGCATTTTGCCCCTGTTTTGATTTGATAATACTGTTTGGTGATTGTTTCTTATTTTACTCCATTGTTTGCTTGTATGTACTTGATGTGATGCGTGGAGAACGTTTGGGCTGAAGGATTTGAAAACCAAGAAGCTCAAGTGTTTGAACAACAATAGGGATTTGTTGAAGGCAAGTCTTCCTTGTTGCATACCCGTTTACCTATACAAAATGCATTTAATTCACTGTTCTTACTTTTGCTTGCATTAAATTGATGGGACCCTATTAAGGACATGACTAGATTATTTTTATTCCATTACCTTGAACAACCTGGGTATTTACTTTTATTGTTGGGTAGCTCTCGCTATGCTTAACTTGGTGGATGGTATTAATGAAACTTTGTGAAACTTGATTTATTTATGCTATACCTTCATTAATACAAGATCACCTTGTTTAATTAGAACATGGAGCGACCACCCAGGATAACAGTGCAACCACAAGGGCATATGGCTCTGCCTTTGCTAATTAATTAGTGACTCTAGTGTTAGGGTGATCTTATCTGATAAGGGCAAGGGGGAGCACTAGTGGGTTATAGACTCGCTCTAGTAGGGAGTTGGGCTTTGCTAAGTCACGGTACCTACTAGGGGACTTTATACTCTGCAACGACTCGGAACTTTCGCGGGTTGCTTCACATTGGGGAAACTTTGTAAAGGATTCGTAGCGTCCCTATGCAATCACACCTAGGTAGTGTGGTATGATGCTTGTCCGGCATCGCATGGTTGGGTTTAAAGTTCCTAGATCTTTTACGCGACTTGTGGTGAAAGTGTACAACCTCTGCAGAGTGTAAAACTAATCGATTAGCCGTGCTCACGGTCAAGAGCGGCCTGGACCCTCACATGATTAATCTATGGAAGTCAATGATTAACTTGATGCATCTATCTTTACTTATGTTGTTTATTCTCTTATGTTAATTGTGGGTATGGTATAAACTTACACTTGCTAGTATTTATATTGCTATTAAAACTTGACCAACTAAAATGCTTAATGATTAAACCCATCAGCCTCCACTATAAAGCCTTGCATGTTATGTTATGTTTCCGCTTGCTGAGTACGGCATGTGCTCACGCTTGTTTTCATTATTGCAATGACACTATCCGGATGCTGTTCAGACATGGAGCGGTTTGAAGACTTCCCTGGAGACTTCGTCGAATTCTAGGCGGACGTGCCACCAGTCAGCTGCCTGTGGTGTTGACCCTATCTGCTGCGTTGCTACTCGTTAATAATTAGTTCGTTTATGAGACATTTTGGTCTGTAATAAAGTTTAATACTCTCTTTATGTTATGGCATTGTGTTTTGGTTATCATTGAGTCGTTATATGTGTGAACTTTGATCCTGGTGCACATATAATATGAGCATTCGAATTTGCCTTTAAATTCGGGTGTGACAAAGTGGTACCAGAGCCGTGTTGACTGTAGGACGTTAGCCTAGTTAGAAAATGGTCGTATTTAAGGATTATAATATCTTAGAAGCCATTCTTGCCTTATGCTTGCTTTATTTCTAATAATTTCATCCTTGCTTTATCTCATCCTTGATTTCTACTTTGTTCTCTCCTTTCTAGTATCTTTTCTTGACATCTATCTCATCCATCACATGTTTCTTTTTAGATGGTTCGACGGTTGCAGACATCCCGTACAGGCTCTTTCCAGTTTCCCCGCCACTTGGAGGACCAAGATTATTACTATTATCCTATGGAGAGTAGAGAGCATGAAGGGGACACTGACGAGGAGATAATGATGGAAGCACCACCTGCAATGCAATCTCCAACACCTACTCCGGAAATCATCCTAGTGTCCGATGATGAAGAGCTAGAGGAGGAACCAGCTGAGGAAGCCGCTGAAGAACCTGAGGAAGACCCAGAAGAGTTGGTCCCAGAGGAAGAAGAAGACCCAGACGAGGTGATTCCAGAGGGAGAGGATGGTGATCAAGGAGATCATCAAGATCAGATGGAGGAGCAAGATCAGATGGAGGAGCAAGAGGAGCAATCTGAAGAGGGAAGAGATTCAACTGAGGAAGTGGGATGGAAGGTGTTCCACTACAAGAAAGATGGAAGAGGCATTGTCATGGCTGACAATCTATGGAGGACAGTGTACCATTTGGCCTATGGTGAAGATCCAATTTACCATTGTGAGAGGTGGACTCATCCTTGGTTTGAGCCTCACTGGGAAGTAACAGTCATCGTTTATAAAAGAGTTGAAGACTATGGACCTATGGAGATAGCCAGGCACGACGACGTAGCTGCCAGAGATACTATGGAAGCTGGGATTGCCGAAGCTGCTAGAAGAGCACTCTATGTTCTCTCTCACAGGGAGCGTTCTGAGTTGATACACACTCGCAGTTTGTACACTCCATACATGGCTAGTGGTGAGGCCAAGACCTACATCGCATCAGCTAATGGTCACAGTCCCACCATAGACAATCTCCGTGAGTTATTGGCTGCTGTCAACACTGCTTTGGATGACACCAACAACATGCTTGCCGTAGCTCAACAGAGGATCTATGGAACAGAGATAGAGAAGCGTCAGCTAGAAGCTACTCTGGCAGGAAGGGAATCTCCTATGATCCATGACGGCGAAATGGAAACTCATCACTCTCCATCACCCAAGAGGCCTAGCTACAACTCCCCAGACGCTCGCACTGAAGAGCTTCCTTAGGATCTAGGAGTTCTTAAGCTTAAGATCTTTGTAATCGTTAGTTTTAAAATGATTGTTTAAGTTTGCTTAGTCTAGTGGTGTGTTTGAATGCTTGATCTTGTGTCAATGATTGAGTTGGAATTTTGTTTGAGTGCAATGTGTTGTGGAGTAATGACCACAATGACATTGGTTCTTTAGTAATGTGTTAGTTGGGTTTATCTTTGTCTCAATCCATATCTTTCTTATCCTAATCCCTTAATCTCTATGCTCTACCCTCAATACAATATAGTAAATCTCAAATCTGCTCGCAAAGTTTTCTGAGCCAGCAATACTGTTCTATTTTTATCTCGGGCTACAAAACTCCAAATACAGTAAATCCAATTGGAAAAGTTCAGAAATTTTATAGAAGGTTATCAGTAAAAATTTCTGAAATGTATGAGTTACATACAGGTAATTATATATGAAACTTTGGAGCTATCAGAATCTGTAAACTCAGCTGACACAGACAACTTGTTTATTTCATAACTAAATCTACAGAGCTTGGATTGAAGTGATTCCAGTTGAAATAGTTCTGTAATTTCATTATACTTCTATGGTCAAAATTTTATAACTTTTGGATTTCTGTATTGGGAGTTACATCCTATTGTTAGGAATCAACAGAATCTGTCCAGAATTGAAAGTCTTTACTGCCTTGTCTTTCAGAGTTTTACTCTTAGTGCAAACATATAAAGTAATGTTCCTAACACTCAGATGGTGAAAACCAGGTCAGGATCTGGAGTCGATCAAACCCCAGTGATTCACCGAAGGAGAAGTAGTAACTCCAGAAGTTCATCTCAGCAACCACAAATGGATCCAGTCATGCGCCAGTTTCTGGAAGCCCAGACTCAGCTACTGCAGAACTTGACAAACATTGTGGCCAACATACAGGCTCTAGGCAGTAACCAACCCCAGTAGCAGGCTCCGGTGAACAGGCATAGAGTGTTCATGAGCCACCAGCCACCAGTGTTCTCTCATGCTACTGATCCGCTAGAAGCTGAAGACTGGCTGAAGACCATTGAGAAGATGCTTACCATAGCTCAATGTGATGATCGGGAGAAGGTCCTATATGCTTCAGGCCGACTCCAAGGATCTGCATCAGCATAGTGGGACGCTTTTTTTGCAGCTCATGCCAATCCAAATGCTATCACCTGGCAAGAGTTTACCACCAACTTCAGGAGCCACCACATTCCTGCTGGTGTACTGAAGCTGAAGAAAAAGGAGTTTCTTGCTCTTAAACATGAAAAGATGTCTGTGCCAGAATTCAGGGACAAGTTCATGGAGTTGTCTCGCTACGCGCCTGAGGATGTTGATACTAATAGAAAGAAGCAAGAGCTATTCTTGGATGGATTAGCTGGACCGCTTCAGTACCAGCTAATGTCTCACACCTTTCCAATTCCAAGAGCTGATTGATAGAGCAATATGCTTGGAATCTAAGTGCAGAGAGTTGGGAGAGATGAAGAGGAAGGCTACTACTTCAGGATCATCAGGAAGCAGCACTCGCCTTCGCTATAGCACTCAGCTGTGGACACCATCTCATTTTGCAGGCTCAAGTGGGAGTTATGGACAACAACAGTATCCGCGTTCTGCTCCATAGACTCAACGTTCGGTTCCGCAGGCCAATGCCCCCGCTTATCAGCAGAATCAGTAGACCGTTCCAATCGGTACTCCTGTAAGGCCTAGTGGACCATATACTCCTGGGAATAACACATGCTTCAAGTGTGGAGAGGTTGGACACTATGCCAACAGTTGCTCCAAGAGGATTATTCCTAGCACTCCAGTACTAGGCACACCTAACAAGAATGGAGGGCAGACACCCCAAAGCAGCAGAGGACAACAGAACTATGCACGTGGTAGGGTGAATCATGTGAGTGTAGATTCCGCTCAGGAGAATCCACAAGTGGTGCTTGGTATGTTCCTTGTTAACTCCACCCCCGCATGAGTCTTGTTTGATTCTGGAGCATCCCATTCTTTCATTACTTCTCAGTTCGTAGCTCAGCATAATGTACCCATTAGTCCTATGACTCGCAACATGCTAGTTAGTTCACCTAGGGGGAATTGAAGGCATCTTACCAGTGTGAGAAGGTCAGTCTCAAAATAATGGGAAAAGATTTTTTGGGCTAATCTCATAGTGTTGGAATTATGAGGGATTGATGTGATACTTGGGATGGGATGGTTAGCTGCATGTGATGTAGTGATCTAGTGCTCTAAGAGATCAGTACTACTCACTAGTCCTGCTGGAGAGAGGATTGAATTTCAAGCTACATCATCACCATCTTCTGAGAGTACAGTGAATCAGCTTGATGGGAAAGTTCTGGAGGATATTATAGTAAGGTGTGATCATTCAGATGATTTTCCAGATAGGATGTCAGGTATGCCACTTGATCAAGAAGAGAGGATAGGTTGAAGAAGAGTCTCCTAAATCTTTTTTCTCCATCTTTCTGAATCTCGAGGACGAGATTCATTTTAATGGGGGTAGGATTTGTAACACCCTAATTTTGGCAAAAATTTGATTTCAATAAAAATTTGAATAGGAACAATGCTTTGAGTTTAAGGAATATAAGGTGTATTTGAATTTTTAGGCATTTAAAAATATTTTTGGAAATTAATTAAATAAATATAGGAGTTTAATGTTGCATACATGCTGGAGCATTGTTTTTGTTTGGTTGAATTCAAATTTGAATTTGAATTCAAAGAGTTTGAGTGCTTTTAAAAATTCAAAAGCTTTTTCTTTTTTCCCTTAAACCCTATCCACCTTTCTGGCCTGCTTCGAGTTTCGGCCCAGCTCATCAAGTCTGTCGGCGCCCCTCCATCTTCTTCCGCTGTCTGTTTTTCTCATGGCCCAGCCAGATCTGGCCCAACGCCAGCCCGCCAACCTCCGCCTCGCCCGCAACCGCTGACCGGGGGGACACGCTTGTCATCCCCTACCCCTGACCGTCCCGACCACGGACTCCTCCCCGCTGCCGTGCCCGAGTCCGGGTCTTCCCCGTCTCCGAGTGGTCGTGTCCCCCATGCCAGGACCTCGCCCGGCCCTTTATAAGCTGCCTTGACCCCGCCGTCTCCTCCCAAGTCGAGCTCGCCGCCGCCTTGAGATCCCACAGCACCGCCCGAAACCCTAAGCACCACCGCCGCAGTTGATCCGTCAGACCGCCGCTGCCCCATCATCGTGAAGTGCCCCAGGACATCTGTGAGGAGGTGAGGAATCCTTTGGTGCCGCTCGTTCACGTCCAGGAGATCTACAACGGTTGCACGAGCTCGCCGGAGACGTCTCTTGTGCCGCCGCCGCTGCGCAGAGCCCTATGTCGCCGTCGCCGGCCATCTGCTCTCCTTGTTACCCTAGCTTGCTTCGCCACGTCGCCAGCCACACCTCGGAGCAAACTGCAACCTAAATCGAGCACCCTAGCTCGTTGTAAGTTGAGCTCGCCGGCGCTCTGCTTTAGCGCCGCCGCTCGCCGTCGACTGCGCCGCCGGCCGCCGCTTGCGCAGCTCCCTAGCCGTCAGATCCCAATCCGAGGGCCCAGATCTAATCCGCCGGAGGTCAATACCGGTCAACGTGTCTAAACCCCCGCGTGGCCGTGATGTTTTACAAAAAAACCCTGGTCTTTTGAAGGACCGATTAGGCGAACCAGAGAGGGGGGAGTGAATGGGCGCCGATAAAAATTCTTCTCAAAGGAGATGAGAACTCCAACAAGACGAACACAGCTTCCAAAACACGTCTCCGACTCAACTACCCAAGTTGGTCAAGACCACGCAGCCACTGGAGTGCTACTGGTCCTAGGAACCAACAACCACCTTCACGAACTCGAGAACGCAGCGGAACTAGCAACTCGAGCGCTACTGACCTACACCGGTGAGGCCGGTGAGCACCACCGGTCAGACCGGTCCCTACTGGTACAACCTGGGAACTTCCACAGAAGGCCCCTACACCGGTCAGGCCGGTGTAGCTCACCGGTCAGACCGGTTCAAGCCAGGAAACCCCAAATCTACCAAACAGGCCTATCGAGCTCCAAACTGACCCAAACTCGAAACAGCAGCAACACGGGACAACAACGGACTCACCCAGACGTTCACCCGAGGCAAAACCCACACAGCCTCTGCACCGGTCAGACCGGCGAGCAGCACCGGTCAGACCGGTCAGGCTGGGCCGCTCGGGGATGAACAACACCCGCGGGTCAACTCCCTCAAATCCAACTCCCGATCTCCCGAATCGCTCCACGGATTTGTGCAAGACTTTGGGGATAGTAGGAACACCTCATGGGCACTCCATAGCCAAGATTTGGTCCACCAAAACTTGCTAAATCAAGAGGAATTGAAGAAATCCCACCAAGAACGCCTCTAACCCTAGAGCCACGAAAACCCCAAAATCGAGCCCCTTTGCTCACGGATTTGGGAGGGGGATCAAAGGGAAAAGAACCACGAAGGGTTCATGCATACATCCCCCACCAAATCCCAAAGAGAAAGGCCTCGAAATCGCTCCAAGAAAATCGCCAAGAAAGGGCTCCGAAAATCACCAACAAGGAGAAACGGGAAAGACACATCCAAGCCTTGAGGAACCACGCCGAATCATCTATACATACCAAAGAGGTTCATACAAGGTCCAGCTTGCCGCCTGATCATCCTTCCCTCTCACAAGATCTCACCATGAAGCTCTCAAGCTAGTCCTAAGAAAATCCTAAGGAAAATAGGAAGGAAAATAGGAAAACCAAATGAGCTAGGGTTCCAAGAGATGGCTGCCATCCTCTCACCACTTGGGTTATATGGAGGCAACCGAAAGACGAAAATACCCTTACTAGCTAACTAGGGATACATGCCCCTCAGGGGCGAATTCGGAAATCTTTGTCTTCGCTCCATCGGACGGATGCCCAGCGACCGCAAACTTGCTTAGCCTCGACACAAGCCTTGCGATCCCGACGCGTGTCCTCCGCTTCGAAGATTCCGGACTGCGTCGTCGCACACCGGTCAGACCGGTCAGACCCACCGGTCAGACCAGTCTGGAGCTGCTGCACCTCCGTCTTCGGTTCTTCAGTCTTGGCTTTGTGGATCAACCAAGGAACCCAGTGGTTTTCTGGTGAACCACTGAAAACCCCGCGAACTCGGTGTAGCCTCTGCCAATCACCACTCATGACTCGGCTCCCACGTAGTCCCGGCTCGACCTTGGTTTTGAGGCTCTACCAAGAAACCGTCCATGACTTCATCTTGCCGTTCTTGCTACCATGCGGCCCGCACTTGACCCCGCTGGCCACCGGGTCCCTCGAACCAAGCCTACTTGTCTTCTCCACACCTGGAGGCCTCACCGGCAACGACCTTTCGCGCTTGTTCTTCACCTGCACCTGCACCAGTCAAGCCGCAACCTGCACCTGCAATACTTAGCCAAGAATCAGTCCACACCACGTTGTCAATCACTCATCACACCAGGAAGCGACCATCCACCGGTCCTCGAACCACACCTGGCTCTCAATCTCCCCCTTGATGAGTGCATTGACAACACACACATTTTGGTAACCAAGAGAAAAGAAAAAGAAAAGAAACGACTAAAAGAAACTCCAACAAGCGATCGAAAGCCAAAGAAAAGGCAAAGAGCAACATCACTTGAAGAAGACAAGTCTCGGACCCCTTAGGCAAGGGCAACGGCTCGACACATCCGAGACAAAACATGCTCAAGCAAAGAGCACAAGCCAACAATCCAAAGCTCGAAAACCACAAAGAGCTCCCCCTGCACACATGCAAGCTCCCCCTGAACCAATGCAACTCCCCCTGGACGAATGCATGCAAACCACCTCACAAAACAGAGCAGCTGCTTCAGCTTTGCTCTGGACCGATCAGACCGGTCAACCACACCGGTCAGACCAGTGTGCTAGATCGCCCAGCACCTGAACCTCACACCGGTCAGACCGGTGTACCTCACCGGTCAGGCCGATGGCCACCTGGGAAAAACTGGGAACTGCACGAGCTCAAAACTAGCTCGAAACCACTTGGAAACCTTCTAAATGCATGCAGCAAGCCAAAACATGCTCAAACTTCTCCCCCTTGTTGACAATGCATGAATCAAGCCAAAAATGCAAAAATTGCAACCTAGAGCTTCTCAAATAGACAAAATTCAACAACGGATGCTACACATGTCCAAATGAGCAAGTTAGATACTCTATAGCTTTGTAATGACATCAACTACAAGATCACTAAGTTTCACAACCATTGGGCGAAGCTAAGATAGAATTGAGCAATTTTGCGAAAAATTCCCCTCTCATGAGCAAAGTCCTAAACATGAGCAAAACATGTCAAAATGGCAAAGCCACACAAACTTCATGCTAGGACAACCATTCTAAGCATAAGACCATCATAAACACCCACAAGCACCTTATGTCATGTCAAAGCCACCGAGCCATGTGCCTACTTCTATATATGAGACTTCTCATTGGTAGGCATCATGCAACGGTTTAGCACCCAAAGCAAATTTAAAATTAGCACATATGACATGGGAGCACATTTTCCAAGCAATTTACATTTCATTTTCAGATTTGAAATTGGTACATGAAATGTCTTTGCGACAAAAAGGAACTTATGCCCCTCCACAAGATGAAGCATGGGGGCTAAACATTCATGATGGCAAATGAGCCTTTGGCCCCATATGATCAAAATAAGCTATCCAACCACAAATTAAGCATAGCCAAGCCACTAAAACATGTCAAGATCATATAAAGGCATTTACTCACAAGAGAGCATACAAGTGACATTTTTCAAAAGCATAGCCATCAACCATGGATATAAATCAAGATCATCAAGAGCTAAGCCAAACTAACCATAGCTTACCACACTAGCTCACAAAGACATACATATCATTCCATGGTGAACAATGTATATAGGAGAAGCCTTTCCTAAACAATGCATATGATACAAAATGCATGCAACCTAAGATACAAAGATGCCTATACATCATGTTACATATGTCATGCCAAATGCAAGAAATGCACAAAGGAAAGCTATACATATGCTACAAAGGAGCTCCCACACGCCAACTCAAGAAATCAAACAAACACCAAGCCCCCCCCCCCGCAAACGAGTGAAAGTTGCTTGATCTAGGGGTTTGGTGAAAATATCGGCTAGTTGGTCATGTGTGGGTACACGGATCAAAGCTATGTTCCCTTTCTCTACGTTGTCTCTCAAGAAATGATACCTCACTTCTATGTGCTTGGTTTTGGAATGGAGCACTGGGTTCTTTGCAACACTTATGGCACTGGTGCTATCACATTGAAGTGGGACATGGGTATACTCCTCACCAAAGTCACTCATGGTGTATGTGATCCAAAGGAGCTGAGAGCAACAACTAGCTGCGACCACATACTCTGCCTCGGTAGTGGATTGAGCAACACTCGACTGTTTGCGGGAAGACCAAGACACCAAAGACGAACCTAAGAACTGGCAAGTCCTAGAAGTAGACTTCCTATCCAACCGACACCCGGCAAAATCCACGTCTGAAAAACCATGAAGCGCCAAAGAAGAAGACGCAGAGTACCAAAGGCCAAAGTCGGGAGTGTGTCGCAAATACCTGAAAATGCGCTTGACCGCTTGCCGATGCGAAGTCCTCGGAGACGCTTGAAAACGAGCGCACAGACATACCGAGAATTGGATGTCCGGCCTCGTCGTCGTCAAGTAGAGGAGTGACCCGATCATGCTCCGGTACTCCTTCTGGTCCACGTGTTCACCTTCCTCGTTCGCATCAAGAGCTGTAGTCGTACTCATAGGCGTCACCATGGCCTTGGAGTCCTCCATCTTGAACTTCCTCACATTGTCCTTGGTGTACTTAGCTTGGTGCACAAATGTTCCTTCCTTTGATTGCTTGATTTGTAGCCCGAGGAAGAACTGCAACTCGCCCATCATGCTCATCTCAAATTCCCTGCTCATGTCTTCTGCAAACCTTGCAACAAGAGAGTTAGACGAGCCACCAAAGACAATATCATCCACGTATACCTGCACAATCAGTATGTCTCTGCCCTGCCTGAGGAGAAACAAGGTCTGATCGACCTTCCCCATCTCAAACCCTCTCTCAAACAGGAACCCCCTCAACCTACCATACCAAGCTCTAGGCGCCTGCTACAACCCATACAGCGCCTTCCTCAACTTGTACACCCGGTGGGGGTACTTCTCACTCTCAAACCCCGGTGGTTGCCTCACAAACACCTCTTCCTCCAACACACCGTTTAGGAAAGCACTCTTCACATCCATCTGATACAACTTGAACCCTTTAGCCACGGAAAAGGCTAGAAGGATCCTGATCGCCTCCAAACGAGCTACAGGAGCGAAAGTCTC
Organism: Cenchrus fungigraminus; assembly: GCA_036936925.1. Lineage (NCBI taxonomy): Eukaryota > Viridiplantae > Streptophyta > Magnoliopsida > Poales > Poaceae > Cenchrus > Cenchrus fungigraminus. Next base: position 110,192,322 of record CM072779.1, read on the forward strand.
CTCGTAGTCGATCCCCTCTTTCTGACTGTACCCCTGAGCAACAAGTCTCGACTTGTTCCTCACCACTTCTCCTTTCTCTCCCTCTTTATTTTTCCACACCCATTTTGTCCCAATCGGCTTACACCCTGGAGGAGGGTCAACCAACACCCAAACATGGTTCCTCTCAAAATTCTCCAACTCCTCATGCATCGAGTTAACCCAATTATGATCAGATAACGCGTGTCCAATGTCTTTGGGCTCAAAGGTGGCAACAAAAGCAGCATGAGCGAAATGAGAATTGTTCCGAACCCTCGACCGTGTAGTACGTTCATTCATGTCGCCGATGATTCTCCAAGCTGGGTGATCCACTTGCACTCACCGGGGAGGTTCTCACCTTGATGCTACCTCCCCCTCAACAGCAGCTTCGCCTTGATATGGGTTTGTCATTGTAGGTGTGGGAGAGGGCCCATTCACGATCGTCGTCAAAGTAGTAGGTACATGTTCAGCTGCGGGCACCACACCGCCATCTTCATCATCTCCATGTTCATGCTCCTCCTCCTGAAAGATCTCCTCGCCAAGTTCGTCATCACCTGCACACTCAAAAACAAGCTAACTACGTGGCTGTGTCTCATCGAAGGTTACCTCGCAAGTCTCCACGATTTGGTTAGTTTCAAGGTTGAGCACACGAAATGCTCTAGAATGAGATGCATAACCAAAGAAAATGCCATCAACAGACCTAGCCTCGAACTTGTCCAACTTCTTCCCTTTCTTCAGAATGAAGCATTTACAACCAAAGACATGGAAGTGACTCACCTTGGGTGTGCGACCGTGCATCAACTCGTAATAGGTTTTCTTCTTGTGAACCCTGAGGTAGATCCTGTTCGACACATAGCACGCGGTATTGACCGCCTCAGCCCAGAACCTTCTCGGAGTCCTATGCTCGTCGAGCATCGTCTGAGCCATCTCGCACAAGGTCCTGTTTTTCCTTTCCACAACGCCATTCTAGAGAGGCGTATACGGACTCGAAAACTGGTGTTCAAGACCCAAGTCATGGCAAAAGGTTTCGAAGCGAGAGTTTTTGAATTCCAAGCCATTGTCACTGCGGATCGCTCGTATGGCATCTCCGTGCCTCTCATTTCTTAACCTCAAGACAAGATCTCGAACAAAACCAAATGTCTCCCCTTTCTCCTCAAGAAAGAACACCCACGCATACCAAGAGTAGTCGTCACCACAACAAGGACATACCACTTCCCACCCGCAGATCGCACACGAGCTGGGCCAACAAGGTCCATATGGAGCAGCTCGCATGGACGTTCAGTCATCACATCGGTGAGAGGCGGGTGAGAAGAGGCTACCATCTTGGCATGCCTACACGGTGCACAAACCAACTCTTTCTCAAACCTCAACCATGGCAATCCTCGGACCAAATTGAGTTTACTCAAGCGAGACAAAAGGTCAAAGCTCAAGTGACCCAACTTCCTATGCCACTTCCACAACTCACTCGAAGAACCAGCCAAAAAGCAACGCTCCACACCAGAAGACTGAGAGAAATCAGCTCGGAACACTTGACCCTCGGGAACGACCATGCAAACAAGGTCCCCTCGAGAGTCTAAAATCCGAGAACCACCAGGCCGAAACAACACCTCAATACCCTCATCCAACAACTGGGACACAGAAAGCAAATTGAACCCCAGCGATTGAACAAGAGCAACACGCCTGAGAGTGACCTTGTCACTTACCTTGATCTCACCTTCTGATAGTACACGCCCTCACCCATTGTCCCCAAAGGTGATGTATGTCTTGGACACCACCGGGACGAGACTTGCGAACCAACCCTTGTCTCCGGTCATATACCTCGAGCAACCGGAGTCAATCAACCAAACGTTCCTCAAGTGTCCCACCTGAAATTCAAAAGCGAGCACGTGAGTGAACAAACGACTCAGCACTGGGGTTAGTACCAAAAGAGTAAAACCAGTGCCGAGCCATTTCCTCCAAAGTGGGGTTAGCACAAACCAAATCATCACGCCTATCAAAGCTACCACCACGAACACCACCACGGTAACCACTACGAGGGAACAAACCCTCTCTAGCTGGAGGAGGACGAAAGCCACGAAAGGAAAACCGTGGATCGGACCTCCTCTCCATCTCAAAGCTACGACTCCTCCCACCCCCGTATTGAGCACGAGGTGGAGAACGCCTAGCAAACTGACCACCTGCAAACTTTCCAGACCAACCACCAGAACCACGACCACCAGAACCAAACTGAGCATCCTCACGAGCACGAAAACCAACTCGCTGTCTGCACAGACCTGCACCGGTCTGACCGGTTTAGTGCACCGGTCTGACCGGTGTAGCTCGGCCAGCAGCACCACCTGTTGCCTTCCGGTCTCCCCAAGCCGGAACCGTGCTCACAATCGCCTTGGTCCTGGGCATCTGCATACGAGGCTCAGGTACACCATTAGAGGGGTGGTACCTGTCCTTGTTAGCCCACTCTCTAGCCATTCTCTCCTCACGCTTCCTCTTAAAGCAAAACTCATCCTTGTGACCATCTCTCCCACAATACCCACAATGGAACTTCATGGGCTGTGGCTTAGGCTTGGGTTGGGGCTGCCCACTCGGTTTCTCACCCTTCTTCTCTCCTTCCTCACCTCCCTTTGGGCTCACAAACTTCACCGGTTTCTGGAAATCATTTGTTGGGTGAGGGAATATGGGTGGATCTGGAGTAGTGTCAAGTTTGTTTCTGAGATGGTTAGGCTTGGGCTCAAACTTGTTCTTGTATCTATTTGGTGGTGGGATAGGAATCTCTCCAACTCTCTCAACTCCCTCACCACTATTCTCTCCAAGCTTGTCAGCCCCAAGTGCCTGACCATCATAGCGTTTGAAAGCCGCTATCATGATACCAAGCTGAGGCTCCTGACCCGACAACCAGCTCATACATTTCCTCAGCTCATCATTCTCATCCTGCAAGCGATCAACATAATGCGCAAGCTCCAAATTCTTAACCGCATGCAATTCACAAGTAGAGCAAGAAGTGGGAATAGGCTCTTTCAACTTAGCCTCAAGCGCAACAGTGTAAGCATGCATCTCATCAATCTTTCCATGCAAAACAGGGCAAGAAGTGCAAGCACCTAGCAAAGCAGGTCTAGACTTAAGCTCAGCCACCTCAACCGTAAGCATATCTAGTTCATCACAAGTAGAAGCATGCTTATCCTTAAGAGCAGTAAGATTAGCTAGGTACACAGAGCAATCACAACAATCAATCTCATCAGAAACCACAGGAGAAGCCTTAAGCGAATCAATCTCAAGCTTAGCATCTAAGTTCTGGGTTTCTAGCTCAGCCACACGGTTCCTAGCATCTTCTAGTGAGGCCCTAAGCTCTTTCCTCATCTTCTTGGCCTCTCTAAGCATGTGATCGCGATTATCAAGCAAGTCAACCAACTCATCGTTCTCCTTGCGCAAAGAGGAGAGCTCATCACATACCTCATCCTCGGAGTCGGAGTCCGAGTCACTCTGGTGACTCTTCTTGCTGCCGGAGCAACGAGCCATGCCGCAGAAGCCATCTCCCGTGAAGCAGCTCAACCCGCTCGAGTTCCTGGATGACTTCTTGTTCTTGCGCCGATCACCTTCATCTTCACTGCTACTCGAGCTCGAGGAAGAGTAGGCAGAGCTGGAGTCGACGTCGCTCGCTCCGACCATCGCTCGGGCCTTCCTGCCGCGGCCGTCCTTCTTCCTCGACCGTCGCTCGTCCTTGTGCTTGTTCTTGTGCTTGTGATCGCACCTTGATCGGTACTTGCCATCCTTGCTCGACCGGTGCCTGTAGCCATCCTTGTAGCCGTCCTTGTTCTCCATCGTCTCCGGGCAGTCGGCGACGAAGTGTCCTGGCTTGCCGCATTGAAAGCATGTCCGTGCTGTCCTCCCCGTGTTCACCCGGTTCTCTTGCAGCCTCTCGAACCGCCTGGTCAGCAACGCCAGCTCGTCCTCTCCAAGCACGTCGAACTTCTCGTCTGGCAAAGACATCAAAGAAGACAGAGAGTACATCCTGGAGGATGAGTTAACGTTAGACTTAGCTCCTTTGCCACCAACGAGAGTGAGACTATGAGAATCAGTCGGGCTCTCGATCTTGGCTGTCATACCACGGTCCAACTCAGCCGACTTGAGCTTCGAGAACAGCTCGTTCATCGTCAAGGTGTCATACTTCTCGGACTCAACAATAGCCTCAAACTTCCTGTCCCATATGGTACGATCCAACGAGTGCAAGAGCTTCACGGCTCTATCATGATCATCGTATGGGAGCACGGCCACATTGGCTCTCATGTTGTTCACAACGACCGTAAATCGCTGGAAAAGGGCATCGACAGACTCGTCGGGGAGATGAGTGAAGTTCTCCTACTCTCTCCGGTAAGTCACCTACATCCGAGCCTGAACCTGATCATTTCCAGCATGAGCATCCTTCAACTGCTCCCAAATCCTACAAGCTAAGTCCTCTGTCTGAACCCGATCGAATTCAGGCTGACACAGAGCACGAAACAAGTAGTCGACAGCCTTGTTGTTGGCTTCGAACATATCCCTCGATCCTGGAGCAAGGAAGTTCATCGGATGAACATAAGCTGTGTTCACCGTGACGTCCCAAAGGATCTGACCCTTTCCGCGGAGGAACGCTGCCATCCGCCTCTGCCACATCTGGTAGTTCTTCCCATCGAAGTGCGGAGGACCCGAACCCCGTTCCTGGTATGCCATCTTTGGATCTTAGACTGGTAAGAGTCAATGAAGACCCAAACCAGCTCTGATACCAATTGAAGGACCGATTAGGCGAACTAGAGAGGGGGGGAGTGAATGGGAGCCGATAATAATTCTTCTCGAAGGAGATGAGAACTCCAACAAGACGAACACGGCTTCCAAAACACGTCTCCGACTCAACTACCCAAGTTGGTCAAGACCACGCAGCCACTGGAGTGCTACTGGTCCTAGGAACCAACAACCACCTTGACGAACTCGAGAACGCAGCGGAACTTGCAACTCGAGCACTACTGACCTACATCGGTCAGGCCGGTGAGCACCACCGGTCAGACTGGTCCCTGCTGGTATAACCTGGGAACTTCCACAGAAGGCCCCTACACCGGTCAGGCTGGTGTAGCTCACCGGTCAGACCGGTTCAAGCCAGGAAACCCCAAATCTACCAAACAGGCCTATCGAGCTCCAAACTGACCCAAACACGAAACAGCAGCAACACGGGACAAGAACGGACTCACCCAGACGTTCACCCGAGGCAAAACCCACACAGCCTCTGCACCGGTCAGACCGGTGAGCAGCACCGGTCCGACCGGTCAGGCTGGGCCGCTCGGGGATGAACAGCACCCGCGGGTCAACTCCCTCAAATCCAACTCCCGATCTCCCGAATCGCTCCACGGATTTGTGCAAGACTTTGGGGATAGTAGGAACACCTCATGGGCACTCCATAGCCAAGATTTGGTCCACCAAAACTTGCTAAATCAAGAGGAATTGAAGAAATCCCACCAAGAACGCCTCTAACCCTAGGGCCACGAAAACCCCAAAATCGAGCCCCTTTGCTCACGGATTTGGGAGGGGAATCAAAGGGAAAAGAACCACGAAGGGTTCATGCGTACATCCCCCACCAAATCCCAAAGAGAAAGGCCTCGAAATCGCTCCAAGAAAATCGCCAAGAAAGGGCTCCGAAAATCACCAACAAGGAGAAACGGGAAAAACACATCCAAGCCTTGAGGAACCACGCCGAATCATCTATACATACCTAAGAGGTTCATACAAGGTCTAGCTTGCCACCCGATCATCCTTCCCTCTCACAAGATCTCACCATGAAGCTCTCAAGCTAGTCCTAACAAAATCCTAAGGAAAATAGGAAAACCAAATGAGCTAGGGTTCCAAGAGATGGCTGCCATCCTCTCACCACTTGGGTTATATGGAGGCAACCGAAAGACGAAAATACCCTTACTAGCTAACTAGGGATACATGCCCCTCAAGGGCGAATTCGGAAATCTTTGTCTTCACTCCATCGGACGGATGCCCAGCGACCGCAAACTTGCTTAGCCTCGACGCAAGCCTTGCGATCCCGACGCGTGTCCTCCGCTTCGAAGATTCCAGACTGCATTGTCGCACACCGGTCAGACCGGTGCTCCTCACCGGTTAGACCGGTACCCACCGGTCAGACTGGTCAGACCCACCGGTCAGACCGGTCTGGAGCTGCTGCACCTCCGTCTTCGGTTCTTCAGTCTTGGCTTTGTGGATCAACCAAGGAACCCAGTGGTTTTCTGGTGAACCACTGGAAACCCCGTGAACTCGGTGTAGCCTCCGCCAATCACCACTCATGACTCGGCTCCCACGTAGTCCCGGCTCGACCTTGGTTTTGAGGCTCTACCAAGAAACCGTCCATGACTTCATCTTGCCGTTCTTGCCACCATGCGGCCCGTACTTGACCTCGCTGGCCACCGGGTCCCTCGAACCAAGCCTACTTGTCTTCTCCACACCTGGAGGCCTCACCGGCAATGACCTTTCGCGCTTGTTCTTCACCTGCACCTGCACCAGTCAAGCCGCAACCTGCACCTGCAATACATAGCCAAGAATCAGTCCACACCACGTTGTCAACCACTCATCACACCAGGAAGCGACCATCCACCAGTCCTCGAACCACACCTGGCTCTCATCTTTTAAGTTTTACAAGCCGGTCCTCCTACCGTATTGAAATCCTTATAGATCAGTCCTTTTTCTTCTGTTTTAGCCCTAGCTTTTGTAGATTTAGTGCCCGAGGTCCAAAGCCCTAGTTTTTCACCCAAGCCCTTCTGTTTTTAAGTTTCTTTACGCTTAAGCCCTCGATTTCTTGCAGTTAGGTCACTGGGACCCTAGTTTCTTCACAGTTATGCCCCTGCACTTCTTCTAGCCATATCTTCTCCGTTTTAGCTCCGTTTTTAGCATTCTTTATGTCCAAACGACCGTATCGAAGAGTAGAATAGCTTTTTGCCCCTGTTTTGCTTTGATAATACTATTTGGTGATTGTTTCTTATTTTATTCCATTGTTTGCTTGTATGTACTTGATGTGATGCGTAGAGAACGTTTGGGCTGAAGGATTTGAAGACCAAGAAGCTCAAGTGTCTGAACAGCAATAGGGATTTGTTGAAGGCAAGTCTACCTTGATGCATACCCATTTACCTATACAACATGCATTTAATTCACTGTTCTTACTTTTGCTTGCATTAAATTGATGGGACCCTATTAAGGACATGACTAGATTATTTTTATTCCATTACCTTGAATAACCTGGGTATTTACTTTTATTGTTGGGTAGCTCTCACTATGCTTAACTTGGTGGATGGTATTAATGAAACTTTATGAAACTTGATTTATTTATGCTATACCTTCATTAATACAAGATCACCTTGTTTAATTTGAACATGGAGCGACCACCCAGGATAACAGTGCAACCACAAGGGCATATGGCTCTGCCTTGGCTAATTAATTAGTGACTCTAGTGTTGGGGTGATCTTACCTGATAAGGGTAAGGGGGAGCGCCAGTTGGGTATAGACTCGCTCTAGTAGGGAGTTGGGCTTTGCTAAGTCATGGTACCTGCTAGGGGACTTTTTACTCTGCAATGACTCGGAACCTTCGCGAGTTGCTTCACATTGGGGAAACTTTGTAAAGGCCTCGTAGCGTCCCTATGCAATCACACCTAGGTAGTGTGGTATGATGCTTGGCTAGCCTCGCATGGTTGGGTTTAATGTTCCTAGAACTTTTACGCGACTTGTGGTGAAAGTGTGCAACCTCTGCAGAGTGTAAAACTAATCGATTAGCCGTGCTCACGGTCAAGAGCGGACTGGACCCTCACATGATTAATCTATGGAAGTCAATGATTAACTTGATGCATCTATCTTTACTTATGTTTTTTATTCTCTTATGTTAATTGTGGGTATGGTATAAACTTACACTTGTTAGTATTTATATTGCTAATAACACTTGACCAACTAAAATGCTGAATGCTTAAACCCATCAGCCTCCACTATAAAGCCTTGCATGTTATGTTATGTTTCTGCTTGCTGAGTATGGCATGTGCTCACGCTTGTTTTCATTATTGCAATGACACTATCCAGATGTTGTTCAGACTTGGAGAGGTTTGAAGACTTCCCTGGAGACTTCATCAAATTCTAGGCGTGCGTGCCACCAGTCAGCTGCCTGTGGTGTTGACCCTATCCGTTGCGTTGCTACTCGTTAATAATTAGTTCGTTATTGAGACATTTTGGTCTGTAATAAAGTTTAATACTCTCTTTACGTTATGGCATTGTGTTTTGGTTATCACTGAGTCGTTATATGTGTGAACTTTGATCCTGGCGCACATATAATATGAGCATTCGAATTTGCCTTTAAATTCGGGTGTGACAAAGTGGTACCAGAGCCGTGTTGACTGTAGGACGTTAGCCTAGTTAGAAAATTGTCGTATTTAAAGATTATAATATCTTAGAAGCCATTCTTGCCTTATGCTTGCTTTATTTCTAATAATTTCATCCTTGCTTTATCTCATCCTTTATCTCTACTTTGTTCTCTCCTTTCTAGTATCTTTTCTTGACATCTATCTCATCCATCACATGTTTCTTTTTAGATGGTTCGACGGTTGCAGACATCCCGTACAGGCTCTTTCCAGTTTCCCCGCCACTTGGAGGACCAAGATTATTACTATTATCCTATGGATAGTGGAGAGCATGAAGGGGACACTAACGAGGAGATAATGATGGAAGCACCACCTGCAATGCAATCTCCAACACCTAATCTGGAAATCATCCTAGTGTTTGATGATGAAGAGCCAGAGGAGGAACCAGCTGAGGAAGCCGCTGAAGAACCTGAGGAAGACCCAGAAGAGTTGGTCCTAGATGAAGAAGAAGACCCAGATGAGGTGATTCTAGAGGGAGAGGATGGTGATCAAGGAGATCATCAAGATCAGATGGTGGAGCAAGAGGAGCAATCTGAAGAGGGATGAGAGTCAGCTGAGGAAGTGGGATGGAAGGTGTTCCACTACAAGAAAGATGGAAGAGGCATTCTCATGGCTGACAATCTAAGGAGGACAATGTACCGTTTGGCCTATGGTGCAGATCCAATTTACCATTGTGAGAGGTGGACTCATCCTTGGTTTGAGCCTCACTTGGAAGTAACATTCATCGTTTATAAAAGAGTTGAAGACTATGGACCTATGGAGATATCCAGGCACGACGACGTAGCTGCCAGAGATACTATGGAAGCTGGGATTGCCTAAGCTGCTAGAAGAGCACTCTATGTTCTCTCTCACAGGGAGCGTTCTGAGTTGATACACACTCGCAGTTTGTACACTCCTTACAGGGCTAGTGGTGAGGCCAAGACCTACATCGCATCAGCTAATGGTCACAGTCCCACCATAGACAATCTCCGTGAGTTACTGGCTGCTGTCAGCACTACTTTGGATGACACCAACAACATGCTTGCCGTAGCTCAACAGAGGATCTATGGAACAGAGATAGAGAAGCGTTAGCTAGAAGCTACTCTAGCAGGAAGGGAATCTCCTGTGATCCATGATGGCGAAATGGAAACTCATCACTCTCCATCACCCAAGAGGCCTCGCTACAACTCCCCAGACGCCCACACTGAAGAGCTTCCTCAGGATCTAGGAGTTCTTAAGCTTAAGATCTTTGTATTCGTTAGTTTTAAAATGATCGTTTAAGTTTGCTTAGTCTAGTGGTGTGTTTGAATGCTTGATCTTGTGTCAATGATTGAGTTGGAATTTTGTTTGAGTGCAATGTGTTGTGGAGTAATGACCACAATGACATTGGTTCTTTAGTAAAGTGTTAGTTGGGTTTATCTTTGTCTCAATCCATATCTTTCTTATCCTAATCCCTTAATATCTATGCTCTACCCTCAATACAATCTAGTAAATCTCAAATCTGCTCGCGAAGTTTTATGAGTCAGCAGTACTGTTCTATTTTTATCTCGGGCTACAAAACTCCGAATACAGTAAATCCAATTGGAAAAGTTCAGAAATTTTATAGAAGGTTATCAGTAAAAATTTCATAAATGTAGGAGTTATGTACAGGGAATTATATACGAAACTTTGGAGCAATCAGAATCTGTAAACTCAGCTGACACAGATGATTTGTTTATTTCATAACTAAATCTACAGAGCTTGGATTGAAGTGATTCTAGTTGGAATAGTTCTGTAATTTCATTATACTTCTCTGGTTAAAATTTCATAATTTTTGGATTTCCATACTGAGAGTTACATCCTATTGTTTGGAGTCAACAGAATCTGTCCAGAATTGAAAGTCTTTACTGCCTTGTCTTTCAGAGTTTTACTCTTAGTGCAAACATCTAAAGTAATGTTCCTAACACTTAGATGGTGAAAACCAGGTCAGGATCTAGAGTCGATCAAACCCCAGTGATTCGCCAAAGGAGAAGCAGTAACTCCAGAAGTTCATCTTAGCAATCACAAATGGATCCAGTCATGCGCCAGTTTCTGGAAGCCCAGACTCAGCTCTGCAGAACTTGACCAACACTGTGGCCAACATACAGGCTCCAGGCAATAACCAACCCCAGCAGCAGGCTCTGGTGAATAGGCATAGAGTGTTCATGAGCCACCAACCACCAGTGTTCTCTCATGCTACTGATCCGCTAGAAGCTGAAGACTGGCTGAAGACCAATGAGAAGATGCTTACCATTGCTCAATGTGATGATTGGGAGAAGGTCCTATATGCTTCAGGCCGACTCCAAGGATCTGCATCAGCATGGTGGGATGCTTTTGTTGCCGCTCATGCCAATCCCAATGCTATCACCTGGCAAGAGTTTACCACCAACTTCAGGAGCCACCACATTCCAGCTGGTGTACTGAAGCTGAAGAAAAAGGAGTTTCTTGCTCTTAAACAGGAAAAGATGTCTGTGCTTGAATTCAGGGACAAGTTCATGGAGTTGTCTCGCTACGCGCCTGAGGATGTTGATATTGATAGAAAGAAGCAAGAGCTATTCTTGGATGGATTAGCTGGACCGCTTCAGTACCAGCTAATGTCTCACACCTTCCCAACTTTCCAAGAGCTGATTGATAGAGCAATATGCTTGGAATCTAAGCGCAGAGAGTTGGGAGAGATGAAGATGAAGGCTAATACTTCAGGATCATCAGGAAGCAACACTCGCCCTTGCTATAGCACTCAGCTGTGGACACCATCTCATTTTGCAGGCTCAAGTGGGAGTTATGGACAACAGCAGTATCCGCGTTCATCTCCACAGACTCAACGTCCGGTTCCGCATGCCAATGTCCCCGCTTATCAGCGGAATCAGCGGACCGTTCCAATCGGTACTCCTGTAAGGCCTAGTGGACCATATACTCCTGGGAATAACACATGCTTGAAGTGTGGAGAGGTTGGACACTATGCCAACAATTGCCCCAAGAGGACTATTCCCAGCACTCCAGTACAAGGCACACCTAACAAGAATGGAGGGCAGACACCCCAAAGTAGCAGAGGACAACAGAACTATGCATGTGGCAGGGTGAATCATGTGAGTGCAGATTCCGCTAAGGAGAATCCACAAGTGGTGATTGGTATGTTCCTTGTTAACTCCACCCCCGCATCAGTCTTGTTTGATTTTGGAGCATCCAATTCTTTCATTACTTCTCAGTTCGTAGCTCAGCATAATATACCCATTAGTCCTATGACTCGCAACATGCTAGTTAATTCACCTGGGGGGAATTGAAGGCATCTTACCAGTGTGAGAAGGTCAGTCTCAAAATAATGGGAAAAGATTTTTGGGCTAATCTCATAGTGTTGGAATCAAGAGGGATTGATGTGATACTTGGGATGGGATGGTTAGCTGCATGTGATGTAGTGATCCAGTGCTCTAAGAGATCTGTACTACTCACTAGTCCTGCTAGAGAGAGGATTGAATTTCCAGCTACATCATCACCATCTTCTGAGCGTACAGTGAATTAGCTTGATGGGAAAGTTCTGGAGGATATTATAGTAAGGTGAGATCATTTAGATGATTTTCCAGATGGGATGTCAGGTATGCCACTTGATCAAGAAGAGAGGATAGGTTGAAGAAGAGTCTCCTAAATCTTTTTTCTCAGTCTTTCCGAATCTCGAGGACGAGATTCATTTTAAGGGGGTAGGATTTGTGACACCCTAATTTTGGCAAAAATTCGATTTCAATAAAAATTTGAATAGTAACAATGCTTTGAGTTTAAGGAATATAAGGTGTATTTCAATTTTTAGGCATTTAAAAATATTTTTGGAAATTAATTAAATAAATATAGGAGTTTAATGTTACATACATGCTGGAGCATTATTTTTGTTTGGTTGAATTCAAATTAGAATTTGAATTCAAAGAGTTTGAGTGCTTTTAAAAATTCAAAAGCTTTTTCTTTTTTCCCTTAAACCCTATCCACCTTTCTGGCCTGCTTCGAGTTTCGACCCAGCTCATCAAGTCTGTCGGCGCCCCTCCATCTTCTTCCGCCGTCTGTTTTTCTCCCGGCCCAGCCAGATCTGGCCCAACGCCAGCCCGCCAACCTCCGCCTCGCCCGCAGCCACTGACTTGTGGGACCCGCTTATCATCCCCTACCCCCGGCCGTCCCTGCCACGGACTCCTTCCCGCCACCGTACCTGAGTTCGGGTCTTCCCCGTCTTCGAGTGGCCATGTCCCCCACGCCAGGACCTCGCCCGGCCCTTTGTAAGCCGCCTTGACCCCGCCGTCTTCTCCCAAGTCGAGCTCGCCGCCGCCTTGAGATCCCACAGCACCGCCCGAAACCCTAAGCGTCGCCGCTGCAGTTGATCCGTCAGACCGCCGCTGCCCCGTCGTTGTGAAGTGCCCCAGGAGATCAACGTGGAGTTGTGGAATCCTTTGGTGCTGCTCGTTCACGTCCAGGAGCTCTACAGCGCTTGCACGAGCTCGCCGGAGACGTCTCTTGCGCCGCCGCCGCTGCGCAGAGCCCTACGTCGTCGTCGCCGGCCATCTGCTCTCCCTGTTGCCCTAGCTTGCTTTGCCGTGTCACCAGCCACACCTCGGAGCAAACCGCAACCTAAATCGAGCACCCTAGCTCGTAGTAAGGTGAGCTCGCCGGCACTCTGCTTCAGCACCACCGCTCGCTGTCGACTGCGCCGCCGGCCGCCGCTTGCACAGCTCTCTAGCCGTCTGATCCCAATCCGAGGGCCTAGATCTAATCCACCGGAGGTCAATACCGGTCAACGTGTCTAAACCCCCGCGTGGCCGTGATGTTTTACAAAAAAACCCTGGTCTTTTAAGTTTTACAAGCCGGTCCTCCTACCGTATAGAAATCGTTATAGATCAGTCCTTTTTCTTCTGTTTTAGCCCTGGCTTTTGTAGATTTAGTGCCCGAGGTCCAAAGCCCTAGTTTTTCACCCAAGCCCTTCTGTTTTTAAGTTTCTTTACGCTTAAGCCATCGGTTTCTTGCAGTTAGGTCCCTGGGACCCTAGTTTCTTCACAGTTATGCCCCTGCACCTTCTTCTAGCCATATCTTCTCCGTTTTAGCTCCGTTTTTAGCGTTCTTTATGTCCAAACGACCATATCGAAGAGTAGAATAGCTTTTTGCCCCTGTTTTGCTTTGATAATACTGTTTGGTGATTGTTTCTTATTTTATTCCATTGTTTGCTTGTATGTACTTGATGTGATGCGTAGAGAACGTTTGGGCCGAAGGATTTGAAGACCAAGAAGCTCAAGTGTCTGGACAGCAACAGGGATTTGCTGAAGGCAAGTCTTCCTTGATGCATACCCGTTTACTTATACAACATGCATTTAATTCACTGTTCTTACTTTTGCTTGCATTAAATTGATGGGATCCTATTAAGGACATGACTTGATTATTTTTATTCCATTACCTTGAACAACCTGGGTATTTACTTTTATTGTTGGGTAGCTCTCGCTATGCTTAACTTGGTGGATGGTATTAATCAAACTTTATGAAACTTGATTTATTTATGCTATACCTTCATTAATACAAGATCACCTTGTTTAATTGGAACATGGAGCGACCACCCAGGATAACAGTGCAACCACAAGGGCATATGGCACTGCCTTGGCTAATTAATTAGTGACTCTAGTGTTGGGGTGATCTTACCTAATAAGGGCAAGGGGGAGCGCCAGTGGGGTATAGACTCGCTCTAGTAGGGAGTTGGGCTTTGCTAAGTCACGGTACCTACTAGGGGACTTTATACTCTGCAACGACTCGGAACCTTTGCGGGTTGCTTCACATTGGGGAAACTTTGTAAAGGCCTCGTAGCGTCCCTATGCAATCACACCTAGGTAGTGTGGTATGATGCTTGGCTGGCATCGCATGGTTGGGTTTAAAGTTCCTAGAACTTTTACGCGACTTGTGGTGAAAGTGTACAACCTCTGCAGAGTGTAAAACTAATCGATTAGCCATGCTCACGGTCAAGAGCGGACTGGACCCTCACATGATTAATCTATGGAAGTCAATGATTAACTTGATGCATCTATCTTTACTTATGTTGTTTATTCTCTTATGTTAATTGTGGGTATGGTATAAACATACACTTGCTAGTATTTATATTGCTAATAAAACTTGACCAACTAAAATGCTGAATGCTTAAACCCATCAGCCTCCACTATAAAGCCTTGCATGTTATGTTATGTTTCCGCTTGCTGAGTATGGCATGTGCTCACGCTTGTTTTCATAATTGCAACGACACTATCCGGATGCTGTTCAGACTTGGAGAGGTTTGAAGACTTCCCTGGAGACTTCGTCGAATTCTAGGCGGGCGTGCCACCAGTCAGCTGCCTGTGGTGTTGACCCTATCCGCTGCGTTGCTACTCGTTAATAATTAGTTCATTTATGAGACATTTTGGTCTGTAATAAAGTTTAATACTCTCTTTACGTTATGGCATTGTGTTTTGGTTATCACTGAGTCGTTATATGTGTGAACTTTGATCCTGGCGCACATATAATATGAGCATTCGAATTTGCCTTTAAATTCGGGTGTGACATCTTGTTTGATTGAAGAAGACAGTTTTAACCTAAGCACCATGCTTAATTTAAAACAACCTATGAACACATGTAGCTAAACATGCACTCAAACCATAGCATTACGAACATAGATGAAGGAAGCATGAAAGCATGATCAAACTATACTCAAAGGGAGATAAACATGAGCATAAGAAGGTGAACATCGGGCAACCTCCCGAAAGGGCTCTGTTTAAAGTCAAAAGCAGGACGTACCTAACTGGGCAAGATGCAAGGATAAGATTTGGATGAGAGGAACTTTACTCGGGATGCTCACATACCTCCCCTACACTTGAAGTTTGCATTGCTAGGCAACAAAACTCAAGTGTGTGGAGATCAAACATCCTTTTGTAAATATCCCCTCACAAAAAACTTACCAAAGTGTTGAAGTTGATGTAGCTCACATGTTCTTAGGAATCAGCTGTCCACCGTTCTTCTCAATCTCCACCCGAAAGGTTAGCGACCAAAAATACCTGAAGGACAATCTTATCCTAAAAACATGCTCTTGCTTTTTATTCGAAAAAGGAAATAAAATCTAACGGTCATAAGCTATCATTGGTGTCTCCTGGTAGTGCTTTGTTTAACGGTCATAAGCTCGACCATGGGAACTTCTTCTTGTAGCTATCATTGGTGATGTCATTCCCGTCTCACCACCAATTATTGATGTGTCATTAAAGCTTCAGCTGCAAGGTTAGTGCCACATGCATGTACGAAATCTGCAATGCTTATGGTAAACGTATGCATCTACAACCATCCTTCTAAACATCAAGCAAAAGAGGACCATAAGGTGGTTGTAGTCCTTGTGCATGCTCCGTGCACTAAGCATGGCTGACTCTGGAGAGGCATGATTCAAGCATGGTTCACGTGGTATGTCAAGAATGAAGCCACCATGCTTGTCAACAGAATCCCTTCCCTCGGAATCCAAAGTCAGCGCCTCAAAAGTTTCCATGACCCATGAATTCTCCATCTCAAGAGATTCATCGTGGAAGCTCGATGTTAATTCTCGGTCAAGGTCGAGAGCAACATAGTGTTCAGTAGGAAGAGGCTCAAACTTGGTTGAGAGTGATGATGATCGTTCGCCTTCACAAAGGTGAAGAGGGTCTTCTGAGTCATACTCTTGAGGAGTAGAAAATTCTACAACCTCAGTGAGAATGGGCTCGGACGATGCGAACAGAGATACATGCATCATCTCCTCGAGCGAGTCTTGCTTGGGAAGAGGCTTTGCCATAGAACTTTCTGAAAACAAGGGAGTGGTGGCAGAAGCGGCTTCCCTAAGCTTTTCATCTAGGCTCCCTCGAGATGTATCGAGATGTTTTTCTGCAGGGGAGCCTAGGAGGAGATCAAGATCAAGGATATCAAAGATGTAGAAATCTAGATTAACCTTGATCTTGTCTACTAGGAGTGGCACAGCACATGCAACCCCCCGACACTCAAGAATGCGTGCAGAGGGACGACTCTTGAGGAGCTTGTCAGATGGTCTTAGCGTAACGTTGCCCAAAAGAGTGTACGCTAGGTGCCATGGCATGACATTAACCTCCATAGTGGGGTTAAGATGGGCTTCTACGATAATCCCTTTTATGGAACAAGAAATGATCGTAGAGGGTGAACTAATCCAAAGTGCTTCGGAAAAGTGTCCCCCTCCATTCAACCACTTCTTCTCCATGGCCTCAATGATAGATGTCTCGTTTGGAGGATCGGGGGCAAAGGAGGTACCGTAGGCCTAGAGGAAGGTTCTGTCAAAATATTTCCAGCTGGCTGGATTTGGACAGAAGAGGGCTCCTTCCCTATTGGGGCATCTAATAAATTCGAGGTGTTCTTGATATTTTCAGAAGGGTCATCCTCGAATTGATGAAGGAACTTTGGAGGTTGAATTTCATCTTCCTCCATTGTTCCTGGTTCGGGAGAGGGCTCAACAGACGAATCTTGGGATGTGGAAGTCAAAGGCTCGGGTTCAGCTGTTGAGAGACTCTCATGGATCGACTCTGATTCTTGGCGGGGTTCGTTATGATCGGCAAGAGAGGAAGAGTTTTCTAAGAGGCGGTCTAGAATCTGTCTTCCTTCCTTTGAAGTTATGTCTGCGAACACACCTCTAGTGATGCTGTCGAGATATAGGGCAATGTCCATGTCTAAACTTAAGTAAAAAGTACACAAGTATACACGATCGGGTATAGACATGTTTGGGCTAGACTTCATCAGGTGTAAGAACCTAGCCCAAGCTGCACCTATGGTCTCCTCCTCTAATGGCTTAAAGTTGTGGATGTCACTCGGAAGGGACGCCGTATGTCTTACAAGGTTGAAAGAAACATAGAAGTCAATTCAGAGTTTTTCCCAATCGTTCCCACGCCCTTTGGCACGAGTGTACCATTGCTCCGCCCTCTTTGTGAGAGAGAGAGGAAACAAATTGATCCTCAAGGTTTCCTATATCATTCCTGGGGGAGCCAGGGATGAACACAACCTCTCAAACTCTATCAAATGGTCATGGGGATCCTCACTAATAGCTCCAGAGAAGGGTCGATTCCGAACCATGGTTATAAGGTCGGGGTTGAGTTCATGGTTGGATGAAGACGTTGATGGATCATTGAACTCGTAAGTTGAGGTGGAGAGGTCGTGAAAGGATGGCCTCTCCATGGGTAACAGGGGTAAAGGTAGAATAAAGAAAAATGAAAAGATACGAGGACCACTGGGTACGAAGATAGATACAGCAACCATTCCCCGGCAACGACGCCAGAAAGCTTGTTGGGTATTTTAGCACCACACGAAATAAATCCGCAAGCGCACGGATACCGTTGTAGCTTTCACCTCAGAGTATTCCAAGGGTATCGAATCCAAGGGAACAGTGTGCACTAACTTCATACTAGTAAGTCCAAGGACACACCCAGATAAAAGGCAAGGATAGAGAGGATTCCTAAAGATAGCTCTATAGCTGGGATTAAAGGTCGATCTCTAGATAGAACTTGGCTTAGGGTACCGATAGCCCTGACTTAACAGGCGACTCCGGCACGCGGATCTATGTGGAACGGAGTTCTGACTATATCCAGCTGCGGAGGATCAACGAGGGTCAGACGGGCTATCACCACCACCTAAACTGCCTCTACCTAACCTTGGGATAAGCCGAACGAATGATAACCGGTAGCGTGACACAACGTCTACGCTGTGGTTACTGCCGTAGCCAATGGACTACGACACTCTGTACTAATAGAGCTACGACCACGGAAGAGAACTGATCTCACCCAACTACGGAACTACTAGCTTATACTAAAGGCCTGCAAGAGAGCACTTGGGCTCGTACTGTGCTTCCAACGTATACGAACGACTTGCAATAGACGAACGCATAAACCCAGGATCTACGCACTAGCAGAGGAAAAAGTCTACTCATGTGATCTAGAATAAACTATTAGAAAGGAATCACGAACACACTTTATTCTAATTAGAGCATGCAAGCACATCCACATTATTCTAAAAGACTAGTCATACAAACAGGATACAAACTTGTGCACCTAATCAACTAGATCGAGGGGGCGTGTTCGTGAAGAACACGTGCCTCTAAATGATGAACATGTGAAGAACACAAGAACATATCACTTGCACTATAGTCTAAATAGAAAATGCAGAAATACTTACTTTACTCTAATTGAAGAACGAGCATCCATAGAGGTACATCCCTTTCCCTCTCTCCCTAGCTTTGATCTAATCAACTACTCCACACTTACACTCTAGAAGGAGGAGGAGAGCCTCTCCTCTCAAGAGAGAAAATGAGAGAGGAGGAGAGGAGTTGTGTCTCAAATGGGAGCCCCTCCCCTCCTATTTATAGAGGAGGGGGTGGCTTGCTTTGGGCACCAAGTGCCTCCACTTTTGCAGCTTCCCTGGGCGCCTCCAATAGCTTGCTGACACGTGGCGGTCGCGAACCGGGCCAAAACCGGCCAGAACCGTGAAGAACCGGAGGATCCTATGCTCCTGCGCTGAAGAACCGGCACTACAAATGGAATTATAGGGGCGAACCGGGCGGCCTGGGTGTGAACCGGCAGCTGAACCGCACAGGCCGCGCCACCGACTCTCTCCGTGCCAGTCCTGCGGCGACATGTGACCGGCCGGCGGCTTCCCCTGCACGACTCCGTGCGCGCGCCGCAGGGTATATACCCTGATGCCGCGGGAGCCAACAGCTCGCTGACGCGTGGCTCGGTAGATGCCTCCGCATGCGTGGGCCGGCCCGCGTCAGTGATCCACGTGACGCCGTCTCCACCAATCACACGTCGCCACGTCGCCTCGCTAGTCCTGCCATGTGGCTGCGTCAGCAATACGGGGGAAGGGGCTATAGCCAACCAGAAAGTGCCGCGTGGCCCCGCGGGCCGACCGCGCGCCTGCGCTGGCGGCGGCCACCAATGCACGGCTGCCACGTGCCTGGTACTGCGCACGCCTGCACATGGTCTGCTGCGTTGACTTCTCTGTGGGTCCCGCTGTGACGTCAGCTATTTTTTACTTTCCACATCTTGCGCATACGGACTCCGATGTAGGCATATAATATGTCCATTTCGATCATCTCGACGAGCCCGTCGCAATGGTGCAGTCCAAATTGGAATTTGAGGTTGTTTATGATGACGTCCTTTAATAGCTATTGGACAACTTGCTCTCAATTGTACCGTTTGGCACATATTTCGGTTCATCTTGCAACAAAAGCTAGAAACACCAACACTTGTGGAAATCATCAGTATCAAACCCTATTCTAGTGTTGATGATCTTTTTACCATTATATTATGCAGGTATTGATGGTGTAAAAGTAGCACTTAACAACCGTCAACACTTGCCTAGACCTTCGCCAACCTCCGCCGCTATCGCTGGAAACTCAATCCAGAGAAGTGCGTCTTCGGTGTCCCGTCCGGCAAGCTCCTGGGCTTCATGGTCAACCACCAGGGCATCGAGGCGAATCCTACCAAGGTGGATGCCATCCGCAGGATGAAGCGACCTACTGGGAAGAAAGACGTCATGAAGCTCACCGGCATGATGGCGGCCCTAGGTCGATTTATCAGCAAGCTTGGGGAGAAAGGCTGCCCTTCTTCAAGCCGCTGAAGAAGCCGGATAAGTTTGTCTGGATAAAAGAGGCTGACTAGGCCCTGGAAAAGCACAAGGCTTTCCTTACGTCGACTCCAGTGATGGTGCCCCCAGCACCGAAGGAAACATTTCTGCTCTACATCTACGCCCTCCTCGTCACCTCGCGCAAGCTCCAGCACTACTTCCATGTGCACAAGATCAAGGTCATCTCGGCCTTCCCTCTCGATGAGATCCTGCGTAGCCGCGACACCACTAGAGATATCGTCAAGTGGTCCATCGAGCTAGGCGAGTTCGACCTCGAGTGCTGCCCAAGGCAGGCCATCAAGTCCCAGGTCGTCGCTGACAAAGATCCATCAGCCTCCACCATTGGAGAAGCCAGGACATTGGACGATGTACTTCAACGGTTCCCTGAACCTTGAAGGAGCAGGAGCAGGCGTGCTCTTCATCTCCCCCCAGGGTGATCAGCTGAAGTACGTCCTGCAGATCCACTACAAAGCTTCTAACAACAGCGCCGAGTTCGAAGCCCTCATCCACGGGCTGCGCATCGCTGTCTCCCTACGGATCAAGCGCCTCATAGCATACGGTGACTCCAAGGTCATCATCGACCAAGACAACAAGGCCTGCGAGACCAAGATGGACATGATGGACACCTACTATGGTGTGGTGCGCAAGCGCGAAGGTCACTTCGAGGGGATCGAGTTCCATCACATCTGTCGCGACAATAACGTAGCGGCAGACATCCTCTCCAAGCTAGGCTCCAAGCGCGTGTTGGTTCCGGTCGGTGTGTTTGTCCAAGACCTACGCAAGCCTACCATCAAACTCCTCTCCGACCTAGAGCCACCAGCCGACTACGCAACCCCGCCAGGCGGCCGCGATGTCCTCATGGCTGAGGCCGAAGATGATTGGCTCCTTGACATCCTCACCTTTATCCTCGAGCATCGGGTTCCTGAGGAGAAGGTAGAGCGCGAGAAGGTCACGAGGCGTAGCGCCAACTACGTCGTCATAGGCACAGAACTCTACTGGAGGTCCGCCTCCAATGGTGTGCTAATGAAGTGCATCTTACGATCTGAGGGCCTCAGGCTCTTAGCAGAAATCCATAGCGGTGAGTGCGGCAACCATGCCACTTCCGCCAACCTGGTGGGGAAAGGTTTCAGGTCAGGCTTCTACTGGCCCAGCTCTTTGGCCGACGCTCAGGACCTTGTCCGGCAATGCAAGGGGTGCCAGTTCTTTGCCAAGCAGCAGCACATGCCGGCTCTAGCCCTGCGGACTATCGCTCCGTCCTGGCCCTTCGCAGTGTGGGGTCTCGACTCATTGGGACCTTTCAGGACCGCTCCAGGTGGCTACAAGTTCATCCTAGTGGCGGTGGACAAGTTCACCAAATGGATAGAGGTCAGGCCTGTATCCAGTGTTACGTCGAAGGAGGTGGCCAAGTTCATCGAGGAGATCACTCATCGTTTTGGGGTCCCCAACAGGATCGTCACCGACCTTGGCACAGCCTCCACAGGGGCTGAGTTCTGGGACTTCAGCCAAGACAGCCTCATCGACGTCTACTACTCTTCGGTGGCGCACCCACGGTGTAACGGCCAGGTTGAACGTGCCAACAGCATGGTGCTACAGGCCCTCAAAGACCACATCATTGACGACGTGTCGCCCTACGCTACTAGGTGGCTAGCAGAACTCCCTCATGTCATCTGGGGTCTCCGGACTCAGGTCAGCTCGCCCACAGGATACTCTCCATTCTTCTTGGTCTATGGGTCAGAGGCCATCCTCCCCACTGACGTTGCCTTTGGGGCTCCTCGTATCCAGCATTATGACGAGGGCGAAGCAGAGCAAACGCGCAAGGTCGACCTCGACAACCTTGAAGAACATTGTGTGGCTGTGCTCATGTGCCACACCCGCCACGAGCAGCAGTTACGTCGCTACCATGACCGCAACGTGTGGGAACGTTCCCTCAACATTGGCGACCTGGTCCTATGGTGGATTCAGAACACCAAGGACATGCACAAGCTTGCGGCACCATGGGAAGGCCCCTTCATAGTCAAGGAGGTCATTGGACCGGTGACCTATCGCCTCTAGTGGGCTAATGGCCAGGGTGTCCCGAACCCCTGGAACATTGAGCACTTACGTCACTTCTACCCTTAGGAGCCTTGTACCAAAAATAAAAAGCTATGTACTCTACCCTCTTGTAATTTATAATCAATAAAGATAAGATTCCCTTTCGGCAGGCTTCCTGTCGACCTACATCTGGGTCTCTTTTTACTTTCTATTCATCCCTCCCCTTCGACACGCTCAAGGGCTTGGACTAAAGCTGGGCTCGACATGCTTGGGGGCTTGGCTTTGCCAATTAAGGGTCTTACGACCTGAGGGGTTTTACCTTTTTTTTCTTAAAGCGTTTTCCTTTACCACAACTCTTTTTTCTAGCGAAATACTATGGGGGAGTTCCCCACAGCTAATTTTAATTAAACAAAAATAGAGCATATTTACAAGAGAGTGGGGGAGGAGGAGAAAGACAATCTGTTAAGTTACTATCTCTAAAAACTGAATAAAAGAACTATGAGCATCCTCCCTAACTCTCATGAGATGGAGGTAACCCTAGGACTTAAATTTTCGCACCCAAATTTGAGGAGTAGCAACTCCATTATCAAAGATCCCCGAATTTCGAATGTTCCAAATCTCCCAGGTAGACATGATGAAAAATTCCATGATGAAGGGTCGCATTCTTAAGTTGTGTGGTTGCAAGACCTTGGGTCCAAGGCCTCCCTCCGCGCGCTGGCTGCACCTAAGCCTCCACGCTGAGCTGTGCAGTCGGTAAGCCGTTCCTCCACTGAGTTGGGTTAGTGGAGCGGACATGTTTTGCAACTTCATTGCTCATGAGTTCTCATAACGGGTGTCTTTGCCAAATAAGGGGTTATGCTCTTTAATTAAAAGGAACATGTCATTCATGTCAGTTTATGTACATAGTCAAAGGTTCCACACCCTCATTTACATCGACAGTTTAACGCATCCCTGAACTACATTTTTAGAGGTCGACCTTCTTGATGATCTCCCCCGCGGCAGCCTGGACGTCTTCGGCCTTCACCAGCTCCGACAGGTCGACATCCTCTGCAAACTTTCGCAGGTCGAACGTCGGCTCATGGAACTTCACCGTAGCCAAAGCTGCGGCCATGGTGAGCTTGCTGGTATCCAGCACCAGCGTCTTCATCTGGCCTTCCGCCTCGTCCAGACGGGCAACCAGCTCCTTGGGCTCTGCCCCCTCCTCCTGAGGGACATAAATGTCCATCAGGTACTCAGCGGCCTCCTTGAGGTCGCCCAGCTGCTTCTCAAGATCTACAATCATCGCTTGCTGGTCAATGATGGTCTGTATGGCCCGGGAGAGATCGATCTCCAGGTCTCGATGTACACCATGCTCAGATGCAGCTTTTCGGGAAAGATACTACTCACTGTCCTGGACCTCCTTGGTCTTTTCTTTGAGGTTCTTCACTTGGTCCTTGAACTCCTCGAGTTGCTTCTTCAAGGTGTCCTCCTTCTTTTTGGCATCTGGAAACATCGAAATCAAGGTCAGCAAGTGCCACAACCTCCGGAAATCAAGGTCGGAGTAAGTGAAGGCATACCATCTACGATGATCCTGAGATCCTTCTCGGCATCTTCAGCCCTTCTTGGCGGCTGCTAGCTCCATCTTAAGGGCGGCCATCTCCTTCTCTGCCTTCTTGGCCAAGGCGTCCTTGACGCGTTAGATCTCCTCTGTGGCCTTGACCTTGGCTTGTAGTGCGGCCTCCCGAGTTGTAGTAGCTTCCATGTGCGCTTTGGCACCTTCTTTCACCAGGTTCGCATGGGCCTGCGCTCGCTCAGCGAGAGATTGCATCAAACAAAGTCAGCTCCACATGTCACCAGAACAAGCAAAGTAGCAGCTTCCTTGGAAGAAAGGACTTACCGCGAGTGTCCATGCAAACGTCCGCTGCGCCGCCTTGAACTCCTCCATGTCGCGGCGGTCAGCATCGATGTCGTCCACCCATGGGGTCCCGACAAAGAGGCACCTTTCGTCCTCGTTCTCTTCGCCAGGCCCGCTCCCTTCTCCAACCTGCACCTCCCGCGTCGGCTACAGGTCAGGCACGGGCAGATTCTGCTGAGGCACTTCGGCCTGCTGTATACCACCGGATGCGACCTTCGTCACCACCGACGTTGTTGTCTCCACAATCCCAGGAGTCTGGCTTGAGACATCCCCCGCTGACACTGCCGATGACTGTTCCATCAACGCCTTCGTCCCCTTGTGCCCAAAGGCCTCCTGGCCTACGGCATTCTTGCCGCTTTACGAGGTAGCAGGGGTCAACCGATCAAATAGCAAAGTCTGTCAACAACGATACATACAAGACGTGCAAAGCTAAACATGAGTGGGTAAAGTTTGTCGACTTACTTGCTACCAAGTTTCAAACCGAGCTTTAATGGCTTGGGTGGAGCTTTCCTCGCCCTCTTCTACGACCCTACATCGCTCGGCCCCTAGCTTCGGGAGTTCCTCCCCCACAACCTTGAGGAGCTTCTCCTTCCCCTGCTCAGCCGGCGTGCCAGGCGACCTTGCGTCGTCGTCATCACCGGCGTCCGTCTCAGCCTCGGCGTTGGCTGTTGTCGTCTCCGTCGATGCGGTGGCGCCCTTCCTCTTCCTCTTCTTCTTCTCCGCTGCCTAGGCGGTGGAGATCACTGTGGCGGCCTTGGATGCCAGCATGTTGCCAGCAACCTGCCGCGTGCGCCGCGTCGACAGCGCGATAGTCTCCACTGCCTTCCCTGTGGTGGGACCTTCATCGTCACTACTCTCCACCGTCGAGTCGGAGAGGTAGTTGTCGATGGGGTGCTGTGGAGGCACCTCAATGTCCTCTGCAGCCCTGACCTTAAAGTCTTCCTCATTAGGCAGCGGAGCTGGGCACCAGTACACACCCTCATGACCCTGCATCAGAAGACCTTCGTCACAATCATAGAATATCCAAGTACATGAACAACGACTAAGGTCGATTGGACAGAGGGCGACTTACGGCTTCGGCGGGGCGCTTCAGGCTGTGCGCCTAGGGGCATGTCTGGTTGACGATTCACCCAGCGAATAGGTCCTTCACCCGGTTCACCATCTCCTCTTTGGAGACCTTGCGCTATGCCACCCGGGTGGGGTCGACCTGGCCCTAGGACTCGTAAGCTGGGTGCACCCGATCTTAGATCAGCTGCAGGAGCCGCCGTCTGAAGCTGATCGCCACCACACCCCCATCAGCCCCTACATCTTTAGCCTCGCCAGGTCCTCTAGTAGCAGCTTGATGGCGTCATTCTCCCGCGATGTCAGTTGGTTGACCCATTCCGGCACTGGGACGGGCGCGTACCCTGACCTTGTTGATAGCGCCGGCTTTGGGTTGTCGATGTAGAACCAACCCTGTCTCCAGCCTGTGGAGTTGTCTGGCAGCACCATGTCGATGTAGATCAGCTTCATGTAGCGGCAGAGTATGAAGCCGACACTCCCCACGACCTTGGACTTCCCTGTCTTCTACAGGTCGAAGAAGTACCGCCACAGGTGGAAGTGTGGCGGTATCCCCAAGTACGCCTTGCAGAGGTGAATTGTTGATGGCTGTTAAGTACCGTTTTCATGGCCGTCAACTCCTACAAATTGAAGCATGAAATGCACATCCACACTAGAATATGAGCTTAAACTAATACTTTCCACCAGTGTCGATGTCTATTCGAATGCAGGTATTTAGCTTAGGAAATGAGAAGAATCTATGCACATTCACTCCACTCCAATCCAAGGCACTCAAGTTCTGGCCAATGAGGGGCTGCCACATGGATTCTCCTGGATCCATGATGTCACCAATCCATATGAAGAGCTCTCAACGAATCACACGCTGCCACGTCAGCATCACATGGATCCATGGCCCCACTTTGCTAACCAAACCGCCATGAAACGTGGCAGGCACGGAGGATGGGCATCAGGGCCCACATGGAAGTGGGCCAGAGGAAGCAGGGCCAGGAGGCCACCTTAAGGGGCCGGCCGACCCTAGGTTCGGCCGAACTGACCTAGGGTCGGTTGATCCTGGCCCTCCACGTGGCTCTCTCCCATTAGCTCTTGGTTGCATCCCGGGGTGTTTTGGAGCATTTGGAGCCTCGGAGCAAGCCACTCCCTTGCCTATAAATAGAGGGGGAGGGGCCTCATTTCACACACACCTCCAAGCTCTCAAGTTGCAGTGGTGACAGCTTGTTGGACCCTTTGAAACCCTCCGCGTCTGTGTACCGAGTTGGGCCCCGTTGCTAGTACATTGG
Organism: Cenchrus fungigraminus; assembly: GCA_036936925.1. Lineage (NCBI taxonomy): Eukaryota > Viridiplantae > Streptophyta > Magnoliopsida > Poales > Poaceae > Cenchrus > Cenchrus fungigraminus. Next base: position 110,218,640 of record CM072779.1, read on the forward strand.
CCTCTCCCTAAAAAGTTAGGATGGGCTAGCGCTCCACGGAGAGGACTAATAGCAGACAGATCCATCTTGAGAGTTAAGTTCCTTAAGAAAGTGCTTCTCATATCCCTACCTATCTCAGTAGTAGCTGGTGTCCTTGGATAGACCCTCTCTGGTTACTCTCCCATCCTAGGAACGAAACCTGATGGGAATACTCATTCTCCAAGGGAGAAGTGCTACAACAGTGTATCCGTGCGCTTGCAGATTCGTTTGCACTTGTCAGTGTACCCGGGAGTCTCTTACACGCTCACGCTACCACGGCGCTTAGCGGTGACGTTAAGAAACACCAACATGAATGAAGGACGAAATTGTGGTAATGGCATTGGGGACGTGGTGTACCAGATCTATCCGGTAGTAGTGGAGGAGCTCGCAGAAGAAGTCGCCTGTGGGGACTCCGAATCCGCGCTCGATGTGCGAGACGAAGGCGACGGTCTCGCCGGTTCCCTCGATGGGGAAGGCCTCGCCGGTTGTCGCCTTCCAGTCCACCTCCTCCTTGGGCTTCAGCAGCCCGCAGGACACCAGACCATGGAGCTGCTCTTCCGTCACCGTCGAGGGCTCCCAGATGTCCTCCGGTTACGGTGTAAGCTCAGGAGCCATCTCTTCTTCTTGTATGCCGGTAGATCTAGCTCTATACACTACGAGGGACTTCACGCGCATGCGGCGGCGCACGACGAGGTGTATCTAAGCGCGGCGGTGCCTGTGGATTTGCGCGGAATGTGTCACACCCAGTTTTGGAAGCAAAACCAGATCATAGCTTACATGTGTCCAGGATCATGTTCACACACGCAAGCGACATAGTGGAGTACCAAAAAGCGCAGTGTCACAGCGTTATTATTATTACAGACCAAATGTCCAATAATTTAACTCAACGTTCGAGTAGCTAACAGTGGAAAGTAAAACGGAGTCGTCCACCACAGGCAGTCGACCGGAGCAACGCGCCTAGAAGTCCTCGAAGTCATCGGAGAAGTCGTCAAAGCGGCCATCTGAGCAGCAGTCCGAGTAGTGTAGTTGCAAGAAATAAATCAACAAGCGTGAGCACATGTCGTACTCAATAAGGGAATGTAACTAGAACAACATGCAAGGCTCTTTGGGTGGAAGGCTAGCATGGTTAAAGCGGTAAGCAATTTTAGTTGGTCAGATTTTATTAAGCAACTAATTACTAGCAGTGTAAGTATATACCAACCCAAAGATAATAAATGCAACAAAATCAGGATGCAATGCACAAGATTAATTCATGTTCCATAATTTACCCATGTGAGGGTCCAGGCCGCTCCATGACCGAGAGCACGGCTAATCGATTAGATTTTACACTCTGCAGAGGTTGTACAATTTACCCACAAGTCATGTCTCCCATTTTGCCCGGGTTAGCTAGACCCTTAAACACTACCTTTGGTGAGTGGCTAGGGATTCACTACGAGACCTTTACAAAGATTCCCTAGTATGAGCTGCTCGCTAGGTTTCATGACAGCGTAATGCATAACCCTCTCTCAAGACTGCGAAGCTGCCACAGAGTAGATCAGCTTGAGGGCCGGGCTATACACCAACTACCGGCACCCCCTAACCCTTATCAGGTAAAGCATACTACCTACTAAGGTTTCTAATTAATTAGCCAAGACAGAGCCATTTGTCTTGTGGTTGCACCTGGTTCCTAGGTGGTCGCTCCATGTTCCGATTAACAGGGGTAATCTTGCTTAATGAGGGTAGAGCATAAAATAAATCAAGTTTACTTTTGTGTATAATTAAACCATCTTCCACCCGTAGTTAGCAACTAAGCAGGTGCTACCCAACATAAATAAACCCCAGGTTAACAAGGACATGGTAAACAACACTAGTCACACCTTAATCATAGGGTCCCATCAACTTAATGCAAGCAATAAAGTAAGTAATGTAATTAAAATGTAGTTGTATAGGAAAAAGGGCATGCATCAAGGACTTGCCTTCCACAAACTCAGAGGGCTGCTCAAAGTCTTCAAAGTCTTCAACGGCAGCGTAATCGAAGTAGCGATCGTCTTCTACGCATCACACCAACCACATACAAGCAAATAATAGAAACAAATAAGAAACATGCACCAAACAGTAGCAACAGAGCAAAACAACTGCGTAAAGCTATTCTACTCTTCGATATAATCGTTTGGACATAAAGAACGCTAAAAACGGAGCTAAAACGCATAAACTAGAGCTAAAACAAGATACAGGGGCCTATCTACGAGAAAACTAAAGCTCCAGGGGCTTAACTGCTAAAAACCAGGGCCTAAAACATAATTAAACATGTAAACACATGGGCTAATGTGCAAAAACTAGGGCTCTGGACCTCGGCTACTAAATCTAAACAAACCAGAGTCTAAACCGTAAAAACTAGGACCCATCTGCAAAGGTTTTTCTATGGTGGGAGGACCGGCATGCAAAACCTAAAAGGGCAAGGGCTCTTTAGCAAAATGTGCGTGACCTGGCAGGGTTGACCGGTATGCTAGGTTTGACCGGCGGGTTAGATTGGATCTGAGCTGTCTAAAACAGATTGGGCGGCCGGGAAGCTTCGCAGGCGCGAGCGGCGGCGGGAAACGGCGGCGCGCAGCGGCGAAGTCGCCGGCGACGACCTAAAAGCGAGCTGGGCTGCTCGAAAAACCGCGGGGATTGCACCGAGATGAAGCACGCGACCAGGCGAACTGAACAGGGGCAAAAGGGGCAACCTTTGATGCACGGAGACGGCGGCTTGCATGGCGAAGCAGACGGCGACGGTGGTGGAACTCCGGCGAGCGCGAACTGGAGCTTGCAGGACACGGCGACGCAAACGAGCGGCACCGAAAGCTTCGACGTGAGCTTGCGGTTCCCCTGGTGTGCTTCTCGTTGACAGGGAGGTGGCGACGGTGGAGCTCAGCGGCGGCGGCGGCGCTAGGGTTGGCGGTTACGGCGCGGAAGCTCTAGGTTAGGGTTCAGGGATCAAGGGGGCCCCAGGGTGCGGTGGCGTGGCTTCTAAAGGCCAGGGGAGGCGCCCTTGGCGTGCGGGCCACGCCAAAAGGCGGCTCGGACGCGGGCGGTGCGGCGTACGGACCCGGGACGGGTCTGGTGCCGAGTCGGGACCGAGGTGGGGGATGACGGGTGGCCCCCACATATTGGTGACCGAGGCGGGCGCTGGCGGGCCTAAGCTGGGCCGCATGCTCCGGTGGGCTGCGCGCTGACGCGGAAAGGGAGGAGGGTAAACGGTGGACTGGGCCGGGGAACTAAGGGTGGTCCAGCGGGTTTAGAGGTAAACAGGCCGAACAAAAACAGGAAAGGGGAAGGGAGGGAAAAGAAATTCCTTTTGAATTTTTTTAAAACCCTATTCATACAACAAATAAACTTTGAATTCAACACAATTTGAATTCAAATACTCAAAAATGATGCACCAGCATGAATGCCACATTCAACTCTTATATTTATTTATTTTATTATTAAAAAATTATTTAAGTGCCTAGAAAATTCAATTAACTCCTTATAACCCTTAAACAAATTCATAAGTTGCTAACAAAATTTTAGAAAATTCATAAATTCAAAATTAGGGTGTTACAAATCCTACCCCCTTAAGAAGAATCTCGTCCTCGAGATTCGGATGGATCAGCAAAGAGATGTGGGTAGTCTTCTTTTATATCCTCTTCTCTTTCCCATGTTGCCTCATCCTCTGTATGATTACTCCACTGTACTTTACACATTCTGATCACCTGATTCCTCGTAACCCGTGCAAGAGTATCCAAGATCTTGATAGGATGTTCAGTATAGGTGAGATCTTCCTTAACTTCCAACCCATCTATAGGTAATGGCTCCTTATCATGCGGCTGGAATCCCTTCTTCAACTGAGAGATATGGAACACATCATGCACATCTGAAAGCTGATTTGGTAACTCCAACCTGTAGGCTACCTCTCCCACTCTCTCAGAGATCCTAAAGGGTCCGATAAAGTGAGGTGACAGCTTCCCTTTAACTTTGAACCTGCGTGAACCTCTGATCGGTGACACTTTAAGATACACATAATCTCCTTCATGAAACACCACGTCTCTCCTCTTTGTGTCAGCATACTTCTTCTTCCTAGACTGTGCAGCTCTCAAGTTGTCCCTGATGATCTGAACCTGCCTTTCTGCCTCCTTGATAACATCAGTCCCAAACAATTGGCTCTCTCCTGTCTCACTCCAGTACAACGGGGTTCTGCACTTCCTCCTATATAAAGCCTCAAAGGGTGCCATCTTAAGAATGGCCTGATAGCTGTTGTTGTAAGGGAACTCTGTGTATGGCAAAATCTTATCCCAGCTACCTCCATGCTTAAGAGCACAAGCTCTCAACATGTCCTCAAGAATCTGATTAATCCTCTCAGTCTATCCATCTGTCTGCTGGTGATAAGCTGAGCTGAAATTCAACACAGTATCCATAGACTCATGAAGCTTCTGCCAAAAACGAGACATGAACTGAGTACCTCTGTCGGACACTATCTTCTTAGGTACACCATGCAAACACACAATTCTAGATATGTAAAGCTCTGCCAACCTTGCTCCTGAGTGAGTAGTCTTCACCAGAATGAAGTGAGCTACCTTAGTCAGTCTATCCACTATCACCCATATAGAATCATACCCGGCAGGTGTCCGTGGTAGTCCTACTATAAAATCCATACTGATCTCTTCCCACTTCCATTCTGGCACTTTCAGTGGCTGAAGCAATCCGGCTGGCCTCTGATGTTCAGCTTTCACTCGATGACAAGTATCACACAATGCTACGTGAGAGGCCACATCCCTCTTCATCCCATACCACCAATACCTCTGCTTAAGATCCTGATACATCTTAGTGTTGCCTGGATGAATAGAGTAAGCAGAATCATGGGCTTCCTTCAGAATGTTCTCATGCAGATCTCCCACATCGGGCACAAAAATCCTTTTCCTGAACCATACAGTCCCCTAATCATCCTCTGTGAAATCCGGGGCCTTGCCATTCTCCATAGTCACTCTGATCTCTCTAATCTCAGCATCCTCAAGCTGTGCCTGACGAATCTCCTGCTCCAATGTAGATTCGACCTCCAAGGTAACTCCGTGAGTCTGTGCAACCAAACCCAAGTTGAGCTGCTCAAACTCCTTCATCAGCTCTTCGAGCAACGGGAATGCGAGTGCCATATTGGCCTGTCCCTTCCGACTCAAAGCATCTGCAACTAGATTAGCCTTTCCAGGATAATAGTGTATCTCCAGATCATAATCCTTGATCAGCTCTAACCATCTGCGCTGTCTCAAGTTCATGTCTTTCTGAGTGAATATGTACTTTAGACTCTTATGATCTGTGTAAATCTGGCACTTAGTCCCCATCATGTAGTGCCTCCAAATCTTCAAAGCATGAACCACAGCTGCTAACTCCAGATCATGAGTAGGATAATTCTGCTCATGCTTCCTCAACTGCCTCGATGCATAAGCTATAACATGTTACTTCTGCATAAGAACACAACCAAGACCCTGTCGAGACGCATCACAGTAGATATCAAAACTCTTCTGCAGATCTGGCATCACCAATATTGGAGCGGTAGTCAGCCTCTTCTTAAGCTCCTCAAAGCTAGCCTGACATGCTTCAGTCCACTTGAACTCCTTATCCTTCTCTAGTAGTGATGTGAGAGGCTTCACTATCTTAGAGAATCCTTCAATGAACCGACGATAATACCTTGCAAGACCGAGAAAGCTTCTGATCTCCTTGACTGTCCGAGGAGGCTCCCACTTCAACACACTCTGACCTTGCTAGGATCGACTGCAATGCCTCCATCAGTGATGATGTGACCAACAAAACCCACTTCCTTAAGCCAGAACTCACAGTTACTGAACTTCGCATACAACTGATGCTCTCTCAACTTCTGCAACACAAGTCTCAGATGCTTCTCATGCTCTGCTTCATCCTTGGAGTAGATCAAGATATCATCGATGAATACCACAACAAACTTATCCAAGTACTCCATAAATACTTTGTTCATTAGATACATAAAGTAGGCAGGTGCATTGATCAACCCAAAAGACATGACTGTGTACTCATAAAGCCCGTACCAAGTGGTGAATGCAGTCTTGGGAATATCCGGCAACCTGATCCTCATCTGATGATAACTAGAACTCAAATAAATCTTAGAGAATACCTTGGCACCTCTCATCTAATCAAACAAATCTTCTATGCGGGGTAAAGGATACTTGTTCTTGATAGTAACATCATTAAGCGATCGATAATCCACACACATCCTCTGAGTACCATCCTTCTTCTCCACAAAGATAACAGGTGCCCCCCAAGGTGAAGAACTTGGACGAATAAAACCCTTCTCTAACAATTCACTAATTTGTTTCTTAACCTCAAATAGTTGATCACTAGACATTCTATAAGGATGCTTATAAATAGGAGCAGTACCAGGTAAAAGATCAATAACAAACTCAACATCACGATCAGGTGGCATACCTGGTAGCTCATCAGGGAACACATCTGGATAGGCACACACCACCTTAATATCCTCCATAGCTTTACCATCCAACTGATTCACTGTACCCTTTACTGCTGCAGGTGGAGTAGCTACAATCATAACCTTGTCTCCTTTAGGACTGGTGAGAAGAACTGCCCTCTTGGCACACTGAATTGTTGCATCATGCGCAGCTAACCAGTTCATACCCAGAATGACATCAATGTCCTTTGACTCCAGAACTACCAACTGAGCCCAAAAGTCTTCTCCAACGATCTTAAGATTAACATTAGGACATATATATAAAGCTTTCATCTCCCCCCTGGTGAACTAACTACCATGTTTTGTTTCATAGTTTGCATGGGTATACTATGCTTAGCCACATATTGAGCAGAAATAAAAGAATGAGATGCTCCAGAATCAAATAAGACCGAGGCGGGGGTGGAGTTGACAAGGAACATACCGAGCACTACTTGCGGGTTCTCCTAAGCTGACTCCACACTCACGTGGTTCACCCTGCCACGTGCATAGCTCTGCTGTCCCTTATTGACTTGCGGGGTCTGGTTCCCATTCCTCATCTGCTGCATCTACTAATTCTGCACGGGGGTTCCTGGAGCAGTCCTCTTGGGGCAGTTGTTGGCGTAGTGGCCAACTTCACCACACTTGAAGCAAGAGTTGCCAGCAGGGGTGTGAGGTGCGCCAGACCTCGCTGGAGTGCCAATGGGAGTCCTCTGCTGGTACTGCTGGTAAGCAGGGCGAGGTGTCTGCTGCCCAATGTGCTGATTCTGCTGAGTAGGGTGCTGGAACTACTGTGTAGGGTGCTGATACTGCTCCTGCATGGGGCGCTGGAACTGCTGCTGCCCAAAGTTCCCATTCTGCCCTCCATAGCGGAACGGTACTCCCTGCTGTGGGTTGAAGCGGGGGCGAGTGATGCTTCCAGACTGTCCAGAGTTGGTGGCCTTCCTCTTCAAGTCACCTAACTCCGTACGCTTGTGCTCCAAGCCTATAGCCTTGTCAATCAGTTCCTGGAAGGTAGGGAAAGTGTGGGACATCAGCTGGTACTGCAGTGGTCCAGCTAGCCCTTCCAGGAACAACTCTTGCTTCTTCCTGTCCTCATCAGTGTCTTCAGGAGCGTAGCGTGATAACTCAGTGAATTTGTCCCTGTACTCCATCACGGACATCCCTCCCTGCTTGAGAGCAAGGAACTCCTTCGTTAGCTTCATTAGACCAGCAGGAATGTGGTGGCTCCTGAAGTTAGTGGTAAACTCCTGCCAGGTGATTGCATTCCGATTGGCATGGGCGGCGGCATAAGCATCCCACCACGCCGATGCTGACCCCTGAAGTCGCCCTGAAGCATAGAGGACTTTCTCTCTGTCATCGCACTGAGCTATGATCAGCATCTTCTCAATGGTCTTCAACCAGTCTTCAGCTTCCAGTGGATCTGCTGCATGGGAGAACACCGGAGGCTGATGGCTCATGAACACCCTGTGCTTGTTCACAGGAGCTTGCTGCTGAGCGTGGGGTGGGTTGTTGCCTTGGGCCTGCAGATTGGCCACTGTATTGGTCAGGTCTTGGAGAAGCTGCGTCTGCGTCTGCAGGAACTGCTGGAAAGCCGGATCCATTTGTGGTTGACGAGGTGCACTGCTGGAACCACTGCCTCGTCTGGGATGGGTTACTGCGGGTTGATCGACTCCTGATCCTGACCTGGTTTCCACCATCTAAGTGTTAGGGACACAGTTTTAGACGATTGAACCAAGAGAAAAGCTTAAAAGTTTATGAAATGCAGATTTCCAGACTAAGAAAGATTCTATTGACCTCAAAGAACTAGTTGTAACTCCCTACGTGTATAGCAAAAAATTGACTAAATAATCTGAGATAAAGTGTGCATAATTACTGAACCAACCTAACTGTAATTAACTCAATTAGATGTCTGTAGCCCGAGATATAAAATAGTTAAGGTGACTGTGTCAGCAGGAATTTACAGATTAAGATGGCTTCAATACTTTGTGCAAAACTCCCAGAATATATACCCCAAAATTCTGAATTTTTGACAGAAAATCATATACAAAATTGCGGAACTAACCCAACTGGAATTGCAGCAATTGGATTTCTATAGCTCGAGATAAAAATTATTTAGTGCTGCTGTATCAGAGGGCTGCGTGAGCAGATTTGGTAACAACTGAGGTGACTGATAGATTAATAATGAAGGGATCAAGATAAAGATAGCATAAGATTGATTGAGACAGAAATTTAACCCCAACTAACTTAACTTTATTAAACCAATGTGGTTGTGGTCATCACCCCACAACACACAGCACTCAAACAAAAATCCAAATCATCCAAAGTTGCATGCTCACACAAACCAAACACCCTATTAAAACTAAACACACTTTAACGACCGTTCAAGACTAACGATTACATAAACTTTGATTAACACCTAAGGACTCCTATCCTCTTAAAGAGGTTCAGTGCGAGCGTCTGGAGAGTTGTAGCGGGGCCTCTTAGGTGATGGAGAGGTGTGGGGCTCTTCATGCTCAAGGATCACTGGTTCCTCCTTGTTCATCAGAGCAGCTTGCAATGCACGGTTCTGAGCCTCCAACTCGAAGACCCTCTCTTGAGCTTCAGCAAGAGCGTTGTTGGTGTCGTCCAGGGCAGTGTTAACGGCAGCCAACAACTCTCGAACATGGTTCAAGGTCCCCTCTTGAGCTGGAGCGGGAGCGATGTAGGTCTTTGCTTCCCCACTAGCTCTGTAGGAATGTATCTGTAGGAAGTGTCTTCCAGCTCAGCATGTGCGTCATGGGAGAGTACATAAAGTACCCTCCTTGCAGCTTCAGCTATCCCAGTATCTCTGGTAGTCCTGTTTGCAACATCGTGGTGCCTTGCCACCTCCTTGTCCCCATGGATAGGATCCTCTTGATACAGGATAACTGTCACCACCCACTGGGGTTCGAACCATGGATGTGTCCATAGCTCGCATTGGTAGGTTGGCGCCACGTTGTGCCCTAGACGGAACACTGTTGCTCTGAGCTTGTCAGCCATGGGAACGCCTCTCCCAACCACGTGAAAGATGCTTTCCCTCCAGGCCACTTCCTCAGCAGGCTGAGCTTGTTCCTCTTCTACCTCCTCTGGGTCTTCAGGTTCTTCAGGCTCTTGCTCTCCTTCTGGAATAACCTCTTCTGGGTCTTCCTCTGGTTCCTCAGGATATTCCTCTCGTCCTTCAGGCTTTGCAGCAGCCTCCTGAGCTGGTTCCTCCTCTGGCTCCTCATCATCTGACAGCTGGATGATTTCCGAGGCAGGTGTTGGAGACAGCGCTGCAGGTGGTGCTTCCATCAGTATCTCCTCGTCAGTATCCCCTCATGCTCTTCATGCTCGCTACTCTCCATGGGATAGTAGTAATAGTCTTGGTCCTCCACGTAGCGGGGAAACTGGAAAGCGCCTGTGCGAGAGGTCTGCAGCCGACGAACCATCTAGAGATAGAGAAGACAGTGCAAGAAAGAACATAAGCTATAGATATCAAATAGAGTTAAGACAGTGTATGGATAAACAAGGATGAGGTAAAAATTAAAAAATAATCAGTTTAAAATAGATTTTTAATAAAGAAAGCATTAGTGTGGCTTCTAATAAAAATCCTTAATTTCGACCATTACTAACTAGACTAACGTCCTACAGTCAACACGACTCTGGTACCACTTTGTCATACCCACTTTTGGAAGCAAAACCAGATCATAGCTTACATGTGTCCAGGATCATGTTCACACACGCAAGCGACATAGTGGAGTACCAAAAAGCGCAGTGCCACAACGTTATTATTATTACAGACCAAATGTCCAATAATTTAACTCAACGTTCGAGTAGCTAACAGCAGAAAGTAAAACGGAGTCGTCCACCACAAGCAGTCGACCGGAGCAACGCGCCTAGAAGTCCTCGAAGTCGTCGGAGAAGTCGTCAAAGCGGCCGTCTAAGCAGCAGTCCAAGTAGTGTAGTTGCAAGAAATAAATCAACAAGGGTGAGCACATGTCGTACTCAACAAGGGAATGTAACTAGAACAACATGCAAGGCTCTTTGGGTGGAAGGCTGGCATGGCTAAAGCGGTAAGCAATTTTAGTTGGTCAGATTTTATTAAGCAACTAATTACTAGCAGTGTAAGTATATACCAACCCAGAGATAATAAATGCAACAAAATCAGGATGCAATGCACAAGATTAATTCGTGTTCCATAATCTACCCATGTGAGGGTCCAGGCCGCTCCATGACCGAGAGCACGGCTAATCGATTATATTTCACACTCTGCAGAGGTTGTACAATTTACCCACAAGTCGTGTCTCCCATTTTGCCCGGGTTAGCTAGACCCTTAAACACTACCTTTGGTGAGTTGCTAGGGATTCACTACGAGACCTTTACAAAGATTCCCTAGTATGAGCTGCTCGCTAGGTTTCATGACAGCGTAATGCATAACCCTCTCTCAAGACTGCGAAGCTGCCACAGAGTAGATCAGCTTGAGGGCCGGGCTATACACCAACTACCGGCACCCCCTAACCCTTATCAGGTAAAGCATACTACCTACTAAGGTTTCTAATTAATTAGCCAAGATAGAGCCATTTGTCTTGTGGTTGCACCTGGTTCCTGGGTGGTCGCTCCATGTTCCGATTAACAGGGGTAATCTTGCTTAATGAAGGTAGAGCATAAAATAAATCAAGCTTACTTTTGTGTATAATTAAACCATCCTCAACCCGTAGTTAGCAACTAAGCAGGTGCTACCCAACATAAATAAACCCCAGGTTAACAAGGACATGGTAAACAACACTAGTCACACCTTAATCATAGGGTCCCATCAACTTAATGCAAGCAATAAAGTAAATAATGTAATTAAAATGCAGTTGTATAGGAAAAAGGGCATGCATCAAGGACTTGCCTTCCACAAACTCAGAGGGCTGCTCAAAGTCTTTAAAGTCTTCAACGGCAGCGTAATCAAAGCAGCGATCGTCTTCTACGCATCACACCAACCACATACAAGCAAATAATAGAAACAAATAAGAAACATTCACCAAACAGAAGCAACAGAGCAAAACAACTGCGTAAAGCTATTCTACTCTTCGATACGATCGTTTGGACATAAAGAACGCTAAAAACGGAGCTAAAACGCATAAACTAGAGCTAAAACAAGATACAGGGGCCTATCTGCGAGAAAACTAAAGCTCCAGGGGCTTAACTGCTAAAAACCAGGGCCTAAAACATAATTAAACATGTAAACACAGGGGCTAACATGCAAAAACTAGGGCTCTGGACCTCGGCTACTAAATCTAAACAAACCAGGGTCTAAACCGTAAAAACCAGGACTCATCTCCAAAGGTTTTTCTATGGTGGGAGGACCGGCATGCAAAACTAAAAGGGCAAGGGCTCTTTAGCAAAACGTGCGTGACCTGGCGGGATTGACCGGTATGCTAGGTTTGACCGGCGGGTTAGATTGGATCTGAGCCGTCTAAAACAGATCGGGCGGCCGGGAAGCTTCGCAGGCGCGAGCGGCGGCGGGAAACGGCGACGCGCGGCGGCGAAGTCGCCGGCGACGACCTAAAAGCGAGCTGGGCTGCTCGAAAAACTGCAGGGATTGTACCGAGATGAAGCACGCGACCAGGCGATCTGAACAGGGGAAAAAGGGGCAACCTTCGATGCACTGAGATGGCGGCTTGCACGGCGAAGCGGACGGCGACAGCGGCAGAACTCCGGCGAGCGCAAACTGGAGCTTGCAGGACACGGCGACGCAAACGAGCGGCACCGGAAGCTTCGACGCGAGCTTGCGGTTCCCCTAGTGTGCTTCTCGTTGACGGGCAGGCGGCGACGGCAGAGCTCAGCGGTGGCGGCGGCGCTAGGGTTGGCGGCTGTGGTGCGGAAGCTCTAGGTTAGGGTTCAGGGATCAAGGCCCCAGGGTGCGGCGGTGCGGCTTATAAAGGCCAGGGGAGGCGCCCTTGGCATGCGGGCCACGCCAAAAGGCGGCTCGGACGCGGGCGGCGCGGCGTACGGACCCGGGACGGGTCTGGTGCCGAGTCGGGACCGAGGTGGGGGATGACGGGTGGCCCCCACCTGGCAGTGACCGAGGCGGGCGCTGGCGGGCCTAAGCTGGGCCGGATGCTCCGGTGGGCTGCGCGCTGACGCGGAAAGGGAGGAGGGTAAATGGTGGACTGGGCCGGGGAACTAAGGGTGGTCCAGCGGACTTAGAGGTAAACGGGCCGAACAAAAACAGGAAAGGGGAAGGGAGGGAAAAGAAATTCCTTTTGAATTTTTTTAAAACCCTATTCATACAACAAATAAACTTTGAATTCAACACAATTTGAATTCAAACACTCAAAAATGATGCACCAGCATGAATGCCACATTCAACTCCTATATTTATTTATTTTATTAATAAAAAATTATTTAAATGCCTAGAAAATTCAATTAACTCCTTATAACTGTTAAACAAATTCATAAGTTGCTAACAAAATTTTAGAAAATTCATAAATTCAAAATTAGGGTGTTACAGAATGCTTTTGCGGCAGCAGCGAAACCCTAAATCGGGGCGGAAATGGAAGTGAGTGAGGTCCCCGGCCCTTCACTCAGCCTTTTATATATAGGCCCCAGCAGCGCTGCGGGCCGCTGCGCCCAACGTCTCTTCGTTTCTGCGGGATTTGATGCCTGCGGGATTCTCGGCGACCCAACGGATCTCTTTCCAACGGCCCTTTCGGCCTAACGGTCACAGGTAGTAATGGCTCGTGCCGTGCGGGAATCTATGTCCGTTGGCTCTGTGGTCAACAGCCTAGCGTCCATGGACCCGTCATGCCCTATGTTGACGGTCGATTTCAGTTAACCAAGAGCACTTGTTACACTTTGGTTTGAGCTTTGATTTATAACTAACCTGCCACTAGGCATGCTAATGATGTAACAAGTTCGCACTTGCTTGTGGTTTTTGGAGTATGTTGTTTACACAGGATTTAAGCGCCTAAATGAGGACTTCTCGGTAGAGTTCATCGAGCACTTTATGAGAAGGTCATGAAGCCCGGCACAAGTCAAGACACGAAGTGAACATGACTCCAAATGACCCGAGGACCAAAGCATGAAGCCGTGAAACTCCGAGAACCTAAACAGAAGATGCGGGAGTTCATGCGACAAGACCCCTTATCTTGATCGCGGGGATAATGACATCTAAAGCCCATATGCAAAGATGCAAAATGTTAAAATTGCAAGAAAAGCCGCATGAAGGATGGCGGGCCTGAAGTGGGCCAGAGGGCCCAGGCCCTTGAGACTTGGACCCACGAGATCAACTCAGCCCAAGACATATTCGCGCAGCCCAGAATGGCATGATCTCTCGGTGCAGATTCGGAGACATAAACGGCCTCTAATGGCAAAAGTTTGAATACCAAAGTTGTGGACCTCGACGAGAGCTTCGATTTGGACATATGGAAGACCCAATTCGGGTAAAGGAGCTAGAAGATGTGGCCCCCGAAATACCTGCTGCGCAGATAAGTCCAAAATTAGACAGATTATCTTCCGAGGCCGTTTTGGGGATCTTATCTTCGTTTCCAAGGAAAGCAATGAATACCAAAGTTGAAGATAATTTCGTGGCACAGAATCTAGACACCGAATTTGTATTATTTGGAGTCCGTACGTGGGAGATATGGTGCCGAAAGGAAGGGCTACGAACCAGGAAAATATGAGCGAGGCTGATTTTATGAAAACCAAGTTTGCTTAACTCCTAAGCAAGATCTTGTGCAAAGAAAGGGGGAGCACGCCCCAAGGCTCCCCAAGGGCATAAATACAACCCCTTGGACGTCCAAGTAAGAGGTTGAATCCGATCAATTCACGAGAACTCGGTGAAACCTAGAATGAGCACCGGAGGGTGACGACGGCGGCGGAGTCCTCGAAGTTGTCTAGGGGATAGCCAAGGCCAACCCTAGCCGCCATGGCCGCTCTACGTGGTTGTGCTATGGTGGAGTTCCAGAGCTAGTTGAGGTCATCAATGGTATGTACTCGGTGGTGATGATCCAAACACATCTATTATTATGTGAGCAATTACAATCTTGTCACTCTATCTTCTAGCGATTCCATGTCTCCGTTTATACTTTTTACCCATCATGAATATGCTTGTTCCTTAGTCTAAAGCAAGGTTAGACTACTTAACATGCTCTATGTAATCGTGGCAATTAGGTTTAGCATGTCGATCCTTCATGATTCGTAGACACGTTCATGTTTGAGCGTGCCCGTAGATCCCCCCGCTTTATTAAGGGAGCATCGTGACAGGGTGATTTCCCCCGAAAGAGCAGATATCTTCAGGAGGTAGGCCGGAGGTAGGCATTTAAGGATGCTAGTAGATGAGATGTTCTATTCGTTGCTCGTTTGCCGGAGCTACAACTAGAAGACAATAAGCCAAGTTACCCCTTCGGTGGAGCTTTACCCTAGCTGATGTTCATGGATGTGATCAACCTTGTGCCATAGCTCATGTCTATCAAGGCTCATCCTTTTTATGCAATCAATGCTACATGTTAGGTTAGATTGACTAGATAATGTAGAGATCCTTAGCGGTTTGCTTTCGATCCTTAGATTGACAAACCTTGGGGACCCTCCTTGGTGAAAAGGCACCAAGTCACCTGTACGCTTGCGGTGAACTTCAACATGATTTTGAACCATCAACGAGCCCTTTTTCTGGTGCCGTTGCCGGGATCGGCAACTCGAATCCTAGGGTGATCTACCTTTCTATTTGACTCACCCTAATTTTTATTATTGCATATATGCTTGTTTTCTTGTTTGTGTCCTTGAAAGCTGGTAAAAATCTAGACACAAGACGTTCGATGAGTTCTGTACATACAGACTTCGACAAAATGATTACAACATGAAGATTCACTCTTTAGTGGTAGGTGCTAACGTTTGTTAGTGGCCCATCAGCTGCTATTGAGCCCACACCCTACACAAGAACACGTGAACAAGGTAAGTCAACATGTCAATTAAAATTTTAAGACTAATGTTTTGTGGAGATTTGTTTTATCAAGCAATAGGTATTGGAAGCAATCGCGATGCCGCCGAAGATCAAAAGATCAAGCTCGTCAACATCTTTGAAGTTTCTGTTCGCATCAATTTTTGCACAGCCCCATGGGAATAACAACAAGATATCTTTGGATATTTAGAAGCCCCACAAAGTTACGTTTCCAACGAGTAAAGAATCATGTCGATCGGAGTTTCCTACAAGTGGATATGGTCGAATCACCGATGGTTGCACATACTGAAAATTTCTGGACAGCAAGCAAAGCTGAAGTGAAACAGCCATAACTCCCTCATATGAACTCCGATTAAGATGAATGAGTACCCGTGGGGAGTGTTGGCGCGCCTTTCCCCTACCTGACTACATCCTGGTGCCTTACGTGGGAGCAGGCCCGTGACCGTACAGTGCGCTTATGACTCAGGTAATCGCAGCTTTCGGCGTTTGGCGTCTTCCTCAAGATTCTAGGTATTTCGGCCTATTGGCTCAGTTCGTCAGAGCATCATGCTGATAAAGCAGAAGGCTGCAGGTTCTCCTTTTCTTCCTCTTTTTTGGAGCATCAAACCGGCTATTCTGGTCGCTTTACTGCTCGGGGGCTACTCTACGAGTGCGTCTTGCGACGCCCTCTTGCTTCTACGTCACATTGACTTACTGGAAGCCTGCTTCCATTACTCCTCTGCTTGACCTACCTACGGTTGGCATTGGGGCCTTTCTAAAGGTTGCGGGAGCTACTTTGTGTTACCTGATCCAGGTCAGGTCAGTGGTTCTTCAAGATCGACGTCTCGCCTTCACTTCGACCTTCTGGATTCATATTCCAGGAGCTTGATGTTCGACTTCGTGCGCGCATTAGAGGGGTTTTTCTTCTTTGGATCCCCGTGCACCCTACACGACCTTGACGGCGCCATGTCTTCGCCAAGTTTCGACATGACCTCGTCTCGGCCGCTATGCCTACACGTCGATTGGGGGCTTGAGAGACATGGGTACCCCTGGGTCCCCACCGACCAGTGTCCCAGAGGTCCTTACCAAGTGGACCCGACCTGCCAGAAGCCCCGCCGACCTGCAAGTTGGCCCAAAGACCTTATCCACAGACCCGATGACCTCGGACGACCCCGGGCGACTTTATCCCGGAGGATCCGTGGTACTTGGAGTGCAAGTCAAGTCACCAGGACGCGGCTTGGCGCCGCCAGTTAAGCTAGATATCTCGGGATATCTGTTGTAATCCTTAGAGATAGATTTTCCAATTGTAATCGACCTAGACTCGGCTCCTCAACCCTCGGAAACCCTAGTCCGCCGGCCAATATAAAGCGGCCTAGGTGCACCGTCCGAGGGACCCCATTCTCGCCCACTCGCAATTCAACAGTCAAACTGGACGTAGGGTTTTACTCCCTGGAGGCCTAAACTAGTATAAACCCCTGTGTCCCCGTGTTCTTTGCCTACTTTCCGTGTTCTGAGTTCATCACGTGAACTACCACCTACGCTCTTAGTTCCCGATCTCCCCATTAACCTACAAACCGCTTGGGTAGCCCCCTTGCGGATCTATCCAGGTCTCAACCCCTGACAGGATTTAAGGGTAGTCTTTGGAAAGGGTGACGGTAGTGAACCTGTTCCACATGACGCTAATGGGAGTGCACCAATGTGGATGAAGAAATCTATATTTTGGGAGTTACCTTATTGGAAAATCCTTGAGGTACGGAGCGCAATTGATGTGATGCACTTGACGAAGAATCTTTACGTGAACATGCTATGCTTCTTGGGTTGTTACGGTAATTCGAAGGATACATTGGAAGCACGATGGGACCTGAAAGATATCCATAGGAATGAAGCACCTCCGAAAGAGTTTGATGAAGAAGCAGATCCTGAAGAGGTTGATGAAGAAGAACAAGATTACTTAGGTCCTGCTAGTTAGACTCTCAGCAAGGAAGAGAAGGATATCATGTTGGATTGCCTAAACAGTATGAATGTTTCATTTGGCTACTCGAAGAATATAAAAGGAATCATAAATATGAAAGATAAGAAACTCACAAATCTAAAGGCCCATGACTGCCTCATGTTGATGACACAGTTGCTTCCAGTTGCATTGAGGGGTGCTCTACCAGAGAATGTATGATTAGTGTTCATAGAGCTTTGTTCATTTCTCAATGCAATTTGTCAGAAGGCAGTCGATCCAAGAAACCTAGCGAAGCTACAAAATGATGTGGTGCAATGTCTTGTCATCTTTGAGTTGACATTTCCACCTTCCTTCTTCAATATTATGACTCACCTCCTGGTGCACCTTATGAAAGATTTTAGTATTCTCGGTCCAGTTTTCCTCCACAACATGTGGCCTTTTGAGAGGTCCATGTCAGTCCTTAAGATTGTTCTTAACTACGCGCGTCTGGAAGGAAGCATCAACAAAGGGTATGTAACTGAGGAGGTCATTGAGTGTTGCATTGATTTTGTCGACTCAATTGACTCGATTGGGGTTCCAGTATCACAGCACGTAGGGAGGCTACTGGGAAAGGGCACCATTGGAAGGAAATCAAGTTTGAGAAATGATACTGATTTGTTCCATAAAGCACACCTAGCTATTCTGCAACAATCATCCTTGGTGACTCCGTATATAGAGGAACACAAGAAAATTATTCTTCTTAAAATCCAACAAAAACTGAAGCCTGGATTATACGCCATCACTTGGAAACATTTCCCTCATGGTTGAGTGAACAACTTATCAGTGGCTCCATGATTCACCCACAACTAGCTTTGATAGCTAGGGGACCTTCTAGCACAATTGTGAAATTCCAAGCTTACGATATAAATGGCTATACTTTTTACACAAGAGACCAAGATCGGAGAAGCAAACATCAAAATAGTGGTGTCCGTATAGGTGCCATGGACAGCAACAAGAAGAAGAACTCCTATTATGGTGTCATAGAAGAGATACGGGAGCTTGAGTACGGGGTGCTGAACATCCCGCTGTTTCTTTGCCAATGGGTAAAACTAACTGGAGGTGGCATAAGGAAAGATCAATATTGAATGATAATAGTGGACCTGACCAAGATTGGTTTCAAAGATGAACCATTCCTCCTTGCCAAAGATGTGCACCGGGTTTTCTATGTCAAGGATATGACTAGCAAACTGAAGTATAAAAATCCCCAAGAAGAAGGACCACAAGAGCCAAAGCGTCACATAGTTCTTCCAGGTAAAAGAGTAATCGTGGGAGTCGAGGAGAGAATAGACAGATCAGATGATTATGATCAGTTTGATGGCGTGCCTCCATTCGTTGTCGAAGTTGACACAAGCATATAACTTGGAAATGAAGAGACACTGTACTTACGTCACGACCATGACCAAGGAACTTTTGTAAAGAAAAGGAACTTCAATGTTGTACTGTAATGATTAATATTTAAATCATTTGTGTAATGAAGAACTATTTTATGTAATATAATGTTATATAAATGTATTCCTTCATGTTTTTGAACTAAAACTTTTTGTAAGGCTTTCAAATGCCCTGTGGGAAGGAACCATCGAGTTTGAGATTTTTCTGAATTAGTTGAGCATTTTTTTTAGTTTAATTGAATTTCCAGGCGATATCACCCTGTAATTAAATGTTGAACTAAGTCCACCCCTAAAAACATCCTATGGATATGACTTATCGTCACTTATCAATCAAAGAAATTAATGATGCATAAACTTACTCAATTGAGTTTTTAAAACTTATATCAAATCAAATTAGCATTTTTTATTATTAAAATTCAGAAAGAAGATTGTAAATGAAAAGTAGAAGTAATTGTTTCAAGTATTAAATTAATTTTTTATAGAAAACTAAAGGTTACTATTTCTCAACTCAAAATAATTTTGCATGGTTCAAATATATAAACTTACCATTTTTCAAAAATTTTGCAAAGAGAAAGAATGAGAAAATGAGGAAGGAAAATATGGAAAAGTTAATGTCCCGTGCAAATTACTCGTTTAGTCCCGGGTGGTATTACATACCGAGACAAAGAGGGCCTTTTGTCTCGGGTGGTAACACCACCCGGGACTAAAGGCGGAAAATTTCCCTTTTGGGGGCTCCCGCGTGACATTACCCTTTAGTCCCGGATGGTGTTACCACCCGTGATAAAAGGCCCCCCTTTTGTCTCGGTTCGTAACACCAGCCGGGACTAAAGAGGGAGACGTATATAAGAACGACGCCCGTCCCCCTCCAACACTTAGCCTATTTTCGTCCTCGATCCGCCGCGTGCCACCGCTGTCGACTCCTCCTCCGCCGCCGCTGTCGTCCTCCCCAACTGCCGCATCCCGCGAACTCTCCCATCCCCGGCCTCCGGAATCCGCCGCCATCGTCGGCCTCCTGGAATCCACCGTCGTCCCCTTCTCCGCCGACGCCGTCAGCCCCCATGTGGGCCCGCTGCCGTCGTCGACGACGTAGCCCGCGGCCTCCCCCGAAGCCGCTGTCGACGCACCCGTCGTTCTCCACCGCGCGTCGGCCTGCTCCGCGTCCTCCTCCTCTAGGGCTCCACCGCCGCCGCGCGCCTTACCGGCCGGCCGTCCCGTCCCCGCAGCG
Organism: Cenchrus fungigraminus; assembly: GCA_036936925.1. Classification (NCBI taxonomy): domain Eukaryota; kingdom Viridiplantae; phylum Streptophyta; class Magnoliopsida; order Poales; family Poaceae; genus Cenchrus; species Cenchrus fungigraminus. The sequence continues at coordinate 110,238,650 of CM072779.1, forward strand.
CGCACAACATCCTCCTCGTCGTCCCACTCCTCCATCGTCACGTCCTTCTTCGCTCGACTGTCATCCTCCACGGTCATCATCCCCAATGCCGGTAGGGGCACGACCGTCCCCCGCGGCCACCAGCGGCCTCCCCCGGCCTTGCCACAAATTTGCGGGTTTTGTGGCATGCTGACGCAAGCAATTGAATTTGCTTGCATCAGCAATGTTTTTTAAATTTGAAATTAAGTACAAAATTGTATTAACTATCTGTATAATAATTCTAATTAGTATTTCAATAATTCTAATTAAATATGTCTCTCCCCAGCATCCTCGACCGCCGTCTCTCCCCGGCTCCCCGCTGCCTGCCCCGACGCACCCAGGATCACGCCACCGCCTCCCCGCCGACTCCGCTAGGCACCACTTCCGAAAATTCATAGAAAATTCATGTTTATTTCAGAAATTGATAGAAATTCATTTTTACAATTAGACTTTTATGTATATACTCAGAAATTCATAAGAATTATTGTATATTCACATAAATTTTTTGTTTAATCTAAAAATAGATAGAAATTATTGTATATTCTCATAAATTCATGTACATTCATAGAAAATTAGTGTTTATTCTGGATATAGATAGAAATTATTGTATATTCTCAAAAATTCGTGTCTATTCATAGAAAATTAGTGTTTATTCTAGAAATAGATAGAAATTATTGTATCTTCTCAGAAATTCGTGTCTATTCATAGAAAATTATTGTTTATTCTTGTTTATTCTAAAAATAGATAGAAATTATTATATATTGTCATAAATTTGTGTCTATGAATAGAAAATTATTGTTTATTCCTCAAATTTTTAAAAAAATCTTGTTTATTATAGATGGATGCCAACAATGACAATGATGAAAGACTTACAAAGGACATTATTGCTCGCGATACAAATATCGTTCCAATCTAAACCGATGAGGAGTGTAACCAGGCGGACGGGTTCCTCAACATAGATATGACCAAGGGAGGAGACATCGCCGCCGAGGACTTAGACAATAATGAGGACCACACAACCGACGACTCAGAAAATAATGAGGACCTTGAGGATGATAATGCAGAAGGTTCCAATGAGGTATATATATCATGCATTAAGTTCGTTAGTATTAATTCACTAACCCCAAATGTTACATAAATAAATAATGAATATGCAACTTGTAGGCTTCTGGATCGACGACGAAAAAGACTAAGAGAGGCCGTACACAAGTAATCGTCGGCTATGTGATGTATCATATCATGGAAGTGTTAGAGCTTGGCCAACCATGTGCTCCAAAAAAATCAGAGACAAGTTCGTGTCTCAATACGGGGCCATCGTAAGGGACAACGTGCCCATCAAGTATACAGAATGGAAGGGAAACCAAGTAATCCATACGTGGTTCCGGACTCAGTAAAAGATCAGCTATGGAATGATGTCCTAAAACACTTCACACTTCCTGAAGGCGTCGACGCAAACCTTGTTAAGGGTTGGACTCTACAGAAAATGGCAACTCAATTTCAGAATTTCAAGAAGAAGTTGACTAGAGATTTTATGAAGAAGAACCGAACTCCAAATTGGAATGAATATCTGAAGATAAAAGATAACTGGAAGTTTTTGGTTGAATACAAAAAATCTTGGGAAGAAAAGTGCTAGTAAGAAAGGGGAGTACAACCATCATCTCGGTCGAGGTGGTTACGTGGTTGCAATTCCCAAGTGGCGGAAGATGGAACAAGACCTTCTCGCCAGAGGTATCATATCAGCGGTCTTTGACTGGCCTGGCCAATCGAAGAATTGGTATTATGCGCATGGAGGCAGATTGAACCTGGATGATGGTACCCTTGAATTCCCACCCACGTTACAAGAGAAGGCACTTGAGATAATGACAAAAATTGAAGATGTCAAAGCGGGTAGATTGAAAGATGATAGAGAAATGGATGAGCTCACTTTGGCGCTCGGGAATCCAGGACACCTAGGACGTTGTAGGGGCTACGGGGTGGTGTCGTGGAAGTATGCGTTCAAGGGAAACATCGACAACTATAAAAGCTGCAAAAGAAGAAGAGAGCACAAAGAGGTGCAGTGGTGTCAAATGATGGAGCAAAGACTTAAACAACAAGAAGAAATGATGCATGCAGAGATTGAACGTCGAGTGGCCGCAACGATAACTGAGATGGCCGAATGTGGAGCACTGCACGAAGTACCACTAGATCCCATCATTAGCCCTTCCGCTCGCAAAAGCAGTTGTGCTTCCATAGAGGTCCCAACAGGTGCTTGTATAGAGGTCGCAGTAGGTGCTTGCATAGAGGACCATGAAGAGCCGAGGGCAATCGAAGAAGTTCCATTGGACGACAATCAATAGTACCTGTGGATTTGTTCGGTCAGTGCACCCCATGTGAGCTGCACAAGCCATTCGGCAACATCACAATGAAGGTATAAATATAACTATTACATGCAATTAGCTCAACTATTGATGCATCACTTAGAAATTTAATAACTTCCTTATTTCTCTACATATATAGGTGGTGTACGGACAAGCTTTTGCGCATTTTCCTGGACAAACTAGCCACAACATGCAGATTCCACCTACTACGCCTCAGTTGGTGTGAAGGAGATTTGTCAGCCACAATTTGAGGATCTAGAGCTAGACATCCCAGGAGGTGACAGTAAAGGACACTCAAGGATGCGGTTCACAGTATCATATTGTAGCCCAAATGTTACATTATAATCCCCCAGAAGGAGGGATCAATCCCTCCTACAGATGCCCCATAGCCGCCACCATCGTCATCTCTAAGGCCGTCCTCACGACCTTCAATATCACCTCGCTCACCGTCTACACAAGAACCATTATTCAATTTCGGAGGTGTGAGCTCCATCCATGATAATGACATCCCTGCCGAATCACTTCCAAAAATGCAGAAAAACCACTGGTGGCAAAGCAAGCACCATCAAAAGCAGAAAAAACCACCAAAGCACCGCAAAAAAACCACCTAGCCACCGAAGCACAACAGAAAAAACCGCCAAAGCACCACAGAAAAAACCGCACTCACCAAAGCACAACATAAAAAACCGCTAGAGCACAGTCTTCCAACGCAATGCAACCACCAAAGCAGAAAAAACCACCAACGATAAAGAAAATGGTTGAGCCCACCCCCAAAAGGAAGCTAGCATGGGAGACAATAGAAGAAGAAGGAAAAACAATGATCGGTCCCCAACATGTCCATGAATTTTTCAACAATTTGAATACAAAACATCAACAGAGGGAGCTCGAGAAGACCAAAAATTTTGATCCGAAGAAATTTGGGTTTTTCAAACTAATGAACAAAGAGAACAAGAGAATGATAATGGCATCGACGTCGCCGACTAGTGAAAAGGAGGAGAAGCAAACAAATGCGTCAACGAGCAAACAGACTGAGGACCAGGTGTGTCCGAGGACCAGTGGAAGGTCGCTCCTTAGTGATGAGTGATTGACAATGTTGTGTGGACTGATGCTTGGCTAAGTGTGCAGGTACAGGTAGCAGCTTGACTTGTGTCGGTGTAGGTGAAGAACAAGCGCGAAAGGCCTTAGATGTGGTGGCCTCCGGGTGATGGAGTGGCAAGTAGGGTTGTTTCGATGGACCCGGTGGCCGATGGGGTCAAGTGCCAGCCGTGCGGTGCAAGACTAGTGGGCTGAAGTCGTGAACATGGGCCAGTGCAAGGTAGCGGATGGAGCCCGAAGCTTGCATGCGGGGTTTGGTGGTTTGCCCACAAAACCATCAGGTGGACGGTTTCTTGGTTTGGGTTGCAAAACCAAGTCTGGAGGCCCGAGGCGACGGAGACGGTGATCCAGGAGCTTTGGGAAGCTTCGAGGCGGAGGGCACGTGGCGTGATCGCGGGGTTTGCGTCGATGTGAAGCGAAGCCGTGGTGGAAGCATGTCCGTCCGATGAAGACTTGACCAGAATGCCCCTAAGGGGTTGTATCTTCTACTTGAGTTGTAGGGGTAGCGTGGTCATTTACCTCCCTCCGATGGACTTCGTATAAATAGTGGAGAGGTGGATGACATCTCTCTCTCTTGGACCCTAGGTTTTCCTTCCCGTGTAGATTGCTCTGCACTGCTTCTTTTCCCTCTGTATTCCATAGGCAAGATTCTTGTATAGACTCTGACCTCTGGATGTCTGGAAGCATTCGGCGTTGCGGTGATCTCCTAGTCCTTTGTGATTTTCGTGTCATTTTCGGGGAGTTTCGTTCTTCGCTCAATTCGGGGATTTGAGGGTGTTTTCCTTCAGATTTCTTTGAGGGGATCATGGGTCGATGCCTTGAGCATCTTTGTGTGTGATCTTGACCCCTCAAACACCGGGGAAGGCCTTCGATTCGTGAGCTTTTGGCCGGAGTTCAAGTTCTTATTGGTAGTTCGTGTGAACCGCGATTCCCGGCGATTTAGTGGCTTAGAGGTCGAGATTTTTGGGGCATAGCTTCCTCTTGTGTCGCTTATCATCTCCCCCAAATCTTGTCTCAAGAGCTTTTGGCATTTGGGAGATCCGGTGATGGATTTGGAGAGTTGACTTCGCGAGCTCGAGCTCGAGCTGCTCTGTCCGGGGCTAGCGGACAGTCCGCGAGGACCCCGCGGACAGTCCGCGCGTCCTGTGTTCTTCGTGTTCTTGCGCGTCTTCGTTTTGATCTGTTTCGGCCCTAGGGTTTGGTTGCGAGAGGTTTGGCGGACAGTCCGCGAGTGCTTCACGGATGGTCCGCGTGGCCAAGTTTTCGTCTAGGATTAGGGTCGTTTTGTCTGGAGTTTCCAGGGAGCTGGACAGACGGTCTGTGCTGCCCTCACGGACGGTCCGCGACACTAGCGGGCAGTCCGCAAGGCAAAGCCGGATGATCCGAATTTCGGGGTGTGCTACTGGTGGTTTGGTCTGTTGTTTTGGACGGTCCGCCCAGAGCTTGCGGACAGTCTGCCTGGGTCCCACGGATAGTCCGCCTGGTGCTTACGGACGGTCCGCCCTGGACTTCGCAGACTTGGCTAAGTCTTTTGGTTCTTGCTTTGGTGCTTCCGCTCTTTGCTCCTAGGCTTGCCTCTTGATCTTCTAGGCTTTTGTGTGCCTTGTTTGGAGCTTCCTGTGTGTGCGCGAGTGCTTGGAGTGGCAATCGGGGTATAGGCCGAGTTCGACCTTCGGGAAGAATTTTTATCGGCTCCCATTCACTCCTCCCCTCTCTGGTCCCCTATTCGGCTCTTCAATTGGTATCAGAGCCGGTTATGGATCTTCTTGATTCTAACCAGTCTAAGATCCAAAGATGGGTGATTATGGCAAGGGGTCGGGTCCTCCGCACTTTGATGGCAAGAATTACCCGATGTGGGAAAGGCGCATGGGCGCGTTTTTGCGAGGGAAGGGAACTCTGTTCTGGGAGGTCACTCAGAATCCTCATTATGCCATCCCAGACAGTTTTTTGCTTCCAGGATCACAGGACATGTGTGAGGCCAATAGTAAGACCGTTGATTACTTGTTCCGTTCTCTCTGTGCCTCAGAGTTAGAGCGAGTGTACGGACAGAATGTGGCCAGAAAGATTTGGCTCAAGTTGAGAAATGCTCATGTTGGCAATGCCCAAGTGCAAGCCCGTTTCTTTTCCACTTACCGGAGAGAGTACGAGAACTTCACTCATCTCCATGGTGAGTCGACCGATGCTATGTTTCAGCGCTTCACTAGCATAGTCAACAACATGAGGGCCAATGTGACAGTGCTCCCATACACGGATCATGATCAAGCTATCAAGCTTTTGCATGCCCTGGATAGGTCCATGTGGAGTGCCAAGGCCGAGGCCATTGAGGAGTCAAGCGTGTATGATACGCTGATGTTGGATGAGCTGTTTTCCAAGCTCAGGTCTTCAGAGGTTGATCGTGGCTTGAGAGCCAAGAGTGAGAGCCCCACTGATCCTCATAGTTTGGCTCTTGTCTCAGGATCAAGGTCTAACACTAACTCTGGTGATTTCTCTTTGTCTTGTCTTGTGTCTTTGCCAGATGAGGACTTTGAGGTGCTGAGTAAGGACAATCTCGCTTTGTTGAGCAAGAGGTTTGGGTGGATGTACGAGAACTGCAAGAATGCAAGGCGGAGCTCGGGGATGTGCTATCAGTGCGGGAAGCACGGGCACTTCATCACCGAATGCCCTGAAGCCATGGAGATCAAGAACGACTATAAGGGCAAGCCCAAGCACAACTACAAGAAGTACAGCTCCCGGAATGACTACAAGGACAAGCACAAGGACAAGGGCGAGAGAAGGCACAAGAAGAGTGGCGGCCACAAGAAGAAGACCGCTCGAGCGATGGTGGCCGGAGCGAGCGACATCGACTCAACATCAAGCGATGCTTCCTCCGACTCGAGTAGCGAGGAAGAGCAAGAAAGGTGCAAGGACAAGTGGCACATGGGCAAGAACTTCACTGGCCTGAGCTTCGTCGCACAAGGAGGCTTTTGCGGCATGGCGCATTCCAAGAAAGGTGGGAGGCACAGCTCGGATTCGAACTCCGACTCCGAGGAAGAGGTACGACATGATCCCAACTTCTTGCTAGAGGAGAATGCTAGGCTCAATGAGTTGCTTGAGAACCGTGATGATGTGCTTAGAAAGACCAACAAGGAGAAGAGGGGATTTAGGTCTTTGTTGGGTGATGCTAAGGGTAAGATAGCCGAGCTTGAATCCTTGCTTGTGGATGCTAGAAATGAGATAGGTGCTTTAAAATCTGCTCCTGTGGTGTCTGATGAGATGGATTGTAGTGATTGCTCAGTTTTTCTTACTGATTTGATTGCTCTCAAGGAGAAACATGCCTCTACTTTGGAGGAACTAGATGTGGTTAGGATTGAGTGTGATGAATTGAAATCTAGGCCAGCTTTACTAGGTGCTTGTACCTCATGTCCTATTTTGCTTGCTAGGCTAGATGAATCCCACACTAGAATTGTTTCTCTTGAGGCGGCATTGAAAGCTCCTCTTCCTACATCATGTTCAACCTGTGAAATGCATGCTTTGAAAAACATGGAACTTGCACACCATGTTGATCGTCTGCAGGATGAAAATGATGAACTGAGAAAAATGATGGGGTGGTTGTCTGGGCATGAGCCACAATTGAGTTTGATGTTGGCTCAGTTCAAGAGGTTTGATGGTCAGGCGTTGGGAGCTGACAAGTGTGGTGAGAAGAGTGGTGAGGGAGAAGAGAAAGCCGGAGAGATCCCCATTCCACCACATACCACACCGATGAACAAATTTCCACCCAAACCAAACCACCTCAGAAACAAGCTAGACACAACACCAGATCCACTAGTGTTCCCCCACAAAGCTGAGAACTACCAAAAACCCATCAAGTTTGTGAGCACCTAGGGGAGTGTCTTTGATGGGAAGTCAGGAGAGAAAGGTGTTGAGAAGCCCACAGAAAAGCCACAACCGATCTGCTTCCATTTCGAATATTGTGGGAGGAATGGGCATAAGGATGAGTTCTGTTTCCGAAGGAAGAGGGGTGAGAGGTTTGCTAGGGAGATGGCAAACAAGGACAGGTACCACCTTACTCGTGGTGTGCCTGAGCCTCGTAGAGGGCCTCTACCTAGGGGTGAGGTGTATGTGCGTAGAGCTCCCACCCGTGGAGGTGGAGGTGGAGGTGGTTTCCCTCAGAGAGATAGGCGTGTTGGGTTTGGGCATGGTGAGTTGGCTCGATGTGCTCCTTCTCGTGACCGTTACGAGTTTGGGAGGCACGATCGGAGCTTTGGGTCTCAGATGGACTACGGGCCACGTTTTCCCCCTCGTGGTGCGCATACTCCTCCAGTGAGACGTGACAGGTCCTTCGGTGGTAGGCGTGAGAGGGCTCCGCCTCGGGGTGTTGGTAGAATGGACTTTGCTAACCCTTCTTTTGAGCAAATGGCTCGACACTGGTTTAACTCTTTTGGTACTAACCCCAGTGTTGAGTCGCTTGCTCATTCTCGTTCTCATTTTTTATTGCAGGTGGGAGGCTTGGAGAACTTTTGGTTGATCGACTCCGGTTGCTCACGACACATGACCGGAGATCGTGGGTGGTTCTCCAGCCTCACCCCGGTGAGTACGAGGGAGTACATCACTTTCGGGGACAATGGGAAAGGATGAGTGCTTGCTGAAGGGATGGTGAAGGTGAGTAGCAAGGTGACCTTAAGAAGTGTGGCCCTGGTCAAGTCACTTGGTTTTAACCTGTTGTCAGTATCTCAATTACTCGACGAAGGTTTTGAGGTTCGTTTTAAGTGCGCTTCTCATGTGCTTGATTCTCGAGGCGATCTTGTCTGTACGATCGTCCCTGAGGCTCAAATCTTTCGTGCTGATTTTTCCCAGTCTATTGGTCCTCCTCGATGCTTTGTTGCTGGCGTTTTGGCTGAGCTTTGGAAATGGCATAGGAGGTTGGGACACTTGAGCTTTGAGTTGCTTTCCCGCTTGAGTGGTCTTGATCTTGTCCGAGGATTGCCTAAGTTGAAATTCGAGAAGGATTTGGTTTGTGCTTCTTGTCGGCATGGAAAGATGGTTGCTGCTTCTCACGCCCCTCTGACGGCTGTCATGACCGAGCGACCTTGTGAGCTGTTGCACGTGGATTTGGTTGGGCCAGCTCGTGTTCGCTCTGCGGGTGGGAAGTGGTATGTTCTGGTGGTTGTTGATGATTTTTCGAGGTACTCTTGGGTTTTCTTTTTGGAGGATAAGAGTGAGACATTTGGCTTTGTTCGGGACTTGATCTTGAGGTTGAAGAATGAGAGACATGGTGATGCCATTCGAGCTATACGCAGTGACAATGGCACGGAGTTTAAAAACTCTCATTTCGATACCTTTTGTAGTGATCTTGGTCTCGATCATCAGTACTCTTCTCCATACGTCGCTTGCCAGAATGGCATAGTGGAGAGGAAGAACCGGACCCTTTGTGAGATGGCCAGGATGATGCTCGATGAGCACAGGACTCCTAGGCGTTTCTGGGCCGAGGCAGTCAATACCGCTTGCTATGTCTCAAATCGCATCTTCCTTTGTGCTTTTAAGAAGAAGACCTCTTATGAGCTGATGCATGGCCAACAACCCAAGGTGAGTCACTTTAGAGCTTTTGGATGCAAGTGTTTCATTCTGAAGAAGGGTAAGTTGGATAAGTTCGAGTCTAGATGTTCGGATGGTATCTTTCTCGGTTATGCGATTCACTCTAGAGCATATCGTGTGCTCAATCTTGACACTAACCGAATCATGGAGACTTGGGAGGTAACATTCAACGAGACACAGCCATGTAGCTCTTCTGCTTTTGAGTGTGCAAGTGACGAGGAGATTGGAGCAAGGATCTTTGAGGATGAGAAGGATGGAGATGGAAGCGATGACGATGATGGTGATGATGCTCCCGTGGCTGATCGTGTACACGCTACTTCCACTACTATGACGACGATCGAGGATGGACCATCCCCTACACCCACTACGACTGAGGCTGTTCGAGTGGAGGCTGCTGCTGAGGAGGAGGTTGTGTCCAGGCGAGAGGCTCCCCGACATGTACAGATTGATCACCCACCGACGACGATCATATGTGACATCCATGAACGCACTACACGGTCGAGGTCAAGGAACACTTCTCATTTCGCTCACTCTTCTTTTGTCGCTTCTTTTGAGCCCAAAGATATTCGACACGCTTTGTCTGATGAGAATTGGGTGAATTCCATGCATGAGGAGTTGGAAAATTTTGAGAGAAACCAAGTCTGGGAGTTAGTCGATCCACCACCAAATTGCCGTCCCATAGGTACCAAGTGGGTGTGGAAGAACAAAGAGGGTGAGAATGGGATGGTTGTGATAAACAAGTCGAGGTTGGTGGCTCAAGGGTTCAACCAGAAAGAGGGTATAGACTATGAGGAGACATTTGCTCTTGTGGCCCGTTTGGAAGCAATTAGGATCCTTCTAGCCTTTGCCATGGCTAAAGAGTTCAAGCTGTACCAAATGGCTGTCAAGAGTGCTTTCTTGAATGGGGTGATAGAGGAATAAGTGTATGTGAGGCAACCCCCGGGGTTTGAGAGCGAGCAATATCCACAACGTGTTTACAAACTCCAGAGAGCGTTCTATGGGTTGAAACAGGCACCTAGAGCTTGGTATGGCAGGTTGAGAGGGTTTTTGCTGAGTAAGGGGTTTGTGATGGGCACAGTTGATAAGACCTTGTTTCTCCTTAAGCATGGGAATGACCTTTTGATTGTTCGGATATACGTGGATGACATAAACTTTGGTGGCTCTTCTCATGATCTGGTTGCCAGATTTGCAGATGACATGAGCAGGGAATTTGAGATGTCCATGATGGGCGAGCTGCAGTTTTTCTTGGGCCTCCAGATCAAGCAGTGCAAGGACGGGACGTTTGTACATCAGGCGAAGTACACCAGGGACATGGTGAAGAAGTTTGGCATGAACGACTCCAAGCCGCTGACTACACCGATGAGTACCACTATGGCTTTGGATGCGGACGAGGATGGCGAACCCGTGGACTAGGAGTACCGGAGCATGATCGGCTCCCTCCTCTACTTGACGGCGACGAGGCCGGACATACAGTTTAGTGTGTGTCTGTGCGCTCGTTTTCAGGCTTCACCGAGGACTTCACATCGGCAGGCCGTCAAGCAGATTTTCAGGTACTTGAACTACACTCCTGAGTTCGGTCTTTGGTATTCTGCCTCCTCGACACTCAGACTTCTGTTGGCATTTCTTAATGTCACAACTAACAGCACCGGGTTAGCGTGAACATCAAGACTTGCCGAAGGTTAATCTAAACAATCATGAACGAATCCGCAAGCGCACAGATAAACCATTATAGCATTTCCCCAAGGAAGGAGAGTATTCCAAGGGTATCGTATCCGTGGAAGGCAATGGCGGATATCTTAGACTTATGCTTTTGCTCTGAATGTAAACCAAGAGATAGATATAGGGAACAACACACTCAAAGGCAGGGGTAAGATAAAAGATATAAGGGTAGTGTGACACACACACTCAAATCTACCTCTACTCTAGCACACTACGGCTTAGGGGGAACATACGAGTTAGCTCTAGGTTCTAATGTACTAAACATACAAAGCTAGAAGATACAAGAGATGGGCACGAGCATTGCATGAGAGGGATAAGGTTCAGCACCAAGGTACAAACGGGGAGCTAGCCCCCGACGACCAGCACTCTGTTAAAATACACTTTAGACTCCTACAGCTGGTACCCCAACGCGGAGGTTGCCCTAGGATCCAACAGGGCTGTCACCACTTGAGGACCGACCTCTCGTTACGGGGGGTATGCTCATAACTATTGTAGCCACACAACCCAGGCACCATGCCTACGTTGCTGCTAGACTCCACCCGGCCTGGGCTATTGTGACCCAAGGTGAGAGCCACCAGAAGACTGGTCAACTAGACCGAGTGCCGTAGCTTGAACACAGTCCTCAAGCAACACTCTCATGCCATCTAACAAGATCAACTAAGGCTAGACATACAAACAGATATGAACTCTCTTATGTCTAATCAACAAGATCAAAGGGTCGTGTTCATGAAGAACACAAGCCTCTAACTTATGAACAAACACATAAGGAAGGAGTTTATCACCCTTCAAGTGGATCAACAGGTAGTGTTCACGAAGAACACGAGCCTCTAAATGATGAACAGAGGATGAACTCAAGAACATATCAAGAGTATGATCTACCATGACTTTATATGAAATTGCTGAATAACTGAAGTAGATCAAAGTCATACAAAGAAATAAAAATAAAAGAGAACTCATACCTAGACTTCCAAGAGGACTTGGAACCTGAATAAGAGCTACTCTAGCCTACCCCCTAGCCTTGGAAACTAAAAGTGAGAGGAGAATGAGAGAGTGGTGTGTGGGAAATGGGAGCCCCTCCCCTTCTATTTATAGGCAAAGGCAAGGCTTTCTCGGACGCCCAAATGGCCCCTAAACACCCGGGAGTGAGGCAATGGACCAATAGGGAGCTGCCACGTGGAGGGCTAGGATGGAGCCCCCCTTGGTCGGTTCGGCTGATCCCAGGGTCGGCCGGCCCCCTAGGGTGGCCCCACCTGGTGGTTTTCCACTGGGTGGTTACCCTGTGGGCCCTCTGATCCATCCCCGGTGCATGACTTGATTTGGTATCCAAGGTGGGCCCTTTGATCCATGTGAAGTCCATGTGGCGTCCTCTGATTCGTCGGTGAGTGCCTCTCCTGTATCGATGATGTGGATTGCCAGTGTCCCTTGGTGGCAGCCACCTCCTCAGCTGAGTTGGCATGGTTCCTTCATAGAAGTTGAGTTTCCATCTCTTTTAAGGACTAAATCACCTACATACAAATAATCTCCAAGGACAAGTGGAACTACATTATTCAAACCTAAATGCTAGTAAACAGTGCATATGCCTCCATTTATGTGAGATTATTGAGGGTTGGAAATGGTGAATTTCCACCGTCAACAAACTCCCCCAAGCTAACCTCTTGCTCGTCTCAAAGCAAGACATCAGAGACTTAGGTTGGTTGATCAGGAGTTGCTACAATGTTGTATTCTCAACTTATGGCAAACATACAGCAAAGTACTCTACCAAGAGTTGAACAAGTCGGCAATGTTCTTACCTTTCACCTGATACGTGGGGCATATAGCTTCACTTGCCTTGGGTAGTTGAGAGACATAATGGTTATATAGCATGTGCATAATCACTCATACCTTGATCAGCTATCAATCCGGAGGTTTTGCAAGTTTTTCAAAAGAAAATCAGAGTTCCTCAAATGATACTCTCGGATCGCTCAAAGGTGTATGGTTCCTCACCAAGGCATCAATATTGCCTTTCTTCACATCCTACTCCTAATAGGCTGTATGTGGAGTTGTAGGTAGGGAAGATGTGGCATACTTGCTTCTCATGTTTTGCTAAGTCAAAGACCGGATCCTTGGAAGAAACAAACATACATCCTGATCAAGATGTGCATATGTGTGTGATGGATATGAGCATGACAAGGTGGATACTAGGCCCGGAAGTGGGTGCTAGATATTGCCATGTTTTATACGAGGAAACGAGAGATTGATGGTAAGGTGGACACTAGCCCTGGAGTAGGTACTAGTTATTACCATCTATATGGTGGAACTCTTTCTCTTGCACATATCAATCCCTTTTTCTCTTTTTAAATTTTTCGAGACTTGGGCTAGCTCTCTTTATTTATTTTTGCCATGCTTTTGAGCATGCTTTTCTTTTCTCTCTTTTTTTAACTAGCCCTTGGTCTCTATTGGAGATATTTGGAGAGGGATGAATAATGCAAAGATACATAGAGTTTTATTTGAGAAAGAATGCATAGGCATATGGAACAAATGATGAATGCTAACTTCCAGTGTAGAAGTTTTAGCATGAACATGTACATGATCTTGATCAGGGAAGTATGAGTTCTAACAAGGGTCACAACAATTTGACAAAGCTCAATGAGAGAACAAGCTGCATATGTGGAGGCTAAGAACTAGAATCTACATATGGCCTTGGATGGGAAATTCTCATCATTGAGGAACTCATCATGTTTTGATTTTTCAAAAAGGAAAACTCTGGATGTCAAGCATCACTAAGCACAAGATCATAGCACTCTATTATACCATATCATGTCTCACAACAACTTAGGCAAGGATCATGCTTTTTGCTACCCACAGTTTTCAAGCTAAGGTTTGAACATACAAGCCAACAAACTCAAAACTTAGGTAGGATACAAAGTTGTAAGCAAGACATACGAGGAGAATAAACAGAGCAACTATTCATCATTTCAACCATAGAGGCAAAGCATTCTTACTAAGCATATCAAAGCAAACTAAGCAAACGATGATGATGAAAGCAAATGAATATTTTTGGTCTTTTTATTTTGCAGATTTTTTTGGATTTTCATTTATAAGATATTCTGAAAACAAAGGAAGATACAAGTTACCTCAGAATGGGGGTCCTCCCCCAAGCTAGCTTCAGGCTCACTGCAGAGGAGGGAAAAAGAAACCCTGACTCACGTAGTAAGCCCTCTGCGCCTCCATGTATTGCCACTGATCTTGCTGCATGGCTGCTATCCTCTCACCAGCCTGACGCTGCCACGCTGAGGTAGACTCGACGTGGGTGTTCAGCGTCTCCTCCAATCCCGTGACCTGGATGGTGAGCTCTCCCATCTGCTACGCGAGCTGAGCATCGCGTGCAGAGGCTGAAGAGTGTCGCCGGAAGGACGAAGACGGAGGTGGACCACCGGAGCTAGAACTAGCGGGTGTGGCCCACTGAGCTCTGCTCGCGCCTGCCCAAGCTGTGCCACTCGCACTCGGCTGGTAGGTGGGCTGGTCCCTACCAGGTGCATATCCAGGGGTAACCCCGGACATAGGGGCCCCTCCTACAACCGGTGGTGTAGCAGGCTGTGGCTGAGGCTGAGGTGGTGGTGTCGGCTGTGACAATGGTACAAGCCCAAGGAATGTCCGGATGGACATCACTCCTAAGCTCGCCCCAGCGAGAATGCAGAGAACACAAAACAGAAGTAGATTGGTTTTCCTAGATCAGAATTTTATTGCAATGGAAAATGAGGATAACTTACCAGACTTACCTGTCGGTGCAGAGCTCATTATTTTAAGTCTTTAGAGCTAGACTTGGTTCCAAAGTTCTCACCTGGGCAGTGGGGCAGCCGTTTCCTTCGGAGGAGAAGTCAGCTTCCTACTCACCCTCCGCCACATCTTTTGAGTGTTGTATGGGTTGTGATGTGTAGGAGGTGGTCTCTTGGATTGGGACTGAGACTTCCAATACTGTTTCTGTCCCATGCCCATGAGTTGGCGTTCTTCCTTCCAAAAATTCTTCATGAATGCAATGAGGCTGTCCACTTGCCGTGATGTCACTTCGACCTCTCGTGCTGGGGTGTCGGAAGTTGGTAAATCCTTGATCATCGAGCATTGTTCTTTTCTTGGATGAAACTCGAACCTCTTCTCTTTGCCATTGATGTAGAGATGGATCACACCAGCCCCCACATCAATTTGTGCATCAGCTGTACTCAGAAATGGTCGCCCAAGTATGAGCGGCACCACCTTGGCGATCTCCATGTCCAGCACCACAAAGTCAACGGGAATAAAGCAATCTCGGACTTTCACTGGAATGTCCTCAGCTATCCCCGCTGGGTATCGGATGGAAGAATCGGCCAGCTGCAACTGCAATGTGGTTGGAGATAAGCTTGTGTAGTTGAGTTGATCAAAGACTACCTTAGGCATGACGCTGACGCTGGCCCCTAAGTCACAGAGAGCATGGTCAAAACGTTGGGTCCCAATCATACAAGTGATTGTGGGACACCCTGGATCCTTCTTCTTCTCAGGAACGCGGTTGAGTATAGTAGCACTACACTCCTCCGTGAGCCGTACTACTTCGGTTGTGGGAAGAGCCCGCTTCTTGGTTAGGATGTCCTTGAGATAACGCACGTAAGTGGGTACGCGTATTGCCTCAAGCAATGGAACGTTGATATAAACTTTCTGAATCATATCCACGAAGCAATTGAATTGTTCATCTATTGTTGCCTTCCTGCCCTTTTGAGGGAACGGCATCACATTGGCTTCTATGGAACCCGGATGTGCCGTCACTCCTACAGGTGCTTTATCTGTTGGTGGCACCTTCCTTACCTGGGGGGATTCTTCCAAGTCGGATGAATCCTCATGGATATTCTCAACTCTGTTATGCCTTTCTTATCTATCCCTGCATGGTTAGGATACGGTGGATCCCGAGTGGATTTACCTCCTCTCGTGGTTACCGCATTTGCATTCTCAACAGAGGGAACAGAAGCGGCCAGCTGGGCCAACTGAGTTTCTAACATTTTGTTGAAACTGAGTTGACTCTTCTGAGCAGAAGAAAAACTATCAAGCTTAACGTTGAGGCTTTCCATAGTTTTATCAAGGGTAGCTAACTTTTTGTTAATACCTTCATTAATCTTAGCTTGCCCAAAAAGAGATCTCTCAAGGAGGGTTGGTTAGGATTGTACGAGTTACCTTGGTTACCTCCTTGATAGTAAGGGCGTTGTTGATTCCACGATTGGCCTCCTTGTTGAGGTGGACGATAACCGTTGTTGTTGCCGTTCATGTACATCACTTCCTCCTGAGTCTCCGGACAATAGTTGCCTGAGTGCCCAGTGTTGCCACAGACCTCACAGGTCATGTGAGAGTCCATAGGCAGAGTAGTGGTGGCCATGGCAGCCTTCTCGCTGGTGTAATCATCCAATCTCTTCATGAGAAGATCCATCTTGGCAGTAATCATGTCTGCTTCCTTGACAGTATGAGTACCCCTCGGTCGTGGCTGGAGTCTTTCATCACTCCACCCTTGGTTGGAGACCATCTTCTCCATGA
This sequence comes from Cenchrus fungigraminus, assembly GCA_036936925.1. Taxonomy (NCBI): domain Eukaryota; kingdom Viridiplantae; phylum Streptophyta; class Magnoliopsida; order Poales; family Poaceae; genus Cenchrus; species Cenchrus fungigraminus. Next base: position 110,254,939 of record CM072779.1, read on the forward strand.
GTAATTTAGCATTATCAACAGTGAGTGAGAAGAATGCTCCTTGAGCAGCAGCATCAATATGGCCTCGGGCTGTCGGAGTCAACCCATTATAGAAGCTTTGAAGAATAAGCCAATCCTCCATCCCATGGTGAGGACAGGCCAAGACATACTCCTGAAGCCTTTCCCAAGCCTCTGGAATAGACTCACTTGCTGCTTGCTGAAAACCAGAAATCCTTCCACGAAGAGCATTGGTTTTACCCAATGGGAAGAACTTCTTGAGAAATGCCTCTGAACACTTACTCCAAGTGTCAATAGCTTCACGATTCGCATAGAACCATTGCTTAGCTTTCACCAGGAGGGAGAATGGAAATAGCCGTAGACGAACAACATCCATATTTGCACCCCTGATGACGAAAGTGCTGCATAGCTCTAGAAATTGCTGTAGATGAGCATTAGCATCCTCATTTGGCTTGCCACAGATTGGGCTAGCATGTACCATCGTAATTAGACACGTCTTGATCTCAAAATTTTCAGTCCCCATTGCCACCTCAGGGCCTTGCAGCACCTGGTCAGCGGAAGGAGCTGAGTACTCATGAAGTGTCTTCTGGGCCATAGCATTAGACGTGGATGGTATAACGGAAGCTCGTTCGCCCTCCGGACGAGTACGATGAGGTGAGCCGAAATGAATTCGAGCTTTCCTCACAAGTGACTCGGGATCTTCAGTAAAATTCCTCGGTAGGTCGAAACCAGTCATACACTACCTGTCTTCATCATCCAAAGATAAAAGAAGACAATCAAGGTTAGCCTGCATTGAGAGTTGTCCTAACCTACTCAGATTTTATAAATAGATGCAAAGCATAGTCATGATAATCCTGTGCCTTCCCCAGTAATGGCGCCAGAAATGCTTGTTGGCATTTCTTAATGTCACAACTAACAGCACCGGGTTTGCGTGAACATCAAGACTTGCCGAAGGTTAATCTAAACGATCATGAACGAATCCGCAAGTGCACAGATAAACCATTGTAGCATTTCCCCAAGGAAGGAGAGTATTCCAAGGGTATCGTATCCGTGGAAGGCAATGACGGATATCTTAGACTTATGCTTTTGCTCTGAATGTAAACCAAGAGATAGATATAGGGAACAACACACTCAAAGGCAGGGGAAAGATAAAAGATATAAGGGTAGTGTGACACACACACCCAAATCTACCTCTACTCTAGCACACTACGGCTTAGGGGGAACATACGAGTTAGCTCAAGGTTCTAATGTACTAAACATACAAAGCTAGAAGATACAAGAGATGGGCATGAGCATTGCATGAGAGGGATAAGGTTCAGCACCCAGGTACAAACGGGGAGCTAGCCCGTGACGACCAGCACTCTGCGAAACTAGACTTTAGACTCCTACAGCAGGTACCCCAACACAGAGGTTGCCTTAGGATCCAACAGGGCTGTCACCACCTGAGGACCGACCTCTCGTTACGGGGGGTATGCTCATAACTATCATAGCCAGACAACCCAGGCACCATGCCTACGTTGCTGCTATACTCCACCCGACCCTGGCTATTGTGACCCAGGGTGAGAGCCACCAGAAGACTGGTCAACTAGACCGAGTACCATAGCTTGAACACAGACCTCATGCAACACTCTTAGGCCATCTAACAAGATCAACTAAGGCTAGACATACAAACAGATATGAACTCTCTTATATCTAATCAACAAGATCAAAGGGTCGTGTTCATGAAGAACACGAGCCTCTAACTTATGAACAAACACATAAGGAAGGAGTTTATCACCCTTCAAGTGGATCAAAAGGTAGTGTTCACGAAGAACACGAGCCTCTAAATGATGAACAGAGGATGAACTCAAGAACAAATCAAGAATATGATCTACCATGACTTTATATGAAATAGCTGAATAACTGAAGTAGATCAAAGTCATACAAAGAAATAAAGATAAAAGAGAACTCATACCTAGACTTCCTAGAGGACTTGGAACCTGAATAAGAGCTACTCTAGCCTACCCCCTAGCCTTGGAAACTAAAAGTGAGAGGAGAATGAGAGAGTGGTGTGTGAGAAATGGGAGCCCCTCCCCTTCTATTTATAGGCAAAGGCAAGGCTTGCTCGGGCCCCCAAATGGCCTCTAAACACCCGGGAGTAAGGCAATGGACCAATAGGGAGCTGCCACGTGGAGGACCAGGATGGGGCACCCCTAGGTCGGTTCGGCCGATCCCAGGGTCGGCCGGCCCCCTAGGGTGGCCCCACCTGGTGGTTATCCACTAGGTGGCTGCCTTGTGGGCCCTCTGATCCATCCCTGGTGCATGGCTTGATTTGGTATCCGAGGTGGGCCCTTTGATCCATGTGAAGTCCATGTGGTGTCCTCTGATTCGTCGGTGAGTGCCTCCCCTGGATCGATGACGTGGATTGCCATGTTTCCCTTGGTGGCAGCCACCTCCTCAGCTGAGTTGGCATGGTTCCTTCATAGAAGTTGAGTTTCCATCTCTTTTAAGGGGTAAATCACCTACATACAAATAATCTCTAAGGACAAGTGGAACTAAAACCTAAATGCTAGTAAACAGTGCATATGCCTCCATTTATGTGAGAGTATTGAGGGTTGGAAAAGGTGAATTTCCACCGTCAACAACTTCACGGGTACTCCGATGCTGATTTTGTTGGGTGTCGATTGGACCGCAAGTCTACCTCTGGGTGTTGTCAGTTCCTTGATTCTTCTTTGGTCTCTTGGTCATCTCGCAAGCAATCCAATGTAGCCCAGTCCACTACAGAGGCCGAATATGTAGCTGCTGCTAGTTGTTGTTCCCAGCTGCTTTGGAGGACCTACACCCTGAGTGATTTTGGTGAGGAGTGCTCCCAGGTTCCACTTTTCTGTGATAGCACCAGTGCCATAAGCGTAGCCAAAAATCCTGTCCTCCACTAAAAAACGAAACACATAGAAGTGAGGTATCACTTTCTGAGGGACAATGTTGAGAAGGGAAACATATCTTTGTCCTATGTCCCTACCCAAGATCAGCTAGCTGACATTTTCACCAAACCACTTGACCAAGTCACTTTCACTCACTTGCGGGGTGAACTTGGGGTGTGCTTTCCTTTCTAGCTGAGTCTTGGAGTTTCTCATGTATATATGTGTCATATGTATCATTCTGTTGAATTTCCTTCATGCATTTTAATTTCTGTACAAAACCTGGTAGGATAGCCATCTTTGGATCACTTGTGCTAGGAATGAGCTTCTCTTATATACATTGATCACTGATGTTCTATATGTGTGATATGTGCATGTTTGGTAAATTGTGGATGTGAATGCTATGCTCTTGATGGTTTTGCTATATACTTATGTTGAGATAGCTTTCTTTTGATGAAAATGCTAAAATTGTGTCTCTCATGAGTAGATGCTTGTCTATGCTCAATTTGTGCTTAAAGGCCTATATCATGTTTAGTTTGTGCTTGAGAATCATATTCTTTTTACTTGGGGTCAAAGACCTTTTTGTCATTGTAAATGTTTAGCCCTTTTGCTTGCTTGGGGAGGAGCATAAGCTTCTTTTTGCCGCAAAGGCACTTCATGTACCATGATTAATCTTGAAAATGAAATTGGTGTGTGAATTGCCTTATGCTTGAAAAATGAGCTCCTAATCATATTTTTATGCAATGATATTCATATCTTGGGTGCTAAACCGTAGCATGTTGTCTACCATGAGAAGTCTCATTTTAAGAAGTAGACACATGGCTCAGTGGCTTTAACATGACTTGAGTAGCTTGTGGGTGTTTATAATGATCTTGTGATAAGAATTTGTGATCTTGCATAAACTTTGGATGATCTAGTGTATTTGTGCTCAAATTGCCATGGATGGGGTCTAGCTCATGAGATGAATGTTTATTTGTGAAAATTGCTTAAAATTGCTTTTAGCCTTGTCACATGCTTATATGTCTCTAGCTTCTTGATGGCAATGTGCTAACTACACCATATCTACTTTGCTTGCTCTATGTCTCATTTGTACCATTTTGTTGTGCTCTTTGTATATTTGAGAAGCTTGGTAGATTGTATATATGCTTTGACATGCATTTTTCATGAAAACAAGGGGAAGAGGTTCATATACCTTGATTCATGCAGTGTCAACAAGGGGGAGAAGTTATGCACATTTGGGGAGAGTTTTGTATGATAGGAGGTGAATTTTCATGCATTGGGAGATTTTGTGGAAAATTGGTATGCATTTGTGAGATGTTGCATGTGAGGAGAAAAATTGAGAAAAGAGGTTGCATTTGCTTAGGGGGAGTTTGCATATGTGCAAGGGGGAGCTCCTTTGTTTTGCCTGAGTTTTGTGCTTTGTGGTGTGCTCCGTGTGAGCTTTGTTTTGTCTCGGCTGTGTCGAGCCGTTGCCCTTGTCTTAGGGGCCGAGATTTGGTTTGGCTAGTGATCTTGTTTTCGCTTCTTCTTTGGCTTTGGATCACTTGTTTTGGAGGTTTGTGTTCGTGGTTGTTTTCTTTTCTTTTTCTCTATGATGGTTACTATGGGTGTTGTCAATGCACTCATCAAGGGGGAGATTGAGGACCAGGTGTGTCCGAGGACCAGTGGAAGGTCGCTCCTTAGTGATGAGTGATTGACAACATTGTGTGGACTAATGCTTGGCTAAGTGTGCAGGTACAGGTTGCGGCTTGACTCGTGTCGGTGCAGGTGAAGAACAAGCGTGAAAGGCCTTAGCCGTGGTGGCCTCCAGGTGATGGAGTGGCAAGTAGGCTTGGTTCGATGGACCCAGTGGCCGATGGGGTCAAGTGCGAGCTGTGCGGTGCAAGACTAGCGGGCTGAAGTCGTGAACATGGGCCGGTGCAAGGTAGCGGATGGAGCCCGAAGCTTGCACGTGGGGTTTGGTGGTTTGGCCACAAATCCATCAGGTGGACGGTTTCTTGGTTTGGGCCACAAAACTAAGTCCGGAGGCCCGAGGCGACGGAGACGGTGATCCGGGAGCTTCGGGAAGCTTCGAGGCGGAGGGCACGTGGCGTGATCGCGGGGTTTGCGTCGATGTGAAGCGAAGCCGCGGTGGAAGCGTGTCCGTTCGATGAAGACTTGACCAGAATGCCCCTGAGGGGTTGTATCTTCTATTTGAGTTGTAGGGGTAGCGTGATCATTTACCTCCCTACGATGGACTTCGTATAAATAGCGGAGAGGTGGATGGCATCTCTCTCTCTTGGACCCTAGGTTTTCCTCCCCCGGTAGATTGCTCTGGACTGCTTCTTTTCCCTCTGTATTCCTTAGGCTAGATTCTTGTATAGACTCTGACCTCTCGATGTATGGAAGCATTCGGCGTTGCGGTGATCTCCTAGTGCTCTGTGATTTTCGTGTCATTTTTGGGGCTATTTTTGGGGAGTTTCGTTCTTCACTCAATTCGGGGATTTGAGGGCATTTTCCTTCGGATTTCTTTGAGGGGGTCATGGGTGGATGCCTTGTGCATCTTTGTGTATGATCTTGACCCCTCAAACGCCGGGGAAGGCCTTCGATTCGTGAGCTTTTGGCCGGAGTTCAAGTTCTTGGTGGTAGTTCCTGTGATCCGCGATTCCCGGCGATTTAGTGGCTTAGAGGTCCAGATTTTTGGGGCATAGCTTCCTCTTGTGTCGCTTATCATCTCCCACAAATCTTGTCTCAAGAGCTTTTGGTGTTTGGGAGATCCGGTGATGGATTTGGAGAGTTGACATCGCGAGCTCGAGCTCGAGCTGCTTTGTCCGGGGCTAGCGGACAGTCCGCGAGGACCCCGCGGACAGTCCGCGCATCCTGTGTTCTTCGCGTGTTCTTCATGTTCTTGCGCGTCTTCATTTTGATTCGCTTCGGCCCTAGGGTTTGGTTGCGAGAGGTTTGGCGGACAGTCCGCGAGTGCTTCACGGACGTTCCGCGTGGCCATGTTTTCATCTGGGGTTAGGGTCGTTTTGTCTGGGGTTTCCAGCGAGCTGGACGGACGGTCCGCGACGCCCTCACGGACGGTCCGCGACACTGGCGGACAGTCCGCAAGGCATAGCCGGACGGTCCGAATTTCGAGGTGTGCTACTGGTGGTTCGGTCTGTTGTTTCGGACGGTCCGCCCTGAGCTTGCGGACAGTCCGCTTGGCTCCCGCGGACAGTCCGCCTGGTGCTTCCGGACGGTCCGCCCTGGACTTCGCAGACTTGGCTAAGTCTTTCGGTTCTTGCTTTGGTGCTTCCGCTCTTTGCTCCTAGGCTTGTCTCTTGATCTTCTTGGCTTGTGTGTGCCTTGTTTGGAGCTTCCTGTGTGTGCGCGAGTGCTTGGAGTGGCAATCGGGGTATAGGCCGAGTTCGACCTTCGGGAAGAAGTTTTATCGGCTCCCATTCACTCCCCCCTCTCTAGTCGCCCTATTCGGTCCTTCACAGACTTATGTTGCCTCCGGCCTCACTGCAGATGAATGAGCTCTTGCAAATTTTCCTACACAACAATTAATGGAGGTCATTGATTTTGTGAAACAATCAGGGATGCCTGTAAGTGTTGCACTCGGCATTGAAGAACCACCTCGGGATCCAAGTTTTGTACCTAGATGGCCCTTTCAGCTAGGAAAAACTCTTATCAGGAAAGAACTAGTACATAAGCTCCCACCTAAGATGCACAAATTTCATGAGTGGTACATGAAGCACTCAGCGAAAGGCGAAGAGAGCATAGGTATACTCGCTAGACCAGAAGATTTTGCCACTGAAGGCGAGAGGGTGGTCTGGCTTCAATTCAAAGATATTTATGAAGTTTACCATCTAGACGCCCTGAATACCAATCTTATTGTCACTTGGTGTCTGTAAGTGGCGTATTTTCTTAAGTTTATTAATAAATTTATTATGTCTGTGGATCTACTAATTAACTTTGTCTTTGATTTTTGGTAGCCTGCAACAACAAGAGATGTAAAAAAAGAGTAATGCCAACATAATTGGTTTCATGGACCCAACAAAAGTTTACCAGTCCGTGGTCAAGAATCCACCAGACACAACAATCGCGACAATCTATAGGACCTTGTCTAAGTTTCATGATAAGGATCTCATACTACTACCTTACAAATGCAAGTATGTGCGATTGCCATCTAATTGTCCTTGCTAATTATATTTAGTTCTAATCTGTATGAGTATGATGACCATGTATATAAAGTTTCCACTGGATTCTTATGATAATTCAAGTCGACAATAGCAGTGTCATGGTGTGGGATTCATTGAGAAAAAACCCCGCAGATTACAAAGACCTTCAAGATCTGTTTCAAGTGTAATAATTCTATCTAAGACGTTCTCTTTAATGGAATATATATAGATTGCTTTTACTAACACACTATCTTTCATTATTTTTCCTTAGAGCTTGGGAAAATTCATTGCGGAGAAAGAAGGACAATTCAATCAAATAATTACAATCTATACTGATTATCCAGTACGTAATCCAAATATCAACTTCAAATTGAGAAAATTTAAATTATATAACACATATATTTCATAACATTTTCTCCTATCCACTTTATTGTTTGAGACATGAACAAGGAAATAATTTATGTGGATACTATGTTTGTGAGCACATACGCTGCTTGTCAAGTACAAACTTCAGAAATTATAATGTAAGTTAATTATATAAACCGATTAATAATATATTATTTCCTAACCGCTTATATATTTAATTGTTGGGTGTAACATATTAACATATTTGCACATTACAAATGGATATGGTTAAGGACGCGGTCATTGAGAAGGATCGTCTTTTGGCGATTCAAGAAAGTCTCGTGAGATTCCTCTTGGACGAGGTGGTTAATACAACAGGAAAACATTACTATGATGGATCTAAAAAAATATTGTGATGCACCTCCACTAGGAGTAGAGACTAGAAATTTGAAGTGAACGATATTTTGATGTATATATACTATTTATTTTGATGTAAAATATTGTGTGTAAGTATATATATATAAATAAATGTATATACGTAGATATATAAGTCTAATAAGTACGTATAGTAGACATGTATAGATATATACATACTTAGTGCAAATACGTATACATAAATTATACGTGATACAACAATTAGAATATACACGTATAACACAATAACTCAAATTGAAAAACAAAAAAGAGATGGGGACCCTTTAGTCCCGGTTGGTATTACCAACCGAGACTAAAGGGGGTGAGTGCAGGCACTGGTGTGCCCCCCCCCCGCCCCTTTAGTCCCGGTTGGTAATACAGACCTGGACTAAAAGACCCCTTTAGTCTAGATTGGTTCAACCTGGACTAAAGGGGGTCTTTTGTCTCTGATCATTAGTCCAGGTTGGACTTGAGAGACCTAAGGCCTCTACCAACTGGGACTAAAGGCCCTCACCCGACTAGTGGCGGTTCGGGAAGTGACAAAGGCGGTCGGGATGCGGACGATGAGTGATACGGCGGAGCTCCAGCTTGACACCGTGGTTCCCGTGGTGGTGCCGGCTTGTTCTGCATGATGCGACGGCGTTCTGCGCCAGCAACTTTTGGTGGTGGTGATGTCCTGTCAACGAGGAGCTGCAGTGGGCGTGCGGCTTCCTTGGCCTCGGGGAGCTCCTGGCCTGTGAAGGCACTGAAGGCAAGCAGTGATGCATGACAGACGGCTCGGTTCTTCATGTGGCTGATGGGACTCTAGCATCGGATTGCTTCAGGACCAGGAGGCGGACCTCCATCTCGGCTAGGTGAAGCTCGTGGTGCTGGTGGCCTCGTCCGATTGATGGCATCGTGGTGCGATGAAACCAGCGGGTGTCGCTCGGCTCGGGCGAGCTCGGATGGCAGCAGCGCTTGCGCAGGCGAGGCGAAGCATAGCAGCAGGGGCGCGGGGCTCGAACGTTCCTTTTATAGAGCAAGGAAGGAAAAGGAAGGGGCAGCAGCACGCTGCGAAAAGGAAACGACGGTGGCCTTTGAGATTGAGGCCATGATGGCATGCAGTTATTGGAGGAGTGAAGGGGTGACGGTTTTGGGTGAGGAGTGTGATGCGGTGCGCAGGAGGTGAGCAAGACGTACGCTGCGAAGGAGGATTAAAGAGGAGGCTGGCCATTAATGGCGGCTTGAAGGTGAGGGTCATAGTGGCAGTGTCGTTTCTTGTGGGAGAGAGGAAACGAAGGGGCGATGGCAGTCTTCTGTGCGTCGCAGTGCAGGGAGGCGGAGGGGCGGCCGAGCGGCACGCACAGGACAGGGCGCCAGGGCGTGGGAGGTTGAGCGACATAGGCGGTGTACGGACTTCGAGTCTATCTGGATCGGGTGCAGTTGACAGAAGGGAGATGACGGGTGGGGCCGGGCTGGTATTGAGAGATAGGGAGGAGGAGATTGAGCGGGCCGCTGATGGGCCAGCGAGGCAAGTAGAGCTGAAAGAGAAGGGGGAGGCTGGTTGGACAAAAAGAAAAGAAAGAGACAAAGGTGTTTGAGGCGGGTTTTGAGACGTCTATGATTTTGAAAACCACACTCATCAACCAAAACCATGGAAGCGAATATGAATGCAACACACACATATCCATTTTATTTAATTTATAAAAACAATCAATTTATTTTCATATACTAAATTTCCTGTAAAAAGAATAAAAATTTGGGACAAATTTTAAAATTATGAAAAAATTATTGCTTAATTATTCTTCCTATTAATAACCTGAAATCAAGAAATTTCAGGGTGTTACATGTAGGTGAGCGGAGGCGGGGAGACGACGATGGGCCCCGCGAGGGGCCAAGCAGCGGAGGACCTCGCGCACCCTGGATCGATGAGGAGAACCGGAACGAGAAGCGGCGCCGCAACTGGATCCGCACGTGTGCCGGCGAGATCGCGGCGAAGAGAGAGACGACAATGACTGCCAGAGTGGGGCCAAGCGGCGGTGGAGTGAACCCGAAGCCGGAGATGAGGGTCCTCGACTGGATCCTCTTGGGTTCCGACAAGGGGCCAAGCAGCGGCAGGGAGGAGTGTGCCGGCGAGGGGGCAGCGAAGTGGGCAAGGCGCCTGCCTCACGTCTACGAGCACAAGTATCTGGCAACGATGAAGAGGGCTCCAGGGAGTGGCGAAGGTGTAGAGGACCTCATCTCCGACTCTGGCAACAACCACGACGACGGCAAGGCATGTTGCTTTGAATCTTAGTGTCTTTTACTTGTTCTATAGATGGAGCTTGAGCTTGATAAAGTTAGTGCCTACGATGATGTCTTCCATGCTTGTCATGATCTTATACTAAGTTCTGAGGTAAATCAGTTTTGAACTAAGTTATGTTTTTACTTGTCACCCTGCTAGGAAGCCTAGGATAAATTTCAAGTTCTTATATAATTTGCCTATGATGATTACTGTGCCTATACTGCTCCAAGTTCTGAGAAAAATTAGTTCTGAATTAACTATGTTATTCTTATACCATGTTTACCTCAGTTTTAGGCAAAACTCTATGAGTCGTGAGCAGAGCTTGAGTTACTACTAAACCTTAAGGTCTGGGATTATATGAAACCTGAGGTTGAAAAAATCACGGAAGAATTGAACATCCTCATCAGAAAGGCTAAGCACATAAGGAGGTACAACTATACGACTGAACAAAATCTCGAGCCCACTGAAGATGTGCTCGAAGTGCTTCAAGAAACCTTGGATACTTATGAAGAGGCTGCAAAAGGAGCCAAACTTGATGGGGCATGAGGAAGTTCAAGCTTGTTGATGTGCAGGGTCAGATAGCCATGCTTTTGTTGATGTTCAAGGGGCATGCTTTTGTGAAAGGACCGAATAGGCAACCAGAGAGGGGGGGAGTGAATGGGAGCTAATAAAAATTCTTCCCGAAGGATGAACTCGGCCTATATCCCGATTGACACTCCGATCAGTCGCACACACCAAAGAAGCTCTAGACAAGGCACACACAAGCCTACAAGTCCTAGAGACAAGCCTTGTATCAAAGCGCGGAAGCACAATACAAGAATCATAGCGCTTGGCCAATTCTGGAAAAGCCAGCGCGGACTATCCGTGTAGTACGGGCGGCCGTCTGCGGCACCTGGGCGGACTGTCCGGACCCCCTACGCGGACTGTCCGAAAACCCTAACATAATCACCAGAGACGCACCGAGAAAATCAGACTGTCCGGCTGAGCCACACGGACCGTCCGCTAGTGTCGCGGACTGTCTGAGTAGGCCTCGCGGACCGTCCGGCAAAAACACCAGAAGCACCTACTCAAACTCGCCCACGCGGATCGTCCGTCACTGACCGGCGGACTGTCCGCAAAACCGCCTGCAACAAAACTCTAGGGGTGAAACGGATCAAAACACAAACTCGCACAAACACGCGACGAACTGCGAAGAACATAGGATGCGCGGACTGTCCGCGGGGTCCTTGCGGACTGTCCGCTACCCCCGAACAGAATAGCTCCGACTCGTGCCCACGAAGTCAACCCTCCCTTCTCATCACCGGATCTCCCAAACGGCTTGAGCTCTTGATACAAGATTTAGGGGAGATGTGAAGCGTCACTAGGTGAAGCTATGCCCCCAAAAATCTCGACCTCTAACTCCCTAAATCACCGGGAATCGCGGATCACATGAACCACCACCAAGAACTCAGGCTCCACCCAAAACTCGTGAATCGAAGGGATTTCCTGGCATTTGAGGGGTCAAGATCACACACAAAGATGCGCAAGGCATCCACCCATGATCCCCTCAAAGAAATCCGAGAGAAAACGCCCTCAAATCCCCGAATCAAGCGAAGAACAAAACTCCCCAAAAATAGCCCCCAAAATGACACGAAAATCACAAAGAGCTAGGAGAGTCTATACAAGAATCTAGTCTAAGGAAAGCAGAGGAAAAAGAAGTAGTCCAGAGCGATCTACCGGGGGAGGAAACCCTAAAGTCCAAGAGAGAGAGAGATGCCATCCCCCTCTCCGCTATTTATACGAAGTCCACCGGAGGAGGCAAATGATCACGCTACCCTACAACTTGAAATGAAGATACACACCCCTCAGGGGCAATATAGTCAAGTCTTCATCGAGCAGACACGCTTCCACCACGGACTTGCTTAGCCTCGACGCTAGCCCCACGATCACGCCATGTGCCCCCCGCCTCGAAGCTTCGCGATGCTCCCGGATGCTCGTCTCCGTCACATCGGGCCTCCGGACTTGGTTTTGCGGCCCAAACTAAGAAACCATCCACTGATGGTTTTGTGGGCAAACCACCAAACCCCACGTCCAAGCTTTGGCCTCGATCCGCTACCTTGCACCGGCCCATGTTCACGACTTCAACTTGCTAGTCTTGCATCGCACGGCTCGCACTTGACCCCATCGGCCACCGGGTCCATCGAACCAAGCCTACTTGCCTCTCCATCACCCGGAGGCCACCACAGCTAAGGCCTTTCGCGCTTGTTCTTCACCTGCACCAACACGAGTCAAGCCGCAACCTGTACCTGCACACTTAGCCAAGCATCAGTCCACACAATGTTGTCAATCACTCATCACTAAGGAGCGACCCTCCACTGGTCTTCGGACACACCTGGTCCTCAATCTCCCCCTTGATGAGTGCATTGACAACACCCATAGTAACCATCATAGAGAAAAAGAAAAGAAAACAACCACGAACACAACCGTCCAAGCAAGTGATCCAAAGCCAAAGAACAAGCGAAAACACCGATCACTCGCCAGACTAAGTCTCGGCCCCCTAAGGCAAGGACAACGGCTCAACACAGCCGAGACAAAACAAAGCTCACAAAGAGCACACCACAAAGCACAAAACTCAGGCAAACCAAAGGAGCTCCCCCTGCACATATGCAAACTCCCCCTGAGTAAATGCAACCTGTTTTCTCAATTTTTTTTCTCCCCACATGCAAAATTTCACAAATCTCCATAAATTCTCCCCCTATCATTTATATTCTCCCCCTTGTTGATAATGCATGAATCAAGATATCATGAAGGTCACCCCCTTGTTTTCATGAAAAATGCATGTCAAAGCATATACAAACTACCAAGCTTCTCAAATATACAAAGAGCACAACAAAATGCTACATATGAGACATAGAGCAAGCAAAGTAGACATGGTGTAGTTAGCGCATTGCCAGCAAGAAAGTAGAGACATATAAGCATGTGACATGGCCAAAAGCAATTTTCACAAAGAAAACATTCATCTCATGAGCAAAGCCCTATCCATGGCAATTTGAGCAAAAATAAACTAGATCATACATAGCTCATACAAGATCACAAGTTCTGATCACAAGATCATGGCAAACGCCCATAAGCTACTACATGTCATGTCAAAGCCACCGAGCCATGTGTCTATTTCTTAAAATGAGACTTCTCATGGTAGACATGATTAAGAGCTTATTTTTCAAGCATAAGGCAATTCATACACCAATTTCATTTTCAAATTTAAGCATGGTACATGAAATGCCTTTGTAGCAAAAAGAACTTATGCTCCTCCACAAGTGAACATATGGGCTAAACATTTACCACGACAAAAGTATCTTTGACACCAAGCAAAGAGAGCATGATACTCAAGCACAAACTAAGCATGATATAGTCATTTGAGCACAAATTGAGCATAGACAAGTATCTACTCATGAGTGAAGCATTTTTAGCAACAACAACAACAACAGCAAAGCCTTTTGTCCCAAGCAAGTTGGGGTAGGATAGAGATGAAACCCAAAGGAAACCATGAAAGGCGAAACACACACCCCCCCCACACACACACGAAGTGTTAAGGGTAAACAAAGGGTGAAATAGAGGTCATGCTTCAGGCACACTGATGGCTAGTCTCCAAGCACTCCTATCCATAGCTAACTCCTTGGGGATGTTCCACTCCTTAATGTCTCTTTTAACCGCCTTGTCCCAGGTCAGTCTAGGTCGACCTCTACCTCTATTTACGTTATTGACCCACTCTAGAACCCCACTACACACCGGCACCTCAGGAGGCCTCCTTTGGACATGACCAAACCATCTCAACCGATGTTGAATCAATTTTTCCTCAATCGGTGCCACTCCAACCCTATCTCGAATATCTTCATTGCGGACTCTATCCCTTCTTGTATGCCCACAGAGCCAACGCAACATACGCATCTCTGCTACACTCAGTTGTTGGACATGTCGCCTTTTTGTAGGCCAACATTCGGCACCGTACAACATCGCCGGTCGGATCATCGTCCTGTAGAACTTGCCTTTTAGCTTTTGGGGCACCCTCTTGTCACATAGGATGCCAGAAGCTTGACACCATTTCAACCAACCGACTGAGATCCTATGCCTAATGACTTCATCAATGTCGCCATCCTTCTGTAGCATCAATCCTAGGTACCGAAAAGTATCCTTCTTGGCCACCACTTGCCCATCAAGGCTAACATCTCCAAGCTCATGTCCAGTCGCGCTGAAATCGCACCTCATGTACTCAGTCTTGGTCCTACTGAGTCTGAAACCTTTTGACTCTAGCGAGTCTCTCCACAACTCAAGCTTCCGATTAACCCCTGCTCTAGTCTCGTCAACTAACACTACATCATCAGCAAAGAGCATACACCACGGGATATCACCTTGTATATCCCTTGTGACCTCATCCATCACCAAAGCAAAAATATAAGGGCTCAATGCTGATCCCTGATGTAGTCCAATTTTAATTGGAAAGTCACTAGTGTCACCATCACATGTTCGGATAACCGTCCTCGCATCATTGTACATATCCTTGATGAGGGTAATGTACTTAGTTGGGACTTTGTGCTTTTCCAAGGCCCACCACATGACATTCCTTGGTACTTTGTCGTACGCCTTCTCAAGGTCAATAAAGACCATATGCAAGTCCTTCTTCTGTTCCCTAAATCTCTCCATTAATTGCCGTATTAAGTAAATCGCCTCCATAGTCGACCTCCCAGGCATGAACCCAAACTGGTTTTGGGTCACACTTTTCCCTCTTCTGAGGCGGTGCTCGATAACCCTCTCCCAGAGCTTCATTGTATGGCTCATTAGCTTAATCGCTCGGTAGTTGGTACAACTCTGAACATCTCCCTTGTTCTTGACGATCGGTACTAATATACTTCTCCTCCATTCATCAGGCATCTTGTTTGACTGAAAAATAAGGTTAAAAAGCTTAGTTAACCAAACTACTGCTCTAGCACCAAGACATCTCCACACCTCAATGGGGATACCATCTGGACCCATCGCTTTACCCCTCTTCATTCTCTTCAAAGCCTCCTCAATCTCTGCCTCCTGAATTCTCCTCACAAAACGTCTGTTGGTATCGTCAAATGAGTCGTCCAACTCCACAGTAGGACTCTCATCCTCCCCGTTAAACAACTTATCAAAGTACTCTCGCCATCTATCCTTGATCTCTTCATCCTTCACCAGAAGGCGATCTGTCCCATCCTTGATGCACTTGATTTGGTTTATGTCCCTTGTCTTCCTCTCTCGCGTCCTAGCCAACCGATAAATGTCCTTCTCCCCTTCCTTCGTGCCTAGCCGCTGATAAAGGTCCTCATACGCTATCTCATCATGAAGCATAGTGATCATATGACATAAAGGTCCTGCGTGAAGCATTTTTAGCATTTTCAACAAAAAGAAGCTATCTCATCGTGAACATATGACAATACCATCAAGAGCATAGCATTCACATCACCATTCCCAAAGCATACACATATCTCACATATAGCACATCATAGTGATCAAAGTATATAAGAGAAGCTCATGCTACCACAAATGATCTGAAGGTGGCTATCCTACCAGGTTTTGTACAAAAGGTAAAATTCATGCATGGAATGCAAAAAATGATACATATATCACATATATACATGAGAAGCTCCAAGACCCAGCTAGAAAGGGAAACACACTCCAAGTTCACCTTGCAAGCGTGTGAAGGTAACTTGGTCAAGTGGTTTAGTGAATATGTCAGCTAGCTAATCTTGGGTAGGTACATAGGACAAGGAAATGTTCCCTTTCTCATCATTGTCCCTCAGAAAGTGGTATCTCACTTCAATGTGTTTCATTTTGGAGTCGAGGACTGGGTTTTTGGCTACACTTGTGGCACTGGTGCTGTCACAAAATAGTGGAACCTGGGAGCACTCCTCACCAAAATCGCTCATAGTGTAGGTCATCCATAGGAGCTGGGAACAACAACTGGCTACAGCTACATTCTCGGCCTCTGTAGTTGACTGGGCTACACTAGATTGCTTGCGAGATGACCAAGAGACCAAAGAAGAACCAAGAAACTGGTAACACCCAGAGGTAGACTTGCGGTCCAATCGACACCCAGCAAAATCAGCATCGGGGTACCCGTGAAGTCTGAGTGTCGAGGAGGTAGAATACCAAAGACCAAACTCTGGAGTGTAGTTCAAGTACCTGAAAATCCGCTTGACGGCCTGCCGATGTGAAGTCCTCGGTGAAGCCTGAAAACGAGCGCACAGACACACACTGAGCTGTTTGTCCGGCCTCATCACCGTCAAGTAGAGGAGAGAGCCGATCATGCTCCGGTACTCCTTCTGTCCACGGGTTCACCGTCTTCATCCACGTCCAAAGCCGTAGTGGTACCCATCGGTGTAGTCAGTGGCTTGGAGTCGTTCATGCCAAACTTCTTTACCATGTCTCTGGTGTACTTCGCCTGATGTACAAACGTCCCATTCTTGCACTGCTTGTTCTGGAGTCCTAAGAAAAACTGCAGCTCACCCATCATAGACATCTCAAATTCCCTGCTCCTGTCATCTGCAAATCTGGGAACAAGATCATGAGAAGAGCCACCAATGATTATGTCATCCACGTAAATCTGAACCATCAATAGGTCATTTCCATGCTTAAGGAGAAATAGGATCTTATCAACTGTGCCCATCACAAACCTCTTGCTCAGCAAAAAGCCTCTCAACCTACCATATTAAGCTCTCGGTTCCTGTTTCAACCCATAAAGCGCTCTCTGGAGTTTGTATACATAGTGTGGGTATTTCTCACTCTCAAACCCCAAGGGTTGCCTCACATACACTTCTTCCTCTATCACCCCATTCAAGAAAGCACTCTTCACGTCCATTTGGTACAACTTGAACCCTTTAGCCACGACAAAGGCTAGAAGGATCCTAATTGCCTCCAAACGGGCCACAGGAGCAAATGTCTCCTCATAATCTATACCCTCTTTCTGGTTGAACCCCTGAGCCACCAACCTCGACTTGTTTCTCACAAACATCAAATTCTCACCTTCCTTGTTCTTCCAAATCCACTTGGTACCTATGGGACGACAATTTGGCGGTGGATCGACTAACACCAAAACTTGGTTTCTCTCAAAGTTTTCCAAGTCCTCATCAATGGAATTCACCCAATCCTCATCAGACAAATGCAGAGTGAGCAAAATGAGAAGTGTTCCTTGACCTCGACCGTGTAGTGCGTTCATGAAGGTCACCTATGATCGTCGTCGGTGGGTGATCCACCTGTACACACCGGGGAGCCTCTCGCCTAGACACTATCTCCCCCTCAGCAGCAGCCTCCACTCGAATAGCCTCAGTCGTAGTGGGTGTCGGGGATGGACCATCCTCGATCGTCGTCGTAGTGGAAGTAGCATGTACACGATCAGCCACGGGAGCATCACCACCATCCTCATCTCCATCTCCATCCTGCTCATCCTCAAAGATCCTCGCTCCAATCTCCTCGTCACCTGCACACTCAAAATCAGAAGAGCTACATGGATGTGTCTCGTCGAAGGTTACCTCGCAAGACTCCATTATTCGGTTAGTGTCAAGGTTGAGCACACGATATGCTCTTGAGTGAATCGCATAACCGAGGAAAATACCATCTGAACATCTAGACTCAAACTTATCCAACTTGCCCTTCTTCAGAATGAAACACTTGCAACCGAAAGCTCTAAAGTGACTCACCTTGGGTTGTCGCCCATGCATTAGGTCATAAGAGGTCTTCTTCTTGAAAGCATGAAGGAAGATGCGATTCGAGACATAGCAAGCGGTATTGACCGCCTCGGCCCAGAAACGCCTAGGAGTCCTATGCTCATCGAGCATCGTCCTGGCCATCTCACAAAGGGTCCGGTTCTTCCTCTCCACTACGCCATTCAGGCAAGCGACGTATGGAGAAGAATACTGATGATCGAGACCAAGATCACTGCAAAAGGCATCAAAATGAGAGTTCTTGAATTCTGTGCTATTGTCACTGCGTATAGCTCAAATGGCATCAACATGTCTCTCATTCTTCAACCTCAAGATCAAGTTCCGAACAAAACCAAATGTCTCTCTCTTATCCTCCAGAAAGAAAACCCAAGAGTACCTCAAAAAATCATCAACCACAACTATAACATACCACTTCCCACCAGCAGAGCGAACACGAGTTGGACCAACCAAATCCAAGTGCAACAGCTCACAAGGTCACTCGGTCATGACCATAGTCAGAGGGGCGTGAGAAGCAGCAACCATCTTTCCATGTCGATAAGAAGCACAAACCAAATCCTTCTCGAATTTCAACTTAGGCAATCCTCGGACAAGATCAAGACCACTCAAGCGGGAAAGTAACTCAAAGCTCAAGTGCCCTAACCTCCTATGCCATTTCCAAAGCTCGGCCGAACCACCAGCAACAAAGCATCAAGGAGGACCAACAGACTGGGAAAAATCAGCACGAAAGATTTGACCCTCGGGGACGATCGTACAGACAAGATCACCTCGAGAATCAAGCACACGAGAAGCGCCCAACTTAAAACGAACTTCAAAACCTTCGTCAAGCAACTGGGATACTGACAACAAGTTAAAACCAAGTGACTTGACGAAAGCCACACTCTTCAGGGTTACCTTGCTACTCACCTTCACCATACCTTCAGCAAGCACTCGTCGTCTCCCATTGTCCCCGAAAGTGATGTACTCCCTTGTACTCACCAAGGTGAGGCTGGAGAGCCACCCACGATCTCCGGTCATGTGTCGTGAATAACCGGAGTCGATCAACCAAAAGTCCTCCAAGCCTCCCACCTGTAATCAAAAATGAGAACGAGAATGAGCAAGCGACTCAACACTAGGGTTAGTACCAAAAGAGTCAAACCAGTGTTGAGCCATTTGCTCAAAAGAAGGATTAGCAAAATCCATCCTATCAAAACCTCTAGGCGGAGCCCTCTCACTCCTACCACCGAAGAACCTGTCACGTCTCACTGAAGGGGTACGCGCACCAAGAGGGGGAAAATGTGGCCCGTAGTCCATCTGAGACCCAAAGCTCCGATCGTGTCTCCCAAACTCATAACGGTCACGAGCAGGAGCACGTCCAGCCAACTGTTGACAGTTGATAGTCGTATGAAAGTTCGTTTGGACTTGCAAGCAGACAAATCCCCCGTCGTAGTCAAGGGACCCTTCTTCCATTGAGTGGTGAACCCAAGGTATCGAATCTGTGGAACAATGTGTAACGCAAGATCCAATCTAATAAGCGGAAAACACTTTGATCTTGAGAAAGGTTTTTGCATCTAATCTATGGAAGAACCATGTAAACACATCTAATCTACTAAACACCAGAGGTAGCAAGAGAAAGAGAGGGAAGGTAAAACCAATCTAGAGGTTCGATCGGGTCTTTTGTTGTTCCAAAACCAAGAAGAATAAAGCAAACGAATCTCATTAAAAGCCTCTTTAAATCGTGGCTTCCGTTCCAACCCTCAAAGGCACCTACCATACACGTGATCAACATCCTGTCACGATGTTCACGAGGAATGTGTTGAAAACGCTCGGTAGGTCAGGTATGCACCTCTAGCCACCATGGCTACAAGAACATCCTATGCAATCTATCCGCGGAATAGATTGGAGAATAAGAAAACCCAAATGTAGACAAAGTCGTAGAGAAAGCACTTGATTGCTAGAAATCGGATTCAATCTTGCAAATTCAATATGAAGTATAATACATGGACAAGATCACCACCGGGATCCTACCTTGATTTTGATCCTAACTTCTAGAACTCCGACGTGGTCTTCCATGCAAGGTTCCCACGTCGACTAGGGAAACCCTAGTCAACCATCTCGACCCTCTCCTCTCCGGAAGGGTGTCCCTCTCTTCTCTGCTCCTCGGTGGTGGATGACGAATTGCTTGATGCGTGGCTCAAGGCACGGGGACTATAAGTAGCACGAAGGTCATCTAGGTCAAAGGGGGTGCCGAACCGGGCCCAGAATGGGCTGGGCCGGCCGGCCTAGGCTGACCGTCTTGGGCCCATTTCAGCCCAGTTCGGCCCCAGCTTCCTTCCTGTCGCTTCTCGCATCTTCTAGAACTTTTGCCGAGTTGCATGTGGGTCCTTGATGTCATTTTTCTCGCGGTTTAGTTAAGGGTGCTTGGCGTATGAACTCCCGCATCTTCCGTCTAGGTCATTGATACTTCTCGGCTTCACGCTTTAGTCCTTGGTTCATTTGGAGTCATGTTCATCTTGTATCTTGACTTGTACCGGGCTCCATGATCTTCTTGTAAAACCCTTGATGAACTTTACCCAAAAGTCCTCATTTAGGCTCTTGATTCCTGTGTAAACAATAAACTCCAAATACCATGCACGAGTGCGAACTTGACATATAATGAGGGTTAGGATCGTTAGTGTGAATATCAAATTAATACCAACATTGAAGGTAAACTCATAGCTAGGTTGACGGAAATCGACTGCCAACATCCCCCCATGCATAAACCTTGCTCGTCCTCGAGTAAACCTTCAATGGATATCAGTGTTGCCTTTCAATGTTCATACCCTGCACCTGATCATACATGAGAAAACATAATGCTCTATAAATTTATATTTGTTAAAGTTTCATAATGTAACTAGCCTTCATCCCTATGGAGGGTGGATATCAATTAAGCTCTTCCCACAAGAAGTTAATCATGCTCCCAAATTTTAAATGAATCTCAGAAATTTTGAAATGAAGTGCAAGATGAAGAAAAAGGGCTAAACCAAGTTCAAAAATTTAAACCACCTTGCATTTTGCTCTTGAACTCTCATCTCATCAAGTCTCTCAAGCCTACTTGTTCTACTCCTTTCCCCTCTCAAGAAATATATATAAGTGGAAGGCTTTATATGGAGCTTTTGGGAGAAGTTTAGTCCTACCAAGATATTATAAACGAGATATTATCAAAACAAGACAAGCTTCTCATGGTCTCACCGAGACTCGTCAAAAAGGTCATTGGAAAAACAATGTTCTCAAGGAGGGGGAGATAAAAATACACACGCTTCGAGATAGGTGGACATGTGCAAATGACAAAGAGTGATCCCGAGGCACAAACGAAGTCCTCGTTATCGGATTGCACATGGTTGGAAAGATGAGTATGGGTCTTGATCTTGAATCCTCTTGAAAGCTCAAAAAGCACTAAACATAGCTAGAGAACAGGGGAGGTTTATTATTGTATTTTTCTTCTTTCTTTCTTTCTTTCTTTCTTTTTCTCATCATACTTTTCCTTCTTTATCATTTTTTTCATCATTTTTTCTTTTTTTTATTTGCTTCCCTTGAACTCTAGACTATACTAGTACTTCCTTGGCAACCCCCTCCCCCCAATGCTTAGACGTTTGCTCGTCCTCGGGCAAAAGAGGTGATAAATATGCCAAGGTGGAAATTGAAGCTCTCATATTTTCTTAGGGAGAGATACTTGAATGATCTTCTACGGATCCTTTTGGAAGTCTCCCTAACTCACTTGAAGCACCTTCCTTGTAATCTTCCTTGAAATATTCATCCATACTCATATATTGGGTTGTGGTCAAGGAGGTGAACACAAAAAAGATATGTTTAGGTTTTGTGGTTGGATATCTGGCGAGGTTTGCGAAATTTCCAATGTGGAAACTCACAATGCACGGATAGAAGAGGCTAGCATAAAGAACGATATGCAAAAATGGAATGACCAGCTTCTTAGTCTCAGGCTAGAGAAATCAGGCCTTGAATTAATGCACCCAAAAATAAATCTTGTATATACTAATGTTTTGCACTCAAGTAAGTTTAGGCTTTGGATGGGTAGAGCAAAATGCAAGCGGTACTCATGACAAGGTTAGCATAACTTTTTGAGAATAAAAAGGTTCTTTGATTCATTCAAAATTGAGAGCAACGAAAAAGAACTATGGGACTTGATTTATCACAACCTCCACACAAGATTTAAGCTAGCTTTTAATTAAATTTCAGATTCATATTAAAAGAGAGCTCTAGCTTAAACATGCATAAAACAAGCACAAAGATGAGCAAAGTGGCAATTTTCATCATATATCAACATGGAATCAACTTATTATCTTCACTAAAGGTGATAATCATGGTGGCAAACTTTATTCATGTTGATTTAAAGCAAACACTACTACTAACACACATGCTAAAAATAAATAAAAACAGAAAAATGCTACGCACACGCAAATTTGCATAAAAGCTGAAAATGAAGAAAAGGAAAGTGCGAAAATCGAACCGAAGTTGAAGGCATCATTATTATTGAGAAACCAAGTTGATATGTGCCTTGGTTTGTATATGATGAGCGATTGACCGGATGTTTTGAGGCTTTGTGTTGAGTGTGTTTCGTCGGGTTGTGTTGTCTGTTGTGTAACTTCATATGTTTATGTGGTGTGTTGTCAATGCACTCGTGAGGAGTGGTTGACAACGTTGTGTGGACTGACTCTTGGCCTAGTATTCAGGTGTTGGTTGCGGCTTGGTTTGCGTTGGTGCAGGTGAAGAACAAGCGTGAAAGGTCTATGCCTGTGTGGCCTCCGAGGAGTGGAGTGACAAGTAGGCTTGGTTCGAGGGACTCGGTGGCCGACGGGATCAAGTGCGGGTTGCATGGTGCAAGAAGAGAAAGACGAAGTCGTGGACATGGAGCTGGTGCATCGGTGGCGGCCAAGTCAAGGAATGAGGCAAGACCGAGTAGACCGTCCGGGCGCCGGAGGTGAAGGGCTTGACGGGCTCAACGCTTGGCGTGGTGAGGCCGGGCCGTGCACGCGAGGTTTGTTGGTTTGGCCACAAAACAAACACCGAGCCGGTGCAAGGTAGCGGCTAACGACTGAAGCTTGTACGCGGGGTTTCGTGGTTTAGCCACAAAACCATCAGGAGGAGGGTTTCTCGGTTTGGGCCTCAAAACCGAGCCCGAGGGCCCGATGCTACGGAGACGGGGATCCAGGAGCGTCGGGAAGCTTCGAGGCAAGCGACACGCAGCATGATCGAGGTGCGTGCGTCGGGAGGACGCGAAGACCCGATGGATGCGCGGCCGTTCGATGGTGAACTTCATGTGTTGACCAAAATGCCCCTGTGAGGGCTTGTATTGTATCTCCTAGTGTAGGGGCACTTCGGTCTTTTCCGAAGGGCCTATATAGGAGGAGGGGGCTGAATTTTTAGCCAACTCTTTGGCTTAGTTGGTGGGAGTGCTCTTTCATTTTGGGGTGCTCTTGGGCAGAGAGGGAGAGGAGAGTGTGTGGCTCTTTGTTTGGAGCTTTTTGCCATCCAAGATTTGCAAATTCTTGGAGTGGCTTGTAACTGATTGGACAAGAAATTCTTAGTGAAGTCTTCATCTCTATCTTGTGCCAAATCTTTTGCTCCCGGCGGATTTAGATCTATCTCCTTCTAAATTCCCGAGTTGGTTTTTTTGCTATTTTCGGAGCTTTTCGGTTCGATCCTTGTGTGTTGATTTCTAGGCCATTTCTCTCCGGATTTCTTTGAGGGGATCATGGGTGGATGTCTTGCGCATCTTTGGTTATGACCTTGACCCCTCAAACACCAGAAATCGGGCTCGATTTGGTGAGGTTTGGATGAACTCGAGTTGGTGCTTTGAGCGCACGAGATTTGCGATTCCGGTTGATTGGATAGGTTTGGGGCTCCAAGATTTTGGGCATAGCTTTTCCTAGAGACGCTTCTCATCTACCCAAAATTTGGGCTCAATCCGTCCAGTGGTTTGGGAGATCCGTCGATCGAAAGTTGGAGGTGTTTTTCGCGCGGGCTCGGAGGCTGTTTCTGGAGCCCTCGCGGATTGTCCGCCCGGGTGTCAGTTCATCGAGTTCGTCGCGAGTTCTTGAGTCCCTTCGCTTTGATCCATCGAGTGCTTTGGTTTCGGTTGGAAGGAGTTTGCCGGACTGTCCGCCTGGGGTGGCCGGACTGTCCGCGAGGCTCGGACCGTCCACGGTGTTTGCCCGGACTGTCCGAATTTCCTCGGGGATCACTGGAGGTTCAGAGTGCTTTTTCAGACTGTCTGCCCTATAGCCACGGACTGTCCGCCCTGCCCTCGCGGACCGTCCACCCGGCTCTTGCAGACTGTCCGCCTGGTGTTCTGCAGACTTGCTCGATTGGTTTGATTCTTGTCTAGTGCTTCCGCTTCTTGATTCGTGGCTTGTCTCTAGAACTTGTAGGCTTGTGTATGCCTAGTTTAGCACCGCTCTTGTGTGTGCGAGTGCTCGGAGTGGCAATCGGGGCATAGGCCGTGTTCTCTCTTTGGAGAAGAATTTTTATCGGCTCACATTCACTCCCCCCTCTCTGGTCGCCTATTCGGTCCTTCAATTGGTATCAGAGCAGGTTGTGGATTCATGTGACTCTAACAAGTCTAGGATCCATAGGGTGACAAAAGAGAAGGGGTGCTTTGCTTGCAGTTTTGGTTTGCGCGTTTTGAGCCCGGCGATTTGGTGTTGTGCCTTTGAAAACCATAACTTGAGATACCTTCAATGAAATAGGCATAACTTTTCGCTCGGTGCTCCGATTGAGCTCAAATTTTTACAGCGGTTAGGTGACAAGTTTTGGGTCATACCCCAAACTGACTAGCGGTCTTGAAAAATTCAAAAAGATTCGGGAACATAAATAAAAAATTCATTCTTTGCTTTTACAACTTTTTCGTAAATGTTCCTGAATTTCTCTAGACCGCAATTCACCTCCGTTTGAGCTGAAATTTTGTGTGCCTCTATATTTGGTGCTCCTTATTCAGTGGTGAAATTTTGGGAAAAAGATAAGGTTCTTTTCTATTGAACTCGTGAGTTCTTTTCCGTGAATTGAGGCAATTCGTGTGCTTTCCTTGCTTGTTTGCTTTTTCCTTGAGCTTGCTTTCGGCTAATACTAACTGGTGCTTTGAGTTATGGCATCAAACTCTTCTTCTTGTGTGTCTTTGTCTCCAGAGGTTGATGAGATGAAGAGTGCTTCAAGAGATGACCACAAGTGGAGGAGGAAGTGCAAGGAGTTGGAGAACGATAAGGAGGCGTCGGCGTTGAGCCGGCTTTTGGTGGCCCAAGATGATGATCTCCAAGACAAGCTCATGAAGAGAAGCAAGGTCAAGCTCACCCAAGGTATCATTAGCTTGTTCACCCGCCTTTGTGCCTATGGTGAGATGAATGTGGAACTTAAGAACTCACCTTTGCCATGCAAATCTTGTGATGCCTTATGTGCTGAAAATGAGAAATTAAAAGATGAAGCTAATTGTTGCGAAAAGGATGTTGAAGCTCTTAGAAGAGCATGTGACAATCTTGATTTTGAGAATGATGAATTAAGATCATCTCTTGCTAACTTGCAATCTGAAATTGACTTATTTAAATCCAATGCTTCTATGCCTTGCAACGCTTGTGTTGCTTTGAATGATGAACTTGATATGGCTAGGAGTAAGATTGCTTTGTTAGAGTCAAGTGTTTCCCTACCATGTACTTCTTGTGAGTCTTTGCTTTCAGATTTTAATCAATTAAAATTGACTCACACCACATGTGTAGATGAACTTGAGCATGCTAGGGCTGAAGTTTGTGATATGAAATCCATGCCTTATAGCAAGTACTCTTTGTTGCTTGTATATGATGCTTGCCATACTTCTTGTGATGATGATGATGCTTTGGCTGATGTAAATGATGATACTTGTTCATGTAGTCTCATTTGCACATCATGCATTGATTTGGAAAGTGAAGTGTTAGCTTTGAAAAAATTGCGTGATGATATGAGCGCCAAGTTGGTTGTGCATGATGAGATGAGTGCCAACCTTGAGAAAGAGAACGAACTCTTGCGTACCACATATGCTAGATGCATTGAGGAAGAAATCGAGAATTTGAGGAATATGACATGTGGTACTTGTGAGCTCCTCAAATTTGAAAATGAGGTTTTGCGCACAAGGTGCAAGAGTCTTTGTGCCAAGGGTTTGGATTCTCGCATTTCTTGTCACTCCGATGTTGATGTTTTTACATTTTCTTCTTCTCAACCGGAGTTGACTTCTTCTCTTGAGCGTGAGTCTTTGGATGGTGGCACATGTGGTGGTGCTTTGGATAGCTCTTTCATAGCTACTCCTAAGCTTGTTGCTTCTTCCGGTGTTGCCCAAGAGAGGTCGGATGGCAAAGGTGCTTCTCACATATTTGGAACTCATGTTCCTAAACCGAGGTTAAAATGCACCTTTTGCAAGAAGGATGGGCATACCGTTGAGTTTTGCTTTCGCCGTGTCAAGCACGAGCGACGTGTGCGTGCCAAAGCTTTTAAGAAACCACATAACCTTTCTCATGATACGTGTGATTCTAATGTGGGCACCAACTTGGATGTTGGGATTGATGCTTCTTGCTCTAAGTCCCAAAGGACTTCTCACTTACAAGAGAATGGTGATTTGTCCACTCAGACTGTGCCTCTCGATAGGCCTTTGTACCATTGCTCTCATTGTGGGAAGGATGGGCATCAAGAGAGTTTTTGCTACCAACGGGCAAGGAAAATGCGGCGAGGAGGTGCTTCTAGGCCTTTGGTTGTTCATAGCCCTTCTCATGGCATGAACACTTGTGAGCCTAAGAAGGCACGATTTGTGGACGGGTTTTATGACACTCTTTCAAGTGAGTTAGGCCATGCTCGTGGACATGCTTCTAGTGCTTTTTGTGTTGGTCCGCGACATGTTTCCCGTGGTGCTAGTGTTGGTTCTTCTCCTACGACCCCGAAGGATCTTTGCCTTTTTGCTTGTAGTAGCACTCGGTTTTCTTCGCGAGTGGCTCCTTTGAGGCATGGTTCTAAGGGTGTTCGAAAAACTTTTCATTTGAATCGGCATTTGCATCATGCTAACCCACATGATAACTTGAGTGCATCGCTTACCTGTATGACCAAGTATTGGATTCCCAAGTATGTGCTTGCTAACCCTTTGGGATCCAAGGCTCGGTCTTTCTTGTCTCCTCATGTGTAGGTATGGAGACGTGGTTGGAGAACATGAGCTCGATGGTGCTTGATCTTTGCCCATGAAGTGATCAAGACAAGATGGTTCTCCACACCGCTTTGGATGGCTCTTGAAAGCCTTTGTACACATTTATAGTGAGTTTCCTTTTCCCCTTGTGCTCACTTGTATATACTTCTGTGTAAACCATGATAGGCTAGCCACCTTGTTCATGATAGCTTTATGATCTTATATACCTATCTTGCTATCTTTTGTATGATATTGGGTGGATGATATTTATGAACATCATGTCATGCTTTATGGTTGATTGCTTGGATATGTCATGTTGTTCATCAATATCATTTTTGTCTAGCTCCTTGGTACCTTTCTTGTTAGCATGTTTGTCCCCCATGTATATCTTGTCATGCTAGCTTTGTAATATATGTTGGTGGATGATCCATATGAACTTGTATCATGCCTTTGCTTAGTTCTTGTATCTTGTTTGGCATGTTGTTCTTTGGTATCATTTTGATTTAGTATCCTTGTATAGGGTTGTACCTTGTTGACATGCTTGCTAGCCCATGCTTATTCATATATGTGGAATCATGCATGTTACAATGCTTTATTTATTTTGATTGGTATTGTCTATGCATTGTGTAGTATGTTTTGAGCTTGCTTTGGGTTTTAGGCTTGCCTTGTCTTCGGGTTGTGTTTTGTTCCTTCTTTGGTTTTCTCCCTTTTCCGGTTGGTTTTAGAGCTTCTCTTTTGCTTTTTCTTTCCCTAGCTTTTGCTTTGCTAGTTGTCTTTGGTTGAGGGGGAGCTCGGTCTCTTTCGTGGGAATTTGGTTTCAAGGGAGTGCTTTGGCTTTTGTTAGTAGGTTGTGATCCTTCAATTGGTATCTTGTCTATGGTACTCAATTGGGATTTTTGGCGATCTTGCAATTGGTATCCTTTTTATGTTATTCAATTGGGATCTTTGGAGGTTCTTCGTTGCTCGGAGCTTTTCTTGCTTCTTTGTTCCCTTGTGGGCCTTCTTGTTGTTGAGTCGAGTTCCTTGTCTCCTCATGCATTTTGCATTGCATATGTATTCATATATCATGGTGTATAGACTTTGGTACATTTTACATTCATGTCTTGCATTGTGTTATATATCATGTTGCATTTGTTGTACATATATACCCTTGTTGCATTTGTATCATATGCATGGTAGGTTGAGCTTCTCCTATATGCCATGAATACTATGATATGCTATTTGTGAGCTTTTGAGCATGTTTGATACGATTTGGTGATGGATAGCTATGCTCTTGATAGTTTTGCTATATATGCATGTTAAGATGGCTATTTCTTGAAAAATGTTAGGATAGGCTCTCTCTTGTGAGTTTAAGGCCTTGCATGATCTTAGTGTGCTTTGGTGGTCTATATCATGCTTAATTTGTGCTTGGATATCATGTGCTTTTCACTTGGGGACAAAGACCCATTTGTCATTATGAATGTTTAGCCCATGTGATACCTTGTGGGGGAGCATAAGCTTCTTTTTGCCGCAAAGGCACTTCATGTACCATTTTGTGCTTAAATTGAAAAATGAAATTGGTATGAAATGCTTATGCTTGAAATTATGCTCTCACTTGTTTCATGTCATAAATGCTTTAAAATTGCAATAATTTGGGTGCTAAACCGTTGCATGTTGTCTACCATGAGAAGTCTCATTTTAAGAAGTAGACACATGGCTCGGTGGCTTTAACATGACATGAGATGCTTATGGGTGTTTGTAATGATCTTGGGATGAGGATATGTGACCTAGCATGAAGTTTGTGTGATCTAGATTCACTTTGGCATGTTTTGCTCATGTTTAGGTCTTTGCTCACGAGAGGGAAGTTTTTTGCAAAAATGCTTAATTTGTTCATGCCTTTGTCATATGCCTATATAGCTTTACTATCTTGATGGCTATGCTTTTATGGAACTATGAACTATCTTGGTTGCTCATTATCTCACTTGTAGCATTTTATAGTGCTCTTTGTATATTTGAGAAGCTAGTAGTTGAATTTCTTGCAAAATTGCCTTGATTCATGCATTGTCATCACGGAGGAAAGTTGCATTTGGGGGAGAAAATGTTTCAGTTTTCATGCATTTGTTGCATCCAGAGGGATACTCAGTTCAGGGGGAGAACTAGAGTTTGCATGCACATTTTCAGGGTAAGTATGCATTTGTGTAAGGGGAGCTTTGGTGAGTTTCCTTTGTTTGCCTGAGTTGTGCTTTGGTGTTTTGCTCCTTGCTCTATCACATATATTTAGGGTGAGCTTTGTATGCTCTTTGGCCCTAGTGCATGTGCTTAGGGGTAGCTTGTGACCTTGGTGTGCTCTTTGCTCTATCGCATGTGTTTAGGGTGAGCTTTGTATGCTCTTTGGCCCTAGTGCATGTGTTTAGGGGGAGCTTGTGAGTTTTGTGCTCTTTTGCTCTTTTGCCGGTGGTGTTGAGCCCCTTTGCCTCTTCTTGAGGAGCCGGCGGTTGATTTGAGTTTTCGATCGTCACATGATTGGTGTTGAGCCCTTTGTGCCTCTTCTTGAGGGGTCATGTGCTTTCGTTTGTCCATGATCGGTGTTGAGCCCTTTGTGCCTCTTCTTGAGGGATCATGCGTTCTTGTCTCGGTTGTGTCGAGCCGTGCCCATGTCTTTGGGGACCGAGATTGTTAGTGGTGGTGGCCTTTGTGGTTTCTCTCATGCCAAGTGACTTTGTTCTTTGCTCTTGTGTGGTTTCCATTCACTTGGATGAGTTGTTCGGCCTTTGCTTTCTCAAACCAGTTCTTTGTGCTCGCATGTTGTCAACCCACTCCTCAAGGGGGAGAAATTTGGAAAATCAAGTTGATATGAACCTTGATTTGATGGTGATGAGCGGTTGACAAGTGCTTTGTTAAGAGCTGAAATTGGTTTGATGGCTATTGAGATTGCTTGTAGCTCTTGTGGTTTGCTTGACTCTTTGGTGGTGTTTAGCCTTTGTGCTTCCTTTGGTTCTGAGAGTTTTTGGTTGGAGCTCTTCTCATTTCAAGTTGCCTTGTGTTTGCCTTTTGTTAGCTTTTAGGCACTTGAATGAGTTTTCCTTTTGCTTTCAAACCATCTTTTGTCAATGCACTCATTAAGGGGGAGATTGAGAAACCAAGTTGATATGTGCCTTGGTTTGTATATGATGAGCGATTGACCGGATGTTTTGAGGCTTTGTGTTGAGTGTGTTTCGTCGGGTTGTGTTGTCGGTTGTGTAACTTCATATGTTTATGTGGTGTGTTGTCAATGCACTCGTGAGGAGTGGTTGACAATATTGTGTGGACTGACTCTTGGCCTAGTATTGCAGGTGTTGGTTGCGGATTGGTTTACGTTGGTGCAGGTGAAGAACAAGCGTGAAAGGTCTATGCCTATGTGGCCTCCGAGGAGTGGAGAGACAAGTAGGCTTGGTTCGAGAAACCCGGTGGCCGACGGGATCAAGTGCGGGCCGCATGGTGTAAGAAGAGCAAGACGAAGTCGTGGACATGAAGCCGGTGCATCGGTGGCGGCCAAGTCAAGGAATGAGGCAAGACCGAGTAGACCGTCCGGGCGCCGGAGGTGAAGGGCTTGACGGGCTCGACGCTTGGCGTGGTGAGGCCGGGCCGTGCACGCGGGGTTTGGTGGTTGTGCCACAAAACCAACACCGAGCCGGTGCAAGGTAGCGGCTAACGATCGAAGCTTGTACGCGGGGTTTGGTGGTTTAGCCACAAAACCATCAGGAGGAGGGTTTATCGGTTTGGGCCTCAAAACCAAGCCCGAGGGCCCGATGCGACGGAGACGGGGATCCGGGAGCGTCGGGAAGCTTCGAGGCGGGCGACACGCGGCATGATCGAGGTGCGTGCGTCGGGAGGACGCGAAGACCTGATGGATGCGCGGCCGTCCGATGGTGAACTTCATGTGTTGACCAAAATGCCCCTGTGAGGGCTTGTATTGTATCTCCTAGTGTAGGGGCACTTCGGTCTTTTCCGGAGGGTCTATATATAGGAGGAGGGCACTGAATTTTCAGCCAACTCTTTGGCTTAGTTGGTGGGAGTGCTCTTTCATTTTGGGGTGCTCTTGGGGAGAGAGGGAGAGGAGAGTGTGTGGCTCCTTGTTTGGAGCTTTTTGCCATCCAAGATTTGAAAATTCTTGGAGTGGCTTGTAACCGATTGGACAAGAAATTCTTAGTGAAGTCTTCATCTCAATCTTGTGCCAAATCCTTTGCTCCCGGCGGATTTAATTCTGTCTCCTTCTAAATTCCCAAGTTGGTTTTTGTGCTATTTTCGGAGCTTTTCGGTTCGATCCTTGTGCGTTGATTTCTAGGCCGTTTCTCTCTGGATTTCTTTGAGGGGATCATGGGTGGATGTCTTGCGCATCTCTGGTGATGATCTTGACCCCTCAAACACCGGAAATCGGGCTCGATTTGGTGAGGTTTAGATGAACTCGAGTTGGTGCTTTGAGCGCACGAGATTTGCGATTCCGGTTGATTGGATAGGTTTGGGGCTCCAAGATTTTGGGCATAGCTTTTCCTAGAGACGCTTCTCATCTACCCAAAATTTGGGCTCAATCCGTCCAGCGGATTGGGAGATCTGTCGATCAGAACTTGGAGGTGTTTTTCGCGCGGGCTCGGAGGCTGTTTCTGGAGCCCTCGCGGACTGTCCGCCCGGGTGTCAGTTCGTCGAGTTCGTCGTGAGTTCTTGAGTCCCTTCGCTTTGATCCATCTAGTGCTTTGGTTTCGGTTGGAAGGAGTTTGCCGGACTGTCCGCCCGGGGTGGCCGGACTGTCCGCGAGGCTTGGACCGTCCGCGGTGTTTGCCCGGACTGTCCGAATTTCCTCGGGAGTCACTGGAGGTTCGGAGTGTTTTTTCGTACTGTCCGCCCTGTAGCCGCGGACTGTCCGCCCTGCCTTCGCGGACCGTCCGCCCGGCTCTTACGGACTGTCTGCCTGGGGTTCTGCAGACTTGCTTGATTGGTTTGATTCTTGTCTAGTGCTTCCGCTTCTTGATTCGTGGCTTGTCTCTAGAACTTGTAGGCTTGTGTGTGCCTAGTTTAACGCCTCTCTTGTGTGTGCGAGTGCTCGGAGTGGCAATCGGGGCATAGGCCGTGTTCTCTCTTTGGAGAAGAATTTTTATTGGCTCCCATTCACTCCCCCCTCTCTGGTCGCCTATTCGGTCCTTCAATTGTTTTTCTTCTTCCTCCTTCTCCATTCTTCATCTTACGGTGGTTGATATTGATGATCTTGCTTGTAGCATGGTTGCGCCGGTCCTCCTCGAAATTATTCGGGCGGTGAAAACTTGGTTTGGATGGGCAACTTGATAGGCAATGTTTGCGGTCCCTTCTTCCATTTGACTTGCATTGGTTTGGATGGAGTGCCATGAAAACTTGGTTTGGCACTATGTATGGTGGAGGATGTGGTGGCGTGGCTGCCCCACTCCCCCATGCTTGCGTTGGCATACTTCCTCCATATGGTGGTGGCATCGGAATCCCGCCATGTGGTTGTTTGCATCCTCTCCTTCGTCTTGGGACGCGGAGGATGATCCCTCTCCCACAATTTTCCTTTTTAATCTTCTTTGCCGGTACAAGAAATCCTTCCTCTAACCAATTATGTATTCATTCAATCTCAACCTCAAGTTGGGAAGAGGAACATTAATCTTTGTCAACTTGTACCTTCTCCTCTCATCTCCACTAATAAATTTTCCTTGCTTCATGCACTCAATCCCAAAGAAATCCCGGCAAGGAGAAATTTTGGTTTCCTTGTTATCTTCTCCTAAAATCATTCCCCAAAAATCCTTCTAATATATTTTCTTGGACATCAACTTACTCCAAG
The DNA here is from genome assembly GCA_036936925.1 of Cenchrus fungigraminus. NCBI lineage: Eukaryota > Viridiplantae > Streptophyta > Magnoliopsida > Poales > Poaceae > Cenchrus > Cenchrus fungigraminus. The sequence continues at coordinate 110,287,693 of CM072779.1, forward strand.
GCTTCCTTCTTGTAACCGAGTAGTTCTCCAATATATACATAAGGAACTAGTTGCTCTTTATCTTCGAGGCAGAATGAGAGGCGTGACACCCTTTCATTAATGACCGATGCCAATGTATAAGAATTTCCAAGGCAAGCTCCTTGCGAGTAGTCACACCAACTCCATTAAAGAACTGCACCCATCCAAGGTTGCTCAAAATTTGATATCCGAGTAGAATCCTACACTTGGAGGGCGTCATCGAAGTCAACATTTGGCACAAGCCTCCTCTCAAGACGAACAAGCCTCTCCTCCTCCTCTTCATGATGAATCCATTGGAATGCCTCGGAGTGTATGGTGGTGGAGTGGATGAACGAGTTGAGTGTCGTGGTGGAACGAGCGGCTCCTCCGTGTGTCCTTGCGGTTTGGTCTACCGCATGGACGAGCTTCGTGTACTCCTTGTGCCACCAAGGGGTAGCGTGCCGCTCCTCGGTGGTGCCGCGTCTTCCTCCATGCTTCGGGGAGACTCGCTGACCAAGTGCCTCCTCGAAGAGCTCGATGATGACCTTCGATGATGATGAACGTGCTTCTTGGTGAAGGCATTGGTGGCTCTCTTCCACATAGTTGCTGCATAACTCACAAAGAGTGCACCGGGGGTTGCTTGCCGGTGGGAAAAACACACAAGGGAAGAATATGGAGGGTGGAGAATTTTTTTTCTTGGTTGTTTCTAGAACATATGAGCTATGAACTCAAGAACACGAATTACAAATAGGTCAAATACTTACCAGGCGAAGGGGAGCACCGGGGGCCATAAGTGGAGGCTAGGCCGGACGGCCTAGGTCGATTGGCCTAGGGGGCCTCCTAGTCCTTTCGCCTCCAGTTTTCTTCGAGATGCTTCTTGCTCCCTTCTTACCTTGTGTCCGCGTGACCCATGAGATTCCATCGTCCAAACGTTCACAACCACTCCTTTACTTGCGTGATTTAGGGTTCCACCTCCATTATTTTCCTTTGTGTCACTTGTTTGCTCCCTTGCCTCATGTGCTTCCACTAATTTTCTGCAAAACAAAGCCCTTGCTTCCCCCATGTTTGTCCTTTGCAAATGACCAAGATGCCAAATGACCGATGCTTTCCCAAGATTCATCATGGGGCACTATATGTTAATCAAGCTCAAAAACCTCCCCTTAATCATGTTTAGATGCTAATTACTCCCCTAATTTTGAAATTTATTTAAAATTAACTCAACGCTAGCGATGAGTCCAAATATATCATTAGAGGAGATTTTAGGCATCCGAAACAATTGTTAAATTTATTTTGGTTGCACCGGGATCGATTGCTTTCATTAATTGATAGCAAGCGCCTCCGACTTGACCGTGGGGGCATAGGTTTAGGTTCTAATTTTGGCCAAACATGAGAGAGAGAGATTTTGAATAAAAATAAATTCAATGGGGCTTAGAAAAATTCTAAATCTAGAGAAACTGATGGATGTCAAGAAAACTAGCCAACCTTAGCATCGTGGTGAAGATGAAAGGCTTGGATAGGATCTGATTTTTTTTGTTCTAGTTTCTCGAAAAGAGGCAAATAAATCAGGAGATGGCTCATGTCATTGGTTTATGATCGAAAAATCCAAATAAAATGACCGAGCAAATAAAAGGTTCTCTGAAACTTGTTCAACCACTTAAGAGTTAATAAAATGTCTTGCGTAGCAAATTCTAAGACTTACTTACTTGAAATTCGGAAATCTTCCGGGTTGCCGTCCCGGTAGCTTGACTCTTCAATGTGTTGCCTCCCGGTAGCTTATTCTTGACTCGACGAACGGGTTGCCTCCCGCAAAGTGCTTCGTTTATAGTCTATAACTAGACTTCTTCTCTTCTTCACTTCGGATCAACGCTCTTTGTGAGCGTTGCAATCTTGGAGACCCCACTTCTACACCATCCTTGGCCTTGGTGTAGGTTTATTCTTCGGCTTAGTCATCTTTTTGGTCTTCACAAGCGGGCGTTGATTCTTGGTCTTGACGGATGCAACAACTTTTGTGTCTCCACTTCATTCTCCTTTGGCTTCTCTCTTCCAATGTAACGATGAGGTAGAATGTATTTTATATTGACCACGTTACGTACCTTAAATTGTGGTTAACTTGAATGCATTTTTCTCACCATCACTTGATCTCCCCTTTGCCGACGTCGATTGTTGCTCCGACGGTCTTGAGGAACGATCTCCCCAGGATGAGTGGCGGATGAGGTTGTTCTCCTTTTGATCTTGTAGGTGGAGTTTCTCTTGGAGATGCCGACGATGTCCGGCCTCTACTTTTAGATCTTCGTGTTGCACGTCACCTTTGCCTGCAAAATTTGTCTAGACCATCCACAAAATATATTTTTTTGTTGGAGATGTAGCCGTCCACCTCCCATTAGGGTTAGCCAAATATATACAGAAACTAAAAGAAAACTAGAGTTTAGCAAAACCCTAGATTAGATTGATTTTTTTATTGAGGATGATGAAAATTAAGAGATGCAAAAGAAAAATCAAGAGAAAAACTGAAAATATTCACAAACGCAATACTAGATTGAATCTTGATTACTTGTTCCCCGGTAATGGTGCCAGAAAAAGGGCCTTGTTGACAGTTGATAGTCATATGAAAGTTCGTTTGGACTTGCAAGCGGACAAATCCCCCGTCGTAGTCAAGGGACCCTTCTTCCCATGAGTGGTGAACCCAAGGTATCGAATCCGTGGAACAATGTGTAACGCAAGATCCAATCTAATAAGCGGAAAACACTTTGATCTTGAGAAGGGTTTTTGCATCTAATCTATGGAAGAACCATGAAAACACATCTAATCTACTAAACACCGGAGGTAGCAAGAGAAAGAGAGGGGAGGTAAAACCAATCTAGAGGTTGGATCGGGTCTTTTGTTGAAGTTCCAAAACCAAGAACAATAAAGCAAACGAATCTCATTAAAAGCCTCTTTAAATCGTGGCTTCTGTTCCAACCCTCAAAGGCACCTACCGTACACGTGACCAACATCCTGTCATGATGTCCCGCTTATTGTGTAGGTGAACCTAAGAGCACGTTCATGAGGAACGTGTTGAAAACGCTCGGTAGGTCATGTACGCACCTCTAGCCACCATGGCTACAAGAACATCCTATGCAATCTATCCGCGAAATAGATTGGAGAATAAGAAAACCCAAATGTAGAAAAAGTCATAGAGAAAGCACTTGATCGCTAGAAATCGGATTCAATCTTGCAAATTCAATATGAAGTATAATACATGGACAAGATTACGACCGGGATCCTACCTTGATCTTGATCCTAGCTTCTAGAACTCTGACGTGGTCTTCCTGCAAGGTTCCCACGTCGGATAGGGAAACCCTAGTCAACCATCTCGACCCTCTCCTCTCCGAAAGGGTTTCCCTCTCTTCTCTGCTCCTCGGCGGTAGATGACGAATTGCTTGATGCATGGCTTGAGGCACGGGGACTATAAATAGCCCGAAGGTCATCTAGGTCAAAGGGGTGCCGAACCGGGCACGGAATGGGCTGGGCTAGCCGGCCTGGGCCTACCGGCCTGGGCCCCTTTCGGCCCAGTTCGGCCCCAGCTTCCTTCCCGTCGCTTCTCGTGTATTCTAGAACTTTTGCCGAGTTGCACGTGGGTCCTTGACGTCATTTTCCTCGCGGTTTAGATAAGGGTGCTTGGCATATGAACTCCCGCATCTTCCGTCTAGGTCCTCGATACTTCTTGGCTTCACGCTTTAGTCCTTGGTTCATTTGGAGTCATGTTCATCTTGTATCTTGACTTGTACCGGGCCCCATGATCTTCTTGTAAAACCCTTGATGAACTTTACCCGGAAGTCCTCATTTAGGCTCTTGATTCCTGTGTAAACAATAAACTCCAAATACCATGCACGAGTGCGAACTTGACATATAATGCGGGTTAGGATCATTAGTGTGAATATCAAATTAATACCAACATTGAAGGTAAACTCATAGCTAGGTTGACGAAAATCGACCGCCAACACCAACTCACCACGCCCAAACCCAACACGCCTATCCCTCTGAGGAAACACACCTCCACCTCCACGAGTGGGAACTGATCGCACAAACACCTCACCCCTAGGTAGAGGCCCTCTAAGAGGCTCAGGTAACCCATGGGGCTGGTGGTACCTATCCTTGTTTGCCATCTCTCTATCAAACCTCTCATCTCTCTTCCTCCTGAAACAGAACTCATCCTTATGCCCATCCCTCCCACAATACTCACAATGGAAGTGGATTGGTTGTGGCTTAGGCTGTGACTTTTCAACAGCTTTCTCTCCTGACTTCTCACCAAAGACACTCCCCTCGGTGCTCACAAATTTGATGGGTTTCTGGTAGTTTTCTGACTTGTGGGGGAACACTAGTGGATCTGGGGTTGTATCAAGCTTGTTTCTGAGATGGTTTGGCTTGGGTTCGAATTTGTTCATGGGTGTAGTGTGAGGTGGAATAGGAATCTCTCCAGCTTTCTCTTCTCCTTCACCACTCTTCTCACCACTCTTGCCAGCCCCCAACGCCTGACCATCAAACCTCTTGAACTGAGCCAACATCAAACTCAATTGTGGCTCATGCCCAGACAACCACCCCATCATTTTTCTCAACTCATCATTCTCATCCTACAAATGGTCAACATAGTGTGCAAGTTCCATGTTTTCAAAGCATGCATTTCATAGGTAGAGCATGATGTAGGAATAGGAGCTTTCAATGCAGCCTCAAGAGAAACTATTCTAGTGTGGGACTCATCTAGCTTAACATGCAACACAGGACAAGAAGTGCAAGCACCTAACAAAGCAGGTCTAGATTTCAATTCATCACACTCGATCCTAAGCACATCTAGTTCCTCAAGAGTTGAGGCATGCTTCTCCTTGAGAGCAGTCAAGTCAGCCAGAAAAACATTGCAATCACCACAATAAACCTCATCAGAAACAACAGGAGCAGCTTTCAAAGAGTCTATCTCAGTTCTAGCATCAACAAGCAAAGACTCAAGCTCAACTATATTGTCCTTAGCATCACCTAGCAAGGACCTAAACTCTCTCTTCTCCTTGTTGGTCTTCCTAAGCACATCATCACAATTATCAAGCAACTCATTCAGCCTAGCATTCCCCTCTAGCAAGAAGTTGGGATCATGTCGTACGTCTTCCTCGGAGTTGGCGTTCGTATCTGGGTTGTGCTTACCACCCTTCTTGGAGTGCGCTATGCCACAAAATCCACCTTGTGCGATGAAGCTGAGGCTGGTGAAGTTCTTGCTCGTGTGCCGCTTGCCCTTGTGCCGATCTTGCTCTTCATCGCTGCTCGATCCGGAAGAAGAGTCGCTGGAAGTAGAGTCGATGTCGCTCGCTTTGGCAACCATCGCTCGAGCCGTCTTCTTCTTGTACCCGCTGCTCTTCTTTGGCCTTCTCTCGCCCTTGTCCTTGCGCTTGTCCTTGTAGTTGTTTCGGGAGCGGTGCTTGTCGTAGTCGTGCTTGGGGTTGCCCTTGTAGTCGTTCTTGATCTCCATGGCTTCAGGGCATTCGGCGATGAAGTGCCCGTGCTTCCCACACTGATAGCACATCCCCGAGCTTCTCCTCACATTCTTGCAGTTCTCGTACATCCGCCCAAACCTCTTGCTCAACAAGGCGAGATCATCCTCGCTCAGCACCTCAAAGTCCTCACCTGGCAAGGACAAAAGACAGGACAAAGAAAAACCAACAAAGTTAGCATTAGTCCTCGATCCTGAGACAAGAGCCAAACTATGAGGATCAGTGGGGCTCTTGCTCTTGGCTCTCAAGCCACGATCAACCTCCAAAGACTTGAGCTTAGAGAACAGCTCATCAAGCGACAAGGTATCATACACGCTCGACTCCTCAATGGCCTCGACCTTGGCACTCCACACAGACCTATCCAGGGCATGCAAAAGCTTGATAGCTTGATCATGATCCGTGTATGGGAGCACTGTCACATTGGCCTTCATGTTGTTGACTATGCTGGTGAAGTGCTGAAACATAGCATCGGTTGACTCATTGGGGAGATGAGTGAAGTTCTCGTACTCTCTCCGGTAAGTGGAAAACAAATGAGTTTGCACCTGGGCATTGCCAACATGAGCATTCCTGAGCTTAAGCCATATCTTTCCAGCCACATTCTCTCCGTACACTCGCTCAAACTCCGAGGCACAGAGAGCATGGAACAAGTAATCAACGGCCTTGCTGTTGGCCTCACACATGTCCCGTGATACTAGAAGCAGAAAACTTTCTGGAATGACATAATGAGGATTTTGAGTCACATCCCAGATCAGATTCCCCTTCCCACGCAAAAACACGCCCATGCGCCTCTCCTACATCGGGTAATTCTTTCCATTGAAGTGCGGAGGACTCAACCCCTTTCCATAGTGACCCATCTTTGGATCATAGACTGGTTAAAATCACGAAGATCCGTAACCGGCTCTGATACCAATTGAAGGACCGAATAGGCGACCAAAGAGGGGGGAGTGAATGGGAGCCGATAAAAATTCTTCCCAAAGGATGAACTCGGCCTATATCCCGATTGCCACTCCGATCACTCGCACACACCAAAGAAGTTCTAGACTAAGCATACACAAGCCTACAAGTCCTAGAGACAAGCCTTGAATCAAAGCGCGAAAGCACAAGACAAGAATCAAAGCGCTTGGCCAATTCTGGAAAAGCCAGCGTGGACTGTCCGTGCAGTTCGGGCGGACCGTCCGCAGCACCTGGGCGGACTGTCCGGACCCCCTACGCGGACTGTCCGAAAACCCTAACAGAATCACTAGAGACGCACTGAGAAAATCGGACTGTCCAGCTGAGCCACGTGGACCGTCCGCCAGTGTCGCGGACTGTCCGGGTAGGCCTCGCGGACTGTCCGGCAAAAACACCAGAAACACCTGCTCAAACTCGCCCACGCGGACCGTCCGTCACTGACCAGCGGACTGTCCGCAAAACTACCTACAGCGAAACCCTAGGGGCGAAACGGATCGAAACACAAACTCTGCTACCCCCGAACACGCGACGAACTGCGAAGAACACAGGACGCATGGACTGTCCGCGGGGTCCTTGCGGATTGTCCGCTACCCCCGAACAGAACAGCTCGAGCTCGTGCCTATGAAGTCAACCCTCCCTTCTCATCACCGGATCTCCCAAACGACTTGAGCTCTTGAGACAAGATTTGGGGGAGATGTGAAGCGTCACTAGGTGAAGCTATGCCCCAAAAATCTCGACCTCTAACTATTGGCTTTTCGTAGTGTCATCACCTTGAGAACAGATCTGGAATCCATCCTTAGTAACAACACCAAGATACGCCTTGTAGGCAGTCTTAATGTCACAACTAACGACGCCGAGTTAGCGTGAATATCAAGAACTGCCAAAGGTTAATCTAAACGATCATGAACGAATCCGCAAGCGCACAGATAAACCATTGTAGCATTTCCCCAAGGAAGGAGAATATTCTAAGGGTATCGTATCCGTGGAAGGCAATGGCGGATGTCATAGACTTATGCTTTTCCACTGAATGTAAACTAAGAGATAGATATAGGAAACAACAAACTCAAAAGCAGGGGTATGATAAAAGATATAAAGGGTAGTGCAACACACACACTCAAATCTACCTCTACTCTAGCACACTACGGCTTAGGGGGAACGTACGAGTTAGCTCTAGGTTCTAATGTACTAATCATACAAAGCTAGAAGATATAAGAGATAGACTTTAGACTCCTACAGCAGGTACCCCAACGCGGAGGGTTGCAAAGGATCCAACAGCTGTCACCACTGCGGACCTACCTCTATCGTTACGAGGGGTATGCTCATAACTAACGTAGCCAGACAACCCAGGCACCATACCTACATTACTGCTAGACTTCACCCAGCCCGGGCTATTGTGCACCAGGGTGAGAGCCACCAGAAGACTGGTCAACTTAGACCGAGTACCGTAGCTTGAACACAAACCACATGCAACACTCTCATGACATCTAACAAGATCAACTAAGGCTAGACATACGAACAGATATGAACTCTCTTATGTCTAGTCAATAAGATCAAAGGGTCGTGTTCGTGAAGAACATGAGCCTCTAACTTATGAATAAACACATAAGGAATGAGTTTATCATCCTTTAAGTGGATCAAAAGGTAGTGTTCATGAAGAACACATGCCTCTAAATTATGAACAAGAGATGAACTCAAGAACATATCAAGCATATGATCTACCATGACTTTATATGAAATAGCTGAATAACTAAAGTAGATCAAAGTCATACAATGAAATAAAGATAAAAGAGAACTCATACCTAGACTCCAAAGAAGACTTGGAACCTGAAGAAGAGCTACTCGAGCCTACCCCCTAGCCTTGGAAACTAAAAGTGAGAGGAGAATAAGAGAGTGGTGTGTGGGGAATGGGTGCCCCTCCCCTTCTATTTATAGGTAGGGACCAGGCTTGCTCGGAGCACCAAATGGCCCGAAAACACACGGGAGTGAGATAATGGACCAATGAGCAGCTGCCACGTGTAGGGGCCAGATGGGGCGCCACTAAGGCGGTTCGGCCGATCCTAGGATCGGCCGGCCCCCTAGGGTTACCCACCTGGTGTGCTTCCTCTGGGTGGCTGCCCTGTGGGCCCTCTGATCCATCTCCGGTGCATGGCTTGATTTGGTATCTGAGGTGGGCCCCTTGATCCATGTGAGGTCCATGTGGCGCTCTCTGATTCGTCGGTGAGTGCCTCCCTTGGATCAATGACGTGGAATGCCATGTGTTTCCTTGGTGGCAGCCACATCCTCAGCTAAGTTGGCATCGTTTCTCCATAGAAGGTGGGTTTCCATCTCTTTTAAGGGGTATTTCACCTACATACAAATAATCTCCAAGGACAAGTGGAACTACATTATTCAAACCAAATTGCAAGTAAATAATGCATATGCCTTCATTTATGTGAGAATATTGAGGGCTGAAAGTGGTACTTAACAGCCGTCAACAAACTCCCCCAAGCTAACCTCTTGCTCGTCTCGAAGCAAGACATTAGGGACGTAGGTTGGTTGATCAGGAGTTGCTACGATGTTATATTCTCAACTTATGGCAAAACATACAACAAAGTACTCTACCAGGAGTTGAACAAGTTGGCAACGTTCTTACCTTTCACCTGATGACGTGGGGCATATAGCTTCACCTGCCTTAGGCGGTTGAGAGACAGAATGGTTATATAGCAAATGCATAATCACTCATACCTTGATCAGCTATCAACCCGGAGGTTTTGCAAATTTTTCAAAAGAAAATCAGAGTTCCTCAAATGATAATCTCGGATCGCTCAAATGTGTGTGGTTCCTCACCAAGGCAGTGTTACCTTTCTTCACATCCTACTCCTAATAGGCTTATGTGGAGCTGTAGGTAGGGAAGAAATGTGGGATACTTGTCTCTCACATTTTGCTAAGTCAAAAACCGGATCCTTGGAAGAAACAAACATACATCCTGATCAAGATGTGCATATGTGTGTGATGGATAAGAGCATGGCAAGGTGGATACTAGGCCCGGAAATGGGTGCTAGATATTACCATGCTTTATATGAGGGAATGTGGGATTGATGGTAAGGTGGACACTAGCACCGGAGTAGGTACTAGTTATTACCATCTGTATGGTGGAACTCTTTCTCTTACACATATCAATCCCTTTTTCTCCTTTAGAAAATTTTCGAGACTTGGGCTAACTCTCTTTATTTTATTTTTGCCATGCTTTTGAGCATGCTTTTTTTTCAGCTAGCCCTTTGTCTCTATTGGAGATATTTAGAGAGGGATGAATGATACAAAGATACATAGAGTTTTTTTTTGCGGAAGTATGCATAAGAAAATGGAATAAATGATGAATGATAACTCCCAGTGTAGAAGTTTAGCATGAACGTGTACGTGATCTTGATCAGGGGAGTATGAGTTCTAGCAAGGGTCACAACAATTTGACAAAGCTCAATGAGAGAACAAGCTGCATATGTGGAGGCTAAGAGCTAGAATCTACATATGGCCTAGGATGGGAAAATCTCATCATTGAGGAACTCATCATGTTTTGATTTTTCAAAAAGAAAAACTCCGGATGTCAAGCATCACTAAGCACAAGATCATAGCACTCTATTATACCATATCATGTCTCACAACAACTTAGGCAAGGCTCATGCTTTTTGCTACCCACAGTTTTCAAGCTAAGGTTTGAGCATGCAAGCCAATAAACTCAAAACTTAGGTAGGATACAAAGTTGTAAGCAAGACACACGAGGAGAATAAACATTGCAACTATTCATCATTTCAACCATAGAGGCAAAGCATTCTTACTATGCATATCTAAACAACTAAGCAAACAATGACGATGAAAGCAAATAAATATTTTTGGTCTTTTTATTTTTGTAGATTTTGTTGGGTTTTCATTTATAAGATATCATGAAAACAACGGAAGATACAAGTTACCTCAAGATGGGGGTCCTCCCCCAAGATAGCTTCAGGCTCACTGCGGAGGAGGGTAGAAGAAACCCTGACTCGCATAGTAAGCCCTCTGCTCCTCCATGTATCGCTACTGAGCCTACTGCATGGCCTCTATCCTCTCACCAGCCTGACATTGCCACGCTGAGGTAGACTCGACGTGGGTGTTCAGCGTCTCCTCCAATCCCGTGACCTGGACAGTGAGCTCTCCCATCTGCTGCGCGAGCTGAGCATCTCGTGCAGAGGCTGAGGAGTGCCACTGGAAGGACGAAGACTTAGGTGGACCACAGGAGCTGGAACTAGCGGGTGTGGCCCACAGAGCTCCACTCGCACTCACCCAAGCCGCGCCACTCGCACTCGGTTGGTAGGTGGGCTAATTCCAACCAGGTGCATATCCAGGGGTAACCCCGTACATGTACCCTGCAGTGGCCTCTCCTGCCACCGGTGGTGTAGTAGGCTGTGGCTGTGGCTGTGGTGGTGGCTGTGACTGCTGCTGCTGCATGTGTGCTCTCTTCGCCGTGCTTCTGGTGGATCTGCCTGAAACACTAGCATGACGGCTTTCCTCTTGTGTAACAAGGGGAATGGTTAGTGATTCCGAGCTATACAATCAAAACCCCGGGTTAGGTAACGAGATTTGATTTGCATAACCCGGAAAGAAGAAAGTCAAAGAATCATTTGGGCCACTCTTGATTATATGCCATTGGATCAAGTATGCCTCATCAATGAGAACCCGGGGCGTCCCGATGAAGGGTACGGGATTCCCGCTAAGAACCCCGAGTCTGAGAGCAATACGAGTCACCAAAGATGTACACTCAATAGGACCTATCATCTTGAAATTCATCATCCACTGCTGAATCATAGCTTTAATAGGAGAGACCTTGATCTGGTTCACAGTGGTGTATAATAGGATCATCTCATCACTGCGCACGGGCTGAGCATCCTCTCGTGGAAAGAGAGTAATGGCGAGCCACTTGTGCCACAAACGGAGAGTGGGATGCACGATATCGTTGCACCGAGGTACAAACTTGCCACTGTAAACAACACCAGAGATGTCTGCCCAGAAAGAGTCTCGAACAAAACCCTCACAAGCCTTCGTCAGTGAAACAGCACAACGAGAACTAAAACCAAGAGGACGACTAAGTTCCTTCCAAGAAACACGATAATCGGTCCCAAAAAGATGAAACTGAATGCCATCTGGAATCTCAGTAAGAGAGCAAAGAAACTGGATGGTGAGGGGCCGAGAGCCAAGCTCTGTAACCGGCGCAAACTCCTCCCAACCAAGAGCATGCCAAATAGAAGCGAACTCTAGATTCATACCTATTTTCTCCATGAGGGCCGGGTCAAAGTCTCGGGTGTGGGCGAAGACTCGGTCCTTCAAGAGAGCATAGGCACGCTCCTCTCGAGCGCCCCGCAAGCTGAGGTAGGGGGCGTCGTTGACGACCTCCTCCGCGGCTTGTGGCTCGGCTCGCTCTTCCTGCTCTTCTTCATAATCCAACGTCGATGGGCTTGGCGTTGGCTCGACGGGGGTGGATGAACTCGCACTTGCCCGCGAATGGGAGCGTGTCACCCTCCGGAGAGTGTTCACCACCCAATTCATGCTAGCACAACAACAATGGACAACAAGAGCAACTCGGTGGTGGGTTAGTGAAATCGAATGAAATTCTTACCGAGCTTGCTCCACCAATAGGAATACTTTCAACAACACAATAGAGAGAACACTTGATGATCCAAGCTCGAGCCAGAAATCCAAGAAAACCAAGAGAGCAAAGAGTAGAGAGGGGAGTGTGAGTGAAATGAGTTGAATGGGTGAAGAACGCCTCCTCTGGGGTCCAATTTATAGAGCAAAGGGGCAGCACACCGCGGACTAGCCGTTGCACAACGGCTAGGAGCTGTTGGCCAAAGCTGGCCCCACATGAACGTTGCCAGGGTTCGACCGAACCCTGGTTCAGCCGACCCAGCTGTGGGCCCGGGGCTAGCCCCCTTTGGCAGGCGTGCCTCCAACGGCTATATAGAGATATACCTAGGTGCACCGGCCAAAGTTTGCTCCAGAAATTGCCCAAATGAATTTTCTAAGGTTTTCAAACTCGGAAATTATTTTCAAAAATTTTATTTTGAAAAGGGAAAAGGGCTAGATAAATCTAGCATGCAGATGCAAAGTTTTGGAAAATCAAATATGCAATTTTGGAAATAAAATTTTGGAAAGAGAAATATGAGATAAATACCAGCTTTAACCTTTTTGGTAGAAAGGACCCATCATTTTTAGTCTGATGAGTTGGACTCTCCTTGGTGATCAATTACACTCAGCACTCCACTCCTGAGAAGTTGAGGGTGGTGCCTTCCCAATCTTCTACCATTCTTTCTGAATTTTCTTTTGTTTCTTTGACGGAGATTTCTTCCTTGGGGGTGAAGGCTCCGTCCTTCCCCCAAGCTGCTCAACACTATCCTGCACCAAATAGCATTGCTCTTCTTTATCCTGAAACTTGAACTTCAAGTTCCTCTTCCCAATGCGGAAACGGATTATTCTAGCCCCCACATTGATTCTAGGTTGAACATCACTGAGAAATGGTCGCCCAAGCATGAGCGGCATTCCTCCCTCGTCATCCATATCAAGGACCACGAAATCCGCGAAGACATAAGAGTTCTTGACCTTGACCAATAAGCTCTCAACAATTCCTTCTGGATATCGTATCGTTGAATCGGCGAGTTGGATAGTCCGTGCTGTAGGAGAGAGAGCTGGATATCCTAGTTGCTCGAATATGATCTTGGACATGAGATTAACACTTGCACCAAGGTCGCAAAGGGCATGCTTGATCGTCTTGTAATAGATTGTGCAAGTGATAGTCGGGTAGCCTGGATCTTTCTTGTGCACAACTGCTGATTCCTCCCATGGATCTAGAATTTGTTGTATGGGCTTTCCTGCATAGTTAGAAGCACGTGTCTTCCTAGGTGGCTTACCCCACCTAGTTGACACTACACTAACATTTTCACAAGAGGATACGAGTTGCCCCGGGATCCTCCCGTTATTAGCAGATGGAACCAAAGCAGCCAGCTGAGCTAACTGGGTTTCTAACATTTTGTTGAAACTCAGCTGGCTCTTCTGAGTAGAAGAAAAACTATCAAGCTTAACGTTGAGACTTTCCAAGTTTTATCCAGGGCAGCTAGCTTTTTGTTAACACCTTCATTAATCTTAGCTTGCCCAAAAATGAGATCTCTCAAGGAAGGTTGGTTGGGGTTGTAAGAATTACCTTGGTTACCTCCTTGATAATAAGGGCGTTGTTGATTCCACGATTGGCCTCCTTGTTGAGGTGGATGATAACCATTGTTATTGCCATTCATTACATCACTTCCTCCTGAGTCTCCGGACAATAATTTCTGGAGTGCCCAGTGTTGCCACAGACCTCACAAGTCATATGAGAATCCATAGGCAGGGTAGTGGTGGCCATGGTGGCCTTCTCGCTGGTGTAGTCATCCAATCTCTTCATAAGAAGATCCAACTTGGCAGTAATCATGTCTGCTTCCTTGACAGTATGAGTACCCCTCGGTCATGGTTGGAGTCGTTCATCACTCCACCCTTGGTTGGAAACCATTTTCTCAATGAGTAATTTAGCATTATCAACTGTGTGTGAGAAGAATGCTCCCTGAGTAGTAGCATCAATATGTCCTCGGGCTGTCGGAGTCAACCCATTATAAAAGCTTTGAAGAATAAGCTAATCCTCCATCCCATGGTGAGGACAGGCCAGGACATACTCCTGAAGCCTTTCCCAAGCCTCTGGAATAGATTTACTTGCTGCTTGCTGAAAAAAAGAAATTCTTCCATGAAGAGCATTGGTTTTACTCAATGGGAAGAACTTCTTGAGAAATGCCTCTGAACACTTTCCCCAAGTGTTAATAGCATCACAATTCGCATAGAACCATTGCTTGGCTTTCCCCAGGAGAGAGAATGGAAACAGCCATAGACGGACAGCATCCATATTTGCACCCCTAATGATGAAAGCGATGCACAGCTCTTGGAATTGCTGCAAATGAGCATTGGCATCCTCATTTGGCTAGCCACAGAATGGGCTAGCTTGTACCATCGTAATTAGACCTGCCTTGATCTCAAAATTTTCAGTCCCCATTGCCACCTCAGGGCCTTGCAGCACCTGGTCAGCAGAAGGAGCTGAGTACTCATGAAGTGTCTTCTGGGCCATAACATTTGACGAGCATGGTACAAAAGAAGCTGGATCGCCTTCTGGACGAGTACGACGAGGTGAGTCGAAATGAATTCGAGCTTTCCTCACAAGTGACTCGGGATCTTCAGTGAAATTCTCCAGTAAGTCGAAACCAGTCATACACTACATGTCTTCATCATCCAAATATAAAAGAAGACAATCAAGGTTAGCCTACATTGAGAGTTGTCCTATCCTACTCATAGCTTATAAACAGATGCAAAGCACAGTCATGATAATCTTGTGCCTTCCTCGGCAACGACGCCATAAATGCTTGTTGGCGTTTCGTAGCGTCAAGGTCTACACGACCCCCAAGGCAAACCTCATTGTGCTAAATGAGGCGGTTGAGTGGTTGCCTCCGACTACGCTGGCCATTAGGCGCATACGGGCCCTGGTATAGGCCGCTGCGACCCAGCACAACCGCGTCGATCCCTCCCTGGCAGTTGGGCAGGGGGAGACGAAGGGTACCCACCGCCTGCGCTGTAAAAGAGCGCGGCGCGACGAAGGTGAGGACTTGCGTGACAGGCTCTGCGGCCGCGATGCAAGGACCATGATCAACCGCAACCGGGAGGAGCGCCGCCGTCAGGAATCAAGATGACGCAACGACTACGACAGGGAGCATGGAGCTCTCCATCGCCAAGAAAGACGCGGCGACTCGCAGAGTGGGTATGAAGACTACTACTCAGATTCCTACAGGGTGTCTGCGGATAGCTACAGCTCCTATGAGCGGCCGGCCGGCGGACGCCGCGGAGGTCGAGAGGGTGCCCCATCCTACGATGGCTTCCTCTCCCTCTCAAAAAGGCTACGTCGGGTGACATGGCCCCGAGGTTTCAAGCTGTCCGACGTTGACAAATACGATGGCACGTCGGACCCCACGCAATGGCTCCAGATCTACTCCACCGCGGTCAAGGCCGCGGGAGGAAACGATGACATGATGGCAAACTACTGGCCTATAATGCTCACGAAGGGGTGCAGAAAACTGGCTTGCGGGGCTCCCAAGGAACTCCATTACATCCTGGGACGACCTGTGCAAGTTCTTCACGAGCCAATACTCCGGCACATGGGAGAGGCCGGGGAACAGGAGGATGTTGGACCAGATCCGGCAGCGCAAGAACGAGTCACTACGCTCGTACATTCGACGCTTCTCCGAAAAGAAGAACTCTCTTCCTTTCGTCAAGGAGCATGACGTCATCAGCGCCTTCCAGCATGGACTGGCTTACGGCAAGTTGGTGAATAGGTGGGCCCAGAAGCCCTCGAAGACTGTAAACGAGCTCTTCGCCATAGCCAACAAGGATGCTGACGGTGAAGAGGCAGAACGTGAGCAGCTGAAGCACATCAAGTCCCGCTGGGAAGACAATGATTCCCCACGTCCGCGTCGGCCACGTCACGATCCAGACCGAGAGGGAGAAACCTCCCAGTAGGGCATGCGGCGCAACAGGAGGTGCAAGCCGGCCGAGGTTGTAGCGGCCGTAGAGCCCGCCCCAAAGCGCATGGACCCCTCTGAGTTCCAGAGGATGTTGGACATGCAATGCCCGTACCACAAAAACCATAAGCACTCGGCTCGCGACTGCTTTGGCCTGAAGAACCACTTCTTCGGCAAGGGCGACTCGAAGGGTCCCTCCAAGAACGACAAGGGCAAGGGGAAGCGCGCTCCCTCGACGGATGATGATGAGGAAGACTTCCAGGTCGCCGACTGTACGGTCAACATGATCTATGGCGGACCGGATCAGATCGAGGGAAAGCGCAAGGCCAAGCTCACGGACAGGTTACTGGTGTATGTGGCCCAACACGGCATGCCCCAGTTCCAGCGGTGGTCGGAAGTCCCGTTCACTTTCAGTAGGGAGGATCACCCGGAGGCAGTCGTCAAGCCCGGGCGGTACCCCCTCGTGCTGAAGCCTACAATCCGCAATGTGGGACTTTTCAAGTTGCTGGTGGATGGAGGTAGTGGCCTCGACATATTATTCACCAGCACGCTCAAGGAGTTGGGCCTCACTCCCTTGGACTTGAGCCCGACCGACAAGCCTTTCTTCGGGATTGTACTCGGAGATCCCTCAGTACCACTCGGTCAGATCTCCCTGCTAGTCACCTTTGGCACGATTGAGAACTACCGGACGGAGTACGTCTGCTTCATAGTGGCGGACTTCGAGACAGCCTACCATGGCATACTCGGCAGGCCGGCGCTAGCCAAGTTCATGGCGGTGCCCCACTACACCTACATGGTACTGAAGATGCCTGCGCCAAATGGGGTCATCACCCTCAGAGGTGACTCCAACACAGCCAGCGCCTGTGAGAAGGAGAACCTTCACATCGCTGCAACCCTGGATCTCTCCAGGCGCACTGCTGAAGTCCTGGTGGTTGCCAGCAAGCTCGACCCGGTAGATCTGGAGATCCCGAACAAGAAGCCGGCGACGGAAGCGATCCAGCGGGAAAAGGAGGCCGTGAAGAAGGTGTTGCTCAACCTCGACGACCCTGCGAAGACGGCGACCATATGGGCTAACCTAGACCCTAAATAGGAAAGCGTGCTCATCGAGTTCCTGCATGCAAACTCCGACATATTCGCCTGGAAACCAGCGGATATGCCCAGAGTGCCCAGAGAGCTCGCCGAGCACTCCTTGAAGGTTGACCTGAATGCTAAGCCGATCAAGCAAAAGCTTCGTCGGTTCGTGGCTGACCGCAAGGAGGCAATAGGGGTAGAGGTTACGAAGCTGTTAGCTGCCAAGTTCATCAAAAAGGTGTATCACCCAGACTGGCTGGCTAATCCAGTTCTTGTATCCAAAAAGAATAAGCAATGGAGAATGTGCGTTGATTATACCAATCTCAACAAACACTGCGGGCTGTGCCCTGCTCTGTTTTCTCGACTGCTATTCAGGCTACCACCAGATTAGCCTGAAGGTCGAAGGCCAGATCAAGATGTCGTTCATTACGCCCCATGGTGCGTACTGTTACTTGACAATGTCCTTTGGTCTGAAGAACGCCGGCGCGACGTATCAGCGTGCCATCCAGGCATGCTTGAGGTCCCAAATCAGCATAAATTGCGAGGCATACGTAGACGATGTCGTAGTCCAGATTCGAGACCCTGATAACCTTATCAAGGACCTGTCTGAGACCTTCGATAACCTGAGGATTTACCGGTGGAAACTTAACTCGGAAAAATGCGTTTTCGGCGTTCCCTCAGGAAAACTACTCGGATTCCTTGTCAGCAATCGCAGCATAGAGGCAAACGCAGAGAAGATCCACGCGATCACTCGGATGAAGCCTCCCAAGTGCCAGAAGGATGTACAGAAACTAGCCGGGTGCATGGCGGCACTCAGCCGGTTCATCTCACAACTCAGTGTACGAGACCTGCCCTTCTTCAAACTCCTCAAACATCAAGGCGATGATTTCAAGTGGGATGAGGAGGCACAGAAGTCTTTCTTGGAACTCAAGAGCTATCTGCAAAAGGCCCCCATCCTCACGGCACCAGAGCGGGGGGAAACTCTCTACCTCTACATCTCGGCTACCACACATGTGGCAAGCACGGTACTAGTGGTGGAGCACAAAGAGGAAGGACATGCTTACGCTGTCCAGAGGCCGGTCTACTTCATAAGCGAGGTATTGACCGACTCTAAGGTGCGGTACAATCAAGCGCAGAAACTGCTCTACGCACTGTTGATCACCGCACGCAAGTTGAAGCACTACTTCGAAGCTCATAAAATCGTTGTAGTTTCCGACTAGCCCATATGCGACATCCTGCACAACAGAGATGCCATGGGAAGGATCGTGAAGTGGTCCATCGAGCTAGCCGCACATGACATAACTTTTGTACCGCGTAACACGATCAAGTCGCAGGTACTCGCAGACTTCATGGCAGAGTACACGGAGATCCAGACGCCATCCACTACCACTGAACCTGAGTACTAGATCATGTACTTTGATGGATCACTCGGGATTAAAGGAGGCGGGGCCGGCATAATTTTCATCTCCCCAATAGGAGAAAAACTGCGATACGTGCTGCAGGTCATGTTCAAGGTTTCGAACAACGCGGCCGAGTACGAGGCGGCCCTTCACGGGCTCCGTATCACTGTGTCGCTCGGGATAAAATACCTGATGGTCAAGGGCGACTCTGCTTTGGTGGTAAACCAGGTTAACAAGAAGTGGAACCAGACCAGCGAGAAGATGGACGCATATTGCGCGGAGATCCGCAAACTCGAAGGCAAGTTCTACGGCCTGGAGTTTCAGCATGTACTCCGCGACGATAACAAGGCGGCCGATGAGCTGGCAAACATGGGATCCATGAGAGCCTAGGTACCACCCGACGTCTTTGTTCAAGATTTGATCAAGCCCTCCATCAAGAACCCTGATGCGCAAGTCGATCCATCAGAAGGACTCGGCGAAGTCCTAATGATTGAGCCACAACTCGAGTGGATCTCAGAGATGGTCGAGTACATCAACGACGGCACGCTCCTGAATCCTTCACTAGGTCAGGAAAGGGAGACGCGAGCACTGCATGAACAGATCAACCGCAGGAGCAAGAACTATGTCTTGATTGGCGACAAACTGTACCGCCGAGGTGGACAGTCCTGAGTACTCCAGAAGTGCATACCGGAGGAAGAAGGACGACAACCCCTAGCGGAGATTCACGGAGGCATGTGTGGCAACAACGCTGGTGCAAGAACCATTGTTGGGCAAGCCTTTCAGTTTGGTTTCTACTAGCCCACAGCCGTCACGGATGCTGAAGCACTGGTGAAACGTTGCGAGGGATGCCAATTCTTCGCTAAACAAATACACGTTCCAGCCCAAGCTCTGCAGACGATACCTATTTCATGGCCCTTCGCGTGCTGGGGACTCGACATGATCGGGCCTTTCAAAAAAGCATCCGGAGGGTACGACCACATCCTGGTGGCAGTCGACAAGTTCACCAAATAGATAGAGGTCAAGCCGATAAAGGCGCTCACAGATGCCAAGGCGGCCGAGTTCATAGGAGAAATCGTGCATAGATTCGGTGTCCCTAACAGGATAATAACCGACCTGGGTACAAACTTCACAGGAAGGGAGTTCTAGGAATATTGCGATGAACTCCTCATCAAGGTGGCATGCGCCTCAGTCGCACACCCACGTGCCAATGGCCAAGTTGAGCGAGCTAAAGGAGCGGTGCTCGAGGCACTCAAGAAACGCATCTTCGATCGCCTGAAAAAGTACGCGACTCGTTGGCTACGCGAACTTCCCGCAGTACTCTGGGGACTGCGGACACAGCCGAGTCGTGCTACTAGTCAGACTCCTTTCTTCCTGGTATATGGATCTGAGGTGGTGCTCTCCACCGACCTCATGTTCAATGCACCAAGAGTTGAAGTATACGACGAAAACGAGGCTAAAAAGGCGCGGATTGAGGACATCGACAGCATCGAGGAAGGATGGCTCACAGCAACAATCCAGGCAGCACGGTACGCCCAAGCTTTGCGGTGTTACCATGATAAAAATGTGCAGGAGAGAGCTTTTTGTGTTGGAGATCTAGTCCTGCGAAGGATCCAAAGCAAGAAGGACATGCACAAGTTAGCAGCACCATGGGAGGGGCCATTCATAGTGAAGGAAGTCAGTAGGCCGGGTGCTTACCGGCTGATCCGGGAGGATGGCTCGGATGTGCCTAACTCATGGAACATCGAGCACCTACGCCGTTTCTACCCATAATAAAGCTATGTATCATTTTCTGTTCAAAGTTTTTTGTACATTATCCATGCTAGCAGTCTATGGCAATGAATTCAGATTCATGTCTCATGAAGTTTTTCTACTTCGCTCTTACATCTGCTCACATGCTTTTTTCACCCAAGTTTCAATTTTGAAACCTGGGGACTGCTTTACATACAGCAAAGCTTTCCATGTTAAAACTAAATAACGCTCATCTAACACGGATCTTACGACTCACAAAGTACTCGGTAGCACACGTCTTAAATCATGGGTCGAGGTTTTCGCCAAGCTAAGGTACTACGCGTGTGTGAGAGTACGCCCTCTGCGCTAGGAAACTAAGGCCAACGAGCCTACGATTTCCCGTAATAGACTAACTACCGGGGAAATTAACAGTACAAAGATTACCATCAAAGTAAAGCGCCTACATAAAAGTACCAAATGTCAACGAACCAAAGTACCGGTGCACCAACAGCACCACATAATATTACAATTTTTTAACTTCAAAGTTTTTTATGGCTGCGACAGGAGGGCATCAGCACCAACTTCTTCATCAACCGCTACCACGACGTCGTCAGCTGGCTGCTCTGCCGTGTACTTCACCTCCTCCAGCAGTCGCTCAGCCTGCTGCGGCGACGTCCCACGAGCGAAGCCGCCGCGGAAGCGATCCACGTTGATCGAGGGGTAGAAGGAGCGGAAGACGGCGAGGCAGTGGCTGGCACTCGCCACGCCGACCTCGCGAAGACAGCCGGGGAAGCACGTCGCCGCCGCCTGGGCACGCTCCAGAAGGGTCGGTGGGTGCACCACTGGGTCGCTAAACTGGCGCACGGAGGAGGACTCGGCAAGGGGTGCCAGCTCGTCTAGGATGGGGCACAGCGCCTCGCCGAGAGCTTTGAATTGAGCCCTCTCCGATGCGACGCGGGCCTCAAGATCTGCATATTGGGCAAATTGTTTTCGCCGGAAATCTGCTCAACGTCAGAAGGACTTATTAACAAACATCCAAGGAAAACACGGGGAGTGCCAGGTAACCAACCTGACAGCTCTTTTCTCGCCACAGCAGCCTGCCTGGACGATTCCTGGCCATCTTGCCGGAGCTGTTTCATGCGGCCCCACAGGGATTTGAGCTCTTCCTCCACCTTGGCCCGAGCTATTGCCAAGAATTGATCAGCACAAGGCACTCGGGCAATGGTGAAACAAAAGCAAAACATAATCAACATACCTTGCTGGTGTTCCTCCGCCGCCGCCCGGAACGTCGCCTCGTTCGCCTCCATAGTTGCCTTCTCCCGCCGCAGCCTCTCGACCTCCCGGTTGTTGCTGTCTCGCTGAGCAATAGCTTGCTGCTCGAGACGCTCCAAACAGGCGCGCAGAGTGGCATTCAGATCGGCAGCGGTGCCAACACGGTCGAGCACAGCGCTCTTGCGCGTAGATTCTGAGGCCACAGTCTGTCGAGGCATAGCAAGAAATGAAACAACTACAACTAACAAGTACCTACGAGGATAAGAGGAAAAAGAATTACCTCTGCAAGCTGGAGGGTCCTCCGCGCAATGGTGACGAGCTCCGCGCGGTTCTCGGCGTCGATCACCGGATCCCCAAGCACTTCATTCACAAGGCTGCCATGCACCTGGGCGACGCGCCCAGGACGTGGCGGGCTGAGACGAGGTTGAGGGAGCTCCCGCTGGATCTCCTCGACATCGGAGGCCCCAGCCGCAGCACCGCCGGAAGCTGCAACGTTTCCAGCCTCATGCTGGGGACTAGGATCACGGGCAGCAGCATCAGCAGCGGCAGCAGCAACATCAGGAACCCCCGACACAGCAGTCGGGTGCTCATCAGAAGCACTCGGGCGCGGCGACGCCGGGGTGGCAGACGGCAGGGACGACTCGCCAACATCGGAAGGGAAGTTGCAGGGACCCCTGCTCGTACAAACAAGACATAAAGATCTCTTTCCAATCCCTAGAACCCAAGAGAAACAAGGATGGAAAATTTCAAAAAGACTTACTCAGAGGACACGCGCACGCGGGTGCGCCGCAGAAAGCTGGAGCCAGAGGAGGCGGATCGCTTCACCCCACTGACCGTGGCAGTCACCGCCAAAGGTGCCGGTGATGGCGTCGCAGCGGCAGCTTGCGTGGTGGGGTGCGCAGCGGCCGCCGGCGGCGGCACGAAGCCCGCTTGCTCAGAAGGAAGAGAAGAAGTGAAGTGACCGGTAGGCGCCGGCGTCGCCTGAGCCGTCGTCACTGAGGGAGCTTCGCCGATGTCAAACGAGAGGGGGATCTCCTCCTCCTCGTCCTCCGACAGCACGAGCTTGCGCCGGTGCGCCTCTGGGTCGTTGATCTTGAGCGACCCAGGGGGCACACGTCGCACCTCAGGATTCCGGCTACCTTTGCACTCCTTGCCCTTGCTGGCCGGCACGGCGCGTCTCCTCTCCGGAGTTGGGGCTGCGGGATGACGGGGCTCAGACTGAATCCCCTCACCGCTGCCCGCCGCGACGTAGGCCCTGGCGCGCTCCATCCTCTGCACCTCGCCAAGGCGGCCGGTCAAAGGACCCTGTCCGGCCAACGAGCCAGGCACAGGTGCCACAGAGACAAAAGCCCTGCGATCCTACAATTTCGCAGAAAGACAAATAGAACCATTTCATCAAACATCTGGTGGGCACATGTTCATGCCCTAATGGGCGCCTTATAAAAGACAAAATCGTTACCTCAGGCAGATTGTTCGCCAGGTTGAACGGCTTTGGCGCGTCGCGGTTGGAGACGACGGTGCTGGGAACGAAGCACTGATGGACGCGCTCCTTCAGCTCCTTTGCTCTCCCCGGCTCTACCGCTCGCCGAGCCGCGTCGAGGTCGTCGCCGGCATACTCGTATGCCGGGCGCACCCTATCCCGGAGCGGCTGCGTGTACCGGACGGCGAAGCTCGCCATCACCGCGACGCCAGTGAGCCCGGCCTCCTTCAGCTTCCGGATATGCTCCAGCAGCATGGACACCTGCCCCATCTCAGCATGGCCCAACTCTTCATCCCAGCATGGGAGAGGAGTCGGCCGTGTGTCGACGTCGCAGGGCACCGCCGGAGCATGGTTGGTGGTGTAGAACCACTCCGAATGCCAACCCTTGTTGGAGCTGACAAGCGGCACCAGAATGTACTCAATAGAGTGTCTCTGCTTGAGCTGGAATCTGGCGCCGCCCACCACCCGTGGCTACTTGGCGTTCAGGTGCAGCTTCACCCAGAAGAAGTAGGGAAAAAGATGGAAATGCGGGGCGATTCCAAGAAATGCCTTGCACAGATGCACAAAAATGGAGATGTGCAAAATGTAGTTGGGGTTGAGATGGCACAGCTCCAAACCGTAGTAGTAGAGCAGGCCGAGGAAGAAGGGATGTGTGGGCAGGCCGAACCCGCGGAGGTAGGCCGACTCGAAGACGACAGCGTCGTCGGTTGACGGCGCGGGGAACTCCTCCCCCGCAGCGGACTCCAACAGCACTCCGCCCAGCACTAGGGCGGTGATGCGCTCCATCGTGGAGACGAAGCGCACCCACTCCTCGCTCTGCACCGGCAGCGGAAGCCGGGACGACGACGACGGAGACGGCGAGCGCCTCGCCTTGACTTCTTCGAGAGCCAACGGGATCCCGTCGGCAACATCCTCGCAGGCCTCGGGGACTCGGGCGGGGAGTGAACTACACCCTCGCTACACTCGGGGACTACCCGAGAACAGTAGCCTGGATGCGGCATGGCGGCGGATCTAGATCTGCAGCCTCGCTGGAGCCAAATCCGGTCAAGATCGAGCTAATGCGGCGATGGATCCGGCGGATCGGGGGCGGAGCGGCCGGAGGAGGAAGAGCAAAGGGCAGCTGCGTTGTTTCCTATGGGAAGCAGAGCGATGTGACTGCAGGGGTGCGTGGCGTACGACGCCCCCAGGCTCCCTTAATTGCGGCAGACGGAACGGTGGTTGTGGCGGGCCCCGCCCCCTGTGCGGTCGCGTCGCCGCAGCGCGGGAGATTCTTCTCTCGAGAAACTCACGAGCACGACCTGCGCGCGACGCACTAGCACTCAGCCTTATCCGGGACGCTTCCGATTCCGGCTGCTGGGCCTAAGTGGGCCGTGGCTTTAAAATGGGCCAAAGGGTTAAAACCTTTCCTTTTACGGGAAGACACCCTTAAACTTAAAAGGGCTTTCCAAAAATGATTGGTTGGCTTAAATCACTCAGAGGCCGTGACCCAGAGTCACGTACTGCCAGGTTATCAGATAACCCGCCCTCGAAAATTCGGTTTGGACTCCTAAGAGAGCTCCAAAAGTCTACTAGCTCGTGAGTGTTCTCCTGGAGGCATGCCATACATAGGCCAAAGTTGTTCAGAAGTCACGAATATGCTGACTAGGACAGGTGACCTTGCGCGAGTGCTCCGTGAGAACACGGTGGGCCACATGGCAAATTTGGCATAGGGCTAGAGCTCTAACCAGACACCGTACCGGGTCAGATGATCCGAGTGGTACTCTCCCAAATGGGATGATGGTAATACCGAACTAAACCCTTTTTAGAGCTTCAAAATAGTTACTTTAACTATTACGAACCTCAGGGACTGCCCTAATGGGCGCATCTCGAGATGCGCCCATTCAGCAGCTACAACCCGCCATCATGATCATCCAGAATTATTCCAAGACAAAGTCTCATTGACTAAAGTCAGGATCGGGGAAACAGGAGGCAATTGGTGGTACCTTTTTCCTAAAGGGGCACCCATTCTAGAAGACATCAGGGAGCGGTCACTTAGATTCTCTTTTGACCCTAGATAAACCTCTTCAATCTTTATCTAGGCTCAGGGACTAAGTGTGTACAATTCGTCTTCGATGAAGTTATACAATCTCTAAGCCCGGATGATCTGAGTAAATCACAAACATGGTGAAGAGCTCTCCTCAACCACCCGGCAACCACGAGTCTAGCTTCAAGACCACTCGGCTACACTGAAGATCAGATCAGACATGATTCAAAGCACTCGGACGGAAGGCATTTTAAGCACTCGGCTGAATGGCGAAAGTACACGAGAAGGTGCACCGAGCTGAACATCAAAGTTGCAGTCTGGTCAAGAAGCGCTCGGGGACTGCTGTGGGGGATATACCCTCGGGTCCCACACGGAGGGGCTTCATAATGTATATACGTATACGAAGATGGGCCCACCCATGTGGAGATACGGCACGGCGTACGGGTCAGGATGAGGTGGCGCCCGAGGAGATATCATCCCATAAATAAAGGCCGGTTAGTTAGGAAAGATATTACTTGAGCCGGAAGGCCAAATCTTGTAATCGGTTAGCTATACATTCCATGAGATCTGTAACCCTGCCCCCCAGGCTATATAAGGGCGGTAGAGACCCCCCTCAGAAACAAGTCCATCTGATTCCCAATCGTGGAACCATCAATACAACACACCGAGCACAGGACGTAGGGTATTACGCCTCCCGGCGGCCCGAACCTGGATAAACCCTTGTGTCCTTTGTTCACCATCTAGCTCCAGTCTCGGCGATCCCCTCCACACAATCTACCACCATAACCTACCTCGTGGTGGACTGCCGGTACATTGCACCGACAGTCATCACCTTAAGAACAGATCTGGAATCCATCCTTGTAGGCTCTCTTAACATCACAACTAACGACGCCGAGTTAGCGTGAACATCAAGAACTGCCAAAGGTTAATCTAAACGATCATGAATGAATCCGCAAGTGCACAGATAAACCATTGTAGCATTTCCCCAAGGAAGGAGAATATTCCAAGGGTATCGTATCCGTGGAAGGCAATGGTGGATATCATAGACTTATGCTTTTGCACTGAATGTAAACTAAGAGATAGATATAGGAAACAACAAACTCAAAGGCAGGGGTAAGATAAAAGATATAAAGGGTAGTGTGACACACACACTCAAATCTATCTCTACTCCAGCACACTACGACTTTGGGGGAACATACGAGTTAGCTCTACGTTCTGATGTACTAAACATACAAAGCTAGAAGATAAAAGAGATAGGCATGAGCATTGCATGAGAGGGTAAGGTTCAGCACCCAGGTACAAACGGGGAGCTAGCCCACGACGACTAGCACTCTGCGAAACTAGACTTTATACTCCTACAGTAGGTACCCTAGCGCGGAGGGTTGCAAAGGATCCAACAGACACCATGCTTACATTGCTGCTAGACTTCACCCGGCCCGGGCTATTGTGACCCAGGGTGAGAGCCACCAGAAGACTGGTCAACTTAGACTGAGTACAGTAGCTTGAACACAAATCTCATGCAACACTCTCATGCCATCTAACAAGATCAACTAAGGCTAGACATACGAACGGATACAAACTCTCTTATGTCTAGTCAATAAGATCAAAGAGTCGTCTTTGTGAAGAACACGAGCCTCTAACTTATGAACAAACACATAAGGAATGAGTTTATCATCCTTCAAGTGGATCAAAAGGTAGTGTTCATGAAGAACACATGCCTCTAAATGATGAACAAGAGATGAACTCAAGAACATATCAAGCATATGATCTACCATGACTTTATATGAAATAGCTGAATAACTGAAGTAGATCGAAGTCATACAATGAAATAAAGATAAAAGAGAACTCATACCTAGACTCCAAAGAAGACTTGGAACCTGAAGAAGATCTACTCTAACCTACCCCCTAGCCTTGGAAACTAAAAGTGAGAGGAGAATGAGAGAGTGGGGTGTGGGAAATGGGAGCCCCTCCCATTCTATTTATAGGCAGAGACCAGGCTTGCTCGGAGCACCAAATGACCCCAAAACACCCAGGAGTGAGACAATGGACCAATGAGTAGCTGCCACGTGTAGGGGCCAGATGGGGCGCCACTAAGGTGGTTCGGCCGATCCTAGGATCGGCCGGCTGAGAGCCAGGTGTGGTTCGAGGACCGGTGGATGGTCGCTTCCTGGTGTGATGAGTGATTGACAACGTGGTGTGGACTGATTCTTGGCTAAGTATTGCAGGTGCAGGTTGCGGCTTGACTGGTGCAGGTGTAGGTGAAGAACAAGCGTGAAAGGTTGTTGCCGGTGAGGCCTCCAGTTGTGGAGAAGACAAGTAGGCTTGGTTCGAGGGACCCGGTGGCCAGCGGGGTCAAGTGCGGGCCGCATGGTGGCAAGAACGGCAAGATGAAATCATGGACGGTTTCTTGGTTGAGCCTCAAAACCAAGGTCGGGCCGGGACTACGTGGGAGCCGAGTCATGAGTGGTGATTGGCGGAGGCTACACCGAGTTCGCGGGGTTTTCGGTGGTTCACCAGAAAACCACTGGGTTCCTTGGTTGATCCACAAAGCCAAGACCGAAGAACCGAAGACGGAGGTGCAGCAGCTCCAGACCGGTCTGACCGGTGGGTCTGACCGGTCTGACCGGTGGGTACCGGTCTGACCGGTGAGGAGCACCGGTCTGACCGGTGTGCGACGACGCAGTCCGAAATCTTCGAAGCGGAGGACACGCGTCGGGATCGCAAGGCTTGCGTCGAGGCTAAGCAAGTTTGCGGTCGCTGGGCATCCGTCCGATGGTGCGAAGACAAAGACTTCCAATTTCGCCCTCGAGGGGCATGTATCCCTAGTTAGCTAGTAAGGGTATTTTAGTCTTTCGGTTGCCTCCATATAACCCAAGTGGTGAGAGGATGGCAGCCATCTCTTGGAACCCTAGCTCATTTGGTTTTCCTATTTTTCCTTCCTATTTTCTTAGGATTTTCGTAGGACTAGCTTGAGAGCTTCATGGTGAGATCTTGTGAGAGGGAAGGATGATCGGGCGGCAAGCTAGACCTTGTATGAACCTCTTTGGTATGTATAGATGATTCGGCGTGGTTCCTCAAGGCTTGGATGTGTCTTTCCCGTTTCTCCTTTTTGGTGATTTTCGGAGCCCTTTCTTGGCGATTTTCTTGGAGCGATTTCGAGGCCTTTCTCTTTGGGATTTGGTGGGGGATGTATGCATGAACCCTTCGTGGTTCTTTACCCTTTGATTCCCTTTCCAAATCCGTGAGCAAAGGGGCTCGATTTTGGAGTTTTCGTGGCTCTAGGGTTAGAGGTGTTCTTGGTGAGATTTCTTCGATTCCTCTTGATTTGACAAGTTTTGGTGGACCAAATCTTGGCTATGGAGTACCCATGAGGTGTTCCTACTATCCCCAAAGTCTTGTGCAAAACCGTGGAGCGGATCGGGAGATCGGGAGTTGGATTTGGAAGAGTTGACTCGCGGGAGCTGTTCATCCCGAGCTGCCCAGGCACGACCAGTCTGACCGGTGCTCTTGACCGGTCTGACCGGTGCTAGCCCTTGGTGGGTTTTTGTCTCGGGGAACAGCCTTGTCCGTGTGGTTTTGTCCCGTGGTCCTGCTGATCAGTTCTTGGCGTGTTTGGAGTTGGTTTGCTAGGTTTTGTGAGGGGTTCTTCTTCCTCACAGGTTGTGTTTCGTGGTGGTTTTTGTTCCAGGGCCTAGAGGAGTCACTGAGGCTTCCTGGAACGTTTTGCTGTGCGGCTGCTGTAGCCACTGGCCTGACCGGATCTGTCCACCGGTCTGACCGGTGTCACCGGTCTGACCGGCGCAGTCCATCGGTCTGACCGGTGTAGCTCAGGCAGCAAGCCGTGCAAGTTTCCGCTGTGGTTTGGTGAGTTTTGACTCGGAAGGTTGAGTGTTGGTTCCTAGGACCAGTAGCACTCCAGTGGCTGCGTGGTCTTGGCCAACTTGGGTAGTTGGGTCGGAGACGTGAGTTGGAAGCCGTGTTCGTCTTGTTGGAGTTCTCATCTCCTTCGAGAAGAATTTTTATCGGCTCCCATTCACTCCCCCCCTCTCTGGTTTGCCTAATCGGTCCTTCAATTGGTATCAGAGCCGGTTCGGGTCTTTATTGACCCTTACCAGTCTAAGATCCAAAGATGGCGTACCAGGAACGGGGTTCGGGTCCTCCGCACTTCGATGGGAAGAACTACCAGATGTGGCAAAGGCGGATGGCGGCGTTCCTCCGCGGAAAGGGTCAGATCCTTTGGGATGTCACGGTGAACACAGCTTATGTTCATCCGATGAACTTCCTTGCTCCAGGATCGTGGGATATGTTCGAAGCCAACAACAAGGCTGTCGACTACTTGTTTCGTGCTCTGTGTCAGCCTGAATTCGATCGGGTTCAGACAGAGGACTTAGCTTGTAGGATTTGGGAGCAGTTGAAGGATGCTCATGCTGGGAATGCTCAGGTTCAGGCTCGGATGTACGTGACTTACCGGAGAGAGTACGAGAACTTCACTCATCTCCCCGGCGAGTCCGTCGATGCCCTTTTCCAGCGATTTACGGTCGTTATGAACAACATGAGAGCCAATGTGGACGTCCTCCCATACAATGATCATGATAGAGCCGTGAAGCTCTTGCACTCGTTGGATCGTACCGTATGGGACGGGAAGTTTGAGGCTATTGTTGAGGCCGAGAAGTATGACACCTTGATGGTGAACGAGCTGTTCTCGAAGCTCAAGTCGGCTGAGTTGGACCGTGGTATGACAGCCAAGATCGAGAGCCCGACTGATTCTCATAGTCTTGCTCTCGTTAGTGGCAAAGGAGCTAAGTCTAACGCTAACGCATCCTCCAGGATGTACTCTCTGTCTTCTTTGATGTCTTTGCCAGATGAGGAGTTCGACGTGCTTGGAGAGGACGAGCTGGCGTTGCTGACCAGGCGGTTCGAGAGGCTGCACGAGAACCGGGTGAACACGAGGAGGACAGCACGGACGTGCTTTCAGTGCGGCAAGCCAGGACACTTCGTTGCCGACTGCCCGGAGAAGACGGAGAACAAGGACGGCTACAAGGACGGCTACAGGCACCGATCGAGCAAGGATGGCAAGTACCGATCGAGGCGCGATCACAAGCACAAGAACAAGCACAAGGACGAGCGACGGTCGAGGAAGAAGGATGGCCACGGTAGGAAGGCCCGAGCAATGGTCGGAGCGAGCGACGTCGACTCCAGCTCTGCCTACTCTTCCTCAAGCTCGAGTAGCAGTGAAGATGAAGGTGATCGGCGCAAGAACAAGAAGTCATCCAGGAACTTGAGTGGGTTGAGCTGCTTCGCGAGAGATGGCTTCTGCGGCATGGCCCGTAGCTCCAGCAGCAAGAAGAGCCACTAGAGTGACTCGGACTCTGACTCCGAGGATGAGGTATGTGATGAGCTCTCTTCTTTGCGCAAGGAGAATGATGAGTTGGTTGACTTGCTTGATAACCACGATCACATGCTTAGAGAGGCCAAGAAGATGAGGAAAGAGCTTAGGGCCTCACTAGAAGATGCTAGGAACTGTGTGGCTGAGCTAGAAACCCAGAACCTAGATGCTAAGCTTGAGATTGATTCGCTTAAGGCTTCTCCTGTGGTTTCTGATGAGATTGATTGCTGTGATTGCTCTGTGTACCTAGCTGATCTTACTGCTCTTAAGGATAAGCATGCTTCTACTTGTGATGAACTAGATATGCTTAGGGTTGAAGTGGCTGAGCTTAAGTCTAGACCTGCTTTGCTAGGTGCTTGCACTTCTTGCCCTGTTTTGCATGGAAAGATTGATGAGATGCATGCTTACACTGTTTCGCTTGAGGCTAAGTTGAAAGAGCCTATTCCCACTTCTTTCTCTACTTGTGAATTGCATGCGGTTAAGAATTTGGAGCTTGCACATTATGTTGATCGCTTGCAGGATGAAAATGATGAGCTGAGAAAATGTATGAGCTGGTTGTCGGGTCAGGAGCCTCAGCTCGGTATCATGATAGCGGCTTTCAAACGCTATGATGGTCAGGCACTTGGGGCTGACAAGCTTGGAGAGAACTGTGGTGAGGGAGTTGAGAGAGTTGGAGAGATTCCTATCCCACCACCAAACAGACACAAGAACAAGTTTGAGCCCAAGCCCAACCATCTCAGAAACAAACTTGACACTACTCCAGATCCACCCATATTCCGTCACCCAACAAATGATTTTCAGAAACCGGTGAAGTTTGTGAGCCCAAAGGGAGGTGAGGAAGGAGAGAAGAAGGGTGAGAAGCCGAGTGGGCAGCCCCAACCCAAGCCTAAGCCTAAGCCACAGCCCATAAAGTTCCATTGTGGGTATTGTGGGAGAGATGGTCACAAGGATGAGTTTTGCTTCAAGAGGAAGCGTGAGGATAGAATGGCTAGAGAGTGGGCTAACAGGGACAGGTACCACCCCTCTAATGGTGTACCTGAGCCTCGTATGCAGATGCCCAGGGCCAAGGCGATTGTGAGGACGGTTCCGGCTTGGGGAGACCGGAAGGCTGCAGGTGTTGCTGCTGGCCGAGCCACACCGGTCAGACCGGTGTACTACACCGGTCAGACCGGTGCAGGTCTGGGCAGACAGCGAGTCGGGTTTCGTGCTCGTGAGGATGCTCGGTTTGGTTCTGGAGGTCGTGGTTCTGGTGGTTGGTCTGGAAAGTTTGCAGGTGGTCAGTTTGCTAGGCGTTCTCCACCTCGTGCTCAATACGAGGGTGAGAAGAGTCGTAGCTTTGAGATGGAGCGGAGGAAAGATCCACGGTTTCCCTTTCGTGGTTTTCGTCCTCCTCCAGCTAGAGAGGGTTGGTTCCCTCGTGGTGGTTACCGTGGTGGTGTTCGTGGTGGTAGCTTTGATAGGCGTGATGATTTGGTTTGTGCTAACCCCACTTTGGAGCAAATGGCTCGGCACTGGTTTTACTCTTTTGGTACTAACCCCAGTGCTGAGTCATTTGTTCACTCACGTGCTCGCTTTTGAATTTCAGGTGGGAGACTTGAAGAACATTTGGTTGATTGACTCCGGTTGCTCGAGGCATATGACCGGAGACAAGGGGTGGTTCTCAAGTCTCGTCCCGGTGGTGACAAAGAAGTACATCACCTTTGGGGACAATGGGCGAGGGCGTGTGCTGTCAGAAGGTGAGATTAAGGTAAGTGACAAGATCACTCTCAGGCGTGTTGCTCTTGTTCAATCGCTTGGATACAATTTGCTTTCTGTGTCCCAGTTGTTGGATGAGGGTTTTGAGGTGTTGTTTCGGCCTGGTGGATCTCGGATTTTAGATTCTCGGGGGGATATTGTTTGCATGATCGTTCCCGAGGGTCAGGTGTTCCGAGCTGATTTTTCTCAGTCTTCTGGTGTGGAGCGTTGCTTCTTGGCTGGTTCTTCGAGTGAGTTGTGGAAGTGGCATAGGAAGTTGGGTCACTTGAGCTTTGATCTTTTGTCTCGCTTGAGTAAACTCAATTTGGTCCGAGGATTGCCACGATTGAGGTTTGAGAAAGAGTTGGTTTGTGCGCCGTGTAGGCATGCCAAGATGGTAGCCTCTTCTCACCCGCCTCTCACCGATGTGATGACTGAGCGTCCATGCGAGCTGCTCCATATGGACCTTGTTGGCCCAGCTCGTGTGCGATCTGCGGGTGGGAAGTGGTATGTCCTCGTTGTGGTGGACGACTACTCTCGGTATGCGTGGGTGTTCTTTCTTGAGGAGAAGGGGGAGACGTTTGGTTTTGTTCGAGATCTTGTCTTGAGGTTAAGAAACGAGAGGCACGGAGATGCCATACGAGCGATCCACAGTGACAATGGCTCGGAATTCTAAAACTCTCGCTTTGAAACCTTTTGCCATGACTTGGGTCTTGAACATCAGTTTTCGAGTCCGTATACGCCTCCCCAGAATGGCGTGGTGGAAAGGAAAAATAGGACCTTGTGCGAGATGGCTCGGACGATGCTCGACGAGCATAGGACTCTGAGAAGGTTCTGGGCTGAGGCGGTCAATACCGCGTGCCATGTGTCGAACAGGATCTACCTCAGGGTTCATAAGAAGAAAACCTGTTACGAGTTGATGCACGGTCGCACACCCAAGGTGAGTCACTTCCATGTCTTTGGTTGTAAATGCTTCATTCTGAAGAAAGGGAAGAAGTTGGACAAGTTCGAGGCTAGGTCTGTCGATGGCATTTTCTTTGGTTATGCATCTCATTCTAGAGCATTTCGTGTGCTCAATCTTGAAACTAACCAAATCGTGGAGACTTGCGAGGTAACCTTCGACGAGACACAGCCACGTAGTCAGCTTGTTTTTGAGTGTGCAGGTGACGACGAACTTGGCGAGGAGATCTTTCAGGAGGAGGAGCATGAACATGGAGATGATGAAGATGGCGGTGTGATGCCCGCGGCTGAACATGTACCTACTACTTCGACGACGATCGAGAATGGACCCTCTCCCACACCTACAACGACAAACCCAGATCAAGGCGAAGCTGCTGTTGAGGGGGAGGTAGCATCAAGGCGAGAACCTCCCCGACGAGTGCAAGTAGATCACCCAGCTTCGAGAATCATCGGCGACATGAATGAACGTACTACACGGTCGAGGGTTCGGAACAATTCTCATTTCGCTCATGCTGCTTTTGTTGCCACTTTTGAGCCCAAAGACATTGGACATGCGTTATCTGATCATAATTGGGTTAACTCGATGCATGAGGAGTTGGAGAATTTTGAGAGGAACCAAGTTTGGGTGTTGGTTGACCCTCCCCCAGGGTGTAAGCCGATTGGGACAAAATGGGTGTGGAAAAATAAAGAGGGAGAGAAAGGAGAAGTGGTGAGGAACAAGTCGAGACTTGTCGCTCAGGGGTACAGTCAGAAAGAGGGGATCGACTACGAGGAGACTTTCGCTCCTGTAGCTCGTTTGGAGGCGATCAGGATCCTTCTAGCCTTTTCCGTGGCTAAAGGGTTCAAGTTGTACCAGATGGATGTGAAGAGTGTGTTTCTGAACGGTGTGTTGGAGGAAGAGGTGTTTGTGAGGCAACCACCGGGGTTTGAGAGTGAGAAGTACCCTCACCGGGTGTACAAGTTGAGGAAGGCGCTGTATGGGTTGAAGCAGGCGCCTAGAGCTTGGTATGGTAGGTTGAGGGAGTTCCTGTTTGATAGAGGGTTTGAGATGGGGAAGGTCGACCAGACCTTGTTTCTCCTCAGGCAGGGCAGAGATATCCTGATTGTGCAGGTATACGTGGATGATATTGTCTTTGGTGGCTCGTCTAACTCTCTTGTTGCAAGGTTTGCAGAAGACATGAGCAGGGAATTTGAGATGAGCATGATGGGCGAGTTGCAGTTCTTCCTCGGGCTACAAATCAAGCAATCAAAGGAAGGAACATTTGTGCACCAAGCTAAGTACACTAAGGACATTGTGAGGAAGTTCAAGATGGAGGACTCCAAGGCCATGGCGACGCCTATGAGTACGACTACAGCTCTTGATGCGGACGAGGAAGGTGAACACGTGGACCAGAAGGAGTACCGGAGCATGATCGGGTCACTCCTCTACTTGACGGCGACGAGGCCGGACATTCAATTCTCGGTGTGTCTGTGCGCTCGTTTTCAAGCTTCTCTGAGGACTTCGCATCGGCAAGCAGTCAAGCGCATTTTCAGGTATTTGCGACACACTCCCGACTTCGGCCTTTGGTACTCTGCGTCTTCTTCTTTGGCGCTTCATGGATTTTCAGACGCGGATTTTGCCGGGTGTCGGTTGGATAGGAAGTCCACTTCTGGGACTTGCCAGTTCTTGGGTTCTTCTTTGGTATCTTGGTCTTCCCGCAAACAGTCGAGTGTTGCTCAATCCACTACCGAGGCAGAGTATGTGGCCGCAGCTAGTTGTTGCTCTCAGCTCCTTTGGATCACATACACCATGAGTGACATTGGTGAGGAGTATACCCATGTCCCACTTCAATGTGATAGCACCAGTGCCATAAGCGTTGCAAAGAACCCAGTGCTCCATTCCAAAACCAAGCACATAGAAGTGAGGTATCATTTTCTGAGAGACAACGTAGAGAAAGGGAAGATAGCTTTGATCCATGTACCCACACATGAACAACTAGCCGATATTTTCACCAAACCCCTAGATCAAGCAACTTTCACTCGTTTGCGGGGGGAGCTTGGTGTTTGTTTGATTTCTTGAGTTGGCGTGTGGGAGCTCCTATGTGGCATATGTATAGCTTTCCTTTGTGCATTTCTTGCATTTGGCATGGCATATGTAACATGATGTAGAGGCATCTTTGTATCTTAGGTTGCATGCATTTTGTATCATATGCATTGTTTAGGAAAGGCTTCTCCTATATACATTGTTCACCATGGAATGACATATATGTCTTTGTGAGCTAATTTGGTAAGCTATGGTTAGTTTGGCTTAGCTCTTGATAATCTTGGTTTGTATCCATGGTTGATGGCTATGTTTTTGAAAATTTCATATGTATGCTCTCTTGTGAGTAAATGCCTTTCCATGATCTTGACATGTTTTTGTGGCTTGGCTATGCTTAATTTGTGGTTGGATAGCTTATTTTGATCATATGGGGCCAAAGGCTCATTTGCCATCATGAATGTTTAGCCCCCATGCTTCATCTTGTGGAGGAGCATAAGTTCCTTTTTGTCGCAAAGACATTTCATGTACCAATTATAAATCTAAAAATGAAATGTAAATTGCTTGAAAAATGTGCTCCCATGTCATATGTGCTACTTCTAATTTGCTTTGGGTGCTAAATCGTTGCATGATGTCTACCAATGAGAAGTCTCATATATAGAAGTAGGCACATGGCTCGATGGCTTTGACATGACATGAGGTGCTTGTGGGTGTTTATGATGGTCTTATGCTTAGAATGGTTGTCCTAGCATGAAGTTTGTGTGGCTTTGCCATTTTGACATGTTTTGCTCATGTTTAGGACTTTGCTCATGAGAGGGTGATTTTTCGCAAAATTGCTAAATTCTATCTTAGCTTCGCCCAATGGTTGTGAAACTTGGTGATCATGAAGTTTATGTCATTACGAAGCTATAGAGTATCTAACTTGCTCGTTTGGACATGTGTAGCATCCTATGTTGAATTTTGTCTATTTGAGAAGCTCTAGGTTGCATTTTTTGCATTTTTGGCTTGATTCATGCATTCTCAACAAGGGGGAGAAGTTTGAGCATGTTTTGGCCTACTGAATGCATTTGGAAGGTTTTCAGGTGGTTTCGAGCCATTTTTGGGCTCTGTTGTGCACCGGTCTGACCGGTTGAGGTCACCGGTCTGACCGGTCAGAGTGCTGGTCCTGTTCATATGTTGAGCACCGGTCTGACCGGTGGTGTCGACCGGTCTGACCGGTCAGAGCTGAGCTGTTGCAGCTGCTCTGTTTCGTGAAGTGGTTCACATGCATTTGTCCAGGGGGAGTTCCATTGGTTCAGGGGGAGCTTGCATGTGTGCAGGGGGAGCTCTTTGTGGTTTTCGAGCTTTGGTTTGATGGTTTGTGCTCTTTGCTTGAGCATGTTTTGTCTCGGATGTGTCGAGCCGTTGCCCTTGCCTAAGGGGTTCGAGACTTGTCTTCTTTAAGTGATCTTGCTCTTTGCCTTTTCTTTGGCTTTCGATCGCTTGTTGGAGTTTCTTTTAGTCGTTTCTTTTCTTTTCCTTTTCTCTTGGTTACCAAAACGTGTGTGTTGTCAATGCACTCATCAAGGGGGAGATTGAGAGCCAGGTGTGGTTCGAGGACCGGTGGATGGTCGCTTCCTGGTGTGATGAGTCATTGACAACGTGGTGTGGACTGATTCTTGGCTAAGTATTGCAGGTGCAGGTTGCGGCTTGACTGGTGCAGGTGCAGGTGCAGGTGAAGAACAAGCTGAAAGGTCGTTGCCGGTGAGGCCTCCAGTTGTGGAGAAGACAAGTAGGCTTGGTTCGAGGGACCCGGTGGCCAGCGGGGTCAAGTGCGGGCCGCATGGTGGCAAGAACGGCAAGATGAAGTCATGGACGGTTTCTTGGTTGAGCCTCAAAACCAAGGTCGGGCCGGGACTACGTGGGAGCCGAGTCATGAGTGGTGATTGGCGGAGGCTACACCGAGTTCGCGGGGTTTCCGGTGGTTCACCAGAAAACCACTGGGTTCCTTGGTTGATCCACAAAGCCAAGACCGAAGAACCGAAGACGGAGGTGCAGCAGCTCCAGACCGGTCTGACCGGTGGGTCTGACCGGTCTGACCGGTGAGGAGCACCGGTCTGACCGGTGTGCGACGACGCAGTCCGGAATCTTCGAAGCGGAGGACACGCGTCGGGATCGCAAGGCTTGCGTCGAGGCTAAGCAAGTTTGCGGTCGCTGGGCATCCGTCCGATGGTGCGAAGACAAAGACTTCCAATTTCGCCCTCGAGGGGCATGTATCCCTAGTTAGCTAGTAAGGGTATTTTAGTCTTTCGGTTGCCTCCATATAACCCAAGTGGTGAGAGGATGGCAGCCATCTCTTGGAACCCTAGCTCATTTGGTTTTCCTATTTTTCCTTCCTATTTTCTTAGGATTTTCGTAGGACTAGCTTGAGAGCTTCATGGTGAGATCTTGTGAGAGGGAAGGATGATCGGGCGGCAAGCTAGACCTTGTATGAACCTCTTTGGTATGTATAGATGATTCGGCGTGGTTCCTCAAGGCTTGGATGTGTCTTTCCCGTTTCTCCTTTTTGGTGATTTTCGGAGCCCTTTCTTGGCGATTTTCTTGGAGCGATTTCGAGGCCTTTCTCTTTGGGATTTGGTGGGGAATGTATGCATGAACCCTTCGTGGTTCTTTACCCTTTGATTCCCTTTCCAAATCCGTGAGCAAAGGGGCTGGATTTTGGGGTTTTCGTGGCTCTAGGGTTAGAGGTGTTCTTGGTGAGATTTCTTCGATTCCTCTTGATTTGACAAGTTTTAGTAGACCAAATCTTGGCTATGGAGTACCCATGAGGTGTTCCTACTATCCCCAAAGTCTTGTGCAAAACCGTGGAGCGGATCGGGAGATCGGGAGTTGGATTTGGAAGAGTTGACTCGCGGGAGCTGTTCATCCTGAGCTGCCCAGGCACGACCGGTCTGACCGGTGCTCTTGACCGGTCTGACCGGTGCTAGCCCTTGGTGGGTTTTTGTCTCGGGGAACAGCCTTGTCCGTGTGGTTTTGTCCCGTGGTCCTGCTGATCAGTTCTTGGCGTGTTTGGAGTTGGTTTGCTAGGTTTTGTGAGGGGTTCTTCTTCCTCACAGGTTGTGTTTCGTGGTGGTTTTTGTTCCAGGGCCTAGAGGAGTCACTGAGGCTTCCTGGAACGTTTTGCTGTGCGGCTGCTGTAGCCACCGGCCTGACCGGATCTGTCCACCGGTCTGACCGGTGTCACCGGTCTGACCGGCGCAGTCCATCGGTCTGACCGGTGTAGCTCAGGAAGCAAGCCGTGCAAGTTTCCGTTGTGGTTTGGTGGGTTTTGACTCGGAAGGTTGAGTGTTGGTTCCTAGGACCAGTAGCACTCCAGTGGCTGCGTGGTCTTGGCCAACTTGGGTAGTTGGGTCGGAGACGTGAGTTGGAAGCCGTGTTCGTCTTGTTGGAGTTCTCATCTCCTTCGAGAAGAATTTTTATCGGCTCCCATTCACTCCCCCCCTCTCTGGTTCGCCTAATCGGTCCTTCACCGGCCCCCTAGGGTGGCCCCACCTACTGTGCTTCCTCTGGGTGGCTGCCCTGTGGGCCCTCTGATCCATCCCGGTGCATGGCTTGATTTGATATCCGAGGTGGGCCCCTTGATCCATGTGAAGTCCATGTGGCGCTCTCTGATTCGTCGGTGAGTGCCTCCCTTGGATCAATGACGTGGAATGCCATGTATTTCCTTGGTGGCAGCCACCTCCTCAGCTGAGTTGGCATGGTTTCTCCATAGAAGGTGGGTTTCCATCTCTTTTACGGGGTATTTCACCTACATACAAATAATCTCCAAGGACAAGTGGAACTATATTATTCAAACCAAAATGCAAGTAAATAATGCATATGCCTCCATTTATGTGAGAATCGTGGATAATCTCCAAGGACAGCCGTCAACACTAACTCCCTATATCACGGGGAATCGAGGATCACATGAACCACCACCAAGAACTCGGGCTCCACCCAAAACTCGCAAATCTAATGGATTTCCTGGTGTTTGAGGGGTCTAGATCACACACAAAGATGCGTAAGGCATCCACCCATTATCCCCTCAAAGAAATCCGAGAGAAAACGCCCTCAAATCCCCGAATCAAGTGAAGAACGAAACTCCCCAAAAATAGCCCCGAAAATGACACAAAAATCACAAAGTGCTAGGAGATCAGTGCAACACCGAATGCTTCCATACATCCAAAGGATAGAGTCTATACAAGAATCTAGCCTAAGGGAAGCAGAGGAAAAAGAAGTAGTCCAGAGCGATCTACCGGGGAGGAAACCCTAGAGTCCAAGAGAGAGAGAGATGCCATCCACCTCTCCGCTATTTATACGAAGTCCACCGGAGGAGGCAAATGACCACGCTACCCCTACAACTTGAAATGAAGATACACACCCCTTTGGGGCAATATGGTCAAGTCTTCATCGAGCAGACACGCTTCCACCGCGGACTTGCTTAGACTCGACGCAAGCCCCGCGATCACGCCACGTGCCCCCCGCCTCGAAGCTTCCCGACACTCCCGGATCCTCATCTCCGTCGCATCGGGCCTCCGGACTTGGTTTTGCGGCCCAAACCAAGAAACCGTCCACCGATGGTTTAGTGGGCAAACCACCAAACCCCGCGTGCAAGCTTCGGCCTCGATCCGCTACCTTGCACTGGCCCATGTTCACGACTTCAACTTGCTAGTCTTGCACCGCACAGCTCGCACTTGACCACATTGGCCACCGGGTCCATCGAACCAAGCCTACTTGCCTCTCCATCACCCGGAGGCCGCCACGGCTAAGGCCTTTCGTGCTTGTTCTTCACCTGCACCAACACGAGTCAAGCCGCAACCTGTACCTGCACACTTAGCCAAGCATCAGTCCACACAACATTGTCAATCACTCATTACTAAGGAACGACCCTCCCGTGGTCTTTGGACACACCTCGTCCTCATTTGTTAAAGCCTAGCTAGATGGACAAGTTAAGTGTTTGTAATAATTATCTTTATTCCTGTGGACAAGTTATCTTTATCTATGTGGACAAGTTATCTCTCTTATGATGTCTGTTTTGTCTCAAAAGATATATGTGTTGATTGTGCCTGTATGTCGAAATGGGAGCCATGAGAAGATCGAGCTGACCTCTCAATGAAGACAGACACAAAGGAGACATGGATTCACAAACCCATGTCTCTTCTGTCTACAGAGGAGACACAATTTATAACACGGATTCTATATGCAGGATCGCCACCCTCGTGCATTGGAGACGCGGTTTGGCTAATCCGGGTCTCTTTTAAGTTTATATTGGAGATGCGGTTTGGCTAATCTGCGCCTCTTTTGTTCCCAATGTTTGACCAAATTAAAGCCACTCTCCCCTGCCACTCTGCCATTCTGCTTTGCCTCGTCTCTGTCGCCTTCCCTCCCTTTCTCCTTCCTCATCTCTGCCGCAGAGATTGACGGCGGTAATAAGCAGTCGTACTGCCGAAACTCAAGAGGGAGGTTCTACACCGAAGAGGAGAATGCCCCGCCCATCGCCCCCGCCAAGAGAGTGAGGTTCAGCGGTGAAGAGGAGCTGCACCTACCGCCGCACTTCTGCTTGACGGCAGTGAAGATGCTAATGGGCTTCAATTATTGAGCTGTGAGTGTAGTAACGAGCATCAAATGGTCATCGGTAACGGACCCTAAAGCCGATTACCGATACGATAGTGATCAGTAACGGACTTAAAGAGCCTGTTACCGATAGGGTAGTGATCAGTAACGAATTTTAAGAGCATGTTACCAATAGGTTTAACTTTCATAATGGACGCATTTTAACGTCCGTTACAAAGAGTTCATATAATGGGCATTTAAGAAGCATGTTACAAGAAGTCCTCATTGGTAACGGGCTTTGTGGTGGCGAGGTCGGGGTTGAGCCTGCTGCACTTATGGGTAATGGGCACCAAACAACAACCGTTACAAATGTGGGTCCATGTAACGGGTGTTAAGGGCCTGTTACAAATATTGTGTGACCTATTTGAGGTTTTGACATAGTGATCGAGTACTACTCGCAGCAGTCTGTGCTGAGTGATCCTGTGAAGAAGGTTCACCGCTGATGGGCTGTGATGGTGCATTAGAGGTAGAGGAGTTTGTTGTTGTGGGTAGGGCTGGACGAAATACTCGTGGCTCGCAAACTTGCTCATTAGTGGCTCGGCTCGACTCGGCTCGTTAGGATTTTTAAACAAGCTGAGCTAAGATTTTAGCTCGATCGTATAACGAGCCAGCTCGAGCTGGCTCATGAGCCAAAACAAGCCAACCTTACTTTTGGCGGCCTAGCAAAATATTGTGATGAAGTGTCAAGTGTTGTTGCATAGGGTGCTTTAATTTCCTGTTGGATGAACTAAACTTATGATGATTTTTGAGCGTCAAGTGTTGGCACGTGGTGTTGCAATGCTGCTGCATGGCTGCATGGTCACATGGAGTCTTTTGCTATTGGACGAACTTAACATTGATGGTTTATTTAATACTCCGATAGATTATATGTGTTTTTTATTGGAAGTTATATAAAATATAGACCAATATATATTTATAGTATATCTCGATATATGATCAATAGTCAAATTTTTTATGCCCCCACTCATGAGCTAACGAGCTGGCTCGAGCTTTCGAACAAGCCGAGCCGAGCTCAGCTTTTAGCTCGGTACCTTAACGAGCTATAACCAGCCGAGCCAAAACAAGCCGAGTTATAACGAGCCGAGTTGGCTCGATAACCACCACTAGTTGTGGGAGACTGCATAGATGCGTGGGAAGGGGACTCTGATCTGGGACGTGACCCAAAATCCTCACTATGTCATTCTTGACAGTTTCCTTCTTCCAGGATCGCGGGACATGTTTGGGGCCAACAGCAAGGCTGTTGATTACTTGTTTTGTGCTCTCTGTTCCTCCGAGGTCGATCGAGCGTATGAAGAGGATGTGGTCGGAAAGATATGGCTTAAGCTCAGGAATGCTCATGTTGGCAATGCCCAGGTGCAAGCTCGTTTATTTTCCACTTACCGGAGAGAGTATGAGAACTTCACTCATCTCCCTGGTTATTCGACCAATGTGATGTTTCAGCGGTTCACCAGCATAGTCAATAACATGAGGGCCAATGTGATAGTGCTCCCATACACGGATCATGATCAAGCTATCAAGCTTTTGCATGCCCTGGATAGGTCTGTGTAGAGTGCCAAGGTCGAGGCCATTGAGGAGTCGAGCGTGTATGATACCTTGTCACTTGATTAACTGTTCTCTAAGCTCAGGTCTTCGGAGCTTGATCATGGCTTGAGAGCCAAGAGCGAGAGCCCCACTGATCCTCATAGTTTAGCTCTTGTCTCAGGATCGAGGACTAATGCGAACTCTGCTGGTTTTTCTTTGTCTTATCTTGTGTCAATGCCAGATGAGGACTTTGAGGTGCTGAGCGAGGATGATCTCACCTTGTTGAGCAAGAGGTTTGGGCAGATGTACGAGAACCACAAGAATGCGAGGAGAAGCTCGGGGATGTGCTATAGGTGCAGGAAGCACGGGCACTTCATCGCCGATTGCCCTAAAGCCATGGAGATCAAGAACGACTACAAGGGCAAGCCCAAGCACGACTACAACAAGCACCGCTCCTAGAACGACTACAAGGACAAGCGCAAGGACAAGGGCAAGAGAAGGCCAAAGAAGAGCAGCGGGTACAAGAAGAAGACGGCTCAAGCAATGGTTGCCGGAGCGAGCGACATCGACTCCACTTCAAGTGACTCTTCTGCCGGTTCGAGCTGCGATGAAGAGCAAGATCGGCGCAAGGACAAGCAGCACATAGGCAAGAACTTCACCGGCCTCAGCTTCGTCGCACAAGGAGGATTTTATGGCATGGCGCACTCCAAGAAGGGTGGGAAGCACAGCTCGGATTCAAACTCCGACTCCGAGGAAGAGGTACGACATGATCCCAACTTCTTGCTAGAGGAGAATGCTAGGCTGAATGAGTTGCTTGATAACTGTGATGATGTGCTTAGGAAGACAAATAAAGAGAAGAGAGAGTTTAGGTCCTTGCTAGGTGATGCTAAGGACAAGATAGTTGAGCTTTAGTCTTTGCTTGTTGATGCTAGAACTGAGATAGACTCTTTGAAAGCTGCTCCTATTGTTTCTGATGAGGTTGATTGTGGTGACTGCAATGTTTTTCTGCCTGACTCGACTGCTCTCAAGGAGAAGCATGCCTCAACTCTTGAGGAACTAGATGTGCTTAGGATTGAGTGTGATGAGTTGAAATCTAGATCTGCTTTGTTAGGTGCTTGCACTTCTTGTCCTGTGTTGCATGCTAGGCTAGATGAATCTCATACCAAGATAGTTTCTCTTGAGGCTGCATTGAAAGCTCCTATTCCTACATCATCCTCTACCTGTGAAATGCATGCTTTGAAAAACATGGAACTTGCACACTATGTTGACCATTTGCAAGATGAGAATGATGAGTTGAGGAAATTGATGGGGTGGTTGTCTGGGCATGAGCCACAATTGAGTTTGATGTTGGCTCAGTTTAAGAGGTTTGATGGTCAGGCGTTGGGGGTTGGCAAGAGTGGTGAGAAGAGTGGTGAGGGAGAAGAGAAAGCTGGAGAGATTCCTATTTCACCACACACTACACCCATGAACAAATTCGAACCCAAGCCATACCACCTCATAAACATGCTTGATACAACCCCAGATTCACCAGTGTTCCCCCACAAGACAGAAAATTACCGGAAACCCATCAATTTTGTGAGCACTCAGGGAAGTTTGTTTGGGGGGAAGTCAGGAGAGAAAGCTGTTGAGAAGCCCACAGAAAAGCCACAGCCTAAACCACAGCCGATCCGCTTCCATTGTGAGTATTGTGGGAGGGATGGGAATAAGGATGA
The DNA here is from genome assembly GCA_036936925.1 of Cenchrus fungigraminus. Classification (NCBI taxonomy): domain Eukaryota; kingdom Viridiplantae; phylum Streptophyta; class Magnoliopsida; order Poales; family Poaceae; genus Cenchrus; species Cenchrus fungigraminus. The sequence goes on from CM072779.1 coordinate 110,331,676, forward strand.
GTTCTGTTTCAGGAGGAGAAGGGATGAGAGGTTTGCTAGGGAGTTGGCAAACAAGGACAGGTACCACCCTTCTCATGGTGTGTCTGAGCCTCGTAGAGGGCCTCTACCTAGAGGTGATGGGCTTGTGCGTACGGTTCTCACTCGTGGTGGTGAAGGTGTGTTTCCTCAGAGAGATAGGCGTGTTGGGTTTGGGCATGGTGAGTTTGCTGGACGTGCTCCTGCTCGTGACCGTTACAAGTTTGGGAGGCATGATCAGAGCTTTGGGTCTCAAAGGGACTACGGGCCACGTTTTCCTCCTCGTGGTGCACGTACTCCTCCGGTGAGACGTGACAGGTTCTTCGGTCGTAGGCGTGAGAGGGCTCCGCCTAGAGGTTTTGATAGGATGGATTTTGCTAACCCTTCTTTTGAGCAAATGGCTCGACACTGGTTTGACTCTTTTGGTACTAACGCCAGTGTTGAGTCGCTTGCTCATTCTCGTCCTCGTGTTTGATTGCAGGTGGGAGGCTTGGAGGACTTTTGGTTGATCGACTCCGGTTGCTCATATTACATGACCGGAGATCGTGGGTGGCTCTCCAGCCTCACCCCGGTGAGTAAGAGGGAGTACATTACTTTTGGGGACAATAGGAGAGGACAAGTGCTTGCTGAAGGTATGGTGAAGGTGAGTAGTAAGATGACCTTAAAGATTGTGGCTTTGGTCAAGTCACTTGGTTTTAACCTGTTGTCAGTATCTCAGTTGCTTGACGAGGGTTTTGAGGTTCGTTTTAAGTTGGGCGCGGCGCTTCTCGTGTGCTTGAAACACGAGGTGATCTTGTCTGTACGATCGTCCCCGAGGGTCAAATCTTTCATGCCGATTTTTCCCAGTCTATTGGTCCTCCTTGATGTTTTGTTGCTGGCATTTCGGTCGAGCTTTGGATGTGGCATAGGAGGTTAGGACACTTGAGCTTTGAGTTGCTTTCCCGCTTGAGTGGTCTTGACCTTGTCCGAGAATTGCCTAAGTTGAACTTCGAGAAGGATTTGGTTTGTGCTTCTTATCGGCATGGAAAGATGGTTGCTGCTTCTCACGCCCCTCTGACTGTGGTCATGACCGAGCGACCTTGTGAGCTGTTGCACATGGATTTGGTTGGGCCAGCTCGTGTTCGCTCTGCGGGTGGGAAGTGGTATGTTGTTGACGGCTGTTAACTGCTACTTTTACACCGTCAATACCTACACAAAATAAATGCAAAAGGATCATCAACACTAGAATAGGGCTTGATACTAACAATTTCCACAAGTGTTGGTGTTTTTGGCTTTTGTTGCAGGACGCACCGAAATACGTGTTAAATGACACAGTTGAGAGCAAGTGCACAAATGGCATAGATATGGCATCATTATAAACTATCACAAATGCCAAATTGGTATGCACCAATGTGATGGGCTCGTCGAGACGATCGAAATGGATATATCATTTGTCTACTTTGGAGTTCGGATGAAAGAGATACGCACAAGATAACATGTGGGCCCGGTGGGACCCACATCAAGCCACATGGAGACGTGCTGTCACACAGGAGTCCACGTGTCCATGACACATCTTCGATCCAAAGAAACACACTCTCGACAAATCAGGAGCCAGTACGCAGATCTAAGGGCCCACAACCACGAGATAAATGGCTAAAAATACCGCATACACCCCCATACCCACCTTGGGACCCACCTTGCAGTCACCTGGACGAAAGGCGGTGCGAGAGGGCCCCCCCGGGGGTCGGCCGACCCCAAGTCGCCCGACCCCATTTTGCGGCCTCTCGTGTCGCCCTTCCACATGTCGGCTTGTCGTGAAGAGGCAAAGGCGGTTCTAGGTGTGTGCCCGAATATTCCCTCAAGATCCTACCGAAAAGCTCCTTCTCTTGCAAGCTACTTGGCCTCCACTCCTCTTTGCCACTTGTCACCACCCTATTGGTGGTGCCCAAGGCAGCCAAGGGAGCTCCTCCTACCCCCCTTGGCCTATAAATATGAGGAGAGGGGGCTAGAATAGAGACACATCCCATTCTCCTCCCTCTCTCTTTAGAAACACTTGTTTCTCCTCTCATTTGATCTCTCATGGATCAAATATGTTGAGGGGATGGCTATGTAGATGGTGATGTGGGTGAGATCCCAACTTGTTCTTCATTTAAAGCAAAGTGAGTATTCTTGTATTTTCCAATTAGACTAAAGTGATGTTCATGCATGAGTGACATGTTCTTGAGTTCTTCGTTCGTTCATCATTTAGAGGCTCGTGTTCTTCATGAACACACTTCCTCGATCTAGTTGACGAACGAGTTAGTCACGCTTTTGTGTTTGTTCATAAGTTAGAGGCTCATGTTCTTCACGAACACGACACTTGATCTTTTGTTATAAGCGCATATGTTTGCATTCCGTTTGTGTGAATTATCCCGTTAGATCTTGTTGGGATACATGAATCGGTGACTAGTCGTTCTTCCTCACACCAATCGATTCAATGATGAGTAAGGTCTAGCTCAACCTCGCAGGTTCGTCGCTCCGTATTTATACGGAGTGCTATAGTGTTTCTACGGGATATCAGACGTAGCCGTGCTATAGTAGTAATCGGTGGTGTAGACGTGGTGTCTAGACTTCGGGTTATCCTTCGAATGCCCTGTACCCCACGGTTTGTCTTGGGGTAGGCCGCGGTAGTGAGAGCCGTTAGACCCTCTGAAATCCCCCACGTTCGGATACAGCGTGTAGGCAACCCTTTGCCGTGAACCAACTGTTATAGCCAGGAGGGGCCGGTGTCCGAAGCGAGATCTTCCGAGCTTGTTCCTCTCTAGAGTCGAGAACCTACAGGAAGCACCGCATCATCTCCCTACCATAGCTGGGGCTTGGTGTCCTTGGACCATTCATCTAGGATAGAAGGTAGTGCACATCGTTCCTTGGATTCGATACCCTTTGGAATACTCCTAAGGTGAAGTGCTACAGCGGTATTTCCGCGCGCTTGCGGACTCTTTCGTACCCGTCGGTATACCCAGATGGATCTTACACTCACGCTAGGTGCGCACTAGTGGTGACGTTAAGAAATACCAACAAGCATTTCTGGCGCCATTGCCGGGGAACGGTTGCTGTATCTATCTTCGAACCTAGTGGTTCTCGTATCTTTTGTTTTTCCTTTTTGTTCTACCTTTACCCCCACTACCCATCAAATATCCTTTTTGTTTCTTTTCTTCTACCTTTACCCCCGTTACCCTTTGAGATGCCTTCCTGTCAAAGCTTCTCTACCTCAAGGTGTGAGTTCGAAGAGCCATCATCATCTGGCTATGAACTCCCCCCTGGCTTTTTAGCCATGGTTCTGGATCGACCATTCTTTGGTGCAATCAATGAAGACCCCTACCTCCATTTGGAGGAATTTGAGGAACTGTGCTCTAGTTTGGCTATGCCAGGCATGACACAGGACACCGTGAGGTGGAAGTTGTTTCCTTTCTCCCTCATAGGAGAGGTAGAACAATGGTACGCCCACACTATAGAAAGTGTGAACGGTAATTGGGGAGAACTCCGAGATAACTTTTGCCACTCGTTCTCTCTCATGGAAAGGACGAAGCAATGGTACACTCGTGTAGCTTCTCTTCCAATAAGTATCCTCGATTTCGAGAAATTAGAGGAGGAGTCCCTAGGAGCGGCATGGGCTAGGTTCCTACACCTTTTGGTGTCAACACTCGGTCCGTCTTTACCCATCGATGTGTCATTGTAAATCTTTTGTATGGGTCTAGACATGGATTCCGCCCTCGATCTAGACGTTATTGTTGGAGGTTTGTTTTTGGAAAAAACTCCAATGGAAGGAAGAGAGATCCTAGATTCCCTCTTAGAAAACTCTTCTGTCCCTATTGATCACAACAAACCCAACCAAGAATCCGAGTCGACCATGAGAGTCCCTCAACATCCAAGTCCGAGCCTTCATCTTCCGAATCCCAAGACTTGTTTATTGAGCCCTCTCCTGAACCCCGAATGCCAAAGGAAGAAGAAATTCAACCATTGGTGTTCATTCGCAAATTCGAGGATGACCCATCTGAAAATCTTTTAGATACCTTGAATTCTTTTGATGCCCAATCAGGGGAGGAACCTTATTCTGTCCACACCGATCATTCTAGAAATCTTTTGACAGAACCTTCCCTTAGGCCTACGGTGCCTCCTCTACCTCCTGATCCTCCTGACGAAGCATATCTTGAGGAGGCCATGAGGGAGGAATGGTCAGAGGGAGTGACACGATTTTCCGAGGCAGCTTGGAATAGTTCACCTTCTCTGGTTGTTTCTTGCTCTAGTAGAGGCATTATCATAGAGGCCCACTGTAACCCTATCATGGAGGTTAACTTTTTGCCACAGCACTTAGCGGAAACTCTTTTGGGCAAAGTTCCGCCAGCACCATCCGACATGCTCATCAAGACTTGTCCATTTGGACATGTTCTTGAATGTCGGTGGATCGCAAGTGCCGTGCCGCTGATTGTAGACGGGATCGAGGCTAGCTTAGACTCTTACATCTCCGATGCCCCTGATCTCGGTCTTCTCTTAGGCTCTCCTTCACAGCAGTTCTTTGATACATCTTTAGGGAGCCTAGATGATAAGCTTCGGAGAGTCGCTTCTGCCACTGCTACCCCTTGTCCGGGACATCCTATGGCGATGCCTCTTCCCCAGCGAAACCCGCTCGAGAAGACGACGAGTATATCTCCGTTCGTGTCATCCAAGCTTGTTCTCATTAAGGGTGTAGAGCTTTCTACTCCTCATGAGGATGACTCGGGAGACTCTCTTCACCTTTGTGAAGGCGAACGATCGTCACCGCTCTCGACCGAGTTTCAGCCTCTTCCTGCTGGCCCGTATCATGTTGCTTTCGATCATGGTCGAGGGTCAACATTGAGCCTCCACGATGCATCTCTTGAGATAGAGAATTCATGGGCCATGGAACCTTTTGAGGCATTGACTCTGGAGTCCGGAGGAAAGAATTCCACACACGAGCATGGTAGGTTCATTCTTGATCTACCATACAAACCATGCTTGCATCGTGTCCCTCTAGAGTTAGACTTGCTTAGTGCACTGAGCACACATGAGGGCTGCAATCACCTTATGGTCCTCTTCTGTAGGAAGTTCAGAAGGTTGGTTGTAGATGTATATGTCTATCATAAGCATATCAGATTTCGTGCGTGCACTGTGGCACTAACCTTGCAGCTAAAGCTTCACTGATACATCAAGAATTGGTGGTGAGACGGGAATGACACCACCAACGATAGCTGCAAGACGAAGTTCCCATGGTCGAGCTTATGACCAATAAATAAACAAAGCACTACCAGGAGATAGCCTGGATTAGCTTAGGTTTCATTTCCCTTTCGAATAAAAGCAAGAACATGTTTTTAGGATAAGTCATCCTTCGGGTATTTTTGGTCACTAACCTTTCAGGTGGAGATTGAAAAGAAAGATGGACAGATGATGCCTACGAACATGTGAGCCACATCATTTACAACACCTAGATACGCTTTGGTGAGGGAACATTTACAAAAGGAAGCTTGATCACCACACACTTGAGTTTTGTTGCCTAGCAATGCAAACTTCAAGTGTGGGGGAGGTATGTGAGCATCCTGAGTAAAGTTCCTCCTCTACCAAATCTTATCCTGGTGTGAGGGTGATGTCAGCTCTTGCATCTTGCCCACTAGTTAGGTAAGTCCTGCTTTTGACATTAAACAAAGCCCTTCAGGGAGGTTCCCGAGGTTCACCGTCTTATGCTCATGCTTATGTCCCTTGTTGATAATAGCTTGATCATGCTTTCATGCCTCCTTTATCTTTGTTCATATGCTCTGGTTTGGATGTTTGAGTACTCACACATTCATAGGCCTTTTTAAATTAAGCATGGTGCTTAGGTTAAAATGCCTTCTTCAATCAAAACAAGACATGATGCCGAGTTTTGATTGATGAACCTTAGAGTTATACTTTCATGGATATTGGATTCATGTATGCGGACTAACCCCTGCAGAAAATTGTCAAATTTGAATGGGTAAGTCATTGAGCTAAATTCAAATGGGAAGGTAAGTTGAGATGTCAGATTCATGTTGCACAACATGCAAAGGTGGTACATATGACCTCTCAAAGGTCCAAGGTAAGTATATTCCCCTTTGTGTATGAAGTGTAATATTGGGCTAACCCTTTCGAGCAATTGACACGGTGACAATAAAATAAAATAAAAACCAAAAATATTTGCTTTTGAATAAAGGCTCTATGGTTCTCGAACCAGTAGAGTCCATCTTTTGTTTCCACTTTTGCTTGAAGAATAGCACCAGTACGCACCAGTGTGGGGGAGCTCTCTCAAGCTCATCATCAACATATCCACTTGAGAACTCCCACACAAAGGGCTGCACGACGTCGACTACGCCTTCATGACAAGAGCAAGGTAAACCGGAGTGAGCTGGTTGCCTTTTGGCCAGCTGAATCACCACTAGTCTCCCTTGTTCCTCATATCCTTCAGGAGCGATGGTACGTGCACCCTTCATCTCACTCTCTACCTTTGAGTTCGAATGATCCTCGATTCTTATCCAATAAATCAAACTCAAATATCAGTGTTTTGTTTGCTCTCCATGATTCCTGTGGTCGGCTTGCATATGTTTTATTCCTTGCTTATTATCTTGACGCTTGTGAACAAATATCATTAGGAAACTCATGCTTATCTAAGTAGTTGGCGTTTGTGATATGGTTTGATGATATGATCTTCGCTCTTTATGTTTGAGTGCTTCGAAATTTTATTTGAAAAATCATAAAACCCTTTGCAAAGCTCCTCTTTGATATGCCACAGTCCTACCAAAGCCATATGATGTTCATAGTTGAAAACCTTATACTCATATGCTGCTTGTTATTGCATTGAGCTTTGTCAAATTCTATGACCCTTGTGAGAATTCTCTTCATTACCTTCATGATCAAGATTTATGTGCACTCCATCATTTTCCCCTTGCTATGCTTCTACACTGGAAGTTAGCATTGTATCATTCATCCATTCCACAAAATAAAGCTCCATGCACTGTTCCATGATTTATCCCTCTCCAAATATCTCTAAAAGAGATTGGGCTATATATAAAAAAAGAGAGAAAGACATGCTCAAAAAGGCATGATCTAAAAAAAAGAAAAAAAAAAGAAAAAAGAAAAGAGAGATAGCCCATATCTCGAAAATTTCAAAAAAAAAGAAGAGCAGAGAAAATCATGCAAAAAGGAGTTCCATAACTTAGATGGTAATAACTAGTACCTATTCCGGGGCTAGTGTCCACCTTACCATCTACCGACTCTCATCATACATGTATGGTAATATCTAGCACCCATTCTGGGCCTAGTATCCACCTTACCATACTCGCCATGCCCATACACGTGCACATCTTGATCTGATTGTGTGATTTGATTTTCTCTGTGGATCTAGTCTTTGACTTTGCAATACATGTGATACAAGTATGCCTTATCCTTCATACCTACCCTGAGCTCCACATAAGCTATCATTAGAAGTAGGATGAATAAAGGCAATATACTGCCTTGGTGAGGACATATACACATTGAGCGATCTGAGAGAATCAAATGAGGAGCAAAGCAAGGTTTGTTTTGAAAACATATTGCAAAACCCCAAGTTGCTTGACATGATGAGCAGGAGTGACTTGATTCATGACCGTTCCATTCCTCAACTACCCAAGAAGGCATGGTAGACACTTCACAAGTTCACAAGTACAAGGTATGGTTTGGAATATCTCTTATGCTCGCTTCATACCTTTGGATATCATATCTCACCTTGACCGGACTCCCTTCACTCGGGACGAGCAAAGGTCAAGTGTCGGGGAGTTGTTGACGGCTGTTAAGTGCTACTTTTACACCGTCAATACCTGCACAAAATAAATGTAAAAGGATCACCAACACTAGAATAGGGCTTGATACTAACAATTTCCACAAGTGTTGGTGTTTCTAGCTTTTGTTGCAGGACGCACCGAAATACGTGTTAAATGACATAGTTGAGAGCAAGTGCACCAATGGCATAGATATGGCATCATCATAAATAATCACAAATGCCAAATTGGTATGCACCAATGCGATGGGCTCATCGAGACGATCGAAATGGATATATCATTTGTCTACTTTGGAGTTCGGATGAAAGAGATACGCACAAGATAACATGTGGGCCCGGTGGGACCCACACCAAGCCACATGGCGACGTGCTGACACACAGGAGTCCACATGTCCATGACACATTATCGATCCAAAGAAACACACTCTCGACCAATCAGGAGCCAGTACGCGGATCTAAGGGACCACAACCATGAGATAAATGGCTAAAAATACCGCATACACCCCCATACCCACCTTGGGACCCACCTAGCAGTCACCTGGACGAAAGGCGGCGCGAGAGGGCCCACCCGGAGGTCGGCCGACCCGCCAGGTCGCCCGACCTCATTTTGCGGCCTCTCGTGTCGCCCTTCCACGTGTCGGCTTGTCGTGAAGAGGCAAAGGCGGTTCTAGGTGTGTGCCCGAATATTCCCTCGGGATCCTGCCGAAAAGCTCCTTCTCTTGCAAGCTACTTGGCCTCCACTCCTCTTTGCCACTTGTCACCACCCTATTGGTGGCACCCAAGGCAGCCAAGGGAGCTCCTCCTACCCCCCTTGGCCTATAAATATGAGGAGAGGGGGCTAGAATAGAGACACATCCCATTCTCCTCCCTCTCTTTAGAAACACTTGTTTCTCCTCTCATTTGATCTCTCATGGATCAAATGAGTTGAGGGGATGGCTATGTAGATGGTGATGTGGGTAAAATCCCAATTTGTTCTTCATTTAGAGCAAAGTGAGTATTCTTGTATTTTCCAATTAGACTAAAGTGATGTTCATGCATGAGTGACATGTTCTTCAGTTCTTCGTTCGTTCATCATTTAGAGGCTCGTGTTCTTCATGAACACGCTTCCTCGATCTAGTTGATGAACGAGTTACTCACGCTTTTGTGTTTGTTCATAAGTTAGAGGCTCATGTTCTTCACGAACACGACCCTTGATCTTTTGTTATAAGCGCATAAGTTTGCATTCCGTTTGTGTGAATTATCCCGTTAGATCTTGTTGGGATACATGAATCGGTGACTAGTCGTTCTTCCTCACGCCAATCGATTCAATGATGAGTAAGGTCTAGCTCAACCTCACGGGTTCGTCACTCCGTATTTATACGGAGTGCTATAGTGTTTCTACGGGATATCAGACGTAGCCGTGCTATAGTAGTAATCGATGGTGTAGACGTGGTGTCTAGACTACGGGTTATCCTTCGAATGCCCTGTACCCCACGGTTTGTCTTGGGGTAGGCCGTGGTAGGGACAGCCGTTGGACCCTCTGAAATCCCCCACATTCGGATACAGCGTGTAGGCAACCCTTTGTCGTGAACCAACTGTTATAGCCAGGAGGGGCCGGTGTCCGAAGCGAGATCTTCCGAGCTTGTTCCTCTCTAGAGTCAAGAACCTACAGGAAGCACCCCATCATCTCCCTACCAAAGCTGGGGCTTGGTGTCCTTGGACCATTCATCTAGGATAGAAGGTAGTGCACATCGTTCCTTGGATTCGATACCCTTTGGAATACTCCTAAGGTGAAGTGCTATAGCGGTATTTTCGTGTGCTTGCGGACTCTTTCGCACCCGTCGGTATACCAAGGTGGATCTTATGCTCACGCTAGGTGCGCACTAGTGGTGACGTTAAGAAATACCAACATATGCGTTGGTCGTGGTTGATGATATTTTGAGGTACTCTTGGGTTTTCTTCTTGGAGGATAAGAGCGAGACATATGGCTTTGTTCAAGACTTGATCTTGAGGTTGTAGAATGAGAGACATGGTGATGCCATTCGAGCTATACGCAGTGATAATGGCACGAAATTCAAGAACTCTCATTTTGATGCCTTTTGCAGTGATCTTGGTTTGGACCATCAGTAATTTTCTCCATACGTCGCCTGCCAAAATGGCGTAGTGGAGAGGAAGAACCGGACCCTTGTGAGATGGCTAGGACGATGCTCGATGAGCATAGGACTCCTAGGCATTTCTAGGCTGAGGCGGTCAATACCGCTTGCTATGTGTCGAATCGCATTTTCCTTCGTGCTTTCAAGAAGAGGACTTCGTATCAGCTGATACATGGGTGAAAAACCTAAGGTGAGTCACTTTAGAACTTTCGGTTGCAAGTGTTTCATTCTGAAGAAGGGCAAGTTGAATAAGTTTGAGTCTAGATGTTTGGATGGTATCTTTCTCGGTTATGCTATTCACTCTGGAGCATATCGTGTGCTCAATCTTGACACTAATCGAATCATGGAGACTTGCAAGGTAACCTTCGACGAGACACATCCATGTAGCTCTTCTGCTTTTGAGTGTGCAAGTGACGAGGAAATTGGAGCGAGGATCTTTGAGGATGAGAAGTATGGAGATGGAGATGAAGACGATGATGGTGGTGATGCTCCAGCGGCTGATCGTGTACACGCTACTTCCACTACGACGACAATGATCGAGGATGGTCCATCCCCTACACCCACTACAACTAAGGCTGTTCGAGTGGAGGCTGCTGCTGAGGGGGTGATTGTGTCCAAGCGAGAGGCTCCCTGGCATGTACAGGTGGATCACCCACCAACGATGATCATAGGTGACTTTCATGAACGCACTACACGGTCGAGGTCAAGGAATACTTCTCACTTTGTTCACTCTGCATTTGTTACTTTGTTTGAGCCCAAAGATATTCGACATGCTTTGTTTGATGAGAACTGGGTGAATTCCATGCATGAGGAGTTGGAGAACTTTGAGAGAAACCAAGTTTGGGTGTTAGTCGATCCACCACCAAATTGTTGTCCCATAGGTACCAAGTGGGTGTGGAAGAACAAGGAAGGTGAGAATGGGATGGTTGTGAGAAATAAGTCGAGGTTGGTGGCTCAGGGGTTCAACCAGAAAGAGGGTATAGATTATGAGGAGACATTTGCTCCTGTGGCCTGTTTGGAGGCAATTAGGATCCTTCTAGCCTTTGCCGTGGCTAAAGGGTTCAAGTTGTTCAAGATGGACGTGAAGAGTGCTTTGTTGAATGGGGTGATATAGGAAGAAGTGTATGTGAGGCAACCCCTGGGGTTTGAGAGTGAGAAATATCCACACCATGTATACAAACTCTAGAGAGTGCTTTATGGGTTGAAACAAGCACCGAGGGCTTGGTATGGCAGGTTGAGAGGCTTTTTGTCGAGCAAGGGGTTTGTGATGGGCACAGTTGATAAGATCCTATTTCTCCTTAAGCATGTAAATGACTTGTTGATTGTTTAGATCAACGTGGATGACATAATCTTTGGTGGCTTTTCTCATGATCTTGTTGCCAGATTTGCAGATGACATGAGCAGGGAATTTGAGATGTCTATGACGGGTGAGCTGTAGGTTTTCTTAGGACTCCAGATCAAGCAGTGCAAGGATGGGACGTTTGTACATTAGGCGAACTACACCATGAACATGGTGAAGAAGTTTGGCATGAACGACTCCAAGCCGCTGACTACACCAATGGGTACCACTATGGCTTTGGATGTGGATGAAGATGGCGAACTTGTGCGCTCGTTTTCAGGCTTCACCAAGGACTGCACATCGGCAGAGAATTTTCAGGTACTTGAACTACACTCCTCAGTTTGGTCTTTGGTATTCTGCCTCCTCGACACTCAGACTTCACGGGTACTCCGATGCTGATTTTGCTGGGTGTCGCTTGGATCGCAAGTCTTCCTCTGGGTGTTGCCAGTTTCTTGGTTCTTCTTTGGTCTCTTGGTCATCTCGCAAGCAATCTAGTGTAGCCTAGTCCACTACAAAAGCCAAGTATGTTGCTGCAGCCAGTGGTTGTTCACAACTCCTATGGATGACCTACACTATGAGCGATTTTGGTGAGGAGTGCTCCAAGGTTCCACTATTTTGTGACAGCACCAGTGCCATAAGTGTAGCCAAAAACCTAGTCCTTGACTCCAAAACGAAACACATCGAAGTGAGATACCACTTTCTGAGGGACAATGATGAGAAAGGGAACATTTCCTTGTCCTATGTGCCTACCCAAGATTAGCTAGCTGACATATTCACTAAACCACTTGACCAAGTTACCTTCACACGCTTACGAGGTGAACTTGGAGTGTGTTTCCCTTTCTAGCTGGGTCTTGGAGCTTCTCATGTATATATGTGATATATGTATCATTTGTTGCATTCCATGCATGCATTTTACTTTATGTACAAAACCTGGTAGGATAGCCATCTTTGAATCATTTGTGCTAGGATGAGCTTCTCTTATATACTTTGATCACTATGATGTGCTACATGTGAGATATGTGTAGGCTTTGGGAATGGTGATGTGAATTCTATCCTCTTGATGGTATTGTCATATGTTCATGATGAGATAGCTTCCTTTTGTTGAAAATGCTAAAAATGATTCACTCATGAGTAGATTCTTTTTCATGCTCAATTTGTGCTCAAATGGCTATATCATGCTTACTTTGTGCTTGAGTATCATGCTCTTTTCGCTTGGGGTCAAAGACCCATTTCTCATGGTAAATGTTTAGCCCATATGTTCACTTGTGGAGGAGCATAAGCTTCTTTTTGCCGCAAAGGCATTTCATGTACCATGCTTAAATTTGAAAATGAAATTGGTGTACGAATTGCCTTATGCTTGAAAATGAGCTCTTAATCATGTCTTTATATTTTGATGTATATATCTTGGGTGCTAAACCGTTGCATGTTGTCTACCATGAGAAGTCTCATTTTAAGAAGTAGACACATGGCTCGGTGGCTTTGACATGACATTTAGTAGCTTATGGGTGTTTGCTATGATCTTGTGATGAGAACTTGTGATCTTGTATAAGCTTTGTATGATCTAGTTCATTTTTGCTCAAATTGCCATGGATAGGGCTTTTCTCATGAGATGAATGTTTCTTTGTGAAAAATTGCTTAAAATTTTCTTTTGGCCATGTCACATGCTTATATGTCTCTACTTTCTTGATGGCAATGCGCTAACTACACCATGTCTACTTTGCTTACTCTATGTCTCATTTGTAGCATTTTGTTGTGCTCATTGTATATCTGAGAAGCTTGGTAGATTGTATATGCTTTGACATGCATTTTTCATGTAAACAAGGGGGATAGGTTCATAAAACCTTGATTCATGCATTGTCAACAAGGGGGAGAATATGTATGAAAGGGGGAGAGTTTGTGAGATTTTTGCATGTTAGGAGAAAAATTTGAGAAAAGTGGTTGCATTTGCTCAGGGAGAGTTTGCATATGCGCAGGGGGAGCACCTTTGGTTTGCCTGAGTTTTGTGCTTTGTGGTGTGCTCTTTGTGAGCTTCTTTGTGAGCTTTGTTTTGTCTTGGCTGTGTTGAGCCGTTGCCCTTGCCTTAGGGGAGCGAGACTTGATCTGGCGAGTGATCGTGTTTTTCGCTTGTTCTTTGGCTTTGGATCACTTGCTTGGAGGTTTGTGTTCGTGGTTGTTTTCTTTTTCTTTTTCTCTATGATGGTTACTATGGGTGTTGTCAATGCACTCATCAAGGGGGAAATTGAGGACCAGGTGTGTCCGAGGACCAGTGGAGGGTCGCTCCTTAGTGATGAGTGATTGACAATGTTGTGTGGACTGATACTTGGCTAAGTCTGCAGGTACAGGTTGCGGCTTGACTCGTGTTGGTGCAGGTGAAGAACAAGCGTGAAAGGCCTTAGCCGTGGTGGCCTTCGGGTGATGGAGGGGCAAGTAGGCTTCGTTCGATGGACCCAGTGGCCGATGGGGTCAAGTGCGAGCCGTGCGGTGCAAGACTAGCAAGTTGAAGTCATGGACTTGGGCCAGTGCAAGGTGACGGTTCGAGGCCGAAGGTTGCACGCGGGGTTTGGTGGTTTGCCCACCAAACCATCGGTGGATGGTTTCTTGGTTTGCGCCGCAAAACCAAGTCTGGAGGCCCGATGCGACGGAGACAGGGATCCGAGAGCGTCGGGAACCTTCGAGGCGGGGGGCACGTGGCGTGATCATGAGGCTTGCATCGATGCTAAGCAAGTCCGTGGTGGAAGCGTGTCCGCTCGATGGGAATATCCGAAGACTTGACCATATTGCCCCTGAGGGGTGTGTATCTTCTATTTGAGTTGTAGGTGTGGCGTGGTCATTTGCCTCCTCCGGTGGACTTCGTATAAATAGCGGAGAGGTGGATGGCATCTCTCTCTCTTGGACTCTAGGGTTTCCTCCCCCGGTAGATTGCTCTGGACTGCTTCTTTTCTCTGCTAGTCCTTAGGCTAGATTCTTGTATAGACTCTGACCTCTGGATGTATGGAAGCATTTGGCGTTGTGATGATATCCTATCTTTTTGTGATTTTCGTGTCATTTTTGGGGCTATTTTTGGGGTGGTTCGTTCTTCGCTCGATTCGTTGATTTGAGGGCATTTTCTCTCGGATTTCTTTGAGGGGATCATGGGTGGATGCCTTGCGTATCTTTGTGTGTGATCTTGACCCCTCAAACGTCGGGAAATCCCTTCGATTCGCGAGTTTTGGTTGGAGCCTGAGTTCTTGGTGGTGGTTCATGTGATCCGCGATTCCCGGTGATTTAGTGAGTTTGAGGTCGAGATTTTTGGGGTATAGCTTCATCTTGTGACGCTTCTCATCTCCCCCAAATCTCATCTCAAGAGCTCAAGCTGTTTGGGAGATCCGGTGATGGAAAGGTGGAGTTGACCTCCCGCGCGCGAGCTTTTTCTGCTCTGTCCGCGCTTTGCGGACTATCCATGGGTCGCGTGCGGACTGTCCGCGCAACACCAGTTCGTCGCATGTTCATCTGTGTTCGTGCGCGCTCGTGTTTTGATCCGTAGCGTTCGTGGGTTTTGTTTGGGTGTGGTTTGCCTGACTGTCCGCCAGGTGGAGCCGGACTGTCCGCGGTGCTTGCCCGGACCGTCTGAATTTCCTCGGTGCGCTACTGGAGGCTCGGTGTGCTTTTTCGGACTGTCCGTCGTGTCTTCACGGACTGTCCGCGAGCTGCATGGACTGCCCGCCGTACCCATGCGGACTGTCCGCCTAGGCCTTCGCAGATTTGGCTAAGTGTTTTGATTCTTGTCTTGTGCTTCCGCTCTTTGCTTCAAATCTTGTCTAGGACTTGTAGGCTGGTGTGTGCCTAGTCTAGAGCTCTCTTGGTGTGTGCGAGTGATCGGAGTGGCAATCAGGGTTTAGGCCGAGTTCATCTTTCGGGAAGAATTTTTATCAGCTCCCATTCACTCCCCCCCCTCTCTGGTCGCCTATTCGGTCCTTCAAGAAGACATGTTTATAAGGCATTAACAAAATTAATACCAAATTAATTTTCAGAAAACATGTTGTTGACGCTTTTTCTGGTCGAACACACGAGCGTGCTAGTTCGCGAGGACGTCGGAAATCAACTCGTCGAAGCACCCGTCATGGGCCGGTCAGACCGCCTTGGACAGGAGCGTCGCCGAAAAGCTAAGTTCGTCGCTCTGGGAGGGACCCCGTCAGGAGAAACGCGCCTAGGGTTGTCTTGAGGTTAGCAAGGCACTCAGAACTTCCTCAACCGCCGTGGAGACCAAGGAGGAGAGCAAAGGGGTTGGAAAAGCTAGGGTTTGGAGAAAATAAAGTAGTAAAATGATAATTTGATTGGATGATAGGTCTCAATCGGCCATGCCCCTTTATATTTATAGGGGGAGGTCTTGCCCTGCAAGCAACTCTTTACAACTCGGAAATAGCCAAAACTCCTAATTTGGGTCGGACTCGGGGAGACCCGGTCAGACCGCTCGGGGAAGGCGGTCAGACCACCTGGCGGCCTCCGTGCCGGACCGGCTACAGGACCACGCGGTCAGACCGCCAGAGCAACCCGGTCTGACCACCTGGCCCAACCTGATCCGGCTTTTGCCATTTTTGAGTGTCAACATATGCCCCCTATGTTTTAGTCAAGCTTGCATGCTAAAAAATAAATCTAAGGTCGATGTGACACTTCATCAGCCATTTTTTGAACTTAGGGCGATTTTTACTAAAAATCGGCCATATCCCCTTCAAGCGTCTTGCCACACACTTTAGTAAAACTTCTTCAAGTATCTTCCATTGAGAGCTCGAGGCAGCTGCTGTCCTTGCAAAGTTCCCACCATATAAGAATTTCCAGAGCAAACTCTTACAATCTTGTACGGCCCTTCCCAACTTGGAGACCACTTGCCGAACTTGTTGCTCTCAGACCCTATAGGTAGAATAGTCTTCCAAATTAAATCACCTACCTGAAAAGATTTGGCCTTTACCTTCTTGTTGTATGCTCTAGCAACTCGCCTTCTGTCCTTCTCAATTGCCTCTAAAGCCTCCAATCGCTTATCGGTCACTTCATCAACATTGTCCATCATCAAAGCATAGTATGTATCAAAATCAAGATCGTTTTGCTTTGCAAGTCTATATGCGCCTAGATTCACCTCAACGTGTAAAATGGCCTCTTGACCATACACAAGCTCATACAGAGTATCCTTAGTAGCACCATGTCTAGAAATACGATGAGCCCATAAAGCTTTAGATAATACCTAATGCCATCTCCTAGGATTATTTTCTATCTTCTTCTTAATGAGCTTAATCAAAGTTTTATTGCTAGACTTAGCTTGACCATTAGCTTGAGTATAATATGGAGATGAATTGAGCAACTTAATACCATAGGAATTGACAAAATCACGCACCTCTTTAGCAATGAATGAAGTACCTTGATCCGTAGTTAAAGTTTGTGGAATACCAAACCTATGGATAATATGTTCCGTAATAAACTCAATTACCTCCCGATGTGTCATATTCTTGAGAGGTATAGCTTCAGTCCACTTGGTATAATAATCAGTAGCCACGATCACAAAACAATGCCCTTTCGACGAAGGTGGATGAATCTTGCCAACAAAGTCCAAACCCCATCCTATAAAAGGTCACGGCTTAATAATCTGATGCATCAATGCAGCAGACACCAACTGAATATCCCCATGCTCTTGACATTCTTTACATCCTTTGTAATACCGAAATCAATCAGCTATCATAGTAGGCCAATAGAAACAAGCTCTCCTGAGGAGCCACTTCATCTTAGGAGCCGATTGATGAGTACCACACATCCCTTCATGAACTACTGCCATAGCTAGCCTTGCTTGATCAGTACCTAAACACTTCAAAAGCAAGTCATCTGCAGTCCGACGATACAACTCATCATTATCTAAAACAAACTTAAGAGCCCACCGTCGAACTTTTCTGTCACTTGTACCTTTAGGATCCTATAAATATATAATCAAAGGCTTTCTCCAATCCTCTGCTTCGTCCTCAACAGTTTTGGAATAAACAATAGCCGAAGCGATTTTATCTTCTGCAGGGTGGTCAGACTGGCCTGGCAGGGCGGTTAGACCGGGTAAGGTGGTCTGACCGGGTGGAGACCGCGGTCTGACCGGCTCCTCCAGGACATAACCCTCGGCTTTGCCAAACACCGGTTTTCGTTCTTGAAAATTTCTTTTCTGAACATCATAACCAGGTGCTTGCTGAGCCAGAGCATTTGCCCTTGGATTCTCTTCTCGTGGCACATGATAAATCACAAATTCATCCATACAAGATATGATGTCTAAACATTTATCAAGATAAGCATTTAAAGCACTATTTAAACATTGACATACCTTGGATACTTGCTGTACCACCAACAAAGAATCACCATATGCTTCTACATGTTTTACTCCCATATCGTGTAAAATTTGCAAACCAAACAAGAGAGCTTCATATTCGGTTTGATTGTTAGTGCAATCTTGATCCAAACAGTTAAGAGCTTCAAAAACAGCCCCATTGGGTGAAATAATAATAACTCCAACACCACAACCACTTCTACAAACCGATCCATCAAAATGCAACTTCCATGGAGTAAAAGTTAAATAACCAACATCTAGATTAGGTTGCTCATTAAATCTATGTTCTACAATAAAGTCAGCTACAATTTGACCTCTCATTAATTTGATTGGTTCACAATGTAAATCATATTCAACAAGAGCATAAGCCCATTTGCCGACTCTACCACTAAGAATAGGTTTTTGCAACATATATTTAATTATGTCAGTTTGACAAGCCACATAGCAAATGCTTGATAATAAATAATGCCTTAACTTGGTACAAGCATAATATAAAGATAAGCATAGCTTTTCAATAAAAGTGTACCTCATTTCAGCGTCCAATAATCTCCTGCTTTCATAAGCAACAACATACTCCTTGCCATCGGTCTCTTGAGTCAAAACAGCCCCAATAATGCTCTCCTCAGCCGCCACATATAGTCTAAAAGGAACACCACTCTTGGGTGCTTGAAGAACAAGTGACGAAGTCAAATAATTCTTGATCTCATCAAAAGCCTCTTGCTGTTTTGCCCCCCATGTAAATTCTGATCCAACTTTCAACTGAAGTAAAGGAGTAAAAGCATTCACCTTCCCAGACAAATTACAAATGAATCGTCTCAAATAATTTACCTTGCCCAAGAACTTTTGCAAATCTTTCTTGCAAGTAGGAGCTTGAACCTTTTGAATTGACTCAATCTTTTTGGGATCAATCTCCACACCTTTCTCATGTACAATGAAGCCCAAAAAGTTGCCAGCCGACACACCAAAAGCACATTTGAGTGGATTCATCTTTAAGTTATATCAATGCATTTTTTCAAATGCTAGTCTTAAATCAGCTAAATAGGAATTTAAACCAACCGACTTGACAACAATATCATCGATATAGACTTTTACGATTATACCAAGCAAGTCATGAAAAATCAAATTCATAGCTCTCTGATAAGTAGCACCAGCATTTTTCAAACTAAAATTCATGACTACCCAGTCAAATAAGCCTACAAATCCTAGACATATGAAAGCCATTTTGGAAATATCCTCTTCGGCCATAAAGATTTGATTGTAACCAGCATTACTATCAAGGAAACTAAGAATCTTATGTCGAGATGCAGAATTAACAAGAAAGTCGGCTATAGGCAAAGGATATTCATCTTTAGGAGTAGCTTTATTAAGATCTCTAATGTCTATGCAAACATGAAGCTTTTTTTGTTCCTTTTTTCTCAACAGGCACAATATTAGAGATCCAATCAGTATATCGACAAGGCCTAATAAAATTAGCAACAAACAACCAATTGATTTCTTCTTTCACTTGGTCATATATATCAGGATGAAAATTCCGACGTGGCTGCTTATAAGGCTTAAAACCAGGTTTAATAGGTAAATTATGCTCAACTAAATCACGTCTCAAACCAGACATTTCAGTATAATTCCATGAAAAGCAATCGACATACTCCTTTAATAACTATATTAATTCTGATTTAAAGATAGGATCAAGACTTTTGTTTACAAATGTCGGCCTAGGTACAATGCCATCACCAATGTCTACCTCCTCAAGAGGATCAGCCGATGTAAACCCTTGTCCTAACTTTCCCAAATCATCTAGATCATCGATGGCTTCACACGTATCGCTCTTATGCGCCCGATAGTGATCAAACCTTTGCTGTAACCACTCTTTAGTTGAACTCATTGATTCACATGAAGTGGTTCAGCTGATTTTCAATCGGCTTTATGACAGTAGGGATGAAACCATCCTTAGAACAACTTACAAACTCATAATCAATTAAGTCTAAGCCAGATAGACATTTTACATCATCATGCACATTTATAGAATGACTATCAACTATAGCTACACAAGCAGAATTATCTCCATGCACAACTTCTACCTCATCGCGTATCCATTGTATTAAAAATTGATGCAAGGTACAAGGCACACATGAATCCAATCACGACCAAGGATCAAGCTAAAGTTACCTTGTGTCTCAGCGACGAAGAAGGCCATAGCTAGCGTCTTGCTTCCAATGGTGAGCTCCATGGAGATAACGCCTTTGGCACATATCGGCTCGTCTCCTCCCACACCGCTGACGGTCATGTTGGTCTTGATTAGCTCCTCATCTGAACCTCCAAGCTTCTTGAACAGAGAATACGGCATCAGGTTGACAATCGTACCTCCATCCACCAGCATCTAAGAGATAGGCTTCCCATTGATGTGCCCCTCATGTACAAAGCCTTCAGATGATTATCAGTGTCTTTAGTCTTCTGGAATATAGCATCCTTTGGCCCAAAGTCAAGATGAGCGAAATCCTCCTTCGAAGGTGCAGAGCCATCCACAAATAAATGAACCACGTTAATATCAAGGTTCAAGCGCTCTGGAGAAGAACTGTAATCAACAAGTTGCTCGTCATCTTCTGATGCAGGCACCGACAGCAACCCATCATTGCATGCCATGGAAGCTGAAGAAGGAAAACCTGGCGGCATTTCTGGGGAACCCGGTCTGAGCGCCTGCAGGGCCGGTCTGACCGCAGGGGCCGGTTTGACCGCCTGGTTAGCCGGTCTGACTGCCCCTGCTGGTGGCTGAACCACCTCCTGCGGTCTGACCACAACCTCTGGAAGTTTGACCGCCTAGGTCTGTGACATGGTCTTAGCGCTCCACTCCTTCCCTTGTGGCACCTTGGGTCTGTAGTTGTTGAACATCTCATCACTTTTGGCCTCCATCTCCTTTTCCTTCTTCTCCCGGAACCTTAGTCTTTGAAGCTTTCTCCTTTCAGTAAGGGTCAAACCGGGAGGACACCACCTTGGCAAGAAGTAATTGGAGTTGGAACCACTTCCATTGGCCTCATGGTCATTAGCAGCAGCATATCCCTTCTGAGTAGGTGTCACAACCTAATTGTTTAGCACAACCAGTCTTTTTCCACTTTTCTCAATACGAACATCCATTGTCCCAATCTGTATGATGTCTTGGCCAGTAGTCCTCTCTGGATCAATATCCATCTTCCGAACCTCCTCCTCTCTGATCTTTGGCTTGTACACTTGTCGTGGAGGAGATTGGACATTTTTCCTAGGCAGGGCGGTCAGATCATGTTGGCCTGTCGGTGCTGCCCTGACCAATGTGGAGCCCAGCGATCTTGTGTAGGTCGTGAAATCTGGTCTAGTGCTGGTCTTCTTGGCCCTCCCCATCCAGGATGGAAGGACTGCTGATAAGGTACCCACATCACTCCATTGTCGTCGTAGACCGAGCGGGGTTTATTTGAACTTGAAGACGCCCATTGTGGAGTAAAGTGTCGCCCTTGCTGCGATGATTCACCTCTGAATCTTGTAGCTGCTCTTGGAGGCGACGACGGCCCCTCTTGATGCGGAGGTGATCTCATCCTTTTTTAATGGCTGATCACTCGTAACGACATTTTTCTTAGAGTATTTTTCAAATATCATGTCAAATGTGACCTTTGGCTTTGAAATACTCCCCTGATTCTTAGCAACATTAAGCTTCCAGTTTCCAATCTCTGGTCGCTTCAGAATAAGCATTTTTGGTCGACCGTGGGGAGGGGCGGTCTGACCGCCCTGGGGTGTCGGTCTAACCTCCCTGGGCTGAGCAGGCTCGGTTTTTTGTTGACCAGACGACGCGGATGATCCTTGCCCCCCATGTCCAGAAGCTTTAATAGTAATCTTGAATGTCTCTCTGCCATCAGGAGTCTTTTCACATGAAACTTCTCTTACCAGCTCTTTTCCCCTCAAGTCGGGCTTAGCTTCCCAGACTACCACGTTCTTGCCTTTAGCTGCTTCGACTTGGTGCGGTCGAATCAACACTTTAGGTTGCTGCAGATCCATGGTATTAATAGGAAAATGTTGCTTGTACACTTGCATCTCATGAAGCATCAAACGACCTTCATTTATGGCCGATTGAATCTGACGACGAAACATATTACAATCATTAGTAGCATGAGAATAAGAGTTATGAAATTTTGCAATATGCACGTTGTTTAATTTCATCAAGTGGTGGCATGGTATGAGAAATCTTAATATTTCCAAGTTTAAGTAATTCATCAAAAATGCGATCACACTTAGAAATATCAAAGGTAAATTTTAATTCTTCTTGCCGACCCTTAGTAGCCGGCTTAAGTGATGCACAAGAACTAGGTTTAGCCTTAGAAGACCACACAAATTCAACAACATAAACTTCACCCTCGTCGTTCGAGCTATCAGAATCATATTCAACCAAATGCATGTTAGACTGATGAGGCTTATAGTTTTCTTTTTCTTTATTCAGTTTTAGTTCCTGTGCTATACCCCTTACAAGAACAGTAGCAAGAGAATAAAATTCTACACCTTCTAACCTTTCTCTAAGAGCAGATCTTAAACCTTTAGCAGCAAGGTCAGCAATCAGAAAGTGCAGGATTAAAACAACGGTTTTTAACTTCTTTAAAGCGCTTAAGGTAACCAGAGACTGACTCATCTTTACCTTGCCTAACCGATGTTAAATCTGTCAATTTTAATTGATAGCTCCCACTAAAGAAGTGATCATGAAACTTTTGCTCTAATTTATCCCACGAATCAGTAGAGTTAGGAGGTAATGAAGAAAACCAAGCAAAAGCGGTACCCGTCAAAGACAAGGAAAACAAACGTACTTTCAAAGAATTATAAGTGCCCCCTTCACCTAGTTGAGCAGTGTAATGACTAATATGTTCCCAGGTTGTGCGGTTATCATCACCAATAAATTTAATAAAGTCAGGCATACGCCAACCAGGGGGAAAATTCACATAATCAAACTCGGCTCTATAGGGTTTTTGATTTAAGCTTAGAATTACCAAAGTCAATGACGAGCTTATTTTTCATCATATTAGCTACTTCTTCTTTAAATTGAGAAAATTCATTCCTAGCAACTAATTGAGATTATATTGGAGCTGATGTATTAAATCTACTCACATGGGGTTGATTAGGATTTTGAACAAGATGCAAGTCGGAAAACACATCATTAGACACACCATAAGATGGAGCAACATTAGGTATAGGTGGTGATGTGTGAGCAATAGTACTAAACACATATGGTGCAATACCAACATTACTATGCCCAGGAATTTAAGTATTAGGCGCAACTGACAAAGGCACCGGCTGTTCTAGAAGCAAAACCATCTGGCCGGATTGGGCGGTCAGACCGCCTATAGGGGGCGGTTTGACCGTGCTCGGATGAGTGGATGGCGTTTGCTCAGGATAAAACCCTGACGGCATACCGTATATAAATGTATCACCTGAACTGTTAGGTGCTGCTGACATGGTTTGGTGCAGAACCCCATGTGTATCAACTTGAGGGATTGAATCATCAGTAATATCAGTACTAACACGTTTACCCTCTACTTTTTCAAGGTGAGTAATAACACTAGCCACTAGATTATTCTAATCACTAAACGCATGATAAAATTTATCAGATATAGCAGATAATTGCGTTACTAGATCAGGTGGAGTTTGGATTATTGTGGGTATTACCTCAACCTTGTTGTTGTTCATCTAGAATGCAAGCATCTCAAACTCTTGAGCTAAAGTCACCTTGCCTGCATGATCTTTTTTGGCGCCATAGAGAAACTTCTTCTTGATGTACTCTTCAAGCTCCGTGTACTTCCTCTGGCCCTCTTCGCTGAGTTCTTCGATGTTCACCATGACGAAGTTCTTGGTATCGAGTTCACAACGCGCTCCCATGCAACGATCGACAAAATGGTTGTAAAAACCAGATTTGTCCCCAGCAGAGTCGCCAAAAGTGTGTTGACGCTTTTTCTGGTCGAACACATGAGCTTGCTAGTTCGCGCGGACGTCAGAAATCAACTCCTTGAAGCACCCGGCATGGGCCGGTCGGACCACCCGGGGGACGCGGTCAGGCCACCTTGGACAGGAGCGTCGCCAAAAACCTAAGTTCGTCGCTCCGGGAGGGACCCCGTCAGGGGAAACACGCCTAGGGTTGTCCTTAGGTCGGCAAGGCCACTTAGAACTTCCTCAACCGCCGTGGAGACGAAGGAGGAGAGCAAAGGGGTTGGAAAAGCTACGGTTTGGAGAAAATAAAGTAGTAAAATGATAATTCGATTGGATGATAGGTCTCAATCGGCCACGCCCCTTTATATTTATAGGGGGAGGTCTTGCCCTGCAAGGAACTCTTTACAACTCAAAAATAGCCAAAACTCCTAATTTGGGTCGGACTCGAGGAGACCCTGTCAGACCGCCCGGGGGAGGCGGTCAAACCGCCTAGCGGCCTCCGTGCTGGACCGGCTACAAGACCACGCGGTCAGAGCGCACGAGCAACCCGGTCTGACCGCCTGGCCCAGCCTAATCCGGCTTTTGCCATTTTTGAGTGTCAACATGCATGCTGAAAACTCACCACTAACATGTACTTTACATTATTATGAACCTAATGCAACTTGAACGGATTAAAACGGAGCTAAAACGTGAAAGATATGACTTATTAAGGGTCTAGGGACTTACTGGCAAAGTTTAGAAACTTCTAGGGGTATAACTGCAAGAAACTGAGGGCATACACATAATTATGTTTGTAAACTCGAGGGCTTTCACACAAAAACTTCAGGGTGGACTGGATCTAAGGAATCTAACTTATCTAGGGGGTTTTACGGAAAAGGAGCAAGACACAAAAACCAATCTACTAATTAGATGGAACTGTAGGGGCCTAATCAAAAAATGGCATCTCATCTTCTACCTCCATACAGGGGCGGACGGTGAACAGGGAGCTCCGGCCACTGGCATAGCTGGCGCTCCGTCGAGCGGCGCAGGATACAGAGGAGAGGTAGGAGAACACAGAGAGGTCCTCACCGACGATGGAGATCAAGAGGGCGCCCGGAATCGGAAGAGAAGATGACGGCCGGCTCGGTCTTCATGTCACGGTGGCGCTTCAGAGATCAACTCGTGACAAGAGGAGGCGGCTAGCATGTGGCTCGTCATCCCGAAGCTCCTAGAGGTGTCAGCTCTGACCGGCGGTGCTCCATCACGGCGAAACAGCGACGAACTCCGGCGGCGGCTCTCGGCTGGTGGCGGCGCTTTGCGACGGTGAGGCGGCGCAGCACGAGGGCGGAGCAGCGGCAGCTAGGGCACGCGGAACGAGGATGGCGTGACTTATAGGGCCGCGGGCCGGGGTGGCCGTGGCGCGCACGCCAAGAAGGCGGCAGCGGCGGCACCCTGCCTGCGTTCGCCATGGCTGGGCCCAGATGGGCTCCAGCGGGCCCGCCGGCTGGGCCAGGCGGTGGTGGGTCGGGCCCTTGGGCTCGGCCCAAACCAAAGGAATGATTTTCTTTTTTTTCAGAAATCCTTTCTCGTGTAAAGAAAAATTCAGAAAACCTAGATAATTCATTTAAAGCACGAAAATTACTTTGAAAATCCCAAAAATTCCTAGAAAATTCCCAAAGATAGATTGAGACACGAACAATCGAAATAAAATATTTGTAGCTCAGGAAAAAGATTTAGAGCCTTCTAATAAATAGAATAAGCTCAGAGAAAATGAGAATAAATTCCAGAAAAATCTGGAAAATTCTCGGAAGGTCTTGGTCAGCACCTAAACGCATTTTTGAAACCTTTTGCACTCATGAACACCAAGATGCATCAACATGAATGCAACACTCACATAATCATTTTATTTAATTTAGAAAATCAAACAATGCCTTTTTCCTATACTATATTTCCTGTGAAGAAAATAAATGTTGGAAAAATTTTAAAATTATGAGAAAATCGTTGTTTAATTATTCTTTCTATTCACATCTTGAAATTGAAAATTTCAGAGTGTGACAAATATACCCCCCTTAAATGGAATCTCGTCCCGAGATTTGAAGAAATAAAAGAAACAAGGAGGAGGAAGATAAACAAGAATATTGCTACCGACGTAGGTAGGCAGTCATCCTTTATTGTTAATCGATGTGGCATCTTTGATCTTCATCTTTCTTGGTCACTGGGATCGTCATCAAAGTGAGCTAGATGTGATAATAGCAAGCACAAGGTAGGAAAGAAAGTAGAGTGAGGTGTTCTTTTCTTCGTCTTGCTCGCTTCTAGATGGCGACAATGGTAGTAGCATTTGCTTGTTGACATTGGTGCTAGCTTCATGTTTCTTCTTTTGATGTCCCATCTGATCAGGTAGGGAGATAGAGAGATAACAAGGATGTGGGAGGCACAAAAGAATAACCCAACTAGGCAACTGATGTTATTGCAGACATAAGACCCACAATACACCAACACTCACTACAAAGAAACAAATCAATCAATGTCATAAAACCAAGCATCATCATGCGAGCACTGAATTCCACCAATCAACATACGGTCAAGGAAATGATGCTACACATTGTTAATAGAGTCAGAGGGTATCCTCCTAAGCATGGGCATAGCTTCACCGAGCATTGATCGTCTAAGGATGTTGAATCAGAAAGAATCCAAAGCAGCATTGTTTGAGGAACAAAGAGAAGTTCAAGGATGAGGATTGACAGATATGCTTAAAGGTAGATAGGCAAGCAAGATATCAAGGAGATGACATGAAAAAAGTGGAAAGGAAAAACAAGATCAAGATCAAGATATGGGGAGATAAAATAAACAGACAAGGGTATGGAGTTTAACATTTGCAAAGCAATGAAGTGCAAATGAAAAGGAGTCAAGCGGGAAGAGTTAAGATATCAAGGGGGATTAGCAAAAGAAAATGGTCAATGAGTGTGAATATTCATCACAGAGCTCAAAGGTAAGGTAGTGATGAATTTTAGATCAAAAGAAACCTTAAGGAATGACCATTGCTATCTAGGCTTACGTCCTACAGTCGATACAGCTCTGATACCACTCTGCCACACCTATTTTTTTAAAGAAAACCAAGTGCAAGACTATATGCATGCCAGGATCAAGTTTCATACATATAGTTGACATAAGTGAATAACAGAAACAATATCATGTTAGAAAAGGAGATATTATCAGAGTATTACGCTTAAATCCTGGAAAGGAAGGCACCAAACATCCACAAGCAGTCGACTGGGGCTTGCGTACGCCTAGCACCAGCAACATCTTCACAACATCTCCATAGCAGCTTCCTCTTTCTGAGCAACATTGTTTATAGCAAGGGTGAGCACATGTCGTACTCAGCAAGTTTGGGGAAAGTATGAATGCAAAGGCTAAATGAGGAAAGGCTGACAGGTTGACTGCATTAAGCAATTTTAGTTGGTCAAATTTTATTAGCACCTGATTACTATGATATAAATATATACCAACCCACAATTAACATAAAGAGATACGCCATAATCTTATGGCTAACATAACCAGAAACCACGATTTAAGTCCATCTTCAAGTTAAATTATCATGTGAGGGTCCAGGCCGCTCTTGACCGTGAGCACGGCTAATCGATTAGTTTTTAACACTCTGCAGAGGTTGTACATCTTTACCCACAAGTCGCGTTAAAGTTCTAGGAACTTTGAACCCAACCATGTTGTGCAAAAGTAGGCACAATACCACACTTCCTAGGTGTGATTACATAAGGATGCTACGAGGTCTTTACAAAGAGTCCTCCCATGTGTACTAGTCCATAACAGCATATGCCATAGAGGCTATCTTTCGTACCACACTTCTACTCACGGACGGTCAGCCATAGAGTACTTCCGTTCCAATACCTATCCAGAATAGAAGAGCCATAGAAGCATTCCTCCGTACCCAAGCTACCATGCAAGTAATGGCCACACAAAGACTTCCCTAATTACTCAGCCAAGACCAGAGCCATATAGTTCTTGTGGTTGCACTGTTGTCCTAGGTGGTTCTCCATGTTCCAATTAATCATTATGGTCTTGTATTAACCAGAGATACTACATAAAAGTAAAACATGTTTATCATTGTTGTTCATTAGAACCACCATAACCCATGTAGAGCAACTCAGCATAGCTACCCAACATAAAGATAAACCCAGGTTGCCAAAGAATGATAATAAAAACTAGGATAAACCTTAATAGGGCCATCAAATTAAATGCAAGCATATGCAATGTGATTAAACACAGTTATTGGGACAAAAGAACAAAGACACACTTGCCTTTAACCAGTGTAATGATGTTGCTCACAATATCTTCACTACTTGCTCTCCAAAGCTCTCGAACGATGTTCACTCTACTCGCATCAATCATTGGCACAAGCATACAAAGCAAACGAACAAGCAAACTAAGAACAATGCACCAAAACAAAAGAAAAGCTTTAAAGGAACGCACTAAAGGATAGGCTTGATTCTATGGATCACTGAAGCACACAAACTGTGCTGAGAAAAGGAAAGGCTTGGTTAGATTTATGAAAGACACTAGGTTTGAGCATTCAAAAGATCTAGAGCTTGAAAGAAGATAAGCTCTACAATAGAGACACACTGAGCCAACGCTTTGATAAAGAACGACTAACAAACTATTTGCATACACAAGAGAACAAAACCATGAACTGGGTTTATTTTAATTAGCAAAAGATATGTAAATGATATTTCATAAAGAAAATACCCTAAGTTAGAATTAATGCAGCATTAAATTTTTATTTGCAAAGACCGAAGTAAAGAACTAGTCAAGTTTTATTTATAAAGATTCATGTATAAATTATACCAATTAAACATTTAACTTTAGAAAAGCTAAACTATATGAATCTTCTAATCGTAACTTTGTGATTCGAATGGATCATATTATTATTGAAAACATCATAACATTGGTATTAATCAAATTAACTTTTATTTATAAAACCGGTGTAAAAGTCTAATCAACTTTTAATTAGAAAAGTCTATTTAAATATTAAACAAATTAACATTTGGTTTATGAAAAACCGAGATAAAGATCTAATTAGATTTCATTTAGAAAAGCATGTGAAATATTCATTAATCAAATTAACACTGATTATGAAAAACGGTGTGTAGCACTATATAGCTTTTAATTAAAGAAGACATGTTTATAAGGCATTAACAATATTAATACCAAATTTATTTTCATAAAACATGCATGATGAAAACTCACCACTAACGTGTACTTTACATTATTATGAACCTAACACAACTTCAATGGATTAAAACGGAGCTAAAACGTGAAAGATATGACTTATTAAGGGTCTAGGGACTTGCTGGCAAAGTTTAGAAACTACTAGGGGTATAACTGCGAGAAACTGAGGGCATACACATAATTATGTATGTAAACCCGAGGGCTTTCACGCAAAAACTTCAGGGTGGACTAGATCTAAGGAATCTAACCTATCTAGGGGGTTTTACGGAAAAGGAGCAAGACACAAAAAACGATCTAGAGATTAGATGGAACTGTAGAGGCCTAATCGCAAAACGACATCTCATCTTCTACCTTCATACAGGGGCGATGGCGGACAGGGAGCTCCGACCGCTGGCGTCGTCGGCGCTCCAGCGACCTAGGGTTCCGGCGAGCGGCGCAAGATACAGAGGAGAGGTAGGAGAACACGGAGAGGTCCTCACCGACGAAGGAGATCAACAGGGGCGCCCGGAATCGGAGGAGAAGACGGCAGACAACGGCCGCCTCAGTCTTCATGTCACGGTAGCGCTCCGGAGATCAACTCGTGACAAGAGGAGGCGGCTAGCATGCGGCTCGTCATCCCGAAGCTCCTAGTGGTGTCAGCTCCGACCGGCGGTGCTCCGTCGTGCCGAAACAACGACGAACTCTGGTGGCGGCTATCGGCGGAGCAGCTGCGGCTAGGGCATGCAGGACGAGGACGGCGCGAGCTATAGGGGCGCAGGCTGGGGTGGCCGTGGCGCGCATGCCAAGAAGGCGACGGCGGCACCCTGCCTGCGTTCGCCATGGCTGGGCCCAGATGGGCTCTAGTGGGCCCGCCGGCTGGGCCGGGCGGTGGTGGGTCGGGCCCTTGGGCTCGGCCCGAACCAAAGGAATGGTTTTCTTTTTTTTTCAGAAATCCTTTTCTCGTGTAAAGAAAAATTCAGAAAACCTAGATAATTCATTTAAAGCACGAAAAATACTCTGATAATATCTTCTTTTCATACATGATATTTTTTCTGTTATTCACTTATGTCAACTATATGCATGAAACTTGAGCCTGGCATGCATATAGTGTTGCACTTGGTTTTCTTTAGAAAAACAGGTGTGACAGAGGACGTCAGCACGCCAGTAACTGCGTCCTCATCACCGTCGTCACGCAGAGAGCGGTGCGACTGGAGAAGAGCAGGGTTGCGGCAGGGAGAGCGGCGAAGGCGAGCGGGGAGAGTGGCGGCGGCGACTAGGGCTGGAGAAGGAGCAGGGCAGTGGCCGGGAGAGTGCGGGCATTGTGAATCTGTCTAGGGAGTAGCCGAATTTGTCCCCTGAGGAACCGCGAGCGTAACTGTGTTTAAGGAAATTACTAGAGTGTCCTTGAATGGCTCTCTGGTGGAATTGAAATTTCATGAGCATTATAGTCAATATAGGTGGGAAATTTTGAACAGCGCGCGCACGGTTTGCCTGCTTGACATTGACAATGGAGTGTCATTGGCGACGCGTGTTGCTGAACCCATGTGTTCTTTGTTGGCAGGTGGGTTCGGGCGGGCAGGCAATGATCATCTTTTTTATAGAGGCTCCTTACACTAACGCGTGGGCCCGACACCATTTTTAAAAAATGAAACTTCCATCCCTCAAATATTAGAGCCCCTAAAATAACACCTATAACTTCATTAAAAATAACATTAATTCATATTTGACATTTAGTATTTGAATAAAATATCAACAGTCACACTTGTGTGCCCAAAATTCTTATAATTTGATTTTACATCCCATGTTTATGATATAATAATTCTAGTAACACTAAATATGCTCTAAAAAATCTACAAATTGACTTGGCAACATAATTTGGGTACCTAAACTTGTCTTAAAATTTTCAAATGGTTTCGATAAAAGAAAAATATACTTGTGTACAAATACCTACATCTCCCACATAGTTTCCTAGAATATTGCTTGAACATTGAAGTTTTCCACACTATGCAACATGTTCGAACTCATATGCATTTGAAAATTTAACAAAACCTTGTGTTCACCTTAAGATTATGAAATGCAAAGTTTTATTACTAATGGTTGTGGAAAACCAATATTATTTATATGTTGTACTTATAAACAACAATATAAGGCATATAAACATTATTCAAGAAACAGAATATACACTAAACAATGAAATTACTGAAATGATGATGATTTTAAAAATAATATAAAAAAATCAAATTTGGACTAATTACGACGGAGAAATACATGTTACAAAATTTGATTGCAGATTAAAAGGAGAAATGTGAACTGTTCTTCATTGCAATAGAACCGGACCCCATCGTCATTGGAGACACAGGATGGTTAATCCGCGTCTCCTTTGCCCATCCAATTCGTGTCTCCTTTGCCCATTGTTGGCATTTCTTAACGTCACCACTATGGCGCCGGGTAGCGTGAGTGTGTAAGGAACACCCGGGTACACTGACGAGTGCGAACGAATCCGCAAGCGCACGGATACATCATTGTAGCTCTTCTTCCTAGAAGAATGAGTATTCCCAAGGGTATCGAATCCAAGGAACGATGTGCACTATCTTCTAATCTAATATAGATGGTCCAAGGACACCAAACTCCAGCTGGGATAGATATGGGTTGAGAAGCACTTCCTGCGGGGCTTAACTCTCGAGATGGTTCCCACCTGCCATAAGTCCTTTCCGTGGGGCACCAACCCAACCTAGCTTTTTAGGGCTAGGAATATGTTCTGGCAACGGGACCCTACTCGGTACACGGGCGCGGAGGATTTCAAAGGGTCTAAAGGCTATCACCACTGTGGCCTACCTCTATCGTTACACGAATGCACTTGGTATTCGAAGGATAACCTATGGTCCACACACCACATCTACACCACTGACTACTACTATAGCCTAACACTGTCTGACATCCTGGGAGCGGGATCCGTGGCAGCGCCAGCCGGCCGCTAGGATGCAGACGTGTGCCCGGCGGGGCAATCTGTGCCCGCGCATGTGCACACGTCGTCGATCCATGGGAGCGGCTGGCAGCCAACCAGCGCGTGCCATGTGGCCAGGTAGGGACGCGCCCGCGCACGTGCGGCGATGCGCTGTGGCGCGGCTGCTGCCCAATGGACGCCCGCCACGTGGCCTGCTCTGAGCGGTTCCCACGTAAATGCTTGCATGGCGCTATAGAGTGGGTCCGACAATGACGCCACCTATTTTGACTTTTCTATATCTTGTGCATATGAACTACCATGTAGGCATATAATATATCCATTTCGATCGTCTTGACGAGCCCATTGCAATGGTGCAGTCCAATTTGGCATTTGAGGTGGTTTATCATGATGTCCTATATAAGCCATTGGATCGCTTGCTCTCAATTGTACTATTTAGCACGTATTTCGGTGTCTTCTGCAATGAAAGCTAGAAACACCAACACTTGTGGAAACTATCACTATCAAGCCGTATTCTAGTGTTGATGATCCTTTTACATTTATTTTATGTAGGTATTGACTGTGTAAAAGTAGCACTTAACAGCCGTCAACAACACCCCCACACTTGACCTTTGCTCGTCCCAAGTAAAGGGAGTCAGATCAAGGTGAGACATGATATCCTAAGGTATGAAGCGAGCATAAGAGATATTCCAAATCATACCTTGTACCTGTGAACTTTGTAAAGTGCATATCATGCTATCTTGGGCAGTTGAGGAATGCAATGGTCATGAATCAAATCACTCCTGCTCATCATGTCAAGTAACTTGGGGTTTTGCAATAAATTTTCAAAACAAACCTTGCATAGCTCCTCATTTGATTCTCTCAGATCGCTCGATGTGTATATGTCCTCACCAAGGCATTAGATTGTCTTTCTTCATCCTACTTCTAATGATGGCTATATGTGGAGCTCAGGGTAGGATAAAGGATAAAGCATACTTGCATCACATATATTGCAAAGTCAAAGACTGGATCCAGAGAGAAAATCAAATCACACAATCAGATCAAGATGTGCACGTGTATGGGTATGGTGAGTATGGTAAGGTGGATACTAGACTCGGAATGGGTGCTAGATATTACCATACATATATGATGAAAAGTGTTAGTTGATGGTAAGGTGGACACTAGCCCCGGAATGGATACTAGTTATTACCATCTAAATCATGGGATTCCTTTTTGCATGATTCTCCCTCTTGTATAAAATCCTTTGAGAACATGGCTATCTCTCTTTTTTTCTTGTGGACCTTCATGTGTCCAACTTTCTTTTTCTTTTTCTTTTTTTTTCAATACTTGGACCTTCATGTGTCCATAGTTTTTTTGATAGCCATGTCTCTTGTGTAACAAAAACTAGGAAGGAGAGATCAACACATATGGACCTTTATTTTGTATAATGGATGAATGATACAATGCTAACTTCCAGTGTATAAGCATATCAAGAGGAAAAGTGGGTGTGCACATGAATCTTGATCATGAAAGTAGTGAAAAGAATTCTCACAAGGGTCACATAATTTGACAAAGCTCAATGCAATAACAAGCAGCATATGAGTATAAGGTTTTCAACTATGAACATCATATGGTTTTGGTAGGATGGTGGCATATCAAAGAGGAGCTTTGCAAAGGGTTTTATGATTTTCAAATAAAATTTCCCAAGCACTCAAACATAAAGAGCGAAGATCACACCATCAAACCATATCACAAACATCAACTACTTAGATAAGCATGAGTTGCCTAATGATATTTGTTCACAAGCATCAAGATGATAAGTAAGGAATAAAACATATGCAAGCCAACCACAGGAACCATGTAGAGCAAGCATAGCATGAATTGCTGAGTTTGATATAAAGGATATGAATTGAAATTCAATCAAACTCATGGATAACGGAGAGTGAGACAGAGGGTGCACATACCATCGCTTCTGAAGGATAAGAGATCAAGGAGGACTAGTGGTGATTCGGCTGACCATAAGGCAGCCGACTCACTCTAGTTTACCTTGCTCTTGTCATGAAGGCGTAGTCGATGTTGTGTAGCTCTTGTGTGAGAGTTCTCTAGTGGAAATGTCGATTATGAACTCGAGAGAACTCCCCCACACTAGTGGTTGAATCTAGTGCTATTCTTCAGATAGCAAATGGAAACAGAAGATGGACTCCACTAGTTTGAGAACCATAGAGCCTTTATTCAAATTCAAATATTATTGTTGTTTTTATTTTATTTTATTGTCACCATGTCATTTGCTCGAAAAAGTTAGACCAAGGTTACACTTTATACACAAAGGGGAATATACTTACCTTGGACCTTTGAGAGGTCATATGTACCACCTTTGCATGTTGTGCAACATGAATCTAACACCTCAAGTTACCTTCCCATTTGAATTTAACTCAATGACTTACCCATTCAAATTTGACAATCTTCTACAGTGGTTAGTCAGCATATATGCAACCAATATCTATGAGAATATAACTCTAAAGTTCATCAATCAAAACATGACACCATGTCTTGTTTTGACTGAAGAAGACAGTTTTAACCTAAGCACCATGCTTAATCTAAAACAGTCTATGAATACGTGCTTATGTACGGCAACACTCAAACCAAAGCATAAGAACAAAGATAAATGAGGCATGAAAGCATGATCAAGCTATTTTCAAAAGGAACATAAGCATGAGCATAAGACGGTGAACCTCGGGCAACCTCCCGGAATGGCTTTGTTTAATGTCAAAAGCAGGACTTACTTAGCTAGTGGGTGAGATCCAAGAGCTAACATCACCTCCACACCTGGATAAGATTTGGTAGAGGAGGAACTTTACCCAGGATGCTCACATACCTCCCCTTGAAGTTTGCATTGCTAGGCAACAAAATTCAAGTGTGTGGTGATCAAGCTTCCTTTTGTAAATGTTCCCTCACCAAGGCTTATCTAGGTGTTGCAGCTGAAGTGGCTCACATGTTCATAGGCATCAACTGTCCATCTATCTTTTCAATCTCCACCTGAAAGGTTAGTGACCAAAAATACCCGAAGGACAACTTATCCTAAAACAATGTTCTTGCTTTTATTCGAAAAGGGAAATAAAACCTATGCTAGTCCAGGCTATCTCCTGGTACTGCTTTGTTTATTTAAGGTCATAAGCTCGACCATGGGAGATTTCTCTTGCAGCCATCATTGGTGGTGTCCTTCCCGTCTCACCACCAATCATCGATGAATCAGTGAAGCTCTAGCTGCAAGGTTAGTGCCATATATACGAACACGAGTCCAAAGGATGACAACGCTGAAAGCAGACATGATCATTCCAGGGAGGCTGACACAGCTCCTGGGGTGATCACGGGACTCGAGAAGCTATAGCACTCATATGGTGGACCTCGGAGATGGAAGCTTGAGCACTGAGGCTAGCGCTCTCGCTATTGATCTCCGACTGAACTCAGCTTAGAAAAACACACAGCCTCCTAAAAGAGGATAGAGTAGAAACTCAAACGACCAGCGTACGTTCAGGAGCTAGAGTTCTGGTGAAGGGTGAGGTTTAGCTCATCCTTCCCTCAGGTAGAGGGACCGATGTTCTCATCAAAGAGATGGAACATCCCAAAGTCTAGCCTAAGCTTCCAATGGGAGGTTATTGATAAACTGGAAAGATCAGCTCCCATTGGGCATTGATCAAGTCAAGCATAAGATGAGAAGTAACACTTCTCTCGACTGATCGGCATCGATCGATGAGCACGATAAGTGAATGCACTCGATTTGATTGGTAAACGATCATGGTCCTTCGGTCGATAGATGAATCCTCATGGATTATAAAGCAGAGATCGATGCCTCAGTTCATACGTAACCTCAGTGCAAGGCACCTCAGCTCGAACCAAGACGTAGGAACATGATAGGCATATCGTACTCTCCCTAGGAGATCATAACTAGGACCAAACAAGTCACCTTGGCCTAGAATGATTCGTTCTTTCCTAATTACTCTCTCCATCCTCCCACGAACAAAGTCTTGGGGAGAAGGTCTAAGAAGAGGTATGAGAGGGGAACCCAAGGGTAGACTCTATGCTAAGCAATCTTTCCCTTAGATTCCTGCTATTCAGGAATGATATCTTCAGCCAGAGCTTAAAGCCTTAGCTCAGCTGATGATGAATCTAGGTGGCTCAACATTTCTTCTGACGGGCACCTCATCGACTGGGATGCAAGGGCAGCTGAAATCCTGGAGGTTTTCCACGATCTCTTTTCTCTCAACAGTGTCCAAGTGCACAAAAGAGCCTTCAGAGGGAGCATTAAGCCGCATGGCATCATCCTTCTGTAACCCATACCAAAAGCGCTGAAGCAGCATCCAATCGAGAACGTGGAGGACTGAGCAATCTTCCACCGAGGAGGCGAAACGATTCCATGCCATTCCTAGAGATTCCTCCTCGACTTGCTTGAGACTGAGAATCTTATTCTCAATGAGATGACACGTCGTATCGGGAAGAATCAGGAGCAGAAAGCTGCTCTCAAACTTTCCCAAGTGAGGTAGTATCTACCAAAACAACGGTGCCAGGCCCATGCTTTCCCAGAGAGGGATAGAGGGAAAATTTCCCTTTTCCGAGGATCCGGTGATTATCTGATTTTACCTGGAGTTTCAACCAGACACTCGTAGTCTCTCATATGATCAAAGGGGTTCTCATGAATGACCCCGAGAAGGAAAGATCCTGAATTAGCTTCATGAGAGAGGGGCGAATCTGATAGCCAGATAAAAGAATGGGTTCTGACAAAGGTGGCTCTGAGGGTTCACTCCTCGAAGGTGGAAGGTGTTTACAAGGATAACCTTCCATGGACAACGGGGGTAAAGGTAGAAGTAAAGGAAATGAAAAAGGTATCTCAAAGGGTAACGGGGGTGAAGGTAGAAGAAAATGAAAAAAGATAAATACAAGGACCACTAGGTTCGAAGATAGATACAGCAACCGTTCCCCAGCAACAGCGCCAGAAATGCTTGTTAGCGTTTCTTAACGTCACCTCTATGGCGCCGGGTAGCGTGAGCATGTAAGGAACACTCGGGTACACTAACGAGTGTGAACGAATCCGCAAGTGCATGAATACACCGCTGTAGCACTTCTCCCTAGAACAATGAGTACTCCCAAGGGTATCGAATCCAAGGAACGATGTGCACTATCTTCTAATCTAATATAGACGGTCCAAGGACACCAAACTCCAGCTAGGATAGATATGGGTTGAGAAGCACTTCCTAAGGGGCTTAACTCTCGAGATGGTTCCCACCTGCCATTAGTCCTTTCTGTGGGGCGCTAACCCACCCTAGCTTTTTAGGGCTAGAAATATGTTCTGGCAACGGGGCCCTACTCGGTACACAGGCGTGGAGGATTACAAAGGGTCCAACACGCTGTCACCACTGCGGCCTACCTCTATCGTTACGCGAATGCACTTGGTATTCGAAGGATAACCTGTGGTCCAGACACCACATCTACACCACTGACTACTACTATAGCCTGACACCGTCTGACGTCCCGGTAGCCCTACTATAGCACTCCGTATAAATATGGAACTACAAACTTGGAAAGGAACGGGTTCAGGATATGCTCGTCATCGAGCTACGGAGCAGTAGGAAGGTTTGGATGCAAACTAGATACAACAATCTTACTCAGCTAGACAGGATCTAAACATGCATACAGATACTCGAACTAGTTTGCTAGCTCTAAAGGATCGAAGCCTTGTGTCACGAAGAACACAAGCCTCTGAACTATGAATGAGCCAAGAACACAAGAACATATCATTCATGCATGAAGTCCACTTTAGCCTAAATAAGAAATGCTGAAATACTCACTTTGCTCTAAATGAAGAACAAGCATCCATGAGGACATCAACTCACTCCTCACCCTAATCTACCTAGCACTCTAACACACTCACACTACATCTTGGGAGAGGTGAGAACTCACCTCTTGAAGAGAGAATGAGAGGAGATGGAGCTTGGAATGTTGTTGGTGTTTCTTAACGTCACTACTAACGACGCCGAGTTAGCGTGAGCATAAAGCATTGCATGAAAGGTAAGGTTCAGCACCCGGGTACAAACGGGGAGATAGCACGATGACCAACACTCGGTGAAACTATCCTTTAGACTCTTACAACAATACCCCAGCGTGGAGGGTTTCAAAGGGTCCAACAGCTGTGACCACTGCGGCTTACCTCAATCGTTACAAGGGCAAGCTCATAACTAACGTAGCCACACAACCTAGGCACCATGTCTGCGTTGCTGCTAGACTTCACCCGGTTCAGGCTATTACGACCCAGGGTGAGAGCCACTAGAAGACTGGTTAACTTAGACTGAGTACCGTAGCTTAAACACAAACTTCATGGAACACATACATGCTATCAAACAAGATCAAACTAGGGCTAGTCATACGAACGGATACGAACTCTCTTATGTCTAGTCAACAAGATCAAAGGGTCGTGTTCGTGAAGAACACGAGCCTCTAACTTATGAACAAACACATAAGGAATGAGTAAATCATCCTTCAACTGGATCGAAAGGTAATGTTCACGAAGAACACGAGCCTCTAAATGATGAACAATGGATGAACTCAAGAACATATCAATCATATGATCTACCACAACTTTATATGAAATAGCTGAATAACTGAAGTAGATCAAAGTCATACATAGATGTAAAGATACATGGGAACTCATACCTAGACTCCCAAGTAGACTTGGAACCTGAATAAGAGCTACTCTAGCCTACACCCTAGCCTTGGAAACTAAAAGTGAGAGGAGAGTCAAGAGAGATGTGTGTGAGAAATGGAGCCGCTCCCCTTCTATTTAGAGGCAAGGACTAGGCTTGCTTCGGGCACCAAATGGCCTAAAAACAACTGGGGACACAGCAAGTGACCAATGAGGAGCAACCACGTGGAGGACTAGGATCAACTAACCCTAGGTCGGTTCGGCCGAACCTAGGGTCGGCCGGCCCCCTCGGGTCGCCTCCTGGCTTGTGTTTCCTCTGGGTGGCTGACATGTGGGTCCTTTGATCACTCCCCCGTGCATGCCAAGTTTCCTGATAAGTTGGAGCTCTGGTGGGCCCATGGATCCTTATGAAGTCCATGTGTCACTCTCTGATTCGTCAGTGAGTGCCTCCCAAGGATCAAGGACGTGGATTGCCACATGTTTCCTAGGTGGCAGCCATCTTCTCGGCCGAGTTGACATGGATCATTCCATAGAAGGTGGGTTTCCATCTCTTTTCATGCTTATTTCACGTACATAAAAATAATCTCCAAGGATAAGTGGAACTACATTATTCAAACCAAAATGCAAGTAAATAATGCATATGCCTCCATTTATTTGAGAATATTGATGGCTGAAAGTAGTACTTAACAACCGTCAACAAATGTGTTCCAAAAAGGAGCCCTTCCCCTCCTATTTATAGAGGAGGGGGTGGCTTGACAAGAGCACCAAAGGCCTCCACTTTGTGCAGCCTCCCAGGGTGCGTCCAATGATAGGGTGACAAGTGGTAGGGAAAAACCGGATATTCCAGGGAAGAACCGGAGCATCCAAGGCTTCTGGGGGAGAGAACTGGCACTAGAAAGGAGAAAATCAGCGGTCCAGGCCGAACCAGCCGGGCGAACCAGTGGGGGCCGCGCGGGCCGCGGCACCGCCTCGTGCTGCGCCAACAGGCGGGCAACACGTGCCCCCAGCCGGCCTCCTTCCTGCTGTAGCGCCGGCCAGCCGCTAGGATGCTGACGTGTGGCCCGGCGGAGCAATCTGTACCCACGCATGTGCACACATCGTCGATCTATGGGAGCGACCGGCAGCCAACCGGTGCGTGCCACGTGGCCAGGTGGGGGCGCGCCCGTGCGTTGATGCGCTGCTACGCAGCTGCTCCAATGGCCGCCCGCCACGTGGCCTGCTCTGAGCGGTTCCCACGTAAATGCTTGCATGGCGCTGTAGAGTGGATCCCACAATGACGTCACCTTTTTTGACTTTTCTATATCTTGTGCATAAGAACTCCGATGTAAGCATATAATATATCCATTTTGATCACCTCGACGAGCCCGTCGCAATGGTGTAGTCCAAGTTGGCATTTGAGGTTGTTTATGATGACGTCCTATATAAGCTGTTGGATCACTTGCTCTCTATTGTACTATTTAGCACGTATTTCGGTGTCTCCTGCAACGAAAGCTAGAAACACCAACACTTGTGGAAACTATCAGTATCAAGACCTATTCTAGTGTTGATGATCCTTTTACATTTATTTTATGTAGGTACTGATGGTGTAAAAGTAGCACTTAACAGCCGTCAACACCCATCCAAATTGTTCTTCATTCCAATAGAACAAAGGAGGAAGCAGAGGGCACCGCCGCCGCTCCTGCCGTGCCCGCTTCGGCGGTTTTGACACCCAAGAGGGCACCCTAGGCCTTGTCGGTGGCAAATCAGACCACCGCAACCTTCGATTTGACTCACAAACGTGACAAATCAAATCTTGTCTATAAAAAACTGATTAAAAAACCGACATCCTGATTAAATCAAATCTCCATTTTGTAATATGTAATAATTTACATTCAAGATAGATAATTTTTATTGATGCTTGTGCCTACATCTCGATGTTCATCTTGCTGACGGTGTACTTGTTTGCGGTCGATTTCCGTCAACTCAGAGCACTTGTTACACTTTGGTTTGAGTTTTGAATTATAACTAACCCGCCACTAGGCATACTAATGATGTAACAAGTTCACACTTGCATGTGGTTTTTGGAGTATGTTGTTTACGCAGGATTTAAGCGCCTAAATGAGGACTTCCGGGTAAAGTTCATCGAGCACTTTGTGAGAAGATCGTGAAGCCCGACACATGTCAAGACACGAAGTGAACATGACTCCATGTGGCCCAAGGACCAAAGCATAAGATGGCAAAACTCTAGGGACTTGAACAGAAGATACAAGAGCTTGTGCGACAAGTACCCCTATCTAATTCATGGAGAAAAAGACGTCAAGGGCCCACATGGAGAGCGATGGAAATTCAAGAAAACACGAGAAGCGTCATGGAGGAAGGCCGGGCCAAATCATGCCGAGGTGGGCCCAGGCCGGCCGTCCCACCCCCTTTCTAGCCCGATCCACACTCCCCTTTGACCTAGACGCTCCTCTGTCTATTAAGAGCTCCTGCCTCCGACGGCCGCCACATCCAATCATCCATTCATCAGAGAGCCGCCAAATCGAAGGAGACACGCCGAAAGGAGCCGATGGCCACCACAAGTCAACGAGTTGCCTAGGATGAAGATGGCCTAGGCCATGCCCTAGCCGCCACGGTTGGTCCTGCGTGGTGAAGCCATGGTGGTCTTCCAGAGCCATGCCTTGAATTCATCAAGGCAATTGTACATTCAACATTCGATGGTGATATAAATCATATCTTTTCCTTACTTTGATCTACTTTGATGCATGCTTATTCATATGTCTAGCTAGAATATACCTTAGTAGGAATAGACATAATCATGGTGGTTAATCTATATCTTGCGGATACATCATAGTGGTGCATGGACGTATAGTCGTTCGGTGATGAATACCTTCGCGTAGTGACAGTACAAGGGGAGGGAAAGCGCCGAGCAAATGTGTAAGGGTTTACTCCTTATCTTAGAATGAGATTGGATTGCTTTCTCATCTTGGCTGGAGCTACAACTAGAAGACGGTAGACTAGGGTTACCTTGGGTTGTGTATCTTTATCGCTAGTGAATGTGATCCATACACCCTTTCATGTTTGTATGTTAAATCTTTATGCAATCAACACTTCGTGTAGGTTAGTTCAATAGATTAGATGGTAAACCATAGGTAGTTTGCTTCCGATCCACGGTTCGATATCTTGGGTCACCCCCGAGTGAAAAAGGCAACACGTGGTCCGTACGCTTGCGGATCGAAACGCGACATGTGTTTCAACCGTCAACAAGCCATTTTTCTGGCAACGTTGCTGAGGATTGGAACTCGAACCCTAGGGCGATCTATTTATCTATTTGACTAACCCTAATTGCATTATCGCATATATCTTGTGTTTCTTGTTTGTGTCCTTGAATGCAGGTAAAACCCTAGACACAAAGCGGTCGAGAAGTTTTCAACATTCGGACTTCGACAAGTCCAACCTCGCTCAACCAAGTTGATGGCTACGCAAAGATTTTCACTTTAGTGGTAGGTGCTAACTTTAGTTAGTGGCCCAACATCCGCTATCGAGCCCGCACCCAAAACAAACAAAGATGAACAAGGTATGCCTATGTGTCAATTAAGTTTTAACACTAATTTCTTTTGGAGTTTGGTGTGTTCGAGCTATAGGTTTCTGAAACGACCATGTCAAGCACGATAGAGAAGGATCCCATTTCCATCATGCCCATGCAGCGATGGTAATGATTTTGAAGCAAAAGGATGCATGACATGGTGCCCTAATAGACTACAAGATAAAGACCACACATACATCTCCGGATCGATGGACAAAAGATACTGATGTCATCGAGATGTTTTGCAAAACCTCAGCAGAAAACAATAGGATATATTTGGATTTTGAGAAGCCCCGTGAAGTCTACAGTCCAACGAATCAAGCAGCAAGATAATCGGAGGTTCCTACAAGCAGATAAGGTCAAATCATCTAGCGTCATACTCCCTGAAATTATTTTGGACAGCACGCAGCGCTGAAACTAAACGAGCATAATTCCCTCGTTTGAACTCCGATTGGGACGTTCGAACACTCGTTAGAAAGGTAATTTTATAAAATTTTCAATAGAACTATATGTTGGTATATGTTCTTTTCTGGACGCAGGGGTAAATCCACGAAGAAGAGGCAGCACTAAGATGATGACAACAAGATAGAGGATATGGACATGATGACAATAAGTAGAAGATAGGGCAACGGTTCCACGATACATACATGATCAAATTCAGGAGCTAAGGACAGAAACAAAATTCTGTAGAGCATGGATAAATGAAGACACAAGGGGCACCACTCAACAAATGATGATGTTGGAAGCGAACCACGACGGATTTCCAAAGGGTAACATCAAGCTGCATGGATACTTTGGATTACCGCACAAAGCACCATGGCTTCACAAAAATACAAAGGTACGTGAGAAAGCCGAGCTCTATGACTTTAAATGAAGTGCTTTGTGGGAGGCAACCCGATCTTGTCCTTTATATATATATTAAGATGACGGTCTACATTGTGCTCTTTATTTGAAAACTTCCAAGTAACATTGTACCATTGCTCTAATAAATGTCACAACCACATGTTGCATGCTTTAATAGATATTGAGGGAGCACTATGCTACTTGATTTTGGAAAATCTATAGACCCTTTTTTTGTGCCTATTAGTGTTTAAGGGTCTTTTTCTTTTTGTCTTTTAAGAGAGAAATATGAAGGACGACACAACCCCTTTGATTCTAAACTTGTGGCTAGTTAACTTAGATTAACTTTCATTTCGGTTTAGATCACCACCATATCATGTCATGTGATTTTGTTCATTCATCTCATGTTGCACTTCATTCCACATTGTTCTCCACCCCTGCATTGTGTTGCATGTTGCATCTCATTTTTATAACCCTTTTTGTGAAAAAAAACAACTTTGCCTAAACCTTCCTATCAAACCAGACCTAGCACCCAAACCAATAAAGGAAGGATTGACTTGTGTCAATTTGACCAAGTCTATCTCCATCCCTTTTCTAACTAAAAACTTTAGCTAGCCTTCCTATAAAAGCCTTAGGAAAACCTCTCCTATTCTTAGCCCTCCTAAAACCATAGGTTTGTTTTTCATAAAAAGACTTTTAACACTACCTTAGATAGAATTTCTATGCTTGACTCCCTCTCTTCAAAATTCTTTCTTGAGCCAAAAATATATGATACCCATAACTTACCCTTAAACCTTGTTAGCTTGGTTGATTGATTCTTTTCGATGAGTGATTTTCTTGATGGAAATGCTTACTTCGTAAAGTGGAGGCCAAGCTTTGTCCTTTGCTTATTGTGGACCATATCAGAAATCTTTCAAACCTTGCTAACATTTGTTTGTGCTAACTCTTTGCATTTACATTTTGCATCCACCTCATTGTCATCTTCCACTTTATGTTAGCTTGGTCTTTTCGTGAAGCTTTATGATGAATGCTTTCATGTTTATGATAATGCTTTGAATAAGCATTTTTACCTTTGCAATCTTGTGTGAACATGGTGTTTAGACATGATTGGATCCACCATCATTTGTTTTATATACCTTGCTTTCATTTTGCATTGGTTGGTTTATAAACTTTGCAATGCGCCCTACTTATCTTGCACTATAAAGAA
This sequence comes from Cenchrus fungigraminus, assembly GCA_036936925.1. Lineage (NCBI taxonomy): Eukaryota > Viridiplantae > Streptophyta > Magnoliopsida > Poales > Poaceae > Cenchrus > Cenchrus fungigraminus. The sequence goes on from CM072779.1 coordinate 110,375,659, forward strand.
TTATTAATCTTGGGATAAGCATGGTGTTTTGACCTTGGTTAATAAATCATTATGGCAATGGAGAAGTTTGGCAACCACTTTGTAGGCATGGAGCTTAGAATTTGGTGTAAACATTGTTTTGTTTTTATACCATCCCATCATTTGCATGCACACTTGCACACACGTACACCCATTAGGTTCTTAATTTTTCTTTCACTAGATTAACTATGCCACAAGTTAAGATCTTAGGGGATGTCTTTGGTTTGTCGGCATAGAGTGAGTATTCCCGACCATCACCTCGGGGGTACTTTGTGCTTTAGAGTTGTTTTGCAGACATGGCGAACCACTCCCATGAGTTTCTGATAAAAGATGAAGCTAAGATCGTCAACACCTCCAAAATCCCGAAAGAAACACCGCTGTCCTCATCAAGATTAAGCACATGTTCAGAGATGTACAAAAGAGGAAATTTGGATATTCAGGAGCTCCACTAAGTATTGTTTCCAACGCATTGAGATTCAACATTTTAGGAGACCCGTGCAAGGAGTTCCAACCAAACCTTTGGGCGTCACACGTTCTGATATCAGCCCGGGACAATTTTGCATTGATGGAGCAAAAAGGGCATAACTCTCTTGTTCGGAGTCCAATTGGGGTGAATGACCACTCGTTGGAAAAATAATTTCAAGAACTTTACAATGGAGGAATACTTAAGTACATGTTCTGTTTTGGAAGTTGAAGAAAAAATCGTGGAAGTTGACATAGTGATAAAGGACAACATGGAAGGAGGTGAAGACGAGTTGAGAAGCGATTGGGACTAAGGATTGTGACAAAGGGTGGACGTTGAAGGATGATCAAGTGACGATGATTTCCTCACATGGTAGTAGGACTTCAAGAATTACAAGGTGGTTCATCATCTTCCATGCCTAGCAACATGCTAAGCATGGGGGAGGACATGGTGGACAGAGAAGATCGTGTGGAGTACAAGGATCACGATTGCCACATGATGCTGATTTTCTTCTTCCATGCTAAGCACAATGCTTAGGCATGGGGGACGACGCGCTACACTACAAGCATCAAGGGACGGTAACGATTCCACAACCTTCTTTTTGTCCTTATCTTTCTATATGTCTGTACATATGTTTATTCTTTCCACAACCTTAGATGCAACCTTTGTATAACTCTCTATAGAATAACATGGCTACTAGGAGTACAACCTAGATTTGTTTTTGTTTTCAACAAATAATAATCACCGTTACCTTGTACTCATCATGATGATATCTTGTATGCTCTTACTTATGGATATATGATGATCGTTGCCACTTTGCTCCTTTTTGTGCTTGGTTTGTATGTGATTAAGCTAGTGCTCTCTTTAATATGATCTGAAAATTAATGCTAGCCAAATCTTTTGTGGAGGTTGTGATAACTTAAGACCCATAGTATTTTTGTTGCTCTCATTTTTGAATGAATCAAAGATCATTTATTTTTGTTCTTAAAAGATATGCTAACCTTGTCTTTGATACCACTTGCATTTTGCTCAACCTATCCAAAGCCATATATTCATTGAGTGAAACATTAGTATACAAGATTTAATTTTGGGTGCATTGATTCAAGGCCTGATTTCTCTAGCCCGAGACTAAGAAGCTGGTCATTTCGTTTTTGCGTACCTATCTTTATGCTAGCCTTTTCTATCCGTGCTTTGTGAGTTTCCACATTGGGAATTTTGTAAACATCGCCGGATATCCACCCACAAACCCAAAAATATATTTTTGCTTTCACCTCCATGACCACAACCCAAAATTTTGAGTATGGATGAATATTTCGAGGAAGATTACAAGGAAGGTGTCGTCAAGTGAAGCAAGATTTTGGGAGACCTCCAAAAGGATCCCTAGAAGATTTCAAGGATCTCACTTAAATAAAATACAAGAATTTCATTATCTACTTTGGCACAATCATCACCTCTTTGCTCGAGGACGAGCAAACGTCTAAGCATGGGGGGGTGCCAAGGAAGTTCTAGTGTAGTCTAGAGTTCAAGGAGAGTAATAAAAAAAGAAGAAGAAAGAAAGAAAAATGATAAAGAAGAAAACATATTATGAGAAAAAGAAAGAAAGAAAGAAAAAATAATAAAGCTCCCCGGTTCTCTAGCTACATTTGGTACATTTGAGTTTTCAAAAGGATTCAAGATCAAGAGCCATACTCATCTTTCCAACCATGTGCAATCTGGCAACGAGGACTTTGTTTGTGCCTCAGGATCACTCTTTGCCATTTGCATATGTCCACCTATCTCAAATTGTGTGTATTTTTCTCTCCCCTCCTTGGAATATTATTTTTCCAATGACCTTTTTGACGAGTCTCGGTAAGTCTATGAGAAGCTTGTCTTGTTTTGGTAATATTTCAACTATAATATCTTGGTAGGACTAAACTTTCCCATAGCTCCATATAAAGCCTTCCACCAAATACTTGAGAGAGGAAAGAAGTAGTCCTAGTAGGCTTGAGAGACAAGATGAGATGAGAGTTCATGAGCATGATGCAAGGAGGTTTCTTACTGATCTTGGTAAAGCAAGTTTTCTTCATCCCGCTCTTTATTTTCAAAATTTTTGTGATTTGTTTAAAACTTGAGGGCATGATTAATTACTTGTGGAAAGAGCTTAAATGATATCTACCCTCCATAGAGATGAAAGCTAGTTACATTATGGAACTTTAACAAATGTAAACTTGGAGAGCATTATGTTTTCTCATGTATGATCAAGTGCAGGGTATGAACATTGAAAGGCAATACTGATATCCATTAAGGGCTTACTTGAGGACGAGCAAGGTTTAAGCATGGGGGTACGTTGGCGGTCGATTTCTGTCAACTAAGAGCACTTGTTACACTTTGGTTTGAGCTTTGAATTATAACTAACCCACCACTAGGCATACTAACGATGTAACAAGTTCGCACTTGCATGTGGTTTTTGGAGTATGTTGTTTCTGTAGGATTTAAGCGCCTAAATGAGGACTTCCAGGTAAAGTTCATCGAGTACTTTGTGAGAAAATCGTGAAGCCCGACACAAGTCAAGACACGAAGTGAACATGACTCCAAGTGGCCCAAGGACCAAAGCATAAGATGTCAAAACTCCAGGGACCTGAATAGAAGATACAGGAGCTTGCACGACAAGTACCCCTATGTAATTCGTGGAGAAAATGATGTCAAGGGCCCACATGGAGAGTGGTGGAAATTCAAGAAAACGCGAGAAGCATCATGGAGGAAGGTCGGGCCGAGGTGGGCCTAGGCCGGCCGACCCACCCCCCTTTCTGACCCGGTTCACGCTCCCCTTCGACCTAGACGCTCCTCGGTCTATTTTGAGCTCCTGCCTCTGATGGCCGCCACATCCAATCATCCATTCATCAGAGAGCCGCCAAATCGAAGGAGACACGCCGAAGGGAGCTGACGGCCAACACAAGTCCTCGAGTTGCCTAGGAGATGACTTAGGCCATGCCATAGCCGCCATGGTTGGCCCTACGTGGTGAAGCCATGGTGGAGTTCCGGAGCCATGCCTTGAATTCATCAAGGCAATTGTACATTCAACATTTGATGGTGATATAAATCATATCTTTTCCTTACTTTGATCTACTTCGATGCATGCTTATTCATATGTCTAGCTAGCATATGCCCTTAGTAGGAATAGACGTAATCATGGAGGTTAATCTATATCTTGCGGATACATCATAGTTGTGCGCAGACGTATAGTTGTTCGGTGATGAATACCTTCGCGTAGTGACTAACAAGGGGAGGGAAAGCGCCAAGCAAACGTGTAAGGGTTTACTCCTTATCGTAGCATGAGATTAGATTAGTTTCTCATCTTGGCTGGAGCTGCAACTAGAAGATGGTAGGCTAGGGTTACCTTGGGTCGTGTATCTTTATGGCTAGTGAATGTGATCCATACACCCTTTCATGTTTGTATGTTAAATCTGTATGCAATCAACACTACATGTAGGTTAGCTCAATAGATTAGATGGTAAAACCTAGGTAGTTTGCTTGCGGTCCATGGTTCAATATCTTGGGCCAACCCCGAGCGAAAAAGGTAACAAGTGATCCGTACACTTACGGATCGAAACATGACACGTGTTTCAATCGTTAACAGTACTCCACCACAACGCTGAAGTTACGCGTCCAGAGGTCGAGCTCATGACGGATGCGACACTCGGCACTGCAGTAGTGGATGATCCCTGAGGTCTCCGACCCGTAGCGCCTACATCCCGCTCCTAAAATGCAGACGTGGGGATTCTGGACGGGCAGCAATAGAATGTCGTTGTCGTCGTCACGAAGCCAGTACCACCACACAATGTTGCGGAGATCACAGTGGACGAGGTAGCATAGCTGCTGCAGGATCTGGTTCTTCCACCACCTGTCACGCGGTGACGGGCGCTGCTAATTTTGTGGAGCAGTGCCATCACTTCGGGGTCCGCTGTTGGCGTTTCTTAACGTCACCACTAGTTGTACACCTAGAGGGAGTGTACAAGAACAACCGGGTATACCGCAAGCGCACGGAAATACCACTGTAGCACTTCCCCAAGGAAGGAGAGTATTCCAAGGGTATCGAATCCAAGGAACGGAGTGTACTATCTCCTACTCTAGTATAGACGATCCAAGGACACAACACTGATTGTTAGGATAGGTAGAAAGGATCTGCCTCGACCGAGCGCAGAGTCTAGTTACGGTCTCTCAGGTATATCACTCACTTCGGGCACCAAGCACAAGGCCTATGTACTGACGACGAGCCCAACTCGGTACGCGACGTAGAGGGTTGACAAAGGGTCCAACAAGCTGTCACCACTACGGCCTACCTCTACGCTACGATCGTACGTGGTCTTCGAAGGATAGCTTATGGTCCAGACACCTCGTCTACACCACTTTTATTACTATGAATCCGCGAGGGAGATACTGGCACTAGCTCAAGGTATGCTCTACCACTCATGCAAGATCACGAATGCACTTTGATCTAACTACAAACATGCAGGAGCTTCACTTTACTCTAATAGACAAGCTGGCAAACTAGATGCAAAGTTATGATCTAAGTCTACTGGACCGAAAGGGTTGTGTTCGAAGAACACAAGCCTCTAAACCAAGAACAAACGAAGAACACAAGAACAAAGCAACTAAGCATGCATACGACTTTAGTCTAAATAGGAAATGTCGAAATACTCACTTTAGTCTAGTTGAAGAACAAAGGCACCGCTGAGGATCGTTCTTGAGGAAGATGTCATGAATCATGACATGGCCTCAAGCCTCCCACCTCACTTCCTAGCACTAATCCTATACAAAGAGCTCTCCTCTCCTAAAGAGAGAGGCTCCAAGCCAAAATGAGGAGGAGGAGGAGAAGTGTGTGTCTCAAATGGGAGCCCCTCCCCTCCTATTTATAGAGGAGGGGGTGGCTTGCTCGGAGGCTCAAAGTGCCCCAAAACGCCCGGGATCATAGCAAGTGACCAATCAGGCAGCAGCACGTGGAAGGTGGGGATCAACCGACCCTAGGTCGGTTCGGCCGATCCTAGGGTCGGCCGAAACTCCCGGGAGGCCTTCTGCATTGTGTTTTCTCAGGGTTGCTGCCATGTGGGCCCTAATGCTTGTCCTCCGTGCATGCCAAGTTTCCTGGCGGTTTGGGTACTGAGTGGGCCCTTGGATCCATGTGATGTCCACGTGGCGCTTCGTGATTTGTCGGGCTTGCCTCTCTTGGATTGATGATGTCAGTGATCCAGGGGAATCCTATGTGGCATCCCCTCATTGGCTGAGCTTGAAGTACTTGGATCAAAGACTTGTGCTTTTACTCCTCTTTCTAGTGCTAATCACCTGTATTTGCATAATCACCAACACTTGTGGAAATGGTTAGTTTAAGACCTATTCTAGTGTTGATAATCATTTTCCATGCCAAAAGGTACATGTTTGATGGGTAAGAAGTGAGTGAAAAACAGCCGTCAACAAATACCCCCACACTCGACCTTTGCTCGTCCCGAGTGAAGGGAAGAACAAGACCAAAGTGAGACATGATATCCATAGGTATGAAACAAGCATAAGAGATATTCCAGACCATACCTTGTACTTGTGAATTCTGAAGTGTCTATCATGCTATCTTGGGTAGTTGAAGAATGGAATGGTCACGAATCAAATCACTCCTGCTCATCATGTTAAGCACTTGGGGTTTTGCAATAAATTTTCAAAACAAAACCTTGCTTAGCTCCTCATTTAATTCTCTCGGATCGCTCAATGTGTATATGTCCTCACCAAGGCATTAGATTGCCTTTCTTCATCCTACTTCTAATGATGGCTATATGTGGAGCTCAGGGTAGGATAAAGATAAAGCATACTTGCATCACATATATTGCAAAGTCAAAGACTGGATCCACAGAGAAAATCAAATCATACCATCAGATCAAGATGTGCACGTGTATGGATATGGTGAGTATGTTAAGGTGGGTACTAGGCCCGGAATGGGTGCTAGATATTACCATACATATATGATGGAAGCTGAGGTGATGGTAAGGTGGACACTAGCTCCGGAATGGATACTAGTTATAACCATCTATGATATGGAACTCCTTTTTGCATGATCTCATCTCTCTCCTATTTCTCCTTTATTTTGGACATGGGCTATTCTTTCTTTTCTTTTTTTTCTTTTTTTTCCATCATGCCTTGAGCATGTATCTCTTTTTTTTCATAGCCCATGTCTCTTTTTGAAGGACACTTTTGGAGAGAGATGTCACACCACATATGGAGCTTTATTTTTATGAAATGGATAAATTATACCATGCTAACTTCCAGTGTAGAAGCATAGAAAGGGGAAATAGGTGGTGTGCACATGAATCTTGATCATGAAAGTAGTGAAAAGAATTCTCACAAGGGTCACTGAATTTGACAAAGCTCAATGCAATAACAAGCAGCATATGAGTAAAACGTTTTCAACTATGAATATCATATGGCTCTAGTGGGATGGTGGCATATCAAAGAGGAGCTTCGCAAGGGGTTTTCATGATTTTCAAATAAAATTCCCAAGCACTCAAACATAAAGAGCGAAGATCATTTCATCAAACCATATCACAAAGGTCAACTACTTAGATAAGCATGAGTTCCCTAATGATATTTGTTCACAAGCATCATGACGATGAGTAAGGAATAAAACATATGCAAGCCAACCACAGGAACCACGTAGAGCAAGCATAGCACAGATTGCTGAGTTTGATGTAAAGGATATGAATTGAAATTCATTCAAACTCATGGATAAAGGAGAGTGAGGTAGAGGGTGCACATACCATCGCTTCTGAAGGATAAGAGATCAAGGAAGACCAGTGGTGATTCGGCTGACCATAAGGCAGCCGACTCATTCTAGTTTACCTTGCTCTTTTCATGAAGGCGTAGTCGATGTTGTGCAGCACCTGTGTGGGAGTTCTCGAGTGGATATGTCGATGATGAGCTCGAGAGAACTCCCCCACACTAGTGGTTGATCCTGGTGCTGTTCTTCAAGCAAAAAGTGGAAACAAAAGAGGTGGACTCTACTGGTTCGAGAACCATAGAGCCTTTATTCAAATTCAAATATTTTTGTTGCTTTTTTTATTGTCACCATGTCATTTGCTCGAAAGGGTTAGGCCAAGATTACACTTCATACACAAAGGGGAATATACTTACCTTGGACCTTTGAGAGGTCATGTGTACCACCTTTGCATGTCGTGCAACATGAATCAGACACCTCAACTTACCTTCCCATCTGAATGTAGCTCAATGACTTACCCATTCAAGTTTGACAATTTTCTGCAGGGGTTAGTCAGCATACACGCAACCAAGATCTATGAAGATATAACTCTAAGGTCATCAGTCAAAACTCGACACCATGTCTTGTTTTGACTGAAGAAGACAGTTTTTAGCCTAAGCACCACGCTTAATCTAAAACAGCCTATGAATGTGTGAATTCATAAACATTCAAACCAGAGCATATGAGCATAAATGAAGTAAGCATGAAAGCATGATCAAGCCATTTTCGAAAGGGAACATAAGCATGAGCATAAGACGGTGAACCTTGAGAACCTCCTGGAAGGGCTTTGTTTAATGTCAAAAGCAGGACTTACCTAGCTAGTGGGCAAGATGCAAGAGCTGACATCATCTCCACACCAGGATAAGATTTAGTAGAGGAGGAACTTTACTCAGGATGCTCACATACCACCCCCACACTTGAAGTTTGCATTGTTAGGCAACAAAACTCAAGTGTGTGGAGATCAAGCTCCCTTTTGTAAATGTTCCCTCACCAGAGCTTATCTAGGTGTTGCAGGTGATGTGGCTCACATGTTCGTAGGCATCACCTGTCCATCTTTCTTTTCAATCTCCACCTGAAAGGTTAGTGACCAAAAATACCCGAAGGACAACTTATCCTAAAAACATGTTCTTGCTTTTATTCGAAAAGGGAAATAAAACCTAACCTAATCCAGGCTATCTCGTGGGAGTGCTTTGTTTATTTAAGGTCATAAGCTCGACCATGGGAACTTCATCTTGCAGCTATCGTTGGTGGTGTCATTCCCATCTCACCACCATTCCTTGATGTATCAGTGAAGCTTTAGCTGCAAGGTTAGTTCCACAGTGCACACACGAAATCTTATATGCTTATGATAGACATATACATCTACAACCAACCTTCTGAACTTTCTACAAAAGAGGACCATAAGGTGATTGTAGCCCTCATGCATGCTCAGCACACTAAGCATGTCTGACTCTAGAGGGACATGATGCGAGCATGGTCTGTATGGTGAATCAAGAATGAAGCTACCATGCTCGTTCGTGGAATCCTTTCCTCCGGACTCCAGAGTCAGTGCCTCGACAGGTTCCATGGCCCATGAATTCTCCATCTTAGGAGAGTCATCATGGAAGCTCGATGTTGACTCTCGATCATGATCGAAAGCAACATGATACGAGCCAGCGGGAAGAGGCTGAAACTCGGTCGGGAGTGGTGATGATCATTCGCCTTCACAAAGGTGAAGAGAGTCTCCCGAGTCATCCTCATGAGGGGTAGAACATTCTACAACCTTGATGAGAATGGGCTCAGATGAAGCGAACGGAGATGTATGCATCATCTTCTCGAGCGGGTTTTGCTGGGGAAGAGGCTTTGCTATAGGATGTCCCGGAAAAGGGGTAACAGTGGCAGAAGCGATTTCCCTAAGCTTATCATCTAGGCTCCCTAAAGATGTATCGAAGAGTTGCTCTAGAGGGGAGCCTAGGAGAAGATCGAGATCAAGGACATCAAAGATGTGAAAGTCTAAATTAGCCTTGATCCCGTCTATGATAAGCGGCACAGCACTTGCGATCCCCCGACATTCAAGAACATGTCCAAAGGGACAAGTCTTGAGGAGCATGTCGGATGATGCTAGCAGGACTCTGCCCAAAAGAGTTTCCACTAAGTGCCATGGCAAGATGTTAACCTCCATGATGGGGTTACAATGGGCCTCTACGACAGTGCCTCTGATAGAGCAAGGGATAACCAGAGAAGGTGAACTATTCCAAGTTGCCTCGGAAAATCGTGTCACTCCCTCTGACCATTCCTCCCTCATGGCCTCCTCAGCATATGCTTCGTCAGGAAGATCAGGAGGCAAAGGAGATACCGTAGGTCTAGGGAAAGGTTCTGTCAAAGGATATCTAGATGATCCAGCATGGACAGAAATAGTTTCCCTAAGCTCTTCTTCTGGGTTTCCTAGAGATTTAGCAAGAAGTTTTTCTAAGGGGAAACCTAGGAGAAGATCAAAATCCACGATGTCATAGACGTGGAAATCTAATCGCACCTCTATGTCATCAATGGTGATCGACACGTCCCTAGCAATCCCTCGACATGGAAAAACACAGCGCCACCTGGGACTATGGAAGAGTCTATCGGTCGGGATCAAGGGCATGTCACCCACCAGAGTATCCAAAAGGGTCTCTGGTATGATGCAAGCCCCAATAGTAGGGTCATGGACAGCATCTACGGTGTTTCCTCTCATGGAACAGTGGATGGTCGTGGAAGTCGAGCTAACCCGAATTGCTTCGGATGTATGCTTCTGAGGTGACCAATCCACTATCATCCCATGATTCCAAACTTCATCGAGGACCTCATAAAGGTCCAACGATACCGTAGGCTTCTCGTGCCAAGACTGATCTGAGGTATTTCTGATGTTTCGAGAAGGATCATCCTCAAATCGGGAAGAGAACTCAGAAGGTTGAATTTCTTCTTCCTTCGAAGTAAGTGGTTCGGGAGAGGGCTCAACAGAGGAATCAAGGAATTCAGAGAATGAAAGCTCAGATTCGGCTATTGAGAGACTCTCATGGACTAACTCAGACTCCAGATGGGGTTCGTTGTAAACAATATGGGAAGAAGAGGTTTCTAATAAGAATTATAGGATCTCTCTTCTTTCCACTAGAGTTTGGTTTTCGAACGAACGTCCAGCTAAAAGGTCGAGCTCTCGTGCAGATTCCATGTCTATATAAGTATAAAAGGTATACGTCGCTATATCATCGGGTATAGACATGTCTGGGCTAGATGTCATAAGATGTAGGAACCTAGCCCAAGCTGCACCTATGGACTCACCCTCTAATTGCTCAAAGTCAAAGAGTTGACACAGCAAGAGCTCTATGCGTTCATAAAGGGAGAACTAGTCACAAAAGTTTTCTCATAGTTCTCCCCAATTATTCACATGCTCTGCTGTGTGGGTGTACCATTGCTCCGCTCTATCTACGAGAGAGAAAGGAAACAATTTCCACCTCAAAGTTTCCTGTGTCATGCCTGGAATTACCAAGCACGAACACAAGTCCTCGAACTCCTCTAAATGAACATTAGGATCATCACTGATCGCTCCAGAGAAAGGTCAATTCCGAACCATGGCTATAAAGCCAGGACGAAGCTCGCAGCAAGATGAGGAAGTTGATGGTTGCACTAAGACGAACTCACCCCTAGGGGTAGAGAGGCTTTGATAGGAAGGCACCTCAAGGGGTAGGCAACGGTGTCAGAAATGCTTGTTGGCGTTTCTTAACATCACCACTAGTTGTACACCTAGAGGGAGCGTATAAGAACAACCGGGTATACCGCAAGCGCACAGAAATACCGCTATTGCACTTCCCCAAGGAAGGAGAGTATTCCAAGGGTATCGAATCCAAGGAACGGAGTGTACTATCTCCTACTCTAGTATAGATGATCCAAGGACACAACACAGATTGATAGGATAGGAGAAAGGATTTGCCTCGACCGAGCGCAGAGTCTAGTTACGTTCTCTCATGTATAACACTCACTTCGGGCACCAAGCACAAGGCCTATGTACTGGCGACGAGCCCAACTCGGTACGCGACGTAGAGGGTTGACAAAGGGTCCAACAGGTTGTCACCACTGTGGCCTACCTCTACGCTACGATCGTACGTGGTCTTCGAAGGATAGCTTATGGTCCAGACACCTCGTCTACACCACTTACTATTACTATGAATCCGTGAGGGAGATACTGGCACTAGCTCAAGGTATGCTCTATCACTCATGCAAGATCACGAATGCACTTTGATCTAACTAGAAACATGCAGGAGCTTCACTTTACTCTAATAGACAAGCTGGCAAACTAGATGCAAAGTTATGATCTAAGTCTACTGGATCGAAAGGGTTGTGTTCGTAGAACACAAGCCTCTAAACCAAGAACAAACGAAGAACACAAGAACAAAGCAACTAAGCATGCATACGACTTTAGTCTAAATAGGAAATGTCAAAATACTCACTTTAGTCTAGTTGAAGAACAAAGGCACCGCTGAGGATCGTTCTTGAGGAAGATGTCATGAATCATGACATGGCCTCAAGCCTCCCACCTCACTTCCTAGCACTAATCCTATACAAAGAGCTCTCCTCTCCTAAAGAGAGAGGCTCCAAGCCAAAATGAAGAGGAAGAGGAGAAGTGTGTGTCTCAAATGGGAGCCCCTCCCCTCCTATTTATAGAGGAGGGGGTGGCTTGCTCGGAGGCTCAAAGTGCCCCAAAACGCCCGGGATCGTAGCAAGTGATAAATCAGGCAGCAGCACATGGAAGGTGGGGATCAACCGACCCTAGGTCGGTTCGGCCAATCCTAGGGTCGGTCGAAACCCCCGGGAGGCCTTCTGCGTTGTGTTTTCTCAGGGTGGCTGCCATGTGGGCCCTGATGCTTGTCCTCCGTGCATGCCAAGTTTCCTGGCGGTTTGGGTACTGAGTGGGCCCTTGGATCCATGTGATGTTGACGTGGCGCTTCGTGATTCATCGGGCTTGCCTCTCTTGGATTGATGACGTTAGTGATCCAGGGGAATCCTATGTGGCATCCCCTCGTTGGCTGAGCTTGAAGTACATGGATCAAAGACTTTTGCTTTTACTCTTCTTTCTAGTGCTAATCACCTGTATTTGCATAATCACCAACACTTGTGGAAATGGTTAGTTTAAGCCCTATTCTAGTGTTGATAATTATTTTCCATGCCAAAAGGTACATGTTTGACGGGTAAGAAGTGAGTGAAAAATAGCTGTCAACATCCGCAGGGTTGCAATGGTACTTCAACATCGCTAAGAAGTATTTCACACCGGAGTCCTTAGCAGCAGCCTCTTCGACGAGATTCAGACCATTATCGGGATTATCCCGCCTCATCAACCTCTCCATCCCTTCGAAGCATAAGGCCTCCAGATGATTGGCCTCGTGGAAGCGCCCCTCAAAGCACAACCTGACGTAGCGATTCCTGCACACCTCATGAAGCTCACATAGCAACATGTGCAAGAGTACCTCATTAGAGTCGCAGATGCGTCGGAAGGTGCCGCAGACCTGATTACGAATGATTAGGAAATGAATGATGGGCTCATCCTTGATGGAGTGGATGATGATCTGGGTTGAGGACCAGGTGTGTCCGAGGACCAGTGGAGGGTCGCTCCTTAGTGATGAGTGATTGACAATGTTGTGTGGACTGATGCTTGGCTCAGTGTGCAGGTACAGGTTGCGGCTTGACTCGTGTTGGTGCAGGTGAAGAACAAGCCAAAAGGCCTTAGCCGTGGTGGCCTCCGGGTGATGGAGAGGCAAGTAGGCTTGGTTCGATGGACCTGGTGGCCGATGGGGTCAAGTGCGAGCCGTGCGGTGCAAGACGAGCAAGTTGAAGTCATGGACATGGGCCGGTGCAAGGTGGCGGTTCGAGGCCTAAGCTTGCACGCGGGGTTTCTTGGGTTGGGCCGCAAAACCAAGTCCGGAGGCCCGATGCGACAGAGACGGGGATCTGGGAGCATCGGGAAGCTTCGAGGCGGGGGGCACATGGCGTGATCGTGGGGCTTGCGTCGAGGCTTAGCTAGTCCGCGGTGGAAGCGTGTCCACTCGATGAGAATATCTGAAGACTTGACCATATTGCCCCTGAGGGGTGTGTATCTTCATTTTAAGTTGTCGGGGTAGCGTGGTCATTTGCCTCCTCCGGTGGACTTCGTATAAATAGCTTAGAGATGGATGGCATCTCTCTCTCTGACTCTATGGTTTCCTCCCCCAGTAGATCGCTCTGGATTGCTTCTTTTCCTAGTATTTCCTTAGGCTAGATTCTTCTATAGACTCTGACCTCGGGATGTATGGAAGCATTCGATGTTGTGATGATCTCCTAGCTCTTTGTGATTTTCATGTCTTTTTCGGAGCTATTTTTGAGGTGTTTTGTTCTTCGCTCGATTCGTTGATTTGAGGGCTTTTTTCCTCAGATTTCTTTGAGGGGATCATGGGTGGATGCCTTGTGCATCTTTGGGTGTGATCTTGACCCCTCAAACGCCGGGAAATCCCTTCGATTCATGAGTTTTTGTAGAAGCCCAAGTTCTTGGTGGTGGTTCATGTGATCCACAATTCTCGGTGATTTAGTGAGTTAGAGCTCGAGATTTTTGGGGCATACCTTCATCTAGTGACGCTTCTCATCTTCCCCAAATCTTGTCTCAAGAGCTCAAGTGGTTTGGGAGATCCAGTGATGGATAGGAGGAGTTGACCTCGTGGGTTCGAGCACTTTCTGTTCTATTCGCGCTGTGCGGATAGTCCACCTGCCTATTGCGGACAGTCCGCGGGCCTCGGAACAGTGCAGGTGTTCTCCTTGTTCTTCGCGTGTTGTTGTAAGTTCATGTTTCGATTTGTTGCCACAGGTGGTTTTGGTTGCATGGAGTTTGTGGACGGTCCGTACTTGAGTGCTGGATGGTCCATGAACGGCCGAACAGTCTACGGGACCCTCGCGGACAGTCCAATTTTTCGAGGTGCACTTCTGGAGGTTTTGTCTGCTTTTGCGGACAGTCCGCAAGGGCCTTGCAGATAGTCCGCCCAGCCGACACAGACAGTCCGCTCGTACACCACGGACTGTCCGCCTGGCCTGTTGCAGACTTGCCTCCTTTGATTTGATTCTTGTCTAGTGCTTCCGCTCTTTGATTCGTGGCTTGTCTCTAGGACTTGTAGGCTTGTGTGTGCCTAGTCTAGAGCTTCTTTGGTGTGTGCGAGTGATCGGAGTGGCAATCGGGGTATAGGCCGAGTTCATCCTTCGGGAAGAATTTTTATCGGCTCCCATTCACTCTCCCCCCTCTCCGATCGCCTATTCGGTCCTTCATGGGTGATCAGATCATCTGGCAGCAGCAGCAGCATCAAGCACACTACAGCCATCAAGGGGAAGGGGGAGGAAATTGAAAGGCGACAGGGTTTAGAAATAGCTAGAAAGGTGACACAGCCATCTAGAACAGCCGTTAATAACAATATATGCGAATGGAAATGTGACGTGAAATTGAAAAGGCGACGTAGTTTGGCTGTTGACGCTGACATGTGGGCCCGACACCATTGCCCCTGCCCCTCCGCCTTTCCATGTAATTGAAAGGCGATGCATGTTTTTGGATTGTTTTGCTCCCGAAATAGAGCATGAGGCGTAGTGGGGGAGAGGCGCCTGACGAGTTCCACGTCTTGTCAATATAACTCCCCTTCTACCTTCCCCTGCTTCTTCCATAAGCTCTCATCTCTTTCTCTTCTTCTTCCTCCTCGTGATCCACCACTATAATCTTCAGCCACCGAAAGGTCACCAAGGAGAAGAGACTTATTAATGGCTGGATATCTCTGAGCTGCAGACTGTGAAGGGACATCTGGATTCTGCCATGATTCTTATCCTTTGCACAACTCATAGGTGTTAGATTCAGTTAGTTTCCAATTTGCATTGTTTGATGGATTTATATGTTCTTGTATTTTACTAGATTCTGCAGGGGATTCAAGCCAATGCCGCTGAGCTAAAAACACTACAAGAGGCTGTACTATACAAGGGCCTATATAAGCAAATGTTACATCAGCTGTTACAATAGGAGAAAGCCGCGCTGGAAAAATATAATGAGTTACAGAAGGATCATAATGACCTATTAAAAGTGGCTTGCCAATTGATGGAAGAGAATATATCCCTGCTTGTATTTTGGTGTAGGCTACTCTTGATCTCATCAGTGCGCATGTGGCCTCTACTTCAAGATGAGCTAGGAAGAATGGTTACTCTTGAGCTCTTACGATGTTTGCTACTCGTAGGATAGCAGAACCTTGTTGCTGCTGCTACTACTACTACTGTTTTTTCATTGTAAGATGTTGGGTTTTCTCATTGCGTAGCAGTGAGAGTCTAATCCTGTCCGACTAAATACTACAGAATGGAGTTTATGGATGAGGAAGATATGGATGAGGAAGCTACAGTTTGTTGATATTTTGCAGGGAGGACCTTCTTGCGTAACAAATGCGTAACTGCTTGTTTCCAAGTGTCGCCTATTCCAGTCTGTAAAAAAAAGCAATGTCCCACAAGGCCACAATTTAGTGTGACAAAAAAGGAGGAAAATAAAAAAAACAAACAACGTCAACAACAAAGGTCGAACCCATGACCTTTATTCTGAAGGGGTAGGCAGCACTAGCACTGAGACATGATGCAGTCTGTGTTATTTGAGCCAAACAAATATCTTATATTAGTTTTTCTACCATTGCCGATATGTTGATGTTTGCTACTTGGTGGTGTCAACTTTGTTGTTATGAGTTGAGAAACTTGTTGCTACCTAATCATCTTGTTGTGATGACCCAAGAAACTTGTTGCTACCTGATCATCTTATGATGTTTGATACTCGGTGGTGTGAACTTTGTGGTGATGAGTTCCTATGAGATGCCATCTTATTATGCCGATTTTGTTTAATCTATTTCAAATTGATTCGAGCATACTCCTAATCACCATTCTTAATTCATAAGCATTGGATAATTGCAGAACTAGGCAAAAAAGAAGGTAGTGGGAGAACAACGGACATATCGTAATAATATAGTGATACAAAGGGGAAGTTAGGAATGAGGAAGGTCCAATCTTTTGATGTTTTGCAGGGAGGACCTTCAGGAGTAACAATTGTGTAACTGCTTGTTTCCAAGTGCCGCCTATTCCATGTGGCCAGCCGCCTCGCGGTAACTGGACACGTCAGCCCCAACAACAGCACGGAGTGGTTATGGTAAGTTGGCAGGAGAAAAGCCCGCGCTGCAGCCAAAAAAAAGTTTTCCCACAGACAAGTGTATATATCTCATTTATCTCGACGACACGGCGTACACTACTGCAACTCTGCAAGAGACTCATCGGCACCACGCTCTTGTTCCTTGTGGCAAAGGCTAGAGCTAGCGTCGGTGCGTAGATCTGCTCTTGCCTGTGGCGGTAATGGCGAATTGCAGCAGCCCTAGCGGCGAACGGAGGAGTAGGACTCACTCCGGTCAGGCCAGTCCTTTGTTTTACCATGCTACTTTGACATGTCACTCTGGGTTAATGGATTATATTCATGTATTTTAAAGGTGTTTGGAGTAGACTCCGATAGCCCCAGATCGCCGATGCTTGGTCCTTGTGAAGTCATCATTCAAGATCCTAATGAAAACGAGTGCAAGGACGGTTTGCCTGTCCATCTGAGGTATGACTGGACAGGCGCCAACCCTGGGCTTCGGTATGTATGCTATTGCGAGGTAAACGATAACTTGTTTCACTTCTAACAAATTTTGCTTCTGCGTTTGATGTTAGTGTGGTCAATCGCTAATTATATGAACGAAATCGGTGACTGCAGATTGATGGCATGAAGTGTGTGTCGTTTAGGTGGATAGATCCAGAATGGGATATTAGGACTCTAAAAGTTCTAGAGAAACTAATGGAAATTAAGGGCAAAGTAGAGGAGGAAGCAAGGTCGAGGAAAGAAGCATGTACAACTGCTAAGGAGGAGGCCAATGTCAAAGCAGATGAGTTGAATTGGATGGTGTGATACTACGGGGAGGTAACCCATAACCTGTTTGAGACAAGAAAGAAAATGAGAAATGATGCTCTGTTGTCTCCTACGAAAAAGGGTGAAGCCAATAGGTACCTAAAAGCTGAAAGCGAGGCAAGGATGTGGAAGGAAGAATGTACAAAGGCTAACAGGGAGATTCAAGAGACTATCTCTGAGCTGTAGACGATGAAGAAGCACCTGGATTCTGCCATGATTGTGGTGAAGAAGGTGAAGGAATTGCTGTGACAGGCCTCATATAAGAGGTCACTCAAGGATAATAATGAGGCATAATGTGATTCGTGGTGTTATTGCTAGGTAGACGGTCCAGATTTGTAACATGGTTGTATTTTGGTGTTTGCTACCGGATCATCTTATGATGTTTCCTGCTTATTATATGTGGTGTGAACTTTGTGGTGATGAGTAGCTATGATTGCGAATTTGATTGTGGTAGCAACTTGTTCCATCATATTTACCATTTAAAACTAATGCACTGCATAATTGAGGAAGACTAATAATATAGATATTTGTATGTTATATATAGAAATATGTTACAGATGGTTACATAACAAAGATCCACATTATGCATAGCTTCGAGTAGAGAAGAGTTGCTCATGCCAATAACCCATGACAACCGAAGTCAAACAAGTGCATATTTTTCACTCCTCGAAAATTGAGATGTGCACTTAATTTGGGACAAATAAGTGCACATTTTGACTCCTCGAAAAATGAGATACGGAGTACAGTATGTGATTATTTTGGGACGGAGGGAGTACAACGTTTCTTCCGGTCCCCATAAATATCCCCATAAATATCCCACTCTTGCAACCAACAACAAACCCCATTCTCGCACAGCGCCCTCTCCCTTCCTCGCCTCAGTCTTGCAACCAACAACAAACTCCATTCTCGCACATCGCCCTCTTCCTCTCCCCATGGACCCATTGTCTCCTAGAGGTGCGGCGCAAGCCACATCCTCCTCTTCTTCTGATGAAAGGGAGGATCCCTAGTCGTCTGATGAAGAGGAGGTAGAGCAGAGCCCGATTCGAGTGCTGGTGGACACATCCTCTAATCATTCGGAGTTTGTGGAACAAATGGAAATCCAAGATGGGGTGCCTCTGAAACATCACACCCCTCGCAGGTCAGCAAGAGGTGCTAGGGGCCAGGGGCGCAGAAGCACCGCCACTAGCAGGCGAACTATCTTCTCCAAGCACCATCATCCTATCTCATCCTCATCGGTTGGCGGCAGTCAATCTCTACCATCCTCGTCGAGCAGAGGCCATCATCCACCATGCTCAACCGACCGCCATGGAACGGCACCATCATCCCCAGGAGGCGCTAATGGATGGACGACCTTATCTGCGGTCGATGCCCTGGGGTGGTCCGCCGCCATCTTCCATGGGCGGCGGCAACAGAACGACTACCTCGTCCGTGAGCAGCTGCAACAAGGTGCCGGATGCACCATCGACCAAGAAGCAGCGCCACAATTAGTGGTAACTCTTACTAGTAGATGGATTAGAAGAAGTAGAGCAGCAACTCTATTTTATCATTTCTTTTACTACTGTTTTCTCAAGATGTTGGGTTTTATCATTGCGTACTACTAAATTGTAAGTGTTGGGTTTTCCTTATAAAATGTTGCGTACTAGTGACACTTTAATCCGGTCTGACTGAATACTGCACGACGGACTTTCGCCTGTTAATCATGCAGTCTCATTGTGTAGAATGACTTCTGTTTGGCTCTGTTTTATCTTTTCTTTTACTACTATTTTTCAAGATGTTGGGTTTTATCATATGCGGGGAGAATTGCTGATATGTTGATGTTTGCTACTTGGTGGTGTGAACTTTGTTGTGATGAGTTCAGAAACTTGTAGCAACCTGATCATCTTATGATGTTTGCTACAAAATGAACTTTCGCCTTGTGTTCATCCGGTATTTAAGAAATCAAGGGAACAGACTTTCGTTTTCACGACATTACGAGACAAATGCATGCATACGCATTGATTACACATGAGGATGGATCGATCCACTATCGGTGGAAGTACAACGACATACTACTGGCAATCTACCCTCACGGCTCATACTACTACCATCACGACATACTACTACCATGTACCGTCACGACATACTACAACCATAAAGACATACTACTACCATCACGACCTCATGGCAATCCTACCGCTGCATAGAGTGCAGCAAAATGTGTATCCTAGAGCAGATACTCCTCCAAAGCACGATGCCTCGCCCTTGTATCCCACAGCCAGGCAGGCGAAATGGCGATGTTATGCACATGTAATAGCAGGTCACGAATGGTCCATTGCCTGTGACCCCTTAGGCAAAAAGGGCACACCCACATTCCTTCGTGAAAAACACGGGTTGCACCGGCCTGCTGAAGCCAAAGCAACACAGACCATTTCAGGTCATGTGCTTCATCTTGTTCAATGAGCACTGGTTGCGGGGGTGGCATTTCAACGGGCAACAGCAGAGGTGGCAGCCTAGGCCGCAGGCGAAAAGGTGGTGCCATGAGGTTCAGCTGATCCTAGATGCCATTGGGGTCGGGTGCTGCTGCGGTGCCGATGCCAGCGGAAGTGGAGGTGCCATTGGGGCCTGGTGCTGCTGCGGTGCCGATGGCAGCGACTGAACCGGGTGCTGGTGAAGTGCCATTGTGTTGACACCGTTTTTTGACACATGTCGATGAGGAGCAAAAAATTGGTAAGAAGCGGCATCAAGAAAGCCACAGGGCTGATAGGAGGAAAAGAAAAGAAACAACCAATCAGCCAGCTGTTTAGGAAAGGAGTCAACAGAGACAGTCGATGGTCAAAGGTAGGAGATCGGCTAAGGGAATGAAGCGGCAAGAGGAGAAATACGCCAAGAAGAAGAAAGGAGGCATAGGGGGGTCAACGTCGGTTGACAACAGGTCAAAGATAGTTAGTGAGTCCGACTCTTGCACGAGTCGTTTATTTTTAGCAGTTATAGTTTCAGTTTAATCAAGTAAGTCTTGTCGTAATCGATTAGGAGTCCGTAGTATCCTAGGGTATATGTAGCGACCCTGCGTGGTTGAGAAAGATTGTACACACCAACAAACACAAACCTTTACTTTTCGAGCAATTTTCCTTTTCAGTTGGCGACTTCGCCAAAAAGTTTCTTTCTTCTTGTTTTCTTGTTTCAAGCGTCGTCCTTCGAGTTCACCAGGCTGCATCGATCGACCTCCGGCAAGCATGTGAGTATCGCTTTACCAAGTTGTATCTAGGCTTTAACCTCCGGGCGCATCGCTGTGGTTTCGTCTAGATTTATTCACAATTTATCGATATCAACTAGATTCGCAAGTCTTTTCTTGTTTATTTAGCTTTTATCACCAGCTTATCCCGCTCGAGGCTCGATCGTATCAGCTAGCTCTTGCTGCGTCACCAGACGCACCATCTTAACAGTCGATTCAGGCCCGCCTCGTCGCTGATGTCATCCGATCGGCTGACCTTAACCGTTCTTAACATAGTTGCACTTCGGTTGCCTATCGGCTGGCCGATCTCGTTCGATTCTCGCATCGGCTGATCAGGCTGTTGCGCTGTGCCCACGTGGTAGACATCTATTGGTTCTCTAGCCGATCAACCCCGTATTTAACTTCTTATCCTCTTCCATGCCGATCAACAGGTCAGATCGGCTGGCATGACTTGTTACATCCTGGGGATCCATTACGTGCTGCCGCAGAGGACTTTATTCCATTTTTTGCGTCAACACATTGCGCCCGACTACTCCCGCTTCCCCGACTCCTCCAAGTTCGATGCTCCGTCCCTTTGAAGGACCGAATAGGCGACTAGAGAGGGGGGGAGTGAATGGGAGCCGATAAAAAATTCTTCCCGAAGGTCGAACTCAGCATATACCCCGATTGCCACTCCGAGTACTCGCACACACCAGAGAAACTCTAGACAAGCACACACAAGCCCACAAGTCCAAGAGACAAGCCTTGAATCAAACCGCGGAAGCACAAGACAAGAATCGAATCACTTGGCCAATTCTGGAAAAGCCAGGCGCGGACTATCCGGCTGGTACAGGCGGACCGTCCGCAAGGCAATGGCGGACTATCCGGACCGTCAACGCGGACTGTCTGAAAACTTCAGCAGAACCACCAGAGACGCACTGAGAAAATCGGACTGTCCGGTTGAGCCACACGGACTGTCCGCCAGTGTCGCGGACTGTCCGTGAAGGCAGCGCGGACCGTCCGTCCACCTCGCTGGAAACCCCAGACAACCTCAGCTCCACCCCAGACAAAAACTTGACCCAGCGGACTGTTCGGCAACCCCACGCGGACTATCCGCAAACCTCCTGCAACCAAACCCTAGCGCGGCGAAGGATCAAAACACGAGTTCTCAAGAACAGCTGACGAACACGCGAAGAACCCTAGACGCGCGGACTGTCCGCTAGCCCCGGACAGAGCAGCTCGAGCTCGAGCTCCCAAAGTCAAACCTCCAAATCCATCACTGGATCTCCCAAACGGCAAAAGCTCTTGAGACAAGATTTGGGGGAGATGATAAGCAACACAAGATGAAGCTATGCCCAAAAATCTCGACCTCTAGCTCACTAAAACACAGGGAATCGCGGATCACACGAACTACCACCAAGAACTTGAGCTCCGGCCAAAAACTCACGAATCGAAGGCATTCCCCGGTGTTTGAGGGGTCAAGTCACACACAAAGATGCGCAAGGCATCCACCCATGATGCCCTCAAAGAAATCCGAAGGAAAACGCCCTCAAATCCCCGAATTGAGCAAAGAACAAAACTCCCCAAAAATAGCGCCGAAAATGACACGAAAATCACAGAGGACTAGGAGATCACCGCAACTCCGAAAGCTTCCATACATCTAGAGGTCAGAGTCTATACAAGAATCTAGCTTAAGGAATACAGAGGGGAAAGAAGTAGTTCAGAGAAATCTACCGAGATAGGAAACCCTAGAGTCCAAGAGAGAGAGAGATGCCATCCACCTCTCCGCTATTTATACGAAGTCCATCGGAGGGAGGTAAATGACCACACTACCCCTACAACTTGAAATGAAGATACAACCCCTCAGGGGCATTTTGGTCAAGTCTTCATCGAGCGGACATGCTTCCACCGCGGCCTTGCTTAGGATCGACGCAAGCCCCGCAATCGCGCCACGTGCCCCCCACCTCGAAGCTTCCCGAAGCTCCCGGGGCACCGTCTCCGTTGCCTCGGGCCTCCGGACTTGGTTTTGCGGCCCAAACCAAGAAACCGTCCACCTGATGGTTTTGTGGGCAAACCACCAAACCCCGCGTGCAAGCTTCGGCCTCGATCCGCTACCTTGCACCGGCCCATGTCCACGACTTCAGCCTGCTAGTCTTGCACCGCACAGCTCGCACTTGACCCCATCGGCCACCAAGTCCTTCGAACCAAGCCTACTTGCCTCTCCATCACCCGGAGGCTACCACGGCTAAGGCCTTTCGTGCTTGTTCTTCACCTGCACCAACACGAGTCAAGTCGCAACTAGTACCTGCACACTTAGCCAAGCATTAGTCCACACAACGTTGTCAATCACTCATCACTAATGAGCGACCCTCCACTGGTCTTCGGACACACCTGGTCCTCAATCTCCCCCTTGATGAGTGCATTGACAACATCCATTGTAGCCATGATAGAGAAAAAGAAAAGAAAACAACCACGAACACAAACCTCCCAAGCAAGTGATCCAAAGCCAAAGAACAAGCGAAAACAAGATCACTCGCCAAACCAAGTCTCAGCCCCCTAAGATAAGGGCAACAGCTTGACGCAGCCGAGACAAAACAAAGCTCACAAAGAGCACACCACAAAGCACGAAACTCAAGAAAAACAAAGGAGCTCCCCCTGCACATATGCAAACTCCCCCTAAGCAAATGCAACCTCTTCTTCTCAATTTTTCTCCTCACATGCAACATCTCACAAATGCATACCAATTTTCCACAAAATCTCCCAAAATGCATGAAAATTCTCCCCTTTAACATACACATTCTCCCCCTTGTTGACAATGCAGGAATCAAGATATCATGATGCTCTCCACCTTGTTTTCATGAAAAATGCATGTCAAAGCATATATACAATCTACCAAGCTTATCCAATATACAAAGAGCACAACAAAATGCTACACATGAGACATAGAGGAAGCAAAGTAGATATGGTGTAGTAAGCACATTGCCATCAAGAAGGTAGAGACATATAAGCATGTGACTTTGCTAAAAGCAATTTTAAGCAAAATTTTTACAAAGAAACATTCATCTCATGAGCAAGACCCTATCCATGCCAATTTGAGCACAAATACACTAGATCATCCAAAGTTTATGCAAGATCACAAATTCTCATCACAAGATCATTATAAACGCCCACAAGCTACTCAAGTCATGTTAAAGCCACCGAACCATGTGTCTACTTCTTAAAATGAGACTTCTCATGGTAGACAACATGCTACGGTTTAGTACCCAAGATATGAATATCAAACATAAAAACATGATTAGGAGCTCATTTTTCAAGCACAAGGCAATACGTACACCAATTTCATTTTCAAGTTTAAACATGGTACACGAAATGCCTTTGCGGCAAAAAGAAGCTTATGCTTCTCCCAAAGTGAACAAATAGGCTAAACATTTACAATGATAAAAGGTCTTTGACCCCAAGCAAAGAGAACATGATACTCAAGAAAAAATTAAACATGATATAGGCATTTAAGCACAAATTGAGCATAGACAAGCAGCTACTCATGAGAGAGGCAATTTTATCATTTTCACAAACATGAAGCTATCTCAACATTTGTATATGGCAAAACCATCAAGAGCATAGCATTCACATCACCATTTACCAAACATGCACGTATCTCACACAAAGCACATCTGTGATCAAAGTATATCAGAGAAGCTTTTCCTAGCACAAGTGATCTAAAGATGGCTATCCTACCATGTTTTGTACAGAAACTAAAATGCATGCATGGAATGCAACAAAATGAAACATATGGCACATATATACATGAGAAGCTCCAAGACCCAGCTAGAAAGGAAAGCACACCCCAAGTTCACCCTGCAAGTGAGTGAAAGTGACTTGGTCAAGTGGTTTGGTGAATATGTCGGCTAGCTAATCTTGGGTAGGCACATAGGACAAGGATATGTTTCCCTTCTCAATATTGTCTCTCAGAAAGTGGTACCTCACTTCTATGTGTTTCGTTTTGGAGTGAAGGACTGGGTTTTTGGCTACACTTATGGCACTGGTGCTGTCACAAAAGAGTGGAATCTGGGAACACTCCTCACCAAAGTCGCTCATAGTGTAGGTCATCCAAAGCAGCTGGGAACAACAACTAGCAGCAGCTACATACTCGGCCTCTGTAGTGGACTGGGCTACACTGGGTTGCTTGCGAGATGACCAAGAGACCAAAGAAGAACCAAGGAACTGACAACACCCAGAGGTAGACTTGCGGTCTAATCGACACCCAGCAAAATCAGCATGGGAGTACCCGTGAATTCTGAGTGTCGAGGAGGCAGAATACCAATGACCAAACTCAGGAGTGTAGTTCAAGTACCTGAAAATCCGCTTGACGGCCCGCCAATGTGAAGTCCTCGGTGAAGCCTGAAAACGAGCGCACAGACACACACTGAACTGTATGTCCAGCCTCGTCACCATCAAGTAGAGGAGGGAGCCGATCATGCTCCGGTACTCCTTCTGGTCCACGGGTTCGCCATCCTCATCCGCGTCCAAAGCCGTAGTGGTACTCATCGGTGTAGTCAGCGGCTTGGAGTCGTTCATGCCAAACTTCTTCACCATGTCCCTAGTGTACTTCGCCTGATGTACAAACGTCCCGTCCTTGCACTGCTTGATCTGGAGTCCTAAGAAAAACTGCAGCTTGCCCATCATGGACATCTCAAATTCCCTGCTCATGTCATCTGCAAATCTGGCAACAAGATCATGAGAAGAGCCACCAAAGATTATGTCATCCACGTATATCTGAACAATCAAAAGGTCATTCCCATGCTTAAGGAGAAACAGGGTTTTATCAACTGTGCCCATCAAAAACCCCTTACTTAGCAAAAACCCTCTCAACCTGTCATACCAGGCTCTAGGTGCCTGCTTCAACCCATAGAGCGCTCTCTGGAGTTTGTATAGACGGTGTGGGTATTTTTCACTCTCAAACCCCGGGAGTTTCCTCACATACGCTTCTTCCTCTATCACCCCATTCAAGAAAGCACTCCTGACATCCATTTGGTACAACTTGAACCCTTTAGCCACGACAAAGGCTAGAAGGATCCTAATTGCCTCCAAACGGGCCACAGGAGCAAATGTCTTCTCATAATCTATGCCTCCTTTCTGGTTGAACCCCTGAGCCACCAACCTCGACTTGTTTCTCACAACCATCCCATTCTCACCCTCTTTGTTCTTCCACACCCACTTGGTACCAATGGGACGACAATTTGGTGGTGGATCGACTAACACCCAGACTTGGTTTCTCTCAAAATTTTCCAACTCCTCATGCATGGAATTCACCCAATTCTCGTCAGACAAAGCATGTCGAATATCTTTGGGCTCAAACGACGCAACAAAAGCAGAGTGAGCGAAATAAGAAGTATTCCTTGACCTCGACCGTGTAGTGCGTTCATGAAGGTCACCTATGATCGTCGTCGATGGGTGATCCACCTGTACACGCCGGGGAGCCTCTCGCCTGGACACAATCTCCCCCTCAGCAGAAGCCTCCACTCAAACAGCCTCAGTCGTAGTGGGTGTAGGGGATGGTCCATCCTCGATTGTCGTCGTAGTAGTGGAAGTAGCATGTACACGATCAGCCACGGGAGCATCACCACCATCATCGTCTTCATCTCCATCTCCGTCCTTCTCATCCTCAAAGATCCTCGCTCCAATCTCCTCATCACCTGCACACTCAAAAGCAGAAGAGCTACATGGTTGTGTCTCGTCGAAGGTAACCTCGCAAGTCTCCATGATTCGGTTAGTGTCAAGGTTGAGCACACGATATTCTCTAGAATGAATCGCATAACCAAGGAAAATGCCATCCGAACATCTAGACTCAAACTTATCCAACTTGCCCTTCTTCAGAATGAAACACTTGCAACCAAAAGCTCTAAAGTGACTCACCTTTGGTTGTCGCCCATGCATCAGCTCATAAGAGGTCTTCTTCTTAAAGGCACGAAGGAAGATGCGATTTGAGACATAGCAAGCGGTATTGACCGCCTCTGCCCAGAAACGCCTAGGAGTCCTATGCTCATCGAGCATCGTCCTGGCCATCTCACAAAGGGTCCGGTTCTTCCTCTCCACTATGCCATTCTGGCAAGCGACGTATGGAGAAGATTACTGATGATCGAGACCAAGATCACTGCAAAAGGCATCGAAATGAGAGTTTTTAAACTCCGTGCCATTGTCACTGCGCATAGCTCGAATGGCATCACCATGTCTCTCATTCTTCAACCTCAAGATCAAGTCTCGAACAAAGCCAAATGTCTCACTCTTGTCCTCCAAAAAGAAAACCCAAGAGTACCTCGAAAAATCATCAGCAACCACAAGAACATACCACTTCCCACCGGCAGAGCGAACACGAGCTGGCCCAAACAAATCCATGTGCAACAGCTCACAAGGTCGCTCGGTCATGACAGAAGTCAGAGGTGTGTGAGAAGCGGCAACCATCTTTCCATGCCGACAAGAAGCACAAACCAAATCCTTCTCGAATTTCAACTTAGGCAATCCTCGGACAAGATCAAGACCACTCAAGCGGGAAAGCAACTCAAAGCTCAAGTGTCCCAACCTCCTATGCCATTTCCAAAGCTCGGCCGAAATGCCAGCAACAAAGCATCGAGGAGGACCAACAGACTGGGAAAAGTCGGCACGAAAGATTTGACCCTCGGGGACGATCGTACAGACAAGATCGCCTCGAGAATCAAGCACACGAGAAGTGCCCGACTTAAAACGAACCTGAAAACCTTCGTCAAGTAACTGAGATACTGACAATAGGTTAAAACCAAGTGACTTGACCAGAGCCACACTTCTTAAGGTCACCTTGCTACTCACCTTCACCATACCTACAGCAAGCACTCGTCCTCTCCCATTGTCCCCGAAAGTGATGTACTCCCTCGTACTCACCGGGGTGAGGCTGGAGAACCACCCACGATCTCCGGTCATGTGTCGTGAGCAACCGGAGTCGATCAACCAAAAGTCCTCCAAGCCTCCCACCTGCAATCAAAAACGAGAACGAGAATGAGCAAGCGACTCAACACTGGGGTTAGTACCAAAAGAGTCAAACCAGTGTCGAGCCATTTGCTCAAAAGAAGGATTACCAAAATCCATCCTACCAAAACCTCTAGGCGGAGCCCTCTCACGCCTACCACCAGAGCACCTGTCACGTCTCACTGGAGGAGTACGCGCACCACGAGGGGGAAAACATGGCCCGTAGTCCATCCGAGACCCAAAGCTCCGATCGTGTCTCCCAAACTCGTAACGGTCACGAGAAGGAGCACGTCGAGCCAACTCACCACACCCAAACCCAACACGCCTGACTCTCTGAGGAAAACCACCTCCACCTCCACGAGTGGGAACAGTACGCACATACACCTCACCCCTAGGTAGAGGCCCTCTACGAGGCTCAGGCACACCACGAGAAAGGTGGTACCTATCCTTGTTTGCCATCTCCCTAGCAAACCTCTCATCTCTCTTCCTCCTAAAACAGAACTCATCCTTATGCCCATCCCTCCCACAATGCTCACAATGGAAGCGGATCGGTTGTAGTTTAGGCGGTGGCTTTTCTGTGGGCTTCTCAACAGCTTTCTCTCCTGACTTCCCTTCAAAGACATTACCCAAGTTGCTCACAAACTTGATGGGTTTCTGGTAATTCTCTGTTTTCTGAGGGAACACTGGTGGGTCTGGAGTTGTATCAAGCTTGTTTCTGAGGTGGTTTGGCTTGGGTGCATATTTGTTCATGGGTACGGTGTGTGGTTGAGTAGGGATCTCTCCATCTTTTTCTTCTCCCTCACCACTCTTCTCACCACTGTTCTCAACCCCCAACACCTGACCATCAAACCTCTTGAACTCAGCCAACATCAAACTCAACTGTGGCTCATGCCCAGACAACCAACTCATCAATTTCCTAAGCTCATCATTTTCATCCTGCAAATGGTCAACATAGTGTGGAAGTTCCATGTTTTTCAAAGTATGCATTTCACAGGTAGAACATGATGTAGGAATGGGAGCCTTCAAACTAGCCTCAAGAGAAACTATTCTAGTGTGAGACTCATCTAGCCTAGCATGCAACACAAGACATGAGGTACAAGCACCTAACAGAGCTGGCCTAGATTTCAATTCATCACACTCAATCCTAACCACATCTAGTTCCTCAAGAGTAGAGGCATGCTTCTCCTTGAGAGCAGTCAAATCAGCAAGAAAAACTGAGCAATCACCACAGTCAATCTCATCAGACACCACAAGAGCAGATTTCAAAGAGCCTATCTCATTTCTAGCATCCACAAGTAAGGATTCAAGCTCAGCTATCATGTCCTTAGCATCACCCAACAAGGACCTAAATTCTCTCTTCTCCTTGTTGGTCTTTATAAGCACATCATCACGGTTATCAAGCAACTCATTCAGCCTAGCATTCTCCTCTAGCAAGAAGTTGGGATCTTGTCGTACCTCTTCCTCGGAGTCGGAGTTCGAATCCGAGCTGTGCTTCCCACCCTTCTTGGAGTGCGCCATGCCGCAAAAGCCTCCTTGTGCGACGAAGCTCAGGCCGGTGAAGTTCTTGCCCGTGTGACGCTTGTCCTTGCGCCGTTCTTGCTCTTTCTCGCAGCTCGAGTCGGAAGAAGCATCGCTTGATGTGGAGTCGATGTTGCTTGCTCCGGCAACCATCGTTCGAGCCATCTTCTTCTTGTAGCCACCACTCTTCTTCGGCCTTCTCTCGCCCTTGTCATTGCGCTTGTCCTTGTAGTCGTTCTGGGAGTGGTGCTTGTTGTAGTCGTGCTTGGGCTTGCCCTTGTAGTCGTTCTTGATCTCCATGGCTTCAGGGCATTCGAAGATGAAGTGCCCGTGCTTCCCGCACCGATAGCACATCTCCGAGCTCCGCCTTGCATTCTTGCGGTTCTCGTACGTCTGCCCAAACCTCTTGCTTAACAAAGCGAGATCATCCTTGCTGAAGGACCGATTAGGCGAACCAGAGAGGGGGGGAGTGAATGGGAGCTGATAAAAATTCTTCTCGAAGGAGATGAGAACTCCAACAAGACGAACACGGCTTCCAACTCACGTCTCCGACCCAACTACCCAGGTTGGTCAAGACCACGCAGCCACTGGAGTGCTACTGGTCCTAGGAACCAACACTCAACCTTCCGAGCCAAAACTCACCAAACCACACAGCGGAAACTTGCACGGCTTGCTGCCTGTGCTACACCGGTCACACTGATGGCCTGCGCCGGTCAGACCGGTGACACCGGTCAGACCGGTGGACAGAGCCGGTCAGGCCGGTGGCTACAGCAGCCGCACAGCAAACGTTCCAGGAAGCCTCAGTGAATCCTCTAGGCCCTGGAACAAAAACCACCACGAAACACAACCTGTGAGGAAGAAGAACCCCTCACAAAGCCTAGCAAAACAACTCCAAACACGCCAAGAACTGAACAGCAGGACCACGTGACAAAACCACACGGACAAGGCTGTTCCCCGAGACAAAAACCCACCAAGGGCTAGCACCGGTCAGACCGGTCAAGAGCACCGGTCAGACCGGTCGTGCCTGGGCAGCTCGGGATGAACAGTGCCCGCGAGTCAACTCTTCCAAATCCAACTCCCGATCTCCCGATGCGCTCCACGGTTTTGCACAAGACTTTGGGGATAGTAGGAACACCTCATGGGTACTCCATAGCCAAGATTTGGTCCACCAAAACTTGTCAAATCAAGAGGAATCGAAGAAATCTCACCAAGAACACCTCTAACCCTAGAGCCACGAAAACCCCAAAATCGAGCCCCTTTGCTCACGGATTTGGAAGGGGAATCAAAGGGTAAAGAACTACGAAGGGTTCATGCATACATCCCTCACCAAATCCCAAAGAGAAAGGCCTCGAAATCGCTCCAAGAAAATCGCCAAGAAAGGGCTCCGAAAATCACCAAAAAGGAGAAACGGGAAAGACACATCCAAGCCTTGAGGAACCACGCCGAATCATCTATACATACCAAAGAGGTTCATACAAGGTCTAGCTTGCCGCCCGATCATCCTTCCCTCTCACAAGATCTCACCATGAAGCTCTCAAGCTAGACCTACGAAAATCCTAAGAAAATAGGAAGGAAAATAGGAAAACCAAATGAGCTAGGGTTCCAAGAGATGGCTGCCATCCTCTCACCACTTGGGTTATATGGAGGCAACCGAAAGACGAAAATACCCTTACTAGCTAACTAGGGATACATGCCCCTCGAGGGCGAAATTGGAAGTCTTTGTCTTCGCACCATCGGACGGATGCCCAGCGACCGCAAACTTGCTTAGCCTCGACGCAAGCCTTGCGATCCCGACGCGTGTCCTCCGCTTCGAAGATTCTGGACTGCGTCGTCGCACACCGGTCAGACCGGTGCTCCTCACCGGTCAGACCGGTACCCACCGGTCAGACCGGTCTGGAGCTGCTGCACCTCCGTCTTCAGTTCTTCCGTCTTGGCTTTGTGGATCAACCAAGGAACCCAGTGATTTTCTGGTGAACCACCGGAAACCCCGCGAACTCGGTGTAGCCTCCGCCAATCACCACTCATGACTCGGCTCCCACGTAGTCCCGGCTCGACCTTGGTTTTGAGCCTCAACCAAGAAACCGTCCATGACTTCATCTTGCCGTTCTTGCCACCATGCGGCCCGCACTTGACCCCGCTGGCCACCGGGTCCCTCGAACCAAGCCTACTTGTCTTCTCCACACCTGGAGGCCTCACCGGCAACGACCTTTCACTCTTGTTCTTCACCTACACCTGCACCAGTCAAGCCGCAACCTGCACCTGCAATACTTAGCCAAGAATCAGTCCACACCACGTTGTCAATCACTCATCACACCAGGAAGCGACCATCCACCGGTCCTCGAACCACACCTGGCTCTCAATCTCCCCCTTGATGAGTGTATTGACAACACACACGTTTTGGTAACCAAGAGAAAAGGAAAAGAAAAGAAACGACTAAAAGAAACTCCAACAAGCGATCGAAAGCCAAAGAAAAGGCAAAGAGCAAGATCACTTGAAGAAGACAAATCTCGGACCCCTTAGGCAAGGGCAACGGCTCGACACATCCGAGACAAAACATGCTCAAGCAAAGAGCACAAACCATCAAACCAAAGCTCGAAAACCACAAAGAGCTCCCCCTGCACACATGCAAGCTCCCCCTGAACCAATGGAACTCCCCCTGGACAAATGCATGCGAACCACTTCACGAAACAGAGCAGCTGCAACAGCTCAGCTCTGACCGGTCAGACCGGTCGACACCACCGGTCAGACCGGTGCTCAACATATGAACAGGACCAGCACTCTGACCGGTCAGACCGGTGACCTCAACCGGTCAGACCGGTGCACAACAGAGCCCAAAAATGGCTCGAAACCACCTGAAAACCTTCCAAATGCATTCAGTAGGCCAAAACATGCTCAAACTTCTCCCCCTTGTTGACAATGCATGAATCAAGCCAAAAATGCAAAAAATGCAACCTAGAGCTTCTCAAATAGACAAAATTTAACATAGGATGCTACACATGTCCAAACGAGCAAGTTAGATACTCTATAGCTTCGTAATGACATAAACTTCATGATCACCAAGTTTCACAACCATTGGGCGAAGCTAAGATAGAATTTAGCAATTTTGCAAAAAATCACCCTCTCATGAGCAAAGTCCTAAACATGAGCAAAACATGTCAAAATGGCAAAGCCACACAAACTTCATGCTAGGACAACCATTCTAAGCATAAGACCATCATAAACACCCACAAGCACCTCATGTCATGTCAAAGCCATCGAGCCATGTGCCTACTTCTATATATGAGACTTCTCATTGGTAGACATCATGCAACGATTTAGCACCCAAAGCAAATTAGAATTAGCACATATGACATGGGAGCACATTTTTCAAGCAATTTACATTTCATTTTCAGATTTATAATTGGTACATGAAATGTCTTTGCGACAAAAAGGAACTTATGCTCCTCCACAAGATGAAGCATGGGGGCTAAACATTCATGATGGCAAATGAGCCTTTGGCCCCATATGATCAAAATAAGCTATCCAACCACAAATTAAGCATAGCCAAGCCACAAAAACATGTCAAGATCATGGAAAGGCATTTACTCACAAGAGAGCATACATATGAAATTTTCAAAAACATAGCCATCAACCATGGATACAAACCAAGATTATCAAGAGCTAAGCCAAACTAACCATAGCTTACCAAATTAGCTCACAAAGACATATATGTCATTCCATGGTGAACAATGTATATAGGAGAAGCCTTCCCTAAACAATGCATATGATACAAAATGCATGCAACCTAAGATACAAAGATGCCTATACATCATGTTACATATGCCATGCCAAATGCAAGAAATGCACAAAGGAAAGCTATACATATGCTACATAGGAGCTCCCACACGCCAACTCAAGAAATCAAACAAACACCAAGCTCCCCCCGCAAACGAGTGAAAGTTGCTTGATCTAGGGGTTTGGTGAAAATATCGGCTAGTTGGTCATGTGTGGGTACATGGATCAAAGCAATTTTTCCTTTCTCTACGTTGTCTCTCAGAAAATGATACCTCACTTCTATGTGCTTGGTTTTGGAATGGAGCACTGGGTTCTTTGCCACGCTTATGGCACTGGTGCTGTCACATTGAAGTGGGACATGGGTATACTCCTCACCAAAGTCACTCATGGTGTATGTGATCCAAAGGAGCTGAGAGCAACAACTAGCTGCGGCCACCTACTCTGCCTCGGTAGTGGATTGAGCAACACTCGACTGTTTGCGGGAAGACCAAGATACCAAAGAAGAACCCAAGAACTGGCAAGTCCCAGAAGTGGACTTCCTATCCAACCGACACCCGGCAAAATCCGTGTCTGAAAATCGATGAAGCGCCAAAGAAGAAGACCCAGAGTACCAAAGGCCGAAGTCGGGAGTGTGTCGCAAATACCTGAAAATGCGCTTGACTGCTTGCCGATGCGAAGTCCTCGGAGAAGCTTGAAAACGAGCGCACAAACACACCGAGAATTGAATGTCCGGCCTCGTCGCCGTCAAGTAGAGAAGTGACCCGATCATGCTCCGGTACTCCTTCTGGTCCACGTGTTCACCTTCCTCGTCCGCATCAAGAACTGTAGTCGTACTCATAGGCGTCGCCTTGGCCTTGCAGTCCTCCATCTTGAACTTCCTCACAATGTCCTTGGTGTACTTAGCTTGGTGCACAAATGTTCCTTCCTTTGATTGCTTGATTTGTAGCCCGAGGAAGAACTGCAACTCGCCCATCATGCTCATCTCAAATTCCCTGCTCATGTCTTCTGCAAACCTTGCAACAAGAGAGTTAGACGAGCCACCAAAGACAATATCATCCACGTATACCAGCACAATCAGGATATCTCTGCCCTGCCTGAGGAGAAACAAGGTCTGGTCGACCTTCCCCATCTCAAACCCTCTCTCAAACAGGAACCCTCTCAACCTACCATACCAAGCTCTAGGCGGCTGCTTCAACCCATACAGCGCCTTCCTCAACTTGTATACCCGGTGAGGGTACTTCTCACTCTCAAACCCCGGTGGTTGCCTCACAAACACCTCTTCCTCCAACACACCGTTCAGGAAAGCACTCTTCACATCCATCTGGTACAACTTGAACCCTTTAGCCACGAAAAAAGCTAGAAGGATCCTGATCGCCTCCAAACGAGCTACAGGAGCGAAAGTCTCCTCGTAGTCGATCCCCTCTTTCTGACTGTACCCCTGAGCAACAAGTCTCGACTTGTTCCTCACCACTTCTCCTTTCTCCCCCTCTTTATTTTTCCACACCCATTTTGTCCCAATCGGCTTACACCCTGGTGGAGGGTCAACCAACACCCAAACTTGGTTCCTCTCAAAATTCTCCAACTCCTCATGCATCGAGTTAACCCAATTATGATCAAATAACGCGTGTCCAATGTCTTTGGGCTCAAAAGTGGCAACAAAAGCAGCATGAGCGAAATGAGAATTGTTCCGAACCCTCGACCGTGTAGTACGTTCATTCATGTCGCCGATGATTCTCGAAGCTGGGTGATCCACTTGCACTCGTCGGGGAGGTTCTCGCCTTGATGCTACCTCCCCCTCAACAGTAGCTTCGCCTTGATCTGGGTTTGTCGTTGTAGGTGTGGGAGAGAGTCCATTCTCGATCGTCGTCGAAGTAGTAGGTACATGTTCAGCCGCGGGCATCACACCGCCATCTTCATCATCTCCATGTTCATGCTCCTCCTCCTGAAAGATCTCCTCGCCAAGTTCGTCGTCACCTGCACACTCAAAAACAAGCTGACTACGTGGTTGTGTCTCGTCGAAGGTTACCTCGCAAGTCTCCACGATTTGGTTAGTTTCAAGATTGAGCACATGAAATGCTCTAGAATGAGATGCATAACCAAAGAAAATGCCATCGACAGACCTAGCCTCGAACTTGTCCAACTTCTTCCCTTTCTTCAGAATGAAGCATTTGCAACCAAAGACATGGAAGTGACTCACCTTGGGTGTGCGACCGTGCATCAACTCGTAACAGGTTTTCTTCTTGTGAACCCTGAGGTAGATCCTGTTAGACACATGGCACGCGGTATGGACCGCCTCAGCCCAGAACCTTCTCGGAGTCCTATGCTCGTCGAGCATCGTCCGAGCCATCTCGCACAAGGTCCTATTTTTCCTTTCCACCACGCCATTCTGGGGAGGCGTATACGGACTAGAAAACTGATGTTCAAGACCCAAGTCATGGCAAAAGGTTTCGAAGCGAGAGTTTTTGAATTCCGAGCCATTGTCACTGCGGATCGCTCGTATGGCATCTCCGTGCCTCTCGTTTCTTAACCTCAAGACAAGATCTCGAACAAAACCAAACGTCTCCCCCTTCTCCTCAAGAAAGAACACCCACGCATACCGAGAGTAGTCGTCCACCACAACAAGGACATACCACTTCCCACCCGCAGATCGCACACGAGCTGGGCCAACAAGGTCCATATGGAGCAGCTCGCATGGACGCTCAGTCATCACATCGATGAGAGACGGATGAGAAGAGGCTACCATCTTGGCATGCCTACACGGCGCACAAACCAACTCTTTCTCAAACCTCAATCGTGGCAATCCTCGGACCAAATTGAGTTTACTCAAGCGAGACAAAAGGTCAAAGCTCAAGTGACCCAACTTCCTATGCCACTTCCACAACTCACTCGAAGAACCAGCCAAGAAGCAACGCTCCACACCAGAAGACTGAGAAAAATCAGCTCGGAACACCTGACCCTCGGGAACGATCATGCAAACAAGATCCCCCCGAGAATCTAAAATTCGAGAACCACCAGGCCGAAACAACACCTCAAAACCCTCATCCAACAACTGGGACACAGAAAGCAAATTGTATCCAAGCGATTGAACAAGAGCAACACGCCTGAGAGTGATCTTGTCACTTACCTTAATCTCACCTTCTGACAGCACACGCCCTCGCCCATTGTCCCCAAAGGTGATGTACTTCTTTGTCACCACCGGGACGAGACTTGAGAACCACCCCTTGTCTCCGGTCATATGCCTCGAGCAACCGGAGTCAATCAACCAAATGTTCTTCAAGTCTCCCACCTGAAATTCAAAAGCGAGCACGTGAGTGAACAAACGACTCAGCACTGGGGTTAGTACCAAAAGAGTAAAACCAGTGCCGAGCCATTTGCTCCAAAGTGGAGTTAGCACAAACCAAATCATCACGCCTATCAAAGCTACCACCACGAACACCACCACGGTAACCACCACGAGGGAACCAACCCTCTCTAGCCGGAGGAGGACGAAAACCACGAAAGGGAAACCGTGGATCGTTCCTCCGCTCCATCTCAAAGCTACGACTCTTCTCACCCTCGTATTGAGCACGAGGTGGAGAACGCCTAGCAAACTGACCACCTGCAAACTTTCCAGACCAACCACCAGAACCACGACCTCCAGAAACAAACCGAGCATCCTCACGAGCACGAAACCCGACTCGCTGTCTGCCCAGACCTGCACCGGTCTGACCGGTGTACTACACCGGTCTGACTGGTGTGGCTCGGCCAGCAGCAACACCTGCAGCCTTCCGGTCTCCCCAAGCCGGAACCGTCCTCACAATCGCCTTGGCCCTGGGCATCTGCATACGAGGCTCAGGTACACCATTAGAGGGGTGGTACCTGTCCCTGTTAGCCCACTCTCTAGCCATTCTCTCCTCACGCTTCCTCTTGAAGCAAAACTCATCCTTGTGACCATCTCTCCCACAATACCCACAATGGAACTTTATGGGCTGTGGCTTAGGCTTAGGCTTGGGTTGGGGCTGCCCACTCGGCTTCTCACCCTTCTTCTCTCCTTCCTCACCTCCCTTTGGGCTCACAAACTTCACCGGTTTCTGAAAATCATTTGTTGGGTGAGGGAATATGGGTGGATCTGGAGTAGTGTCAAATTTGTTTCTGAGATGGTTGGGCTTGGGCTCAAACTTGTTCTTGTGTCTGTTTGGTGGTGGGATAGGAATCTCTCCAACTCTCTCAACTCCCTCACCACAGTTCTCTCCAAGCTTGTCAGCCCCAAGTGCCTGACCATCATAGCGTTTGAAAGCCGCTATCATGATACCGAGCTGAGGCTCCTGACCTGACAACCAGCTCATACATTTTCTCAGCTCATCATTTTCATCCTGCAAGCGGTCAACATAATGTGCAAGC
This sequence comes from Cenchrus fungigraminus, assembly GCA_036936925.1. Lineage (NCBI taxonomy): Eukaryota > Viridiplantae > Streptophyta > Magnoliopsida > Poales > Poaceae > Cenchrus > Cenchrus fungigraminus. Next base: position 110,412,737 of record CM072779.1, read on the forward strand.
TCCAAATTCTTAACCGCATGCAATTCACAAGTAGAGCAAGAAGTGGGAATAGGCTCTTTCAACTTAGCCTCAAGCGAAACAGTGTAAGCATGCATCTCATCAATCTTTCCATGCAAAACAGGGCAAGAAGTGCAAGCACCTAGCAAAGCAGGTCTAGACTTAAGCTCAGCCACTTCAACCCTAAGCATATCTAGTTCATCACAAGTAGAAGCATGCTTATCCTTAAGAGCAGTAAGATCAGCTAGGTACACAGAGCAATCACAGCAATCAATCTCATCAGAAACCACAGGAGAAGCCTTAAGCGAATCAATCTCAAGCTTAGCATCTAGGTTCTGGGTTTCTAGCTCAGCCACACGGTTCCTAGCATCTTCTAGTGAGGCCCTAAGCTCTTTCCTCATCTTCTTGGCCTCTCTAAGCATGTGATCGCGGTTATCAAGCAAGTCAACCAACTCATCATTCTCCTTGCGCAAAGAAGAGAGCTCATCACATACCTCATCCTCGGAGTCAGAGTCCGAGTCACTCTGGTGGCTCTTCTTGCTGCCGGAGCTACGGGCCATGCCGCAGAAGCCATCTCTCGCGAAGCAGCTCAACCCGCTCAAGTTCCTGGATGACTTCTTGTTCTTGCGCCGATCACCTTCATCTTCACTGCTACTCGAGCTTGACGAAGAGTAGGCGGAGCTGGAGTCGACGTTGCTCGCTCTGACCATTGCTCGGGCCTTCCTGCCGCGGCCATCCTTCTTCCTCGACCGTCGCTCGTCCTTGTGCTTGTTCTTATGCTTGTGATCGTGCCTCGATCGGTACTTGCCATCCTTGCTCGATCGGTGCCTGTAGCCGTCCTTGTAGCCGTCCTTGTTCTCCGTCTTCTCCGGGCAGTCGGCGACGAAGTGTCCTGGCTTGCCGCACTGAAAGCACGTCCGTGCTGTCCTCCTCGTGTTCACCCGGTTCTCGTGCAGCCTCTCGAACCGCCTGGTCAGCAACGCCAGCTCGTCCTCTCCAAGCACGTCGAACTCCTCATCTGGCAAAGACATCAAAGAAGACAGAGAGTACATCCTGGAGGATGCGTTAGCGTTAGACTTAGCTCCTTTGCCACTAACGAGAGCGAGACTATGAGAATCAGTCGGGCTCTCGATCTTGGCTGTCATACCACGGTCCAACTCAGCCGACTTGAGCTTCGAGAACAGCTCGTTCACCGTCAAGGTGTCATACTTCTCGGACTCAACAATAGCCTCAAACTTCCCGTCCCATACGGTACGATCCAACGAGTGCAAGAGCTTCACGGCTCTATCATGATCATTGTATGGGAGGACGTCCACATTGGCTCTCATGTTGTTCACAACGACCGTAAATCGCTGGAAAAGGGCATCGACGGACTCACCGGGGAGATGAGTGAAGTTCTCGTACTCTCTCCGGTAAGTCGCGTACATCCGAGCCTGAACTTGAGCATTCCCAGCATGAGCATCCTTCAACTGCTCCCAAATCCTACAAGCTAAGTCCTCTGTCTGAACCCGATCGAATTCAGGCGGACACAGAGCACGAAACAAGTAGTCGACAGCCTTGTTGTTGGCTTCGAACATATCCCTCGATCCTGGAGCAAGGAAGTTCATCGGATGAACATAAGCTGTGTTCACCGTGACATCCCAAAGGATCTGACCCTTTCTGCGGAGGAACGCCGCCATCCGCCTTTGCCACATCTGGTAGTTCTTCCCATCGAAGTGCGGAGGACCCGAACCCCGTTCCTGGTACGCCATCTTTGGATCTTAGACTGGTAAGAGTCAATAAAGACCCGAACCTGCTCTGATACCAATTGAAGGACCGATTAGGCGAACCAGAGAGGGGGGGAGTGAATGGGAGCCGATAAAAATTCTTCTCGAAGGAGATGAGAACTCCAACAAGACGAACACGGCTTCCAACTCACGTCTCCGACCCAACTACCCAAGTTGGTCAAGACCACGCAGCCACTGGAGTGCTACTGGTCCTAGGAACCAACACTCAACCTTCTGAGCCAAAACTCACCAAACCACACAGCGGAAACTTGCACGGCTTGCTGCCTGTGCTACACCGGTCACACCAATGGCCTGCGCCGGTCAGACCGGTGACACCGGTCAGACCGGTGGACAGAGCCGGTCAGGCCGGTGGCTACAGCAGCCGCACAGCAAACGTTCCAGGAAGCCTCAGTGAATCCTCTAGGCCCTGGAACAAAAACCACCACGAAACACAACCTGTGAGGAAGAAGAACCCCTCACAAAGCCTAGCAAAACAACTCCAAACACGCCAAGAACTGAACAGCAGGACCACGGGACAAAACCACACGGACAAGGCTGTTCCCCGAGACAAAAACCCACCAAGGGCTAGCACCGGTCAGACCGGTCAAGAGCACCGGTCAGACCGGTCGTGCCTGGGCAGCTCGGGATGAACAGCGCCCGCGAGTCAACTCTTCCAAATCCAACTCCCGATCTCCCGATCCGCTCTACGGTTTTGCACAAGACTTTGGGGATAGTAGGAACACCTCATGGGTATTCCATAGCCAAGATTTGGTCCACCAAAACTTGTCAAATCAAGAGGAATCGAAGAAATCTCACCAAGAACACCTCTAACCCTAGAGCCACGAAAACCCCAAAATCGAGCCCCTTTGCTCACGGATTTGGAAGGGGAATCAAAGGGTAAAGAACCACGAAGGGTTCATGCATACATCCCTCACCAAATCCCAAAGAGAAAGGCCTCGAAATCGCTCCAAGAAAATCGCCAAGAAAGGGCTCCGAAAATCACCAAAAAGGAGAAACGGGAAAGACACATCCAAGCCTTGAGGAACCACGCCGAATCATCTATACATACCAAAGAGGTTCATACAAGGTCTAGCTTGCTGCCCGATCATCCTTCCCTCTCACAAGATCTCACCATGAAGCTCTCAAGCTAGTCCTACGAAAATCCTAAGAAAATAGGAAGGAAAATAGGAAAACCAAATGAGCTAGGGTTCCAAGAGATGGCTGCCATCCTCTCACCACTTGGGTTATATGGAGGCAACCGAAAGACGAAAATACCCTTACTAGCTAACTAGGGATACATGCCCCTCGAGGGCGAAATTGGAAGTCTTTGTCTTCGCACCATCGGACGGATGCCCAGCGACCGCAAACTTGCTTAGCCTCGACGCAAGCCTTGCAATCCCGACGTGTGTCCTCCGCTTTGAAGATTTCGGACTGCGTCGTCGCACACCGGTCAGACCGGTGCTCCTCACCGGTCAGACCGGTACCCACCGGTCAGACCGGTCAGACCCACCGGTCAGACCGGTCTGGAGCTGCTGCACCTCCGTCTTCGGTTCTTCGGTCTTGGCTTTGTGGATCAACCAAGGAACCCAGTGATTTTCTGGTGAACCACCGGAAACCCCTCGAACTCGGTGTAGCCTCCGCCAATCACCACTCATGACTCGGCTCCCACGTAGTCCCGGCTCGACCTTGGTTTTGAGCCTCAACCAAGAAACCGTCCATGACTTCATCTTGCCGTTCTTGCCACCATGCGGCCCGCACTTGACCCCGCTGGCCACCGGGTCCCTCGAACCAAGCCTACTTGTCTTCTCCACACCTGGAGGCCTCACCGGCAACGACCTTTCACGCTTGTTCTTCACCTGCACCTGCACCAGTCAAGCCGCAACCTGCACCTGCAATACTTAGCCAAGAATCAGTCCACACCACGTTGTCAATCACTCATCACACCAGGAAGCGACCATCCACTGGTCCTCGAACCACACCTGGCTCTCACTTGCTCAGCACCTCAAAGTCCTCATCTGGTAAAGACACAAGACAAGACAAAGAGAAACCACCAGAGTTAGCATTAGACATTGATCCTGAGACAAGACCCAAACTATGAGGATCAGTGGGGCTCTCGCTCTTGGCTCTCAAGCCACGATCAACCTCTGAAGACCTGAGCTTGGAGAATAGCTCATCAATCGACAGCGTGTCATACACGCTCGACTCCTCAATGGCCTCGACCTTGGCACTCCACACAGACCTATCCAAGGCATGCAAAAACTTGATAGCTTGATCATGATCCGTGTATGGGAGCACTGTCACATTGGCCCTCATGTTGTTGACGATGCTAGTGAAGCGTTGGAACATAGCATCGGTCGACTCACCGGGGAGATGAGTGAAGTTCTCGTACTCTCTCCGGTAAGTGGAAAACAAATGGGCTTGCACTTGGGCATTGCCAACACGAGCATTTTTCAACTTAAGCCAAATCTTTCCGGCCACATTCTCTCCGTACACTCGCTCGAACTCCGAGGCACAGAGAGCACGGAACAACTAATCAACGGCCTTGCTATTGGCCTCACACATGTCCCGCGATCCTGGAAGCAGAAAACTGTCTGGGATGACATAATAAGGATTCTGAGTGACCTCCCAGATCAGAGTTCCCTTCCCTCGCAAAAACGCGCCCATGCGCCTCTCCCACATCGGGTAATTATTGCCATCAAAGTGTGGAGGACCCGACCCCTTGCCATAATTGCCCATCTTTGGATCTTAGACTGGTTAGAATCAAAAAGATCTGTAACCGGCTCTGATACCAATTGAAGGACCGAATACGCGACCAGGGAGGGGGTAGAGAATAGGAGCCGATAAAAATTTATTCCCGAAGGTCGAACTCAGCCTATACCCCGATTGCCACTCCGAGTACTCGCACACACCAGAGAAACTCTAGACTAGGCACACAAGCCCACAAGTCCTAGAGACAAGCCTTGAATCAAACCGCGGAAACACAAGACAAGAATCAAATCACTTGGCCAATTCTAGAAAAGCCAGGCGCGGACTGTCTGGCTGGTACGGGTGGACCGTCCGCAAGGTAGTGGCGGACTGTCCGGACAGTCAACGCGGGCTGTCCGAAAACTTCAGCCGAACCACCAGAGACACATCGAGAAAATCGAACAGTCCGGCTGAGCCACGAGGACTATCCGCCAGTGTCGCGGACTGTCCGTGAAGGCAGCACGGACCGTCCGTCCACCTCGCTGGAAACCCCAGACAACCTCAGCTCTACCCCAGACAAAAACTTGACACGGCGGACTATCTGGCAACCCCACCCGGACTGTTTGCAAACCTCCTGCAACCAAACCCTAGCGCAGCGAAGGATCAAAACACGAGTTCGCAAGAACAGCTGACGAACACGCGAAGAACCCTAGACGCGCGGACTGTCCGCGGGGTCCTTGCGGACTGTCCGCTAGCCCCGGACAGAGCAGCTCGAGCTCGAGCTCGCAAAGTCAAACCTCCAAATCCATCATTAGATCTCCCAAACGGCAAAAGCTCTTGAGACAAGATTTGGGGGAGATGATAAGCAACACAAGATGAAGCTACCCCAAAAATCTCGACCTCTAGCTCACTAAAACACCGGGAAATCGCAAATCACACGAACTACCACCAAGAACTCGGGCTCCAGCCAAAAACTCATGAATCGAAGGCTTTCCCGGAGTTTGAGGGGTCAAGATCACACACAAAGATGTGCAAGGCATCCACCCATGATCCCCTCAAAGAAATCCGAAGGAAAACGCCCTCAAATCCCCGAATCGAGCAAAGAACGAAACTCCCCAAAAATAGCCCCGAAAATGACACGAAAATCAAAGAGGACTAGGAGATCACCACAACTCCGAAAGCTTCCTTACATCCAAAGGTCAGAGTCTATACAAGAATCTAGCCTAAGGAATACAGAGGGAAAAGAAGCAGTTCAGAGAAATCTACCGGGGGAGGAAACCCTAGAGTCCAAGAGAGAGAGATGCCATCCACCTCTCCGCTATTTATACGAAGTCCATCGGAGGGAGGTAAATGACCACACTACCCCTACAACTTGAAATGAAGATACAACCCCTCAGGGGCATTTTGGTCAAGTCTTCATCGTGCGGACACGCTTCCACCGCGGCCTTGCTTAGCATCGACGCAAGCCCCGCGATCGCGCCACGTGCCCCCCACCTCGAAGCTTCCCGAAGCTCCCGGATCACCGTCTCCGTTGCCTCGGGCCTCCGGACTTGGTTTTGCGGCCCAAACCAAGAAACCGTCCACCTGATGGTTTTGTGGGCAAACCACCAAACCCCGCGTGCAAGCTTCGGCCTCGATCCGCTACCTTGCACCGGCCCATGTCCACGACTTCAGCCTGCTAGTCTTGCACCGCACGGCTCGCACTTGACCCCATTGGCCACCAGGTCTTTCGAACCAAGCCTACTTGCCTCTCCATCACCCGGAGGCCACCACGGTCAAGCCTTTCGTGCTTGTTCTTCACCTGCACCTACACGAGTCAAGCCGCAACTAGTAACTACACACTTAGCCAAGCATCAGTCCACACAACGTTGTCAAGCACTCATCACTAAGGAGCGACCCTCCACTGGTCTTCGGACACACCTGGTCCTCACCCTTCCTTGCCCGGCCATTCTCCACGTACTGCATACACAAACGAAGAACAAACCCTACATAAGCTAACAATATAATGAGACCATCTCAATACCATGCATACATAAAGTAAACAGATTAGCCAAGAAAATGATCTCACCCTTGTATCCCACTGAAGTTGAGAAATGCAAAACGAATGGTGTGCCGCACTCACCTATTTATCGAGGACTACGGTGGGCATGTGATCTCGGTGTAGCATTTCTAAAGCTACTAAGGAAAATGTGAGATGCTCAGAATATAGTCAGGCCTACGCCTGATACGAATCTATCTAGGTCAGAATCTTCAGTGGCGCACATCGATTACATGTGTGGACGATGTGTATCACGAGATGAGCTCGACGTGTCTAGGTATGTGTTCAATTCCAGACTCTCCGGTTTAGACCACAAGAAAGTCTTGCAGACAACTCAAGCCGCATCAGCTACATCTAATGGCCATCTCAACTGCGTCAGCTCATGCTACATCAACTATGAGAGAACTCTCTACCGTTTGTTTATGAAAAGTTTTAGGCGTCAATTGCATCTGGAGAAACAGATTGGGTTCTGTAAGGCTGCACAAGGCAATCAGATTGATCGTATGGTCCTTGCGTTGCAACACGCACAGTGCAGGATGACTTGACAAGTCCTCCTCGATCAGGTATGCTGCGTGAGTCGTGACTGAAAAGGTCTACGACTAGTCTGGATTCGCACTTGATGATTCCCGCGGGCCTTAGAGACTGAGAAACATGATGAACTTGTTGATGCGAGAAGGCTAGAATGGAATAAGCTCGGAATTGGAAAAGCAATATATGCATATAAGCATATATGCAAATGGGCGTTTGGGGATGACACGCTCTCACAAGTTGTTCCATGTGTCGATCATTGAGAATTGCAGTTAAGGACTAGCACCGGGCGTTAACCGACGAACTTGTGTGCACAACCGCTCTGAACGGACGTGTCGATCATTGTGAATCGCACTTAAGGTCTAGAACCATGAAGCTCATGACCCAAACGTGGCGACACCCGCACTGAAGGGACGTGTCCATTCTCTAGGTGGTAACTGATGTCCACGAACGGACGTTTCGGAACGACACATTCACTCCTGGTACTATAATATGTGATAGTTTATGCACAAGACGATCACTGCAGGCCATTTGCGTTCATGGCTTTAGACGCTAAAAAGTCTCCTTCCATGCAACTCGACTTCTCATTCTCAAGCCAGGAAGCGAAAGCAGAAGGAACCACGGGCCAGTACAAGGAATCTATTACGTTCATGGTGGGAGGCCGTCAATGGAGGCTACGTTGCTATCCTACAGGTATGAATGATCATCAGTGGATGGATGTTCCAGACGGCATTGTCGTCGTCCTCGTTCCTCTGCTCAAATTCGAAATGGTATGTGTTTCGTTACTGCTATGAGACACACACTCACACATGGCGATACAGTCGCATTATGTCAAGCCTGTGACTGCTTCCTTCGACGTAGGTGTGAGTATTGTTGCGTGTGACGGATCAAGACTGAGAGACATAGGTACCCATGGGTCCCCACCGGCCAGTGTCCCAGAGGTCCCTGGCAAGTGGACCCCACCTTCCAGAAGCCCCGCCGACCTGCAAGTGGGCCCAGCGACCTTATCCACAACTCCGACGACTCGGGGCGACCTTGTCAAGATACCGGAAGACCCGCAGTGCTTGGCGTGTAAGACAAGACAGTAGGACGTGGCGCTCCGCCGCCCGTAGGTCCGAGTATCGCGGGATACTCCTTGTAATCCGGAAGATAGCTTCCCACAATTGTAACCGACCCGGACATGGTCCACCGACCTCGAATGGAAACCCTAGTCCGTCCTCTCCATATAAGGCGTCCTAGGGCTCCATTCAAGGGGACATCTTCATCTTCCTCGCATAATCCACCACCACAAGTGGATGTAGGGTTTTACTCTCCAGAGGCCTGAACCAGTCTAAACCCTTGTCTCCCTGTGTTCATCGCCATACTCGCCTTGTTCCGAGTTCACCACGTGCACTACCACCTACGCTTGAAGGAGCGGATTGGCGACCAGAGAGGGGGGGAGTGAATGTGAGCCGATAAAAATTCTCTCTTGAAAGGACTCGGCCTATATCCCGATTGCCACCCCAAAACGCACCTCGTGTCTAATTGCCAAGATGACACGAGTCAACTAGTGACACGCTCACCCTAAGAACAATTTGACACGCTCAAAGCGTAGCGGAAGCCAATACAAAGCGAGACATGAAAAACTTGCACAAGAGATTTTGCACTACCACTATTAAGTACTCACAAACAAAGCATGCTCGAATTAATTAAATAAAGATTAAGCATGACTAGCAAGTGACCAACTAAATTAAGCATGCAAGATTAAAGTTATTACTAATCACTCACTTGACTAATTAAGCATGCAAGGAAAGTCAAATAATTTCTCTAAGCCGATTAGGCAAAAAGCTAATGCATACAGCCGGAGGAATAATGAGGCTAATGATTAGTTGCAATGATTACACAATCAGCAAGGGGCCAAATCAATCTCTTCGTACCTGCACTTGTAGGAGATGCAGAGCAGCTTGTTGGTGTCGATGTCTGTCGGCCTACTGCCTCCTGCAAGGGACGCAAGCTGTCTGCTGTTGACCGTCGTCGCTCGCCGTGCGAACTCCGGCCTGCTGCTTGACTCCGCTGCCTGTGCTGCTTTGTGCCGGTGCAGCACGCTGGACTGCTGCGCTTGAGCTGCTGGACGCCGGCCTGCTGTGCGAGCTGTACTGCTGCTGCTGGTCAACGCGTGCTGCTGCGTGCTTGGGCGAGCGCGTGCTGTGCTGTGGCTGCTGCGCCTGGTGTGCGTGCCGCTGCGTGCGCGAATGCTGGCTGCCTGCCCTGTACCTGAGAGCCTGCGAACGAACAGAGACAGAGAATGCGCAGAACAAAAACGATCATGTACGGACTGTCCCTCAGGGGACTACGGACCGTCCGTGAGGACCACGTACCGTCCGTAAGAAGAACGCGGACCGTCCGCAAAACAACACCGAGAACTCCAGAAACTTTCACGACGTGAACCGTATCTTACGGACCGTCCGGCCAGCACCCACGGACTGTCGGTGTGAAAATCGCAGACGAACAGGAAGAACACCGCAGATGAACTCCAACTTGTGATCGATGGATCTCCCAAACCGCTCGGTGGATTGAGCCTAAATTTTGGATAGATGAGAAGCGTCTCTAAGATAAGCTATGCCCAAAATCTTGGAGCCCCAAACCTATCCAATCGACCGGAATCGCAAATCTCGTGCGCTCAAAGTACAAACTCGAGTTCATCCAAAACTCATCAAATCGAGCCCGATTCCCGGCGTTTGAGGGGTCAAGATCATCCACAAAGAGGCACAAGGCACTCACCCATGATCCCCTTAAAGAAATCCGGAAGGAAACACCCTAAAAATCAATGCATAAGGATCGAACCGAAAAGCTCCGAAAATAGCACAAAAACCAACTCGGGAATTTAGAAGGAGATAGAATTTGCTTGAGGAATTTGCACAAGATTTGAAGGACTAATTCACTCTGAATATTCATGTCATGTTGGATTACAAGCCACTCCAAGAATTGCAAATCTTGAATGGCAAAAAGGTCCAAACAAAGAGTCACACACTCTCCTCTCCCTCTCTCCCCAAGAGCACCCCAAAATGAAAGAGCACTCCCATCAACTAAGCCAAAGAGTTGGCTGAAATTTCAGCCCCCTCCTCCTATATATAGGCCCTCCGGAAAAGACCGAAGTGCTCCTACACTAGGAGATACAATACAAGCCCTCACAGGGGCATTTTGGTCAACACATGAAGTTCATCATCGGACGGCCGCGCATCCATCGGGCCTTCGCGTCCTCCTGATGCAAGCACCTCGATCATGCCGCGTGTCGCCCGCCTCGAAGCTTCCCGACGCTCCCGGATCCCCGTCTCCGTCGTGTTGGGCCTTCAGACTTGGTTTTGAGGCCCAAACTGAGAAACCGTCCTCTGATGGTTTTGTGGCCAAACCACCAAACCCCACGTACATGGCCCGGCCTCACCACGCCAAGCGTCGAGCCCGTCAATCCTTTCACCTCCGGCGCCCGGACGGTCTACTCGGTCTTGCCTCGTTCCTTGACTTGGCCGCCACCGATGCACCGGCTCCATGTCCACAACTTCGTCTTTCTCTTCTTGCACCATGCAGCTTGCACTTGATCCCGTCGGCCACCGGGTCCCTCGAACCAAGCCTACTTGTCTCTCCATCACCCCGGAGGCCACCTTGGCATAGACCTTTCACGCTTGTCCTTCTCCTGCACCAATGCAAACCAAGCCGCAACCAACACCTGCAATACTAGGTCAAGAGTCAGTCCACACAACATTGTCAACCACTCCTCACGAGTGCATTGACAACACATCACATAAACATAGAAAGATACACAACTGACAACACCACCCGACGAAACATACTCAACACAAAGCCTTAAAACATCCGGTCAATCGCTCATCATATACAAACCAAGGCACATATCAACTTGGTTTCTCAACGCTCTTAGTTTCTGATCCTCTCCTTAACCTGCAAACTGCTTGGGTACCCCCGTAGCAGATCTGTCCAGGTCTCACCCCCTGACAGTTGGCACGCCAGGTAGGGGCGATCGGGAACTCGTTGTGTAGCATGGTGGCCTGATCTGGTGTTGTCTTCCCGGTGAGCATGGCGGCCATCCTCGGCAACCCTGTGGAGATCTGCTTTGGATCCTTCACAACGACCTCTCCTGTTCCGACGGCCGCAGCTCCTCCAGCGGCCGCGGGGTAGGTCGTGACGGCGCCTATCGCCACCCTTGTTTTCGATCTAGTATCGGAGACCCACCCGCCCAGACCCTATGACCTTGTTCAGGGGATGGAGCATGTCATCGACATGACGAAGGAGACCTTGGAGATCTGCGAGCGAGCTCAACGCTCGGCACAGATGGCACTACGTAATGATACCTTCCCCTTCGGATTGCAGTTTTCGCCCGGCCTGTGCCTCAGCTAGCTGTCCACGCCCTCCCAGATCCAAACTGGTCGGAGGTCACCTGGCGACCTAAGGCCTGTACCTCACGCCCGACGCGACCCTCTCGACGTGCCTTGCACCTATCACTAGGGCGGGAAGCACACTCTCCGCGGATGCCGCCTGCGGAAGAAGATCGACAGAGAGCACCCCCGCCGTGCTACACGACCTCCCCAGTCTCCGGACTGTGGCAAGTTCCAGAAGGTCCGGGTCCGCGTCTCCCCCAACGACTCGGACATCGTCTTCTGCCAGGTGCTCGTGGTCTCTGAGAATGAGCCACCCCGTCATGGCACAACAAACTCCAAGGAGGCGGCGCGCATCTAAGACAACGCCCCGCGTGCCCAGCGACGTGCGGAAGAACAACGCCGTGCGGTCCCTCCTTGCGCTCGAGACCCGCGCATGGAGTTCGAGGAGGCCGGGATCCCGACATTCAATAGCCCCCAGGCCAACCTAGGTGCTGCCATCACGCGGCTCCAGCAAGCTCAGCTGACGCCCAAAGCTGAGGAGGCTATCGCATACCTTCGGGTCGCCAACGCCTTGGTGGAGGAAAAGAGCGCGGCCTCCAAGTCTGCCACGTCTTCATCGACGCATCACTCGCGCAGTAGATCCTATCGACCTAAGCAAAGCAATCTCCCCCCATTAGGGAGGAGGTCGCCCAACACACCCCGGAGCAGCCTAACGCTGCCAACGCCGGTGACCTTCGTGACAACCTCCACGCCAACAGGCGCACCCGCGATGCGCGCGCTACATCGACCAGTGCCACCGCGAGCGCGAGGAGCGGGAGCTACGTCATCGCGCGGAGTACGATCGCGAGTACGGCACCCCTGGTGCCGTCCACCGCATCATGGAGCATGAGCCACGCGACCACAACGACATCGAGAACCGGTGACGCGCCGTGTATAAAGAAAAGTACGGCAACCCAGAGGTTGCCCAGGGCAACCGAGATCGGCAACCACTCTCCCAGGTCGTCGTCCCGGAGCGTAGCGTCCACTCCACCCCAAGAGACGCCGTCCCAGCTAGAGGCGCCGGTGACGATCTAGCTGTCACCGCCTTCGCCACGCTGGCTCCTCGACTCTGGTCGGTGGACTACCCCAAGAACTTCAAGCCCAACATCAAGCAGTACGATGGACGCTCTGACCCTAACATCTGGTTGTCGACCTACTATGTCGCCGTCAAGGCGGGTGGCGGTGGCTTCGACCACATGGCGGCGTACTTCCCGTTGGTCATGGGCGAGGCCCCCACGCTATGGCTCAACAGCCTTGAGGCAGGCAGCATTAAGTCTTGGGCCGACCTGCCCTAGGCCTTCACTTCCAACTTCCAAGCGACCTATGATCGTCCTGGGAACGCCTTCAACCTCGGGAGGGTCATCATGAAGCCCAAGGAACGGCTCCGCGACTACAACAACCGGTTCTTCGAGAATTGCAACAAATGCGTCGGTGTCAGAGACGACCAGATCATCGAAAGCTAGAAGAAGGCCATCAAAGATTGCAAGCTCTTTGAGAAGATCCACGAATCTGGTGCCACCACCGTCAAGGGGCTCATGGACGTCGTCAACAAACTCATGGACGCGGAAGAGGCGATGGTGAACCAGTTCGACGCCGACGCTGCCGGCACATCTGGCGCAGCAGGAGACTCCAGCTCCAAGCTGCGCAAGCGACTTTCTGAGGTTCTAGCAGCTGAGGGACGTCGACCCTCGATGTTTAACCAGAAGGAGTTCGACGTGACGCTCGATAGTCTCTACGGGTTCCACGAGGGATCTACTCACACCCTCCGTGAGTGCTCGCAGTTCAAGAAGGCCTTCAACACTCCTGAGGACCCCAAGCGCTACAGGAAATATGGCGGTCGCCGCCACAACCGCCGCTACAACAACAACTATCACCACGACGACCAGTGGGACCGATGTGACAACCACGACAATTGCGGCCCCCGCGACGACCGTCACGACGATCGCTGTGACAACCGCCGCGACGACCCACCTCCAGAAGCTCGCCGTGACGAGCACGACCTACCGCCTCCACCTCCAACAGGCAACCCCAACGGGTCATTCCAGCCTGCGACCCGCACGATCAACATGATCATTGGGGGCCTCAAGTCCAACGTCAGCAGGAGGCGCTACCGCAAGGACAAGCGCGAGGCCCACCTAGTCCACACTCAGCCAACTGCGCCTCTACGTTGGTCTGAGCAGGCGATCACGTTCTCTAGAGCTGATCACTGGGACCACGTCCCAGACCCTGGGTCCTACCCACTCGTCGCCGATCATGCAAGCACTAAATTCCACCAATCAAGACATAGTTACAGGAACGATACTACACGTTGGATACTACACATTGTTAATAAAGTCAGAGGGTATCCTTCTAATAGATTAGATGTAACTCCCAGTAAGGATATCCATAAATAATGAATTACTCACAGATCATGGAGTACGAGATTATGAGATCATCCCAACTGGCATCACCTCACTCAGAGGTCTAGAACCCGGGATATAGATTAATCAAGATGGCTATTCCAGCAATGTTGACAGATTCTGAATGCTCTACTAATTTGCATGTATCTCTCTTGATATAGAACAAATATTGCTGAATTTTTTACAAAAATTGACCCATGAAATTCTGGAACTAACCCAACTGATTTCATGTCAATCAGAGTTCTGGAGCTCAAGATAGAATTAAAACAGTAACGATGTGTCAGAGAGCTGCGCGAACAGATAGAATATCAAGGGTAACAATTCCACCAATATATCAATGGGGTGTATTTGCTTGAGAAAATACAAGAATTCACGGTTTGGCATTTGTGAAGAAAGGAAGTGCAAATGCTAATGGTCAACTGAGAAATCAGAGTAATCACGGTAAGGAGATAAGAAGATGGTTAAGGAGTGAAAACATTCATCAGAAAGGTCAGGGATAAGATAAGGAGGGACTTTAGATCAAAAGAGACCTTAGGAAACATCCATTGCTAACTAGGCTTACGTCTTACAGTCGATACAGCTGTGATACCACTCTGTCACACCTGTTTTTCCAAAGAAAACCAAGGGCAAACCTATATGTATGCCAGGATCAAGTTTCATGCATATAATTGACATAAGTGAATAACAGTACAGTATCACGTAAAGAAAAAGAGAAAGATTATCAGAGTATTAGGCTAGATCCTGGAAACGAAGGCTCCAAACACCATAGGCAGTCGACTTGGGGTTGCGTATGCCTAGCACCAGCAACATCTTCACAATAACTTCATAGAAGCTTCCTCTCTCTGAGCAACATTGTTTATAGCATGGGTGAGCACATGTCATACTCAGCAAGTGTGGGGAAAGTATGAATGCAGAGGCTTATCAAGGAAAGGCTGACGGTTGACTGCATTAACCACTTTTAGTTGGTCAAATTTTTTTAGCAAATGATTACTAACAAGTATAAGTATATAATAACCCACAATTAACATAAGAGATACACCATAAACATATGGCTAACATAACTATAAACCACAATTTAAGTCCATCTTCAAGTTCAATTATCATGTGAGGGTCCAGGCTGCTCTTGACCGTGAGCACGGCTAATCGATTAGTTTTACACTCTGCAGAGGTTGTACATCTTTTCCCACAAGTCGCGTAAAAGTTCAAAAGAACTTTAAACCCAACCACACGATGCTGATCAGGCATCATACCACACTACCGAGGTGTGATTGCATAGGGATGCTACGAGGCCTTTACAAAGTTTCCCTAGTGTGAAACAACCCGCGAAGGTTCTGAGCCGCCGCAAGGTATAAAGTCCCCTAGTAGGTACCGTATCTTAGCCAAGCCCAACTCCCTACTAGAGCGAGTCTATACCCCAACTAACGCTCCCCCTTGCCCTTTCGGTAAGGTCACCCCAACACTAGAGTCCCTAATTAATTAGCCAAGCCAGAGCCATATAGCCTTGTGGTTGCACTGTTGTCCTGGGTGGTCGCTCCATGTTCCTATTAAACATTGTGATCTTCTATTAACTAGAGATATATAGCATAAAAGTAAAACATGTTCATCATTATTGTTGTTCATTAGAACCACCATAACCCAAGATATAGCAGCTAAGCAAGTACTACCCAACATAAAGGTAAACCCAGGTTGACAAGGAATGATCATAAAGACTAGGATAAACCTTAATAGGACCCGTCAAATTAAATGCAATCATATGCAACGTGATTAAACACAGTTATTGGGACAAAAAAACAAGGACATACTTGCCTTTATCTAGTGTAATGTTGCTGCTCAGAATTCTTCAACTTCAAGCTCTTCTCTGCTCTCGAACAACGTTCACTCTACTCGCATCAATCATCAGACACAAGCATGCAAAGCAGACAAACAAGCAAACTAAGAACAATGCACCAATCAAAAGAAAAGCTTTGAAAGAACGCACTAAAGGATAGGCTCGATTCTATGGATCACTGAAGCACACCGACCGTGCTGAGAAAAGGAAAGGCTTGATTAGCTTTATGGAAGACACTAGGTTTGAGCATGAACTAGGATCAAAAGATCTAGAGCTTGGAAGAAGGTTAGCTCTACAACAGAGACACACTGAGACAGGGCTTGATAAAGAATGACTAACGATCGATTTACATATATGAGTGAACAAACTATGAGCTAGGTTTATTTTAATTAGCAAAAGATATGTAAAGGATATTTCATAAAGAAAATACCCTAAGTTCGAATTAATGCAGTATTATATTTTATTTGCAAAAGACCGGAGTAAAGAACTAGTCAAATTTTATTTATAAAGATTCATATATAAATTATACCAATTAAACATTTATCTTAGAAAAGATAAACTATATAAATAATCTAAACGTAACTTTGTGATTTGGGTAGGTCATATTATTATTAAAAACATCATGGCATTGGTATTTATAAAATTAATATTTATTTATCAAACTGGTGTAAAAGCCTATCAGCTTTTAATTAGAAAAGTTGATTAAATATTACTAAATTAACATTTGATTTATGACAAACCAGGTAAAAGATCTAATTAGATTTTATTTATAAAAGCACATGAAATAATCATTAATCAAATTAAGATGAATTATGAAAAACGGTGTATGGCACTATATTGCTTTTATTTACAAAAGGCATGTATAACTAAGCTTTAATCCTAATTAATATTAAATAATTCTTTGCAGAAAACAAACATGATGAAAACTCACTACTAATGTGTACTTTACATTATTATGAACCTAACGCAAATTGAACGGGTTAAAACGGAGCAAAAACATGAAAGATATGACCTGTCAAAGGCCTAGGGACTTGCTGGCAAGGTTTCAAAACTTCCAGGGGCTTATCCGCGAAAAACCGAGGGCATATACATAATTATGTATATAAACCCGAGGGCCTTTATGCAAGAATTTCTGGGCGAACTGGATCTAAGGAATCTAATAGATCTAGGGGGTTTCTGCAAGAGGGGCAAGACACATAGATTAGATCTAATAATTACAGGATTTCACAGGGGGTTATACGGAAAGTGGCCTTCTTCTTCCTCTGGTCGACGACGGACAGGAGCTCTGGGCGGCAAATCCGCCGGCGGTTCCGGTGACCTGGAGTGCGCGAGCCTCGACTAGGCGGGGGAACAGAGAGAGGAGAGGGTGGGGATCACGATGGATGGCTCACCACGGCGAACGGACGACGGAGGGCGGTCGGCGACGGAAGGCAGCGGCGGCCGGCGGTGGCCTAGCTGGCGGCGGTGCTCCGGTGCTACTCCGGCAACGGGAAATGGCATGGGAGGTGCAGCTCGACGGGCGGAGCTCCTGGCAGTGTCAACCTGCTCCGGGGAAGGACGACGGTGACGAATCGACGCGGCGGCCTGCTCGGCTTGCGGCGGCAATGTCCGGCTCCGGCGACGGTGCAGGGTGACGAGGAGCAGAGGCGCGCGGGACGGCGGCTAGGGTAGGGCACGCGGGGCCGGGTGCTTTCCCCTATATAAGCGCGCGGACGCCGAGACCCTGGTGCGCACGCCAACAAAAGAGCGGCGGCGGCGCCGGTCTTGATGGCCACGGCCTCCGGTTGCCGGGCCCGGATGGGCCTGCCGGGCATGCGGTTGGGGCCGGGGAGCGGGTGCGGAGCGGGTAGGGTCGGGCCCGTGGGCTCGGCACAAAAAGAATAGATAGGATTTCTTTTTTTTATTTTCTGAATTTACTTTTCAGTGCAAAAGAATTTCAGAGAAACTCTAGATAATTCGTTTAAAGCACTAAAAATACTCAGAAAAACCCAAAAATTTCAGTAAAATCCCAGAGATAGATTGAGACACGAACAATCCAAATAAAATATTTGGAGCTCATGAAAAAGACTTTAGAGCCTTCTAAAAAATAGAATAAGCTCAGAAAAAATGAGAATGAATTCCAGAAAAATCCGGAAAATTCTTAGAAGGGTTTGGTCAGCACCTAAGCTTGTTTAAAAACCTTTTGCACTCAAAAACACCAGGATGCATCGGCATGAATGCAACACTCACAAAATCATTTTATATAATTTACAAATACAAACAAAAGCTTTTTCCTATACTATATTTCCTGTGAAGAAAATAAATGTTAGAAAAATTTTAAAATTGAGAGAAAATCGTTGTTTAATTATTCTTTCTATTCACATCCTGAAATTGGAAATTTTAGGGTGTGACACTGACAAGTGGACTCGACCTTCCAGAAGCCCCGCCGACCTGCAAGTGGGCCTAGCGACCTTATCCACAACTCCGACGACTCGGGCGACCTTATCAAGATCCCGGAAGACCCGCAGTGCTTGGCGTGTAAGACAAGACAGTAGGACGCGGCGCGCCGCCAACCGTAGGTTCGAGTATCGCGGGATACTCCTTGTAATCTGGGAGATAGCTTCCCACAATTGTAACCGACCCGGACATGGGTCCACCGACCTTGAATGGAAACCCTAGTCCGTCCCACCCATATAAGGCGGTCTAGGGCTCCATTCAAGGGGACATCTTCATCTTCCTCGCGTAATCCACCACCACAATTGGACGTAGGGTTTTACTCTCCAGAGGCCTGAACTAGTCTAAACCCTTGTCTCCCCGTGTTCATCGCCATACTCGCCTTGTTCTGAGTTCACCACGTGGACTACCACCTACGCTCTTAGTTTCCGATCCTCTCCTTAACCTGTAAACTGCTTGGGTAGCCACGTAGCAGATCTGTCCAGAGGTCTCACCCCCTGACAGAGACCCAAATGATAAAGATGATACGTTTTCAGTTCAAGCTAAGAAAGAGGCTTTGAATGTCTAGTGGAGCATCGTGACATTCATCATGTGACCTCCGATGAAGATCGCATACACATATCGTGTGGTGTTATAGTACTGGTGCACGACTGCATTGAAGTTCCTCCTCCTCCATCAGTACAAACAAGCATATGCGAAAGTATTGCAGCCCAAACCCCTGTTGACGTTGTTTTCCAGGTAGGTGCAGAATGCCGGGTGATACGAGCAAAACGTGCCGATGTGGCGAAAGTATCTTGTGTGATGGAGGCAATGCTATACGGCCAAGGAAGGGAGTCGCGCTCTGAAACTGTTACACATATAGAAGCAAACCCTAATGTCTTCTCGCTCCTGATCAAATATGCTAAGGAAGGATCACTCCCGAAGGAGGTTGATTTATGGGACACTCTTGCCAACGCCTGGCCTTATGTACTCTGGGTCGTTGACATGTACCAAGTCGAAAGGTTGAAGCTGCACTGTGTGTCAAAGATGTGGGACATGGCAAGCGAGGAAACTGTGACCTCATTTCTACGATGGGCAATTCAGGCTAACTGCACACAAATGCAGGACAAGTGCATGTCACTCTTAGAGCGAATCTTTCCTCACGGAATACTTACATATGATTGGGCGGTCGTAAGCACTGATCACCCCGAATTTATGTGCGATCTCCATAGAAGATTACCTGAAGGGTTGTACCTAGGTCCCCTGTAGTTTGTAGTTTTAATGTTTTATTTAAGTGTGTTTAGTCTTGTAATAAACAGTTGAAATGGGTACATTAATTTGTTGCAGTGAGTACATTTGTAATGCAATAATCAGATCATCCGTCGAATGTAAATGTGAAGTAGAGTATAGTCCAGTGTGTGTTTGTCAATTCCATGATCCATGGTGGCACGGACAACCCACAGTCAACAACTTGTCTCTCTGCGTATGGTCACTGACGTTTGGGTCCGACACCAAAGCGGTCTTTCGTTTGGGTCACTGACGTTTGGGTCCATGATCCAAAGTCTTTCGTTTCCCGCTCTGGAGCAGAGAGGCGGGACTTGAATTTTTGAATTCCATGCTCCTCCTCCTTGTCCTCCCGTTATATATAAAACAAAGAGGGAAACCAGGCCTCCCAATTACCTCCTTGTAATTTTCCAAAATCAGGTGATCTTCTCCTCTACCTCCGAAGAGACCTAGTAGATCTGCAGCGGAAGCAGCAACAGCGACCTAGCTACCGACGACACATTCCACTAGTACGAGCGGTCGGCTTCCTCTGCTACAAGCGGTGGCCTTCCTCGGCAACATCCTTGAAGCTGCAAGATGGTTCAAACCCGTTGCTCCATCGGCTCCCCCGAGGCTCACCCTGGCGACCGCAGATCTACAACAGTTGCGAAGAACAAAGTGTTCAAGGCGCAAGTTCGGGCTCCTAAATCAAGACGGCATTCGACACCTTCTTCCCTTCCTATTCGTCAGGTCTGCGGGCTCCTCCCTGTATTGATTGATTCAATTAGATTGCTTCTCCATGCTCTTTGGCATTCTATAATATTCTTTCATGTTTGGGTGATTGTGGATCTACTATACCCTATCGCAAGAGTTTGTTGGAAGTCATTTTATTTGAGGTTTGTAGAAATTTGTAGATGAAATTATTAGACTGCTTCCCCATGCTCTTTGCCTTTGAATATTGTTGTTGTATGCATGGGTGATTGTGGATCTTCTGTTCCCTATTGCAAGAGATTGTTCGAAGCCGACTTATTTGAGGTTTTTAGAAATTAAAGGATAAAATTATTATATTGCTTCCCTATGCTCTTTGGCTTTCCATATTTTTGTTGTATGCTTGGGTTATTATGGACTGGGTGTAATCGTTCATGTACCGCATTGAACTTAATAGATGAACTTGCTTCCGATCGCCAATGATCTCAACCCTTATCTCTTGTTCTTGTACTTGTTTCAGCGGGCCAAAGGGTCAACATCTATAGTCACTCCTGTTCAGACCTGCTCCAAGGTAATAAACTTAATTAACACGTTCTTTGTTTCCGATTGGGAATGATCTCAACCCTTACCTATTGTTCTTATACTTGTTTCAGTGGGCCAAAGGGTCAACATCTGTAGCCGCTCCTGTTCAGACATACTCCAAGGTAACAAACTTAACACCTTTGTTTCATTAGTTCGAAACAATTGCAAGATCCTAATCTGACTTGGAATCCACTGTTGCTAGATGGAAGCTACCAAGTCAATGATGCTTCTTCCCGAACAAATTAAAATAGAGGAGTACACAAGAATGGGTGCCAAATCCTTATGTACTAGTGTTGATGAAGAGCGAGTTGACGCTCCCAATCAGGACAGGGTACAGCTTTGACAACAGTTTTTTGCTCACCAGAAAGAGTTATGTAGCTTGAAGAAGAAGATCGAAGAATCAGAATCAACTCTAAAAATGCAGTCGGCAGAGATTAAGAGGTTGCAGAAGCTTACCGAAGACAGTGAAGACCTCCTTCGTCTACTGCTTAGTAGTAAAAGATGATGAGCTTAAGATACTTAGATCAAATCTCCAATATCTCTTGTGATTATGGCCTGGATTTAGCTTTGTTAATCTATGTTCCTTGTGAGACTATTATCTTGTAATAGTTTGTGATATGTGATGAACAATATGGCCGTGCTTGATAGTAAACAACAGTTTGTTTTATTGTATAAAGAAATATGTGCTGATTACTATTTTGCCAACCGGATCGGAATTATTCTAAACAAGATCAGAATTGAAATGAAATCAATTTATATTGATGCACGATTAGTTAATTTTCTGTTGGCCTTCAGTGGGCTTAGCCCACTATTTATTGGGCCAAAAGTCAATTTCATTGAAATTGACATGATATATAAGGCTGCAAACAATGTGCGCAATTGTTGGACTCGACCCAACAAAAACGGGCCCAAACTAATCAAAATTGTGGTCGAAAAAGCAACAAATGGGCCCAACAAAATCTTTTTTGGGCTATCTGCACAACGCTGGCCGAAAGTAACAGAGTTGGGCTCAACCCAGCTTTAAACGGGTCAAATTCATTTTATGACGCAAACGGTTTGTCACAATTGGCATGCCACATCGGATGCCACATCAGACTATGTCCAGCGTGGCAAAGATTTAGGAACGAAGTTATGACATTTTGTAAGGATGATTTTATACATGTCATTAAACTCATGACGCCATGAAATAAGGTCTCGTCATTAATCATGGTTTGTGACGCTCGATTAATGACGGAGGGTTTTCGTAACAACTGGCGTCATTAATCGCGGTTTATGACGAGAATCACCCTTTTTTGCGTCACTAGTCGGCACATTCCTTGTAGTGATACTTGATACAAAATTTGATTACAGATTAAAAGGGGAAAAGTGAATTGTTCTTCATTCGAATAGAACTGGCTCCACCCCCTCGTTGGAAATGCTTGATTGGTAATCCTCGTCTCCTTTGTTGCTCTTCCAAAAGTTCACACAGATAATACGAGCAGCATACAAAAGCTAATCCACTACTAGTTTCCTATTCCAAAACTCCGTTCAAACTTCACCATTTCACGGCGGAGCCTTGTTGACGCAAAAAACGGAATCAAGTTCTTCAACGGCAACACGTAACGGATCCCCGAGATGTAACAAGGTGTGCCAGCCGACCTGACCTGTTGATCGGCACAGAAAGATAGGAAACGCTCTATATGGGTTAGATCGGCTAGAGAATCGATGTGGGTCTTCAACAAGTAACAGCCCGATCGGCCGATACGACTGTACAGCGGATCGGCTAGCTTTTGTAGCAGTCGAAGTGCAAGTATGTTCAAAACGGCTAGATGAGCTGATTTGATGACGTAGGCAAAGCGCAAGCAAAAGCAGAGCAAACTAAGCGCTACGAGACAACACAATAAATAAATCTAGATCGACTGTATCGTTGTGAATCGATGTAGGAGCGAAGATAGCCGATATGATATGATCACAAGCTAGATAAATTGGTGATAAAAGCTAAATAAACAAGAAAAGACTTGCAAAACCTAGCTAGTATCGGTAAATTGTGAATAGAACTAGATGAGACCATAGCGATGCGCCCAAAGGTTAAAGCCTAGTTAATATTCGATAAAATGGTACTTACAAGCTTGCCGGAGATCGATCGATGCAGCCCGACGAGCTAGAAGAACGACGTTTGAAGAAACAAGAAAATAAGAAGAAGTAAAAACTTTTGTGTATATTGGTGTGTACAAACTTTCTCTAACCACACAGAGTTGCTAATTATGTCCCGAGGACAACTTGACTCCTAGTCGATGACGATAATGTTTACTTCATCGTTGACCCGCCTCCGTCTTCTTTCCCTTGGCGTATTTCGCCACGTTTCTTCTCCATCAATCGGCTGTTCCCAGATCGGCTGGTCGCTTCACTCCCTTTCTCCATCGGCTTTGAGGCCTTCTTGATGTCTTTTCGGCTCTTCTCCAACACGCGTCAAAAAACAGTGTCAACACATGCCCCCAGTTTCGGAGTAAATATCTTTTGCTTCGAAATTTTCTCATCTTCAGCCTCCTTCTCCGAATCAAATCACAACCAACAGATAGATTTCTAAACAAACTCGAGATCCCAAGATTATAAATATAACCCTATCGGCCGACTCTCAAAACCCACGCCTTCTTGCTACATTTGCCCTTCTACTGTCGTTTCATATCTCCCAAGTTGATTAGATCTGTGATTGATTTTTCATCATAATTGATGGCTTCTGCTAATGATGGTCGTCATAACAATTTAGGTAACCTCTTTATTGACCTTCGTGAGCCGAAGTGGTTAACCAATCAATTATCTTTCGGAGGTCATCCATGATTCGGTCATAAGATCCTAAAGATTTGCTGACATCTCAGGTATCACAACTCCTAAAGCTCTTCAGAAAAGAAACGTAAATACTAGGAAGATCTTGATCTATGATTCGAAGAAACTCAAAGTGTCCATCGATGCTGCTGCTGGTGATGTATTTGTTGAAGCTGTATCTGCGGTTGGTATATCAGCCGATGTAATGATGGTGCGGATCCCTTCTTTCTTTTGATATATTCTCCATTCCCTTATTCTTCTCTATTTGTAGTCTTCTGGTCTGTTGAGCAAATTTTTCTTAGGACGAAGCAAGGGCTTCACCAGTGTAAGACTTTGTGCCAGAGTTAAGTAAAAAGCAAACCGAAGAAAATCCAACATCGGTTACTTCTCTTCATGGATGGCAAGCTGATGTTGACATAGAATCGGCTTCTTATAAAGAGCCTGCAGACATTATCTTGATCGATAAAGATGAACCAATCATATTGAGACCTGATTCAGTTGTAAGCATCTCCTTTTCTTTGTTAATCTCGCCATATATTTTCTTAATAATCCCCCCTTTTGACCTGCCTTTTGTCTTTTGTAGATCCAAAATGATCCCTCCATCAGCAGTTCTTCCCATGTATTATCTTTACGTCCTCTTCCTGACAATGTTCAGGCACGTCTTCGAGAGATGTTGCTTCTACTCGATCAGAATATCAATCAATTGGTTCAAGAAGCAGAACCAGTCAGACAAATTTATAAGCAAATCAGAGGACAGTTGCCAACTGAAGTAAAGGATAAGCTCCACCAGGTTGCTTTCATAGAAAGTTATCAGCTTCATGTTGAACATGCACAACATTGTCTGGAGGAGAGGATCCGTCAGGAGCAGTTGATTTTGAATCGAGAAGTTCTTGATTCTCAGATGGCCAACTTGGATAACAGGATCCAAATTTTGTCCTCTTCTCGTCCTAAGATTGCTGCTACTGTCGACCGAATAAAGAGCAGACAAGTGGATCTTCTTGCGGAATTAAAGCAACTCGAGGAGGATCTATCCTTGGAGGAGAAAAAACTATCAGATCTTCCAAACCAGATCAATAGTATGGAGCGTCAAAAAGACATTATTGTCAATAAAGCTCAAAACATCAGCCGAGAAGAATGGCCGATTTCTGGTTCAGGTGACGCCGATCGACAAGAAATAGAAAAAATTGACCAACTCCGTT
The DNA here is from genome assembly GCA_036936925.1 of Cenchrus fungigraminus. Taxonomy (NCBI): domain Eukaryota; kingdom Viridiplantae; phylum Streptophyta; class Magnoliopsida; order Poales; family Poaceae; genus Cenchrus; species Cenchrus fungigraminus. The sequence goes on from CM072779.1 coordinate 110,437,353, forward strand.
TGGATGCCATCAATGTCATCCATTCGCTAGGCATAGCTTAACTGCCCTTGTATATGTAACTTTGGAACTTGTAGCTGGCTTAAATATTGGCTATCTTCCAACGCTCTTCTCTTATTGCTTTGCTCTTCATTGTGTTTCATCTTAAAAATCAATCATCTATATGATTTATGCATTTCTTCTGGATGATTCTCCTTCCTGACAATATGTACTATTGATCTTTCTGAATCATGACAAATGAATGCAACCCATCTATTCTTGAATGCCATTAGTTTGTCAATGTCAGCATGTGATTCTGTACCGTCCCTTCTCTGCATCTTTCCTATAAAACTCAGCTTATAACCCAATGGTTCTTCATTGGCTCCCTTTTTTCATAGGCTACTTTCTTCTTTTCAGCCCAAAGTCTCCGGATCGGCTTGTTGATCTTAGGGATGGGAGGCATCTTCCTCTTGGAGTGTTTTCAGGAAGACTTAGAACTTTGTTTGCCACAACAAGTGTCTTCTTGAAATAGTTTTGCTTCAGGTTGCTGCCAGTAAGCTTGTTGATGTTTTCAGTAACATTGAGGAATATCCCTTTTTATCTTCCCCTCTTCTGTAGCACAGAGTCTTTTCCTTTAATAGTTCCTGAGCGCACCTTCCTTTTTTGGGGAAACAGATCACTCACATCAATGCCAGCCTCTTGAAAACTGAATCATTCACGGAAGGATTGTTTCCAATTTGACCGGATCTGGCATTTTTTTGATTCCTTCCTATCTTCTTCAGCTTCCATTCCTTCTAGCTTGGGCTATAAATAGTAACCGAATGTGCATTGGTTCCTCACATCTTCACCATGGTGCAAAGACTAGATTTGATAGGGTGTAGACTTTTGTTGTTTGACTATCTCTTCCTTCACCCTTTCTTATTATGGCTAGAAGAATTCTTGTGAAGTAGTGCAGCGTCACCTCGCCTTCTCTGACTCTTCTTGCGAAGCCAGGAGGTACATTAGCTAAAAGAATCCTTCTAAAAAGCTTGGGTTCAACGACTGAAGGGAAGGAGCAAGCTAGAATGTCCCGTTGTGAAGGACCGAAACGGGCGACCAGAGAGGGGGGAGTGAATGGGAGCCGATAAAAATTCTTTCCTAAGGTCGAACTCGGCCTATACCCCGATTGCCACTCCACGAATCCGTGCACATAAAGGAAGCTCTAAACAAAGCACACACAAGCCAAGAAGATCACTAGAGAAGCCTTGCGCGATGAAGCTCAGGCCGGTGATGTTCTTGCTCGTGTGCCGCTTGTCCTTGCGCTTCTCTTGCTCTTCCTCGCTGCTCGAACCGGAAGAAGCATCGCTTGATGTCGAGTCGATGTCGCTTGCTCCGGCCACCATTGCTCGAGCGGTCTTCTTCTTGTGTCCGCCACTCTTCTTGTGCCTTCTCTCGCTCTTGTCCTTGTGCTTGTCCTTGTAGTCATTCCGGGAGCGGTGCTTGTTGTAGTCGTGCTTGGGCTTGCCCTTGTAGTCGTTCCTGATCTCCATGGCTTAAGGGCATTCGGCGATGAAGTGCCCGTGCTTCCCGCACCGATAGCACATTCCCGAGCTCCGCCTCGCATTCTTGCGGTTCTCGTACATCCGCCTAAATCTCTTGCTCAACAAGGCGAGATCGTCCTCGCTCAGCACATCAAAGTCCTCATCTGGCAAGGACACAAGACAAGACAGAGAGAAACCACCAGAGTTAGCGTTAGTCCTTGATCTTGAGACAAGAGCCAAACTATGAGGATCAGTGGGGCTCTCGCTCTTGGCTCTCAAGCCACGATCAACCTCTGAAGACCTGAGCTTTGAAAACAGCTCATCAAGAGAAAGCATATCATACGCGCTCGACTCCTCAATGGCCTCGATCTTGGCTTCCCATACGGACCTATCCAGGGCATGCAAAAGCTTGATAGCTTGATCATGATCCATGTATGGGAGCACTGTCACATTGGCCCTCATGTTGTTGACGATGCAAGTGAAGCGCTGAAACATAGCATCGGTCGACTCACCGGGGAGATGAGTGAAGTTCTCGTACTCTCTCCGGTAAGTGGTAAACATCCGGGCTTGCACTTGGGCATTGCCAACATGAGCATTCTTCAACTTGAGCCAAATCTTTCCGGCCACATCCTCTCCGTACACTCGATCAAACTCTGAGGCACAGAGAGCACGGAACAAGTAATCCACAGCCTTGCTATTGGCCTCAAACATGTCCCGCGATCCTGGAAGCAGAAAACTATCTGGGATGACATAATGAGGATTCTGAGTGACCTCCCAGATAAGAGTTCCCTTCCCTCGCAAAAACGAGCCCATGCGCCTCTCCCACATCGGGTAATTCTTGCCATCAAAGTGCGGAGGACCCGACCCCTTGCTGTAATCGCCCATCTTTGGATCTTAGACTGGTTAGAATCACGAAGATCCGTAACCGGCTCTGATACCAATTGAAGGACTGAAACGGGCGACCAGAGAGGGGGGGAGTGAATGGGAGCCGATAAAAATTCTTCCCTAAGGTCGAACTCGGCCTATACCCCGATTGCCACTCCACGAATCTGTGCGCACAAAGGAAGCTCTAAACAAGGCACACACAAGTGAAGAAGATCACTAGAGAAGCCTAGGAGCAAAGAGCGGAAGCACCAAAGCAAGAATCAAAAGAACCGATCAAACTTCAGCTAGTTCCTGCGTCTAGGACGGACGGTCCGCCAGGCTGCCGCGGACGGTCCGCCAGCTAGTCGCGGACAGTCCGACGGCCAGGCACGGACTGTCCGAAATAGACACAGGGGCTAACAGAGAGTTCAAGAGGAAAACTTCTCCTCGCGGACTGTCCGACCGTGCACCGCGGACGGTCCGCCAAAACAACTGGAAACCCCAGACAAAAGACGAGCCACCCCAGACGAAACCTTAGGGCCACGCGGACAGTCCGCAAGGACCACACGGACAGTCCGCAAGGACCACGCGGACGGTCCGCGAACTGCCTGCAAAATAAAAGCCCGAAACCAACGGATCGAACCGATCCTCGCGAAGAACAAACAAAGAACACGAAGAACAGCTGCGCTGTCGACACCTCGCGAACAGTACGCACGAGACCCGCGGACGGTCCGCCGGGCTCAAACAGAGCAGAAAAACGCCTGACCTCGGGAGTCAACTCCACCTTTCCATCACCGGATCTCCCAAATGGTTGAAGCTCTTGAGACAAGATTTTAGGGAGACGAAAAGCGTCACACAAGGATGCTATGCCCCAAAAATCTCGACTCCTAAGCCACTAAATCACCGGGAATCGCGGATCACACGAACCACCACCAAGAACTCAGGCTCCAACCAAAAACGCACGAATCGAAGGCTCTCCACGGCGTTTGTGAGGTCAACATCACACACAAAGATGCGCAAGGCATCCACCCATGATCCCCTCAAAGAAATCTGTGAGGAAACGCCCCCAAAATCACGAATCGAGCGAAGAACGAAAACTCCCAAAAATAGACCCGAAAATGACACGAAAATCACAAAGGACTAGGAGATCACCGGGACGCCGAAAGCTTCCATACATCCAGAGGTCAGATTCTGTACAAGAGTCTAGCCTAAGGAATCCAGAGGGAAAAGAAGCAGTTCAGAGAAAATCTACCGGGGGAGAAAACCCTAGAGTCCAAGAGATAGAGAGATGCCATCCACCACTCCGCTATTTATATGAAGTCCATCGGAGGGAGGTAAATGACCATGCTACCCCTACTGCATAAATGAAGATACAACCCCTCAGGGGTATTTTGGTCAAGTCTTCATCTGACGAACACGCTTCCACCGCGGCTTCGCTTCGCATCGACGCAAACCCCGCGATCACGCCACGTGCCCCCCACCTGGAAGCGTCCCGAAGCTCCCGGATCACCGTCTCCGTCGCCTCGGGCCTCCGGCCTTGGTTTTGCGGCCCAAACCAAGAAACCGTCCACCAGATGGTTTTGTGCGAAAACCACCAAACCCCGCATGCAAGCTTCGGGCTTCAACCGCTACCTTGCACCGGTCCATGTTCACAACTTCAGCCCGCCAGTCTTGCACCGCACGGCTCGCACTTGACCCCATCGGCCACTGGGTCCATCGAACCAAGCCTACTTGCCACTCCATCACCCGGAAGCCGCCACGACTAAGGCCTTTCGCGCTTGTTCTTCACCTGCATCGACACGAGTCAAGCCGCAACTTGTACCTGCACACTTAGCCAAGCATCAGTCCACACAATGTTGTCAATCACTCATCACTAAGGAGCGACCCTCCACTGTTCCTTGGACACACCTGGTCCTCACGTTGCACCTGTATCAGAGGAAGAGCGTGCCAAGGGGACGACCATCTTGGTCATCAACTCATGGAGCTCTCGGCGAAAGATCACAGAATCTGGTGAAGATCTTAGTCTTCTATTTCCTCTTCGTGTCACTTTTCTTTCGCTCTGATGTTCATCGATTCAATATCCTCATCATGCGAGAGATAAGATAGTTGTCTTCTGATTTATATATTCCACTGATCTTCAATGAGGATGTAATCATGATGTACTAAAATATGAGAGAAAGAATAATATATGTTCATATTTTTGTTCTAAGGGCGATTGTTAGATCGGCCATAATCTGAATCATAAATCAGCTATAAGTGTCTGAATCACTTTTGATTTTAAATTTTTTTACTAAAGGCGATAACTCAGAATCGACTATTATCCGAAACCTAAATCGGGTAAGAAGCCAGAAGTAGTAAACGGTCAAGTAATTAATCCAATTTTCAAACTTCATTTTGATCTTGACGAGCATCGGCCTAGTCTTGTTGAAGTCCCATCTTCTCAATCGGCCGATGCAGCCTTTTATTCTTTCTTTTATATTTGTGAACCGATCGTCTGGATCGGCTGGAGCTCGAAGTCGGACATCTTGAGGAAATCTATCTCCCATACTTTCCCTGATATGTAGATGACTTTATCAAAATTCCAATGTGTATCGGCTGCTGCAATATGGAAGGAGGAATCGGCATTGACTACTTCCACTGAGTCTCCAATCCATTGGATCACGCATTGATGCATAGTACACAGTGCATCAATTTGGCGTGAATCCTATCTCTTCCAAGTAATATATTGTACGACCCCTTCCCTTTGATGACGAAAAAGGTAGTTGGAAGGGTCTTGCTGCCAATGGTCAGATCCACACATATAGCACCCATTACGGATAATGAGTTTCCTTCGAAATCAAGTAGCATGATGTCGGTCTTGGTTAAGTCCTGTTCACTTTTCCCAAATCTCCGAAGCATTGAGTAAGCCATGAGATTGACTGATGCACCACCATCCACCAGGAGCCTTGTGACTGGCTTCCCATTGACAAGTCCTTTGAGAAACAAAGCTTTCATATGTTGACACTTTTCTTCGTCTGGTTTCTCAAAACTGGCCAGCATCGGGTCCAAGGTTAACTTAGCTGATCCCAATTCCTCGTCTGAACTTTCTTCATCTGAGTAGTCTTCAAGAGTCATGAACTCCTTGGGCAGCATGAAGACCATGTTAATATCTGCCACTGGTTGACCTTCTCCCTTGTTATCAAGTTTGGGTTTAGGTCGCCAGATTTGGGATCGGACCTTCTTTTTATCAAGTGTTTGCTTCTCAATTTTCTCTTGCTGTTCCCATTGACGCATCTGTTGGATCCTTCTTTTCTATGATTTGGTTAATCCAACCGGACACCATCTCAGCTGATGAGGACCATGTTGACTTTTATCATCATGCTGTCTTTCTGGATCACGTCCCATTACATCTTCATCAGGGACTTTGCTATTAGCCAACTTTCCTGTCCAATCGGAGTTTGTCCGATTCTCTTCGACCTTGCCTCCTAGCCGATCATACATGGTGATCCTGCCCCCCAGCCGATCATGTACTGGGATTCGTTGATTGCAAAATTCTCGACTGTTGTGTATTGCAGGCCTATTTCCTCTGTCATCAAAGCATGCCCGTTTGGATGATTGTCCTTCAGAATAAAAACCATTGCACTATGGACAATTATCCATTGTTGGAAGTTTAATCCCTTCTTCCCAACAGTATCTGAAGAATGAGCATTTCCAGTGATTTGAATTGCGCCTTGCCCACTCTTCTTCTTCTCTGATCCTTTGCTAATGGTGTTGATATTTGCTCAGAAGAACTTGGGATTGAGTAAATTTCCTTGGTGCTCTTGAATTATTTTCTTCAAGCAGTCCTTTGCCTTTTGCTTCTTCTGTTGTTAGCTGACCCTTGGGATCAGTGACCTTTTTATTCTGAGACGATTCAGATGTCAACACCTTTGCTTGTGAAGTTGATTCCTTTGTAACTTCTACCATATTAGTAGGAAAAGGATGTTGATCAATCTTCATTGGCTTTCCTGACTTCGAAGGTGTCTCAAATTTAAGCTTCCCTTGATCTATTGCATTTTGAATCTGTTGAAGAAACACCTTGCATTCGTCAGTGTTATGGGATGTAGCATTATGCCACTTGCAGTACTTGGTCTTCTTAAGCTCTTCAGCACTTGGAATATTATGATTCTGAGAGAGTTTAATCTGACCCTGCTGAAGAAGGAGATCAAATATCTTATCAGCTTTAGTTATATCAAAACCGAATTTCTCAGGTTCCTTCCTGCCGAAGGGACATGCAATCGGCTTCCTATTTGACACCCACTCGGCTAGATTAATCTCAGCCTCTTCCTCTGAATCAGAATTCTCCACATAAGATATTTTCTTCTGATAATTCCTTCGAGGTTCATAAGGCCGTGAAGAGCTTTCATGACTTAGTCGGTGTACCAACTGGCTAATGCTCTCGAACTCCAGTGAAGCATACTTCTCTTTGATTGAAGGCAAGAGTCCTTGAAAAGCCAATTCTGCCAGTTGTTTGTCAGTCAAAGATAGGCTGAAACACTTGTTCCTCATCTCTTTGAATCTCTGAATGAAATTTACCACCGAGTCATTGTTCCTCTGCTTCAAGCTAGTTAGATCGATAATTTTCATTTCATGTATTCCATAGAAGAAATAACCATAGAACTTATTCTCAAGATCTTGCCAACTTTGAATAGAATCAGCCGGTAGTGATGTAAACCAAGCAAAAGCTGGCCCTGAAGGACCGAATAGGCGACCAGAGAGGGGGGGAGTGAATGGGAGCCAATAAAAATTCTTCCCGAAGGTTGAACTTGGCCTATACCCCGATTGTCACTCCGAGTACTCGCACACATCAGAGAAGCTCTAGACCACGCACACACAAGCCTACAAGTCCTAGAGACAAGCCTAGAAGCTAAGAGCGGAAGCACAAGACAAGAATCAAAAGACTTAGACAAATCTGCGAAGCCCTGGCCGGACGGTCCGCAAGGGTACGGCGGACAGTCCGTGCAGCTCGCGGACAGTCCGTGATAACACGACGGACAATCCGCAATAACGCACTAAGCCTCTAGTAGCGCACCGAGGAAATTCAGACACTCCGGGCAAGCACCGCGGACGGTCCGGTGCCTCGCGGACGGTCCGGCCCCACCTGCGGACGGTCTGGCACAACTCGCTGAAAACCCCAGACGACTGCAGCCAAACCCCAGACAAACTCCTAGACACGCGGACGGTCCACACACCACGGGCGGAGAGTCTGGGAAACCTCCTGCAACAAAAAAACTAGCACCACGATGGATCAAAACACGAGTTCGCAAGAACAGGCGACGAACACGCGAATAACCCTAGACGCGCGGACTGTCCGCAGGGTCCTTGCGGACTGTCCGCTACCCCCGGACAGAACAGCTCGAGCTCGAGCTCGCAAAGTCAAATCTCCAAATCCATCACCGGATCTCCCAAATGGCTAGAGCTCTTAAGACAATACTTTGGGGAGATGTGAAGCAACACTTGATGAAGCTATGCCCAAAAAATCTCGTCCTCTAACTCCCTAAATCAGCGAGAATCGCGGATCACACGAACCACCACCAAGAACTCGGGCTTCGGCCAAAAACTCACGAATCAAAGACTTTTCCCGGCGTTTGGGGGGTCAAGATCACACACAAAGATGCGCAAGGCATCCAACCATGATCCCCTCAAATAAATCCGAGAAGAAATGCCCTCAAATCCACGAATCGAGCGAAGAACAAAACTCCCCAAAAATAGCCCCGAAAATGACACGAAAATCACAGAGGACTAGGAGATAACCGCAACACCAAATGCTTCCATACATCCAGAGGTCAAAGTCTATACAAGAATCTAGCCTAAGGAATACAGAGAAAAGAAGCAGTCTAGAGCAATCTACCGTGGGAGGAAAACCTAAAGTCCAAGAGAGAGAAATGCCATCCACCTCTCCGCTATTTATACGAAGTCCACCGGAGGAGGCAAATGACCACGCTACCCCTACAACTCAAATAGAAGATACACATCCCTAAGGGCAATATGGTCCAGTCTTCATCGAGCGTACACGCTTCCACCGCGGCCTTGCTTAGCATAGACGCAAGCCCCGCGATCACGCCACGTGCCCCCCGCCTCGAAGCTTCCCGAAGCTCCAGGATCACCGTCTCCGTCGCCTCGGGCCTCCGGACTTGGTTTTACGGCCCAAACCAAGAAATCGTCCAGCTGATGGTTTTGTGGGCAAACCACCAAACCCCGCGTGCAAGCTTCGGTCTTGATCCGCTACCTTGCACCAGCCCATGTTCACGACTTCAGCTCGCTAGTCTTGTACTGCATAGCTCGCACTTGACCCCATCGGCCATCGGGTCCATCGAACCAAGCCTACTTTCCTCTCCATCACCCGGAGGTCGCCACGGCTAAGGTCTTTCGCGCTTGTTCTTCACCTACACCGACACGAGTCAAGCCGCAACATGTACCTGCACACTTAGCCAAGCATCAGTCCACACAATGTTGTTAATCACTCATCACTAAGGAGCGACCCTCCACTGGTCCTCGGACACACCTGGTCTTCAATCTCCCCCTTGATGAGTGCATTGACAAATCTCATAGAAATCAACATAGAGATAAAGAAAAGAAAACAACCACGAACACAAACCTCCAACAAGTGATCCAAAGCCAAAGAACAAGCGAAAACAGGATCACTCGCCAGACCAAGTCTCGGCCCCCTAAGGCAAGGGCAACGGCTCAACACAGCCGAGACAAAACAGAACAAAGCTCACAAAGAGCACACCACAAAGCACAAAACTCAGGCAAACCAAAGGAGCTCCCCCTGCATATATGCAAATTCCCCCTGAGCAAATGCAACCTCTTCTTCTCAATTTTACTCCTCACATGCAACCATCTCACAAATGCATACCAATTTTCCACAAAATCTCCCAAAATGCATACAACTTCTCCCCCTTGTTGACAATGCATGAATCAAGGTATATGAAACACTTCCCCTTGTTCTCATGAAAAATGCATGTCAAAGCATATAAACAATCTACCAAGCTTCTCAAATATACAAAGAGCACAACAAAATGCTACAAATGAGACATAGAGCAAGCAAAGTAGACATGGTGTAGTTAGCACATTGCCATCAAGAAGGTAGAGACATATAAGCATGTGACATGGCTAAAAGCAATTTTAAGCAATTTTCACAAAGAAACATTCATCTCATGAGCAAGACCCTATCCAAGGAAATTTGAGCACAAATACACGAGATCATCCAAAGTTTATACAAGATCACAAATTCCAATCACAAGATCATTATAAACGCCCACAAGCTACTCAAGTCATGTTAAAGCCATCGAGCCATGTGTCTACTTCTTAAAATGAGACTTCTCATGGTAGACATCATGCAATGGTTTAGCACCCAAGATATGAATATCAAAACATAAAAACACGATCAAGAGCTCATTTTTCAAGCATTAGGCAATTCATACACCAATTTCATTTTCAAGTTTAAACATGGTACATGAAATGCCTTTGCGGCAAAAAGAAGCTTATGCTCCTCCACAAGTGAACAAATGGGCTAAACATTTACAATGACAAATGGGTCTTTGACCCCAAGCAAAGAGAATATGATACTCAAGCACAAACTAAACATGATATAGGCCTTTGAGCACAAATTGAGCATAGACAAGCATCTACTCATGAGTTAAGCAATTTTATCATTTTCACAAACATAAAGCTATCTCATCATGAATATATGGCAAAACCATCAGGAGCATAGCATTCACATCACTATTTACCAGACATGCACATATCTCACATATAGCACATCAGTGATCAATGTATATAAGACAAGCTTTTCCTAGCACAAGTGACATCCCGTCACAATGTCCCCCTTTCTTCGTGGGCGAAACTTAGAGCACGCTCACGAGGAGCATGTTGAACCCACTTGGTAGATCCAGTATGCATCTCTAGCCACCGCAGCTACAAGAACACCCCGAGCAATCTATCTCGAGAATAGATTGAGGAAGAAGCAAAACCAAGGAAGAACAAAATCATAGAAGAAGGCACTTGATTGCTAGTAATCGGATTCACAAAAGACTTCACCATGAATGATTACATGAACAAGATCACCACCGAGATCCTACCTTGATCTTGATCCTAGCTCTGGAACTCTGACGTGGTCTTCCTTGCAAGGTTCCCACGCTGGTAAGGGTAGCCCTAGACAACTAGCATGACCCTCCACTCTGAGATGGTGTCCCTCTAGCTTCTCTGCTCCTCAGCAACGAATGACGAATGGCTTCCTCCGTGGCTCTTCGCGTGGCGACTCTAAATAGCCCGAGGGGGTGCTAGGTCAAAGGGGCATCGAACCAAGCCCGAAATGGGCTAGGCCAGCCGACCTGGGCCGACCGGCCTGGGTCCACTTCGGCCTAGTTCGGTCGCGTCTTTCTTCCCGAAGCTTCTCGCGTCTTCTTGAATTTCCACTTATCTACATGTGGGTCCTTGACGTCATTTTCCCCACGGTTGAGATAAGGGTACTTGTCACGCAAGCTCTCGCATCTTCTGTTCAGGTCCCCGGAGTTTTACAGCTTCATGCTTCAGTCCTCGGGTCATTTGGAGTCATGTTCACTTCGTGTCTTGACTTGTGTCGGGCTTCATGATCTTCTCGTAAAGTGCTCGATGAACTTTACCCGGAAGTTCTCATTTAGGCACTTAAATCCTGTGTAAACAACATTCTCCAAAAACCACATGTGAGTGCGAAAGGGGGTAGGATCGTTAGGTTGGATATCAAATTAATACCAGCATTGAAGGTAAACTTATGGCTAGGTTGGCAGAAATAGACCGCCAACAGGGCACTTGTCAAGGTCTGCATAATCTCTATAAAACAAAACACAATTGTTCTTGCATGCATGGATTTTTTTCAACCTCTATTCCTAGAGGACAGATTATCTTCTTCGCCTCATAGACAGACTCAGCTATTCGGTTTCCTTCAGGTAGCATGTCTCTAAGCACATCCAATAGATGTTTGAAACTTTTGTTGCTCCAACCAAAATCTGCCTTAAGCTGCAGAAGTTTTAGATCACCAGAAAGGCTAGAGTACTACTGGAAACTAGGATAGAGGGCTTTCTTTGAATCTTCAATGAACTGCTTCAGCCTCGCTAATTCAGAAGGTGTTGTCAGAGGTTTGGATCTGAGCAGTCCAAAAGGGGGTCAACCCCGGTGATTTATTTGTTCAGTGGAGGAGATCAGGAGCTAAGAATGTGATGATTATGCAAGAGCACACGGAACACAAAGAACACGGTGAGTTTATACTGGTTCGAGCCTCCGGAGAGTAAAACCCTACATCCAGTTCTTGGTGTTGTATTGCGTAAGTTGTCCTCGGAGGGACGCCCTTGCCCGCCTTATATTGGATTACGAACAAGGTCGGTGGACCCTGAGTCCAGGTCGGTTACAACAGGAAAACCTATCTCTAGTTGGTTACAACATTATCCCGTGATCTTCAGACAGTCTGGCGGCGTGACCGATGTCTTGGAGTGCACACCATGTCTTGTAGTCATATCGGATACGGTCTTCTAGAGGTCTTCGCTCCACAGATCAGTTCTGTTGGGCCACTGTCAGGTCGGCGAGTCTTCTGGTGGGCTGGACCCACTTGTCGGGGACGGTCGTGACCCTGGTCAGTGGGGACACAGGGGTACCCATCTCACAAGCCCCCGAGCAATGTGTATGCGCAGCGATCTTGATGGAGTCATGACGAAGTCGTGGAGCCATCGATAGGTCCAATAGCATGCATGTCGGTCCAAAAGAAAAGAGGTAGCCAGCTTAGCAGTAGACCTGTTTTTAATGTCCCAAGCGTAGCGAGGTCAAGTGCCGACCTATACGAAGTAAGCTTCCAGTAGATGGAAGCGACGTAGAAAAAAGTAGAGGGCGTTGAAGATGCACTCGTAGAGTAGTCCCCGGGCATTGAAGCGGGCAGCATGACCAGTCTGATGGTCCAAAAAAGAGAAGAAAATGAGGTCTTGGTCTTGAATAATCGGTTGTAGAGACACCCAGACCACCAAGCATAGCTGCAAGGAGTCTGGCAGTGCCGTAGAGGCGTGCCGACCTCAAGAAGGCCTCAAGTCAATCAGTGCCCAAGCATCTGGAGATGCCTGGTAGGGCCTTTTTACCGCGCATCCCTCAGGGAGGACTTCATCCTAATGCAAAAGGGGTGTCCAGAATAGGCTGGCAGGGCTAGAAGAGCACACCGACCTCAAGGAGGCCACGCATCCAGGGTGCCCAACTAGGTTGGCAGAGCTAGAAGAGCACACCGAGCTCAAGAAGGCCATTTTGGTGCCCAGACGACCAACATAGCTTCTAGTCATCTAGCAGAGACGAAAAGGTACCAAGGTATTGAAGGACCGAGGCACCAAGGCACGCCGACCTCAGGAAGGCCCGTCGAAATCCTAGACTTGATTGATCTGGACTCCAGGTGCTCAGATGGACTGGCAGAGTAGCGAGGCACACCTACCTCAAGAAGGTACTCAATCGAACCTACGACCATTTTGCTCAGGAAATAGAAAATAGGCTAATTGGTATTAAGTTCGTTTACACTGCAGAGTCAACTGGGTGCAATCAGGACACAGAGCCATGAGGGTGCAATTATTGATGAGTGCAGATGTAGCAGGCATAAAGCTAGCAGGCACAAAACCATATGAAACAGGGCCATTCGACACAGAGTCAGGCTAGTATCACAGGTAGACTATGAAGTCACGGGGCAACAGTACTAAGGTACTATAAGATCACAAGCTGTAGATGTCAGGGGCTGACTAAGGCAATAGTGAAGCTGCCGAGAGGTCTATCGACCTGACAAAGGTGACAACGGATACGCCGGAAGGTCCGCCGACCTGAAGTAGGCAACAATGGAGACACCGGGAGGTCTAGAGACCTGACGAAAGCGACGACAGATACGGCGGGAGGTCCGCCGACCTGAAGCAGCTGACGACAGAGACGCCGGGAGGTCTAACGACCTGACGAAGATGAAGACAGAGCTGTAGGGAGGTCTAGCGACCTGACAAAAGAGACGATGACGGAGCCGCAGGGAGGTTTGCCGACCTGAGGCCAGCAACAACAGAGCCGCGAAAAGGTCCGCCGACCTGAAGCCAACGACGACAGAGCTGCAGAGAGGTCCACCGACCTAAGGCCAGCGACGACGGAGCCGCAGGAAGTCCAGTGACCTGATGAAGGTGACGACGGAGCTGCAATGAGGTCTAGCAACCTGAAGCCATGACGAAGACGACGACGGAATTGCCGGGAGGTCCAGCGACCTGACAAAGGCGATGCCGGAGCTGACGACGGAGCCAAAGGGAGGTCTGCCGACCTGAAGCCGGCGACGACGGAGCTGCAGAGAGGTCCGCCGACCTAAAGCCAGCGACAACGGAACTGCAGGGAGGTCCAGCGACCTGAAGCAGGTGACGACGGAGACGGTAGTAGGTCTGTCGACCTGAAGTTGGCGACAACGGTGACGCCAGGAGGTCCGCCGACCTGAAGCAGTCGACAACGGAGACCCCGAGCAAGGAAGTCGAAAGACTTGAGGAAGCGCTGAATCACCTCCCGCCGCGAGCAGAGAGGTCGTCTGCAAGGCACACCAGGTCGTCGTAGAGCTGGGCCTGTAAAATAAAATAGATACCAGGTCGGTGTATCAATTTGTAAAAACTTAATGAAGGTGTTATCCTAAGATAAGTATGCAGATGTTGTGTAATGTTAGCCGGAGTTGAACATTTGTGTGCTATGTTTTGTTTGAAAAAGCATTTCCCTTTGTCGTGCAAGGCACACATTATGCGAACACAAAAGCTCTAAAGCTGCAAAGTGTTTCACCCCTCTACACTGCTCAACAGGGAGACTTAAGTGTAGCCGACGCATAGGGTGGAGCCGACCCAGGTTTTGCAACAACACAACAATGAATACTCATAATGAGAGTGAAATATTTAAAAGAAGAACACAAAGAAGAGAGGTAGGACCCGTCAGGTCTTGCGACCCTTAGATTGGCAAGACCAAGCCCCCGAGCATGTTGTAGGGGAGGGAAAAACAAAGCACAAGAGAAAAAATTTGAATCCTCAAGTCTGGCGACCTATGTATTGGCAAGACCAAGCCCCCGAGCATGTCGAGGGGCAAGGGTCGGAAGTGCAGAAAAAAACATGTAGAGCAAGCCTAGGAAAGAAATTAGAGCCGTAAAATATTTAATTGAAAATAAATCTTAGTTTGGGGAATCGTGGTCGAGATTGGCACGTCGTCAGTGAGCGGCCGTGGGAGGTCGGTGAAGGTGGAATCATGCCGAGCTGTCGGGGTAGCCGGCGACGTAACTGAAGTCGTGTGGACCTGTCGAGGTAACGGGCGACGTGATCTCCGTCTTTGTGATTGGGGGACTACAGGTGACGAGGCGGTCGACGTCACTAGCTGCGAGAACAACCGTGGCACCGTGCACTTCATTGTTGGACGCTTGGCGATTCGACGACCATGCATGCGTCGCGCAACAGAAATAGCAGATTAGCAAAAAAATCATGCCAGCCAAAAGACAATAAAGAAACTAAATAAATAAAACAGAGTAGCAGGCCATCGGTCTGACCGGTGTAGCACAGGCAGCAAGCCGTGCAAGTTTCCGCTGTGTGGTTTGGTGAGTTTTGGCTCGAAATGTTGAGTGTTGGTTCCTAGGACCAGTAGCACTCCAGTGGCTATGTGGTCTTGACCAACTTGGGTAGTTGAGTCGGAGATGTGTGTTGAAAGCCGTGTTCATCTTGTTGGAGTTCCCATCTCCTTCGAGAAGAATTTTTATCGGCTCCCATTCACTCCCCCCCTGTCTGGTTCGCCTAATCGGTCCTTCAATTGGTATCAGAGCCGGTTCGGGTCTTTATTGACTCTTACTAGTCTAAGATCCAAAGATGGCGTACCAGGAACGGGGTTCGGGTCCTCCGCACTTCGATGGGAAGAACTACCAGATGTGGCAGAGGCGGATGGCAGCGTTCCTCCGCGGAAAGGGTCAGATCCTTTGGGACGTCACGGTGAACACAGCTTATGTTCATCCGATGAACTTCCTTGCTCCAGGATCGAGGGATATGTTCGAAGCCAACGACAAGGCTGTCGACTACTTGTTTCGTGCTCTGTGTCAGCCTGAATTCGATCGGGTTCAGACAGAGGACTTAGCTTGTAGCATTTGGGAGCAGTTGAAGGATGCTCATGCTGGGAATGCTCAGGTTCAGGCTCGGATGTACGCGACTTACCGGAGAGAGTACGAGAACTTCACTCATCTCCCCAGCGAGTCCGTCAATGCCCTTTTCCAGCGGTTTACGGTCGTTGTGAACAACATGAGAGCCAATGTGGACGTCCTCCCATACAATGATCATGATAGAGCTGTGAAGCTCTTGCACTCGTTGGATCGTACCGTATGGGACGGGAAGTTTGAGGCTATTGTTGAGTCCGAGAAGTATGACACCTTGACGGTGAACGAGCTATTCTCAAAGCTCAAGTCGGCTGAGTTGGACCATGGTATGACAGCCAAGATCGAGAGCCCGACTGATTCTCATAGTCTCGCTCTCGTTAGTGGCAAAGGAGCTAAGTCTAACGCTAACGCATCCTCCAGGATGTACTCTCAAGTTGGCAAGCCAGGACACTTCGTCGCCGACTGCCCGGAGAAGACGGAGAACAAGGATGGCTACAAGGACGGCTACAGGCACCGGTCGAGCAAGGACGGCAAGTACCGATCGAGGCGCGATCACAAGCACAAGAACAAGCACAAGGACGAGCGACGGTCGAGGAAGAAGGACAGCCGCGGCAGGAAGGCCCGAGCGATGGTCGGAGCGAGCGACGTCGACTCCAGCTCCGCCTACTCTTCCTCGAGCTCGAGTAGCAGTGAAGATGAAGGTGATCGGCGCAAGAACAAGAAGTCATCCAGGAACTTGAGCGGGTTGAACTGCTTCGCGGGAGATGGCTTCTGTGGCATGGCTCGTAGCTCCGGCAGCAAGAAGAGTCACCAGAGCGACTCGGACTCCGACTCCGAGGATGAGGTATGTGATGAGCTCTCCTCTTTGCGCAAGGAGAACGATGAGTTGGTTGACTTGCTTGATAACCGCGATCACATGCTTAGAGAGGCCAAGAAGATGAGGAAAGAGCTTAGGGCCTCACTAGAAGATGCTAGGAACCGTGTGGCTGAGCTAGAAACCCAGAACCTAGATGATAAGCTTGAGATTGATTCGCTTAAGGCTTCTCCTGTGGTTTCTGATGAGATTGATTGCTGTGATTGCTCTGTGTACCTAGCTGATCTTACTACTCTTAAGGATAAGCATGCTTCTACTTGTGATGAACTAGAAATGCTTAGGATTGAAGTGGCTGAGCTTAAGTCTAGACCTGCTTTGCTAGGTGCTTGCACTTCTTGCCCTGTTTTGCATGGAAAGATTGATGAGATGCATGCTTACACTGTTTCGCTTGAGGCTAAGTTGAAAGAGCCCATTCCCACTTCTTGCTCTACTTGTGAATTGCATGCGGTTAAGAATTTGGAGCTTGCACATTATGTTGATCACTTGCAGGATGAGAATGATGAGCTGAGGAAATGTATGAGCTGGTTGTCGGGTCAGGAGCCTCAGCTTGGTATCATGATAGCAGCTTTCAAACGCTATGATGGTCAGGCACTTGGGGCTGACAAGCTTGGAGAGAACAGTGGTGAGGGAGTTGAGAGAGTTGGAGAGATTCCTATCCCACCACCAAACAGATACAAGAACAAGTTTGAGCCCAAGCCTAACCATCTCAGAAATAAACTTGACACTACTCCAGATCCACCCATATTCCCTCACCCAACAAATGATTTCCAGAAACCGGTGAAGTTTGTGAGCCAAAAGGGAGGTGAGGAAGGAGAGAAGAAGGGTGAGAAACCGAGTGGGCAGCCACAACCCAAGCCTAAGCCTAAGCCACAGCCCATAAAGTTCCATTGTGGGTATTGTGGGAGAGATGGTCACAAGGATGAGTTTTGCTTCAAGAGGAAGCGTGAGGAGAGAATGGCTAGAGAGTGGGCTAACAAGGACAGGTACCACCCCTCTAATGGTGTACCTGAGCCTCGTATGCAGATGCCCAGGGCCAAGGCGATTGTGAGGACGGTTCCGGCTTGGGGAGACCGGAAGGCTGCAGGTGCTGCTGCTGGCCGAGCTACACCGGTCAGACCGCTGCAGGTCTGGGCAGACAACGAGTCGGGTTTCGCGCTCGTGAGGATGCTCGGTTTGGTTCTGGTGGTCGTGGTTCTGGTGGTTCATCTGGAAAGTTTGCAGGTGGTCAGTTTGCTAGGCGTTCTCCACCTCGTGCTCAATACGGGGGTGAGAGGAGTCGTAGCTTTGAGACGGAGAGGAGGTCCGATCCATGGTTTCCCTTTCGTGGCTTTCATCCTCCTCCAGCTAGAGAGGGTTGGTTCCCTCGTAGTGGTTACCGTGGTGGCGTTCGTGGTGGTAGCTTTGATAGGCGTGATGATTTGGTTTGTGCTAACCCCACTTTGGAGCAAATGGCTCGGCACTGGTTTTACTCTTTTGGTACAAACCCCAGTGCTGAGTCGTTTGTTCACTCACGTGCTCGCTTTTGAATTTCAGGTGGGAGACTTGAAGAACATTTGGTTGATTGACTCCGGTTGCTCGAGGCATATGACCGGAGACAAGGGGTGGTTCTCAAGTCTCGTCCCGGTGGTGACAAAGAAGTACATCACCTTTGGGGACAACGGGCGAAGGCATGTGCTGTCAGAAGGTGAGATTAAGGTAAGTGACAAGATCACTCTCAGGCGTGTTGCTCTTGTTCACTCGCTTGGATACAATTTGCTTTCTGTGTCCCAGTTGTTGGATGAGGGCTTTGAGGTGTTGTTTCGACCTGGTGGTTCTCGAATTTTAGATTCTCGAGGGGATCTTGTTTGCATGGTCGTTCCCGAGGGTCAAGTGTTCCGAGCTGATTTCTCTCAGTCTTCTGGTGTGGAGCGTTGCTTTTTGGCTGGTTCTTCGAGTGAGTTGTGGAAGTGGCATAGGAAGTTGGGTCACTTGAGCTTTGACCTTTTGTCTCGCTTGAGTAAACTCAATTTGGTCCAAGGATTGCTACGGTTGAGGTTTGAGAAAGAGTTGGTTTGTGCGCCGTGTAGGCATGCCAAGGTGCTAGCCTCTTCTCACCCGCCTCTCACCGATGTGATGACTGAGCGTCCATGCGAGCTGCTCCATATGGACCTTGTTGGCCCAGCTTGTGTGCGATATGTGGGTGGGAAGTGGTATGTCCTTGTTGTGGTGGACGACTACTCTCGGTATGCGTGGGTGTTCTTTCTTGAGGAGAAGGGGGAGACGTTTGGTTTTGTTCGAGATCTTGTCTTGAGGTTAAGAAACGAGAGGCACGGAGATACCATACGAGCGATCCGCAGTGACAATGGCTCGGAATTCAAAAACTCTCGTTTCGAAACCTTTTGCCATGACTTGGGTCTTGAACACCAGTTTTCGAGTCTGTATACGCCTCCCCAGAATGGCATGGTGGAAAGGAAAAACAGGACCTTGTGCGAGATGGCTCGGACGATGCTCGACGAGCATAGGACTCCGAGAAGGTTCTGGGCTGAGGTGGTCAATACCGCGTGCTATGTGTCGAACAGGATCTACCTCAGGGTTCACAAGAAGAAAACCTGTTACGAGTTGATGCACGGTCGCACACCCAAGGTGAGTCACTTCCATGTCTTTGGTTGTAAATGCTTCATTCTGAAGAAAGGGAAGAAGTTGGACAAGTTCGAGACTAGGTCTGTCGATGGCATTTTCTTTGGTTATGCATCTCATTCTAGAGCATTTCGTGTGCTCAATCTTGAAACTAACCAAATCGTGGAGACTTGCGAGGTAACCTTCGACGAGACACAGCCACGTAGTCAGCTTGTTTTTGAGTGTGCAGGTGACGACGAACTTGGCGAGGAGATCTTTCAGGAGGAGGAGCATGAACATGGAGATGATGAAGATGGCGGTGTGGTGCCCTCAGCTGAACATGTACCTACTACTTCGACGACGATCGAGAACGGACCCTCTCCCACACCTACAACGACAAACCCAGATCAAGGCGAAGCTGCTGTTGAGGGGGAGGTAGCATCAAGGCGAGAACCTCCCCGGTGAGTGCAAGTGGATCACCCAGCTTCGAGAATCATCGGCGACAAGAATGAACGCACTACACGGTCGAGGGTTTGGAACAATTCTCATTTCGCTCATGCTGCTTTTGTTGCCACCTTTGAGCCCAAAGACATTGGACACGCGTTATCTGATCATAATTGGGTTAACTCGATGCATGAGGAGTTGGAGAATTTTGAGAGGAACCAAGTTTGGGTGTTGGTTGACCCTCCCCCAGGGTGTAAGCCGATTGGGACAAAATGGGTGTGGAAAAATAAAGAGGGAGAGAAAGGAGAAGTGGTGAGGAACAAGTCGAGACTTGTTGCTCAGGGGTACAGTCAGAAAGAGGGGATCGACTACGAGGAGACTTTCGCTCCTGTAGCTCATTTGGAGGCGATCAGGATCCTTCTAGCTTTTTCTGTGGCTAAAGGGTTCAAGTTGTACCAGATGGATGTGAAGAGTGCTTTTCTGAACAGTGTGTTGGAGGAAGAGGTGTTTGTGAGGCAACCACCGGGGTTTGAGAGTGAGAAGTACCCTCACCGGGTGTACAAGTTGAGGAAGGCGCTGTATGGGTTGAAGCAGGCGCCTAGAGCTTGGTATGGTAGGTTGAGGGGGTTCCTGTTTGAGAGAGGGTTTGAGATGGGAAAGGTCGATCAGACCATGTTTCTTCTCAGGCAGGGCAGAGATATCCTGATTGTGCAGGTATACGTGGATGATATTGTCTTTGGTGGCTCGTCTAACTCTCTTGTTGCAAGGTTTGCAGAAGACATGAGCAGGGAATTTGAGATGAGCATGATGGGCGAGTTGCAGTTCTTCCTCGGGCTACAAATCAAGCAATCAAAGGAAGGAACATTTGTGCACCAAGCTAAGTACACCAAGGACATTGTGAGGAAGTTCAAGATGGAGGACTCCAAGGCCATGGCGACGCCTATGAGTACGACTACAACTCTTGATGCAGACGAGGAAGGTGAACACGTGGACCAGAAGGAGTACCGGAGCATGATCGGATCGCTCCTCTACTTGACGGCGACGAGGCCGGACATCCAATTCTCGGTATGTCTGTGCGCTCATTTTCAAGCGTCTCCGAGGACTTCGCATCGGCAAGCAGTCAAGCGCATATTTAGGTATTTGCGACACACTCCCGACTTCGGCCTTTGGTACTTTGCGTCTTCTTCTTTGGCGCTTCATGGATTTTCAAACGCGGATTTTGCCGGGTGTCGGTTGGATAGGAAGTCTACTTCTAGGACTTGCCAGTTCTTGGATTCTTCTTTGGTGTCTTGGTCTTCCCGCAAACAGTCGAGTGTTGCTCAATCCACTACCGAGGCAGAGTATGTGGCCGCAGCTAGTTGTTGCTCTCAGCTCCTTTGGATCACATACACCATGAGTGACTTTGGTGAGGAGTATACCCATGTCCCACTTCAATGTGACAGCACCAGTGCCATAAGCGTGGCAAAGAACCCAGTGCTCCATTCCAAAACCAAGCACATAGAAGTGAGGTATCATTTTCTGAGAGACAACGTAGAGAAAGGAAAAATTGCTTTGATCCATGTACCCACACATGACCAACTAGCCGATATTTTCACCAAACCCCTAGATCAAGCAACTTTCACTCGTTTGCGGGGGGAGCTTGGTGTTTGTTTGATTTCTTGAGTTGGCGTGTGGGAGCTCCTTTGTAGCATATGTATAGCTTTCCTTTGTGCATTTCTTGCATTTGGCATGGCATATGTAACATGATGTATAGGCATCTTTGTATCTTAGGTTGCATGCATTTTGTATCATATGCATTGTTTAGGAAAGGCTTCTCCTATATACATTGTTCACCATGGAATGATATATATGTCTTTGTGAGCTAATTTGGTAAGCTATGGTTAGTTTGGCTTAGCTCTTGATAATCTTGGTTTGTATCCATGGTTGATGGCTATGTTTTTGAAAATTTCATATGTATGCTCTCTTGTGAGTAAATGCCTTTACATGATCTTGACATGTCTTTGTGGCTTGGCTATGCTTAATTTGTGGTTGGATAGCTTATTTTGATCATATGGGGCCAAAGGCTCATTTGCCATCATGAATGTTTAGCCCCCATGCTTCATCTTGTGGAGGGGCATAAGTTCCTTTTTGTCGCAAAGACATTTCATGTACCAATTATAAATCTGAAAAATGAAATGTAAATTGCTTGGAAAATGTGCTAATTTTAATTTGCTTTGGGTGCTAAACCGTTGCATGTTGCTTACCAATGAGAAGTCTCATATATAGAAGTAGGCACATGGCTCGGTGGCTTTGACATGACATGAGGTGCTTGTGGGTGTTTATGATGGTCTTATGCTTAGAATGGTTGTCCTAGCATGAAGTTTGTGTGGCTTTGCCATTTTGACATGTTTTGCTCATGTTTAGGACTTTGCTCATGAGAGGGGGATTTTTCGCAAAATTGCTCAATTCTATCCTAGCTTCGCCCAATGGTTGTGAAACTTGGTGATCATGAAGTTTATGTCATTATGAAGCTATAGAGTATCTAACTTGCTCATTTGGACATGTGTAGCATCCTTTGTTGAATTTTGTCTATTTGAGAAGCTTTAGGTTGCATTTTTTGCATTTTTGGCTTGATTCATGCATTGTCAACAAGGGGGAGAAGTTTGAGCATGTTTTGGCCTCTGAATGCATTTGGAAGGTTTTCAGGTGGTTTCGAGCCATTTTTGGGCTCTGTTGTGCACCGGTCTGACCGGTTGAGGTCACCGGTCTGACCGGTGGTGTTGACCGGTCTGACCGGTCAGAGCTGAGCTGTTGCAGCTGCTCTGTTTCGTGAAGTGGTTCGCATGCATTTGTCCAGGGGGAGTTGCATTGGTTCAGGGGGAGCTTGCATGTGTGCAGGGGGAGCTCTTTGTGGTTTTCGAGCTTTGGTTTGATGGTTTGTGCTCTTTGCTTGAGCATGTTTTGTCTCGGATGTGTCGAGCCGTTGCCCTTGCCTAAGGGGTCCG
This sequence comes from Cenchrus fungigraminus, assembly GCA_036936925.1. Classification (NCBI taxonomy): domain Eukaryota; kingdom Viridiplantae; phylum Streptophyta; class Magnoliopsida; order Poales; family Poaceae; genus Cenchrus; species Cenchrus fungigraminus. The sequence goes on from CM072779.1 coordinate 110,459,757, forward strand.
AGACTTGTCTTCTTCAAGTGATCTTGCTCTTTGCCTTTTCTTTGGCTTTCGATCGCTTGTTGGAGTTTCTTTTAGTCGTTTCTTTTCTTTTCCTTTTCTCTTGGTTACCAAAACGTATGTGTTGTCAATGCACTCATCAAGGGGGAGATTGAGAGCCAGGTGTGGTTCGAGGACCGGTGGATGGTCGCTTCCTGGTGTGATGAGTGATTGACAACGTGGTGTGGACTGATTCTTGGCTAAGTATTGCAGGTGCAGGTTGCGGCTTGACTGGTGCAGGTGCAGGTGAAGAACAAGCGCGAAAGGTCGTTGCCGGTGAGGCCTCCAGGTGTGGAGAAGACAAGTAGGCTTGGTTCGAGGGACCTGGTGGCCAGCGGGGTCAAGTGCGGGCCGCATGGTGGCAAGAACGGCAAGATGAAGTCATGGACGGTTTCTTGGTTGAGCCTCAAAACCAAGGTCGAGCCGGGACTACGTGGGAGCCGAGTCATGAGTGGTGATTGGTGGAGGCTACACCGAGTTCGCGGGGTTTCCGGTGGATCACCAGAAAATCACTGGGTTCCTTGGTTGATCCACAAAGCCAAGACCGAAGAACCGAAGACGGAGGTGCAGCAGCTCCAGACCGGTCTGATCGGTGGGTCTGACCGGTGGGTATCGGTCTGACCGGTGAGGAGCACCGGTCTGACCGGTGTGCGACGACGCAGTCCGGAATCTTCGAAGCGGAGGACACGCGTCGGGATCGCAAGGCTTGCATCGAGGCTAAGCAAGTTTGCGGTCGCTGGGCATCCGTCCGATGGTGCGAAGACAAAGACTTCCAATTTCGCCCTCGAGGGGCATGTATCCCTAGTTAGCTAGTAAGGGTATTTTCGTCTTTCGGTTGCCTCCATATAACCCAAGTGGTGAGAGGATGGCAGCCATCTCTTTGAACCCTAGCTCATTTGGTTTTCCTATTTTCCTTAGGATTTTCGTAGGACTAGCTTGAGAGCTTCATGGTGAGATCTTGTGAGAGGGAAGGATGATCGGGCGGCAAGCTAGACCTTGTATGAACCTCTTTGCTATGTATAGATGATTCAGCGTGGTTCCTCAAGGCTTGGATGTGTCTTTCCCGTTTCTCCTTTTTGGTGATTTTCGGAGGCTTTTCTTGGCGAATTTCTTATGGCGGTTTTGAGACCTTTCTCTTTGGGATTTGGTGGGGGATGTATGAATGAACCCCTCGTGGTTCTTTTTTTTTGATCTCCCTCCCAAATCTGTGAGTAAAGGGGCTCAATTTTGGGATTTTCGTGGTTCTAGGGTTCGTGGTGTTCTTGGCGGAAATCCTTCGATTCCTCTTGATTCAACAAGTTTTGGTGGACCAAATCTTGGCTATGGAGTACCCATGAGGTGTTCCTACTATCCCCAAAGTCTTGTGCGAATCCGTGGAGTGAATCGGGAGATCGGGAGTTGGATTTGGGGGAGTTGACTCGCGGGCGCTGTTCATCCCGAGCTGCCCAGGCACGACCGGTCTGACCGGTGCTCTTAACCGGTCTGACCGGTGCTAGCCCTTGGTGGGTTTTTGTCTCGGGGAACAGCCTTGTCCGTGTGGTTTTGTCCCGTGGTTCTGCTAGTCAGTTCTTGGCGTGCTTGGAGTTGTTTTGCTAGGTTTTGTGAGGGGTTCTTCTTCCTCACAGGTTGTGTTTCGTGGTGGTTTTTGTTCCAGGGCCTAGAGGAGTCACTAAGGCTTCCTGGCACGTTTGCTGTGCGGCTGCTGTAGCCACCGGCCTGACCGGCTCTGTCCACCGGTCTGACCGGTGTAGCACAGGCAGCAAGCCGTGCAAGTTTCCGCTGTGTGGTTTGGTGAGTTTTGGCTCGGAAGGTTGAGTGTTGGTTCCTAGGATCAGTAGCACTCCAGTGGCTATGTGGTCTTGACCAACTTGGGTAGTTGAGTCGGAGACGTGTGTTGGAAGCCGTGTTCATCTTGTTGGAGTTCCCATCTCCTTCGAGAAGAATTTTTATCGGCTCCCATTCACTCCCCCCCTCTCTGGTTCGCCTAATCGGTCCTTCACCATCATCGAAGCGCCTAACTTCTTGATCAGTGATATCCTCAAAACTCATCACATTGGGTGGGAATGGTTCATTTTCATCAAAAACTCTACCTTCGTCAAGGTCTTCATCATGGCATCGTGCTGCCCCTTCATTAAGGCCGGTAGCATAGTGTCACACTTCACCTTCATTTAGGCATCCTACTTCGAGTTCATTAAGGCTTTCGTCACCATGTTTATTCCAACACGTGTAGTTTTTTGTGAAACCACGTGTGATCAAATGATGAAAAATATTTCCCGTTGTCCGAATTTCTTCTAGTTGAGACAATCTATACAGGGGCAAAGCATTGCCTGAACAACACAGTTTCTCATATCCGCCTCTGCTTCATCTAGAAAACCATTGACCCCGCTTAAGAAATTCTCCCAATCTTCTTGGGGTTGTCTGCACATCCAAGCCCAAGAAGCAGTCGCCATCTGCAATTTCCATACATCAAATGAGCATAATTCATCACCAAAAACTAATAAAAATATAAGAGGATTAGGATAGCTGAAGAATTTCAATAAAAGGCGGCAATTTTCACCTTGACGAGGACTGTCTACGAGGCGAACGCGTCCGAGGAGGAGGATTGGAGGCGGCGTCGTGACCGCAGCGACGACATGGAGGACGGCACCGAGCCCGAGGGGGAGGACAGAGGCGTCTGCTTTGGAGGAGCCGTAGTCGACGTCCGCTGGTCCCTTTCGCCGTCGCGCACGCAGCCGACCGGCCGGTCACCCTGCTACAGCGTCGGTTTTCTGAGGAGAGAGAGAGAGAGTGTGTGTGTGTGTGTGATCCTTAGAGCACGCGCAGCTAGCGGCGGCAAATAGGGCAAGCCAGCGGGGACTTCGAAGGAGAGAGAGCGAGAGTGGTCTTCTGAGGGGAGAGAGCGAGTGGCCTTATGAGGAGAGAGAGCGAGTGTTGTCGGAACACGAAGACAAAGATGCATAATAACAACAAGCATCTCTGATGTGAGTAAACAAAGGAGACGTTGGGTGGCCATCAAAGGAGACGCGTCTTAACAAACAAATGGCTCCAATTGGGTCGCCATCAAAGGAGACGCGTCTTCAATACGAAAGTGATCAGTAACAGACTTTAAGGACCATTACCGATAGGTATAATTTTCGTAACGGACGCATATTAATGTCCGTTACAAAGAATACATGTAACGGTCGTTTAAGAAGCCCGTTACCAAAAGTCCGCATTGGTAACGGGTGTTGTGGTGGGGAACCCCGGGCTTGGCCTGTCGCGCTTATGGGTAACAGGCGCGAACCGTTACAGTTGTGAGTCCATGTAACGGGTGTTAGGAGCCCGTTACAAATGCTGTGTGACCTATTTGAGGTTTTCACATAGCGTTAGCATGTATAGGAGGAACGACGGCAAGAACGTGTGTCGTATTGTCGAATCGATGAGGCCTGGAGCTGAGCAGATCAGCTCATGCCGCCATCAAACTTCAGTGTAGCGAGGTCGGGGTCGATAATCACCGATGACGCCATGTTGCATCTAGATTACCGCATCTGTAGGTAGGCTCCAAGTTATTGGATCGAATCTCGCCGACTTGATGATGAAGTCGTCGTAGGGCGTGGGTGGGTGGGTCGGTCCATGGCGAGGAAATCCATCATGTTGTCGAGGAAGACGACATCGGAGCAGGCTGCCATTGCGCTATGCTGGAACCCTCGATCGTCGCCCCTACCTAGCGCGCCAACTGTTAGACTTTGGGATCTAGACAGTCCACATGGGGTACCCACGTGGTTGATTTGTATGTAGAGAGGGGATTGAGAACTAAGAATGCTAATGGATGCACACGGAACACAAGGGACACAAGGGATTTATACTGGTTCGCCTTTGGAGAGTAAAACCCTACATCCAGTTCTTGGTTGTTTCTATTGTTGTGCGCGAGAGCCAATTGCCCTCGAGAAGACGTCCTACGCCGCCTTATATAGTCTGGCGGACTAGGGTTCCAGGGTCGGTGGACCTGAGATTTGGTCGAATAAAACTTGGAAGTCTATCTTACGGATTACAAACAGTATCCCGTGATATCTGGACAGATTGGCAGCACATCTGGTGTCTTGACTTGCACGCCAAGGTTGGTGTCATCTTCAGGGGCGCAAATAAGGTCTGTTGGGCCAACTTGCAGGTTGGCAGATAGGCCAGATTCACCTGTCGGGATGGCTGAGACCCTGGTCGTGGGGACCCATGAGGTACCCATATCTCTCAACACCACACTGTGTTTAACATTATTAACCAATACGAAGAATGAAAGGTCAACCATGGGATCCAAAAAAAAATTGCATAGCTCTAGACTTTAGAAACTGGCAAGCCTTGACGAGCAGCTCATTTCGATTGTCAGTGCACTGTAATAAAGCCCAGAACCGAAGCCACTGTGTCCCCCTCAATATGACCTACAAACAAGTTTTTGGTCTACCATTGTTAAACACAATATCATTCCTTGTGGGCCAAATTGCCCAACAAATAGATGCAACACCTGTCAATAACAAAACATTATGATCTCGTCCCCCTTGTTTATGCTAATTATTAAACATGTGTTCTATGTTTTGTGGTGGTAGGATTCCAAGCACAATGTGTATGGCACGCCAAAGAAATTTTGCATAATGACATTAAAAAACAAGTGATGAATAGTTTCTGGCTTACTAAAACACAACAAGCCTTACTCCAACTCCAATGTCTCCTAGCTAGATTCAAACAAAGTCGAAGTAGTGTACTAGCTAGCATCTAGTAATTGGTCTTGCATTTATATCTTAAAAAGAATATAGGACATTATTGAATGCATGATATAGCAAATTAGCAAGCCAGAGCCTCTATAACCACACCTATAATATGAGAACCACTACATTAGCTCTTTTGGTACATAGCACAGTACTGCTCCATATCACCATGCCCACTACTATGGAATGGACCTTTTGTCCTGGGCAAAAAACACATTAGTACTGGTTTCTATTGCAATCGGTACTAATGTATACATTAGTACCGGCTCGGAAGGGGGGTCCCCTAGCAGCCCGCCAGAGTGCCACATTAGTACTGGTCCTTTGCTGGAGCCGGTACTAATGTGCGACATTAGTACCGGGTGGTACTAAGGACCAGTACTAATGTGGTTGCCGCACATTAGTACCGGCTCCTGTCCAGGCCAGGTACTAATGTATCCGCATTAGTACCGGCTCCAGCCAAGAACCGGTACTAATGTTCCCCGCATAAAATGTCAGCTCCTTCTTCCTGCTCGAGCCACTCTCCCCTCCACTCTCCAACTCGAGCTCTCACTCATCCATGGCGCCCCTAGGGGAGTTTTTGCCCGATTTGCGACGATTTCTTGACGATTTGACTCATTGAAGTGGTCTAGAGGTTAGTTACTTCATCCTCCCTTGATTCATGCTTATTTTGTTGAGTTTTATCGGTTGAAATTGGAGTATTTTGACACTTTATAATGAGCTAGGAATGAGAATTTTTTTCTATTTATATGCATTTTTGTATACGTTCTATATAGTTGATTGCAAAGCATGTGACGTGTTAGTTGGATGAGATGTTGTATGTGACAATTTATTTTTTTTAATAATAATTATTTATTTGAGCATATGTCATAATTAAATATATAAATAGTTTTAGAATTACTAGAAAGGCTAGGAAAGCTAGAATTGATTTTAGAATTACTAGACATAGTTTTAGAATTGATTTTTTCAGAATATTTTTTTATTTGAGCATATGACATAATTAAATATATAAATAATTTTAAAATTACTCAAAATGCTAGAAAGGCTAGGAATGATAAAATTTGTTTTAGAATTAGTAGAAATAGTTTTAGAATTATTAGTAATGCTAGAATTTCATAGATGGGTCAAATAATTTATTGTCATTAGTTTAGATGTCTACTGCTGCCGGAGGGAATGGGGATGATGGTAGTGGTGATCGTCGTTCTTCACACAGCTAGGAGAAAACCAAAGTAGGACCTCCTGATAAACCGAAGAAAATGAGCACGTTGGCTAGAGGAATGCTTCGTTATTTGCAAGGAAAACATATAGATGCTGTTGCAGCGGGGCAGGAACCTCCTTTTGGTGGCATTTATGCTCCACCAGCATACCATATTATTGGAGATCCACCGATTAGTACTAAACCACAGGATGATTCCAAGAAAGCTAAACCTTCGTTGTCACGTCACAAGAATGGCTAAAGCTTCTCGTATTGTATCATGTATTAGTATTGTTTCATATGTCGTACTTTAAATTTATGTAAGACATTGACTTAAGTTTGTTGTATTGTATCTTGTGGATTGGGTATGAACACATTAAATTCGTGTGTAAGAACTCTATTTAAGTTTGTCATATTGTATAACGTGGATTGTAAATGAAGACTTTAAATTTGTGTATGACTTTTGTTTCAAAATACTTAAAGATTGTTTGGTGGTGCTTTATAGATGAATCAGCAATGGATGTACCCCGACAAGAGAATTTCCAGTGAATACATTAATGGGTTGCGTGGATTTCTAGATGTCGCAGAAGTAAACAAGCCCCCGTCTGGTTTCATTATTTGTCCATGCAAAATGTGCAAAAATCAGAAGGATTTCTCATCGATAAAGAGTCTTCACGATCACCTATACAAATGGGGGTTCATGCCAAATTATTTTGTTTGGACAAAGCATGGGGAAAGGGGGGTTATAATGGAAGATGATGAAGAGGAAGATTGGACTCTTTAAGTATTCCAGATTGGACTCAAGAAGGTGCCTTTGCAGATCATCCAATGGGAGAGGATCACATGCAAGAGACTCAAGAATCTCCAACAACTGTAGATGAACTTCTTGACGATCTAGGTCGGGTGTTGCACGATGCAAAGGGAGATTGTGAAAAGGTGAAGGAGTCAAAGAAGTTTGAACGTATGTTGGAAGATCACAAGAAACCGTTGTTCCCAGGTTGCAAAGAAGGGCAGAAGAAGTTGGGTACCACTTTGGAAATGCTGCAATGGAAGGCTAAACATGGACTTTCAGACAAGGGATTTGATGACTTGATGATGATCGTCAAGGACATGCTTCCCGAGTGGAACGAATTGCCGGAGTCCATATACTAAGCTAAAAAGGTTGTATGTCCTCTAGGTTTGGGGGTAGAAAAGATACATGCATGTCCTAATGACTGTATCCTCTACTGAGGTAACGAATATGAGAATTTGGAGGCTTGTCCTGTGTGCGAAGTGCAGCGTTATAAGATCCCACGCAATGAGGCTAATGAAGTTGAGGGTGGGCGGAAGAAGAAGAAAATTCCTGCGAAGGTAATATGGTATTTTCCAGTGATACCACGACTGAAGCATTTATTCAGGTGCAAGACCAACGCAAAGTTGATGCGTTGGCACAAAGAAGAACGCAAACAAAATGACCATATCAGGCACCCCGCTGATGGGTCCTAGTGGAGACTAATTGGCAGATCTAAAGAATGTAAGGAATTTGTAGAGGATCCAAGGAACATTCAGTTTGGTTTAAGTACAGATGGATTCAATCCATTCGGTGAGTTTAGTAGCGGTCATAGCACTTGGCCAGTCACCTTATGTATGTTCAACCTTCCTCCCTAGTTGTGCATGAAGCAGAAGTTCATTATGATGCCAATAATCATCCAATGCCCAAAGCAGCCAGGCAATGACATCGATGTGTATCTAAGACCATTGATTGAGGATTTTAAAACATTATGGAAGAAAGAAGGTGTACCCGTGTGGGATGAGGACAAATAGGAGACCTTCAATCTACGAGCATTGTTGTTCGTCACCATCAATGATTGGTTGGCACTTGGTAATCTATCAGGACAATCAAACAAGGGATACAGAGCATGCGTGCACTGTCTAGATGACACTTGTTGCGTGTATCTAAAACACAGTAAAAGGTTGTGTATTTGGGCCATCGTCACTTTCTTCCTCCTAAGCACCCGTTAAGAGAAAAAGGAAAGCACTTTGAAGGTGTCGGAGAAAAACGTAAGAAGCCCATTCACTGTGGCGGTAAACTCATATTTGCCATGGTGAAAGATTTGAAGGTAGGGTTTGGCAAGGGTTCTGGTAGTGTACAAGTTCCAAAGGATGCCACTGGACATGCACTTATGTGGAAGAAGAAGTCGATATTTTGGGAGCTACCTTATTGGGAAATCCTTGAGGTTTACAATGCAATTGATGTGATGCATGTGATGAAGAATTTCTGCGTGAACTTACATGGCTACCTAGGTGTATATGGAAAGACAAAAGATACAATTGAAGCACGTAGGGATCTGAAAGCTATGAACCAACGAAAAGGCCTACATCCCGAAAATAGAGAAAAAGAAAATTACTTTGCTCCTGCTAGTTACACCCTAAGCAAGGAAGACAAGCAGAGAATGTTCGATTGCTTGAATAGTATGAAGGTCCCAACGGACTACTCCTCAAACATACAATGGATAATAAATATGAAAGAGTAGAAATTCATAAATCTGAAGGCTCATGACTGCCACGTGTTGATGACACAACTGCTTCCTATTGCACTAAGGGGTATTCTGCCAGAGAATGTGAGATTAGCAATCACTAAGTTGTGTGCATTCCTCAACCAGCTTTGTCAGAAGGCAATCCGTCCAGAAACTCTAGTGAAGATGTAGAATGATGTTGTGCAATGCCTCGTCAGCTTTGAGATGATCTTTCCACCTTCATTCTTTAATATCATGACCCACCGTTTGGTCCATCTGGTTGAAGAGGTTATTATCTTCAGGCCTGTATATCTGCACAACATGTTCCCTTTTGAGAGGTTGATGTCTTATTTTAAGAAGTGTGTTCGCAATCGTGCCCGTCCCGAAGGAAGCATCGCAAAGGGGTATGCTACAGAGGAGGTCATAGAGTTTTGTGTCGACTTTATGGATGACATGTGTCCGATTGGACTCCCTGTATCACGCCATGAGGGGAGGCTCAATGGAAAGGGCACAATAGGGAAAAAAATCTCGGATGGACATGGATGCAATGTTATATGATCAAGCACATTACATTGTCCTGCATCAATCACCACATGTGGCTCCATACTTGGAAGAGCACAAGTCCATTCTTCGTGTTGCAAATGAAGGGAAGTCTGAACCCTGGATTACACGACACCACATTGATAACTTCGCATCCTGGCTGTGGAAAAAAGTGAGGGGTGATAAAACTGCTGATGAGATACTGCTATGGTTGGCTAGGAGGCCATCTATCACAGTAGATACATTCCAAGGATATGAGATAAATGGCTACACATTCTTCACGAGAGCCCAAGACAAGAAGAGCATAAACCAAAACAGTGGTGTTCGTATGGATGCAGTAGACAAGGAATGGAACGTACAAAGATACTATGGTTTCATTGAAGAGATATGGGAATTGGACTACAGAGCTTTAAAAGTCCCTCTTCTCAAGTGCCAGTGGGTCAACAAACTGGAGGAGGTTTAACGACAGACAAATTTAGGATGACAATTGTAGATCTCAACAAGATTGGATACAAAGACGAACCATTCATCCTAGCCAATGATGTGACTCAAGTTTTCTACGTGAAAGACATGTCGAGCAAACCACTGATAAAGATGGGTGCCGAGAAGTCGGTTGCTGACGAGCCGGAGCGTCACATAGTTCTACCATGAAAAAGAAAAATCGTTGGAGTTGAGGACAAGACTGACATTTCAGATGATTATGACCAATTCAATGATCTTGCTCCATTTTCAGTCCAGGTTGACCCAAGCATCCTGTTAGTATAAGAGGACGCTCCATATTTATGCCACGGTCACAATCAGGGGACATTCATGAAGAGGAAGGTTATTAACATTCCGTTAGATAATGATGATGATGTATAATAAGTTTTATTAACTTATGGTCCTGTAACAAAGTATTGTAATATTTATCTGTGAAAATAATATTTATTTTAGTTTTATATAACTCATTTAGTATTAAATAAATAATTTAACGTGAAAATATACACAAGCAATACTAGATCGAGGTAAACATGTTTATAACACGATATTTACTACTTATATAAATTTTTACATGACAAAAATGTATTTTGGTTCGATTTTTAAATTCAACATAAGATTTTTGACCAAAACAACTTATTACTAAGTTAAGTAAATAAATTTGATAATTTTCATATCTAACTTCACATTCTATAATATATAACTAAATTAAGTATAATAGAATTTGTTCGGTAATTTCACTATGTTCAATATGATTTATAATAAATTTTACAACAATTTGAAATAGATTTGGAAATTTAAAAAGAAAAAAAGGAAAAGCACATTAGTACCGGGCCTAGATAGGACCCGGTACTAATGTGCTTTTCGTTTTGGCACCGAAGTGTACGCACATTAGTACTGGGCCTTCTCTGGCACCGGTATTAATGTGCACATTAGTATCGGGTCTCCTCTGGCATCAGTACTAATGTGACATTAGTACCGGGCGGCGTTAAGCACAGGTACTAATGTGAGGGGCTGGTATATATGGCCTTCCATCTTCTTCCCGTCTTCTTCCTCTTCTTCCCCTCTTCACCAACTATTAGCCGCGCGCGCCGCCGTCCCTCTCCTGCTGCGCCGCCTTCCCTGCCCCGCGCACGGCCGCCGTCCCGGCCGCACCTGGCCGCCACGTCGATCCCCGCGCGCGCCCAGCGTACGTCGTCGTCCCGTGCGTGCCGCCGCCGCGTCGTCGATCCCTGCGCCGGCAGCGCGCTGTCCTGAGGTCCTCCCCGTCAGTGTCGTCCTCCTCCGACGTGCCGCTGCCCGTTCGTCGTCCGTCGTACGTCCCCGCACCGGCCGCCGCGTCGTCCCTGCGCCGGCCGCTGCGCCGCCCCGCTATCCTCCCTGCCGCCGTGTCGTCCCGACGCCCAGCCGCGTCCACACGCGCTGTTGTCATCCCCGACGGTCCTTCCTCCGCCCTCCTCTGCCGCGCCCGGCCGCTCCCCGGGCCGTCGTCCGCCATCACCCGCCGTGTCCGTCCCCTGCATGCCGCGCTTGGCACCGGCCGCCGTCTCCGGGCCCGCCCCCTCCTCCTTCAACGCGCCCGGCCGCCGCGTCCACGCGGGGCCCCCTTCTCCGACGCTCCGCCGCCCTCGCCACGCTTTTGCCGTCCCTACCTCCGACGCGCCGCCGCCGGTGCGGCCCTTTTGGGTGTTGACGTCAGCCCGCAGTGGCTGACGTCATCACCTTTTTTTTAATTTAATTAGTTATTTTTGTTTTAATTAGGGATTTTAGTTGCAATTAGTGATTTTAGTTTTAATTAGTGATTTTAGTTTCAATTAGTAATTTTAGATTTAATTAGTGATTTTAGATTTAATTTGTGATTTTAGATTTAATTTGTGATTTTAGTTTCAATTAGTGATTTTAGTTTTAATTTGTGATTTTAGATGAAATGTGTATTTATTGAGATAGAAATATGTATTTAGAGTAGAAATATGTATTTAGAGATGAAATATGTATTTATTGAGATAGAAATATGTATTTAGAGATGAAATATGTATCGCTCGACACTTAGCTAGTATCGCTCGACACGCTCGATTCTCTCTCGACTCGCTCGCTCGACCCCGCTTGACACTTAGCTAGCTAGTATTGCTCAACACGCTCGATTCTCGCCCGATTCGCTCGCTCGACCCCGCCCGACACTTAGCTAGTATCGCTCGACACGCTCGATTCTCGCCCGACTCGCTCGCTCGACCACGCCGACACGGTCGATTCCCGCCCTACACTTAGCTAGTCTTGCTCGACACGATCGATTCTCGCTCGACCCCGCCCGACACTTAGCTAGTCTCGCTCGACACGCTCGATTCTCGCACGACTCACTCAGAAATTCATTTATATACTCAGAAATTCATTTATGTACTCAGAAATTCATTTATGTACACGAAAATTCTTTTATATACTCAGAAATTCATTTATGTACTCAGAAATTCATTTATGTACACAGAAATTCATTTATCTACTCAGAAATATATTTATATACTCAGAAATTCATTTATGTACTCAGAAATTCATTTATGTACACATAAATTCATTTGTGTACACAGAAATTCATTTATATACTTAGAAATTTATTTATGTACTCAGAAATTTATTTATATACACAAAAATTCATTTATATGCTCAGAAATTCATTTATGTACACATAATTTCATTTATATACTTAGAAAATCATTTATGTACTCAGAAATTTATTTAGGTACTCATAAATTCATGTACACTTATTTTAGTTAGACGGTTTGATCATAGAGGGAACAAGAAGATGTGGATATGATCTTAAATATAATTGGTCAATCTGCTCCCGAGCAGCCTCAAAACGAAGAAGTACTCAACAGGGAGGCTGACAGCTTCCTCAACATGGAAGATGATGGGCAAGAACATGTAGAAAAGCAACCAATTGCCCAGGAAAGCTTCGATGTGCAACAACAAGAGGTATAATGATGGCCCTCAAGATTTGCATCCTGACTTTTCTTCAAGAGTTTTCATATATTAGTAGTAGTTTTTCCATTCTCCAGGTTCCTTCATCTTCGAGCTCCAAGAAGCGTCAAGGGAAACGCGGACCGAAGAAGCCCCTAGAGAGTCGCTTCATCATAACAGAAGTCGATGATGCTGGAAAACTTGTGGCTCCAGAACATATTGTGACGAAATTGGTGAACCACATTGGAGTTCTTGTCAGGGATCACATCCCAATAAGCATTCTGTATTGGAAAGCTTCTGATGCTCTTCTAGCTCCATTACCTGAAGTATTGGAATGTGATGATGAGAATGCTGAACAGGCACCGGTCGTGCGGGAAGATGTGGTCGCAGACACGGACAAGGACATGATTTGGAAACAAGTGTTAGCTCACTTTGCATTCACGGACTTGAATGAAGACCGGCTGGCAATCGTGCATTATGAGGCGATGCAAAAGGGTGCAATTGCCTTCCAGTCGTACAAGAAGCGTCTGACCAAAGACTACATTAAGAAGGGGATTACACCTGATTTCCAACAGAAGGGATTGGGCAAGTTAAGAGATTACTGGGATGCATTTGTGTGGCACAAGGAATCGGCAGACACCATCAAGATAATTGAAACAAACACTGTCAATGCACGTAAGAAGAAAGAATTTCATATGCTGGGGCCTGAAGGTTATAAGAAGGCTATTCCCAAATGGGATCGGGAGGAACAAGAACTAGTAGCTAGAGGAATCATACCTGCAACTCTAGATTGGCCCGAGCGGGCAAAGCATTATTATTTTGCACATGGTGGCAAGCTCAATCCCGAAGATGGATCTTTGTTGCCGGGCGATCAAATAAGAGAGACAGCTCCAAGGCTTGTTGATTTAATACGGCAAGCAGCAGAAGGAACCTTCGTGCCTGATTGAGAGAATGACGAGCTTACTATGGCACTAGGTACAAGAGAACACCCTGGACGTTGCAGAGGCAAAGGTGTTATTCCACGGAAATATGCATTTCAGGAGCACATTGATTCCTACAGAAGTCATCAAAGAACTAAGGAACAACATGCACGACAGATATGAGAGCTGCAACAGCGCATCTTTATGAATGAGAAAAAAATGGAAGACATCATCGACCAACGTGTGGCGCTTGCTCTTAGCAAGCAATCAAGTCAGCAAGCACCTGCAGCTTCAGGGCCGCATCATGATGAAGTCAGCCCATCCAACAGGCATAAAAGTAGCGTCGCTTCCACAAAAGCATCTCCAACCGCCATGGAAGCAGCTGCCCCGTTAGAACAACACCACTACCCCGTGGACGACATCACTACAAGGTCCGCATGTAACATTTTTTTCAAGTCAAAAACAAGAGGATTCTGGTGGCGTACAGTGTGGCTGAGGTACCACAGCCAGGGGATATATTTTTGAACGTCGATTATTCCAGTCATGGGTGTGCCAAAGTCTTTCTTGATCGAGTGGTTGATACCTGGGATGACCTCGACTTGGAGTTCCTGGGAGATGATGATGCAAATACTCTAGGGGAAGCAATGCACAGTTGGATTTTGTGGCCCAAGGATCTCATAGAGATAACGGAAGAGAACACAACAGCAGTCCAAGATCATGTACCACCTTCACCAGCTAGAAGGGAACGCAGCAGCAGTCCAGAACATGATGCAACTGACGGGGGCAGTCCGGAACATGCTACTCCTCCTCCTTCTCCTCCAAAGACGCAGGGTTCCAAATGAGGACATCCTTCTCCTCCACCAAAGAAGTAGGATTCCAGACGAAGACATCCTCCTCCTCCTCCTCGAAAGAAGGAGAGGATACCCAAGGAGAAGCCACCTCCACCGAAATTATATTACGAGAAGACGCAAGAGGAACTAGATGCGTCAGTGAGGGAGGAGCTGGACAGATAAATATTCAAAAAGAAGACACCTGCACCTGAGAAACCATTTGACATGTACAAATTTCACCATTCCACGAAAAAAATGGAGGAAGAAAAAAGGAAAAAGCTGGAGCGACCTACGTTGTCTGACTATGATCGCACGACGCTCCAATTCCATAAAGCCAATAAGGCTCAGAAAGTTGGGAAAATTGTTCCACAACTAGGGACCCAATCAAAGCAATTTGTCCCGGACCTACAGGTGCTCTCAGATGCAGAGTGTGAATTGCATGAATTCAGTTTGGACGCAAAACTGACACCTGCTCAAATTCTAGGCATTGCTGAAATTGAAAAGCACCCAGAGTTAGGTAGACGTGATTATGTGCCTGAGATGCCGCTTCTCTGGGAGCGATTGTTGCAGGACCTTCCTACTAGGATGTATGCTCTGCACAAATGGCACATGCAAACGGCGGGACGAGGGGTTGAATTTATCAAAGTTAAAATTGAAGACCATCATTTTTTTCTGAGGTCGCACAACTTTCCCTATTCCCATGAAGAAGTTCTGGTTCCTATTCAATATGGATGCAGTGGACGTCTCCTTCGTCACTTGCTGGGTTCTGTAAGTATTTGTTGTACCATAATCTTAGAATCACCGCTCTAGCCATTTTAGACCGTACCTGAACTTATTTTTTTTTGTATCATGCAGCATGGAGAGGGAACCTTGCCGTAGGCTTGGAGTGCACGACATTGGCTTCATAGATCCTCAAATGCTAAACGAGACGCTTGTCCGTGATTTCCCTGCGCCTACTGTGGAGACCATATTCACATTTCTGGACCCTCAACGCTTCAAGTACTGCATACTTATTCCATACAACTGCTAGTGAGCAACGTTTTTCTAAACTCTTTATCTTTTTCAAAATACATTCAATATTTCAATTAACTGATTCTTCCCTAAAATGTATTGACAGCTTCCACTGGATTCTCATTATTATTGTACCTGATTTAAGTCTTGCCCACGTCTTTGACTCTATTGGCGGATATAGTGAATGGTACGAACCTCTCGTAGCATTGTTGAATGCTGCATGGGATATGTTCCGTGAAAAGTGGGGGGAGGGGCTTGAAAGAGAAACTTCAATTCTACAATGATTTCCCGGTACGTCTTTTCTTCGCTGATCTCATGTCACATTTTTCAATACAAGTTAACAAATATATCTTAACTTTTATTTTCACATATGTGCAGTGCCTGAAACAGCCACCCGATACCAATCTATGCGGATTCTATGTATGTGAGTTCATCCATCACTTTGCAAGTGGTAGCTTGGGCCCCTTCAGTGATAAGGTGCGTACACAAAAATGCAGACAAACATATCCCTAGTTCTTATTGTTTATATACTTTTTTCTAACAATTAATAACTTCTTTTGAAGATGGCTAACATCAAGGAAGGATTACTCGAGACGCAAAGAATCCGGTTAATTCAAGAACAACTCTGCGGATTTATTCTAGACGAGGTGATTAATCCCGCAGGAGAGTTTCATGCCGGTGACTCAATGGTAACAGTGAGCAACGAAGACACTGCTAGCATTACTAATGAAGCTCAGCAAAGCACCGACAAGAACAAGGACAAAGACGTCGATAAAGAAGGATCTTCTTCTGAGGACAAGGACAAAGACGTCGATAAAGAAGGATCTTCTGCTAAGGACAAGAAGAAGAAGGGTGAGAAAGAAGCAACTTCTACTAAGGACAATAAGAAGGAGAGCGAGAAAGAAGCAACTTCTTCTAATGACAAGAAGAAGGAGGGCGACACGGAAGCAACTTCTTCTAAGGACAAGAAGAAATACGTCGAGAAAGTAGGAGCTTCTTCTAGGGCCACTACCAGAGCACATCAGCGATGAGGAGGGGCTTAAAAGGATGACGTTACACTTCTAACATTTGATTCCGTGTGTGTCTCTCTCTATATATATATGTATGTATGTATGATGTCACTTTATATATGCACAAATGACTTTATAACGTTGCGTATTTGATTAGTACAAACGAACCAAGCAAATACGTCTAAATACATTCAAATACGAAACAAACTAAAAAGAAATGAAAATAGAAAATTAAGAAAAAACACATTAGTACCGGTTGGCCAGCCCAACTAGTACTAATATGGAGGCCGCCACGTCGCCCGAGGGAGGCCACATTAGTACCGAGTGGTCTCCCCAACCGGTACTAATGTGACATTAGTACCGGGTAAGGAGAACCAGTACTAATGTGACCTCCACATTAGTACCGGCTGGCCTGTACCGGTTTCAAAACCGGTACTAATAGGGTTTTGGAACCGGTCCAGAAGGTGGTTTCCCCAGTAGTGGCCGCTCAAATA
Organism: Cenchrus fungigraminus; assembly: GCA_036936925.1. NCBI lineage: Eukaryota > Viridiplantae > Streptophyta > Magnoliopsida > Poales > Poaceae > Cenchrus > Cenchrus fungigraminus. Next base: position 110,476,447 of record CM072779.1, read on the forward strand.
CAAACTAGCTGTTGCTGGCTTCACATTAGCTTTGCTCCTCATGACCAGTGTAGTCGTAAGTCCTTTGGAGATTTTTTTTTGTTTTAAAAAATGTTCTTTGAAGACGATTCAAACAAGTCCGAGTTTTAGTGCTACAGCTGACGCTTCAGACTCCACATTCAACTTTTGCGGTTGCTGCGGGCACGGAGGCAACATCGACAATTTGCGACACGGCGACTACATCCTTCATGTGCGTAGACCGCGAGACAATGTGCACAAGGAAGGCTACATGGGCGGCTATTGCGAGGAGAATGGTTAGGGGCTGTAGCACCATGGAAAACAAGAGCAGAATGTTTTGCAATACGCATGTGCATGTGCAAATAACTCAAAGTGAACGGCTGAATTAGTATGTTTATTACTTTGACATGGGTAGGATTCACGAGACTTTGCCATGTACTAACCTGAAATATATTTGAATTACAAAGTTGTAGATCTCGACAAAAACTACAATTTTCATATAAAGTTTATCTCCATCCGAGTTCATCCAAAAAAGTTATGATTTTTTGAAGAGGGGCTGTCCCTACCGTCATTTCAAATGGCGGTTAGGACTACTACCCACGTGCGGGCTTACTGTAGCACCCCAACCGCCGTTTTCGGTGGAGGTTGGCGCCAACCATCTTTTTAAACGGCGGTTGAAAGCTACTTTTGAAAGTTTTTGGATTCGGCATTTATTTTTTAGAAATCATGAAAAAAAAATTTGAAAAAAATCTCCAAACGAGCCGACTGAATTCCGATTTCTCATGGGCCAAGCTCGCTAGATGATGGGTAGGTACAACGGCAGGTTAATATGTACACAATCCAGCTCCGAAGCAAACTAAACACAGGGCTGCCAAAATTTAAACTAAACTTTTGGATGAAAAGTCATGAACAAAAAACTTCCGGAAAACATAAAAAAACTCAGAAAGAAAAATTGGAGAACAAAATTATTGAAAAAGAAATAAGGGCCGATTTGACGGCTCCCCGGGCGATGGGCGGCCTGGCCGGTGCCGCTTGTAGTGCGCGGATCCCCCATCGCGGCCGTTAACACACTCACTGCAGTTATTTTTACCAAATTTAGTTTTTTTCGCTTTGATTGCATTATTTGATAGTCTCGTACCTTTTTCATGTCTAGTATATCTTTAATAGTTATTTTCTCATGAAACTTTTTCCCATGGATCTGTAACATCTTTAATGATTAAATTTGATAGAAAAAATAGCACATCCTTTAGAAATGTTTTCTTTAAGTTTTCAATTAAGCTAGAGACTGTAATGTTTCTCGTGAAGATGGAATATTTTTTTTCTAAAGCCACATTCTTTCACCGGGCTAGTTATTTTTTCAAAGTTGAATTTGTGCATGAAAAAATTGAATTATAGAATAATGTTGATACCATTATTATATAAAGATTATAATATATACGAAAATGGGAACCCGATCCTCTGCACCTCAGTGATAGTTCCAGAAAGGCTATCACGTGCAATCCCTGTCCAGTGACGGTGTCAGGATCAAAATTTACCTATGACGAACATATTACTACTAATTATAGAAATAATCATCAAATATGCTATTAACATTGAACTGGTTTGTCCCAAAAATTGTGCTAAAAATTCTATTTATGCTTACAACTGATAAACATTAAAATGAGACATAAAATAAAATTAGCAAATTATAGTTCCAATTTGTAGAAAATTTTTATAATATAATTTTCTTACCTTCTAATTTGCTCCTATCTGTCTAGAACCAACATGATCGTGGCCTGGGAATTTTGTGGCACGGTGTCGTGCCTTGGAACCATCATGATCGCAGCCAGAGTAATTTCTAATCTTTTTTTTAGAAATGAGTAATTTCTAATTTGCATCGGTGCGCGTCGGCCTGATAAGTTGCATTGGATCAATCACCATGACACATCGCTAAAATCCAAAGGCCCGAGAGGGCAAGCGCACATGCTCATTCATATCTTCTTTCTTCTTCAACAGTTCGTCTTCAAGTTCAGCAATGGCGCAGCACAGCTGCGCAGCAGCCAGCAGCCCAGCAGGGATCACCACGGGCTGAGCAGGGATCACCAGGGGCTGAGGAGGTCTGCTGGAGGCTTGGTTCGTGTGGCGGCCGCCATGGCTCGTTATACTGGTGGCTCCGCCACTGTCCCTGTCTCAACGGTAACAAATCCATACAACACAAGAGAGAATATAGGAGATCCACATAAATAATAATATTATTATTATTATCTGAGTACATCTCTTCGGCACATGCCGGGTACAAGTCCAAATGGACTCAATTAAACAGAGTAAACATCTACGCAGCGGAACTCATGTAGCGAAGTAGACTCCAACTCCAAAGGCTGCTCGAGCGTAGAACAAGTTCAGTCCTCCCATCCATCATTCTCGAAGTCGTAGTCGGGCTTCGAGTTTGAAAATCCACCATCTACTCGATAAGTCCGTAGGTCATGTCAGCTTTCCAACAAAGAGCGAAAGCAGAGAATGAATTTTAGGCATGGATAAGCCTATATATAGCTGTAGTGAGCTATGCAATAGCAGCGGTAGCAACATCAAGGATTGCAGAATAGCGGGGAGGTCATCATCTCCGAGGAGATCCACACCTCCGAGACCAATGCCTCCGGTGTCAACACCAAAATAAAGGAATATACACCAGAGCACCGAATCTCAACCAAGACTCAGCATCCCACTTTTATTTGTGATGTGGGGTCCCTAGCTCCTATCCCTACATCTCAATGGCCCAAGGCCGGTCTCACACACACTCGGGGGAGAGAAGCAGCACAAGAAAAGTCTAGCCAGAGTAACAGATTAAAGGGCTATCCATCCCAGTGGACACGGACTATAGCTATAGGTTTAACACTCTACAGAGGTTGTACAAATGGACCCGACAGATAGGGCAGAAACGGATGCCTCCGATCCACATCCCTACCAAACGGTCGGAGACCTAGCATTGGATAGCGCTCTCCTGCCTCTCCGAGCCTGACTCGTCCTAAACTGGAGAATGTATCTCCCAGTAGGTCCTCGGAGCTGTGGAACCATCCCCGGAGGAGCCGGGGTGACGTTTACTCGGGGGAACAAATTATCCCCCTATCACGATCACACTGATCCGCCTACACGCTGAATGCTATCCACAAACTAGTTCTCGGACCGAACCCCGCCCACACATGAGCGAACGGTTTGTACGAAAATAACCCAATGAAACATGGTTAAACTGTCAATCAGTCCTTAATTGCAAAGAGCGAGCACTCAACCAACTCCATGCGTCCGACACGCCGCTAGGTTGAGAGGCCAAGTCACATCTCCCCGAGACAGGCATTCACAAGTAATCAAGTGGCTCGCTCCCGCGATAACACATCAAGGAGTCACAGTCACCCAAAACACACGCTAGAATATACCGAGAGATCCCAATGTCAGCCCAACACCAGAGATCCATCCATATCATAAATCAGGTAAAATATATGGATAGTAAATATCGGGGACTAGCTAGGGGTCTATAGCGAGTCCCAAAGGTAGGAAGTTCAAGGTACAAGATATAACAAAAGCAAGGTATGGCTAAAAGATTGTCTATGCATTTTAATCATCCAAAGCATCATAAATAAAGCACTAGCAACTAAATAGCATGCATGGGATCTATATGGTCGGGAGTGACATGACACCTGGTTGACGTTCGTAGTCCGCTTGCTGGTTGTAGTCGGGGTCGTACTCCCCCTCTGGCTCGTAGCTCTAGTCTGCTCAGCATGAGATACGAGACACTAAGATTTCCGGCAATCAATTAGGCATAAAACCCAAGGAAACCCAATTTTCTAAGAGGCAAAAAGACCCATACTATCTACAAACAGCACGAGCTCCATTTTAGAAAAATAATGAAAGTAGTTTTATATTTTTCGGAGCTATAAATAATTAGTTATGATTTTTCAAAAGTTAAAGGATTTATAAAATATTTATTAAAACATTTATACAGTAGAAAAAAGGATTTTTAAGAAAATGATGACGTCAGCATGACGTCATCAGTCAGTGGGCCAGAACTGAGCCGAAACAGTTAGTGGGCCGAAAGTGGCCCAATGGGCCTGGCCCAACAGAGCTCAATAGGCCAAGTCCAAAAAACACCCCTGAAGACTTTAAACCAGGCCAAAGAACATCTGAGCTCACGTGGGCCTTAACAGGTCGGACGGCCCATCGGTCAGTCCATCTCAGGCCTCGCTGGAGAAGTCCAACCGCGGCCCTCGATCTTTTCTGGGTGCGGATGTGCTCCCTGAACTCTTTTGGGGTTCGCTGGCGCTCCTTGTCCCGTGGACACGTACTCGGCGTGCCTCGGCGCGGCGCACGGCGGCTCTGGCGCTCCCGACGGCCAAACAAGCACCCGACTAGAACAGCTAGGGTTAGAGCGTCGCTCTGGCGTGTTCATGGCCCTAGGGTTGAGCCTCTACGGCCGGTGCGCGACACGACACGGCACGGTGTAGCGAACATGGCCTCATATGCCATTTGTTGAAGTTTGATTTTGGTGATTAATGACAACATGATCAATAGGACTAACTATATTGTTGAGCAATGTCTTTGTAGACATTTCTAGGTCCCAAGTATGCAAAAATACCACATGCCAAAATGAGTATATATTTTGAAGGTCTAAACCGTGGAAGAAGAAGAGAACTGACACCGTCGGATGAACCGACGATACCTTGGAAGCAAGCGTCGGTGCAATGGCCGGAAGAATTGGTACACTACGCTAAAGTGGTGCGGTTCAAGAGGCACCGTCAGATTAACTGACAGGCCAACTTTCAGTTGCACCGGACGAATTACTGAAGACATTGAAGCGAAGACGCATGCGCCGGATGAACCGACGGTCCATTGGTGGGCACCATCGGTCTATCCGATGCATCAAGGAATCAAGACAGTGAGGTTCTGCGCAGAGGGTTTAAGCACCGGATGAATGGAGGGTGGAAGCAACGGTTCATCCGATGGCTTCGAAAATGCTAACAGAAAGGTTTTGGCACGGAACCCTTCAGCACCGGAAGAACCGACGGTCAGCAGAGGAGCATCAATCGAAGTGTCGGATGAATTATGTCAGCAGGATGCAACAGCTATGTTGACGTGGAGGGGCACCAGATGAACCGCTGCCTTGGAAAAGTATAGCGTCGGTTCATCCGATGGTGTGTTTTCTGCTAGTCGTTGAGCAACGGCTAGTTGGTCACCAAGGGCTATTTATACCCCCTTCATTCACCCATTTAAGTATGCTGGATGCTAAGGAAGACCAGAGGAGTGCAAGACACATTGGAGATCATATCCATGCCATGCTAGTGCTTAAGTGAACATCCAAAGGCTTTGCACATGCTTGGTGTGTGTGCTTAGTGCTAGGTTAGCTTAGAGCTGAGTGAGTGCAAGGTGTGCCTACCTTGAGAGGTGATTCTTGAGTGGATCAAGCTGTATAAGGTGCGCCAGAAGCCTTGGAGCCTAGGTGGCTCTCCGGTAAACGTCTTCGACCCTCCGGCTTGGTGTGGAGCGGCGAGGACACTTTGTGCGGGGGACGTGGACACCCCCCTCCTTGGTGGAGAAGCTCCTTAGTGGAGACGGCATCAAGGTGACCAAGAGAGCTTGGGGAGTGCCTTTGTGGCCGAGCCTAAGTGGTTCTCTTGGGAGAGACTTGGTGAACGGGAAGCAATACTCTTGTGTGGAGTGCTTCAACAACGTGGACTAGGGGTGGCTTAGTGCCTACCGATACCACGGGATAAATCACGTGTCAAGAGTTTGCTTCCTCTCATCCCCCTTTACGTTTCCACATTACTTTCTTGCAATCCTTGCTTGCCTTTACTTTCCTAGAGTAGTATCTTGCTAGGATTGGCTATAGGTTGCAAAACTTATTTTGGGATGGGAGTTTCACACTAGAACAACCATAGTTGCACATCTAGATAGTATGTTCTAGTTTATGTTTTGAGCAAATAGTGATAACCCTAGGCTTAAGGTTTTAAGTTGCCTAATTGACCCCTCCCCCTCTTAGGCTACAAGCATCTGATTCCTTACACGCGGTGCACGGCGCGGTGCACAGCGATGACAACGCAATGTGCGGTGACACGACGGGCTTCTACGGTTTGGCCTTCACGTGCTGGAGTGCACACAGGTGAGGTGTGCACAGTGGTGTGGAGCAAAACGCTCCCGATCCGGCCAAGGTTCGGTTGGAACCTCTGCGGCTAAGACAAGGCGCTGCAGCAATGTCCGGTGGCAGCTTAGGTGCTACGGCATGGGTTCAAACGGTGGTGAGGTTCGGCTCGGTGTTTAGGTGGGGTACATGGCTTAGGTTCCTGCACAAGAAAGGCGCTGGTCGAAGCCCGGTTCACAAAACGGCGACGAGTGCTAGGTTCAAGCGTGGCACGACAACCAGTGGCATAAAGCAGGGGTACGCTCCCATCCATCACAGGAAGACCAAGGGGGAGAGAAGAAGAAATGGGCGACGGCTGGCTCACATTGGGTCGGTGGTGTAGGCATAGCAGGCTTGACGAAGATGGGCGGCACGGTGAAGAGGTACACGGCGGCGTGGCGTCTTCCTCTACTCCGGCTCCGGCTTGTAACGGGCGGCCTTCTCTTCTACACGGGTGGCTGCGGTCTTGGCTGCTCCGGCTCCAGCACATCAGCGGCGATGTGGTGCGCGGCCTCTCCTTCTCCCTTCTCCTCTCTTCCTCCACTTCCCCTCCTTCTTCTCCCTCTCGGCAGCGGAACATAGGAAAGGGGCAAACCCCAAAAGAGCCTTGTCTTGCAAGAGGGGCTTGGTCCATGGGGTATAGGTGCTGGGTCAAGGCGGGGCAAGGGCAAAGAAGCTTGCTGGGCTCCTATTGGTGGCCGTGGTGTGGGTGGCCTACGTGTCTGCACACTAATGGCCGACGGAGGTGCTAGGACGTCACGGTCTAGGGGTAAAAGGGGGTTTTTACCCTGGAGGAGTGCACGAGGGGAGCCCCGGCGCGCCCCTGACTTGGCGGTCGTGCCAGCGGGTCAGGCGGTGAGCCTGTCCCCTCGGTCGGGTGCGCGCCCATGCGAGCGGCGGTGGACTGGGGAAAAGGGGGTGTGAACGGTATGATGGAGGGGGAAGACGACGAGCACTGGGTCCTACACATCAGTGACAGAGGTGACGGGGAACGCGGTGGTGGGCTGGACTGGGCTGTTAGGTGGGCCGGCGTAAAGGTTAGGGGTTAAGGAGGTTCTCGGGCCAGGAGTTGAAGGGTTCCTGGCAGACTTTGGTTGGTTTCAGCCGGCCCAAGTTAGTTGTTAGAGTTTATCAAATATGTTTGAATATAGTTTAACTTTACTATTTGAATTTGAATCAATTTCAAATTCAAACCACACTCAATTAAATCCAAATAAAATCCAAGAAATCCAACTCACATATTTATACCATAATTTGAATTTATATTTTTATATTTGGTTTTATTTAGGGAATTTAGGGGAGTGGCTAGCAAATTGGGATTAAATTTGATAGTACTCAACATGAAACCAAAAAGTTTTAAATTTTTCTAAAAATCACACCTTCACAAATTATGGGTTGTTACATTCTCCCACACCACCAGGAATCTCGTCCCCGAGATTTAGGCTCCATCCTCCTCCTCCAACAAGTGAGGAAACTCTTTCTAAAGGTCAGCTTCCTTCTCCCACGTTGCTTCTCGTTCGGTATGGTTGCTCCACAGCACTTTGCAATAAGGAATGGTGGTCCTCCTAGTCACTTTAGTTGCTCAGTCCAGAATCTTCTCAGGGTACTCATCATACTCCAGGGTGTCTTGTAGGTCAAGTATCTCGATAGGAATCTGCTTTGCTTCCACCTCCTTTTCACTCTTCCATAGCTGTGATACGTGGAACACGGGGTACACTCCAGCCATCTGCTCGTGAAGTCAAGCCGGTAGGCCAATTTTCCAACTCTTTCGGTGATTTGGTAAGGTCCAACATATCTTGGGGCAAGCTTACCTTTCACTGCAAACCTCTTGGTTCCTCGCATTGGCGACACTCTGAGGTAGACGTAGTTGCCTTCTGGAAACGACACATCCCTTCTCTTGCGGTCGGCATAGCTCTTCTGACGACTCTGGGCAATCTTCAAGTTCTCTCAGACTTTCTCCACTTCCTCTTCGGCTTCCTTTATGATATCCAGTCCAAAGATCATTCTTTCACCAACTCCTGACCACATCAAGGGTGTCCTACACTTTCTCCCATAGAGTGCTTCGAAGGGTGACATTTGAAGGCTAGCCTGGTAGCTGTTGTTGTAAGAAAACTCTGCATCGGTGCCGTAGGTAAGGGCATAAGCTCTAAGCATATCCTCTTAGGTTTGGTTGACTCTTTCTGTCTGCCTATCAGTCTGAGGGTGGTATGCTGTGCTGTAGCTGAGTGTAGTTCTCATTGCCTTGTGAAAGCTCCACCAAAACTTGGCCACGAACTGCGGTCCTCAGTCGGATACTATGCTCCTGGGCGCTCCATGTAGTCTGAGTATGTGATCCACGTACAAGTGAGCTAAGTGATCTGTCGCATCGGTGGCTTTTACCGGCACAAAGTGAGCCACCTTAGTCAGTGGGTCCACTATAACCCACACTATGTTGTGTCCTTTTGGTGTCCGGAGCAGTCCCACTGTGAAGTCCATGGAGATGTCGTCCCACTTCCACTCTGGGATATCCAATGGCTTGAGCAATCCTGTTGGCTTCTGATCTTCTATCTTCACTCTGCTGCAAGTGTCACAGCAAACCACACAGTAAGCTATATCCTTCCTCATATCTTTCCACCAGAACTTCAACTTTAGATCTTGGTACACTTTGGTGCTTCCTGGGTGAATAGAATATCTTGAGTCATGTGCTTCCCTCAGGATCTGCTCGCGAATTTCCTTGTCTTGTGGAACACAGATTCGTTCTTTTAGCCACACGATTCCCTGCTCATCCACCCGGTAGTCTTCTGCTCGTCCCTTCTTCATCACAACCTTTAACCCCCAAATTTCAGGACAACCGTCTTGTGCTTTCTTGATCTTGTCCTCTAGGTCATAGGTAACCTGTATCTCGTTAACATGTCCTTGTTCAACTATATCGAGCTTCCACTTCTCTAGTTCTTCGTGAAGGGCTGGTTGCTCCTGTCTCACCATCAAGTTGTTGCAATAGGCCTTTCTGCTCAGAGCATCTGCTACTATGTTAGCCTTGCCCGGGTGGTAGTGAATTTTCAACTCGTAGTCCTTGATCAGTTCTAGCCATCTTCTCTGCCTCATGTTCAGTTCAGACTAGGTGAAGAAGTACTTCAAGCTCTTGTGATCAGTGTAGAGTTCACATTGGTTGCTGATCAGGTAGTGCCTCCAAATCTTGAGTGCATGAACAACTGCTACCAACTCCAAGTCGTGTGTAGGGTAGTTTTCCTCGTGCTTCTTGAGTTGTCTTGACGCGTAAGCCACAACCTTTCCTTCTTGCATCAGGACACATCCTAGTCCTTGCTTGGAAGCATCACAGTAAACCACGAAGTCCTTGATATCTAGCAAAGTAAGCACTGGGGCTGTGGTGAGTCTTGTCTTTAGCTCTTGAAAGCTTTGCTCACAGGCTTCTGTCCACTCAAACTTCTTGTTGTTTTTGAGCAGTTCTGTCATAGGCTTTGCGATCTTGGAGAAGTTCTCAGTGAATCTTCGGTAGTAACCTGCCAAACCAAGGAAGCTTCTGATGTCGGTAACGTTGAGAGGCTGTTCCCACTTAGTCACTGACTCCACTTTGGAAGGGTCCATGGCAATTCCCTCTGCTGACAACACGTGTCCCAAGAAGGCGACCTCTTCCATCCAGAACTCACACTTGCTGAACTTTGCGTACAACTTTTGCTACCTCAGCCTCTCCATCACTATCCGAAGGTGTTCCTCATGCTCTTCAGCTGTCTCGAAGAAGATCAGAATGTCATCAATGAATACCACCACAAACTTTTCCAATTCCTCCATAAAGACCTTGTTCATCATGTTCATGAAGTAGGCGGGTGCGTTTGTCAGCCCGAACTAAACCACAACAAACTCGTATAAGCCCTACCGAGTGGTGAAAGTTGTCTTTGGAATGTCCTGCTCTTGAATCTTCATCTGGTGGTAACCGGACCTCAAGTCAATTTTCGAAAAGAACTTGGCTCTTCTCAGCCTGTCTAGTAGATCGTCAATCTTGGGCAAAGGATACTTGTTCTTGATCGTCATTGAATTGAGAGTTCTGTAATCCACACACATCCTCCTTGATCCATCCTTCTTGTCCGCAAAGAGCACAGGTGAACCCCAAGGTGAGGCACTTGGCCTTGTGAATCCTTGCTCCAATAGTTTCTTGAGCTGTTTCTTCAATTCATCTAGTTCATTCGCGGACATCCTGTATGGGCTCTTGGCCACTAGTCTAGCTCCTGGCATAAGCTCGATCACAAACTCTATGTCTCGGTCAGGTGGTAGCTCAGTAAGCTCCTCTGGAAATACGTTTGGGTACTCACTCACCACTTGTATCTCCTCCAAATTCTTTCCACTCATGTTGCACAACATCGGTGTCATCTTCGGGCACTGTGGCTCGATCTTCGCACGGACTCCACTAGGTGCTCCAACTGTATGTATCTCGGGTTGCAGGACACCAGACCGTTGTGGTTGGTCCATTCCGAGTATCACGTCGATTCCGATCGACTCCAGCAATGTCATGTCTACTACAAACAACTTCTTCTCGAAGACCATGTTCACTTCTCTACACTCAAGTGTACTGCACTTTTCTCCTAGTGGAGAGCTAGTCAAAATAGGCCTTGGTCTGGGCTTAGTTGGTAATGACCTTTCTTTCACAAAATTTAGTAGAAATGTACAAAAAATAAGCTCCATTATCAATTAGAACGGTTGCCATGACTGAGTCAACAAGAAACTCATCGAGTGCCACGTCAGGTGCTGCTGCAGCCTCCTCTACCGTCAAGTGGTTCTAGCGGCCTCAAGTGAGCGGTGGTGCGCTCCTCTGCTGGTCTTGTTGTGGTTGTCCTCCCGGTGCCGGTGCCTTTGCAGGGGTCGGTACTATGGGTAACTGTTCTGTCCTCCAGGTTGCTGCTTCTGGGGGCAAACATTTGACTTGTGTCCCGGCTAGCGGCAGTGGTAGCAGGTAATCTTCGAGCCATCGAACGCAGGTGACCACTGCTGTGGCTTGGCTTCCACTGTCCTGATCCTCCGCTTCCTCCAGAGTGACTTCTGTTTTATTGTGGGTACTGGGACTGATGTTGTTGGGAGTAGTGGCGCTGCTTCGTCAGGCACATCATTTGGTCATTAAGCAATAATACAGAAATAACTTGTCGCCTCTGCCGGGTCAAGCCCGGTAAATCACTTTAACCAGGATCGAAGAATTGTACATTAAAACTCACACGACGGCGAGTCCAGAGATAACATTTCACAAATTATTACATCAAGCTCCATAAGGTTTTAAATATTACAAACCAAGTCTTTTGCATAAGGTAAATAGTTCAGAGTTTGAAACACAGCGGAAATAAAATACTATACGTCATAAGTAACGTCATAGGAGGCCATCCATGACGTCACTAAGCACTGTCATCCTCCCACTCCACTTCCCAACCGGGTGGGAGAGAACCAGGCCACGGGAAACCATCATCATTCACATCACCTGAAAACAACAACAACAACAAGGCTGAGTATACTAATACTCAACAAGACTTAACCGGCGGGTGATGAAAAATCACCAACTCTCTAGACATGCAGGCTCTTTGGCTAGTGGGTTGTTTTGCTGAAAAGCAACAAAGAGTATGTCCTTAATTTCAAGTTTTAGCTCAAAATTCTAGTTGATTGTCCATTACTAAGTAAGCAACTATTGCAAGCATAAGTTGTGCAAACAATTAAGCATATAACCAAATTACTTCTCAATTCCATCATTAAGGGACATAGAGTGTATGGTTAAGCAATCTCGGGTAACGGTGAGAGGCCGACGATCGATCGATTATTAACATTGCAAGGGAAACCCAAACATACGGAAGAATGCACACCCCAAAAACAATCCAACTAGAAACCAACAGGGGGTAGGGTGTGCACCAACCAGGTGGTTCCCAACCGTCCTCGACTCAGGATCCATTTCTACAGTCTTTGGTACAAGGTATACAGGCCACGGAGACACACGCCGCCCAGCTTCATGCATGCACCACTCTGCTGCAGGCAGAGGGGACTCTTCCCGATTAGTGGTCATAGATCCCTTACCGGATCAAAAAGGTACTAGGCTTACCGGTCCCATTCCCGACAAATTTTAGTACGTTCAAACGCTTAATCACAGACCTACTAGCCGGAGCCGGTCCCATGCTCTTACCACATGAGCATATCCATTTATCAAAATCTCATAATTCCAACATAAGAGACCCATAGCTCGCGAGTGACGAACATCACTCGACTTTTACCGTGTCCTTAGAGCATGGCCACTAGCGACCTGTCATGCTAGTATTTGAACATAGGAACCTAGGATCATGCATCTAAGGTTTCAAGTCAACTCCTGAAACGTAAATGCACAAACATTGCATAACATAATTGAAAAAGTTAGAAAATTGGGTTATGCTCCGAGGCTTGCCTTCACTAGCAAAGTCAGTGACAAAGTCCTCCGAACTTTGGTTCGGGTCTTGCTGCACTTCCACCACATTCACTTCTCCTTCCGTAAGATCTCCCTCGGATCCCGGCACCAACTCGTAGTTCCCGTCCGGAAGTTCTACACGACATGCATATGCATTAAGTTCATGTATTTAACTGAGGAGTGAGAACATAGTTTTGAATTGACGGGTAAACATGGGGTGTATGGGTGACCACATTCACCTGGATAAGGATATATCCAGCATACTCTTCCTATCAAAGAAAGGGGTATGTGTGTGTGGCTAAACTCCTTATTTGATGGTGATTGTATGCACATCTAAATTAATTAATTAATTTTTATTCACCAAATTATGGGGTGTTGTTCAGGGTGTGATTTGGTGAAGCTTAAACCAAACATTTGAAAACAAAACAAAGGTGATTTCTATGTTTCTTTTAATTCTTAGATTAAGCTTGATTCTCTTCAAAAATTCATTCTGGATGAAATACAAACAAGATGACCATGAAACTTTGCAGGGAGGCACAACATACTACACATGAGCTACGGCCAAAAATTTAGATCAATCCAAGCCATATATCTAGCATGAAAAATACAACTAGATTCACCCATTAAAAACAAGAATAAATCATACAAAAATAAATGTACCACACATGGAGCTAGAAATTCATGTAGAGGTTCAAAACATTCAACCATGAAGAGATATGCACTTACTCAGCAAAGAAAATTTTAAATTAATTTAAACTTATGAAGGAAAGGTAAATTTGTGCTAAAATTACTTGACCCTATAAAACATGGTAAAAACATCTCTATTATTTATCATGGGTGCAAAACCATGAAACAAGATCATAGCAAAAATATTAGATCCAAAAGATTAACAGATTCATTTATACAAATTATAAACAGGAACAATGATGAAATCAAACTTTAATTCATAATTGAAAATCTACTTTATAACTTTGTGCCAAAGTTGAACCAGAAGACCAACATGACATGGCAAACAACATATCCAAAATTCAGCTTCAGATCATGCATAGAATTTGAATTATTGCAGATCTACTCAAAAAGGTAAATTCAAAATTATTTAAAAACTACACATAAATTTGAAAACTCCCTTTGTAGAAAAGTTAGGGTTCTTAACAAGGATTCCAGAATAGTTAAGTTTGCATTTTTATGATTTTTTTGTGATTTGATATGCATTTTACAAGATGCAGGAGATTTAAAAACATAAAGGAAGAATCTTTTCGCCGACAGACCCCTGGACAGAACTTTCTGTTCACACATATGCCCTCGGGCTTACAAAAAAGACCCTCACTTTCTCTTTTTAGCCCCTGGGAAGTTTTGGGACCCTGCAATTGGGTCGTAGCCATGGACGGTGACGGTTCCGGCCGGATTCCGGCGAGGAGCGGCTCAGAGCTGAACAATGCGTGGCTGGGGAAGCTCCTGTAGGGTCTAGGGATGGAGCTAGGGTGCTTGGACGGGTGCAAGGCAGTGCGAGAGGTGGTACTCGGTGGCGGGGTGGCAATGGCGACCGTGGCGAGCTCCGCTCTGGCGAGCTGGGGCGCTGGGCTCAACCACGTGGGGTTCGGGAGGCACAAGTGGGGCTGTGGGGTGGCGCTGGTGTGCTTGGACTGGCGTGAGATGCTTCGGAATGTGGAGCTCGGTGGTGAGGTGCCAATGGCAGCCGGCGGCGCTGCAGTGGCGGATCAAGGGTGGCGCCGGGGCAAAGTGCGGCGGGGCTTGCCCCTTTATATAGACGGCGACGGGCGGGAAGGCAGCGCGGGGGCTCCAGGTCTTCACGCGGGCGCGCGCGGGCGGAAGGCAAGCCGCGAACGAGCGCGGTTAGCAGCGGTGCAGGGAGCGCGTGGCCATCCAGGCTGGGAGCACCTCGGGGAGGACCACCTAGGGACGGGGCATGACGACGTGCGTGGGACCCCGGGACGGCGCGGCACGGACGTCGGGACGGGGGTGCCGCGCGGCTCGTGCGTGGCCGGGGCGCCGGTGTCCAACATTTCAGTGAAGCCTAGTTTGACCGCCTGTAACTCCAAAAGTTTGAACTGAACCAAAAATTCGCCAAATACAAAACTTGTAGCCCAGCTAACCGGCAACAATATTTGCAAAGGCCGTCCTATGTAAAAGTTTATGGATTTTGAGATACAGTGGCTGGAAGTTTCTGTTTTTCTTGATTTGGTCAAGGCGTGACCCTGAGCTTGGACCGACTTTTAAGGGCTCTTCCACTTTGAATCTCAAATGCCGCCAATTGAAAGAAATGTGTCCCATGTGCAAAGAAACAACTTTCATATTGGCCGATTTTGAAGTTGTTATGTGAAAGGTGGAGAACGCGCCAGATTACCAAGGATATGTATAGAGATCTAGGGTTTTGACTTTAGCCTTGAGGGGTTTGACCTAGGGTTGGAAGTTTGACGAAGTCAAATATGTCAAGTACCATGCTTAGCCCTGTTAATGACGATGATTACTGTTTCATAAACATCAGGGATGTTACAGCCTACCCCCCTTAAACAGAATATCATCCCGAGATTCGAAAAAGAAGATTAGATGAAATTCTTCAGGGTAAGATAAATGGGTACATGAGGAAAACTAGCACAGCAAGGCTAAACTCTTCAAGATCTAAAGCTCAGAGAGGATAACAGATCCATGGTTTTCCTCACACACTTTGACGTCACTCATGAGGAAGCGGGTGTTGAATGTACACATGAAAAGCTAGAACTAGCGAGAACTGGAGCGCAAAGCAAACATACACTCCTACTAGATCCCAACGAACGGAATCGAACATCTCCAGAAAACTAGCCATGGGGTGATGCAAGATTGGATTCTTCTCTTGGACTTCTTCTTGAGCTTCTTCTTTACGTCACCGACGAATGCCGTAGGCATAGAAGATGGATGGCATGCATGCTCAAAGAGCAGCCGGTAGGGAGTGAGAGTGGTGGGGGTGCAAAGCTCAAGTGGAGGCAAGCTCTGAGTGGGGAGAGCTGACGGGAGGAGGTGTTTCTTTTATTGATGCTCACCGTGGTGCGGTGGTGGTGGTGCTCACACCACTGGGGTAGGGGCCGGCGGATAAGGAGGTGCGGTGGTGGCATGTGGCAAGCTGGTGGCTGGCATTGGATGCCAAGGTGACAAGACGGCTGTCGTAGTGGTGCGTAGGCGGCGATCAGCTACTGCGGTAGAAAGGTGGCAAAGCGATGGAACGACAGAGAATAGGCGAAGCACGGATACGGATGAAGTCAAATTGACTCTCGAGAACCGAGGAGAACTTGGGGTATCCATAATTTCCAAAATGAGATTGTATCGAGGAAAGCTCGGCAAAGGATTTTTCCTGCCTTTTGTTTACTCCAATCCTGATTTCTTTGATTTGAAAGATTGGTGCAAAAGGATCATGGATCACTGATCGATAGAAAAACTCCTCGTATCTTGATCATGGTTGACAAGAAGAAAGAGGCGAAAGTTTAAAACTATGGCAGACGTTAAGTACCTTTGACAACTTGTGATCCATCAGGCGCGTGCTGGGCTAGGTTCTTATGCTCTGGATCTCTTGGTCGAGATGTTATCTTAACTTTCTGGTTCTTGCGATCATATGACTGCTGCTTTCTTTGGAGCTGGGGGCAATCACAGGCGAAATGGCCCAATTCAAAGCAATTGTAGCAACCCATTGGGTCACTAGATTCTTCTTGGCCGTACAAATGACTGGGCTGATGACTAGGGAAAGGAATCCTAGGAGTTGTAAAATACTTGAGTGATTCCCTTGCCTCTAGAAATTTTGTACTAAGTTCAATACTCTCTCCTTGGGGTGACACGATGTCCCAGTCTTTTGGGTCGCTCCATGTGTTAGAAGAGCATTCACGAAAGGGGTGACCGCTCTCTCCACATTTAAAACAAATTTGGCATTGAGCGGGAAGACTCCTTCCCAAAAACTTCAGTAATTTCTTGGGCTCGGTAGCACACTGAGTTTTGACTGGCCAATTAGAATTACCGGTCTCGTTGCTCCGTTTTCTTTTGCATGGGCGAAATTCCGTGCAAGTGATTTCCCATCCACTTAAGTCAACGTCAGGTAACATCTACTGGTTGCACCAACTTCTTTCCTCTTCCTTCCAGAGGTCCAGGGGTAATTTTGATGGTGGCATGAGAGATTCTAGGATGTGTTGATTGGAATCTTTCCTTTGTTGAATCTGGGTTGCGTGATTCATCAACATATTGAATAGACGGGCCTGATCAACCATAGATTCAGACAAGGCCTGGGAGAGGCTGTCGGCTAAACTAGTTTGTGACAAACCCGGGTAGATACCATGGATGACGCTATGCACTATATGATCTAGCACCATATTTTGTGCATTCAACATCTCAACTACGCTAGCAATGGTGTCTATGTCAGCCTAGGTAGGTAGCTGGGGCGAACAACACTCATCCGGCTGAGGACTCTTGGTATTTCCTCTGGTGGAGACCATCGTCCTGAAATGTTACCATGTACTCAGCAAAGTTATAGAGTACAAAATTGGTATTCAAAGGTTGGGCTAAAAACGAAAGGAAGATACCCTAATAGACCAAAATTCAGCTCTCTGTCTGCCAGAAAAAACCGCAAGCAGACCTGAACTAAACTGAGCATAACTACAGATCCTCTTGCCCAAAAATTCTGAACTTTTTACATCAGGATTTAGACAAGATTTGACACAACTTTTGTATCTAACTTTTCTCCATAAAACTCTGTTCAATGGGTCGAAAAATTCAGACCAACAGAGCCTCCAAAACTTGTGAAACTGGGTCAGCTATTAAGATTGGGACGATGTGAAGGTGTTTTGGTGAGGTGTTTTAGGATAGATTTTGAAGTGATTTAATTACTTCTTAACAACCTTTAGCATGATGCAAAAGCATCCTAAACATCCTCATAAGGCAAATCCATGCCCAAAACTCGTGGTTAGTGCCGGTGGCAAGGCACAAGTATACGTCTCTCCCTATAATAGCTAGTCGGATACTAACCGTTCGAACTACCGGAACGTGGTTAGTGTACCTGCAAAAGAAAGAACCTTCCATGCCAGCATGTCATGAAAGCATCCACAAACATTACCATTCGCAATAGAAATGGCACCCATGCGTTTAGCGCTGCATGGATAGCGTCCAACCTGAGACACACCCCTTTTGAATGGAGGGTGTCCCCCTTCGCATGTTCGTAATGCGGAATCATGCACACGTATGGCAAAACGTGGCGAAATCACAACCCATGATATGTTCATGTGGAATAGAACATACCATCCTTCGCATGCTTTGCATACGGAAAGCGCACGTATAAAACACGTGGGCATCCAACCGAGAAGATAGGATCTGTGGAATAGATTGCCCTATCAACCCTCGCATAATCGTGATGCGGCACAGCACACGTATGAAACACGTGGCTTAAGAAGTGCTGGAAGTCAATTTAAATACACCATAGATTACTAGCCACCTGAAAGAACCCAAAATCTCTCTAGGGCCTCTCGGACTAGTTCATCCTTAGTGTTCCTAACGCATTTTGCAAACACACCTTAATCTTGCAAGTTTTATTCCAAAAACATGTTATTAGGGGTGTATTAAAATCTCTGGTGTACAATGAGCTCTGATGCCAGCTGTGACAGAACCACCCAAATTAATTTTGTATTATTGCTTAATGACCAAATGGAGTGGTTTAGGCAATAATATGGAATTAATTTGGGCGGTTCTGTCACAGTGGCGATCTCAGCGGCATCTTTCTTAGTGCTTGCATGGATAGCTGCTAGCCCCCACTCTACTAGTACACTGTTCCTCTGGTGAGCCTCTCCAAGGAAGAACTCTAAATCTCTGTTCTCGCGCTCTAGGTGAACGTTGCGTTCAAGCGTGTCATCTCCACTTTTTCCTCGAATAAGTGACCTCACAATCTGCCCAATATAATGCTTGATCTTGTGCTAGGATACACCAGTTTGTCATCTGCATGTTCTCGTCCTTGTCCACTGTGGTCACCTCTGTGTACTCGGCTTGATCCTTGTCCCAACGGCTGTCGTCATAGACCACTGTCGGTAGCAAACTGAACGGAGTACCCTCCAGCCTCTGGCTGAGCTGTCTGCAAACCTTTCTCAGTGCCAAGCATGCGCAACTCTAGTGAGCTTCCAAGGTTGAGTTCTCGTAGCAGTGTACCACAACCTCCTTGAACTCAGGCACTTGTGGGTCGACTGGTATCGTCAGAGTTATGAACGTCGGTGAGCGGTCAAAGACTGCTAAGGTCTGCCCCTCGTAGTACACCTTGTTGGTCTCCACTCCCGCCTTCTCTAGGCACTCCAAAAGGATCTTGAAGAACCCTCCGGCCCACTTTCCATTGGTCTTGAGCGGGATCCACCGATGCTCCTCCATCTGCATCGTTGTTAAGGAAGTTAGTAAGAGTTAGTAAAGTTAGTCAAGGTATTTATATAAATAAATTCAAGGAGTTCTTATAAGATTCATGGAATTTATATAAGGTTCAAGGAATGAGGCCCTCCTATACTATCGTCCATTCCTAGAGCTCGTCCTATGGTCAAGCATGGCTCTTGTACCAACTGAAACGAACCAGATTTCTGAAAATAGGAACCGGATCCTCTGCACCTCAGTGATAGTCCCAGGAAGGCTATCACGTGCAATCCCTGTCAAAATGGTAACAAATCCATACAAAACAAGAGAGAATATAGGAGATCCACATAAATAATATTACTATTATAATTATCTGAGTACATCTCTTCGGCACATGCTGGGTACAAGTCCAACTAGACTGAATCAAATAGAGTAACATTTACACAGCGGAACTCATGTAGCGAAGTAGACTCCAACTCCAAAGGCTGCTCCAGCGTAGAACAAGCTCAGTCCTCCCATCCATCATTCTCGAAGTCGTAGTCGGGCTTCGAGTCTGAAAGTCCACCATCTACTCGATAAGCGAGTAGGTCATGTCAGCTTCCCAACAAAGAGCGAAAGCAAAGAATCAATTCTAGTATGCATGGATAAGCCTATATATGGCTGTAGAGCAGCGGTAGCCACATCAAGGAATGCAGAATAGAGGGGAGGTCATCATCTCCGAGGAGATCCACACCTCCGATGCCAACGCCTCCGGGGTCAACACCCCAAACAAAGGAATATACATCAAAGCACCGAATCTCAACCAAGACTCAGCGTCCCACTCTCATCTGTGATGTGGGGTCACCAGCTCCTATCCCCACATCTCAACGGCGCAAGGCCAGTCTCACACACACTCGGGGGAGAGAAGCAGCACAAGAAAAGTCTAGCCAGAGTAAGAGATCAAAGGGTTGTCCATACTAGTGGACACAGACTATAGCTATAGGTTTAAGACTCTGCAGAGGTTGTACAATTGGACCCACAGGATAGGGTAGAAACGGATGCCTCCGATCCACATCCCTACCTAACGGCCGGAGACCTAGCAGTGGATAGCGCTCTCCTGCCTCTTCCAGCCTGACTCGTCCTAAACTAGAGAACGTATCTCCCAATAGGTCCTACGAGCTGTGGAACCATCCCCAGAGGAGCCGGGGCGACATCTACTCGGGGGGAACAAATAATCCCCCTATCACAATCACACAGATCTGCCTACAGGCTAAATGCTATCCACAAACTAGTTCTCGGACCGAACCCGCCCACACGTGAGCGAACGGTTTGTAGGAAAATAGCCTAATGAAACATAGTTAAACTATCGATCGATCCTTAATTGCAAGGAGCAAGCACTCCACCAACTCCATCCGTCCGACACGCCGCTAGGGTGAGAGGCCAGGTCGCATCTCCCCGAGATAGGTGTTCACAAGTAACCAAGCGGCTCGCTCCCGCGATAACATATCAAGGAGTCACACTCACCCAAAACACACGCTAGAATATACCGAGATATCCCAATCTCAACCCAACACCAGAGATCCATCTATATCATAAATCAGGTAAAATATATGGATAGTAAATATCGGGGACTAGCTAGGGGTCTGTAGCTAGTCCCAAAGGTAGGAAGTTCAAGGTACAGGATATAACAAAAGCAATGTATGGCTAAAAGATTGTCTATGCATTTTAATCATCCAAAGCATCATAAATAAAGCACTAGCTACTAAATAGCATGCATGGGATCTATATGGTTGGGTGTGACATGACTCCTTGTTGGCGTTCATAGTCCTGTTGCTGGTTGTAATCGGGGCCGTACTCCTCCTCCGTCTCGTAGCTCTGGTCTGCTCAACACAAGATACGAGACACTAAGATTTCCCGCAATCAACTAGGCATAAAACCCAAGGAAATCCAATTTTATAAGAGGCAAAAAGACCCAAACTATCTACAAACAGCACGAGCTCGATTTTAGACAAATAATGAAATTGGTTATAGATTTTTTGGAGCTATAAATAATTAGTTATGATTTTCAAAGGTTAAAGGATTTATAAAATATTTATTAAAACATTTATAAAATAGAAAAAGGATTTTTAAGAAAATGATGATGTCAGCATGACGTCATCAGTCAGTGGGCACGGTTAGTTGGCCAAAACTGGGCCAAAACAGTAAGTGGGTCACAAGTGGCCCAATGGACCTGGCCCAACAGAGCCCAATAGGCCAAGTCCTGAAAACACCCATGAAGACTTTAAACGAGGCCAAAGAACATCCGAGCCCACGTGGGCCTTAACAGGCCAGATGGCCCATCGGCCAGTCCATCCCAAGCCACGCTGGAGAAGTCCAACTGTGGCCCTCGATCTTTTCTAGGTGCGGATGTGCTCCCTGAACTCTTTTGGGGTTCGCTGGCGCTCCTTGTCCCGCGTGTTGACGCAAAAAACAGAATTAAGTTCTTCAACGACAACACGTAACGGATCCCTCGGATGTAACAAGGCGTGCCAGCCGACCTGACCTGTTGATCGGCACGAAAAGATAGGAAACGTTAGATGCGGGCTAGATCGGCTAGAGAACCGATGTGGGTCTTCAACAAGTAACAGCCCGATCGGCCGATACAACTGTAGAGCGAATCGGCTAGCTGAAGTAGTCGAAGTGCAAGTATAACCAAAACGGCTAGATCAGCCGATTTGATGATGTAGGCAAAGCGTGAGAAAAAGCAGAGCAAACTAAGCGCTACGAAACAACACTCGAAACTTAATCTGAATCGGCTAGATCGTAGTGAAATGATGCAAGAGCGACGATAGCCGATATGATGAGATTACGAGCTGGATAAATTGATGATAAAAGCTAAATAAACAAGAAAAGACTTGCAAACCTAGCTGATATCGATAAGTTGTGAATAAAACTTAGACGAAACCACAGCGATGCGCCCGGAGGTTGAAGCCTAGTTGTTATTCGATAAAATGGTACTTACAAGCTTCCCGGAGGTCGATCGATGCAACCCGACGAGCTAGAAGAACAACGTTTGAAGAAACAAGAAAAATAAGAAGTAAAAAAGAGGTGGCGAAGTCGCCGACTTGAATAAGTAAAGGTTTTGTTGATATTGGTGTGTACAATCTTTCTTCGACCACGCAGGGTCGCTATTTATGTCCTGAGGACAACCTGACTCCTAGTCAATAACGACAAAGTTTACTTGAATCTAAAGAAATAAAACTACCAAAAACTTAATGATTCTCAAAAGGAATCGGACTCTCTAAACTGATTTTGACCCGATGTCAATTTGATTGTTAACCCGCCTCCGTCTTCTTTCCTCTGGCGCATCCTTCTTCTGCCATGTTTCTCTTTTACCAATCGGCCGATCCTGGATCGGCTGGTTGCTTCTTTCCTTTCTTCGTCGGCTTTGAAGTCTTCCCGACGTCTCTTTAGCTATTCTTTGACACGTGTTAAAAAACGATGTCAACACATGCCCCCCAGTTTCAGAGTAAATTTCTTTTGCTTTGAAATTCTCTCTTTCTATTTTTCCTTCTTGCACATGGGGATTACTAGAAATTCTTTACTATTTTTCTGCTCCTGTTTTGAATGTTTTGGATCTTCCCTTATTGATGCCTGATTTGTCCATGTGATTCTGTCTTGCTTCTTCCTTTATAAACTCACCCCTTCGTCCATAGACTCTCTCATGAGCTTTTCTCATTGCTATCGTCAACATATCAATTCTCATTAGTCATGGGAGGCATCTCTTCTTGCAAATATTTTCAGGAAGAAGTATCCATTATTGTCCTTTTAATGAACTCCTGTTAGGCAGAGCTCTACATCTGGATGATACTATGAAGGTTGCAGTTGCTTTCAGTGCTGTTGAAGGGCAATCATCCTTGGTATATGCTCTGTAGTTTGTCGACGTATAGAACCCCCAATCTAAGTTTGCTGGTGCTAGCCATGTCTTTGAGTCAATGTTGGCTTTTCAGAAGCCAAATTATCAATCAGGCATCTGTCTCTCTTTTCTTGTGAATCAGCCTTTGCTGCTGATTACTTTCTCTAGTCTTCCAATCGCGAGGATGTAGAAGGGATTCTGACGATCATCAACGCTCATGGTGCTATTAATGAACTCTAGTGTAAATGCAGAAGTGAAGTTCAAAGTCAAAAATTTGCAGAAATTTTGACGTAATGTGATCGGCCTACTTAGCCGATGTAATTAGCTATTGCGTTCAGAAGCCTGGATAACCATCGCTCTTCTGATAATATTTACTGTCCATCTTGTGAATTTTCTGAATTGTGGCAGATGAATGCTTTCCACTTATCCTTGAATGCCACTAATGCCAGCATGTGACTCTGAACCGTCTTTTACATGTATCTTTTCTATAAAACTCGACTCATCACCCAATGGTTCTTCACCGGCTTCTTCTTCGTAGACTCCTTTCTTCTTTTAGCCAAAAGTCCTTGGATTGGCCTGTTGTTTTTAGGGATGGGAGGCATCTTCCTCTCGGAGTGTTTACAGGAAGACTTAGAGCTCTGTTTACTGTAATAGACGTCCTCTTGAAATAGTCTTGCTTCATGACGCTGCCAGTAAGCTTGTTGATGTTTCCAGCAACATTGAGGGATACTCCTTTTTGTCTTTTCCTCTTCTAGAGTTCAGAGTCTTTTCCTTCAACAGCTTTTGAGTGCCCCTCCCTTTTTTGGGGAAACGTATCACTGAGATCAATGTCAACCCCTAGAAACTGAGCCATTCACGGAGAAACTGTTCCTATTTCGACCGGATCCGGCATCTTTTCGATTCCTTCTTATCTTCTCCGGCCTCCATTTCCTCTGATTTGGGCTATAAATAGCATCCGTATGTATATCGGCTCTTCACATCTTTCCATCATGATGCATAGACTAGATCTGATAGGGCGCAAGCTTCTGCTCTTTGATTTTTTCTTTCTCCTCTTCCTTCCTCGCCATGGCTAGGAGAATTCTTGTGAAGTGGTGCAGCGTCACCTCGCCTTCTTCGACTCCTCTTGCGAAGCTAGGAGGTACAACAGCTAGAAGAATCCTTGTGAAAAGCTTAGGTTCAACGGCTGAAGGGAATGAGCAAGGTAGAATGTCCTGCTGCACCTGTATCAGAGGAAGAGCGCGCCGAGGGGACTACCACCTTGGTCATCAACTCGTGGAGTTCTCGGCGGAAGATCACAGAATCTGGCGAAGATCTTAGTCTTCCGTTTCCTCTTCGCGGTACCCCATCTCTCTCTGGTGTTCATCGATTCAATATCCTCATCATGTGAGAGATAGGATAATTATCTTCTAAATTTTGTATTCCATTGCTCTTCTATGAAGATGTAAACTCGATGTACTGAAATATGAGAGAAAGAAATTTATGTATATACTCGTATTTTTGTCCTAAGGGTGATTGTTACATCGGCCATTATCCGAATCATGGATCGGCTATAAGTGTTTGAGCACTCCTTTTATTTTTACAATTTTTTCCACTAAAGGCGATAACTTAGTATCGACTATCATCCGAAATCTAAATCAGCTAAAGAGCCAGAAGTAGTAATTGGTCCAATCTTAAAACCTTATCTTGATCTTGACTAGCACCGTCCCAATCTTGTTGAGGTCTAGTTCTCTCAATCGGCTGATGTAGCCTTTTATTCCTTTTATATTTAGGAACCGATCATCTGGATCGGCTAAAACTCGAAGTCTGACATCTTGAGGAAATCAGTCTCCCATACTTTCCCTGATATGCAGATAACTTTATCAAAATTCCAATTTGTATCGGCTGCTGCAATATGGAAGGAAGAATCAGCGTTGACTACTTCCACTGAGTCTCCAATCCATTGGATCACGCATTGATGCATGGTAGATGAAATGCAGCAGTTGGCGTGAATCGAATCTCTTCCAAGTAATAAATTGTATGATCCCATCCACTTCATAACAAAAAAGTTAGTTGGAAGGGTTTTGCTACCGATTGTCAGATCCACGCATATAGCACCCATTGCAGATAACAAGTTTCCTTCAAAGTCGAGTAGCATGATGTCGGTCTTGGTTAAGTCTTGTTCACTTTTCCCAAATCTTCAAAGCATTGAGTAGGGCATAAGATTAACTGATGTACCACCATCTACCAGGGGCATTGTGACTGGCTTTCCATTGACAAGTCCTTTGAGAAACAAAGCTTTCATATGTTGACGCTTTTCCTCATCTGGTTTCTCAAAACTGGCCAGCATTGGATCCAAGGTTAACTGAGCCGATCCTAACTCCTCATCTGAATCCTTATCTGAGTTGTCTTCAAGAGTCATAAACTCCTTAGGTAGCATGAAGACCATATTAATATCTACTGCTGGTTGACCTTCTCCCTTGTTATCAAATTTGGGTTTAGGTCGCCAAATTTGGGATCGGACCTTCTTCTTGTCAAGTGCTTGCCTCTCAATTTCTCCTTGCTATTCCAATTGTCGTAAGCGCTGGATCCTCCTCTTTTGAGACTTGGTTAAACCTTCTGGGCACCATTTAGTTTGATGTACTATGTGTTGGCTTCTGTCCTCGTATGTAGCATTCCGCCTTTCTAGATTCCTTGCCAATACATCTTCATCAGGGACTCTACTGTCAGCCATCTCTTCTAGCCAATCGGAGTTTGTCTGATTCTCTCTGATTTTGCCTCCTAGCCGATCATACACACTGATCCTGCCCCCAACCGATCATGCTCTGAGATCCGTTGGTCATGAAATTCTCAGTTGTTGTGCATTGCTAGCCTATTTCCTCTGTTGTCGAAGCAGGCTCTTTTGGAAGATTGTCCTTCAGAATAAAAACCATTGCACTCTGGAAAATTATCCATCGTCGGAAGCTTAATCCCTTCTTCCCAACAATATCTAAAAAATGGGCACCTCCAGTGATTTGAATTGCGCCTCGCCCATTCTTCCCCTTCTCTGATCCTTTGTTGATGGCGTTGATACTTGTTCAGAAGAAATTGGGATTGAGTAACTTTGCTGGGCGCTCTTGGATTATTCTCCTCAAGCAGTCCTTTCCCTTTCGCTTCTTCTGTTGTTATCTGAGCCTTGGGATTGATAACCTTTTTATTCTGAGTCAATTCAGATGTCAACACCTTTGTTTGTGAAGTTGATTCCACTACATTAGTAGGGAAAGGATGTTGATCAATCTTCATCGGCTTTCCTGATTTGGAAGATTTCTCAAATTTGAGCTTCCCTTGATCTATTATGTTTTGAATCTGTTGACGAAACACCTTGCATTCGTCAGTGTTATGGGACGTAGCATTATGCCACTTGCAGTACTTGATCTTCTTAAGCTCTTCAGCACTTGGGATAGAGTGATTTTGAGAGAGTTTAATCTGGCCCTACTGAAGAAGGAGATCAAATATCTTGTCGGCTTTAGTTATATCGAAACCGAATTTCTCAGGTTCTTTTTTGCCGAAGGGACAAGCAATCGGCTTCCTGTTTGATACCCATTCAGCGAGATTGACCTCAGCCTCTTCTTTTGAATCAGAATTCTCCACATAAGAAATCTTCTTCTGATAACTCCTTCGAGGTTCATAAGGCTGAGAAGAGCTTTCATGGCTTAATCGGTGCACCAACTGGCTTATATACTCAAACTCTTGTGAAGCATACTTCTCTTTGATTGAAGGCAACAGTCCTTGAGAAGCCAATTCTGCCAGCTGTTTATCAGTCAAAGATAGGCTGAAGCACTTGATCCTTATCTCTTTGAATCTCTGGATGAAATTTACCACCGACTCATCGTTCCTCTGCTTCAAGTTAGTTAGATCAGTAATCTTCATTTCATGCATTCCAAATAAGAAATAACCATGGAACTTCTTCTCAAGATCTTCCCAACTTTGAATAGAATCAGCCGATAATGATGTAAACCAAGCAAAGGCTGGTCCCGATAGAGAGGATGAGAACAACCGAACCCTTAATGCCTCGTTTCACCCTGCATCCCCACACTGAATAATGAATCAGCTGATATGCTCGATGGTGGAGGTGTCATCTTGACCAGTAAACTTGGTGAAATCGGGCACTTTATATCTTTGAGGGAATGGAATCTGATCAAAATAAGCAGGGTATGGTTTCCGATACATGTTGGTTTGCTACTTTGGCTTTGACCCAAATTGCTTTTGTATCAAATCTGAAATCTCAGCCTTGAATTTCTTATTCTGATCAATCGGCTGATTACCTGCCAAAGGACTTGGCTGATTCTGCATGATTCCAATCGTTCCTGGCTGTTCATGCATAATTGGTTGTGAAGCCAAAGGTGTCTAAAAAGCCGTATATTGAGGAATCCCACCTGAATGAGGCATTCTATGCTGAGTTCCTTGCTGCGCATGTTGCCTTATTGGAGTACTTTGTATATGTTGTTCTGGCAACTGATATGTCGAATTCCCAGGTTGAGCCATTTGATCCCATAATGTTGTCTGATACATGGCATTGTTGTATTACTCCTGCAAATTCATAGCATAAGTTCTAACTGCATAAGCTTGATCAGCTGGGCTCATCTGCTCTGGTGTCAATGGATGACTTATGATAGGTTGACCAGTCGCTGCCCCATTAGTAGTTACTTGTGTTGGAGTTTTCTACATACTAGAATTCTCTTGAGCCGATTGAATAGGCTTGACCATGTGCATATGTAACGGCTGAATGTCATAATGCTGCGCTTCGAGAGTCTTTGGTTCAATGAAATAAAATATGATTCCTTTGTCATGTTGTACTGTAGTTCCAGTTAACTCTCCAAACTTTGCAGCATACAGACCAAGAGAGGTTTCTCCCACTTGTTGAGTTGCTTCAGTTGCAACCCCCTTTCCATTTGTGTCTTTCTCTGAATGAGTCGTTGGTGCATCAGGGATAACAAGTGTGCGTCTTGGAGAACCTGAAGGATCATCAGTTCCAGTCGTGGTTGCTGACAGAGCAGGTGCCGCATAAGGAACACCATCCGAAGTAGATTGTCCCGGCGGACCATCCGTGACTAAATCTCATATCATCAAAAGTTGGAATTGTTGTACCAGGTTGATAATATATTGATCCGTTGTATCCGCTTGCGAGTTCAACTCTGAGCACTTCTTTTACAGAATTTTGCACTGTGCTGTTGAAAATAGAAGACCGATCAATATAAACAATTGGTGCATGGCCTTTGTCATCATGTCTTGCAGTTTCCCAGGGTCGGCTTGTATTATCAACTCATGAGGTCTTGGAAGAGGAGCTTTGTTGATAGCTCCTTGCTTGGTTAAGCCAAAACTACCCATCAATAGTTGACCATATTCTGCCATACGCTCATCGAATTCAGCTTTTTCTTCTTCGCGAAGTTGATCTAACGTGATAGCTTGGGTCTTGTTTACACCAGCTTCTTTAGGAAGTTTTGGTCCTGACATTGTTTATTGATTCTTCGTGTCCCACTGGGCGTGCTAAGATGTGTTGATGAAAAAAAAGGAATTAAGTTCTTCAACGACAACACGTAACGGATCCCCGGGATGTAACAAGGCGTGCCAGCCGACCAGACCAGTTGATCGGCATGGAAAGATAGGAAATGTTAGATGCGGGTTAGCTCGGCTAGAGAACCAATGTGGGTCTTCAACAGGTAACAGCCCGATCGACCGATACAACTATAGAGCAAATCGGCTAGCTGAAGCAGCCGAAGTGCAAGTATAACCAAAACGGCTAGATCAGCCGATTTGGTGACGTAGGCAAAGCGCGAGCAAAAGCAGAGCAAACTAAGCGCTACGGAACAACACTCGAAACCTGATCTGAATTGGCCAGATCGTAGTGAAACGATGCGAGAGCGACGATAGCCGATACGATGAGATTACGAGCTGGATAAATTGGTGATAAAAGCTAAATAAACAAGAAAAGACTTGCAAACCTAGCTGATATCGATAAGTTGTGAATAAAACTTAGACGAAACCACAGCGATGCGCCCGGAGGTTAAAGCCCAGTTGTTATTCGATAAAACAGTACTTACAAGCTTGCCGGAGGTCGATCGATGCAGCCCAACGAGCTAGAAGAATAGCGTTTGAAGAAACAAGAAAATAAGAAGAAGTAAAAAAGGGGTGGTGAAGTCGCCGACTTGAATAAGTAAAGGTTTTGTTGATATTGGTGTGTACAATCTTTCTTCGACCACACAGGGTTGCTATTTATGTCCTGAGGACAACCTGACTCCTAGTCGATAATGACAAAGTTTACTTGAATCTAAAGAAATAAAACTACCAAAAACTTAACGATTATCAATAGGAATCCGACTCTCTAAACTGATTTTGACCCGATGTCAATTTGATTGTTGACCCGCCTCTGTCTTCTTTCCTCTGGCGCATCCTTCTTCTGCCACGTTTCTCTTTTACCAATCGGCTGATCCTGGATCGCCTGGTTGCTTCTTTCCTTTCTTCGTCGGCTTTGAAGTCTTCCCGACGTCTCTTCGGCTATTCTTTGACATGTGTTAAAAAATGGTGTCAACACCGCGAACACGTACTCAACGTGCCCCGGCGCGGCGCGAGGCGGCGACGGCGCTCTCGGTGGTCAAACAAGCACCCGGCTAGAACAGCTAGGGTTAGAGGGTCGCTCCGGCATGTTCATGGCCCTGGGGTTGAGCCTCTACGACCGGTGCACGACACGACACGGTGCGACACGGCGTACAGCGGCGACAGCGCAGTGAGCGGTGACGCGACGGGCTTCTACAGGTTGGCCTTCACGCGCTGGGGTGCACGCAAGCGAGGTGTGCACGATGGTGCGGTGCGACACGCTCCCGATCCGGCCAAGGTTCGGCTGGAACCTCTACGGCCAAGACAAGGCGCGGTGGCGACGTCCGGCGGTGGCTTAAGTGCTACGGCGCAGGTTCAAACGGCGGTGAGGTTCCTCTAGGTGTTTAGGTGGGGTACATGGCTTAGCTTCGTACACAAGAAAGGCGCGGGTCGAAGCCCGGTTCACAAAATGGCGATGAGCGCCAGGTTCAAGCGTGGTGCGACGGCCGGCGGCATAACGCAAGGATATGCTCCCATCCATCACAGGAAGACAAAGGGGGAGAGAAGAAGAAATGGGCAACGGCTGGCTCACATTGGGTCGGCGGTGTAGGCGTAGCAGGCTTGACGAAGATGGGCGGCGCGGTGAAGAGGTACACGGCGGCACGGCGTCTTCCTCTACTCCGACTCCGGCTTGTCACGGGCGGCCTCCTCTTCTACACGAGCGGCTCCGGTCTTGGCTCCTCCGGCTCTGGCATGTTGGCGGCGACGTGGTGCGCGGCCTCTACTTCTCTCTTCTCCTCTCTTCCTCCACTTCCCCTCCTTCTTCGCCCTCTCGGTGGTGGAACAAAGGAAAGGGGGCAAACCCTAAATGAGCCTTGGATTGCAAGAGGGGCTTGGTCCCGGGGGTATAGGTGCTCGGTCAAGGCAGGGCAAGGGCAAAGTGGCTTGCTAGGCTCCTATTGGTGGCCATGGCATGGGTGGCCGACGTGGCCGCACACAAATGGCCGGTGGAGGCGCTGGGACGTCACGATGCAGGGGTAAAAGGGGTTTTTTTTACCCTGGCGGAGTGTTGCACGAGGCGGGCCCCGGCGCGCTCCTGGCTTGGCGTCCGTGCCAGCTGGTCAGGCGACGAGCCTGTCCCCTCAGCCAGGCACGCGCGCGTGAGCTGCGGCAGACTAGGGAAAAGGGGGTGTGAATGGTTTGACAGAGGGGGAAGACGACGACCAGCGGGTCCCACACGTCAGCGACATAGGCGACGGGGAACGCGGCGGTGGGCTGGACTGGGCTATTAGGTGGGCTGGTGTGACAACCCCACCCGAGATAATTCCGTACTATTGCCTAAACCACTCCATTTGGTCATTAAGCAATAATAAGGAACCATCACATTGAGTGTTTCCGGGTCAAAGCCCGGTAAATCACTTGTATAACACACAAAGGATCAAAACATATACATTAAAACTCACACGAAGGTGAGTCCAGAGTACGTTACAAATTAAATCAAATTCTTCCCCGTAGGGTCATTTATTACAAATCATAGTTCTTGACATGAAGTAAATGGTTTAGAGTTTAAAGACAGCAGAATTTAACTAAACGATAAAGTGACATCATGGGAGGCCACCCATGACGCTATCACTCGTCATCCTCCACCCATTCCAGCTCCCAGCCAGGGGGATTTCTCCAGGCCAAACATTATCACCTGAAAACAACATATATAGCACGGTTGAGTATACTAATACTCAACAAGGCTTATGTGAGACATGGGTACCCATGGGTCCCCACCGACCAGTCTCATGGTCGTCCCCGAAAAGTGGGTCCGACCAACCAGAAGACTCGCCGACCTGTCAGTAGGCCTGCCCGACCTGACATGTGGGCCCAAAGACGAGAAGACAAGGCAGCTCGGATAAGCCTTCCATGTTGAGATAGGTTTCCCTATTGTAACCGACTTGGACTCCGGTCCACCGACCTTGTCCGTCAGCCAATATAAGGCGGCCAAGAGCGTCCCTCCGAGGGGGGACAACCTTTGAGGAATACTACACCAACAACTAGAGGTAGGGTTTTACTCTCCAAAAGCCTGAACCAGTATAAATCGTCGTGTCTCTCATGTCTTGTCGTGTTCCGTGTGCTATGCTAGCATCGTGTTCTTAGTTCCCGATCCCCCAACCGAATCTAAACCATCACGGTTAACCCCCCTATGGACTGTGCAGATCTAAACCTCTGACAGCTTACCTGTCTGAAATAAAAGACTTATCCTCTAAGCATGCAAGGCTTTTGGCTGGTGGGTTGGTTTTGCCAAAAAGCTACTAAGGAGTTAATCTTTACTTTCAACATTTTAGCTCAAGTTCTAGTAGATTAAATCATTACTAGATAAGCAATTATTGCAAGCATGAGTTGTGCAATACAATTAATCAAACATCAAGTTTTATCCATATTCCATAATAAGGGATCATAATGGCCAGTTGAATAAGCAATCTCGGATAACGGTGAGAGGCCGACGATCGATCGATTAATAACCTTGAAAGGTGGACCTAAACACACGGGAGAATGTACTCACAATGAGTCCACAAACCAGGCGGTTCCTGTCATTCCTCAGATTAGGATCGGATGCCACAGTCCTAGGTACAAGGCTTATCTGGTCCACCTCATACTAGCGTCCAGCCTCACACATGTACCACAGTTTGCAAGACTGGGGCCGTAACCCAAGATTAGTAGCGCAAAGTTCCCGCACCGGCTCGTTCAAGTACTAGGCTTACCGTTCCAATTACCGACAAATGTTTAGTACGTTCAAACACTTAATCTGCTAACCACTGGACCGGAGCTTAAAATCCCATGCTCTTACCACGTGAGCAATCTAATTTACCATGTCTTATGATTCCAACATAAGAACCTATTCTCACGAGTGATGAACATCACTCGACTTGTACCGGGTCCTTAGTGCATAGCAACTAGAGACCTAGCATACTAATAAAAGGACATGGGCACCTGAGGATCATGCAACTAGGGTTTCAATTCAACTCCTGAACGCAAATACACATAGATAATCAAAGATAAATTCAGAAGTTCAAAAAGAAACAATTAGGACAATGATGAACTGGAGCTTGCCTTCGTCAGCACAAGCAGCCGGACAACCTTCCGGACTTTGGTCCGGGTCTTGCTCTACGGACACGTAGTGCACTTCTCCTTCAGCTCCCTCGTCCTCTCCTGTCGGCACGAGCGTATAGCTACCGTCAGGGATCTCTACACGGAGAATGCATATGCAAGAATTAGTTGGTGAAATTAATTTAATTAAATACAAACAACACATGACAAACATGGAGTGCATGGTTGGTCAAATTCATCTAGATAAACATATATTCAGCATACTCTTCCTAAAAAGAAAAAGGTAGGCAACAATTATTAAACCATTCCTTTGATGGTGATTGTGTGCACATTTATTTAAGTACATTTATTCTTCTTCATAAAGAAACCAGGTTGATTAAAGATGAATTAGAAAGCTTTAACTTAGGGTTAAGGGTATAATTGGGATTAAAGGGTTGATTTCTTTATTTCATTTCCATAACACTTACTTCTTTCGAAAATTAATTCCGTTTAAACCATGCATGATTTCATAGTGGGAATTTTTATACAAGCACACAGTGGGACAAACGAACCAGTGCCAAAAATTCACAGCAAACTGAGCTATATCCTAAGCATGAAAATTACGACAAGTTACAACTAGCAAAAGCAAGATCTACTAATACAGGAAACACTACACATGCACTAGAGCTCAAAATTTACATATAGCAACTCTGGAATATATCTAGGCTACACACCAAAAATTAGCTCCAGAAACTATTTCTATCAAGCTACGCAAAAATAACAACTTTCAGCCTAGCAGAAACTAAATAAATTATACAGAGAAATCTATAACTAGTTTGTAGTTAAACTTTCTCCTACAACTCAAACATGCCAAAAATATCATCTAGCCCAAAGATGAACACTACTGGATCATCAGAATTTGAACTATGAATTTGAATATATAAACAAGCATAACTCAGAAACATACATTTAGACAGTTCTTAAATACATGATAAATTCACTAGAGATGCATCTAGACATAATAAGATAATAACCACAAGTTGAGCCACAAAATATGTTTACAGGAAGCTACACAAATCATTTACACTGATCTAGCATAAACACAAAATAAATCATAGCTAAAGATTCCTTCAGTAACTTTGTGCAAAAACTTAGATCTAGCCTATACCAGTCTAGACTAACATCATATCCAAAGATCAAGTCCATATCTCTTCTAGTTTTTGAATTATGAGCAAAGTGTCTCAAACTGAGTTTGAATTGTAGTTCAAAAACTATCCATCAAAAGTATGGTCGTGCTTTACAAAAGATGTAGGTCTGGTCATAACAAACTAACAAAATTGGTTTTGCATTTTTCTTGTTTTCTAAGATTTTCTAGGATTTTTCTAAGGTGTTGGACCTACATGTGAGAAAACTAAGAATCTACTTCTAGCGGAACCCTTGGAAAGATTCTTTCCCTTACACAAATACCCTTGGCTTTACACAACGAACCTTACAAGAATTTGTGCTTCACAACCATACCCTCCAGTGGCGAGGTGTGGACGGAGCAGGCAAACAAGTGACACGGGAGTTTGATTCGGCTCACCACGAGTTGATTGGCGGTGGTGGCTTGGCTAGAGGTGGCTCCGGCGAGCGGCAGCGGCGAGGCAGTGGCAGCGGAGCCGCTACAGCTCGATCTCCGGCGAGATAAGGGACAAAGCTAGGCCATAAGCGAGTGTGTAGGCTCGAGTGGGTTCTAGAGAGGAGGTTCGAAGTGCTGGGCGGCTGCAGGAACGAGCAAAGGCAGGTGCTCG
The DNA here is from genome assembly GCA_036936925.1 of Cenchrus fungigraminus. NCBI lineage: Eukaryota > Viridiplantae > Streptophyta > Magnoliopsida > Poales > Poaceae > Cenchrus > Cenchrus fungigraminus. Next base: position 110,510,631 of record CM072779.1, read on the forward strand.
TCGAGGCGGTGGCAATGGCGGACGGCGGCGGCTCTTCTTCCTCGCGACGGAGGGGAGGGGGCTTTTATAGGCGGCTTGGCAAAGAGAGGTGGAAGTTTCGTGGGAGCTTGTCAATGGGAGCAGTCGCGGTATTAGGGCGGAGAGGCGGTGGCGACGTGCGGCGGCGGACGGCCAATGGCGGGGACGTGCGCGGCCGCCGGGCGTGTGCGCGCACACCGCGTGGCACCGGCCACGGCCTGCATGTGCGTCATCGCCAGTGGCCGCGACGCTTGCCTCGGACCAGTGGTCGCAGGGACGCCTCGGCGTGCGCGTACTCGGCATACGGCGGCGGGCCGACGTGGCGCACGGCGACGTCGTGCGCGCGCATTCCCGGTGCGGTGCAGTTCCGGTTAATAGTGTTTGACTGTGTGTTTCTCCAAATTTTGCAACTGAAGTGCTCCAAGGTGTAAATACTAAAGTTGGAGATCTCATGACTCTCTACATCTTTTACAAAGGTTCCTAGGTGTTCTGATCAATGGTTTTTGCATAAACATCATGCCAACTTGAGGATTTGCTCGGCGCTGGCACAAAGATGTTTCTGCCATTGACCACAATTTCGACTACCTTCCACTCAAATTTTGAAATGCCGCCAATTATAAAAATTGTGTCCCATGAAAAGATGTACAACTTTTATATTAGCCGATTTTGAAGTGTTTAAGTGAAATTTGGAGAACATGGCAAAAGTTCCAGGAAGTGTATGGAGTCCAAGGGTTTAGCTAGGGGTTTGACCAGGGCTTTGACTTGGGTTTGACCACTAATACTTGTTGACTTGATTAAGATGATCATTAACACTAATTAGCACTAATTAAAAATACGAGGTGTTACAGCCGGCGTAAAGGTTGGGGGTTAAGGGCACGTACATCGCATAGACGGCCGTCGTCGTTTTGGTGCCACATCGGCAGAACAGTCTTGCGTGGATGCAATTTAAGGAAGAAAGAGAAGAATGTCGTCGCCTCGTTCGTCAACGGCTCCAGCTCGTGCTCCGAAGCGAAGTCATCCATCACAGCGCGTTATGCCAGCGCTGCTCGATCCCGTGCGGGCGAGCGGCTCCCATGCTCCTAGCATGCGCAAACTGCGACGGCAGCAAATCACTTCCCTGCCCCTTGCACCGCCCGTCCGCCGATCACTTCCCTGCACTTTGTGCCGTTCGCTCGCCGGCTACGGCATCCATGCTAGAGAGATACGTAGCCGAGATGACATATACATCTTTGATCTCTTGATTTGAGCAAAAAAGTGCTCTATCAAATGAATGGATTTGGTAGAGGAGGTGAACAACAATCAATTTTGATGGCCTGGTTACCAAAAGAACATGGCTGATGGATTATTGGTTAGTAGATTTCTGTTTCAGGCAAGAGAAAAGGGGAACGGGATGAGAGGTAGAAGATAAGGCGAATTTTGCAATATGGCCTTTATAGAGATAGAAATCATAGTCATAGAGACACTATTTTGTCATGCGCGACACAACATTAATTAAAAAGTTACATACGTTCATCTTTCTACTAGATTATATTCTCTTAAACGATATGCAATGTTCGTACTTAAACAAGCAACACATTGGTATATAGAGATCAATGTTATACTTGATCATCATAGTTTTATGTACTCATGAATGAATTAAAACTTACAGACAGCTAAATAGACATACCACAGTATGACTTGTCTTTTTCACTATCTATATATGATATGTCATTGTTCGCAGACAGCAAGCTGTCTAAACTGTTGTACATGCCCTAAGGAGGTTCTCGGGCCAGGAGTTGAAGGGTTCCCAGTAGACTTTGGTTGGTTAGAGCCGGCCCAAGTTAGTTGTTAGAGTTTATCAAATATGTTTGAATATAGTTTAACTTTGCTATTTGAATTTGAATCAATTTCAAATTCAAACCACACTCAATTAAATCCAAATAAAATCCAAGAAATTCAACTCACATATTTATACCATAATTTGAATTTATATTTTTATATTTGGTTTTATTTAGGGAATTTAGGGGAGTGGCTAGCAAATTGGGATTAAATTTGATAGCACTCAACATCAAACCAAAAAGTTTTAAATTTTTCTAAAAATCACACCTTCACAAATTCTGGGTTGTTACAAAGTAGAAATTAGAAAACATGTTGATTAATTGCTTGCCAACATGCTGGGCTAGTATGCTAGAGCAGTTGCTTGGAATTGGTAGTGTGCAACCTTAGGAGAATTGGACAGCAGCCATGTACTAGTTGTCAAGCAGGTGACGCCAAATACAATTTCTAATGCGTGGGACTGAATTTCTCATGCTTCTCGTCCCAAAATACAATTTGTTTCGACTTTTCTAAATACATATTTTTTACTATTATATTTCAAAATCTATGTACGTGGAGAAGTCAAAATACTAAGTACTAATTTGGAACAGAGGGAGTATCACCCTTCTATAATATAGATAGACTATTCTTTGGGCCCATGTTTCTTTTCTAGCCCTTGTATTGTACCTGTTGAGCAGAACAATAATGTGTTTAGATTAATTACTATGAGTTTTTTTCTCCATGTTATATTTTCGTTTGTTTATTGTTTTGCTGATGTAATTCCATTATTTCACAATTTTCATTTAACTTTTAGCTATTTTATTGTTTCACTTTATATTTAAGTTTGTTCAATTTCTGAAATTATCGTTTCATGTGTACAAACCTTGTTCTGCAAGTCGCTATTATCATTTTAATAAATTTATATTAATAATATTTACTCATCACTCTATAATATTTGTTGCAAATCCATAATAGTTTGATACTATTGTATACACATTTTGTTCTTCCCGTATAAATTTTGTTGCACTTAATTTTTTTTGTCGTGGTGAAATAATTTTTGTGAAGCAGGACAAAAGCATAAGAATATGATAGCGAAGAGTGAAAAAAAAAGAATCTATAAGCATGAGAAAATCACACGGGATGTTGTGGCAAAAAAATAACAAAAAATATTTTACACAATGTTTAATGGTAGTATGTATATAGGTAGACAATTAGTTTGCACCATATTTAAAGGTGCATAGAATGCTGCTTTAATTGTATATGCAATATTTACAGGGGCATATATTGCTACTGCACTATTTATAGGAGCAAATAATTGACATCTAAAACCAAAGGTAGGAGTAATTAACACCCACATATCACCACTCTATATAAATATCAAACACATTGGTTCTCGCTTAGTAGTTGGTATACACGCAGAACTCCACTTCTAGCCATGTCGTTCAACAAGAAAACCCTGTTTGCCGGCTTCACCTTGGCCTTGCTTGTCGTGTCATGTTGTAAGTTCTTAGGAGATTTTTGATTCAAAGTGTCCACATAATTCTTCTAAATAATGTTTTTTTTCAACATCATTTACAAAGAAACTTCTGCAATTGTAGGTTTGCAGGCATCAGCAGACCCGTGCCCTATGATAGGCACCATGGACTGCATTAAGGACTCGACATGCAGGAGCTGTTGCATCAGGAATGGCTACACTGACGGCCACTGTAATAGAAATGGCATCTGGTCATGTGTATGCACCAAGGATGGGACGTCGATACCAGGGAAGGAGAGACTTCTTCAGTAAAGCCAGCGCCACTGGGATGGCGCACGCAGAACGGGAATGTTTAACTGATGTGTGGTGTGGCTTTTTTAACGTTCAACTGTGATGTGTTTGGATGATCTTCACAAACTGTATCAAACAAATTAACTTGCATGAAGCCAAATTTAAAGTGAATCGGGCTGGTGCTTAGGTTGTTTGCCGTGGATTGGATTTCTTATTTCCAAAACTTTATCATCCCTTCATCCCAAATTATAGGTTGTGTTAACATTTATAGATTTTCGTGTGTCATAGAAATAGTGTATGTATGTCTAGGTGCATATAACAAAAGAACTAGAAATACTGAAATGACCTAAAATTTGGAATGGAGGGAGTACATGATTATAATTGTTTAATAAAACTCACGATGGAACCTAAAATCGCTGTTGATGGCTAGTTTTACATGGTGAGAAGATGATAGGCTGTTTCTGTCTTTGGCGTTTCTTTTTGTCATCTTCGTTAGGCTTAACCTTATAAGATTTATTATAACAGGCATTAATTAATAATTATGCATCACTTGTGGCAAGTAATTAAGGAGGGACAAAATCAGTAGGGAGATACAACTTGGGCATGTAAAGAACCTTTTTTTGGAAACTCCACACATATTTCAGGCCCATTATCATAAACATGATCATGCTAGAGCTGCCTAGGCAGTTATACTCTCTGTGTCGTTTGTTCTTGGCAATGTACTTACTTATGGGGTTATGAGCTAGACCTACAACTTGATGGTTGCATAAGTGCATCTCCAAGAGACTCTCTATATTTTTTCTAAATGGTATAAATAGAGATTTTGGTGAAAAAATGCCTTCCAACAACTTATCTAAATGATCATCCAAATATAGCCATCTTTTATTCCAAATTTTTTGCTAGTGAAATATAGAAGACAAGAATGGCTCTCTAGAGTGCGCATAAGAAATAGAACAGCTGTTGGAAAGTGAAAAGATATAGAAAACAATTTTTGTTCAAATGGCTCTCTAAATGATGATTTAGAGAGTAAAATTTAGAAAGACTCTTGGAGTTGGAGATGCTCTAAGGCACAAAATTACTTGGGCTGTCAAAATAGCATAATATTCTAGTACTCCCTCCGTCCCGCAAAGAGTGTCTCTTTGGGATTGTCCTAAGTCAAACCATCTTATGTTTGACCAAATTTATAGTAAAATATATCAATACTTTTGATGTCTAGCAAGTTTTATTAGATTCATTATGAAATATATTTTCATGGCATACCTATTTAGTGTTATAAATATTGCTAGTCTTCATTGTAATTTTGATCAAACTCCAAATAGTTTGACTCAGAAGAAATCAAAGTGGACACTCTTTGGGGCGTACATCAAGTGTAATGTGGTTTGTACTGTGATGAGTTGTTGGGTAGTTGAGTTAATATACATATAGACTGGGAAAATATTCGGTGCAAACCGTCTCCTATGTGAAAATATGAAAGCCCCTCTAAAATCCATACTTTTTTCTCCAAAAAATTAAAATAATGCAATATTTAAATCCATCCATAGATGTACTTTGTTGCAAAAATTAAGATGCATACTCGTTTTATAAAATTTCATATGAAAATGACAAAGTTCAAATGCATGTGCACTAAAACACACATGCCAAAAAAATTGTTTTCTATAGTGCATATGCACTTGAATTTGTTTTGAAGAATTTTTCTGCATTGAGTTTGCATCTCAGCTTTTGCAAGAAAGTAGAATTGTTGATGCATGGTGCATCACTTTTTTTAATGGAAACATTTAGGTATGGTTTTTAGAGTGGTTTTCCCACTGAGGAGTCTGTTTGCACTAAATATTTTCCTAGATAGACTAGGGCTATGGGTACAAATCAGCCTTTTCGGATCTGTTACAAGAAGCCAAAATATTTGATATGGCTACCTTTCCTTAACAAGCTGACAAATGTTTTACTGCATATGTCATGGGATATAGATAGCTAGGTATTGATGGGTTATTATTTTGCACCTTATTTAAAGGGGCATAGAATGCTACTGCAATTATTCACACCATATTAAGTGGGGAATTAATAGATTGATGCTACAATGATCTGCACCTTCTTTAGATGAGAAAATCATTAACATCTAAAAGTATATATAACCAAAAGGCGTAACAATTAATTCTCACCACATCACACCATGCCCATTTGCACCATATTTCAATTTCATACTCATATAGGCCACAGAGTGAATTGAATGCCAGCTGGCCAACACCTCTCTATAAATATCGAACACATTTGCGTTGATATACACACAACACTCTTCCACATATAGCCATGTGGTTTAACAAGAAAACAGTGGCCGCTGGCTTCACCTTGACCTTGCTCCTCGTGTCATTTCGTAAGTTCTTGGGAGATTATTCAATCCAAAATTTTCTACAGAATTGTTCTAATTTTTTTGCTTCAACATCTACACATTAACTTTTTGTAATTTTAGGTGTGGAGGCAGTAATAACAGTACCCTGCCCTCTGTATAGCACCATGGACTGCATTACTGATTTGGCCTGCAGGACATGTTGCATCAACAATGGCTATGCCGACGGCAAATGTAATGGCTACTACTGGGCATGCGTATGCACCAAGGCTAGGTCACCGACAGGAAAGGAGTCTTCCACAAAGAGTCATCCTCCGCCTCTGGGATGGCGCAGAATGGTAGCGTTAAATTGATGAGTAGGGAGTGTGTGGGTTTGACAAAGCCTTTCAATGGATTTGCACACAAAGTGCAGCTAAAATGTCATGAAGCTAATAGAATTTAAAGTGAACAGGGTGCACAGGTCTGAGTTTTCCTTGGGTTGGATTCATGTCAGAAATACTACACAATTAATTAGTTATAACACCACTATGGAACCCTTAAAAATATGTGCTGATGGTGTGTTGTATCTGCAATAATAGTTGTTTATTGTCAGTCATCTTGGTTAGGCTTCCTAGTTCATCAACCCATGCTCCTGGTTGGAGAAAGTCATATCTCTCATATATCCAACTGTCTTTCGGAACTAAAAGTCTTCCTTTAGTCCTTTAGTCCTGCGTCAGTTACCTGGGACTAAAGTCTATCTTTTATCTTGGATGGTAATACCAACCGGGACAAAAGAGTTATGAAACAATTAAAAATGCAGGCCACCCCTATTGTGCCTGCCCGCACTGTCGCCCCTACAGCTCTCCCCTGACCACCACATCCTCGAGCTCCATCGAACTCCACCAAGCAGAGACTCCAATCAAGATCTCAATTAGGTTTCCACAAGAGAGCACACAACCAATTGATTTATGCAAGATTTATTGTACCAAAAGGACCCACAGTGGCCGGCACACCACATCGAGGAGGAGGCTGTTGTGCCCCTGCATTGCCACGCCAGGCCCCTATGTCGGGTGCCAAGCCAGCTCGCTCGCCCGTGCCTTGGGCCTGCACCACGTTAATAGTGAGACGGAGACGTATGTGAATGAAGCTTTAGTTTCAATTCGTAACACCAACCAAGACTAAATACCCCACCATATTTCGTGATTGTTCCTAACCATCACAACTCAGACTAAAGTGACCTCTTTAGTCCCAATTGATATTTCTGGTTAGAATAAAGCACCTTGTTGGAGTTGATTTTTCGACTCGTGCCTAAAGCTTCCTTAGTCTCGGGTCAAAAAAACATTCAGAACTAAAAGGGTGTTGGATGGAAGATGAGTTCTCTAAGAGTGTATTACAAAGTTATTCAATTATACCCCGAAGCTAATGATCATTTTTTTACATGTGACTTTCATTTATTAAATATTCTAACTCAATACAAATATATATGTATACGTACTAATTTTTGTCCAGTTTTGATTGATTTTTGATTAAAAATTACTCTTTTTCGTTCAAATTCATACCTTTTTACATTTTGTGTTGCACCAACATATATGTGTTTAACACGAAAATAATTATTTTCCCCACTTCCTCCCATACATGTACAAATGGTCAACATGTTAACACCATCATTTAGCTATACCTTATATTAGCATTTTCATATTAATAATGACAAAAAATATGCATTTAGAATCATATATGTGTTTGCTTTTGGACATTTTTTTGTAATAAACATGCAGATAATCAGATTTAGATTTAGATGCTTAAATTAGCTTATTTTTTAATAATAACATATTATATGTGGGTAATTTGAAGGGTATTTTAAGTTGTTTTTATAATAACATGTATGGATAATTCAATGAATATTATGGGGTTAATTTGGGAATAATTACTTTTATAATGAGGTGGATACTTGAGATATAGGTTAGATGTTTACTTTATAATACTTTCATAATGAAGGCTGGGTTAAGTTTTTAGATAATATAATAGACTAATGGCTATGATTATTAGAGTCTACATGATTGATTCCCAAATGCGCGTAATGAGAATTGATATGGAGTCACCAAATAAAAAATAGGGGCACATAGCTAACAATTTTTTTTATCTTAAGCTACTATCTAGTTTATTAAATATACTAAACAACGTATATATATATATATATATGTGTGTGTGTGTGTGTATGTATGTATGTATATAGTTATTAACCTCACAAGGTTCTAGAAGAATTTATTTAGTAATCACTCTATCTTTTTAATATGGAAATTTCATCACTTTCTCAATATATTTATAAGTGGTGTCAGATATCGTATATACCTTAATTATTATTTTCTATATAAGTAATGTAAGAAATATACTATCTTTACCTATGATTCTTGGCCAATACCGAGAGCAAAGAAGTTGGCCACGTCGCTGGCTTTTCCCGGCCGTTCGATCGGCCGGGTGGACTGCCCAGATCGGCCAAGCAACAATTATTTTACAAAAAAGTCCTTTCATTTAGATGAGCTCCTAAACTTTCGATAAAATACGTTTGCAGTTCATAATTTTTTAAAAAGAGCCTCAAACTTGGCAACAACCCTCCCGAAAGCCCCAGACTTTGACGAAAAAGACCTCTGATTTTCCACAAATCACAAAACTCCCAAAACTTACTTAAACAACCTTAAACTTTACAATAACCACTATGTACTCCATACTTTCATAAAGAAAATCCTATAATTTCTTTTTTTTAAAAAAACTAAACCTACAGTGCAAAAAAAGGCATTGCATTTATCATTCAATAATACCATAGTTCACAATTTTTTTAAAAGGATCCCTAAACTTTTATGAAAACCTACTTTTATATATTTGTACGAAAATACCCAATACTTCCCAACAAATACAACTCTACCCACAGTTGAATCTCGCGTCCCCCCGCAAACTAACCTCTCAACTCCACTAAAATTCATCTTTAACCTACCATTGCGGAATTCCACTCCATCCAACAACTACCTCAACGTGGACGGCCCAAATCAACCCAACAACAACTTTCTTGCAAAAGACCCTTCTATTTATTGAAAATTGATTCTGTTGTCCACAAAATTGAGAAAGACCCCTAAACTTGCAAAGTATCGAGCTTATATCGACAAAGATCTCTGATTTCTCCAAAAGCCAGCACACAACCTGAACTTATTAAAAAAATTCTAAACTTCACAACAATCACCCCATAGTACATACACCTCTATGACACAATCCTATGCTTCCAAACTAACCCCTCAACTTTACACATTAGTCTGTTGCCCACCATTACGAAAAAATAATCCCAAACTACCAACAAATAACTCACAAATCTTAACTTTTCCCAACAGTCAATCCGTACCTTATACATTTTTATGAACACCCCACAGTTGCAAATCATCGATTTAAAAAAAGCTGAATAAATGAAAAACACTGGCATAGAGCGGCAAAGCCGCGTTGCCTTTCTAGTTTAATCATATATTTGTACGTGTACCTTGGGGATATACTTTGTCCTTACACTGATGACTGAAACATGAGGTCATTGAAACATGAGGTCATTGAAACATGAGATGTGGCAATGACTTGATGAGCTAGTCATGGAGATTGTGGGAGGTCTGAAAAATGAATCTTGCACACGGTGTGAAGGGCTCTCCCCCCTCTCTCTTTGTGTGTCTGTGAAGCACCTATTCCGTGTGGCTCAAATGCGCATGGATTAGGGTGTCCGTCAGCTACTTGATACCATAGAGGAAAATTCAGTATCATCGTGTCATCACACACTCTCTATATTTTCAACTTTTTTTGTTCTTTCTTTGAGTAATTTTGTTTCTTTCGTGTATTTGATGAATTAGGTTCTCTTTTGGCTATTTAGCACTCTAGGCTAGTTTTGTTTGTATTATTCTATAAATCCCAAAAGATTTCAATTCAACCCCCTCATGAGCGCCAAGGCTGTCTGTCGTTTCAATGATACATAACCTGACTATCACGCCAGTCTGTGCGGATGGTTTCTTGCGGGGTGTGCCCTAGTCTGTGCCGCTGTGCGTGTATGGCTGGGGGGCATGTGGGCCCCGCGTGCCCCCTTTGCATGCGCTGCTGCTGGCTGGATTTTGTGGCCCCATGTTGCATGATGTCCGGTAAGAGTGGTAAAGGCCCTCCAATTTAGCATAGTAAATTTAAGGATCGAGCCATATAAGCGTTAGGTTATATTAATATACAATTTTAAGCTAAAAAGTAGTAGAACTTAGTTGGATTCTGAAGAATGCATTAGGCCCATGGCTCATTACCACCACTCTCTACCCATGCATGGCGACGACGTGGGTTTGCCACTATCTAGGACACGATACATTTTGGGCTTCGGTCCAGGTAGAATTATTCTAGTCTGTTTTTTATTTCTTCTTCTTTATGTTCCTTCTTTCCTTTCCCTTTATCTCATTTCAAAGTATTTTTTCTTCCGATTTTTTCTTCCATTTTTATCTTCTTTTTCTACCTGTTATTTTCCGTATCATATTATAATTTTTTTCCCGTCATCCATGTTTTAGTCAGTTTTGTTTTTTCCCCATTGTTTTCTCTATGACTTTTCATTTTCCTTCCGGCTCTTTTTCTTTCTCTTGTTATTTTTTCATTTTTTTCTTTTGTTACTCCTTCTTCATTATTTTCTGTTTTATTTTTCTATATACTAGTTTTTGTATTTCATTTTTCTACTGTTCTCTAGATATATCTACTAGTTTTTATATTTTATACCTTAGGTATGAAAATATTCATTCTTTTTTCTTTACATATTTGTTCGTCTGAATATTTCTTCACCTTCATTGAATGTTTATTCTCCTCAATGAATTGTTGTTCCTCTTAGTGAATGTTTCTTCCACTAACTATATATTTGTTCCTCTTCAATGAATTTTTGGTCTCCTCAGTGAATATTTGCATGTTTCACCTCAATGAATTTTTTTTTCCACTTCAGATTACTCCATCTCAGTGAATATTTGTTATCCTTCATTGAATATTTGTTCACTCTCAGTGAATATTTGTTCACTCTCAGTGAATATTTGTTGCACATATTCTCACTTAGTGAGTGTTTATTCTACCTCAGTGAACATTTGTTTCACTTCAGTGAATATTTGTTCCCCCTTAGTGAATTTTTGTTCGACATGTATATGTCACATATGAAAATATAAACTTATTGAAAGAATATGAATAAAAAAGTTCATAAAAATATAGTCAAGTGGGATTTTATTTTGAAGGTTTAATTGTCAGAAATCTAATGGTGCACTCAAAATTTAATTTTGATACTCGATTTATGATTTATAAATTTTTTAAATTTCAATCCATTTTGCATGTTGATGACATCGGCTATTTTATTTAATTTTGCATGCATGCACCAGACACATCACATGGAGGAATAGATAGGGTCAATGCGCTTCTTTTTTACGGCTCAGTCCACCGCGCAGCCGACTTCCCAATTTCCTTCTACGCTTCCGGTCAGCAGCGCCATGGAATTTCTTTTCGTCGCAACAGCGACACATTTTCGCACCCACTCACGAGCATTGATCCTTTCATCACGTCATAAGGTTTGCATTAATTTAAAAAAGACTTTCGCAAACAAGATATTAGAAGATAAGGTTAGATAGTATCCGGAGATGCGGTCGAGCGTTGACATATCGTATATGCTTGTCGATCGGTGTCGGGGCCTGTCGATAAGGTTGGTGCGAACAACGTGGTGTGATCGAGTAGTAACCCCGGCCCCAGAAGGAAAACATGATGTCTACTGTCTTCATATGATCAGCTTCCTGACAGGCGTGTGCCGGCCGTGTGTGGGCTACTGGGCTGGGGGCAGGATGTAGTAGGCTCCGACAGCCAGCCGATCGAGCTGACCCGTCGAACGAAGACCCGGGCCAGACGACGACGACAGCAAGCAGCATAAGCGGGACGGGTAATGAGACCGCGCGCGAGATCTCTCTCGTACTCTTCTTCCCGCGGGTAGGTATGGTGCAGTTTAGAATGATGCATTTTTGGTTGGTTTGTTTTCTTGTCCGCTGATTTAATTTGGCTATATCTTTAGTCCCTCCATCTTGGCTGCCATGGTTAAAAAAAAGTGCACTTCCCGACGAGCCGAGATGGTTTGGTACACGCAAGGTATATGGACAGACACTACTACACAACTAATCATCACAAACATCTCATCACCACCAGTTTTTAAAATTCGGTGGTGGTAAATCATCACCGTCGGTTTTTAACACGCACCGACGGTGAAACTCAGACCGGCCACCAGTTTGTATTACGAGCTAGTGGTGATGAGTCTCCCGTTCACCCGAAATATTCATGAAGTATTGAAGTTCGATTTTATGAGCTCGAGTCCGCACCCCTAGCCAGTCTATCTCCCCCGACCGCCGCACCCTCACGCGGTCACGCCTCCTCCTCTATCTTCATGTCCGCATCCTCTTCTTCCTCCCCATCATCTCCATATCTTCTCTTCTCCCTCTCTTGCTGCTGCTTCCTCTCCCCCCTCCGCTCGCCCCCTCACTCGGGGGAGGGGGGGGGGGTGAGGAGCGGCGGTGGGTCGAAAGGTGGAGGCAACACTTGGGGTGACGATCGATGAGCAGCGAAGGCGGCGGGGGCGAGGAACGACGACAGCCGACCAAGATCCGAGGACGGGTACGCACATGCATCCCACTTTCTCTCTCTCCTTGAGTCAAGAGGGAGCTCTGGCAGCACAAGTTCGGGACACGGCTACCGAGGCACTCCAAGCACCGATCTCGCTGGTATATGATTCGCCATGGTGCTTCGAGCACTGGAGGCGGCCGGATCCGGCGCTGCGGTTGTGAAGTGGCGGTGGGGCAGCAGGGTGGCAGTGGAGTGGCGGTGGGAATGCGGGATGGCAGCAGGGCTGCAAGATGGTGTCGGAATGGCGACGGGATTGGGGGTGGTGGTGGCAGTTAAGGATGCAGGTTTCGTTGGGTTGACCCAACTACCCGGTACCCAAAAATTGAAAAACACTGTTATTACCCTACAGAGCCGACCCAATATTTTTTTGTTTCACTTTGGGTTCTAGCAGTGGGTAACTGGTTGACCCAATATTTCTTCGTTGGTGATGACATACAGGTCGCGGCGGCGGCGGCGGACGCCGGCCGGGAGGACGGCTCGGTGGTGCTCAAGGTCTCACCCGAGATCTCTGCTGTCGAGAGCAAGGGTCCATCGAGATCTCTGTCGAGGCCCGCCGCAAGGAGCCTCGCCGGCGCAAGTGCCTCCTCCGGGTGGTGTTGGCCGTGCCGTGGTGGAGCCCGTCGGGCCCTTGCTCGCCGTTGGTGGAGGAAGAAGGGGACCTCGCGAGGATGGCGCGACGCCCACCCCAGCAGCTCGATGCGCAGCAGCCAGCAGGTTAACCTGCGGTAAGGACGGCGGCCTTAACGGTGGCGCCGCCGGCCAGGAGCCCAGCGGAGGAAGGATGGACGCCGCCACAGCCATGCGCCGCGAGGCCCTGGACCAAGCAGAGGAGATGGGCGCGGGCGGCAGATGGCAAAGGATTCGCTGGAGCTCCGCGGCCGCCGCGAGGAGGACCAACGCTGATTCGCCATCTCTCCGGCGGAGCCGCCTAAGATTCGATTCGCCATCTCTCCCAACCGCCATCTCCGCCCAGCGCTGCCAGCACTGCACCGGAGGCCGCTACCCCGCGTCCTGGATCCCGCTCGTGCGGAGGTCGGCGTGCGCGTGAGCAGGGGAGGCCGCCGCACCACCCAGAAGCTCTGGCCACTCGAGATCCACCGTCGCCGCGACCTCGAGCTACGACGCCGCACGTCTCTCGGCATCAAGCGACGTGGCGGTGCCGCGGTGGCAACCGTCGGCCGAGACGACCTCTACAGTTAAACAGTGTTTTTTGGGTACCCACTAGGTTTTGGATAATCACGTGCTTAATCTTGGGTCAACCCATTATTTCATATTGGGTCAAGTGGGTTGGGCACTGGTTGACCCAATAGTGACACCACTTGCATCCTTAGTGGCAGTTGTCGGGGCGGTAAAGCAGTAGTGGCTGGTGGGGCAGCAAGCAGCAAGTTCTTTTTTTTCTTTTTTTGTTTAAGAAAATTGACATCACCGCCGGTTGCTTATTAAAATGACATCACAACTCACCATCACCGCCTATGAGGCAAACGATTTCAAAACCCACGGTGATAGATGATTCTGTAGTAGTGAGACTCATGTGTTGGTCACGTAGAAATTGGATACTTGCATGTGTCAAAATAAAATCTCATCTCATATTACAAGAAACATTCTATGACGGATTTTTCAGGACGAATTCAGAGAACGTCGTGTGACGATTCTGTGCACCATCTCCCCCGCCAGATCACCAGTCACAAGTGCAACGTATCCGGCCGCCCCTGCCACGTCACCCGCTGGCCACCGGTCCACGTCACCACTCACCAGCTGCCATGCCAAAAATGGTCAAAAACACTACTACAGAAAACGTTTGTAGGAGCGTGCGAAAACACATTTGCAGGTGCGGGCTCGAAAACCGCTCCTAGCTATCGCTTTTACAAATAACGATTTCTAGGAGCGGGTGAACGAGCCGCACCTGGAAACACGTTTCCAGGTGCGGACCACACCGTAGTCCGCACCTAGAAATCGATTTCTAGGTGTGGGTGACGGGGTGGTCCGCACATAGAAATCGAGTAAAAACACAGTTTGAAAACTGTGTTAAAACGATCGCCATTTTTCGCGCAAAGTCGCGACGCTACGCGCTCCGTGGGGTTCGAACCCGCGACCTCTGGGTTCGCGCGAAACCTCCCTTGTCACTGCACCACACACTCATATGCGTCCATATCCCGTTTTCATTCTACTCATATTATACCACGCCGAGTGTAAATTGCTTTTTTGAGGCTTCAAACGTATTCAAATGAAAAAGTTGTCAACTACAAAGTTTTATAACTTTTGAAGATCTATAACTTTCATGTTGAGAGTTTTTCTATTCGAGGTCATTTACAAATTTTGAATTTCAAATTTCAGAGATTCAAATTTGAATCTCGTTAACAATATGATTTCAAATAAAAAAGTTGTAAACAACAAATTTTCATAACTTCTCAAGATCTACAACTTCTATTTTGAATGTTTCTCTATTTGAGGTCGTTTGAAAATTTCAAATTTTCAAATTTCAAAAATTCAGTGGTACTTTTCGTTGACAAAAGTAATTCAAATTAAAAAACTTTCAACAACAAAGTTTCATAACTTCTCAATATGTACAACTTTTATTTTGATCATTTGTTCATTCGGTATAGTGGTAATAACATTCTTCAAAAATCTTATACACCTCTCATATAGTTCCATTAAACTATATAAGAGATATATGTTTTGTGAAGAACTTAAATGTATATTTTGAAATTTTAAACAATCTTAAATGAAAAAGGAGTCAACTACAAAATTTTAGGTCTCGTCGAACTATACAATTTTCACATAAAATTTGTCTTCATCCGAGATCATATGCAAAAGTTATGAATTTTTTTTCACGAGACCATTTCTAAGAGCGGGTGATGACGTCACCCGCACCTAAAAATCCATTTCTAGGAGCGGGTGATGGCATCACCCGCACCTAAAAATGATTTTTAGGTGCGGGTGACGCCATCACCCGCTCCTAGAAATGAGTATATTTCCGCGAGCGGGTGATGGGGTCATCCCCACCGAAAAAAAGTTTTTAGGTGCGGATGACCCCATCACCCGCTCCCGGAAATGATTTCTAGGTGCGGATTTCGTTGCTACAGTGTCACGTGGATTTCTTAGATCGGACGGCAAATTCGCCCGCTCTTAGAAAAAAAGCGATGGCTCCTACAAATGTTTTGTGTAGTAGTGAAAATACTGTGGCGTAGAGGATTCGAACCCGGGCATCTAGGGACGCTTAGGATTCAACTTACAACTGCGCTAGCCATTAACTTATGTCAAGTTACAGCGTTCTAGTTTACGTATGTTCCATGTCCCACGCCAAGGTGGATCTGGGGAGGCCTGTTGGGCCAATCAGATTTTGCCACACGACTGATTTAAGATGAAGAACACATGAAAAGTTCATATTTCTCTTTTTAATCTGAAATTAAATTTTCTAACTAGTATTTCTCCCTTGTAAATATCCCAAATTTGATGGGGTTTTTTCCTACAATCTTCTAAAATCACACTCCATTTAAAGCCGTTTATTTCTATGTTATTTGCAATTTCTTGGTTCTTTTCCATATGCCTTGATTGTTCCTCCCAAGTAGAGAAATAGAAAACCAATTTTTTTGCATAAAAAGTGGTAAAGTAAAAAAAACTCAATATGAATTGGAAGATAAAGGTAAGGTTGAGTCCAAATTCAAGGTTCATATGAGTTTAAAAATTTAACGAGGTATTCAAATCCCAAAGTTTTGTCTTGAGTTATAAGAAACTATATAAGAGGTGTATCCATTTGTGAACAACATACAATGTAACTTTATCAAAATCTATTACATTTTTTATTCTAAACTTATTTGACAAAAATATGTTTCTACATCAATTTGTAGACTTTTTTTTGACCAAAATCGAATATTATTTTAATTATTATATGATATTTTGGAGATAGATGCTTGAATTATCCCTATAAGATGATTGGATATTTTTATCTACCTACAAGACACAGGCTAGAATTGGACCTAAATGCCTAAATATAATTTTTCAACATTTTTAGAATTTTACTGGAGGTACACATAGTTCAACTTGGAATTACTTTGAGTACACATGTAGAAATTCATCTAAATGATAGAAAATAGCAAATCTATTCCAAAAATTTTGAAACTCCTAGATTGGAACTTATATGTTGTCTGCTACATGTAAAAATTGTATTAGTGGTATTTAAGGTAACTAATTTTTGAGTTGTTTCAAAGGGTGTGTTATTTAGGTATTTAAAAAAAAGTAGAGAAACAACTTTTTTGCACAACAAGTGGCAATGTTACTCCCCAAGTGTTAATAGAAGAGTAAATGTAAGCTTTCATGAAAGTTTGATGTGTATATGAGCAAGAAAATACTTTAGAGTGTATAAACTTCAAAGTTTAAATTGAGTTGTATGAAAGAATGTGAGAGATGTATCCTTTTGTGAACAATGTATAGTCCAACTTATGTAAAATCTTATGAAACTTTTATTCCAATCTTGTACATCAATAAAATGATTGTATAGCAATTTTCATATTTTTTGGATAAATTTTAGGTATTATTATCATTATTTTTAATAACATTGCCAATAAAAATTTGAATGTTCCTTATAACTCAAATTGAATTTGTCATCAATCTCTAAAACATGGCCTAGAATGGAACATAGAAGCCTAAATATGATTTTTGTGAAATTTTTCAAGTTCTATTGGAGGTACACATAGGTCAACATGGAATTACTTTTGGTAAGCACACAGAAATTCATTTAAATAATAGAAAATAGATTTATTTGAAAAATCTTGAAACTCCTAGGAGGAAACTTAAATGTTGTCTTTTATATGTTAAAAAATGTGTTGGGGGTATATAAGGTAATTACTTTTCCAGTTACTTCATAAAGGTGTCTTAATTAGGTATTTAAAAATAGAAAAACAAGTTTTTTGCACAACAAGTGGCATTGTAAATCAAAAATGTTAATAGTAGGGTGAATGTAAGACTATGTCCAAATTCGAGGTTCACACAAGTTCAAAAATGATAAGAGGTATTCAAATCTCAAAGTTTTGACTTGAGTTTTAGGAAACTGTGTAACAGATGCATCCATTTGTGAATGATATATGATCCCACTTTAGTAAAATTGTTTAGTTTTTTTACTATAGTCTTATGTATCAAAAATATGTTAGCTTGTCAATTTGTAGTATTTTCTAACCTATTTTCGATATTGTTGTAATTATTATGTGCTAATTTGGATGTATAAGTTTGAATTGTCCCTTGAAGAAAATTGAAATTTTCATCTATTTTTTATATGATCTAAAATACAATATATGGGACTAAATATATTTTTATGCATTTTTGTGAATCTTTTTTGAGCTAGACATAGTTCAATCTGGAATTATTTTCAATAAGAACGTAGAAATTCATTTAAATTGTAAAAAATAGCAAATCAGTTATATAATTGTTGACATTCATACACAACAACTTATATGTATTGTATTACTTTTTAAAAATATACAAGAGTCTACAAGATATATTGTTTTCATATTACTTCAGAAGGTGTTTTAACATGAAAAAAGAAATTGAAAAATATTAAATTGTGAAATCTACCGTGACAAGTCCGATTTCGGCCCATCTAACTGTTACAGCCCAGGAAGGCGCATTAATTCTAACCATTGGATCAAATTGAACGGTCCAGATGATTCGTGCTTTGTACAAATGATTCCACCCCTCCCGAAACCCTACCTCTCTCCCACTCGCCCCCTTCCCTCTCCTCCCGCCCCCTCCCTCTCTTCCCGCCGCCTCCCTGCAGATCCACCACACCCCCCTCCTCGCAATCCCCACTGCTGCCACCCACGCCCCCGCGGCCCGTGCTGCTCCCCCGACGGTGCCATGTCCGCTTCCACCACCTCCCTGACAGTGCCGCTCCTATCCTCTCCCCCCGTGAGCAGCCGCAACGAGCCCCTGCTGGCAAGCAGCGCGAGACGAGATCACCTCCCTGCGGGCAACGGGGAGCGCCAGCCACGATCCCCTCTTCATCTCCCCCTACCCCTCATGGTCTCTCCCGTCCCGAAGCCACTGCGGAGGCGTCGACCCCTGCCAAGGCGCGTAACGGGCCTTGGTTCGGTCACCGTGGACCCAATTGCAATGGCCATTGTGGTGGCATGGGGCGTAGCGGCCTGCGGCAGCAGCGGCATGAGGGAGAGCCCCTCCGCTTGGATCTGATCGCCTGCAGACCCAGAGCAAGTTCTTTCTCTCTCTCACACACACACACATCCAATACCTCTCAAGCTTGTTCTAGGATTTTCGCCAAATTGATTTCATTTCAGATGTAAGCTTTAGGTGGTGACACTAGGCTAGAAAAGATTTGTGATGACACATGATAATTAGCGTGCTGGCGGGCACAATTGGCACCCGCCAGCACAGTGGTGCACGCGGGTGCCAGGTCTGTGACCGCCAGGGGTAAGGACACAGTGCTGGCGGTCTACATAAGCCAGACGTCAGCACAGATCGATCATCATTGCTGGCGGTTTGCTTATGTCACCCGCCAGCGGTAATTTCATAGTGCTGGCAGACGACGGAAGCCAGCCGCCAGCACAGATCGAAGCACCAGTGCTGGCAGTTGTCTAATGTCGCCCGCCAGCACTGTGCACAGCATAACTGTTCCGACATCTTCTTCTTCCCAGCCAACCTTCTATTGGAGCTTTGTCCGAGTGGAGCTCGGGAAAAGCTCCAAAAACACCAAATCAAGGGGGAAGGTTTTGCTCTTGTTTTCCTTGGAGGAGGTGGCTATATAAGGTGAGTTTTTGCTATTCCAACATTCTTTTTCACCTTTAATCCATCATTTCTAGCTTATCTCTAGAGATCTAGATCTAGACCTAGGGTTAGCAAGGAGAGAGAGGAGTGAAGAGAGAGAAAATGAATTAATGATTTATTTTTTAAGAATAATTATATATGTGACTAATATAATCATTGTAGTGATATGTTTGTCATTTTATCATTAGTTTTCATTATTAAATAAAAATCTAGATTGAGTTTTCTTTTATTTATTATAATTCAAGAATTTAAGTTAGTTTATATATTTGAGTTTAATTGAGGTTTTAATTGTTGTGACTCATATATTTACATGTATATCATTAAATTAGTTTATAAAATGTAGATTTATTTGTTAAGTTCTTTAAGATGGATATGTTTGACATTTTCTTATCAGTTTCATAAATTAAAATTATAGAATTTAATATCGTTTATTTTTTTACATATTAATTAGTTTCTAAGATGTAGAATAATTTTATAGGTAGTCCAAAATGGATAATAGAGCATGGATGTATGGCACACAAAGACATTCGTCTACATTCATATCCGAGTTATCAAAGTTTCTCGAGGTTGCGAAGAAGCATGCCCAAATTTGCAAGACAAAGCAAATACGTTGTCCGTGTTGTGACTGTTGCAACAAAGTAGTTTGGGAAGATATTAATGTCATGAAGATTCATTTGGTAAAACGAGGTTTTGTGAAAGGATACACAACTTGGTCCCACCATGGTGAAGCAGTAACTACTGTCAACAATACAGGCACCGACACTAGGTATGATGAAGTGGGTGGCGAAGATGAAGATGATCATGTCATGATGGATGATGCTTTTGACTGTGGAGATCGAAATGGCAATCAAACAGATGCACCACAGGTGGACGAGGAATGTGATGTTGATATGGAAGAAATGTTGCGCCACATTGAACCGGAGGTGTTGCTAGGGAGTGCTAAAGGGTTAGAAAATTTTGAGACACTTAAGAAGGCAGCAAAGGATCGTATGTATGAGGGTTGTGGGAAGGAGTGGACAGTGTTGTGTTTCATCCTCCATCTTCTGATTGTGGAAGCTAAATTTGGATGGTCGGACAATAGTTTTAACGAACTCCATACTTTGTTGGCCAAGCTGCTCCCGAAGCCAAATTTAATGCCAAACAACACATATGAAGCAAAGAAGATTATCAACCCATTGAGGATGCGAGTTCAAAGAATACACGCGTGCAAGAACCATTGCACATTGTACCGCGGTGACTATGCAAACATGCAGAAGTGTCCAAATTGCGATGCTAGCCGATACAAAAGCAATGCAGATTTTGATGCGGAACGTGTCGATAGCTCGAAAGGCACGAAGAGGAAGATGGGTGGAAAAAAAGTGCAGGTGCTCAAGTGGAGGATGAGTCTAGTATTGGTACTGACACAACTGGTCAACGTAAAGTCCCGACTTTGGTGATGTGGTACTTGCCAGTGGAGGACCGTCTGAAGCGATTGTTCTCGAACCCAAAGACCACTAAACTAATGACTTGGCACGCCGATCGCCCAGAGAAAAATGATGGGAAGCTTTGACATCCTTCGGATGCTCGGCAGTGGAAGACCTTTGATTCCAAGTATGACAAGTTTAGCGGTGAAAAAAGAAATATACGGTTCGCGTTAAGTACAGATGCCATGAATCCATTTGGTGAAAGAAGCAGCACACACAACACATGGCTAGTGTTGATGAGCATATACAACCTTCCCCCTGGCTATGTCACAAGAGAAAGTTCCTTTTGCTAACCATTCTAATCCAAGGACCGAAGCAACCTGGTATCGACATAGATGTTTTCATAGAGCCATTGATGGAAGAAATGGAGAAGCTTTGGATACATGGGATTAAGATGTGGGATGAGTACAGACAGGAGCAATTCACACTTAAGGCCATTATCTTTGTTACCATTAATGATTACCCAGCCCTATTTTCTATGTCAGGTCAGGTAAAAGGAAAGACAGGTTGTGTAGTATGCTTGAATGATACAATATATTTGTACCTTAAAGGATCTACAAAGACAGTGTATATGGGCAACAGACGATGGCTATTAAAGACTCACAAGTACCGCAAGATGCCAGACTATTTTGGTGGAAAGATTGAGAATGGTTCTGCCCCACAACCGGCCACGGGTAGAATCGTATTTGAAATGTGTCAGAAGGTCAAGTTCAAACTTGGTAAGAAGTAAAAAGTTGGTGTTGATGAACCTACGAAAAAGGGAAGGAAGGAGGCTGAAACTATAGAGAATGTCGACGTGCCTTTTAAGAAGATGTCTATCTTCTTTAAGTATTTGCCATACTGGAAAGATTTGGCGGTGCGCCATGCCATTGATGGGATGCATCTTAAGAAGAATGTGTTTAAAAGCATCTTGGGTTTCTTAGGTTTATCGGGCAAGGTAAAGGACGGACTAAAGTCACGCAAGGTCTTGTTGACCTAAAAATCAGGCTAGAGCTACACCCGCAAGAACGTCCTAATGGTAAACAGTACCTTCCCCCGGCCAGCTACAACTTGACACAAGATGAGAGGTTGGCTATTTGCAAGTGCTTGAGCGGTCTGAAAGTGCCTACCGGATTCTCATCCAACATCAGATCACTAGTCTCGTTGAAAGACATGACGCTTAGTGGTTGTAACTCTCATGATTGCCATGTGATGATCACTGTTTTTCTCCCAATTGTGATCTGAGTTGTTAAACCAGTATTCCTTAAGATGGTTATCACAAGGATGTGCTACTTTTTCAACGTGATTTCGCGAAAGTGGTCGATTGTATAGAGTTGGCGAGACTGCAGCTTTTTATGGCTGAAACGCAGGCCCAGCTCGAGATGTGCTTCCCTCCGTCCTTTTTTGATATCATGGAACATCTGATGCTCCACATGGTTGAGCAAATTACAGAACTAGGACCTATGTACTTCCATCAGATGTGGATGTATGAACGATTCATGTCGATTCTGAATGGATACATGAGAAATAAGGCATTTCCAGATGGTAGCATGATTGAGAGCTACCATACAGAAGAGAGTGTTGATTGTTGCATAGATTACATAAAAATACGAAAGCGATCGGTTTACCGGAATCTCGTCACGAGGGCAGATTGTCTGGGACAGGTACCATTGGAAAGAAAAGATTCATTGATGAGGACAACCAAGAACTGGAGAAAGCACATTCAAGTGCTCTACAACAACTTGCAATTACGGAGCCATTCATCGTGGAACACATAAAACATATTAGTTAAGAAACTGATGGTCGGTCTGATGATTGGGTCCTCAATGAGCAAAAGCGTCGTTTCCCATCCTGGTTAAAAGAACATGGGCATCTATTTGAAGACGATGCAGTAATGACCAGATTAGCGTCCGGCCCATCAAGTAATGTCACCTCATGGCAAACATACGAAATTAATGGGTACACCTTTTATACTAAGGCAAAAGACAACAAGAGTGTCACTTATCAAAACAGTGGTGTTCGCATAGATGCGATTGATGCCCGCGGAAACAACAACACTTTCTACGGTTTCATAGAGGAAATATGGGAACTTGACTATGGAGCGAATATTCGTATCCCCTTGTTTCGGTGCCAATGGGTCAAACACCCGAAGGGCGTTACAGATGACAACTATGGGCTGACACTTGTAGACCTTACCAATGTAGGTTACAAAGATGACCCATGGGTACTCGCTGAGCGTGTTGCACAGGTTTTCTACATAGCTGATCCTATGAATGTAAAGAAGCACATTGTCATCTCCGGAAAACAAAGAATTCTTGGAGTTGAAGGTGTAGTTGACGTTGAGGATTACAATCAGTATGAGGAATTAGTCTTGTTCAAAGATCACGAAAAAAGAATCAAAAAAATTGAAAGCAGCGTTCCTAAATCGGAGAAGCCATGGTTACGTACAGACTGCGAAGGAAGAATTATTAAAGGATAAATTAGCACTTCTTATTAGTCTGTCTTGATGTATCTCTTGTAAGACTTTAGTAATCAATGTTGTTGTAAGATTTCTTATTAGCACTTCAAATTAAGTCACATTTTCAAGTCATTATTATATTGCATTGGGTTCGATTTCATGTCATTGAAAGCTCACAAGTAAAATCATACAAATACAACAATGCATGATTAGTACATCAGTACTTTAGTCTTAGAAAAGACTAAAAGTTCAAATCCATACAATTAAAAGGGTACAAATTTCATACTTAATTAAAATCTAGGATCGTTCACATCATGACCGTGAATCATCATGAGGTACAAAGTATGATTAATATCGATGATGTTAATTCCTAAGAACCTGTCAACATAATCCAGTGCATATATGTATGCACTATCTCTGGCCATGTAGGGCGTCATGAATATCTCTCCAAATATTTGCATCGAATTCATAGATGATGATAGGGTAATGCCAGCTTGCCAACCGCTGCGTACTGGACATGGGTGCGGTGTCGTGAATGTCCATCCAATGTTATGCAATACTTGACGTAAGACCTCATGCATACCTTGATCAGTGTGCATGAAACTGTTATACAATACGTCCTGATTCAATTGGCAAGCAAAACATAACGTGTAAGTACAAGGTTCTTAAAAACCAAATTCCAAAAATAACGACTAAGTTTTAGTTACATACAATAGACGATGCATACGATGGTGCTATCCGTTTAGGCATTTCAGTGACGGCCATGTTGTTATGTTCTAAGACTTTAATCTTGAAGTAACTATAGTCTGGGATTACATGTCTTGTTTGAGCTTCTATTTCGATAAGTGCCTTCATCACGGCATCAGAAGCGGCAACATGTGGTTGTATTGCAGCAAAAGAATTGACATGGATAATAACTGTATCACCAAGTGTTTGCTCTCGTATGCCCGCAGTATTAATTGATAGAGAAACAATAAACCTTCCTCGTGATGAAGTCATTTGTTCATGTCTCACCATTGGAGCTTGTCCAGTCACAGAATATATAACTCGTTCTAACCATTGCATTGGTGAAACCAGCTTCATAATTAACAATGCAAATAATACACATTATTATCATTGTAAAAACAATGACAAATTCAAAAAATAGAATATCTAAGTACATACCACATTTTGGCGTAACTCGTGTTGGGTAATGGGCATGGGTTCTTGACCGACAGGGAAGGAAGCACCAACAGGTTGCCTTGGGGGTGGTGGCGGAGGGTCTGGGACTAGGGGACCACTGCGGACAGGACGACGACCACCTCCACGGCCGCCATCATGATTAAAAAATGCAAACCGATTTGCCATTGTTATCCCTAAAATATCCACGATATTTTATTTAAAATTTTCTACACAAACTTAAGTCCAACAAAATTTGCTACACAATCTATTTCTAAATTACTGCATAATCTTCTAAATGCATACAAAATTACTACACAATCTATTTCTAAATTCTACTCCCTTCTATGTAATTTTAAAAAGCACTAATCTAAGCTAACAAAAATTTTAAAAAAATATCACTTACGTTGGCGGGCAGGGGAGGTCTGGCGCGCGGCACGAGCAGGGGAGTAGGCGAGCTGGCGGCGGCGCGGTGTGGCACGCGACAGGCTGCCGGAACCGGCGAGGCGGGACAGCGAGGCGGCGAGAGGCGGCCTCGGGACGGGAAGACGATGAGGCGGCCGGCGCTCGAGCCGGAGACGGCGGGGAGCACGGATCGAGGCGACGGCGTAGTCCGGCAGCCTGCTGGTGTCGATCCGCTCGCGCAACAGTCAAACACTTAGAAAAAACAGAGTGTACTCGGTAGTTATAGAGCACTACGCTGGCGGGTCCTTAAGCCACCTGCCAGCAGTGTGCATCAGTGCTGGCGGACGCTTAAGCCACCTGCCAGCATTGCGGTTCACCGCTGGCGGGTGGCTTAAGCGCCCGCCAGCATAGTGCATTTTGAAAAAAATTAAAAAATTTGAAATTTGGCCCAAATCTTCTCAAATTTGTCTGAAACTTTCACATCTCTTATAAAATGTGTCAAATTTAAGTTTGGAAATGTGTTATCTCATAAAAAATTGTTTGTTTGAAAAACTTAGTTCAAATATGACTCTTGGGTGAAACACCTCAAGTGTTATAGGAGGTTTCACCCATGAGTCACATTTGAACTAAGTTTTTCAAACAAATAATTTTTTATGAGCACACAAACTTTTTAAATTAAATTTAAAACATTTTGTTAGAGTAGTGGAAGTTTGGGACATATTTCAACAAGTTTGAATAAGATTTTGAATTGTTTGATTTTTCAAAATGTGTCCAATTTTTTGAATGTCTTCTAAATTGACTAAATGTAGAAACTACTTGTTCTTTGTTAGGAAACACACTTCCTAAACTTAATATTAAGAATTTTACTTCACTTGTATAGGTTTCAAATAATTTTGAATTCATTTAGGCAAGATTTCAAATTTTTTGAAAAAAATATTCGAAAAAAAATCAAAAAATTCGAAATCTAGCCCAAACCTTCTCAAATTTGTCTGAAACTTGCACATCTCTTATAAAATGTGTCAAATTTAAGTTTGAAAATGTGTTACCTCATAAAAAATTGTTTGTTTGAAAAACTTAGTTCAAATGTGACTCTTGGGTGAAACAGCTCAAGTGTTATAGGCGGTTTCAACCATGAGTCACATTTGAACTAAGTTTTTGAAACAAACAATTTTTTATGGGCTCACAAACTTCCTAAATGAAATTTGAAACATTTTGTTAGAGTTGTCGAAGTTTGGGACATATTTCAACAAGTTTGAATAAAATTTTGATTTTTTTGATTTTTCAAAATTCACAGCGCTGGCGGGCGCTTAAGCCACCCACTAGCAGTGTGCGTCAGTGCTGGCGGGTGGCTTAAGCGCCCGCCAGCATAGTGCATTTTGAAAAAAATCAAAATATTCGAAATTTGGCACAAACCTTCTCAAATTTGTCTGAAACTTCCACATCTCTTATAAAATGTGACAAATTTAAGTTTGGAAATGTGTTATCTCATAAAAAATTGTTTGTTTGAAAAACTTACTTTAAATGTAACTCTTGGGTGAAACACCTCAAGTGTTATAGGAGCTTTCACCCATGAGTCACATTTGAACTCAGTTTTTCAAACAAATAACTTTTCATGGGCACACAAACTTTTTAAATTAAATTTGAAATATTTTGTTAGAGTTTTGGAAGTTTGGGACATATTTCAACAAGTTTGAATAAGATTTTGAATTTTTTATCTTTCAAAATGTGTCGAATTTTTTGAATTTCTTCTAAACTGACTAAATTTATAAACTACTAGTTGTTTGTTAGGAAACACACTTCCTAAACTTAATATTAAGAATTTTACTTCACTTGTATAAGTTTCAAACAATTTTGAATTAATTTAGGCAAGATTTCAAATTTTTTGAACAAAATATTCAAAAAAATCAAAAAATTCGAAATCTGGCCCAAACCTTCTCAAATTTGTCTGAAACTTGCACATCTCTTATAAAATGTGTCAAATTTAAGTTTGAAAATGTGTTACCTCATAAAAAATTGTTTGTTTGAAAAACTTAGTTCAAATTTGACTCTTGGGTGAAACACCTCAAGTGTTATAGGAGGTTTCACCCATGAGTCACATTTGAACTAAGTTTTTCAAACAAATAATTTTTTATGGGCACACAAACTTTTAAAATTAAATTTGAAACATTTTGTTAGAGTTGTGGAAGTTTGGGACATATTTCAACAAATTTGAATAAGATTTTGAATTTTTTCATTTTTCAAAATGTGTCGACTTTTTTGAATGTCTTCTAAATTGACCAAATTTAGAAACTACTAGTTCTTTGTTAGGAAACACACTTCTTAAACTTAATATTAAGAATTTTACTTCACTTATATAAGTTTCAAACAATTTTGAATTAATTTAGGCAAGATTTCAAATTTTTTGAACAAAATATTCGAAAAAAATCAAAAAATTTGAAATCTGGCCCAAACCTTCTCAAATTGGTGAATCTTGCATATCTCTTATAAAATGTGTCAAATTTGAGTTTGAAAATGTGTTACCTCATAAAAAATTATTTGTTTGAAAAAATTAGTTCAAATGTGACTCTTGGGTGAAACACCTCATGTGTTATAGGAGGTTTCACCCATGAGTCACATTTGAACTAAGTTTTTCAAACAAACAATTTTTTATGGGCTCACAAACTTCCTAAATTAAATTTGAAACATTTGGTTATAGTTGTCGAAGTTTGGGACATATTTCAACAACTTTGAATAAGATTTTGATTTTTTGATTTTTCAAAATTCACAGCGCTGGCGGGCGCTTAAGCCACCCGCCAACAGTGTGCATCAGTGCTGGCGGGCGGCTTAAGCGCCCGCCAGCATAGTGCATTTTGAAAAAAATCAAAAAATTCGAAATTTGGTCCAAACCTTCTCAAATTTGTCTGAAACTTTCACATCTCTTATAAAATGTGTCAAATTTAAGTTTGGAAATATGTTATCTCATAAAAAAATTGTTTGTTTGAAAAACTTAGTTTAAATGTGACTCTTAGGTGAAACACCTCAAGTGTTATAGGAGGTTTCACCCATGAGTCACATTTGAACTAAGTTTTTCAAACAAATAAGTTTTTATGGACACACAAACTTTTTAAATTAAATTTGAAATATTTTGTTAGAGTTGTGGAAGTTTAGGACATATTTCAACAAGTTCGAATAAGATTTTAAATTTTTTTATTTTTCAAAATGTGTCGAATTTTTTGAATTTCTTCTAAATTGAATAAATTTAGAAACTACTAGTTCTTTGTTTGGAAACACACTTCCTAAACTTAATATTAAGAATTTTACTTCACTTGTATAAGTTTCAAACAATTTTGAATTAATTTAAGCAAGATTTCAAATTTTTTGATCAAAATATTCGAAATCTGGCCCAAACATTCTCAAATTTGTCTGAAACTTGCACATCTCTTATAAAATGTGTCGAATTTAAGTTTGAAAATGTGTTACCTTATAAAAAAAATATTTGTTTGAAGAACTTAGTTCAAATGTGACTCTTGGGTGAAACACCTCAAGTGTTATAGGAGGTTTCACCCATAAGTCACATTTGAACTAAGTTTTTCAAACAAATAATTTTTTATGGGCACACAAACTTTTAAATTAAATTTGAAATATTTTATTAGAGGTGTGGAAGTTTGGGACATATTTCAACAAGTTTGAATAAGATTTTGAATTTTTTAATTTTTCAAAATGTGTCGAATTTTTTGAATGTCTTCTAACTTGACTAAATTTAGAAACTACTAGTTCTTTATTAGGAAACACACTTCCTAAACTTAATATTAAGAATTTTACTTCACTTGTATAAGTTTCAAACAATTTTGAATTAATTTAGGCAAGATTTCAAATTTTTTGAACAAAATATTTGAAAAAATCAAAAATTCGAAATCTGGCCCAAACCTTCTCAAATTTGTCTGAAACTTGCACATCTCTTATAAAATGTGTCAATTTTAGGTTTGAAAATGTGTTACCTCATAAAAAATTGTTTGTTTGAAAAACTTAGTTCAAATGTGACTCTTGGGTGAAACACCTCAAGTGTTATAGGAGGTTTCACTCAAGTGTTATAGGAGGTTTCACCCATGAGTCATATTTGAACTAAGTTTTTCAAACAAACAATTTTTTATGGGCTCACAAACTACCTAAATTAAATTTGAAACATTTTGTTAGAGTTGTCGAAGTTTGGGACATATTTCAACAAGTTTGAATAAGATTTTGATTTTTTTTTATTTTTCAAAATTCACAGCGCTGGCGGGCGCTTAAGCCACCCGCCAGCAAAGATGCTCACCGCTGGCGGGCGGTATAAGCGCCCGCCAGCACAGATGCTCACCATTGGCGGGCGTGTTAGGTCACCCGCCAGCACAAATCTGCCCTATATAAGACAGCGACGCGGTGAAAATTTCTAAGTGTTGGCGCGGAACTGAAACAACGCTGGGAGGCTGCCAAATTTTCCCGCGCCCCGCCGCCGTCCTGCACGCCGGCCGCGTCCTCCCTCGAGCGCCGGCCTCCTCGCGCCGCGTAGTCGCGTCCCCGAGCACCGCCGCCGTCCTTCCGCCACACCGTCACCCGCCGCTCCTCGCGTCGCACCGTCCGCTCCCCTCCAGTGCCGGCCACCTCCTCCCTCCAGCGCGGCACGGGATGGCCGCCTCCCCGCACGCCGGCGACACCTCCCCGCACTCCGACGACGACGCCTCTGGCCCCCAATCACCGCCACTGACTGGTGCGGGCGGAGGATCCGGGGCCGGGGACGGGGCCGCCGGTGCCGCCGCCGCCGCGCCCCATGCGCCCCCTGCCCTGGACGGGGACGGGGCCGCTGGCACCGCTGCCGCCGCGCCCCCTGCCCAGGACGGGGACGGGTCCGCCGGTGCCGCTACCGCCGCCGTCGCGACGGCTCTGGTTTTTTTTACAAATTTTGTTGCTTAATTTAATTGCATAATATGTATAGAAATATGTATAAATAGATTTATTGCTAAACGTGTATAAATATGTATAGAATTTTGATATGTATGGATTCATTTTTCTATGTGTTAAAAAATTTAGATATGTATAAATATAGATATAAATATAGATATGTATGAATATAGATATGAATATATGAATAAATATAGATATGTAATTTATTTTTCTATGTACAATTGATTATGGATTGCAAAAAATTTATGGATTGTAAATATAGAAATGCAAATTCATATATATATGGAAAATTCAAACATATTTATGGATTGTAAATATAGAAATGTAAATTCATATCTATATGGAAAATTCAAACATATTTATGGATTGTAAATATAGAAATGTAAATTCATATCTATATGGAAAATTCAAACATATTTTTGGATTGCAAAATATATGTACAATTATTTGTGTTTATCAATTATGTCTGAAATTATATTTTGTTAATTAATCAGCGGTAATCTGAAAAACAAACATGTGAACAACATATTTTGTTAATTACAGTGTGGAATCCTCAGAGGATTCCAGTGATTTTAATGGAGACTATGAAACTCCACCTGAGTACGAAACAAGCGTACCGTGGCCACGCAGGCGTCTAGATGATGATGATCTTGATTACGAACCAAGCGGAGATAATGAGGTTTGCATGGACATTCAGTACAAATAATGTATGTTGTTCAAATTTAGTTATACTGAAAATGATGTTTTCCCTGTAGAACGATGAGAGATCCCCGCGACGACGTCGTCGTAGAGCACCTACCATTGTTGTCCAAGAGGCAGAAGGTTGAGGACCACAACCTTCGGGTACTACTGTTTCTAGTAGTAACCCGAAAAGGAAACGTGGGCAACGAAAAAGAAACCAGATTCCTGATAGAGGACAACTTGTGATAGAACAATTGGGTGACAAAGGTGAGCACATTGCACCTGAGAACGTAGGTGCTAGGTTTCGGAACATCGTTGGTGCAATTGTCAGGGACATCATGGCGTCCTGGACCACAACTGATAATTGGAAGAAGGTGCCTAAGGCTACAAAGGATGTATTGTGGGCCAAAGTGAAACAAAAGTTCCTTTTTCCGGAAGGCACAGAGAATGAAGATAGAAAGTATGCTGAGGGCCTTTGTGGAAGAGCTCTCAGAAATTGGAGGTCTGTGCTTGAATTTGTTAAGAAAGACAAGGATGCTAGGGATGTGTATGGAAACATCCCACTAGATGTGTGGGAAGAATTCAAAGAACAAAAGAGAACAGAGAAAGCTCTAGCTCAGAGTCTCCAAGCTCAGGAGAAGGCTAAGAAAGCTGCTGAGAACCCACATCGCTTGGGTTCGGGAGAATATGCTGCCAAGTTAGCAAAATGGAGGCAGGAGGAAGAAGAAAGGAGGGCAGCTGGTTTACCTAAGTTGTTTGAAGGCATGGATGAGCGCAGCAGGAATTGGTGCCTTGCTCGAATTCCTACTGTGAGACCTGACGGCACGGTGACATTCGATAAGCCCACAATAGAACAGATCTATGAGAAGTTGGGAGAGCTCACCGAAATGCAAAAGAAAGGTCTTTTCAAGCCCGACAGGGAGAACGATATGCTAACCGCCGCGATCGGTACCCTTGAGCACTCTGGGCGTGTTCGAGGGATGTCATGTACCTTACCATGGGGTAAAGCATTTGTTGAACACCGGTCAAGCTACAAGAAGCGGGACCGTTATAAGAAGGGCCTTGAAGACAAGATGAGAGAAATCGCCAAGCAAGAGTTGTTAGGCTTCTTCGTAAGCCAACAGATTTCTGTCGCACAGAGTGCACAGAATGCATCCGATGGTCCAAATTTGCAGCTTGCTGGCCTCCTTCCAAACTTGCATCTTGCCCAGATCGGAACCGTCGTGCCTCCAAGTAGTGCGGGTTCTATTGCAAACACCGCGTATCCTGTCGATGAAATTAGAGAGGATACACCATGCAAGTTGGTTATACCTTATGGAAGAAAACAAGATAAGTTTCGAGAGGTTGCAACAGCCATGGCACTATCGGGTCATGTGTTTCCGAATCCACCACCGGTAGAGTACGCATGGGTGCAAGTTGTATCGGTGTCTGATGAGTCGTGCGAGATTGATATCCCTACTGATGAGGGGATCGAGCTTCTCGGTGATGCGAGGAACCAATACATACTATGGCATCGCCGAGATATCATTCTTAATGCATCACCAAATCCCTCGCAACCAAGCCAAGAACGAGTACCCCTCTAAGATTCAGACCGTAGCCAAGCCCTCCAAGATTCAAATGCTGCAGTCGTCGAGAACACGGAACAACTTACGATGGGTGTTGAGCAGGGAGGTAACAATGAGAACGACATGACAAGGCTATCACCCGTCCAAGAAACTCTCGATGAAGGGGCATTAGCAGAATCTGCAGACGACGTGGATAATTTTATAAGGTCATCGTCTCCTACACCATCTCCACCTACCAAGAGGCCAGAAACAATACGATGTATGATAGCCTCACATGAACCAAAGAAGGTCACATCAGATGCTGACATGTTCTTCAAAGCACTCGAGAATACAAAGAATCTAAAATCCGGTGCAACTACTAGGAGCCACCGTAAGCAAAAGGAGGGGCTTGGAGATTTTATTGGGTCTAATGATGTCACCGACAGGTATGAGCATGGGAAACCATTCTTGCATTCGTGGCAACTGAGCGAGGGGCCACAGGAACTGAAAAACCTGCACCAATGGATCATGAACGCCATGAAGGAAGGCATAAACTCTATCACCGCGTCTGTCCCAACATGGGTGTTCGGTGCCTCTCAAGTGAACAAGCTTGTAATTGATTTCTAGGATTTGCACATGATGTACCGTCGTGAACGCCTCGACGTGAATCTCATCACTGCTTGGTGCATGTAAGTCAACATGCATGTACCATACTATATCTTTTTCAACTTCATATGTAATTTTGGTAACCATCCTAAGTTATCTATTCTGCAGGATGCAAGCGTTGGATGAAAAGAAGACAATTGGGAGGTGGATTGTAGCATACTGTGACCCGCAACAAATATGCGAGGCGGAACACAAGTTCGTAATGACTGAAAAGCTAAGAAAGGAAATCGAAGAACAAGCGCAGATACCAGAGGAGAAAGATCTTATGATAAAGAAATACCATACATCCTTTAGTCATGCGGTGTCTGTATACATTGGAAAAAGAATGAAGAAAATGCAGCATAAGGAGAGTATCATGTGTGCTTACAATTTTAAGTAAGTTCGTTCTAATTACTAGATATATATAAATAGATATATTCTGTGGTTTATTTATATTTATTATTTAAATATAATGCAGAGACCATTTCATTGCCCTCCACATCTGTCCGAAGCTAGGAGATGCAATGGTCTACAACTCATTACACTATGAAGAGGATTCTTACAGACCATTCATCGACATTGTAAAAAAGTAAGACAACCCATTGCAATAATTAATAATGTGTGTATCGGCTAAATTTGTATTACTAACTTTTGTCTTTGCATCCTTAAAGTGTGTATCGGCTATACATAAGGAATGGTGGGGAGCACCCTCCAAATAAGGATACATTGTTGATATGACATGCTAAATGGGTAAGAACATAACAACTTGGTTTTTTATCAGAGTTGTACACTTTTGTTAATAATTTCTGATCATTTTTTATTTGTTTGAGTGCTACTAGCAACCTCCCGGCACTGTGCTATGTGGATATTACGTGTGTGAGGTCTTGAGAAATAATGGGAGGTACCGGACGAATCCTCAAGACGTAAGCCTCTTGTTGTTTGTGCAAATTATCTTGTTGTTTGTACCAAATTATCTTCCTATAACAGATGCATACCATCGAGGGATCATGGAGGAAGCTGGGTGACAAGCAAATCAACAACATTTGTGCGGACATGGCGAGGTTCATCCTACATGAGATTTGCCATGAGAAAGGAGTATTCTTCGACAAAGAAGGAGTGTTGATTGTGGACGAGTGCGAACATTTACATAGATGGGCCGGGTTTAATTGAAAACTAGTATTATCTATTCGAAATGTTGGATGTCGATTATCTATTATGTACGATGTTTTTTGATAATGTGACTTATGTATTATTATATACTAGTTTGAATTATGTGGTTATGTGATATTTGAATTTGGCGGTCAAATACAAATAATAATAAATTTACGTGAATTTAGCATACAAATACAATTAATAATAAATACCAGTGAATTTAGCGTGCAAAATTAAATAATAAAAAAATGACGAATTATATACAAATAATAAACGATTAATGCGAATTATATAATAATAATAAATGGTAGATTGGAAAAAACATTTCGCTGGCGGGCGGGTTAAGCAACCGCTAGCACAGAAGTACTCTATGCTGGCTGGCGTCATAAGCAACCGCCAGCATAGATGTCCTCTGTGCTGGCGGGCGGTGTACGTGCCCGCCAACATAGATGTCCTCTGTGCTGGCGGGCGGCGTAAGCTCCCGCCAGCACAAAGGGCCATTTCTACTGGCTCAAAGTTGCTGGCGGTTGCTGCGCCCGCCAGCAAAGACCGGTTTTAGCCGCCAGCACAAATCTTTTCTGGCCTAGTGTGATGATTATTGCAGGGTTGCTCGGCGCCGTGGTCGAATCACCATCCACAGTCTCCCATCTTGTAAGTGATTTCTCCTATAGCTCCCATCCTAGCCTCCATTGATATGTTCTCTGTTAGCTCTCCTCTTCTTACCACTGCAGATGTATTGTGAGTGTTCTGCTAATTCGATTCTCTTTTACTGTGTTACGGTGTGGTGGTGAGATAGGAATTTGGTAATAGGTCGGCTTGTCTGACATATTGTTGTCAGTTAGTACATTACAGTTGCTAGCAGCTTGAGTGATTCTCAAATTTTAGTATTGGAACATTGTGCTTCTCCTACATGTTGTTATACCATTGCTTCTCCTATAGATTCATCCATGGCCATAGATTTTTGCACTTTATACCACTGTTTCTCCTCTCCCCTTTTTATTTTTGATAGTATGTGCTAGCCAAGGTATGCATCTTCTATCCAAAAAGTGAGCATCCCTTTGTTGTACAATTCTGTTACATAATTATGGTTTATAAATCATGCGTGCTTGGTATACTATAATGAATGTTAATGCTAATCCCATTAGACTGGTATTTAAGCAACTTGTTCACTTTTGGATAGGAAACTAGCCATGAGTCCAAAACTTGATTCTGCACACAAACCAATTGATTTTATTTCGGTGTTCCAAGGTTATTAGCTTCTAATGTATGTTCATTTGTGTTCATGGTTGTTTGCCAAGATATGAATGCGCAACTATTTCTTTAGAGTATACATTTCGATTGTGTGTTGGTGAAGCTAACTCCTCCTTGACGAACTAGTAACCTGTAAGGTCACCAAATGAATGCAAGGTATTGACTGTCTCCTTTCAGATATACTTAGTTAAATTGCAGTAAGCAAGTGATAGTTCAGTGATAGACTAATAGTGAGGTAGAGTACTAGAACTAATTTATATTCTGGGATGTTGTTAGAATAATGCCAGTGCTTGCACTGCCTAGCTGGTGATGTGACTGTAAAGGTTGACTGTTATGTTCTAGCAGATTTGCTATGGTGATGCATAAAAATGTGAGTATAATAATTCACAGTTATAAAGGGATACTACCTGGACTCTTAGATATGCTCATGTTTTTTCTTTCAATATGCCCATTTGATTTCTGAAAATTTTGGTGTGACAAGTATAGATGCTTACAATGATGAGTTATAGTTAGTGTGTGAAATGAAATAAAGAGGGCTGCATTTGATATGTATGTTCTGATCATTTAATGAGGAATATCGATTTCTTCTATACAGATAAAGTCTTTTGTTTGAAATTAGCTCTATGTGCAATGTATCAGTTTGTGTGATTGAACTTACAAAGCAAGTTTGTTTGATACTAATGGAATACTACTGATGTCCCTTCCAATTCTTCAATTAACAATGCAATACTATGTCATTTAACCATTTGATTTCTGAAAAAAATTGATGCCACATGTGCACGTGTCTACTTTTTTGTTTTTGAACAGTGTATGTGCCTATTATGATGAGTTAAATAAAGTTAAGCTGATTAATGCATTTGCAGTTTAGTTAGCCAAAACACTTAGTGATTTGTGGTCTCATGTTGCAGAATACAATAAACAAGCGATTTATGCAAAGCTTGGATAAGACCATGTCTGTTAAGTGAGTAGCTGAGGGTGCAGGTATCATTTCAAATATGTTGTTGTCTTTTCTTTCAAATAATAAATATGCCTCTTCAACAATGATCAGTACTACTGCTGCCATTACCTATGTGGTTTCTGAAAAAAAAATGGAGGGGGGGGGTAGGGGTAACAGGTGTAGATGCCTAATATGATGAATTGCAATTAAGTTGTGTCTTTTCTTACATTGTCGCCTTAACAAGCTAATGTTCTTTTTCAAATGCAAGGACAGAAGACTGAGTGAAAATGGTTCATGCCAATCCTGTTAAGCACACAAGTACTTGTATGGTTCATGCAAGGACAGAAGACAGAATTAATTTTTCAGACGTTTTTTGCTTATTTTTGTGACGGTTTCGGGTACACAGGGAA
Source organism: Cenchrus fungigraminus (assembly GCA_036936925.1). Classification (NCBI taxonomy): domain Eukaryota; kingdom Viridiplantae; phylum Streptophyta; class Magnoliopsida; order Poales; family Poaceae; genus Cenchrus; species Cenchrus fungigraminus. The sequence goes on from CM072779.1 coordinate 110,546,983, forward strand.
AAATGGTTTCCAGTAGTGTAAGCTGATTTCGTGCTTATGAGATGCTTAATAAAACTGACATTGAATGAGATGCTTCATATGTTGTGATGAGATGGATTATAATTTATCCTTGTAAAGAGATTATTAATCTTCTTTGATTACATGGGTTTGTTTTTATTTTGATTTGGGTTGAAATGAAAATGGAATGGTTTAATGAGTTGTATGTGAAATGAGCTTGTATGTGAAATGGGTTGAAATGAAAATGTAGATTTAAATCAAAATCCACGTCACCATGCCACGTCAGCGTCCTCGTCATTGTTCACGTCATCACCTATCATCGATGTTAGCAGCCACGTGAGCAGCCATGTCAGCAGCCACGTCACATCCAAGTCAGCAGCCACATCAAATCCAAGTCAGCAGTAATCACGATGATTTATTTTGTCACAGATAGTGGGCTAGGGGTTGGACTGCATGAGCCTCGGGCTACTCCGTGACGATCGAGATACATCACAAACTATGACGTTTATTAAGAAATGTCGACCGATTTAATCAATGACGCTCATTCCACCACAAAAATTTAAATCGTCACGGACACTGATTTGCGATGAATTTTCAATGATCCGTGACAGAATGATTCCGCCACAGAATAAATAGTTTCTTATAGTGATACAAGATCAACGTGTATATAATTAATCTCATCTGAGACGAGAAGATGACCACCAAACACAACCAAACATGCATGATCACCTGCATGCGCAGAAAGATTCTTGCATTGGTGAATTAGTAATCCTTGCGCACACGTGCGCGCTGCGCTGTGCTGCAGGCCCAACACCCGGCCGGCCGGCCACAGGACGACAGCCGCGTGCGTGCCAACTGGACCCCGCAACGGAGGACTAGTTCCAGCTAAACCTTGTCGAGGCGGCCGCCGCGTCGGCGTCCCCGCCACGAAGGCCTAGTTCCGGCCGGAGCTCGCCGGTGACGACTGCCATGCCCGCAGCTCAGCAGCCACGACTGGACGAGCTGCCCGCAGGGGCGCAGCCAAAGGGGGGGCGCGCAGGGGCCTGGCCCCCCCTGTGCTGCCGTAACATCCCTAGGGAGCCTAAACTTAAGGCCTGGAAAAACCTGTAGTTCCTTAATTACTTTTGTTAGTAGCAAGGAGTAGGATCAAGTAAGACACAAATTACCCCATAACAGATAGCATATGTTCCTAGCGCGCAGGACATTGAATGATGTTTTCCAATTCTTTATATATTTTCCAACCATTAGATGACACATGTCCCATCTTCTCAATTCTTTTAGACAACACCCTTCTCAATTCTTTAAATATTTTATTCTATTTTGAAGCAAACTTGACCAAAATACTTTTTTTTGCGCAAGCGAACCCATATCTTGCTATGTTATCCAACATATCTTTTTACTAGTATTTGATGAATAGTAAAAATTAGTGGTGGTCTTTATATATTTGAGTTATACAACATAACTAGTAGTGCATAGCAAAATGTAGAACATGTTCCATGCACTATCGATATATGGTCCAATAAGTTTGTTACATAATGGTAACACACCATTAGTTTTCGTATTACATTGGAACTCTAAGAAAATTTTTCTTATAAGATCATTTTCTATTCAGCGTCTCGGCCCCCCCTAAGGTTAAATCCTGGCTACGCCCCTGGCTGCCCGTATGTGCACAACGGCGAACGCGCCCGGCATCGCAACCCGCGCCGCTTCTCCTACCTTGCCGTCACCTGCCCGGCGTTCCGCGAGTCGCAAAAGCACTTGTCCCAGACGGGCACCGACACTTGTCCCAGACGGGCACCGGCGTCCTGCATGCACGGGCTCCAGTGCCGCTACGCGCATGGCGTTTTCGAGCTGTGGCTGCACCCGACACGCTTCCGCACCACCATGTGCCAGGGCGGCTTGGCGTGCCGACGCCGTGTATGCTTCTTAGCGCACTCTCCGGCGGAGCTCAGGGCCGAGAACGACCCCATGTCGCTCGTCGGCCTCCCGTTGCTGCCGCCGCTCCATGTCCGGCATGCCCCACCGACAATTGAGCCCAATTGTTTGCTCTCTATACTGAGAGCCTTTGTACATACTCCAACCAAGACAATCCGAAATCAACGTATAAAATTTTAGGTCACTGCTAGCAAAACCTTTGTTCAGTGATGGTTTGTTGAACTATGAACAATATTATATCCAGTTCTCTTCAGAAGAGCATCATTTCAGAAAGGACATTTCACAAACTGATGTGCAAAGCGAATGAGAGAGTCTGTTGAACAGTCTACAAGAGTACATGACCCTACGCTTCGCTCCTGAACAGATGGACTCGAACAGATCAAGAAGCTGGAACACGCCGTGAAGAAATCATTTGCACCTGAATTTGAATCAAGCCAAAGTTCATAACAAGTAGAGACCATATGAGCTATGAATCTAATTGATCAATCTTGAGCTTTGCCAATACTAGTACCATGTATACTCCAGCGGTCCAGCCAAAACATGGAATTTCAAATAAACTTATAAGAATTGTGGGTACTGGACTACTGAACCAAAATCTGATCCAGAAGGTTTTTTTTCTGAAATCTGATCTATAAACAAATTAATAGCCTGTTTCGTATAGAAAATACTTTCATTCAGAATAGTCATTTCCACCAAACTTGACCAGCAAAATGAATCAGAGAATGCTTGTAAGCTTGCTTGAAGACAAAACGAACAACTATACAACCAGTATGAATGACTCCACGCTGCTGAACTGGTGATCCAAACAAGGTAATTTCTTCAAGGACTGAGATTCAGGATGGCATTGATGCTGCCTAAGGAGGCTCCATGTCAGCAATGGCGCTTCTCAATAGCTGACGAATAGCACGCTCGGCTCCCTCGGCCGCCGGCTGGCATAATGGCAATGTGAACTGCCTTGAAGCAGTGAAGGTGTTCATTGCTCAGCTGCTTACTGCATTGCTTCTTGCGTCCCAGAATCCCAGTCCCAGTGCCAGCTCGCTCCCCTGCTCGATCAAGCTGCAGACTGCTTCGTCTCCTTTTGCCTTTGCTCAATTCGCATTGGGGGTGGACAGGCAGGGTCGCGCTGGGTCGACGGCGAGCTTGACAGCGCAGACCCGACAGTCGCAGCGCGCGAGCCCCGGCGCATGACGAGCATGCCCCGCAGGACCGTCATGGCTGCTTCGCGACCGCGGCCGCCCGAGACGGCGCAGGCGGGTCGGATGGGATGCCCATATAGGGGCTTCGGTGGTGGCGGCGGCATGAGCTCGCCGTCGCTATTCCCGGTCTAGGAGGTCGATGACGGGAGAGAGAGCGATGGCGGCCATCGCGGGCAGGCGCGCCCTAAAGGATCTACACCTGCCGCGGCAACTCCCCCAGCACTCGCATCCTCACCTCGCCGCCGGCGAGCTCCAGCCAGCACCCCATCCTCACCTCGCTGCTGGGGTGCTCCAGCCAGCTTGCAAATCAGCGACAGATGCCGATTCAATTGAGCCAGAATACGCGTCTGTCAAATTACTGAGGTGAAATTACCCACATACCCTTTCTGAATTTGAAAAAAAATAAAATAAAATTTGTTGTTGGTCCCACTAATTTAGTACTTCCTAATACTTCTTCATAGAAACTTCTTGGTACTTCCCGGTACTTCCACCGTTAGATTTCGCCGGATGGACGGCTCATAAAAAGAAGAAGCATTCTAAAATTTCTCAAAATTTTAATTTAAAAAGGCTTAAAATAAAAAATTTTATGTGTGGCCCACTTGGTACGTGCGTCGCCGCAGAGTCGTCTCTTCACACCTGATGGCACCTTTTTTTTTACATTAAGACAAAGATTATGCACGTGCATTGCCATTTTTCTTCTATCAAGACAAAGTTTATGCACGTGCATCGTGGCATAGTAGTATATATATACGTGCACAAGTGAAAATTGAGACTTTGCATGTTATTGTTTATATATGCTATATATGTATACTTTGATGTAATGCAAACTAATGATTCCAAGAAAACCACGCATGCAAAACTTCATCGAGATGGAATTTGCGAAATTTCACTAATTGGCAACAAGACCTAGCATGCTGTATTTTTAAATTAGAATCACATGTCTGATATATACCCTTATTACCTTTGCATCTAAAAATATTAGTAGTAATTCAAGGTCAAAGACAACTCAACAACGTTCAAGGTAACATTAATTTCTCATGATTTAACACATGTTTCTGCTCCGCTGCGTCATTATATAGCTATTTTTTTGTTTCTCACTTGTTCCAGTTAAGTACATTGAAAAGCTTTTACTACCGATGGAGATCAAGCAGCTATACCACAATTGTTCACGAAACCATGTAATTCGTCTAGCAACTAAATAACATGTCATACCGTTTGATAATGCAACATGAAATCCTTTTACCAAATTCTACCACTCCATCGAACATGAGACATGTATTCAATTTCAATTAGAAAGTAAAGTTGAACTGTATAGTTTCAGTTGAGAAAATCAAGGTATGATGATTCACTTAAACATTGCAGGAAATTAACCGAACTGGCACAAGAGCACTTGTTTTGCATAGTAAATCAATAAAGCTACTAGGTCTAGACACAGCAGGAAATGAACAGGCATCTGGAGCCAGTTATCAGGTAACATGGCTGCAAAAGTTGCATGGCATAGCCGCCAGATAATAGACCGTTCTGGAGGCCATGTTCCTAGGAGCGGGACTTGACAGACATAACATGATCTTTCAACAATATAGTGCTTCTTCCCTCGATGAATCTCGACGTTGTTTTTCTTAGTATCAACAATTGAGCAATTGTTGTTCATTCTGTTACTCTGATCTGAAAAGCTGCACAAACATGAGAAGCGTGATAAGTTCAGAGTATCCACAATTGACCTATTGTTGTTCATTCTGTTACTCTGATCTCCAGTTTTGGGAAGGATCTTTTTGCATATATGCATGTCCACCGAAGGGGTACGGACCCAAGTGGCACAACTTAACAAGTTTGGGGTGCTAGATTTCGAATTTGCAACTTCGTGGACCTAAGTGGCATACAGTGACAAGTTCAAGGACCTACATTATATTTAACTCATATTGAAACATTGCTCGGAACTATACAGTAATTGGATTCAGTGCTCAAGAATTTACTTCCCAAAACTGCAGCATAAGATATTTACTCAGATTCTATATCAAAATGGAGTCAGAATCGAACATAACATAATTACAAAACATGTTTCAAAAAACTATACAGCATTTTCTTCATTGCAGTCTTTGACATGTAAAATTTTCTTGATTGGCAATCTTTGACATATATTTGACATGTAAAATTTTCTTTATTGGCAGTCCTTGACATATCTTTTAATAGAGTAAGTTCCAAAACAAGTAGACGTATATGCAAAAACCATTTTTCTAGCCAGCCTGATGATATTATTTATTCGTATCAGTTCAAATGCCATTATATATAGCTACCGGTCAAGGTTATGAAATATGAAAGAACCTGTTCTATTGTGTCCACACCTAGAAAAGCATATGTAAGACAAAAACAAGTTTGACATAATAACTTCTGAACACAGCCTAAACAAAGTATACACGCTATTGGGTATCGGTTACAGGTGTCCAGTACTCCAGTAGAAATAAGAAATGTATACAAATAACTTCATGGTGCACCACTACCTTTTAAGAAGGCGATAAAAAGACTATTTGGTACCAGAATCCACGAGTGGTTGTCATCCGTAAGTGAAAACTCTAATAAGAAGAATACCAATGTGACAGTGTGTAATTTACATTAAGACATCTGCTTTCCCGTCTAGAACAAACAACTAAGTGGTATATATGTACTGCGACCAACACTGGTAAGTAGTACATGCGTCTATGCAATGCAACTATTTTAACACTAGTAAAGACGCTTCTATGACAAAAAACCTGAAATAAAAAGCAGTATTTTCTTCGTATAGCTGTATCTGTTGGCTTAATCTATATTGCTCTCGTGACCTTAGGAGTTTCCTTATTGCTTTATTCCATAGTTTACAAAAATATGAAGGGAAATTGTGACAATTAATACAAAAAACATGAAGGATTTACCCAAGGAAAAAATTATAGAACAAAGCTAATAATCAACATTGCTTATGATACTTTCTAATATTTGTTCACACAATTTATTTATTAGTGTTTTCCTTATTTCCATTCTTCTAGCATATTTTGCCACATGCCCATAGAAATTTATCAGCAAGCATCGGTAGTGGTGCTACCATATGCTAAAATTAAACATTGAAATGTTGAAGAAACCAAAGTAGGTTATTATCTTACATATGTTAAGCTTTCAAAAAAAAGTTCAGAATGGTGAGAACTCTTTCATCGACCATTCTACATCTGACCTTGACTTTCTTAATGTGCTGTGATATCATAGTTGACTTTAATGTTTTGTCAACACATCCTTTCACTTCAACCTTATATTTGCTTCTCCACTACAACAAATGAAGTGGAGACATCAAGATCAACCAATAATAATTTACTCTGGTAACTTATTCGTCAAGGCAATAGTGGTTTCCCACTTAGAAATGTTGTACCTGGTCAGAAAATATAAAAGTGAACTTCTCTAAAACTGGTGTATGTTGAAGAATACACATAAGTGTGGAATCAGCAGGCTCACACAATTTATCATTAAGTACCAGGGTCTTCAACTTGAAGAACGTTAGGCACCATCTCAAATCGCTTGTGAAAATTTCCTAACAGATTACAAACAGAAACAAAACTATAGTAAACATATATGACTTATTTTTATCTGGACCACAGTGACCACAATCATTGGTGTCTGTAAAAGTATATATAGTAACAACTGAAACACATGTATTGTGATGCTAATAATAACTAAACAATTGATCAGATTGAAAGCCTTATATATAAGTTCAGGTGTACCGTTGACTTTTCGTAGGCCATCATCGTAAGATCTTCAGCATCTGCTAAACCTTCAAGAACGAAGCACTTTGTGGCATTTTGTGCAGCTTCGCTGTCAAAGTTGCCATAACCGATATGACTGCTAAACTCGACATGTGCCCCCACCAAGTCTGGCATGCTCTCCAGAAGGGGTGTCCAGTCACTTGCCTCTAACTGCAGTGAAACCAGGCGTGGAACACGAATTTGAATGGTGTAAAGCATATCCTGAGGGGTCTCACACGAGGATGTGATGATCAGGCGTTTCAGTGACGGGGACACCATCTTATCAAGACCTAGCAAGGATTCACTGATCTAGAGATATTCCAACGCAGGACAGCCTGAGAGGTCGAGGTCGCTCCACAACTGTATGTAAGGATGGATTCGGATGTCTGAATATCCGAATTATCCGAATCCGTATTCGGCAAAAACATCAATATGGATATCCGTATCCGTATTCGTTTTTAATGAGCATGTTAAATGGATGTATTCGTATTTGATTTTTCATATTTTTTCTATCCGGATTCATATCCGTATTCGACAAAAACGTGGACTATCCGACATTATTCGACACTATCCGTATCCATTTAGAATAAAGTAGTGATAAATTCATCTAAAACTTATTTTGATGACTAATTAATAATTACAAAATGATGTTAATTTAATATTGCTACATAAAAATAATATACATCATCTAAACTACTAAAAAATATCTTATAAATAATTAAGTTAGTCTAATATTACTTGATATACAATAATAAAATTCAATTAATTTTAATATGGTTATTCATGTTAATTTTAAAATTATATTATATTATTTTTAAAATTAATAAATTATATTTACCCACTAGCAGTAATATTTTTTTTACTCATCGACAAAAACAAATCTATCCGTGTTGTATTCGTGTCCGATAAGATTCGTATTCGTTTATATCCGCTAAGATTCGTATCCGATTCGAATTGGAATTAAAATATGGTAAAAAGTGACATCCGAATCCGTATCCATTTGTATTCGATCCGAATCCATCCCTAACGGTACGCCAATCAGCACTAGACTGGCCAAGTGCTGCGAGGCGAGGGGGTCCAACAACAGATAGGCATTGCCGTCCGTTGCAGCCCAAAGAATCTTTGCCGTGCGCCGCGGAGAACTGGCGCACGACAAAGACGAATTATTTCCAGCCCAACCCCACTGCCGACCTATTATTTCCACCGCCAGCCCATTTCCACCGCCGACCCATTATTTACAGCCCAACTCCACTACCCGACCTATTTAAGCACCCCCTCCCGAAACCCTAACACCCTCTCTCTCTATCCCCTCCCTGCGGCCGCTGCGCCTCTCCCTCCCCCAGATTCCACGGCGGCCCGTCCATTCCCTCCTCCCCTCTCCCCCAGATGGCACGGCGTCCCCCTCCCCTCCCCTGTGCGGCCGCGCCCCATCGAAGGCCCGAGCTCCCAACCGCGGCCCGAGCTCCCGGCCACGGAGGCGACGGTCTGAGCTCCTGGCCATGGCGGCCCCTGTTCCTTCAAGATCCACGGCAGCTCCTCTCCCCCGCGCCCCGCCGGCTCCTCTCCCCTGTACCCCTCCTCTCCACCCCCATCGCGCAGATCCAGGGGAGAGGAAGCGCTGGCTGGTGGGCTCCTCCCCACGGGCGGGTGATCCAGCACGGCGGCCACCTTCCTCCCCGGCGTCGACGAGCAGCGGGGTCGACTCCGCCTCCTCCATGGTGTGGATGCCGGATACGACGCATGGAGGCCGGATCCGGCGCGACGGCAGACGGCGACGGGCATGGTGTGCGTCCTCCCCCTCCCTCTCTCTCCCTCCACTCCGACCGGGCGGCGAGGCCAGATCCAGGGACGTGGTGGTGGCTCGGCGGGCGGCATCCCCGGCGAAGTGGTGGCCTACCTGCCAGCTCTGCCGGCGGACTGTTGTACTTTTTTTCTTTTTCTTGTTTCTTTTGCTGTGCATGCCAGAGTGAGGCACACGGCAAAGTAGGACCCCCTGACGTCATGAGTCCTCTCCATCTTTCACATTTTCTTTGCCGTGCGCCATGAGAAACGCACGACAAAGGTTCTTAACCATGCGTGCTGGGGAAGCGCACGACAATGGTCCTTTACCTTGCAAATCGCTGTCATGCGGAAAACGCACGACAAAGCCTTGCCGTGCTTTTCTTGCCCTTTGTTGTGCGCCTGAAACGCACGGCAAAGGCTTTGTTTCCCGTAGTGACTTCACACTCCAGGACGAGACAGATCCAGGTGTTGACGCTGTCCATGTCCTCGAAGTCGAAGCGGACCTTCTCGTCGTCGTCATTATCAAACAAGTCGACCACGATCTCGCATGCGTGGAGAGGCGCGCACTCGAGCCTGTCGAGGCAGACGCGGAGCAGGCGGTCCACGAATGACCGGACATCCTCCACGTAGTCGTCGTTGGCCATGATGAGAAGGCGCTTGGTCATTTTGAAGACATCGCACAATGTTCGCGCGAGGGTGCAGGTTTGCACGGCCTCCCGCGCCGACAGGAACGAGAGGATGTGCGCCGGACATGCAAATATACCGGGCGCAGCCTCGCACCGCAAATCTCTACTGCGACCTGGTCAGCTCCCTTCACCATAGTGTATCGGAAAATTCACAGGCACAGGAGGTGAACACGCAGAGTGAAGAAATGAACTGGCACAGTCTTCTAAGTGAAAATTTTGGTGAAATTTCAGCGAACCAAACCGGGCCTAGCTGGAGAAAAAGAAGAGAGAGAGAGAGGAAGCCGCAGTCGCCGGCAGTGAGGAGGCCGCGCCGTGCGCCCACGCCTCCGGGATGCCGCCCGCGCCGTGACTCTGGGCGGCTGTGCTGCGCCTCTAGGTGGCCGCGTCGCGCCGGCGGTGAGCAGGCCGGAGGCCACGACCCTCGGATCTCGATCCCTGCGAGCGCCGGCAGGAGGAGGACGAGGAAGCAGGAGGGGGGCGAGGAGGTGCGCAAGATGGGGCCGCACAGGAGGAGGAGGATGGGGAAGCCAAGGCTGCCGCCCGCGGCGGCTGGCGTGGTGCATGGTGGCGGGGAAAGCTCGAGGGAGGGTAGGAGAAATGCACTGTGTGAGGTACAGGGGGAGTAGTAGGATACCTACCCTCGCCAGCCTCGCTCGTGCTCCCTCAGTTACTTCCTGGCGGATAGTGCTGGCACAAAGCAGAGACCACGGCGCGAGCGCGGTGCTTCGGCGGGCTCCTGGCAGAGGCTCCTCTTCTCTTCGCCTTCCTGCTGCCTGTGCAGACGAACGACCCCTACGTGGGCCCTGCGCCATGTCGGCGTGACGGACGACCGCGAGCTCCCTGAGCGGTATAGGTTGCCAACTCAACTGACATAGATTGCCGACCGGCGGAGAGACGCCTTGGTTGATCGGTTCACACTTCACAGAACATTTCCCCGCCTGATCCTGCTGTGCTTGCTTCAAATAGCGCGAAGTCTGAACCACCAAAATGCTTAGAGCATCTCTAAAGGACTCCGTATACAACTCGCTAAGCTAACATTTGACAAGCTACAGTAAAATCAAGGGTCCAACAGTCTCGTCACATGACTCGCTAGGCCATCTTGCTCGCAACCCGACTCTTCCGGCTAGCCAATTGGCAAGATTGCCTGCTCGCTCTCCTTCCCTCGTCAAAATTGGATCCCATGTGCTTGCTCGAGTGCTCCCCCGACCTGCGCGCCTAGCGCCGCACCTTCACCGTCAGTGCCAGCTGGGAGAGAGGAGGTGAACATCCATGGGGCTGGTGGCCGCGCCCACTAGCGAAGCCCCGCTCCGCGATTAGGGTTCGGCTACACCTCTCCCGGTGGTTGTGCCCATGGCGACGGATGTGCAGTGAAATGTGAAGGGAGTTTCATCCAAAATAATTCTATTGACACAGTTAACTAGTGTTTAGTTTAAGTAACTGTGCAATGAAATTTATACTGAAAGTAGCCTAGAAGCCATTAAGTTCTGACATGACAAGCACTAGAGCGTTTTGTACATATTGCGACCCTTTTCTATAGCAACAGGTAGTTTTGGTCGCTATACACCGGGGTTACTGCGACAGTATACCATAATGGTCGCGATAGGTGGAAATGTTGCGACCAGTTGTGAACCGTTGCATTATTTATTGTGGTGGTCGCTATACGTAAGGGTCTATGGTGATGCATGGACTCGTGTCGCAATTCTGGCTATGGTATTGCCACGGTTTGTCGTAATTGTTGCAATTGTTACCCATTTTGCAATGATTATGACACGTTGCTATTCGTGGTGTTGTTTGTTACAAAAGAGTATTACATATAGCAACGACAGGTGCTGTGTTTTGCAAAAAGTCTTTGGGATAGCGACGAAAATGCTCTCGTTGCGACTGAATTCTTTGGTATAGCGACGTGGATCCAAAGTGTTGCAAATTGCTCGTAGGTATGGCAATGGTAACATGAATAGTTGTAACAAATTGCATATGTAGCATCGAACTAAAAAAACGTCGCAATAGAGATAATGTTAGTGCGACAATATAGCGTCGTTGCTATTGAAAGAACTGTCAGTCGTAATTGATGTGTTTGTGGGTGCCACCATGCTACCGTGGGCCCGTTCAATGGCCTGTGGGCCTGGACCATGGCCCGCACAGAACTGTCCATCTTTGTACACGGAGTCCTAACCCAACTCTATATTGTTTGACCGACCCTAACCCAACTATATATATCGACCTGTAATACGAAGGAAAAAACCCAAACACATTGTTGTTGCCGTTTCGCGATCCGCCGGGGTGACGTTGCCAAGCACTGATCATCTGCATCACGACTTCGAACGACCGAGAAAAAGTCTGTTCTTCGGATCCCATCAGCCAAGGTATAATCGATTATGAGATCCATGTGCATGGAATTTTATTTTGTTAATTAGCTTGTATATACACCTTAGTTTAATACCATATTATCTTATACTGATCCAGCACCCTTTGTATTATCTGCTGTAGTTGGGTTTTTTTCTTTGCAATGGCAAGTGAGGATTGCAGTTGGATGGAATTGGAGCCTTCAGATTCTGCATGGCAACGCGGATTCGACAAGTTTATTGAGGATCTCTTTCATGGCAAATTTGATGGAGAGCAAGTGCAATGTCCATGCTCTAGATGTCATTGCATGGCATTTCAAGGAAGAGAAGAGGTTGAACATCACTTGGTTACAAAAGGGTTTGACAGGGCTTACATAAAAGAGCAACAAGAACGTCATCATCATGCTTGTGAACCTATGGCTCTGGATGACGACGACGAAGTTGAAGGTGGTGCTGATGATGCCAACGATCGGGAGGCGACCAATAGTTTGTTTTCCTCTCTGATCAGTGGTGCCATACATGGTCGAGTCAGAGATGATGGTAACGAAGATGAGGAGCCAAATGAGGCAGCAAGTAAGTTTTTCAAATTAATGGAAGAAGCAAGGATAGAGTTGTACCCTAGTTGCAAGGAGGCTTCTAAGATTTCTTTCATTGTCGGGCTATATCAGATCAAGTGCATGTGTGGTTTAAGCAACGCTGTAATGGAGCAAATACTGTTCTTGTTCTCTCGTGTGCTGCCTAAAGGGCATTGTCTCCCAGATAGCCTGGATAAAATTCGAAGGGTGGTTCGAGATCTTGGCTTGGACTACGTAAAGATGCATGCTTGTGTCAATGACTGTGTGTTATTCCGTGGAGTGTACGCGAGTATGGACAACTGTCCAACATGCAAGGAGAGTAGGTGGAAAAATACAGGTTCACAGGGCACTAACGAGCCTGGCACTGATGCAGCAAAGAAGAACCAGTTTCCTGTTAAAATTCTGAGGTACTATCCACTGGCTCCTCGACTGCAGAGATTATATATGAACAAGGAAACATCCACGTATATACGTTGGCACGATAAAGAATTGGTTCAAGATGGCAAAATGCGACACCCAGCTAACTCAAAGGCATGGAGGCACGTGAATGACACGTTTCAAACAGAATTTGCATATGAACCACGAAATGTCAGGCTTGGACTTGCATCAGATGGCTTTAATCCATTCGGGATGTTGAACATCACTTACACTACTTGGCCAGTTATCCTAATTCCTTATAACCTGCCTCCTTGGTTGTGCTTGAAACAACCCTTCTGGATGATGTCCATGCTAATTCCTGGGCCTAAGTCTCCAGGAATTAACATTGATGTGTATTTGCAGCCTCTGATCGATGAACTCAAAACGCTTTGGGAACATGGAGTTGATACTTGGGATGCCAAGGAGAAGCGCAATTTTACCCAACGTGCTATGTTACTCTGGACAATAAATGACTTTCCTGCTTACGTGATGTTATCTGGCTGGAGCACGAAAGGGAGGTTTGCTTGTCCTTATTGTCACAAGGACACTGATTACATGTGGTTAAAATTTGGTTTAAAGCATTGCTACATGGGGCATCGGCGTTTTCTGCCTAATAACCACAAGTGGCGAAGGCTCAAGGTCAGCTTTAACAACACTATTGAAACGAGGGACCCTCCAGTGCCACTCAGCGGTCAAGAAGTTTGGGATCAGTACGCGAGTTTCCAACAAGTCACTTTTGGAGCCACTACTTCGAAGAAGAGGAAGCAGCATGATGAAGATTCTAGATGGCACAACTGGAGGAAGCAGAGTATTTTCTTTGAGCTTCCATATTGGGATTCATTGCTTATACGCCACAATATTGATGTGATACATACTGAGAAGAATATTTGTGAGAGCTTGATTGGGACTTTGCTGAATTTAGCAGGTAAAACTAAGGACACTGAGAAGGCTCGACTTGATCTGAGAGAATTGGGTATAAGGAAGGATCAACATCCAGTTCTGAATGAGAAAGGGAAATACGATATGCCACCAGCATTGTACATGTTAGGTGATTCTCAAAAGGAAATCCTGTGCAACTTTCTACAAGGTGTTAAGATGCTTGATAGTTATGCCGCAAATATCAGGAGAAATGTCAATGTCAATGGGCACAAGGTTTCAAATCTGAAAAGTCATGATTACCATATTATATTACAAAAACTCCTACCCTTTGTGGCACGTGACATATTGCCGGATGCTGTAGTGAACCCATTGATCCAGCTCAGCAGGTTCTTTAACACGGTATTGTTGACATTGCTAACATCATCGACTAGAAACGGATATAAGATCCATCTCTATCGACGGCACCAGAAATGCAAAGGTATATCTTAACATGATGCTAAGTGTATATCAGATGCTGCTTTCAGATTAAACTAAAAGGTGAACTCCGACACGATTCATAGCACAACTCGATATAGGTTGTCAGCCCTGACAGGTGTGCCAGAAAACGCATGGATATGGTACTCTTACATATGCCTTGGATCTCTAGAAAAGAAGATATATATATATAAACAGGGAATCCGCAAGCGCACAGATATGAATATACCATTGCAGCATTTTAACCAGGAGTAAAACCAGGTATCGTATTTATATTCTACCACAGGGAAAGAAGTCTTTCTAATCCATAATAGCTAATACATGCTCATCTCTCAGTTTTATAATGTAGAGTGGCCAAAATATATCAATTGCTATAAACAGGGGTAAGTCACATAAAGATAAAGATATTGATAGCATTGTTCAAGTCATAACATCATGAGCAGCTAGAAAGTGTCATATAGCAAGAGAAACATAGCAAAGTCTAGTTAGAGAGGATACTCCTCGGTAACTCTAAACTATATGTTAGTGCAAACTATGATTAGTGCAAACATTTAACAATCATGGAAGAAGAACTATTATATCAATGCATGGGGAGACTATCCAGGAGGATCAGGGCCGAAACTTGAAACAACCCAAACAGTATAAGGCTCCACTTGTCCTATACACGGGGGGTGGACTGCGAAGGACTCAATAGTGTTGTGACCACCACGATCTACCGCACGACCCGGCATATAGGGTGCAATCGCAGATAAATACAATATAAGCACCATGCTTACACTGTCTTTACCGTTCACCCATGTTAACAAATGATCTAGGTGAGGGCTATATGACTCCATACATGAATATAAAGGCAAATCAACTATGCTAAACATGTAATCATAATAAACACCAAAGCATATAATGTCGAATATAATCATTGATAAGAACATTTGTCTGTATAACAAATGTAAGGAACTAGATAAGAACTTACAAGAGCGAAGCTAGATCAGTATCTCGATCAGCCTCTAGACGATCAGGAGCCAAGTAGATGCCTTGCCTCCTCCTAGATCTAGACTAGCTAGCTACTCTGCTATATGGTGTTTCTAGGGCGTAGTATCTCTGACTTGATGACTTGATCTGGTGTATGCAAACTCAGGTTTCCAGATGCCTCTGCCAGGGGGCAGGGGGGCTGCTTATATAGCCCTGAGGGGTAGACGTGCGCCGTTTGATCAAACCGTCCTAACAAGTGGTTTAGATTGATCCTCATATGCGGTGGAAGAACCTTCTGGAAGTAGGGCTGAGGTGGCGCCCGGGGGAGGCCGACCGGCCCCACCACCAGGCCGATCGGGCTGGGGTGGCCCCCCTCGGGCCCACTTCGGCCAGGTGGTCCGTCACTTCTTCTAGATGCTTCTTTCTTGGGTGCCAAGTCTCGTTGAGTTCCAGAGCCTTCTGGAGTCTTCTAGATTTGATTCTTTTAGCACTTTTCCCGAATGGTTCCTGGATTTATATAATTTACCAAATCTCCAGAAAAACTGTTAGTGGCACCCTATTCTAAGTTGATATTAACATTTATGCCCTTTTCTCATGTTTAGTTGACTTATAAATATATAGGATAAGATGTGTCAACAAACTCCCCCAAGCTTACCCTTTGCTAGTCCCTAGCAAAGATATGCTTTAGCAGGATCAGGAGTTGCTACAACGCTTTCACACCTCAAAAGTACTATGGTTTTCAAAACCAATTCTCCTCAACAAGATTGCTCTCTCTTACCTTCAACCTTTAAGCATAGCCTTTTCATAAATCTTGAGCAAATAAAAGACAAAACAATCAAGTCAAGCAGTATATCTCAAATTCTTTGATCAGCTATCATCCTGGGGTTTTGCACATTTTTCAGATAAAACTCAGAGATCCTGTGTATGACCTTCTCAAGCATGGACTCACACTTGGCAAGATATGTATGGATGATAGTGTTGGATGGATGAGGGTGAAAGGTGGTAAGCCTTTTAGCCTAGCTCTTGGACTATATCTCTCTTTCTAAGATTTTTAAGATCTGGGCTTTCCATTCTTGGAGAGGTGGGCTCTACTCGCCCCGGACTTTTGTCTATTTTTCTCTCTCCTTAGAGATGTGGGCTCTACTCGCCCTCGGACACGTGTCCATTATTCATCTCTAAATTTATTTTAGGGAGGTAGGCCCTTCTCGCCTAGTATGACACTTGTCCTTTTCTCTCCCTCTCTCTTCTCACTTTTTCCTCTCTTTTTTTTTCTTTTTCTCTTTTTTTTCTTTTTCTCTTTTTTTTCTTTTTCTCTTTTTTTTTCGAATGTAGCCTCAGAATCCTTTTTAACATTGAGAGAGATATATCCTAGAGTTGCATGAGCTGTATGGCTTGATGGAAAATGCGTACTTCCATGTCAGAAGTAGCATAAATGGTGGAATGGAATGATCTTGATGTGTATGACAGGCTCTTAAGGATCATAGACACAGGAACTCATCATATAAAATTTCATGATTTTTAAGATAAATCCAGGAATCAAGCTTCTCTAGGAAAATGATCAATAGCAACTCAACTTTTCATGAATCATCTTTCAAGGCCTAGACTCAGATTAAGCATGTACTTGCACAGGTTTTGGGTTTAGAGCAAATTAAGCATTTAAGCTTCAGGAGAATCTAGGTCTGAAAACTAAGCATTTTAAAAGGGATTACGGTGGAGCAACTATTCATCATCTCCAAGCATATATCATCAAGATCATTATTAAAGAGAAAAGCCAACTAGCAGACTCTAGCATTTTATTCAAACTAAGACTTTTAACTAATACTCAAATAACTAGCTAATATTAAACACCTAGGATAGTGATACTTATCATGATAACTGGGGGTGCTCTCCCCCAAGCTGGATCTTGAAGTGATTCTTGATTCATCCTTGGAACTTGTTTGCCTTCAGGTCCTTATTAAATTCTCCCTGTAAATATTAGTCTCGCACATACCTGAAGGAACAAATTCTAGGATTATGCTGTGAGCCTTCATGTGCTCACTTCTTTTTGGGTTTTTCTGAAATGTATGGACCTTCATGTGCCCACGTATTTTTGTGAATTTTTATATGCAAAAGGGATGCTAAAACAAAAATATGTGAATGCAAATTTTTTATTTACTTTTTTTTATGCCGCCACGGTACGGAGTACATGGGGCCTTAAAGAATGCAAAAGCAGAAAATATTTTTATGATTTTTTTTTCAATGCAGGTATAGGGAAATAAACATGCTAAAATATGCAGTGCAGAATATAAATATAAATACCGAGTTACCTCTCGGCGAGAGTTTAGAGTACTTACTCCCATGGCGTAGATGTAGTGGCCATTGATTGATCAGTTGATGACGCGGGTAGTGATTGGTCTTCCGAAGGTGTACTTTGATCTTTCTTTCTCCAAACTTGTTTCTTCGGTGGAGACCTTTCTGGAGTAACAGGTTCAGAATACTGGGCTGGTAGAAGCTGAGCGGACTTCTCCTTGATCTCTTCTTCAATGTTCTTGACATCCGTCAACTTTGTGTTCAGCTTGCGTTGTAATTTCTGAAGGCGTCTCCGCGTTTTGTTCTTCTTGGGCTGCTCAGGATCAGTATAAGTATTGAAGTAGTAGCATACCTTTTCAGTTCTGAACTGGAAGTGGATCTCGCCAGTCCTGATGTAGATGATTGCTCTTGTTGTGTTCAGGAACGGTCTTCCAAGCACGATGGGAGGATCTTGCTCATCTTCCATGTCTATGACTAAAAAGTCAGTCAGGACATAGTGGTCCTTTATCTTGACAGGTACATCTCGTGCAATTCCTTCCGGGAACCGTTGTGATTGATCCGCCATCTGCAACATTATATATGTGGAATACAAAGGCAGGTCACCATATATTAATTCGTAGGTTACCATAGACATTAGGTTGGTGCCCGATCCCGTGTCGCAGACAACTCGCTGGAAGTTCCATTGATTGATGGAGCAGTGGATTGATGGAACTCCAGGGTCTTCAAGCTTTGGCAGTAATGGTGAAGGGAACAGGTTCTCATTCTCTGATTGAATCGTGTTGATCATCCAAACTTCCTCCACATGCGGTTAAGGTCGATTGTTCTTCTTATTCCTCCTTCTATCTCTTCTCTTCTTCTCGACATCTGGCTCGTGTTCATGGGGGTAAGGATATCGGGGGTGTGTAGGAGCTTTTAGGATCTTGTTCTTGAAATTGAATCTCTCCTTTCTCCCATTGATGGTGAAGACGATCTTAGCGGCGTCGGCGTAGATGATGGCTTTGGCTGTGGCAAGGAAAGGACGTCCCAAAATGATTGGAGCGTTCTCACTTCCCCCAATCTCGACAACAGCGAAGTCGGTAGCCACGTAGGAACGTCCTACCCCCAGACATACGTCGTCTAGGATGCCCTCGGGGTAGCATAGTGACAGGTCTGCAAGCTGCAAGCACATGGTTGTATACAATAAAGGTGAACCATTGATTTTCTTATATATTACCTTAGGCATTATGTTGACGCTAGACCCAAAGTCACAAAGTGCATTCTTGAAGGTGTAGGCTCCAATAGTGATGGTGATGATGGGCCTTCCTGGATCTCCTCTTTTGGCGGGCATGCCCCAGTCAGTCCATCTTGGGCCTTCTTCTGTCTTACTCGAACACAGATCTGCAGAATAGATATCGACAAGATTTGCAGATTCTAATTCTTCCGACTGGCCCGGAATCTTACCTGGGTTAGCCGTGGGAACAGATGATGCCAGCTGAGAAATCTGAGATTCTAGCATTTTATTAAAGCTATGTTGGTTCTTGATGGCAGAAGAAAAACTTTCCATTTTATTACTAATAGTTTCTAGCATTTTATCATTGGAAGCTAACTTCTTAGACAGATTATCCATAATTCTACCCTGGTTTTGGACTAAGTCTCTTAAAGGTGAGAAATTATTGGAAGAATTATTACCTTGATAATTACCTGAATAGTTACCTGGGTAGTTTGTCCTCTGCTGAGTCCATCCTTGATTCTGCTGGGGACGATATTGGTTGTTATTGTTGATGTAGTTCACGTCCTCCTCCAACTGAGGGCATTGACTCCCTGATTGTCCAGTGTTTCCACACTCTTCACAGGTCATGCGGGATTCGAAGAGTTGCATGACTTCCTTCTTCTCAGGGGCTTTGTCTTCAAGCCTCTTCATCAGTAAATCCATTTTGGCAGACAGCATGTCTACCTCCTTGAGCTGGTGCATTCCTCTTTCTTTCTTGCGGGGTTGACGTTCCTCGTTCCAAGCTTGATTGGACGCCATCTTTTCCACAAGGTTAGTAGCTTGAGTAAGTGTAAGGGACAGGAAAGCACCTCCAGCTGCAGCATCCACCGTTTCACGGGTGTTGGTAGAGAGCCTGTGGTAGAAGGTCTGCAAGAGGAACCAGTTTTCCATTCCATGATGTGGGCATTCTGAAATGTGGTCTTGAAAGCGCTCCCATGCTTCAGGAACAGATTCCTCGTGTTGCTGCTGGAAACTCGAAATTTTCCCCCGTAAGGCATTGGTTTTGCCTATAGGAAAGAACTTTGCCAGAAAGGCAGTAGAACACAATGTCCAAGTTGTAAATTTGTCTTTGTTGGAGTAAAACCATTGCTTCGCTCACCCCAATAATGAGAATGGGAATAAACGAAGTAGGACTGCATCACTTGGCACATCTTTGATCGTGAAGGTGCTACATATCTCCAAGAAATGTTGAAGGTGTTTGTTGGCATCTTCATGAGCTTTTCCACAAAATTGGCTAGCTTGTACCATATTGATCAGTGCAGGCTTGAGCTCAAAAGCAGCATTTCCTACAGCGACTGTCGGACCAGTACGAATGTTGTCCGGGGTCGGTGCGGAGTATTCGCGTAGGGACTTGTTTTCCATTACTTCAAACGTGGGTGTTAAGCTTCGAGCTGTTGAATCTCCCAAGGCAGAAGTCGTGGCCCGAGAATCAGGAGACCTGAGCTCTGACCTTGCCTTCCTTAAGATTTTCTCTGGATCTGAAACGAAGTCTTCTGGAAGATTCTTATTCATACATTACCCTGAAATAAGATAGACAAAAGTGGAAAGAACAAGGGTAAGCCTGTTTAAGCAATGATAATTTGGGTTCTCGATACATTATGTGTGAGAGATGCATGCATGCTATTACTGAAACTTTTTCATCTAGGCTATAGACTTTCTTTCCCCGGCAACGGCGCCAAAAATGCTTGTTGACATTGCTAACGTCATCGACTAGAAACGGATATAAGATCCATCTCTATCGACGGCACCAGAAATGCAAAGGTATATCTTAACATGATGCTAAGTGTATATCAGATGTTGCTTTCAGATTAAACTAAAAGGTGAACTCCGACACGATTCATAGCACAACTCGATATAGGTTGTCAGCCCTGACAGGTGTGCCAGAAAACGTATGGATATGGTACTCTTACATATGCCTTGGATCTCTAGAAAAGAAGGTATATATATAAACAGGGAATCCGCAAGCGCACAGATATGAATATACCATTGCAACATTTTAACCAGGAGTAAAACCAGGTATCGTATTTATATTCTACCACAGGGAAAGAAGTCTTTCTAATCCATAATAGCTAATACATGCTCATCTCTCAGTTTTATAATGTAGAGTGGCCAAAATATATCAATTGCTATAAACAGGGGTAAGTCACATAAAGATAAAGATATTGATAGCATTGTTCAAGTCATAACATCATGAGCAGCTAGAAAGTGTCATTATAGCAAGAGAAACATAGCAAAGTCTAGTAAGAGAGGACACTCCTCAGTAACTCTAAACTATATGTCAGTGCAAACTATGATTAGTGCAAACATTTAACAATCATGGAAGAAGAACTATTATATCAATGCATGGGGAGACTATCCAGGAGGATCAAGGCCGAAACTTGAAACAACCCAAACAGTATAAGGCTCCACTAGTTCTATACACGGGGGGTAGACTGCGAAGGACTCAATTGTGCTGTCACCACCATGATCTACCACACGACCCGGCATATAGGGTGCAATCGCAGATAAATACAATATAAGCACCACGCTTACACTGTCTTTACCGTTCACCCATGTTAACAAATGATCTAGGTGAGGGCTATACGACTCCATACATGAATATAAAGGCAAATCAACTATGCTAAACATGTAATCATAATAAACACCAAAGCATATAATGTCGAATATAATCATTGATAAGAACATATGTCTGTATAACAAATGTAAGGAACTAGATAAGAACTTACAAGAGCGAAGCTAGATCAGTATCTCGATCAGCCTCTAGACGATCAGGAGCCAAGTAGATGCCTTGCCTCCTCCTAGATCTAGACTAGCTAGCTACTCTGCTATATGGTGTTTCTAGGGCGTAGTATCTCTGACTTGATGACTTGATCTGGTGTATGCAAACTCAGGTTTCCAGATGCCTCTGCCAGGGGGCAGGGGGGCTGCTTATATAGCCCTGAGGGGTAGACGTGCGCCGTTTGATCAAACCGACCTAACGAGTGGTTTAGATTGATCCTCATAGGCGGTGGAAGAACCTTCTGGAAGTAGGGCTGAGGTGGCGCCCGGGGGAGGCCGATCGGCCCCACTATCAGGCCGATCGGGCTGGGGTGGCCCCCCCTCGGGGCCCACTTCGGCCAGGTGGTCCGTCGCTTCTTCTAGATGCTTCTTTCTTGGGTGCCAAGTCATGTTGAGTTCCGGAGCCTTCTGGAGTCTTCTAGATTTGATTCTTTTAGCACTTTTCCCGAATGGTTCCTAGATTTATATAATTTACCAAATCTCCAGAAAAACTATTAGTGGCACCCTATTCTAAGTTGATATTAACATTTATGCCATTTTCTCATGTTTAGTTGACTTATAAATATATAGGATAAGATGTGTCAACAGGTATGTTCAAAGGAGATTGACGAGACTGAGATGCAAGAACTTAGCAGATCGATTTGCAGAGACTCTTTGTCGGCTTGAGATGATTTTCCCTCCAGCATTTTTTGATATTATGATGCACTTACCAGTTCATATTGCTTGGGAGGCTAAAATTGGAGGCCCTGCTTCGTATAGGTGGATGTATCCAATTGAAAGGTACCTACGTACCCTCAAAGGATACGTGAGGAACAAAGCGTTCCCAAAGGGTTCTATAGCAGAGGGATATATCTCGGAGGAGTGCCTTACTTTCTGTTCTCGGTTCTTTGAAGGTGTTAGTACAAAGCTTAATAGGCCAGAGCATCAAGAAAATAGCGTTGTTAATGAACCACCTGCCGGTCTGAGTGTTTGAGGACCAGGTGTGTCCGAGGACCAGTAGTGGGTCGCTCCTTAGTGATGAGTGATTGACAACGTTGTGTGGACTGATGCTTAGCTAAGTGTGCAGGTACAGGTTGCGGTTTGACTCGTGTCAGTGCAGGTGAAGAACAAGCATGAAAGGCCTTAGCCGTGGCGGCCTCCGGGTGATGGAGTGGCAAGTAGGCTTGGTTCGATGAACCCGGTGGCCGATGGGGTCAAGTGTGAGCCGTGCGGGGCAAGACTGGCGGGCTGAAGTCGTGAACATGGGCCGGTGCAAGGTAGCGGATGGTGCCCGAAGCTTGCACGCGGGGTTTTTTGGTTTGCCCACAAAACCATCGGTGGACGGTTTCTTGGTTTGGGCCTCAAAACCAAGCCCGGAGGCCTGAGGCGACGGAGACGGTGATCCGGGAGCTTCGGGAAGCTTCGAGGCAGAGGGCACGTGGCGTGATCGCGGGGTTTGCATCGAGGTGAAGCGAAGCCGTGGTGGAAGTGTGTCCGTCCGATGAAGACTTGACCAAAATGCCCCTGAGGGGTTGTATCTTCATTTGAGTTGTAGGGGTAGCATGGTCATTTACCTCCCTCCGATGGACTCCGTATAAATAGCGGAGAGGTGGATGGCATCTCTCTCGCTTGGACTCTAGGGCTTTCTCCCCCTGTTGATTTCTCTGAATTGCTTATTTTCCCTCTGGATTCCTTAGGCTAGACTCTTGTACAAACTCTGTCCTCTAGATGTATGGAAGCATTCGGCGTTGCGGTGATCTCCTAGTCCTCTGTGATTTTCGTGTCATTTTCAGGGCTATTTTTGAGGAGTTTCGTTCTTCTCTTGATTCGGGGATTTGAGGGCGTTTTCCCGTCGGATTTCTTTGAGGAGATCATGGGTGGATGCTTGTGTGATCCTGTGATGAGTTCTTGGAGTTTACCTCACGGGGTCGGGCTTTTTCTGCTCTGTCTGCGCTTGGCGGACTGTCCGCGAGCGCCGTGCGGACTGTCCGCGAGCGCCGTGCGGACTGTCCGCGTGACCTGAGTTCGTCGCGTGTTCATACGCGTTCGCGTTTCGATCCGTTTCTCAGCTAGGGTTCTGTTCCAAGAAGTTTGCGGACTGTCCGCGGGAGCTAGCCAGACTGTCCGTGTGGTGTTGATTTTATCTGGGGTGGCTCAAGGTTTGTCTGGGGTGTCCAGGGAGTTTGGCCAGACTGTCCGCCAGGGGTGGCCGGACTGTCCGCGGGCTGCCGGACTGTCCGCGGTGCTTGCCTGGACTGTCCAATTTTCCCTGGTGCGGTACTGGTGGTTCGGAGTCCTATTTCGGACTGTCCGCCGAGGGTCATCGGACTGTCCGCCATACTCGCGGACTGTCCGCCGTACTCGTGCGAACCGTCCGCCCAGGGCTTCGCAGGATTGGCTAAGTCTTTTGGTTCTTGCTTTGGTTCTTCCGCTCTTTGCTCCTAGGCTTGTCTCTTGATCTTCTTGGCTTCTGCGTGCCTTGTTTGGAGCTTCATTTGTGTCCGCGAGTACTTGGAGTGGCAATCGGGCTATAGGCCGAGTTCGACCTTAGGGAAGAATTTTTATCGGCTCCCATTCACTCCCCCCTCTCTAGTCGCCCTTTTCGGTCCTTCAATTGGTATCAGAGCTCGTTACGGATCTTCTTGATTCTAACCAGTCTAAGATCCAAAGATGGGTGATTACGGCAAGAGGTCGGGTCCTCCGCACTTTGATGTCAAGAATTACCCGATGTGGGAGAGGCGCATGGGCGCGTTTTTGCGAGAGAAGGGAACTCTTATCTGGGAGGTCACTCAGAATCCTCATTATGCCATCCGAGATAGTTTTCTGCTTCTAGGATCGCGGGACATGTGTGAGGCCAACAGCAAGGCCGTTGATTACTTGTTTTGTGCTCTCTGTGCCTCGGAGTTCGAGTGAGTGTACAGAGAGAATGTGGCCAGAAAGATTTGGCTCAAGTTGAAAAATGCTCATGTTGGCAATGCCCAAGTGCAACCCCGTTTGTTTTCCACTTACCGGAGAGAGTACGAGAACTTCACTCATCTCCCTGGCGAGCCGACCGATGCGATGTTCTAGCGCTTCACTAGCATAGTCAACAACATGAGGGCCAATGTGACAGTGCTCCCATACACGGATCATGATCAAGCTATCAAGCTTTTGCATGCCCTGGATAGGTCTGTGTGGAGTGCCAAGGTCGAGGCCATTGAGGAGTCGAGCGTGTATGATACGCTGACACTGGATGAGCTATTTTCCAAGCTCAGGTCTTCAGAGGTTGATCGCGGCTTGAGAGCCAAGAGCGAGAGCCCCACTGATCCTCATAGTTTGGCTCTTGTCTCAGGATCGAGGTCTAACGCTAACTCTGGTGGTTTCTCTTTGTCTTGTCTTGTGTCCTTACCAGATGAGGACTTTGATGTGCAGAGCGAGGATGATCTCGCCTTGTTGAGCAAGAGGTTTGGTCGGATGTACGAGAACCGCAAGAATGCAAGGCGGAGCTCGGGAATGTGCTATCGGTGCGGGAAGCATGGGCACTTCATCGCCGAATGCCCTGAAGCCATGGAGATCAAGAACGACTACAAGCACAAGCCCAAGCACGACTACAACAAGCACCGCTCCCGGAATGACTACAAGGACAAACACAAGGACAAGGGCGAGAGAAGGCACAAGAAGAGTGGTGGCCACAAGAAGAAGACCGCTCGAGCGATGGTGGTCGGAGCGAGCGACATCGACTCGACATCAAGCGATCCTTCCTGCGACTCAAGCAGCAAGGAAGAGCAATAAAGGCACAAGGACAAGCGGCACACGGGCAAGAACTTCACCGGCTTGAGCTTCGTCGCCCAAGGTGGATTTTGCAGCATGGAACACTCCAAGAAGGGTGGGAGGCACAGCTCGGATTCGAACTCCGATTCCGAAGAAGAGGTACGACAAGATCCCAACTTCTTGCTAGAGGAGAATGCTAGGCTCAATGAGTTGCTTGATAACCGTGATGATGTGCTTAGAAAGATCAACAAGGAGAAGAGGGAATTTAGCTCTTTGTTGGGTGATGCTAAGGATAAGATAGCCGAGCTTGAATCCTTGCTTGTGGATGCTAGAAATGAGATAGGCGCTTTGAAATCTGCTCCTGTGGTGTCTGATGAAATTGATTGTGGTGATTGCTCAGTTTTTCTTGCTGATTTGACTGCCCTCAAGGAGAAACATGCCTCTGTTCTTGAGGAACTAGATGTTGTTAGGATTGAATGTGATGAGTTGAAGTCTAGGCTAGCTTTGTTAGGAGCTTGTACTTCATGTCCTATTTTGCATGCTAGGCTAGTTGAATCTCACACCAGAATTGTTTCTCTTGAGGTGGCATTGAAAGCTCCTCTTCCTACATCATGTTCAACCTGTGAAATGCATGCTTTGAAAAACATGGAACTTGCACACTATGTTGACCGTTTGTAGGATGAAAATGATGAGCTTAGGAAATTGATGAGTTGGTTGTCTGGGCATAAGCCACAATTGAGTTTGATGTTGGCTCAGTTCAAGAGGTTTGATGGTCAGGCATTGGGGGCTGACAAGAGTGGTGACAAGAGTGGTGAGGGAGAAGAGAAAGCTAGAGAGACACCTACACCACCCCACACCATACCCATGAACAAATATGCACCCAAGCCAAACCACTTGAGAAACAAGCTTGATACAACTCCAGACCCACCAGTGTTCCGCCAGAAAATAGAGAATTACCAGAAACCCATCAAGTTTGTGAGCAACCTAGGTAATGTCTTTGAGGGGAAGTCAAGAGAGAAAGCGGTTGAGAAGCCCACAGAGAAGCCACCGCCAAAGCCAGTGCCAATCCGCTTCCATTGTGAGTATTGTGGGAGGGATGGGCATAAGGATGAGTTCTATTTCCGGAGGAAGAGGGATGAGAGGTTTGCTAGGGAGATGGCAAACAAGGACAGGTACCACCTTGCTCGTGGTGTGCCTGAGCCTCGTAGAGGGTCTCTACCTAGGGGTGAGGTGTATGTGAGTATAGTTCCCACTCGTGGAGGTGGAGATGGAGGTGTGTTCCCTCAGAGAGATGGGCATGTTGGGTTTGGGCATGGAGAGTTGGCTCGACGTGCTCCTTCTCGTGACCGTTACGAGTTTGGGAGACACGATTGGAGCTTTGGGTCTCAGATGGACTACGGGCCACACTTCCCCCTCGTGGTGTCCGTACTCCTCAAGTGAGACGTGACAGGTCCTTTGGTGGTAGGCGTGAGAGGACTCCGCCTAGAGGTTTTGGCAGGATGGATTTTGCTAACCCTTCTTTTGAGCAAATGGCTCGACACTAATTTGACTCTTTTGGAACTAACCCCAGTGTTGAGTCGCTTGCTCATTCTCGTCCTCGTTTTTGATTGCAGGTGGGAGGCTTGGAGAACTTTTGATTGATCGACTCCGGTTGCTCAAGACACATGACCGGAGATCGTGGGTGGTTCTCCAGCCTCACCCCGGTGAGTACAAGGGAGTACATCACTTTCGGGGATAACGGGAGAGGACGAGTGCTTGCTGAAGGTATGGTGAGGGTGAGTAGCAAGGTGAACTTAAGAAGTGTGGCCCTGGTCAAGTCACTTGGTTTTAACATGTTGTCAGTATCTCAGTTACTGGACGAAGGTTTTGAGGTTCGTTTTAAGTCGGGTGCTTCTCGTGTCCTTGATTCTCGAGGCGATCTTGTCTGTACGATCGTCCTCGAGGGTCAAATCTTTCGTGCCGATTTTTCCTAGTCTGTTGGTCCTCCTCAATGCTTTGTTGCTGGCGTTTCGGCCGAGCTTTGGAAATGGCATAGGAGGTTGGGCCACTTGAGCTTTGAGTTGCTTTCCCGCTTGAGTGATCTTGGTCTTGTCCGAGGATTGCCTAAGTTGAAATTCGAGAAGGATTTGGTTTGTGCTTCTTGTCGGCATGGAAAGATGGTTGCTGCTTCCCACACCCCTCTGACGGCTGTCATGACCGAGCGACCTTGTGAGCTATTGCACATGGATTTGGTTGGGCCAGCTCGTGTTCGCTCTGCGGGTGGGAAGTGGTGTGTTCTTGTGGTTGTTCATGATTTTTCGAGGTACTCTTGGGTTTTCTTTTTGGAGGATAAGAGCGAGACATTTGGCTTTGTTCGGGACTTGATCTTGAGGTTGAAGAATGAGAGACATGGTGATGCCATTCGAGCTATACGCAGTGACAATGGCACAGAGTTTAAGAACTCTCATTTCGACGCCTTTTGCAGTGATCTTGGTCTCGATCATCAGTACTCTTCTCCATACGTCGCTTGCCAGAATGGCATAGTGGAGAGGAAGAACCGGACCCTTTGTGAGATGGCCAGGACGATGCTCGATGAGCATAGGACTCCTAGGCGTTTCTGGGCCGAGGCGGTCAATACCGCTTGCTATGTCTCAAATTGCATCTTCCTTCGTGCCTTTAAGAAGAAGACCTCTTATGAGTTGATGCATGGCCGACAACCCAAGGTGAGTCACTCTAGAGCCTTTGGATGCAAGTGTTTCATTCTGAAGAAGGGCAAGTTGGATAAGTTTGAGGCTATGTGTTCAGATGGTATCTTTCTCAGTTATGCGATTCACTCTAGAGCATATCGTGTGCTCAACCTTGACACTAACCGAATCATGGAGACTTGCGAGGTTACCTTTGACGAGACACATCCATGTAGCTCTTCTGCTTTTGAGTGTGCAGGTGATGAGGAGATTGGTGCCAGGATCTTTGGGGATGAGAAGGATGGAGATGGAGACGAGGATGATGGTGATGGTGGTGCTCCCGTGGCTAATCGTGTACACGCTACTTCCACTACTACGACGACGATCGAGGATGGACCATCCCCTACACCCACTATGACTGAGGCTGTTCGAGTGGAGGCTGCTGCTGAGGGGGAGATTGTGTCCAGGCGAGAGGCTCCCCGGTGTATACAAGTGGATCACCCACCGACGACGATCATAGGTGACCTTCATGAACGCACTACACGGTCGAGGTCAAGGAACACTTCTCATTTCGCTCACTCTACTTTGGTCGCTTCTTCCGAGCCCAAAGATATTCGACACGCTTTGTCTGACGATAATTGGGTGAATTCCATGCATGAGGAGTTGGAGAATTTTGAGAGAAACCAAGTCTGGGTGTTAGTTGATCCACCACCAAATTGCCGTCCCATAGGTACTAAGTGGGTGTGGAAGAACAAAGAGGGTGAAAATGGGATGGTTGTGAGAAACAACTCGAAGTTGGTGGCGCAGGGGTTCAACCAGAAGGAGGGGATAGACTATGAGGAGACATTTGCCCCTATGGCCCATTTGGAGGCAATTAGGATCCTTCTAGCCTTTGCCGTGGCTAAAGGGTTCAAGTTGTACCAAATGGATGTCAAGAGTGCTTTCTTGAATGGGGTGATAGAGGAAGAAGTGTATGTGAGGCAACCCCCGGGGTTTGAGAGTGAAAAATACCCACACCGCGTATACAAACTCCAGAGAGCGCTCTATGGGTTGAAACAGGCACCTAGAGCTTGGTATGGCAGGTTGAGAGGGTTTTTCCTAAGTAAGGGGTTTGTGATGGGCATAGTTGATAAGACCCTTTTTCTCCTTAAGCATGGGAATGACCTTTTGATTGTTCAGATATACGTGGATGGCATAATCTTTGGTGGCTCTTCTCATGATCTTCTTGCCAGATTTGCAGATAACATGAGCATGGAATTTGAGATGTCCATGATGGGCGAGCTGCAGTTTTTCTTGAGCCTCCAGATCAAGCAGTGCAAGGACGGGACGTTTGTACATCAGGCGAAGTACACCAGGGACATGGTGAAGAAGTTTGGCATGAACGACTCCAAGCCGCTGACTACACCGATGAGTACCACTACGGCTTTGGACGCGGACGAGGATGGCGAACCCGTGGACCAGAAGGAGTACCAGAGCATGATCAGCTCCCTCCTCTACTTGACGGTGATGAGGTCGGACATACAGTTCAGTGTGTGTCTGTGCGCTCGTTTTCAGGCTTCACCGAGGACTTCACATCGACAGGCCGTCAAGCGGATTTTCAGGTACTTGAACTACACTCCTGAGTTTGGTCTTTGGTATTCTGCCTCCTCAACACTCAGACTTCACAGGTACTCCGATGCTGATTTTGCTGGGTGTCGATTGGACCGCAAGTGTACCTCTGGGTGTTGTCAGTTCCTTGGTTCTTCTTTGGTCTCTTGGTCATCTCGCAAGCAATCCAGTGTAGCCCAGTCCACTATAGAGGCTGAGTATGTAGCTGCTGCTAGTTGTTGTTCCCAGCTACTTTGGATGACCTATACCATGAGTGATTTTGGAGAGGAGTGCTCCCATGTTCCACTTTTCTGTGATAGCACCAGTGCCATAAGTGTAGCCAAAAATCCTGTCCTCCACTCCAAAACAAAACACATAGAAGTGAGGTACCACTTTCTGAGGGACAATGTTGAGAAGGGAAACATATCTTTGTCCTATGTCCCTACCCAAGACCAGCTAGCCGACATATTCACCAAACCGCTCGATCAAGTCACTTTCACTCGCTTGCGGGGTGAACTTGGAGTTTGCTTTCCTTTCTAGCTGGGTATTGGAGCTTCTCATGTATATATGTGTCATATGTTCATTTTGTTGCATTGCATTCATACATTTTACTTTCTGTACAAAACCTGGTAGGATAGCCATCTTTGGATCACTTGTGCTAGAAATGAGCTTCTCTTATATACATTGATCATTGATGTGCTATATGTGTGATATGTGCATGTTTGGTAAATTGTGGATGTGAATGCTATGCTCTTGATGGTTTTGCCATATACTTATGTTGAGTTAGCTTTCTTTTGATGAAAATACTAAAATTGTGTCTCTCATGAGTAGATGCTTGCCTATGCTCAATTTGTGCTTAAATGCCTATATCATGTTTAGTTTGTGCTTGAGAATCATGTTCTCTTTGCTTGGGGTCAAAGACCTTTTTGTCATTGTAAATGTTTAGCCCTTTTGCTTGCTTGGGGAGGAGCATAAGCTTCTTTTTGCCGCAAAGGCACTTCATGTACCATGTTTAAACTTGAAAATGAAATTGGTGTGTGAATTGCCTTAAGCTTGAAAAATGAGCTCCTCATCATGTTTTTATGCTTTGAAATTCATATCTTGGGTGCTAAACCGTAGCATGTTGTCTACCATGAGAAGTCTCATTTTAAGAAGTAGACACATGGCTCGGTGGCTTTAACATGACTTGAGTAGCTTGTGGGCGTTTATAATGATCTTGTGATGAGAATTTGTGATCTTGCATAAACTTTGGATGATCTAGTGTATTTATGTTCAAATTGGTATAGAGAGAGTCTTGCTCATGAGATGAATGTTTCTGTGAAAATTGCTTAAAATTGCTTTTAGCCATGTCACATGCTTATATGTCTCTACCTTCTTGATGGCAATGTGCTAGATACACCATGTCTACTTTGCTTGCTCTATGTCTCATTTGTAGCATTTTTGTTGTGCTCTTTGTATATTTGAGAAGCTTGGTAGATTGTATATGTGCTTTGACATGCATTTTTTAAGAAAACAAAGGGAAGAGGATCATATACCTTGATTCATGCATTGTCAACAAGGGGGAGAGTTTTGTATGATATGGGGATAATTTTCATGCATTGGGAGATTTTGTGGAAAATTGGTATGCATTTGTGAGATGTTGCATGTGAGGAAAAAAAATTGAGAAGAGGTTGCATTTGCTCAGGGGGAGTTTGCATATGTGCAGGGGGAGCTCCTTTGTTTTTCCTGGGTTTTGTGCTTTGTGGTGTGCTCCTTGTGAGCTTTGTTTTGTCTCGGCTGTGTCGAGCCGTTGCCCTTGTCTTAGGGGGCCGAGACTTGGTTGGCGAGTGATCGTGTTTTCTCTTATTCTTTGGCTTTGGATCACTTGCTTTGGAGGTTTGTGTTCGTGGTTGTTTTCTTTTCTTTTTCTCTATGTGATTTCTATGGGTGTTGCCAATGCACTCATCAAAGGGGAGATTGAGGACCAGGTGTGTCCGAGGACCAGTGGTGGGTCGCTCCTTAGTGATGAGTGATTGACAATGTTGTGTGGACTGATGCTTGGCTAAGTGTGCAGGTACAGGTTGCGGCTTGACTCGTGTCGGTGCAGGTGAAGAACAAGCGCGAAAGGCCTTAGCCGTGGTGGCCTCCGGGTGATGGAGTGGCAAGTAGGCTTGGTTCGATGGACCCGATGGCCGATGGGGTCAAGTGCGAGCCGTGTGGTGCAAGACTGGTGGGCTGAAGTCGTGAACATGGGCCGGTGCAAGGTAGCGGATGGAGCCCGAAGCTTGCACGCGGGGTTTGTTGGTTTGCCCACAAAACCATCGGTGGACGGTTTCTTGGTTTGGGCCTCAAAACCAAGCCCGGAGGCCCGAGGCGACAGAGATGATGATCCGGGAGCTTCGGGAAGCTTCGAGGCAGAGGGCACGTGGCGTGATCGCGGGGTTTGTGTTGAGGTGAAGCGAAGCCGCGGTGGAAGCGTGTCCATCCGATGAAGACTTGACCAAAATACCCTTGAGGGGTTGTATCTTCATTTGAGTTGTAGGGGTAGCATGGTCATTTACCTCCCTCCGATGGACTTCGTATAAATAGCGGAGAGGTGGATGGCATCTCTCTCGCTTGGACTCTAGGGCTTTCTCCCCCGGTAGATTTCTCTGAACTGCTTCTTTTCCCTCTGGATTCCTTAGGCTAGACTCTTGTACAGACTCTGTCCTCTGGATGTATGGAAGCATTCGGCGTTGTGGTGATCTCCTAGTCCTCTGTGATTTTCATGTCATTTTCAGGGCTATTTTTGGGGAGTTTCATTCTTCGCTTGATTCGGGGATTTGAGGGCGTTTTCCTTCGGATTTCTTTGAGGAGATCATGGGTGGATGCCTTGCGCATCTTTGTGTGTGATCTTGACTCCTCAAACGCCGTGGAGAGCCTTCGATTCGTGAGTTTTTGTCCGGAGTTCAAGTTCTTGGTGGCTGCTTGTGTGATCCGTGATTGCCGGTGATTTAGGGAGTTAGAGGTCGAGATTTTTGGGCATAGCATCCTTGTGTGACGCTTCTCATCTCCCCAAAATCTTGTGTCAAGAGCTTCTACCGTTTGGGAGATCCATTGATGAGTTCTTGGAGTTGACCTCGCGGGGTCGGGCTTTTTCTGCTCTGTCCGCGCCTAGCGGACTGTCCGCGAGCGCCGTGCGGACTGTCCGTGTGACATGAGTTCGTCGCGTGTTCATCCGTGTTCGTACGCGTTCGCGTTTCGATCCGTTTCTCATCTAGGGTTCTGTTGCAAGAAGTTTGCGGACTATTCGCGGGAGCTAGCCGGACTGTCTGCGCGGTGTTGATTTTGTCTGGGGTGGCTCGAGGTTTGTCTGGGGTGTCCAGGGAGTTTGGCCGGACTGTCCGCCAGGGGTGGCCGGACTGTCCATGGGCTGCCGGACTGTCCGCGGTGCTTGCCCGGACTGTCCGATTTTCCCCGGTGCGGTACTGGTGGTTCGGAGTCCTATTTCGGACTGTCCGCCGAGGGTCATCAGACTATCCGCTGTACTCGCGGACTGTCCGCCGTACTCATGCGGACCGTCCGCCCAGGGCTTCGCAGGATTGGCTAAGTCTTTTGGTTCTTGCTTTGGTGCTTCCGTTCTTTACTCCTAGGCTTGTCTCTTGATCTTCTTGGCTTGTGTGTGCCTTGTTTGGAGCTTCATTTGTGTGCGCGAGTACTTAGAGTGGC
This sequence comes from Cenchrus fungigraminus, assembly GCA_036936925.1. Lineage (NCBI taxonomy): Eukaryota > Viridiplantae > Streptophyta > Magnoliopsida > Poales > Poaceae > Cenchrus > Cenchrus fungigraminus. The sequence continues at coordinate 110,579,978 of CM072779.1, forward strand.
AATCAAGGTATAGGCCGAGCTCGCTGAATGTTGAAAGCAAGCACAAGGAACACTTTGTAGCATGGTTCGAGCGAAAAGTTAGTCATATACATTTCTTTCAAATTTAAATCGTCAAATTTGAATGTGCTCTTAACATATTATCTTTACTTATGTGAGTGTAGATGAGGAATCTGAATTTTGTGGGAAAGCAGATCTCATGGTCCTGAAAGAATTGCTTATTTGAAGAATAAGTGCTTAATTAATGGCTTCTATTTTCGGACATCACATATAGAGAATAATCTAACAACACAGAACAGTGGTGTTGTCGTCAAGGGTGTGCAGGGCATGGACTGGTATGGAGTGATTAAAAAAATCTTCGTACTTGATTTTCCTGAATCAAAGCAAGTCATCTTGTTCCAGTGTGACTGGTTTGATATGCCTCAACAAGGACAAAGCAAATCAAAAGGGTACAAAAGAGATAAATATGGGATTATCGATATTGATACCTCTCTGCTTCGGTATTCACATGCTGAGCCATACATCCTGGCAACACAAACAGAGCAAGTGTGCTATGTGAAAAGCGGGAAGAAAGGCAGCAAATGGTGCAGCGTCCTCAAAATGAAACCTAGGGCCCTGTTTGCCATGCCTGAAGGAGAGGAAGGCATTGATAATAACAATGACATAAATGTTGGTGATACTGAATTGGACTCGGTTGTTTTAGGTGTTGAAAATATTCATGTTGAGGACCACCATGAGGATTTGACAACATGGAGGACGATAGATGTGGAAGGGACAAGTGTTGATGCTTCTCTTGTTGATCATGCTAAACCCATGGCTGAACCGGATCACGCAGACATACCTGAAGACGAGGAAGATGGTGATGAGACCTACATTGGTGACGGAATGATTGCTCCAGGATATTCAGAAGAAGGACATGACGAAGACGGTTTGTAATCATAATTAGGGGTTGCATTGTTTACTTGTATTAAACTATAATACGTCCAAAATTTGTGAGCAATAAATAATTTGTGGTGAAGATGTCAGTTATTTGCAAGTTTGGCTTCATTCTGATGTCTTTCTGTGCAGTCAATATTATGATTACAGCATCATTGAGCTTAATTTGTATATCACAACATTATTCTCATGAAAATGCATAGCTTCAGAAACGCACAAAAGGAAATCAAAGATAATATATATGTAGCATATGTATAAGATAGCATAATTCGAATATACTCAAGCCACATCTGCTTGTTCTTAACATAGCATCGTGCTCCCAACACTAGGAAAGCAAAAGCAACAGACAAAAGACAAAGAAGAAGATATCCTATCTACTTCTTCAGTTCAGATCGTTTCATCCTCCGCTTCATTCCTGATCAGATTCTTGAGAGTAGAACTCACCCCTCGCATGCTTCCGTTTGATCTCTTTGCGAAGACCTTCCGCCATTTGAAATATCTGACATTTTACAAGGGGCCCTAAGAAATCATTTACAGAAGATCATCAACTGCATTTCATGGCAGTTGCTAATTATGTTTTCAGAAAAACTCATACTGATGCTAAACCTAAAGGGTAGGAATATATATCACCTCACGAAGAGACTTAGTAGGTCCATTGTATTCTTCTTTGTCGCTGTCATAATTTACCATCATCTTGCATTTTATCTTTGGGAAACACAACTTATACTTCTTTCCTTTTGACTGAATTACATACAAATCTGGGTCAGAACATAATGCACACACATAATAATTACGAAGCAAATTTGCTCACTTTGAAGTATACTAGTAGTGTTGCCCTCACCTCATCCAAGCGTGCTGGTAGGCCAAAATCGTCGATTCCCATGTCCGTGTCCGATTCAGTTGTGCGCCAAGCCTGGGTGTACAAGTGGCGGCTCTTTTTCTACATCAAAACTATTTTTTCAATTTTCACTGACAGATCAAACAATCTAAGACTACAAAGGCGCTGGAAAGGGTTTGGCTCACCTTATTCTTATTGTTGCGCGACGACGAGGCTTCGACGACGATTACTCTTGTTCCATTCTTCCTGGCGGCTTTGCGGGCATGGGCATCGCTTGATCGGTAGCCCGTTGGGACGAATGGGACTTCGACATTCACAGCGTGTTCCAAGTCGACCTCGACCCACGCCTCCACGGCAATCCAGTGCCTACTTTGTGGTCGTGGGGTGGATGAGGCGATGTCGATGACGGACTTCTTTTGAAGCGACCATCAGCGTCGCGCGACTACCTGCATGAGGGGTGCGTGCGTCGAGCCATCATCACAATGCAGGTGGGTGAGATGGTGGCGACGGAGATGGGAGGGGTGGAAGGTATATAGGCGGCGAGGGGGGAAGATCACGCGCGTGAATTTTGGGACGTGAAATGGCAGGGCGGCAAAAATGCAACTAGGGGGCCAGACGGTTGGAAAATGTTCAACTATCTTATGTTCAGTTCGTCCACGCAAATTTGACGAATTGTGGAAAAAGTGTGTGCGTCTTGTGAAAGAATATGTGACATTTTCGTTTGACATCATTTACGACCGTAAAGATGTACAATATTTATTGTAGTCATTAATCCGTTTGAAAGGGTTTGAACAACTGTATTTTCAAAATTATAAAATTCCAAATTAGAATCAAGATTTTCAAACACTAGATGATGTCAAATGGAAAAGTGATGAACACCAAAGATTCATAGCTCATCGAGATGAACAATCTTTATATAGGTCATTTTGTCATTTTCAGAAGTGGTACTATGATGTAGTACAAAATTGATATGTCTCCAACCTAGTTTCTTAAACTATGTGAGTGAACCTAGGATTAATGAACAATGTGTAGTACCACTTTGTCAAATGAAAAACCGACCTAACTAAAGATTGTTGATCTTGACGAGTTATGAAACTTTGATATTCATCACTTTTCCATTTGACTTCATTGAGTGTTTCAAAATCTTGATTCTTGTTTTGAATTGTTTAATTTCAAAATTATGATTGTTGAAACATACTCACATGAGATGTAGTGGACACCATGAGCTTGATTATTGTTTTCTAAGAATGTAGGAAAAAATTTCCTGATTTGGACATCATTTGTAAAATCTAAACAAGTTTATAGTTATAATTACGAATCATAGTATCAAGTGATGTAGGTCCATGAAGATCTCAAGAACACATCAGAATCTGGCCAGCAGTACTTTTCTGTCAGAACAAATTAGAACCAACCACCAGCCGACAGCCAAACGAACAGGGTGTATATGGTTGGTGGGACCCACGACTTCGCCCCTTCCTCTTGACGAGAAAAGGCAAACCCAACTGGACTCTATGACGAGTTGGTCCCATGATGCTGGGGCCCATGAGTCAGTGTTTGATCGCAAGATCGTGTCCCTTTACATGCGTAAGAGTAGCAGTGTTAGCAGATTCCACTTAACGTCTCGCCCCTTTCCTCCAGATTTCTCCCCAATCTCTGTTCCAGGCTTCGTCCATCGCTCGCGCTCCGCCTCGCTCTCGCCGCCGACTTCCCCCATCGTTGGTGGTGGTTCGCTCCACCCGCTCTCGTAGCTACGCTCCCGCCTCCACCCCGGGTGTAGAGGCCCGGATCAACCAGGGTCACACCCGCATTGCCGCCTCCCCTCCAGTGGGCGCCATTGTTGCGGCGCCCCGAGTGGAGCACCACTCCACCCAGCAGAGGCGCGACTCGCGAGGAAGATTCGCGTGGAGCGCATGCACCAGGAACCCGCTGGCAGCCACCAGGTACGTGTTCGTCGTTTCTAACGCCGAGGATGAAGAGGCGGCGCCGGTCATCATCTCCGAGTCAGAGGACGGATAAGAGCCTCTCCTCCCCCTCCCGGCCCCCTGGTTAGTATCGATCCTCTATTTTTAATTTCTGTTAGGATCGATTTGCAATTGGGGTTGTCTACTGTAGACATGGATTTGTGGTAAACCTAGATGAATGTGATCAGTCTAGACTGTACATATTGTTCTTGTCATCAACCTTGACTATATATGTGATTAAAATGATTCTAAATACTTTTGGATTGTTTTAGATAAAATTATTCCACAACTAGATTGTAACTTGTTAGAACATTATTGTGGATGGGCAGCCAAAGATAAACTTGCATGCTAATTTGAAATTGATTGATATAACGATAGTCCTTGCATTCATGATTCGGATATTGATAACTATTTTTGGCAATGAAGACTCCTCAGCACGACCATGTCTATGTGGTGAACGAGAAGGTCTCGATTCACTGCACGTTCTCACACGAGAGCGATGAGGAGACTGGAGAAAGGCCACTGGCGTCGAGGAGGGAGGTCAGATATGGCGGTCCGTGCTGTAGTCATTCCTAATTTCCTAGCTTATACATGCTAACTTCAGTAATGCCAATTAACAGCTCAAGGGAATGGGTGAGCAGCTTTGCGTCCTTCTGAAGCGGAAATATTTCAACCCCTGAAGATGGTGCCTAAACAAGAACAAGAGCTTTGTGGTTGACTTATGTAGTACTTATGCCTGCACTTGTTTAGTTTTTGCTTTTGTTAAGAAGCCTTGAGCTTGTTGTGGTTGATGGACTTACGTAGTACTCTTGATCTGATGTATGATGCTTTTGTGCGCAAGCCTTACTTGTGCCTGATGGACAACTAATATATGTATGAAAATTATATACCTTTTATGTATATCTCTGCTGAATGGTTGTGTTCATGAGATGATTTTCTTTTTTCGTCCATGAGATGTTCTCGTCCTCCTTTTAATTTTGTTGTTTCCATGTTTTATAATTATTTTGCTCTATACTTGTCATTCAAAAATCCACATAAAATGTACATGAACACATCAATAATAAGAGAAAATTTCTTTTGAGCAAATGGAGAACACATGTGCAATCACAAGAATGATCAAGGGTAATAATAATACTAGCATTCACTAGCGATCATATATTCCCACTTAAGTAATGCCATTATACAAGGTCATTACACAAAAGCCTCATTCATCAAACCTAATTGTTCATGACATCCAACTTGTTCATTAGTACCTCCATTTCCTAATTCATGACATAATGGAGGGAGTAGTTCACTACACAAAAGCTATCTAATTAACATTCCTTGGAGGCGTGCCTACGGAAGTGCCCAGCGCTTGATCGCCAGCCGGAGGTCCTCCACGTTAGCCTCAATCTCAAATGTTTTTACAATGCATTATCATTGATAAGTACATCAAAATTTGAATAAAACTGAACATAGTGAACATAGGGAATGAAGGTAATACCTCGGCATTAGGATGCCTTTGCAAGGGGCCCGGGAGGTAGAACTCATCGTCGCTGTCCTCATTGCATTCCACGAATATCCTAACTCGTGGGAAGTTGAGCTCATAAGTCACCTTTGGCCAAGATCCTGAATTAAGAAATCGAGACATGAACAGCAAAATTCCACTTGTGAACCTAAGATTAATCATGTTGCAATCAGAGGTGATCAAAAATTTGTATGAAACTGATCAACACAAAATTCATATCCTAATTGTACCAAGAATGCTATTGACTAAAATTTGCATCAAACTGAGCAAAACATTGCACAAGTAAATTTAGCAAAGGTGAAACTACTCACAAACAAACTCACTGATTCTTAACTGCATGATCTCTACCAAAAATGTTGCATATGTACCCTAGTCTGAGTTGCTGGCCAAATGTGGCAATCTGACAACGTACCAGTCACTGAATTCCTCAGATGGTTCCTATCAGTTTTAGCAATTTTTGTTCATAACTATTTTCGACAAAGTTCTCTTCACATTTCCATAGTCGGCAGCCATGAATGCCGGAAATGTAATACTAGCCAAGAAATCCTAAATTGCAAGTCCTAGAATTGATTACAACTCAGATACAAGTTTGCAATCACACAAAAATAATCAATTCAATGTACTAAGCAACCAGAGGAATTAAAGACAAAGTTCTCGAATACTAAAGGGGAAAATTAAATTTGGTATGAGTAAGAAAACTTACCGGACGCTCCCAATCGAAATCTGGCCATTTGCGGGGGTACTCCTCCTCCTCGCTGGACTCTGTTGACGGTGGAAATTCACCATTTCCAACCCTCAATATTCTCACATAAATGGAGGCATATGCATTATTTACTAGCATTTAGGTTTGAATAATGAAGTTCCACTTGTCCTTGGAGATTATTTGTATGTAGGTGAGTTACCCCTTAAAAGAGATGGTAACTCAACTCCTATGAAGAAACCATGCCAACTCAGCTGAGGAGGTGGCTGCCACCAAAGGAAACATGGCAAGACACGTCATCGATCCAGGGGAGGCACTCACCGACGAATCAGAGGACGCCACGTGGACTTCACATGGATCAAAGGGCCCACCTCGGATACCAAATCAAGCCATGCACCGGGATGGATCAGAGGGCCCACAAGGCAGTCAACCAGAGGAAGCACACCAGGTGGGGCCGTCCTAGGGGTCGGCCGATCCTAGGATCGGCCGAACCGCCTTAGTGGCGTCCCATCCTGGCCTTCCACGTGGTTGCTCCTCATTGGTCACTTGCTGCAGTCCTGGGTGTTTAGGGGCCATTTGGGCATCCGAGCAAGCCTTGTCTCCCTCTATAAATAGGAGGGGAGGGGCTCCCATTTCTCACACACCACTCTCTCATTCTCCTCTCACTTTTAGTTTCCAAGGCTAGGGGGTAGGCTAGAGTAGCTCTTCTTCAGGTTCCATGTCCTCTTGGAAGTTTAGGTATGAGTTCTCTTTTATCTTTATTTCTTTGTGTGACTTTGATCTACTTCAGTTATTCAGCTATTTCATATAAAGTCATGGTAGATCATATTCTTGATGTGTTCTTGAGTTCATCCTCTGTTCATCATTTAGAGGCTTGTGTTCTTCGTGAACACTACCTTTTGATCCACTTGAAGGATGATAAACTCCTTCCTTATGTGTTTGTTCATAAGTTAGAGGCTCGTGTTCTTCACGAACACGACCCTTTGATCTTGTTGATTAGACATAAGAGAGTTCGTATCTGTTCGTATGTCTAGCCTTAGTTGATCTTGTTAGATAGCATGAGAGTGTTGCAAGGGGTCTGTGTTCAAGCTACGGTACTCAGTCTAGTTGACCAGTCTTCTGGTGGCTCTCACCCTGGGTCACAATAGCCCAGGCCGGGTGAAGTCTAGCAGCAATGTAGGCATGGTGCCTGGGTTGTCTGGCTACGATAGTTATGAGCATACCCCCCGTAACGAGAGGTCGGTCCTCAGGTGGTGATAGCCCTGTTGGATCCTAGGGCAACCTCTGCGTTGGGGTACCTGCTGTAGGAGTCTAAAGTCTAGTTTCGCAGAGTGCTGGTCGTCGCGGGCTAACTCCCCGTTTGTACCTGGGTGCTGAACCATGTCTCCCTCATGCAATACTCATGCTTATCTCTTATATCTTCTAGCTTTGTATGTTTAGTACATTAGAACCTAGAGCTAACTCGTATGTTCCCCCTAAGCCGTAGTGTGCTAGAGTAGAGGTAGATTTGAGGTGTGTGTGTCACACTACCCCTATTATCTTTTATCTTACCCCTGCCTTTGAGTGTGTTTTCCCTATATCTATCTCTTGGTTTACATTTGGAGCAAAAGCATAAGTCTAAGATATCCGCCATTGCCTTCCTTGAATTCGATACCCTTGGAATACTCTCTTTCCTTGGGGAAATGCTACAATGGTTTATCAGTGCGCTTGCGGATTCGTTCATGATCGTTTAGATTAACCAATGGCAAGTCTCGATGTTCATGCTAACTGCGCCATTAGTTGTGACACTGGGAAATGCCAACAAGCATTTTTAGCGCTGACACTAAGGATGGATTTCCAATCTGTTCTTAAGTGATCGACGTTTAGAAATGTCAACAAGCATTTCTGGCGGCGTTGCCGGGGAAGGCACTGGATTATCATGACTATGCTTTGCATCTGTTTATCAACTCTGAGTAGGTTAGGACAACCCTCAATGCAGGCTAACCTTGATTGTCTTCTTTTATCTTTGGATAATGAAGACAGGTACTGTATGACTGGTTTCGACCTACCGGGAAATTTTACTGAAAATCCCGAGTCACTTGTGAGGAAAGCTCGAATTCATTTCGGCTCACCTCGTCGTACTCGTCCGGAGGGCGAACCAGCTTCCTTCGTACCATCCACGTCCAACGCTATGGTCCAGAAGACACTTCGTGAGTACTCAGCTCCTTCTGCTGACCAGGTGCTGCAAGGCCCTGAGGTGGCAATGGGGACTGAAAATTTCGAGATCAAGACGGGTTTAAACACGATGGTACAGCAATGGGTGCCAATGCTCATCTGCAGCAATTCCTAGAGCTGTGCAGCACTTTCGTCATCAGGGGTGCAAATATGGATGCTGTTCGTTTACGGTTATTTCCATTCTCCCTCTTGGGAAAGGCTAAGCAATGGTTCTACACAAACCGGGAATCTATTGACACTTGGAGCAAGTGTTCACAGGCATTTCTCAAGAAGTTCTTCCCATTGGGTAAAACCAATGCTCTTCGTGGAAGGATTTCTGATTTTCAGCAAGCAGCAAGTGAATCTATCCCAGAGGCTTGGGAGAGGCTTCAGGAGTATGTCCTGGCCTGTCCTCATCATGGGATGGAAGATTGGCTCATTCTTCAAAGTTTCTATAATGGGTTGACTCCGACAGCCCGAGGCCATATTGATGCTGCTGCTCAAGGAGCATTCTTCTCACTCACTGTTGATAATGCTAAATTACTCATGGAGAAGATGGTCTCCAACCAAGGGTGGAGTGATGAAAGACTCCAACCACGACCGAGGGGTACTCATACTGTCAAGGAAGCAGACATGATTACTGCCAAGATGGATCTTCTTATGAAGAGATTGGATGACTACACCAGTGAGAAGGCTGCCATGGCCACTACTTCTTTGCCTATGGACTCTCACATGACCTGTGAAGTCTGTGGTAACACTGGGCACTCAGGCAACTATTTTTCGAAGACTCAGGAGGAAGTGATGTACATGAATGGCAATAACAATGGTTATCGTTCATCTCAACAAGGAGGCCAATCGTGGAATCAACAACGCCCGTACTATCAAGGAGGTAACCAAGGTAATTCTTACAATCCTAACCACCTTCCTTGAGAGATCTTGTTTTTGGGCAAGCTAAGATTAATGAAGGTATTAACAAGAAGCTAGCTGCCCTTGATAAAACTGTGGAAAGCCTCAACGTTAAGCTTGATAGTTTTTCTTCTGCCCAGAAGAGTCAGCTGAGTTTCAACAAAATGTTAGAAACCCAGTTGGCTCAACTGGCTGCTTTGGTTCCATCTCCTGATAACGGGAGGATCCTGGGGCAACCCGTATCCTCTTGTGAAAATGTTAGTGTAGTGTCAACCAGGTGGGGTAAGCCACCTTGGAAGACACGTGTCTCTGACTATGCAGGAAAGCTCATTCAACAAATTCTTGATCCCTGGGAGGAATCAGCAGTGGTGCACAAGAAAGATCCAGGCTACCCAACTATCACATGCACAATCTATTACAAGAAGATCAGGCATGCTCTTTGTGACCTTGGTGCGAGTGTTAATCTCATGTCCAAGGTCATGTTCGAGCAACTGGGATATCCAGCTCTCTCTCCAACAGCATGGACTATCCAACTCGTCGATTCAACGATCCGATACCCAGAAGGAATTATCGAGAGTTTATTGGTTAAGGTCAAGAGCTCTTATGTCTTCGCGAATTTCGTGGTCCTTGACATGGATGACGAGGGAGGAATGCCGCTCATCCTTGGGCGACCATTTCTCAGTGATGTCCGAGCAAGAATCAATGTGGGTTCCGGTATCATCCATTTCCGCATTGGGGAGAGGAACTTGAAGTTCAAGTTTCAGGACAAGGAAGAGCAATGCTATTTGGTGCAAGATAGTGTTGAGTAGCTTGGGGGAAGGACGGGGCCTTCACCCCCAAGGAAGAAATCTCCGTCAAAGAGGTTAAGGAAAATTCGGAAAGAATGGCGGAAGATTGAGATGGCACCAACCTCTACTTCTCAGGAGTGGGGTGCTGAATGGAACTGATCACTGAGAAGAGTCCAACTCGTCGGACTAAAAATGATGGGTCCTTTCTACCAAAAAGGTTAAAGCTGGTATTTATCTCATATTTCCCTTTCCAAAATTTTATTTCCAAAATTGCATATTTGATTTTCCAAAACTCTGCATTTGCATGCTAGATTTATCTAGCCATTTTCCCATTTCCAAATAAAATTTCTAAAAATAATTTCTGAGTTGAAAACCATAGAAAATTCATTTGGGAAATTTCTGGAGTAAACTTTGGCCAGTGCACCTTGGCATCTCTTCATAGAGCCGTTGGTGGAACACCTGCCAAAGGGGGCCAGCACCGGGCCCACCACCGGGCTGGCCGAACAAGGGTTCGGCCGAACCCTGGTAACAGTCATGTGGGCCCAGCTTTGGCCAACGGCTCCTAGCCGTTGCCCAACGGCTATCCCGCAGTGTGCTGCCCCTTTGCTCTATAAATTGGACCCGAGAGGGGGTGTTCTTCACCCATGCAACTCATTTCATTCACACTCCCCTCTCTACTCCTTGCTCTCTTGGTTTCCTTGGATTTCTTGCTCAAGATTGGATCATCAAGTGGTCTCTCTAGTGTGTTGCTAAAAATATTGTTGTTGGTGGAGCAAACTCGGTAAGAACTTCATTTGATTTTACTAACCCATCACGGAGTTGCTCTTGTTGTTGTTGTGCTAGCATGAATTGGGCGGTGAACACTCTCCGGAGGGTGACACGCTCACACTCCCGTTCGCAGGCAAGCACGCGTGCATCCACCCCCGCCGAGCCGACGCCGAGCCCGTCAACGATGGATTATGAAGAAGAGCAAGCCGAGCCACAAGCCGCGGAGGAGGTCGTCAACGACACCCCCTACCTCAGCTTGCGGGGCACTCGAGAGGAGCAGGCCTATGCTCTCCTGAAGGACCGAGTCTTCGGCCACACCAGGGACTTCAACTCGACTCTCATGGAGAAGACAGGTATGAACCTCGAGTTCACTTGCATTTGGCACGCTCTTGGTTGGGAGGAGTTTGCGCCGACTACAGAGCTTGGCTCTCGGCCCCTCACCATCCAGTTTCTTTGCTCTCTTACCGAGACCCCGGATGGCGTTGAGTTTCGTCTTTTCGGGACCGATTATCGTCTTTCTTGGAAGGATCTTAGTCGTCTCCTTAGTTTTAGTCCTCGTTGTGCTGTCTCTTTGAAGCGAGCTTGTGAGGGTTACGTTCGGGAATCTTTCTGGGCAGATATCTCTGGTCTTGTTTACAGTGGCAAGTTTGTACCTCGGTGCAACGATATTGTGCATCCCACTCTCCACCTGTGGCACAAGTGGCTCGCCATTACTCTCTTTCCACGAGAGGATGTTCGGCCCGTGCGCAGCGATGAGATGATGCTATTATACGCCGCTGTCAACCAGATCAAGGTCTCTCCCGTTAAAGCAATGATTCGGCAGTGGATGACGAATTTCAAGATGATAGGTCCTATTGAGTGTACGGCTTTGGTAACTCGTATTGCTCTCAAACTCGGGGTTCTTAGCGGGAATCCCGTACCCTTCATCGGGACGCCCCGAGTTCTCATTGATGAGGCATACTTGATCCAGGGGCATATACTCAAGAGGGGCCCAAATGATTCTTTGACTCTCTTCTTTCCGGGTTATGCAAACCAAATCCTGTTACCTAACCCGGGGTTTGGATTGTATAACTCGGAGTCGCTAACCATTCCCCTTGTTACACAAGAGGACAGCCGTCGTGCTAGTGTTTCGGGCAGGTCCAGCAGGAGCGCGGCAAAGAGAGCACACATGCAGCAGCAGCAGCAATCACAGCCGACACCACAGCCTCAGCCACAGCCTGTTACACCACCGGTGGCAGGAGGGGCCCCTACAGGGTACATGTCCGGGGTTACCCCTGGTTATGCACCTGGTTGGGACCAGCCCACCTACCAGCCGAGTGCGAGTGGCACGGCTTGGGCGAGCACGAGCAGAGCTCAGTGGGCCACACCCGCTAGTTCCAGTTCCGGTGGTCCACCTCCGTCTTCGTCCTTCCGGCGACACTCTTCAGCCTCTGCACGCGATGCTCAGCTCGCACAGCAGATGGGAGAGCTCACTGTTCAGGTCACGGGATTGGAGGAGACGCTGAACACCCACGTCGAGTCTACCTCAGTGTGGCAGCGTCAGGCTGGTGAGAGGATAGCAGCCATGCAGCAAGATCAGCGGCAGTACATGGAGGCGCAGAGGGCTTACTACCCGAGTCAGGGTTTCTTCTACCCTCCTCCGTAGTGAGCCTAAAGCTAGCTTGGGGGAGGACCCCCATCCTGAGGTAACTTGTATCTTCCTTCATTTTCAGAATATCTTACAAATGAAAATCCAAAAAAATCTGCAAAATAAAAAGACCAAAAATATTTATTTGCTTTCATCATTTGCTTAGTTTGGTTTGATATGCTTAGTAAGAATGCTTTGCCTCTATGGTTGAAATAATGAATAGTTGCTCTGTTTATTCTCCTCGTATGTCTTGCTTACAACTTTGTATCCAGCCTAAGTTTTGAGCTTGTTGCCTTGTATGTTCAAACCTTAGCTTGAAAACTGTGGGTAGCAGAAAGCATGATCCTTGCCTAAGTTGTTGTGAGACATGATATGGTAGAATAGAGTGTTATGATCTTGTGCTTAGTGATGCTTGACATCCGGAGTTTTCCCTTTTTGAAAAATCAAAACATGATGAGTTCCTCAATGATGAGAATTTCCCATCCAAGGCCATATGTAGATCCTAGTTCCTAGCCTCCACATATGCAGCTTGTTCTCTCATTGAGCTTTGTCAAATTGTTGTGACCCTTGTTAGAACTCATACTCCCCTGATCAAGATCACGTACACGTTCATGCTAAAACTTCTACACTGGAAGTTAAGCATTCATCATTTACTCCATACTGCTTATGCATTCTTCCGCAAATAAACTCTATGTATCTTTGGATTGTTCATCCCTCTCCAAATATCTCCAATAGAGACAAAGGGGCTAGCTAAAAAGAGAGAGAGAGAGAGAGAGAAAGAAAAACATGTTCAAAAGCATGGCAAAAATAAATAAAGAGAGCTAGCCCAAGTCTCGGAAAAATTTCAAAGGAGAAAAAGGGATTGATATGTGCAAGAAAAAGAGTTCCACCATATAGATGGTAATAACTAGTACCTACTCTGGGGCTAGTGTCCACCTTACCATCAATCCCTCATTTCCTCATATAAAACATGGCAATATCTAGCACCCATTTCCGGGCCTAGTATCCACCTTGCCATGCTCATATCCATCACACACATATGCACATCTTGATCAGGATGTATGTTTGTTTCTTCCAAGGATCCGGTTTTTGACTTAGCAAAATATGAGAGACAAGTATGCCACATCTTCCCTACCTATAGCTCCACATAAAGCCTATTAGGAGTAGGATGTGAAGAAAGACAACATTGATGCCTTGGTGAGGAATCATACACCATTGAGCGATCCGAGAGTATCATTTGAGGAACTCTGATTTTTCTTTTGAAAAAAGTTGCAAAACCACCGGATTGCTAAGCTGATCAAGGTATGAGTGATTATGTGTTCTCTATATAACCATTCTGTCTCTCAACTGCCCAAGGCAGGTGAAGCTATATGTCCCACGTATCAGGTGAAAGGTAAGAACATTGCCAACTTGTTCAACTCTTGGTAGAGTACTTTGCTGTATGTTTGCCATAAGTTGAGAATACAACGTTGTAGCAACTCCTGATCAACCAACCTAAGTCTCTAATGTCTTGCTTCGAGACGAGCAAGAGTTTAGCTTGGGGGAGTTTGTTGGCGGTGGAAATTCACCATTTCCAACCCTCAATATTCCCACATAAATGGAGGCATATGCATTATTTACTAGCATTTAGGTTTGAATAATGTAGTTCCACTTGTCCTTGGAGATTATTTGTATGTAGGTGATTTACCCCTTAAAAGAGATGGAAACTCAACCCCTATGAAGAAACCATGCCAACTCAGCTGAGGAGGTGGCTGCCACCAAAGGAAACATGGCAAGACACGTCATCGATCCAGGGGAGGCACTCACCGACGAATCAGAGGACGTCACATGGACTTCACATGGATCAAAGGGCCCACCTTGGATACCAAATCAAGCCATGCACCGGGGATGGATCAGAGGGCCCACAAGGCAGTCAACCAGAGGAAGCACACCAGGTGGGGCCGCCCTAGGGGGTCGGCCGATCCTAGGATCGGCCGAACCGCCTTAGTGGCGTCCCATCCTGGCCTTCCACGTGGTTGCTCCTCATTGGTCACTTGCTGTAGTCCCGGGTGTTTAGGGGCCATTTGGGCGTCTGAGCAAGCCTTGTCTCCCTCTATAAATAGGAGGGGAGGGGCTCCCATTTCTCACACACCACTCTCTCATTCTCCTCTCACTTTTAGTTTTCAAGGCTAGGGGGTAGGCTAGAGTAGCTCTTCTTCAGGTTCCAAGTCCTCTTGGTAGTTTAGGTATGAGTTCTCTTTTATCTTTATTTCTTTGTATGACTTTGATCTACTTCAGTTATTCAGCTATTTCATATAAAGTCATGGTAGATCATATTCTTGATGTGTTCTTGAGTTCATCCTCTGTTCATCATTAAGAGGCTTGTGTTCTTCGTGAACACTACCTTTTGATCCACTTGAAGGATGATAAACTCCTTCCTTATGTGTTTGTTCATAAGTTAGAGGCTCGTGTTCTTCACGAACACGACCCTTTGATCTTGTTGATTAGACATAAGAGAGTTCATATCTGTTCATATGTCTAGCCTTAGTTGATCTTGTTAGATAGCATGAGAGTGTTGCATGGGGTCTGTGTTCAAGCTACGGTACTCGGTCTAGTTGACCAGTCTTCTGGTGGCTCTCACCCTGGGTCACAATAGCCCGGGCCAGGTGAAGTCTAGCAGCAACGTAGGCATGGTGCCTGGGTTGTCTGGCTACGATAGTTATGAGCATACCCCCCGTAACGAGAGGTCGGTCGTCAGGTGGTGACAACCCTGTTGGATCCTAGGGCAACCTCCGCGTTGGGGTATCTGCTGTAGGAGTCTAAAGTCTAGTTTCGCAGAGTGTTGGTCGTCACGGGCTAGCTCCCCGTTTGTACCTGGGTGCTGAACCATGTCTTCCTCATGCAATACTGATGCTTATCTCTTGTATCTTCTAGCTTTGTATGTTTAGTACATTAGAACCTAGAGCTAACTCGTATGT
This sequence comes from Cenchrus fungigraminus, assembly GCA_036936925.1. NCBI lineage: Eukaryota > Viridiplantae > Streptophyta > Magnoliopsida > Poales > Poaceae > Cenchrus > Cenchrus fungigraminus. The sequence continues at coordinate 110,595,156 of CM072779.1, forward strand.
TCCCCCTAAGCCGTAGTGTGCTAGAGTAGAGGTAGATTTGAGGTGTGTGTGTCACACTACCCCTATTATCTTTTATCTTACCCCTGCCTTTGAGTGTGTTTTCCCTATATCTATCTCTTGGTTTACATTCAGAGCAAAAGCATAAGTCTAAGATATCCGCCATTGCCTTCCTTGGATTCAATACCCTTGGAATACTCTCTTTCCTTGGGGAAATGCTACAATGGTTTATCTGTACGCTTGCGGATTCATTCATGATAGTTTAGATTAACCAATGGCAAGTCTCGATGTTCACGCTAACTGCGCCATTAGTTGTGACATTGGGAAATGCTAACAAGCATTTCTAGCGCTGACACTAAGGATGGATTTCCACTCTGTTCTTAAGTGATCGACGTTTAGAAATGTCAACAGACTCCACCACGGGCTTGGACTTCTTGGCGTCAGGGTGTTAAAAACCTCCTCGTCAGCCTTCCGCTTTCGAAGCATCCTAGCGGATTCAGCGTCCGCTTCCTCGGATGCCCAACGAACATCGGGCCAGTGTAACCACCCCGGCGACGCGGCCAATGCCGCCACTGCCTCCACCACCGGTCCCCTCGAGGCCGCTGCTGCCCCCATCTCCCGGCTCCTCGAAGATGCCGCCAATGCGGCCTTAGACGAGATACGGCAACGCGAAACCCTCGACGCCGCTGACGAGTCCGGCTCAATCTTGGCATGCGGGTCCGGCGGTGGGGTGGTTTGGAAAGTGATCGGAGTTGGGCGGCGCTAGGTGGTTTCTACTGTAGCGAGGCGAATGGGGCGATTCAAGCAAGCGAACCGTCGGGGCAGGGCGGTAGCATCTAGGCTCACACAGGGTGCGGTTCTATAAAAGTCCCACACAGAAACATAAGTTGTTTCCACCCCAAGCGGCTGACAAATGGAGCCCACCACGAAGGGCCCACACAGAAACCTCACACCAAAGGGATGCGACCCACGAGCGTGCCACTGATCTGGAGACCACTACCTCGCGTGCGCTTTTTCATCATTGTGTTTGACTTGCGGCTCCCACCTGTCGGCATGTGATGAACTTATTTTTGTATTTTGATTCATAATCAAAACTTAAAACAAGTTTATATTTCACGTATGATGTCCTAATCAGGTGGTTTTTCCCCTACATTCTTAGAAAACAATAATCTATCTCATGGAGTGCATTGCTCTCCATGTGACATTGTTTGAACAATTCAAATTTCGAAATTCAAAAATTGATATCTAGAATCGATATTTTTAAACACCAGATGATGTCAAATAGAAAACTTGTGAAAACCAAAGTTTCATATCTCAACAAGATTTACAATCTATATTTAGGTCATTTTGTCATTTTCAAAAGTGGTAACTACATGTAGTACAAAATTGACAAGTCTCTAACATAGTTTCTTAAACTATGTGAGTGAATCTAGAGTTAATGAACAATGTGTACTACCACTTTCTCAAATGAAAAAATGAATTAAACAATGTTCGTAGATCTCGATGAGTTATTAAACTTTGGTATTCACCACTTTTCCATTTGACATCATCTGGTGTTCAAAAATATCGATTCTAGAAATCATTTTTTGAATTTCGAAATTTGTCCTATTCAAACTCTGCCAAATGGATTACTGGCTTAAATAAAGATTGTAGGTCTTGACGAGTTCTACAAGTTTGGTATTCACGACTTTTTCGTTTGACAACATTATGACCCTAAAAATGTAGTACCAACTTTTCAAATTTCAAGTTTTTGTCTTTCAATCTAATTACTTGCACGGGGAACTTACCTAAATAATAGTTGTATGTACTTCTCAATTAGTTCTAAAACCAATCAATATATCATGAGTGCAAAACAATATCTAAAACAAAACAAAAGTTCTATCAATTTTTTAAGGTTTTTGAAAATAGTAGCAATTTGTGAAGGTTTTTCAAATTTTTATCCTTCAATCTAACTTGCATGGGGAAATTAATACATTTCAATGACTGTGTAGGAGAATATAGGCAAAAAAAGTTACTGTTGGGATTCGAACCTAGAAATCAAAGCTAGGGGGTGAAAACAACTACCATTAGACCACTAAATCCTATTTGGTTTATTGCCTCCATGTTTTTTTATTATACCATAATTACGCGCACGCCACATCGTCTCGTTGGGTCCCACGTGTCGGCGCAGAGATTCAGATGTGTTCTTGAGTTCATGATGGACCTCCTAACCTTGTTTCTTTGATTCATAATCAAAACTTAAAACATGTTTATATTTCACGTATGATGTCCAAATCAGGTGTTTTTGTCCTACATTCTTAGAAAACAATAATCTATCTCATGGAGTGCATTGCTCTCCATGTGACATTGTTTGAACAATCCAAATTTCGAAATTCAAAAATTGATACCCAGAATCGATATTTTTAAACACCAGATGATGTCAAATAGAAAACTTGTGAAAACCAAAGTTTCATATCTCAACAAGATTTACAATCTTTATTTATGTCATTTTGTCATTTTCAAAAGTGGTAACTACATGTAGTACAAAATTGACAAGTCTCTAACATAGTTTTTTAAACTATGTGAGTGAATCTAGAGTTAATGAACAATGTGTACTACCACTTTCTCAAATGCAAAAACAACTTAAACAAGTTCATAAATCTCGATGAGTTATTAAACTTTGGTATTCACCACTTTTCCATTTGACATCATCTGGTGTTCAAAAATATCGATTCTAGGAATCATTTTTTGAATTTCAAAATTTGTCCTATTCAAAATCTGTCAAATGGATTACTGGCTTAAATAAAGATTGTAGGTCTTGACGAGTTCTACAAGTTTGGTAATCACAACTTTTTCATTTGACAACATTATGACCCTAAAAATGTAGTATCAACTTTTCAAATTTCAAGTTTTTATCTTTCAATCTAATTACTCGCATGGGGAACTTACCAAAATAATAGTTGTACATGTCGATTAGTTCTAAAACTAATCAAGAAATCATGAGTGCAAAAAAATATCTAAATCAAAACAAAAGTTCTTTTGATTTTTGAAATCAGTAGCAATTTTGTTGTCAAAAAAAATTCAGTAGCAATTTGCGTAATCCCTCAATGAAAGCGTCGTCATCCCGCGCATTGGACCAGCAGCACGAGCGCGACGCATAGAATGGTTGCGGGTCCGACGTGTCAGCGGCTACTTCATGGAAATTGTGTCCCCACTTCCTTTTAGCTTATAGACGAAGCGGAACCGACATGATAGAATATTGCATTTCTGCCTCTCCCCCCAATTCGTCCCATCACAACTGGGGTTTTCTTGCCTTCTCCCATCGCCGGTGGCCAGGTCTTCCATTCCCATCACCGGAGTGCCACCATGGACGTGCCACCTTGCTCTGAAGCAAGAATCCCCGCCGAATCGACCCAAGGCGATGCAATCGAGTGCAGCGCCGCAGAATTCGAGAACCAATGGGACGCCGCACTCGCAGCAAGCCCCGCCGCTCCCTACATCAAGAACCAAGGAGATGCACTGGGTGCAAGCGCCGCCGCGTCAGCAGGACTCATCAGTTACCAGGTGAGCCAATCCCAGCCAGCATCTCCATATACATACAGTCATGGATCGGATTAGATTAAGATTCCTAACTCTATTTCTTGATTCAGTACTGTAGCGTGGCAAGCACCACCCCAGCATGGAGTTGGACGCCGATGAAGGTGCATCCAATGCTGGAGAAGGCAGCAACGTCTGGGATTGCAATGCTGATTGGGTGGCGGTTCGAGAAAGCCACCGCGACTGGGATCCATGGCGCCCCGCCGGCGAGGCAATATTTTCTGTTTCAACACCGGATCTGGTGGTACCGAAAACTTCGGAACATGAGGTCCTCTTCTTCAAGGGGCGGTATCCCACCATCCATACGACGATCACTTGCGACGCGCTTGTGGTGGAGCAGTTCATCCAAGAAATCTGAGGTACCTCCTCTGCTAAATGGTTGATCGTCGGGTTGGACACAAAGTGGATTGAACTTCCCAAGGGTGGCGGGTACAAGACCACACTGTTGCAATTGTGCGTTGGGCCACATTGCCTTCTGTTCCAGGTGCTCCATGCTGGATACAAGCTCCCTGACATCCTAATCGAGTTCCTCACATAGGAAGACCACGTCTTTGTCGGAGCTCATATAACCAACGATGTTGCACGCTTAGAGAAGGACTGCGGCATCACGATTACTAATCCGGAAGACCTTCAAAAGATAGTACCTCAAGTTAATGAGTATAGAATTCTTGGCATAAATGGAAAGAGGTCAGCACTGGAGAAGTTGGGTGCTCGGGTTCTTAACCTACCTATCAAAAAGGATTATACATTTGATCACACCCTTTGGGGTATTAGGTATTCGGAAACCTGTCAAGTTAATTACGCAACCCAGGATGCATTTCTGTCATTTGAGATTGCGAATCAACTTGTGGTCAAGCATGGTTACCAATTTATGTAAACTTGTGTAGTAATGTAGTAGCTTAAAATCAAGTCAATGTGTATGTATGAATATATGTAATTACGCTTCGATGTAGTCAAGTACTCTGCTACTTTATAATGTGCTAGTATGTTAACAAATTAGTGCAATGCATGCTAAGATGTTTTTTAAATGGCAGTAGACAAAAGATCTCGAGAAATACAAATCATTGGTTTCCATCAGATAGCTTAACCCTTCATAAAAAGTTAGAAAAAAGAACCACCAGATTTGGAGAACAATTGAGAAATATATACAAGTTTACATTGTTATCTAAGAATCAAGGTAAAAAAGAACAAGAACATTTGACCAGGTCCGGGCACCGACCGGTGGGGCCCACTAATCAGTCGTACGCGACAAAAAGTAGTGTGGTCCCTTTAGGATGGAAACAACCTGTGTATCTAGCTTTCCTGGAAAAGACGAACTGCCATCCTCTTTCCTTTTTGCCTCCTCACCCAAAACCAGCCATCAAACCACTAGGGTTTCCTCCCTTCCCATCGCCTGTCGCATCCTTCTCGTCCACCTGCATCATGACGATGGCGAAACGCAACAACTGCATTTCCTAGAGGCAGCTGCGCGACAGACGAGGTTGCTTCACGCGAAGTCCGGCGACCTCTACGTCGACGACAAGGAGCCGCGGAACAAAATCGACCACGGGATTTGGAGCAATCGCTAGGGCGGCGGCCAGGAAGAAAGGACATGAAGTGGGAGCAAGCGCCGCCACCCCTAGGAACCAAGGTGATGCAGCGGTTGGTGCAAGCGCCACTTCCGCCGTCTCATCACGGATCAATAAGCAGGTGACCGGAAGGGAGAAAAAATTATGTTTTTTCCTTTTTTTATATTGGATTTGGTCTGTTGGTGCTAGACTAAACTGAGGCTGTGGTAGGTCATGATATCTTCATTTAATGCCAGTCACACTATTATGAGTGCAGCATTACATAATACCTTTAAGATGTTAAAACTTGTTATCTCCTTGTAGCTCCGGCGAACCCACCACATGTATACTTGTGATCCTTTTACCCTGGAGTCTCCTGAAGTTCAGTACGACTTCCCAGATGTGCCTGCTTGCCCTGCAATTGCTTTGGTGAGTGCATTGATTAGCCTACTTAGATATTGCTATTTTTTTTGTGCTAGTTCAATTGGGGTAAGTACTGGTAGTAGTATACCCAATGTAAATGTGCAATGGAAGTTTTTCATCATGCATCATTGTGATCCTATTTTTTTTAAATGAAGCATGGAGGAAAGAACTCAAAGAAGTATGAAATTGTGTACCACAAGATAACCTGTCACTTTGCTATGAGTGCTGAGAGCGATGACGAGGTTGCCAATGATCCAGTTCTGTCTGGTGTGCAGGTGATGTTACTAATTAACTCAGTTTGTCGAAGTGTAGCTATTTTTTAGTATTTATTAGCTAATAAAAATTCATTTCTGTTTGTGGAAAAACAAATATATATATATAGTCACATAATAACTTGGTGGCGACTTGTTCTCTGGTTTATTATCTGAAAACATATCTCTCAAACCCAAGTAATTAATCATCATTCTATTTTTTGCCTTTCAATTAATGTGCTAAATAATTCTTCTTCTCCGGTTGCTAATGCACCCTTTGTAAAATGTCAGATACGACAGATGGCGAAACAGTTTCGCAGATCTGTCAAACGAAGGGTGCAGGTTGGTCAGTACCGTACAGAAGATATTGATGATTGAGCTGCTTGTCTAAGATGATGATTGTCGCTTTGCAAGGGCAGTGGCGTATTATTATGCATATCTGGATGCTTGTCTCTTTGTGTTATCCATATGTAGTGGAATCAGTTTTATTGGATGCTGCGTGTGCTTTCTTATGGTCACAATGGCAACTACCTTTTACTACTTTATAGTATGTGTTAAACTAGTACTTTGTGGGATGTTCTATCTTTCACGGTCTGCCTGATGGCTGACATGTTTAGTACTGTATTAGTAATTGTTTCTCAATACAGTTTTAAAAAGATTTCAGATATAGGTTCTATGAGACCACACTATGTAAAATGACACCCAACCACGCCTGACCGCGACCCAGCCATAGCCTGCCGCGCCCAGCCATGCCCCCAGTGGCAGCCGGCCGCACCCCAGCCACGGCCGGCCGCGGCCACGCAGCGGCCGGCCGCGCCGCGCTATGCTGCGCAGACTCTAGGGAAATAAAAAAATAAATTGCTCAAATATGAGATTCGAACCCAGGTCTTGGAGGAGACTCCCATGTCTTGGAAAGGTGCCTGTTAATGGAAACTGGAGAGGCGGCCGCTGGTTATTGGGACCTTGAAAGCTGCTGCCGGGTATTGGAAACTCTCACGCTCCTCCGACGCGCCCTCTCCGCCCAACTCTCACGCTCCACGCCGCGCGACTTCCCTTCCACGCTGGCACTCATGGCATTGAGGGAGCACCCGCGGTCGCTCGCGGAACTCCCGACTGAGTTGCAGGCAATCATCGCTGGCCGAGACGGTGCGACGTCGAATCAGCCAATGGAGGACCTCAGGAGCCTACGGTCTACCTGCAAGAGCATGCTCGGCCCCTGCCGTGATAGAGAAGTCGGTAGGTGCCTGGCACTAATTCGGGTTCGAATCGTGCAGATGCATAACGACGACCCCGAGGGCTATGACGTCTTCGTTCGTAGCCTAGCTGCAGCCGGCAACCCGGAGGCCTGCTTCATAACCGGGATGGACGACATCTTCGGCAGGAACCACAGCCCTCGGCCTCCCCTCGACGAGCTACTCCGCACTGCCGAGGCCGGGAACAGAGGGGCGACCTATGTCACGGCTGTCTTCCTCTACAGGGCCAACAGCGGGGCCGACGACGACGCCACTGCAATTGCGTACATGAGACAGGTTGAGGGCGAGCCTTTATGGCAGTGGCGTCCGCGATTGATCGACAACTTGCAATCTCTGTTTTACCAGCGTCGTGGGGTTCTCCTAGCTTGGCAAATGAGGGGGTATCGCCTTCTGCCTGGGCCTCTGCCGGCCGACGCTGCCACCGGCGGTGGCGCGAGGCAACACTCAACATTGCATAGGCCGAAGATCATGCGGAAAAGATCCGTACCTGAAGGGGTTTGCCATGTATTTCTGTAGTGATGAATGTAGACTTCGTTATGAATGCCTTCAATTCTTCTATCGTGTAAAGAATCGCTAGCTACATACGATAGAATGGTGTAAAGTGTATCACTGTATGAAAAGCGCCGAAAAAAGTGACCACAATTACACCTTATTGCATGATTTAGTTCTGGTTCACAACATAATGTAAATTATTTTCAAAACAATTGTCACAAACCTACACTTGCTTGGTTGTGTTCCTCACATGTTCTTCTTTTGGCCCGACATGTGGGACCCACACTGGATGCAGCAGGAGGGAAAACTCAACGCGTTTTCGTCCAAAACATTTCACATCCTGTCAGATTGACCCTCAGATATATCGGCCTCATCCCCACGTCCCCCAAAACCACTCACGGCAGCTATCCCCCTAAAACACGCGCAGCGGCTATCCAACGACCATAGTTACGAAATCAGGTCTTCGATCAGGAAGGCGATCGACGACCAAAGGAGGGAACGAGAGGAGGCGGTCGGAGGTGGAGGATGGTTCTATTCTTCCATATCGAGTTCACCATGTCCGGCAAGCGACGACCCACTGAAGTAGTAACACGGAATGGGGTCGTAGTCGAGGAAGCCGATGTGTATGACAAAAACAATATCAGGTGTGTATCGACCGCCTCTTACTGGAGAAAACATGTGTGCAATAGATACGTTGTTCCCTCCATGTAATCGATTTGATATACATTTTAGCCCATCTAGGTTTCCCGATCAATGAATCAGTAGCGGATCTAGTATCAAAGTTTAGGGGGAGCTTATCTTCTTCTTCCTCCTCTCTTATCCCATCTCTCTTTTCCTTCTTCCTTCTATTCATCAATGGATGAATTTTCCAGGAGGAGATTCCATTGAATCCATGGGGGTAGGGCCGGGCGGAGCTAGAGGGAAGTGAAAGGGGGTTCGGCACCATCGTAGAATTGGCGGTATAGAGTAAAATTAACATGGACAAATTTTAGGTTTGATAAGAGATTACCGAAATTTTGTGGGTGCGACCGCAACCACAAACTCAAAATGTAGCTCCGCCCCATTAATTGCATTTGTTTTTTCCATGAACAATTGATTTCACTAGTACACATATATATGAGCATCAATTACTTTAGTTATTTTCAACATCCGTCCATTGTTTCTTCCTTCCCTTAATCAGAAATACGTGTTCATAATTATGTGCACGTGCAGGACTATCTCAATCTTAAAATTTGTAACAGAACCTAATTGTTGTTGTTGTAAAAATTACTCTGAATAGGCAGTGTGTTATTTGACCACAACATATTTGTTTTTCACATACTATCTACTACTAGTGTATATATACATATATGCATATACCATTATTAGTACTACAACTGAATTTTTTCATGTTAGCATATTAATATTTATGTGCAGATGTAGAGAAAGCGATTTGATAGGTGACCTTTGGAATATACTAATCGAATGCCGCGACGAACCTGAAGGATTAAGATACATCTCTTGTACAGTGGACAAGGGTGGTATAAACCTTCCCTTCCTGATACATTAGAGATGCGTGTCGTTATCAACACAGGGACTACATGTACTACATGAAGAGAAATAATGACGAAGATGACAGATCAGCAGTTCTTGAGGAAATTAAGAGTAAAAAAGAAGTAGCGGCCATGCGTGATAATGTGGAGTCAACCAACGAGAAGATATTAAGGTTGGTACTATCAAGAGCAGATCAGGATGGTGAAGATGTCCTCATTTCACCCCTGAAACCACAGAGTAGGGGGTTTTGGCAGAGTGCTGATAGTGATGATGATGACTACGACGACTACTTAGAGTGTGATGCATACAAAGGTTGGCTTGATAAGCAACCCAAAAATTGTGGTACATATGTTGCTTGTTCTACACTATCCACATGTACCCTTGACTGCACATTTTACTCACATACCAGTGTTTATAATTTGCAGAACTATACGATGACTTCAGGGAGGCCACCCAAAAGACATACCAAGCATGGTTACAACATGAAGGACTTCTGAAACGAATTCGTAAATACTTTTTCCTTGTCGACTGCAGCTTATCTGTGATGAGAAATGTGAACCTACTAACAAGTATAAGTGCTTTCCATTTTTTCAGTGGCTTTTAATAAAGCTCAAGCTAAACCTAAAGAAGTAGTCGTACTCCCACGTGATGAGACCAATGACAGCAACACGACGCCACCACGACAACATCCATCGCATGCTAGGAGAGAAAAGAAGACAAGAGGTTATAGAAGCTTCACACCTCTAGGAACTTCACTTTGTATTGTTCATTGGTTTCTGAAATAGCTATTGTTCAGTAGTAACTGTTATGTTCTCTGATGTGAATGCAAGTAGGTGGCAAAAAAGTTGGCCGTGGAAACCTGAAAGGCCTATCTGCAAGTTCCTTGAGAGCAAAATTTGGTGGCAACAAACTAAAAATTCAGTTCTCAGGAAAGTTGGGTGGTGCATGTGGACCAAATAGACATGCCTTTGTTGATGAGATTGTTTTACAGATAAGGATGAATTGTCCAGTAATTGGAGTCAGATTTTGGAAAGAAATTAGTAAAGATGTCAAGAAAGACATCATAGCACATATCATGGTATGTCACTGTCCACCGCATGCATCTATTTTCTTCGTACACAATGCTATGATTGAATCATGCATGCATAACAAGTTTCAGTCCCAGCAGGAAGGATGGGATTTAGAGGGCATTCAAGATCCAAAGAGCAAGATTTTGAAGATTGCCACGAACGCTACAAAGGTTGGCGAGGCGACTTGAGTGCTACATACAAGTCACACGAGAGTTATGATGAAAGAATGAAACACAAGCCTGATAAGTTGAACATTGTGGAGTGGCACTATTTGTGCCAGTATTTTGGAACTAACTATTTCAGGGTACATTTTTTCCTACTTATTTTAAGTACAACATTGCGAGTTGTATAGATATGAGTTCAACCTTTCATCGCTTAACAACACTCTTTCAATCCTTGCAGGGAATGAGCATCAAAAACTCTGGCAATCGCGGCCAAATGGTTAACAACCATTCGGGGGGTTCGAAACCTTACTCTCAGTGGAGTTGGGAAAATGTAAAGTTTGGTTACAATATTCTCATCTTTCACTATCTGCATTAGACAATCATATATTAATGTTGTGCAATGTTGCAATCATAGCGAGATCCCGAAATTGGTGCTGAGCCATGCCAGTTGGAACTCTGGAAGGTTACTCACTCGAAGCAAGGAAAATGGATATCTGACGTGGCTGAGAGTATTTATGTGAGTAGAAATTCCATCGTAACCTTGCTTGCACATAACACTCGTTTAATTCTGCATCAAACCATGGCCACGGTTTTCCATCTTACAATGATTTCCTGTCCTCAGAGTCGTACCGCCAAGAAATTATCTCTGCTAGCAAATTCAGATGAAATGGAAGAAGGAACACCAAGTATCACTTCTGAGGCTGTTAGGGAAGAGCAATGTTTCCAGGAAACATACAAGGAAACGACAAGAGTCAAATCCTCCGTGTCACGTGGCCATGGTTACATGGTGAGTCGAATAAGCAACAAAGATATTCAGGAGAGGATGTTACAAGAGAGAATCGAGAAGGTCGAAGCACGAGAACGTGAGTTTGAAGAAAGACTTAAGAAGCATGAAGCTGACAAGGAAGCCGAGCAACAAGAAATGGCCAGAGCAATTGAACAAAAAATGCAGGATAAGTTTGAAAAGATGATTCAGCCTTACAAACGCTTATTATTACCATCTTCTGAGGTAACCAGAACATTGTACCTATTGTGATCGTAACTTGACCAATGCACCTAATACCTTACCTTCCCTCTTTTCAAATACGCAGAGTACACCTCAATCCAACAACACTACAGCTGACGTTGAAGCTACGGTCAATGAGGATGACACTACTGCAACAACATTAGTGCAGAGTCAAGAAACAGCGAACAAGGTAACGACTATACCTGGTTGTGACTGACTAAATATATATTTATGTCTCTAATCTCTTGCCTGCCCTCTCTTACAATGTGCAGACTCCCTCTGAAACCATCAACAACACTAAAGCAGTAGCGCAGGGTAATGAAGTAGCACAGAGTCAAGCAATGGTGAACAAGGTAACGACGACACTTGGTTGTGATTGGCAAAAAAAACAAATTTATGTCACTAATCTTTTTGCATGGCCTCTTTTGCAATGTGCAGGCTACCCCTGGAACCATCAACAATAATTCAAATGAAATTGTACCTCCGAGGTGTGTCCAAAATGTTCCCGTAACACCAGTACTGCAGGATCATGTAACAACGAACCAAGTATTAACGATATCGAACAAGCTATCTAATCATGATGCATGGTGTACTTTGAATTACAGCTAACATTGTTCCATTAACTTTATAATCCAGATTGATCCAACAAGCACTGTGACAAATGATAAGGAAAATGTGGCACCTAATATCAATGATTCAAGTGCCCACATTTCAAAGAGACTGTTTCCTGAGAAACATCAAAAATGTGATGCACCTGCTGCAGCTCTCAGAGTTATTGGTCCACAACACCTACTGAAGGAGGCTAAAACGCGATCAGGCAAGAAGAGAGCACACGAGGTACGTACTAACTGGAATTGTCCTCTCATAATGCCATTAATATTTTCCACTTCCAGTTCATATGCTGAAATTCTCTAATTCATTTACATTCAGGATGGCATGGAAGATGGTCCGGCGGTGAAAAGAATCTCAAGAACGGCAAACAGAGTCCCACCTACCAGCAACAACAAACCTACCTATAAGAAACTTCCGCTCCAGCCTAAAAATTGATGACCAATGCAAGTGTAGGAGTGATATCCAGATTGTAGTAGTGCGTAAGAACAATATAGATTCTTTACAAATTTTTTTACTGTGATCGATGGACAAGAGTTCTTACTTTGAAATATATGATGAATGCTGGTCATGAATAAAGGATCAATTTCATTATTGATTTGTTTGTACATGGGTTGCATCAGTTTATGTCTTGAAAATTTTGTTGCATGAAATTTGGCGACGCCGGGCATCCTACGTGTAGCCTCTGGTGACCAAAATTTCGTTGCGCTATCCTCTACACAAATAGCGACGAACCATATAGTTCGTTGTGACATACCATATGCATATGGCGACCAAAATTGATCTGATGCGCTATCATTTGAGCATATAGCGTCGACACAAACTTTGTTGGGATACCCCTACGCATATAGCGATGTTAAGTAGCGTTGCGCTTTGGGTCGATGACATGGCGACGACCCATCTTTGGTTGTGTGACCCTCTTCTTCTATAGTGATGGCAACTGGCGTTGCGATTTTGTCCCCGAATATGGCGACACCCCACATCTTTGGTTGCGTGACCATCAACGTGTATAGCAACGGTAGTTAGGGTTGCGATTTGGTTCAAGAATATGGCCACGACAAATCTTTGGTTGCGTCACCATCAACGTGTATAGCAACTGGTCGTCCGCATTGCGATTTGGTTCAAGAATATGGCGATGACACATCTTTGGTTGCGTCACCATCAACGTGTATAGCAACTGGTCGTTCGTGTTGCGATTTGGTTCAAGAATATAGCGACGACATGTACTTGGTTGCATAACCATCAACCTGTCTAGCGACGGTAGTTAGCGTGGCGAATTAGTTCAATTATATGGCGAAGAACCATATCTGGTAGCGTGACCCTCTTCGTGTATAGCGACGACACCGAGCGTTGCTATTTTGTTCAGGCATACAATGACGACCCATGGTTCGTTGCGTGACCCTCTTCGTGTATAGCGACGGCATTTAGTGTTGCGATTTGGTTCAAACATATGGTGACGGCTACGCATTCGATGTGATATCCTCCATTGCTATTGCAACAGCACAGGTGTCGTATTGCAACACAATGATTTGATCGTAATAGCGCTTGTTTGCAACTGACCGGAGTGTTCGCAAATTCCACCATCGCAACGACGCATTGTGTTGCAAAAGCCCATATCACAACGACACAAGTCATCGCGACTTGAACCAATTGCTTCGCCAGGCGCCGTCGCAACAATAGACCATAATAGCGACGTGAATTGTGAGGCGTCGCAAAAACCTATTGCGACCGGTTTTATTGCGACGCCTGGCGACGGACTCGAATAGTCGCTACACGTCCCATATCGCGACCAAAACCCCCGTGTTGCGACAGTTTGGACGTGTCGTGATATGTTCCAATCGCTGTAGTGAAGAGTATTTATCTAGTACCACTTAACACCAAAAACAAGTAGTAATATATCCAACATCTTGATTTGCAAATATACAAATACATAGTATCCAATATTTGGATTTTCATATCCACCATCTACATGCTATCTCTAGCTGACATTGAATGAATGCCTAAAAGTCCAACCCCGGCCCTAAAATAATGGAACACATCAAGTCTTATTGGAGGCCAGGGCGAATAGCTCCTCTCACACCGTGGTCTTCAACAAGGAACCAGTACTAGTGGTAGCTGCCTTCACTTTGGCCTTGCTTCTCATATCCTGTCGTGATTAAGTTCCAAAAACACATCCGCTCGATCAAAATTTCCTCGACAATGTGAAAATTTCTAGGAAGGACTTGACAATCCATCACCAGATATTTTTCTCTAAAAGAAACTTTTGTGGTTGGAGGCGCCACCGATGTGCACTAGGATACGACAACATCAGTTAAAAAAATTCTAAAATGTTATTTTTAAAAATTGTCAAAACCTTTTAAGATAATGTTGAGCAATATTTTCATGAAAAATGTTGGTTCAATTTTTTAAATGTTGGTTCAAACTGAGCGTCATCTGGTAGAGTTCCTTGTGGTAGAACTTACCACCCAGGTTCGATTTCTCGACTTAGCATGGATGCTTGTATTATTTTAGATTTATTTGGTGCTATTCTTTTAGTGGTGGACAACGTGCTCATCGGTAGCGAAACGCTAGTGTGATATTGTTAATCATGAGAATTTGTCGCTCATAAGAATAGGTTTATGCGTGTGTTTATAGGGGCAAGTGTGTGTATGCGATTATGTGAAGGTCTACATGTGTGCTATGTGATTCATAGAAAAGAAAATAAAATAAAAAAGGAAAGAAAGGAAGAACGTACAACAACAACAACGACGAGAAAGCTTGTGACGGAGTTCTAAAAAACAAGAGTGTATAAGTATTTCATACCTTTTCGTTGTTGCTTTGTTATGGGGTATATTGCCTGGAATATATATACTGTATGTATATTATGCACCTGGGTGCATTCTATCTACATAATGCACCGAGGCCCAACCGCGCCCCCGGTCCAACCAACCGGTCGAACCGACCCACCAGTCCACCATCCAGGTGCGCAACCGGGAACCGCCCCAAACTCGTGCTCCCCGCTCTCTCGATTCTTCTTCCTGTTCTTCCTCGGCTCTGCTCCGCTTCGGCTCCCTCCCCGCTCTCTCCTGCACTCGCCAGATTCTGCGCGGCACATCACTCCCCCAGTCCCCTCTCGGCGGAATCTCGTCGCCGGGGCTGTAGGAAGCTCTAGCCGAGGGAGGCAAGGGGGGCTAGCGGTATCTGTTCCTCTCCCGCGACCCTGTTCCGCCAAGCAACGATGCGAATGGGTCGCGCATGCGGAGGAAGTGACGCACACCGTCGGCTGACACCGCAGCGACGTCTTCAATAATCTCCCTAGAGGTATTCCCGTCAGTCCCCACATCGCGCGTACTCCTCTACTCCCGTCTCTTCCAATCGCGACCTAGGGTTTCGTGTTATCAGAAATTTCCCTTTTATTTGCACCCAATTTCTCTAAACATTGATTATACTTCCACCATCCCTGCCTCCCTGCCTCTGTGCGCAAATCGATTTTGTATTTTGTTAGGTTTTGATAGATGTGGATTTTACCCCTACAGGGCGGCCTGTGCCCACGTACAGGATGGGAAGAGGAGGCGTCGGTAGAACATTTCCTTGGTGGGGCATGGCGAGCTCAGATGCAGGCACGATGGATAGCGGCCACCAGGTGGACGTTCCCTGCCAGGCGCAGCAGCTCCAGCCCCCGCTCGAGCCACCCTAAGTTTTGCTGCTGCATGTAGATTAAATGTTGATTGATCTATGTGATTCCCTCAAGACATGACCTCGATTGGGCATCAGATCGGCATCATCTGTGCACCCCCTCTCAGCTCCTAGATTCATCGACGGGTGCTGGTGGATCTCCATCTCGACTCATGTGCAAGACATGGAGAAAATTATTGCAGATACCCACTTGCTGCCAAAGATCCCACCCAGGCACCAACGGAGATCCACTAGTAAGCATAATTGATTTTTACTCCTATTTTGCTTGTAGACAAGAGAGTGAATTGTCTCTCCTAATCTGAACTCAACCTGTATTACCACATATTCAGTTTAATTATTCGGGCGTGCTAGCGCCCAGACGTCCGGCCGGGCGCTGGATTCCGGACGGATCCGCAGCCGTCGGATGCAACAACAGCGGTCAGCCCAAACACGCGCACCATCACGCAGAAGCAAAAGGGAAAACCCACCGGAACATCACGCGCCCCTAGGAAAATGTTGCATGCAACATCGCGGCGGGAGCGTAACTATTCGCGGCTCTGCTCCGCGGGTGAGCCGCGCTCGAGGGCGACCTCGAGGCGAACTCGAGGCCAACCCTAGATCCCGTCGCACTGGGGCTGATGGCGCATATACTACATGGGATCGAGTTCCCCCACGGACCAGATCAACCTCATGCCGATCGTTGCCCCCCAATTGTTGCACGGAGTGCGTCGAGACCAGCCATGGTGACCCTCATCGCCAACCCAGCGAGGTCCGGCGGCGTTCGTGGTGCCTTGGGCTCCGGGGTGAGGGTGATTCAGATAGTCGATGTTGCAGATGGAGCTGCGCGGGTTGCTTCGATGGAATCCGCAGGACAGGTTAGGTTTCCCCCGCCTCCCGCCTCTCCCCCACCTCGATTTTCATGATGAGGATGTTGATTGTGATGAAAATTGGTGGGTTTGTCCATGAAAATACATGAACATGATGCTGGGGTATTTTTGACGATTTTTGCTAGGTTTTTTGATCCGTAGGCTTGAAAAAGGTGCTGCTAGATATTGTTCTCAGGGGTCGAGACATATACTTGACAAAGTTGCAACATCTGATTGACCCTTATGCAACATCAAATGTGAATGTGACGAAAATTGGTGGGTTTGTCCATGAAAATACATGAACATGATGCTGGGGTGTTTTTTGACGATTTTTGCTAGGTTTTTTGATCTGTAGGCTTGAAAAAGGTGCTGTGAGATATTGTTCTCAGGGGTCGGGACATATACTTGACAAAGTTGCAACATCTGATTGACCCTTATGCAACATCAAATGTGCAGGTGCGATCTTCAAATATGCTGCCCTAGAGTGCAGCAAACTCGAGCAACAACAGCGTCGGCCAGCCCAATGTTTCAGCTGACTCGACGGGGCATGTGCAAGTAGAGATTGTTGAAGGTGAGGCTTACTATGAGGATGAGGATGTGGTATGCTCACAACCAGTGGAACCGTTTGTTGGAATGGAGTTTGACACCGTGGAAGAAGCGAGAAGGGTGTACAATGAGTATGCCTTCAAAATGGGTTTTAGCATCAGGGTGCGAGCAGGACCAGCAGTAAAAGGGACAGCAAGGAACTGATCACGAAAGAGTGGGAATGCTCGCATGCTTGGAAGCCGGCTCAGGATGTTGCGGATGATGGGGAGGGTGAAGCCAACTCAGGTGCATCGACAAATGAAACAGAAACAGTGGGGGTACGAAGAAGAGAGCTGCGACAGCCGTGCTAACCACAACAGCCAGGAAACGCAACGTCATCAAAAAATTTGACTGCAAGGCTCATATGGCAGTCAGGAAAAGGGATGGGAAGTGGAGAGTGATCGTAATGTAGCCTGAACATACCCATCCACTTGTCAAGGGTATTGGGGTGAGGAAACACTTGAGATCACACCAGAGCATATCGTGGGCTGACTATGAGTTGCTGAAAATGTTGCACCATCGAAACATCAGCACAATGCAGATTATGGGGATCCTTGGCGATTTCCACGGTGGGGTTAGCAACCTCACTTTCAGCAGCAAGGATGTTTCGAACATGAGGACGCGCTTGAGAGGGGGCCTAAGCTACAGGGACATGGATGCAACATTGGAATATTTTCAGAAGCAGCAGGCTGAGAGTCCTTCGTTTTACTACGCTCCAATGATTGATGACAATAATGCTGTGCGAGGGCTGTTTTGGGTCGATGGCAGGACAAGGGAGTTGTACAAAAGTTTCAGTGATTGCATATTCTTTGACACCACTTTCTACACCAACAGATACGACATGCCGTTTGCCCCCATTGTCGGGATAAATAACCATATGCAAAGCATTCTGCTTGGGTGTGCATTGTTGCCTGACGAGACGACTGAAATGTTTGTTTGGGTGCTAGAGAGGTTGAAGGAAGCTATGGGTGGGCGAGAACCAACCAACATAATGACGGACCAGAATAAGGCAATGAAGGCAGCCATAGCGATAGTGTTCCCGAATGCAAATCATAGATGTTGCAAGTGGCACGTCCTGAGCAAAGCGACAGAGAAGTTTGCTTGGTTGATTAGGCATGAAAAGGACTTCGCCAAGGAGTTTGACTATTGTATGAACAAGACTGAGACACTGGAAGAATTTGAGGAGCTATGGGCGAGGCTGGAGCAGAAATACAAGCTGCAAGGCAATGAGTTCTTCCAAAGCATTTCAACAACGATGAAGATGTGGGGTCCTGCATATTTCAGAAGGTATTTCTTCCCTTTCACGGGAACAACAGGGAGGTTAGAAAGCATGAACTCGTTGTTCAAGAAGGTGGTCCACCCTGGGGACTCGGTGTTGCAGTTTGTCACACAATATGACTACATCATGGACACCAGGGCTGAGAGGGAGAACCAGGAGCTTTGCAAGGGTCAGATTTCAGAACCTCCGCTATGGGCGAGGTATCCTTTTGAGAAACAGGCTGCAAAGTTCTACACGGGAGAAGTCTTTGGCAAATTCCAGGATCTGTTGCGTGATTCAACAAGGTTCAAGATAGGAGGAGTGGTTGCCAATGATCAAGGCTTGTCCGTTCAGGTTGTGCACCTTCTTTCAGCCAGAGTTCGCACGGTGGAGGTTGATAAGGATGCAACAATATATACGTGCTCGTGCAACATGTGGGACCTGACGGCCTTCTGTGCCCACACATAATGAAAGTATTCACAAACAGGGATATCGATGACATTCCAGAGAGGTACCTGCTCAGAAGGTGGTCAAAGGAAGCCATGATAATGATACCAGAATGCCTCTCGGGTCCTGAGCCGGCGTTTGGTGTCCCGACCACGAACAAGCTAAGGTACAACGCATTGTGCAGAAAGATGACTTCACTAGCGGCAGAAGCTTGTTTGGGGCCTGAAAAGTACACCATTGCTTCGGCTGGTGTTGATCAGTTGTTTGAGACTGTCAGGGGGACAAGGACTTTGACAGAAATAGAAGGTGAAGTTGAAGCTAATGTTGTGGTCAATGTTGCGACAAGTAAAAAACGGGCTGTGAAGGTGAAGAACCCCCCAAGAACAAACAGCAAAGGGCGTCCAAAAGAGAAGGTGGATAGGTTCAAGTCAATAGTGATGCAAGCACGAGAGAAAGCAATGAAAAAGAAGGGCAATGCTAAGGGAAAGAAGACGCAACAAGTGCCACCATGCTCCTATTGCCATGAAGATGGTCATGGCGTCTAGACGTGCGAGTATATGGCCAGGGCGGAGGAGATCAGGAGGCAAACTGAGTTGAGGCTCTGATGTTCATTTTTTTTCCTTTCTTTACATTAAGTTAGCTTGGGAACATGCGAGTTTGGTTGATGCAACTTTTTATTTGAACATCTGCAACAAGTCAATTATTTATTGATGATTATTTAATGCAACATGTTGACAGAAACATGCAACATGTGTGTTACACATTTGCAACATGGAGAGTGTGATACTGAAACATTTTACTCACTTGTGTTGCATGTCTGGTATTGAAAACATGTTGACAGAAACATGCAACATGTGTGTTACACATTGCAACATGGAGAGTGTGATACTGAAACATTTTACTCACTTGTGTTGCATGTCTGGTATTGAAAACATGTTGACAGAAACATGCAACATGTGTGTTACACATTTGCAACATGGAGAGTGTGATACTGAAACATTTTACTCACTTGTGTTGCATGTCTGGTATTGAAAACATGTTGACAGAAACATGTTGATAGAATACACTAGTGGTGCGCGCACATCCATAAAAGGCAACATTCGATAGGGGTTTTTGCATAATTCATTTGTTTGCAAAAAAGTGTGAGGCAGATCATATCCCCGAATGCGTCACATAGAACATCTCTTAAACTTCACAGGTCTTGGGTGAAACCTTACAAGTCTTGGGCGAAACTAACTAGTACAAAATCCACACTACTACAAACTATGAGGCATTCCATTACTTCTCCGGATTGCAATACTTCTCAACAAACTCGCTCGTCTTGATTTCGTTTTTTTGGAAAGTAGAAGTACGCCTACATTGTATTTCCTGTAATCGGGCATCATGTGCTGCAAGAAAAAAAGATAAGATATGCCAAGCATTAGCTACCACTTTTGACGTGTGTGAAAAAAATGGATTATAGATTGAAGCTAGTGTGTTGCATGGATTACCGGGTGAAGTGTGGTTTCCATCTTCTTTCCGGTCCACGACTGCATGTAGAGCATTGTGTACAGCCCGCAGTCATGCCTTGAAAACACACAAATTAAGTGGGAAAAAAGGGTCATTTTATTATCTGCAATGTCACAAAATGAAACATAGTTATGAAAAAAGTGAAACTTACAAGTTGTATTGTTTCGGATAATCCTTGGGGTAATCCCACTCAAATGCGGCCACATCTTTCCTCAACATGCCGGATTCTGAACAAGCTCTAGAGAAGTTTGTGACCTAGAAATATACACAAAAAAAGGTTTTGTTATTTATTTTGTGGTTGCAACATATGAAACAGTAGGTTGCAACATGTTAAACACAAAGCTGGAACATGTGAAAACAGTAAAAAGCAACATGAGAAACAGTTAAATGCAACATGTGAAACGCAAAGCTGCAACATGTGAAAATAGTAAGATGCAACATGTGAAACACAAAACTGCAACATGAGAAACAGTAAATATGCAACATGAGAAACAGCTAAATGCAACATGTGAAACATGTAAGATGGAACATGTGAAGCATGAAATTTGCAACAAAGACCTTAGTGACTAGTGCAAAATTATGAAAAAGAGCTATCAGGATGTACTAACCAAATTCTTCGCGCAATCATAGCATCTTGTATTTGTGGAGCCATTTATGGGATTGAACCAAGATATTTTGTTAAGAAACAAATTCACACAGATAAGTTCCCAGTGATGTTCTTGGACAATGGGGAAGAATAGCTACAAAAAACATTAAGTGATCCATGTATTAAGCATGTGGCATGTTGCGAAAAAGATAAAAAAAAGGGGTTAGGAATGCAACAAGTACCAGGTCCATCTTGGAGAAGTCCCACGTCTTGTCCCATGTTTTTAGCATCCTATCGCAGCTGCCTTGAATGAATTTTTGAGGGTCAATAATCAACTTATCCTGGGGCAACAAAAAAAAGAGGTCAAGTAAAAAAACATGAGCATGTGGTAGTGAAAAAGATTGAAAAAACTATATGCAACAGATTTGGAAACTAACAGCGAGCACTTGGGAGAAAGCGTATTTCTTCACAATGGTCTTGTGCTTCGCCCGAGAGTCACCTTCGTCTAGGTTGAACTGGTTGGTCCATAAGGTCATGACCTCGTTATTTATTTCACCATTTGGCTTCAAAGCCTGATAGAACTCCTCATATCATACATGGAAGCCATCAATACGAATGAAAGGGGGGCTGAAGGAAAACATTGAAGGGCGAACAGGTTAAAAAAACTCTAGTCGGAAACATTGAAGTGCAATCACTGCAACATATGTATTAAAAAATTCTGAAATATTGAACTGCAGTCACTGCAACATATCTATTCCTAGTCTGAAACATTGAAGTGCACCCACTGCACCATATCTATTCAGAAAGTTGGAAACATTGAAGTGCAATCACTGCAACATGTAAATTCCTAGTCTGAAACATTAAGTGCAACAACTGCAACATATATATTCAAAGTCTGAAACATTGATGTGCAACATATATATTCATAGTGTGAAAAACATTGAAGTGCAAAAAATAGATTTAGCTTACGCTGAAAACCGGTCTTGGGCGGTTTGCGGCATCATCAGTAACCTTTTGCTGATATACTTCTCGTAAACAGATTTTGTTTCTTCATATAGCCTTATTTTCTTCACCTTCTTCCCTTGATTCAAATTGATGGCGGCCCTCTTGCGCCTGTTTCTCTTGTCATTGGTAATTAAACCTTCCTTGTTTGCCTCATCATTATTGACGGTTGTTTTATCTTCGTAAAAAAAGGGCAATGAATTAGAAAAGGGAGTGTCTGTTTAGCTTTTGACAGTTTTGAAGAGGTAAAATCTGTCAAGTTTTATGATGTTGCATATGTTGATCTCTAAATGTTGCGGGTGCTATTTTTACATGTTGCATATCACTGAACACATGAAGTATCATGCAACATTGATGAATAATACATTGGAACATGGTAAATAGCATCTGCAACATTAGGAGAATCTACAACATGCATGAAAATTGTGAAACATGGGAGAATAAAATTTGCAACATCGAATGACAATATTTGCAACATCGAATGACAACATTTGCAACATCAGAAGATAAAATAGCAACACTCATTACACAAAAGCTGAAAATATCAGTGCAGTGGTGAAGATTATGCTAAAAGAGAGGGGGGAACGGCCACCTCTGTTTGATAATTCTGGTGGGGTAGAGCAATCATCACCAATATTCTCAGAGGCCAACAAATCAAATGAGGGCTCAAAGTCAGATAGAATAGAATCGTTGCTTTTCTTTGCAATAGGTGAAGCTGCAGCGCTATTGGAAGTGTCGGCTACGTTTGCATCGCTGCACTCTCCTGCTACACCTGGAGCGCTTGAGGATGCCCTCCCATCTGCATTGCTCCTGGCCAAGCTAGCCAACTCAGCCATCTTGGCTAGCATTTCACCTTGACGCTGCCTGCCCTTTGCCAAGATTTGCTCGTGCATGGATATTGCTACAGCGTCAACAATTTCACGAACATCTTGATCCATGAGCCTGGTAAAGTGTGCAGCAACTTTTTGATACTCTAGAGGTATCTGCATAAATGAAAAGTGCATTAGGAGGTTGAAACATGAACAAGCGAAATGTGCTAGGGAAAAAAAGCAGATTTCCATGTATATACATGTTATTTGATGATGAAAATGTTAGTCTACAAATGTTGCACATGAATGAAGCATTCAGTGTATTGAACATGCAGGAACAGTGCATTGAAACATACAGAAAAAGCATATGCAACATCATGAGAAAGGAAAAATGCAACACGTGTCCTCAAACTGACAAAATAATATTTGCAACATTAAAAAATAACATTCGCAACTTGTAATGGTGGTACTTGCAACATTTAAAAAGTACACATGCAAGATAACTAGCAAAAACTCAAAAAAAGAACAAATTGATGGAATTTGTAACCTCACAGTCAGCTGGTGGAGGTTTCTGAAGCCATTCATCTAACGAGCTGACGATAGGGACTTCTTCTTGGACAAAGTTGGGGAGAGGGTTGCGATCGGGGGCAGGGTCAGGGACAGCTTCCGGGTCGGTAGTGGGAGCATATGGGGTGCGAGAGATGTCACGAAACTGCACACACAAATTAATAAAGCAAAAGTTTTGTATGAGTGCCTTCCACTATATGGTGACAAAATGGGGAAAAAGGATGACAAGATACAGATACCGGTAGCTTCCCGAACGAATGCCCCAATGACATCTTATTCCTGTCAACCGCCATTACAAAGTTAAAGTCTTCATTTGTGACATTGCAAATGCGCAGGAGTCTGTAATTAATCACATGCCCTCCTCTATCTGAAGGCAAGTCCAGATGATCCATATAGGCAATCTACACAAAAAAAGGGACAAAAAGGATTATCAAGTGAATTGCTTGGACAACTACCTACAAATAAGTGCAACATGTGCAACATGAAGCTGCAACATGTGCAACATGAAGGTGCAACATATGAAACAGTAAAAAAGCATAAACTACAGCAATTGCAACATATCAAAGAGCAAGCTGGAACATGTTAAAGAGTAAGATGCAACATATGTGAAAGGTAGAATTATTAGGTGACATATATTGAAATAATTAAACATAACTACTACAACATGTGAGAGAGTGAGCTGCAACATGTGAGAGAGTAAAAAGCAGAAAAAATGAACACTATAACTGTTGCAACATGTGAAAATGTGAGGTGAAATGAATCAAAGGTTAATCTGCAACATATGAAAACAGTAAAAGGAACAAAAGATGAATGACAGGTGCAAAAAATTGTGAAAAAAGGACATGAGGGCGTACCGCTAGGATGATAAGGCATGATCCGACCTGGTGATCCTTCTGGAGACGTTCATCTGTAAATTTTTGGTACTTCTTAATTTCATTCATCAACTCCTCTAAGATGTGCCCGGCCCAATCAAAGGTACTGATCTGTCCAACATCTACTAAGCTATTCTGGTACTTGAGGCTCACGTAATTCCCAGTCCCAGGAGTGTAAACACTTCCTAAAGCTAGCAAAGCGAATGCCCTAATGAAGGACGCCCTATCCTCACTGGACTTAACTAGAGAGATAATTTTTGCGATTTTTGCCCTCTCTCCATCCTTATACACCTCTCTAAGCTTGGTCACCTCCTCAGAATACCCGTGTAGCCTCACAACTCTTGCATTGTCTCGCAGCCCGAGAATCTTGCAAATGAGAGCGCGGTTGAAGACAATGACCCTATTCTTGTATCTGAACTCGCAGAGCAGCAGGTTGATGTGTTTGATGATCCATTTGACAAGCTTGACAGGGACAGAAAAATTGGACAATGATAAGAAAGCACCAAAGCCTGCCTCATTTATTCATAGCTTTCTCTGCTCATCAAACTGTGCTGCAAGCGGATGGATTTGGTAAACAGAAAACCGAGTCTTGAAATGCTCGTCATCTGTGGTGGTGTTCGTCTTGTCTACAAAACAGGAAAAAAGGAAGCACATGTTGTATAAGAATTTAGCTTGAAACATTACAAAAAAATATGAATGCAACATGGGGCTGATGGAGACATTGCAAATAAGGTAATGCAACATGGCGGTCATGGAACATAAACAGCGATGTAACATTGCAGATTGTCAGTAAACATAGGGTGACACATCTCTAAATTCACTCCCACAAAAAATTGATCGAACGATTCAAATCCGTGAATCACATCTCTGAACCACAGTAACACCGCGATGGTGAGCAATAGCTAGCTGTCAGTAACATGGCAATTAGAACCACAGTATCAGTACTCCCCCAGTAACAGGGCAAAATACATCAGTGAGTGCTCACATTTCTAGTGCACACGCGCGCACACGCTCACATTTCCAGTGCAAAAATACATCAGTGAGTGATCAGAACAATAGTTTCAGACAAAAAACTTGCACATGGGCACGCACTTGCACACTCATCAGTGAGTGCTCACATTAACAGTGAACTATAGCACAAGCTACAGGAAAACTACGAAACCCTAACCCTAGGTTGCAGACAAAATAGATCCAAAAATGGCATGCTTAGAGATGTGGAGAGAGGGGGAGTGGGTGGTGAACTTACTCAACTGCCTGGGGTGCTTGTTCACCGCCGGGGCATCGTACACCGGGTGCTCCACGCCGTCTGCGTCCCTACTGGCCGCGGGCGCGCGACGCCCCCCGCCGGCGTGTTCCTCCGCCCAACTTGGATCCCCTTCGGCTGCCGCCGCCACCGCCCTCTTTTGACGCTCCTGAGGCGACTGCATCGGGTCATCCGCCGACACATTCACGTCCTCTCCATCGCCTGAGGCCGAGGGCGAATGGGATGCGCGCATCCGCGGGGAGGCGCTGCGGTCCTGCCGCTCTGCTATTTCACCGGGCGCGCCCTCCGCCGCCGTCCTTGGTCGCGCGGCTTGCGGCGACCGCATCGCCGCCGTGCGTCAGTGGGATGCGGGTGGTTGCGGGATGTGGGGTGAGTGCGGGTGAAAGGGGAGGAGGGGGAGGTTGCAGGTGCGCGTTGGGTTGACCGGGGAAGGGGAAATGGGTGATGCGGGGTGAGTGCGGGTGAAACAGGTGCATGTTGGGTTGACCGTCGATCCAACACGGGATGGACGGCGCGGGATGCGTTCGATTTTTTCTACCACCTCCGGACGTCAGTTCCAAAGCATTCCCGTTAATTTTATCATCAGCTTTATTTTTGTGGCAACTTAATTACACTTTGTTTATGCTACCGCATGTCAGTTTTTCTATGCCAAATACAATCACTGGACACATCATTTGCTTTAGCTTGTGAGGATTCATGACCAAATAATTCTAGATCTAGACTTTTCTATGATCACCCTTACTGCAGATAGGAGTTTGATTACTTTTGGCATATTTATCAGCGATCTCTGATGTGTTGCAATTCTGCCATATACATGGTAGTAATTGTTTAAGTAGTTTTGGTGCAACTGGCAATAGTTTTTCTGATTGGCCTTATGTAGAATTGGGTTACTACACGACTTGCAATTGTGGTGTTCCCAGATTGCAATTAGCCTCATGTAGTGGTTAGGGTTATTTTTAGCATTTCTTATTTTGTATGACTGATCCATGGTTTGCAATTAGCCTCATGTCTTGGTTTTTGATGGGATTTTTATCGTTTCAGAATTGCAGTATCAATTGAACACTTGATACATGCATTAATGCACCGTCTTTTTATATCATTGTCCATACATGTAGCCGAAATTGATTTTAGTTCTTCTGTTGCAACTATCCCATGTCACAAGTAGTAATTTGGTTTAATTTGATTTTTTTGTTGGAGATCAACCCACATATTCATATGTGCTGCAACTGTGGCCATATGCGTATAGAAATTATTTTAGTAGTTTTGTTGCAACTAACCCATGACACTAGTGGTAATTGCACTGTATGCATGGTAGCAATTGGCCTCATTGTCACACCTGTTTTTCCAAAGAAAACCAAGTGCATAACTATATGTATGCCAGGATCTATTTTCATACATATAGTGACATATAAGTGAATAAAGATACAGTATCACGTAAGAAAAAGGAAGATTATCAGAGTATTACGCTTAAATCCCGGAAACGAAGGCACCAAACTTCCACAAGCAGTCGACTGGGGGTTGCATACGCCTAGCACCAGCAACATCTTCACAACGACTTCACGGCAGCTTCCTCTTTCTGAGCAACATTGTTTATAGCAAGGGTGAGCACATGTCGTACTCAGCAAGTGTGGGGAAAGTATGAATGCAAAAACTTATCTAGGGAAGGCTGACAGGTTGACTGCATTAAGCAATTTTAGTTGGTCAAATTTTATTAGCACCTGATTACTAATAAAGTATAAGTATATACCAACCCACAATTAATATAAAGAGATACGCCATAAGCATATGGCTAACATAACCATAACCACAATTTAAGTCCATCTTCAAGTTCAATTATCATGTGAGGGTCCAGGCCACTCTTGACTGTGAGCATGGCTAATCGATTAGTTTTATAGTCTGCAGAGGTTGTACACTTTCACCACCAGTCGCGTAAAAGTTCTAGGAACTTTAAACCCAACCACACGATGCTGATCAAGCATCATACCACACTACCGAGGTGTGATTGCATAGGGACGCTACGAGGCTTTACAAAGTTTCCCCAATGTGAAGCAACCTGCGAAGGTTTCGAGCCATCGCAGAGTATAAAGTCCGCTAGTAGGTACCGTGTCTTAGCCAAGATCAACTCCCTACTAGAGCGAGTCTATACCCCAACTAAACACTCCCCATTGCCCTTTCGGTAAGGTCACCCCAACACTAGAGTCCCTAATTAATTAGCCAAGTCAGAGCCATATAGCCTTGTGGTTGCACTGTTGTCCTGGGTGGTCGCTCCATGTTCCGATTAAACATTGTGATCTTGTATTAACCAGAGATATATAGCATAAAAGTAAAGCATGTTCATCATTATTGTAGTTCATTAGAACCACCATAACCCAACATAGAGCAACTAATCATAGCTACCCAACATAAAAGGTAAACCCATGTTGACAAGGAATAAAGGTAATAAAGTCTAGGATGAACCTTAATAGAACCCATCAATATTAATGCAAGCATATGCAATGGTGATTAAACACAGTTATTGGGACAAAAGAACAAGGACACACTTGCCTTCAACCAGAATAATGTTGTTACTCAGAATATCTTCACTTGCATGCTCTTCAAAGCTCTCGAACCACGTTCATTCTACTCGCATCAATCATCAGGCACAAGCATACAAAGTAGAAACAAACAAACTAAGAACAATGCACCAATCAAAAGAAAAGCTTTAAAAGAACGCACTAAAGGATAGGCTCAATTCTATGGATCACTGAAGCACATTGACTGTGCTGAGAAAAGGAAAGGCTTGATTAGCTTTTTGAAGGACACTAGGCTTGAGCATGAACTAAGATCAAAAGATCTGGAGCTTGAAAGGAGATTAGCTCTACAATAGAGACACACTGAGACAAAGAGCTTGATAAAGAACGTCTAAAGAAAGATTTGCATATGTGAGAGAATAAGACTATGAGCTAGTTTTATTTTAATTAGCAAAAATATGTAAAGGATATTTTATAAATAAAATACCCCAAGTTGAATGAATTCAAATTAAAATTTATTTGAAGAAACCGTAGAAAGAACCTAGTCAAGTTTTATTTACAAAGATTCATATATAGATTATACCAATTAAACATTTAATTTAGAAAAGACAAACTATATGAATAATCTAAACGTAACTTTATGATTCGAGTAGATCATATTATTATTGAAAACATTATGGCATTGGCATTAATCAAATTAACTTTTATTTATAAAACCGGTGTAAAAGCCTAAGCACTTTTAATTAGAAAAGTTAATTAAATATTAAGCAAATTAATATTTGGTTTATGAAAAACCGAGATAAAGATCTAATTAAATTTTATTTACAAAAGCATGTGAGATAAACATTAATCAAATTAATATTGATTATGAAAAACGGTGTATGGCACTATATAGCTTTTATTTATAAAAGGCGTGCATAACTAAGCTTTAATCAAAATTAATATTAAATTAATTTTCAGAAAACAAAGGTGATGAAAACTCAACACTAACGAGTACTTCATGCCATTGTGAACCTAACGCAACTTGAACGGACAAAAACCAAGCTAAAACAGGAAAGATATGGCCTATAAAAGATCTAGGGACTTATTGGCAAGGATTGGAAACTTCCAGGGGCCTAACTGCGAAAAACCAGGGGCATATACATAATTTTGTATATAAACCTGAGGGTTTTCATGCAAAAGCTCCCGGGTGGACTGGATCTGGAGGATCTAAACTTCTCAGGGGAGTTTCTGCAAGATTGCCAAGACACACGAATTAGATCTAGGAATTACAGGAATTTCCAGGGGGTTATGTGCAAAACGGTGGCCTTCTTCCACCTCTGGTCATAGACGAGCAGGGGAGCTCCTGCCGGCTCTGGTGGACGGGCACTCCGGCGGCTTAGGGACTCGGCCGAGGGGCGCATGGGGTAGAGGAGATCGAGTGGAGTTCGATTGGAGGCTCACCGCGGTGGTAGACGAACAGGAGCGGCCGGATTTCGGGGTCAACGGCGCAGCTTGGCGGTCGGCTCGGTCCGTAAGGGCAGCGATGGTCAGCTCCGGCGAACTGCGAAGGCGGTGGCGTTGCGCGGTACCGAGGCAAGGCAGATGCGGCGCGCTGCGCGGCAACGGCGGAGCGGTGCAGGGCGTCCAGGCACAGGCGGCGGCGAGCTCGCCGACTGGGTCCGGCGACGCACGGCGCAGGGGCAGCAGGGGCGTGACGCGGAACGACCATGGAGGTAGGAGGACGCAGGGACCAGGCCACGCCCTTTTATTGGCGCGCGGAGGGGCAGCCGTACACGGCACGGACGCCGAGAAAACCAGCGGCGGCGGCCTGTCCTGGCCGTGTCTGGCAGGGGCACGGCGGCGCTTGGATGGGCTTCGTTTGGGCCTCGGCAAGCTGGAGCGGGCTGTGGATTGGAGAGGCTGGGCCAGGACGGGTCGGAACGGATCGAAGAGTGGGCCTGGGCCGGCTCCGGTGGCTGCAACAGCTAGAGAGGAGAGCTGGGCTGAAGACTTGAGGGGGCGGGAGAAGACTTCGGCTGATGGGCTGAAAGCAGTCATGGGCCGAAAGAAAGAAAGGAAAAAGATAAAGGAAATGAATTTCTTTTTATTTTCAGAATATATTTTCGTGAAAAGAATAATCCAGAAATAGCTAGATAATTCATAAAAGCCACGAAAAATACTCTAAAAATTCCAAAAATTCTAGGAAAATTCCCAGGGATAGATTGAGACACGAACAATCCAAATAAAATATTTGGAGCTCATGAAAAAGATTTTAGAGCCTTCTAATAAATAGAAAATGCTCTGAGAAAATGAGAATATATCCCAGAAAGTTCTAGAAAATTCTCGGAAGGGTCTGGTCAGCACCTAAGCGTGTTTTTAAAACATTTTGCACTCATGAACACCCAGATGCATCAGCATGAATGCAACACTCACACAATCGTTTTATTTAATTCAGAAAAACAATCAAAGACTTTTTCCTATTCTATATTTCCTGTAAATAAAATAAATGTTGGAAAAATTTTAAAATTGAGAGAAAATCATTGTTTTAATTATTCTTCCTATTCACATCCTGAAATTGGAAATTTCAGGGTGTGACACTCATGCTTTGATTTTGGTGAGGTTTTTTTATCTTTTCAGTTTTGCGGTATTGATCAAACATTTGATGCAGGCATCATATTTTTGTGTTATGTTAATTTCCCGGTTATGTCTTGGCTAGCCCTTCACATCTGATTTATGAACCATGATGTACTATGGTGCTCTAGTGAGCTTATGTATCTTGGCACCTATTTGTGTTGATGTTTTCACTTCATAATTATTATGTTCTTTTTTAGTGTTCTTAATGTGAATGACGTGTATGGTACCCACTACTTCTGATGATATGAAACCTTTTCACAAAAAAATCTGATCCACACCTCCTAAATTGATCTACTTATGAACACAAGTGAGGAGGCTGATGAGGCATGCTTACAGAGAAGGAGCAGTAGCATTGAGGCCATTAGGCAAGGTCCAAGGCCAAAAATATAATACTTATGAACTCTGCGCGCCTGCGGTACGCACCCCCACATCTCTCCTTGCGCACAAGCACCTGTGCTTTGCTCGAACGAGCGAACGAAATTGACGGGGCATTTCCGGATCCATCTTCCCCGACCTTGCCATGGAGGTACTAACATGGTTAGCGACTCCCCCAATTTTGGTTGTCCCCAGGGACGAGAAATCATGATTCGGAGCGGTCGAGCTTTGAGGTCTAGTGCTCCTCTCAGGGCGGCGAATCCTATTTTTGTCCGTGGTGCGGCAGCAATGTCACTGGTCAATGAGAGCACGGAAGCAGGTAAGACTTCTGGGCGAGGTGTCATGCCTCTCTTTCCTCTTTCATCCACTTTACCTTTGTTCCAACTAGTTAATCGAACTGTGTTGATTTGGCTCAGATCTGCAGTAAAGTAGTAACAACAATGCCACTCATTATTCTATTAGTATATTTGATTCGAATTCCTCTCTGTGATGGGTTGCTAATGATGTAAGATGTGAGAGCAGAGCAATTGTTGATTTTTCTATTTTGTATACTTATCGTGAGCAACTTTTTTTTTCTTTTTGGGGGGATGGGGGTTTGTTTGCATGGTAGGCATTTTTCTCTTTGTAGATTTAGTTTGCATTTTCATCTCTGTGATTTTATGACTGCAATCCATCTGTGTGTCGAGGATTAGCTAGCAGGGTGTCATCTCTTTTTTGAGAGTAATCCATCTGTTTTTAGTGTTGCAATTATACTACACGCAAGGTTGCAAATTGTCACGGCTAGTGTTTTACAAATGTGTTCAGTGTTGCAACTGTACCATACCCTCTATTTTTGTAATTCAACCTTGATTAGAATTATCTTCATTTTTATGAGTCTGCAAGTACCCATGTAGATTCTCTCAGTTCAAGTGTGCATGAAGATCAACTCGGAGGTGGTGAGGATGGACAAATTGTAGATTCTCCCATGCCAATAGAAGTTCAAATTCCACAGGATGGAGAGGTACCTAGGAACAACCACTCATCTAGTTCATGATTTTTCTATATATCATACATGAGTGAGTTTTACCGCCACACAACCCAATTTTTGTTTATATGCACTAGCACTGCCTGCATTGTGTGGACCTTCACTGTTCCCTACTCAGTGCTATAGAATGTGATTGTTGATTACTTCACTAATTAGGTCAAAAAAGTGAGTAGGTTATCTTTTTATTCTGTAGCAACTCGCACAACAACAATATGCAATCGGGCTCACCGAGTAGTTGCAATTTGTGTCTCTTTTTTTGCAGAATGAAACAACTGAGCAGCAATTGGTTTAGTTTTTTTTTGTTGTAAATGGCCCATGGCACTAGTTGCAATTTGGTTTAATTTGAATTAATATTTTTATCGGGGCCAACACATGCAGTCGTGGCCATATACATAGTAGTAATTGTCTTAATAGTTTTGTTGCAACTAGCCCATGGCACCGATGACAATTCGATTCACTTTAACTTACTTTTTATTGGAGCTCAGCCCACACATTCATGTGTGTTGGAACTGTGCCCATAAGTAATTGGTTTAGAGATATTGTTTGCAACTAGCCTATTGCATCAGTGGCAATTCATTTCAATTGGACTTATTTTTTATCAGAGCTCCACCAACACATTTCTTATAGTTATATATGTTGCAATTGTGCCCATATACACTGTCCTAATGGGTTTAGATTTATTGTTTCCATCCAGACCATTTTATCAATGGCAGTTCATTTCATTTTTCAATAAGAACTAGAACATTTAGCCTCATGTAGGAATTGGATCACTACAGGACTTGTAATTGCTGAGTCTCCATGATTGCAATCGGTCTCATATGGTTAGCAATTGTTTTATTTTCTACTTTTCCCATTATATTGATGGTTCTGGTGGTGAATTTGAGTTTTTCTTTCTGTTCTATAAAGGTGCCTCATACTCGTGCCAAATCACCAAAGTTTACAAGTTTAAGGAGAAAGAGTTGCAGTGATACAACATACACCAGAGGGGTAAAACACTAGTGCATCATTTGCTTGGTGGCATCGTCACAACATCGGAAGTTCTAAAGATGCTAATAGAGTACAGTGCTCATTGAAGAATGATGTGGCCACTAAAACCAGAGGTGTCAAGCTTGAGCTGAAGGCCCTTTCAAGAACCTAGAGCAGCCAAGCTCCGCGATTGCTGTTGTACAAACCTAATTAAACTCTTAGCCATTTCCATTTTCCATTGCATATTGCTCTTATTTTACACCCGCCATCTCCACCACAAGAACGCTGTAGGACCAAGGCCGATGCATGTCCTGCTGGACCTTATCCATTGTCTTTCGTACGCTCTGTACTTGTAAGAACTCTGTTGCTGGGACCATGTGATGCTCGATGTTATAGGTTACTTGAGGGTCTTCGTAAGGGAGTATGTCAGTGGGTGTCTTGCTCCTTTGAAGCCCTTGGACTAATCTGTGTTTATGTTTTTCTTGTAGTAAGTAGTAACTGATTACACTAGCAAATTGGTAAAAACTAAGTTTTTAGTGATGGCAGCAAGTACTAAGTACTAACTACACTACACCCATGTTGCAATTGTGTTATAGTTGTGATTGTAACTCATAGTGCATGAAGTTGCAATTATATATTTGAAAAAAAAAGTCCTTCAAATATAGTCTTGATGGATCTCAGTTCGTTAAGCACATTTTTTCCAACAACCATATGCAAACCGCGTTGAGTTTGGTGCTGCAGTTCAAAAGATATCACATTTTTTCGATTTGAATCTAAAAAGATTCCGTGCATGCATCCTTGTGTGTGTTGGAGCTGGGAGGCGTGCAGCCTGTTCGTGGGGCTATTAGACTATCTCCAATAAAAGAGGCAAACCGCAACCCAAACCCAAAATGGGTTATGAACAGTGGTTTTGCGTCACAAAACAACCCTCTAACGGAAGACCCAGACGGAGCAGGCATTCTGCGTCGCGGGCGAACGGGAAGGCAAAAATGGGTCGTCTCTCTCCTCGCGACTCATTTCCGCCTCGCCTGTAGTGATGGGCTCAGGAGACGTCGGTGGGGCGCCGCCGGCGAGATGAGGCAGGACCACGGCGGGGAGCTCCCGCAGACGACGACGATGAGACGGCCTGCGACGAGGAGCGGCCGGCGCGGCGTGCCGGGACCGCGGCGAGGCGCTTCCAGCGAGACGAGGTGGGACCACGGTAGGAGCTCCCGCAGACGATGGCGGCGAGGCGGCCAACGACGCGGAGCGGCTAGCGCGGCGCGCCGGGACCGCGGTGGGGCGCCGCCGGAGAGACGAGGCCGGACCAGGGCGGGAGCTCCCGCGGACGACGACGACGAGGCGACCAGCGACGCGGAGCGGCGCAGAGCTTGTCTCCCACCTCGCGGGTGCGTACCACCGGCGGACAGGCTCCCCATGGCCGGCGGAGTCGAGCAGCCAGGGCTCCTCGCCGTCGCCGAGCGTGACCGCCCACCGCAGCGCCACGAGGAGCTTGTGCTCCGGCGCGAGCCCACCACGAAGCTGCCGCAAGGGATCTTGCCGGTGGCGCCGAGAGGGAGAGGGAATCCGCCTGTGCGCCGCCGGAGGGAGCTCCGCACGGGCAGGGGCGGGTGGCCGCCCGCGTAGGGGGAGGAGGGGCCGGCGGCCGGTGGCGGGAGGATATGCGTTGGGTGGTTGGGTGGCGTTGTTGGAGACCTCTACTGTTTTGGTGTGTGACCCAGCGCCTGTGCACGACCCAATCCACCAAATGGGTCTTGGATTTGAGCTCTCATTGTTGGAGATAGTCTTATGATGACCATGTGGAGGCGTGCGGGGCCAGGTGGAGGCACACGGCCCACGTGTGGGACGAGCGGGCTGAACTGGTGCTGCGGGAGGCACGCGAGGTAGGATCTGTGCATTCTCTATATAAATTGCACCTTGTTGCATTTTAGCCTTATATATTTATATATATATATATATATGGAAAATCCATTCTACACGCGCGTGTAACTACTCCTACCTCCATATCTCATGATATACATTGAATCCGACCGAACGAAAAGCATGTACACGTAGTATGTGATGGTACTACACTATTTATGGTGGTATATAAGTTGAGTATGTGATCATACACAGAGTATGTGAACATACTAAATTTTATATACTAACAATAAGGTATAATAGAAATATATCAAAAACTAGAGAGGCTTTTGAAATTTTTCGTATGTATCCATTTGGATTGTCCTAGAATTAGTATGTAAACATATTCAAAGTGATAAATAGGTATGTAAACATACACATGTGGTATTTTGACGATGAGAGTAGTTATACGGGTGTGTAGATAAAACTCGTCCTATATATATATATATAAGGAGCCTAGGGCTTCCAGTTTGTATTGAAAGCTCTGGCCATCAGCTAACAACTAGCAGCCCGGTCACGCACTGACCCATTCCCACCAGCTCAACAGCGGGGCACACCTTATCTCTTCCCCTCACATTCCCACCAGCGGGGCCCACCTTATCTCCTCCCCCTCCCCTCGTTCCCACCGGCCCCATTCAAAATCATCAACGGGTCAACACTAGAGAGCTACCGACCGGGGGAAGCGGCACGTGGGAGCGGCCCCCCGGCGAGCTACCCACGGCGAGCTTGACCCCGGTGGATGGTCCAGCAAGCTACCCGCGCAGGAGCCTGCGGTGGACGGCGCGCGGGGGATCGGCGAGCTCCTGGCGGCGGACGGCCGACGACCTCGCAGCGTGAGTGCATGCGGCGGACGGCAGCGACGTGGAGCGGCCGACGTCGGGGAGCCGTAGCTCCGGTGACTTTCCCACACTAGAAGATGCGGCGGCGAACTGGTTCTGGCGAGTTTCGACGCGCAAGGTTGGCAGAGGCGTGCTCGAGCAGAACTGGCAGCGACACCAGGCTGAACCAGGTGCACCAGGCGTCCTCCCTTGGAGAGCTGCCCGGCCTCGACCCGAGTCGACCGCCGCCGCATCCGGGCGCCTGGCTTTCCACGCGCACAGGTGAGTTCGCTGCCTGAGCTTTCGCAGTCTCTTATGGTAGGAACAGGCAAATTTGCCCCCACGCGTTTTGAGCCACCGGATGAGTTAATTCGTTGCCTGATTGTAATCTGCAGATGTTGCTTCTCATGAGAGTTGCAAGTATAGCTGGGTCCATTCGAAGTTGTTTTGTGAATTTTCCTCGATTCTGAGCACCTTGTTTTGTCTTTTTTTCTCCAGCCTGGTGATAGGTTCGGTGGTGGTGTTGCTTCCGGATGGTGAAGCTGGCAGCAGCGGCATGGCCAGGAGCAGGCTCTCAGTTCGGAGTAGTGAGTGGTGAGGATCCTTATGCGGCGGTGGTCTCCTGCACTGCTGGCATCGGCGGCACTGTCGGGGCGTCGGTGGCGCTGCCGTCCAGCTTCGTTGTCTCTACGGCATCAGTGGCACGGATCTGGTAGAGCTCGGTGCAGCAGGCCATGGTGAGCGGGCACGAGCTTGAGCGCCATGAACTTGCTCTCCGACGGCCTTATCAACATCGTGCTTCTACAGGTAAACTGTTCGGGGATATGCCTAGCAGGTGCTAATTCGTGCTCATCGGGCTCAAAATTTGATTCTTTCTCTTATACCTTTCTGCTTTTATTTTCAGATTTTGAGATACTTAGACCAAGTGGTGGTTGTGTTGGCTGGGTGGTTCATGGTGGCCGGTGCTGAGAAAGGTTGAAGCCTGTAGATTTTTGTCGTGCGACCTTCTCGACAACACCGGTGTGATGCTTGTTATTTTTTCTAGCTGCCTTTTCTCTGCCGGGATTCATGCAATTAATGACACACTCACCTACTCGTTCTTGCACTCGTGAAAAAAACAATTTTTGTTGGTTCTTGATCTTGCATTTGTAAAATGTGGTTCCCTCAGTCGGGCTTGTGTTTTGGGATCATATATGTGCTTGTGTTTGGCCATAGGAACCTCATCTTGCTGTGTGCATGTTTCTTTTTTGATAAAATTCGTAAGAGCTATAGGTTTGTATGTCATTGTAGAAAGATTTCTATGCTTGTTGCCACCGTACATATGTAGCTGTGGTCAGTATCATAATTTAAATTTGGGAGATGCGTTTTGTGCAGATTTGCTTGGAAATATGTTTTGGATCATATATATTCTTGTGTTTGAGAATAGAAACCTCATTTGCATGATTCTATTAATGTGCTAACAGGAATGTATGCCGTTTGGTTATTGCGGGACGTAAATTCTATGTTTATATGATCATTCTCACTTATTTATATGACTGTCAACACTGCTTTGTGTGGCTTGATGTGTGGTGCGTTTGACAGACATTGGTTTCTCAATGGTATATATGATTGTCAACATTGGTTTCTATGATTTTATGTGTGATGCGTTTGACTGACATTATGTGTTGAGTTTCAATCAATTTAAATTTTAAACTTTAGAGGAAAAGAAAAGAACTTAGAAAGCTTTTTTTTACTCTGTTGATTGAAGTCATATGCATGCATGTGTGGTGGCATGTGTCAGTTTTGTCTACTTCAAATTTCAAATGTTGAAAAATAACCCACACAACATTTCTATGCCTATGGCTATATGTTTCTATGCTGGTGAACATAAGTATCCATAAGTTAGGCTTGTCTTTTGGGTAATATATATATGCTTGTGACAGAGCATAGAAACCCTAGTTGCCTAATTAAATGATTGTGATGTGTTACACGATTTCCTCCTAAGTATATATGATCATCCTCCCTGGTTTATATGACTGCCAACATTTTGTGAGATGTGACATTCATATCATATATACGTATGACTGCCAACATTTCTTTACGCTTGTTTTTTCGATCATATATATGCTTATGTTTGAGTATAGAAATCTCATATGCATGATTCTATGACAGTGATAACAAGATTATAAGACTTTTGGTAGGCACAATGGATTCCGTAGAAGTTGTCGTAGAAACCTATTGTTTTTGTCATAGAAACCTGTGCATAGTCGAATTTTTGTTGAATTTGTTTGGATATCATATATATGCTTGTTCCTGAGCATAGAAACCTCATTGCCTACGATAATAACTTTGTTTGCGTCTTAACTGTTGATCATATATGTGCTAGCATATGAGCATAGATACTATCTATTCTTGAGTTTTTTGTAATTAGGCCCCTGAATAATGATGTGATATACAGGCTTGCCATTGTTTTGAGCATAGAAATCTCAGTTGCTTGATTCTTTGATTGTGTTAACAGGATTCTATGACATTTTACTGGTGCTGGTGCATAGTCGAAGCTGCCAGAGGTGCTGCTCAACCCACGGCAAGAACGACTATAAGCTCCTGAACGTGCCGAGGATGTGTTCACCGTCGTCTATGTGTGCCGGCCTTCGTATTGAGCTTTTGTTGTAGGTGGTGCTGCTAAGGATACAAATTGTACTCTTTACCATATATCTCAAAACACTTGTGCATGAATGTAAAATTTAGGTTTATATGATGGTATTTACTGGTTTATATGACTGTCAATATTGTTTTCTATGCATTTTGTGATGTCGTGCGTTAGACATTACGTGTTGAGCTCTCATCAATTTCAAATTTTGAATTTTGCTTTTGTCATGGATCTTGAAATTTTTGTGCATGGATGCAAATTTCTTGTTTATATGATTGATGTAACTTGTTTATATGACTGCCAACACTGGTATTCAAATTTCAAATATGTTATCCGTGTCATAGAAACATGTCATTACGGGCTCATAGAAACATGTAGTCCGGTCATAAAAATCTGCCATCCAGGTCATAGAAACTTGTCGTCCATGTTAAAAAAACATATCATCAGGGTTAAACCTACCGTCCAGGTCATACAAACCTGCCATCTAGGTCATAGCAACCTATTGTCTAGGTCATAGAAATCTGTAATCCTGGCTATAGAAACATGTCGTCGCGGGTCATAAAAACTTGTAGTCTGGTTTACAGAAGTCTGTCGTCATGGGTCATACAAACCTTCAGTCCGGGTTATACAAATCTGCAATTTGAATCATACAAGCTTGCAATTTGGGTCATATAAACATGTAGTCATACATATCTGCAGTCCGGGTCATACAAATCTGTCGTCAAAAAATTCAAAAAAAATATTCATAATAGATCTCAAAATGTGCATAAAAATGTCACGCATATTATGGTGAAAACCATTTGTGAATCGGATCCTCGTGCAAAGAATTATCGCGAAAAAACTAAAAAGAAGAGGTGAGTTTGCATACATGCATGTGTCAAGTGGGAGGGAGATGGAGGTGGGAGTTGGGTCACGTGACTGGTTGGTTGGGTTGGTCGGGACTTCCGATAGCTATTGGAAACTCTGGACTCCCATTAGTGTTAATATATATATATATATTAGTGTGGATTTGCTGCAACCCGTGGTAGCTACCTACCTGGCTGCGGTAGCTATCCATTACTCCCACACGTTGCCACCTGTCCAGCAAGGGTGCACGTGCTCCAGCTTGCAGTTGACGGACGTTATGCATCGTTAACATCGATTTTGAAATTGAGATGTTGGACAACACGTTGGGAGGACCATAACCTGGGCCCGGTTTGCTCAAGTACACTCCTACAGTCCTACACTGTTTCTGGCTCTTGCGAATGCCCGTGCTGCAATGCATGCGCAGGCAAAAGCGCTTCAGCATTCTGGCGTGTGACAGTGTTCAGTTGCCTCTAGTGATCTCCATCGAGTTGTTTATTTTTTTCTTCACGGCAAAGCTACTAGGAGGCTAGCAGCTTGTCACACGACAATCATCTTAAATGGTATCCTAATTATATGAATGATGAAGTTCAAGAATAGCTATTGATGTTAATCTTCTTTAACCGATTCTCGTGTGGAAAAATAGGCACCACAAAAACTTAGGAACCACCTTGTTACGCGCTAACGACGCAGGAGTACTTTGGCAGGCGGCGCAAGAAATTTCAAAAGCTGGACCACACGCGTTTCACAAAAAGCTGGACCACACATCCATCCCTCAAAGCATGTTGCTATAGTACGTACTGCTACAGTACAAAAAAAAGCAGCGTTACAATCTGCATGTCTTTTATTAACTCGTTTCATTTGCATGCACCGCAGACTAGCCAGTAGTGCCCATGATTTTTTTCATCGACATGAGAAAGCAAGACAGCTCGAGTTAAAAGGCAAGCGGACCCGGAGTATCTACCACATCAATTTTTCCATTTAATTCATTTTTATATTATTACGGTCCTTGTTACTAGGAGTAGTTGTTACTCTTTGGATTACGGCCATTGCTTGCTGTCACTTTCAAGAGTGCATCCCTTGCATTGGTACCAGTACCACAAACTCGTTGCATTGGTTCAGACTTAAAAAAAATAAAGTGGGATTTTGTGCCCTCCATGACACGCAGGCAGAGAGCCGCTATTTTTTGCGCATGACCTGACATGCAGAGTTGCAGACGCAAAAGCCTGATCCAGTCCTACAGCCGCATGTGAGCTAACGCCGTAGTAGTTACCTCCGTCTGCCATGCATCATGGCCTAGATGCGCTCGCTGGGGATCGAACGGCTGCCTGCACTAGGGTAGCAGCCGCCCCCAGGTAGTTAGCTACCACCGGTTGTAGCTGGTTATTTTCGATATATATGTATATATATCTCTTACATAGATTGTCTGTTGCAGTTTATTTTTAATTTTTCCTGATATCGATATACCTTATCCTGTATATTTTTCATAATTAGGCTATATCCGACAAATTAAATCCAAAGTTGTGTAGGCATATACTCCATATACTCCCTCTGTTTCAAACTACTTGTCTGTTTTTCTAGATACATTTCTTTTTTTGTTATGTATCTAGAATAAATATATATCTAGATGCATAACAAAACGAATGTATATAGAAAGCCAAAACAACAAGTAATTTGAGATGAAGGGAGTATATAGCATTGGCCCGTATATCAATAAGCATTGCTCCAACAACTTAATGCTGCACTTTGTGCAAGTATACTAGGCACACTCATATAATTATGTACTACAAGAGTAAGAAGCCATTAAGTTCTGACACGACGAGAGTAATACAATGCACCATTTAACACCAAACACAGGTAGCATATATCCAACATCTTCATTTGCAAATATACAAAGATACAATATCCAATATCTGGATTTTTCATATCCACCATCTACGCATTATCAAATAGGTAGGACATTGAATGAAGGCCAACCCGGGCCATAAAATAATAGAACATGCACATCAATTCTTCTTAGAGGATGCCTATATCATTCTTTTCCTCTATCACACCATGGTCTTCAACAAGCAACCAGTGCTAGTGGTCGCTGTTTCCACCTTCTTCGCCTTGCTTCTCATATCCTGTGGTAAGTTCGTTCCGCTCGATCAAAATCCCCTCCACAGCATTGAAAATTTCTAGGAAGCAATTGGTAAATCATCATCATCATCAAATTCCCCTTCTAAAAAAAGACTGTGATTGCAGGTGCCGCCGAGGAGGTGCCGCCAGGATACGGCAAAGAGAAGGACGAAGGCTCCGGCGGCATCTGCTTCGAGGACTGGATCTGCAAGGCCTTCTGGCGCCTTGGCCTACAGCGCGGCGGAGGGCGCCGGCTGCACCAAGAAGCTGTGCATCCTCCGGCCAACAATGGCAATGGGATCAGGCGCGCGCGACGGCCGCTCAACTGATCCGGGTAGCGGTTTTGGTAGAGGGCTAGCTAGCTGTGCGTGAACCGTAATTTGGATGCATTTTCAGATAAATCTTATAAATAAAGCTAGTTGTTCGGGCCAGAACTCGGATACACGTTTTTTTTAAGCGATACAAATTTTTTTCAGTGTGCAATAAAAATGGACTCTGTCGGTCACTCACATCACATGCAGCGCGTGCAAATAAAAGTTGGTCAACGCCAATTGATCCAATGGCGTGCCTGCGATCGCTAGCTGGTCAGAGTGATCAGCAAGGGTTCACGAAACCGGTGTGAACCGGTCGGTTT
Source organism: Cenchrus fungigraminus (assembly GCA_036936925.1). Lineage (NCBI taxonomy): Eukaryota > Viridiplantae > Streptophyta > Magnoliopsida > Poales > Poaceae > Cenchrus > Cenchrus fungigraminus. Next base: position 110,636,928 of record CM072779.1, read on the forward strand.
AACGTGGAAACCGGTGGTACTGGTGCAGGCCGGTACCGGTTGATTTGAAAATTTTCAAATTTGAATTCAAAAAATTAAAAAAATAAAAAAATTCTTAAAAAATGCTTCATGATTTATAAAATCTAATGGTGTTCAAAATTTTCAAATATGAGTGTATTTAGTATTTTTTTTGAGCATTAGAACTTCAGAAAAAAAAGAAAAAGGAAAAACCAGCCGGCCCATTAGGCCAACACGTCGGGGACCTAAATATGCTGCTGAAAAAACTCTATTTTACCTTCCTGGACATAGCGTCGAGTACACAATTCCTCCATAGACATGAAAACCTTGTGAACTACCTCCCACAACTTTCAAAATCGTACAATTTACCTCCCGACCCTGGATATAAAACGTACACAACTAGTGAAAATGTCTATAAAATTTTAGATTTAGCTCTACCAAAATGCAAAATATATCCAAAATTAAAAAAGTATATGAAAATATTCAATCTATATATAGTTGGATCTTGAATACTTTCTATAATAAAAAATGAAATGAAGTTAGTATGAAAACATTAATCCAAAATGTATGTGTATGAGGTTTGTATGCACTATCATGAGTTTATGACTAATGTATTTGTATGCATTATTATTCTTATGCTTTGGTGTGGTCTTTTTACATTAATATGTGCATAGGTCATACCAAAATTTTCATTTATTCAATACCAGTGAGCTAGGAAAAAAGCGTCCGTAACTTAGGATAATTCACCGGTATACTACTGAAACTGGCTGGTTTACCTCTCAAACCGATCGGTATACCGATCCGTACCGAATGCGTTGGTAACTTAGGATAATTCACTAGTATACCACTGAAACTAGCCGGTTTACCCCTCAAACCGATCGGTATACCGATCCGTACTTAATGAATAAGTGTTTCGATCTAGTTTTTTACATTTGTGCGGTTATGAGCAGTATCCACGGTAAACCGATCATTATAACGGTATCAGGTCGTGGCGGTTTGACCTTTCAGTTCGAAATTAAAAACCGTGATCGGCATTAATTATTTGCACCTAGCACTAGAAGCATATGCGCACGCGTGTCGTGGCAGGCCGAGCGGCGTGTCGGTAGTTGGCACTGCAACCGGCCGCTTGCAGTCGCCGGCCGGCCGGCCTGCGGCGGATCGATCGGCCGGCCGGGCGAAACGCGGTGGCGGTGCGAAGCTTCCTACTACGATCCCACTCACTGCGTCGATCGGCGTACGTGCAGTGTGTTTGTCAGGGCCTGGTCGTCGGTGACGGTGAGCCGGCCGGCCCTATTACGTTTTCTTTGGCAGCACTCGCCGGCCGGCCACTACTGCACCCGCATGTGCTACTACACAACCAAGTACGTACGGTTCATCACCTGGTTCCCGGCAAATTGCGACAGTGCTACTAGTCCTTGCTAGTTATCTCAATAAAACATATATGTACTATATATGATACGAAGCGTGATCCAATAATACGTACAGCGTAGGATACCTGATGAAGATCGCGGTCGATCTGCGCTTTTGATGCGCCGGTCGGGTCCAGATTGAATCGGCTAGTGCATGTGAACCACGTGCTACCTGCAATCAAGGAGTAGTAACTTTGGTTGGTGCACAAGTAACATGCAGTAGATGAGATACCTAGTTCTTAGGGCATGTAAAACCCTTAGACGGCAGGTCGTCTGGAGAATCTCGAACTACGCATATAGACGGACGTACAAATTAACAACTCATACAGCACATAGACAAAGAAGTTGTGTGTAACATGTTTAATGCTTTGCATGAAGCTTACTATCAACTACAAATACATTTGTGTATATCATTGTGTGGCTCGATTCAGATCCTTTTGAGTTGACTATGTATTGATCCAAATTTGATAACTGAATTTCTAAGAAGTACCTGTCACTGTTGATTCTCTCTGTAGTTGTAGCACTGCTGTTTGTAGCAACCATATACACGTAAACTAAAAATACAAAGTGTTGAGGAACGATATCGTCCTCACAAACTGAAGAAAAAAACAAAACAAAATTTCCACCGCGGAGCTCCATCCTCATCTCTCTCGCTGCTCATCTACATTCTCTTCTTTCTCCCTCTCGTTGACTCTCTGTCTCTCTCTCCCCTAAAAAAAATTGACATTTCTCTGTTTGTTTGTGCACGAGGGGAGGGCCACCACCGTGAGTCCACTCCTGCGCGAGTCTGCTCCACCACCGCTGCCAGGTGCTCCACCCGCCGCCGCCTGTTGTTGTTGCTCCTCCCGGCTGCTTCCTCCATGGCTCCTCCTCCGGTATTCCCCACGCGTGGGCTGCAGGTCACAGACTGCGCAGGCCCGGTGGCCTCATCCTAGCGTGGGATCCTAGTACTGCGTCTTCCCCCATCCCGAGCTCGTCGGCGTAGCGCGGGCGGGCGTGGGCACTGGCGCGGTTCCCGGCGGCCTCCTCCTTCCCCGTAGCTGTCGCTGCAGCCTGGTCCGGTGCCGTCGCAGATCCCCGCGGTGTCGACGAACACGGGGCTCCCGCGGCTGCTGCTGCCGGCCAGGGGCGCTTGTAGCACACCTAGTGTTCAATTTTAATTAATCAATGGGTTAAGCCCTGATTAATGAGTTAAACACTAAAAGCTTCGGAAATCCTTTAGTTGGCATGGCTATATCCCAAAATTTGGTATAGCAACTAACAAGGTGGATTTTCTGTCCTACGGCGTACCTACCCACCCCGACGCGTGATGCAGGTGGTGCCATGTATCGTGACGAACGCGGCCCGCCGTCACACTTACATGCGTGATTAACATTAGCACACTGCAAAAAGCACGCCCTAGGTCAACGGGTTCACACCGGCTCCAAGATAGTTCAATTTCTTGGCGCCATCTTCCACAACAAGCCACAGACCCGGTGAGATATAACCCACCTCCACCATCCGCGTATCCCAATCTCATGTAGCCCCGTACTCGTCCCCTCCGGCGAACCCTCAACTTGTCCCCTCCGCCATCCATACTCAAAGCTGCCCGCCTCGCAGCGCAACCGCATCCCAGGCCTCCACCACCCTCCACGACGTCGCGCACCCTCGCACGCCGACAGAGCGCAATGGACGCCAACCACAACACGCCAGTGGATGTGAGGTCTCCACCGGCCTCCAACCTGGACGCCGCTGCCTCGCATCCGCATCCCTGGACGCCGCCGCCCTCGACGACATGCCGCACCACCATAAACACCACAGCTATTGACCTGTTGCTAGCCGCATCACAGCTGCTCCCCAACCAAGAGGGACCAAAGAGCACATCTCGGCCTACTCACGCGGATGCGTCGTTTATTCAGACCGTCCAACGCCGCATCCTCTCCTAGCACCCGGGCATCCAAATCCCTAATACCAATGGCAATGCTCCCCCAACTGACAGAACCAATAACGAAACCAGCCAAAGCGAACCATGCCCCGCAACTGAATCATGTAATACCGCTGCAATAGCGACGCACCGGCAGCAGCTCTGCATCGTGCCTACTGAACCTTTGGATGCATATGCAAGAACCTGCCGCGCACCACAACAACCAATCCCAGGTACCAATCATATCCCCTGCGGTGTCAGCAACACAGTACACAATCCACAATTCCACAATCCCAATGTTCCAGTGGATGCAATCACAAGTATAGGAAACATCTGCAGCCAATCTATCGAAAACTTGCGCCCCTTGCGTCCCCGGCGAAGGTAATCAAAAATTCTCACAACGACACTCATATGCATACATGGCCCTTTGCTTGCTGTATGTTACCTGAACAACTATTCCTTGAATTGCCTTAGCTAACCAAACCGCCGAATGGTGTTATGGTTGTATAACATATATCCTTATCAACACCGTGCATTTTATGCTCCTGCAATGTACATTAGGACGTTATAATGTGATACCTGATCGTTATACATAGACCCAAACATTGTTATCCTTTCGAAACTATATGAAACAAGGCCTTTACGCGCAACGTCTGATTTTTTATTCAATATCAACATGCCCACTCCCCCAACAACATTCCAATGCAGGAAAATGGTAAGGGAAGGCCCGGAATCCAGGCTAGCACCACATGAAGAAAGCGTCGTTACAAGGGCGTTAAGAACTGCTGTGCGCCGACCAGGACAACCAATCTTCTACCCGTACAAAGGAACTACTTTCAACAGCTGCGAAGAAGCTTGGGAATACTACAACCTGTACTCATGGGAGATTGGGTTCGGCATCAGATATGGTCGCAACAGTACAAACAGAAATGATTACCGAACTAGACAAGACCTCGTATGCTCTTGCGAGGTAAACAATACTGAACCCTGACACCTTCCTAACTGCTAACTTTATCTAGCATAATAAACAGTTATATGAAGGAATTAATGAGATCCGAGAAAACTCAAATGATATTCATGTGATGCAGGTCATCGACCGAACAATCAACTCATCTTAGCAACGTACCAATTGCAAGGCAATGATAAGGCTGCTTCGCACATCAGACCATGGATGGTACATCAGCAGGGTGATTGACAGACACAACCATGAATTCTCCATTGGGTATGCAGAAAAAAAGCAGTGGAAATATCACGGTTCTATTGACCCAACAACCAGAGATTTCATCAAGAAGCTACGCGAGAATAATGTGAGCATAGGCAAGGTATGCAGCATACTTGGGGTTTCTGATGGATCTTATGGAGCTCCCCTTAGGAAAGAAAGTGTCCGATCAGTCTGTGCCAAAATAGCAAGGGATAACATGAGAGATGACATAGGCAAAACAATCCGCATCCTAGAAGAGATGAAGGCAAAGGATCCTGGGATGGCTGTTAGGTACCAACTGGACAACAAGGGCAGGATTAAGTCAATGCTGTGGTGCAGTGGCAAGAACATACTTGATTATGAGAGATTTGGAGATGCAATAACTTTCGACACCACCTACAAGACTAATCTATACAGAATGCCGTTCGGTCATTTTCGGTGGTGTACTCCTCACGCCAGAGAAAACCAACGACTTCAAATGGGCCTTCACTACGTTCATAGATGTGATGGGTGGTAAACTGCCCAAAACAATCCTAACTGGTAAGATACTCCACATCATCCACAACCCCTGTTATATGTTCTTATTAACAACCCAAACAAAATTATACAACCTCAACCCCATTCTATGTATACTAAATAATATGGACGTTGCGTCCAGTATTGTTGTCTATCACACACAAAATGTCACAACTAACCTTGCAATTAACTACATGCAGACCAATGTGCGGCAATGGCAAAGGCAATCATGCTGTACTTAGTAGGCGTAAAACATCGGTGGTGCCGCTGGCATGTGTTGAAAGACGCAAAGAAATGATTGGGGAAGGTTTACTCAAAGCATAAAGGGTTCAAAAGGGAATTCAACTCCCTGATCACCTATGAAGTATGTGCAGATAAATTTGAGACAACATGGCAAAAGTTGGTAGTGAAATACAAACTGGTTAAGAACAAATTCCTTAAGAGACTGTACAATAAACGTCAGAAATGGGGAAAACCATACTTCATGGACATCTTCTGCACTGGCATGACTAGTACACAGTGTAGTGAAAGCGCAAATCACATGCTAAAAGGTTACATACAAAGGTCAACACCAATGCACCTGTTTGTCAGCAAGTTTAATGAGTTCCTCGCCGACAGGGCCGATCAGGAAGGAACAGAGCAGCATGCCACCAAAATGGTACGCAACTGATTCCTTTGCACTCACAAACAAAGCCACCGAAATTATATTACAGATGCTATGTATTCTTCTCATTATTGAACACCAGTTTGTGAGACCAGTACCATGTGCTAACTCAACCCCTATCCTTCGTTGCAGGTTATCAGGAAACTCCGGGGTGGTGTTCCGAACGAAAGTCATGCATATACAGTATACACAAGGGCAATGTATGAGCGCTTCTATGATGAACTTTTTGCATCAGGTTCACTAACCATAAAAGAGAAGCTAGGGCTCAACAAATACACAATCCTGGAGTCAGGCAATGGAGAACAACCATCCATGGAATTTACAGTCACCCTTCCTGATGCAGATACTGCCAACTGCAATTGCGGACTGTTCAACCATATGGGGATGTTGTGTAAACATGCCATAACGGTAAAATCTGTTGAGCAGTCCTTATGTAATCCACGCGCAATTACATATAAGTGACCATCGACATATTGTGGCTAACCAAGTAACTGCTGCCTAACAGGTGCTTGTTCACCTTGAGTACAAAGAGATCCCCAAGAATAACATCCTCAGAAGGTGGACAAGGGATGCAACCGTCTGTGCAAACGACGTTCCACGCACACACAACACCACGACTGGTGAATCTGTGCAGGTGATGAAAAGAACACTTCTCATGAAGACACTTGAGATTATAAGTGGCAATGGTGACATCAGTGAGCAAGCGTTCATCCAAGCAATGGAAGCTTTGTCAGCTGCTAAGGTCACCAGTATTTGCAGTGGAAATGGTGCTCAATTTGACCAAGTTCAGGACACTGCAAGTGGGCAAGATGTGCCTATGGACCTGCCAGAACAGACATACAAGGGAGGACGTCCCCAGGCGTCAGGAATGAAAGCTTGGCTGTTGCGACAACGAAAACATGCAAGGGAAACAACAACCAACGAGGGTACCATCGAGTCAACCTGGCCGGATGAGGAGCACCCGCCTAACAAAAAGACCAAGAGGCTGGTCGATCTGTAGCCATATCTATCTGTTGTAATAATTCAATAAACAAATCCAATCAATCGCTGATTGAAATGGTTGCCGAACGTGCTATGCATTAGTGAACTCCCCATGAGAGGCTTTGACAAAACTAATATATCCTCATATGTCTTTGATTGCAATTTACCGATGTTCCCATATTACTCATATAAACACCTAATTAATCCGAAAGTGCATATACACTAGGAACACATTATTGCTTCACACATGGACAACATCAACTTCCATAATATTAATACAAACTTGCCATGACCAACCACACATAAGTAAGAAGCGCACTGCTAATCATACACACAACATCCCTCCCTACTACCGATCCGTAAGGGTAACCATGACTGATACAACTTATTCATAACACAATCCTTTCTCCAGACGGGACCACATCTCGATCCGGCGACACATCGTACACAGGCATGTCGGCCTCGACATCTTCAGTACCAGTGCTTTTCTGCTCCTGCTCATAACCTATACAACAAAATAAACAAATCGGATCAATGAGTCAGAATCAAACACAAAAAAGCATGCAACCCAATGAAAAACACAGAACTAAACGGAATAATCATCAGTTTCTCGCTAGCTCATGAGTATAAAAACTTCACCCACCACTGCCTAGAGTCGTGACCAGCACGTCAGCACGATGAAACATTGGAGTGATGTCAAAATCGATACCTGCAAGGCAATGCATACGAGATCACCAATAATAACTCCACTACAACTACAATTGGAACATAATAATGGAAAGAGCACGGCAATGCAAAAAAATACTGTCACTATTTTACAAGTTATATATTAGCAAAATTAAAACAATCCTTCTTACATGTGTGTTCACGCTCCGTCCGTCTATGAAATCCATCACATCTACTAACCGCTGCATTACCAAGACGCTGACACAAGTCTGACACCAACGATCCTTCAGATTGGACGCCTGGGTTTATCATAACGAGAAAAGTAACTAATATAGAGCAATCAAATCTCCAACTATGGCGTTTGATAACAATACAGTGATCAAATATAGAAGCTCACACAAATTATACCAACCATTGAAACTCTGTCCTGAACGTCGCATAATACCTTGATCCATGGAAGCATGAGACACATCAAATGGTTGACTTATTAGAATGGAAAAAGCAGCATCACAATATGCCTGCCCCCCATACTCCTCTGCTGCAATACCGAACACGTTTATGCGTCAGAACAATACATCCACACCCACCACCCACATTCACAATAACTTAGACCAAAAAAAATGAACCAATCAACTCTACCAATAAAAGACGATCCATACTCCTTTCCCTTGATGCAAGTAGTCGGTGTCAACAGACCGTCCGCCATCGATGTACCTCGTGAGACTGAATCGGCAATGTTAACCTCAGCATCGTAGATAGCGTCCTGACCCTGACTCCACAAACAAAACTGTGTCAGGACAAATCATGGGAATTACACCGCTAATATGATACCATACTTATTCACACTAATAACTAAATCACAGCACCTTGATGCCCCTGTAATGACAAGTGTGTGTCACTTTGCAGCACTGTTGCAAGATAACGTATTCATCGATGATGGTGAGCTCACCACCGTTATATAGAGAAATGTACGGCGCCAAACATGTGGGGTGCCGACGTTGAATGAAGGCCGTAAAATTTTTCAGATAAAATGCCTGCATAATGATTGATCAAATGAAAGTAATAATTGTGACACTTATATAACAAGGCACATGAATCAAACATGACTCCTATATTTTTGTCTCCCAGGAGGCAATTGTTTGTATACCATAACATCATCATCTATCATAATTTTGGTAACATACAGTTGCTAACCACATCTCCTATCATCAAATGACCATGATTTAAAACAAAACGCACAACTACAACATGTCTCTTATGATTACTTTCGCATTAATAGCTCATTTGTAATTCTGAAACAACATATGTTGTCATGATTTGCATATGAACATCTAAAGATAATTACATACACGACTATACTAACAAACGTAAAAAATGACCAGTCGATGAAATTGTAAACGCATCGCTTACATTTATAAATGCACTGCAACCGGAGAGATAGACTCTGTTTCCTCCTTGGCTGGCACTTGCTTCCTAACCTCGTCAGCAGATTCCATTAACACATCAACAGTGTACTGAGCCCAATCGTATGACCCAACGGCATATGGGTCGATTATTGCTGCCACGACGCGGGGGTCAACCTCGTGCGTGCTTGTGTCTGCGCGAGGAGCCAAGAAGCTGCCAACGGCATATAGCACAAGCGCAACAAGGAATGTCGTCTCCATTTGTGGTGTCATCTCTTCAGCATCATGTGTGCGGATAAGAACAGAACGAGCTCTAGCTAAAGAAACAACCTGCCGAGCGTAACCCTCTGACAACATGTTAGCAACCAAATCCCTGTTGACCCGAGATTGAGCTGGGTTGGGTAGGATCAAAGGTGTCCCCCCTTGTGGTACACCAAGCACCACTGCTGCATCTGATGCACTAACGCATGTCATGGCTTCGGGGCCCAAACAAAGCGCCGCCTTTTCAGAATCAAGGCATGAGAGCAACCAAGCGGCCATGATACAATTAGGCCTGTAATTACTAGGTATGGACCATAGAAAACCAAATCCTGCACCATCAGCTAACGACCGCTTCCTAGATCGACACTTTGGTAGTAACTTACTGAGAAAATCGAATCTATGCTTCGATTCGACTATTACCCTCGGTACCGGATAAACAACAGCTACCTCCATCCCTCGAACGCAACAAACCTGATGCTTCCTCAACACCGCCTTGGCGTGACGCCATGATACCCCTAGTCACTGCGCCCGATGTGAAGGATGAACCAACTGCTCTGATATATCTTGTATCTGCAGATCTAGAGCTGTAATGCAAGGATTCAATAGCAATCCAAAGGACTCCACTCCTGCGGTGGGTATATAAGAAATATGGAATCCAAGCTCCAGCGAACGGCAATGTCGTGAAGGAACCTTACAGCGTAAGCCACCACATAAAAATTAAATGCGAAATATAGTTGTCTTCCCCAAGTGGTTTTCTAACTACAAGTACCTTTCGAATCCGACTCGACTAGCCAACAACTTCAGTCCAGATGGTTAACTACTACTTTTTTATGGCCATCGATCACGGGTCAAATCCCGCCATACTCAGCATTCCATATTTCTTTCCATCGTCAATGTATATATTTCCCACTTTACGTTGTTTCACACCCCAACACAAAAAAAGCATATTTACCTATTATTTTTGCAACTCCCATCTCGGAATTAAAGATACGTTGTATATGTGTCCTCATCCATCTCTGATACCATTAGTAGTTAATGACTAACTTGATAGCACCCAAATGTAAACAAGCTGAAAATACTTTCTGGCATAATATGTACAAATACCACACAAACATAGAGTACATAAGCATTCATGGTGCTGACATGGGCACCTACTGACGGAGCACCATGCCTCCATGTTTTGATTGGACTAAACGATACTAAATTAATACAATCTTTTGTGCCCTACTTCCATTCAACCCATTGCAACATATTAGGTTGACCTTACAAATCTCAATATATTACAGACACACTTAAAACTCATTAACATGCCATCCAAGCTATTTAGATACTAAACTACTGATATGCAGTCCCAAATACATATAAATACATTCCATATTGATGATACTTGCACCCCCTCAAACATCTCAATGACAGGACAATTAAAAGGACTGAAACTATCGAAAGGCTGACATCCATAACCTACTTGCCCCGCTTCCAGCATTCCGGCTCATCATCGGATAAATCATCATACTCGTCCTCAACCTCCATAGTACAATAAGATACTGCAGAATTGATTATAAAATGACCATGTGAGTACATCATTATTATACATCCTCTATGCACAATGTGGTATAAAAAACATATCTCTGGCCAAAACCAATGAAATAACCCTTATTACCATCATACTCATTGTCAGAAGATGGAGAATGCTCCACTTTCACCCCTTCCATCTCATCTACCCAGCAGAAAAAGTCTACAACGCAACCAATTCTCAGATGAACATGGCTATAAACACCAGACATCGTCAACATACAAAAACAGGGATGCAAAGTAAACAAAATACGAGAATGATGTTGACATCGACATAATAGTTTGCATCTCGTATATCGCAGGTCACATACAGAAACCTCAACGTAATTCAATTAGGAAAATCCCCTCCAATTTCACACTGCATCTTATGAAATACCCAAGTAAAAAACATTGTTTACGACTTCTATTAATTTTTTTTGACATTTACCTTCATCCATCTCCTTAAGATCCTCCAGGGGTATATTCCGAAACTCAGCTGTCCACACAGCAACGTCCCAGTCAAAACTTGTCTTAAATATGCCCCGTACTTAGCAACTATATGATAACAACACCGCTATGTGCTGTCGTTAAGCACACAAGAAATACATGCCTTCCTCCAATAAGGCACGGGAGTATCCGTATAGCTCAGGATTTTTGTATCTTGCCTCGCACCTCCTACTGTGAGCATCGGACAAGTAAGATCCAATATTCACTTGCATGTCACCCGCCGCAACAACGCTCTTCGGGGTGTCTGGATCATGTGGCTCTGACATGCATGCATTAGCAGCCTCAATAGTAAACTGTGGGGTTTGCTCAGTTTGTGCCGCTGCATCGGACAATTCTTTGCCAAGTTTGGAGTGATGATGCCATCTGCTCATCACCACAATAATGATCCACCATAGGGTGCAAACCTAAATCAATGCCTTCCACACGAAGAACCTTACAGGCAAGCACTATGTCTCTATCAGCCTCGCTTTCAAAATGCATAATGAACCCTGAATGATCCTTCTCAATCTTTGTTGGCATCGCACTTCCGAGGTAAATGTATATCACGTTGTAAATCTCCTTGGCCTTTATGCCTACTGGTAATGCATCTACCGGGGAACCAACGATTGCCTTACTAGTGTCCATCATGCTATGACTCTGCCTGAAAGTTTAAAAATCATCTAATTATGCCAACAAGAATGCTGATCTAATATAGCACGCTGATAAAACCATGTAAAATGCAAGCAACACACAACCGACGAATGAACTCTACATATGAACTTTGCTACAATGTACTAGTTAAATAGATCCAGAATCCCCCCCCCTACAAAGAACATCTTAACTGCGGTTGATGTTTTTGCAGATAGCGGATCTAACCTTTGGAAGCACAGATCTCCGTCGACAACTAACCTCCCACACGCGAACTGCCAGATCTGCACCTTCTCAACCGCTCTCGACAGGATTCGTGGGAGCAGATGCTAGTGTACGCTTGGATAAGCAGCGCCGACGCACACAATTGCTCCGAACTACACGGAGTCGAAGGTGATGTGGAATATCCAGCGGAGCTCGAGGGGGGGGGGGGGGGGGGGGCGGGCGGCGGCGGGTGGGAGGAGCGGTGTTTCGCAGCAGTGGTCTACCGCTGTGATACCCACTTTCATGCCAAAGAAACAAATAAGTCACAAAAACAAATAAATAATTTCAAATATTCAGTGTAATAAATCCATCCATCCCGCACGGGCTAAAAGAGTACAAATGGACATACCCGGATCTACATACTCCCCCCCCCCCCCCCCCCCGCCCCTCATAACTCCATCCTTGATTTTTGAAGAAATAAAACATACAGCGACTGCAATACTATAAAAAAACTATTACCTTCATATTTAAGTGCTCAACTGTACTTGCCATAAAAAATTATTATATTTGCCAAACCAAAAAGGGCATCATATTCTTTTTCATTGTAAGGGCATCAATATATAATGACTTGTCAACTACTACTTTTCACATTTGACCGCTCGTATTATTCTAATGTTTAAAACAAATAAACAATAAATATTGATACACCTGAAATATACGAAATGATACAACAATTTATCACAAAATAAATAATATCCCCGTCAAATTTTTTAGAATGATGTACGAAAAAACATAAACAATAAAAAAACGTCAAACCCTTCTATTCTAGGACGGAAACAAAATATACGAAAATGGTTTTAATCTTACCACAAACACAAAACAAAACTTGTTGGTCACGCGGAACCCAACTACGCACACCGCCTGAAGGAATATAAAACCTGACCGTCCCAAACGTTAATCCTACTCATTTTGTTATTATATGTGTAAATTGTAAGGTATTATACAAATTTACTAAAACGGAAGCGACATAACGACTGCACGTTGACTGCGACCTATATAGGACCAACAATGTCGCTGCCATGGACGGTGTTCATTGGTCAAGTTGACCCGTCTCGTCACAATCTTGCCTACGACATCATACAAACATCCAGCACAAAACATGTAGAAAGTACCAACTAGACAACATGCTAATATAAAACCCATCAGTCCTAAGCATATATTAGAAATTACCACAATACAAATGATAATCAAATGTCCCAATAACATAATAAGCATTGGCCAAGGTGACTCATTGTTCTTCACAATCTTACTTACATACTACTTCCCTACTAGAGTCCAACAACCACTAATGCAACCCTGTAACAAGCCTCACCTTACCATGACGCTCGCTACAAATTAGTGGCATCTTGCTCTAGGTACAATAGCTAGCAACAACCAAAAGCTGCAATAGTCATCTCCTAAACATATTTGGCTCCCATCGAACCCACAAAATGTTGCAGGGGCCACCAAATACCAAACCTAACACCCGCACGAAGTATTCTGAGACCGGTCAAGCAACGTTGGGCACATAGAAGAAACGGAAAGCCAGAACTTCATCCTCCACCAGGGTACTGATCGCAAGAATGTAGACCTCCCCCACCTTCATGTTCATCACAACCGCAAACTGGCGCCACCCACGAGATCCGACCCTGGAAACCCTAGTGTCCACCCTCCTCATAAGCGTTGATGATACTACAGCCTCTTCAGCATTTCCAATGTGCAAGAAAACCTTCGCCTCAACAGGCAGGAGACCAGAGAACATCTTGGTGAAAAACTGCATCATAGTAAAAAGAAAGACGTTCACAAAGTTAACGTTGAGCTCATAGAAAACCAATCAATTACCGACATGAGACATAAATCATTGCATGCACATCCTATTCACTGTCACACTTACTAGCTCCGAACCAGCAATCGTCTTGTTAACCTTGAACGCATACAACGGGTAGTCAGCATCAAAGTTTACCCATACGGCTTGAAGAGCCATAGACAGTCCGGTAGAAAGCATCAGCTTTGGAGCACGGTCGTGATCAACGACATGAATAACATGGTTACCTGAAAACCAAAAATTGACTAAATAAATAGTCCTTCATTCGACAAAAATGCAACCCCGTGTTGCATATGACCCAACAACTGACGTGTCAAATCCTACAACATATAACATCCCACATCATCCATTAAGATTAAAGAAGGATACCGGGTTGAGGAGCGGGGACCTCCGCCTGTAGCACTGCCGGCTCGCCCATAGGAACTGCACCACCACCAGCAGCAACTTCAGGATCCCAGGCAGCTGGCCTTGCGCCCATAGGCTTGCGTAGTCCATTTGCACCATACAGCTTGACGTCAAAACGTTGTGGCGCAACCATGACGAACAAACCTTCATCGCCTGCCATAATCCTCTCGGCCTGCACAAATGCCTGCCAGCCTGCGGAAAGCCGCACGGAGCCACCTATGTGCTCCGCAGCAACCTCGAACATGAACATGCTGTCGCCACGAAGACGCACCTGCGGCACCATCTCCTGAATAAAACCGTCTCCAAAACCAGGCGGGCAGTCCTATATTCAAGGTATCAAATAAAACACAGCACAGAGTAAATGGTACTTAAATCTGGAAGTAGAAGGAATACGATATCCAACAACTAGAAATTCCACTGTATCTCACCAGATGATCCAGCAAATTAGCACCGAACCTAACCAAGAACGACCGCCCAACATCAATCAGCCGCAGTTCAGGCATGGCAGCCTGCACAACAGGAGCAATTGCAACAGGCTGCAACCAAGCACAACAATATTCATCAACAATATTCATCAAGATTAAAGAAAGATACCGGGTTGAGGAGAGGGGACCTCCGCCTGTAGCACTGCCGGCTCGCCCATAGGAACTGCACCACCAGCAGCAGCAACTTCAGGATCCCAGGCAGCTGGCCTTGCGCCCATAGGCTTGCGTAGTCCATTTGCACCATACAGCTTGACGTCGAAACGGTGCGGCGCAACCATGACGCACAAACCTTCATCGCCTGCCACAATCCTCTCGGCCTGCACAAATGCCAGCCAGCCTGCGAAAAGCCGCACGGAGCCACCTATGTGCTCCGCAGCAACCTCGAACATGAACATGCCGTCGCCACGAAGACGCACCTGCGGCACCATCTCATGAATAAAACCCTCTCCAAAACCAGGCGGGCAGTCCTATATTCAAGGTATCAAATAAAACACTGCACAGAGTAAATGGTACTTAAATCTGGAACTAGAAGGAATACGATATCCAACAACTAGAAATTCCACTTTATCTCACCAGACGATCCAGCAAATTAGCACCGAACCTAACCAAGAACGACCGCCCAACATCAAATCAGCTGTAGTTCAGGCATGGCAGCCTGCACAACAGGAGCAATTGCAACAGGCTGCAACCAAGCATAACAATATTCATCAACAAAAAAAACAAGAAAAAAAATAAACATATGGCATACTCATCATTTGACCCATGCAAGCGAGCAACTCCTCAAGCAAAAAAAAAAGAATCCGGAGACGAATGATACCTATGGAGGCAGATCCGCTGCAGCACCGCCGCCGCCCGCGACAAGCAAGCCCTGCAACACTATGGCCGCCAAGGAACCACCACCACCATCGACGTCGTCGCCAGCATCGATCTCGAATCCGACGATACCGTCATCATCTGCCACCAGATCCTGCATGATGCGAAGACCATAAAGCTATCATCAGCTATAACTGTACTTAAACTTGTATCAGCTCTGTAAATACCAAAATAACACCACACCGCATCCGCATTTGAACTATTCGAAAATGCACATTCAGCTAAACAAACACATGAATCGATCTGATAAAAGGCACCGGAAACACGCTACCGCATGTGGCTATCAAGAATGTTAGCAATAATATACCTCGTGACCTCCACCACAGCGCTATCGACGTTGATAGCCTCGTCAGTTGCTATGAAGGAGGATTGCATCTCCTCAACCACCACCACCTTGGAAGACTGGATCATCGCATCCTCAACCTCTGAATCGACAGGTACGCGCATGGGGGAGCGGTCACGGTGGGGCTCGAGATGAACACGCTCAACGGACGGCTGGCGCCTGCGTGGGGCTTCAGCTTCGCCTGGAGTGACCGGGCGCTTCCCCTCCCGGATCTGCCTCCTGCGCTCCTCTATCTCCCGCTCGAGCTGGTGATCCATGGATCCAGCAAGCAGGGCGGCGACGGCCACGGACTGCGCAAGTCAGGTTGGGAAGAAAGCTGACAGGAAGAAGAGGAGCGGAGCGAACGAGAACAGCCTCACTGGCACTAGTAAGGAGTGGAAAGCTGGGGAACAGTGCAACACTGTGGCTTTGTATGTGCGAATAAAAAAACAATAAGTAACAGCAACAACCAAACGCCTACCGTGTGAAAGGGATAACGTTTAACCACACTGATCAAGAACCTAAGCTGCAATCTATCCACATAAAACCTACTCGTGTCAATCCACTAGCGCGTCCTAAAAAGGGTTAATCCTTTACTCACGGAGGTTACCAAAAATGTCAGCTTTACATAAATAGGCTGCACCTAACTACCGAAAATATCATCTTTACCGGAAATGCCCTCGCAACACATGTGCAGGCCTCCGCGGCCCGAGGCCATCTACCCTGCTGCACCGAAGCTTTCCACCACTAGGGATGGCAGTCGAACACATGGGTGCGGGCGTCCACGGGTTTCACACCTAATGGGTGCGGGTGTGGGTGTAGAATTTCACCCATGGGTCTACACCCGACCCGACCCGTATTAAGTGGGTGTGGGTGCAGGTGTAGATTTTAACCCGTGGGTGACTCATGGAGCCCGAAAAAATAATTTATTTTTTTATTTTTTATAGGTACTAAACCTATTTGATAGATTTATGATGATTGATGCTGTAATATATATCTTGTGTTCTCAATCTTAAGGCTAGGTTTAAGTCTTTATTCTATATTTGCTTATGTGATGTATTGACTATGATGACTAATTTACTTTCTCGCTGGAACTATGAACATTTACGTGACGTGATGTGACTATAAGTTAGAAGTTTGACTTGTTAGAATTATCTGTTTGTGACTTTCATGATTTTATCCTATTATTGCTTGATATAATATCATCATATTTATATATGTCATAAATGCGATGGACCCAGTGGGTGCCCAACACCCAGCGGGTGCAAGTGTGGGTGTGAAATTTCACCTATGGGTGTGATAATGAGTGGGTGTAGCTAAATATGATGGGTGTCATAATGGGTGGGTTTTGCTCCACCCGCACCCGACCCGACCCATTGCCATCCCTATCCACCACGAACTATAATTATTTTTTCTTATTTATTTCGGTGCTCTTCTGGAAAAAAACCCTCAACATGCGTACCACAAAAGCTTAACTACAGGGGTCGGCCCACCGGCTGAGTGATTAATCACACATGTCGCTGAGAACGGCAAAAATAATCATAAGGAACCTGATTATAACAAGCATATCAACCATATCCTGTCACACAAACTTGTTACCAATAATAAAAGTTCATCTGTCTGACACACACACGTCCATTTCAAAAATCGAAATACTAATTTGTCAAAAGCGTAAATAAAAGCACCTGAATTTTGACGTACCAAAAATTTAAACGTCTCAATTTCTACAGTCATTTGTTACAAAATGTACATACCTTAGCATCACTCAATCTACCATTCAAACCTACTTTTCCTAAAAACTTTCTTCGAACACACAACTCTTGATATTATTTTCTTTTACAACAAACGGTGACTCCCCCAGTAACAGGGCAAAATACATCAGTGAGTGCTCACATTTCTAGTGCACACGCGCGCACACGCTCACATTTCCAGTGCAAAAATACATCAGTGAGTGATCAGAACAACAGTTTCAGACAAAAAACTTGCACATGGGCACGCACTTGCACACTCATCAGTGAGTGCTCACATTAACAGTGAACTATAGCACAAGCTACAGGAAAACTACGAAACCCTAACCCTAGGTTGGAGACAAAATCCATCCAAAAATGGCATGCTTAGAGATGTGGAGAGAGGGGGAGTGGGTGGTGAACTTACTCAACTGCCTGGGGTGCTTCTTCACCGCCGGGGCATCGTACACCGGGTGCTCCACGCCGTCTGCGTCCCTACTGGCCGCGGGCGCGCGACGCCCCCCGCCGGCGTGTTCCTCCGCCCAACTTGGATCCCCTTCGGCTGCCGCCGCCGCCGCCCTCTTTTGACGCTCCTGAGGCGACTGCATCGGGTCATCCGCCGACACATTCACGTCCTCTCCATCGCCTGAGGCCGAGGGCGAATGGGATGCGCGCATCCGCGGGGAGGCGCTGCGGTCCTGCCGCTCTGCTATTTCAATGGGCGCGCCCTCCGCCGCCGTCCTTGGTCGCGCGGCCTGCGGCGACCGCGTCGCCGCCGTGCGTCGGCGGGATGCGGGTGGTTGCGGGATGCGGGGTGAGTGCGGGTGAAAGGGGAGGAGGGGGAGGTTGCAGGTGCGCGTTGGGTTGACCGGGGAAGGGGAAATGGGTGATGCAGGGTGAGTGCGGGTGAAACAGGTGCGTGTTGGGTTGACCGTCGATCCAACACGGGATGGACGGCGCGGGATGCGTTCGATTTTTTCTATCGCCTCCGGACGTCAGTTCCAAAGCATTCCCGTTAATTTTATCATCAGCTTTATTTTTGTGGCAACTTAATTACACTTTGTTTATGCTACCGCATCTCAGTTTTTCTATGCCAAATACAATCACTGGACACATCATTTGCTTTAGCCTGTGAGGATTCATGACCAAATAATTCTAGATCTAGACTTTTCTATGATCACCCTTACTGCAGATAGGAGTTTGATTACTTTTGGCATATTTATCAGCGATCTCTGATGTATTGCAATTCTGCCATATACATGGTAGTAATTGTTTAAGTAGTTTTGGTGCAACTGGCAATAGTTTTTCTGATTGGCCTTATGTAGAATTGGGTTACTACACGACTTGCAATTGTGGTGTTCCCAGATTGCAATTAGCCTCATGTAGTGGTTAGGGTTATTTTTAGCATTTCTTATTTTGTATGACTGATCCATGGTTTGCAATTAGCCTCATGTCTTGGTTTTTGATGGGATTTTTATCGTTTCAGAATTGCAGTATCAATTGAACACTTGATACATGCATTAATGCACCGTCTTTTTATATCATTGTCCATACATGTAGCCGAAATTGATTTTAGTTCTTCTGTTGCAACTATCCCATGTCACAAGTAGTAATTTGGTTTAATTTGATTTTTTGTTGGAGATCAACCCACATATTCATATGTGCTGCAACTGTGGCCATATGCGTATAGAAATTATTTTAGTAGTTTTGTTGCAACTAACCCATGACACCAGTGGTAATTGCACTGTATGCATGGTAGCAATTGGCCTCATTGTCACACCTGTTTTTCCAAAGAAAACCAAGTGCATAACTATATGTATGCCAGGATCTATTTTCATACATATAGTGACATATAAGTGAATAAAGATACAGTATCACGTAAGAAAAAGGAAGATTATCAGAGTATTACGCTTAAATCCCGGAAACGAAGGCACCAAACTTCCACAAGCAGTCGACTGGGGGTTGCATAAGCCTAGCACCAGCAACATCTTCACAACGACTTCACGGCAGCTTCCTCTTTCTGAGCAACATTGTTTATAGCAAGGGTGAGCACATGTCGTACTCAGCAAGTGTGGGGAAAGTATGAATGCAAAAACTTATCTAGGGCAGGCTGACAGGTTGACTGCATTAAGCAATTTTAGTTGGTCAAATTTTATTAGCACCTGATTACTAATAAAGTATAAGTATATACCAACCCACAATTAATATAAAGAGATACGCCATAAGCATATGGCTAACATAACCATAACCACAATTTAAGTCCATCTTCAAGTTCAATTATCATGTGAGGGTCCAGGCCACTCTTGACCGTGAGCATGGCTAATCGATTAGTTTTATAGTCTGCAGAGGTTGTACACTTTCACCACCAGTCGCGTAAAAGTTCTAGGAACTTTAAACCCAACCACACGATGCTGATCAGGCATCATACCACACTACCGAGGTGTGATTGCATAGGGACGCTACGAGGCTTTACAAAGTTTCCCCAATGTGAAGCAACCTGCGAAGGTTTCGAGCCATCGCAGAGTATAAAGTCCGCTAGTAGGTACCGTGTCTTAGCCAAGATCAACTCCCTACTAGAGCGAGTCTATACCCCAACTAAACACTCCCCCTTGCCCTTTCGGTAAGGTCACCCCAACACTAGAGTCCCTAATTAATTAGCCAAGTCAGAGCCATATAGCCTTGTGGTTGCACTGTTGTCCTGGGTGGTCGCTCCATGTTCCGATTAAACATTGTGATCTTGTATTAACCAGAGATATATAGCATAAAAGTAAAGCATGTTCATCATTATTGTAGTTCATTAGAACCACCATAACCCAACATAGAGCAACTAATCATAGCTACCCAACATAAAAGGTAAACCCATGTTGACAAGGAATAAAAGTAATAAAGACTAGGATGAACCTTAATAGAACCCATCAATATTAATGCAAGCATATGCAATGGTGATTAAACACAGTTATTGGGACAAAAGAACAAGGACACACTTGCCTTCAACCAGAATAATGTTGTTACTCAGAATATCTTCACTTGCATGCTCTTCAAAGCTCTCGAACCACGTTCATTCTACTCGCATCAATCATCAGGCACAAGCATACAAAGCAGAAACAAACAAACTAAGAACAATGCACCAATCAAAAGAAAAGCTTTAAAAGAACGCACTAAAGGATAGGCTCAATTCTATGGATCACTGAAGCACATTGACTGTGCTGAGAAAAGGAAAGGCTTGATTAGCTTTTTGAAGGACACTAGGCTTGAGCATGAACTAAGATCAAAAGATCTGGAGCTTGAAAGGAGATTAGCTCTACAATAGAGACACACTGAGACAAAGAGCTTGATAAAGAACGTCTAAAGAAAGATTTGCATATGTGAGAGAATAAGACTATGAGCTAGTTTTATTTTAATTAGCAAAAATATGTAAAGGATATTTTATAAATAAAATACCCCAAGTTGAATTAATTCAAATTAAAATTTATTTGAAGAAACCGTAGAAAGAACCTAGTCAAGTTTTATTTACAAAGATTCATATATAGATTATACCAATTAAACATTTAATTTAGAAAAGACAAACTATATGAATAATCTAAACGTAACTTTATGATTCGAGTAGATCATATTATTATTGAAAACATTATGGCATTGGCATTAATCAAATTAACTTTTATTTATAAAACCGGTGTAAAAGCCTAAGCACTTTTAATTAGAAAAGTTAATTAAATATTAAGCAAATTAATATTTGGTTTATGAAAAACCAAGATAAAGATCTAATTAAATTTTATTTACAAAAGCATGTGAGATAAACATTAATCAAATTAATATTGATTATGAAAAACGGTGTATGGCACTATATAGCTTTTATTTATAAAAGGCGTGCATAACTAAGCTTTAATCAAAATTAATATTAAATTAATTTTCAGAAAACAAAGGTGATGAAAACTCAACACTAACGAGTACTTCATGCCATTGTGAACCTAACGCAACTTGAACGGACAAAAACCAAGCTAAAACAGGAAAGATATGGCCTATAAAAGATCTAGGGACTTATTGGCAAGGATTGGAAACTTCCAGGGGCCTAACTGCGAAAAACCAGGGGCATATACATAATTTTGTATATAAACCTGAGGGTTTTCATGCAAAAGCTCCCGGGTGGACTGGATCTGGAGGATCTAAACTTCTCAGGGGGGTTTCTGCAAGATTGCCAAGACACACGAATTAGATCTAGGAATTACAGGAATTTCCAGGGGGTTATGTGCAAAACGGTGGCCTTCTTCCACCTCTAGTCATAGACGAGCAGGGGAGCTCCTGCCGGCTCTGGTGGACGGGCACTCCGGCGGCTTAGGGACTCGGCCGAGGGGCGCATGGGGTAGAGGAGATCGAGTGGAGTTCGATTGGAGGCTCACCGCGGTGGTAGACGAACAGGAGCGGCCGGATTTCGGGGTCAACGGCGCAGCTTGGCGGTCGGCTCGGTCCGTAAGGGCAGCGATGGTCAGCTCCGGCGAACTGCGAAGGCGGTGGCGTTGCGCGGTACCGAGGCAAGGCAGATGCGGCGCGCTGCGCGGCGACGGCGGAGCGGTGCAGGGCGTCCAGGCACAGGCGGCGGCGAGCTCGCCGACTGGGTCCGGCGACGCACGGCGCAGGGGCAGCAGGGGCGTGACGCGGAACGACCATGGAGGTAGGAGGACGCAGGGACCGGGCCACGCCCTTTTATTGGCGCGCGGAGGGGCAGCCGTACACGGCACGGACGCCGAGAAAACCGGCGGCGGCGGCCTGTCCTGGCCGTGTCTGGCAGGGGCACGGCGGCGCTTGGATGGGCTTCGTTTGGGCCTCGGCAAGCTGGAGCGGGCTGTGGATTGGAGAGGCTGGGCCAGGACGAGTCGGAACGGATCGAAGAGTGGGCCTGGGCCGGCTCCGGTGGCTGCAACAGCTAGAGAGGAGAGCTGGGCTGAAGACTTGAGGGGGCGGGAGAAGACTTCGGCTGATGGGCTGAAAGCAGTCATGGGCCGAAAGAAAGAAAGGAAAAAGATAAAGGAAATGAATTTCTTTTTATTTTCAGAATATATTTTCGTGAAAAGAATAATCCAGAAATAGCTAGATAATTCATAAAAGCCACGAAAAATACTCTAAAAATTCCAAAAATTCTAGGAAAATTCCCAGGGATAGATTGAGACACGAACAATCCAAATAAAATATTTGGAGCTCATGAAAAAGATTTTAGAGCCTTCTAATAAATAGAAAATGCTCTGAGAAAATGAGAATATATCCCAGAAAGTTCTAGAAAATTCTCGGAAGGGTCTGGTCAGCACCTAAGCGTGTTTTTAAAACATTTTGCACTCATGAACACCCAGATGCATCAGCATGAATGCAACACTCACACAATCGTTTTATTTAATTCAGAAAAACAATCAAAGACTTTTTCCTATTCTATATTTCCTGTAAATAAAATAAATGTTGGAAAAATTTTAAAATTGAGAGAAAATCATTGTTTTAATTATTCTTCCTATTCACATCCTGAAATTGGAAATTTCAGGGTGTGACACTCATGCTTTGATTTTGGTGAGGTTTTTTTATCTTTTCAGTTTTGCGGTATTGATCAAACATTTGATGCAGGCATCATATTTTTGTGTTATGTTAATTTCCCGGTTATGTCTTGGCTAGCCCTTCACATCTGATTTATGAACCATGATGTACTATGGTGCTCTAGTGAGCTTATGTATCTTGGCACCTATTTGTGTTGATGTTTTCACTTCATAATTATTATGTTCTTTTTTAGAGTTCTTAATGTGAATGACGTGTATGGTACCCACTACTTCTGATGATATGAAACCTTTTCACAAAAAAATCTGATCCACACCTCCTAAATTGATCTACTTATGAACACAAGTGAGGAGGCTGATGAGGCATGCTTACAGAGAAGGAGCAGTAGCATTGAGGCCATTAGGCAAGGTCCAAGGCCAAAAATATAATACTTATGAACTCTGCGCGCCTGCGGTACGCACCCCCACATCTCTCCTTGCGCACAAGCACCTGTGCTTTGCTCGAACGAGCGAACGAAATTGGCGGCGCATTTCCGGATCCATCTTCCCCGACCTTGCCATGGAGGTACTAACATGGTTAGCGACTCCCCCAATTTTGGTTGTCCCCAGGGACGAGAAATCATGATTCGGAGCGGTCGAGCTTTGAGGTCTAGTGCTCCTCTCAGGGCGGCAAATCCTATTTTTGTCCGTGGTGTGGCAGCAATGTCACTGGTCAATGAGAGCACGGAAGCAGGTAAGACTTCTGGGCGAGGTGTCATGCTTCTCTTTCCTCTTTCATCCACTTTACCTTTGTTCCAACTAGTTAATCGAACTGTGTTGATTTGGCTCAGATCTGCAGTAAAGTAGTAACAACAATGCCACTCATTATTCTATTAGTATATTTGATTCGAATTCCTCTCTGTGATGGGTTGCTAATGACGTAAGATGTGAGAGCAGAGCAATTGTTGATTTTTCTATTTTGTATACTTATCGTGAGCAACTTTTTTTTTTGTTTTTGGGGGGATGGGGGTTTGTTTGCATGGTAGGCATTTTTCTCTTTGTAGATTTAGTTTGCATTTTCATCTCTGTGATTTTATGACTGCAATCCATCTGTGTGTCGAGGATTAGCTAGCAGGGTGTCATCTCTTTTTTGAGAGTAATCCATCTGTTTTTAGTGTTGCAATTATACTACACGCAAGGTTGCAAATTGTCACGGCTAGTGTTTTACAAATGTGTTCAGTGTTGCAACTGTACCATACCCTCTATTTTTGTAATTCAACCTTGATTAGAATCATTATTATTTGTTGGACATGCATGCGTCTTTGTTTCTAGGAGTAGTAATTACTTTTATATATATATATATATATATATATATATCTATGTATGTATGTATGTATATGTATATGTATATTTATGTATATATATATGTATATATATATGTGTATATATATATATATATATATATATATATATATATATATATATATATATATATATACGAGTTGCAACTGCCCTCATGTTGTTACTATACAGATTTATTTTTTGTACAAGTGAGAAGCTATACAATATTTTTGCATGTGATGCAAATTTTTGCCATTATGCTTGGTGTTGTTGTGTTAGCATTTGTGTTCAGTGTTGCAACTGCACCATAGCCTCAATTGCAATTCAGCCGTTATCAGAATTATCTTCATTTTTATGAGTCTGCAAGTACCCATGTAGATTCTCTCAGTTCAAGTGTGCATGAAGATCAACTCGGAGGTGGTGAGGATGGACAAATTGTAGATTCTCCCATGCCAATAGAAGTTCAAATTCCACAGGATGGAGAGGTACCTAGGAACAACCACTCATCTAGTTCATGATTTTTCTATATATCATACATGAGTGAGTTTTACCGCCACACAACCCAATTTTTGTTTATATGCACTAGCACTGCCTGCATTGTGTGGACCTTCACTGTTCCCTACTCAGTGCTATAGAATGTGATTGTTGATTACTTCACTAATTAGGTCAAAAAAGTGAGTAGGTTATCTTTTTATTCTGTAGCAACTCGCACAACAACAATATGCAATCGGGCTCACCGAGTAGTTGCAATTTGTGTCTCTTTTTTTGCAGAATGAAACAACTGAGCAGCAATTGGTTTAGTTTTTTTTTGTTGTAAATGGCCCATGGCACTAGTTGCAATTTGGTTTAATTTGAATTAATATTTTTATCGGGGCCAACACATGCAGTCGTGGCCATATACATAGTAGTAATTGTCTTAATAGTTTTGTTGCAACTAGCCCATGGCACCGATGACAATTCGATTCACTTTAACTTACTTTTTATTGGAGCTCAGCCCACACATTCATGTGTGTTGGAACTGTGCCCATAAGTAATTGGTTTAGAGATATTGTTTGCAACTAGCCTATTGCATCAGTGGCAATTCATTTCAATTGGACTTATTTTTTATCAGAGCTCCACCAACACATTTCTTATAGTTATATATGTTGCAATTGTGCCCATATACACTGTCCTAATGGGTTTAGATTTATTGTTTCCATCCAGACCATTTTATCAATGGCAGTTCATTTCATTTTTCAATAAGAACTAGAACATTTAGCCTCATGTAGGAATTGGATCACTACAGGACTTGTAATTGCTGAGTCTCCATGATTGCAATCGGTCTCATATGGTTAGCAATTGTTTTATTTTCTACTTTTCCCATTATATTGATGGTTCTGGTGGTGAATTTGAGTTTTGCTTTCTGTTCTATAAAGGTGCCTCATACTCGTGCCAAATCACCAAAGTTTACAAGTTTAAGGAGAAAGAGTTGCAGTGATACAACATACACCAGAGGGGTAAAACACTAGTGCATCATTTGCTTGGTGGCATCGTCACAACATCGGAAGTTCTAAAGATGCTAATAGAGTACAGTGCTCATTGAAGAATGATGTGGCCACTAAAACCAGAGGTGTCAAGCTTGAGCTGAAGGCCCTTTCAAGAACCTAGAGCAGCCAAGCTCCGCGATTGCTGTTGTACAAACCTAATTAAACTCTTAGCCATTTCCATTTTCCATTGCATATTGCTCTTATTTTACACCCGCCATCTCCACCACAAGAACGCTGTAGGACCAAGGCCGATGCATGTCCTGCTGGACCTTATCCATTGTCTTTCGTACGCTCTGTACTTGTAAGAACTCTGTTGCTGGGACCATGTGATGCTCGATGTTATAGGTTACTTGAGGGTCTTCGTAAGGGAGTATGTCAGTGGGTGTCTTGCTCCTTTGAAGCCCTTGGACTAATCTGTGTTTATGTTTTTCTTGTAGTAAGTAGTAACTGATTACACTAGCAAATTGGTAAAAACTAAGTTTTTAGTGATGGCAGCAAGTACTAAGTACTAACTACACTACACCCATGTTGCAATTGTGTTATAGTTGTGATGGTAACTCATAGTGCATGAAGTTGCAATTATATATTTGAAAAAAAAGTCCTTCAAATATAGTCTTGATGGATCTCAGTTCGTTAAGCACATTTTTTCCAACAACCATATGCAAACCGCGTTGAGTTTGGTGCTGCAGTTCAAAAGATATCACATTTTTTCGATTTGAATCTAAAAAGATTCCGTGCATGCATCCTTGTGTGTGTTGGAGCTGGGAGGCGTGCAGCCTGTTCGTGGGGCTATTAGACTATCTCCAATAAAAGAGGCAAACCGCAACCCAAACCCAAAATGGGTTATGAACAGTGGTTTTGCGTCACAAAACAACCCTCCAACGGAAGACCCAGACGGAGCAGGCATTCTGCGTCGCGGGCGAACGGGAAGGCAAAAATGGGTCGTCTCTCTCCTCGCGACTCATTTCCGCCTCGCCTGTAGTGATGGGCTCAGGAGACGTCGGTGGGGCGCCGCCGGCGAGATGAGGCAGGACCACGGCGGGGAGCTCCCGCAGACGACGACGACGAGACGGCCTGCGACGAGGAGCGGCCGGCGCGGCGTGCCGGGACCGCGGCGAGGCGCTGCCAGCGAGACGAGGTGGGACCACGGCAGGAGCTCCCGCAGACGATGGCGGCGAGGCGGCCAACGACGCGGAGCGGCTAGCGCGGCGCGCCGGGACCGCGGTGGGGCGCCGCCGGAGAGACGAGGCCGGACCAGGGCGGGAGCTCCCGCGGACGACGACGACGAGGCGACCAGCGACGCGGAGCGGCGCAGAGCTTGTCTCCCACCTCGCGGGTGCGTACCACCGGCGGACAGGCTCCCCATGGCCGGCGGAGTCGAGCAGCCAGGGCTCCTCGCCGTCGCCGAGCGTGACCGCCCACCGCAGCGCCACGAGGAGCTTGTGCTCCGGCGCGAGCCCACCACGAAGCTGCCGCGAGGGATCTTGCCGGTGGCGCCGAGAGGGAGAGGGAATCCGCCTGTGCGCCGCCGGAGGGAGCTCCGCACGGGCAGGGGCGGGTGGCCGCCCGCGTAGGGGGAGGAGGGGCCGGCGGCCGGTGGCGGGAGGATATGCGTTGGGTGGTTGGGTGGCGTTGTTGGAGACCTCTACTGTTTTGGTGTGTGACCCAGCGCCTGTGCACGACCCAATCCACCAAATGGGTCTTGGATTTGAGCTCTCATTGTTGGAGATAGTCTTATGATGACCATGTGGAGGCGTGCGGGGCCAGGTGGAGGCACACGGCCCACGTGTGGGACGAGCGGGCTGAACTGGTGCTGCGGGAGGCACGCGAGGTAGGATCTGTGCATTCTCTATATAAATTGCACCTTGTTGCATTTTAGCCTTATATATTTATATATATATATATATATGGAAAATCCATTCTACACGCGCGTGTAACTACTCCTACCTCCATATCTCATGATATACATTGAATCCGACCGAACGAAAAGCATGTACACGTAGTATGTGATGGTACTACACTATTTATGGTGGTATATAAGTTGAGTATGTGATCATACACAGAGTATGTGAACATACTAAATTTTATATACTAACAATAAGGTATAATAGAAATATATCAAAAACTAGAGAGGCTTTTGAAATTTTTCGTATGTATCCATTTGGATTGTCCTAGAATTAGTATGTAAACATACTCAAAGTGATAAATAGGTATGTAAACATACACATGTGGTATTTTGACGATGAGAGTAGTTATACGGGTGTGTAGATCAAACTCGTCCTATATATATATATATATATATATATATATATATATATATATATATATATATATAAGGAGCCTAGGGCTTCCAGTTTGTATTGAAAGCTCTGGCCATCAGCTAACAACTAGCAGCCCGGTCACGCACTGACCCATTCCCACCAGCTCAACAGCGGGGCACACCTTATCTCTTCCCCTCACATTCCCACCAGCGGGGCCCACCTTATCTCCTCCCCCTCCCCTCGTTCCCACCGGCCCCATTCAAAATCATCAACGGGTCAACACTAGAGAGCTACCGACCGGGGGAAGCGGCACGTGGGAGCGGCCCCCCGGCGAGCTACCCACGGCGAGCTTGACCCCGGTGGATGGTCCAGCAAGCTACCCGCGCAGGAGCCTGCGGTGGACGGCGCGCGGGGGATCGGCGAGCTCCTGGCGGCGGACGGCCGACGACCTCGCAGCGTGAGTGCATGCGGCGGACGGCAGCGACGTGGAGCGGCCGACGTCGGGGAGCCGTAGCTCCGGTGACTTTCCCACACTAGAAGATGCGGCGGCGAACTGGTTCTGGCGAGTTTCGACGCGCAAGGTTGGCAGAGGCGTGCTCGAGCAGAACTGGCAGCGACACCAGGCTGAACCAGGTGCACCAGGCGTCCTCCCTTGGAGAGCTGCCCGGCCTCGACCCGAGTCGACCGCCGCCGCATCCGGGCGCCTGGCTTCCCACGCGCACAGGTGAGTTCGCTGCCTGAGCTTTCGCAGTCTCTTATGGTAGGAACAGGCAAATTTGCCCCCACGCGTTTTGAGCCACCGGATGAGTTAATTCGTTGCCTGATTGTAATCTGCAGATGTTGCTTCTCATGAGAGTTGCAAGTATAGCTGGGTCCATTCGAAGTTGTTTTGTGAATTTTCCTCGATTCTGAGCACCTTGTTTTTTCTTTTTTTCTCCAGCCTGGTGATAGGTTCGGTGGTGGTGTTGCTTCCGGATGGTGAAGCTGGCAGCAGCGGCATGGCCAGGAGCAGGCTCTCAGTTCGGAGTAGTGAGTGGTGAGGATCCTTATGCGGCGGTGGTCTCCTGCACTGCTGGCATCGGCGGCACTGTCGGGGCGTCGGTGGCGCTGCCGTCCAGCTTCGTTGTCTCTACGGCATCAGTGGCACGGATCTGGTAGAGCTCGGTGCAGCAGGCCATGGTGAGCGGGCACGAGCTTGAGCGCCATGAACTTGCTCTCCGACGGCCTTATCAACATCGTGCTTCTACAGGTAAACTGTTCGGGGATATGCCTAGCAGGTGCTAATTCGTGCTCATCGGGCTCAAAATTTGATTCTTTCTCTTATACCTTTCTGCTTTTATTTTCAGATTTTGAGATACTTAGACCAAGTGGTGGTTGTGTTGGCTGGGTGGTTCATGGTGGCCGGTGCTGAGAAAGGTTGAAGCCTGTAGATTTTTGTCGTGCGACCTTCTCGACAACACCGGTGTGATGCTTGTTATTTTTTCTAGCTGCCTTTTCTCTGCCGGGATTCATGCAATTAATGACACACTCACCTACTCATTCTTGCACTCGTGAAAAAAACAATTTTTGTTGGTTCTTGATCTTGCATTTGTAAAATGTGGTTCCCTCAGTCGGGCTTGTGTTTTGGGATCATATATGTGCTTGTGTTTGGCCATAGGAACCTCATCTTGCTGTGTGCATGTTTCTTTTTTGATAAAATTCGTAAGAGCTATAGGTTTGTATGTCATTGTAGAAAGATTTCTATGCTTGTTGCCACCGTACATATGTAGCTGTGGTCAGTATCATAATTTAAATTTGGGAGATGCGTTTTGTGCAGATTTGCTTGGAAATATGTTTTGGATCATATATATTCTTGTGTTTGAGAATAGAAACCTCATTTGCATGATTCTATTAATGTGCTAACAGGAATGTATGCCGTTTGGTTATTGCGGGACGTAAATTCTATGTTTATATGATCATTCTCACTTATTTATATGACTGTCAACACTGCTTTGTGTGGCTTGATGTGTGGTGCGTTTGACAGACATTGGTTTCTCAATGGTATATATGATTGTCAACATTGGTTTCTATGATTTTATGTGTGATGCGTTTGACTGACATTATGTGTTGAGTTTCAATCAATTTAAATTTTAAACTTTAGAGGAAAAGAAAAGAACTTAGAAAGCTTTTTTTTACTCTGTTGATTGAAGTCATATGCATGCATGTGTGGTGGCATGTGTCAGTTTTGTCTACTTCAAATTTCAAATGTTGAAAAATAACCCACACAACATTTCTATGCCTATGGCTATATGTTTCTATGCTGGTGAACATAAGTATCCATAAGTTAGGCTTGTCTTTTGGGTAATATATATATGCTTGTGACAGAGCATAGAAACCCTAGTTGCCTAATTAAATGATTGTGATGTGTTACACGATTTCCTCCTAAGTATATATGATCATCCTCCCTGGTTTATATGACTGCCAACATTTTGTGAGATGTGACATTCATATCATATATACGTATGACTGCCAACATTTCTTTACGCTTGTTTTTTCGATCATATATATGCTTATGTTTGAGTATAGAAATCTCATATGCATGATTCTATGACAGTGATAACAAGATTATAAGACTTTTGGTAGGCACAATGGATTCCGTAGAAGTTGTCGTAGAAACCTATTATTTTTGTCATAGAAACCTGTGCATAGTCGAATTTTTGTTGAATTTGTTTGGATATCATATATATGCTTGTTCCTGAGCATAGAAACCTCATTGCCTACGATAATAACTTTGTTTGCGTCTTAACTGTTGATCATATATGTGCTAGCATATGAGCATAGATACTATCTATTCTTGAGTTTTTTGTAATTAGGCCCCTGAATAATGATGTGATATACAGGCTTGCCATTGTTTTGAGCATAGAAATCTCAGTTGCTTGATTCTTTGATTGTGTTAACAGGATTCTATGACATTTTACTGGTGCTGGTGCATAGTCGAAGCTGCCAGAGGTGCTGCTCAACCCACGGCAAGAACGACTATAAGCTCCTGAACGTGCCGTGGATGTGTTCACCGTCGTCTATGTGTGCCGGCCTTCGTGTTGAGCTTTTGTTGTAGGTGGTGCTGCTAAGGATACAAATTGTACTCTTTACCATATATCTCAAAACACTTGTGCATGAATGTAAAATTTAGGTTTATATGATGGTATTTACTGGTTTATATGACTGTCAATATTGTTTTCTATGCATTTTGTGATGTCGTGCGTTAGACATTACGTGTTGAGCTCTCATCAATTTCAAATTTTGAATTTTGCTTTTGTCATGGATCTTGAAATTTTTGTGCATGGATGCAAATTTCTTGTTTATATGATTGATGTAACTTGTTTATATGACTGCCAACACTGGTATTCAAATTTCAAATATGTTATCCGTGTCATAGAAACATGTCATTACGGGCTCATAGAAACATGTAGTCCGGTCATAAAAATCTGCCATCCAGGTCATAGAAACTTGTCGTCCGTGTTAAAAAAACATATCATCAGGGTTAAACCTACCGTCCAGGTCATACAAACCTGCCATCTAGGTCATAGCAACCTATTGTCTAGGTCATAGAAATCTGTAATCCTGGCTATAGAAACATGTCGTCGCGGGTCATAAAAACTTGTAGTCTGGTTTACAGAAGTCTGTCGTCATGGGTCATACAAACCTTCAGTCCGGGTTATACAAATCTGCAATCTGAATCATACAAGCTTGCAATTTGGGTCATATAAACATGTAGTCATACATATCTGCAGTCCGGGTCATACAAATCTGTCGTCAAAAAATTCAAAAAAAATATTCATAATAGATCTCAAAATGTGCATAAAAATGTCACGCATATTATGGTGAAAACCATTTGTGAATCGGATCCTCGTGCAAAGAATTATCGCGAAAAAACTAAAAAGAAGAGGTGAGTTTGCATACATGCATGTGTCAGGTGGGAGGGAGATGGAGGTGGGAGTTGGGTCACGTGACTGGTTGGTTGGGTTGGTCGGGACTTCCGATAGCTATTGGAAACTCTGAACTCCCATTAGTGTTAATATATATATATATATATTAGTGTGGATTTGCTGCAACCCGTGGTAGCTACCTACCTGGCTGCGGTAGCTATCCATTACTCCCACACGTTGCCACCTGTCCAGCAAGGGTGCACGTGCTCCAGCTTGCAGTTGACGGACGTTATGCATCGTTAACATCGATTTTGAAATTGAGATGTTGGACAACACGTTGGGAGGACCATAACCTGGGCTTGCTCAAGTACACTCCTACAGTCCTACACTGTTTCTGGCTCTTGCGAATGCCCGTGCTGCAATGCATGCGCAGGCAAAAGCGCTTCAGCATTCTGGCGTGTGACAGTGTTCAGTTGCCTCTAGTGATCTCCATCGAGTTGTTTATTTTTTTCTTCACGGCAAAGCTACTAGGAGGCTAGCAGCTTGTCACACGACAATCATCTTAAATGGTATCCTAATTATATGAATGATGAAGTTCAAGAATAGCTATTGATGTTAATCTTCTTTAACCGATTCTCGTGTGGAAAAATAGGCACCACAAAAACTTAGGAACCACCTTGTTACGCGCTAACGACGCAGGAGTACTTTGGCAGGCGGCGCAAGAAATTTCAGAAGCTGGACCACACGCGTTTCACAAAAAGCTGGACCACACATCCATCCCTGAAAGCATGTTGCTATAGTACGTACTCCTACAGTACAAAAAAAAGCAGCGTTACAATCTGCATGTCTTTTATTAACTCGTTTCATTTGCATGCACCGCAGACTAGCCAGTAGTGCCCATGATTTTTTTCATCGACATGCGAAAGCAAGACAGCTCGAGTTAAAAGGCAAGCGGACCCGGAGTATCTACCACATCAATTTTTCCATTTAATTCATTTTTATATTATTACGGTCCTTGTTACTAGGAGTAGTTGTTACTCTTTGGATTACGGCCATTGCTTGCTGTCACTTTCAAGAGTGCATCCCTTGCATTGGTACCAGTACCACAAACTCGTTGCATTGGTTCAGACTTAAAAAAAATAAAGTGGGATTTTGTGCCCTCCATGACACGCAGGCAGAGAGCCGCTATTTTTTGCGCATGACCTGACATGCAGAGTTGCAGACGCAAAAGCCTGATCCAGTCCTACAGCCGCATGTGAGCTAACGCCGTAGTTACCTCCGTCTGCCATGCATCATGGCCTAGATGCGCTCGCTGGGGATCGAACGGCTGCCTGCACTAGGGTAGCAGCCGCCCCCAGGTAGTTAGCTACCACCGGTTGTAGCTGGTTATTTTCGATATATATGTATATATATCCCTTACATAGATTGTCTGTTGCAGTTTATTTTTAATTTTTCCTGATATCGATATAACTTATCCTGTATATTTTTCATAATTAGGCTATATCCGACAAATTAAATCCAAAGTTGTGTAGGCATATACTCCATATACTCCCTCTGTTTCAAACTACTTGTCTGTTTTTCTAGATACATTTCTTTTGTTATGTATCTAGAATAAATATATATCTAGATGCATAACAAAAACGAATGTATATAGAAAGCCAAAACAACAAGTAATTTGAGATGAAGGGAGTATATAGCATTGGCCCGTATATCAATAAGCATTGCTCCAACAACTTAATGCTGCACTTTGTGCAAGTATACTAGGCACACTCATATAATTATGTACTACAAGAGTAAGAAGCCATTAAGTTCTGACACGACGAGAGTAATACAATGCACCATTTAACACCAAACACAGGTAGCATATATCCAACATCTTCATTTGCAAATATACAAAGATACAATATCCAATATCTGGATTTTTCATATCCACCATCTACGCATTATCAAATAGGTAGGACATTGAATGAAGGCCAACCCGGGCCATAAAATAATAGAACATGCACATCAATTCTTCTTAGAGGATGCCTATATCATTCTTTTCCTCTATCACACCATGGTCTTCAACAAGCAACCAGTGCTAGTGGTCGCTGTTTCCACCTTCTTCGCCTTGCTTCTCATATCCTGTGGTAAGTTCGTTCCGCTCCATCAAAATCCCCTCCACAGCATTGAAAATTTCTAGGAAGCAATTGGTAAATCATCATCATCATCAAATTCCCCTTCTAAAAAAAGACTGTGATTGCAGGTGCCGCCGAGGAGGTGCCGCCAGGATACGGCAAAGAGAAGGACGAAGGCTCCGGCGGCATCTGCTTCGAGGACTGGATCTGCAAGGCCTTCTGGCGCCTTGGCCTACAGCGCGGCGGAGGGCGCCGGCTGCACCAAGAAGCTGTGCATCCTCCGGCCAACAATGGCAATGGGATCAGGCGCGCGCGACGGCCGCTCAACTGATCCGGGTAGCGGTTTTGGTAGAGGGCTAGCTAGCTGTGCGTGAACCGTAATTTGGATGCATTTTCAGATAAATCTAATAAATAAAGCTAGTTGTTCGGGCCAGAACTCGGATACACGTTTTTTTTAAGCGATACAAATTTTTTTCAGTGTGCAATAAAAATGGACTCTGTTGGTCACTCACATCACATGCAGCGCGTGCAAATAAAAGTTGGTCAACGCCAATTGATCCAATGGCGTGCCTGCGATCGCTAGCTGGTCAGAGTGATCAGCAAGGGTTCACGAAACCGGTGTGAACCGGTCGGTTTAACGTGGAAACCGGTGGTACCGGTGCAGGCCGGTACCGGTTGATTTGAAAATTTTCAAATTTGAATTCAAAAAATTAAAAAAATAAAAAAATTCTTAAAAAATGCTTCATGATTTATAAAATCTAATGGTGTTCAAAATTTTCAAATATGAGTGTATTTAGTATTTTTTTTGAGCATTAGAACTTCAGAAAAAAAAGAAAAAGGAAAAACCAGCCGGCCCATTAGGCCCACACGTCGGGGACCTAAATATGCTGCTGAAAAAACTCTATTTTACCTTCCTGGACATAGCGTCGAGTACACAATTCCTCCATAGACATGAAAACCTTGTGAACTACCTCCCACAACTTTCAAAATCGTACAATTTACCTCCCGACCCTGGATATAAAACGTACACAACTAGTGAAAATGTCTATAAAATTTTAGATTTAGCTCTACCAAAATGCAAAATATATCCAAAATTAAAAAAGTATATGAAAATATTCAATCTATATATAGTTGGATCTTGAATACTTTCTATAATAAAAAATGAAATGAAGTTAGTATGAAAACATTAATCCAAAATGTATGTGTATGAGGTTTGTATGCACTATCATGAGTTTATGACTAATGTATTTGTATGCATTATTATTCTTATGCTTTGGTGTGGTCTTTTTACATTAATATGTGCATAGGTCATACCAAAATTTTCATTTATTCAATACCAGTGAGCTAGGAAAAAAGCGTCCGTAACTTAGGATAATTCACCGGTATACTACTGAAACTGGCTGGTTTACCTCTCAAACCGATCGGTATACCGATCCGTACCGAATGCGTTGGTAACTTAGGATAATTCACTAGTATACCACTGAAACTAGCCGGTTTACCCCTCAAACCGATCGGTATACCGATCCGTACTTAATGAATAAGTGTTTCGATCTAGTTTTTTACATTTGTGCGGTTATGAGCAGTATCCACGGTAAACCGATCATTATAACGGTATCAGGTCGTGGCGGTTTGACCTTTCAGTTCGAAATTAAAAACCGTGATCGGCATTAATTATTTGCACCTAGCACTAGAAGCATATGCGCACGCGTGTCGTGGCAGGCCGAGCGGCGTGTCGGTAGTTGGCACTGCAACCGGCCGCTTGCAGTCGCCGGCCGGCCGGCCTGCGGCGGATCGATCGGCCGGCCGGGCGAAACGCGGTGGCGGTGCGAAGCTTCCTACTACGATCCCGCTCACTGCGTCGATCGGCGTACGTGCAGTGTGTTTGTCAGGGCCTGGTCGTCGGTGACGGTGAGCCGGCCGGCCCTATTACGTTTTCTTTGGCAGCACTCGCCGGCCGGCCACTACTGCACCCGCATGTGCTACTACACAACCAAGTACGTACGGTTCATCACCTGGTTCCCGGCAAATTGCGACAGTGCTACTAGTCCTTGCTAGTTATCTCAATAAAACATATATGTACTATATATGATACGAAGCGTGATCCAATAATACGTACAGCGTAGGATACCTGATGAAGATCGCGGTCGATCTGCGCTTTTGATGCGCCGGTCGGGTCCAGATTGAATCGGCTAGTGCATGTGAACCACGTGCTACCTGCAATCAAGGAGTAGTAACTTTGGTTGGTGCACAAGTAACATGCAGTAGATGAGATACCTAGTTCTTAGGGCATGTAAAACCCTTAGACGGCAGGTCGTCTGGAGAATCTCGAACTACGCATATAGACGGACGTACAAATTAACAACTCATACAGCACATAGACAAAGAAGTTGTGTGTAACATGTTTAATGCTTTGCATGAAGCTTACTATCAACTACAAATACATTTGTGTATATCATTGTGTGGCTCGATTCAGATCCTTTTGAGTTGACTATGTATTGATCCAAATTTGATAACTGAATTTCTAAGAAGTACCTGTCACTGTTGATTCTCTCTGTAGTTGTAGCACTGCTGTTTGTAGCAACCATATACACGTAAACTAAAAATACAAAGTGTTGAGGAACGATATCGTCCTCACAAACTTAAGAAAAAAACAAAACAAAATTTCCACCGCGGAGCTCCATCCTCATCTCTCTCGCTGCTCATCTACATTCTCTTCTTTCTCCCTCTCGTTGACTCTCTGTCTCTCTCTCCCCTAAAAAAAATTGACATTTCTCTGTTTGTTTGTGCACGAGGGGAGGGCCACCACCGTGAGTCCACTCCTGCGCGAGTCTGCTCCACCACCGCTGCCAGGTGCTCCACCCGCCGCCGCCTGTTGTTGTTGCTCCTCCCGGCTGCTTCCTCCATGGCTCCTCCTCCGGTATTCCCCACGCGTGGGCTGCAGGTCACAGACTGCGCAGGCCCGGTGGCCTCATCCTAGCGTGGGATCCTAGTACTGCGTCTTCCCCCATCCCGAGCTCGTCGGCGTAGCGCGGGCGGGCGTGGGCACTGGCGCGGTTCCCGGCGGCCTCCTCCTTCCCCGTAGCTGTCGCTGCAGCCTGGTCCGGTGCCGTCGCAGATCCCCGCGGTGTCGACGAACACGGGGCTCCCGCGGCTGCTGCTGCCGGCCAGGGGCGCTTGTAGCACACCTAGTGTTCAATTTTAATTAATCAATGGGTTAAGCCCTGATTAATGAGTTAAACACTAAAAGCTTCGGAAATCCTTTAGTTGGCATGGCTATATCCCAAAATTTGGTATAGCAACTAACAAGGCGGATTTTCTGTCCTACGGCATACCTACCCACCCCGACGCATGATGCAGGTGGTGCCATGTATCGTGACGAATGCGGCCCGCCGTCACACTTACATGCGTGATTAACATTAGCACACTGCAAAAAGCACGCCCTAGGTCAACGGGTTCACACCGGCTCCAAGATAGTTCAATTTCTTGGCGCCATCTTCCACAACAAGCCACAGACCCGGTGAGATATAACCCACCTCCACCATCCGCGTATCCCAATCTCATGTAGCCCCGTACTCGTCCCCTCCGGCGAACCCTCAACTTGTCCCCTCCGCCATCCATACTCAAAGCTGCCCGCCTCGCAGCGCAACCGCATCCCAGGCCTCCACCACCCTCCACGACGTCGCGCACCCTCGCACGCCGACAGAGCGCAATGGACGCCAACCACAACACGCCAGTGGATGTGAGGTCTCCACCGGCCTCCAACCTGGACGCCGCTGCCTCGCATCCGCATCCCTGGACGCCGCCGCCCTCGACGACATGCCGCACCACCATAAACACCACAGCTATTGACCTGTTGCTAGCCGCATCACAGCTGCTCCCCAACCAAGAGGGACCAAAGAGCACATCTCGGCCTACTCACGCGGATGCGTCGTTTATTCAGACCGTCCAACGCCGCATCCTCTCCTAGCACCCGGGCATCCAAATCCCTAATACCAATGGCAATGCTCCCCCAACTGACAGAACCAATAACGAAACCAGCCAAAGCGAACCATGCCCCGCAACTGAATCATGTAATACCGCTGCAATAGCGACGCACCGGCAGCAGCTCTGCATCGTGCCTACTGAACCTTTGGATGCATATGCAAGAACCTGCCACGCACCACAACAACCAATCCCAGGTACCAATCATATCCCCTGCGGTGTCAGCAACACAGTACACAATCCACAATTCCACAATCCCAATGTTCCAGTGGATGCAATCACAAGTATAGGAAACATCTGCAGCCAATCTATCGAAAACTTGCGCCCCTTGCGTCCCCGGCGAAGGTAATCAAAAATTCTCACAACGACACTCATATGCATACATGGCCCTTTGCTTGCTGTATGTTACCTGAACAACTATTCCTTGAATTGCCTTAGCTAACCAAACCGCCGAATGGTGTTATGGTTGTATAACATATATCCTTATCAACACCGTGCATTTTATGCTCCTGCAATGTACATTAGGACGTTATAATGTGATACCTGATCGTTATACATAGACCCAAACATTGTTATCCTTTCGAAACTATATGAAACAAGGCCTTTACGCGCAACGTCTGATTTTTTATTCAATATCAACATGCCCACTCCCCCAACAACATTCCAATGCAGGAAAATGGTAAGGGAAGGCCCGGAATCCAGGCTAGCACCACATGAAGAAAGCGTCGTTACAAGGGCGTTAAGAACTGCTGCGCGCCGACCAGGACAACCAATCTTCTACCCGTACAAAGGAACTACTTTCAACAGCTGCGAAGAAGCTTGGGAATACTACAACCTGTACTCGTGGGAGATTGGGTTCGGCATCAGATATGGTCGCAACAGTACAAACAGAAATGATTACCGAACTAGACAAGACCTCGTATGCTCTTGCGAGGTAAACAATACTGAACCCTGACACCTTCCTAACTGCTAACTTTATCTAGCATAATAAACAGTTATATGAAGGAATTAATGAGA
Organism: Cenchrus fungigraminus; assembly: GCA_036936925.1. Lineage (NCBI taxonomy): Eukaryota > Viridiplantae > Streptophyta > Magnoliopsida > Poales > Poaceae > Cenchrus > Cenchrus fungigraminus. Next base: position 110,676,152 of record CM072779.1, read on the forward strand.
TCCGAGAAAACTCAAATGATATTCATGTGATGCAGGTCATCGACCGAACAATCAACTCATCTTAGCAACGTACCAATTGCAAGGCAATGATAAGGCTGCTTCGCACATCAGACCATGGATGGTACATCAGCAGGGTGATTGACAGACACAACCATGAATTCTCCATTGGGTATGCAGAAAAAAAGCAGTGGAAATATCACGGTTCTATTGACCCAACAACCAGAGATTTCATCAAGAAGCTACGCGAGAATAATGTGAGCATAGGCAAGGTATGCAGCATACTTGGGGTTTCTGATGGATCTTATGGAGCTCCCCTTAGGAAAGAAAGTGTCCGATCAGTCTGTGCCAAAATAGCAAGGGATAACATGAGAGATGACATAGGCAAAACAATCCGCATCCTAGAAGAGATGAAGGCAAAGGATCCTGGGATGGCTGTTAGGTACCAACTGGACAACAAGGGCAGGATTAAGTCAATGCTGTGGTGCAGTGGCAAGAACATACTTGATTATGAGAGATTTGGAGATGCAATAACTTTCGACACCACCTACAAGACTAATCTATACAGAATGCCGTTCGGTCATTTTCGGTGGTGTACTCCTCACGCCAGAGAAAACCAACGACTTCAAATGGGCCTTCACTACGTTCATAGATGTGATGGGTGGTAAACTGCCCAAAACAATCCTAACTGGTAAGATACTCCACATCATCCACAACCCCTGTTATATGTTCTTATTAACAACCCAAACAAAATTATACAACCTCAACCCCATTCTATGTATACTAAATAATATGGACGCTGCGTCCAGTATTGTTGTCTATCACACACAAAATGTCACAACTAACCTTGCAATTAACTACATGCAGACCAATGTGCGGCAATGGCAAAGGCAATCATGCTGTACTTAGTAGGCGTAAAACATCGGTGGTGCCGCTGGCATGTGTTGAAAGACGCAAAGAAATGATTGGGGAAGGTTTACTCAAAGCATAAAGGGTTCAAAAGGGAATTCAACTCCCTGATCACCTATGAAGTATGTGCAGATAAATTTGAGACAACATGGCAAAAGTTGGTAGTGAAATACAAACTGGTTAAGAACAAATTCCTTAAGAGACTGTACAATAAACGTCAGAAATGGGGAAAACCATACTTCATGGACATCTTCTGCACTGGCATGACTAGTACACAGTGTAGTGAAAGCGCAAATCACATGCTAAAAGGTTACATACAAAGGTCAACACCAATGCACCTGTTTGTCAGCAAGTTTAATGAGTTCCTCGCCGACAGGGCCGATCAGGAAGGAACAGAGCAGCATGCCACCAAAATGGTACGCAACTGATTCCTTTGCACTCACAAACAAAGCCACCGAAATTATATTACAGATGCTATGTATTCTTCTCATTATTGAACACCAGTTTGTGAGACCAGTACCATGTGCTAACTCAACCCCTATCCTTCGTTGCAGGTTATCAGGAAACTCCGGGGTGGTGTTCCGAACGAAAGTCATGCATATACAGTATACACAAGGGCAATGTACGAGCGCTTCTATGATGAACTTTTTGCATCAGGTTCACTAACCATAAAAGAGAAGCTAGGGCTCAACAAATACACAATCCTGGAGTCAGGCAATGGAGAACAACCATCCATGGAATTTACAGTCACCCTTCCTGATGCAGATACTGCCAACTGCAATTGCGGACTGTTCAACCATATGGGGATGTTGTGTAAACATGCCATAACGGTAAAATCTGTTGAGCAGTCCTTATGTAATCCACGCGCAATTACATATAAGTGACCATCGACATATTGTGGCTAACCAAGTAACTGCTGCCTAACAGGTGCTTGTTCACCTTGAGTACAAAGAGATCCCCAAGAATAACATCCTCAGAAGGTGGACAAGGGATGCAACCGTCTGTGCAAACGACGTTCCACGCACACACAACACCACGACTGGTGAATCTGTGCAGGTGATGAAAAGAACACTTCTCATGAAGACACTTGAGATTATAAGTGGCAATGGTGACATCAGTGAGCAAGCGTTCATCCAAGCAATGGAAGCTTTGTCAGCTGCTAAGGTCACCAGTATTTGCAGTGGAAATGGTGCTCAATTTGACCAAGTTCAGGACACTGCAAGTGGGCAAGATGTGCCTATGGACCTGCCAGAACAGACATACAAGGGAGGACGTCCCCAGGCGTCAGGAATGAAAGCTTGGCTGTTGCGACAACGAAAACATGCAAGGGAAACAACAACCAACGAGGGTACCATCGAGTCAACCTGGCCGGATGAGGAGCACCCGCCTAACAAAAAGACCAAGAGGCTGGTCGATCTGTAGCCATATCTATCTGTTGTAATAATTCAATAAACAAATCCAATCAATCGCTGATTGAAATGGTTGCCGAACGTGCTATGCATTAGTGAACTCCCCATGAGAGGCTTTGACAAAACTAATATATCCTCATATGTCTTTGATTGCAATTTACCGATGTTCCCATATTACTCATATAAACACCTAATTAATCCGAAAGTGCATATACACTAGGAACACATTATTGCTTCACACATGGACAACATCAACTTCCATAATATTAATACAAACTTGCCATGACCAACCACACATAAGTAAGAAGCGCACTGCTAATCATACACACAACATCCCTCCCTACTACCGATCCGTAAGGGTAACCATGACTGATACAACTTATTCATAACACAATCCTTTCTCCAGACGGGACCACATCTCGATCCGGCGACACATCGTACACAGGCATGTCGGCCTCGACATCTTCAGTACCAGTGCTTTTCTGCTCCTGCTCATAACCTATACAACAAAATAAACAAATCGGATCAATGAGTCAGAATCAAACACAAAAAAGCATGCAACCCAATGAAAAACACAGAACTAAACGGAATAATCATCAGTTTCTCGCTAGCTCATGAGTATAAAAACTTCACCCACCACTGCCTAGAGTCGTGACCAGCACGTCAGCACGATGAAACATTGGAGTGATGTCAAAATCGATACCTGCAAGGCAATGCATACGAGATCACCAATAATAACTCCACTACAACTACAATTGGAACATAATAATGGAAAGAGCACGGCAATGCAAAAAAATACTGTCACTATTTTACAAGTTATATATTAGCAAAATTAAAACAATCCTTCTTACATGTGTGTTCACGCTCCGTCCGTCTATGAAATCCATCACATCTACTAACCGCTGCATTACCAAGACGCTGACACAAGTCTGACACCAACGATCCTTCAGATTGGACGCCTGGGTTTATCATAACGAGAAAAGTAACTAATATAGAGCAATCAAATCTCCAACTATGGCGTTTGATAACAATACAGTGATCAAATATAGAAGCTCACACAAATTATACCAACCATTGAAACTCTGTCCTGAACGTCGCATAATACCTTGATCCATGGAAGCATGAGACACATCAAATGGTTGACTTATTAGAATGGAAAAAGCAGCATCACAATATGCCTGCCCCCCATACTCCTCTGCTGCAATACCGAACACGTTTATGCGTCAGAACAATACATCCACACCCACCACCCACATTCACAATAACTTAGACCAAAAAAAATGAACCAATCAACTCTACCAATAAAAGACGATCCATACTCCTTTCCCTTGATGCAAGTAGTCGGTGTCAACAGACCGTCCGCCATCGATGTACCTCGTGAGACTGAATCGGCAATGTTAACCTCAGCATCGTAGATAGCGTCCTGACCCTGACTCCACAAACAAAACTGTGTCAGGACAAATCATGGGAATTACACCGCTAATATGATACCATACTTATTCACACTAATAACTAAATCACAGCACCTTGATGCCCCTGTAATGACAAGTGTGTGTCACTTTGCAGCACTGTTGCAAGATAACGTATTCATCGATGATGGTGAGCTCACCACCGTTATATAGAGAAATGTACGGCGCCAAACATGTGGGGTGCCGACGTTGAATGAAGGCCGTAAAATTTTTCAGATAAAATGCCTGCATAATGATTGATCAAATGAAAGTAATAATTGTGACACTTATATAACAAGGCACATGAATCAAACATGACTCCTATATTTTTGTCTCCCAGGAGGCAATTGTTTGTATACCATAACATCATCATCTATCATAATTTTGGTAACATACAGTTGCTAACCACATCTCCTATCATCAAATGACCATGATTTAAAACAAAACGCACAACTACAACATGTCTCTTATGATTACTTTCGCATTAATAGCTCATTTGTAATTCTGAAACAACATATGTTGTCATGATTTGCATATGAACATCTAAAGATAATTACATACACGACTATACTAACAAACGTAAAAAATGACCAGTCGATGAAATTGTAAACGCATCGCTTACATTTATAAATGCACTGCAACCGGAGAGATAGACTCTGTTTCCTCCTTGGCTGGCACTTGCTTCCTAACCTCGTCAGCAGATTCCATTAACACATCAACAGTGTACTGAGCCCAATCGTATGACCCAACGGCATATGGGTCGATTATTGCTGCCACGACGCGGGGGTCAACCTCGTGCGTGCTTGTGTCTGCGCGAGGAGCCAAGAAGCTGCCAACGGCATATAGCACAAGCGCAACAAGGAATGTCGTCTCCATTTGTGGTGTCATCTCTTCAGCATCATGTGTGCGGATAAGAACAGAACGAGCTCTAGCTAAAGAAACAACCTGCCGAGCGTAACCCTCTGACAACATGTTAGCAACCAAATCCCTGTTGACCCGAGATTGAGCTGGGTTGGGTAGGATCAAAGGTGTCCCCCCTTGTGGTACACCAAGCACCACTGCTGCATCTGATGCACTAACGCATGTCATGGCTTCGGGGCCCAAACAAAGCGCCGCCTTTTCAGAATCAAGGCATGAGAGCAACCAAGCGGCCATGATACAATTAGGCCTGTAATTACTAGGTATGGACCATAGAAAACCAAATCCTGCACCATCAGCTAACGACCGCTTCCTAGATCGACACTTTGGTAGTAACTTACTGAGAAAATCGAATCTATGCTTCGATTCGACTATTACCCTCGGTACCGGATAAACAACAGCTACCTCCATCCCTCGAACGCAACAAACCTGATGCTTCCTCAACACCGCCTTGGCGTGACGCCATGATACCCCTAGTCACTGCGCCCGATGTGAAGGATGAACCAACTGCTCCGATATATCTTGTATCTGCAGATCTAGAGCTGTAATGCAAGGATTCAATAGCAATCCAAAGGACTCCACTCCTGCGGTGGGTATATAAGAAATATGGAATCCAAGCTCCAGCGAACGGCAATGTCGTGAAGGAACCTTACAGCGTAAGCCACCACATAAAAATTAAATGCGAAATATAGTTGTCTTCCCCAAGTGGTTTTCTAACTACAAGTACCTTTCGAATCCGACTCGACTAGCCAACAACTTCAGTCCAGATGGTTAACTACTACTTTTTTATGGCCATCGATCACGGGTCAAATCCCGCCATACTCAGCATTCCATATTTCTTTCCATCGTCAATGTATATATTTCCCACTTTACGTTGTTTCACACCCCAACACAAAAAAAGCATATTTACCTATTATTTTTGCAACTCCCATCTCGGAATTAAAGATACGTTGTATATGTGTCCTCATCCATCTCTGATACCATTAGTAGTTAATGACTAACTTGATAGCACCCAAATGTAAACAAGCTGAAAATACTTTCTGGCATAATATGTACAAATACCACACAAACATAGAGTACATAAGCATTCATGGTGCTGACATGGGCACCTACTGACGGAGCACCATGCCTCCATGTTTTGATTGGACTAAACGATACTAAATTAATACAATCTTTTGTGCCCTACTTCCATTCAACCCATTGCAACATATTAGGTTGACCTTACAAATCTCAATATATTACAGACACACTTAAAACTCATTAACATGCCATCCAAGCTATTTAGATACTAAACTACTGATATGCAGTCCCAAATACATATAAATACATTCCATATTGATGATACTTGCACCCCCTCAAACATCTCAATGACAGGACAATTAAAAGGACTGAAACTATCGAAAGGCTGACATCCATAACCTACTTGCCCCGCTTCCAGCATTCCGGCTCATCATCGGATAAATCATCATACTCGTCCTCAACCTCCATAGTACAATAAGATACTGCAGAATTGATTATAAAATGACCATGTGAGTACATCATTATTATACATCCTCTATGCACAATGTGGTATAAAAAACATATCTCTGGCCAAAACCAATGAAATAACCCTTATTACCATCATACTCATTGTCAGAAGATGGAGAATGCTCCACTTTCACCCCTTCCATCTCATCTACCCAGCAGAAAAAGTCTACAACGCAACCAATTCTCAGATGAACATGGCTATAAACACCAGACATCGTCAACATACAAAAACAGGGATGCAAAGTAAACAAAATACGAGAATGATGTTGACATCGACATAATAGTTTGCATCTCGTATATCGCAGGTCACATACAGAAACCTCAACGTAATTCAATTAGGAAAATCCCCTCCAATTTCACACTGCATCTTATGAAATACCCAAGTAAAAAACATTGTTTACGACTTCTATTAATTTTTTTTGACATTTACCTTCATCCATCTCCTTAAGATCCTCCGGGGGTATATTCCGAAACTCAGCTGTCCACACAGCAACGTCCCAGTCAAAACTTGTCTTAAATATGCCCCGTACTTAGCAACTATATGATAACAACACCGCTATGTGCTGTCGTTAAGCACACAAGAAATACATACCTTCCTCCAATAAGGCACGGGAGTATCCGTATAGCTCAGGATTTTTGTATCTTGCCTCGCACCTCCTACTGTGAGCATCGGACAAGTAAGATCCAATATTCACTTGCATGTCACCCGCCGCAACAACGCTCTTCGGGGTGTCTGGATCATGTGGCTCTGACATGCATGCATTAGCAGCCTCAATAGTAAACTGTGGGGTTTGCTCAGTTTGTGCCGCTGCATCGGACAATTCTTTGCCAAGTTTGGAGTGATGATGCCATCTGCTCATCACCACAATAATGATCCACCATAGGGTGCAAACCTAAATCAATGCCTTCCACACGAAGAACCTTACAGGCAAGCACTATGTCTCTATCAGCCTCGCTTTCAAAATGCATAATGAACCCTGAATGATCCTTCTCAATCTTTGTTGGCATCGCACTTCCGAGGTAAATGTATATCACGTTGTAAATCTCCTTGGCCTTTATGCCTACTGGTAATGCATCTACCGGGGAACCAACGATTGCCTTACTAGTGTCCATCATGCTATGACTCTGCCTGAAAGTTTAAAAATCATCTAATTATGCCAACAAGAATGCTGATCTAATATAGCACGCTGATAAAACCATGTAAAATACAAGCAACACACAACCGACGAATGAACTCTACATATGAACTTTGCTACAATGTACTAGTTAAATAGATCCAGAATCCCCCCCCCTACAAAGAACATCTTAACTGCGGTTGATGTTTTTGCAGATAGCGGATCTAACCTTTGGAAGCACAGATCTCCGTCGACAACTAGCCTCCCACACGCGAACTGCCAGATCTGCACCTTCTCAACCGCTCTCGACAGGATTCGTGGGAGCAGATGCTAGTGTACGCTTGGATAAGCAGCGCCGACGCACACAATTGCTCCGAACTACACGGAGTCGAAGGTGATGTGGAATATCCAGCGGAGCTCGAGGGGGGGGGGGGGCGGGGCTGGCGGCGGCGGGTGGGAGGAGCGGTGTTTCGCAGCAGTGGTCTACCGCTGTGATACCCACTTTCATGCCAAAGAAACAAATAAGTCACAAAAACAAATAAATAATTTCAAATATTCAGTGTAATAAATCCATCCATCCCGCACGGGCTAAAAGAGTACAAATGGACATACCCGGATCTACATACTCCCCCCCCCCCCCCCCCCCGCCCCTCATAACTCCATCCTTGATTTTTGAAGAAATAAAACATACAGCGACTGCAATACTATAAAAAAACTATTACCTTCATATTTAAGTGCTCAACTGTACTTGCCATAAAAAATTATTATATTTGCCAAACCAAAAAGGGCATCATATTCTTTTTCATTGTAAGGGCATCAATATATAATGACTTGTCAACTACTACTTTTCACATTTGACCGCTCGTATTATTCTAATGTTTAAAACAAATAAACAATAAATATTGATACACCTGAAATATACGAAATGATACAACAATTTATCACAAAATAAATAATATCCCCGTCAAATTTTTTAGAATGATGTACGAAAAAACATAAACAATAAAAAAACGTCAAACCCTTCTATTCTAGGACGGAAACAAAATATACGAAAATGGTTTTAATCTTACCACAAACACAAAACAAAACTTGTTGGTCACGCGGAACCCAACTACGCACACCGCCTGAAGGAATATAAAACCTGACCGTCCCAAACGTTAATCCTACTCATTTTGTTATTATATGTGTAAATTGTAAGGTATTATACAAATTTACTAAAACGGAAGCGACATAACGACTGCACGTTGACTGCGACCTATATAGGACCAACAATGTCGCTGCCATGGACGGTGTTCATTGGTCAAGTTGACCCGTCTCGTCACAATCTTGCCTACGACATCATACAAACATCCAGCACAAAACATGTAGAAAGTACCAACTAGACAACATGCTAATATAAAACCCATCAGTCCTAAGCATATATTAGAAATTACCACAATACAAATGATAATCAAATGTCCCAATAACATAATAAGCATTGGCCAAGGTGACTCATTGTTCTTCACAATCTTACTTACATACTACTTCCCTACTAGAGTCCAACAACCACTAATGCAACCCTGTAACAAGCCTCACCTTACCATGACGCTCGCTACAAATTAGTGGCATCTTGCTCTAGGTACAATAGCTAGCAACAACCAAAAGCTGCAATAGTCATCTCCTAAACATATTTGGCTCCCATCGAACCCACAAAATGTTGCAGGGGCCACCAAATACCAAACCTAACACCCGCACGAAGTATTCTGAGACCGGTCAAGCAACGTTGGGCACATAGAAGAAACGGAAAGCCAGAACTTCATCCTCCACCAGGGTACTGATCGCAAGAATGTAGACCTCCCCCACCTTCATGTTCATCACAACCGCAAACTGGCGCCACCCACGAGATCCGACCCTGGAAACCCTAGTGTCCACCCTCCTCATAAGCGTTGATGATACTACAGCCTCTTCAGCATTTCCAATGTGCAAGAAAACCTTCGCCTCAACAGGCAGGAGACCAGAGAACATCTTGGTGAAAAACTGCATCATAGTAAAAAGAAAGACGTTCACAAAGTTAACGTTGAGCTCATAGAAAACCAATCAATTACCGACATGAGACATAAATCATTGCATGCACATCCTATTCACTGTCACACTTACTAGCTCCGAACCAGCAATCGTCTTGTTAACCTTGAACGCATACAACGGGTAGTCAGCATCAAAGTTTACCCATACGGCTTGAAGAGCCATAGACAGTCCGGTAGAAAGCATCAGCTTTGGAGCACGGTCGTGATCAACGACATGAATAACATGGTTACCTGAAAACCAAAAATTGACTAAATAAATAGTCCTTCATTCGACAAAAATGCAACCCCGTGTTGCATATGACCCAACAACTGACGTGTCAAATCCTACAACATATAACATCCCACATCATCCATTAAGATTAAAGAAGGATACCGGGTTGAGGAGCGGGGACCTCCGCCTGTAGCACTGCCGGCTCGCCCATAGGAACTGCACCACCACCAGCAGCAACTTCAGGATCCCAGGCAGCTGGCCTTGCGCCCATAGGCTTGCGTAGTCCATTTGCACCATACAGCTTGACGTCAAAACGTTGTGGCGCAACCATGACGAACAAACCTTCATCGCCTGCCATAATCCTCTCGGCCTGCACAAATGCCTGCCAGCCTGCGGAAAGCCGCACGGAGCCACCTATGTGCTCCGCAGCAACCTCGAACATGAACATGCTGTCGCCACGAAGACGCACCTGCGGCACCATCTCCTGAATAAAACCGTCTCCAAAACCAGGCGGGCAGTCCTATATTCAAGGTATCAAATAAAACACAGCACAGAGTAAATGGTACTTAAATCTGGAAGTAGAAGGAATACGATATCCAACAACTAGAAATTCCACTGTATCTCACCAGATGATCCAGCAAATTAGCACCGAACCTAACCAAGAACGACCGCCCAACATCAATCAGCTGCAGTTCAGGCATGGCAGCCTGCACAACAGGAGCAATTGCAACAGGCTGCAACCAAGCACAACAATATTCATCAACAATATTCATCAAGATTAAAGAAAGATACCGGGTTGAGGAGAGGGGACCTCCGCCTGTAGCACTGCCGGCTCGCCCATAGGAACTGCACCACCAGCAGCAGCAACTTCAGGATCCCAGGCAGCTGGCCTTGCGCCCATAGGCTTGCGTAGTCCATTTGCACCATACAGCTTGACGTCGAAACGGTGCGGCGCAACCATGACGCACAAACCTTCATCGCCTGCCACAATCCTCTCGGCCTGCACAAATGCCAGCCAGCCTGCGGAAAGCCGCACGGAGCCACCTATGTGCTCCGCAGCAACCTCGAACATGAACATGCCGTCGCCACGAAGACGCACCTGCGGCACCATCTCATGAATAAAACCCTCTCCAAAACCAGGCGGGCAGTCCTATATTCAAGGTATCAAATAAAACACTGCACAGAGTAAATGGTACTTAAATCTGGAACTAGAAGGAATACGATATCCAACAACTAGAAATTCCACTTTATCTCACCAGACGATCCAGCAAATTAGCACCGAACCTAACCAAGAACGACCGCCCAACATCAAATCAGCTGTAGTTCAGGCATGGCAGCCTGCACAACAGGAGCAATTGCAACAGGCTGCAACCAAGCATAACAATATTCATCAACAAAAAAAACAAGAAAAAAAATAAACATATGGCATACTCATCATTTGACCCATGCAAGCGAGCAACTCCTCAAGCAAAAAAAAAAGAATCCGGAGACGAATGATACCTATGGAGGCAGATCCGCTGCAGCACCGCCGCCGCCCGCGACAAGCAAGCCCTGCAACACTATGGCCGCCAAGGAACCACCACCACCATCGACGTCGTCGCCAGCATCGATCTCGAATCCGACGATACCGTCATCATCTGCCACCAGATCCTGCATGATGCGAAGACCATAAAGCTATCATCAGCTATAACTGTACTTAAACTTGTATCAGCTCTGTAAATACCAAAATAACACCACACCGCATCCGCATTTGAACTATTCGAAAATGCACATTCAGCTAAACAAACACATGAATCGATCTGATAAAAGGCACCGGAAACACGCTACCGCATGTGGCTATCAAGAATGTTAGCAATAATATACCTCGTGACCTCCACCACAGCGCTATCGACGTTGATAGCCTCGTCAGTTGCTATGAAGGAGGATTGCATCTCCTCAACCACCACCACCTTGGAAGACTGGATCATCGCATCCTCAACCTCTGAATCGACAGGTACGCGCATGGGGGAGCGGTCACGGTGGGGCTCGAGATGAACACGCTCAACGGACGGCTGGCGCCTGCGTGGGGCTTCAGCTTCGCCTGGAGTGACCGGGCGCTTCCCCTCCCGGATCTGCCTCCTGCGCTCCTCTATCTCCCGCTCGAGCTGGTGATCCATGGATCCAGCAAGCAGGGCGGCGACGGCCACGGACTGCGCAAGTTAGGTTGGGAAGAAAGCTGACAGGAAGAAGAGGAGCGGAGCGAACGAGAACAGCCTCACTGGCACTAGTAAGGAGTGGAAAGCTGGGGAATAGTGCAACACTGTGGCTTTGTATGTGCGAATAAAAAAACAATAAGTAACAGCAACAACCAAACGCCTACCGTGTGAAAGGGATAACGTTTAACCACACTGATCAAGAACCTAAGCTGCAATCTATCCACATAAAACCTACTCGTGTCAATCCACTAGCGCGTCCTAAAAAGGGTTAATCCTTTACTCACGGAGGTTACCAAAAATGTCAGCTTTACATAAATAGGCTGCACCTAACTACCGAAAATATCATCTTTACCGGAAATGCCCTCGCAACACATGTGCAGGCCTCCGCGGCCCGAGGCCATCTACCCTGCTGCACCGAAGCTTTCCACCACTAGGGATGGCAGTCGAACACATGGGTGCGGGCGTCCACGGGTTTCACACCTAATGGGTGCGGGTGTGGGTGTAGAATTTCACCCATGGGTCTACACCCGACCCGTATTAAGTGGGTGTGAGTGCAGGTGTAGATTTTAACCCGTGGGTGACCCATGGAGCCCGAAAAAATAATTTATTTTTTATTTTTTATAGGTACTAAACCTATTTGATAGATTTATGATGATTGATGCTGTAATATATATCTTGTGTTCTCAATCTTAAGGCTAGGTTTAAGTCTTTATTCTATATTTGCTTATGTGATGTATTGACTATGATGACTAATTTACTTTCTCGCTGGAACTATGAACATTTACGTGACGTGATGTGACTATAAGTTAGAAGTTTGACTTGTTAGAATTATCTGTTTGTGACTTTCATGATTTTATCCTATTATTGCTTGATATAATATCATCATATTTATATATGTCATAAATGCGATGGACCCAGTGGGTGCCCAACACCCAGCGGGTGCAAGTGTGGGTGTGAAATTTCACCTATGGGTGTGATAATGAGTGGGTGTAGCTAAATATGATGGGTGTCATAATGGGTGGGTTTTGCTCCACCCGCACCCGACCCGACCCATTGCCATCCCTATCCACCACGAACTATAATTATTTTTTCTTATTTATTTCGGTGCTCTTCTGGAAAAAAACCCTCAACATGCGTACCACAAAAGCTTAACTACAGGGGTCGGCCCACCGGCTGAGTGATTAATCACACATGTCGCTGAGAACGGCAAAAATAATCATAAGGAACATGATTATAACAAGCATATCAACCATATCCTGTCACACAAACTTGTTACCAATAATAAAAGTTCATCTGTCTGACACACACACGTCCATTTCAAAAATCGAAATACTAATTTGTCAAAAGCGTAAATAAAAGCACCTGAATTTTGACGTACCAAAAATTTAAACGTCTCAATTTCTACAGTCATTTGTTACAAAATGTACATACCTTAGCATCACTCAATCTACCATTCAAACCTACTTTTCCTAAAAACTTTCTTCGAACACACAACTCTTGATATTATTTTCTTTTACAACAAACGGTGACTTATATACCGAACAAGATATGCAATAACGCCATACCGACTTTAAAAAGATGACTTTTAATTTTTTTTTTGATAACAAACATATATTATAGATTAGCAGCAAGAAGCTGCTAAGTAGGAAAAACTTTCCCACGGTACATGATCAAGAGCAATCCTGATAGGACAGCTCGAGATGTGAGCGGTAGAAGTACAATCCACAGTTACACCTGGAGTTACAATTGAGTTTCTCCTTGCCTGAGTAGCTAGAGAATGAGCAGTGGAATTTAAATTTCTAGGTATTTTGTAGACTCTGTAGTGGTGCATTGCAGCCAAATTCTTGAAGCTTTGGGTATGCAGTTTGGCATCCCACCTTGGAATCTACTCCTCTGTGGTGTTATTAATGTAGGAGACTAGTTGCTGATTATCCGAGAGGAAGGAAGCCTCACTGATACCTAGGCTGCTCACAATTGTTCCTGCAAGAAGAAGGGCCGCTGCCTCAGCCATAAAGACTGAGGAAGCATTGGGGGAAAAAGCTTTGATGTAAACATTAAAGCTCCGGTGCATCATGTAGCCTGAGATGAAGACTCCAAGTCCTACACTCTGATGAATCATGTTAGTTTGATCAGGAGGGAGAGAAGCATATGTGTAAATTCTGAGGCCATCTAGCATGATGGGCATGCTGATCCTGAAAAGAGGAGAAAGGGATTGTGTAGTGGTAACAACATTGGTTGTATTACAGTGGTCTCCATCACAATGTTGTCTGTTCTCCTGCAAAATGTTATGAGTGATTTCAAAATCTGCATTAGCTCTATAGAGTACTTGCCTAGCATTCCAATCTTTATTATTATAGCACTTGTCATTTCTGGCCTTCCAAAGATACCACATTATATAGAGAGTTTTGATTAACTGATCATCAGTAGTTTGAGGAGTGATCAAGGTGGTTAGAATGTTTTGAACTCCATCATCCTCTGGAGGAAGGGAAGTGGTAATTATAGAAGGAGAAGCAGTGAACCAGACAGCTCTAGGAAGGTTACACATGAAGAAGAGATGGGCATCATTTTCAAGTGCCGGACAATAAGGACAAACCTGAGAAATATTATTGGAGTAGGTGCCTACCCTTTTACGTGTGGCTATAGCTCTCCTAATTACTCTCCAAGCAAAAGTTTTGATAATGGGTGAGCAAGTTTTGTGCTTCCAAACTCGTTGCATGATCTGCATAGCCTGAGGTGTGACACTCCTTGTTCCCTGTGTTGGGAGCTAGATTTTTAAATCTGCATTAAGAAAGGAGAAAGCAGCTTTGACGGTACAAATTCCTTTTGGAGCTGGCTTCCAGACAAACATATCGTTATCAGAGGAAGGAATGATCTGAGTTGGGGTGATGATCTGTGCTGCTTGTGGAGAGAAAATTTGGTTAATTAATTCAACATTCCATGACTGAGAAAGATGGTTCCAAAGTTGATTGATTGTTAGAGGTAAAGGTGTAGTTGTTACTGGAAGGTTGAGTTCAGAGTGGACACTATCCTAGATTTCACACCAGGGAGTGTTCCAGATGTTCGAGTTACCTCTGTGGATTTGCACAACAGTGTTAGCCTTTAGTATATCCTTAACCTGCAAAATGGAAGACCAAAAAATGGACTTGGGAGTATTGGTGGAAGCAGTCCAAAAAGATTTGTCAGGGTAATATTTGGATTTGAGAACAACCGAAAGGTATTCATCTTTTTCAGTCGCTATTCTCCAAGCTGCATTAAGAATGAGACTTTTGTTAACTGTATGGATGTCTCTGATGGCGAGACCCCCATTATCTTTGGGTTGGCAAATATAATCCCAAGACCTGAAATGAAAAGAAGAGGTAGAATTGTCCTCTTGAACTCCTGCCCACCAAAATTTCCTAATTATAGAGGTGATCTGTTCAATGAATTTTTTTGGAGAAAAGCACAACATATAAGTAATATATAGGAATGGATGCTAGCACTGAATTGATGTAAGTAAGTCTACCAGCATGGTTGAGTTTATTAGCCTTGATAGTAGTAAGCTTGGCTCTGAACTTATTAATAATGAAAGCATAAGCTCTATTTCGGTCCTTGTGAGAGAAAAGCAAAGGATGACCAAGGTGGATAGTGTTGGGATTCAGGGTTGGGACAGGGAAAATGGAAGTAATTAAGGAGATCATAGGAGGAGTAACTTTCTTGCTGAAAAGGATGGATGACTTACTCAAGTTGGGTACCTGACCCGAGGCTTGACAGAATTGATCAAGTATTTTTTTGATTATTGTTGCTTCTTGAAGTGTTGCCTGTCCACAAATGATAAGGTCATTTGCAAAAAGCAGTGAATGAATGTTAGGTCCTCCATGTCCTAATTGAATTCCTAAAATGTTACTATCTTGGAGGGCTGTTTGTAACATATCAGATAATTCATTGATAGCTATGACAAAGAGATAAGGAGAGAGGGGACAGCCTTGTCTAATTCCTCTTGAAGGATAGATGTACTCAGAAGGCTTACCATTTACGAGGACCTGCATAGACGTTGTGGAGATACATGCATGTATCAAGGAAATGAAGTGATCACTGAAATTATGTTTGGCTAGAGTTTTAGCTATAAAGTTCCAACTAATGCGATCAAAAGCTTTAGCCAAATCTATTTTAAGGAGAAAAGCTTTGTGGTTCCAAGAATTTAAATTGAAAGAATGAACAATTTCTTGGGTAATAATAATATTAGTGGAGATACGCCTTCCCTGTACAAAAGCAGATTGAGTAGGGTGAATAATGTTTGGTAGGTGAGATTTAATCCTGTCAGCAAGAGTTTTAGCTATGATTTTATAACTGACATTGCATAAACTAATAGGCCTAAAGTCCTGAGGGAGAGTAGGATTTGATTTCTTGGGAATAAGAGCAAGGAACGTGTTGTTTACCTCCGCAGGAAACTTTGCTGTTTGGAAGAAATCTGTGACTACCTGCATAAAGTCTTGTCTTATCCATTCCCAAGCTGCCTTATAAAACCCTGCAGAGATACCATCAGGTCCAGGAGACGCATTGGTGCGCATAGCTTTGATAATAGCATAGATTTCCTGCAAGTCCGGATTAGAGTACAGAAAAGTATTGTCTAAAACACCATTGGAAGGGTTTGGAGGTCTGAAGCCCTGTGATATGCTAGTAGAAGGATGATCACGAGCTTCGAAAATGTCAGTAAAATAAGTCAGGAAAGAAGTTTCAATTTGCTGAGGAGTAGTAGCAAAGGAACCATCAGGGTTAATAAGATAAGTAATGTTATTTTGTCTTGCTCTTTTTAGAATTGATTTATGAAAGAAATCTATATTTCTGTCACCTTTGAGAGCCCATACCTTTTTATACCTTTGATGATGGTAGGTGTCTTGTTTAGACAATATGCTTTGATGTTGATAGATTAACTGACTTTGGAGAGAGTGATTCTGCATATGTGGAGGTCGCGCCTGATGCTGTAGTAACTGACTCTCTATATGTTGAAGTTGGTCAGTTAGTTTAGGCTTCTTCCTTCTCCAAGCCTTGAGGTCAGCAGCAAGATAGTGAATTTTTCGATGGAACGGCCTGTACTGAGAGCGAGTCCAGCTTGTCGTTGCAACCTGCTTGAAGTCTTGTTCCTGCAGCCAAAAGTTTTCAAAACGGAAAGGCTTTTTGGTTTTTACTCGATTAGATTCAAGAATGGCGAGAATGGGTGCATGGTCACTTTGCATCATCGGGAGATGGTAGATCCCCGTAGTTGGATATATTATACACCATTCTGCATCGGCTAAAAAGCGGTCCAACCTCTGGAAAGTAGGATTGGAGCTGAAACGTTTATTAGTCCAAGTATAAGCCGGTCCATTATACCCCAGGTCGAACAAACCACAATCTTTAACCATGCAACAAAAATTAGCAATACGATTAAAATTAGCAGGCCTAGGCCCAGACTTTTCAGCAGCAGACATGATATTATTTAAATCACCCATGCATAACATAGGCAGACCAGGATGTTTAACAACAAAAGCACGAACAGTCGCCCATATAGAGGTGGAGTTCTGATGATGAGGATCCCCATACATGCATATAAGGCCAAAATTAACAGTAGTATTAACATAAGTACAAGAGGCTAGAATTAAGTTGCTGCTTGAAAACTCTACTGATAGGGCAATATCTTGATCCCACATAAGCCATAAGCCTCCAGAGAGGCCTTGAGGAAGAACAATGTAAGCATCTTTGATACTGAAACGATTAATCAGAGCAGTTCTAGAAATTTTGGAATTTCTAGTTTCAGAGATAAAGCAAATCTGCGGTTTTGTGGATCTGAAGAGCCTGTCAAGGTGAAGCATAGTAGAGCTGCTCAGGGATCCACTTGATCCTTGGCAGTTCCACGCCAACATGGACTGAGCTGGTGCACTTATAGGGGAATGTGTAGAGGTGGGTGCGAAGATCCGAGAGCCAACCTGAGCTGTTGGAAATTGATGTCCGGGACTTGTCGAAATAGTTACTGGCGTAGTGCGAGGGCTAGGAGCAGGGAGGGGTGTGGGGTTAGCAAAACGGGATGAATCTGGTGGAACATAGGGAGGTGGAGGATCAAGATCGATGGGAAGGGGAACTGCATTATCGGGGCTACCACTAGCCATAGTTGGAATCGGCAGCATGAATCGAGTGAATGAGGCAAGCAAGTTGGAACTCCGTCCTTGATCTAGTGAGTAAAGCATGAGGAAGGATGGACAGACGGTGTTGAAGAGAACTAAGCAGAAAAAAAGATTTCAAGGAGGGATTTCACAGAAAGTCGATGAGATCGACGAATCAAAGGAGGGACAGCGACGCTGACGCCGGTCAGCCAGCGCTCGGCGAAGGCGAACAGCGAAAGGAGGATGGTGGCCTGCAAGATTCGGCGGCGGACAGCACCGGGCCTGGAATCTGCGGAGGCTGCAGCCTGCAGGAAGAGCGGCTAAAACCACCGATCGAACCCTCCCAAAAATTGAAAACCAGTAGATCGAAGGGGGAGGAACAAATCTTGGGAAGAGCAAGCAGATCAGACGAGAAACACTTCGGGAATCTAGGAGATTTTTGGTAGGAAAGAAGGAGGAGAAGAGGAGTACGGCATACGCCACATACTACAGAGAGCTAACTCTAACAATATTGTAGTCTAATAAACTAATTCGATCACTATGAATTACACGCCCTAACTATACATTTGAATCCACACACACATAAGTTTTAACAAAAAATATTCTAAATAACACTTGACAAACTATAACAATCATCCGGCGCGGCACAAATAATAAGACGATTATTACACAATATTACTTACAAAAAACATATTAAATCTACCGGCGCGCGTGAGCAGGATATCACCTACTTTCATCCTCGTTCTTTATACGTAAGCCTTACTTACAATCATTTTTTCCGGCATAATTAATTGAATCCAAATGCTAAGACAACCATGGAAAATAATTCAATTTCATATAGGCTTGGAAAGGAAACAGGCACAGCCACTATTTTACACGCATATGAAACAAGAAACGTACATCGCCAACACCATCCTGGCACATCAGACAAACATAACGCGCCAAAAATACATTTTTTTTATCCCAAACACCACGCATCCTTCCTGAAGAAGCCATGAGACCTCCACACCGCACCTGCGCTGCACATGCAAAGAACGTACGGCGTCCAGACCCTTGGCCCTTGCACCACTCGTCGACCGTGTTCGGAAGGAAGAAATTTTTTCCACCAAAAGGGAATCTGGTACGCATGGAGTACCAAATGAAGTTTATTTGCAAAACATTTTCACATATGAGTGTAACTTTACGCGACGAATCTAATGAGCATAATTAGTTAGCGATTTGCTACTGTAATACTACAGTAACCATCAGGGGCGAATCTAGAGCATGGAGGACCCGAGTGCACACTTCATTTACGCATGTAATAGAAATCTAAGTCTAACATATACAATGACAAAAAATGCTTACCAAAATGAAAAATCTGGTAGTCCACATGTCTACATAGCAATTGGCAAAATACATAATTAAACTGAGTCCTTGATGAGGCGATAATAACCTGTAAAAAAGTGCTAATTAGATGATTTAATATTCATAGAAATTTTTGGGTTCACAAATTAGAAAATAATAAAAATGAAAGAAACAGATTACCTCTTAATATTTTCGATTTCCCATTTTCCTAAATCGATCAACAATAGCTTCATTTGTAACTTCCATCATTTTTTCTTTCTCCACATAGCAAATGAGACTATTGCTCAAGAACTCTTCACCCATTCGGTTGCGCAACTGTCTTAATAATTTTCATGGCTAAAAAGCACCTCTCAACTGTAGCAGTGGCGACGGGTAATACAAGTACTAGCTTTAACAGCCGATAAACCAAATGATAAGTAATATGTTTCCTTGTTTCTACCATTTTTTGAGAAAGCTCAGCAATGGTCTGTATGTTGGCAAATATGTCATCATGACGCACATCATCAATGTAAAGGAAAAGTTCAGCATTAAGATCCCTCAACTCCACATGATCAAAGTCATTAGGATATAATTTAGCTAGGCTTATTAAACTGTCCACATTGAAATCATCAAATGAATCTCTTGGATTGAATGCAGCCGAGCATACAAGCAATTGTGAGGTAGTCTCATTGAAGCGACTATCAAGCTCTTGTATCAACCAATTAACAACTTCGTTAAAACATTCGACTTTAAAATGATGCTCATTGGTAATTCCTATTTTTTTCCTTGGCTTAGTTGGATCGATGTAGGCCTCATCCATTTCCAACTTGGAAATATCATGTTTATCACAAAACTCATAGACTTCACCAAGTACTTTCTCCCAATCATCTCTTCTAACCTTATCCAAATGGTTTCTAGTAGATCTCACACAGTTAACAGCATTCACAATATCTTGATCTTTCCGTTGCAATGCCACTGACAGGGTATTTGTGATAGTGAGAACAGTCAGCATGAGATGCAAATAGAATACAAATTCAAAAGACTGGAAGTACACAAGAACACCCCTTGCCTTTCCATCCTTGTCTTCCTTTTCCACAAATTCTAGCACTTTAATAATTGTTTGGAACAAGTTAACTAAGCTTCTGAGTGATTTATAGTGAGAACTCCAACGAGTATCTCCAGGTCGTTGCAGACATTGTTCTTGATTCAATCCTGTCCCAGTTTTAAGTAATCCACAACACAAGGCCTTACTAACTTCTTTGAGATTGATATCTCGAATCATGTCCCTTCTCTTTGAAGAACCACCCACCACATTCAGCAAGGTAGAAATCTTGCTGAAAAATTCTGCAATGCCTGTATGCTTTCTAGCAACAGCTACAACCACTAGTTGAAGTTGATGAGCAAAGCAATGGACATAATATGCACTACTATTTTCTCTCATGATCAATGATTTTAAACCATTGAACTCACCTCGCATATTGCTAGCACCATCATATCCTTGGCCTCTTACTTGCTTCAAGCTCAGTTTAAATCCAGCAAACAAAGAATCAATACTTGACTTGAGATTAGCAGAAGTTGTATCTTTCACATGAACAAGCCCAACAAAGCTCTCCTTAACAAGCCCAAATTTATCAACATATCTCAACACCACTGCCATTTGCTCTTTGCAAGAGACATCTCTAGACTCATCAACTAGCAAGCAAAATACATCTCGCCCAATATCTTCAAGGATAGAATGTAAAATCTCATCTGCAAAACACTTGATGATTTCTTTTTGTATATCAGAACATACCAAAAGACTATTGTCTGCGGCATCAACTGTCAATGCCTTGGCTAAAGCTGCATCATGCTGAGCTAAGCAATCATAAACTTCCCTATAATTCCCTTTGTTCAAGGATGTCTTTGACTCATCATGTCCTCGAAAAGGCAATCCTTGCCTGAGTAGCAATCTGATAGTATCAATTGCGCCATTAAGCCGAACAAAATATGCATTCTTAGAAATCTCATGCTGGTTATGCAAAGCCACATCAATATGTTGTTTTTTCTCAACAGAACCTCACAATTTTTCACTGCAACATTGTGAGGGCTGCCAACATCACCAACATGCTCCTTTAATCTTTCTTTATTGTTCCAAGTATTCCAACCATCAACAACAAATGAATTGTACCCAGCCGCCGTCTTAGCAGGGTCTCTAAACAAGAAACAAGTAAAACAATAGGCTCTATCTGTAGACTCACTATACTCAAGCCAATTTCCAAATTCATCAAACCATTTAGGATTAAACCTTCTACTTTTCTCCCCAATCTGAGTTGATGGAAAATTAAGAGTGCGAGGTTGACAAGGGCCATTTACCAAGTACCTTCTTCTTACTGATTCTCTAAGATTAGGATGATAAGCACGTATTTCTTTCCTTTTGCCCGGATCAAATTGGATCTCCTCCTCCCAATTGATATCTTCCGGAGCTTGCGGAGCTAGAAAAGTAACATTGTTGTTCTGTTGCTGAGAATTACCAACATTGTTAGCATCATCCGGCGCTTTCCTTTTCAACCATCTTTCCATAAAATTACCTGCCATTACATATCATTAAAAAACATTGTTACATTTTTGTCTGATGCTCACTATCAAGATGAAAATAAAGGGGGAAAATTGATGACTTACTTGACATGATTTTTGTATGAGTTAAACTCCTGGTCCTTAAGTCTCGGCAAATTCTTTAGACCTTCTTTTGAATATGTAAAACTAGAACCCCAATTGCAAACCCTAACAATATAATTCAATTGAATATAGGGGAATCGGTAATCAATCAATTGAAGCACTATCTTGTTGCTTCTAAAGAAATTAATTTGCACCAAATAAAATTGGTCAAGAAATATTTTTATACCATCACAATGCAGAAAAGGGGAGGAGACGTGGAGGGCTTGATGCCTAATGCCTTGATGCCGCAACCTGCAATCAGCGATTCCTGCTCGATGAGCCGTGCGCGTGCTGCCGTGCCGTGGTGAGCGGTGAGCCGGCGGCCAGCAATCACGGCAAGTGGGTGCGCCGTGCGGTGCCTCCGCTCCGCCACTTCCGGCTTCCGCCGTTCTGCGATTTTGGGGGCAGCCGGGCCGGGCGTTTTGCGCGAGGCGGCGAGGGATACGTCGCGACTTTTCGTTTTCCCTCTTTCTTGGTCTCTCCGAGCCTCGACGCAATTTTAGGCGAGCTGTATGCGAACGAAAATATCCGCTGGTGTGCATACCTGTGGGCTGTAGCTGTTGGGCACTTGGGCAGTTTGGGCTGCACGTAAGCAATTTGGCCTTCATGGGCTGCCAGCAGCCTGCTGTGTGGTGCACGTATTTTTTTTAGAGAGTGCACAAAAGGTGAAAATCCGATGCTAATAACTGAAAACTAAAATTTTCCCTGGTGCCTGTGCACTCGGCAGGGTGAACGTGGCGTCGCCCCTGGTAACCATACTCTAATCATGCTGCTAAAGACCTTATTAGGTTGGTCTCGCGATTTTGCTCGGGATTGTGAAGGTAGTTTTGAAACTAACTTTATTTAATACTTTGAATAAGTGATCAAAGTAACATTTAATAAGGGTTGAAAAAATTTTCACCCCCTACCGGAGTGAGAACAAAATAAATCGTCACACAAGTCTCCACGCCTGCAACGCCTGCACACCATGCTGCAACAAACGTAATACCCGCCGCCCCCGCGTGGCTTCTCGTCCAAGAGACCACCGATCTCCTTCATCCTCTGCGGTCAAGGATCGTTTCCCACCTTCATATCAACCAGTTGGTGAAACATGCAAACAATCTGTCCCTCAGATCGTGTGCGCCCACCAAGCTGCTTGGTGTGGACTGTACACAGTACCCCGCGTGGATATGCATCACAGCTACACACAACAGTACCCTCCCGGGGAGCAGGTGTGCATACGTGCAATGGTCCCTGATGTGCTGCTGCTGCGCCCAAACTGGGCTATCCCAATAATTCCCTCCTAATAGACTTTGGACACATGACAAATGCGGGAGTGGCCGGTACTTCACTATATGTGGTTCTAAAAACAAAATGACAACTATCCAGATCCGCCCCTGTACCAATCATTCGGCCGTATGCTTAACACTTGACCAATTAGTGTATTATTGTCCACTGCACTTTTTGTTGGTATGTAGGTACTACTTTCATTTCGACTTGCGTGAACACGCGGCAATTCGAGTCCAAGCGTGCTACTTAGCACGTGTTGGGTGTGTAGACACGTGATCATCAGCATGCCTCTAATCGTTTGACCACGTGTTAGTGCATTTGCACGCCTGTGTCGAGGTCGCTTGCTATCTGTGGTAATTGCGATACAAATTGCATTCGCAAGTGGTGAACTCCGTTCCGGCGACAGGCTGCCGCTGAAGTGCAAATCATGGCTTCCAACGGCCATCCGTAATGGCCCCTCGTCTATTCCCTAGCTACCAGCGAAATGCATCGTCTTTACACTCAACGGACTCCTGAAACTTCTGGATTTCTCTATCTGTCAATAAACAACACTGACTTGCTGTGTGGGTCTCACTAACAGTGAAACGCATCGTTGGCCCAACTTCTCTGTAACGACCCAGGTTTTCAAAAGAGGAAAACCGGTCAACCTGTACTCGTGATAGTCCCTGGATCAGACGCTATCACGCACAGACATCCATCACAGATAAATATCACAACCATACAACGAATTAAAGCATCCAAAAGTATTACTTTTATTACAAATCCATACAGGAGTACATCAATACACGCCTCTTGGCGGAATAACATGAATAAGAGCCTACGCAGCGGTAGCTAGCTTCCAGAAGATGTCTCCAGCTTCATCCTTCTCTCCCACAGGCATCCTTGAGCGTAGCGTCGCACCCTTCAATCGTACCATCCGTTGGCGTTGTTGTTGGAGTCTGACTCGTACCCTGCAAGCTCAGGGGCTATCCCAAAGGATCGGGATAGGTCCACGTCACCAACCGTATGCAAGCTTTAAGTGGCCTACTTCTAAAGGTATAAAAAGGTATCAAGGTAAGAGCTGGGGTTTCCTAAGCAGCAGCAGCAGCATCTCATAAAGTAAAGAATCTCCAATTCCCACCAATTCCCAAGTCTCTCATCCACGATCGGTAACACCTGGTCACCCAATCACCGTCACCAAGTCCAATCTCCATCTAGGGTCGGTGCGAGAACTCCCACTCCTCGCACCTCAATGATTGCACCCGGATCCGCGAGGCAGAGGGAGCAACTCTCCTCTCCCCGAGTACAAACACGGCTCACCATACACTCTCATCCTATAAGGGGGAGGTAGAAATCCCAAAACGTAAGAGTCGGAGTAAACAACGGGCATGTCCATAACTGAGGACGTGACTATACGTATAGATATAAACTCTGCAGAGCGTGTACACCTGTACCCAACTCGGGATGGAGCTCAGCCGGTAGCGATCCGACTAAACCCACCCTACCGGACGAACACCTAGGAGTTACGATTCCACCCTACATCCGGGTCTCGATACAGTCCCCCGCAGAGGACCGCCCCAGAACTGTGAACATGCCCCCGTGTGGCCACACGGGGAGCGACTGCAAAGGGAGAGGGTCCTCACCCACTTCCCTCCCACTGATACCCTCTATCCTACTAGTAGGTATAGAATCGCACTTGCCATGGTCGACCCGGCCCTATCCCCACGCTCGGTGAGGTGGTGTGTACGAAAGTCCCGTGAACACAAAGCGACCCACTCGGTTTCAGATCGGGGCGAGCTCCTATCCTCCAAGTCATCACAAAAACTCCAACACCTGTGCTCCTAAAACAATGTACCCGCCATAGGTACCAAACTGGGCATCGCCCGAGAAGACGATCCCTAGCCCCCGATCCTGGATCGGGTTGTCTTGAGCTCACCCCCGCCAAGTATCCCAAAAAACACCTTCTCCTGCCGGTTTTTCTCCACACACGCCAAGAAACTACCACATAGCCCCAACACATGCATAGCAAGCTCAGCGTATAATCACGCGTAAATATAGTAGTAGTAGTAGGTCAATCAAGGACAAGGTATTTAAAAAGGGGGGCAGTGCAAGGTTTCATCATAATCCATCAGCATGCAGTAATTAAAGCGCTAGCAGTTCTAATAGCAATGCCTAATGGGCATTCAAAAGTCGGTCGGGCATGAACCTACGTGAGGGTAGTCGTCGAAGGCGAAGTCGTCGTCGTAGTCCTATGTCGGCTCTCCGGCTCCGGTAGCTCCTAGATTCGCGAATACAAATAAATACCGGTGCTAAATTGCAAATAACACCAAAAGAAGAAGCAACAAGGGCCAAAAGAGAGCAAACACCTAACTAACAGGTGCGTCATGTTTTTAGAAAGATTATGAAAGTGGTTTCATATTTTTCGGAGCTCAGAATAATTAGTTATGAATTTTCGAAGTTTAAAACCATTTCTGAAATTAAATTCCGCATCCACAATATATATATCTATAAGCCAGCTATAGGCTAGCTCTTCCTAGCTCTAGGTTGGCTCTAAACTAGCTATAGGGTGGCTGCTGCGGCTTACGTGGCTGCCACGCAGCTGGCTTTAAGCCAACTGCTGCCCACGTGGCGGCTGACGGGGACGGCCTCACGGGATCCCGGGGAGATCCGGTGCGGCACAGGCTTGTGTGGGCGAAGGTGTGGCTCTGCTGTGATTGGCCAGCACAAAAGATCCTGGTGATCTGGTGCAGCGTGCGGTGGTGTGGCCGATCATGTGGCTAAGCAGGGAGTGGCCGGGGCAGGACCTAGAACTACAACGCCCCTGGGGTGTTTGATGGAATGCCACCAAGGCACTCTGCGGAGGCAAAGCTCGACTGGCGACGAGCTTCCACGACGGCCGGAAAGAAGAGGACGACGGTGAGGCTCTAGGCATCCTAGGGTTTGTTTAGGGCCAGGAGAGGTGTAGGCTGGGCCGGCTTTGGCGGAACGGTAGGTCGCGGCGAGAAGAGGAGCAGCGGCGCGGCGGTTCGCGGCCCCGGCGTTTTCACCCCTGCGCGATGGCGTGTGCGCGAGCAAGGCATTGAGGTGGCGGCACTCAACTAGGTGTGCAGCAGGGAAAAGGGAAAAGGGTTCGGCCCTGGCCGGCTTCGGCAGGGCTCGCGCAGCGGCGAGGAGCTGCACGGCAGAACGGATCAGAGCGGCGGCGCGAACGGCCTGCGTGCGCAGGTGAACGGGTGCGTGCGTGCGCGCGGTGCTTGGGCGAGGCAAGGGTGAGGCTTTTGCCTCCCTACACGGGTGCACGTTTGAGAGCAAGCCGGCGGCTCGCCGTGACGTCGTGACGGGCTGGTAGCGCGCCCGACGGCAAAAAGGGGAACGTGTGGGCGCGGCGTGCGCGTGTAGACGCCGGTGTCTCGGCGGGGACGGATGGGTGCGCACGGAGGCGAAAAAGGCAGAGCGGCGGTGCGATCAGAGCGCTGGTGCCTCAGCGTGCCTGCTCGTGTGCACGTGTGTGGTGCGGTTGCAAGGCCTGGCCTTAGGCCGAGGCGTGCGTGTGGCGAGAGGGGGCGGTCACAGCGACGAACAGATGCCAAACACGGCGAGGGTTCCGGTCGTGCAGGCTCAGCATGGTTGCGCTCGGTTGGCCGAAGGCAAGGCCTTGGCCTCTCTCAGGTTCGAGTGTGCACGCGCGAAAACACGGCGGCGAGCTGGCCTCGACGCCGGGTTGACACGGCGGTTAGCAGGTGGCGGCGCGGTTGGGTTCCGGTGGCGTGTGCGTGCACGAGCAAGGTGCCAAGGCGGAGACTTGGACGTTCCTGGGCGCGTGCACGAGCAGTGCGGTCGTGACACGGCCTCGCCCACGCGCGGCGTCCCAGCGTTCCAGGGCCGTGGTGGCTTGGTTTGGACGACGTGCTCGAGGGTGAAACGGAGGACAAGGAGGGTCAGGCGAAGGCGCGCGTGCGGAACGTCGGCAGCGGCACCTGCAATCGAATTGCACAGCACGAAGGCTGGCTCTCAAAGCGACGGCATTATGCGCGGCGGCGCGATGCAAGCAGGACGGGCAGGGACAGGGCGAGATCAAGGGGGCGGCGCACCGACGGCTCGAAGGCCACATCCACATCCAACAGGTGATGGGAGAGAGGGCTCACCAGCAGCAGATGGACGGCGAAAGGTCGACGGTGAAGAGGTGGAGTGGGGCAGAGCAGAGACGCGGCGGTGTCGAAGCCGAGGAGGAAGAACAGGGGAAGCAGCGCAGGTCCACGGCGTCCTTTGTCCGGGCTCCGGCTCCTGGACGTCCTCGACACGAATGGCTCTGTCTTCGCAGCAAACGGTGGCAGCTCCCTCGGGTGCTCGTCTCCCCCTTCCTTCTTCTCTTCTCCGCAGGAGGTGGACGGGGGAAAACCCCAGGAGCAGCGGCGGGTCAGAGGAGAAGGGAGGTGTGGCGTGGTTTTTATGCAGGGAAACTAGGGTTCGAGTGACGGCTGCGGACGGCGGGGATTCTTGGCGTCCGTGCACGAGCCACGCGGCACGCATCCCGTGGCGCGAGGTGGGGCGAGGCAGCAGCGGCGCGGCAGGGTCGCTGTCGCGCGCGTCAGTGGGAGGAAGGGGTAAGGTGTACAGGGGTCCCCCGGCTGACGAGCGGGGCCCACGAGTCGGCAACACAAAGAGAAGGGGTAGGTGGGAGCTGGGCCGAGAGAGTGAAACGGGCCGGCGGAGCTAAGTGGGCCGGTTCGTTGCGGACCAGGGGAAGGGTTGGAGGAGTTCCAGTGGACTAGGCGGTCTTGGCTGGGTTGGAAGGCTAGGTGGGCCGGCGGATTTGAGCAGACCAGAGATAAGAGAGGGAGGTGAACCGGTGGACTTCGGTGAAGAAGATAAGCCCAACAAAGGGTTTGGGTCCTTTCCTATTTTTCCTTAACTCTTATTCCTAAATCTATTTCAATTCAAATTTGAATTCTAATTTCAAATTTGAATAGCACACAATTAAGATCCAAATAAAAATCATAAACTCCAAAGTTATCACACTATCATTTATATTTCCTAAAAATTATTATTTAGCTCAAAATAAATGTAGGAATTTAGGGAAGGTTCAAAGAAGACACCCTTAATATTTTAAGCATGCACTCAAATTCAAACAAAAATTTTGAAATCCACATTTTTGAATAAATTAACATTCCGAAAAACTCCAGGATGTTACAGAACTCCCCCCTCACAAGAATCTCATCCTCGAGATTAAGAGCTTACCCCCTGTTTCCAAGGAGAGGAGAGGTAAAAGAGAACTAGCTGCACCACATTGAAAAAGAGGTAAAATTGATGCACCGAAAACTAAAACTCACCAACCACAGCATCAGGAGTATCAGCGGCCTTTCCTTCCTTCAGGTGGTAAAGCCTTCCACGGCCAGCAGACTGCTGAGGAGCAGACTAAGGAGGTCCTCCTCCTGGGGCAGGTGCTTTGGCGGGCGTAGCGACGGTCTTCTTGTCGGGGTAGAAGTACGACTTGTGGCCTGGCTTGCCACAAGTGAAACACATGGGCCCGAACCCTCTAGTGTTCGATCCTGGCACGACCTGAGGCGGGCAGTTGTATCCTCCATTCTGCGGATGGTAGCTGTAGTTTCCTCCTCCGGAGAAGTTGCCTCCATGCTAGCGGTGTCCATCCCGCGGCCTCTGGGTCGACCGGTCTTGGGGATATCTCATTCTCTTCTTGTCCTTCATGCGATCCTCATGGCCTCTTCTCTCTTCCTCAAGTGCGATGGCGCGGTTCACCAGGTGGCGTAGGGACTTGTGCTCACTAGCCTTCAAGCTCTGGCGGAGACCATGGTGGAGGCCTCACAGAAACCAGAATTGTTTCTTGTCATTAGTGTTGGTGTCATCTGGGGCATAGCGCATCATTTTCATGAAGTGCCTCTCATACTCCTCCACTCTCATCGCACCCTGTGTCATGGTGCGGAACTCCTGGGCCTTCTGACTCATGAGCTCTTTCGGCAGGTACTGCTCGCGGAACACCTCGCAGAACTCCAACCAAGTGATGAATGCTGGGTTCGGGTGGCTGTCCGAGTAGTTGTCCCACCAAGACTTGGCAGGAGCCTCGAGCTGGTGGACGGCGAGAGCCACACACTCTTCATCAGTGTAGGCGGTGAGGTCGAGCTTTGTCTCGATCACGCAGAGCCAGTCGTCGGCTTCGAGGGTGTCATCCGAGTAACTGAAGGTAGGGGCCTTCAGGCGGAGGAACCTCTCGATCTTCTTCGCGAAGTCCTCCTCCGGCGGGAAGTTGCGGTTCCCACCATTGACTCGGTTCTCGACAGCATCAGCCATCCTCTGCATCAGATGAGTCTGAAGGGCCAGCACCTCAACCAGGTTAGGCGGTGGCGGTGGCGGTGCTTCTCCACGGCCACGACCACGACCACGCCCCTGGGGAGCTGGTGCGGGCTCAGGTTCAGGCTCGCCATCAGCGTCTTCTCCATCTTCTTCAGCATCGCCTTGACCGATAGGCGGAGGTGGTGGCGGTGGCACCACAACGCCTCGGCCTCAGCCTCGACCTCCTCCACAGACGGGCGCGTGTCCGCGACCACGAGCGGGAGCGCGTCCACACCCACGTGCGTGAGCTCGGCCACGTCCACGGGCTCGAACCGGTGGAGCTTCTTCTTCCTCGGCAGCTTCAAAGCGTGCCAGCAAGCGTCCGGACCTTCTGATCGACATCCTTCTGAAAACTCGACCAAGGAAAGAAAACTTTAGAAAGCGTCACTCACCAACAAGTTGAGTCTCATAAGCAAGCATGAAAATATTTACTAATTATATATTCCTACACTCAATGGGAAGATCCATTAAAACACAACTAACTCCATTAAGAGCCGATCATTCAGCAAGCATTATAGTTATATATGCTCCCCCGAGGCTGACTCGGGCCTGGGAGATCGCAACACTTCAACGGTCTAGTTTGTCGAAAAATTAGCTTAAAAGGGGAGTGCCTATCAAGGTGTCACAAAACTTCTCCACTTCAGTGTGCGATGGACATGTTCTCGACCAAATGGTCACGTCCTCGTAAGAATGGTTGAGTCCCGTAGGTAAGATAGAAGCTTTTGAAAGGAGGGAAGTGTTTATGAAATATTTCAAGGAGTTCATATAAAGTAAGGAAACATAGAGAATCCTGATTCACTAACGACCATTCTAAGGGCACGAGCTACGGTCAAGTACGGCTCTGATACCATCTGTAACGACCCGGATTTTCAAAAGAGGAAAACCGGTCAACCTGTACTCATGATAGTCCCTGGATCAGACGCTATCACGCACAGACATCCATCACAGATAAATATCACAACCATACAACGAATTAAAGCATCCCAAACTATTACTTTTATTACAAATCCATACAGGAGTACATCAATACACGCCTCTTGGCGGAATAACATGAATAAGAGCCTACGCAGCGGTAGCTAGCTTCCAGAAGATGTCTCCAGCTTCATCCTTCTCTCCCACAGGCATCCTTGAGCGTAGCGTCGCGCCCTTCAATCGTACCATCCGTCGGCGTTGTTGTCGAAGTCTGACTCGTACCCTGCAAGCTCAGGGGCTATCCCCAAGGATCGGGATAGGTCCACGTCACCAACCGTATGCAAGCTTTAAGTGGCCTACTTCTAAAGGTATAAAAAGGTATCAAGGTAAGAGCTGGGGTTTCCTAAGCAGCAGCAACAACATCTCATAAAGTAAAGAATCTCCAATTCCCACCAATTCCCAAGTCTCTCATCCACGATCGGTAACACCTGGTCACCCAGATCACCATCACCAAGTCCTATCTCCATCTAGGGTCGGTGCGAGAACTCCCACTCCTCGCACCTCAATGATTGCACCCAGATCCGCGAGGCAGAGGGAGCAACTCTCTTCTCCCCGAGTACAACCACGGCTCACCATACACTCTCATCCTATAAGGGGGACGTAGAAATCCCAAAACGTAAGAGTCGGAGTAAACAACGGGCATGTCCATAACTGAGGACGATGTTGGCATTTCTTAATGTCACAACTAACGGCACCGGGTTAGCGTGAACATCAAGACTTGCCGAAGGTTAATCTAAACGATCATGAACGAATCCGCAAGCGCACAGATAAACCATTGTAGCATTTCCCCAAGGAAGGAGAGTATTCCAAGGGTATCGTATCCGTGGAAGGCAATGGCGTATATCTTAGACTTAGGCTTTTGCTCTGAATGTAAACCAAGAGATAGATATAGGGAACAACACACTCAAAGGCAGGGGTAAGATAAAAGATATAAGGGTAGTGTGACACACACACTCAAATCTACCTCTACTCTAGCACACTACGGCTTAGGAGGAACATACGAGTTAGCTCTAGGTTCTAATGTACTAAACATACAAAGCTAGAAGATACAAGAGATGGGCATGAGCATTGCATGAGATTGATAAGGTTCAGCACCCAGGTACAAACGGGGAGCTAGCCCGCGACGACCAGCACTCTGCGAAACTAGACTTTAGACTCCTACAGCAGGTACCCCAACGCGGAGGTTGCCCTAGGATCCAACAGGGCTGTCACCACCTGAGGACCGACCTCTCATTACGGGGGGTATGCTCATAACTATCGTAGCCAGACAACCCAGGCACCATGCCTACGGTGCTGCTAGACTCCACCCGGCCCGGGCTATTGTGACCCAGGGTGAGAGCCACCAGAAGACTGGTCAACTAGACCGAGTACTGTAGCTTGAACACAGACCTCATGCAACACTCTCATGCCATCTAACAAGATCAACTAAGTCCAGACATACAAACATATATGAACTCTCTTATGTCTAATCAACAAGATCAAAGGGTCGTGTTCATGAAGAACACAAGCCTCTAACTTATGAACAAACACATAAGGAAGGAGTTTATCACCCTTCAAGTGGATCAAAACATAGTGTTCACGAAGAACACGAGCCTCTAAATGATGAACAGAGGATGAACTCAAGAACATATCAAGAATATGATCTACCATGACTTTATATGAAATAGCTGAATAACTGAAGTAGATCAAAGTCATACAAAGAAATAAAGATAAAAGAGAACTCATATCTCGACTTCCAAGAGGACTTGGAACCTGAATAAGAGCTACTCTAGCCTACCCCCTAGCCTTGGAAACTAAAAGTAAGAGGAGAATGAGAGAATGGTGTCTAAGAAATGGGAGCCCCTCCCCTTCTATTTATAGGCAACGACAAGGCTTGCTCAGACTCCCAAATTGCCCCTAAACACCCGGGAGTGAGGCAATGGACCAATAGGGAGCTGCCATGTGGAGAGCTAGGATGGGGCCCCCTAGGTCGGTTCGGCCGATCCCAGGGTCGGCTGCCCCCCTAGGGTGGCCCCACCTGGTGGTTTTCCACTGGGTGGCTGCCCGGTGGGCCCTCTGATCCATACCTGGTGCATGGCTTGATTTGGTATCCGAGGTGGCCCATTTGATCCATGTGAAGTCCATGTGGCGTCCTCTGATTCGTCGGTGAGTGCCTCCCCTGGATCGATGATGTGGATTGCCATGTTTCCCTTGGTGGCAGCTACCTCCTCAGCTGAGTTGGCATGGTTCCTTCATAGAAGTTGAGTTTCCATCTCTTTTAAGGGGTAAATCACCTACATACAAATAATCTCCAAGGACAAGTGGAACTACATTATTCAAACCTAAATGCTAGTAAACAGTGCATATGGCTCCATTTATGTGAGAGTATTGAGGGTTGGAAATGGTGAATTTCCACCTTCAACAAACTCCCGCAAGCTAACCTCTTGCTCGTCTCGAAGCAAGACATTAGAGACTTAGGTTGGTTGATCAGGAGTTGCTACAATGATGTATTCTCAACTTATGGCAAACATACAGCAAAGTACTCTACCAAGAGTTGAACAAGTCGGCAATGTTCTTACCTTTCACCTGATACGTGGGGCATATAGCTTTACCTGCCTTGGGTGGTTGAGAGACAGAATGGTTATATAGCATGTGCATAATCACTCATACCTTGATCAGCTATCAATCCGGAGGTTTTGCTAGTTTTTCAAAAGAAAATCAGAGTTCCTCAAAAGATATTCTCGGATCGCTCAAAGGTGTATGGTTCCTCACCAAGGCATCAATATTGCCTTTCTTCACATCCTACTCCTAATAGGCTGTATGTGGAGCTGTAGGTAGGGAAGATGTGGCATACTTGCCTCTCATGTTTTGCTAAGTCAAAGACCGGATCCTTGGAAGAAACAAACTTACATCCTGATCAAGATGTGCATATGTGTGTGATGGATATGAGCATGGCAAGGTGGATACTAGGCCCGGAAGTGGGTGCTAGATATTGCCAAGTTTTATATGAGGAAATAAGGGATTGATGGTAAGGTGGACACAAGCCCTGGAGTATGTACTAGTTATTACCATCTATATGGTGGAACTCTTTCTCTTGCACATATCAACCCCTTTTCTCCTTTGAAATTTTTCGAGACTTGGGCTAGCTCTCTTTATTTATTTTTGCCATGCTTTTGAGCATGCTTTTCTTTTCTCTCTTTTTTTTATCAACTAGCCCTTGGTCTCTATTGGAGATATTTGGAGAGGGATGAATAATGCAAAGATACATAGAGTTTTATTTGAGAAAGAATGCATAGGCGTATGGAACAAATGATGAATGCTAACTTCCAGTGTAGAAGTTTTAGCATGAACGTGTACATGATCTTGATCAGGGGAGTATGAGTTCTATCAAGGGTCACAACAATTTGACAAAGCTCAATGAGAGAACAAGCTGCATATGTGGAGGCTAAGAACTAGAATCTACATATGGCCTTGGATGGGAAATTCTCATCATTGAGGAACTCATCATGTTTTGATTTTTTCAAAAAGGAAAACTCCGGATGTCAAGCATCACTAAGCACAAGATCATAGCACTCTATTATACCATATCATGTCTCACAACAACTTAGGCAAGGATCATGCTTTTTGCTACCCACAGTTTTCAAGCTAAGGTTTGAACATACAAGCCAACAAACTCAAAACTTAGGTAGGATACAAAGTTGTAAGCAAGACATACGAGGAGAATAAACAGAGCAACAATTCATCATTTCAACCATAGAGGCAAAGCATTCTTACTAAGCATATCAAAGCAAACTAAGCAAACGATGATGATGAAAGCAAATGAATATTTTTGGTCTTTTTATTTTGCAGATTTTTTTGGATTTTCATTTATAAGATATTCTGAAAACAAAGGAAGATACAAGTTACCTCAGAATGGGGGTCCTCCCCCAAGCTAGCTTCAGGCTCACTGCGGAGGAGGGAAGAAGAAACCCTGACTCGCGTAGTAAGCCCTCTGCGCCTCCATGTATTGCCGCTGATCTTGCTGCATGGCTGCTATCCTCTCACCAGCCTGACGCTGCCACGCTGAGGTAGACTCGACGTGGGTGTTCAGCGTCTCCTCCAATCCTGTGACCTGGACGGTGAGCTCTCCCATTTGCTGCGCGAGCTGAGCGTCGTGTGCAGAGGCTGAATAGTGTCGCCGGAAGGACGAAGACGGAGGTGGACCACCGGAGCTAGAACTAGCGGGTGTGGCCCACTGAGCTCTGCTCGCGCCTGCCCAAGCTGTGCCACTCGCACACGGCTGGTAGGTGGGTTGATCCCAACCAGGTACATATCCAGGGGTAACCCTGGACATATACCCCGCAGGGGCCCCTCCTGCCACCGGTGGTGTAGTAGGCTGTGGTGGTGGTGTCGGCTGTGACTGCTGCTGCTACTGCATGTGTGCTCTCTTCGCCGCGCTCCTGGTGGACCTGCCTGAAACACTAGCACGATGGCTTTCCTCTTGTGTAACAAGGGCAATGGTTAGTGACGCCGAATTATACAATCCAAACCTCGGGTTAGGTAACGGGATTTGTTTTGTATAGCCCGGAAAGAAGAAAGTCAAAGAATCATTTGGGCCCTTCTTGAGTATATGCCCCTGGATCAAGTATGCCTCATCAATGAGAACTCGGGGCGTCCCGATGAAGGGTATGGGATTCCCACTAAGAACCCCGAGTCTGAGAGCAATACGAGTCACCAAAGCCGTACACTCAATAGGTCCTATCATCTTGAAATTCGTCAACCACTACCGAATCATAGCTTTAACGGGAGAGACCTTGATCCGGTTGACAGCGGCATATAATAGCATCATCTCATCGCTGCGCACGGGCCGAACATCCTCTCGTGGAAAGAGAGTAATGGCGAGCCACTTGTGCCACAAACAGAGAGTGGGATGCACAATATCGTTGCACTGAGGTACAAACTTGCCACTGTAAACAAGACTAGAGATATCTGCCCAGAAAGATTCCTGAACATAACCCTCACAAGCTCGCTTCAAAGAGACAGCACAACGAGGACTAAAACCAAGAAGACGACTAAGATCCTTCCAAGAAAGACGATAATCGGTCCCGAAAAGAAGAAACTCGATGCCATCTGGGATCTCGGTAAGAGAGCAAAGAAACTGGATGGTGAGGGGCCGAGAGCCAAGCTCTGTGACCGGCACAAACTCCTCCCAACCAAGAGCATTCCAAATGGAAGCAAACTCGAGATTCATACCTGTCTTCTCCATGAGAGCCGGGTCGAAGTCCCTAGTGTGGGAGAAGACTCGGTCCTTCAGAAGAGCATAGGCTTGCTCCTCTCGATCACCCCGCAAGCTGAGGTAGGGGGTGTCGTTGACGACCTCCTCCGCGGCTTGTGGCTCGGCTTACTCTTCTTGCTCTTCTTCATAATCCATCGTTGATGGGCTCGGCGTTGGCTCGGCGGGGGTGGATGCACTCGTGCTTGCCCGCGAATGGGAGTGTGAGCGTGTCACCCTCCGGAGAGTGTTTGGGGCCCAATTCATGCTAGCACAACAACAAGGGACAACAAGAGCAACACGGTGATGGATTAGTGAGATCGAATGAAGTTCTTACCGAGCTTGCTCCACTAATAACAATATTTTCAGCAACACAATGGAGAGAGTACTTGACGATCCAATCTCGAGCAAGAAATCCAAGAAAACCAAGAGAGCAAGGAATAGAGAGGGGAGTGTGAGTGAAGAGTGTTGAATGGGTGAAGAACACCCCCTCTCCCCCTGCTATTTATAGGCAAATGCGCCGGGCATCCAGACATAGCCATTGGGCAATGGCTAGGAGCCGTCGGAGCAAGGTGGGGCCCAGCAGCCGTTGGGCTGCTTCGGCCGAACCTGGGGTCGGCCGACCCCAGGCCAGGCCCACCTGCCCTCTGCCCTGGCCAGTGGCTCCCCAACAGCTAGCTGGGGGTCTGCCTGAGTGCCTCGGCCCAATTTCCCTCGAAATATTTTTCAAATGATTTTTCTTGAATTTTCAAACTCAGAAATTATTTTCAGAAATTTTATTTGGAAAAGGGAAAAGGTCTAGATAAATCTAGCATGCAGATGCAAGGTTTTTGGGAAATCAAATATGCAATTTTGAAAATAAAATTTGGAAAGGGAAATATGAGATAAGTACCAGCTTTAACCTTTTTGGTAGAAAGGACCCATCATTTGTAGTCCGACGAGTGGGACTCTTCTCAGCAATCAATTCCATTCAGCACCCCACTCCTGAGAAGTAGAGGTTGGTGCCATCTCAATCTTCCGCCATTCTTTCCGAATTTTCTTTAACCTCTTCGACGGAGATTTCCTCCTTGGGGGTGAAGGCTCCATCCTTCCCCCAAGCTGCTCAACACTATCTTGCACCAAATAGCATTGTTCTTCTTTGTCCTGAAACTTGAACTTCAAGTTCCTCTTCCCAATGTGGAAACGGATGATTCCGGACCCCACATTGATCCTAGCTCGGACATCACTGAGAAATGGTCGCCCAAGGATGAGCGGCATTCCTCCCTCGTCATCCATATCAAGGACTATGAAGTCCGCGAAGACATAAGAGCTCTTGATTTTGACCAATATGCTCTCAACAATTCCTTCTGGATATTGTATCATTGAATCTGCGAGTTGGATAGTCCGTGTTGTTGGAGAGAGAGCTGGATATCCAAGTTGCTCGAACATGACCTTGGACATGAGATTAACACTTGCACCAAGGTCACAAAGAGCATGCCTGATCTGCTTGTAATAGATTGTGCAAGTGATAGTCGGGTAGCCTGGATCTTTCTTGTGCACTACTACTGATTCCTCCCATGGATCAAGAATTTGTTGTATGGACTTTCCTGCATAGTCAGAAACATGTGTCTTCCTAGGTGGCTTACCCCACCTGGTTGACACTACATTAACATTTTCACAAGAGGATACGGGTTGCCCCGGGATCCTCCCGTTATCAGGAGATGGAACCAAAGCAGCCAGCTGAGCCAGCTGGGTTTCTAACATTTTGTTGAAACTTAGTTGACTCTTCTGAGCAGAAGAAAAACTATCAAGCTTAACGTTGAGGCTTTCCATAGTTTTATCAAGGGTAGCTAACTTTTTGTTAATACCTTCATTAATCTTAGCTTGCCCAAAAATGAGATCTCTCAAGGAGGGTTGGTTAGGATTATACGAGTTACCTTGGTTACCTCCTTGATAGTAAGGGCGTTGTTGATTCCACGATTGGCCTCCTTGTTGAGGTGCACGATAACCGTTGTTGTTGCCGTTCATGTACATCACTTCCTCCTGAGTATCCGGACAATAGTTGCCTGAGTGCCCAGTGTTGCCACAGACCTCGCAGGTCATGTGAGAGTCCATAGGCAGAGTAGTGGTGGCCATGGCAGTCTTCTCACTGGTGTAATCATCCAATCTCTTCATGAGAAGATCCATCTTGGCAGTAATCATGTCTGTTTCCTTGACAGTATGAGTACCCCTCGGTCGTGGCTGGAGTCTTTCATCACTCCACCCTTGGTTGGAGACCATCTTCTCCATGAGTAATTTAGCATTATCAACAGTGAGTGAGAAGAATGCTCCTTGAGCAGCAGCAGCATCAATATGGCCTCGGGCTGTCGGAGTCAACCCATTATAGAAGCTTTGAAGAATAAGCCAATCCTCCATCCCATGGTGAGGACAGGCCAGGACATACTCCTGAAGCCTTTCCCAAGCCTCTGGAATAGACTCACTTGCTGCTTGCTGAAAACCAGAAATCCTTCCACGAAGAGCATTGGTTTTACCCAATGGGAAGAACTTCTTGAGGAATGCCTCTGAACACTTACTCCAAGTGTCAATAGCTTCACGATTCGCATAGAACCATTGCTTAGCTTTCCCCAGGAGGGAGAATGGAAATAGCCGTAAACGAACAGCGTCCATATTTGCACCCCTGATGACGAAAGTGCTGCATAGCTCTAGGAATTGCTGCAGATGAGCATTGGCATCCTCATTTGGCTTGCCACAGAATGGGCTAGCCTGTACCATCGTAATTAGACCCGTCTTGATCTCAAAATTTTCAGTCCCCATTGCCACCTCAGGGCCTTGCAGCACATGGTCAGCGGAAGGAGCTGAGTACTCACGAAGTGCCTTCTGGGCCATAGCGTTGGACGTGGATGGTACAAAGGAAGATGGTTCGCCCTCCGGACGAGTACGGCGAGGTGAGCCGAAATGAATTCGAGCTTTCCTCACAAGTAACTCGGGATCTTCAGTAAAATTCCCGGTAGGTCGAAGCCAGTCATACACTATCTGTCTTCATCATCCAAAGATAAAAGAAGACAATCAAGGTTAGCCTGCATTGAGAGTTGTCCTAACCTACTCAGAGTTTATAAACAGATGCAAAGCATAGTCATGATAATCCTGTGCCTTCCCCAGCAACGGCGCCAGAAATGCTTGTTGGCATTTCTTAATGTGACAACTAACGGTACCGGGTTAACGAGAACATCAAGACTTGCCGAAGGTTAATCTAAATGATCATGAACGAATCCGCAAGCGCACAGATAAACCATTGTAGCATTTCCCCAAGGAAGGAGAGTATTCCAAGGGTATCGTATCTGTAGAAGGCAATGGCGGATATCTTAGACTTATGCTTTTGCTCTGAATGTAAACTAAGAGATAGATATAGGGAACAACACACTCAAAGGCAGGGGTAAGATAAAAGATATAAGGGTAGCGTGACACACACACTCAAATCTACCTCTACTCTAGCACACTACGGCTTAGGGGGAACATACGAGTTAGCTCTAGGTTCTAATGTACTAAACATACAAAGCTAGAAGATACAATAGATGGGAATGAGCATTGCATGAGAGGGATAAGGTTCAGCACCCAGGTACAAATGGGGAGCTAGCCCGCGACGACCAGCACTCTGCGAAACTAGACTTTAGACTCCTACAGCAGGTACCCCAACGCGGAGGTTGCCCTAGGATCCAACAGGGCTGTCACCACCTGAGGACCGACCTCTCGTTACGGGGGGTATGCTCATAACTATCGTAGGCAGACAACCCAGGCACCATGCCTACGTTGCTGCTAGACTCCACCCGACCCGGGCTATTGTGACCCAGGGTGAGAGCCACCAGAAGACTGGTCAACTAGACCGAGTACTATAGATTGAACACAGACCTCATGCAACACTCTCATGCCATCTAACAAGATCAACTAATGCTAGACATATAAACAGATATGAACTCTCTTATGTCTAATCAACAAGATCAAAGGGTCGTGTTCATGAAGAACACGAGCCTCTAACTTATGAACAAACACATAAGGAAGGAGTTTATCACCCTTCAAGTGGATCAAAAGGTAGTGTTCACGAAGAACACGAGTCTCTAAATGATGAACAGAGGATGAACTCAAGAACATATCAAGAATATGATCTACCATGACTTTATATGAAATAGTTGTATAACTGAAGTAGATCAAAGTCATACAAAGAAATAAAGATAAAAGAGAACTCATACCTAGACTTCCAAGAGGACTTGGAACCTGAATAAGAGCTACTCTAGCCTACCCCCTAGCCTTGGAAACTAAAAGTGAGAGGAGAATGAGAGAGTGGTGTGTGAGAAATGAGAGCCCCTCCCCTTCTATTTATAGGCAAAAGCAAGGCTTGCTCGGACGCCCAAATGGCCCCTAAACACCCGGGAGTGAGGCAATGGACCAATAGGGAGCTACCACGTGGAGGGCCAGGATGGGGCACCCTTGGTCGGTTCGGCCGATCCCAGGGTCGTTCGGCTCCCTAGGGTGGCCCCACCTGGTGGTTTTCCACTGGTTGGCTGCCCTGTGGGCCCTCTAATCCATCCCCGGTGCATGGCTTGATTTGGTATCCGAGGTGGCCCCTTTGATCCATGTGAAGTCCATGTGGGGTCCTCTGATTCGTCGGTGAGTGCCTCCCCTGGATCGATGACGTGGATTGCCATGTTTTCCTTGGTGGCAGCCACCTCCTCAGCTGAGTTGGCATTGTTCCTTCATAGAAGATGAGTTTCCATCTCTTTTAAGGGGTAAATCACCTACATACAAATAATCTCCAAGGACAAGTGGAACTACATTATTCAAACCTAAATGCTAGTAAACAGTGCATATGCCTCCATTTATGTGAGAGTATTGAGGGTTGGAAATGGTGAATTTCCACCGTCAACAGACGCGGCTATACGTATAGATATAAACTCTGCAGAGCGTGTACACCTGTAACCAACTCGGGATGGAGCTCAGCCGGTAGCGATCTGACTAAACCCACCCTACCGGACGAACACCTAGGAGTTGCGATTCCACCCTGCATCCGGGTCTCGATGCAGTCCCCCGCAGAGGACCGCCCTAGAACTGTGAACATGCCCCCGTGTGGCCACACGGGGAGCGACTGCAAAGGGAAAGGGTCCTCACCCACTTCCCTCCCACTGATACCCTCTATCCTACTAGCAGGTATAGAATCGCACTTGCCAGGGTCGACCCGGCCCTAACCCCACGCTCGGCGACGTGGTGTGTACAAAAGTCCCGTGAACACAAAGCGACCCACTCGGTTTCAGATCGGGGCGAGCTCCTATCCTCCAAGTCATCACAAAAACCCCAATACCTGTGCTCCTAAAACAGTGTACCCGCCATAGGTACCAAACTGGGCATCGCCCGAGAAGACGATCCCTGGCCCCCGATCCTGGATCGGGTTGTCTTGAGCTGACCCCCGCCAAGTATCCCAAAAACACCTTCTCCTGCCGGTTTTTCCCCACACACGCCAAGAAACTACCACATAGCCCCAACACATGCATAGCAAGCTCAGCGTATAATCACACGTAAATATAGTAGTAGTAGTAGGTCAATCAAGGACAAGGTATTTAAAAAGGGGCAGTGCAAGGTTTCATCATAATCCATCATCATGTAGTAATTAAAGCGCTAGCAGTTCTAATAGCAATGCCAAATGGGCATTCAAAAGTCGGTCGGGCGTGAACCTGTGTGAGGGTAGTCGTCGAAGGCGAAGTCGTCGTCGTAGTCCTGGGTCGGCTCTCCGGCTCCGGTAGCTCCTAGATTCGCGAATACAAATAAATACCGGTGCTAAATTGCAAATAACACCAAAAGAAGAAGCAACAAGGGCCAAAAGAGAGCAAACACCTAACTAACGGGTGCGTCATGTTTTTAGAAAGATTATGAAAGTGGTTTCATATTTTTCGGAGCTCAGAATAATTAGTTATGAATTTTCGAAGTTTAAAACCATTTCGAAGTTATGATATATATAAGCCAGCTATAGGCTAGCTCTTCCTAGCTCTAGGATGGCTCTAAACTAGCTATAGGGTGGCTGCAGCGGCTTACGTGGCTGCCACGCAGCTGGCTTTAAGCCAACTGCTGCCGACGTGGCGGCTGACGGGGACGGCCTCACGGGATCCCGTGGAGATTCGGTACGGCAGAGGCTTGTGTGGGCGAAGGTGTGGCTCTGCTGTGATTGGCCGGCGCAAAAGATCCTGGCGATCCGGTGCAGCGTGCGGTGGTGTGGCCGATCGTGTGGCTAAGCAGGGAGTGGCCGGGGCAGGACCTAGAACTACAGCACCCCGGGGGTGTTTGATGGAATGCCACCAAGGCACTCTGCGGCGGCAAAGCTCGATTGGCGACGAGCTTCCACGACGGCCGGAAAGAAGAGGACGACGGCGAGGCTCTAGGCATCCTAGGGTTTGTTTAGGGCCAGGAGAGGTGTAGGCTGGGCCGGCTTTGGCGGAATGGCAGGTCGCGGCGAGAAGAGGAGCGGCGGTGCGGCGGTTCGCGGCCCCGGCGTGTTCGCCCCTGCGCGACGGCGTGTGCACGAGCAAGGCATCGAGGCGGCAGCACTCGACTAGGTGTGCAGCGGGGAAAAGGGAAAAGGGAAAAGGGTTCGGCCCTGGCCGGATTCGGCAGGGCTCGCGCAGCGGCGAGGAGCAGCACGGCGGAGCGGATCAGAGCGGCGGCGCGAACGGCGTGCGTGCGCAGGTGAGCAGGTGCGTGCGTGCGTGCGGCGCTTGGGTGAGGCAACGGCGAGGCTTTTGCCTCCCTACGCAGGTGTGCGTTTGAGAGCAAGCCGGCGGCTCGGCCGCGACGTCGTGACGGGCGGGTAGCACACCCGACGGCGAAAAGGGGAACGTGTGGGCGCGGCGTGCGCGTGTAGACGCCGGTGTCTCGGCGGCGGACGGATGGGTGCGCGCGGAGGCGGAAAAGGCAGAGCGGCGGCGCGATCAGAGCGCTGGTGCCCCGGCGTGCCTGCTCGTGTGCTCGTGTGTGGTGCGCTTGCAAGGCCTGGTCTTAGGCCGAGGCGTGCATGTGGCGAGAGGGGGCAGTCACGGCGACGAATAGATGCCAGACACGGTGAGGGTTCCGGTCGTGCGGGCTCAGCATGGTTGCGCTCGGTTGGCCGAAGGCAAGGCCTTGGCCTCCCTCAGGTTCGAGCGTGCGCGCGCGAAACCACGACGGCGAGCTGGCCTCGACGCTGGGTTGACACGGCGATTAGCAGGTGGCGGCGCGGTTGGGTTCTGGTGGCGTGTGCGTGCACGAGCAAGGTGCCAAGGCGGAGACTTGGGCGTTCCTGGGCGCATGCGCGAGCAGTGCGGTCGCAACACGGCCTCGCCCACGTGCGGCGTCCTGTTGTTCCAGGGCCGCGGCGGCTTGGTTTGGACGACGTGCTCGAGGGTGAAACAGAGG
Source organism: Cenchrus fungigraminus (assembly GCA_036936925.1). Taxonomy (NCBI): domain Eukaryota; kingdom Viridiplantae; phylum Streptophyta; class Magnoliopsida; order Poales; family Poaceae; genus Cenchrus; species Cenchrus fungigraminus. The sequence goes on from CM072779.1 coordinate 110,719,285, forward strand.
ACAAGGAAGGTTAGGCAAAGGCGCGTGCGCGGAACGTCGGCAGTGGCACCTGCAATTGAATTGCACAGCACGAAGGCTGGCTCTCAAAGTGATGGTGTTATGCGCGGCGGCGCGATGCAAGCAGGACGAGCAGGGACAGGGTGAGATCAAGGGGGCGGCGCACCGGCGGCTCGAAGGCCACATCCACATCCAACTGGTGATGGGAGAAAGGGCTCACCTGCAGCAGATGGACGGCGAAAGGTCAGCAGTGAAGAGGCGGAGTGGGGCAGAGCAGAGACGCGGCGGTGTCGAAGCCGGGGAGGAAGAGCAGGGGAAGCAGCGTAGGTCCACGGCGTCCTTGGCCCGGGCTCCGGCTCCTGGACGTCCTCGACACGAATGGCTCCGTCTTCACGGTGAACGGCGGCAGCTCCCTCGGGTGCTCCTCTCCCCCTTCCTTCTTCTCTTCTCCACAGGAGGTGGACGGGGAAAACCCCAGGGGCGGCGGCGGGTTAGAGGAGAAGGGAGGTGTGGCGCGGCTTTTATGCGGGGAAACTAGGGTTCCAGCGACGGCTGCGGACGACGGGGTTTCTTGGCATCCGTGCATGAGCCACGCGGCGCACATCCCGTGGCGCGAGGCGGGGCAAGGCAGCAGCGGCGCGGCGGGGTCGCTGTCGCGCGCGTCAGCGGGAGGAAGGGGAAAGGTGTACAGGGGTCCCCCGGCTGACGAGCGGGGCCCACGAGTCGGCGACACAAAGAGAAGGGGTAGGTGGGAGCTGGGCCGAGAGAGCGAAACGGGCCGGCGGAGCTAAGTGGGCCGGTTCGTTGCGGACCAGGGGAAGGGTTGGAGGAGTTCCGGTGGACTAGGCGGTCTTGGCTGGGTTGGAAGGCTAGGTGGGCCGACGGATTTGAGCAGACCAGAGATAAGAGAGGGAGGTGAACCGGTGGACTTCGGTGAAGAAGATAAGCCCAACAAAGGGTTTGGGTCCTTCCCTATTTTTCCTTAACTCTTATTCCTAAATCTATTTCAATTCAAATTTGAATTCTAATTTCAAATTTGAACAACACACAATTAAGATCCAAATAAAAATCATAAACTCTAAAGTTATCACACTATCATTTATATTTCCTAAAAATTATTATTTAGCTCAAAATAAATCTAGGAATTTAGGGAAGGTTCAAAGAAGACACCCTTAATATTTTAAGCATGCACTCAAAATTCAAACAAAAATTTTGAAATCCACATTTTTGAATAAATTAACATTCCGGAAAACTCCGGGATGTTACACTCTCCAACCTCCTGGGATAAAAAACTTTACTATTAAAAAATGTAACCGCATGCCATGCCATCTAGACCACGGTACACATCCATAAATACCCCGCACCCCCCAGGTTGCAACAACACCCACCACGCTCCTCTGGCCTCCGACTCCATCGGCACACCTTTCCCCAGTTTAGAACCACCCCATGGCCAATTCCCCAATTTGCGAGCAACCAATGCCCAACGATGCAACGAGCAGCGATATGGTATCCTGCTGCCAACGATCAGAACTACGCAGAACTGGATGCACATCACAATCAAACAGCTCCACGACGCTGCGCCAAAACCTCGTTACAAGGGTCGCCTAGTAATAAACAACTCCCAAGTGTACACGGTGCGCCCATCCCCGACTTTCATTTCACCTTTGTTTGCGAATCTCTATATAATTTGCCTCTACAAGCTGCACCAAACCTACATCATCCTTGACTTGATAATTTCCTTCCCATCAGGTGCAAGTTTGCGGTCTGCTTATGTCCGCCAAGGAGTCAGAAAGCTACACTGCCAACTACCCCCTCCATATATATAACGGCCAAACCTTGTTCTTTCCACCTTAACACCATGCTTGCCGGCACAACTAAACTATCATAAACATAGCCCGATCACACACACACAAATAAATAATACTCCATTCATCATGACATAATTGCGCTTATCAGATACCTAATGTAACCAATAAAAATCATGCAACTAACATCCATAAAACAGCTAACTCGCCTATGAAGTTAACCCAACAAGACAATCACATGCATGCATCTCCACCCAATTTAATTAAGACTATTTCCCAATTACATATAACACATTCATATGCGTACCCGCTCGTATATCACATTTATTTTGTAGCATAATGACCTATATTATATATAAACCACCAACTTACCTTTACAAACGCCCTGAGTTCCTGTAGGCCATGCAATGAGGGAGGATGGACTCTTCAGAGCAAACCGCAGTAAGTGAACACCTACCTATATATCTCTACTTTTTTTTACCTAACCTATACAGCAATTACTAATTAATAAAACACTCTCGTATACTTCATATGATACAAAAAAAAAAGACCTGCTCCCCCTTCCCCCCCCCCCCCAACAGGCTCGAAGGCCCATCTGACGATTTGAGGGCCCAGAACATACGGTGCTTTAACAGCTGAACGCTCAGTCCATACCAAATTTTGCTAGTTCCAACTACACTAGCAGCAAGGACATTTATTTAGATGATAGCAAGTCTAAAGAAGAAATCACAGTGATCCTTCTCATTTCATCATAGCGAGTGGATTTGGTAGAAAGGGTGTTCTCTTATCATCGTAGACTAACCAGTCTTAACATCCTCAGAAGCGTCGAGGCACCTTGTTCTGCTTGCTACACGTTCTTTCTTGTTTTCTTCATCGCAGCATTGAGAGCCTCCTGGAGCCTCTTCTTCTTCTGCTTTTCTTTACAGAGGTCATCCTCTAGCAACTTGATCTCGGCTTGTGATGCTGCAACAGCGTCGTGCAATTCCAAGATGCTCAATTCACGAGCCTATAAGAAAACGTATCAGCATTTAACATCAAGATAAAAAAATGAACTACAGCTTGGCATGAAGAGAAGTGATTGCTCCAAATTTACGGCTTTAGAATCACCCAAAACTGATAATCCAAACAAACCTCGCACAATTGGCATATATATACCAACATGCTAAAATGGGACACAACCAAAAACGATGATCAATTTAACCTAAAAAAACTAAACTAGTGCTTAACAATAACATAAGTTATGGTTCTGAAGCGCTACTGCCTGGAATCATACAAATTTGTTCATCAATACAAAATTGACACGATTTGGAGATGTACCGCAAAACCGAAAGGCACCAGCATGCTAAATGCAACACATGTAATTCATTCATGCGCCAATATAGGATCTTATCTGTTTTATCGATCAAAGTAGGTAGTGTATTTCTACGGAGCAGTACGATACAGAGTATCATTTGATCAAGTTAAAATACAAAATGGGGTAGAGTAACGTGTAAGACCATTACTTCACCTCTATTCCACGCACCTTGTTTGCTTTGGTATTTTCGTTCACGAACATACTTGCTTTGCCCACCATCTTTTGCTTCTTCTCGCGTGACGCTGCAATCTTACGACCAGAGTGGTCACAGTCAGAGGTCACCAAATCAACTGTGATCTTGTTGCGTGCAACTTCCACGGTGTCGTAGTCTTCGGCGTAGTTGCCCTAGTCACCGTCGCTTGTGCTGTTGTCGGCGCGCATCGTTGACCCCCTGGACGGATGCTCTTCTCCCCCACTCTGACGCTGGTGCACCTCGCTTTGACAAAGCGGATCTGCGGGAAAATCATGTTGTCATGATAAAATTTATGGCGCCGTAATGAATGGCATACAAAAAGGTAAATCCAATATGAATCGACAATCTTGTAGAGGGAAGAAAAACATATGAATGTTGGCATTTTTTAATGTCACAACTAACGGCACCGGGTTAGCGTGAACATCAAGACTTGCCGAAGGTTAATCTAAACGATCATGAACGAATCCGATAAACCATTGTAGCATTTCCCTAAGGAAGGAGAGTATTCTAAGGGTATCGTATCCGTGGAAGGCAATGACGGATATCTTAGACTTATGCTTTTACTCTGAGTGTAAACCAAGAGATAGATATAGGGAACAACACACTCAAAGGCAGGGGTAAGATAAAAGATATAAGGGTAGTGTGACACACACACTCAAATATACCTCTACTCTAGCACACTACGACTTAGGGGGAACATACGAGTTAGCTCTAGATTCTAATGTACTAAACATACAAAGCTAGAAGATACAAGAGATGGGCATGAGCATTGCATGAGAGGGATAAGGTTCAGCACCCAGGTACAAACGGGGAGCTAGCCCGCGACGACCAGCACTCTGCGAAACTAGACTTTAGACTCCTACAGCAGATACCCCAACGCGGAGGTTGCCCTAGGATCCAACAGGGCTGTCACCACCTGAGGACCGAGCTCTCGTTACGGGGGGTATGCTCATAACTATTGCAGCCAGACAACTCAGGCACCATGCCTACATTGTTGCTAGACTCCACCCGGCCCGAGCTATTGTGACCCATGGTGAGAGCCACCAGAAGACTGGTCAACTAGACCGAGTACCGTAGCTTAAACACAGACCTCATGCAACACTCTCATGCCATCTAACAAGATCAACTAAGGCTAGACATACAAACAGATATGGACTATCTTATGTCTAATCAACAAGATCAAAGGGTCGTGTTCATGAAGCATACGAGCCTCTAACTTATGAACAAATACAGAAGGAAGGAGTTTATCACCCTTCAAGTGGATCAAAAGGTAGTGTTCACAAAGAACACGAGCCTCTAAATGATGAACAGAGGATGAACTCAAGAACATATCAAGAATATGATCTACCATGACTTTATATGAAATAGCTGAATAACTGAAGTAGATCAAAGTCATACAAAGAAATAAAGATAAAAGAGAACTCATATCTAGACTTCCAAGAGGACTTGGAACCTGAATAAGAGCTACTCTAGCCTACCCCCTAGCCTTGGAAACTAAAAGTAAGAGGAGAATGTGAGAATGGTGTCTAAGAAATGGGAGCCCCTCCCCTTCTATTTATAGGCAACGACAAGGCTTGCTCAGACTCCCAAATTACCCCTAAACACCCGGGAGTGAGGCAATGGACCAATAGGGAGCTGCCATGTGGAGAGCCAGGATGGGGCCCCCTAGGTCGGTTCGGCCGATCCCAGGGTCGGCTGGCCCCCTAGGGTGGCCCCACCTGGTGGTTTTCCACCGGGTGGCTGCCCTGTGGGCCCTCTGATCCATCCCCGGTGCATGGCTTGATTTGGTATCCGAGGTGGCCCCTTTGATCCATGTGAAGTCCATGTGGCGTCCTCTGATTCGTCGGTGACTGCCTCCCCTGGATCGATGACGTGGATTGCCATGTTTCCCTTGGTGGCAGCCACCTCCTCAGCTGAGTTGGCATGGTTCCTTCATAGAAGTTGAGTTTCCATCTCTTTTAAGGGGTAAATCACCTACATATAAATAATCTCCGAGGACAAGTGGAACTACATTATTCAAACTTAAATGCTAGTAAATAGTGCATAGGCCTCCATTTATGTGAGAGTATTGAGGGTTGGAAATGGTGAATTTCCACCGTCAACAAACTCCCCAAGCTAACCTCTTGCTCGTCTCGAAGCAAGACATTAGAGACTTAGGTTGGTTGATCAGGAGTTGCTTCAATGTTGTATTCTCAACTTATGGCAAACATACAGGAAAGTACTCTACCAAGAGTTGAACAAGTCGGCAATGTTCTTACCTATCACACCATATGTGGGGCATATAGCTTCACCTGCCTTGGGTGGTTGAGAGACAGCATGGTTATATAACATGTGCATAATCACTCATACCTTGATCAGCTATCAATCCGGAGGTTTTGCAAGTTTTTCAAAAGAAAATCAGAGTTCTCGGTCGTAGTCCAGGCAGCGGCGAAGCTCGCGCTCCTCGCGCTCCCGGTGGTGTTGGTCGACAACGGTGCGGGCATCACGAGCACGCCTGTTGGCGTCAAGGTTGACGCGAAGGTCTCGGGCAGCAGGGGCTGCTGAGCGGGTTGCTCGGGGTTGTGCTGAGCGACCTCCTCCCGGACGGGGGAGAGATGGCTACGCGCAGGTCGATGGGATCGACTGCGCGAGTGGTGGGTCGAGGATGATGCGGCGGACCTGGAGGCCACGCTCTTCTCTTCCACTAGGGCGTTGGCGACCCGGAGGTACACGAGGGCCTGCTCAGCTTCAAGCGTCTGGACTTGCTGGAGTCGAGTAATGGCCGCACCCAGGTTGGCCTGGGGGCTGTTGAAGGTCGGGATCCCGGCTTCCTCGAACTCGAGGCGCAGGTCACGAGCGCAGGGCAAGGCGCGCCGCTGCTCTTCCGCACGTCGCTCAGCGCGGTGGGCGTTTGCTTGGATATGGGCCGCCTCCTTGGAGTTGGTCGCACCCGTGCGTGGTGGCTCGTTCTCCGAGATCACCATCACCTGACGGAAGATGACTTCCGGGTCGTTCGGGGAGATACGAACCCGGACCTTCTGGAACTTCCCGCAGTCTGGAGACTGGGTAGGTCGCTTAGCTCGACGAAGGAGCTCGTTGTCGATCTTCTTCCGCAGGCGGCACCCGCGGAGGGTGTGCTTTGCGCCCTTGTGGTAAGTGCAGGGCACGTCGAGGGGGTCACGCCGAGCGCGAGGCGCAGGCCTTGGGTCGCGCGAAGGTCGCCGCCCAGATTGGATCTGAGGATGCGTGGAGAGTCGGCTCAGGCGAAGGCCGGGCACAGACTTTAGGCCGAAGGGAAATGTGTCGTGGTGTAGCGCTGTCTGCGCCGAGCGTTGAGCTCATTCGCAGATCTCCAAGGTTTCCCTCATGGAGCCGATGACGTCTTCCATCCCCTAGACAAGGTCACAGAGTTTGGGTGGGTGGGTCTCTGATACTAAATCGGGAACAGGGATGGCGGCGGACGTCGTGACGACCTTCTCGGAGGTCGTTGGGAGAGTCAAAGCTGCTGAAGCAGGTGAGGTTGCCGTGAAAGATCCAAAGCAGATCTCCACGGGGTCGGCGAGGAAGGCCGCCATGCTCGCCGGGAAGACGACACCAGTTTGGGCCACCATGCTGCACAGCGAGTTCCCGATCGCCCCTACCTGGCGCGCCAACTGTCAGGGGGTGAGACCTGGACAGATCCCCTAGGGGGTTACCCTAGTGGTTTGCAGGTTAATGGAGGATCGAGACCTAAGAGCGTAGGTGGTTATGCATGTGGTGCACATGGAGCTAGGCGAGTATGGCGGCGAAGAACAGGGGGACAAGGGTTTATACTGGTTCAGGCCTCCGGAGAGTAAAACCCTACGTCCAGTTGTGGTGGATTATGCGAGGATGAAGATGAGTTGTCCTGTGCATGGAGCCCTAGGCCGCCTTATATGGGGGGACGGGCTAGGGTTTGCATGCGCAGGTCGGTTGACCCGTGTCGGGGTCGGTTACAACTTGTGGGAGGCTTATCTCCCGGATTACAAGGAGTATCCCGTGATACTCGGAGCTACAGGCGGCGGCGCGCCAGGTCGCCGTGTCTTGTCTTGCACGCCAAGGCTTCGCGGGTCTTCCGGGAGCTTGACTAGGTCGCTGGGCCCACTTGTAAGGTCGGCGAGTCTTCTGAAATGTCGGATCCACTTGCCAGGGGCCTCTGGGACCCTGGCCGGTGGGGACCCATGGGTACCCATGTCTCTCAGTAGGGAAGATGTGGCATACTTGCCTCTCATTTTTTGCTAAGTCAAAGACCGGATCCTTGGAAGAAACAAACATACATCCTGATAAAGATGTGCATATGTGTGTGATGGATATGAGCATGGCAAGGTAGATACTAGACCCGGAAGTGGGTGCTAGATATTGCCATGTTTTATATGAGGAAACGAGGGATTGATGGTAAGGTGGACACTAGCCCTGGAGTAGGTACTAGTTATTACCATCTATATGGTGGAACTCTTTCTCTTGCACCCACTTTTTCTCCTTTGAAATTTTTCGAGACTTGGGCTATCTCTCTTTATTTATTTTTGCCATGCTTTTGAGCATACTTTTCTTTTCTCTCTTTTTTTTAACTAGCCCTTGGTCTCTATTGGAGATATTTGGAGAGGGATGAATAATGCAAAGATACATAGAGTTTTATTTGAGAAAGAATGCATAGGCATATGGAACAAATGATGAATGCTAACTTGCAGTGTAGAATTTTAGTATGAACGTGTACGTGATCTTGATCAGGAGAGTATGAGTTCTAACAAGGGCCACAACAATTTGACAAAGCTCAATGAGAGAACAAGTTGCGTATGTGGAGGCTAAGAACTAGAATCTACATATGGCCTTGGATGGAAAATTCTCATCATTGAGGAACTCATCATGTTTTGATTTTTCAAAAAGGAAAACTCCGGATGTCAAGCATCACTAAGCACAAGATCATAGCACTCTATTATATCATATCATGTCTCACAACAACTTAGGCAAGGATCATGCTTTTTGCTACCCACAGTTTTCAAGCTAAGGTTTGAACATACAAGCCAACAAACTCAAAACTTTGGTAGGATACAAAGTTGTAAGCAAGACACACGAGGAGAATAAACAGAGCAACTATTCATCATTTCAACCATAGAGGCAAGGCATTCTTACTAAGCATATCAAAGCAAACTAAGCAAACCATGATGATGAAAGCAAATGAATATTTTTGGTCTTTTTATTTTGCAGATTTTTTTGGATTTTCATTTATAAGATACTCTGAAAACAAAGGAAGATACAAGTTACCTCAGGATGGGGGTCCTCCCCCAAGCTAGCTTCAAGCTCACTGCGGAGGAGGGAAGAAGAAACCCTGACTCGCGTAGTAAGCCCTCTGCGCCTCCATGTATTGCCGCTGATCTTGCTGCATGGCTGCTATCCTCTCACCAGCCTGACACTGCCACACTGAGGTAGACTCGACGTGGGTGTTCAGCGTCTCCTCCAATCCCGTGACCTGGACGGTGAGCTCTCCCATCTGCTGCGCGAGCTGAGCATCGCGTGCAGAGGCTGAAGAGTGTCGCCGGAAGGACGAAGATGGAGGTGGACCACCGGAGCTAGAACTAGCGGGTATGGCCCACTGAGCTCTGCTCGCACCTGCCCAAGCTGTGCCACTCGCACTCGGCTGGTAGGTGGGCTGATCCCAACCAAGTGCATATCCAGGGGTAACCCTGGACATGTACCCCGCAGGGGCCCCTCCTGCCACCGGTGGTGTAGCAGGCTGTGGCTGAGGCTGAGGTGGTGGTGTCGGCTGTGACAAGTTAGTACCATGGTACAAGCTCAAGGAATGTCCGGATGGACATCACTCCTGAGCTCGCCCCAGCGAGAATGCAGAGAACACAAAACAGAAGTAGATTGCTTTCCTAGATCAGAATTTTATTGCAATGGAAAATGAGGATAACTTACCGAACTTACTTGTCGGTGCAGAGCTCATTATTTTAAGTCTTTAGAGCTAGACTTGGTTCCAAAGTTCTCACCTGGGCAGTGGGGCAGCCGTTTCCTTCGGAGGAGAAGTCGGCTTCCTACTCACCCTCCGCCACATCTTTTGAGTGTTGTGTGGGTTGTGATGTGTAGGAGGTGGTCTCTTGGACTGGGACTGAGACTTCCAATACTGTTTCTGTCCCGTGCCCATGAGTTGGCGTTCTTCCTTCCAAAAATTCTTCATGAATGCAATGAGGCTGTCCACTTGTCGTGGTGTCACTTCGACCTCTCGTGCCGGGGTGTCGGAATTTGGTAAATGCTTGATCATCAACCATTGTTCTTTTCTTAGACGAAACTCGAACCTCTCCTCTTTGCCATTGATGTAGAGACGGATCACACCAGCCCCCACATCAATTTGTGCATCAGCTGTACTCAGAAATGGTCGCCCAAGTATGAGCGGCACCTCCTTGGCGATCTCCATGTCCAGCACCACAAAGTCAACGGGAATAAAGCAATCTCGGACTTTCACTGGAATGTCCTCAGCTATCCCCGCTAGGTATCAGACGGAAGAATCGGCCAGCTGCAGCTGCAAAGTGGTTGGAGATAAACTTGTGTAGTTGAGTTGATCAAAGACTACCTTAGGCATGACGTTGACGCTGGCCCCTAAGTCATAGAGAGCATGGTCGAAACGTTGGGTCCTAATCATACAAGTGATTGTGGGACACCCTGGATCCTTCTTCTTCTCAGGAAGGCGGTTGAGTATAGCAGCACTACACTCCTCCGTGAGCCGTACTACTTCAGTTGTGGGAAGAGCCCGCTTCTTGGTTAGGATGTCCTTGAGATAACGCGTGTAAGTGGGTACGCGTATTGCCTCAAGCAATGGAACGTTGATATAAACTTTATGAATCATATCCACAAAGCGATTGAACTGTTCATCTATTGTTGCCTTCCTGCCCTTTTTAGGGAATGACATCACATTAGCTTCTATGAAACCCGGATGTGCCGTCACTCCTACAGGTGCTTTATCTGTTGGTGGCACCTTCCTTACCTGGGGGAATTCTTCCGAGTCGGATGAATCCTCATGGATATTCTCAACTTCTGTTAAGACTTTCTTATCTGTCCCTGCATGGTTAGGATACGGTGGATCCCGAGTGGATTTACCTCTTCTCATGGTTATCGCATTTGCATTCTCAACAGAGGGAACAGAAGCGGCCAGCTGGGCCAACTGAGTTTCTAACATTTTGTTGAAACTTAGTTGACTCTTCTGAGTAGAAGAAAAACTATCAAGCTTAACGTTGAGGCTTTCAACAGTTTTATCAAGGGTAGCTAACTTTTTGTTAATACCTTCATTAATCTTAGCTTGCCAAAAAACGAGATCTCTCAAGGAGGGTTGGTTAGGATTGTACGAGTTACCTTGGTTACCTCCTTGATAGTAAGGGCGTTGTTGATTCCACGATTGACCTCGTTGAGGTGGATGATAACCGTTGTTGTTGCCGTTCATGTACATCACTTACTCCTAAGTCTCCGGACAATAGTTGCCTGAGTGCCCAGTGTTGCCATAGACCTCACAAGTCATGTGAGAGTCCATAGGCAGAGTAGTGGTGGGCATGGTAGCCTTCTCGCTGGTGTAATCATCCAATCTCTTCATGAGAAGATCAATCTTGGCAGTAATCATGTCTGCTTCCTTGACAGTATGAGTACCCCTCGGTCGTGGCTGGAGTCTTTCATCACTCCACCCTTGGTTGGAGACCATCTTCTCCATGAGTAATTTAGCATTATCAACAGTGAGTGAGAAGAATGCTCCTTGAGCAGCAGCATCAATATGGCCTCGGACTGCCGGAGTCAACCCATTATAGAAGCTTTGAAGAATAAGCTAATCCTCCATGCCATGGTGAGGACAGGCCAGGACATACTCCTGAATCCTTTCCCAAACCTCTGGAATAGACTCACTTGCTGCTTGCTGAAAACCAGAAATCCTTCCACGAAGAGCATTGGTTTTACCCAATGGGAAGAACTTCTTGAGGAATGCTTCTGAACACTTACTCCAAGTGTCAATAGCTTCACGATTCGCATAGAACCATTGCTTAGCTTTCCCCAGGAGGGAGAATGGAAATAGCCTTAAACGAACAGCGTCCATATTTGCACCCCTGATGACGAAAGTGCTGCATAGCTCTAGGAATTGCTGCAGATGAGCATTGGCATCCTCATTTGGCTTGCCACAGAATGGGCTAGCCTGTACCATCGTAATTAGACCCATCTTGATCTCAAAATTTTTAGTCCCCATTGCCACCTCAGGGCCTTGCAGCACCTTGTCAGCGGAAGGAGCTGAGTACTCACGAAGTGTCTTCTGGGCAATAGCGTTGGATGTGGATGGTACAAAGTAAGCTGGTTCGCCCTCCGAACGAGTACGGCGAGGTGAGCTGAAATGAATTCGAGCTTTCCTAACAAGTGACTCGGGATCTTCAGTAAAATTCCCCGATAGGTTGAAACCAGTCATACACTACCTGTCTTCATCATCCAAAGATAAAAGAAGACAATCAAGGTTAGCCTGCATTGAGAGTTGTCCTAACCTACTCAGAGTTTATAAACAGATGCAAAGCATAGTCATGATAATCCTGTGCCTTCCCCGGCAACGGCACCAGAAATGCTTTTTGGCATTTCTTAATGTCACAACTAACGGCACTGGGTTAGCGTGAACATCAAGACTTGCCGAAGGTTAATCTAAACGATCATGAACGAATCTGCAAGCGCACAGATAAACCATTCTAGCATTTCCCCAAGGAAGGAGAGTATTCCAAGGGTATCGTATCCGTGGAAGGCAATGGCGGATATCTTAGACTTATGCTTTTGCTCTGAATGTAAACCAAGAGATAGATATAGGGAACAACACACTCAAAGGCAGGGGTAAGATAAAAGATATAAGGGTAGTGTGACACACACACACTCAAATCTACCTCTACTCTAGCACACTATGGCTTAGGGGGAACATACGAGTTATCTCTAGGTTCTAATGTACTAAACATACAAAGCTAGAAGATACAAGAGATGGGCATGAGCATTGCATGAGAGGGATAAGGTTCAACACCCAGGTACAAACGGGGAGCTAGCCCGCGACGAACAGCACTCTGCGAAACTAGACTTTAGACTCCTACAGCAGGTACCCCAACACGGAGGTTGCCCTAGGATCCAACAGGGCTGTCACCACCTGAGAACCGACCTCTCGTTACGGGGGGTATGCTCATAACTATCGTAGCCAGACAACCCAGGCACCACGCCTACGTTGCTGCTAGACTCCACCCGGCCCGAGCTATTGTGACCCATGGTGAGAGCCACCAGAAGACTGGTCAACTAGACCGAGTACCGTAGCTTGAACACAGACCTCATGCAACACTCTCATGCCATCTAACAAGATCAACTAAGGCTAGACATACAAACAGATATGAACTCTCTTATGTCTAATCAACAAGATCAAAGGGTCATGTTCATGAAGAACACGAGCCTCTAACTTATGAACAAACACATAAGGAAGGAGTTTATCACCCTTCAAGTGGATCAAAAGGTAGTGTTCACGAAGAACACGAGCCTCCAAATGATGAACAGAGGATGAACTCAAGAACATATCAAGAATATGATCTACCATGACTTTATATGAAATAGTTGAATAACTGAAGTAGATCAAAGTCATACAAAGAAATAAAGATAAAAGAGAACTCATACCTAGACTTCCAAGAGGACTTGGAACCTGAATAAGAGCTACTCTAGCCTACCCCCTAGCCTTGGAAACTAAAAGTGAGAGGAGAATGAGAGAGTGGTGTGTGAGAAATGGGAGCCCCTCCGCTTCTATTTATAGGCAAAGGCAAGACTTGCTCGGACGCCCAAATGACCCCTAAACACCCAGGAGTGAGGCAATGGACCAATAGGGAGCTGCCACGTGGAGGGTCAGGATGGGCCCCCTAGGTCGGTTCGGCCGATCCCAGGGTCGGCCGGCCCCTAGGGTGGCGCCACCTGGTGTTTTTCCACTGGGTGGCTGCCCTGTGGGCCCTCTGATCCATCACCGGTGCATGGCTTGATTTGGTATCCGAGGTGGGCCCTTTGATTCATGTGAAGTCCATGTGGCGTCCTCTGATTCGTCGGTGAGTGCCTCCCCTAGATCAATGACGTGGAATGTCATGTTTCCCTCGGTGGCAGCCACCTCCTCAGCTGAGTTGGCATGGTTTCTTCATAGAAGTTGAGTTTCCATCTCTTTTAAAGGGTAAATCACCTACATAGAAATAATCTTGAAGGACAAGTGGAACTACATTATTCAAACCTAAATGCTAGTAAACAATGCATATGCCTCAATTTATGTGAGAGTATTGAGGGTTGGAAATGGTGAATTTCCACTGTCAACAATGAACTATAAACACTTTTCTGAATTTACTGTGTTTTGTGGCAGATTAGATCCAAAGCATATTTCAGATCAGGATAAAACACACCAGCAATTATCCACTTAATATTGAAACCGGTACGCTCAATTCACACAGGAGTCACTCACCTCTTTTCCAGTCACCTTCCTCCTGATGCCATCCCCCGCCACTATTGCCTCCATTTTTCCTTTCTTCTTGAGGGATATCATACCTGATTGCTCACTGAGAGACTGCTCGCTGCTAGAGGTAACCAAATCAATTGTTACCTTCTTGAGCGTAACGACGCGGGACCCCCCAGCGTTGTCACACGCTGCGTACTTCACCCGCTTCGACGAACCACACGTGTGGCTGCATTTGTTCTTCCCCCCGCCGCCGCTACCTCCCGTCTTCATGCTGCCTGGAGTAAGACCCTGGCCGTACTCTGGCGGCCCCAAATCCGTAGAGCAAAACCTGCCCCGCGCATCCCTCTTCTGCATGATAGCCTGATTCGATCCACCAGATGCGGGGAGCGCATGGGCAGGGGAGCGGATCTTGCGCCGGCAGCCGCCTCCCGGAGCGCCCCCGGCAGCAGATGAGCAGAATCTCCCACGCCCATCTTGCCGCTGTTGATCAGCCTACTCCGAGAGCCTCCTATCAGGCACACGACCAGCGCGTCCTAGACCACTCATCCTTGCGCACGCCTGTCGCCGCCCGACGCCACGGGACCTGGGGTACCCCGGGGGAAATGGAGTGGCGGATGAGACGAGGTAGGTGGAAAGCAGGAGGTTCCAAGGTGGGGTTGGCTTTGGCGGGGCAACAGAGAGGACTCCGGGGGGTGCCTTTATTGACCTCATTCGAGGGAATCTGCACAGTCACTTTATCACAACTAGACGACAGCGCAACTCCATTTCATCACCCTGCAAGCTCCTCTAAAGATGAAAAAATATCACCATTTAGTCACCGTGCTGTCATTGTCACATTAAGCTTAAAAAATTTGACACATTTTCTAAATGTGGACAAGTGATAAAAATAACCATTATTATATCCCATACAATATTAAGGGGATGGGCAACAAATAACCATTTCTATAGCCCTTTATAATTTTACAAAATACAAAACGGTATAATGGAGTCATTTGTGCTCGGCCTACATTGTTCAGTAAAATATTTGTTTTTTTACTTAGCTCTTAATTAGCCAACATTTAAATGCTCATGACCGGTATATTGTTAGAGGGTACCCTATATATATTCGCAATGGGGGGAGGCCTGGCCTACTCTTGACAGTGTGCGGCTCACATGTGCCGCATGATATCCTGCCCACCCCCCCCCCCCCCCTGCTGGGCCCAGGCCGACTAGGTAGAAGAAGAGGGCCGACCACACGAAATAGATGCAGCGACCGCTGGCGGGTTTAGGGTTGCTGGGACCTTATAATTTCAAGGGGGCAAACCACAACGTGTTTATTGGAGACATCTGTGCTTTCTCTACATTGTACACAAAAACAAACATTTTTCAATTATTTTAAAAAATGGACCGTGAGCATCTGCCACCCTTACAACCAAATCCACTCTCATATATATATATACATATATATATACATATATATATATATACATATATATATATACATATATATATATACATATATATATATATATAGCGCTATTCCGTACCCAGGGTATGGAATGTTATTCCATACACGAGCCAACCATCCGACTCCCGCCCCCACGCACGCGGCCCGTCTTCCGCGAGCCCCCTCCGGTTTTTATCAAGCGCGGGACCGGTTCTTGCTTCAGTCGCTGGATCCTGAATCGTTGGCGCAGGGGGAAAAGGGTGAGTTTGACGGTTCCAACGAGACTCCTCCGAGCGTGTGGCCCTTCCGACCTGCTCGGCCCGGCGAGCAGTGGTGATGGCCACGAGGTCCGACAACAGGTGAAAAAAAGGGCGGCGTCGTGGCCTTGGCGGCTTGGCGCTCGACGCCCGTGACCAAAAAGCACATACACGTCACAAACACGGACACCAACAGGAGCATATATCTACATTCTCTATTTTTTAATGGACTACCTAAGCATTTATTATTAATCGAACTGAGCAATCGTGAGTGTTTGCTCTCCTATTCAGCATCATTATAATGAACTTTTTTTTATCTTATCCTCAGTCATGCGTACCACATAAAAATAGAACTTACAATTTGAGTACACTTATTTTGTGACAACTAGTTCATGTCAATGGTCATCGGAGCTGGCGTTTTGCCACCAGTTCTTGTCAATGGTCATTGGAGCTAGCGTTTTGCAATTGTAACATATTGATTTTTGAGATGACCAGTTCACGTAAGTCATGTCATATAGATAGATAATTTTCAAGTTTAATTATTTCATATATGAAATTCTTTTCGGACATGTTAATAAAAAGTTAGCATGTGCACGTATGCTCAATACGAGTACCAGATTAACTAACTAAAAGAGCGAATGATGTGAATCTAGACAGTTGTTGATTGGCATACAAGTCAACAAACAGTTCGGTGGAATGAGCATCTGATTTATTTGGAATCCATCATCACACCATAAGGGTTAAGGATCACATTACAGATTTACAGGCATACAAATGGATGTCTTGAAAAGATATGAACCCTAATGCTAACAAGAACTTTCTACTCTTCCTTCGAGATATTTCAGCCTTCACCATAATCTGACAGCTTGTTTGGATGTCTTCTTCCATAATGCAAACAATGTCAAGCTTGTTTATTCTGAGCAATCTTCTCTAATGTAGGCAGATGTCAATAGTTGAGAACACCACATATTTGCTTGATATCGATTTGCCAGAATGTTCAGACACCCAATATGAGCATACTAATCCATGTTCCGGTCCAGGCACCAAAAGTCACCAATCCAACGAATACCATCTCACCTGCAAGGTGTCACTATTTATTTATTCTTAAAATCCAAGGGCAATGTCAGGTTAGCCATCATTATTTCATCTATGCAATCAGGCTGACACTGTATAGAGGGAGAGGAACTCAATATTAACAGTAGTGTCATCAAAATTAAACAAAGCAAACAGATATTACCAGATGCCATCTCACCTGCAAGGTGTCTGAAATGATAAAAAAATATCAGCCCAGCTAGATGTAGGTGCGGATGCAATAGTACTCAGTATATTCTAAGTTGATCAAATTATACCACCTCTGAACATTATATTTTTTAGTAGTGTGAACTGTGAAGCCATCCAAAATAGCATTCTTAATGTTCTTAGACAACCTATGAACTCAAGATCCTAGTTTAAAATCTTAAGGCAATTGACATGGACTTGTGAACTGAACTAGGTTTAAAATCTTAAGGCAATTGACATGGACTTGTGAACTGAACTAGAATAGTTTCAGCAAGGTAACAGTTACGTCTCTAGATTGGAAGCTGCAGCATTTATATCAATTGTGCATCGGTTTATCCATCCAAACATATAGCTTATTGTTAAATGCTCGTTGGCTGCAACATTTGCCAACAGGAGTTTAAATATAACACTTACTAGTCTGAGCTACATATAGATGGCTTACAATGATGCATGGAAACTATGCCTTCATCACCAATAGCATGTTGTCCTGTGTAAGCGCAAAAACATGGATACAAATAACTTAAATCTCTATATAAAATTTGTTTCAGAAATAGATGTCATCAGCTATGGGCATTTATGTTCAGAACAGGCAAAAACATTGGACCAACCAAAAAACCTACATTTGCAAAATCTGAGCTCCTTTCAGACTCATATGTGAACCCAACACTCTACACGAAAATGATAGAAGCTTGTAGGAAACACATGTTTGTGGAAGGATATGATCATGGAAGGTGAGAAATAAAAATCTTTAAAAATGAGTGCTCCACCACACAATCTTGGAAGAATCCAATACAAAATGGGACCTAATTAAGACTGAAATTCAATATACGTCATTTAAGAAAACATACTGACAGAATTTCAAACTAGCAAAGGCTAGTGCAGTTACCAGAGCCATTGGCTCAACACTTTGTTACCGATCCACCCTTTACTCCACCACTTGAAGAAGTCACTAATTAAATAAAATTGCAGAACATAAATCATGCAAGAGTAAAACAAAATGAACCGGATCTGAAATTCTAACTGACAGAATGGGGGCCAAAACAACTAGTAGACACGAATATGAAAAAGCACCTGAATCACATGAAGTTGGGACTGCAGAACACTTTGCTGAGCATCTTCTCATGGCCTCTAGCTACCTAGCTCGTCAGTCAGGGATCTGGCATGGCAGCAGGATTGACGCCGCCACATAGTCGCCAGTTCACCACATCAAAAGGATTATAAGCATGCAATCAGAGGAAATCATATCCAATTAGTGAGAGGTTTGAAGCGGAAGAGCAAATTAACCATAATGATTGCAGGTATTGACGAGGAACTTGAGGTCGATAGAGGCCACCATCATCGCCATGCACCCATGCCCCTCCACCTCCTGGATCAATTTGTCCCTAAGATCCGCCCGGCTAGATCCTGTGATCAATTTGTTCGGGTATAAGGTGATACATGGGATCAGGGTTTCATTCCAATTAACAAAGGTAGTTCTATAATATTTCGTGAAATCCTACAGCTCAAACAAAAAATATTTCGAGATACTCCTAAAATTGTATGGCAAATCAAAAATTAGAAAAATCCATGAGACATTATATATTTCGGAAGCAGATCTTCATCAGTGGTGGCCAAAACCACACAAACAGTAGGAGGCTAGCAGGTAGCACACTGAAAACTTTGTCAAATGTTAGCCAAAACTATAAAACTGAACTAGTGAACTATCCATCCACCAAATCGCTCACACATGCAGCAACTAGAGGCTTGCCATTGATGTGAATTGACAAGATTCATTTCTGGATCGAATGAAAAAATATTGCCGAGAAGGTTGACCTGGCAAATTAATTTGTAGAACTAAAAAGCTTCAAGGGACTAGTTGCAACTATGCAGTCTAAACTAGCCTACAAAATCATTCTCTAAACTCCTTATAAAGCTCTTGTGCTAGCTCATAAATGAATAAACATGCAAGGTAACATGAGACTTGAACCATGGACACAGGATTTGAACTATTGTTTGGTAAAGTTATCTTCAGGTACCTCAACAGCAAATGATTTACCATGCCACTGATTCAACAGAAGCAGAAGCCATAAATGGAGGTGCACAAGAAAAATATACCTTGTCAGCAATTTGTCAAACACATCTTATGTGTCAACCATGTCACCATAAAATCCGTCATCAGAGGTGATGTCGGCCTTGCATTCTGGAGCAGGCTCGAGCAGGGGAATCTTCGAAGAACTACATAGCCCACTGGGAGAGGCATGCAGGCAGCAGAAATGGTGGCGTACCTGGATCTCTGGGGATGGGGTTGCGGGACGGCAGGGTCGGCCTGGTGCGCGGTGCTGGTGACCGGCGGTCGGGGCATGGCGTCGGTGGCGGCATAGAGTGTCTTGTCAGGCGAGTGGATCTAGGATTGGTGGTCGGCAGCGGTGCGCGACGCACGAGTGTACAGGACGGGGCTCCGGCGTGGGATATCGTCCTCTCGGTACGGGTTATGCTCCGGTGGTGGGGTTGGGCTGAGAACAACTCACCGCGTTGGAGGTCGCGGCAATCAAGTGGCCGAGGTACCTTGTGCCGGAGGTGACCTGCGATGCGATGCGTCACGACGGGGCGGCAGTCGGCAGGGTGAGGTGCGGCGACGGTGGCTGGGCGCTTGGAAACAGGAGCTGGATGGAAAGGGGAGCATCTTGGGCCGGCACGGCGGCGACCAAGCTCCGGCAGCGGGCAGAGACGGTGGTAGGCGAGCGAGCAGCGGCGACAACGAAGCCGGGAAGGAGAAGATGGAACTGAACGGACGGGTGACGTGCCCCACGATCTGGTTCGGCGGGTAAAACAACCGGGAATAAACCCGAGGAAAACCGGTGGAACACGGTTGCATTCCGGGACACGGTGGTTTTGTCGGTCTGGCTCGGTGGTATGACTCGGGTATGGAATATTATTCCATGCCCAGGGTATAGAATATATATACCTTTTATATATATATATATACATATATATATACATATATATATATACATATATATATATATATACATATATATATATACATATATATATATACATATATATATATATATCATAACCTCCCGTTGATGACACCCATTCCCAAAAGTTGCTATATAACTGTTTAATGATACAAATTTATTTCGAACAGGCTGATGTCATACTACAAGATTACAGCGACCGTCATGGAGGATGGCAAGTGCATTCAGTTGAACACTATCAAAGCTGAGTAAGATTTGAAACCACCGTAACCCATAACACATCAATTATATCATACTCATAACACCCTGCATTATTTTCAAACAAATCTAATTATGTTAACATGTGCACTGCCATGATGCATATACTCATCGACACAAAAACACCAGGAGAGTGATAGACCATAACGAGGTCACTAAACACTTTCTAACTGCGATACATGAGCACCTGCTCCTGAAAAAGTCGCCGCCTCCGAAACCAGAAAACAAGGAGCCACCTTCTGCATCATTTGGAGGAGACAAAGAGGCTATACTGTTACTGCTTGACGACAATAGCATCAGGTACGTCGGAGTCCAGTTTTCCGTATTATTTCTTACCCGCATACCTACTACATAGAACCAAACATTCAAGAAACAATTGTGACCCCATCACCACCATTGCCTGATATCAACAAAAAAAAGGACCACGGAGGCAGGAGCGAGCTTTAATTACATCATGCACCGGATGCAGATGGAGCCGAAGGCGCTAAGGTAAGATAACATATTACCAACTTCCGTACCCCCCCCCCCCTCACACAGTCAAAATATGACACCTTCACGCCCCCCTAACAATTGACAATTTGTTCCACACTTGCCACAGGAAAGCACTGCAAGAACTCTTGGATGAGGGATCTATCTACAACACAGTTGACTATCACCACTTTCAGATCGCAGATGACAAGATTATCCGAGTGACCTAGCAGTACAAGGATGCGAAATGAACCAAAAGCGCATGTGCTGCAACTTGACACAGTCTGCCCAGATCACTTAGACAGTCCTTCTATGTATGATTGCTACTACATCTGAACAAATATTTGTGTGCCACTCATCTATAACCCATTACCCTAAAAAACATGTGTATAAACCTGTATGCCTGTCATGCTGCTTCTGAGACTAAATACCTGAATTCTATGTATGCCTAAGCATCCCTGCCGAAGTTTATTTCTCACACCCAGTTAACACAGTTCGTACTACAATTATCCCATTAGTCCCTATGATGTCGTCGTACCTTAATCCATTACTCTATAGTCACGCCCGACACACAACGGTGGGTGAATAACCTCCACCCAGACAATTATTCACTAAAAAACAAACATATGACCATAACCAGCACACCCACAAGCCTGTTTAAAATAAAATTTCGATTAAACATAAAAAATCATAATTTATTAATCTGACCCGTTACAAGAAAATATCACATTTGAAAATGATCAAAAAAATATACCGCAACTAACTTAATACAACACAAGCACCCCCGCCCCAAATAGTAAAAGGATACAAAATTTCTCCAAGCTACATATAACACAAAACTAATCAATAACCTCGCGTATAACCCCATGGTTGCATGATATTTTTGCTATCTCACCAATCAACAGTGCAAAAGCTTCTCTTGATGTGTCCTGAAACAGAAAAAAAGAGAAAAACTAAAATAAAAAAGAATATCAAAAAAGGACATTCAGTTATCGCAACTCGTCAATGTTTTCATTGCAAACCAAAACATCTACATCTCCATACACCCCCACACACAATACATAATCAACATGAATCAAAATAACACCCCGACCTGCACCTGGCATAATAAGACTATAAGACTTACAATGAGATTTGCAGTATCATCCACGCTGCCATTGAAGCCGAAGCAAAATTGTGCACAAATCAACCCAGTACGATTTGTGCTTAACAACAAACAACAAAAGACAAATACCATCAGTCACCCCAATTATGATAAAGAAAACAAGTTAGTCATAGGCATTCAAAAAATAAAAACTGTATTATTAATTGTGTCCTTACCACTCATCATGTACAAACTCCATTCTCAACATTGTGACCGATGCTGCCTTCCATGCATGTTCCCACGACAACACCATCCTGTTTGCAACTTCCTCCATCACCGTCTTAATTGCACTTGCAACTTGGTTATGCACCATGGAAACACCATTCAAAAGACACTTCAACGCACACGGGTCAAACACCATGATGCTATTCGACTCTAAGCACCATGCATAACATACCCACCTCTGCTAAACTATTCCTGGGAATAACAACTTTTGCATTTTTTTATCACATACGTAAAATCATGTCAAACTCCACAATGTAAACTCGTATTCAAATTCTAATCCAAACACACAAAGTATCGAAAGTACTAACCATTTTACACCTTGCAATGTCATATCCCAGATGATCACCCATCACTTGCGCCCGGATAGAGGAATCGTTTATGTCAAAAGACCCGGCAAGTATCGAACCCTGAATATATAATAACAAATGCAAACAGAATAAGACAAGAAAAAATCTTCGAAGCCCAATGAACAAATGAAACAAGCCTACAAACACACCAAACATGACTTTTGATTTAACAGAAAGTCTATAAACAGTCAGACAATAATTATAATTACCAAGAAATCGGACTCAAAGAAATGCCTCCATCTTCCTGACATGCTCGCAGAGTAAACTTCATCATCAATTTGCATGAAGCGCATAACTGCTGCATCAAACATGTCCAACTCCATCTCACAAACCCCATCAAGGCTCATCTTCAACGATGCCAAGCAAACCTCGATATATTTGGGCACATAGTGAACAATACACTTCCTGACATTCCAGATAGGCATTTATTATATCAGCTAACTTGCACATAATATATACTTAAATTCAAGAAAATACATCTATCCACCAAGTAACTAGTACCAGCACAAAGAACATATCCATCATTCGGGTACCACGCATACAAAGAATCACAACATCAAAATAACAAAACTATAATAATAACACAACATAGGACAACTCTTACGTTTTTCCGTTAGACCATCCACCGATCTTTACTGATATCCCCTCTGCGCAAGCCCTCTGATACAATAGTAATCCTGTATTCACTCCCAATTCCCATGGCGTTTTAACAACTGGAACAGAATACAATATCCTCCGTGCCGAGAAGCTGTCTTCCTCATACTTCACCGAACTCTTGTTCAGATCAATACAACCATCATATTTCCTGCATCACACCGACATGTAGAACCGTGACATTGCCCTAGCCGCCATATAGTGTTTTACCAATTCCACAGGCAACTCCTCGACAAAACGAGCGATTGAACCACTATATAGCATGAATAGAGAATTTCCCCCCTCACTTAAAGAAAAACATGATGAACTCCCCCATGCGCTGCGGCAAGGACAACAAGATGTGGACGCATACTCTTTCTTAACGCTTTTCATCTGGTCACCCATTGAAATGCACTGCTCACAGCATACTCCAAATATACAACTCTTCAAGTCTCGGTCACCTTCAAAAATACACATAACCATAACAAAATTAATTTATACTACAAACAACATACAATAATGTAAATATTACCACCCACTCGCAAAATATGTTAATTGCAGCAAGTAACCAAACATCTTTATTCCACTCCAACAAGAATACTATGAACAGCACACTATATAAACCATCATATACCACCTCAAAGAATCTAGCTGCACCTAACTGCATATATCTTGAACTCACTCATACAGACTATATAACAAAAGTGCCTGCATGACAATTTGATACTTGCCTACACCTATATAATACTTTCAACAGCACTCAACATCATCTGCAAATAATCAACTATGCAAATCATACTAGCAAAATATCTGAACCCGTGCCGGAAGAACGACATGATCGTAACCATTACTGACATCAACTTCAAACCTGCATCTTGCCGAATACTTTTTGTGTGATTGTAGCTGTCGATAAGAACAAAAAACAACGGTCCAGCTACGTGCACACAACAAACATGCATACCAAACCTGTCAGACATCAGCCAAATGCCAACAAAAAAGTATAAACTGAACAAGCATGTACAACATCCTACAAGTCCACTTCAAATCCATAAACACTTCCTTATTATAAAAAAATCAAAAAAACTATTTCAATGACACTACCTCATCCGGAACTATAAGCTCAGCTGCAAATAACCTCGCCGATTCCAACATGGTACATCTATCCATCTGGCTATGTACATGACGCCTTGGGTGAGATGCCCAGTAGTAACAAACCTCCCTATGAGGACGGAACTGATTCATCAGCAACATAAACATATCAATGAAACAACCCACAAAAATAACATTACACCAACCCCCCGCACCAACATGACATACCTTGCTTTTACCAAATAAACACCTAGTCAGATCATCAAAATCAGACAGTGTATCAGCCAAGATCATTGACGTCATTGTAGTTTGCCCAAAATGACGCACCCGCGGGAACGTGTTGTGTTGAAGCTTTAAGACACCAGTGTCTATGCTGTCCAGATAAAGCACCTGTAAACAAAGCATAGACTCATTAAGGAAAGCACCCCACAACAACATCAGGAGATTAATCGAACAACAGAAAAGAACTAATGATGAAACTCCACTTTATACCCTCCACATATGTAAGAGTATATGTACCTGCAAGAATAAGCTACAACCAGTAATACAAGCTGCTTTACTGTTCCCCCTTATGTCATCCTTCACCTTAACCACGGCATCAAACAATCGGCATATCACATACTCACACCAATCAAATGAGTGAATTGCACACGGATCCAGCAGAGCATCCCAATAATCGAATGAAGTGTGGTTGTATTTAGTCCCTGGCGACAGTAACGTTGACACCACATAAATAACAAAAGCTCCTTTAAATGCATTCTGGTCATCAACCGTCATGACAGGGCCATATTCTCGCTCAACCACTTCCTGAGCAGCCTTTACACTCTTGTGATCTCTCAATTGCGTGCCAAGATATCCATTCATCACCTTCCTGATAACTTCATCTTGTGTCATTGACAGTTGTGACACCAATTGCCCACCACAAGGTATACCAAACACACGAGCCACATCCTCCTTGTCAAAACTTAGCATCCTTGTACCATCAATAATCATAGTCTGTGACAGTGGATCTACCCTGCTCATCACCCACAATGCGAATCTCCTATTTATTTGCCTCAGAGGTGGAAAATGCAGTATACCTCCAAAACCAATAGACTCTACCAGTGACTTCTTCTCACAAAATCTAGAAATAACATCGTATACATGCTTGATTGTGCCCTTGGATGACACATAATTAGTGCTAAGACAGTGATTCCTCCTCCGCCCCTTCGAACTGCATCCGCCATTTGAACTGACAGATCTGCCCATCTTAGCAAGAAAGCATAAAAAAATGATACAAATTAAACATTCAGCCACACATGTAACATAATCATCCAGTTAAACAAACACGAACGTAAAACCCAAAACCCACCACCAACATGATATGTGGTATGTAAAAACAAAATCAACCAATCCGATGATAATCTAAACCAACACCTATACTGTTATGAGCATACCAAACAAATAAGAAACCGAATCCTAGTAACCAACCAACACTACTCATATGTATTAAGACTACTCACAAAATGTGTCCTGTTATAACATGAAGCAGACCTCCTACCTCAATGTCGCCCGAGACGAGCAGGCGCTTCCGGCGGCGGCTTCCATCGGCCTTGCTTGTCATCACCCACGGTAGATCCGCTGCAAACGACGCTAGATGGACAAGTCAGCTCCGACCTAGCACACCGCCACCGACGATGCGGGTCACCGCTGCCACCAACGCAAACGGCGACCCGCCCTTCCACGCCACCTGCTCCGAGAACACAAATATACGCCCCGAATACAACACTCTCAATCCAGACCACTTCTACACATGGCTGCTAGATAGCAATCACCCGGCGGCGAAACAATCATGTGTCGCCTTCATCCTCCGAACCCTAGATCGATCCGTACAGATTCATGTGGAAGCTTCGAGCCTACACCAGACTCCCAACATACCGACATAATGTGGGCCCATCTGATTCCCGAACCAATAAATAATAAAAAAAACAGCCTCGCCTCCAGACGCGCCGTCTAGGTGTGAACGCGCTTATCTAACTTGTCAGACCGTACAACGATATTACTTAAAACCATATATTGTTAGCGCACTGAGGGAATCGGAGCTGGCAGCAGCACAAATCTATGGACTCCATCCAACAGCAACGGTTCGTATGGGTAGGTACGCCCAGTGGTAGGACAACATTTACGTAGCAACTAAAAAATCGGCCAATGTAAAAGTTGTAAATTATCTCCGTGAACACATTTTTCCCAATTAGTGGCATTCCAAAGTTTGAGTGGAATATGCTCAAAATCGTGGTCAAAGCAGTGTTGAACAGTTTTGCCAAGCTCTGCATCCTGCCAACTTCAACAGGCGTTCCCGGTCAAACCATTGCTCAAACACCATGTTTCCCTTTGTAAAATTGGTAGCCTACACTTCCATTTACATCTTTGGTTTTTGAAGAATTTGAACTTTAGTTCGAATTTTTGGAGAAACATGGCGCCGAGAGCGCATGGCCACCGCACGTCTCTCGGCCCTGCGCCACCTAGCATGGACGCGGAGGGGGAGGGCCCACGCTGCCGCACTGCCCCTTGCCGTGGGCACCACTCCCCCTGCCACTCCCGCTGCCGCCCGCGCCCAATCCCCGCGCGGCTCGTTGGCCGCCGAGGGCCCAGCACCGCCCGGGATGGCCAATGGGCAGCGATTCCTTCGTCCCTACACTGTCTCCTTGCTGCTCTCCCTTGGCCACTGATAAAAGGCGAGCTCCTGAGCCCAGGCGCACGCACGTACTACCGCCGGTCATTGTGGCCGCCATTGCTACCCATACGCCGAGCTCCCCCTTCCGAACCCTCTCCTACCCGTCCAAGGCCACCACCACAAGCCCCCACAGCAACTTCCCCGGCCACCAGCCTGCCTGCTCTGCCGAGTAGTTCACCGGAGACGGAGCTCTCATGGCTGCCATTCCCTGGTGCCGCCGCCCAAGCTCATCGGTCGCTCCTCCGCCCCAACCAAGCACCAAAATGGAACCCTAGGTAATCACTCATGTCTCTCCCGCCCTTTCCCGGCCGGACTGAGCCCTCCCCTCGCCGAATTTTGGCTCCCACCACCGGCCGGTGCGCCCAGGGACTACATTGCAGAATCTGACTTCTTTCTAAGGACCTATCTGCGAAATTTGAGGACCTGTTTGTGAAAACCAATCTTCCAGATCTAAGGTCTCCATGCTAAAACTTGTAGAATGTCTAGAAAATCGTAGAAACATCAGCAAAATGCAAATAAATATGTTTAGAAATCCTTGTGTTGAGTATACCTTTTCTACAAAGGTTGTATAGTGTTTTTGTGCTTTGTTTTTAAATTAATTTTGAATCTCAGTTTGAGCTAGATTTGTTGTAGTTTAAAAGCTAGAACTGTTCTGGATCTGAGCTTTGGATATGTTTCTTGCTGTTGACGGTCAATTTCCATCAACCAAGAGCACTTGTTACACTTTGGTTTGAGCTTTGATTTATAACTAACCCGCCACTAGGCACACTAATGATGTAACAAGTTCACACTTGCATGTGGTTTTTGGAGTGTGTTGTTTACGCATGAATTAGGTACCTAAATAAGGACTTTCGGGTGGAGTTCATCTAGCACTTTGTGAGAAGATCACGAAGCCCAGCACGAGTCAAGACACGAAGTGAACATGACTCCAAATGACCCAAGGACCGAAGCAGGAAGCTGCGAAAGTCCAAGGACCTAAACAGAAGATGCGGGAGTTCGTACGCCAAGTACCCCTATCCAAACCGCCGGGAAAACGACGTCAAGGACTAATATGGACTTCGGCAAATATTCAAGAAAGTGCGAGAAGCATCGTGGCCGAAGATGGGCCCGAAACAGGCCTGGGCCGGCCGGCCCATGCCGACCGGCCTAGGGTGTTCCGGGCCTGGTTCGGCCTCCCCTTTAACCTACACGCTCCTCAGCTCATTTATACCCCCTGCCTCCGACGGCCGCCACATCCAATCATCAGAACTCGGTGAAACCTAGAAGTGAGCAACGGAGGGAGATGACGGCAGCAGAGTCCTCGAAGTTGTCTAGGGGATGGCCTAGGCGAACCCTAGCCGCCATGGCCGCCCTGCGTGGTTGTGCAATGGCGGAGTTCTAGAGCTAGTTGAGGTCATCAATGGTATGTACTCGGTGGTGGTGACCCAAACACATCTACTATTATGTGAGCAATTGTAATCTTGTTTTCTGATCTTTAAGTGATTCCCTGTCTCCGTCTTTACTTTCTACCTATCATGAATATGTTTGATCCTTAGTCTTATGCATGCTTAGACTATATAGCATACTTTATGTAATCATGGTGATTAGGTTTAGTATGTTGACCCTTCATGGTTGGTAGACATGTCCTTGTGTGGGCACGCCCGTGGATCCCCCGCTTCATTAAGGGAGCATCGTGACAGGGTGACTTCCCCGAACGAGCAGATGTCTTCGAGAGGTAGGTCGGAGGTAGGAGTTTAAGGATGCTTTTAGATGAGATGCTTGGTTGTTGCTCATTTGCCGGAACTACAACTAGAAGGCGATAGGGTTAGTCGTCCCCTTGGTGGTGCTTTACCTCGCCTATGTTTGTGTATGTGATCAACCTTGAGCTATCATACACGTATCTCTTAAAGGTTACCTTATATGCAATCTATGCTTCATGTTAGGATAGTTCGATAGATTAGGTAGAGATCCTTAGCGGTTTGCTTCCGATCCTTGGGTTGACAATCCTTGGGGGGGGACCCTGCTTGGTGAAAAAGGCACCAAGTCACCTGTAGGCTTGCGGTGAACTTCAACACGGTTTTGAACTGTCAACAAGCCCTTTTTCTGGCACCATTGCCGGGGATCGGCAACTCGAACCCTAGGGTGATCTACCTTTCTATTTGACTAACCTTAATTTTTATTGTTGCATATACCCTTGTTTTCTTGTTTGTGTCCTTGAAAGTAGGTCAAAAGCTAGACACAAGACGTTCGATGAGTTCTCTACATACACACCCCAACAAGATGATTGCAACATGAAGATTCACTCTTTAGTGGTAGGTACTAACTTTGGTTAGTGGCCCATCATCCGCTATCGAGCCCACACCCTACACAAGAGCATGTGAACAAGGTAAGTCAATGTGTCAATTAAAATTTTAAGACTAATGTTTTGTGGAGATTTGTTTGTTCAAGCAATAGGTATTGGAAGCAATCACGATGCCCCCGAAATCACAAACATCTTCGAAGTTTCTGTTCGCATCGATTTTTGCACAGTCTCATGGGACGAACAATAGGTTATCTTTGACTATTTAGGAGCCCCATGAAGTTACGCTTCCAACGAGTCAAGAATCAAATCGATCGGAGGTTCCTACAAGCGGATATGGCCGAATCACCGATGATTGCACGTCCTGAAAATTTCTGGACAGCAAGCAAAGCTAAAGTGAAACAGCCATAACTCCCTCATTTGGACTCCGATTAAGATGGATGAGTACCCGTTGGAAAGGTAATTTTATAAATTTTTCAATAGAATTATATTTTGGTATATGTTTTGTTATGAATACAGGGAGAAATCCAAAGAAGAGGCAGCTGCAATATGATGAGAACAAGATGGCGAAGGTGAGGACGACAACAACGAAGAGGAGCTTAGGGAATGCTTCCGCTAGACCACTCATGAAGAAATTTAGAGGCTTGGAACAAAACAAAGATCCCTGGATCATTGGCAAATGAAGACACGAGTTGGCGGCATCCGACACAAGGAGATGTTTGAAAAAGACCACAATGGACTACACACATAAGACAACATCCAATGGCGCAGATATTTTTGGGCTCTCACATGAAGGATCATGGAACTACATGAAGACATTTAAGACATGTGTGAAGCCCTGCAAATGAAGAAGAGGAGTGATCCTACACAAAGAAACCTTGATGACATGTGGCACGAAGGTAGGAATTGAGAAAAGTTTACGCGAGCCACCTTCGATCATCAAGGATTGTTCACTTTCAACTCCGGAGGATCACCCACGATGAAAAGCTCGAAGGCTAAGGTACACGTTAATCTCTCAAGGTACTTTTGGATATGATATCTTCCTTTTGATATATTCATGTTCTTATCCAATAGTATGTTCGATTCTATGCCTTGCCCCTTTAATGATCATGTTGATAGGCTAGAATTTCTTGAGTATGATAAAGAGGCTATGTTGTGCTTTAACTTTGTTAATTACTTGCCTAATGAACCCATGCCTAATGAGAGCCTTAGTGCTGAGTAAGAAACTCATGCTACTTTTAATCACAACTTTCTTTGTTTACCTATTTTAAATTGTGGTTATGGTGCATGTGTTTGTTTCACACTTTGCGAATCTTGGACTTGCTTCGTGCTTGGTCAAGCTCGTGACCTTAAAAGAGCATATGTCGGGAGAACACACGAGTTTCACTAACCATGCAGGTCATTAAACCTTAATCAAGAGGAGGGAAGCTATGCCCCGAAAGAATCACGAGCTTGAACATCTTCACCACCGAATCTCGAGTACGGACGTTGCTGTTTTCATGAATTTTGAACACCTGATCAGATATGTAGAAGAAGGAAAAAGTTGAAAATTAGAAGCTCCATCAAGTGCCGATTCCAACGCCTCCATGATCGATGAATTTGAAGACTAGTAGAAGGAGATATGACAAAAACATTAGGCGCTGCACAGTCTGAAATCAGATTTGGACAGATTGCAGCGTTGGAGTAAAACGAGCATAACTCACTCGTTCGGAGTCCATTGGGGGTCAACAAAGATTTGATGGAAAGATAATTTCATGTGCCACACATTGGAGAAATTGTTTGCTACATGGTCTAGTCTGGGCAGAGAGGGAAATTCATGAAAGAGGAAGCAGCGACTAAAAACAAAGGAGGAGAAGGTGACGATGATGCAAGGAAACGATCGGGCAAGCCTCTCATCAAATAAAATGATCGTGTCAAGCATGGAGAGTGAATCAAAGCTGCATGGACACCTTAAAATCTTGCATGAAGGACCATGGCTTCGCGACAACAAAAAGGTATGTAAGAAAGTCGAGCTCTATGACTTTAAAAGAAGCGCTTTGCGGGAGGCAACCCGTTTTCTTTTCTTTTGTTTATGTTTATATATATAATATGACCGTCTACATTGTGATCTTAAATTGAAACAACAAGTAACATTGTACCATTGCTCTAATAAACACCACAACACCATGTTGTTTGATTTAATTGCTATTGAGGGATCACTTTGTTCTTGATCTTGGAAAACTTGTAGACCTTTTTGTGTGCCTATTATTGTTTAGGTTCATTTTCTTTTGTGTCTTTTAGAGAGAAATGTGAAGTTGGCACCATCCTCTAACTCTAAGCTTGTGTCTTGTTAATTTAGGCTAACTCTTGCATTTGTTTTAGACAACCACAATATCATGTCATTTTGTTCATCCATGTCATATTGCATTGCATGTTTTCTGTTGATCTAACTTTTTGCCCAACCAACCTAAGCCTACCTATAGCCCCACCGAAAACCCATAGCCAACAAGGGTAGGGTTGACTTGTGTTGATTGGATTGCACTATTCTGGTTGGTCAAGATCACCTCTATCCCTTGTTCTAACTAAAAACTTTAACTAGCATCCCTATAAAAGCCTTAGGAAAACTTTTCACACCTTTAGCCTTCCTTAAACCATAGGTTTGTTTTTCATAAAAAAGACTTTTAGCACACCTTAGATAGAATTTCTATGCTTGACTCCCTCTCTTCAAAATTCTTATTTGAAGCCAAAAAAATATAGGATACCGATAACCTACCCTTAAAACCTTGTTAGTTTGGTTGTTTGATCTTTTCAACCCTTGCTAACATTTTCTTGTGCTAACTCTTTGCATTTGCATTTTGTATCCCCCTCATTGTCATCTTCCGCTTTATGATAGCTTGGTCTTTTTGTGAAACTTTATGATGAATGCTTTCATGTTTATGATAATGCTTCTTAAGGGCATTGTTCCTTTTTTTTGCAATCTTGTGTAAGCATGGTGTTTAGACATGATTGGAGACCACCATCATTCAGTTTTGCATACCTTGCTATCTTGTTGCATTGGTTGGTTTATAAACTTTGTAGTGCACAATACTTATCTTACACTATAAGGAATTGTTAATCTTGGAATAAGCATGGTGTTTTGACCTTGGGTAATAAATCTTTATGGCAAGGGAGAAGTTTGGCAACCACTTTGTAAGCATGGAGCTTATAATTTGGTGTAAACATTGTTTTGTCTTTATACCATCCTATCATTTGCATGCACCCTTGCACACACGTACACCCACTAGGTTTTTAATTTCTCACTAGATTAACTATGCCACAAGTTAAGATCTTAGGGGATGTCTTTGGTTTGTCGGCACAGAGTGAGTATTCCCGACCGTCACCTCGGGGTTACTTTGTGCTTTAAAATTGTTTTGCAGGCATTGTGAATGAGGCTTGTGACAAAGGGTGAACGTTGGAGGATGAGAGCCAGGTGTGGTTCGAGGACCGGTGGATGGTCGCTTCCTGGTGTGATGAGTGATTGACAACGTGGTGTGGACTGATTCTTGGCTAAGTATTGCAGGTGCAGGTTGCGGCTTGACTGGTGCAGGTGCAGGTGAAGAACAAGCGCGAAAGGTCATTGCCGGTGAGGCCTCCAGGTGTGGAGAAGACAAGTAGGCTTGGTTCGAGGGACCCGGTGGCCAGCGGGGTCAAGTGCGGGCCGCATGGTGGCAAGAACAGCAAGATGAAGTCATGGACGGTTTCTTGGTTGAGCCTCAAAACCAAGGTCGAGCCGGGACTACGTGGGAGCCGAGTCATGAGTGGTGATTGGCGGAGGCTACACCGAGTTCGCGGGGTTTCCGGTGGTTCACCAGAAAACCACTGGGTTCCTTGGTTGATCCACAAAGCCAAGACCGAAGAACCGAAGATGGAGATGTAGCAGCTCCAGACTGGTCTGACCGGTGGGTCTGACCGGTCTGACCGATGGGTACCGGTCTGATCGGTGAGGAGCACCGGTCTGACCGGTGTGCGACGACGCAGTCCGAAATCTTCGAAGTGGAGGAAACGCATCGGGATCGCAAGGCTTGCGTCGAGGCTAAGCAAGTTTGCGGTTGCTGGGCATCCGTCCGATGGTGCGAAGACAAAGTTTTCCGATTTCGCCCTTGAGGGGCATGTATCCCTAGTTAGCTAGTAAGGGTATTTTAGTCTTTCGGTTGCCTCCATATAACCCAAGGGGTGAGAGGATGGCAGCCATCTCTTGGAACCCTAGCTCATTTGGTTTTCCTATTTTCCTTCCTATTTTCTTAGGATTTTCGTAGGACTAGCTTGAGAGCTTCATGGTGAGATCTTGTGAGAGGGAAGGATGATCAGGCGGCAAGCTAGACCTTGTATGAACCTCTTTGGTATGTATAGATGATTCGGCGTGGTTCCTCAAGGCTTGGATGTGTCTTTCCCGTTTCTCCTTTTTGGTGATTTTCGGAGCCCTTTCTTGGCGATTTTCTTGGAGCGATTTCGAGGCCTTTCTCTTTGGGATTTGGTAGGGGATGTATGCATGAACCTGTCGTGGTTCTTTTCCCTTTGATTCCCCTTCCAAATCCGTGAGCAAAGGGGCTCGATTTTGGGGTTTTCGTGGCTCTAGGGTTAGAGGCGTTCTTGGTGGGATTTCTTCGATTCCTCTTGATTTGACAAGTTTTGGTAGACCAAATCTTGGCTATGAAGTACCCATGAGGTGTTCCTACTATCCCCAAAGTCTTGTGCAAAACCGTGGAGCGAATCGGGAGATCGGGAGTTGGATTTGGGGGAGTTGACTCGCGGGCACTGTTCATCCCGAGCTGCCCAGGCGCGACCGGTTTGACCGGTGCTCTTGACCGGTTTGACCGGTGCTAGCCCTTGGTGGGTTTTTGTCTCAGGGAATAGCCTTGTCCGTGTGGTTTTGTCCCGTGGTCCTGCTGATCAGTTCTTGGCGTGTTTGGAGTTGTTTTGCTAGGTTTTGTGAGGGGTTCTTCTTCCTTCCAGGTTGTGTTTCGAAGGTGGTTTTTGTCCCAGGGCCTAGAGGAGTCACTGAGGCTTCCTGGAACGTTTGCTGTGCGGCTGCTATAGCCACCGGCCTGACCGGCTCTGTCCACCGGTCTGACCGATGTCACCGGTCTGACCGGCGCAGGTCATCGGTCTGACCGGTGTAGCACAGGCAGCAAGCCGTGCAAGTTTCCGCTGTGTGTTTTGGTGAGTTCTGGCTCGGAGGGTTGAGTGTTGGTTCCTAGGACCAGTAGCACTCCAGTGGCTGCGTGGTCTTGGCCAACTTGGGTAGTTGGGTCGGAGACGTGAGTTGGAAGCCGTGTTCGTCTTGTTGGAGTTCTCATCTCCTTCGAGAAGAATTTTTATCGGCTCCCATTCACTCCCCCCTCTCTGGTTCGCCTGATCGGTCCTTCAGAGGACAATCAAGACAAAGTGAAGAGTATGACGATCCACACATGGTGGTAGGACTTCAAGTTGGTTCATCATCTTCCATGCCTAGCAACATGCTAAGCATGGGGGAGGATTTGGTGGACATGAGAAGACCACATGGAGCAAGGATCACGGTTCTTCTTCCATGTTAAGCACAATGCTTAAGCATGGGGGAGGCCGCGCTACACTTCAAGCATCAATGGACGGTAACAAATCCTCAACCCTCGTTTTGTCCTCATCTTTCTATATGCTTGTACATATGTTTATGCCTTCAACAACCTTAGATGCAACCTTTGTATATCTCTCTATAGAAAAACATGGCTACTAGGAGTACAACCTAGGCTTGTTTTTGTTTTCAATAATAATCACTGTTATCTTGTGCTCACCATGATGATATCGCGTATGCTCTTTATGGATATATGATGATCGTTGCCACTTTGATCATTCTTGTGCTTGGTTTTTATATGATTAAGCTAGTGCTCTCTCTTTTAATATGAATCTGAAATTTATTTAATGCTAGCCTAATCTTTTGTGGAGGTTATGCTAACTTAAGTCCCATAGTTCTTTTGCATTGCTCTCAACTTTGAATGAATCAAAGAACCTTTTTATTCTCAAAAAAGTTATGCTAACCTTGTCATGAGTATCGCTTGCATTTTGCTCTACCCATCCAAAGCCCAAACTTACTTGAGTGCAAAACATTAGTATATACATGATTTATTTTTGGGTGCATTGATTCAAGGCTTGATTTCTCTGGCTCGAGACTAAGAAGCTGGTCATTCCATTTTTGCGTATCGTTCTTTACGCTAGCCTCTTCTATCCGTGCATTGTGAGTTTCCACATTGGGAATTTCGCAAACCTCGCCGGATATCCAACCAAAACCCAAAATATCTTTTTGTGTATACCTCCTTGACCACAACCCAATATATGAGTATGGATGAATATTTTGAGGAAGATTACAAGGAAAGTGCTTCGAGTGAGTAAGGGAGACTTCCAAAAGGATACCTAGAAGATTTTTCGAGTATCTGTCTCTAAGAAAATATGAGAGCTTCAATTCCCACCTTGGCACTTTCACCTCTTTTGCCCAAGGACGAGCAAACGTCTAAGCATGGGGGTGCCAAGGGAGTTCTAGTATAGTCTAGAGTTCAAGGGGAGCAAATAAATAAATAAAAAGAAAAAAAGAAAAAAAGAGAAAGAGAAAAAGTATGATGAGAAAAAGAAATAAAGAAGAAAAAAATAATAATAAAATAAAGCTCCCCGGTTCTCTAGCTATGTTTAGTGCTTTTTGAGTTTTCAAGAGGATTCAAGATCAAGACCCATACTCATCTTTCCAACCATGTGCAATTCGATGATGAGGACCTCGTTTGTGCCTCGGGATCACTCTTTGCCATTTGCACATGTCCACCTATCTAAAAGTGTTTGTAATTTTTCTCTCCCCCCTCCTTGAAAACATTATTTTTCCAATGACCTTTTTGACGAGTCTCGGTAAGACCATGAGAAGCTTGTCTTGTTTTGATAATATCTCAACTATAATATCTTGGTAGGACTAAACTTTCTCATAGCTCCATATAAAGCCTTCCACCATATTTGAGAGAGGAAAGGAATTGAACAAGTAGGCTTGAGAGACAAGATGAGATGAGAGTTCATGAGCAAGATGCAAGGAGAGCATTATGTTTCTAAGATTTGTTTAAAAGTTTGAGAGCATGATCAATTACTTGTGGAAAGATCTTAAATAGTATCTACCCTCCATAGTGATGAAAGCTAGTTACATTATGAAACTATAACATATATAAACTTGGAGAGCATTATGTTTTCTCATGTATGAACAAGTGCAGGGTATGAACATTGAAGGGCAATACTGACATCCATTAAAGGCTTACTCGAGGACGAGCAAGGTTTAAGCATGGGGGTATGTTGACGGTCAATTTATGTCAACCAAGAGCACTTGTTACACTTTGGTTTGAGCTTTGATTTATAATTAACCCGCCACTAGGTGCACCTTGGAGTGTGTTGTTTACGCAGGAATTAGGTACCTAAATAAGGACTTCTGGGTGGAGTTCATCTAGCACCTTGTGAGAAGATCACGAAGCCCGGCACGAGTCAAGACACGAAGTGAACATGACTCCAAATGACCTAAGGACCGAAGCATGAAGCTGTGAAAGTCCAAGGACCTAAACAGAAGATACGGGAGTTCGTACGCCAAGTACCCCTATCCAAACCGTCGGGAAAACGACGTCAAGGACCCACATGGACTTCGGCAAATATTCAAGAAAGTGAGGGAAGCATCACAGCCGAAGATGGGCCCGAACCGGGCCAAAACAGGCCTAGGCCGGCCGGCCCATGCCGACCGGCCTAGGGTGTTCCGGGCCCGATTCGGCTTCCCCTTTGACCTACACGCTCCTCGGCTCATTTATACCCCCCGCCTCCGACAGCCGCCACATCCAATCATCAGAACTCGGCGAAACCTAGAAGTGAGCACCGGAGGAAGACGACGGCAGCGGAGTCCTCAAAGTTGTCTAGGGGATGGCCTAGGCCAACCCTAGCCGCCATGGCCGCCCTGCGTGGTTGTGCCATGGCGGAGTTCCGGAGCTAGTTGAGGTCATCAATGGTATGTACTCGGTGGTGGTGACCCAAACACATCTACTATTATGTGAGCAATTGTAATCTTGTTTTCCGATCTTTAAGCGATTCCATGTCTCCGTCTTTTCCTTCTACCTATCATGAATATGTTTGATCCTTAGTCTTATGCATGCTTAGACTATATAGCATACTTTACGTAATCATGGTGATTAGGTTTAGTATGTTGACCCTTCATGGTTGGTAGACATGTCCTTGTGTGGGCACACCCGTGGATCCCCCGCTTCATTAAGGGAGCATCGTGACAGGGTGACTTCCCCGAATGAGCAGATGTCTTCGGGAGGTAGGTCGGAGGTAGGGGTTTAAGGATGCTTTTAGATGAGATGCTTGGTTGTTGCTCGTTTGCCAGAACTACAACTAGAAGGCGATAGGGTTAGTCGTCCCCTTGGTGGCGCTTTACCTCGCCTATGTTCGTGTATGTGATCAACCTTGAGCTATCATACACGTATCTCTTAAAGGTTACCTTATATGCAATCTACGCTTCATGCTAGGATAGTTCGATAGATTAGGTAGAGATCCTTAGTGGTTTGCTTCCGATCCTTGGATTGACAATCCTTGGGGGGACCCTCCTTGGTGAAAAAGGTACCAAGTCACCCGTAGGCTTGCGGTGAACTTCAACACGGTTTTGAACTGTCAACACTTGCCATGTCATGGATAGGCTATGCATGAAAACTTGCACATAGTTTATGGTGTGAATCTTTGTTTATGATTTAATTTCCTATTTATGCTAGATCTATCTTGAAGCTTATTATAGCCTTTTCAGTATATCTTTTGTGGCTCATCTTTGGCATGTGGCTTAGCTATGCTTAGTTACATCTCTGAAAAATAGGGTAGATTTGTATGGCTTGGTTTGGTGCATGTTCTTGATTTATGCATGTTTAGCTATTTAAATGCATAGTTTGAACTCTGTGTAGATTCTAAACCTGATTTTTGGTGTGCACCCTGCTCATGCTATGTTGAGCTTGTGCTAGGAAAATTAGCCTTGAAATGCTTAAGGTTTGCTCTGAATAGTTTATGTTTGTAATGCTAGTCTAAAATTTGTTATTTTTGTATAAATTAATCTTGATAGCTTCAGGAGCTGATTTCTAGTGTGCATCTTAAATTCATCTTATCTTCTTGTGTGCAAATTTGCAACCCGGGAGCATGCTTCAATATTTATGTATAATTTATTTATGTTATCAGAATGTATATCTAGTTGTATTTGTCATGCTTAGTATATAGCTCCCGTGGATCTGAAAATTTGTGTGTTGCTTAGATTTCCTCCAGAGAT
The DNA here is from genome assembly GCA_036936925.1 of Cenchrus fungigraminus. Lineage (NCBI taxonomy): Eukaryota > Viridiplantae > Streptophyta > Magnoliopsida > Poales > Poaceae > Cenchrus > Cenchrus fungigraminus. Next base: position 110,757,470 of record CM072779.1, read on the forward strand.
GCTGTACTTAAAGTTTCAGGGTCAGAACATGTTTAGATTCTCCTGGATAAAATAATGTTGTTTATAATAGCTAGGACTTGCTAGGTTTTTCATGATTGGTGTGTAGATCCAATTGGTGTGACTTTTTGCAAGTGGCTTTGTTCTAAGCTCAACTGCTTGTGTGTTTTTTTCTCTGTTTCTTGTGTGTGGTTTTAACAGAACAATTTTTGGAAGTAAATCAAGCTCAATAAAACAGAAATAGGAAAATCCTTTTTAATTCAAATTGTACCTTAAGCCTTAGGCTTAAGCTTCACCAAATCACTTTTGTGCAGCACCTGTTCCTGTTGTGAAGTTAAACAATTTTAATTTGTTTAGATGTGTACACAATCACCTTTAAAATGGGTTTTAAGCCACATCAACACACTCTTTTTTTCTTTATAGGAAGAATATGCTGAATGTAGCCACCTATAAACCTCATGTTTTATCTCTGAATTTCAGAAGTATAATCTTGCTTGAAATAAATATGTAAAGTTGCACACATGCATTCCGTGTAGAACTCGTTGACAGCAACCACGAGCTCGTTCTGGAGCAAGGTGAAGGATCGTCCGAGAGGGAAGTGAACGCTATGGAGATCCACCAATACCCGAACCAAAGTTCGAAAGATCTCTTGACTAACTTTGCCAGTGAAGGCAAGCCCCAAAGCATAACCTAACTTTTCCAAATTATGCAACTATCTATGTTTATGTTTGTGCATTTACATTTCAGGAGTTGTTTTGAAACCATAGATGCATGATCCCTAGGTACCTATGCTTTATACTAGTATGCTAGGTTGATAGTTGCCATGCTCTAAGGACACGGTACAAGTCGAGTGATGTTCATCACTCGCAAGGTATAGGTTCTTATGTTGGAACCATAAGACTTGGATAAACTGGTTTGCTCATGTGGTAAGAGCATGGGATCTAGGCTTCGGTCCAGTGGCTTTCGTTTGTTAAGCGTTTGAATGTACTAAGCACTTGTCGGGAATGGGACCGACAATCCTAGTACCTGATTGAGGTAGTAAGGGATTTTTTGATTGACTAATCTTGGGTTGCGGCCCCAGGCTCGCCACCTGTGTTACATGTGCAAGAGGTTGGGCATGTCGTTACATGGGCGTCCACAGAGCCTTGTACCTAAGACTGTAATCCCTTATCCCGAATCGAAGATCGACAGGAACCACTTGGTTGGTGCCCTCGTAGGAGGTGCCATTCCGTGTGTTTAGGTCCACTTTGCAAGGTTATTAATCGATCGATCGTCGACCTCTCACCGTTATCTGAGACTACTTAACCAACTGGCTACTATGATCTTTTTTTAATGATGGAACTGATGGATAATACTAATGTTTGCTTAATTGCTTGTACAACTTCTTGCTTAGCACAAGTGCTTAACTAGAATGGTTAATTAAACTAGAACTTGAGCTAAAATGTTGAAAGTAAGGATCCACCCTTAGTCGCTTTTTGGCAAAATAAACCCACCAGTCAAAAGCCTTTCATGTCTAGAGGTTGGTGATGTAGTCATCACCCGACGGGTAAGTCTTGCTGGTAATAGTATACTCAGCCTTGCTATCTATGTTGTTTTCAGGTGAAGCTTTGAATGATGTGTGGCCTAGAGAGATCCCACCTGGATGGGAGCTTCAGTGGGTGGATGGCGATGACGAGGAGTGATGATGTCATGGATGGCCTCCCGAGATGTCATAAAGACGTTTAGAATTTCTGTTGTTTTAAATGGACCCCATGTGGGCCGAGTTGGATTAATTTTGTTATGTACTCTGGACTCACCTTCGTGTGAGTTTTGATGTATGCTAATCTTCGAACCTGTTGTTATGTAAGTGATTCACCGGGCTTGACCCGGCAAACACGACAAAGTGACTCGGTGTTATCGCTTAAGAGCCAAATGGATGGGTTTAGGTTATAATACGGAATTATTTTGGGTGGTTTGTCACATCGCTTCCTCCCCTTTCCCAACCAGTCCTCGTCGGTGCTGCACGTCCCCGCCGAGCCCGCCCTCCGTCGTGCTCAGGAGCTGGTGCTCCGCCCCCATCCTCTCCCCCTCCGGCTCCCAGCCCTCACCTGGATTTGGCGGGCAAATCTCCCGCGCATGCTCTCTGTGTGGGATCCGGCAGCGGCGGCGCCTCGGGACGAAGATGGGTACAACACGTGCCGAGCTTGTCGATTCCCGTCGGTTCGGCGTGGGAGAACGGGACAACCCCGTCATCTGGTGAGGCGACACAGGGGTCGTCGACTGGCCCAGGGGGGGTGCTTTTTGGCAAAATATGTGTCGAGCAGATGTGGTGTATCGACAGGCTGTACATGCCCTTAGGAATTTGGAGACAAATAAGTAGGAATTTGTCTGCCTACCTCCATCTTATTATTGGCGCGTGTTGAATTTATTTTGTTTGTAGATTAACTGAATGGGGCACTACCGAAAAATAAAGCCATGAGCTCAGCTTTTTGCCATGACCTTTTTGTCGGGCTCACGGCAAAATGCCATTTTGTTGACGGCCACAACAAAATGTCACAGCAAGGCAAAATAGGTGTAACGGCTCATGACAAAATAGGTGTACCAACTCATGGTATAATTAGACTTTGCCGTTGCAAACATTCACTACAAGGAATGTGCCAACTAGTAACGCAAAAAAGGGCGATTCTCGTCATAAACCGTGATTAATGATGCTGGTTGTTACGAAAATCCTCCGTCATTAATCGAGCATCATAAACCACAATTAATGATGAGACCTTATTTCGCGGCGTCATGAGTTTAATGACGCGTATAAAATCATTCTTACGGAATGTCATAACTTCGTTCCTGCATCTTTGCCATGCTGGACATAATTTGATGTGGCATCAGATGTGGCATGCCAATTGTGACGAATCGTTTGCGTCATAAAATGAATTTTGCCTATTTAAAGCTGGGTTGATCCCAACACTGTTACTATCAGCCGGCGTTGTGTAGATAGCCCAAAAAAGATTTTATTGGGCCCATTTGTTGTTTTTTCGACTACGATTTTGATTAGGTTAGGCTCGTTTTTGTTGGGTCGAGTCCAATAATTGCGCACGTTGTTTGCGGCCTTATATGTCACGTTAATTTCAATGAAATTGACTTTTGGCCCAATAAATAGTGGGCTAAGCCCACTGAAGGTCAACAAAAAATTAACTAATCGTGCATCAATATTAATTGATTTCATTTCAATTCTGATCCTTTTTTAGAATAATTCCAATCTGGTTGGCAAAATAGTAATCAACACATATTTCTTTTTACAATAAAACAAATTGTTGTTTACTATCAAGCATGACCATATTATTCATCACATATCACAAACTATTACAAGATAGCAGTCTCACAAGGAACATAGATTAACAAAGCTAAATCCAGGTCATAATCACAATAGATATTGGAGATTTGATCTAAGGATCTTAACCTCTTCATCGTTTACTGCTAAGCAATAGACGAAGGAGGTCTTCACTATCTTCGGTAAGCTTCTACAAACCTCTTAATCTCAGCCGACTGCATTTTCAGAGTTGATTCTGATTCTTTGGTCTTCTTCTTCAAGCTACATAACTCTTTCTGTTGAGCAAAAAACCGTTGTTGAAGTTGTACCCCGTCCTGATTGGGAGCATCAACTCACTCTCTTCATCAACACTACTACATAAGGATTCGGTACCCATTCTTGAGTACTCCTCTGTTTATTTTGTTCGGGAAGAAGCATCATTGACTTGGTAGCTTCCATCTAGCAACAGTGGATCCCAAGTCAGATTCGGATCTTGTAATTGATTCGAACTAAGGAAACAAAGGTGTTAACTTTGTTACCTTGGAGTAGGTATGAACAGGAGCGACCATAGATGTTGACCCTTTGGCCCGCCGAAACAAGTATAAGAACAATAGGTAAGGGTTGAGATCATTCACAATCGGAAACAAAGAAGGAGCTAATTAAGTTTGTTACCTTGGAGCAGGTCTGAACAGGAGCGACTACAGATGTTGACCCTTTGGCCTGTTGAAACAAGTACAAGAACAAGAGATAAGGGTTGAGATCATAGGCAATGAGAAGCAATTTCATCTATTAAGTTCAATGTGGTACATGAACGATCACACCCAATCCATAATCACCCAAGCATGCAACAAAAATATGGAATGCCAAAGAGCATGGGTAAACAATATAATAATTTTATCCTTTAATTTCTACAAACCTCAAATACGTCAACTTCGAACAATCTCTTGCAATAGGGAACAAAAGATCCACAATCACCCAAGCATGCAACAACAATATTCAAAGGCAAAGAGCACGGGGAAGCAGTCTAATAATTTCATCTACAAATTCTACAAACTTCAAATAAAATGACTTTCAACAAACTCTTGCGATAGGGTACAGTAGATCCACAATCACCCAAACATGAAAGAATATTATAGAATGCCAAAGAGCATGGGGAAGCAATCTAATTGAATCGATCAATATAGGGAGGAGCCCGCAGACCTGACGAATAGGAAGGGAAGAAGGTGTCGAATGTCGTCTCGATTTAGCAGCCTGAACTTGCGCCTTGAACAGTTATTCTTCTCAACTGTTGCAAATCTACGGCCGTCAGGGTGAGCCACGGGGGGGCCGACGGAGCAAGAAGTTTGAACCATCTTGCAACTTCAAGGAGGTTGCCGATGAAGGCCGCCGCTCGTAGCAGAGGAAGCAGACCGCTCGTGGTAGAGGAACGCGTCGTTAGTAGCTAGGTCGTTGTTGCTGCTTCCGCCGTAGATCTCTTCGACGGTAGAGGAGAATATCCCCTAATTTTGGAAAATTACCAGGAGGGAATTGGGAGGCCTGGTTTCCCTCTTTGTTTTATATGAAATGGGAAGGACCAGGAGGAGGAGCGGGGAATTCAAAATTTCAAGTCCCGCCTTTCTTCTCCAGAGCGGGAAACGAAAACTTTAGATCATGGACCCAAATGTCAGTGACCATATGCAAAGAGGCAAGTTGTTGACTAGGCTGTCCATGCCACCATGGATAACGGAATTGATAAACACACACAAGACTATACTCTACTTCATATTCACATTCAACGGATGATCCGATTATTGCATTACAAATGTACTCATTGCAACAAATTTATGTACCGCTTCCACTGTTTATTATATAACTAAACACACTTCAATAAAACATTAAAACTACAGACAAGAGGGACTCTGCTGGTACCACCCTTTGTGTAATCTTCTACGGAGATCATGCATAAATTCAGGATGATCAATGCATATGACCGCCCAATCATGTGTGAGTATTCCGTGAGGAAAGATTCGCTCTAAGAGTGACATGCACTTGTCCAGCAATTGTGTGCAGTTAGCCTGAATTGCCCATCGTAGAAATGAGGTCATAGTTTCCTCGCTTGCCATGTCCCACATCTTTGACGCACAGTGCAGCTTCAACCTTTCAACTTGGTACATGTCGGCGACCAAGAGTACATAAGGCCAGACGTTGGCAGGAGTGTCCCATAAATCAGCCTCCTCCGGAAGCGATCCTTCCCTAGCATATTTGATCAGGATCAAGAAGCCATCAGGCTTTGTTTCTGTAATTGTAACAGTTTTAGAGCGTGACTCCACTCCTTGGCCGTAGAGCATTGCCTCCATCACACAAGATACTTTCACCACAGCGGCACATTTCGCTCGTATCACTCGGCATTCTGCACCTACGTGGAAGACAACGTCCATAGGGGCTTGGGCTGCAACGCTTTCGCATATGCTTGTTTGTACTGATGGAGGAGGAACTTCAATGCAGTCGTCCTCCAGTACTGTAACACCACACGATATGTGTATGTGATCTTCATAGGAGGTCATGTCACACCTGTTTTTCCAAAGAAAACCAAGTGCAAACCTATATGCATGCCATGATCAAGTTTCATGCATCTAGTTGACATAAGTGAATAACAGAAACAATATCACATAAGAAAAACAAAGATTATCAGAGATTTATGCTTTATCCTAGAAACGAAGGCACCAAATTTCACAAGCAGACGACTGGGGGCTGCGTACGCCTAGCAACAGCACCATCTTCAATAGCTTCACACATCTTCTCCTTCCGAGCAACAGTTTAGCAAGGTTGAGTAGACTTATAGTAGGTACTCAGCAAGGCCACAAGAAATAACCAGAAAGTAATTTAAAGTCCATCTTTAAGTATATTAATCATGTGAGGGTCCAGGCCGCTCTTGACCGTGAGCACGGCTAATCGATTAGTTTTACACTCTGTAGAGGTTGTACACTTTCACCACAAGTCGCATCAAAGTTAAGAAGAACTTTGGACCCAACCATGCGATGCTAGCTAGGCATCACACCACACTACCAAGGTGTGATTACATAGGGACACTACGAGGCCTTTACAAAGATTCCCTAATGTGAAGCAACCCGTGAAGGTGCCGAGTCGTTGCAGAGTATAAAGTCCCCTTGTAGGTACCGTGTCTTAGCCAAGCCCAACTCCCTACTAGAGCGAGTCTATACCCCACTGGTGCTCCCCCTTTCCCTTATCAGGTAAGGCCACCCCAACATCAAGGTTTCTAATTATTCAGCTAAGACAGAGCCATATGTCTTGTGGTTGCATTGTTTTCCTGGGTGGTCGCTCCATGTTCCAATTAATGCATAGTATTCTTATAAATAAAGCATAGGTAGTAGGTGGTTAGGGACACTTGCCTTTCTCCAACGAAAAGCGACTCTTACTGCTCTTCAACTCTTTCTTTCTTGGAACTCTTTGTCTTCAAGGTAAACGAACAACGATCTTCTACTCGAAACAATCATCAGAAACAACCATACAAGGGAAACAAACAAGTACAACTAAGAACAACACACCAATCAAAATAAAAGCATTAAAAGAGCGTGCTAAAAGATAGGCTCGATTCTATGGTTACGCAACGTTGAGAACGTAACTAAGGTTGAAGAGACAAAAGCTATCGAGGGATTTTTATCAAACAACAAGAGACTATGAGCTTGGTTTATTTTTAATTAGCAAAAGATATGTAAAGGATATTTCATAAAGAAAATACCCTAAGTTGGAATTAAAGCAAATTAAACTTTATTTATAAAACCTGTGTAAAGAACTAGTCAAGTTTTATTTATAAAGATTCATATATAAATTATACCAATTAAATATTTAACTTAGAAAAAGTAAACTATATGAATCCTGTGAACGTAACTTTATGATTCGAGTGGATCATATTATTATTGAAAACATCATAATATTGTTATTAATCAAATTAACATTTATTTATAAAACTGATGTAAAAGCCTATTCAACTTTTTAATTAGAAAAGTTAATTAAATATTAAGCAAATTAATATTTGGTTTATGAAAACTGAGGTAAAGATCTAATTAGATTTTATTTACAAAAGCATATAAAATAAACATTAATCCCATGTGAAAGGTGGGATTTCATAGCGGGGTTTCTGTAGATTGGTCAAGACAAAAAAGGAATCTATGGATTTTCAGAAAAGATAGGGACCTAATCGCAAAAGCGCAACAGCTTTCTTCTACGTCCAGACAGGGTGGACGGCGGCCCTAGGCACTGGCGTCGCCGGTGCTCCGGCGGTCCAGGGGCTCGAGTGACTTGCGCATGGGTTGGAGGAGAGGTAGGGAAGCACAGGGGGGTCCTCACCAGCGACGAACGGCGGCGGTAGCGGTCGGAATCGGGCCTGCGGCGGACGAGCATGGCAGCCGGCTCAGGTGTCCTGCCTCGGCGGTGCCCTGGTGGTCCACTGGTGACGGCAAGGAGTGGCGTGGATGCATCTCGTCCCGGTTAAACTCATTGCGGCATTGGTCTCCTCTGAACGTCGACCGACGAGGCGGACTAGGGGAGCAACTACGGCGGCGGATGGCTCCGGCAACGCGAGGCGGCGGCACGCGGCTGGGTGGTAAGGCGGCACGGGATGGGACGAGCAGGAGGGTCAGCGGTGGCTATAAAGGGGCAGGGCACAGCTGGCTGTGGAGTGCTCGGCACGGAGCCGAGGGAGAGTCCGGCGGGAGCACGCCGTGCTGCCCCCAGTCTCCTGCGACGGCCACAGCCCAGATGGGCCTCACGCGGGCTCGTGGCCGGGCCGGATGGGTCAGAGCGGGTTGGAACGGACCGGGTCGACGTTGAGCCGAGCTGGGCCGAGCCATGCCGTGGGCTGCAACTGCTGCGAGAGATGGCGCACGCGCGGAGCAGAAGCTATCAGGGGGCATGGCTTGACTTCACACAGCTGGTTGCTCGCGATATGGGCTGGGCCGTAAGTAGTTGCTGCGCGGACTGAGTGAGGGAGTACAAGGAGTGGTAGCGGACTTTCGTCTGCTGGGCTGAAAGCAGCTGCGGGCCAAAAGTTAAGGAAGGAAAGGGAGAAAAGAAAATAATTCCTTTTTATTTTCAGAAAATATTTTTGTGAGAAGAATAATCTAGAAATAGCTAGAGATTTCATTAAAGCCACGAAAAATACTCTGAAAATCCTGAAAATTCCAAGAAACTTCCCAGAGCTAGATTGGAGCACGAGAATCTAAATAAAATATCTAGAGCTCATGAAAAAGATTTTAGAGCCTTCTAATAAATAGAAATAGCTCTAGGAAAATGAGAATAAACTCCAGAATAATCTGGAAAATTCTTTGGAGGGTTTAGTCAGCACCTAAGCGCATTTTAAAACCATTGTGCACTCATGAACACCTATATGCTTCGGCATGTATGCAATGCTCACATAATCATTTTGTTTAATTCTAAAAAACAAACAAAGCCTTTTCCCTATACTATATTTCCTTTAAAGAAAATAAATGTTGGAAAATTTTTAAAATTATGAGAAAATTGTTGTTTAATTTTTCTTCCTATTCACATCCTGAAATTCGAAAATTTCAGGGTGTGACAAATCTACCCCCCTTAAAGGGAATCTCGTCCCGAGATTCAGAGAAAGAGGAAACAAGGAGAAGGTAGATAAACAAGAACATTGCTACTGAGGTAGGTAGGCGGTCATCCTCTTTTGTCGTCCATGTGTAGGATCTTCAGCATTCATCTTTCTTGGTCGTTGTGGTCTTCATCAGAGGGTGCTAGATGGGATAGTAGCAAGCACAGGGTGGGAAGGAAAGTAGAGAGATGTCTTCTGGCAGTAGCATTTTCTTGTTGGCATTGATGCAGGCTTCAATTTCTTCTTCTGAAGTCCTTCATTTGATCAGGTAAAGAGAAAGAGAGATAACAAGGATGTGGGTGGCACAAAAGAAAAAACCCAACTAGGCAACTGATGTTATTGCAGATATAAAACCCACAATACACCAACACTCACTACAAAGAGCCAACTCAAACATTGCCATAAACAATCATGATCATGCAAGCACTGAATTTCACCACTCAAGAGTCAAAGGAACCATGCTAAACGTTGTTAATAGTCATAGGGTATCCTCCTAAGCATGGGCAAAGCTTCACCGTTCATTGATCATCTAAGGATGTTGAATCAGAAATGACACTTTGGAATCAAAAGTCAAGGGAAAAATCCAAAGCAACATTGTTTGAGGAACAAAGAGAAGTTCAAGGCTGAGGATAGATGGATAGAAATTGACAGATATGTTTAAAGTGGGTAGGCAGGCAAGATATCAAGGAGATGCATTGCATGAAACAAGTGGAAAGGGAAAGCAAGATCAAGATCAAGGGGAGATAGAATAAACAAACAAGGGTAGGGTCATATCATTTGCAAAATAATGAAGGGCAAATGAAAATGAGTTACGCGGGAAGAGTTAAGATATTAGGGGGAGTTATCAAAAGAAAATGGTTAAGAAGTTGGAATATTCATCATAGGGCTCAAAGAAAAGGAAGTGATGAATTTTGGATCAAAAGAAACCTTAAGAAACGACCATTGCTATCTAGGCTTGCGTCCTAGAGTCGATACAGCTCTGATACCACTGTCACACATGTTTTTCCAAAGGAAACCAAGTGCAAACCTATATGCATGCCAGGATCAAGTTTCATGCATATAGTTGACATAAGTGAATAACAGAAACAATATCACATAAGAAAAAACAAAGATTATCAGAGATTTACGCTTTATCTTGGAAACGAAGGCACCAAACTTCACAGGCAGACGACTGGGGGCTGCGTACGCCTAGCAACAACACCATCTTCAACAGCTTCACACATCTTCTCCTTCTGACCAGCACTTTAGCAAGGTTGAGTACACTTATGGTTGGTACTCAGGAAGGCCACAAGAAATAACCAGAAAGCAATTTAAAGTCCATCTTTAAGTATATTAATCATGTGAGTGTCCAGGCCGCTCTTGACCATGAGCATAGCTAATTGATTAGTTTTACACTCTGTAGAGGTTGTACACTTTCACCACAAGTCGCGTAAAAGTTTAGAAGAACTTTGAACCCAACCATGCGATGCTAGCTAGGCATCATACCACACTACCAAGGTGTGATTGCATAGGGACGCTACGAGGCCTTTGCAAAGATTCCCTAATGTGAAGCAACCCGCGAAGGTTCCGAGTCGTTGCAGAGTACAAAGTCCCCTATTATGTACCGTGTCTTATCCAAGCCAAACTCCCTACTAGAGCGAGTCTATACCCCACTGGCGCTCCCCCTTGCCCTTATCAGGTAAGGCCACCCCAACATCAAGGTTTCTAATTATTCAGCCAAGACAGAGTCATATGTCATGTGGTTTCACTGTTTTCCTGGGTGGTCGCTCCATGTTCCATTTAATGCATAGTATTCTTATAAATAAAGCATAGGTAGAAGGTGGTTAGGGACACTTGCCTTTCTCCAACGAAAAGCTACTCTTACTGCTCTTCAACTCTTGCTTTATTGGAACTCTGTGTCATCAAGGCAAACAAACAATGATCTTCTACTCGAAACAATCATCGGAAACAACCATACATGGGAAACAAACAAGTACAAGTAAGAACAATGCACCAATCAAAAGAAAAGCATTAAAAGAGCATACTAAAAGATAGGCTCGATTCTATGGTTACGCAACGTTGAGAACGTAACTAAGGTTGAAGAGACAAAAGTTATCGAGGGATTTTTATCAAACAACAAGAGACTATGAGCTTGGTTTATTTTTAATTAGCAAAAGAAATGTAAAGGATATTTCATAAAGAAAATACCCTAAGTTGGAATTAAAGCAAATTAAACTTTATTTATGAAACCTGTGAAAGAACTAGTCAAGTTTTATTTATAAAGATTCATATATAAATTATACCAATTAAACATTTAACTTAGAAAAAGTAAACTATATGATTCGTGTGGATCATATTATTATTGAAAACATCATAATATTGGTATTAATCAAATTAACATTTATTTATAAAACCGATGTAAAAGCCTACTCATCTTTTTAATTAGAAAAGTTAATTAAATATTAAGCAAATTAATATTTGGTTTATGAAAACTGAGGTAAAGATGTAATTAGATTTTATTTACAAAAGCATAAAAAATAAACATTAATCAAATGGAAATTGATTATGAAAAACGGTGTGTAGCACTATATTGCTTTTATTTATAAAAGGCATGTATAGCTAGGTATTAATCAAAATTAATATTAAATTAATTTTCAGAAAACATAGATGATGAAAACTCAACACTAACGTGTACTTTACATTATTATGAACCTAACGCAACTTGAACAGATTAAAACGGAGCTAAAACGTGGATTCTATGGAGAAAACAAGGTGTAGGGACCTAGTTGAGATAACTATAGATTCCACGGCTATCATGAAAGATATGCAAGACACATCAAATAGTGCTCGTGAAAAGGATGAACCTCGGGGTTAGATCTATAAAAGATCACTGGTTGGATATATATGTGAAAGGTGGGATTTCATAGGGGGGTTTCTCCAGATTGGGTAAGGCACTAAAAGGAATCTATGGGTTTTCAGAAAAGATAGGGACCTAATTGCAAAAGTGCCAGAGTTTTCTTCTACCTCCAGACAAGGCGGACGGCAGCCCTGGGCACTGGTGTCGCCGGTGCTCCGGCGGCCTTGGTGTAACACCCTAATTTTACAAAAATTTGTTTTAATAAAATTTGAATAGAAACAAGGCTTTAGTATTAAGGATAAGGTGTATTTGAATTTTTAGGCATTTAAATATATTTTTGAAAATTAATTAAATAAATAAAGGAGTTTAATATTGCATACATGCTGAAGTATTGTTTTTGTTTGGTTGAATTCAAATTATAATTTGAATTCAAAGAGTTTGAGTGCTTTTAAAAATTCAAAAGCATCTTCCCTTTTATTCCTAAACCCTACCCTTTTCTGGCCCGTTTTCGTTTGGAGCCCAACCAGCCGAAGTCCGCCGGTGGTCCTTCTACTCCTTCCGCCGTTCGCCTGTGTCCCAGCCCAGCAAAGTATCGGCCCACAGCAGCCCGCCAACCCCCGCCTCGCCCGCAGCCGCTGACACAGGGGGCCCACACGTCATCCCCCTCCTCCCGTCGTCCCGGACACGGACTCCCCGTCATGGCCATGACCGAGATGGAGACCCGGCCTCCCCCGCCTCCGAGTGGCCTAGCTGCGCACACCAGGACCCCGCCCGGCCCCTTTACAAGCAGTCGAGCCCCGCCGCTTCTCCCAATCCAGAGCCCGCCACCACCTTGAGCCTCCGCAGCGCCACCTGTAAGTCTAGCGCCGCCGCCGCTGCTGACCAGCTCGTCCGCCGTCGTCCCGTCGTCAAGAAGCCGCACCGGAGATCTGCATGGAGGTGAGCAAACCCCCGGAGCCGCACGTTTGTGTCCAGGTGTCCTACAGCGCGCACATGGGCTCGCCAGAGTTGGATTTCCGCCGCCGCCTGCCTCGCCGACCATTGTGCCGTCGACGTTGCCCTAGCCGCCACCCTGAAGCACTAGATCGGTTCGCCGACTCACCCGCGTCCTTCCCGACCAGATCCCGTCGCCAGCCGAGCACCCCAGCTCGATTCCAGGTAAGCTCGCCGGAGTTGACGTGCTGCGCCGCCGCTCACCGTCGACCGCGTCGCCACCCGTCGCTTGCAGCACACCGCAGCCACCCGATCAAGATCTGACGGCCCGGATCTAAACCGACCCGGTTCAATACTAGTCAAAGGCCGCTTGACCGTGCCATTTTTCAAAAACACCCTTGAGCTTTTTAGAATGGCAAGCCGGTCCTCCCACCAGTCAAAGATCCTTTCAAATATGTCCTTTTTCTTCTGTTTTAACCCCTGGCCTTTATAGATTTAGCGCCCGAGGTCCAAGTCTTTAGTTTTTCAACCAAACCCCTCTATTTTTAAGTTTCTTTACGCTTTAGCCCTCGGTTTCTTACAGTTAGGCGCCTGTAACCCTAGTTTCTTCACAGATTTGCCCCTGCACCTTCTTCTAGCCATATCTTTTCCGTTTGAACTCCGTTTTTAGCGTTCTTTATGTCCAAACGATCGTATCGAAGAGTAGAATAGCTTTTCACCCCTGTTTTGCTTTGATAATACTGTTTGGTGATTGTTTCTTATTTTGTTCTATTGTGTGCTTGTATGTACTTGATGTGATGCGTAGAGAATGTTTGGGCTGAAGGATTTGAAGACCAAGAAGCTCATGTGTCTGAATAGCAACAGGGATTCGTTGAAGGCAAGTCTCCCTTGATGCATACCCGTTTACCTATACAACATGCATTTAATTCACTGTTCTTACTTTTGCTTGCATTACATTGATGGGATCCTATTAAGGATATGACTAGATTATTTTTATCCCTTTTACCTTGATCAACCTGGGTTTTAATTTATTGTTGGGTAGCTCTCGCTATGCTTAACTTGGTGGATGGTATTAATGAAACTTTATGAAACCTGATTTATTTATGTTATACCTTCATTAATACAAGATCACCTTGTTTAATCGGAACATGGAGAACCACCTAGGAAAAGAGTACAACCACATTCCACATGGCTCTGGCTTGGCTAACTAATTAGAGACTCAAGTCTGGGCTAATCTTACCGAAAAGGCAAGGGGCTCATAGGTTGTGCGATGGCTTTTCCAGCCAAGTGGTTGGCGTACCACTTGGGGGAGATTTCATCCCCTTATGGGGAAACCTTAGCGGGTTACCACTTACTAGGAAATCTTTGTAAAGGCCTCGTAGCGTCCCTATGCAATCACACCTAGGTAGTGTGGTATGATGCTTGGCTGACATCGCATGGTTGGGTTTAAAGTTCCTAGAACTTTTACACGACTTGTGGTGAAAGTGTACAACCTCTGCAGAGTTTAAAACTAATCGATTAGCAGTGCTCACGGTCAAGAGCGGCCTGGACCCTCACATGATTAATCTATGGAAGTCAATGATTAACTTGATGCATCTATCTTTATTTATGTTGTTTATTCTCTTATGTTAATTGTGGGTTTGGTATAAACTTACACTTGCTAGTATGTATGCTGCTAATAAAACTTGACCAACTAAAATGATGAATGCTTAAACCCATCAGCCTCCACTATAAATACTTGCATGTTATATTATGTTTCCACTTGCTGAGTACGACATGTGCTCACGCTTGTTTTCATTATTGCAACGGCACTACCCGGATGCTGTTCAGACTTGGAGAGATTTGAAGATTTCCCTGGAGACTTCGACGAATTCTAGGCAGGCGTGCCACCAGTCAACTGCCTGTGGTGTTGACCCTATCCGCTGTGTTGCTACTCATTAATTATTAGTTCATTTATGAGACATTTTGGTCTGTAATAATGTTTAATACTCTCTTTACGTTTTGGCATTGTGTTTTGGTTATCACTGAGCCGTTATATGTGTGAACTTTGATCCTAGCGCACATATAATATGAGCATTCGAATTTGCCTTTAAATTTGGGTGTGACAAAGTGGTACCAGAGCCGTGTTGACTGTAGGACATTAGCCTAGTTAGAAAATGGTCATATTCAAGGATTATAATATCTTAGATGCCATTCTTGCCTTATGCTTGCTTTATTTCTAATAATTTCATCCTTGCTTTATCTCACCCTTGATCTCTACTTGGTTCTCTCCTTTCTAGTACCTATTCTTGGCATCCATCTCATCCATCACATGTTTCTTTTTAGATGGTTCGTCAGTTGCAGACAACCCGTATAGGCTCTTTCCAGTTTCCCCGCCACTTGGAAGACCAAGATTATTACTATTATCCTATGGAGAGTAGAGAGCATGAAGGGGACACTGACGAGGAGATACTGATGGAAGCACCACCTGCAATGCAGTCTCCAACACCTGCTCCGGAAATCATCCTAGTGTCTGATGATGAAGAGCCTGAGGAGGAACCAGCTGAGGAAGCCGTTGAAGAACCTGAGGAAGACCCAGAAGAGGTGATTCCAGAGGGAGAGGATGGTGATCAAGGAGATCATCAAGATCAGATAGAGGAGCAAGAGGAGCAAACTGAAGAGAGGGAAGAGAGTCAGCTAAGGAAGTGGAATGGAAGGTGTTCCACTACAAGAAAGATGGAAGAGGCATCCTCATGGCTGACAATCTAAGGAGGACAATGTACCATTTGGCCTATGGTGAAGATCCAATTTACCATTGTGAGAGGTGGACTCATCCTTGGTTTGAGCCTCACTGGGAAGTAACAATCATCGTTTATAAAAGAGTTAAAGACTATGGTCCTATGGAGATATCCAGGCACACCGACGTTGCTGCCAGAAATACTATGGAAGCTAGGATTGCCGAAGCTGCTAGAAGAGCACTCTATGTTCTCTCTCACAGGGAGCATTCTAAGTTGATACACACTCGCAGTTTGTACACTCCCTACAGAGCTAGTGGTGAAGCCAAGACCTATATCACATCAGCTAATGGTCACTGTCCCACCTTTGACAACCTCCGTGAGTTACTGGCTGGTGTCAACATCGCTTTGGATGAAACCAACAACATGTTTGCCGCAGCTCAACAGAGGATCTATGTTTGCCGCAGCTCAACAGAGGATCTATGAAGTTGTACAATCTCCAAGCCCGGATGATCAGAGTAAATTACAAACATGGTGAAGAGCTCTCCTCAACCACCCGGCAACCACGAGTTCAGCTTCAAGACCACTCGGCTACACCGAAGATCGGATCAGACAGGATTTAAAGCACTCGGACGAAAGACATTAAGCACTCGGCTGAATGGCGAAAGTACACAAGAAGGTACACCGAGCTGAAGATCGAAGTTGCAGTCTGGTCAAGAAGCGCTCGGGGACTGCTGTGGGGGATATACCCCCCGGGTCCCACACGGAGGGGCTTCATAACGTGTATACATATGCGGAGATGGGCCCACCCGTGTGGAGATACGGCACGGCGTACGGATCAGGATGAGGCGGCGCCCAAGGAGATATCATCCCATGAATAAAGGCCGGTTAGTTAGGAAAGATATTACTCTAGCCGGAAGGCCAAATCTTGTAATCGGTTAGCTATAGATTCCCTGAGATCTGTAACCCTACCCCCAGGCTATATAAGGGCGGCAGGGACCCCCCTCGAAAAGAAGTCCATCTGATTCCCAATCGCGGAACCATCAATACAACACACCGAGCACAGGACGTAGGGTATTACGCCTCCCGGCGGCCCGAACCTGGATAAACCCCTGTGTCCTTTGTTCACCATCTAGCTCCAGTCTCGGCGATCCCCTCCACACAATCTACCACCATAGCCTACCCCATGGTGGACTGCCGGTCCATTGCACCGACAGTTGTAGTGGTTGTGGTAGTAGTAGTGGTGGTGGTAGTAGTAGTAGTGGTAGTAGTGGTGGTACTAGTGGTAGTAGTAGCAGCAGCAGCAGTAGCAGTAGCAGCAGTAGCAGCAATAGGAGCAGTAGTAGTAGCAGTAGTAGTAGTAATAGTAGTAGTAGTAGTGGTGGTGGTGGTGGTGGTGGTGTTGGTGTTGGTGGTGGTGGTAGTTGTAGTAGTCATCGTCGTAGTAGTGGTAGTAATAGTAGTAGTAGTAGTAGTAGTAGTGGTGGTGGTGGTGGTGGTGGTGGTGGTAGTAGTGGTGGTAGTGGTAGTGGTGGTGGTAGTGGTAGTAGTGGTAGTGGTGGTAGTGGTTGTAGTAGTAGTAGTGGTGGTGGTGGTGGTGGTAGTAGTGGTAGTAGTAGTAGTCGTCGTCGTAGTAGTGGTAGTAGTGGTAGTAGTAGTAGTAGTCGTGGTAGTAGTGGTGGTAGTAGTCGTGGTAGTAGTGGTGTAGTAGTAGTAGTGGTAGTGGTAGTGGTAGTGGTAGTAGTGGTGGTAGTGGTGGTAGTAGTGGTAGTGGTAGTAGTGGTAGTTGTGGTGGTAGTGGTGGTAGCAGCAGTAGTAGTAGCAGTAGTAGGAGCAGCAGCAGCAGTAGTAGTAGGAGTAGCAGTAGTGATAGCAGTAGTAGCAGCAGTAGTAGTAGTAGTAGCAGCAGTAGTAGTAGTAGTAGTAGCAGCAGCAGTACTAGTAGCAGTAGTAGTAGTAGTAGCAGCAGCAGTAGTAGAAGAGTAGTAATAGTAGTAGTAGCAGCAGCAGTAGTAGTAGCAGGGTACGAAAATAGCCCAAAGATTCACGGTTAAACTGTCGATCGGTCCTTAATTGCAAGAGCGAGCACTCACCAACTTCATCCGAACGACACGCCGCTAGGGCGGGAGGCCAGGTCGCATCTCCCCTAGACAGGCGTTCACAAGTAACCAAAGCGGCTCGCTCCCGCGGTAACACATCAAGGATACATACTCACCCAAAACACACGCTAGAATACCGAGCTATCCCAATCTCAGTCCAAACCAGAGATCCATCCATAACTAAGGGTAAAATATATGGATAGATAGAGCCGGGAACTAGCTAGGGTCTATAGTTAGTTCCAAAAGTAGGAAGTTCAAGGAACAGGATAATACAAACCAAGGTACGGCTAAAAGATTGTCCATGCACTTGAAGAGCATTCATAAATAATAATTAAGCACCAGCATCTAAAAGCATGCATGGGATCTATATGATCGGGAGTGACATGACACCTGGTTGGCGTCCGTAGTCCTGGTCTGGGTTGAAGTCGGGGTCGTACTCCTCATCCGGCTCGTAGCTCAGGTCTGCTCAGCACGAGATACGAGATGCTAAATTACTGACAAGCATATAAGCATAAAACCAAAGAAACCCAATTTTAAAAGATCCAAAAAGATCCAAACTATCTACAAACAGCACCGTCTCATTTTTAAGGATTTAATGTACCTGCTGGCCATCCGCTCCTTCTCATCCTTGCCCTCTGTGTTCTCCTCGGTGTACTCTGTCTAGTCCTTGTTCCACCTGCTGGAGTCGTAGACCGCTGTAGGTAGGACTCCGAAAGGTGTATCCTTCAGCCTCCGCCCAAGCTGCTGGCATACCTTCTTCAGTGCAAGTCTGGCACAGCACTGGTGAGCTTATAAGTTTGAGTTGTCGAAACACGAGACCTTGACCTCCTTGAACTCTGGTAGTCATGGGTCCACTGGTATCTTCATGGTCAACTTCGTCAGTGCCAGGTCAAAAGCTGCGGTAGTTCGTCCCTCGTAGAAAACCTCACTGGTCTCCACCCCTGCTGTCTCCAAACACTCCATGAGGATCTTGCAGAACCCTCCGGCGCATTGGCCGTCGGTCTTGAGGGGGATCCACGTCAGCTCGTCCATCTGCACGTTGTTAGGGAAGTTAGTAAGAGTTAGTAAAGTTAATTAAGGTATTTATATAATAAAGATCAATGTGTTTATATAAAATTCATGGATTGCATATAGAGCATAAGGGGTTAGGCTTTCCTTACTATTGTCCATTCCTAGGCTCGTCCTACGGTCAAGCACGGCTCCGATACCAACTGAAACAAACCGGATTTCCAAGAAAGGAAACCCGATCCCTGCACCTTAGTGATAGTCCCAGGAGGCTATCACGTGCAAATCCCTGTCTCAGAAAGTAACAAAACCTTACAACAGAAGGAAATATAGAAGGTCCACATAAATAATAACATTATAATTAATCATCTGAGTACATCATTTTGGCACATGCCGGGTACAAGTCCAACGAGACTGAATCAAACAGAGTAAACATCTACACAACGGAACTCATGTAACGAAGTTGACACCATCTCCCAAAGGCTGCTCGAGTACAGAATGAGCCTCAGTCCTCCCATCCATCGTGCTCGAAGCCGTAGTTGGGCTCCTGGTCTGGAAGTCCGTCATCCACTCGACAAGCGAGTAGGTCATGTCAGCTTCCCAATAAAAGAGCATAAGTAAAAGAATAATTCTAATATGCATGAATATTCCTATATATGGTTGTAGACGGTTATGCAAGCAGCGTAGCAACATCAAGGAATGCAGAATAGCAGTGAGGTCACTATCTTCGAGGAGATCCACACCTCTGAGGCCAACGCCTCTGGGGTCAACACCCCAACCAAGGAAAGGACACCAAAGAACTGGAGCTCAACCGAGTCACAACATCCCACTCTCATCTACGATGTGGGGTCAACATCTCCTATCCCCACATCTCAACGGCACGAAGCTGGGCTCACACACACAGGGGAGAGAAAGCAGCACAAGAAGAGACTAACCAGAGTAACAGATCCAAGGGTTGTCGATACCAGTGGACACAGACTATAGCTATAGGCTTAACACTCTGCAGAGGTTGTACAACTGGACCCGCCGGATAGGGCAAAATCGGATGCCTCCGATCCACATCCCTACCTAATGACTAGAGACCTAGTAGTGGATAGCACTCTCCTACCTCTCTGAGCCTGACTAGTCCTGAACTGGGGCGCGAAACTTGCCAGCAGGGCCTCGAAGCTGTGAAACCATCCCCGGAGGAGTCGGGGTGACGTCTACTCGGGGGGTAAACCCGTCCCCCCACACGATCACACCAATCCGTCTACAGGCTGGATGCTATCCACCAACTAGTTCTCGGACCGAACCCTGCCCATAACAAGGCGAACGATTTGTACGAAAATGGCCCAAAGATACACGGTTAAACTGTCGATCGGTCCTTAATTGCAAGAGCGAGCACTTACCAACTCCATCTGAATGACATGCTGCTAGGGCGGGAGGCCAGGTCACATCTCCCCTAGATAGGCGTTCACAAGTAACCAAAGCGGCTCGCTCCTGCGATAACACGTCAAGGATACACACTCACCCAAAACACACGCTAGAATACAAAGATATCCCAATCTCAGTCCAAACCAAAGATCCATTCATAACTAAGGGTAAAATATATGGATAGATAGAGCCGGGAACTAGCTAGGGGTCTGTAGCTAGTTCAAAAGTAGGAAGTTCAAGGAACAAGATAATACAAACCAAGGTACGGCTAAAAGATTGTCTATCCAATTCAAGAGCTTTCATAAATAATAATTAAGCACTAGCATCTAAAAGCATGCATGGGATCTATATGATTGGGAGTGACATGACACCTGGTTGGTGTCCGTAGTCCTGGTCTGGGTTGAAGTCGGGGTCGTACTCCTCCTCCGGCTCGTAGCTCGGGTCTGCTCAGCACGAGATACGAGACGCTAAATTACCGACAAGCATCTAAGCATAAATCCATAGAAACCCAATTTTAAAAGATCCAAACTATCTACAAACAACACTGTCTCATTTTTAGAAAAATAATGAACTGGTTTCATATTTTTCGGAGTTATAAATAATTAGTTATGAATTTTCAAACGTTAAAGGAAAGGATTTATAAAATAATTATCAAATTCATTTATAAATCAAAAAATGGTTTTTATTTTTAAAATATATGTGTCGTACGGACATCCCTGGGCCCACAACTCAGGTGGGTACTGGGACCGACTACTCCGTGTGCCCTTGGACTACCCGACTTGGGCTACACGGCACCTGCTGGCGTGGAGCGCAAGGCTTACAGAGGATTAGTACTCGGTTAGGAGGCTGGACATGTCCGGATCCATGTAGAGTACTCCTAGCCGTACACGACTAGTACTCCTCTGGCAAACCGACTTGTAACCCTGCCTCCCGGACTATATAAGGCGAGGCAGGGACCCCTATCTCTTTATCCGCATCATCTTGTAAACACACCCAATCAATCCAGAGCTACACAGCATACATGACATAGGGTATTACGCACCTCGCGACCCGAACCTGTCTAAATTGTGTGCCACGTGTCTCTCTTTCGAGTTCCCGATCTCGGCGAGGCCACAAACGTCTACCTCGGGTACTCCCCTTGGTAGGTTGCCGGTCTAAAACATCGACAGCTGGCACGCCAGGTAGGGGCTCTCGCCGAAGATCACATGGCGAACTCGACGGCTTCAATCGTCATCAAGCCAACCGCCGCTTTCAACCGCAGCGACACCTTCGTTTTCGGCGCCTGGGTCTGCACCGCTGACAGCGCTGGATCGTTCCAGTGCTACCTCACCAAGACCCCAGACCCAGAGACCGGACTCGTGATGCTTCCCGAAGCCATCACGGGTCCACTCGTCAAAAAATTCGGCGAATTTTCGCTCTGCAACCAAGTCGCTGACTTTGAGATTGGATCCGATTCCAACTCGAACTCGACGTCGCCATGGATCGAATCATGCGAGCCGGCTCCTGAGCCATCGTGTGAAACGGTCCTTCTCCACGAGCACTTCCCGTACGGCCTCTGCAACTCTAGCAGGGCCCACGCAGAAGCCCTCGCCGCACGTCGGGCCGGCAAGGAGATTTTCTCTGAGTACTCCTCGGACTCCAAGGCCGTACCCGGCTACAACTCGGACTCTTCCTGCGAGTTCGATTTCGGCTCGAACCCAATGGAGTCCGAGTCCGAACTCAACACAACCGAGGAGCCACTGTTAGGCCCTGCCACTGGCTTGGTCATTACGTCTACTCCCGTCGGCAGATTCGTCTACTGGCCCGACTGCAAGCCCGCAGACCTGACTAACAACAACTCGCGCTGCGTCGCCTACCTCAAGACACTCCCCTTCCAGGAGGGGACACCACTGAACCCGATCGAGGACGAGCACACCCCCACCGAGGTGGCGACTACCGACTCTGGCCTCTGCACTCCTGACCGTGAAGTCTTCATGGCGGCCGGGGAAACTGGAACCTCAAGAAGCCGGCCCGATCGGTACCTCGACGACATCTCAGCTAATGAGGAATCAACCAATGCACCCCCAGACGAAACTACCGAGGCCAAGAACGCTCGGCGCGAGCTCAACAGAAGACGAGCTGATCGGCGCAGGCGGCTCCGAGAAGCTTTTCCCATCCGGAACCTCACCGAGGCTTTGGATGAAGTCGAAAACCGGGTGCACACCACCCCTGAGCAATGCCTCATGTCTATCACTACGATAGCACGAACAGCTCAGGGGCACCGTGCAGGCGAACTCATCGCCAAGCTTGCTGAAGACGCCTACTTCATGCGGGTCGACAACAGGGTCACCTCAGTTCCCCCCACTGGAAACCACGAAGCCACTAGTCGCAGCCCAGCAGACGGCGGATGCAACCGCGTTTGTGGCGAACACCAGCCAAATCCTAACCGCTCTAGAGCCTCGGCGGGAGGACCCTCACAGGGCGGCAACAGCCAGGCGGGCACTGGCGGTAGTCGCGGTGGCGCCGGCGGTAGTCGCGGCGGCGGCGGTGGTGGCGGCAGCAGCGGCGGAAGTTCATCCCATGGCGCCGGCAGAAGAGCTGGTGGCGGCAGCAATCACGGAGGCCGAGGCCACGCGAATAGCCATGCCACCGGCAACACACGTGGCGGTTATGATGCTAGCCACAGGATCGACGAGATCCGCTGCAAGAAGGCTACTGAAGCAAGCGACAGCGACGGCTTCCCCGCCTACTCTGCACGACTTCGAAACCTGCTCCTTCTTGAGAAATTCAAACCTCTCGGGATCACCAAGTACGACGCGAAGCAAGACCCAGTTTAGTGGCTCAGGTGCTATGCCCTGGCCATCGAAAACGCTGGTGGAAATAACGACGCAAAGTGCCTCTTCTTTCCTTTCTGTCTGGATCGAGCCCCACTCACATGGCTCGAGTCACTCGCAAAGAACTCGATCGACGAGTGGGACCAGCTGAAGGCTCAGTTCACCAGCAACTTCGCGGGCGCCACGGGGCGCTCGGGTACCCGCATGGACTTGGCGATGGTCAAGCAGGAACAAGGCGAGATGCTCCGCCAGTACATGCGTCGCATGGACTTGGTGTTTTGCTCTTTGCTCTATCACATACATTTAGGGTGAGCTTTGTATGCTCTTTGGCCCTAGTGCATGTGCTTAGAGGGAGCTTGTGAGCTTGGTGTGCTCTTTGCTCTATCGCATGTGTTTAGGGTGAGCTTTGTATGCTCTTTGGCCCTAGTGTATGTGTTTAGGGGGAGCTTGCGAGTTTTGTGCTCTTTTGCTCTTTTGCCGGTGGTGTTGAGCCCCTGTGCCTCTTCTTGAGGAGCCGGCGGTTGATTTGAGTTTTCGATCGTCACATGATTAGTGTTGAGCCCTTTGTGCCTCTTCTTGAGGGATCATGTGCTTTCGTTTGTCCATGATTGGTGTTGAGCCCTTTGTGCCTCTTCTTGAGGGATCATGTGTTCTTGTCTCGGTTGTGTCGAGCTGTTGCCTATGTCTTTTGGGACCGAGACATCGATTTGGCCTTTGTGGTTTCTCTCATGCCAAGTGACTTTGTTCTTTGCCCTTGTGTGGTTTTCGTTCACTTGGATGAGATTTTCAGCCTTTGCCCTCTCAAACCATTTCTTTGTGCTCGCATGTTGTCAACCCACTCCTCAAGGGGGAGAAATTTGGAAAATCAAGTTGATATGAACCTTGATTTGATGGTGATGAGCGGTTGACAAGTGTTTGCTAAGAGCTGAAATTGGTTTGATGGCTTTCGGGATTGCTTGTAGCTCTTGTGGATTGCTTGACTCTTTGGTGGTGTTTAGCCTTTGTGCTTCCTTTGGTTCCAAGAGTCTTTGGTTGGAGCTCTTTGGTGGTGTTTAGCCTTTGTGCTTCTTTTGGTTCCGAGAGTCTTTGGTTCGAGCTCTTCTCAATTCAAGTTGCCTTGTGTTTGCTTTTTGTTGGCTTTTGGGAACTTGAATGAGTTTTCCTTTCGCTTTCAAACCATCTTTTGTCAATGCACTCATCAAGGGGGAGATTGAGAAACCAAGTTGATATGTGCCTTGGTTTGTATATGATGAGCGATTGACCGAATGTTTTGAGGCTTTGTGTTGAGTGTGTTTCGTCGGGTTGTGTTGTGGGTTGTGTGTCGTTTATTCATTTGTTTATGTGGTGTGTTGTCAATGCACTCATGAGGAGTGGTTGACAACGTTGTGTGGACTGACTCTTGGCCTAGTATTGTAGGAGTTGGTTGCGGCTTGGTTTGCGTTGGTGCAGGTGAAGAACAAGCGTGAAAGGTCTATGCCAAGGTGGCCTCCGGGGTGATGGAGAGACAAATAGGCTTGGTTCGAGGGACTCAGTGGCCGACGGGATCAAGTGCGGGCCGCATGGTGCAAGAAGAGCAAGACGAAGTCGTGGACATGGACCCGGTGCATCGGTGGTGGCCAAGTCAAGGAACGAGGCAAGACCAAGTAGATCGTCCGGGCGCCAGAGGTGAAAGGCTTGGCGGGCTCGACGCTTGGCGTGGTGAGGCCGGGCTGTGTACGCGTGGTTTGGTGGTTTGGTCACAAAACCATCAGAGGACGGTTTCTTGGTTTGGGCCTCAAAACCAAGTCCGAAGGCCCAACGCGACGGAGACGAGGATCCGGGAGCGTCAGGAAGCTTCGAGGCGGGCGACACGCGGCATGATCGAGGCGCTTGCGTCGGGAGGACGCGAAGGCCCGATGGATGCGCGGTCGTCCGATGGTGAACTTCATGTGTTGACCAAAATGACCCTGTGAGGGCTTGTATTGTATCTTCTAGTGTAGGGGCACTTCAGTCTTTTCCGGAGGGCCTATATATAGGAGGGGGCTGAATTTTCAGCCAACTCTTTGGCTTGTAGGTGGTGGTGCTCTTTCATTTTTGGAGTGCTTTGGGAGAGAGGGAGAGAGGAGAGAGTGGCTCTTTGATTGGAGCTTTTTGCCATCTTAGATTTGGATTCTAGGAGTGGCTTGTAATCGATTGAACAATATATTCGTAGTGAATTTATCCTCTAAATCTTGAGCCAATCTTTCTTTTCCCGAGTTGCTTTTGTTGCATTTTCAGAGCTCTTTTTGTGCTATTTTCGTGCTTAGCTCGATTCGTCGTTTCTAGGTCATTTGGCTCCGGATTTCTTTGAGGGGATCATGCGTGGATGCCTTGCGCACCTTTGTGGGTGATCTTGATCCCTCAAACACCGGGAATCGGGCTCGATTTGGTGAGTTTTGGATGAACTCGAGTTGGTGCTTTGAGTGCACGAGATTTGTGATTCCGGTTGTTTGGATTGGTTTGGGGCCTCAAGATTTTGAGCATAGCTTCTCATAGAGACGCTTCTCATAGAGACGCTTCTCATCTACCCAAAATTTGGGGTCAATCCATCCAGCGGTTTGGGAGATCCGTCGATCAGAAGTTGGAGGTGTTTTCGCGGGGGTCGCGGGTCTGCTGTCTGCTGGCGTGGCGGACCGTCCGCGAGTGCGTGGCGGACTGTCCGCGAGGACCGTGTTCGTCAGGTGTTCGTCCTATTCTTCGCGAGTTCTTGAGTGTCTTCCATTCGATCCGTTTTGTTTGGAGTTTTTGGTCGGGAGGAGTTTGCCGGACTGTCCGCCAGGGGTGGCCGGACTGTCCGCGAGGCTCAGACCGTCCGTGGTGCTTGACCGGACCGTCCGAATTTCCTCGGGAGTCACTGGAGGTTCGGGGTGCTTTTTCGGACCGTTTGCCGAGGGGTCGCGGACCGTCCGCCAAGTGGTCGCGGACCGTCCGCCAAGTGGTCGCGGACCGTCCATCTGGAGCTCGCAGATTTGCCTAAGGGCTTTGATTCTTGCTTTGTGCTTCCACTTCTTGATTCGTGGTTTGTGTCTAGCACTCATAGGCTTGTGTGTGCCTAGTCTAGAGTCGCTCTTGTGCGTGCGAGTGCTCGGAGTGGCAATTGGGGCATAGGCCGAGTTCTCTCTTTGGAGAAGAATTTTTATCGGCTCCCATTCACTCCCCCCCTCTCTGGTCGCCTATTCGGTCCTTCAACCGGATCTCCGAAACGGCTAGAGCACTTGAGACAAGACTTTGGGGAGATGAGAAACATCACACAAGGAAGCTATGCCCAAAAAATCTCGACCTCTAACTCCCTAAATCACTAGGAATCGCGGATCACAGGAACCACCACCAAGAATTTGAACTCCGGCCAAAAACTCACGAATTGAAGGCCTTTCCCGACGTTCGAGGGGTCAAGATCACACACAAAGACGCGCAAGGCATCCACCCATGATCCCCTCAAAGAAATCCGAGAAGAAACACCCACAAATCCCCGAATCGAGCGAAGCACAAAACTCCCCGAAAATAGCCCCGAAAATGACACAAAAATCACAGAGGACTAGGAGATCACCGCAATGCCGAATGCTTCCATACATCCAGAGGTCAGAGTCCATACAAGAATCTAGCCTAAGGAAAACAGGGGGAAAAGAAACAGTTCAGAGCAATCTACCGGGGGAGGAAAATCTAGAGTCCAAGAGAGAGATGCCATCCACCTCTCTGCTATTTATACGAAGTCCATCGGAGGGAGGTAAATGACCACGCTACACCTACAACCTGAAATGAAGATACAACTCCTCAGGGGCATTTTGGTCAAGTCTTCATCGAGCGGACATGCTTCCACCGCGGCCTTGCTTAGCATCAACGCAAGCCCCGCGATCACGCCACGTGCCCCCGGCCTCAAATCTTCTCGAAGCTCCCGGATCACCATCTCCGTCGCCTCAGGCCTCCAGACTTGGTTTTGCGGCCCAAACCAAGAAACCGTCCACCGATGGTTTTGTGGGCAAACCAACAAACCCCGCGTGCAAGCTTCGGGCTCGATCCGCTACCTTGCACCGGCCCATGTTCACGACTTCAGCCCGCCAGTCTTGCACCGTACGGCTCGCACTTGACCCCATCGGCCACCGGGTCCATCGAACCAAGCCTACTTGCCTCTCCATCACCCGGAGGCCGCCACGGCTAAGGTCTTTCGCGCTTGTTCTTCACCTGCACCAACATGAGTCAAGCCGCAACCTGTACCTGCACACTTAGCCAAGCATCAGTCCACACAACGTTGTCAATCACTCATCACTAAGGAGCGACCCTCCACTAGTCCTCGGACACACCTGGTCCTCAATCTCCCCCTTGATGAGTGCATTGACAACACCCATAGTAATCATCATAGAGAAAAAGAAAAGAAAAACAACCATGAACACAACCCTCCAAGCAAGTGATCCAAAGCCAAAGAAAAAGCGAAAAACACGATCACTCGCCAAACCAAGTCTCGGCCCCCTAAGGCAAGGGCAAAGGCTCAACACAGCCGAGACAAAACAAAGCTCACAAAGAGCACACCACAAAGCACAAAAACTCAGGAAATTCAAAGGAGCTCCCCCAGCACTTATGCAAACTCCCTCTAAGCAAAAGCAACCTCTTCTTCTCAATTTTTCTCCTCACATGCAACATCTCACAAATGCATACCAATTTTCCATAAAATCTCCCAATGCATTGCATGTATCCCAAAGTTCTCCCCATTGTTGACAATGCATGAATCAAGGTATCATGATGCTCTCCCCCCTTGTTTTTATGAAAAATGCATGTCAAAGCATATATACAATCTACCAAGCTTCTCAAATATACAAGGAGCACAACGAAATGCTACACATGAGACATAGAGCAAGCAAAGTAGATATGGTGTAGTTAGCACATTGTCATCAAGAAGGTAGAGACATATAAGCATGTGACATGGTTAAAAGCAATTTTAAGCAAAAATTTTTAGAAAGAAACATTCATCTCATGAGCAAGACCCTATCCATGCCAATTTTAACACACATACACTAGATCATCCAAAGTTTATGCAAGATCACAAATTCTCATCACAAGATCATTATAAGCGCCCATAAGCTACTCAAGTCATGTTATAGCCACCGAGCCATGTGTCTACTTCTTAAAATGAGACTTCTCATGGTAGACAACATGCTACGATTTAGCACCCAAGATATGAATACCAAAACATAAGAACATGATTAAGAGCTCATTTTTCAAGCATAAGGCAATTCACACACCAATTTCATTTTCAAGTTTAAACATGGTACATGAAATGCCTTTGCGGCAAAAAGAAGCTTATGCTCCTCCCAAAGTGAACAAATGGGCTAAACATTTACAATGACAAAAGGTCTTTGACCCCAAGCAAAGGGAACATGATACTCAAGAACAAACTAAACATGATATAGGTATTTAAGCACAAATTGACCATAGACAAGCATCTACTCATGAGAGAAGCAATTTTATCATTTCCACAAACATGAAGCTATCTCAACATAAGTATATGGCAACACAATCAAGAGCATAGCATTCACATCACCATTTACCAAATATGGACATATCACACATATAGCACATCGGTGATCAATGTATATAAAAGAAGCTCATTCCTAGCTCAAGTGATCCAAAGATGGCTACCCTACCAGGTCTTGTACAGAAAGTAAAATGCATGCATGGAATGCAAAAAAATGAAACATATGGCACATATATACATGAGAAGCTCCAAGACCTAGCT
Organism: Cenchrus fungigraminus; assembly: GCA_036936925.1. NCBI lineage: Eukaryota > Viridiplantae > Streptophyta > Magnoliopsida > Poales > Poaceae > Cenchrus > Cenchrus fungigraminus. The sequence goes on from CM072779.1 coordinate 110,785,926, forward strand.
TGAAAGGAAAGCACACCCCAAGTTCACCTCGCAAGCGAGTGAAAGTGACTTGGTCAAGTGGTTTGGTGAATATGTCGGCTAGCTGATCTTCGGTAGGCACATAGGACAAGGATATGTTTCCCTTCTCAACATTGTCCCTCAGAAAGTGGTACCTCACCTCTATATGTTTCGTTTTGGAGTGATGGACTCGGTTTTTTGCTACACTTATGGAACTAGTGCTGTCACAAAAGAGTGGAACCTGGGAACACTCCTCACCAAGGTCGCTCATAGTGTAGGTCATCCAAAGCAGCTGTGAACAACAACTAGCAGCAGCTACATACTCGGCCTCTGTAGTGGACTGGGCTACACTGGATTGCTTGCGAGATGACCAAGAGACCAAAGAAGAACCAAGGAACTGGCAACACCCAGAGGTAGACTTGCAGTCCAATCGACACCCAGCAAAATCAGCATCGGAGTACCCGTGAAGTCTGAGTGTCGAGGAGGCAGAGTACCAAAGACCAAACTCAGGAGTGTAGTTCAAGTACCTGAAAATCCGCTTGACGGCCTGCCGATGTGAAGTCCTCGGTGAAGCCTGAAAATGAGCGCACAGACACACACTGAACTGTATGTCCGGCCTCATCACCGTCAAGTAGAGGAGGCAGCCGATCGTGCTCCGGTACTCCTTCTGGTCCACGGGTTCGCCCTCCTCGTCCTCATCCAAAGCCGTAGTGGTACCCATCGGTGTAGTCAACGGCTTGGAGTCGTTCATGCCAAACTTCTTCACCATGTCCCTGGTGTACTTCGCCTGATGTACAAACGTCCCGTCCTTGCACTGCTTGATCTGGAGTCCTAAGAAAAACTGCAGCTCTCCCATCATAGACATCTCAAATTCCTTGCTCATGTCATCTGCAAATCTGGCAACAAGATAATAAGAAAAGCCACCAAAGATTATGTCATCCACGTATATCTGAACAATCAAAAGGTCATTCCCATGCTTAAGGAGAAACAGGGTCTTGTCAAATGTGTCCATCACAAACCCCTTACTCAGCAAAAACTCTCTCAACCTACCATACCAAGCTCTAGGTGCCTATTTCAACCCATAGAGCGCTCTCTGGAGTTTATAAACACGGTGTGGGTATTTTTCACTCTCAAACCCCGGGGGTTGCCTCACATACACTTCTTCCTCTATCACCCCATTCAAGAAAGCACTCTTCACATCCATTTGGTACAACTTGAACCCTTTAGCCACGGCAAAGGCTAGAAAGATCCTAATTGCCTCCAAATGGGCTAGAGGAGCAAATGTCTCCTCATAGTCTATGCCCTCTTTCTGGTTGAACCCCTGAGCCACCAACCTCGACTTGTTTCTCACAACCATCCCATTCTCACCCTCTTTGTTCTTCCACACCCACTTGGTACCTATGGGACGGCAATTTGGTGGTGGATCAACAACACCCAGATTTGGTTTCCCTCAAAGTTTTCCAACTCCTCATGCATGGAATTCACCCAATTCTCGTCAGACAAAGCATGTCGAATATCTTTGGGCTCAAACGACGCAACAAAAGCAGAGTGAGCGAAATGAGAAGTATTCCTTGACCTCGACCGTGTAGTGCGTTTATGAAGGTCACCTATGATCGTCGTCGGTGGGTGATCCACCTATACACGCCGGGGAGCCTCTCGCCTAGACACAATCCCCCCCTCAGCAGCAGCCTCCACTCGAACAGCCTCAGTTGTAGTGGGTGTAGGGGATGGACCATCATCGATCGTCGTCGTAGTAGTGCAAGTAGCACGTACATGATCAGCAGTGAGAACATCACCTCCATCATCGTCTTCATCTCCATCTCCGTCCAGCTCATCCTCAAAGATCCTCGCTCCAATCTCCTCATCACCTACACACTCAGAAGCAGAAGAGCTACATGGCTGTGTCTTGTCGAAGGTTACCTCGCAAGTCTCCATGATTCGGTTAGTGTCAAGGTTGAGCACACGATATGCTCTAGAGTGAATCGCATAACCAAGGAAAATACCATCCGAACATCTAGACTCAAACTTATCCAACTTGCCCTTCTTCAGAATGAAACACTTGCAACCAAAAGCTCTAAAGTGACTCACCTTGGGTTGTCGCCCATGCATCAGCTCATAAGAGGTCTTCTCCTTAAAGGCACGAAGGAAGATGCGATTTGAGACATAGCAAGCGGTATTGACCGCCTCAGCCCATAAACGCCTAGGAGTCCTATGCTCATCGAGCATCGTCCTGGCCATCTCACAAAGGGTCCGGTTCTTCCTCTCCACTACGCCATTCTGGCAAGCGACATACGGAGAAGAGTACTGTTGATCAAGACCAAGATCACTGCAAAAGGCATCAAAATGAGAGCTCTTAAATTCCGTGCCATTGTGAGAGCCAGGTGTGGTTCGAGGACCGGTGGATAGTCACTTCCTGGTGTGATGAGTGATTGACAACGTGGTGTGGACTGATTCTTGGCTAAGTATTGCAGGTGCAGGTTGCGGCTTGAGTGGTGTTGGTGCAGGTGAAGAACAAGCGTGAAAGGTCATTGCCGGTGAGGCCTCCAGGTGTGGAGAAGACAAGTAGGCTTGGTTCGAGGGACCCGGTGGCTAGCGGGGTCAAGTGCGGGCCGCATGGTGGCAAGAACGGCAAGATGAAGTCATGGACGGTTTCTTGGTTGAGCCTCAAAACCAAGGTCGAGCCGGGAATACGTGGGAGCCGAGTCATGAGTGGTGATTGGCGGAGGCTACACCGAGTTCGCGGGGTTTCCAGTGGTTCACCAGAAAACCACTGGGTTCCTTGGTTGATCCACAAAGCCAAAACCGAAGAACCGAAGACGGAGGTGCAGCAGCTCCAGACCGGTCTGACCGGTGGGTACCGGTCTGACCGGTGAGGAGCACCGGTCTGACCGGTGTGTGACGATGCAGTCCGAAATCTTCGAAGCGGAGGACACGCGTCGGGATCGCAAGGCTTGCATCGAGGCTAAGCAAGTTTGCGGTCGCTAGGCATCCGTCCGATCGAGCGAATACAAAGATTTCCGAATTCACCCTTGAGGGGCATGTATCCCTAGTTAGCTAGTAAGGGTATTTTAGTCTTTCGGTTGCCTCCATATAACCCAAGGGGTGAGAGGATGGTAGCCATCTCTTGGAACTCTAGCTCATTTGGTTTTCCTATTTTCCTTCCTATTTTCCTTAGGATTTTCTTAGGACTAGCTTGAGAGCTTCATGGTGAGATCTTGTGAGAGGGAAGGATGATCGGGCGGTAAGCTAGACCTTGTATGAACCTCTTTGGTATCTATAGATGATTCGGCGTGGTTCCTCAAGGCTTGGATGTGTCTTTCCCGTTTCTCCTTTTTAGTGATTTTCGGCGCCCTTTCTTGGGGATTTTCTTGGAGCGATTTCGAGGCCTCTCTCTTTGGGATTTGGTGGGGGATGTATGCATGAACCCTTCGTGGTTCTTTTCCCTTTGATTCCCCTCCTAAATCCGTGAGCAAAGGGGCTCGATTTTGGGGTTTTCGTGACTCTAGGGTTAGAGGCGTTCTTGGTGGGACTTCTTCGATTCCTCTTGATTTAGCAAGTTTTGGTGGACTAAATCTTGCCTATGGAGTGCCCATGAGGTGTTCCTACTATCCCCAAAGTCTTGCACAAATCCGTGGAGCGATTCGGGAGATCGGGAGTTGGATTTGGGGGAGTTGACCCGTGGGTGCTGTTCATCCCCGAGCGGCCCAGCCTGACCGGTCTGACCGGTGCTGCTCACCGGTCTGACCGGTGTAGAGGCTCTGTGGGTTTTTGCCTTGGGTGAACGTTCTGGTGAGTTCGTTGTAGTCCCGTGTTGCTGCTGTTTCGAGTTTGGGTCAGTTTGGAGCTCGGTAGGCCTGTTTGGTGGATTTGGGGTTTCCTGGCTTGAACCGGTCTAACCGGTGAGCTACATCGGCCTGATCGGTGTAGGGGCCTTCCGTGGAAGTTCCCAGGTTTTACCAGCAGGGACCGGTGAAGTTCCCAGGTTTTACCAGCAGGGACCGGTCTGACCGGTGCTGCTCACCGGCCTGACCGGTGTAGGTCAGTGGTGCTCGAGTTGGTGTTCCGCTGCGTTCTCGAGTCCGTGAAGGTGGTTGTTGGTTCCTAGGACCAGTAGCACTCCAGTGGCTGCGTGGTCTTGGCCAACTTGGGTAGTTGAGTCGGAGACGTGATTTGTAAGCCGTGTTCGTCTTGTTGGAGTTCTCATCTCCTTCGAGAAGAATTTTTATCGGCTCCCATTCACTCCCCCCCCCCTCTCTGGTTCGCCTAATCGGTCCTTCAATTGGTATCAGAGCCGGTTCGGGTCTTCATTGACTCTTACCAGTCTAAGATCCAAAGATGGCATACCAGGAACGGTGTTCGGGTCCTCCGCACTTCGATGGGAAGAACTACCAGATGTGGCAGAGGCGGATGGCAGCGTTCCTCCGCGGAAAGGGTCAGATCCTTTGGGATGTTACGGTGAACACAACTTATGTTCATCCGATGAACTTCCTTGCTCTAGGATCGAGGGATATGTTCGAAGACAACAACAAGGCTGTTGACTACTTGTTTCGTGCTCTGTGTCAGCCTGAATTCGATCGGGTTCAGACAGAGGACTTAGCTTGCAGGATTTGGGAGCAGTTGAAGGATGCTCATGCTGGGAATGCTCAGGTTCAGGCTCGGATGTACGCGACTTACCGGAGAGCGTACGAGAACTACACTCATCTCCTCGGCGAGTCTGTCGATGCCCTTTTCCAGCGGTTTACGGTCGTGGTGAACAACATGAGAGCCAATGTGGCCATGCTCCCATACGATGATCATGATAGAGCTGTGAAGCTCTTGCACTCGTTGGATCGTACCGTATGGGATGGGAAGTTTGAGGCTATTGTTGAGTCCGAGAAGTATGACACCTTGACGGTGAACGAGCTGTTCTCGAAGCTCAAGTCGGCTGAGTTGGACCGTGGTATGACAGCCAAGATCGAGAGCCCGACTGATTCTCATAGTCTCGCTCTCGTTGGTGGCAAAGGAGCTAGGTCTAACGCTAACACATCCTCCAGGATGTACTCTCTGTCTTCTTTGATGTCTTTGCCAGACGAGGAGTTCGACATGCTTGGAGAGGACGAGCTGGCGTTGCTGACCAGGCGGTTCGAGAGGCTGCACGAGAACTGGGTGAACACGAGGAGGACAGCACGGACGTGCTTTCAGTGCGGCAAGCCAGGACACTTCGTCGCCGACTGCCAGGACACTGCGGTCGGAGCGAGCGACGTCGACTCCAGCTCCGCCTACTCTTCCTCGAGCTCGAGTAGCAGTGAAGATGAAGGTGATCGGCGCAAGAACAAGAAGTCATCCAGGAACTTGAGCGGGTTGAGCTGCTTCGCGGGAGATGGCTTCTGCGGCATGGCTCGTAGCTCCGGCAGCAAGAAGAGTCACCAGAGTGACTCGGACTCCGACTCCGAGGATGAGGTATGTGATGAGCTCTCCTCTTTGCGCAAGGAGAATGATGAGTTGGTTGACTTGCTTGATAATCACGATCACATGCTTAGAGAGGCCAAGAAGATGAGGAAAGAGCTTAGGGCCTCACTAGAAGATGCTAGGAACCGTGTGGCTGAGCTAGAAACCCAGAACCTAGATGCTAAGCTTGAGATTGATTCGCTTAAGGCTTCTCTTGTGGTTTCTGATGAGATTGATTGCTGTGATTGCTCTGTGTACCTAGCTGATCTTACTGCTCTTAAGGATAAGCATGCTTCTACTTGTGATGAACTAGATATGCTTAGGGTTGAGGTGGCTGAGCTTAAGTCTAGACCTGCTTTGCTAGGTGCTTGCACTTCTTGCCCTATTTTGCATGGAAAGATTGATGAGATGCATGCTTACACTGTTTCGCTTGAGGCTAAGTTGAAAGAGCCTATTCCCACTTCTTGCTCTACTTGTGAATTGCATGCGGTTAAGAATTTGGAGCTTGCACATTATGTTGATCGCTTGCAGGATGAGAATGATGAGCTGAGGAAATGTATGAGCTGGTTGTCGGGTCAGGAGCCTCAGCTTGGTATCATGATAGCGGCTTTCAAACGCTATGATGGTCAGGCACATGGGGCTGACAAGCTTGGAGAGAACAGTGGTGAGGGAGTTGAGAGAGTTGGAGAGATTCCTATCCCACCACCAAACAGATACAAGAACAAGTTTGAGCCCAAGCCTAACCATCTCAGAAACAAACTTGACACAACTCCAGATCCACCCATATTCCCTCACCCAACAAATGATTTCCAGAAACCGGTGAAGTTTGTGAGCGCAAAGGGAGGTGAAGAAGGAGAGAAGAAGGGTGAGAAACCGAGTGGGCAGCCCCAACCCAAGCCAAAGCCTAAACCACAGCCCATAAAGTTCCATTGTGGGTATTGTGGGAGAGATGGTCACAAGGATGAGTTTTGCTTCAAGAGGAAGCGTGAGGAGAGAATGGCTAGAGAGTGGGCTAACAAGGACAGGTACCACCCCTCTAATGGTGTACCTGAGCCTCGTATGCAGATGCCCAGGGCCAAGGCGATTGTGAGGACGGTTCCGGCTTGGGGAGACCGGAAGGCAGCAGGTGGTGCTGCTGGCCGAGCTACACCGGTCAGACCGGTGCACTACACCGGTCAGACCGGTGCAGGTCTGGGCAGATAGCGAGTTGGTTTTCGTGCTCATGAGGATGCTCGATTTGGTTCTAGTGGTCGTGGTTCTGGTGGTTGGTCTGGAAAGTTTGCAGGTGGTCAGTTTGCTAGGCGTTCTCCACCTCGTGCTCAATACGGGGGTGGGAGGAGTCGTAGCTTTGAGATGGAGAGGAGGAACGATCCATGGTTTTCCTTTCGTGGGTTTCGTCCTCCTCCAGCTAGAGAGGGTTGGTTCCCTCGTAGTGGTTACCGTGGTGGTGTTCATGGTGGTAGCTTTGATAGGCGTGATGATTTGGTTTGAGCTAACCCCACTTTGGAGCAAATGGCTCGGCACTAGTTTTACTCTTTTGGTACTAACCCCAGTGCTGAGTCGTTTGTTCACTCACGTGCTTGCTTTTGAATTTCAGGTGGGAGACTTTAGGAACATTTGGTTGATTGACTCCGGTTGCTCGAGGCATATGACCGGAGACAAGGGGTGGTTCTCAAGTCTCGTCCCGGTGGTGTCCAAGACATACATCACCTTTGGGGACAATGGGTGAGGGCGTGTGCTATCAGAAGGTGAGATCAAGGTAAGTGACAAGGTCACTCTCAGGCGTGTTGCTCTTGTTCAATCGCTGGGGTTCAATTTGCTTTCGGTGTCCCAGTTGTTGGATGAGGGTTTTGAAGTGTTGTTTCAGCCTAGTGGTTCTCGGATTTTAGATTCTCGAGGGGACCTTGTTTGCATGGTCGTTCCCGAGGGTCAAGTGTTCCGAGCTGATTTCTCTCAGTCTTCTGGTGTGGAGCGTTGCTTTTTGGCTGGTTCTTCGAGTGAGTTGTGGAAGTGGCATAGGAAGTTGGGTCACTTGAGCTTTGACCTTTTGTCTCGCTTGAGTAAACTCAATTTGGTCCGAGGATTGCCACGGTTGAGGTTTGAGAAAGAGTTGGTTTGTGCGCCGTGTAGGCATGCCAAGATGGTAGCCTCCTCTCACCCGCCTCCACCGATGTGATGACTGAGCGTCCATGCGAGCTGCTCCATATGGACCTTGTTGGCCCAGCTCGTGTGCGATCTGCGGGTGGGAAGTGGTATGTCCTTGTTGTGGTGGACGACTACACTCGGTATGCGTGGGTGTTCTTTCTTGAGGAGAAAGGGGAGACGTTTGGTTTTGTTCGAGATCTTGTCTTGAGGTTAAGAAACGAGAGGCACGGAGATGCCATACGAGCGATCCGCAGTGACAATGGCTTGGAATTCACAAACTCTCGCTTCGAAACCTTTTGCCATGACTTGGGTCTTGAACACCAGTTTTCAAGTCCGTATACGCCTCCCCAGAATGGCATGGTGGAAAGGAAAAACAGAACCTTGTGCGAGATGGCTCGGACGATGCTCGACGAGCATAGGACTCCGAGAAGGTTCTGGGCTGAGGCGGTCAATACCGTGTGCTATGTGTCGAACAGGATCTATCTCAGGGTTCACAAGAAGAAAACCTGTTACGAGTTGATGCACGGTCCCACACCCAAGGTGAGTCACTTCCATGTCTTTGGTTGCAAATGCTTCATTCTGAAGAAAGGGAAGAAGTTGGACAAGTTCGAGGCTAGGTCTGTCGATGGCATTTTCTTTGGTTATGCATCTCATTCTAGAGCATTTCGTGTGCTCAATCTTGAAACTAACCAAATCGTGGAGACTTGCGAGGTAACCTTCGACGAGACACAGCCATGTAGTCAGCTTGTTTTTGAGTGTGCAGGTGACGACGAACTTGGCGAGGAGATCTTTCAGGAGGAGGAGCATGAACATGGAGATGATGAAGATGGCGGTGTGGTGCCCGCAGCTGAACATGTACCTACTACTTCGACGACGATCGTGAACGGGCCCTCTCCTACACCTACAACGACAAACCCAGATCAAGGCAAAGCTGCTGTTGAGGGGGAGGTAGCATCAAGGCGAGAACCTCCCCGGCGAGTGCAAGTGGATCACCCAGCTTCGAGAATCATCGGCGACATGAATGAACGTACTACACGGTCGAGGGTTCGCAACAATTCTCATTTCGCTCATACTGCTTTTGTTGCCACCTTTGAGCCCAAAGACATTGGACACACGTTATCTGATCATAATTGGGTTAACTCGATGCATGAGGAGTTGGAGAATTTTGAGAGGAACCAAGTTTGGGTGTTGGTTGACCATCCTCCAGAGTGTAAGCCGATTGGGACAAAATGGGTGTGGAAAAATAAAGAGGGAGAGAAAGGAGAAGTGGTGAGGAACAAGTCGAGACTTGTTGCTCAGGGGTACAGTCAGAAAGAGGGGATCGACTACGAGGAGACTTTCGCTCCTGTAGCTCGTTTGGAGGCGATCAGGATCCTTCTAGCCTTTTCCGTGGTTAAAGGGTTCAAGTTGTATCAAATGGATGTGAAGAGTGCTTTCCTGAATGGTGTGTTGGAGGAAGAGGTGTTTGTGAGGCAACCACCGGGGTTTGAGAGTGAGAAGTACCCCCACAGGGTGTACAAGTTGAGGAAGGTGCTGTATGGGTTGAAGCAGGCGCCTAGAACTTGGTATGGTAGGCTGAGGGGGTTCCTGTTTGAGAGAGGGTTTGAGATGGGAAAGGTCGATCAGACCTTGTTTCTCCTCAGGCAGGGCAGAGATATCCTGATTGTGCAGGTATACATGGATGATATTGTCTTTGGTGGCTCGTCTAACTCTCTTGTTGCAAGGTTTGCAGAAGACATGAGCAGGGAATTTGAGATGAGCATGATGGGCGAGTTGCAGTTCTTCCTCGGGCTACAAATCAAGCAATCAAAGGAAGGAACATTTGTGCACCAAGCTAAGTACACCAAGGACATTGTGAGGAAGTTCAAGATGGAGGACTCCAAGGCCATGGCGACGCCTATGAGTACGACTACAGCTCTTGATGCGGACGAGGAAGGTGAACACGTGGACCAGAAGGAGTACCGGAGCATGATCGGGTCACTCCTCTACTTGACGGCGACGAGGCCGGACATCCAGTTCTCACTATGTCTGTGCGCTCACTTTCAAGCGTCTCCGAGGACTTCGCATCGGCAAGCAGTCAAGCGCATTTTCAGGTATTTGCGACACACTCCCGAATTCGGCCTTTGGTACTCTGCGTCTTCTTCTTTGGCGCTTCATGGATTTTCAGACGCGGATTTTGCCGGGTGTCGGTTGGATAGGAAGTCCACTTCTGGGACTAGCTTCAGAGCTTCATGGTGAGATCTTGTGAGAGGGAAGGATGATCGGGCGGCAAGCTAGACCTTGTATGAACCTCTTTGGTATGTATAGATGATTCGGCGTGGTTCCTCAAGGCTTGGATGTGTCTTTCCCGTTTCTCCTTTTTAGTGATTTTCAGAGCCCTTTCTTGGGGATTTTCTTGGAGCGATTTCGAGGCCTTTCTCTTTGGGATTTGGTGGGGGATGTATGCATGAACCCTTCGTGGTTCTTTTCCCTTTGATTCCCCTCCTAAATCTGTGAGCAAAGGGGCTCGATTTTGGGGTTTTCGTAACTCTAGGGTTAGAGGCGTTCTTGGTGAGATTTCTTCGATTCCTCTTGATTTAGCAAGTTTTGGTGGACCAAATCTTGGCTATGGAGTGCCCATGAGGTGTTCCTACTATCCCCAAAGTCTTGCACAAATCCGTGGAGCGATTTGGGAGATCAGGAGTTAGATTTGGGGGAGTTGACCCGCGGGTGCTATTCATCCCCGAGCGGCCCAGCCTGACCGGTCTGACCGGTGCTGCTCACCGGTCTGACCGGTGCAGAGGCTCTGTGGGTTTTTGCCTCGGGTGAACGTTCTGGTGAGTTCGTTGTAGTCCCATGTTGCTGCTGTTTCGAGTTTGGGTCAGTTTGGAGCTCGGTAGGTCTGTTTGGTGGATTTGGAGTTTCCTGGCTTGAACCGGTCTGACCGGTGAGCTACATCGGCCTGACCGGTGTAGGGGCCTTCCGTGGAAGTTCCCAGGTTTTACCAGCAGGGACCGGTCTGACCGGTGCTGCTCACCGGCCTGACCGGTGTAGGTCAGTGGTTCTCGAGTTGGTGTTCCGCTGCGTTCTCGAGTCCGTGAAGGTAGTTGTTGGTTCCTAGGACCAGTAGCACTCCAGTGGCTGCGTGGTCTTGGCCAACTTGGGTAGTTGAGTCGGAGACGTGATTTGTAAGCCGTGTTCGTCTTGTTGGAGTTCTCATCTCCTTCGAGAAGAATTTTTATCGGCTCCCATTCACTCCCCCCCTCTCTGGTTCGCCTAATCGGTCCTTCACATTGTCACTGTGTATAGCTTGAATGGCATCACCATGTCTCTCATTCTTCAACCTCAAGATCAAGTCCCGAACAAAGCCAAATGTCTTGCTCTTATCCTCCAAAAAGAAAACCCAAGTGTACCTCGAAAAATCATCAACCACAACAAGAACATACCACTCCCACCAGCAGAGCGAACACGAGCTGGCCCAACCCAATCCATGTGCAACAACTCACAAGGTCGCTCGGTCATGACCGTAATCAGAGGGGCGTGAGAAGCAGCAACCATCTTTCCATGCTGACAAGAAGCACAAACCAAATCTTTCTCGAATTTCAACTTAGGCAATCCTCGGACAAGATCAAGACCACTCAAGCGGGAAAGCAACTCAAAGCTCAAGTGTCCCAACCTCCTATGCCATTTCCAAAGCTCGGCCGAAACGCCAGCAACAAAGCATCGAGAAGGACCAACAGACTGGGAAAAATCGGCACGGAAAATTTGACCCTCAGGGACGATCGTACAAACAAGATCGCCTCGAGAATCACGCACACGAGAAGCGCCCGACTTAAAATGAACCTCAAAACCTTCGTCAAGTAACTGAGATACTGACAACAGGTTAAAACCAAGTGACTTGACCAAAGCCACACTTCTTAAGGTCACCTTGCTACTCACCTTCACCATACCTTCAGCAAGCACTCGTCCTCTCCCATTGTCCCCGAAAGTGATGTACTCCCTCGTACTCACCAGGGTGAGGCTGGAGAACCACCCACGATCTCCAGTCATGTGTCGTGAGCAACCGGAGTCGATCAACCAAAAGTCCTCCAAGCCTCCCACCTGCAATCAAAAACGAGAACGAGAATGAGCAAGCGACTCAACACTGGGGTTAGTACCAAAGGAATCAAACCAGTGTCGAGCCATTTGCTCAAAAGACGGGTTAGCAAAATCCATCCTACCAAAACCTCTAGGCGGAGCCCTCTCACGCCTACCACCAAAAGACCTATCACTTCTCACTGGAGGAGTACACGCACCACGAGGGGGAAAACATGGCCCGTAGTCCATTTGAGACCCAAAGCTCCGATCGTGCCTCCCAAACTCGTAACGGTCACGAGAAGAGCACGTCTAGCCACCTCACCACGTCCAAATCCAACACGCCTATCTCTCTGAGGAAACACACCTCCACCTCCACGATTCGGAACTGTACGCACATACACCTCACCCCTAGGCAGAGGCCCTCTATGAGGCTCAGGCACACCACGAGCAAGGTGGTACCTGTCCTTGTTTGCCATCTCTCTAGCAAACCTCTCATCTCTCTTCCTCCTGAAACAGAACTCATCCTTGTGCCCATCCCTCCCACAATACTCACAATGGAAGCGGATCGGCTGTGGCTTAGGCTGTGGTTTCTCTACAGTCTTCTCAACAACCTCCTCTCCTGACTTCCCCTCAAAGACATTACCCAGGTTGCTCACAAACTTGATGGGTTTCTGGTAATTCTCTGTTTTCTGGGGAACACAGGTGGGTCTGGAGTTGTATCAAGCTTGTTTCTGAGGTGGTTTGGCTTGGGTGCATATTTGTTCATGGGTATGGTGTGTGGTGGAGTAGGGATCTCTCCAACTTTCTCTTCTCCCTCACCACTCTTCTCACCACTCTTGTCAGCACCCAACGCCTGACCAGCAAACCTCTTGAACTCAGCCAACATCAAACTCAACTGTGGCTCATGCCAAGACAACCAACTCATCAATTTCCTAAGCTCATCATTTTCATCCTGCAAACGGTCAACATAGTGTGCAAGTTCCATGTTTTTCAAAGCATGCATTTCACAAGTAGAACATGATGTAGGAATGGGAGCCTTCAGAGCAGCCTCAAGAGAAACTATCCTAGTGTGAGACTCATCTAGCCTAGCATGCAACACAAGACATGAAGTGCAAGCACCTAACAAAGCTGGCCTAGATTTCAGTTCATCACACTCAACCATAGCTTCCTTTCTGCTCCCAGTTCAATGATATGATCTGATTCCGATCTTTCCCTTGTTTGTGGGACCGTATTTATACGGTTGCTATAGTGTAGTTAGCGGGCTAGCATACGCCGCACTATAGTATTTATCTAGGGTACATATGTGGTGTCTGGGCCTTGGTTTTCCTACGAAGACCACGTACGATCGTAGCGTAGAGGTAGGCCGCAGTGGTGACAGCCTGTTGGACCCTTTGTCAACCCTCTTACGTTGCGTATCGAGTTGGGCTCGCTTGCCAGCACCTTGGAGTGTTGTCGCCCCGCGGGGATGACTAAGACCTGACAGAAATACATCTTGAGAGCTAAGTCCCTTAAGGAAGTGCTTCTTGTATCCCGACCTATCCCAGCGAAAGCTGGTGTCCTTGGATAGACCCTATCTGGTTACTCTCCGTCCTGAGGGAACGAAACCCGATGGAAATACTCATTCCCCTAGGGAGAAGTGCTACAACAGTGTATCCGTGCGCTTGCGGATTCGTTCGCACTCATCAGTGTACCAAGGAGTTTCTTACACGCTCACGCTGCCACGGCACCCAGTGTTGAGGTTAAGAAACGCCAACAGTTGTCCTAGCATACCATTCAGCATCAGGAGGCCCCGAAGCACCTCCAGAAGCTAGTAAAATACAAGAACCTATCGATCCATCAAACAATGCAAATTGAAAACTAACTGAATCTAACACGATCTAGACATCATTCAATCTCTCCAATCTATCAATCCATAAAATGATGCAAATTGAAAATAGAAGAACCTATTAATCCTATCAATTGTGCACCTCCGGAAAAATCCCTAAAATGAGTGACTGGAAGCACATCCAAAAGCTACTAAAATACAAGAACCTATTGTAAGACGATGCAAATTGAAAACTAACTGAACCTAACACCTATGAATTGTCTATAGCCTATCAACTTCTAACACCAACCGAAGTGCAAATCTAAGGGTACGATGAAATCTGAATCTAACATATATGATCATCAATCCTCTAGATTCCTAAATCTCAATATTCCCAACCCTAGGAAGATAGGGGAACATATAGCGGCTCAAACCAGAAGACTGACCTCGTCGTGATGTTTGAAGGACCGAATAGGCGACCATAGAGGGGGGTAGTGAATGGGAGCCAATAAAAATTCTTCCCGAAGGTCGAACTCAGCCTATACCCCGATTTCCACTCCGAGTACTCACACACAGCAGAGAAGCTCTAGACTAGGCACACACAAGCCCGCAAGTCATGGAGACAAGCCTTGAATCAAACCGTGGAAGCACAAGACAAGAATCAAAGCACTTGGCCAATTCTGGAAACGACCAGTGCGGACTGTCCGGATGGTACGGCCGGACTATCCGCGATGCACAGGCGGACTGTCCAGACCAACCTTGCGGACTGTCCAAAAAATGCAACCGAAGCACCAGAGATGCACTGGAAAATTCGGACTGTCCGACGGGACCAAGCGGACTGTCCGCCAATGTCGCGGACCGTCCGTGAGGCCTGGGCGTACTGTCCGGCAAACCTCGTTGGAAACCCCAGACAAACTCAGCTCCACCCCAGACAAAAACTCGGCCATGCGGACTATCCGTGAGGGACACGCGGACTATCCGCAAACTGCTTGCAACAAAACCCTAGGGCCACGACGGATCAAAATGCGAGTTCGCAAGAACAGACGACGAACACACGATGAACCCTAACACGCGGACTATCCGTGGGGTCCTTGCGGACTGTCCGCTAGCCCCGGACAGAACAGATCGAGCTCGAGCTCGCGAAGTCAAACCTCCAAATCCATCACCTGATCTCCCAAATGGCTAGAGCACTTGAGACAAGACTTTGGGGAGATGAGAAGCGTCACACCAGGAAGCTACGCCCCAAAAATCTCGACCTCTAACTCCCTAAATCACCGAGAATCGCGGATCACACGAACAACCACCAAGAACTTGAACTCTGGCCAAAAACTCACGAATCGAAGGCCTTTCCCGACGTTCGAGGGGTCAAGATCACACAAAAAGATGCGCAAGGCATTCACCCATGATCCCCTCAAAGAAATTCGAGAAGAAATGCCCTCAAATACCCGAATCGAGCGAAGCACAAAACTCCCCAAAAATAGCCCCGAAAATGACATGAAAATAATAGAGGACTAGGGGATCACCGCAACGCTGAATGCTTCCATACATCCAGAGGTCAGAGTCTATACAAGAATCTTGCCTAAGGAAAACAGGGGGAAAACAAACAGTTCAGAGCAATCTATCGAGGGAGGAAAACCTAGAGTCCAAGAGAGAGAGATGCCATCCACCTCTCCACTATTTATACGAAGTCCATCGGAGGGAGGTAAATGACCACGCTACACCTACAACCTGAACTGAAGATACAACCCCTCAGGGGCATTTTGGTCAAGTCTTCATCGAGCGGACATGCTTCCACCGCGGCCTTGCTTAGCATCGATGCAAGCCCCGCGATCACGCCACGTGCCCCCCGCCTCGAAGCCGCAACCTGTACCTGCACACTTAGCCAAGCATCAGTCCACACAACGTTGTCAATCACCCATCACTAAGGAGCGACCCTCCACTAGTCATCGGACATACCTAGTCCTCAATGTTTCATCCTCTTGTTGCTTGGATGTGGCAGCGCAACCATCTTCCCGTCGCCGCTAGGATCCACCATCCGTGCCACGAGCCGTTGCTGATCTGCGTAGCAAAAGTCAAGAGTCTTTGTGAAGGCAGTGAAGCGTTTCACCTTCGAATTACTGATTTATATTAAAGACTCACCTAAAATTTACAGGTGGGACCTGGTCAATGTAAAAATTCCCATTCGAGTGGTAATAGGTTCGACCCATGGGGGGAGCACATTTTCTCCTTGTTTTACTGCTATATTTATCTGCTTCAACTTACATGGGGCATGCAAAATAATATAAAGACAAATAAAGTAATATAAAAAATCTTCTTGGCTCAAATAACACAAATTGCATCATGTCTCAGTGGTAGTGCCGCCTTCCCCTTCAGAATCAAAGGTCCCGGGTTCGACACTTGCTATTGACATTGTATCCTTTAATTTTCCACCCTTTTTTACCAAACTGACTTATGGGATCCTATTAAATTTTATGAAGAGTTGGAACACTCTATTTTTAAACAAATGCTTACATGTGGGACCCTGCAAAATTTTATGACGAGTTGGACACTATTTTCGAAAGAATGCTTACATGTGTGACCCTTCCGAATTTTATGACGACTTGGAACACTATTTTTAAAATAATGCTTACATGTGGGACCAAAGTTGGTTTATGACGCTGTTGCGGAGCTTATGGCGTCACAGTACTAGCTTGGAACAGGGAATGCTCGGCTACAATACCAACTGTTATGACGAAAGTTTTTTTGTCACTAAATTTGCTCGGAAGTGAAATTTAATGACGAGATCAGCCAGGAATGTCATAAATCAATGACGCTAAATTGTGGTTGCATCACTAGTCAACGATTTTCTTGTAGTGATTCAATTTTGCCGATGACTTTTGTTTTGGTCGACGGCAAAAAATCATCTTTTCAGATCAAAATATTTTCATAGCTTTTTCACACAACTTCGGACTATGAAAACACTTTATATCACAATTGTACATCTCCAAAATATATTTAACTTTTGGTAAGGAAGTTTTTCTAAACCTTCAATTTAAATATGTGTTTTCTTCTTTTCGATTGAATATAGAAGGGACACTTGCGATGCAACCCCTAGCTATGTTTATCTTCTATAACCTAAACTTTTTCTACTCTTTCCATACAACATGTGTTACTCCATGTTAAAATTTGATATATTTTTGTATTTTTTTCTATATTTAACTAATGAATTGCATTTGAAGTAATTTTTTAGTCAAATTTAAACTGCAACTGATTCAAATAAAAGAAATAAAATAAGTGAGAAAATGATATTCATATTATTTAGCCAAATTTGAGACCTTACCATAAAATTAAAAGAATTTTCCAAAATCTTGTCTAGTAAACATGATCACAGTCACAGATGTGCGCCTGAGTGATTTTAAAATTCTAAAAAACACAAATAAAACTTCTGGCTTATGTTCTTCGAGGTTCATAAGGCCGAGAAGAACTTTCATGGCTCAATCGGTGCACCAACTAGCTTATGTTCTCAAACTCTTGCGAAGCATACTTCTTTTTGATTGAAGGCAAGAGTCCTTGAAAAGCTAATTCTGCCAGCTGTTTATCAGTCAAAGATAAACTAAAGCACTTGTTCCTCATCTTTCTGTATCTCTGAATGAAATTTACCACCGACTCATCTTTCCTCTGCTTCAAACTAGTTAGATCAGTAATCTTCATTTCATGTATTCCACAGAAGAAATAACCATGGAACTTCTTCTCAAGATCTTCCCAACTTTGAGTAGAATCAGCCGGTCTTGATGTAAACCAAGCAAAGGCGGGTCCCGACAGAGAGGATGATAATAACTGAACCCTTAATGCCTCATTTAACCCTGCATCCCCACACTGAATAATGATTCGGCTGATATGCTCGATAGTGGAGGTGTCATCTTGACCAGTAAACTTGGTGAAGTCAGGCACTTTATATCTTTGATGAAAGGGAATTTGATTGAAATAAGCAGGGTATGGTGTCTGATACATGTTGGTTTGCTGCTTTGGCTTCAACCCAAACTGCTTTTGTATCAAATCTGAAATCTCAGCCATAAATTTCTTATTTTGATAAATCGGCTGATTACCTGCTGAAGAACTTGGCCGATTTTGTATGATTCCAATCATCCCTGGCTGTTCACGCATAATTGGCTGTGAAGCCAAAGGTGACTGAAAAGCCGTGTATCGAGGAATCCCACCTGAATGATGCATTTTATATTGAGTTCCTTGTTGCGTATGTTGCCTATTTGGAGTACTTTGTATAAGTTGTTCTGGCAACTGATATGTCGGATTCCTAGGTTGAGCCATTTGATCCCATAATGTTGCCTGATACATGGCATTGTTGTACTGCTCCTACAGATTTGCCGCATAGGTTCTAACTGCATAAGCTTGATCAGTTGGGCTCATCTGCTCTGGTGTCAATGGATGACTTATGATGGGTTGACCAGTTGCTGCTTCATCAGTAGTTACTTGCGTTGGAGTTTTCTTTATGCTAGGATTCTCTTGAGCTGATTGAATAGGCTTTACCATATGCATATGTAACGGCTGAATATCATAATGCTGCGCTCTGAGGGTCTTCGGTTCAATGAAAGTGAACGAAATTCCTTTGTCATGCTGCACTGCAGTTCCAACTAGATCTCCAAACTTTGCAGCATATGGACCAGTAGGAGTTTTTTCTATCTTCTGAGTTGTCTCCTTTGCAACACCTTTCCCATTTATGCCCTTTTCGGAAGAAGATATCGATGCAACAGGGATAACAGGTGCATTACTCGGAGAACCCAAAGGATCAACAATTTCAGTCATGGTTGCTGACAGAATTGGTGTTGTATGAGAAACACCATCCGAAGTGGACTGTCCCGGCTGAAGAGCCGATTTTTCATGACTAATCCTCATGGCAGCAATGGTTGGAATTATTGTACCAGGTAGAAAATAAACTGGTCCTTTGTATCCACTAGCGATTTCATCTTTGAGCACTTCTCTCACAGAATTATGTACTGTGCTGTTAAAGACAAATGATTGATCAATCAGAGATCCATGCATAGCCTTTGTCATCATGTCTTGTACTTTACAGGATCGGCTTGTATTAACAACTCATGAGGTCTTGGAAGAGGAATTTTCTTGATAGCCTCTTGCTTAGTTATGTTGAAACTGCGAATTAATAGTTGACCATATTCTGCCATGCGCTCATCGAACTCAGCTTTGTCTTCTTCACAAAGTTGATCTAACATGATAGCTTGGGTCTTGTCTGCACCAGCTTCTTTAGGAAATTTTGGTCCTGACAATGTTGACTGATTCTTCGTGTCCCACCGGGCATGCCAAGATGTGTTGACGCAAAAAACGGAATTAAGTTCTTCAACGGCAACACGTAACGGATCCCCCGGATGTAACAAGGCGTGCCAGCCGACCTGACCTGTTGATCAGCACGGAAAGATAAGAAACGTTAGGTGTGGGTTAGATCAGGTAGAGAACCGATGTGGGTCTTCAATAAGTAAAAGCCCGATCGGTCAATACAACTGTAGAGCGAATCGGCTAACTGGAGCAGCCAAAGTGCAAGTATAACCAAAGCTAGATCAGCCGATTTGATGACGTAGGCAAAGTGCAAGCAAAAGCAGAGCAAACTAAGCACTACGAGAGAACACTCGAAACCTGATCTAAATCGGCTAGATCGTAGTGAAACGATGTAAGGGCGACGATGGCCGATATGATGAGATTACGAGCTGGATAAATTGGTGATAAAAGCTAAATAAACAAGAAAACTTGTAAACCTAGCTGATATCGATAAATTGTGAATAAAACTTAGACGAAACTAGAGCGATGCGCCCGGAGGTTAAAGCCCAATTATTATTCAATAAAACGGTACTTACAAGCTTGCCGGAGGTCGATCGATGCAGCCCGATGAGCTAGAAGAACAGCGTTTGAAGAAACAAGAAACTAAGAAGAATTAAAAAAGGGTGGCGAAGTCACCGACTTGAATAAGTAAAGGTTTTGTTGGTATTGGTGTGTACAAACTTTCTCTGACCACGCAGGATCGCTATTTATGTCCTGAGACAACTTGACTCCTAGTCGATGACGACAAAGTTTACTTGAATCTAAAGAAATAAAAATACCAGAAACTTAACGTTTCTCATAAGAATCGAACTCTCTAAACTGTCTTTGACCCGTTGTCAACTTGATTGTTGACACTCCTCTGTCTTCTTACCTTTTGGCGTATTCTTCTTCTGCCACGTTTCTTTTCCATCAATCGGCTGGTCGCTTTTATCCTTTCTTCATCGTTTTTGAGGCCTTCCTGATGTTGCTTAGGCTATTCTCTGATATGTGTCAAAAAATGGTGTGAACAGTAAGTGTAACAGGCGCCTAACAAAGACCGTTACCACAACTACTTACCGGTCACCTGAAATGGCTGTTTCTCTAGACCCACCGGGGCCTTTGGTAAGGGGCGCAGACACTGAGCTCGTTACTCATAAGACGTATTTGTAACGGGCGCCTAACAAAGACCGTTACCTACCGGTCACCTGAAATGCTTGTTTCTCTGAGCCCACATGGACAGTTGGTAACAGGCATAGAAACCGAGCCTGTTACATGAACTCAATATCGGAGACGTTTGCTGTGGACACGTGTCTCCTCTGTCTCCACGAAAGGAGACACATTTGGTCGCACTTCAGCTGAATGAACTTTCGGTGGCAAGGGAGATATTAGCAACCCCTTTTAGTTAGATGCAGCTGCTTATTCTGCTTTTTCATGGTACCAGTATAGATAGATACGAGACTAGTTCAGTTGATGTTTACTTCAGTAGTTAACATTTAATTAGAATGAAATATCCCCAAAAATGGAATTGCTTTGAGGTAATTTCAACCCACAACCCCAAGTTGTGTCCGCTTTACCTTTCCTTTCATTCTTTATAGCTTATTCCCCCTTCTTTCAGTCCATTCTCAATTTCACGTAAGGATTTGCGAATGAATCCTGGGCTGGGCCACCTCAAATGGTGTGAGCCGCATGCGAGGGAATGAAGCTAGCTGCATAGAGAAGAGCTCCATAAGTTGGGATGCTTTGTACACGCGTTTCGTATGTGTCGACGAAAGGAAATGCGTGTTGTGTACGAGCGTCTCCTCTATCTCGACGAAAGGAGACGCGTGCTGTGGACGCGCATCTCCTCTATCTCGACGAAAGCGTCAACTTTTAGGGCCCACCGGTCAGTATTATTAACGGGCCTTTATGCGGCCTGTTATAGTGTTGTCATAGTTGTAACATGCGTTCCAAGTGAAGCCCGTTACTCACGGATCAATTTTTGTAACATGTCTTACTTAACGCCCGTGACCGATACGTAGGGCACCTATAATAACCTGCTTGTTTTCTGGCTACATCCCGGAACCAGCTAGGATTTGGCAGCCACCAGATCAGGGGCTGCATCCTGAAAACAGCCAGGATTTGGCAGCCACCACAGCAAGGAGACATCGCAAACACATTCTCATCACATATATACACAAGCAAGATCACATATATACACAATGCAAGATCACATCAAGTTCCTCATCAGATCGACATGCATGATAAAGTTTCAAGTTCCTCATCGAGGCTTTGTTTGGATGGAGTCCTGAGAAAACTGCCTAAACCAGGCAACAACATCTGACCCAGCCAAGCAGGTTTCTCAGGCAGTACTAAACATGGCTGAATGCAGCAAGTTTCAAGTTTGTCAGGCAGTACAATGAACTCATGGTACATCATTATAGAAGTTGTCGTTTCGGTCGATGATCTCCTTAAGCATGTACTCGCACAGCATCTCCCGGACCGGCTTTAGATCTTCTGTAGAAACATTTAGGGTAGCTTTGAAATCCTGCAAAGTACAATCATTATGAGAATACAAGTACAAATCAGTTTCTAAAATCAATTAGAGAATATGAGCAGAGACAAGGCTGAGCATTATCTACTTACAGCAGCCTTCTTGGTGTGAGGTATGTCTTCGAGTAGTCTGAACATATTGAATGCCACATGGAATCCATGCAAAAAGGACCCTGATGGCTGTTGAGCGCACTGCGCATCGAGGTATCAAAATGACAAGTTAATGCAGTACCAAATTGGTATGAAGGGACCATAAAAAAACCTCGATTTTATAGTGGTATTTGTCTTGTGCTTGAGTGTCTAATTAGTTTTTAGCTATTTCTTCTTTCCTTTCAACACTTCGTCCTTTGGGCATATATTATCAAAGGCACTGCATGATCAGCAATACTGATTAGAAACACTAAGAGATTGGATTTTGTGAACAAAACCTACAAGATACGGACCAATTCACAAGCATTTGGAGGTCATCGAACTTTCGTGCGGGATGATGTTTAGCAGAATCTAGATACCAAACCACTTTGAACTTCATACAGATGGTCAGTGTTACGCAGTGGCCACCGGTGCAGAAGGCACCCACCACGTAGTCCTTCATCATTGCATTTGTCAATGCTTGTACTACAAGGGTAGCCTGCTTAGAAATCTTTGTGGTTGTGAGAACCTGTGGATCCAAAAACCCAACACTGATCTTCATCTCCGCTACCTTGTCCATCATTTTCCTACAAAAAATCCAAATGTTAGCATGCATGAACTTTGTGGTCAAAATTAAAGAAATATCTTTTTTTGGTTTTAAGAGACTTACAGTGTCCACAACATCAAGAAGGTATCATCCAGAGCAACCAGGGTTATAAGGTCATACACGTCACTAAATGCAATGTTTAACATTAAATCACCATCACCTTGAAAGGAGTCTTCAGGCAACTTTGCTGGAAAACTAAGTTTATCCTTATTGTGTTCCATGGTGTAAGCATGCAACCTGGCACAATTCGGTTCAGCAGCCTATAAGTCCGCTCTGACAACATAGGCACAACAGGCTTGTATTTTGGATCTGGTTTTATCCAAATACAGTTAAGAAGCTCATCTCTAAGTAGAGGTTTCCTGGCCCCCTTCTTCTGCGGTGGCTGCTGCTCAGGCGGAGATTGCCTGTCCTCCACCTCCGGCTATGGCTGTTGCTTAGGCGGAGATTGCCTGTCCTCCTCCTGTTGCAGAGGCTGCTATTACTGCTGCTGTTAAGGCGGAGATTGCCTGGGATCCTCCTGCTGTTGTCGATGCTCCTACTGCATAGTTTTGTTGATCTGCTACTGCTTAGGCGGAGATTGGCTAGGCTCCTCTTGCTATTGTCGATGCTCATGCTGCGTAGTTTTGCTGATCTATTGCTGCTGCTGAGCTTTCTCTTGCTGACGCTGAGCTGCAGTACCTCCATCTGATGTAGTACCCCTGCTACCTAATGTGGGTGCAGGGTTGGTATTTCTCTTAATGGGTGGTACATTGTGACAGAACCACCCAAATTAATTCCATATTATTGCCCAAATCAGTCCATTTGGTCACTAAGCAATAACACAGAAGTAACTTGTCGCCTCTGCCGGGTCAAGCCCGGTAAATCACTTTAACCAGGATTGAAGACTTGTACATTAAAACTCACACGACGGTGAGTCCAGAGATAAACATTTCACAAATTATTACATCAAGCTCCATAAGGTTTAATATTACAAACCATGTCTTTTGCATAAGGTAAATAGTTCGGAGTTCGAAACACAGCGGAACTAAAATACTAAACGTCATAAGTAACGTCATAGGAGGCCATCCATGATGTCACTAAGCATTGTCGTCCTCCCACTCCACTTCCCAACCGGGTGGGAGAGAACCAGGCCACGGGAACCCATCATCATTCATATCACCTGAAAACAACAACAAAAGCAAGGCTGAGTATACTAATACTCAGCAAGACTTAACCGTCGGGTGATGGAAAATCACCAACTCGCTAGACATGCAAGGCTCTTTGGCTAGTCGGTTGTTTTGCTGAAAAGCAACAAAGAGTATGTCCTTACTTTCAAATTTTAGCTCAAAGTTCTAGTTGATTATCCATTACTAAGTAAGCAACTATTGCAAGCATAAGTTGTGCAAACAATTAAGCATATATCCAAATTACTTCTCAATTCCATCATTAAGGGACATAGAGTGTATGGTTAAGCAATCTCGGGTAACGGTGAGAGGCCGACGATCGATCGATTAATAACCTTGCAAGGTAGACCTAAACACAAGGGAGAATGCACACCCCAAAAACAGCTAACTAGAAACCAAAGGGGGTGGGGTATGCACCAACCAGGCAGTTCCCGTCAATCCTCGGTTTGGGAACAGGGGCTACAGTCCTCAGTACAAGGTGGTTGGTTCAGCCTCACCTCCCCAACCCCACACATGCACCACAATTAAGCTGCAGTAGGGGACGAACACAGGAGTAGTAACACTAAAGTTCCCTTGCCGAGCCAATCGGGTACTAGGCTTACCGGTCCCATTCCTGGAAAATGTTTAGTACGTTCAAATGCTTAACCACAGACCTACTGGCCGGAGCCGGTCCCATGCTCTTACCACATGAGCATATCCATTTAACAAAATCTTATGATTCCAACATAAGAGACCTATAGCTCGCGAGTGACGAACATCACTCGACTTTTACCGTGTCCTTAGAGCATGGCAACTAGCGACCTATCATGCTAGTAATTGAGCATAGGAACCTATGATCATGCATCTAGGGTTTCAATTCAACTCCTGAAACGTAAATGCACAAACATAGACAAGCATAAATGTAAAAGTTAGAAAACTGGGTTATGCACCGGGGCTTGCCTTCACTAGCAAAGTCAGTGGAGAAATCCTCTGAACTTTGGTTCGGGTCTTGCTGCACTTCCACCACGTTCACTTCTCCTTCAGCTAGATCTCCCTCGGATTCTGGCACCAACTCGTAGTTCCCGTCCGGAAATTCTACACGACATGCATATGCATTAACTTCATGTATTTATAAATGAGGAGTGAGAACGTAGTTTAGAATTGAAGGGTAAACGTGGGGGTTTATGGGTGACCACATTCACCTGGATAAGGATATATCCAGCATACTCTTCCTATCAAAGAAAGGGGTATGTGTGTGTGGTTTAACTCCTTATTTGATGGTGATTGTGTGCATATTTAAATTAATTAATTAATTAATTTCTCTTCACCAAAATAAGGGTGCTATTCATGATGTGATTTGGTGAAGCTCAGCCAAAAGATTTAAAAAGTAAACAAAGGTGATTTCTATTTTTCTTTTAATTCAAAGATTAAGCTTGATTTCATTCAAAAATTCATTCTAGAAGAAATATAAACAATATGTCCATGAAACTTTGCAGAGAGGCACAACATACTATACATGAGCTGCTACCAAAAATTTAGATCAATCCAAGCCATAGATTTAGCAAGAAAAATACAACTAGTTTTAACCATTAAAAACAAGAATAAATCATACAAAAATAACTATACCACATCTTGAGCTAGAAATTCATGTAGAAGTTCAAAACACCTAATCATGAAAAGATATGCACTTACTCAGTAAAGAAAATTTAAATTACATTAAATTTATGAAAGAGGGTTAAACTTGTGCAAAATTTAGTTGACCCTGTAAAACATGGTAAAATCATCTCTACTATTTATCATGGGTGCAAACCACTAAACCGAATGATAGCAAAAAGATTGGATCCAAAAGATCAACAGATTAATTTATAAAAATCATGAACAGGAACAATGCTGAAAAGAAACTTTAATTCATAACTAAAGATGTACTTGATAACTTTGTGCCAAATTTGAACCAGAAGACCAACATGTCATAGCAAACAACATATCCAAAATTGAGCTTCCGATCTATCCAAACTGGTAAATTCAAAATTATTTAAAATCTACACAGAAATTTGAAAATTTCCTTTGTAGAAAAATTTGTTCTAGTCACAAGGATCACAACACAATTGAGTTTGCATTTTTATGATTTTTGTGTGAATTGTTATTGATTTTATAAGATTCAGGAGACTTAAAACAAAAGGGTAGAATCTTTTTGCCGATAGGTCCCTTGCTAGAACTTTCTATACACAAACATAGCCTCACGTTTGCACAGAGGTCCCTGCTTTTACGGTTTAGCCCTCAGAAAGATCTCGATCACCACACATATGCCCTTGGCCATGGCCGCCGGCGAAGATGGCCGGAATCCGGCGATGCGACGGCGAGCTACGACGGGGGAAGGTGCGGAGGAGCCTTTGGGGCTCACCTAGGGTGGGCTCGGCTACTTGGATAGGGCGGAGGAGCGGCCGGCGGGTGAGCTCGGCGGTGGTGTGGATCTCCAACCGCGGGAGGCTCGACTCCGGCGAACTGGGTGGCTACGCACGTCAATGTGCTGCACGGGGAGCTCCAGGGGGGCGGTGAGGTGGCTCGGAGTTCTTAGGCGAGCACGGCACAGCTTCAGTGGGGAAGCTCAGTGGCAGGGTGGCAATGGCGGCGGCAGCGTATTGGGGAACGCGGCACGACGCACGGGCTTGGCTTAAATAGGCGGCGGCGGTGTGTTGGGCAGTGACGCACGGCCCTGGGCCTCCCCGCACATGCGCAGGCGCGCACATGGGACTGGCACCATCGCTGCCCAGGTGCGGCGCAGGGGCCCGGCAGACTTCCCCCCGCCGCGGGCCATCCAGGTCTGCTACCCCCTGGGGAGGCGCACTTGGGGGTGGCACGACTGGCGTGGCAGTGGGGCCCGGTGACAGCGTGCCACGGACGTCGGGGTGGACGGCGGGGCTCGGCACGCGCGCGACGCTCGGGAGCGCGCGGCTAGGGCGCCGACCCAGTTCAATTCGATGAAGCCCGGTTTGACCAACGCGATCTAAAAATTTTCAAACTAAAATAAAAAATCTCCAAAAACCAAAGTTGTAGACCACCTATCTAGCTCCAACTTTTGTAAAGGCCGTCCTATGAAAAACTTCATGGATTTGGAGATAAAGCAGCTTGAACTTTGGGATTTTCTCTGTTTGGTCAAAATGTGTCCCTGAGCTTTGACCAAGATTTAGGGGCTTTTCCACTTCGAATTTCAAATGCCGTCAATTAAATGAAATATGTCCCATGTAAAAATGAGCAACTTTCATATTGGCCAATTTTGAAGTTGTCATATGAAAAGTGGAGAACGAGTTAGATCATCGAAGAAAGGCATAGAGTCTTAGGGTTTTGACCTTGGTTTGGAGGGGTTTGACCAAGTCAACCATGTTAAGTACCATAGTTAACCTTACTAGTGACGGTGATCACTGTTGCATAAACATCAGGGATGTTACAGCCTACCCCCTTACAAAGAATCTCGTCCCGAGATTCGGAAAATAAAGATGTAGGTAGGGGAAAACACTTACGATTGTGAGAGTGTAGAAAACCCGGATACTTGGTGTTGAGATAATGTTCCATCTCCCAAGTAGCCTCTTCTTCAGTATGGTGACTCCATTGAATTTTATACATCTTTACCGAATGTCTTCGAGTTTTCCTCTCTTTTCGATCCGAAATTCTCAGAGGACGCACAACCATGGATAAGTCGGGTTCGATCCAAGCATTGGATTCGATGATAACTTTTATCTCCGGCTTATTTGCACATCTCCTGAGTTGCGAAACATGAAACACATTATGGACCGCTGAAAGCCGTTTAGGAAGCTGAACGCGATAGGCAACCGGTCCACAAACTTGAATGATTTCATAAGGGCCAATATAGCGTGGTGCTAGTTTCCCTTTCACTCCAAATCTTTGAATTCCCTTTGTTGGTGAAACCTTGAGATAGACATATTCACCAACTTGATATGGTTTAGGTTTCTTTCCTTGATCATGGTAGTGTTGTTGTCGCATTTGAGCTGTCTTTAAATTTTCTTGTATTACTTTTACTTTTTCTTCCGCTTCTTCAACTAACGCTGGACCAAAGAATTTTCTTTCCCCGGTCTGTGACCAGTTCAAAGGAGTTTGACATCTCCTTCCATAAAGTGCTTCAAATGGTGCCATTTTCAAACTAGCTTGGTGGCTATTATTGTACGAGAATTCAACCAAGGACAAGCAATTGTCCCAATTCTTGTCGAAATGGATAATGCAAGCTCTCAACATATCCTCTAGGACTTGATTGACTCTCTCAGTCTAACCATCCGTTTGAGGGTGGTAAGCAGAACTGTGAAGTAGTTTGGTTCCCGTTGAGGTATGTAGGTGTTCCCAGAAACGTGACATGAACTGAGAACCCCTATCGGAAATGATGGTTCGAGGAACTCCGTGTAAAGCACACGATGCGTTCGACATAAATTTCTGCATATTGCTTTGCTGAGTATGTGGTATGAATGGGAATAAATTGTGTGGTCTTCGTGAGTCTGTCCACAATCACCCAGATGGAATCATGGTGCTTCGATGTGAGGGGCAGTCCCACTATGAAATCCATACTTATATCATCGCATTTCCATGAAGGTATTGGCTAAGGTTGAAGAACACCATCGGTTTTCAAATGACTGGCTTTAATTCTTTGACATGTGTCACACTCAGACACAAACTTGGCAAACTCGACTTTCATATTAGACCACTAGAAGTTTTCCTTCAAATCTTGGTACATTTTGCTACTCCCAGGATGAATTGAAAATTTGGACAAATGAGCTTTATCCAAATTTTCCTTCCTGAGACTAGTATCATTTGGGACAATAAGACGTTGCCCAAACCAAACTGTACCCTTCGAGTCTTGCTGGAAACACTTGTATTTAGGATCACCTTTTGACAACTTTTGTCGTATCTTCTTAACATCCTCGTCATTTGATTGAGCATTTAAAACTTTGTCGTACAAGGTTGTCTCCATGCCAATAGCATTTAATTCACCTTGACTGACAATTTCCAAATTGAGTTTGTTCATCTCGTGGCACAGTGTGTCACTATAGGTGTCCACAGATAAGCAATTGCAATGGGCTTTTCAGCTAAGAGCGTCGGCAACGACATTTGCCTTACCGGGGTGGTAATGTACTTCCAGGTCATAATCTTTAATGAATTCTAACCACCTTCTCTGGCGCATATTCAAGCCGGCTTGAGTGAAAATATACTTGAGGCTCTTGTGGTCAGTGAAAATATTGCAACGGGTTCCCATCAAATAATGCCTCCAAATTTTGAGAGCATGAACAACCGCTGCTAATTCAAGATCATGAGTGGGGTAATTTAATTCATGGGGCCGAAGTCCTCTGGAAGCATAAGCAATGGCCCTATTTTCTTGCATGAGTACACAAACAAGACTAGTACCTGAGGCATCACAATAAACCTCATATGGCTTAGAATTGTCTGGTTGAGCCAAAACGGGTGCTGAAGTCAAATATTGCTTTAGGGTGTGGAAAGCTTTTTCACAATGGTCATCCCACACAAACTTGACTCCTTTCTTCAGAAGTTCAGTCATAGGTTTAGCAATTCTAGAAAAATCTGGGACGAAGCGACGATAATAACCAGCTAACCCAAGAAAGCTTCGAATTTGATGAACGGATTTAGGTGGTTTCCCATCCATCACTTCTTGCTCTTTACTTGGATCCACTGAAATACCATCACTAGAAATAGTGTGGCCCAAGAATTTCACACAATCCAGCCAGAATTCACATTAGGAGAATTTAGCATAAAGCTTGTGATCTCTCAAACGTAGCAGAACAATGCAGAGATGTTCGGTATGTTCTTCTTCATCTTTGGAATAAATTAAGATGTCGTCAATGAAGACCACCACGAACTTATCCAGTTCGTTCATGAATACCGAATTCATGAGGTACATGAAGTAAGCAGGAGCATTAGTCAGCCCGAAGGACATGACTAAAAATTCATATAGCCCATATCGTGTGGAAAAGGCAGTTTTAGGAATATCACAAGGCCGGATCTTTATCTGATGATATCCTGATCTAAGATCAATCTTGGAAAAGACCTTTGCTCCTGATAGTTGATCAAACAACACGTCAATGCGGGGAAGGGGGTACTTATTTTTTATGGTCACCGCATTGAGAGGCCGGTAGTCCACACATAGTCTCAAACTACCGTCTTTCTTCTTAACGAAGAGAGCATGACATCCCCAAGGAGAAGAACTCGGGCGAATGAAACCCTTATCCAACAATTCCTGAAGCTGGGTCTTCAACTCAGCCAGTTCCTCGGGTGGCATGCGGTAGGCTCTTTTGGATATAGGTGATGTGCCAGGTTGAAGTTCGATAACGAATTCAATGTCCTGGTCTGGTGGCATACCCGACAGATCATCAGGAAAGACATCCGGATATTCACAGATCACTGGGATATCATCTAATTGTGAAGTCATGGCCACAAAAGCACAAAGATTCACAGACTCTCTAGGGGGCAGGTAGAGTGTTGAGGCTCCGACATCAGGTGAATTGATTTCTATCATTCGCTCAGAGATATCCAGGACAACCTTATGCTGAGTCATCCAGTTCATTCCCAAAATAACATCTATGCCTTCCAACCCTAGAATGATAAGGTTGGTTTTAATTGTCTTGCTACCTATTTCAAGAGGTACCCTCTGGGTGATTTTGTTGGAAGTAATTTTTCCTCCCGGGGTTGCGATCAAATAAGCCCCATTAGTGTGATGGGAGATCAACCCCAACTTGTCTAGTATTTTTCCATTCACAAAACTGTTGGTGGCGCCAGAATCAAACAAAATCTTAATAGGTTGGCCTCGGATAGAGAATGTACCCGTCATTATTGGTGCTCCCTCTGGAATTCCCACCATTGTGGTGAAGTTGAGACGACCCTGCTTGACTTGCACGGTCTGCTTCTTTCCCTTGTCCTTATTGTCCTGAGTAGGCCCACGTCCTTGGTTCTGCTGGTTGCGCTGGTTTTGCTACTTGGGACGGGGCCACTCATTAGCATAGTGTCCCGCGTCACCACAGTTGTAGCATTTCCCATCCCTAGTATTCCGGTTTGGCTGCGAAGCATTGGGCTGGTAATTCTGCTGCTGTGAAGCAGAAGAACAATAGTCTCCCCGCTGCTGATTCTGGGATGGCTTAGCTACCCAGTGTCCAGACCGCTGGTTCCTTTGAGAATCCTGTGAAACCAAGGCGAAACTTCCGATTAGGCATGTTGTTAAAGTTGAACGCAGCCTTCCTCTTCTTTGCATTTTGCGTCCTCTTCATAGCTTCTTCTTGAGAAATGGCCAAATTCACAATCTCATGGTAGGTGTCGGTCTTGATGGGGTTCAGCCTTTCATAAAGCTCAGGATCAAGACCACGTCGGAAACAATCCATTTTCTTCTCATCATTATCCACATGATATCCCCCATACTGACAAAGGTTGTTGAATTTCTGGGCATATTGATACACAGTCAGAACCTTTCCTTAGTGCCAGTAATTCACTGATCTTCCGATCAACCATTCCCTGAGGAATGTGATGAGTCTTGAACACAGTTTTGAACTCATCCCAAGTAATGGCATGTCCAGCCGGTTGTGTCATCTTAAAGTGTTCCCACCAGATCAGAGTAGGACCATGAAGTTGTAAGGCTGCAAAGCAGGCTTTGCTCTCCTCTGAGCATGGTAGAGTGAGAGCATCGAACCTGGCCTCAATGGCACGAATCCAAGCATCAGCCTCCAAAGGTTCTTCTGCTTTGGTGAAAATTGGCGGCTTCAAAGCCATGAAGTGTTCATTCTTGGCCACTTGTGGCTCATCACGTGGATTGCCGCGTTGCTACTGCTACTAATTGTGCAAGATCTGGTGCATCATATCAGCTTGAGCCAACAGGAAGGTCTCCATGGGCGTCATGGGAGGTGTTGGTGGCGGATTGCTGCCACTAGCATCACCGAACCCATGGGGAGTATTGCGAGTGGGACCCACCATCTGAAAAATTGTTGGAATAGAGATTAGTCACATATTCACAAGCTTGCAGATAGAAGTATGCACAAGTAGAACATGTGAAACAATTCTATTCATTACGGAATTTTTTAGAAGGGTCAGCCACAACACTGAAATGAAAAAAATTCATCTCTCCTGGCTCGAATAATGGATGGTGCTCAAATTTGGTCAGAAGGAGCATCATTTCGTGGACTAGGACTTTGGTATTCAACTGATACACGGATTTTGATGTTATCATGCTTGAAAAGTTCATTTACCGATTCTCTGTCCTGGCTGTTTTTTTCAGCCAGCTGAGGATTACAAAAATATTCATAACTCTCAGCACAAAAGAGCAATAAGGATGAAAATTTGTGATCATGCACAAAATAAAATTTCCAACAACTTTCCTTCTTATTGCACAGCTCATATTTGATCATAAGGGGGTTCAAATTACAGATTACTAGAACTACTGCAGAAAGTCTTGCAATACTGGGATACTACACTTGATTACAACACAAGCTAGGTCCTTATTCAACATACTAGCGGTTAACATGTAGCTTCTAACCATACAAAAGAATACCCCATCTTCGTTAGCCTATCCCTTCCACGTTCCAAAATTAGGCCACCGTAGGATTACACATGTTGTACTAGCTACTGCCATCTAGAAGTCGTCTAGGTTGCCTACTGAGGAAGCGCTAGAAGCAGATGAAGCAATCTCCATCGGCTTTGCTTGTGGTTCTTCCTTCTCACTATCTATCATGGACTGAGTGTCATCCAGATTATCCTCCATAGCTTCCGGAACTGGTGGTGGTGGCGGCTGCTGTAACATAGCGATCATGCCATGGGCAGCACCCAGATCCTCGTCCATCAACTCTAGCTGCTCTTCCATCTGTGCTATTGCTTGTATGTACTACAAGCGCTCATTTCTCATCTGATCCATCTCAACCTGCATCTGCTCTCGCTACTCCTGGAGTCCCGTAACAGTCTGAAGCTGATCAGCGAGCTAGTTTGCCCACTGAGCCATACAGGTCACCCAGTGAGTCTCTCTTCCCTGCAGTCCAACAATCCTCAGTCGTGCCTCAGCAAGGTCTCACTCCAGTCCCATGTAGCTAAGGGAGATGGAGCGTAGGTGGTGAGTCCGTACTCCCAACACTCCAGCAGTGTCGAGTGCAACGGTGGACACGTCTGTGGTAGCCACACTGCAGAGAGCCTGAAGACGGTAAAGTGCAATCATGCACCATGATACGTCCAGTGGGGTCCTCTCTGTCAGAAGCGCTGCCATGATCCCCATGCGGTTCCTCCATGCGGGATGCGCGGGGTCCACGGTCGGAAGTAGTCCCACCAGAGTCGAAGAAACCTCGAGAGGGTGCTGGTCACCAAAGGTGTTCAGCACTCTCAAAGCAGCAACCTCAAGTGTCTCCATCATGCGGACGCCTGATACGTCCATGCTCAGGTCCTGCCACTACGGGTGAGTAGGGTGAAGTGGCACGGTCACCTGAACATAGTAGCGAGGCACTCCAAGCTGCGTGGTCTCCAACACCTCGTACGTCGGAGTAGTGGTGTACCCTGACGAGCGGAGGGTGTCCCACAAAATGCGGGCAAACCCCTCAAGGTGTAGCCCATCGGTGCGGACCGTCCCGTCAGGTCGTACCTCCCAGAACAGCGGTCCAGCCATCTGTATCAACAAAACTCCCACCGATTAGTGTGAGTTAAAAGATAACTGATTCTGTCCAAAGCACAAAAATGCATATAACTCATGTTTTGGTAGGCCAAAAATTCTCAAAATTTTCTAGCTACTTAGTGATGTTATTTGACCCAAAATTGGTATTCAAAAGTTGGGCTAAAAACAAAAGGAAGTACCCTAATAGACCAACGTTTAGCTCTCTGTCTCCCAGGAAAAACAGCAAGCAAACAGCAACTAAACTGAGCATAACTACAGATCCTCTTGCTCAACAATTCTCAAATTTTTACAGCGGGATATAGACAAGATTTGGCACAACTCTTGTATTTAACATTTCTCCAGAAAACTCTGTTCAAAGGGTCGAAAAATTCAGACCAACAGAGCGTCCGAAACTGAGAAACAAGGAAAACTATTAAGATCGGGACGATGTGAAAGTGTTTTGGTGAGGTGTTTTAGGATAGATTATGAAGTGATTTAATTATTTCTTAACCACTTTTAGCATGATACAAAAGCGTCCTAAACCTCCTCACAAGGCAAATTCATGCCCAGGAATTGTGGTTAGTGCCGGTGGCAAGGCACAACATACGTCTCTCCCTATAATAGCTAGTCGGATAACTAACCGTTCGAACTACCGGAACATGGTTAGTGTACCTGCAAAAGAAAGAACCTTCCGTGCCAGCACATCACGGAAGCGTCCACAAACATTACCGTTCACTATAGAAACGGCACCCATGCATTTAGCGCTGCATGGACAGCGTCCAACCTGAGACACGCCCCTTTTGAATGGAGGGTGTCCCCCTTCGCATGTTCGTAATGCGGAATCATGCACACGTATGGCAAAACGTGGCGACATCACAACCCATGATATGTTCATATGGAATAGAACATACCATCCTTCGCATGCTTTGCGTACGGAAAGCGCACGTATAAAACACGTGGGCATCCAACCGAGAAGATAGGATCCGTTGAATAGATTGCCCTATCAACCCTCGCATACTCGTGATGCGGTACAGCACACATATGAAACACGTGGCTTAAGAAGTGCTGGAAGTTAGTTTAAAGGCACCATAAATTACTAGCCACCTGAAAGAACCCAAAATCCCGCTAGGGCCTCTCGGACTAGTTCATCCTTAGCGTTCCTAACGCATTTTGCAAACACACCTTAATCTTGCAAGTTTTATTCCAAAAACATGTTATTAAGGGTGTATTAAAGTCTCTGGTGTACAAATGAGCTCTGATGCCAGCTGTGACAGAACCGCCCAAATTAATTCCATATTATTGCCTAAACCAGTCCATTTGGTCACTTAGCAATAACA
Source organism: Cenchrus fungigraminus (assembly GCA_036936925.1). Lineage (NCBI taxonomy): Eukaryota > Viridiplantae > Streptophyta > Magnoliopsida > Poales > Poaceae > Cenchrus > Cenchrus fungigraminus. The sequence continues at coordinate 110,820,031 of CM072779.1, forward strand.
CAGAAGTAACTTGTCGCCTCTGCCGGGTCAAGCCTGGTAAATCACTTTAACCAGGATCGAAGACTTGTACATTAAAACTCACATGACAGTGAGTCCAAAGATAAACATTTCACAAATTATTACATCAAGCTTCATAAGGTTTAATATTACAAACCAAGTCTTTTGCATAAGGTAAATAGTTCAGAGTTCGAAACACAGCGGAACTAAAATACTAAACATCATAAGTAACGTCATAGGAGGCCAACCATGACGTCACTAAGCACTATCGTCCTCCCACTCCACTTCCCAACTAGGTGGGAGAGAACCAGGCCACGGGAACCCATCATCATTCATATCACCTGAAAACAACAACAAAAGCAAGGCTGAGTATACTAATACTCAGCAAGACTTAACCGTCGGGTGATGGAAAATCACCAACTCGCTAGACATGCAAGGCTCTTTGGCTAGTGGGTTATTTTGCTGAAAAGCAACAAAGATTATGTCCTTACTTTCAAATTTTAGCTCAAAGTTCTAGTTGATTATCCATTACTAAGTAAGCAACTATTGCAAACATAAGTTGTGCAAACAATTAAGCACATATCCAAATTACTTCTCAATTCCATCATTAAGGGACTAAAGATCAACAGGTTAATTTATAAAAATCATGAACAGGAACAATGCTCAAAATAAACTTTAATTCATAACTAAAGATCTACTTGATAACTTTGTGCCAAGTTTGAACCAGAAGGCCAACATGACATAGCAAACAACATATCCAAAATTGAGCTTCAGATCATGCATAGAATTTGAATTATTTCAGATCTATCCAAACTAGTAAATTCAAAATTATTTAAAATCTACACTGAAATTTGAAAACTTCCTTTGTAGAAAAGTTTGATCTAGTCATAAGGATCCCAACACAATTGAGTTTGCATTTTTATGATTATTGTGTGAATTGTTATCGATTTTACAAGATTCAGGAGACTTAAAACAAAAGTGTAGAATCTTTTTGCTGATAGGTCCCTGGCTAGAACTTTCTATTCACAAACATACCCTCGCGTTTGCACAGAGGTCCCTGCTTTTACGGTTTAGCCCTCGAAAAGATCTCAATCACCACACATATGCCCTTGGCCATGGCCGCCGGACAAGATGGCCGGAATCCGGCGATGCGACGGCGAGCTGCGTCGGGGGAAGGTGCGGAGGAGCCTCTGGGGCTCACCTAGGGTGGGCTCGGCTACTTGGACAGGGCGGAGGAGCGGCCGGCGGGTGAGTTTGGCGGTGGTGTTGACCTCTAGCCGCGGGAGGCTCGACTCCGGCGAACTGGGTGGCTGCGCATGTCAATGTGCTGCACGGGGAGCTCTAGGGGGGCGGTGAGGTGGCTCCGGAGTGCTTAGGCGAGCACGGCACAGCTCCGGTAGGGAAGCTCAGTGGCGGGGTGGCAATGGCAGCGGTAGCGCATGGGAGAACGCAGCGCGGCGCACGGGCTTGGCTTAAATTGGCGGCGGTGTGCTGGGCAGTGACGCGCGGCCCTGGTCCTTCCCGCGCATGCACAGGCGTACGCACGGGACTGGCACCGATGCTACCTAGGCGCGGCGTAGGGCGCGCGTAGGGCGCGCGCACAACGCACGCGGGCGCGACGCGTGGCGCGGCGTGCCCGGCGGCCCTTCCTCCTGGCGCAGGCCATCCAGGTCTGCTACCCACCTGGGGAGGCGCACCTGGGGGCAGCACGACTGGCGCGGTAGTGGGGCCCGGTGACGGCGTGGCACGGACGCCGGGGTGGACGGCGGGGCTCGGTGCGCGCGCGACGCGCGGGAGCGCGCGGCCAGGGCGCCAACCCAGTTCAATTCGATGAAGCCCGGTTTGACCAACCCGATCTCAAATTTTTCAAACTAAAATAAAAAATCTCCAAAAACCAAAGTTGTAGACCACCTATCCAGCTCCAACTTTTGTAAAGGTTGTCCTATGAAAAACTTCATGGATTTGGAGATAAAGCGGCTTGAACTTTGGGATTTTCTCTGTTTGGTCAAAATGTGTCCCTGAGCTTTGACCAAGATTTAGGGGCTTTTCCACTTCGAATTTCAAATGCCGCCAATTGAATGAAATATGTCCCATGTAAAAATGAGCAACTTTCATATTGGCCGATTTTGAAGTTGTCATATAAAAAGTGGAGAACGAGCTAGATCATCGAAGAAAGGCATAGAGTCTTAGGGTTTTGACCTTGGTTTGGAGGGGTTTGACTAAAGGTTAGGGGTTTGACCAAGTCAACAATGTTAAGTACCATAGTTAACCTTACTAATGATGGTGATCACTGTTGCATAAACATCAGGGATGTTACATACATGGATCCTATTCTTTGACCAATGGATCCTTAGACAGAGAGCCTCAGCTCGGGTTGTTACTTCATCCCCCCAATTGGTACAAGAAGAGGGTAGTGACCCGTATTGCCCCACACATAACTAGGTTGCACCACAACATACCCATCCTGCACCGGTGCTGTATGGAGAGTCTTTTGCAATGGAAAGACAGTGGCTAGTGCGAGCTCCACTTTATTCCCGGTGCCATCCAAAAGGCTGCACTTGGTTGGCTCTGTCATCTTATCTATTATGTCCAGCATAGGTGATCGACTGTCAATGTGCTATTGACTACCTTCATCCTCGTTGACATGCCAATGGTCTTCCTCTCTGCCACGTCCTTCTTCCTTGTTGCCATGTGCATCTTCTTCCATGAGGCCATGCATATCTTCTTCCTCACTGCTACTGACAGGTGGTGATTGGGAAGGATGAAGTACATTTTCCGGTATATCGACCACACCTGATCGTCTTAGCATGTCGACAACTCTAATGAATGCTTCACCAACTATCTCTTCCCTCTCCGAATCAGACTTCTTGTTCCTCTTCTTCCTGTACATTCCAGCAAACTCTTCACCAAACCCTTTACCCCAGCCAAGTGAACTACACACACCTCGGACCTGACCTCGATGCTTTGGAGTCTCAAGTGCTGCGGTGAGGATATCATTCTCCCTAACCGCATGGAAAGAACCATCGCTAGCCTGAGCTGCAAGTGTTTCCACCCTAGTTGCTACCCCCACCACCGCAGGGTTACTGAATGTTATGTCCCTACTTCCTTCACTAGTGGTCTTCCTCTTCCCTACCCTTGCTCGCAGATAAGGCCTCGAACGTCCAGGAAATTGCTCCCAAGGGTTCTGTTTTCCTTCTTCAGCTAGCTTTGCATCCTCCTCCCACTCTTTCCTTTTACGAACATAACCTTTTCTGCTCGTCCTATGTGGCTTATTATGCAATGCTCTCTTTTCTTTCATCCCCTGGCTCAATTGCTGAAATCTAGGAGAATTAGTTTCTTGCACAAACACGGGCCAGTCTTCTAGCTGCAAAAAGGCATGCTTCACAAAGGGAGTCTCCTCTTGGCTCACATATTTTTTCTTAAATGGGCCTTGAACCGCCATTGCAAGGTTGCGATCTCTGACATAGGTGCCTTAACTGTCTTCTTGCAAACAGATTTAGCCAGATTGGTTGGGTAATCTAACTTTTCCCCTAAAATTGTGAACAATTGTTCTGTCTCAATTGGTGAGAGATCATCAACTGCCTTGTTGATTGACACCCTCTCTCGAGCAATGAGGCCACAGACCAATACAAATCTATCCCTCACAGCATCAGGGGTAGGCAAAAAATTGTTATCAAGTCCAGTTGCGGTCAACTTGTCTTCTAGCCATTTGGTTTGTGTCCTTGACCCGCATGATCGAATACTACTCGCAACAGTCTGTGCTGAGTGACCCTGTGAAGAAGGATCACCGTCGATGGGCTGTGAACAAGGTTCACCGTCGCTGGGCTGTGATGGTGCACTGGAGGTAGAGGAGTTTGTTGTTGTGGCAGACTGCATAGATGATATGTTAGGTAATCAGTAGAGCAACATAAGCTAGACTGAAAACCTAAACAGAATTAGATAAATTCTTATTCTCTGATAGGCAAAATAGCTGATATTAGCATACAGGTTGGGGATAGGTGCTAACCATTTTGATAGGGTGAAGCAATATGCTTATATATCAAAGCAGAGACTAAATTCCTTCAACTTCTTCCTTGTCCAACTTGAGCAGCAATGAATTGTGTGTTCCATGTGTACATGCAACAAGAGGATAAAGTAATCAAAATTAAAGTATGCTAACAGGTCCAAAGCATAACTATCGATCTGGTACATTCAAAGCATAACAGAATTAAAGCATAACAAAAATTGGAGCACTATGAACATGAAAATGAATTTCAACAGTTCATATAAGTTCATCTGTTAGCAACAATTTATTCAAACAAACTTGGAGCAACAAAATTCATCTATCAAATCCATAGCTAATCAATTAAAAATGAACTATTAAGGCATGTTGTACTAATGCAGGCAATTCCAGGAGAATAATCCTATGTGAACTGACCCTAAAGGCATAAACAACCGTAAAGTAGCACGTCTCCCTAATCCACCTTGACAGAATAGCAGATTGGGTGGCCGAGGAGAGAGAGGGTGTTGGGGGTTCAAGCAGCACTAACCTCTGTCGCGAATGAAGTAGTTGTTCTCGTGGTGGTCAGACAGGCCCGATCCGTGTTGCCTCATTGCCTGAGGTGGCCGGCTCGTTGTCGTGGTTGGGAATGTCGGATCCGCATCACCATCTTTAGGTTGGCCAGGACGCCATCTGCACACCAGTAACAGCGTCCTCATCATTGTCATCACGGCTGGAGCCGCTTCGCCGACGTCACGCCGGGACCGGTGGGGTTGGAGAAAAGCAGGGCTGCGGCGGGGAGAGCGGCGGCGGTGGGCTAGGACTGGAGAAGGAGCAGGGCGGCGCCGGGGAGAGTGCGGGCATGGTGGATCTGTCTAGGAATTAGACTCCCGAATATATGTCCCCTGATGAACCACGTGCGTTACTGTGTTTACGAAAATTACTGGCGTGCCCTTGAATGGCTCTCTGGTGGAATTGGAATTCTATGGGTATTATTGTCAATATAGGTGGGAATTTTTGAACAGTGCACATGGTTTGCCTAGTGACGCTGATAATGGATAGTCATCAGCGATGCTGGTTAGTAAACCCGCATCTCCTTTGTTGGCCGGTGGGTCCGAGCGTGCAGGCAGCAGTTATCTTTTTACATAGGCTGCTGACATTGACGCGTGGGCCCGAGACCATTTTTAAAAATGAAACTTGCATCCGTCAAATATTAGAGCCCGTAAAACAGCACCTAAAAATTCATTAAAAATAACATCAATTCATATTTGGACATTTATTATTTTAATGAAATATCAATAGAACACTTGTGTACCCAACATTCCTCTAATTCGATTATACATCTCATGCTTGTGATATAATAATTCTAATAACATCTTAGTTTGCTCCAAATATTCTACAAATTGATATGGCAACATAATTTGGGTACCTAAACTTGTCATAAAAAATTCAAATGGTTTCGATAAAGGTAGAATAAACTTGTGTACAAATAGCTACATCTCTCACATAGTTTCCTAGAATGTTGCTTAAACATTAATGTTTTACACAGTTTGCAACATGTTCGATCTTGTATGCATTTAAAAATATAACACAAGGTTCTGTTCAACTTCAGATTACGAAATGCAAAGTTTCATTACTAATGATTGTGGAAAACAAATATTATTTCTATGTTGTACTTAGAAAGAATAAGATAAGGCATATAAACATTATTCACGAAACGGAATATACACTAAACAATGAAATTAATGAAAAGATAGGGATTTTAGAAAAAAAATTAGGAAAAAATCATCAAATTTGGACTAAGCACGACGGAGAAATACATGTTACAAAATTTGACTGCAGATTAAAAGGAGAAATGCGAACTGTTCTTCATTCTAATAGAACAGAGGGGGTGGTTAATCCGCGTCTCGTTTGCCCCTCCAATCCTAGTCTTCTACGCCCATCCAATAGAACAGAGGAGGAAGTAGAGGCCACCGCCGCTGCCGCCTCTGTGCCCGCTTTGACACCCAAGAGGGCGCCCTAGGCCTCTAATGCGGCAAATGAGACCACCGCAACCTTCGATTTGACTCTGAAACATGACAAATCAAATCTTGTCTACCAAAAATTGATTAAAACACCTCATGTAATATGTAATAATTTACATTCAGGATACATAATTTTTATTGATGCTTCCGCCTACATCCCGATGTTCATCCTGCTGACGGCGTACTCCACCACAACACTGAATGCACGCGTCCAGAGGTCGAACTCATGACGGATGCGACACTCGGCGGTGTAGTAGTGGATGATCCCTGGGGTCTCCGGCCCGTAGCGCCGACATCCCGCTGCCCAAATGCAAATGTGGTGATTCTGGACGGGCAGCAACGGAATGTCATCGTCTCCATCACGAAGCCAGTACCACCACGTAATGTTCTCGAGATCCCAGCAGACGAGGAAACATAGCTGCCACAGGTTGTGGTTCTTCCACCGCCCGTCAGGGGGCGACGGGCCGCCGCTGATTTCGTGGAGCAGTGCCATCGCTTCGGGGTCCGCAGGGTTACAACGGTACTTCAGCATTGCTAAGAAGTGGTTCGCACCCGAGTCTTTGGCAGTGGCCTTTCCAACGAGATTTAGACCCTCATCGGGATTCCACAACCTCATCAACCTCTCCATCCCCCCGAAGCATAAGGCCTCTGGATGTTCGGTGAGGCGGAAGCGCTGCTCCAATGATGACCTGACGTGGCGATTCCTGCACACATCACGAAGCTCACGCAGCGACACGTGCAGGAGTACCTCATCCAAGTCGCATATGCACCGGAAGGTGCCGCAGACCCGATTACGAAGGATCAGGAAATGAACGATGGGCTCATCCTTGATGGAGCGGAGGATGATCTGGGTGATCAGTTCATCAGGCAGCAGCTCCATCAAGCACACCGCGGCCATCAAGGAGAAGGGGAAGGAAATGGAAAGGCGATGGGATTTGGAAATTGAAAGGCGATGAGGTTTGGAGATTGAAAGGCGACACGACCATTTATAAACACCCGCTACTAATAATATGGAATTTGAAAGGCGACGCGGTTTGGCTGCTGACGTGTGGGCCCGACAACTTCCGCTGCCCCTCCACCCTCCCGCAAAACTGAAAGACGACGCGTGTTTTTGGACGGTTTTGCTCCCAAAAAACGGTTCCCGAGGCGTACTGGGACGTTGGGCGTGGGAGGCGCCCTGACGGTTCCGCATCTTGTGATCATAAATCCCTAACTAGTTGCTCCATAGTCATATCATTTCTTTCGCTTCATCTTCTTCCCCCTCGCCATCACCACCACAGTCTCCGGTCATCGAGAGATCACCAACAAGGAGTGAGAAGAGCATGGTGTCGAGTGACCCGTCGGTGAAGCGGGGACGGAGGATGACGATGATGAAAGCCGCCATCGGAGGAAGTTGACCATCAAGGAGAAGGGGAAGGAGCCGGCGGTGCCCAAGGAGAAGGAGAAAAAGGAGGCCGACGACATCAGCTTCGCTGTCGAACTGCTCCAGGGTGCATTCAGGAAGCTCCGAGATGTTGACACAGCGTTCAAGATCGAGGCGCCTAACCATTACAAGGATGACAACATCAAGGGTCTCGCCTACATGATCCACGTGTTGGCAGAAAAGATTGAGAAGCTCCCCGTGGTCCAGCGGGCTCTCCTTGGCGACGACGGCTCCGACGGTGGGACTCCGACAGCGGCGACCGACTAATTGATCCACTCCTGTACCATTGATAATGTGTTTGTGATTATTGTGTGTTTGTCAGTTTGTTCGTCAGGTTGTTGGACTGCTTTGTTTGTTTGTCAATCATGAACTGCTTAGTTTGTTTGTCGATCATGAACTGCTTAGTTTGGTTGTTGGATTTTGTATGTCATGAACTCGATCTAAGAGACGCGGGAAGATCCATCCATGCCGTCTATAGTATCTGTTCCTCCTGTGATGAACTTGATCTAACCCGCGTCTTCTTCATTGGCAGGTAGGTCCGGGTGGTTATGTTCTTTATATAGGCTGCTGACACTCGCGCGTGGGCCGGACACCATTTTTTAAAAATGAAACTTGCATCCCTCAAATATTAGAGCCTGTAAAACAGCACCTAAAAATTCATTAAAAATAACATCAATTCATATTTGGACATTTAGTATTTTAAAAAAATATCAACAGTCACACTTGTGTACCCAACATTCTTATAATTTGATTATACATCTCATGCTTGTGATATAATAACCCTAATAACATCTTATTTTGCTCCAAAAATTCTACAAATTGATGTGGCAACATAATTTGGGTACCTAAACTTGTCATAAAAAATTCAAATGGTTCCAATAAATGAAGAATATACTTGTGTACAAATGGATACATCTCTCACATAGTTTCTTAGAATGTTGCTTGAACATTGAAGTTTTCCACACTTTGCAACATGTTCGATCTCGTACACATTTGAAAATTTAACACAAGCTTGTGTTGATCTTAAGATTACGAAATGCAAAGTTTCATTACTAATGGTTATGGAAAACAAATATTATTTCTATGTTGTACTTACAAAGAACAAGATAAGGCATATAAATATTATTCACTGAATGGAATATACACTAAACAATGAAATTAATGAAAAGATGGGGATTTTAGAAAAAAATAGGAAAAAATCATCAAATTTGGACTAAGTACAATGGAGGAATACATGTTACAAAATTTGACTGCAGATTAAAAGGAGAAATGAGAACTGTTCTTCATTCCAATAGAACTAGGCCCCACCCTAATTACAGACACGGGATGGTTAATCCTCGTCTCCTTTGCCCATACAAACTGTTCTTCATTCTAATAGAACAGAGCAAAGAAGAAGAGGGCGCCACAACCTTTGATTTCACTCAGAAATGTGAGAAATCAACACCCGCCACGCGGGTCCACGTCCCGGGACAAAGCATATGCATAAAAATGTGGTATAAATACCACCGCGTCACTCTGACGCCAAAACATACCTGATGACCTGTACTGGCCAGACATATGACTACGTGAAGGTCCTGCTCCAGTGCATCCGTTGCCCACCATGGCCCCTTGGGATGGTTTACTAGGTTCAGTGGTGGGGTTTGATCCAAGGCCGCAAATAAATAGGCATTCCCGACTGGCTATGCCTTTTTGGCTACGTATGGTTGTACTAAGTCCCTGGAAAGACTTTCCCGGGAACTGATCCTTATACAACCGGAGTAAGCATGGGTAGGATCCTCTACCGAGGCTGCCCCCATACTCCCATGTCCATCCTTAAGGAGTCTAACTCTCTTAAGTGGGTTCATTTTATTATCCTCCACTATTTCTATCTCTCCCTATCTTCTCAGTTCCTTCCACATGAGTAGTTGTAAAAAGTGAATCTAGGGTTAATACTCGGTCTTCGACATGGTCGAGATCGAGATCAACCCGTCCTTATAGCAAATGCAAGTCAGATTATCATCTTAGCACATTTTACCCTAATTATAAAACAGTGGCGGAAGTATGATCTAAAAGGGGATGCTGGAACTTGCCTCTTATACTTGCTTTCCTAGCTGACCAAGTCTTGCCTCCTGGATCCTCGGGGACTTGGTCGCTAGCTTGTCTTACGAATGTCCTGAGCTCTGACTTCATGTCCTTCTCGATCCTTGGCTTCGGGAGAGAGCTCAGGCATCTACCGAGTATAATAACGCATAAAATAACAATCAATAAAGAAATTCATCAAGCAATGAAAATAAATGTCATCAAACAATGGAATGTTTCTATTGTTCAATGATATCCACAGTTGGATGTCGTGGAATCTAGGGTTAGGTGGCATAACGGCTTCGGGGGTTAAAAACCTAGGGATTTCTCGGGTAGCGTAACGGCGGGATTCTCAGGATCCGGGAGAGTTGTGCAAAGTGAGAATGTGTGATAAGGCTCGAGGTTAGCTCATGTAGCCCTGGGGTACCTCGAGGAACATTTCTAAGGCTCTTGGGATCGAGATAGGTGAAGTGCGTATTTCCATATACGCTTTCACTAGGGTTTTTCTATTAAGCCGGAAATGGGCAAAATAGAATAAGGGCTCTAGGGAGTTTATCTATGGAAACCAATGGCACCACTAGGCTTAGAATGCCTCCTAGTATTTTTGGGAATTTTCCTAAGATTTTTGGAGCTAAGATGGTTGAAGTGCGGAATCCCGGGTACACTTTTACAGGGTTTTCTATTTACTCGGGGAGGGACTAACATGAAAAAGGGTTTTAGGAAGGTCAACTATGGAAACAAATAGTACCATTAGGCTTAGAATAATTCCTAATAGTTTTAGGAATTTTCTTAGAATTTTTGGAAGTGCCTAAGTGCTCCAAGTGAATATTGGTGTGCATAAGTACTGTGTATCTAGCAAATTCCTAAGGGCTGACGTAGCGGGGTGGGTGCGCTAGTGCACTGTGCTGTGCACCACTCGCGTGGACCCATGGACCAGACGCAGCATGAGAGGGTGGTTCACGTGCACCGAGTGCACGCGGCGGAGAAGAGCTGACGCGGTGCTAGCATGGTGAGGGTGTGTGGCTGGCAGGTGGGCCATGTGCTGACGTGGCTGCTACGTAGGTGCCACATCGCAGTGCCGCCCGAGATTGGGGCGCATCACGGTGGTGCAGCAGGGCACCTCACCGGCGTGCTCGCCGCGGCTTCTACGTGGCTCCTATGGCTTCGGGAAGGGAACCTAGCAGCTCGGGGTGGCAAGGCGGAGCGGATAGACTAGGTGTGGGCGATAGTGGTTGGCCGACGGCGACGTGTAAGCTCGCCGGAGTGGCGGCGGCGGTGCGGCCGAAAGGGGAAACGGCGCTGGGGGCTTCCTCGGGCAAAAAGGGGAGCGTGTGTGCGTGTATGTGTGCCTGGTGAAGGCGGCGAGATGTCTAGGGAGGCGTGCAGTGGCCGGAGCATCGCCAGAGGCTCGCGGCGCGGCAGCGGCATCCTAGCTATGCGGCGGCGAGGCTAGGAAGGGAGGGAGAAGGGGAGAAGCAATGCGAGCAGCATAACAGCTCACCATGGGGATTCTGGCGCGGCGGAAGGTGCCAATCCGGCAGCATGACGACCTGAATTGGGCTTCATCACGGTGGCGGGCGGCGGACGGGATGAGCGGCGGCGAGGGATCTCCTAGGGGCTACGGCGGAGCAGGGCTTCACCCGAGGTGGTGGCCAGGAGCTCAACGGAGGCTTGTTGGCCTCAGCCAAGCTTGCTCTGGTGAGGCGGGGTGGCGGCACTCCGGCAGAGCATGGGGGAGCTCGGCTTGCACCGGCGGGTGGTGAGTGAGGTGCTGTGAGGGCCATGGGGTCTTATTTATAAGTCGGGGCGGCCGTGGATCGCGAGCTCGAGCTCTTGGATAAGCTTGGGCGGCTAGGAGCTCGCCGGGGATAAGTCCCAGTCGTCCGACCATTAATGGACATAGCGAATGGTGACGTAGGCGGATAGGGCCGAGGAAGGCTCTACGGATGGGGATAAGGGGCGGAGTAGATGCTCTAGGGGTTGTGAGTTGCGGCGCGCGTGCTAGGCAGCGGGGAGGTGCTGTATGGAGGGAGATCGAGGCGGGGGTGCCATTGCGGCGGCGTGCGGCGGCAGCGCTCGGCTTCGGCCGTGGCGTGGTTGCTACGGCGTTGCGGTAGATGGATAAAATGTGAGGGCAGGCGGGGAAGGTGGAGGGGTGTCAGGTGGTCCTGGGGCGCATGCGGTTGACGGGAGTGGAGGGCCGTGGAGGCGTAGCCGGGCGAGCATGTCAGCGGCGGAGCTCCGAGTGCGACGTCAAAAGTTGCGGCGCGGGAGAGAAAGTGTGTCAGCTTTTTCAGTCGCGGGAGGGGAGGAAGGAGCAGCGGTCAAGCGCGTGAGCGTGAACGTGCGTACGGAGGAGAGGAGTAGGTGGAGGAGGTGGATTGCGGCGTGGACGGTGCGACGTGCGGTGACGCGGGCGGGGAAGAGGAGTGACGCGAGGTAGGAGACGACGACGGTGGGCCGAGTTGGGCCGTGGTGTGTTGCTTGGCTGGCGCGGTGGACTGGGCTGCGAAAGAAAGAGGGAGCAGGCCGATGCTAGGGGAAAAGTCCAAGGAGGTCCAACAGACCTTGGGTTTGGAGATGTTTTCTAAAGTTTTAAGATGAATTTGAAATGGATTTCAAATTCAAATTTCAACCCACATCCTTAGGAGTTTAATCTAGAGTTTGAAAAGTCAAATTTGAAATAAAATTTCAAATTTATTTTGAACCCACAAATCCTTAGGGGTTTATACTAGGGTTTGAAATGTAAATTTGGAAATAAATTTATAATTTATTTTCCACCCAAAATCCTTAGGTGAAGAAAAGGGATTTTGCTATAGTTTGAAAGGTGAATTTGAGAGGTGATTTCAAATTCGAATTTCAAACAAAAATCCTTAGGAGATATATTCTAGGATTGGGAAAGATTAATTTGAAATATAAATTCCAAATCTTTCTTTTCCCACCCAAAGTCCTTATGAGATCAAACAATGCTCAAATGCACCATAATGTGTTTTGAATGCAAGATTTATTTGAGAAAAATTTTGGAATATCCAGATAAATGAAAATTAACCTATAATTGGAGAAAAACTTTAATAAGTACGTGTTTTTAAAATGCCTTAAAAGAGCGGGATGTTACATGTCCCATCCACGTGCACAGTTGCTGCATGTGAGCAGAAAGGGTTAAAGATGGAAGTTCACAACAATTACGAGGCACATGACAACTATTTTGATCTGTTTCTATTTGTGAAGCAGGTGTCAAATAAATCGATATGGAAGGACAAGGAGTAGATGATGTACCTAGTCATGCATTCTAGGAATTTGGATGGATAAGTGCGCCGAAGATAATAATTTGTCTGCCTTGCTTGCTTCATCTTATTATTGGCGCGAGTTGAATTTATTTTGGTTGTAAATTGAATGGGGGTGGTTCTGATGCAACAAAGACCAGGTTGATGGGGTAAGACTGCCTCACGGGTTTTCGTTAAGAAAAAGAAACATTCTCCCAACCTAAAAAATTCTCGAACCTCATTTTCACCGGTGAGGGATTTTCTCCATGTAGTTTTTGCGTTAAAAAATCCCTAGTGGTTAGGGTGGCGGCGGGGGGCAAGCCACCGTAGTGGTTAGGAAGGGCGGGGTTGAGAGGGAGGGGTGGTTGGTGGGTGGCGGTGAGGTCGCCGCCGGCCATGGGATGGTGGTGGCGGCCGGCGGTGGCGGGGTGCCACGAACACGAGATTTGGTCAGAGGGAAAGAAGGAGGAGCAAGAGAAAGAGAGAGGCAAGGGCCAGGGCCGTCAGGAGCGGTTGTCGGCGAGGAAGAGCGGTGGGTGGTTGGTGGACGGTGTGGCCGGCGGCGAGGTCGCCGCCGTGCACGGGTCGTGCTAGCAGCGGCGGCGGGATGAAGGACGGAGATAAAGGAAGGGATACGAGGGGCAGCGCTCGGCAACGACGATGCCGTCGAGCCGCGGGCGCCAGCGGCGCGGGATCGGTTAGCTCGTGTGGTGCTGTCACGGATGACGAGGCGAGTCGCGGGAGGAAGAAGAAAGGCTTCGTGCCGCTGCCTAGTCTGGAGGCCGGGGACCTTATCTTCATGTGGGCCCACTATTTACATAGGAGGGGGTCTCACGTTAACACTAGGTGGAGAGCACGTAGTTGCCTCTTTTTAAAATTACTGGTGGAAGTGCATGCACGGCACGTGCGTGATAAATAAAAATTAAATACAATATGAGTTTATATAATTATAAGACTCATAGTTATTTATATGCCAACATTTCATCATAATTTATTTTGAAATTGTTTAATTACATCCTGACTCATCGATCAAAAAATACTATATATTGATTATTATTATTATATTAAAACCATATCAATATATGTAGTAGTCTACATTTTGGCGTTATATTTCAAACCATCATATTTCATTATCTTAGCAATATCTAGTCAGAGAGCACGCGGGCAACACATGTATTTACAGGAAATAAAATATTTTGCAAAAAATATTAACACCACCAAATTAAGATCCAATAGCTCTATACCAAGATTTTTTAGTGACAAGTAATAATTAAATTTGTTGCAAGTGTTGACTTCGTCAAAGAAATATAATTAAAATTTGCATCATTACTTATGTTCCTTGTGCTATACGCCTCTACGCCTTTCAGTAACCACTGCTATCACTCACACTCCCCCAAGCGCAACCCATGAAAATCCTCCACAACTTAGCTAGCGACACCATCACAGCCAAACTGACTGCCCACAACTCACATCTCATCGCTTGTCTTACCTACTAGCCATTAGAGCGCAAAATCCTGAAAAATCAGTCTCAACCCTCGTTTGCTAAGCACCTTCTAAATCAAACAAAGCTGAGGTCTCACCTCGACTCTCGAACTGTATCATGAACACATGCAATGTATACTTGATTCCACAAAAAAGGTTTTGATACTCTCGGGGCTTGGGGTGCTCCAGTCCACTTGCTGCCTCGTCTTGTAAAACATAAAAATAGAAATTTCAGAAATCACAATATCTACAAGACGTTCTCAATTTTTTAATCCAGTCTAATTTGACAACTCTATAATACATAAGAATTAGACTCATCACCTAATTAATTCTACAACTCTATCATCACTTTGGGCAAGCGGGCAACAAATAGATGTAAAAACATTGCCAACCAAATCGCAAATGCGGTTGGCCACATAGCAACCTGCCAATGAGACATCAATTATTTCAAGCATAAATCATCTTAAGGACAATTTACACTTTTATAAGTACAAACATTACCAAAAAAATGCTCAAATATAGTTTTATATACTTTACAACATGAATTTTCTTCGCAAACTATTTATATCTAGATAGAATATTAAGGAAACTGCACACATTCCCTTATGGAAAAAAATAAAGTTAATGAAATATGAATGTATGCACTACCATCATCATCATAACACAGAAAGGCCTAAGATCTCAGTATGTTTCTCTTCAACTATCGGATCATATTCTACAGAGGCACCAGTTATCAGGATCCTACCTTTTTTAAAAAAATTCAGGAACCACATGATTCTAGCAATGTATATACAACAATGCTAATATAATTGCAGAATGTATCAATCAAAGCCATAACTATTTTTGTTTGTCTGGCTGCGATAATGCAGGTATGAAAAGCTGAGCACATTATTGTACCTTCATGTAATTTTATTATCTGAGTGGAATGGTTTCCTTTTTTGCACAGAATCTTTACGCCAAACTCAATTCTTGACCGTACAATAGTGAGTGTTGATTATATAGTATTAAGAGATTAATGGTGAAATGGAAAACCACAAGTATTCCTACTGGGGATCAACATGAATTTGCTAACAACTCAAGATTGTACCATATAAAAAGCTACGAATTTGAAAACACCATATCAAGATTTGGCGTTATATCACCGCGTCGGTTCGAAGGTGAGGATGGTGCTGATTTGAGGTGACGTCAAGGCTGACCGGTTGGCGTTGCAGGCTTCATCGGTGCCAGAGTGGAACGTGATGGCCGGACGCCACCCGCACATACCTGAGACTGGAATGTGCTGCCCGCATTTTGGGTGTTGCCAGCCCTTTCCCCATCGGATCCCCCACACGCCGGTCACCGCCAGATCCCACGGCCGTCAGA
Organism: Cenchrus fungigraminus; assembly: GCA_036936925.1. Taxonomy (NCBI): domain Eukaryota; kingdom Viridiplantae; phylum Streptophyta; class Magnoliopsida; order Poales; family Poaceae; genus Cenchrus; species Cenchrus fungigraminus. The sequence goes on from CM072779.1 coordinate 110,835,619, forward strand.
TCTGAGAGCGCGCCCCCGTCCCTGATGCGGGATGCGGGCTGCTCCTCACCGAGCAGGGCGTCGTCTCGTCGAGCCAGTGAAAAGACGGGGGCGGCAGCGGCGGGTAGGGATTAGGAAGGCGGCGGCAGCACGTAGGGATCGGGGGGACGGGGAAGGAGCCGCTGTGTGAGAGAGGCGAGGCTGCGGTTGAGGGAGAAAAAGGACATGGGAGGAATGCAGGAGCAGACGGAAAGAAAAGGCGGAGGCGGACTCGCGGAAGTAGGGCGTACCGACAGACGCACGACGTACCACGCTAAACGACGGACGAAACGTGAAGACAAACTCTGGTCTTTTTAGGAGTAGAGATAAAAAAAGTCATATAGGAGTACCATATGATACTAGACATAATCGAGGTTGATATGGGCTTCTCATGCACTTGTCTCGTTTAGATTCGGTGCATGTACTCCCTTCGTTTCAAACTACTTGTCACTGTTGATTTTTTATTACGACATTGACCATTCATCTTATTAAAAAAATATGCATACATAATTTGTTTTGTTTGTGACTTGACCTTTTGCATATTTGCATCAATTTTTTGAATAAGAAAAATAGTCAAATTTTGTGACAAAAATTCAATACTGAAAAGTAATATGGAACTAAGAGAGTACTTGGAGGAGCGAGCATGCGCGTAGTAATGCATAATTTTCTTTTGAGCCTTTAATCTCGTGGCAAATGCATGTGGTGAGCCCTTCTTAGAACTAGCATCTGATTTGTTACCAATTACTAGCAAAATGTACGTGCGGCACGCACGTATCTAAAAAATCATAACAAAAAAGATATCTTTATAGTGATGTACGTGTTTAAAAAACCAAGACTGCAACAATAGCGTGAGGGTGAGGAGATATCAGCAGTTAACTCTCGCGGCTGGAGAGAAAACGGTGTCAGAGAATCGTTGACAGACCTGGTTGGAAGCGTAATGGACGCCCTCGTCGACAGCAGCGCCTTGGCTCGATGTCAGGCACTCGTAAAAAAACGCAAGTGAGAAAGCCCTGTCCTCGATAGGAAACGTGGTGCATGCATGGATTGTGATTGACGTACGGGAGCAACGTGATTAACGGATAGGATAAACGTGATTCACAGCAGCATGCAATCTTCTTTCATGACAGCATACATTGACGTGTGATGGAAAGCAATGAAACGTAGTGATGCGTGATTAGTGCAAACTCATATTGTCACGTGATTCCTATATCATAGTCATCGATATTGACATGTCATAATGCGACTGGTAATGCCGTAAACGTAGCTGCGTCACCAAGGTTGCCGACCTCGATTGCTAAGCCTTTCTAAAAGAGCACAATGTGATTTGGTTACCAATTATTACCCAAAAATCCCTTAAAAACACGTCACGCTGCTTGTATCTTTTTTAAAAGCGACGTCTTTTCTTTCTTTCCTTTTCACCAAAATTTTTTACCTGCCCGGTGGACCAACACCAATGACTACAGTGGTTTATTCTTTCTAAAATAATTGATCACGCTTGTTCTTTCCTATTTTCTCTTTCCAAAGACACGCATGGCAGCTTATTCTTTTCCAGAATAATTTTATCTTTCCAAAGAAAAGAGACGCACAACGGCTTATTCTTTTCCAAAATAATTGATCACGATGCCACTGTTTAGGGGGGTGTTTTCTTCTTTCGAAAATAATTGATCACACTGCCAGACGATAATTGTTCTTTCCTAATTTCTCTTTCCAAAGACACGCTGCCTTTGATCGTGCTGCTTTTTTTAGAATAATATTGGAAACCAACATGATGTATATTTGGCTGCCCCTTGATGTATTTTTGGAAGGACGACGAAAGAGGCGCAGTTAACCACCAAAAGAACTCGTTCTTTAAAATAATTGATCACGATGCCACTGCTTAGGGGGCGTTTTCTTCTTTCGAAAATAATTGATCACACTGCCAGACGATAATTGTTCTTTCCTAATTTCTCTTTCCAAAGACACACTGCCTTTGATCGTGCTGCTTTTTTAGAATAATATTGGAAACCAACATGATGTATATTTGGCTGCCCCTTGATGCATTTTTGGAAGGACGACGAAAGATGCGCGGTTAACCACCAAAAGAACTCATTCTTTATAGTATAGATAGATATTAGAATTCATAGTTGTCATGTCATCCCCGTGCGCTAGAGCCGAGTAGGCCTCTCCCCCAACACTAATGCCGCCAGCCCCGCCGCAACCACCACCTCGAGCTCCGTTGACGGCTAAATTCACAAGTGTGGTGACCTCCTACCTCAATTCCTCACAGCCACATCACCCCGTCAAGCTTAGGTACATGTTTTACCTCTTATCGGGCATGCTCATCCTCTGTGCAAGGCGCTCGCCACCAGCAAGCTCTTGGTATTGTGTATGCATGAATTCGAGTATTATATGAGCGTATTTGGACTAAATTCGGAGCATGCAATACAAGAGGATCATAAAGCCACGTTTGCGTACAAATTCAAGACCAACATGCTTTCAGATGATGGCAAGGACTAAAAGATAATATCAAGATAACTCCAAGGATCAAGATGGGATAGCGGACAGGAGTGCAACAACACCCCCTATCTTAGTCGCGAAGGAATCGACATCAAAAACCCATATGCATTTGGACCCAAACTCTAGAAGGGCTGAGGCACACAAAAGATGAGACCGAGGCAGACAAAAAAGATTGTGTGCCGGCGGGCTCCAAGCCCATGGGACGGCTGACCCAGCCCTTTTTTGTGCCGCCTCGACCTCCTCTTTGACCAAGAGCTCCCTCGGTCAATAAATACCTTGTACCCCGGCACATCCATCCACCAGAATTCGACGAAACGACCTAGAAGCAAGCACCGGAGGGCGACGATAATTGCCGCAAGTCCTCGAAGTTGTCTAGGAGATGACCTAGGGCTACCCTATCCGTATTTCTTATCTAATTTAGGTCTAGTTTAGTTCAGTAAATTCCGCAAATAGCTACTATTCACTAGTCACGTCAAAATTGCAGCAAGTTGCTAGCAAATTGTCACTATTCACCGGTTACATCGAAAGTAATTTGCCAAACTAAACAAAATCTTATATGACCTTTGATCAGCTGGAATGATTACTGAATGGATTCCGAGCAAACCGAACAGGATACATCAGCAGACTCTCACATATATACTATATGTTACTTTAGTTTTCTCATTAAATTTTCTATCTGTGGCCAGCAACCAGGAGCATCATTCTTTTTAAAAAAGCTATTAGCTGTGGAGTTGGTAGCATTTAGCCTTTACACACCGACAAGTCGACAACCGGACTAAATATTGTGCTAGTATACAGCCAATCTGTCGTACTGTTCAACGTGACTTAATTTTTTCGGCTCAAAGATACACTAGATAGCTCCGGCTGATGCAAGGCATGACGAATATTCGCTTATCCGTATTGATGAGTTCGCCTTCATATCCATCTCGGCCACAAGGAGTAGCGCCGTCGCAAGCGACACGATCTGTCATCAGCAAGAGCTGCTGCATCGATCCATGGCGGCGTCACCACCTCGTGTCATGGTGCTGCCCTTCCCCGCGCAGGGCCACGTCACGCCGCTAATGGAGCTGTCGCACCGGCTGGTCGAGCACGGCCTCGAGGTCATCTTCGTCAACACGGAGTTCAACCACGCCCGTATCCTCGCGGCGGCCGTGGCCGCAGGGGCGTAGCCAGGATTTAACCTTAGGGGGGGCCGAGACGCTGAATAGAAAATGATCTTATAAGAAAAATTTTCTTAGAGTTCCAATGTAATACGAAAACTAATGGTGTGTTACCATTATGTAACAAACTTATTGGACCATATATCGATAGTGCATGGAACATGTCCTACATTTTGCTATGCACTACTAGTTATGTTGTATAACTCAAATATATAAAGACCACCACTAATTTTTACTATTCATCAAATACTAGTAAAAAGATATGTTGGATAACATAGCAAGATATGGGTTCGCTTGCGCAAAAAAAAATATTTTGGTCAAGTTTGCTTCAAAATAGAATAAAATATTTAAAGAATTGAGAAGGGTGTTGTCTAAAAGAATTGAGAAGATGGGACATGTGTCATCTAATGGTTGGAAAATATATAAAGAATTGGGAAACATCATTCAATGTCCTGCGCGCTAGGAACATGTACTATCTGTTATGGGGTAATTTGTGTCTTACTTGATCCTACTCCTTGCTGCTAACAAAAGTAATTAAGGAACTACAGTCTTTTTCAGGCCTTAAGTTTAGGCTCCCTAGGGATGTTACGGCAGCACAGGGGGGCCAGGCCCCTGTGCGCCCCCCCTTTGGCTGCGCCCCTGCCTGCCGCCGCCGGCGCGATCGACCTGGTCTCCCTCCCGGATGGCATGGACCCCGACGGCGACCGCACGGACATCGGCAAGCTGATCCAAGGTTTGCCGGCCGCGATGCTCGGCGGCCTCGAGCAGACGATCAGGTCCAGGAAGATAAGGTGGGTGGTGGCTGACGTGTCCATGAGCTTCGTGCTGGAGCTCGTCCCCACCGTTGGCGTCCGCGTCGCCTTGTTCTCCACTTGCTCCGCCGCCAACTTCGCGCTGCGGCTGCATGTTCCCAGGATGGTAGAGGATGGCATCATCGACGAATCAGGTAAGAGCTGAGCTATCTTTGTAGTAACTAGTTTAGAAAAAATCGGTTTCCGAACATGGTTTCCTTAATTTTGCAGGAAGTTTGAATAGGAATGTGAAGATCCAGTTGAACCCCAGGATGCCGGCGATCGACGCCAGCGAGCTTCACTGGATCAGGATTGGCAAGAGCCCGGAGTCACGCAGAGCCATGATGCAGACAGTGCTCAAGAACAACCCAACATACAGGATCGCCGTAACCGTCGTCTGCAACACGTTCCGGGAGATGAAGTCCGTGGCGCTGTCCCTCCTACCCATACCGGCGCTGGCAATCGGCCCGTTGGAGGCGCCCAAGTCGGCGTCGTCATCGGCATGGGCGGGCGGCCATTTCTTGGCCGAGGACGAGACCTGCCTCTCCTGGCTGGACACGCAGGCTCCCGGCTCCGTCGCGTACGTGGCGTTCGGGAGCCTCGCGGTATTCGACGCGGATCGGCTCCAGGAGCTCGCCGACGGGCTGGTGCTCGCCGGGCGGCCGTTCCTGTGCGTGGTCCGGCCCAACTTCGCCGCCGCCGCCGCCGACGGCGTCGGCGAGTTCCGGCGCCGCGTCGCTGGCGGCAAGGGGCTCGTCGTCGGGTGGGCTCCCCAGCAGCGCGTGCTGTCGCACCCCTCGGTCGCGTGCTTCGTGTCGCACTGCGGGTGGAACTCGACCATGGAAGGGGTGCGCCATGGCGTGCCTTTCCTGTGCTGGCCCTACTTCGCCGACCAGTTCCTGAACCAGAGCTACATCTGCGACATGTGGGGCGTCGGCCTGAGGATCCGCGCCGACGAACGGGGGGTCGTCACCAAGGAGATTAGCGGCAAGGTGGCGCGGCTGCTCGGCGACGAGGAGATCAGGGCGAGGGCGCTGTCCTAGAAGAGCGCGGCGTGCGCCAACGTCGCCGACGGAGGCTCCTCGCATCAGGATCTGCTCAAGCTTGTGAGCCTGCTAAGAGAAGATTAATTAGTCTTTACCGTGTAAGGAATTTTTTAGACATTCAGAGGGCACTTGGTTAGATACACATTTTGCTTTCTTCGATCGTTACATTCTGCTTAGCTATGATGGATGCCCATACCTGTTTTATGGCTTCTAATTGTCGTTCCATTAAAAATTGTTGGTGGAATGTTCACGGTCTTGGTCAAAAGGACTAATGTCGTGATGTTAAACAAGCTTTGTCTTCGTGCAATGCAGATATTTCTGTTCAGGAAGAAACTAAGCTGCAAGATGTTTCTCACTTCAAAGCTCTCTGCTTCGTTCCTCAATCCTCTTTAGATTTTAATTTTAAACCCTCCATGTCCATGGCCGTGTCAGGTGGTATTTTAAACGGCTTCGTGCAAAGCTTCTGTTCAAATGCTTGAAGATTCTTAATTGAGCTAGAGCTTTCCTAAAAGCTGATTTTTTGACTTTTGCTCCTAGAATGTTGGCTTTTTGAAAGCTAGCTTTATTAAAGCTGAGCTCGTTTGGTAACCTAACTTTTTCGATGGTGAGCTGGGTTGCTTGACGGAAAATCTGAATTCCCGAAAAAACTTAGAGGAGTTGGAGAAAAAAAAAACACCCGCGTCATCCTCCTCCTGGGGCGACTCGGGCGGTGACCCGACCCACGCTTCCAGCCCTCCCTCCTTTTCCTCCTCTCCTCCCCTCCCTTTCTTCCCTTCTCTCACCGCACCACCCGCACCACACCGATCGCAGTCGCCGCCGCCTCCTCCCCCGACGGACAGGCGAGGCCGCGACGGCGCCCCTCCGGGTCGCCACGCCGCTGCCGTGGTCGCCTCTCCTCCCTTCCCCCCTCTCTTTCCTCTGCCCGCGGCCTAGATCTAGATCTAGATCGGGGCGGCCTGGGCGGGGTGGGGACATGTGTGCCGCCACGACCGGTGAGCCCTCCCTTTGCTATGCCGCCAACGGCTGTCCCCTTGCGTCTTCGCCGCGCCGCCGCCACCGGCCACGATGGCCACGGTGTCCGCCACGCTCGGCCACCGCCTGGCGCGCCGGCTCGTGCAGATCGGCGCCTCCGACGTGTTCGCCGTCACCGGGCGAGCTCAACGCCGGGTACGCTGCCGACGGGTACGCCCGCTCCAGGGCCGTCGGCGCCTGCCCCGTCATGTTCGTCGTCGGTCGTCCTGCACCACCGAACCCTAGATCTGGGCCTCCGAGGGCACTAACGCCCTTCTCCCCGGCCCGCCCACCTAACCCTAGATCTGGGCCGTCGGTGGTGCTGCCTTCTGCGGCTGGGCCCCTATGCGTGCTGCCGTGGCTCCCCCGTGGGGCAGGGGCCGCCCACCGGGGCCGCGGACCTGGACACCTGCTGCTCAGCGGGACGCCACTCCTCCTCGCCGTCGGCCACGTCAACTCCCTCCCCGGCGGCCTCCCGCGCACAACTCCCTGATGGTTCCTGGTGGTCGTGGCCCACGCCCTGTATGCGCCCTCCACGACAGTGCCCTCGCCAGCCCTCCACTCCTCCTCGTCGACGCGGCCCTTCTCCGTGCCGGTGCCCGCGGCGCCCTCTCTCCTCCAGCGGCTGCGGCCCCTCCGCTGCGCCGTCGGCCGCGGCTCCCTCCCCCGGCTGGTGGCCGCTGCCCCTCCTCCGCGACGGCGACCCCTGCACCTCCCTCCCGTTGACGTCCCGGCGGCCTCTACTGTCGGTTTATCGGCGTCGTCTCTCCGGCGTTGGAACTATTGCTGTCGGTGCTTTCGCGGCGTGTGGTCATGGGCCTTTCCTGGCTGGCCATTTTGGGTCGTTGCTTGGTGCCACTTCCCTTCTCCCTGTTGCCCCCCTATTGTCGTCTCTTCGCTTTGCCGCAGGCATTGCTTCTTGTTGTCGCTGAGGATGCTTGCTGCTTTTCCTATCGCCTTGCCTCTCATCTTGGTTCGGGTGGCGGACGTGGTTCTGGCTTTGGAGATCACGGCGAAAGCCTAGCCTAGTGCTCGCTAGTGGTGACAACGGCTGCACTCTTTGCGTAGCTACCTTGCTGAGGGTGTTGTTGCGACCTCCATAGCCTCTTGGTCTGCCAGGTGAAGACTTGGCCTGTCCATCCGTGGACGGGCGGACGGCAGCGTCGCCCTCGTCACTTCCTTCTTGAATGCGTTGTCTTGCTAGACCGCTCCACTCTGCCTCTGCTGTGCTTAGATGTTAGGCTAGCAGTGACAAGTGTGTATCCTTGGTGCTTTCCTTCCCTGCAGGCGTTTGTTGTAGCTTGCCTCCTCCTGTGGTGGTGGTGCGGTGTCTGTCTTTCTTTCTTTCTCGTTCGATGTATCTCTGTTGTTTCTCCGCTCTTCAGGGGTTCTCCTAAAGTAGCATTCTGTAAAGCCCTCTTCTCTCAATGAAAAACGTGCTTTGCGCGTCTTAAAAAAAGCTGGGTTGCTTGACATGCGGAGTCCACAAGTCAATCTCTCATCTTCTACCTTCTCTTCCCCTTCGGTAGAGCACCAATCTTGGCGACCGAGCTTGACCACATCGCCACGCACGGCCGGGAGGAAGATGCTAGCCAAGATGGGCCACCGGCCTTGAGATGTCGTTGGTGAGGAGCTGCATGGCGGGCATGTCTCGTCACCCAGCACGTCATCATCTCTTTCATCCTTAGGGAGCTTGTCCACCAAAAATTTAGCATGGTCACCTTCAAAATCGAGCACATGTGTTGTTGAATCGTGGATGGGCACTTGGAATCAAGCATGGGCAATGGGAGGGGTGCTAACAAGGTCAAGCAAAAGTGTCACGCCGACAGTGACCGACGACTGGTGAGATTTGGAGGGGAGGATTCAAGGTTTTAAATTGCGGGCTAAGGTGTTTACCAGTAGGACTACCAAAACGGTGTTTAGCGGGCTATAGCCGACATTAGCATGATAAATGCCATAGCAGTTGCCCTTCCCAGCAGCTATATCCAGCTATAGCAATAGCTATGGCCGGCTATTTAGAACCTTGGGAGGAGTAGGGAAGCTTCTTATGGACTCGAGGCTCGAGCAGGGAGGTCTGTTGGCCCTAGCTCTTGGCAAACAATGCGCAACATCCAATAGGTGAGAAAGACAAATGGAGGGAGTGTGTCGGGCAAGATTGACCAGGAGGGGGGTGCCAGCTGCTGGCCTTTGCCAGGCGGCGGAGAAGTTAGGCGGGCAAGATCCAATGTGGGAGGGGCGCCAAAGCAGAGGGGGCATTGCCCAAGAACAAGATGGAGGGAGGGGTGACGGCAGATATCGGAGCTCGGGGTGCGGGACGGTCGGACAGGGTCAGGGGTGGGACAAAAGAAATAGGAAGAAGTCCATTTCTGAATTGAACTATCACTTGAGTTTGATTTTGGCAATTGTTGACATTTGATTATCGTTGCAAAGTTCGTTTGGACTTGCAAGCGGACAAATCCTCCGTCGTAGTCAAGGGACCCTTCTTCCCTTGAGTGGTGAATCCAAGGTATCGAATCCGTGGAACAATGTGTAATGCAAGATCAATCTAATAACTGAGAAACACTTGCTTCTTTAAGGGGTTTCGAATTGCATCTAATCTACTAAGATCAAAAGCGGTAGCAAGAGAAAGCATTGAGGTACCGATCTAGACAGGGTCTAGATCGTGTTTATGTCGTCGTTCCGAGAAGATAAAAGAGAGAGTAAAACGAATCGCATTAAAAGCTTCTTTAAACCATGACCTTCGGTCAAACCCCCTAAGTTGCCCCGCCGTACTCGGTGTCAACATCCTGTCACGATGTTCCCCTTTGTTCGCGGTCGAATCTTAGAGCACACCCGCAAGGAGAGCATTGAACTACTTGGTATATCGGGTATGCACCTCTAGCCACCGCGGCTACAAGAACATCGCATGCAATCTATCTCAAGAATAGATTGAGGAAGAAAACACCCAACCAAGAACAAGAATTGCAAACAAAGGTACTCGATCGCTAGGAATCGGATCTATTAAAATTCCATCAAAAGTATGTATACATGAATAAGATCCAACCGGGATCCTACCTTGATCTTGATTCATGCATCCGGAACTCCGACGTGGTCTTCCATGCAAGGTTCCCACGCCGGCTAGGCAAACCCTAGACGACTAACACGACTCTCCTCTCCGGGGTGGTGTCCCTCAAGCTCCTCTGCTCCTCGGCGGCGAACGACAAATGGCTTGATAGTTGCAACTTCGCACGGGGGCTATAAATAGCCCGAGGATCATCTAGGTCAAAGGGGGCGACGAACTGCCCGGGGATGGGCCAAGCCGGCCGGCCTGGGCCGACCAGCCCAGGGCATCCTCGGCCCGGTTCGTCCCCGGTTTTCTTCCCGAAGTTTCTCGCGACTTCCTGAGTTTTTGTCGAGTTGCATGTGGGCCCTTGACGTCATTTTCCTCACGGTTTAGATAAGGGGGCTTTGCGAATGAACTCCCGCATCTTTCGTCTAGGTCCTCAGCACTTCTCGGCCGCACGCTTTAGTCCTTGGTTCATTTGGAGTCATGTTCATCTTGTATCTTGACTTGTCCCGGGGTCCGTGATCACCTTGTAAATCCCTTGATGAACTTTACCCGGAAGTCCTCATTTAAGCTCTTGATTCCTGTGTAAACCATAAACTCCAAAAATCATGCACGAGTGCGAACATAACATATAATAGGGGTTAGGATCGCTAGTGTGAATATCAAATCAATACCAACATAGAAGGTAAACAAGTGGCTAGGTTGACGGAAATTGACCGCCAACATCCCCCCATGCTTAAACCTTGCTCGTCCTCGAGTAAACCTTCTATGGATATCAGCGTTGCCCTTCGATGTTCAAACCCTACACTTGATCATACATGAGAAAACATAATGCTCTCTAGTTTTATATTCATTAAAGTTCCATAATGTACTAACTTTTATCTTTATGGAAGGTAGATATCATTCAAGATCTTTCCACAAGTACTTGATCATGCTCTCAAACTTTTAAACAAATCTCAGAAATTTTGAAAATTAAGAATGAGATAAAGAGAAAAATTGCTTTACCAAGATCGAAAATAACCATCTTGCATTTTGCTCATGTACTCTGATCTGACTTGTCTCTCAAGCCTACTTGTTCTACTCCTTTCCTCTCTCAAAGTATATGGTGGAAAGCTTTATGTGGAGCTATAGGAAAGTTTAGTCCTACTAAGATATTATAGTTGAGATATTATTAAAACAAGACTAGCTTCTCATGGTCTTACCGAGACTCGTCAAAAAGGTCATTGGAAAAATAATGTTATCAAGGAGGGGGAGATGAACACACACTTTTAGATAGGTGGACATGTGCAAATGGCAAAGAGTGATCCCGAAGCACAAACAAAGTCCTCGTTATCGGGTTGCACATGGTTGGAAGGATGAGTATGGGTCTTGATCTTGAATCCTCTTGAAAACTCAAAAGCAGTAAACATAGCTAGAGAATCGGGGAGCTTTATTATATATTTTTTTCTTTCTTTCTTCTTTCTTTATTTTTTATTTCTTTTTTCTTTCTTTTTCTCATCATACTTTTTCTCTCTTTTTTTTATTTGCTCCCCTAGAACTCTAGACTATACTAGCACTTCCTTGGCAACCCCTCCCCCCATGCTTAGACGTTTGCTCGTCCTCGGGCAAAGATGTGATAAATATACCAAGGTGGAAATTGAAGCTCTCATATTTTTCTTAGAGAGAGACACTCGAAAAATCTTCTAGGGATCCTTTTGAAAGTCTCCCTTTCTCACTTGAAGCACCTCCCTTGTAATCTTCTCCAAATATTCATCCATACTCATATATTGGGTTGTGGTCAATGAGGTAAACACAAAAAAGATATATTTGGGTTTTGGTTGGATATCCGGCGAGGTTTGCGAAATTTACAATGTGGAAACTCACAATGCACGGATAAAAGAGGCTAGCATAAAGAACGATACACAAAAACAGAATGACCAGCTTCTTAGTCTCGGGCCAGAGAAATCAGGCCTTGAATTAATGCACCCAAAAATAAATCTAGTATATACTAAGGTTTTGCACTCAAGTAAACTTAGACTTTGGATGGGTACAGCAAAATGCAAGCGGTACTCATGACAAGGTTAGCATAACTTTTTGAGAATAAAAAGGTGCTTTGATTCATCCAAAGTTGAGAGCAACGAAAAAGAACTATGAGACTTGAGTTATCATAACCTCCACACAAGATTAGATTAGCATTTAATTAAATTTCAGATTCATATTAAAAGAGAGCACTAGCTTAAACATGCACAAGTCAAGCATAAGATCGAGCAAAGCGGCAACAGTCATCACATATCATCATGGTACAAATTTTCCATCCATATTAAGATCATAAAAGCAACGGTGAAACTTATTCATGATGATGGATAACAAACTACTACTACCACACATGCAGAAATTAAATAAAAACAAGAAAATACTACGCAAACATAAACGCACACAAGATGAAAATAAAGAAAAGGAAAAATCAAACCACACTTAAAAAGCTCCGCCCCTTCCTTCTTTCTTCACTCCTCATCCGATTGCTCTTGCTCCATTGGTTGACTTTCATTGAATCCTTGCTCAAAATATTGTTGCTTGGCCCCTCCATGGAATTGATGCGGCGGCACGAGTTGAAGACGTCCCAATTGATTGGCGATTCCCGCCGTTCCTTCATGCCAATGGTTGACATGGCTTCGGATCCTCTCGACGTCTTGTTCATTCCTTTGCATATACGCCCCAATAATGGCTGCACTTTGTTGGGGCTGGGGCATGCTTGCATACGGTGCCACAAATGCTTCATTGAGCACAACAAAAGTTGGTGGAAAATATGTTGGAGGAGGTGGCGGCATGGCTGCACCACTCCCCCATGCTTGCATCGGCACACTTCCGTAGTAGGGCGGTGGCATAGGAATCCCGCCATAAGGTTGATGGTAGGCAGCCCCTCCTTGGTCTTGGGCTGCGGAGGACGAACCTTCTTCTATAACTAGGGTCGTGCCCGTGCGTTGCTACGGGCTATAAAAAATATGATACGACTGTTAACAACAAATTATTTTAAATCTCGCCAAGATTTGAAAGTATAAACTTTTACATAATAATGTCAAAATGAGCATGGCACATAGCATTGTAAAAGTTTCAGCTCCCATGGCAAATTGGCAATGAAATTACACACCAACATAGTGACAACAAAGGTAACTGACATACAACATTGTATACAAAGCCACTTATGAGATGTAGTCAACGACACAGGTTCAGACCTTCTATTTATCCTGATGCAAATATCTATCATGGAAATTTACAAGACATTGGCCTCCATGAGTCAATGTGTGAGGTGTAACAAAATCTTTATGGTACAAAATGTTTCCCTATTGCTAAGATTTTGTGAAGAAAATAGAAAAGAGAGCGTCTACCAACTCCATCTTTCACTTGGATCTGGAAATCCAACGTACAGCAAGACTCAAATTCTTTGCCTGGCTCATTCTAGTGGACAAATTAAACACAACAGCACTGCTGCAGCGAAGACACTTTCATGTCCAGCCGAATTCACTCTGTCATGATCAGGCCGAGGAGGATTTCTACTGTCTGTTCTTTCAGCACCCTTTTCTGCAGCGTGTTGGCTAAAAATTAGCATTTTCTGGGGACACAGCTGATATCAACAACAAATTGAGACACTTAAGGCAGACAGGTCTACAACCATATGCAATAGAAATCTTTGAAGTTCAAGGACCTTAGACTCTCAGTTACACAATGGCTTAACTCTGTATCATGAGCACTGACCATATGAGTCATTGTTTGTCTATTGTATAAAATTGACCTATTTGCATATGGGGAATAGTGATTAGTTGCAGTTGCAAAATCCAATATTGTTGCAATCCATACTTTTTCCTTCCACCTGTCCGCAATAACACAGCAGGGTGCAACAATTCTTTTAACCCTTCACCAGACATATTTTCCATGAAAATAACAATGCAAAGTGCATTAGCAGGTAGGAGGATTTGAAGGATGAACACCTTGACCTGACTAATGAGGAGGCAAAGCAATGATATGATCTAAATGACAAATAGGAAATAAATCCAAGTTGTGGATCAGATAGCACATCTAATTTTTCCTTTCTAATAGTTTAGAGAATTGAAATGAGTATCCTAGACCATGAATATTTGTTCTTTAATTTCTTATCTGAAACTTGATAAATATAGATATTTGACATACTATAACATGCAAAGGAACATAGAAAGTGAAGCGACATTTGACAGGAAAGAATTAGTAAAATTGACTGCAAAATAGGCTGAGGGTACTGCATACAATATCAGTAGGCTTGTCCTGCTGATACTGTCTTTTTCAATGCAACAACCTTCCCTAGTTTTCCCTGGTCCCAGTCCTCCATAATTTCTGGCAATAACAAATAGCATATGAACCTATACAAAACCATTTGAAACCAAATGAACCTATATAGGCTCCCTTGAGGATACTACTCATGGGACAAACATTCAAACTAAGGGAATCTCCTACAGCACTAATGTAGCAAGGCTTTGTAATTCATACATAGGTTGCTTACCAAAACTAATGCAGCATAGACATTGCTTACCGAGTATTGACTGTTGAGAGGGAGTTGTGTAACCCACAAACTGAATGTCAGCCTACTCATTGAACCAAAGAAGAAGAATATACTAATTACCTGAGACAATCATATCAATAACAGGCTAAGAGACTCCCCTCATGCTTCTAGCACGTCATACATCATCTTCTACATATACGGGCTATCGTAGCCCTGGTGCAACCACTGCAAAATATATGCAGAGAAATATGATGATATTAGCTGCAACACTACACAAGTGAATTTCAGTGAACATAAAAGCTTAAGCTAGTGAAGGAATATGCACAGTGGCCAAGATGCTATATTTGAGTTGCTCTGAATTCTCTGTAACATGCTCTTTTGAAAACTGCAAATTAAATGACAAATTATATAGTACCTTTTGACAGGTAACACCAATATCTAATTAAATGCACGATGAAGCGAGTGAATTGCTTATCTATATTGTTTAGGCTTTTCCAGTGCAAAACAAAAGAAAATGTTTTCCATTCAGAGGATTAAAGGATCAAGTGAGTTAAAGACATTATATTGCTCCTGCAACGTTTCTACTATTTCACCACCATTGCAATTTTTTTTGAATTCTTGAATAAACCAATTCGAAGTGCATTTCGACGTCTGATTCGGAATAAATATGCAGCACTAAAACTTAAAAAAGATGCATGTCAAAATAGTAAATCAGCCATCCGACGTGGTGAACTTGTGGAACATACAAATATTCAAAATAAGAACTATGTATTATGAGGACCAAGAAGTACCTGAAAGCAAAGTATAACAGTACAAAGATGGCCCCTTGAACTCCTCCTTAGGATCTAACGGCTGCGGTCTCCAATTAATAGCATTATGACTGCCTACAATAACGCAAAATAGTGGAATTTATTACCTGGCTATATGAAATGATGGAAAATAGTAGGACAAGCTACCTTGGTTGCTGGTTCGCAAATAGGTGTTCTAGGACTGTTTCCATCAACTCCATTGGCATCCATTTAATAGTCATCCATTTAATAGTTTTCTCAACCCTTGAGAGTACACAATGATTATTCAGGTTAAATCAAATGCTTGTGCAAAAAAGAAAAAAAGTGAGCATGAATGTCAACAGTGTAATACGGATCGGGAAGTACTCATTCCAGCAACCTACAATGTTCAGGAGTATATATAGACTGATTTTTATTTAGAGGAAAGCACAATACCTCCCAAATGGTGTCTGATGAAGATGACCTTGCAAATGGTGTCTAAAGAAGACAATGAGCAGCTACTTGGAAAAAAGGCATAATCTGCTTCACCAAGCCTGTCACAGGGCACCACAATCAGATCACCGCATTGCCTGGTGTCATCTTCTCCCAAAGTCGAGAACTTTCTTATTGCTCAGCCTCACAAGTCTTGTGGTTATGGATAACTTTATTGTTCTACTCCTTCCCAGAATTCTGCACACAAAAAATGCAGCAAAGACATCAATGCACTAACATTTATTGAATGTGATCTATTTATTTACATTCAGGAGAAAGAACACAACTCTTTGAAACTGCAAAATGGTTGGACTAAATGAAATTCCTTCTTAATAACATTTGCAATAGCAAAAAAATATTTCTTTCTCCTATGATCCTGCCACAGGTGGATGGGGAGCGCCCTGATTTCTCGTCGGAGATGGATGATGAGGCCATCTCCGATTTGTTTTTGTAGATGTCGTCGCTGTTGAAGCTCCCCAGGAGGCTGGCTGCCCTCCACGCCGCGCCGCTCGAGCCGCAGCCGTCGCCGAAGCAGCGGTCCCCGGGGGGGCACCCCATGTCGAGACCCCCTGTCACGAGCGTCCGGTGCTGCTTCCAGGCGGCTGGCTGTGTTTCAACCCATGTCGGAGGAGGCACGGGCGGAGGCGGAGCGGAGGCATAGAGATCGGAGAAGGTGCGGCAGAGGGAGGAGGGGCGCGGACGGAGGAAGGTGGTGTGCGCGGGCGTTGGAAGGTGCGTGACTGCAGGGGAAGGGGTGGCGGTGGATGCAGGAGGCGCACGGCAGCTGCGGGTGTCCACGGCGGCGGCATGAAGGGTGCAGATGTCCATGGCGGCGGCGGTGTGGGGTGCATCGCGGATTGGGTGGAGGGCGGACGCGCTGTCCCGTTTTTTGTTTGGTTTCATTCTTTTTAGGAGTAGAGATTTGATAAAGTGGCTACTGGAACTATACGGTCTCGATAAAATATGTGTAACTGCTAAGAAAGAGAATTGATGATACTTGTTTGTGGAGGAAAAGAAGCATATATTTTACTATTCATGATAACTTGAGGGGCATATGCATGTTCAAGTGCTATAATATCAGAAGGCATAATCTAACATCTAGTCAAAATTAGATCATGCATTTAATCAATTCATCCATTGATGCATGGAGATTATTCAGCAAGATAATGGAGTTGACCCCGCCGCATAAAAATTGCAATTCTAAATGTCATGATGACTATCTTGGTAGTGAAAGTATTCGAGTAGGATCATGATAACTGAACAAAAGAAAATCAACTTTGATCATGTAATATTGATATATGTATGTATTCATGTCCTGCCATCATAGCAAAGAAATCCAGTACTTCATTGCAACCATGGCACTATGCAATGTTAACAGAATAACTGATACTGAGAAAGGAGAGGATGAAATTGCATACCTTGCACCGAAAAGCAACGTTGATAGCATCTGATGGCTTGAGGTCGAAACTAATGGTTTCTTCATCTCCAATCTGGCATCACATACACATAATTCTGACCAATAAATGGGCATACGAAACCAACCTGCAGTCTACATCCAGCCGACATGACACTCCTACCTGATTCAAAAAGGATTCCTCGTTGATGATGCCACATGACGTATCGATCCTTGCAGATGGTTCGCCACGCATACAGATATAGCTAAAACATGGATTAACCCACGGATCCTGTTGACCCTCGTGGCATCCGCTCCTGCCATCAATACAAATCGGCGGCGACGCAACCACTGCCCGCGGATCAGGGGCAGCGACGATCACAGGACCAAAGAGGACGAGATGGCTGATCCATTTTTCAGGGAAGCACTAAGATCGCAAGGGTTCAAAACCCACACCCTACCACACTAACCTGGAATGTGCCACCGGCGGCGACGTAGCCAGATGGTAGTACTTGCCCCCACACAGGCAGGTGACCGACGGCCGCTGGGTATCCACTTGTGGGGCAGATTCGGCGGAGGCCCCCACAGGGATGACAATATGTGAGATAAGGATGTAAGCGGGCCTGCCTGCAGACTCCGGCAGGCCACTCGCATGAACCTGTTAGGTAACCTGATTATTCCTGCAGAGGCCCGCGAGCACCTGTTCCTCGAGCCGCAAAATCCTGCCGGGCGTTGCGGGATGAAAAGAAGCAACCCACAGGCGCCTGCCGGAGTCCGCATGTTAGAAAAATTCAGTTGAAAACATGCTGCTGCCTGCAAGTGAGGAGGAGGCCGACGATGAGGCGGACGAGAATCAGATCGAAAATTCGAGCTTTACCTCCAACCTTCTCATCGCTTCTCCTCCAAATTCGAGCTCTCCAACAATCAAATCGAAAATTTCCCCATCGGATTGACCTCTCCAGCATATGAATCAGAGGTTTCCTATTCATTTGTCAAGCGCCCCCAATTCATGGGAGGTGCAGCCGAGAAAACTGTTTTGAGGCTAGTGCAAAGGCAGAGAGGTAAGAGAGGAGCTCGCCATTCGTGGTCAGCCGGGACAGGTGCTGCTGAATCCGGCGGCTGCGGCGGTAGAACTCGTCTGCTCGCAAGAGAGAGGAAGGGGAACGGGGAAGAAGAAACGAAGATGAAAATTAACACAGGTTCTGCAGGCTGTTCGCAGGTCTTGCAGGTTTACCCACTTGAGCCTGTTGGACATTGCAGGCTTGCCCGCTTTCACCTTCATTGCAAAATGCTGGTGTTCTGCAGAGCCCGCCAAGACTATTTTTGCAGGTTGCCTTCGCAGGTTGGCAGGAAACTTGCGCCCGCTTACATCCCTAATGTGAGATAGGGCGATGGCTGGCGACAGGATAAGTTGGTGTACGGCGGCGTTGCCCCGACAGCACGACCACCAGGAGAGGAGCGGCAGCGACGGTGATCCGGATCGGTGCAGTGGCGTCGCCCCGACGGCGTGAGGAGGGCAGAGGGGGCGTGTGAATGGAGATGCAGCGGGGGTGGCGGCGTGCGGCGGGGGCGCGGATGGGGAGGCCGAGGCGGAAAGCGCGGATTGCTGGTGGGGCCGGTAGACTGTAGCTGTGTACCATGTGGGGGAGCGGACGGCTCTGGTAGGGGCGGAGCGGAGGCACGGGGGCGGCGGACGCGCGGAGGCGCGGAGCCACGGACCGAAAAATCACATACCAATAAATTATCTACTTTTCATTCTTTTTAGGAGTATATAGAGATTCTTCCTCTCTTGTTCTTCTTGGCCGGCACAAGAATTCCTTTCTCTAACCAATTCTCTCTCCCTTCAATAAATAATTTCAGCTTCATATTTGGGAGAGGAACATTGACTTTTGCCACCTTGTACCCTCTCTTTTCATCTCCACTAATGTATTTTCCTTACTTCATGTAATCAATTCCAAGTGCATTTCCCGCAAGAATGAATTTTGGATTCCTTGAAATACCCGGTTTCACAGAAATTGCTATCATAGAGAGATAGCATCCCAAACCAATTTGTCCACTCCCCGATATTGCCTCACAACACCACCGATTGATCATGATATATGATGCATCAATGGCTTGCCTTGCAACCAATGCCGAATAAAGCCAATTAACTTCCATGTCGGTGACCTTGAACTCCTTCATTCTTCTCAAAGTCCTTTTGCTCATCCATGAATGAAATATCCGGATGATGGGATTCCTGATGCTACTTGTCTGCCGGTTATCTTCCCCTGAAATCATACTCCAAAATCCTTCCAATACACTTTCATTAGCATCAACTTGCTCTGGGGCTTCCCTCTGAAAACCAAGCAACTCCCTAATTTGCTCATTAGAAATTATGTGCTCATCATCCTTGAGTCGAAATGAGAGGGATGGCACCCCTTCATTAATGACCGGTGCCATGGTCATGAGAATCTCCATGGCAAGCTTCAAATGAAAACTCACTCCTACTCCATCGGAAAATTGCCCCCATCCAAGGTGGTTCATCATTTGATAGATATCCGGAGAAAATCCCAACACTTGGAGGACATCATCATCAAAGTCAACATTGGGCACAACCCTATTCTCTAAGCGCCCAAGCTTCTCCTCCTCCGACATCATAAGAAATCCATACTTGCAACGTCGTGGAGTGTATGGTGGTGGAGCGGATGAATGAGTCGAGCGACGAGGTTGGACAGGCGGCTCCTCCGTTCGCCCTTGCGGTTCGGTGAACTGCATGGACGAGCTTCGCGTGTCTCTCCTTCCACTAAGGAGCATGGTGTCGCTCCTTGATGGCGCCACGTTCTCTTCCATGCTTCGCGGCGACTCGGAGATTGAGTGCATCCGCGAAGAACTTGTTGATGCCGGCTTTGATGATGATGATTGCATCTTCCTTCCAAGGACCTTGCCAAAAACCTTCTTCATCTTGTAGTTGCTGAGAAAGATGAGCGCCGTGGGCCAAATAAATAGGCCAGGCCGGCCGGCCTGGGCCGACCGGCCTAGGGCCCCTGCCCCTCTTCTTTGTCTCCTTTTTCTCCCACTTGTTCCTTGATTGATCATGGTGCTGTGTACTCGTGCTCCACGCCGTCCACCGTCCAATTGTTCTCAGCCACTCCTTTTTCTTTCATGGTCAAGTCCTCCATCTTGATCATTTTCTTTGTGTCACTTCTATGCCTCCCATGCCATCATTCATAACCTGCAAAAATCAAAGCAATGCTGCCCCCATGCTTGTCCTTGCATGTGCTCAAGATGCCTTAATGATGAAGCCTTCCCGTGATGCATCAATGAGCATTAGAAGATCAATTAAGCTTAAAACCTTCCCTTGATCATGTTTGGATGCTAAATACTCCTCTAATTTTGAAAATTAAAAATTAACTCAGAGATATTAATGAGTTCAAATGTATTTTTAGAGGAGTTTTTAAGCATCAAAAACATTTGTAAGTCGAAACTTTTCTGACTACATTGATTTTGGTTACACCGGGATCACTTGCTCTCATTGATTGATAGCAAGCTCCTCCGGCTTGACCGTGGGGGTATGGGTTTAGGTTATAATTTTGGCTAAACATGAGAGAGATGTTTTGAATGAACAAAAATAAATGTGTTTGGAAAAAATCTAATTCTAGAGAAACCTAGGTTCACGTGAGTCCTAGCATGCGTCAAAGATTAAAAATTATTAAGGTACAACGCGGGGCTCTACTCGTGTGTTTTTATGATGTAAAACAAACCAACCTTATCATCATGAGGAGGATGAAAGGTGTGGGTAGGTTCTGAATTTTTGGAGTTCGTTTCTCGAAAAGAGGCAAATAAATCGTAGGATGGCTCATGTCTGAAGGACCGATTAGGCGAACCAGAGAGGGGGGGGGAGTGAATGGGAGCCGATAAAAATTCTTCTCGAAGGAGATGAGAACTCCAACAAGACGAACACGGCTTCCAAATCGCGTCTCCGACTCAAGTACCCAAGTTGGCTAAGACCACGCAGCCACTGGAGTGCTACTGGTCCTTGGAGCCAACACACAACCCTCCGAGCCAGAACTCACCAAAACACACAGCGGAAACTTGCACGGCTTGCTGCCTGTGCTACACCGGTCAGATCGATGACCTGCGCCGGTCAGACTGGTGACACCGGTCAGACCGGTGGACAGCACCAGTCAGACCGGTGGCTACAGCAGCCGCACAGCAAACGTTCCAGGAAGCCTCAGTGACTCCTCTAGGCCCTGGAACAAAAACCACCTCCGAAACACAACCTGGAAGGAAGAAGAACCCCTCACAAAACCTAGCAAAACAACTCCAAACACGCCAAGAACTGACCAGCAGGACCACGGGACAAAACCACACGGACAAGGCTATTCCCCGAGACAAATCCCACCAAGGGCTAGCACCAGTCAGACCGGTCAAGAGCACCGGTCAGACCGATCGCGCCTGGGCAGCTCGGGATGAACAGCGCCCGCGAGTCAACTCCCCCAAATCCAACTCCCGATCTCCCGATTCGCTCCACGGTCAGACCGCGTCGTCGCACACCGGTCAGACCGCGTCGTCGCACACCGGTCAGACCGGTACCCACCGGTCAGACCGGTCAGACCCACCATTCAGACCGGTCTGGAGCTGCTGCACCTCCGTCTTCGGTTCTTCGGTCTTGGCTCTGTGGATCAACCAAGGAACCTAGTGGTTTTCTGGTGAACCACTGGAAACCCCGCGAACTCGGTGTAGCCTCCGCCAATCACCACTCATGACTTGGCTCCCACGTAGTCTCGGCTCGACCTTGGTTTTGAGGCTCAACCAAGAAACCATCCATGACTTCATCTTGCCGTTCTTGCCACCATGCGGCCCGCACTTGACCCCGCTGGCCACCGGGTCCTTCGAACCAAGCCTACTTGTCTTCTCCACACCTGGAGGCCTCACCGGCAATGACCTTTTGCGCTTGTTCTTCACCTGCACCTGCACCAGTCAAGCCGCAACCTGCACCTGCAATACTTAACCAAGAATCAGTCCACACCACGTTGTCAATCACTCATCACACCAGGAAGCGACCATCCACTGGTCCTCGAACCACACCTGGCTCTCAATCTCCCCCTTGATGAGTGCATTGACAACACACACGTTTTGGTAACCAAGAGAAAAGGAAAAGAAAAGAAACGACTAAAGGAAACTCCAACAAGCGATCAAAAGCCAAAGAAAAGGCAAAGAGCAAGATCACTTGAAGAAGACAAGTATCGGACCCCTTAGGCAAGGGCAACGGCTCGACACATCCGAGACAAAAGCATGCTCAAGCAAAGAGCACAAGCCAACAATCCAAAGCTCGAAAATCACAAAGAGCTCCCCCTGCACACATGCAAGCTCCCCCTGAACCAATGCAACTCCCCCTGGATGAATGCATGCGAGCCACTTCACGAAACAGAGCAGCTGCAACAGCTCAGCTCTGACCGGTCAGACCGGTCGACACCACCGGTCAGACCGGTGCTCAACATGTGAACAGGACCAGCACTCTGACCGGTCAGACTGGTGACCTCAACCGGTCAGACCGGTGCACAACAGAGCCCAAAAATGGCTCGAAACCACCTGAAAACCTTCTAGATGCATTCAGTAGGCCAAAACATGCTCAAACTTCTCCCCCTTGTTGACAATGCATGAATCAAGCCAAAAATGCCAAAAAATGCAACCTAGAGCTTCTCAAATAGACAAAATTCAACATAGGATGCTACACATGTCCAAATGAGCAAGTTAGATACTCTATAGCTTTGTAATGACATCAACTACAAGATCACCAAGTTTCACAACCATTGGGCGAAGCTAAGATAGAATTGAGCAATTTTGCGAAAAATCACCCTCTCATGAGCAAAGTCCTAAATATGAGCAAAACATGTCAAAATGGCAAAGCCACACAAACTTCATGCTAGGACAACCATTCTAAGAATAAGACCATCATAAACACCCACAAGAACCTCATGTCATGTCAAAGCCACCGAGCCAAGTGCCTACTTCTATATATGAGACTTCTCATTGGTAGGCATCGTGCAACGGTTTAGCACCCAAAGCAAATTTAAAATTAGCACATATGACATGGGAGCACATTTTTCAAGCAATTTACATTTCATTTTTAGATTTATAAATGGTACATGAAATGTCTTTGCGACAAAAAGGAACTTATGGCCATCCACAAGATGAAGCATGGGGGCTAAACATTCATGATGGCAAATGAGCCTTTGGCCCCATATGATCAAAATAAGCTATCCAACCACAAATTAAGCATAGCCAAGCCACAAAAGCATGTCAAGATTATCAAGAGCTAAGCCAAACTAACCATAGCCAAGGCATTTACTCACAAGAGAGCATACATATGAACTTTTTCAAAAACATAGCCATCAACCCTGGATATAAACCAAGATTATCAAGAGCTAAGCGAAACTAACCATAGCTTACCAAATTAGCTCACAAAGACATATATATCATTCCATGGTGAACAATGTATTTAGGAGAAGCCTTTCCTAAACAATGCATATGATACAAAATGCATGCAACCTAAGATACAAAGATGCCTATACATCATGTTACATATGCCATGCCAAATGCAAGAAATGCGCAAAGGAAAGCTATACATATGCTACAAAGGAGCTCCCACACGCCAACTCAAGAAATCAAAGAAACACCAAGCTCCCCCCGCAAACGAGTGAAAGTTGCTTGATCTAGGGGTTTGGTGAAAATATCGGCTAGTTGGTCATGTGTGGGTACATGGATCAAAGCTATCTTTCCTTTCTCTACGTTGTCTCTCAGAAAATGATACCTCACTTCTATGTGCTTGGTTTTGGAATGGAGCACTGGGTTCTTTGCAACGCTTATGGCACTGGTGCTATCACATTGAAGTGGGACATGGGTATACTCCTCACCAAAGTCACTCATGGTGTATGTGATCCAAAGGAGCTGAGAGCAACAACTAGCTGCGGCCACATACTCTGCCTCGGTAGTGGATGGAGCAACACTTGACTGTTTGCGGGAATACCAAGACACCAAAGAAGAACCCAAGAACTGGCAAGTCCCAGAAGTGGACTTCCTATCCAACCAACACCCGGCAAAATCCGCGTCTGAAAATCCATGAAGCGCAAAAGAAGAAGACACAGAGTACCAAAGGCCGAAGTCGGGAGTGTGTCGCAAATACCTGAAAATGCGCTTGACTGCTTGCCGATGCGAAGTCCTCGGAGACGCTTGAAAATGAGCGCACAGACATACCGAGAATTGGATGTCCGGCCTCGTCGCCATCAAGTAGAGGAGCGACTCGATCATGCTCCGGTACTCCTTCTGGTCCACGTGTTCACCTTCCTCGTCCACATCAAGAGCTGTAGTCGTACTCATAGGCGTCGCCATGGCCTTGGAGTCCTCCATCTTGAACTTCCTCACAATGTCCTTGGTGTACTTAGCTTGGTGCACAAATGTTCCTTCCTTTGATTGCTTGATTTGTAGCCCGAGGAAGAACTGCAACTCGCCCATCACGCTCATCTCAAATTCCCTGCTCATGTCTTCTGCAAACCTTGCAACAAGAGAGTTAGACGAGCCACCAAAGACAATATCATCCACGTATACCTGCACAATCAGGATATCTCTGCCCTGCCTGAGGAGAAACAAGGTCTGATCGACCTTTCCCATCTCAAACCCTCTCTCAAACAGGAACCCCCTCAACCTACCATACCAAGCTCTAGGCGCCTGCTTCAACCCATACAGCGCCTTCCTCAACTTGTACACCCGGTGGGGGTACTTCTCACTCTCAAACCCCGGTGGTTGCCTCACAAACACCTCTTCCTCCAACACACCGTTCAGGAAAGCACTCTTCACATCCATCTGGTACAACTTGAACCCTTTAGCCACGGAAAAGGCTAGAAGGATCCTGATCGCCTCCAAACGAGCTACAGGAGCGAAAGTCTCCTCGTAGTCGATCCCCTCTTTCTGACTGTACCCCTGAGCAACAAGTCTCGACTTGTTCCTCACCACTTCTCCTTTCTCTCCCTCTTTATTTTTCCACACCCATTTTGTCCCAATCGGCTTACACCCTGGAGGAGGGACAACCAACACCCAAACTTGGTTCCTCTCAAAATTCTCCAACTCCTCATGCATCGAGTTAACCCAATTATGATCAGATAACGCGTGTCCAATGTCTTTGGGCTCAAAGGTGGCAACAAAAGCAGCATGAGCGAAATGAGAATTGTTCCGAACCCTTGACCGTGTAGTACGTTCATTCATGTCGCCGATGATTCTCGAAGCTGGGTGATCCACTTGCACTCGCCGGGGAGGTTCTCGCCTTGATGCTACCTCCCCCTCAACAGCAGCTTCGCCTGGATCTGGGTTTGTCGTTGTAGGTGTGGGAGAGGGTCCGTTCTCGATCGTCGTCGAAGTAGTAGGTACATGTTCAGCTGAGGGCACCACACCGCCATCTTCATCATCTCCATGTTCATGCTCCTCCTCCTGAAAGATCTCCTCGCCAAGTTCGTCGTCACCTGCACACTCAAAAACAAGCTGACTACGTGGCTGTGTCTCGTCGAAGGTTACCTCGCAAGTCTCCATGATTTGGTTAGTTTCAAGATTGAGCACACGAAATGCTCTAGAATGAGATGCATAACCAAAGAAAATGCCATCGACAGACCTAGCTTCGAACTTGTCCAACTTCTTCCCTTTCTTCAGAATGAAGCATTTAAAACCAAAGACATGGAAGTGACTCACCTTGGGTGTGCAACCGTGCATCAACTCGTAACAGGTTTTCTTCTTATGAACCCTGAGGAAGATCCTGTTCGACACATAGCACGCGGTATTGACCGCCTCAGCCCAGAACCTTCTCGGAGTCCTATGCTCGTCGAGCATCGTCCGAGCCATCTCGCACAAGGTCCTGTTTTTCCTTTCCACAACGCCATTCTGGGGAGGCGTATACGGACTCGAAAATTGGTGTTCAAGACCCAAGTCATGGCAAAAGGTTTCGAAGCGAAAGTTTTTGAATTCCGAGCCATTGTCACTACGGATCGCTCGTATGGCATCTCCGTGCCTCTCGTTTCTTAACCTCAAGACAAGATCTCGAACAAAACCAAACGTCTCCCCTTTCTCCTCAAGAAAGAACACCCACGCATACTGAGAGTAGTCGTCCACCACAACAAGGACATACCACTTTCCACCCGCAGATCGCACACGAGCTGGGCCAACAGGGTCCATATGGAGCAGCTCGCATGGACGCTCAGTCATCACATCGGTGAGAGGTGGGTGAGAAGAGGCTAACATCTTGGCATGCCTACACGGTGCACAAACCAACTCTTTCTCAAACCTCAACCGTGGCAATCCTCAGACCAAATTGAGTTTACTCAAGCGAGACAAAAGGTCAAAGCTCAAGTGACCCAACTTCCTATGCCACTTCCTGAGAGCCAGGTGTGGTTCGAGGACCGGTGGATGGTCGCTTCCTGGTGTGATGAGTGATTGACAACGTGGTGTGGACTGATTCTTGGCTAAGTATTGCAGGTGCAGGTTGCGGCTTGACTGGTGCAGGTGCAGGTGAAGAACAAGCGTGAAAGGTCATTGCCGGTGAGGCCTCCAGGTGTGGAGAAGACAAGTAGGCTTGGTTTGAGGGACCCGGTGGCCAGCGGGGTCAAGTGCGGGCCGCATGGTGGCAAGAACGGCAAGATGAAGTCATGGACGGTTTCCTGGTTGAGCCTCAAAACCAAGGTCGAGCCGGGACTATGTGGGAGCCGAGTCATGAGTGGTGATTGGCGGAGGCTACACCGAGTTCGCAGGGTTTCCGGTGGTTCACCAGAAAATCACTGGGTTCCTTGGTTGATCCACAACGTCAAGATCGAAGAACCGAAGACGGAGGTGCAGCAGCTCCAGACCGGTCTGACCGGTGGGTCTGACCGGTCTGACCGGTGGGTACCGGTCTGACCGGTGAGGAGCACCGGTCTGACCGGTGTGCGATGACGCAGTCCGGAATCCTCGAAGCGGAGGACACGCGTCGGGATCGCAAGGCTTGCGTCGAGGCTAAGCAAGTTTGCGGTCGCTGGGCATCCGTCTGATGGTGCGAAGACAGAGACTTCCAATTTCGCCCTCGAGGGGCATGTATCCCTAGTTAGCTAGTAAGGGTATTTTAGTCTTTCGGTTGCCTCCATATAACCCAAGGGGTGAGAGGATGGCAGCCATCTCTTGGAACCCTAGCTCATTTGGTTTTCCTATTTTCCTTAGGATTTTCGTAGGACTAGCTTGAGAGCTTCATGGTGAGATCTTGTGAGAGGGAAGGATGATCGGGCGGCAAGCTAGACCTTGTATGAACCTCTTTGGTATGTATAGATGATTCGGCGTGGTTCCTCAAGGCTTGGATGTGTCTTTCCCGTTTCTCCTTTTTGGTGATTTTCGGAGCCCTCTCTTGGCGAATTTCTTGTGGCGGTTTTGAGACCTTTCTCTTTGGGATTTGGTGGGGGATGTATGCATGAACCCCTCGTGGTTCTTTTCCCTTTGATCTCCCTCCCAAATCCGTGAGTAAAGGGGCTCGATTTTGGGGTTTTCGTGGCTCTACGGTTGTTGGTGATCTTGGCGGAAATCCTTCGATTCCTCTTGATTCAACAAGTTTTGGTGGACCAAATCTTGGCTATGGAGTACCCATGAGGTGTTCCTACTATCCCCAAAGTCTTGTGCAAAATCGTGGAGCGAATCGGGAGATCGGGAGTTGGATTTGGGGGAGTTGACTCGCGGGCGCTGTTCATCCCGAGCTGCCCAGGCGCGACCGGTCTGTCCGGTGCTCTTGACCGGTCTGACCGGTGCTAGCCCTTGGTGGGTTTTTGTCTCAGGGAATAGCCTTGTCCATGTGGTTTTGTCCCGTGGTCCTGCTGATCAGTTCTTGGCGTGTTTGGAGTTGTTTTGCTAGGTTTTGTGAGGGGTTCTTCTTCCTCACAGGTTGTGTTTCGTGGTGGTTTTTGTTCCAGGGCCGAGAGGAGTCACTGAGGCTTCCTGGAACGTTTGCTGTGCGGTGCTGTAGCCACCGGCCTGACCATCTCTGTCCACCGGTCTGACCGGCGCAGGCCATCGGTCTGACCGATGTAGCACAGGCAGCAAGCCGTGCAAGTTTCCGCTGTGTGGTTTGGTGAGTTTTGGCTCGGAAGGTTGAGTGTTGGTTCCTAGGACCAGTAGCACTCCAGTGGCTGTGTGGTCTTGACCAACTTGGGTAGTTGAGTTGGAGACGTGAGTTTGAAGCCGTGTTCGTCTTATTGGAGTTCTCATCTCCTTCGAGAAGAATTTTTATCGGCTCCCATTCACTCCCCCCCCCTCTCTGGTTTGCCTAATCGGTCCTTCAATTGGTATCAGAGCCGGTTCGGGTCTTTATTGACTCTTACCAGTCTAAGATCCAAAGATTGCGTACCAGGAACAGGGTTCGGGTCCTCCGCACTTCGATGGGAAGAACTACCAGATGTGGCAAAGGCGGATGGCGGCGTTCCTCCGTGGAAAGGGTCAGATCCTTGGGGATGTCACGGTGAACACAGCTTATGTTCATCCGATGAACTTCCTTGCTCAAGGATCGAGGGATATGTTCGAAGCCAACAACAAGGCTGTCGACTACTTGTTTCGTGCTCTGTGTCAGCCTGAATTCGATCGGGTTCAGACAGAGGACTTAGCTTGTAGGATTTGGGAGTAGTTGAAGGATGCTCATGCTGGGAATGCTCAGGTTCGGGCTCGGATGTACGCGACTTACCGGAGAGAGTACGAGAACTTCACTCATCTCCCCGGCGAGTCCGTCGATGCCCTTTTCCAGCGATTTACGGTCGTTGTGAACAACATGAGAGCCAATGTGGACGTCCTCCCATACAATGATCATGATAGAGCCGTGAAGCTCTTGCACTCGTTGGATCGTACCGTATGGGACGAGAAGTTTGAGGCTATTGTTGAGTCCGAGAAGTATGACACCTTGACGGTGAACGAGCTGTTCTCGAAGCTCAAGTCGGCTGAGTTGGACCGTGGTATGACAGCCAAGATCGAGAGCCCGACTGATTCTCATAGTCTCGCTCTCGTTGGTGGCAAAGGAGCTAAGTCTAACGCTAACGCATCCTCCAGGATGTACTCTCTGTCTTCTTTGATGTCTTTGCCAGATGAGGAGTTCGACGTGCTTGGAGAGGACGAGCTGGCATTGCTGACCAGACGATTCGAGAGGCTGCACGAGAACTGGGTGAACACGAGGAGGACAGCACGGACGTGCTTTCAGTGCGGCAAGCCAGGACACTTCGTCGCCGACTGCCCGGAGAAGATGGAGAACAAGGACGGCTACAAGGACGGCTACAGGCACCGATTGAGCAAGGATGGCAAGTACCGATCGAGGCGCGATCACAAGCACAAGAACAAGCACAAGGACGAGCGACGGTCGAGGAAGAAGGATGGCCATGGCAGGAAGGCCCGAGCAATGGTCGGAGCGAGCGACGTCGACTCCAGCTCCGCCTACTCTTCCTCGAGCTCGAGTAGCAGTGAAGATGAAGGTGATCGGTGCAAGAACAAGAAGTCATCCAAGAACTTGAGCGGGTTGAGTTGCTTCACGGGAGATGGCTTCTGCGGCATGGCCCATAGCTCCGGCAGCAAGAAGAGCCACCAGAGTGACTCGGAATCTGACTCCGAGGATGAGGTATGTGATGAACTCTCTTCTTTGCGCAAGGAGAATGATGAGTTGGTTGACTTGCTTGATAACCGCGATCACATGCTTAGAGAGGCCAAGAAGATGATGAAAGAGCTTAGGGCCTCACTAGAAGACGCTAGGAATAGTGTGGCTGAGCTAGAAACCCAGAACCTAGATGCTAAGTTTGAGATTGATTCGCTTAAGGCTTCTCCTGTGGTTTCTGATGAGATTGATTGCTGTGATTGCTCTGTGTACCTAGCTGATCTTACTGCTCTTAAGGATAAGCATGCTTCTACTTGTGATGAACTAGATATGCTTAGGGTTGAAGTGGCTGAGCTTAAGTCTAGACCTGCTTTGCTAGGTGCTTGCACTTCTTGCCCTGTTTTGCATGGAAAGATTGATGAGATGCATGCTTACACTGTTTCGCTTGAGGCTAAGTTGAAAGAACCTATTCCCACTTCTTGCTCTACTTGTGAATTGCATGCGGTTAAGAATTTGGAGCTTGCACATTATGTTGATCGCTTGCAGGATAAGAATGATGAGCTGAGAAAATGTATGAGCTGGTTGTCGGGTCAGGAGCCTCAGCTTGGTATCATGATAGCGGCTTTCAAACACTATGATGGTCAGGCACTTGGGGCTGACAAGCTTGGAGAGAACTATGGCGAGGGAGTTGAGAGAGTTGGAGAGATTCCTATCCCACCACCAAATAGACACAAGAACAAGTTTGAGCCCAAGCCTAACCATCTCAGAAACAAACTTGACACTACTCCAGATCCACCCATATTCCCTCACACAACAAATGATTTTCAGAAACCGGTGAAGTTTGTGAGCCCAAAGGGAGGTGAGGAAGGAGAGAAGAAGGGTGAGAAGCCGAGTGGGCAGCCCCAACCCAAGCCTAAGCCTAAGCCACAGCCCATAAAGTTCCATTGTGGGTATTGTGGGAGAGATGGTCACAAGGATGAGTTTTGCTTCAAGAGGAAGCGTGAGGAGAGAATGGCTAGAGAGTGGGCTAACAAGGACAGGTACCACCCCTCTAATGGTGTACCTGAGCCTCGTATGCAGATGCCCAGGGCCAAGGCGATTGTGAGGACAGTTCCGGCCTGGGGAGACCGGAAGGCTGCAGGTGCTGCTGCTGGCCGAGCTACACCGGTCAGACCGGTGTACTACACCGGTCAGACCGGTGCAGGTCTGGGCAGACAGCGAGTCGGGTTTCATGCTCGTGAGGATGCTCGGTTTGGTTCTGGAGGTCGTGGTTCTGGTGGTTGGTCTGGAAAGTTTGCAGGTGGTCAGTTTGCTAGGCGTTCTCCACCTCGTGCTCAATACGGGGGTGGGAGGAGTCGTAGCTTTGAGATGGAGAGGAGGAACGATCCACGGTTTCCCTTTCGTGGCTTTCGTCCTCCTCCAGCTAGAGAGGTTTGGTTCCCTCATGGTGGTTACCGTGGTGGTAGCTTTGATAGGCGTGATGATTTGGTTTGTGCTAACCCCACTTTGGAGCAAATGGCTCGGCACTGGTTTTACTCTTTTGGTACTAACCCCAGTGCTGAGTCATTTGTTCACTCACGTGCTCGCTTTTGAATTTCAGGTGGGAGACTTGAAGAACATTTGGTTGATTTACTCCGGTTGCTCGAGGCATATGACCGGAGACAAGGGGTGGTTCTCAAGTCTCGTCCCGGTGGTGACAAAGAAGTACATCACCTTTGGGGACAATGGGCGAGGGCGTGTGCTGTCAGAAGGTGAGATTAAGGTAAGTGACAAGATCACTCTCAGGCATGTTGCTCTTGTTCAATCGCTTGGATACAATTTGCTTTCTGTGTCCCAGTTGTTGGATGAGGGTTTTGAGGTGTTATTTCGGCCTGGTGGTTCTCGGATTTTAGATTCTCGGGGGGATCTTGTTTGCATGGTCGTTCCCGAGGGTCAAGTGTTCCGAGCTGATTTTTCTCAGTCTTCTGGTGTGGAGCGTTGCTTCTTGGCTGGTTCTTCGAGTGAGTTGTGGAAGTGGCATAGGAAGTTGGGTCACTTGAGCTTTGACCTTTTGTCTCGCTTGAGTAAACTCAATTTGGTCCGAGGATTGCCACGGTTGAGGTTTGAGAAAGAGTTGGTTTGTGCGCCGTGTAGGCATGCCAAGATGGTAGCCTCTTCTCACCTGCCTCTCACCGATGTGATGACTGAGCGTCCATGCGAGCTGCTCAATATGGACCTTGTTGGCCCAGCTCGTGTGCGATCTGCGAGTGGGAAGTGGTATGTCCTTGTTGTGGTGGACGACTACTCTCGGTATGCATGGGTGTTCTTTCTTGACGAGAAAGGGGAGACGTTTGGTTTTGTTCGAGATCTTGTCTTGAGGTTAAGAAACGAGAGGCACGGAGATGCCATACGAGCGATCCGCAGTGACAATGGCTCGGAATTCAAAAACTCTCGCTTCGAAACCTTTTGCCATGACTTGGGTCTTGAACATCAGTTTTCGAGTCCGTATACGCCTCCCCAGAATGGCGTGGTGGAAAGGAAAAATAGGACCTTGTGCGAGATGGCTCGGATGATGCTCGACGAGCATAGGACTCCGAGAAGGTTCTGGGCTGAGGCGGTCAATACCGCGTGCTATGTGTCGAACAGGATCTACCTTAGGGTCCATAAGAAGAAAACCTGTTACGAGTTGATGCACGGTCGCACACCCAAGGTCAGTCACTTCCATGTCTTTGGTTGTAAATGCTTCATTCTGAAGAAAGGGAAGAAGTTGGACAAGTTCGAGGTTAGGTCTGTCGATGGCATTTTCTTTGGTTATGCATCTCATTCTAGAGCATTTCGTGTGCTCAATCTTGAAACTAATCAAATCGTGGAGACTTGCGAGGTAACCTTCGACGAGACACAGCCACGTAGTCAGCTTGTTTTTGAGTGTGCAGGTGACGACGAACTTGGCGAGGAGATCTTTCAGGAGGAGGAGCATGAACATGGAGATGATGAAGATGGTGGTGTGATGCCCGCGGCTGAACATGTACCTACTACTTCGACGACGATCGAGAATGGACCCTCTCCCACACCTACAACGACAAACCCAGATCAAGGTGAAGCTGCTGTTGAGGGGGAGGTAGCATCAAGGCGAGAACCTCCCCGGCGAGTGCAAGTGGATCACCCAGCTTTGAGAATCATCGGCGACATGAATGAACGTACTACACGGTCGAGGGTTCGAAACAATTCTCATTTCGCTCATGCTGCTTTTGTTGCCACCTTTGAGCCCAAAAACATTGGACACGCGTTATCTGATCATAATTGGGTTAACTCGATGCATGAGGAGTTGGAGAATTTTGAGAGGAACCAAGTTTGGGTATTGGTTGACCCTCCCCCAGGGTGTAAGCCGATTGGGACAAAATGGGTGTGGAAAAATAAAGAGGGAGAGAAAGGAGAAGTGGTGAGGAACAAGTCGAGACTTGTTGCTCAGGGGTACAGTCAGAAAGAGGCGATCGACTACGAGGAGGCTTTCGCTCCTGTAGCTCGTTTGGAGGCGATCAGGATCCTTCTAGCCTTTTCCGTGGCTAAAGGGTTCAAGTTGTACCAGATGGATGTGAAGAGTGCTTTCCTGAACGGTGTGTTGGAGGAAGAGGTGTTTGTTAGGCAACCACCGGGGTATGAGAGTGAGAAGTACCCCCACCGGGTGTACAAGTTGAGGAAGGCGCTGTATGGGTTGAAGCAGGCGCCTAGAGCTTGGTATGGTAGGTTGAGGGGGTTCCTGTTTGAGAGAGGGTTTGAGATGGGGAAGGTCGACCAGACCTTGTTTCTCCTCAGGCAGGGCAGAGATATCCTGATTGTGCAGGTATACGTGGATGATATTGTCTTTGGTGGCTCATCTAACTCTCTTGTTGCAAGGTTTGCAGAAGACATGAGCAGGGAATTTGAGATGAGCATGATGGGCGAGTTGCAGTTCTTCCTCGGGCTACAAATCAAGCAATCAAAGGAAGGAACATTTGTGCACCAAGCTAAGTACACCAAGGACATTGTGAGGAAGTTCAAGATGGAGGACTCCAAGGCTATGGCAACGCCTATGAGTACGACTACAGCTCTTGATGCGGACGAGGAAGGTGAACACGTGGACCAGAAGGAGTACCGGAGCATGATTGGGTCACTCCTCTACTTGACAGCGACGAGGCCGGACATCCAATTCTCGGTGTGTCTGTGCGCTCATTTTCAAGCGTCTCCGAGGACTTCGCATCGGCAAGCAGTCAAGCGCATTTTCAGGTATTTGTGACACACTCCCGACTTCGGTCTTTGGTACTCTGCGTCTTCTTCTTTGGCGCTTCATGGATTTTCAGACGCGGACTTTACCGGGTGTCGGTTGGATAGGAAGTCCACTTCTGGGACTTGCCAGTTCTTGGGTTCTTCTTTGGTATCTTGGTCTTCCCGCAAACAGTCGAGTGTTGCTCAATCCACTACCGAGGCAGAGTATGTGGCCGCAGCTAGTTGTTGCTCTCAGCTCCTTTGGATCACATACACCATGAGTGACTTTGGTGAGGAGTATACCCATGTCCCACTTCAATGTGATAGCACCAGTGCCATAAGCGTTGCAAAGAACCCAGTGCTCCATTCCAAAACCAAGCACATAGAAGTGAGGTATCATATTCTGAGAGACAACGTAGAGAAAGGGAAGATAGCTTTGATCCATGTACGCACACATGAACAACTAGCCGATATTTTCACCAAACCCCTAGATCAAGCAACTTTCACTCATTTGCAGGGGGAGCTTGGTGTTTGTTTGATTTCTTGAGTTGGCGTGTGGGAGCTCCTTTGTAGCATATGTATAGCTTTCCTTTGTGCATTTCTTGCATTTAGCATGGCATATGTAACATGATGTATAGGCATCTTTGTATCTTAGGTTGCATGCATTTTGTATCATATGCATTGTTTAGGAAAGGCTTCTCCTACATACATTGTTCACCATGGAATGACATATATGTCTTTGTGAGCTAATTTGGTAAGCTATGGTTAGTTTGGCTTAGCTCTTGATAATCTTGGTTTATATCCATGGTTGATGGCTATGTTTTTGAAAAATTTCATATGTATGCTCTCTTGTGAGTAAATGCCTTTACATGATCTTGACATGTTTTTGTGGCTTGGCTATGCTTAAATTGTGGTTGGATAGGTTATTTTGATCATATGGGGCCAAAGGCTCATTTGCCATCATGAATGTTTAGCCCCCATGCTTCATCTTATGGAGGGGCATAAGTTCCTTTTTGTCGCAAAGACATTTCATGTACCAATTATAAATCTGAAAATGAAATGTAAATTGCTTGAAAAATGTGCTCCCATGTCATAGGTGCTAATCTTAAGTTGCTTTGGGTGCTAAATCGTTGCATGATGCCTACCAATGAGAAGTCTCATATATAGAAGTAGGCACATAGCTCGGTGGCTTTGACATGACATGAGGTGCTTGTGGGTGTTTATGATGGTCTTATGCTTAGAATGGTTGTCCTAGCATGAAGTTTGTGTGGCTTCGCCATTTTGACATGTTTTGCTCATGTTTAGGACTTTGCTCATGAGAGAGTGCCTTTTCGCAAAATTGCTAAATTCTATCTTAGCTTCGTCCAATGGTTGTGAAACTTGGTGATCATGAAGTTCATGTCATTACGAAGCTATAGAGTATCTAACTTGCTCGTTTGGACATATGTAGCATCCTATGTTGAATTTTGTCTATTTGAGAAGCTCTAGGTTGCATTTTTTGCATTTTTGGCTTGATTCATGCATTGTCAACAAGGGGGAGAAGTTTGAGCATATTTTGGCCTACTGAATGCATTTGGAAGGTTTTCAGGTGGTTTCGAGCCATTTTTGGGCTCTGTTGTGCACCGGTCTGACCGGTTGAGGTCACCGGTCTGACCGGTCAGAGTGCTTGTAGCCGTCCTTGTTCTCCGTCTTCTCCGGGCAGTCGGCGACGAAGTGTCCTGGCTTGCCGCACTGAAAGCACGTCCGTGCTGTCCTCCTCGTGTTCACCCGGTTCTCGTGCAGCCTCTCGAACCGCCTGGTCAGCAACGCCAGCTCGTCCTCTCCAAGCACGTCGAACTCCTCGTCTGGCAAAGACATCAAAGAAGACAGAGAGTACATCCTGGAGGATGCGTTAGCGTTAGACTTAGCTCCTTTGCCACCAACGATTGCGAGACTATGAGAATCAGTCGGGCTCTCGATCTTGGCTGTCATACCACGGTCCAACTCAGCCAACTTGAGCTTCGAGAACAGCTCGTTCACCGTCAAGGTGTCATACTTCTCGGACTCAACAATAGCCTCAAACTTCCCGTCCCATACGGTACGATCCAACGAGTGCAAGAGCTTCACGGCTCTATCATGATCATTGTATGGGAGGACGTCCACATTGGCTCTCATGTTGTTCACAACGACCGTAAATCGCTGGAAAAGGGCATCGATGGACTCGCCGGGGAGATGAGTGAAGTTCTCGTACTCTCTCCGGTAAGTCGTGTACATCCGAGCCTGAACTTGAGCATTCCCAGCATGAGCATCCTTCAACTACTCCCAAATCCTACAAGCTAAGCCCTCTGTCTGAACCCGATCGAATTCAGGCTGACACAGAGCACGAAACAAGTAGTCGACAGCCTTGTTGTTGGCTTCGAACATATCCCTCGATCCTGGAGCAAGGAAGTTCATCGGATGAACATAAGCTGTGTTCACCGTGACATCCCAAAGGATCTGACCCTTTCCATGGAGGAACGCCGCCATCCGCCTTTGCCACATCTGGTAGTTCTTCCCATCGAAGTGCGGAGGACCCGAACCTCGTTCCTGGTACGCCATCTTTTGATCTTAGACTGGTAAGAGTCAATAAAGACCCGAACCGGCTCTGATACCAATTGAAGGACCGATTAGGCGAACCAGAGAGGGGGGAGTGAATGGGAGCCGATGAAAATTCTTCTCGAAGGAGATGAGAACTCCAACAAGACGAACACGGCTTCCAAATCACGTCTCCGACTCAACTACCCAAGTTGGCCAAGACCACGCAGCCACTGGAGTGCTACTGGTCCTAGGAACCAACAACCACCTTCACGAAACCGAGAACGCAGCGGAACTAGCAACTCGAGTGCTACTGACCTACACCGGTCAGGCCGGTGAGCACCACCGGTCAGACCGGTCCCTGCAGGTACAACCTGGGAACTTCCACAGAAGGCCCCTACACCGGTCAGGCCGGTGTAGCTCACCGGTCAGACCGGTTCAAGCCAGGAAACCCCAAATCTACCAAACAGGCCTACCGAGCTCCAAACAGATCCAAACTCGAAACAGCGGCACCACGAGACAACAACGAACTCACCCAGACATTCACCCGAGGCAAAACCCACAGAGCCTCTACACCGGTCAGACCGGTGAGCAGCACCGGTCAGACCGGTCAGGCTGGGCCGCTCGGGGATGAACAGCACCCGCGGGTCAACTCCCCCAAATCCAACTCCCGATCTCCCGAATCGCTCCACGGATTTGTGCAAGACTTTGGGGATAGTAGGACCACCTCATGGGTACTCCATAGCCAAGATTTGGTCCACCAAAACTTGCTAAATCAAGAGGAATCGAAGAAATCCCACCAAGAACGCCTCTAACCCTAAAGCCACGAAAACCCCAAAAATGAGCCCCTTTACTCACTGATTTGGGAGGGGAATCAAAGGGAAAAGAACCATGAAGGGTTCATGCATACATCCCCCACCAAATCCCAAAGAGAAAGGCCTCGAAATCGCTTCAAGAAAATCGCCAAGAAAGGGCTCCGAAAATCACCAAAAAGGAGAAACGGGAAAGACACATCCAAGCCTTGAGGAACCACGTCGAATCATCTATACATACCAAAGAGGTTCATACAAGGTCTAGCTTGCCGCCCGATCATCCTTCCCTCTCACAAGATCTCACCATGAAGCTCTCAAGCTAGTCCTAAGAAAATCCTAAGGAAAATAGGAAGAGAAAATAGGAAAGCAAATGAGCTAGGGTTCCAAGAGATGGCTGCCATCCTCTCACCACTTGGGTTATATGGAGGCAACAGAAAGACGAAAATACCCTCACTAGCTAACTAGGGATACATGCCCCTCAAGGGAGAATTCGGAAATCTTTGTCTTCGCTCCATCGGACGGATGACCAGCGACCGCAAACTTGCTTAGCCTCGACGCAAGCCTTGCGATCCCGACGCGTGTCCTCCGCTTCGAAGATTCCGGACTGCGTCGTCGCACACCGGTCAGACCGGTGCTCCTCACCGGTCAGACTGGTACCCACCGGTCAGACCGGTCTGGAGCTGCTGCACCTCCGTCTTCGGTTCTTCGGTCCTGGTTTTGTGGATCAACCAAGGAACCCAGTGGTTTTCTGGTGAACCACCGGAAACCCCGCGAAATCGGTGTAGCCTCCACCAATCACCACTCATGACTCGGCTCCCACGTAGTCCCGGCTCGACCTTGGTTTTGAGGCTCAACCAAGAAACCGTCCATGACTTCATCTTGCTGTTCTTGCCACCATGCGGCCCGCACTTGACCCCGCTGGCCACCGGGTCCCTCAAACCAAGCCTACTTTTCTTCTCCACACCTGGAGGCCTCACCGGCAACGACCTTTCGCGCTTGTTCTTCACCTGCACCTGCACCAGTCAAGCCGCAACCTGCACCTACCATACTTAGCCAAGAATCAGTCCACACCACGTTGTCAATCACTCATCACACCAGGAAGCGACCATCCACCGGTCCTCGAACCACACCTGGCTCTCAAGTAGGCGGAGAACTTGTTGATCCCGGCTTTGATCATGATGATTGCATCTTCCTTCCAAGGACCTTGCCAAAAACCTTCTTCATCTTGTAGTTGCTGAGAAAGATGAGCGTCGTGGGCCAAATAAATAGGCCAGGCCGGCCGGCCTAGGCCGACCGGCCTAGGGCCCCTGCCCCTCTTCTTTGTCTCCTTTTTCTCCCACTTGTTCCTTGATTGATCATGGTGCTGTGTACTTGTGCTCCACGCCGTCCACCGTCCAATTGTTCTCAGCCACTCCTTTTTCTTTCATGGTCAAGTCCTCCATCTTGATCATTTTCTTGTGTCACTTCTATGCCTCCCATGCCATCATTCATAACCTGCAAAAATCAAAGCAGTGCTGCCCCCATGCTTGTCCTTGCATGTGCTCAAGATGCCTTAATGATGAAGCCTTCCCGTGATGCATCAATGAGCATTAGAAGATCAATTAAGCTTAAAACCTTCCCTTGATCATGTTTGGATGCTAAATACTCCTCTAATTTTGAAAATTAAAAATTAACTCGGAGATATCAGTGAGTTCAAATGTATTTTTAGAGGAGTTTTTAAGCATCAAAAACATTTGTAAGTCGAAACTTTCCTGACTACATTGATTTTGGTTACACCGGGATCACTTGCTCTCATTGATTGATAGCAAGCTCCTCTTGCTTGACCGTGGGGGTATGGGTTTAGGTTATAATTTTGGCTAAACATGAGAGAGATGTTTTGAATGAATAAAAATAAATGGGCTTGGAAAAAATCTAATTCTAGAGAAACCTAGGTTCACGTGAGTCCTAGCATGCGTCAAAGATTAAAAATTATTAAGGAACAACGCGGGGCTCTACTCGTGTGTTTTTATGATGTAAAACAAACCAACCTTATCATCATGAGGAGGATGAAAGGTGTGGGTAGGTTCTGAATTTTTGGAGTTGGTTTCTCGAAAAGAGGCAAATAAATTGTAGGATGCCTCATGTCTGAAGGACCGATTAGGCGAACCAGAGAGGGGGGGAGTGAATGGGAGCCGATAAAAATTCTTCTCGAAGGAGATGAGAACTCCAACAAGACGAACACGGCTTCCAAATCGCGTCTCCGACTCAACTACCCAAGTTGGCCAAGACCACGCAGCCACTGGAGTGCTACTGGTCCTAGGAGCCAACACACAACCCTCCGAGCCAGAACTCACCAAAACACACAGCGGAAACTTGCACGGCTTGCTGCCTGTGCTACACCGGTCAGACCGATGACCTGCGCCGGTCTGACCGGTGACACCGGTCAGACCGGTGGACAGCACCGGTCAGGCCGGTGGCTACAGCAGCCGCACAGCAAACGTTCCAGGAAGCCTCAGTGACTCCTCTAGGCCCTGGAACAAAAACCACCTCCAAAACACAACCTGGAAGGAAGAAGAACCCCTCACAAAACCTAGCAAAACAACTCCAAACACGCCAAGAACTGACCAGCAGGACCACGGGACAAAACCACACGGACAAGGCTATTCCCCGAGACAAATCCCACCAAGGGCTAGCACCGGTCAGACCGGTCAAGAGCACCGGTCAGACCGGTCGCGCCTGGGCAGCTCGGGATGAACAGCGCCCGCGAGTCAACTCCCCCAAATCCAACTCCCGATCTCCCGATTCGCTCCACGGATTCGCACAAGACTTTGGGGATAGTAGGAACACCTCATGGGCACTCCATAGCCAAGATTTGGTCCACCAAAACTTGTTGAATCAAGAGGAATCGAAGCATTTCTACCAAGAACACCACGAACCCTAGAACCACGAAAACCCCAAAATTGAGCCCCTTTACTCACGGATTTGGGAGGGGAATCAAAGGTAAAAGAACCACGAGGGGTTCATGCAAACACCCCCACCAAATCCGAAAGAGAAAGGTCTCAAAACCGTCACAAGAAATTCGCCAAGAAAAGCCTCTGAAAATCACCAAAAAGGAGAAACGGGAAAGACACAACCAAGCCTTGAGGAACCACGCCGAATCATCTATACATACCAAAGAGGTTCATACAAGGTCTAGCTTGCCGCCCGATCATCCTTCCCTCTCACAAGATCTCACCATGAAGCTCTCAAGCTAGTCCTACGAAAATCCTAAGGAAAATAGGAAAACCAAATGAGCTAGGGTTCCAAGAGATGGCTGCCATCCTCTCACCCCTTGGGTTATATGGAGGCAACCGAAAGACTAAAATACCCTTAATAGCTAACTAGGGATACATGCCTCTCAAGGGCGAAATCGGAAATCTTTGTCTTCGCACCATCGGACGGATGCCCAGCGATCGCAAACTTGCTTAGCCTCGACGCAAGCCTTGCGATCCCGACGCGTGTCCTCCGCTTCGAAGATTCCGGACCACGTCGTCGCACACCGGTCAGACCAGTGCTCCTCACCGGTCAGACCGGTCAGACCCACCGGTCAGATCGGTCTGGAGCTGCTGCACCTCCATCTTCGGTTCTTCGGTCTTGGCTTTGTGGATCAACCAAGGAACCCAGTGGTTTTCTAGTGAACCACTGGAAACCCCACGAACTCGGTGTAACCTCCGCCAATCACCACTCATGACTCGGCTCCCACGTAGTCCTGGCTCGACCTTGGTTTTGAGGCTCAACCAAGAAACCGTCCATGACTTCATCTTGCCGTTCTTGCCACCATGCGGCCCGCACTTGACCCCACTGGCCACCGGGTCCCTTGAACCAAGCCTACTTGTCTTCTCCACACCTGGAGGCCTCACCGGCAACGACCTTTTGCGCTTGTTCTTCAGCTGCACCTGCACCAGTCAAGCCGCAACCTGCACCTGCAATACTTAGCCAAGAATCAGTCCACACCACGTTGTCAATCACTCATCACACCAGGAAGCGACCATCCACCGGTCCTCGAACCACACCTGGCTCTCAATGTCAAAAGTTTATGTCAAATAAAATCCAAATGAAACATCCGAGCAACTTAAATGTCTCAAAAATAAGTTCAACCACTTAAGAGTTTATACCAAGTCTTGTGTAGCAAATTCTAAGACCAACTTACTTGAAAATCGGAAATAATTCAGGTTGCCCTCCCGGCAGCTTTATTCTTCATCGGGTTGTCATCCCAGTAGCTTATTCTTGACTCGACGAATGGGTTGCCTCCCGCCTAGCGCTTCATTTATAGTCCATGGCTAGACTTCTTGTCTTCTTCACTTCGGATCAACGCTCTTTGTGGGCTTTGCAATCTTGGGTACCCACTTCCGCACCATCTTGGGCACGGGCTTATACTCCGGCTTAGTCATCTTTTTGGTCTTCACAGGCAGCTTTTGTTCTTTGGTCTTGACGGATGCAACGACTTCCTTGATCACCTTCGCTTCCTTCTTCTTGGGCTCCTCCTTCTTCTTTGGCTCTTCCTTTCTAAAATGACGATGAGGTGGAACATATTTAGCATTGATCATGTTGCATACCTCGAAACATGAATGAAACTTGAATATGCTTCGTGTGCCATTGACGTCGAACTTAATCTCCCCCTTTCCAATGTCGATCGTCGCCCCGACGGTCTTGAGGAAGGGCCCCCCTAGGATAAGGGGCGGCTTCTCCCTTTCTCCCATCTCGAGTACCACGAAGTCGATAGGAATGAAGTGATCTCCAACTTTCACGGGCACATCTTCGGTGATTCCCACGGGATAGTGGATAGAGTTGTCGCCCAACTCCAAACACATACCCGTAGGCTCAAGTGGTAAGCGTAGCTTCTCAAAAACATCTCTTGGCATGACACTCACGCTTGCTCCAAGGTCGCATAATGCCTTCTTGAACATGAATGAGCCAATAGAACATGGGATAGTCGGACATCCAGAGTCTCTTTGCTTCTTGGGCCCTTGATTTGTGATGGCGGCACTACATTGTTCAGACATGTTGACATGGTCTGCTCCAAGTGTTGCCATCTCATACTTGTTTGCAAGTATGTCTTTGAAGTAGCGAGAATATGTAGGAACTTGGAGAGCGTCCAATAGCGGCATGTTGATGCTTAACCTGCGCACCACTTCCACAAACATTTCAAAAATGATTATCAATTTTACCTCGAAAGTAGCATGTCTTTAGTGTAGGCATCTTCGTGTCATCACTTGGCATTTTGAATTCTGGCTCTTCGGTAGCAATCCCCAGAATAGTAGTCACCTTCTCCTTAGTGTGATCATCCGCTTCAACAGTTGGCTTAGGCTTCCTTGCACCGGCTGGAAGTTCGGGATCCTCCGTCTCCTTTCCCGACCGAGTTTGAATAGCCTTCGCCGTCTCGGGACCTTGGGGTTGCCCCAACAATCTTCCTTCACTAGAGGTTAAGCGCCCGGCAAGTTGTCCCACTTGCGTCTCCAATATCTTCATTATGTTGAGCACTTGTTGGTTGGAGCTCCCGACCTCCATCACCTTGCCATCAATGTTCTCCAAGATTTTATCCATAGTCTTGAACTTAGTGACGGTGTCCTTGTTAATCTTTGCTTGCTCGTCCATGAAATCCTTCAATTGTATATGAAGAGGCACCGAATTTTGAATAGACGAACTTGCATTAAATTGAGGTCTACCTTGCCCATAGCGGAAGTTCGGCAAATCTCCTTTCCTCATGTAGTCGAGCACCTTTGCTTCCTCCAGACAATTTCTTTGGACATGGCCGTACTCCCCACATTCTTCACACGTGGATCTTGCTTCGGCGGCCTTCAAGTCTTGGGTGGCCTTCTTTTCTAGCTCCATATTTTCCAACCTCCTCATGAGCGAGTCAATCTTCCCTTCTAGAAGTTCTTCCTTTTCAACCTGCAAACACCTTTAACATTGCCCGTCGGTTGAACCGGAAGTAAGCGTCTGGATGATGCCCATGTATCATTATCCGCAACCTTCTTGAAAAGAGTGAATGCCTCCGTTGGAGTTAGCTCAATAATAGATCCTCCCGCCGATGCATCAATTACGGTACTCGATGCTAGATTGAGACCTTGATAGAACTTTTGAACAAGGTCCTCCTTCGGGAACTTGTGATGTGGCACGGCTCGGGTGTACTCATGGAAACGCTCGAAAGCTTCTGCGATAGTCTCCGTAGGATATTGAGCAAATGTAGCAATCTTATTACACAAGCTTTGAGTCTTACCCGACGAATAATACTCCTTCATGAAAGCTCTCAACAATGCTTCCCAATTTTGCACCGTCTCCACCGGTAGAGTGTAGAACCATTGCAAGGCTTTTTCGAGAAGTGAGAACGGAAAAAGTCTTGCCCTCAATTGATTTTGATCCAGCCCTTCCATCGTGAATGTCTGACAAAGTTGAATGAATGCTTGGATGTGAAGGTTAGGATCCTCTTTACCGGTGAAAGGTGTATGTTGCACCATGCGGATGGTTGAAGTCTTGATCTCAAAAGGCCTTCCGATGTCGGCTAGGTTGAGGATGGGGAGATCACCAAGCTCCAGGATGCAAAGCTCCCCAATCTTCCTCTCTTCTCCCATTAGTGGCGGTTGAGGTTGATCTCTCCTTGGACTTGTAGGTGGTGATTCTTTCTTCGGACTTGTAGGTGGTGATTCCTCTGGAGATCCTGACGTTCCTTCGTCTCCGGTGTTTGGATCTACAATCCCCAGCTTCTTAGACCATGCTTCGCGTCTCCCTTGCCTGTAAAGTTTTTCTGGATCATCCACAAAATTTTTCGGTTTGTTGGAGAGGTGGCCGTCCATCTCCTGTTAGGGTTAGCGATAAACAAAATATACAAAAGATCTAAAAACAAAAGTAAACTACAAAAAGGGTTAGTCAAAAACTAGATTAGATTGGTTTTTGAGGATGATCAAAGTTTAGAAGATGCAAAAGAAAAATAAAAAAGAAACTGAAAATACTTACAAATGAGATATTAGATTGGATCTCGATTACTTGTTCCCCGGCAACGGCGCCAGAAAAAGGGGCTTGTTGATATTTGATTATCGTTGCAAAGTTCATTTGGACTTGCAAGCGGACAAATCCTCCATCGTAGTCAAGGGACTCTTCTTCCCTTAAGTAGTGAACCCAAGGTATCGAATCCGTGGAACAATGTGTAATACAAGATCAATCTAATAACTGAGAAACACTTGCTTCTTTAAGGGGTTTCAAATCGCATTTAATCTACTAAGATCAAAAGAGGTAGCAAGAGAAAGCATTGAGGTACCGATCTAGAGAGGGTCTAGATCGTGTTTATGTCGTCGTTCCGAGCGAGATAAAAGAGAGTAAAACGAATCTCATTGAAAGCTTCTTTACACCATGACCTTCGGCCGAACCTCCTAAGTCGCCCCGCCGTAGTCGGTGTCAACATCCTGTCACGATGTTCCTCTTTCTTCGCAGTCGAATCTTAGAGCACACCCGCAAG
Organism: Cenchrus fungigraminus; assembly: GCA_036936925.1. Taxonomy (NCBI): domain Eukaryota; kingdom Viridiplantae; phylum Streptophyta; class Magnoliopsida; order Poales; family Poaceae; genus Cenchrus; species Cenchrus fungigraminus. The sequence continues at coordinate 110,880,010 of CM072779.1, forward strand.
GAGTGCGTTGAACTACTTGGTAGATCGGGTATGCACCTCTAGCCACTGTGGCTACAAGAACATCCCATGCAATCTATCTCGAGAATAGATTGAGGAAGAAAACACCCAAGGAAGAATAAGAATTGCAAACAAAGGTACTCGATCGCTAGGAATCAGATCCATTAAAACTCCATCAAAAGTACGTATACATGAATAAGATCCAACCGGGATCCTACCTTGATCTTGATTCACGCCTCCGGAACTTCGACGTGGTCTTCCTTGCAAGGTTCCCACGCCGGCTAGGCAAACCCTAGACGACTAACACGACCCTCCTCTCCGGGGTGGTGTCCCTCAAGCTCCTCTGCTCCTCGGCGGTGAATGACGAATGGCTTGATAGTTGCAACTTCGCACGGGGGCTATAAATAGCCCGAGGATCATCTAGGTCAAAGGGGGTGATGAACCGCGTCACCCCACCGGGGATGGGCCAGGCCGGCCGGCCCAGGGCCTCCTCGGACCAGTTCGTCCCTGGTTTGCTTCCCGAAGCTTCTCACGACTTCCTGAGTTTTTGTCGAGTTGCATGTGGGCCCTTGACGTCATTTTCCTCGCGATTTAGATAAGGGGGCTTTGCGAATGAACTCCCGCATCTTCCGTCTAGGTCCTCAGCACTTCTCGGCCTCACGCTTTAGTCCTTGGTTCATTTGGAGTCATGTTCATCTTGTATCTTGACTTGTCCCGGGGTTCGTGACCACCTTGTAAATCCCTTGATGAACTTTACCCGGAAGTCCTCATTTAAGCTCTTGATTCCTGTGTAAACAATAAACTCCAAAAACCATGCATGAGTGCAAACATAACATATAATGGGGGTTAGGATCGTTAGTATGAATATCAAATCAATACCAACATAGAAGGTAAACAAGTGGCTAGGTTGACGGAAATCGACCGCCAACAGCGATCGAACTACAAAATCGGGAATCTTTGACCATTCAACTTAACTATTCACAATTGGCCACTGAGTGGCTTCGGTAGCTGGTTTCATTGATGTGGACGCCATGTGGTGGTGGTCCCTACATGTCATCTTCTCTCCTCTCCTCTCTCTATCTTGTTCTCCTCTCTTTCCAACACCGACAGCGCATGGCTGGCCATGGCCGGCAACACAGGATGGCAAGGTGTGGCGGGGAAGGAGGGAACATGGTGACCATTGGCTATGGGGCTCACCAGAATTGGTCCAGCAGCTTAGAGAAAGCGGTGCAGGATACCTCCACGGACGGCGGTGGTCTGGCAAGCAGGGACGGCGACGGACAGATGGCACTGTGTGGGAAAGCGATGGACGAGTGGATGACGAGGACTGGGGCTTCACCAGGACCCATTTTTGCTGCTTGTTGGGGATGTAGAGGATGAGAAGGTGGTGTTTGGTGCCTTGGCGGCGGTGCTTGAGCTTGGGCCGTCGGTAATGGAGGCTGCAAGATGCGGGATTCCCGTCAGGGTGGAACTTTCCTGCGCCTAAGTCTTGGTCTTGGATAGAGATGGGGGAGGTTGTGGTATGGGGATGAGAGGAATTGGTCGGAGGTGGGGTGGGCCTGGTGAATTTGGCCGGCGAGTGGGAGATGCATTGTCTCGTATGTTTAGGCCGGGGAAGAAGATTGAAGACAAATGTGAGGGAGGTGGATAGGGCTGGTCGGTCTAGAGAAGTGGGAAAGGGCGAGGTGATGCTATGATGGTGGAGGTGTGGAGCACAGTGGCAGCGGATCTGTAACACCTCGTGTTTTTAATCAAGTGTTAATTAGTGCTCATCACCCTCCTAATCAAGTCATGGTCATTAGTGCTTAAGCTCTTAGTCAAAAGTTAGGGTCAAACCCCTAGTCAAACCCTTTGATCCCAAAACCCTGCTTAGAACTTTTGCTACATTGTCCAAATTTCACCTAAACACTTCAAATTCTGCCAATATAAAAGTTGTTCAGTTTTTCAAGGCACACAACTTTGGTTTTTGGTGGCATGTCAAATTCGAAGTGGAAAATGGTGTAAAACCCTGGTCAACGGTTGCAGCCCCTGTTTACCAGCGCCGAGAAAATGACCAAGTTTGCCTGCTGTTTATGCTCGATCTATTGATTGTTGGCGGTCGATTCCCGTCAACCTAGCCACTTGTTTACCTTCTATGTTGGTATTAATTTGTTATTCACACTAACGATCCTAACCCCCATTATATGTTAAGTTCGCACTCGCGCATGGTTTTTGGAGTTTATTGTTTACACAGGAATCAAAAGCTTAAATGAGGACTTCCGGGTAAAGTTCATCAAGGGTTTTACATGGTGATCACGGATGTTGACGGCTATTAAGTGTCTACTTTAGCCGTCAATATACTCATGAATAAAGGAGCATAAGGCATTTCTTACACGTATTTGTTAAGAATAATGTAGTTCCACTTGTCCTTGGAGATTATTTGATTGCAGGAAAATAAGCAAGAAAAGAGTGCAAACTCAACTTCTATGATCCATGCCACATCACCTCATCCTAGGAGGGCTGCCAACAAGGATACCATGCATGCAAACCTGCCAACAAGGGAGCCATGCATGCATGCCATGCAAGCAATCCAAGTGAAGCACGCTTTGATGAATTAGAGCGTGACACATGGACATCACATGGATCCATGGGGCCCACAAAAGCATGCAAACCACGCCAAAACTGGGTGGACACTGGGAACCGACCTAAGGACCCACTGAACAACCACCAGGAGAAAGCACACCCCGAGTGGGGCCCACAGGGGGTCGGCCGACCTATGGGGTCGGCCGAACCGACCTTGAGGCCTCCACTCAGGGGCTTCCACGTGGTGCTTCCCTATTGGTCCTAGGAGCCATTCCCGGGGTGTTTGCATCCACTCCTCGCTGGTGCTCGGGCCTATAAATAGAAGGGGAGGGGGCTCACTTAGGAACCATCCACACTTGCAACACCTCTCTCACTTTTAGTTTCAAGGCTAGGAGGTAGGCTAGAGTAGTTCTACTTCAGGTTCCAAGTCTACTTTGGGATGTAGGTATGAGTTCTCTTGTATCTTATTTCATTTGTATGACTTTGATCTACTTCAGTTATTCAGTTATTTCATATAAAGTCGTGTTAGTATACGTGGGTGATTTGTTCGTGTGTTCTTCACCTGTTCATCATTTAGATGCTCCTGTTCTTGATGAACAAGGCCTTTCGATCCACTTGACGGGTGACTTTCACATGTTTCCGGTGTTTGTTCATAAGTTAGAGGCTCGTGTTCTTCGCGAACACGACCCTTTGAACCAGTTGAACAGACATAGGAAAACACAAATACGTTTTTGTACCTAACCTAGTTTGATCTAACTAGATGACATGACTGCGTTGTATGAAGTCTGTGCTTAAGCTACGGTACTCAGTGTAATTGGCTAGTTTATCTGGTGGCTTGACCTAGGTCACAATAGCCCGGGCCGGTCAAGTCCGGCTAACAACGTAAGCATGGTGCTTTGGTTGCATAGCTACCTTACTTATGAGTTTATCCCACGGTTTGTCTTGGGGTAGGCCGCGGTACTGACAGCCGTTGGACCCTCTAAAATCCCCCACGTTCTGATAAGTTGTAGGAGTCTAAAATCTAACAACCGGAGTTGTGCGGTAGCAACGCGGGAGGTTAACTCCACGTGGTACCTGGGTGCTTAAGTCAATGTTCTTCAACGCTAGTGTATCTAACTCGTTCCTACCAGCTTTATGTGTATAGTACATAAGAACCTAGAACTAACTCGTATGTTGCCTCCTATGCCTAGGACTCCTTAGAGAGAGAGGGAGTGTGTGTGATCACACTACACCTATTATCATTTCTTACCTTTGTACTGGAGTGTCTGATTTATTTCCGTCTAAGAACTATACTCATTGCAATAGTGTTGAGCTTATTAATCCACCAAAAGGCTTCCTTGGATTCGATACCCTTTGGAATACTCCTTTGGGGAAATGCTGCAATGGTACTTCCGTGCGCTTGCGGACTCCTGTAACATGAAGAATTACCAACCAGCATTTCTGGCGCTATTACCAGGATGGGTTCCAAACCTGTTCGTTGGTAGTTGCATTAAGAAATGTCAACAAGCATTTCTGGTGCCGTTGCCGGGGAAGGCTTAAGGATGACATATCAACACTTTGCATATGTTTATAATCATGACAGGAATAAAACAGTTCTCAATGTAGGCTAACTTGGATTGTCTTCTTTGTCTATTGATGATGAAGACAGGTAATGCATGACTGGTTTCGACTTACTGCCGAATTTCACTGAAGATCCTGAGTCACTTGTAAGGAAGGCACGAACTCATTTCGGCTCACCTCTGCGTGAATGTTCAGAAGTCGATCCAGCTTCCTTTGTGCCATCCGCATCAACTTCCATGGCCAACACTATTGTCGAGAAGACTCTCCGCGAGTACTCCACTCCCTCTACTGACCAGGTGCTGACAGGCCCTGAGATCAACATCAGGAATGGAAACTTCGAGATCAAGACTAGCTTAATCACGATGGTACAGGCTAGCCCATTCTGTGGCAAGCCTAATGAAGACGCGAGCGCCCACCTGCAGCAGTTTCTGGAACTGTGCAGTACCTTCACTATACGAGGAGTGGAGGAAGATGCTATTCATCTGCGACTGTTTCCCTTCTCACTTCTGGGAAAGGCGAAGCAGTGGTTCTACGCGAACCGTGCAGAAATTAACACTTGGGCAAAGTGCTCTGCAGCATTCCTCACGAAGTTCTTTCCGTTGGGCAAAACCAATGTCCTTCAGGGGCGAATTTCAAGTTTCCAGCAAGCAGCAAGTGAGACTATCCCAGAAGCTTGGGAGAGGCTCCAGGAGTACATCCTGGCTTGTCCTCATCATGGGATGGACAACTGGCTTATTCTTCAAAGTTTCTATAATGGGCTAACTCCGACAGCCCGAGGCCATATTGATGCTGTAGCTAGAGGAGCCTTCTTCTCTCTTACTATTACTGAAGCTACTACACTGATTGAGAAGATGGTTACCAACCAAGGGTCGAGTGATGATCGACTCCAGCCACGTCAAAGGGGTACACATACCATCAAGGAAGCGGATATGTTGCACGCCAAGATGGACCTAATGATGAACAGAATGGATGATTTAGCCAATGAGAAGGCCGCCATGGCCACCACTACTCAAGCTATGGATGCTCGCATGACTTGCGAAGTCTGTGGTAATACTAGGCATTCAGGGAATTACTGCCCTGCTACTCAAGAGGATGTGATGTACATGAATGGCAACAAAAACGGTTATCTTCCACAAGGAGGTCAAACGTGGAATCAATCGCGCCCTTATTATCAAGGAGGTAATCAAGGTAATTCTTTCAACCCAAACCAACCTTCCTTGAAAGATCTTATCTTTGGACAAGCTAAGATTAATGAAGGCTTTAATAAGAAAACAGCTGCCTATGATAAGGCTTTTGAGAGCCTTAATGTTAAAATTGATAGCCTTTTATCTGCTCTTAAGAACCAGTTGAGTTTTAATAAGATGATAGAAACCCAGTTGGCTCAATTAGCTATTTTGGTTCCCTTTGCTGAAGACGGGAAGATTCTGTGGCAACCCGTATCTTCCTGTGAAAATGTTTGTGTGGTGTCCACCAGATGGGGTAAGCCATCTGGGCGGGCACGAGCCACTGACTATATAGGAAAGCCTATACAGCAATTATTTGACTCATGGGAATCTTCAACAATCACACACAAGAAAGATCCTGGTTATCCGGCTATCACCTGCAAAATATATTACCAGAAGATTAAGCATGCTCTCTGCGACCTTGGTGCAAGTGTTAATCTCATGTCCAAGGCCATGTTCGAACAATTGGGATATCTAGCTCTAACTCCAACTGCGACGACCGTCCAACTTGCTGATGCATGGATCCGATATCCAGAGGGGATAGTAGAGAACTTATTGGTATTCATCCAAGGTTCATGCATCTTCGCAGACTTCGTGGTCCTTGATATGCAAGATGATGAGGGAATGTCCCTCATTCTTGGAAGACCATTCCTAAGTGACGCCAACGCAAGGATCAATGTCGGAGCCGGAACGATCCGATTTCGCATTGGGAGGAGGAACTTGCCAACTTGATGTTCCGATTTCAGGAAGCAGAAGAGAAATGTTATACACTGCAGGGCAAGAATGAGCAGTCAGGGGCATGGACGGAGCCACAGCCCCAGCAACTTCCCACCACTCCAACAAAGCCTAAGAAAACAAGAAAGGTGTGGCAGGAAATACAGAAGTCATCTCCATCTATTTCTCGGGAATGGGGTGACGAGTGGAATTGATCGCCGAGAAAAGTCTCGCTCTCAGACTTAAAAAGATGAGTCCTTTTTGCCAAAAGGTAAAAATTGGTAGTTATCTCATATTTCCCTTTCCAAAATTTTATTTGATTTTTCCAAATGCATATTTGAATTTTCCAACCTTGCATTTGCATGCTAGATTTTTCTAGCCAAATTTCCCTTTTCAAATAAAAATTCTAAAAATAAATTTTTGAGTTGGAAAATCCTAGAAAAATTATTCGAGCAACATTTTGGGTGATTTTGGACCTAGACATCTGGGCAGGACATCAGGTAGCCGTTAGAGAGTTGTTGCAAAGAGCTGGAGGCAGGCGGGTGTTGACAGCTGTTAAGTGCTACTTTTACACCGTCAATACCTGCATAAAATAAATGTGAAAGGATCATCAACACTAGAATAGGGCTTGATACTAACAATTTCCACAAGTGTTGGTGTTTCTGGCTTTTGTTGCAGGACGCACCGAAATACGTGTTAAATGACACCGTTGAGAGCAAGTGCACCAATGGCATAGATATGGCATCATCATAAACAATCACAAATGCCAAATTGGTATGCACCAATGCGAAGGGCTCGTCGATACGATCGAAATGGATATATCATTTGTCTACTTTGGAGTTCGGATGAAAGAGATACGCACAAGATAACATGTGGGCCCGGTGGGACCCACACCAAGCCACATGGCGACGCGCTGTCACACAGGAGTCCACGTGTCCATGACACATCATTGAACCAAAGAAACACACTCTCGACCAATCAGGAGCCAGTACGCGGATCTAAGGGCCCACAACCATGAGATAAATGCTAAAAATACCGCATACACCCCCACACCTACCTTGGGACCCACCTAGCAGTCACCAGGACGAAAGGCGGAGCGACAGGGCCCACCCGAGGGTCGGCCGACCCCCCAGGTCGCCCGACCCCATTTTGTGGCCTCTCGTGTCGCCCTTCCATGTGTCGGCTCGTCGTGAAGAGGCAAAGGCGGTTCTACGTGTGTGCCCGAATATTCCTCCAGGATCCTGCCGGAAAGCTCCTTCTCTTGCAAGCTACTTGGCCTCTACTCCTCTTTGCCACGTGTCACCACCCTATTGGTGGTGCCCAAGGCAGCCAAGGGAGCTCCTCCTACCCCCCTTGGCCTATAAATATGAGGAGAGGGGGCTAGAATAGAGACACATCCCATTCTCCTCATCCTCTTTAGAAACACTTGTTTCCTCTCTCATGTGATCTCTCATGGATCAAATGAGTTGATCCATGTGGGTGAGAGTAGGTGCTAGGTAGAGTGTGGTGTTGGTGAGGGTGTCATGTTCTTCAATTAGAGCAAAGTAAGTATTCTTGTATTTTCCAATTAGACTAAAGTGTTATTCATGCATGACTAATATGTTCTTGAGTTCTTCGTTCGTTCATCATTTAGAGGCCCGTGTTCTTCATGAACGTGCTTCCTCGATCTAGTTGACGAACAAGTTACTCATGCTTTTGTCTTTGTTCATAAGTTAGAGGCTCATGTTCTTCACGAACACGACCCTTTGATCTTTTGTTACAAGTGCATAAGTTTGCATTCCGTTTGTGTGAATTATCACGTTAGATCTTGTTGGAGTACATTAATACACTAGCATTCGTTCTTCCTATCATCTTGTGATCCTGTGGTAAGTGAGATTAGCTCGAAGCTCACGGGTTTGTCGCTCCGTATTTATACGGGGTGCTATAGTGTTACTACGGGAGCTCAGACGTAGTCGTGCTATAGTAGTAATCGGTGGTGTAGACGTGGTGTCTAGATTACGGGTTATCCTTCGAATGCCCTGTATCCCACAGTTTGTCTTGGGGTAGGCCGCGGTAGTAACAGCCGTTGGACCCTCTGAAATCCCCCACGTTTGGATACAGCGTGTAGGCAACCATTTGCCGTGAACCAACTGTTATAGCCAGGAGGGGCCGGTGTCCGAAGCGAGCATAATTGCCTGCTCTTCTCCTCTAGGATCAGTATTCATAGGAAGCACCTCTTCGTCTCTCAACCTTAGCAGGATCTGGTGTCCTTGGACCGTTTGTCTAGGATAGAAGGTAGTGCACATCGTTCCTTGGATTCGATACCCTTTGGAATACTCTTAGGGAGAAGTGCTACAACGGTGTATCCGTGCGCTTGCGGATTCGTTCGCACCCGTCAGTATACCTGGGTGTTCCTTACACGCTCACACTAGACGCGCCACTAGTGGTGAGGTTAAGAAATACCAACAAGCATTTCTGGCGCCATTGCCGGGGACGAATTCCAAATCCATTCTTAGGTGATTGCGTTAAGAAGTGTCAACACGCATTTCTGGCGCCATTGCCGGGGAACGGTTGCTATATCTATCTTCGAACTAGTGGTCCTCGTATCTTTTGTTTTTCCTTTTTGTTCTATCTTCACCCCCGTTACCCATTGAGATATCCTTTTTGTTTCTTTCCTTCTACCTTTACCCCCGTTACCCATGTTGAAGCTTTCCTGTAAAAGCATCACTACCCCCAGGGATGAGCTCCCAGAGCCACCACCTTCGGTGCACCTTTTTCTCACATCTGGCTGTGAGCTTCTCCCTGCGACTATCGATGTCGTTTGGTGCACTATCTTCTCTGGTCTATCGAGCGAAAACCCATATGACCATCTTCATGACTTCGAGTACTTGTGTTCTCATATCTACAAACTGGGTATGACGTTGGATACCTTCAAGTGGAAGTTGTTTCCGTACTCTCTTGGAGGGAAGGCGGAGCAATGGTACACATATACCGTAGGTAGTGTGAACGATAATTGGGGAGAGCTTAGGGACAAGATTTGTCTTGAGTTCTATCCTCCATCTCGTCTTGCTGCTTTACGGGAATATATCTATTGTTTTCAACAAAAAGAGAAGGAAACAATAGACATGGCCTGGTCTAGATTTACATGCTTAGCGTATTCTGGACCTCCCTTGTTGATGACTGAGTCTCAGTTGCTTCGCAAATTTTATGATGGTCTCGACAAAAGGTCTATTTATCGTCTTGACCTCGGAAAGCCATTTCTTGAGAGGGAACCGGCTGAAGGTTGGAGTTTCCTGGACACCTACTTCGAAGACGATCCCATATCCTACCAACAGGAATCCGAGTCAAGCCATGAGAGTCCCTCAACATCCAAGTCCGAGTCTTCATCTTTCGAATCTCAAGACTTGTCTGTTGAGCTCTCTCCCGAACCACGAACACCAAAGGGGAAGAAATTCAACCTTCGGAGTTCTCTTCTCGATTTGAGGGTGATCCTTCTCGGAACATCATAAATACCTCAGATCGTTCTTGGCACGAGAAGCCTACGGCATCGTTGGACTTTGATGAGGTTCTCGATGAAGTTTGGAATCATGGTGCAATAGTGGAATGGTCGCCTTGGAAATCAGAGCCTGTTGCCGAAGTAATTCGGGTCAGCTCGACTTCCACGACCATCCATTGCTCCATGAGGGGGAACACCGTAGATGCTATTCATGACCCTGCTGCTGGAGTTTGCATCATAGCGGAGTACCTTTTGGACACTCTGGTGGGTGACATGCCCCTCACCCCGACTGATAGATATTTTCGAAGTCCTAGGTATAACGAATACATTTTCCCATGTCGAGGGATTGCTAGGGACGTGCCAATCATCATAGACAAGATCGAGGTGCACCTAGATTTTCACATCTATGACATCACAGATTTCGATCTTCTTCTGCGCTTCCCATTGGATGAACTTCTTGCTAAATCTCAAGGAAGCCTAGATGTAGAGCTTAGGGAAGCCACTTCTACCACATCCATCGCTTGTCATGAACATTCCATGGTAGAGCTGCTTCCCGAACAAAACCCGCTCGAGACGATAATGCACGTATCTCCGTTCGCATCATCCGAGCCTGTTCCGGTTGAGGTTGTAGATTTCTCTACTCCTCAAGGGGATGACTCGGAAGACTCTCTTCACCTCTGTGGAGGCGAACGATCATCATCTATCTCGACTGAGTTTCAGCCTCTCCTGCTGGCCCGTATTATGTTGCTTTTGATTGTTATCGAGAGTCAACATCGAGCTTCCACGATGACTCTCTTGAGATGGAGAATTCATGGGCCATGGAACCTTTCGAAGCACTGACTCTAGAGTCCGGAGGAAAAGATTCCACACACGAGCATGGTAGCTTCATTCTTGATCTACCATACAGACCATGCTCGCATCATGTCCCTCCAGAGTCAGACTTGCTTAGTGCGCTGAGCACACGTGAGGGCTGCAATCTTTTGCAGAATGTTTAGAAGGTTGATTGTGGATGTATATGTCTATCATAAGCATATCAGATTTCGTGTGTGCACTGTGGCACTGACCTTGCAGCTAAAGCTTCACTGATACATCAAGGATTGGTGGTGAGACGGGAATGACACCACCAACGATAGCTGCAAGACAAAGTTCCCATGGTCGAGCTTATGACCAATAAATAAACAAAGCACTACCAGGAGATAGCCTCGATTAGCTTAGGTTTCATTTCCCTTTTCGAATAAAAGCAAGAACATGTTTTTAGGATAAGTTGTCCGTCGGGTATTTTTGGTCACTAACCCTTCAGGTGGAGATTGAAAAGAAAGATGGATAGATGATGCCTACGAACATGTGAGCCACATCAGCTCCACACCTAGATAAGCTTTGGTGAGGGAACATTTACAAAAGGAAGCTTGATCACCACACACTTGAGTTTTGTTGCCTAGCAATGCAAACTTCAAGTGTGGGGGAGGTATGTGAGCATCCTGAGTAAAGTTCCGCCTCTACCAAATCTTATCCTGGTGTGGCAATGATGTCAGCTCTTTCATCTTGCCCACTAGCTAGGTAAGTCCTGCTTTTGACATTAAACAAAGCCCTTCCGGGAGGTTCCCGAGATTCGCCGTCATATGCTCATGCTTATGTTCCTTTTGGTAATAGCAAGATCATGTTTTCATGGTTCCTTTATCTTTGTTCTTATGCTCTGGTTTGAATGTATGTTGCAACACACATTCATAGATTGTTTTAAATTAAGCATGGTGCTTAGGTTAAAACTGTCTTCTTCAGTCAAAACAATACATGGTGTCGAGTTTTGATTGATGAACTTTAGAGTTCTATTATCATAGATCTTGGTTGCATATATGCTGACTAACCCCTGCAGAAAATTGTCAAATTTGAATGGGTAAGTCATTGAGCTAAATTCAAATGGGAAGGTAAGTTGAGGTGTCAGATTCATGTTGCACAACATGCAAAGGTGGTACATATGACTTCTCAAAGGTCCAAGGTAAGTATATTCCCCTTTGTGTATGAAGTGCAGTATTGATCTAACCCTGCTTGAGTAAATGACATGGTGATAATAAAAAAAACAACAAAAATATTTGCTTTTGAATAAAGGCTCTATGGTTCTCGAACCAGTAGAGTTCATCTTTTGTTTCCACTTTTGCTTGAAGAATAGCACCCGTACAAGCACCAGTGTGGGGGAGCTCTCTCAAGCTCATCATCAATATATCCACTTGAGAACTCCCACACAAAGGGCTGCACGACATCGACTACGCCTTCATGACAAGAGCAAGGTAAACCAGAGTGAGCCGGCTGCCTCTTGGTTAGCCGAATCACCACTAGTCTTCCTTGTTCCTCATATCCTTTAGGAGCGATGGTATGTGCACCCTTCATCTCACTCTCTACCCATGAGTTTGAATGATCTTCAATTCTTATCCAGTAAATCAAACTTAAATAATGGTGCTCTGCTTACTCTACATGATTCCCGTGGTTGGCTTGCATATGTTTTATTCCTTACTCATTATCTTGATGCTTGTGAACAAATATCATTAGGGAACTCATTCTTATCTATGTAGTTGATGTTTGTGATATAGTTTGATGATATGATCTTCGCTCTAAATATCTGAGTGCTTGGGAATTTCATTTGAAAAATCATAAAACCCTTTGCAAAGCTCCTTTTTGATATGCCACAGTCCTACCAAAGCCATATGATGCTACCAGTTGAAAACCTTATACTCATATGCTGCTTGTTATTGTATTGAGCTTTGTCAAATTCTGTGACCCTTGCGAGAAATCTTTTTTTGCTTTCATGACCAAGATTCATGTGCACTCCACCATTTTCCCCTTGCTATGCTTCTACACTGGAAGTTAGCATTGTCTCATTCATCCATTCCACAAAATAAAGCTCCATGCATTGTTCCATGATTTATCCCTCTCCAAATATCTCTAAAAGAGATTGGGCTATATATAAAAAAAAGAGAGAAAGACATGCTCAAAAAGGCATGATCTAAAAAAAGAAAAAAAAGAAAAGAGAGATAGCCCATATCTCGAAAATTTCAAAAAAAAAAGAGAGCGGAGAAAATCATGCAAAAAGGAGTTCCATAACTTAGATGGTAATAACTAGTACCTATTCCGGGGCTAGTGTCTACCTTACCATCTACTGACTCTCATCATACATGTATGGTAATATCTAGCACCCATTCCGTGCCTAGTATCCACCTTACCATACTCACCATATCCATACACGTGCACATCTTGATCTGATTGTATGATTTGATTTTCTCTGTGGATCCAGTCTTTGACTTTGCAATATATGTGATACAACTATGCCTTATCCTTTATCCTACCCTGAGCTCCACATATAGCCTTCATTAGAAGTAGGGTAAAGAAAGGCAATCTAATGCCTTGGTGAGGACATATACACATTGAGTGATCTGAGAGAATCAAATAAGGAGCTAAGCAAGGTTTGTTTTGGAAAATTATTGCAAAACCCCAAGTTACTTGACATGATGAGCAGGAGTGATTTGATTCATGACCGTTCCATTCTTCAACTACCCAAGATAGCATGATAGAAACTTCATAAGTTCATGAGTACAAGGTATGGTTTGGAATATCTCTTACGCTTGCTTCATACCTTTGGATATCATGTCTCACCTTGATCTGACTCCCTTCACTCGGGACGAGCAAAGGTCAAGTGTGGGGGAGTTGTTGACGGCAGTTAAGTGCTACTTTTACACCGTCAATACCTACATAAAATAAATGTAAAAGGATCATCGACACAAGAATGGAGCTTGATACTAACAATTTCCACAAGTGTTGGTGTTTCTGGCTTTTGTTGCAAGACGCACCGAAATACGTGTTAAATGACACAGTTGAGAGCAAGTGCACCAATGGCATAGATATGACATCATCATAAATAATCACAAATGCCAAATTGGGATGCACCAATGCGAAGGGCTTGTCGAGACGATCGAAATGGATATATCATTTGTCGACTTTGGAGTTCGGATAAAAGAGATACGCACAAGATAACATGTGGGCCCGGTGGGACCCACACCAAGCCACATGGCGACGTGCTGTCACACAGGAGTCCACGTGTCCATGACATATCAGATCCAAAGAAACACACTCTCGACCAATCAGGAGCCAGTACGCGGATCTAAGGGCCCACAACCACGAGATAAATGGCTAAAAATACCGCATACACCCCCATACCCACCTTGGGACCCACCTAGCAGTCACCTGGACGAAAGGCGGCGCGAGAGGGCCCAACCAAGGGTCGGCCGACCCCCCAGGTCACCCGACCCCATTTTGTGGCCTCTCATGTCGCCCTTCCACGTGTCGGCTCATCGTGAAGAGGCAAAGGCGGTTCTAGGTGTGTGCTCGAATATTCCTTCAGGATCCTACCGGAAAGCTCCTTCTCTTGCAAGCTACTTGGCCTCCACTCCTCTTTGCCACATGTCACCACCCTATTGGTTGTGCCCAAGGCAGCCAAGGGAGCTCCTCCTACCCCCTTGGCCTATAAATATGAGGAGAGGGGGCTAGAATATTGACACATCCCATTCTCCTCCTCCTTTTCAGAAACACTTATTTCGTCTCTCATGTGATCTCTCATGGATCAAATGAGTTGATCCATGTGGGTGAGAGTAGGTGCTAGGTAGAGTGTGGTGTTGGTGAGGGTGTCATGTTCTTCAATTAGAGCAAAGTAAGTATTCTTGTATTTTCCAATTAGACTAAAGTGTTAATCATGCATGACTGATATGTTCTTGAGTTCTTCGTTCGTTCATCATTTAGAGGCCCGTGTTCTTCATGAACGTGCTTCCTCGATCTAGTTGACGAACAAGTTACTCACGCTTTTATGTTTATTCATAAGTTAGAGGCTCGTGTTCTTTTTGAACACGACCCTTTGATCTTTTGTTACAAGTGCATAAGTTTGCATTCCGTTTGTGTGAATTATCACGTTAGATCTTGTTGGAGTACATTAACACACTGGCATTCGTTCTTCCTATCATCTTGTGATCTTGTGGCAAGTGAGATTAGCTCGAAGCTCGCGGGTTCGTCGCTCCGTATTTATACGGGGTGCTATAGTTGTCGTATGGACATCCCTGGGCCCACTACTCCGGTGGGTACCAGGACCGACTACTCGGTGGGCCCCTGGGACTACTCAACTAGGGCAACACGGCACCTGCTGGCGTGAAGCGCAAGGACTGCAGAGGGATAGTACTCGGATAGGGAGCTACACATGTCCGGATCCATGTAAAGAACTCCTAGCCGTACCCGACTACTACTCTCCCCACAAAACGACTTGTAAACCTGCCTCCCGAGCTATATAAGGCGAGGCAGGGACCCCTATCTCTTCATCCCCATCATCTTGTAAACACATCCAATCAATCTAGAGCTACGTAGCATACAGGACATAGGGTATTACACACCTAGCGGCCCGAACCTGTCTAAATTGTGTGCCACGTGTCTCTCCTTCGAGTTACCGATCTCGGCGAGGCCACATTCATCTACCTCGGGTACTCCCCTTGGTAGGTTGCCGATCTAAAACACCGACAGCTGGCACGCCAGGTAGGGGATCTCGCCGAAGATCACATGGCGAACTTGACGGCTTCAATCGTCATCAAGCCAACCGTCGCCTTCAACAACGGCGACACCTTCGTCTTCGGCTCCTGGGTCTGCACCGCTGATGGCGCTGGATCGTTCTAGCGCTACCTCACCATGACCTCAGACCCAGAGACCGGGCTCGTGACGCTTCCCGAAGTCACCACGGGCCCACTCATTGAAAAATTCGATGAAATTTCGCTCTACAATCAAGTCGCCGATTTCGAGCTCGGATCCGCCTCCAACTCGAACTCGACGTCGCCCTGGATCGCCTCATGCGAGCCGGCTCCTGAGCCATCGTGTGAAGCGACCCCTCTCGACGAGCACTTCCCATACAGTCTCTGCAATGCTAGCAGGGCCCATGCAGAAGCTCTCGCTGCACGCTGGGCCGGCAAGGAGATCGCCTCCGAGTACTCCTCGGACTCCAACACCGGAGCCGGCTACTACTCGAACTCTTCCTATGAGTTCGACTTCGGATCGGACCCAATCGAGTCCGAGTCTGAGCTCAACATGACTGAGGAACCGCTGTCAGGTCCTGCCTCTGGCCTGGTCATTACATCCACTCCCGCCGGTAGATTCCTCTACTAGCCCGACCGCAAGCCTGCAGACCTGACGGACGACAACTCACGTTGCGTCGCCTACCTTGATTCACTCCCCTTCCAGGAGGGGACTCCGCTGGCTCTAAACGACGAGCACACCCCCACCGAGGTGGCGACTACTGACTCCAGTCTCTGCACTCCCGACCGTGAAGTCTTCATGACGGCCACAGATGTTGGGACTTCGAAAACTCGACCCGACCGGTACCTTGATGACAACTCAGAGGATGAGTTATCTGCCAACGCACCTCCGAATGAGACCACCGAAGACAAGAACGCTCGGCGTGATCGCAACAGGAAGCGGAACGACCGACGCAAACGTCTCCGAGAAACTCTCCCTATCCGGAACCTCAACGAGGCCCTGGAGCAAGTTGCCAACCGGGTACACTCTACTCCTGAGCAGTGCCTCATGTCCATCACTACGATAGCACGGCAGACCCAGAGGATCCGCGCGGGCGAAGTCATTGCCAAACTTGCTGAAGATGCCTACTTCATGCGGGTCGACAACAGGGTTACTCAAGTACCCCCGTCAGAACTCACGACGTCAGAAACAACGAAGCCCCTAGCCGCAGCCCGGCAGACGACAGATGCAACCGTGTCCGTGGTGAACACCAGCCAAATCCCAACTGCTCTAGGGCCTTGGGTGGAGGACCCTCACAGGGCGGCATCAGCCTGGGTGGCACCGGAGGTAGTCGCGGCGGCGGCGGCGGTGGTGGCAGCAGTGGCGGGAGCTCATCCCATGACGCCGCCAAAAGAGCCGGTGGCGGCGGTGATCGCGGCGGCCGAGGCCACGCGACTAGCCATGCCACCAGCAACGCACGTGGCGGCTATGACACCCGCCACAAGATCGACGAAATCCGCCGCAAGAAGGCTACTGAAGCAAGCGACAGCGACGGCTTCCCCACATACTCCGCAAGACTTCGCAACCTACTTCTTCCCGAGAAATTCAAACCTCTCGGGATCTCCAAGTATGACGCGAAGCAAGATCCAGTTCAGTGGCTCAGGTGCTACGCCTTGGCCATCGAAAATGCTGGTGGCAACAACGACACGAAGTGCCTCTTCTTCCCCTTCTGTCTGGATCAGGCTCCACTCACATGGCTCGAGTCACTCGAAAAGAACTCGATCAACCAATGGGACCAGCTGAAGGCTCAGTTCACCAGCAACTTCGCGGGTGCCATGGAGCGCTCGGGTACTCGCATGGACCTGGCGATGGTCAAACAGGAACAAGGCGAGACGCTTCACCAGTACATGCGGCGCTTCTTCGACAAGCGCGCGACCGTAGTCGACGTCACCGACAAAGAAGTCATCGACCTCTTCCAAGACGGACTTTATCACCGTCGCACCTTCGAAGACTTCGGTCGCCGCCACCCGAGCTCCATCACCAAGCTCAAAGACATGATCACATCATGGGCCGACGAAGAGGACAAGGCGAACGCCAAGTACGACTCCATTCGCGGCAAGAACAAGAGCAACACGGGCGGCAACAACAACAACAACAAAGATCAAGGGGGTCGCCACAACAACAACTACTCGAGCTCCAACCGCAAGCGCAAGCCAGACAACACAGTCGCGGCTATACAGCGCCCTGCAAAGGACAACTCGAAAAAGACCTCCGGCGGCTTCAGAGACTTGCTCAAAGAGAAGTGCCCGTGGCATCTGGATGGTAATCACACCACCGAACAGTGCTATCAGCTCCGGCGAGCACTCAAGGATACTCCCGACCCACAGCCTCCTCACGACAAGAAGGGCAAGAAAAAAGTCGACGAGGGCAACGGCGACTTCCAGGAACCTGACAAGACGGTGACTGTCCTCTTTGGTGGACTACCCACCAGACGGTCTCAGAAGGCCACCCGGTGGGAAGTCTTGAACATCGAACCAGCAGTGCCGACACCTCTGAGGTGGTCGGAGGTACCCATCACCTTCTCCCGTGCGGATCAATGGACAAGCTTCTCCGAACCAGGACGTTTCCCACTCGTCCTGAAACCTGTAGTCGCGGGCTCCAGACTCAACAAGGTCCTCATCGATGGCGGGAGCGGACTCAACGTCCTCTTCACCAAGACCTTGAAGAAGATGAAGCTCGACATCACCGACATGCTCACCAAGAGCGCGTCACCCTTCTACGGCATTGTCCCCGGTAACGCGGCTATTCCACTAGGCTCAGTGGTCCTGCCAGTTACCTTCGGGGAGACAAGGGAGAACTACTGCACCGAGTACATCAAGTTCGAGGTTGCGGACTTCGAAACCTCCTACCATGCCATCCTCGGCAGACCAGCTATCGCTAAGTTCATGGCGGTACCACACTACACCTACTTTGTACTCAAGATGCCAAGTCCTGCTAGAGTACTCACACTGCAAGGGGACTTGAAGATTTCATTCGACTGTGACACCGAAGCCATGGAACTCGCAGCGACCAACCAAGTACCCAATGCAATAATGGAGATCTTTGCTGCGTCCAAGAAGCTCGCCCCAACCGAACTCGAGATTCCCGAAAAGACCGACACCGCAAACAAGCCTCAGCCATCAGAGGAAGTCCAAGTGAAGGCCATCGACCTTGGGATGGGCGATAGCAGCAAGACTACCATGATCGGGGTGGGTCTCGACCCGAAATAGGAAGACGCGCTCGTCAGCTTCCTCCGAGCTAACCGAGACATCTTCGCATGGAAGCCAGTGGACATGCCAGGGGTGCCCAGGAGGCTGATCGAGCACTCACTCAACGTCGATCCTAAAGCCACCCCAAAACGACAACACCTTCGCCGTTTCGCCGACGACCGACGGGATGCCATCAAGAAGGAACTCGCCAAACTACTCGCGGCGGGCTTCATCCATGAAGTCTTCCATCCTGAGTGGCTCGCCAACCCCGTCCTCGTCCGGAAGAAGAACACCAACGAGTGGAGGATGTGCGTCGACTACACCAACCTCAACAAGCACTGCCCCAAAGACCCCTTCGGGTTGCCACGGATTGATCAAGTCATCGACTCCACGGCGGGCTGCGACCTGCTCTGCTTCCTCGACTGCTACTCCGGGTATCACCAGATCGCTATCAAGGAAGAAGACCAGGAGAAGACCGCGTTCATCACCCCATTCGGCGCCTATTGCTACACGACAATGTCGTTCGGGTTGAAGAACACCGGCGCCACCTACCAACGAGCTATCCAGGCCTGCTTCAAGAGGCAGCTCAACAAGAACGTCGAAGCCTACGTGGATGACGTGGTCGTCTCCGATACGCTCATCGCCGATCTTGAAGAGACTTTCGCATCCCTGCGAGAGTACCAATGGAAGCTCAATCCCAACAAGTGCGTCTTCGGCGTACCATCTGGGAAACTACTCGGCTTCATCATTAGCCATTGTGGTATTGAAGCCAACCCCGAGAAGATCTCCACCATCACCAACATGAAAGCTCCAACCTGCATCAAGGATGTCCAGAAGCTGACCGGGTGCATGTCGGCCTTGAATAGATTTATCTCGAAGCTTGGAGAATGGGGACTACCCTTCTTCAAATTACTCAAGCATCAAGAGAAGTTCGCGTGGACCGCGGAGGCTAATCAAGCTCTGGCGCAGCTCAAAAACTTCCTGTCTAAGCCACCGGTCCTCACAGCTCCTCGCAAAAAAGAGCAGCTACTGCTCTTCCTCACTGCGACTACTCACGTGGTCAGTACTGCCATCGTCGTCGAGCTGCAGGAAGAAGGCCACACCTACCCAGTCCAGCAACCAGTCTACTTCGTCAGCGAGGTTCTCTCAGAGTCCAAGACACGGTACCAGCCAGTCCAGAAGCTACTCTACGTAGTGCTTATCACCTCGCTCACCTCGCAGAAGCTACGACACTACTTCTAAGAGTACTTGATTGTTGTTATCACCGACTACCCGCTCGGTGACATACTCTGCAACCAGGATGCTACTGGAAGAATCTCCAAGTGGGCGGTCGAACTCGGCGCCCTCAACATTGACTTCAAGCCAAGTACTGCTATCAAGTCCCAGGCACTAGTCGACTTCATGGCAGAGTGGCAGGAGAATCAGCTACCAACTCCAACCGAGCGCCCAGAACACTGGGTGATGTACTTCAACGGCTCACTCAAGCTCGAAGGGGCAGGTGCAGGGGTGCTGATCTCTCCAAAGGGCGAACAACTCAAGTACGTCCTGCAGATCTTCTAGAAGGTCTCAAACAACGAAGCCGAGTACGAAGCCCTACTTCACGGGCTCTGCCTCGCAATATCTTTGGGCAACAAGCGGCTACTAGTCTACGGCGACTCCGCAGTGGTCATCAACCAAGTCAACAAGTCTTGGGATCGCAACAAGTAGAACATGGACGCCTATTGTCTGGAGGTCCGCAAGCTCGAGAACAAATTCTACGATCTCGAGTTCCACCACGTTGTCCGCGACAATAATGTTGCCGCGGACGTCCTGTCGAAGCTTGGTTCTACTCGCGCGCAAGTTCTTGCTGGAGTCTTCGTCCACGAGCTTCACACTCCATCCATCCCGGAGTCGGCGCCAACGGCCACAAACCCTGCGCCACTACAGTCTGACCAGGAGGTCATGATGATTGACGTGGACTGGAGACAACCCTTCATCGACTACATCCGCGAGCAGAAGGTCTCATCCGACAAGAACTTGGCCGAACAACTCATCCGCCGAGCAAAGGCCTACGTGCTAGTCGGAGACAAGCTCTGTAGGCGAGGTGCCATTTCTGGAGTACTCATGAAGTGCATACCTCGAGAAGCAGGCAAGGATATCTTGGAGGAGATCCACAAAGGCGTCTGCGGCAACCACACTTCTTCTCGAACGCTGGTGAGCAAGGCTTTCCAACGAGCTTTCTACTGGCCAACAGCTCTGGCCGACGCTGAAGAACTCGTCAGAAAGTGCCAAGGATGTCAATTCTTCACCAAGCAACAACACGTCCCGGCCTACAAGCTAGTCACCATACCACCAACCTGGCCCTTTGCCTGCTGGGGGCTCAACATGATTGGGCCTCTGCCAACTGTGCCAGGAGGATTCAACAGAGTCTTGGTGGCTATCGACAAGTTCACCAAGTGGATCGAAGTCAAGCCGGTCACCTGCCCAAAGGCCGACAGAGTACTCGACTTCTTGGATGAACTCGTGCATCGCTACGGGCTGCCCCATCGCATCATCACAGACTTGGGTTCCAACTTCAACAACCATCAGTTCTGGGAATACTGCGAGAACAGCGGGATCGACGTCCGGTACGTCTCAGTCGCCCACCCCTGCGCCAACGGTCAAGTTGAGCGCGCCAACGGGATGGTACTCGACGCCCTCAAAAAGCGATTGCACGACGCAGCTATCACAAAAGGAGGCAAGTGGATCAAGGAACTACCCAACGCACTCTGGGGCTTCGTACTCAGCCTACCAAGCCGACGGGGCAGTCGCCCTACTTCCTGGTCTACGGCTCCGAAGCTATTCTATCTGCCGACGTGATGTGGGAATCCCCGGTAGTAGAACAATACGACGAAGGCATCTCAGAAGACAGCAGACGGGTTGACATCGACGGTCTCGAAGAAGCCCGCTGCGCCGCCCTCGTCCAATCAGCAAGGTACCTCGAGGGTATCCGACGCTACCACGATCGCAACGTCAAGGAACGCTCCTTCAACGTCGGCGATCTAGTCCTCCGTCGTATCCAGAACACGGACGGACTACACAAGCTCAGCTCACCATGGGAAGGTCCCTTTTCAATCTCTAAGGTGACCGGACCAGGCTCCTACCGCCTCCAAACACTTGAAGGTGACGACATCAACAACTCGTGGAACGTTGACCAGCTGTGTCACTTCTACGCGTAGTCACTCGACTACTCTACGGGTCCAAGTCTACACGACTACTCACGGACTCCTCGCTGTAAGCGGCCTTTCGGTCCTGGCACTAGTCTCCGGACTACTATTCTCCAAGATCCAGCGTCAATGACTACTAACGGATCTTGGGCTGCTTACAGCACTGAGGACTCTAGCGGCGGTCTGCAAGACCATGTACTCTAGATCCAGTCTATACGACTACTAACGGATCTCTAGCTGTAAGCGGCCTAAGGGTCCTAGCGCCACTTAGCCGTAGGCGGCCTCCAGGTCCTGGCGACTACACTTGTAAACGGCTCTGACCATTCAGGTGTACTTATTCATCAGTAATAAAGTTTGATTCAACTTATTTACTATGCCTTCCAAACAGGCATCTCCTACTGAGTACTACTACTCGCAAGCTCCACCACGGTTTGGTACTCCGCACACTTTGTTGCAAGTGGCGGCTACGAGTACTTATTTCACAGATATATCGTGGTCAACTTTCATTGATAATCCAAACAAGTTACTAACAACTCTGTTTGTTTTACATCAACTACTTTAAGCTACTCCTACAGGTACTCCTACTGAAGGTTGAGCTTTTCCGCCACTTGTTCAGCAATGGGCGCCATCTCCTCCAGGAGGGTCTTGTACTGATCGTCAGTACAGTTCGCTGCAAGTCCACCGGCGACTACGTCCACTGGAGCTTTGGGGAAATATGACTTCATGTATGCCAAGACTTGGTTCGAGATCAACTTTGCCAAGTGCTTGACATACGTCGCCAGACGCCCGGGGGCTTCCTTCAACCGGTCCACCAGTGGAGCAATCTTCGGCCCACCCGGGTATGGCACCAGCAGCCTTGCAATGGGCAGCGCGGCTTCCTCAAGTTCCTTCAGTTGGCCCCGCAGCTTCTTGCAATCTTCATTGAGCTTCTACAGAGATTTATAGTAATTGACAAGGTCACGATCTGAGGCTTCATACACTCATGGCGCAACTGAGCGTACTCGTACTCGAGTACCTCTCTTTTGTCGGTCTCACGGTACACGATGTTCTTCAAGTCCGTCTCCGACGCCTTTAGCTGGTCGACCCTTTCCTCAAGCTCTGCAGACAACTCATCACATCGCCAGATTACACCAAGGTACCCTAATAAGTACTCAAAGGCTTTGGCGGGAAGCATACCTTTATTCTTCTGGCGCAACGACTTGTTTTTCCGAATCAAGTCGTCCCTCTTCGCCTGCATCTCTTGCACTTCGTTATGATGCTGGGCGAAGGCATCGTCAAGCTTGGATTGGAGCAGCGCAGAATGTTTCTTCGACTTGTCGAGCTCCTTCTCCAAGGCTTCGGCACGAAGGACTGTGTCGCCGTACCCCTTCAGCAGCTCGGACTTCTCACAGGATCTCTCAATAATATCCTGTGCAGACAGAACAGTCAAACATGTACTTTGTATTTCGTCGTACAAGACTACTCGAGGTACTCGCAACATACCTTGACCCACTGCTGGATTCGCCGCCATGACTCCATGTTCAGAGCGACAACGGCCGGATCGACAAGATTGTCTTCCAGCAGCTCAAGACCCCCGCGGCTTGAAGATGCCTCCTCTGCCATAGCCGTCGAACAGATCGGCGCAGCTTCCTCTATGATGGGTGAGCGGACGACTACGTCCGTGCTTGTCCTGTGGAGCAGATCGTCCTGCACCTCCACACCCAACTCGGGGGCTGTTTCTTCCGCCGTCCCGGCCATCGGTCCTGTGGGCTCCGACTCCACAGTAGCCGTCTCCATGGTCACAGCTTCAGGAATCGAGGCTCCCTCAGCTTGTGCTCCTAGTACAATGAGTACACGCAGTTAATCTCAGCGGCTACGACTACTATGCATGATGACTATCAGTGGTGACAGGACACATACCTTCAACCAATGTGGCTTCCTCCAACGACGACTCCACCGCGACTTCAGTTTGTGGCGGCGGCGTGGGTTCGCGCTCCTCCGCCGAGCGGCCCTCTCCGCCGGCTGGAGTGCTGGTCTCCTCACCATCCCATGATAGGTCCGTGGATTTCCTGCATCACGAAGTCCTCAAGTCAGCAAGACAAGTCTGCCGTTTATACGACTACTTGAAAGTTCATAAGAACTTACAGTGTTGACCGCACCACGGTCACGGTCGGAGCACCTAGTATACTGGCAATATCAACTATGCCAGCCTCAGTAGGAGCTCCGGCCTCAACAGGCGCCTCCTCTAGTTGCTCCACAGTTGCGGCCGACGGAGGGTTTCGTCCTTCTTCAACCGACGGCTGCGGCTCCGTAGCGCCGGTCTCCTGCCGTGCCACTGTCGGCATGACTTCTTCGGTTGACGGAGGCGGGCTGATACTCCTCTCAGCTGCCGCCCCCATGGTGTCCAGGACCCCCTCATCACCCTGGTCTACGAGGTCCGGGGAGGGGATATCCTGCAACATTATAAGACAATTCATCAGCACACGACTACCCATCAGCTGTGCTCGACTACTCTAGTCGCGGTGTTTACTTCTTGGCTGGTCGTCTCGGAGATCTTCAGCTTCTTGACTGTCGGCATGACTTCTTCCGTGCCACTGTCGGCATGACTTCTTCGGTTGACGGAGGCGGGCTGATACTCCTCTCAGCTGCCGCCCCCACGGTGTCTAGGACCCCCTCGTCGCCCTAGTCTACGAGGTCCGGGGAGGGGATATCCTGCAACATTATAAGACAATTCATCAGCACACGACTACCCATCAGCTGTGCTCGACTACTCTAGTCGCGGTGTTTACTTCATGGCTTGTCATCTCGGAGATCTTCAGCTTCTTGACGGCACGTTTCCGCGCCATGTTGCGAGGCCTCCTCGGCAGCATCGGCAAACTAGCCTCGAGGCTGGATGGCTTCTCGATGACTGGGACGTCTGGCATCCCAGCTCGGCTGAACCTGGAGCGCAGCTGGAACCTTTGCTGTAGTGTTTCTTCATCTTCATTGTCATCAGAGCCGGACTCGATGACAATGGCGTTTTCGCCTTCACCGACCACGCGGCGCTCCTTCTTCTTGCCCTTCTCCTCCGGTTGCTCCACAAGTCACGGAGGAGAAGTCGGGACTGAGACGTATTTCGCCACGTCATCCTACAACATGTAGCACATATGAGTACGACTACTTCAAGCAAATCAGTACTCGGGGGCTTATGTCATGACTACTGACCTGATTAGGCGGTCGTGCCGCAGAATACTCTGGCACCGGGCACGGTGTGTACGGGGGCATATCCTTGAAGATCTTGCCCAGCCTCTCCACGATGACGTGGTCCTCGTGTTCGAAGCCAGGCAACCGGGACATATCCTTGTCGCCGGTGTACTGGTAGCCGAGGGTGTCTCGTGCCATCAGTGGCTGCACCCTCCTCTTCATGAAGCTGAAGGCCACGTGTTCGGCCCTCAGCCCGGCTTCTCGCAAGGCCTTGATCTTCTTCAGCAACTCCGGTAGTTGAATACCCTCTTGCATGGTGGGCTCTATGTTCCACCACGGCTTGTGCTTCGGTTGACACCTCCTCGGCTTCGGCAGCTCAGGATGGTGGTTGCTGATGTAGAACCACTTGGCCTTCCAGTCCTGGTTGGAGTCTATCAATTTGTACGGTAGGTACTAGTCATCGGCGTCTTCACACATCTAGATACCGGCACCTCTGACTACTCGTGTATCGTTGGTGCTCGACTGCGGCTTCAACCGGAAGAGTTTCCGAAACAAGATCCAGTGGGGCTTGATCCCCACAAAGGCTTCGCAGAAGTGTACAAAGATGGAGACGTGGAAGATACCATTGGGGTTGAGATTGAGGTACTCGATGCCGTAGTACCTGAGCAGACCCTTGAAGAAATCACTGGTGGGGAGCGCCAATCCGCGCTCTACGAACCCCGACGAACATTGGGATTTCGTCCGGGTTCTTCTCCATCGGGTATGGATCGCCGGTGGCGGTGCGCCATAGATCCACCTCCTTCTCACGAAGGAACCCACTGTTGACCAAGGCGAGGAGGTCCTCGGTCTTCAATTTCGCCTTCTTCCACTCCTTCGCCGGATTGGGGCGAGGGGACGGAGGTGGCGACGTCGACGATTGGCCGGCATCACCGGTCTCTTCATCGCGGCTTCTTTTCTTCGACGCACTGGTCTTCTTGCCCTTCACCGGAGACTCCTTCGTTCTCCAAGAGATGCGTGTCTTCACTCGCATTCGCTCGGGGGCTACAGCGGCGGGTGCACTGCGGCGGCACGAGCAACTGGATCTACATCTATGCGCGGCGGCGGCGGCAGCAGAGGATGAGGCGATTCAAATCTAATCTGAGGAATGCAACTGCTAGGAGTGAAAACCCTAAGGGACTCACCAGTTATTTATAACCGGCCCTGGCGGCTCGATTCCCAGCGGGCAGATACGGCGCCAGACGGGTGACCTAGCGGCAGTAGCGTGACTCTTCAACTTCCAGTACTCGATGCTCTCCATCTCGGGGGCTCGACTACTTCAGATGACCTCCGTGGGTAACAACCAGATACAAGACCCACTCAGGACACATTCTACAGTCAAGATGACCCTTTAATTCGAGAGGAAGTACTCGACTCAAGGGTCGGGGGCTCCGTGCCACGTGTCCTTTGGTTTTTTCTCTGGATTTTTCGGGATTAGATTGGCAGAACTTCAAATTGACCCTCAGCTTGAATCTACAATTCGACCTAAGGCTCGGGGGCTACATTCCATATGGAATCTGAAGAATCGCATTCCATATGGTTCCTTCATCAAGACATCACGAGTATTATTGAAGACCTTCGAGAGAAGCACTCGGGGACGCTTGGGGACTACTCGAGAAGACTTCAAGACTACTCAAAGATCAGCTGGAGTACCTTCCAGCCTCGGGATGATTCAAGCACTCTTGAGGACTTTCGGATTGTGGAACTAGGGGACGCTCAAGGACTACTCGCCAAGGCCATCAAGACTACTCGAAGACATCCTGCTCGACTACAAAGTACTCGGGGGCTTGTCGTATGGACATCCCTGGGCCCACTACTCCGGTGGGTACCAGGACCGACTACTCGGTGGGCCCCTGGGACAACTCAACTTGGGCAACACGGCACCTGCTGGCGTGAAGCGCAAGGACTGCAGAGGGATAGAACTCGGATAGGAAGCTACACATGTCCGGATCCATGTAAAGAACTCCTAGCCGTACCCGACTAGTGCTCTCCCCTCAAACCGACTTGTAACCCTACCTCCCGGGCTATATAAGGCGAGGCAGGGACCCCTATCTCTTCATCCGCATCATCTTGTAAACACATCCAATCAATCTAGAGCTACACAGCATACAGGACGTAGGGTATTACACACCTAGCAGCCTGAACCTGTCTAAATTGTGTGCCACGTGTCTCTCCTTCGAGTTACCGATCTCGACGAGGCCACATTCATCTACCTCGGGTACTCCCCTTTGTAGGTTGCCGGTCTAAAACACCGACAATAGTGTTACTACGGGAGCTCAGACGTAGTTGTGCTATAGTAATAATCGGTGGTGTAGACGTGGTGTCTAGATTACGGGTTATACTTCGAATGCCCTGTATCCCACGGTTTGTCTTGGGGTAGGCTGCGGTAGTGACAGCCGTTGGACCCTCTGAAATCCCCCACGTTCGGATACAGCGTGTAGGCAACCATTTGCCGTGAACCAACTGTTATAGCTAGGAGGGGCCGGTGTCCGAAGTGAGCATAATTGCCTGCTCTTCTCCTCTGGGATCAGTATTCATAGGAAGCACATCATCGTCTCTCAACCTTAGCAGGAGTCTGGTGTCCTTGGACCGTTTGTCTAGGATAGAAGGTAGTGCACATCGTTCCTTGGATTCGATACCCTTTGGAATACTCCTAGGGAGAAGTGCTACAACGGTGTATCCGTGCGCTTACGGATTCGTTCGCACCCGTCAGTATACCCGGGTGTTCCTTACACGCTCACGCTAGACGCGCCACTAGTGGTGAGGTTAAGAAATACCAACAAGCATTTTTAGTGCTGTTGCCGGGGACGGATTCCAAATCCATTCTTAGGTGATTGCGTTAAGAAGTGTCAACAACGGGCCCGGCAGGGGTTCGGCCGAACCCATGGGTTGGCCGACCCAGGCCAATGGTCATGTGGGCCCAGCCTCCTCCAACGGCTCCTAGCCGTTGCTCTTGTCACTTCCCCTGGTGCCTGGCTCGGTTGCCTATAAATAGAAGGGGGATTGAGGGGTTTCTTCACCCATTCACTTATTTCCATCACCCTCTCTCCCTCTTTGCTCTTGCTCTTTGGTTTTCTTGGATTTCTTGCTCAAGGTTGAAGTGTCAAGCACTCTCTCCAATTTGTCACTGAATATTGAATATTGGTGGAGCAAGCTCGGTAAGGATTTCATTTCGGTTTCACTAACCCGTCACCGAGTTGCTTGTGTTGTCCCATTGTTGTGCAAGATGAGTTGGATCGCCGGTGCGTACTAGAAGGTGACCCACTGACACCATTCGAGAGATGGAGAGGGCTCGTCTCACCACTCCGGAGCTACATCGAGTCCAATGTCAACCGACCGTGAAGAAGAGGAAGAAGAGGAGCGATCCACACCACAAGCCAATGGAGTGTACGACGCCGATGCCGCCTTCATCGACTTGAGGGACGACCGGGAGAGACAAGCCTATGCTCTCATCAAGGATCGAGTCTTCGCCAACACCAAGTAGTTCGACTCGGCTCTTCTCGAGAAACCATGTATGGACTCCGAGTTCGATTCCATTTGACATGATCTTGGTTGGGAGAACTCTGTTTCAGTGTGGGAGATCGGTTCTAGGCCTCTCACCATCCAGTTTCTCTGTACTCTTCGGGAGGATGAGACCGGTATTACGTTTCATTTCCATGGAACGTCGTATCGAGTCTCATGGCCAGATCTTAGTCGCACCCTTGGTTTTCATCGTCGTTGTGTTATTTCTCTCGATCTGGCTTGCAAGGATTTTATTCGAGATAGTTTTTGGGAAGAACTTTCTGGTCGGCCCGTCCATGGCAAGTTAGCACCTCGGTGCAACGATATCACACATCCCACTCTCCGACTGTGGCACAAGTGGCTCGCTGTCACTCTCTTTCGAAAGGATGACGTTCGACCCGTGCGCACGGATGAGATGAGGATATTATATGCCGCGGTCAGACAGATCAAAATCTCCCCAGTGCAAGCTATGATCCGGCAGTGGTTGACAAATTTTAAGATGACGAGTTCTATTGAGTGTACATCTTTAATCACACGTATCATTTCGAGTCTCGAGATTACAGAAGGGACTGACATTCCCTACATTGATTCTCCCCGGGCCGTGATAGATGAGGCGTATTTGATTCAAGGACATACTCTTAAGAAGGGCCCAGATGATTCATTAGTTTTCTTTTACCCTGGCCATGCAAACCAGATTCGGTTACCTAACCCGGATTTCCGTTTGTACGGCTAAGGGCCACTGACCGTTCCTCGTGAGGAACCTCGTCGTTCTAGTGTTTCTGATGACAGGGTCACTAGGAGTGCATCGAGGAGGGTAGCGACAGCACAGCAACCGCCACAACATCCACCGCCACAACCGTCACCACAGCCGTCGCCTCAGCCACAGCCTCAGCATACCGCACTGCTGTCTGGCGCATGGGCCTCGGTTGGGTACATGTCTGGAGTTACACCCGGATATGCCCCCGGTTGGGACCGGCCCATGTGTCAGCAGGGTGCGAGTAGCTCGACTTGGGCTAGTGCAGGGAGTGGCGAGTGGATTAGGCCCGCCAGTGCTACCTACGGAGATGACACGTCTTCGTCATCCGGGTTGCGCTCGTCATCTCGTGGGGCCACCCTCACTCAGCAGATGAACGAGCTCAACATCCGTGTCGGTAGCATGGAGGAGACAATGCACCAGCAGGCTGAATCCACTTGAGACTGGCAGCATATGACTGGCGAGAGACTTCACGCCATGGAGCAGAGACAGCAGCGATAGCTGGAGGAGCAGAGGGCTTACTACGCGTGGATAGGATATCCCCCTCCACAGCAGTGAGCCTGAAGCTAGCTTGGGGAGGACCCCCATTCTGAGGTAACTTGTATCTTCTATTGTTTTCAGAACCCCATATGTTAAAAACACATAAAAATCTGAAAAGTTAAAAAGACCAAAAAAAATATTTATTTGCTTTCTTAAATTAGTTTGTTTTCATATGCGCGGTAAGAGTGTTCTGATAGTCCATGGTTGAAATGATGAATAGTTGCTCTGTTTGTTCCTCTTGTATGCCTTGTTTACAGCTTAGTATCCTATTTAAGTTTTGAGTTTGTTGGCTAGTATGATTGAACCTGAGCTTGAAATTTGTGGGTAGCAAAAGCATGATCTTTGCCTAAGTTGTTGTGAGGTATGATATGGTATAATAGAGTTGTTATGAGCTAGTACTAAGTGATGTTTGATATCCGGAGTTTTCTTTTGAAAAATGTTAAAATGATAAGTTCCTCAATGATAGGAAATTCCTATCCAAGGCCATATGTAGATCTTAGCTTCTGTTAACATCCACATATGCTACCTGATTTCTTCATTGAGTCTTGTCGAATTGTTGTGACCCTCGGCGAGTAAACTTGTCATTACTCCCATGATCAAGATCACGTACACACCACCATTTGCAAAACTTCTACACTGGAAGTTAGCAACCATCATTTCATCCATCCCCCATCCATTCCACAAAATAAAGCTTTGTGCATTGTTCCATGATTACTCTCCCTCCAAAAATATTCAGCAAGGACTATGGGCTACGTAAAAAAATGCTCAAGGCCATGCATAGAAAAAAAAAGAGAAAGAATAAAGAGACATAGCCCAAGTCTCAAAAATTTCAAAAAGGAGGAGAGTAAAATCATGCAAATAGGAGTTCATCATCCATCCACCATACACACACTTTTGCACATCTTGATCAGGTTGTATGACTTGTTCTCTCAAGGATCCGGTTTTCGACTCGACAATACATGAGGAACAGGTATGCCACATGTTTTCCCTACCTACAGCTCCACATATCAGCTTATTAGAAGTAGGTGGTGAAAGAAGGCAAAACAATGCCTTGGTGAGGAATCATACACATTGAGCGATCCGAGAGTATCATTTGAGGAACTTAGATTTCTTTTTGAAAAAAAAACCTGTAAAACCTCCGGATTGATAACTGATCAAGGTACATGTGATTGGCAATCTTTATACAACCATTCTACCTTTCAACCGCCCAAGGCTGGTGAAGCTACACGCCCCATATCAATCGAGTATAAGGTAAGATCAATGCCAACTTCTTCAATCCTTAATAGAGTACCTAGTTGTATCTTGTTATACATTAGGAATACAACATCGTAGCAACTCCTGATCAACCAACCTAAGTCCTTAATCTCTTGCTCGGGACAAGCAAGTGGCTAGCCTGGGGGAGTTGTTGACGGCTGTTAAGTGCCTACTTTAGCCGTCAATATACTCATGAATAAAGGAGCATAAGGCATTTCTTACACGTATTTAGTTAAGAATAATGTAGTTCCACTTGTCCTTGGAGATTATTTGATTGCAGGAAAATAAGCAAGAAAAGAGTGGCTAACTCACCTTCTATGATTCATTCCACATCACCTAATCCTAGGAGGGCTGCCAACAAGGATGCCATGCATGCAAACCTACCAACAAGGGAGCCATGCATGCATGCCATGCAAGCAATCAAAGTGAAGCACACTCCGACGAATCAGAGCGTAACACATGGACATCACATGGATCCATGGGCCCACAAAAGCATGCAAACCGTGCCAAAACAGGGTGGACACCGGCAACCGACCTAAGGACCCACAGAATAGCCACCAGGAGAAAGCACACCCTGAGTGGGGCCCACAGGGGGTCGCCCGACCTGTGGGGTTGGTCGAACTGACCTTGAGGCCTCCACTCAGGGGCTTCCACATGGTGCTTCCCTATTGGTCCTAGGAGCCATTCCCGGGGTGTTTGCATCCACTCCTCGCCGGTGCTCGGGCCTATAAATAGAAGGGGAGGGGGCTCACTTAGGAACCATCCACACTTGCAACACCTCTCTCACTTTTAGTTTCAAGGCTAGGAGGTAGGCTAGAGTAGTTCTACTTCAGGTTCCAAGTCTACTTTGGGATCTAGGTATGAGTTCTCCTGTATCCTATTTCATTTGTATGACTTTGATCTACTTCAGTTATTCAGCTATTTCATATAAAGTCGTGTTAGTATACATGGGTGATTTGTTCATGTGTTCTTCACCTGTTCATCATTTAGAGGCTCATGTTCTTGATCAACAAGACCTTTCGATCCACTTGACGGGTGACTTTCACATGTTTTTGGTGTTTGTTCGTAAGTTAGAGGCTCGTGTTCTTCGCGAACACGACCCTTTTATCCAGTTGAACAGATATAGGAAAACACAAATACGTTTGTGTACCTAACCTGGTTTGATCTAATTAGATGACATGACTACGTTGTATGAAGTCTGTGCTTAAGCTACGGTACTCGGTGTAATTGGCTGGTTTATCTGGTGGCTTGACCTGGGTCACAATAGCCCGGGCCGGTCAAGTCCGGCTAACAACATAAGCATGGTACTTGGGTTGCGTAGCTACCTTACTTATGAGTTTATCCCATGGTTTGTGTTGGGGTAGGCCGCGGTAGTGACAGCCGTTGGACCCTCTTAAATCCCCCCTCGTTCGGATAAGCTGTAGGAGTCTAAAATCTAACAACCGGAGTTGTGCAGAAGCAATGTGGGAGGTTAGCTCCCTGTTGTACCTAGGTGCTTAAGTCAATGTTCTTCAACGCTAGTGTATCTAACTCGTTCCTACCAGCTTTATGTGTATAGTACATAAGAACCTAGAACTTACTCGTATGTTGCCTCCTATGCCTAGGACCCCTTAGAGAGAGAGTGAGTGTGTGTGTGATCACACTACCCCTATTATCATTTCTTACCCCTGTACTTGAGTGTCTGATTTATTTCCGTCTATGATCTATACTCATTGCAATAGTGTTGAGCTTGTTAATCCACAAAAAGCCTTCCTTGGATTCGATACCCTTTGAAATACTCCTTTGGGGAAATGCTACAATGGTACTTCCATGCGCTTGCGGACTCCTGTAACGTTAAGAATTACCAACCAGCATTTCTGGCGCTATTACTAGGATGGGTTCCAAACCTGTTCGTTGGTAGTTGCGTTAAAAATGTCAACAACAGACCCCGGGACAAGTCAAAATACAAAATGAACATGACTCCAAATGAACCAAGGACTAAAGTGTGAAGCCAAGAAGTATTGAGGACCTAGACGGAAGATGCGGGAGTTCATACGCAAAGCACCCTTATCTAAACCACGGGGAAAATGACGTCAAGGACCCACATGCAACTCGGCAAAAACTCAGGAAGTCACGAGAAGCTTCACAAAGAAAACTGGCGGCGAACCGGGCTGAGGATGCCCTGGGTCGGTCGGCCCTGGCCGGCCGGCCTGGCCCATCCCCGGGTCGGTTCGCCGCCCCTTTGACCTAGATGATCCCCGGGCTATTTATAGTCCCCGTGCGAAGTTGCAACCATCAAGTCATTCGTCATCCACCGCCGAGGAGCAGAGAAGCTTGAGGGACACCATCTCGGAGAGGAGGGTCGTGTTAGTCGACTAGGGTTCACCTAGCCGGCGTGGGAACCTTGCATAGAAGACCACCTCGGAGTTCCGGAGGCTTGAATCAAGATCAAGGTAGGATCCCGGTTGGATCTTATTCATGTATACACTTATGATGGAGTTTTAATAGATCTGATAACTAGCAATCGAGTGCTTCCCTTTCGGTTTTGTCTTCTCTTGGTTTTGCTTCTTCCTCGATCTATACTTAATATAGATCGCCTAGGGTGCTCTTGTAGCCGTGGTGGCTAGAGGTGCATACCCGACCTACCAAGTGTTTTCAACACGTTCTTCATGAGCGTGCTCTTAGGTTCACCTACACAAGAAGCGGGGCATCGTGACAGGATGTCGATCACGTGTACGGTAGGTGCCTTTGAGGATTGGACCGGAAGCCACATGCTTTTTATGAGATTCTTGTTACTATCTTCATCTCTCGCTTGGAAGGCACGATCTAAACTCTCTAGATCGGTTACCTCTTGCTTTCTCTCGCTACCTCTCATGTTTTAGTAGATTAGATGTGTTTGAAACCTCTCTTAAACAAAGTGCTTTCTCGCTTTATTGGATCAACCTTGCGTTGCATATTGTTCCACGGATTCGATACCTTGGGTTCACCACTCAAGGGAAGAATGGTCCCTTGACTACGATGAGGGATTTATCCGCTTGCAAGTCCAAAAGAACTTTGCAACGATAATCAAACGTCAACATTGATCAAAACCCCTATCGACCTTTGTAAAACTTGTAGAGGATCAGTTGATCTACAATTTTGCTAATTGTACCATGGTACATTTCTATAGCAAAAACATGAGTTTGAACCGGTCAAACAGGAACACTCCGAAGCAAAACAGTGCCGGGAACACATCCTCGCACGCCGCCGTCGCGCACGCACGCCATGTCACCCTGCCGCCGTGTGACCGGGCATGAACGCCGAGGCACCCGGAGAACCACCGGTCCGAGGAGGTTGCTGTGGACACTGTGCTAGACGGTTAGGTGACGCGGCTAGCGCCTAGGCCTGTACCACGCGGCGAGTTCGCAGGCGCCGGCGTGCGCACGCTGAGGCCGCCATTGGCCGACAGTGCCTCCTCACGTCACTGCCGCTTGTAGCCATGCCGCGACCCCGACCACTGAGGAGACTTGGGCAATTACCGCCTCTCCACGCCGTGCGCCCTATAAAAACGCTGCTCCTTCCTCCCTGCGTGAGCTCGCACCGCCGCCGTCCGCCATTGCCGCCGCCGCTGGTGAATCCTTCCCTCTGCTCACGCCCGTGTCCAACATGTGACCCAAACCTTCTCTCTAGCACCAACTCAAGCCTCCACGAGCGCGCATGGCCTAGCTCCGCGCCTCACCTCGCCAGAGTTCGAGCAGAGGTGGGTCCACCACCGCTGCCTCGCCACCGCCGCTCACCGGAGCTACCTCTGGCCAGGCCACCACCGCCAATCGATCCATGGTGAGCCCAATCACACTCCCGAGCCGCTTGTTTGCCAGCTCCGGCCGCCCTTCGCCGCCGGCGAGCTCGCCCCGCCGCCGGAGGGCATGGTTGTGAAGCAAGTTTCTTCGTAAGGGTCGGGATGTAAATCTGAGGACCTATCTGTGATCATTTGAATTTTTCTAGGGTCTATGTTGTAAGAAGATTCTTCATCTTTTTCTCCTTTAGTCCAGTGAATTGGAAAATGTCTAGAAAATCGTAGAAAAATCAGAAAAATGCAAAATCTATTTTGCTGGTTTCCTTATTAGTAGATCTACATCTTTTAGAAAGGTTGTATATACTTTTGATGAATAGTTTTTGAGTGAAAATTCAAACTCAGTTTGAATAGGGTTGTTCATAACTTGAGTTGTACTCCTGTGCTAGACTTGATCTTCGGATATGTTGTGAGTCATGACTAGTATAGGCTAGATCTAAGTTTTAGCACAAAGTTACTGAGTGAATCTCTAGATATGATTTATTTTGCTTTTATGCTAGATGTGTATATATATTTTGTACAGCTTCATATGAACGATTTTTGTGGCTCATCTTGTTAGGCTAAGATGTTCTCCTAGTGATTTTATCATGGATTTATGAACTATCTACATATGTGTTGCTGATTTATGCTTATGTTTAGGCTTAATTTCATAGTTCGTGTTCAAATGATCTAGTGATGCTTATCTTTGGACTAGATGGTGTTTGTGCCATGTTTAGGCTGTAGAATAAAGTTGGGCTACAGTTTAGTTATGTATCTCCCTGTATAAATTCTTTAGGAATAACTAGGTTCAAAATGGTTATTTTGTGTAGCTTGATAGATTTAGTTTCTGGAGCTAAATTGTGGTGTGTAGCCTAGTTGTAGTCCAAAGAGTCTCTGCGTAAAATTTGAGCTCCAGTGCATGAGAAGTTTTCTCTGTAATGAATATTCTTGCTTTTGCTAGTAATAACTTGTCGTATTTTTTATGATTAGAATATGGCTCTGTTTGCCATGAATTTTTGGCAGTAGCTCTACTGCAGCACTGTGTGCTTATACAAAATTTCTCACTGTGAGTTATTGCATGGTTTAACCAGAATGATTTTTGGAAGAAACCCAGTGTTATAAAAAGAGAAATAAAGAAATCCTTCTTTTAAGGACTTAGAAGTGTTTTACTTCAGAATATACCTCTATGGAACACTAAAAACCAAATTGTTTGTTTTGTGAAGTAGTTCTAGTTGGTTCGTATAGATGTGCACACAATCACCATAAAAATAATCTTTAATAAATGGTTGCTTGATTTATCTTTATGGAAGAGTATGCTGAATATATTCTTGTCTAGGTGAATTTGGTCAGCTTGACACCCCAGGCTTGTCATGTGATGTTTGTGTTTGTTTAATTCACATTCACCAACTAATTCCTGCATATGCATTCCCCATGTAGAAATCCCTGACGGTAGCTATACGCTCGTATCAGCTGACGAGGACGAGGGAGCAGGAGGAGACGTACACTTCGTGACCGTAGATCAAGACCCAGACCAAAGTCCAGAAGTTTGTTTGATTGCTGGAGCTGCCGAAGGCAAGCCCCGGTTTATCATTTACCTATGTGTTTCCTTTTTGACTTCTGAAATTATGTTTGATTATCTATGTGCATTTACGTTCAGGAGTTGAATTAAAACCCTAGTTGCTTGATCCCTAAGTACCTATGATATTTTACTAGTATGCTAGGTCGCTAGTTGCTATGCACTAAGGACCTGGTGCAAGTCGAGTGATGTACGTCGCTCGCGAGAAGAGGTTCTTATGTTGGAATCATAAGATTGTTAAATTGGATTGCTCACGTGGTAAGAGCATGGGATTTTGGGCTCCGGTCCAGTGGTTAAGAGATTAAGCGTTTGAACGTACTAAACATTTTTCGTAAATGGGTACGGTAAGCCTAGTACCTAAATGATGCGGTGCGGGAACTTTAGGCTACTAATCTTGGGTTGCGGCCCCACCCTTGCAAACTGTGGTGCATGTGTGATGCTGGACGCTAGTGTGATTGCCAGATATATAGCCTTGCACCTAGGACTGTGGCATCAGATCCCAATCCGAGGAATGACGGGAACCGCTTGGTTGAATGAACTCTTTGTTAGGGCATCTCTCCCGTATGTTTAGGTTCACCTTGCAAGGTTATTAAAAGATTGATCGTCGGCCTCTCACCGTTATCCGAGAGTGCTTAATTATCTGGCCATGATAATCCCTTTATGATGAAATATGGATAAACTTGATGTTTGCTTAATTGTTTTCACAATTCATGATTGCAATAGTTGCTTATCTAGTAATAAATTAATCTACTAGAACTTGAGCTAAAACATTGAAAGTAAGGATTAACTCCTTAGTAGCTTTTTGGCAAAACAAACCCACTAGCCAAAAGCCTTGCATGACTAGAGGTTAAGTCTGTTATTTTAGGCGGGTAAGCCTTGCTGAGTATTAGGGCAACTCCAAGAGACTAGTTAAAATGACTTGGCTAGCTAAATTTTGGAAAAAATTTAAAAAACACTCTTCCAACAGACTAGCTATCTACCCAACTAGCTATCCTGACTAGCTAAATTCATTGCACTACTAGCTATCTTTGGCTAGTGATTAGTGACTAGCTATCCCGATTTTCATGAGTATGACAGGCAGGACCCACTAGCGGTGGAGCATATAGAGAGTTCACATTAGAGAGGCTGTTGGATGTCAACAACTTTTTGCTAGCTATTTCATTTTACATACTAGTTAAATCAGGTATTTAGCTAGTGATTTTTAGATAAGCTCTTGGAGTTGCTCTTAGTATACTCAACCTTGCTATAAATGTTGTTTTCAGGTAATAATGTTTGGCTTGGTGAATCCCACCCGGCTGGGAGCTAGAATGGGTGGATGACGAGGGGTAATGGTGTTATGGGTGGCCTCCCATGATGCCAAGTTATTGATTAGTTAATTCCGCTGTCTTTTGAAACTCTGAACCATTTAGTTTTCATGTGAGAACAATGGTTGTAGTAAATTGACCCTACAGGGGAAATTTGGATTAATTTGTAAGGTACTCTGGACTCTCCTTCGTTGGAGTTTAATGTATGCGTGTTCGATCCTCTATGTGTTGATTCAAGTGATTTACCGGGCTTTGACCCAGATTCTTTGTTATCGCTTAATGACCAAATGGAATGGTTTAAACGATAGTACAGAATTATCTCGGGTGGGGTTGTCACAGGATCGATGGCCGATGGCTGTCGGCAGTGGAGAGAGGAGAGGGAGAGGAGAAGAGAAAGAGGAATGACAGGTGGGCCCCATTGCCATGTGTCTTACACATCAGCTAAATCAGCCACCAAAACCATCTGATGGTCAAAAATGAACGGTTTTAAGAGTTCGATGGTCAAAGATATCTGGTTTTGCGATTCGATGACGAAATCAAACTAAGGCAAAAGTTGGATGATCAAAATAGACTTTTTCCAAAGAAATAACGATTCACTACTTTTCCAGACGAAAACATAGTGGGTATGCCAACATTTTGTTGGAAGCTGAACCAAGCTTTTTTTACTGCTTTGGAGCTTTCCTTGTTAACATAGCTTATGTGAGCTTTTCTCCACGGAGAAGGTAGGTCGAAAAGTTGGCTGTTTGTTTGGACTTTCTAGGGGTGAGAAGCTACTAGGAAGCCCAAACAAACATAGCTTACTATGTGACCTTTCTTTTCTGCCATTGGACTACAAATGTGACCTTGAGAAACCAAGTTGATATGTGCATTGGTTTGTATATGATGAGAGATTGACCGGATGTTTTGAGGCTTTGTGTTGAGTGTGTTTCGTCGGGTTGTGTTGTCGGTTGTGTAACTTTCTATGTGTTGTGGTGTGTTGTCGATGTACTCGTGAGGAGTGGTTGACAATGTTGTGTGGACTGACTCTTGGCGTAGTATTGCAGGTGTTGGTTGCGGCTTACTGTGCGTTGGTGCAGGTGAAGAACAAGCGCGAAAGGTCTATGCCAAGGTGGCCTCCGGGGTGATGGAGAGGCAAGTAGGCTTGGTTTGAGGGACCCGGTGGCCGACGGGATCATGTGCGGGCCGCATGGTGCAAGAAGAGCAACACGAAGTCGTGGACATGGAGCCGGTGCAAGGTAGCTATTAAAGACTGAAGCTTGCATGCAGGATGTGTTGGTTTGACCACAAAACCAACACAGAGCCAGTGCAAGGTAGCGGCTAACGACCGAAGCTCGCATGTAGGGTTTGGTGGTTTGGCCACAAAACCATCCGGAGGAGGGTTTCTCAGTTTGGGCCTCAAAACTGAGCCCGACATCCCGACGTGATGGAGACAGTATCCAGGTGTGTCGGGAAGCTTCGAAGCAGGCGACACGGGGCATGATCGAGGTGGTTGTGTCGGGAGGACGCGAAGGCCCGATAGATGTGCGGCCGTCCAATGGAGAACTTCATGTGTTGACCAAAATGCATCTGTGAGGTCTTGTATTGTATCTCCTAGTGTAGGGGCACTTTGGTCTTTTCCAGAGGGCCTATATATAGGAGGAGTGGCTGAATTTCAGATAACTCTTTGGCTAGGGGTGGGAGTGCTCTTTCATTTTGGGGTGCTCTTGGGAGAGAAGGTGAGAGGAGTGAGTGGCTCTTTGTGTGAGCTTTTCGCCATCGAAGATTTGTGATTCTTGGAGTGGCTTGTAACCGATTTGAACAAGAGATTCATAGTGAAGTCTTCATCTCAATCTTGTGCCAAATCCTTTGCTCCTGACAGATTTAATTGTATCTCCTTCTCTATTCCCGAGTTGGTTTTTGTGCTTTTTTCGGAGCCCTTTTGGAGGGATTTTGTTCTTCGCTTGATTTGTCAATTTGAGGGTGTTTTCTCTCAGATTTATTTGAGGGGTACAAGGGTGAGTGCCTTGTTCCTCTTTGTGGATGATCTTTACCCCTAAAATGCCAGGAATCGGTCTCGATTTGGTGAGGATTGGATGAACTCAAGTTTGTGCCTTGGGTGCACGGGATTTGTGATTACGGTTGATTTGATAGGTTTGGGGCTCCAAGATTTTAGGCATAGCATCTCCTGGAGATGCTTCCTATCTTCCTAAAATTTAGGCTCAATCCATCCAGTGGTTTGGGAGATCCATAGATCGGAAGTTGAGTTCAAGTCCGCGTGTGATTTTCTGGCCTACCCCGGGTGACCCGGACTTAGGGGCCGGGTGTTGGCGGTCGATTTCCGTCAACCTAGGCATGAGTTTACCTTCAATGTTGGTATTAATTTTATATTCACACTAACAATCCTAAGCCCCATTATATGTTAAGTTCGCACACACGCATGGTTTTTGGAGTTTATTGTTTACACAGGAATCAAGAGCCTAAATGAGGACTTCTGGGTAAAGTTCATCAAGGGTTTTACAAGAAGATCATGGAGCCCAGTACAAGTCAAGATCCAAGATGAACATGACTCCAAATGAGCCAAGGACTAAAGCGTGAAGCTGAGAAGTATCGAGGACCTAGATGGAAGATGCGGGAGTTCATGCGCCAAGCACCCTTATCTAAACCGCGAGGAAAATGACGTCAAAGACCCACATGCAGCTCGGCAAAAACTCAGGAAGACGCGAGAAGCTTCGGGAAGAAAACCGGGGGCGAACCGGTCCAAGGAGCACCTGGGCCGATCGGCCTAGGCCGGCCGGCCTGGCCCCTTTTCGGGTCGGTTCGCCACCCCCTTTGACGTAGCACCCATTCGGGCTATTTATAGTCCCCGTGCGAAGTACCATTCATCAAGCCATTCGTCATTCGCCGCCGAGGAGCAGAGAAGCTAGAGGGACACCATCTCGGAGAGGAGGGTCGTGCTAGTTGTCTAGGGTTTACCTAGCCAGCGTGGGAACCTTGCAAGGAAGACCACGTCGGAGTTTTAGAGGCTTGAATCAACATCAAGGTAGGATCCCGGTTGTGATCTTATTCATGTATACACGTATGATGAAGTCTTAATGGATCCGATTTCTAGCGATCGAGTACCTTTGTTTATGATTCTTGGTCTTGCTTGGGTGTTTTCTTCCTCAATCTATTCTCGAGATAGATTGCATGGGATGTTCTTGTAGCCGCGGTGGCTAGAGGTGCATACCCGATCTACCAAGTAGTTCAACGCGCTCCTTGTGAGCGTGCTCTAAGATTCAACCGCGAAGAAAGGGGAACATCGTGACAGGATGTTGACACCGAGTATGGCGGGTCGACTTAGGGGGTTTGACCAGAGGTCAAGGTTTAAAGACGCTTTTAATGAGATTCGTTTTGCTTTCTTCTATCTCGCTCGGAACTACAACATAAGCACGATCTAGGCCCCTCTAGATCGGTTACCTCTATGCTTTCTCTTGCTACCTCTCATGATCTTAGTAGATTAGATGCATTCGAAACCTCTTCAAGATCCAAGTGTTTCTCGGTTATTAGATTGAGTCTTGCGTTGCACATGTTCCACAGATTCGATACCTTGGGTGATACTCTAGGGAAAAAGGTACTACATGATCCGTAAGCTTGTGGTGAACCTTGGCACGTTATTGAACCGTCAACACCGGGTGACCCTAGGTGGCATTGACTTTCGAGTTCCTCTTGCTTCTGATTTAGATCTGTAGAGTTGCCTTGATCTTTTTGAGGAGATGTTTTGGGAGAAGCTTCTTTGTGTAGCTGCAAAGCCTTGGTTAAAATCTCATGATTTTAGGAGGTCGTTTGATTGGATTTTGATTTTTTATTCGATCGTCAGCTTGCTGATTTTCTGGGCGCCTAGGGTGACCCGCCCCCTACGTCAGGGTGACCCGGCTGGTGGGATTACCCGCCCCTATATTAGGGTGACCCGGTTTGGCTCTGTTGGCTGGCGGGTGACCCGCCCCCTATGTCAGGGTGACCCGGTTTGGCTCTGTTGGCTGGCGGGTGACCCGCCCCCTATGTCAGGGTGATCCGTCTTGGTTTAGTGTTGCCCGGTTTGCTTTGGTTCCTTGATTTGCACTTTCGCTAGGTGAACCAAGGATCGTTCCAAAGGCTAGTAGTTCCTCTATAACTATGTAACCTTGACAATTGGCTTGAGCGAGTGTAGGATTCGTTGGTTTGATTTTGGGACATAGGCCGAGTTCTTGAAGAAGAATTTTTATCGGCTCCCATTCACCCCCCCTCTGGTCACCTAATCGGTCCTTCAGAACATCTACGTCACTAACTTCTATGGCCTTTGTGATCATGCTTCCAAACGGACACGGTTAATGCATGACGGGTCGCGTGTTTGGGGAACGCGCGACCCCCCCCGTTTGTTCCTCTGTCCCTCTTGTCCATTTTGCTGCCCGTGGTACACAATGGTGCCATTCCTGCATGCCCACCACCCTACTTTGTGGGGTTGTCATCGGTCCATGGAGGAGTGTGGAGATTGGACGATGAGGAGCACGCGGTAGGAGAGGAACGTTCGGGCAGCAGCGGCAGTCATGGTGGTGAAATCCTAGCGGCAAAAAACAAAGGGCAACAACAACTTGTTCACCAACGATGGTAGCAACTTATTCAGCAGTGGTAGCACCTTCTTCAACAGCAGCTAAAAGCACCTTGTTTCAAAAGTAGCTGCAACTTGTTTTAGCAGTAGCAACATCTTGTTTAGCAGTAGTTGCAACTTGTTCAACAGTAGTAGCTTTCAGCATCTGAGCAACTTGTTTCGGCCCACAGTAGCAGCAACACTTAGCAGCAAGTTGGTGGGCTGCAGTAGCAAGTTGAAAGGTGAGGGTAGCAATTTGGGTATGCGGGCCAATGCAACTCTCCACACCTTAGACTTTTCCCTTCCAAAACACTCTTCTTGGATTCTATCAAAAGCATTGTTGATTCCGTTACTGGGCCTTGGGTCATTTTGGGTGAGTTTAATCTCATCTGTGATCCCTCTCATAAATGAAATGCAAACTTTGAGGATATTTGGGTTTGCTAGACTAGACTCTAGTTCATTAACTGAGTTACATCTGCTCGGTAGTACTCCGTCCGTATCAGTTTTAGCAGCCATTTCGAGTAGCTGACAGAGTTGCAAAATAGGAGTCGTTCCTCGCTGAGATGGCACAATCATGTCCCAAACGACTTCTATATCATATATGGAGGGAGTACTTAAGTTATATGTTATTGGACCACATCTTAGGACCTTATTAAATTTGGCCCGTGATTTGTTATATGTGTTGATACAATGGTGCCGACAGTCCACCAAGGGGTAGGCGATGGTGGTAGATTGTGTGGAGGGGATCGCCGGAATTAGGACTAGATGGTGAACACAAAGGACACATGGGATTTTACCAGGTTCGGGCCGCTAGGAAGCGTAATACCCTATGTCTTGTGCTCGGTGATTGTATTGCTCTTGCGTATGGGAATTCAAACGTTTTGGAGGGGGTCCCTTCCGCCCCTTATATAGCCCGGGGGGACAGGGTTACAAATCACGTGGGATCTATCCTCGTCAGTTACGGGTAGTCAGATCTTTATTTAAGTACAAGTAATATCTTTCCATTTAAACGGCTGAAAAAACGGAAACGACACTTCTCCGTTTTGTTTTGCCCATAAACGGCGATCTAAACGGTGAGACCGTTTAAACGGTCGCAAACGTTGAAAAACGGGGAAAACGTCGTAAACGAAACGGGTTTGGACGGCCGTTCAGTAGGTTTTCCTTTTTTTTCTTGCGTGTGCACGGATGGAAGCAGCTCGGAGATCCATGCCCGAAGCTCCAACGCCGCCGCTTGGGTTCCCCTCGCCCTGCACTGAGCTCCGGCACCACCAGTTCGGCTCCTCTGTCCATCGCCGCCACAAGAGCTGGCCAGGCCAGGGTGCTCCTGCTCCTTTGTAGGGACCGGCCACGGCGCACTGCTCCTTTGCTACCGCAAAAATCGGGAGGGGAGCAGGCAGGGGCGAGGGAGGGGCGCTGGCTGGATCTGCTGGGGACTCGCCTGGGGATGGGGTCATGTCGTAGCGCACGAGCTCAGGCTCACCGCCGCGGCCGGCACCGCCGTTGCCACGAGAGCCGACCATGCCGCCGTGCGGGCTGGTTGGGGCATCACTGCACGGGCTAGTTGCGCCGTCGCAAGAACAGGAGGTAGAAAGTAGGGGCAAGGGAATAGGAGGGTGCGGCCATGGGAGTTGAACGACATCCATGAGAGTTGGGCACCACTGCACCGGATCTGCCACCATCTGTGTCCGGGAGAGAAAGGGTGGCGGCTGTCAGACGGAACGAGAGGACGAGGCGGTTGCCAGCGAGGGAGAAAAAAAGGGTCCGGGGAGACAAAAGCAACCGCTGGGGCATCTCCCTGTTAGAATACTTGGATTTTTAAATGCAATATATATATGTATTTGGAAATATAATTGGAAATATACAAAACCGTTTAGACCGTTTAATTCCGTCTAAACGCCGTCTAAACCGTCTAAACACTAAACGAAGGGTGACCGACTGTTTACCGTTTAGCGTTTACGATAACATTGTATCTTTCCTAACCGACTAGTCGTATCATAGTAGTATATCTCTTCAGGCACTACCTCATCTTGAACCGTACACCTGTGTCGAGTGCCGCCTGCATGGGCCCTATCGCGCCACCTGAAGTAGTCATCCAGGCCCATCTGTGTGGCACCCCAGGGGTATATCCCCCACAGCAGTCCCCAAGCGCTTCTCGACCAAACTGCAACTATGCAAGTCCATCTTCATAGCTTTTCCGAGTGCTTCTGACTACAGCCGAGTGCTGGTAGCTTCGATCGAGTACCCTTGAAGTCTTCTTTAAATATGTGTTGGCACAGCCGAGTGGTTTTCGAAGCCTGACACGTGGTTGCCTGGTGGTCGAGGAGAGCTCTCCCCTCTTTAAATCCTGTTTGTTCACCGGGTCAGAAATGTACACTCTTGCTGAAAGGGGAGTGTACACAGTCAATCCCCGAGCCTTGATAAGGATAAAATAGGCTTATCAAGGGTCTAAAAAGAATCTGAGCATCTATTCCCTAATGTTTCAGTTGTATGATCATTTCTGTGAAGATGAACATATGCGTACCAGTCCCTGAGCCTTGGTGGATATCCTTGATTTCTACCAAGGGTCTCAATT
Source organism: Cenchrus fungigraminus (assembly GCA_036936925.1). Classification (NCBI taxonomy): domain Eukaryota; kingdom Viridiplantae; phylum Streptophyta; class Magnoliopsida; order Poales; family Poaceae; genus Cenchrus; species Cenchrus fungigraminus. The sequence continues at coordinate 110,924,574 of CM072779.1, forward strand.
AGACAATAGATGATCATGGTAGTGTTTTGAGCCCGCTGAATGGGTGCATCTCCAGATGCACCCATTGGGGCAGTCCCCGAGGCTCGAACTAGTTAGGAGGACTAGTCCGAGGCTCTAAAAATGAGTAATTGGGTTTACCGTCATCCCACTTGGGAGAGTACCTCTCAGATCATCTGATTTGGGAACGGTGCCCAGAGGGAGCTCTGGCTATGCCCCTGGATTTTGCCATATGACACATCGTGTTCTCAAGGAGAACCTACGCAAGGTCACCTGCCCTAGCTATCGTAAGTGTAGCTTCTGAGCAGCTTTGGCCTATGTACGGCATGCCCTCCAAGAGAACCCTCATGAGCTAGAAGAGGAACCTTGCTTTAATATTCGTACAAAATAAAATGTGAGGGCAGGCTATAAGATAGCCTGGCTACATGTGACTAGGGGTCACAACCTCTTGAGGATAGTTTGTACTTCGAATCCTTTCGGAAGCCAAATAAGGGAGGAAAGCTCTGTGGGAGTTTGACTGCACACTGGCCCATCTCAGAAAACGGCCCACTCTGGCCTACGTGCGATGCTCAGGTGGACTCGCGGGCGACTCACGAGGTGCACTCATGCTAATGTGGTGAGGTGACTGGATAGGGTGTGGAATACCACTATCACCACTTCGGCCACCCTCATTTAAGGCGGCCGCAGGTGGGGGAGGCCACTATCTCGCTACTCGAGTATGCCCCTTTGCATTCCATCGGAGACCACACTTGCCCCTTCGCCTTCGCCCGCGAGCTCTCCACCGCCGTGCTCCACTGCCCTCAAGGGGAGCGGGAAACCTAGATCTAGATTCGCCACCGCATCTTCCGATCTGCGCCGCCGTCGCAATCCCCGAGCGTAGCGAGAGATCTTTCCGCCGCACCGTCCCCCAGTCCCTAAGTGTAGCGAGGGAGCTTTCCACCGTGGCGCCCCGCAGTTCCCGAGCATAGCGAGGAATGACATCCGGGGCGTGTCGGAGCAGGAGGTCATCAAGGAGGGAGCGAGGGGACGCGGATGCGTCTCCGTCAGTCCCGCTGTCGTAGCGCAACGAGGAATGGGTTCCCTCGTTGTCGACCGAGGAGCGGCTCAACCATCTCGTTTGGGACAGGGTGATGCTCTACCGGGAGACGGAGGGATGGCACCCAGCAGCTGGGGAGGATTTCCCCACGCCTGAGACCAAGGAGGCGGTCTTCTTCGAGACCGCGTACCTGCGTACGTTCTGGCAGCAAGCGCACCCCTTCTTCCGCGGGCTTCTCTACTATTATGGGTTAGAGATCTGCCATCTCAACCCCAACTCCATTCTCCAAATCACCATCTTCATCCATATGTGTGAGGCATACTTGGGAATCGCCCCACACTTCAACTTGTTTTAGTACTTCTTCTGGTTCAAGCCCCATAAGAGTGCCAAGAAGCCGAGGGTGGTCGGTGGTGCCAGACTGCAGGTCAAGCAGAAACACTCTGTTGAGTACCTCTCGGTGTCGTTGGTCAATTCGAACAATGGCTATCATGGGGAGTGGTTCTACACCCCGAATCACGAGCTGCTGGTGCTGTGCAACATCGATGTGCGCCCAGTGAAGTGGTCGTGCTGGGATGAGGAGCCGAGCGACGCGGAGATGGAGCAGGTGAATGAGTTGGTGAAGCTGATTAGGAACCTGAAGGCCGGCAAGCTCACTAGCATGTCAGTGATGATCAACTTTGCGACTCGGCGCCTGCAACCACTGAGGGATCGTGCCCACCCGGTGTACGAGTACTCTAGTGAGGACTTTGACATGACGCGGGTGGTGCCGGAGCCGACGCTGAAAAAGGATCTGGTGGACTGCATTAGTCCGTGCTTCGTGACTGTTGGCGGTCAATTTCTGTCAACCTAGCCATGAGTTTACCTTCAATGTTGGTATTAATTTGATATTCACACTAACGATCCTAACCTCCATTATATGTCAAGTTCGCATTCATGCATGGTTTTTGAAGTTTATTGTTTACATAGGGATTAAGAGCCTAAATGAGGACTTCCGGGTAAAGTTCATCAAGGGTTTTACAAGAAGATCATGAAGGCCGGCACAAGCCAAGGCACAAGATGAACATGACTCCAAATGAGCCAAGGACTAAAGCGTGAAGCCGAGAAGTATCGAGGACCTAGACAGAAGATGCGGGAGTTCATGCGCCAAGCACCCTTATCTAAAACGCGATGAAAATGACGTCAAGGACCCACATGCAGTTCAGCAAATAATCAAGTAAACACGAGAAGCGTCTGGAAGAAAATCGGAGACGAAACGGGCTGAAACAGGCCTAGGCTGGTCGGCCTAGGCCGGCTAGCCTAGCATATTCCGGGCCCGGTTCGTCGCCCCCTTTGACCTAGCACCCTTTCGGGCTATTTATAGTCCCCGTGCAAAGAGCCACGCATCAAGCTATTCGTCATCCGCCGCCGAGGAGCAGAGAAGCTAGAGGGACACCATCTCAGAGAGGAGGGTTGTGCTAGTTGTCTAGGCTTTCCGTAGCCAACGTGGGAACCTTGCATGGAAGACCACATCGGAGTTCCAGAGCTAGGATCAAGATCAAGGTAGGATCCGGGTTGTGATCTTGTTCATGTATCATTCATGGTGAAGTCTTTATGAATCCAATTTCTAGCGATCAAGTGCCTCCTCTACGGTTTTGTCTTCTCTTGGTTTTGCTTCTTCCTCAATCTATACTTAAGATAGATTGCTTAGGGTGCTCTTGTAGCCGTGGTGGCTAGGGGTGCATACTGGATCTACCAAGTGCTTTCAACACGTTCCTCGTGAACGTGCTCTTAGGTTCACCTACACAATAAGCGGTACATCGTGACAGGATGTTGATCACGTGTACGGTAGGTGCCTTTGAGGATTGGAACAGAGGCCACAGTTTAAATATGCTTTTTATGAGCTTCGCATTGCTATCTTCAACTCTCGCTTGGAACTACAACAAAGGCATGATCTAGACTCTCTAGATCGGTTATCTCTTTGCTTTCTCTTGCTACCTCTCATGTTTTAGTAGATTAGATGCGTTTGAAACCTCTTTAGAACAAAATGTTTTCTCGCTTTATTGGATCGAATCTTGCATTGCACATGTTCCACGGATTCGATACCTTGGGTTTACACTTAAGGGAAAAAGGGTCCCATGTGATCCGTTTTTGCTGATCGAAGTTTACAATGATAATCAACGTCAACAAGCCCCTTTTTCTGGTGTTGTTGCAGGTGAACAAGCAATCTAGATCCGATCTAGTATCACGTTTGTAAGTATTTTTCAGTTTTTCTTTTGGTTTTTCTTTTGCATTTACTAACTTTGATCATCCTCAAAAATCAATCTAATCTAGTTTTTCACTAACCCTAGTTCTTTTTTATTTTTGTATATTTTGTTTATCACTAACCCTAACTGGAGATGGACGGCTACCTCTCCAACAAACCCAAATTTTCTTTTGTGGATGATCCAGAAAAACTTTACAGGCAAAGGAGACGTACAACACAAGCTAAGGAATTTGTAGATCCTAAAGCCGAGGCTGAAGGATCGTCAGAATCTCCAAAGGAATCACCACCTCCAAGTCCAAAGGAAGATCAACCGCAACCGCCACCCATGGGAGAAGAACCACAGCCGGAGTGCAAGATCGGGGAGCTATGCACCCCGGACATCGATGATCTACCAATCCTAAACTTTGAAGATGTCAAAAGGCCGTTCGAGATCAAAGTCTCAACTATCCGCATGGTGCAACATTCGCCTTTCACCAGTAAAGAGGATCTGAACCTTAACCTCAAAGCATTCGTTCAACTATGTCAAACTTTCAATGTGGAAGGGTTGACTCAAGATCAAATGAGGGCAAGGCTTTTCCTGTTTTCACTACTTGGAAGAGCTTTGCATTGATTCCACACTCTACCGACGGAGTCAAAACTAAATTGGGAAGCATTGATGAGGGCCTTCATGAAGGAATTTTATTCGCTGGCCAAGACCCAGAGTTTGTACAACAAGATTGATACATTTGTTCAATTTTCTACGGAGATGATTGAAGAAGCTTTGGAGCGTTTTAATGAATACATGCGAGCCAAATTCCTTGAATGGCATATCGGTTCACTTATGAGGAGGTTGGAGAAAATGGGGATAGAGAAGGAAGAAGCTAAAAAGGCTATCGAAGTAAGATCCACATGTGAGGAGTGTAGGGAGTATGGCCATGTCCAAGAAGATTGCCCGGAGGAAGCAAAGGTGCTCGACTATGTGAAAGGAGAATTGCCAAACTTCCGCTACGAGCAAGGTAAACCTCAATTTAATGCAAGCTCGTCCATTCAAAATTTGGTTCCTCTTCGTATACAATTGAAGGACTTCATGGACAAGCAAGCTAAGATCAACGAGGACACCGTCACTAAGTTCAAGGCTATTGACAAAATATTGGAGAATATAGACGGCAAGGTGACGGAGGTCGGAAGCTCTAACCATCAAGTGCTCAACATGATGAAGATGATAGAAACACAAGTGGAACAACTTGCCGGGCGCCTAATGGGCAATGACTTACTTGCCAACAAGTATGAGATGGTGACACTCGGGGTAGATCACATCAAGATGTTCGAGGAATGCGGCGCCGCTATTGCATATCAAGGACCCGATAAAAAAAGAGGCCCCAGATGTCCGACCATCCCGTGTTCCATTGGCTCATTCAAGTTCAATAAGGCATTATGCGATGTTGGAGAAAGTTTGGGAGTCATGCCAAGAGACGTGTTCGAGAAGCTACGCCTACCGAAGCTAGAGCCTACGGCCATGTGTCTAGAGTTGGGTGATGACTCTATTTGCTATCCCGTGGGAATCGCCGAAGATGTACCCGTAAAAGTTGAAGATCACTTCATCCCCGTCGATTTCGTGGTTCTCAAGATGGGAGAAAGGGAGAAGCTGCCACTCATCTCTGGGAGGCTGTTCCTCAAGACCGTCGAAGTGACGATCGACGTTGGCAAGGGGGAGATCAAGTTCAACATCAACGGTGAAAGAAGTGCATTCAAGTTTCGACCATGTTTCGAGGTATGCAACATGATTAATGATAAATATGTTCCACCTCATCGTCGCATTGGTAAGGAAGAGCCAAGGGAGAAGGAAGCGAAGGAGATCAAGGAAGATGTTGCATCCATCAAGACCAAAGAAGAAAGCCAGCCTGTGAAGACCAAAAAAATGACTAAGCCAAAGAATAAGACCACGCCCAAGATGGTGCGGAAGTGGGTACCCAAGATTGCAACACCCACAAAGAGCATTGATCCGAAGTGAAGAAGAGAAGAAGTCTAGCTATGGACTTTAAATGAAGCGCTAGGCGGGAGGCAACCCATTCGTCGAGTCAAGAATAAGCTACGGGGAGGACGACCCGATCAAGAATAAAGCTACCGGGAGGGCAACCTGGAAGATTTCCGAATTTCAAGTAAGTGAGTCATAGAATTTGCTACGCAAAACATTTTATTATCTCTTAAGTGGTTGAACAGGTTTTGGAGAACCTTTTATTTGCTCGGTCATTTTATTTGGATTTTTCGATTTTAAACCAATAACATGAGCCATCCCATGATTTATTTGAAACTAGAACCAAAAATGCAGATCCTATTTGAACCTTCCACCCTCTCCATGATGGTAGGATCAGTTTTGTTTTGCATGTTAAAAACACACGAGTAGTGCCTCACATTGTTTCTTAATGATTTTTAATCTTTGACGCATGGTAGGACTCGTGTGAACCTAGGAAATTTGATTTTTGGTTTCATTCAACTTGACATCCATCGGTTTCTCTAGATTTAGAATTTTTCTGAGCCCCATTGATTTATTTGTTCAAAATTTCTCTCTCATGTTTGGCCAAAATTAGAACCTAAACCCAAATCCCCACGGTCAAGCCGGAGGACCTTGCTATCAAGTAATGAAAGCAAACGATTCCGGTGCAACCAAAATAAAGGTAGTTAGAAAGTTTTTGACTTACAAATGTTTTTGATGCCTAAAAACTCCTCTAAGAATACATTTGGACTCATTGCTAGCTCTGAGTTAATTTTTTATTTTTGAATTAGAGGAGTGATTAGCATCAAAACATGATTAAGGGGAGGATTTTGAGTTTGCTTAACGCTTTGTGGTCCATAATGCATCATGGAAAGCATCCATCATTTGGCATCTTGGGCACATGCAAGGGACAAGCATGGGGGGCAACAATGACTTTGTTTTGCAAGAAATAAGTGAAAGAACATAAAACATGGAAGACAAGAAGTGACACAAAGTAAAGGAGGGAGGTGTTGATCTCATCACTCAAAACAAAGGAGTGGCCGAGAGCGTTTGGGTGGTGGATTCTTGTGGACCACGAGGACACAGGACAACAAGGGAGCAAGAAGCATCTCGTAGAAAATTGGAGACGGGAGGAGCAGGAGGCCCCCTAGGCCGATCCATCTAGGCCGGCCGGCCTGTCCCTTCCAAACAGCCCCCGGTGCTTCCCTTCGTCTGGTAAGTAGTTCATCCATTTGCTAGTTCGTGTTCTTGAGTTCATAGCCCAGAAGTTCCAGAAACCCCCCAGAAAAATTCATGCCCCACTTCCTTCTCTAAACATTCCTGAAAAATCATTATAATTCTTGCCCTTCCATATACTTTCTTTGTGCGTATTTCCACCAGCGAGAAACCCCCGGGGAGGTTGTTTGTGAGTTTGTGCAGCAAGGCATGATAAGGAAAGCCATGAATGCCATCCTCGGAAGGAAGACACGATCTTCATCGTCAAGGGTGTCGTCGGCAAGCTCTTTGCGGAGGCACTCTATCTCCGAGCCCCCGTGAAGCATGGAGTAGGACGTGGCACCACCGAGGAGCGACACACTGCTCCTTGGAGGCACGAAGAGTACACGAAGATCGTCCATGCGGTACACCGAACCTCAAGGGCACACGGAGGAGCCACCTGTTCGACCTCGACACCACCATATACTCCAAGGCACTCCAAGTTTGGTTTCATTGTAAAGACGGAAGATCAACCATTGGAGGAAGAGTGAAGTAAGGAAGAGGAAATAATGCTTTCAAGTTTGGTTTGATTTCTCCTTCTCCTTTCATTTATTTTTCAGTTTATGTGGAATTTGTGCGTGCGTAGCATTTTCAGTTTTTATTTTCAGCATGTGTGTGGTAGTATTAGTTTTTGTTTTCCATCACCATGAACAAATTTCACCATCGTTTTATGATCTTTAATATGGATGGAAAATTGTGCCAAGTTGATATATGATGACCATTGCAGCTTTGCTCATCTTTGTACTTGTTTTATGCATGATTAAGCTAGTGCTCTCTCTAATGCAAATCTGAAATTAATTTTAAATGCTAGCTTCATCCTTTGCGGAGGTTATGATAAAGATGAGACCCATAGTTTTTCTCATGCTCTCAATTTTGGATGGGTTAAAGATGAGACTCATAGTTTTTCTCATGCTCCCATAGTTAATCATGACCCCTAGACTAAGAAGCTGGTCATTCCGTTTTTGCGTATCTATCTTTATGCTAGCCTTTTCTATCTGTGCATTGTAAGTTTCCACATTGGGAATTGTTGATGGCTGTTAAGTACTACTCTAAGCCATCAATATTCTCACATACATGGAGGCATATGCATTATTTACTTGCATTTTGGTTTGAATAATGTAGTTCCACTTGTCCTTGGAGATTATTTGTATGTAGGTGAAATAACTATTAAAAGAGATGGAAACCCACCTTCTATGGAGGAACCATGCCAACTCAGCTGAGGAGGTGGCTGCCACCAAGGAAACACGTGGCCATCCACGTCACTGATCCAAGGGAGGCACTCACCAACGAATCAGAGAGCGCCACATGGACTTCACATGGATCAAGGGGCCCACCTCGGATACTAAAACAAGCCATGCACCGAGGATGGATGAGAGGGCCCACAGGGTAGCCACCCAGAGGAAAACCTCCCCGAGTGGGAAGCCTAGGGGGCCGGCCTATCCTAGGATCGGCCGAACCGCCTTAAGGCCGCCCCATCTCATCCCTCCACGTGTCACTTGCTCATTGGTCACTTGCTTCACTCCCGGGTGTTTTGAGGGCATTTGGTTCCCGAGGCAAGCCTCCTCCTTGCCTATAAATAGAAGGGGAAGGGCTCCCATTTCACACACACCACTCTCTCATTCTCCTCTCACTTTTAGTCTCCAAGGCTAGGGGGTAGGCTAGAGTAGATCTTATTCAGGTTCCAAGTCTACTTTGGAGTCTAGGTATGAGTTCTCTTTTATCTTTATTTCATTGTATGACTTTGCTCTACTTCAGTTATTCAGCTATTCCATATAAAGTCATGGTAGATCATATGCTTGATATGTTCTTGAGTTCATCTCTTGTTCATCATTTAGAGGCTTGTGTTCTTCGTGAACACTACCTTTTGATCCACATGAAGGATGATTTACTCATTCCTTATGTGTTTGTTCATAAGTTAGAGGCTCGTGTTCTTCACGAACACGACCCTTTGATCTTGTTGACTAGACATAAGAGAGTTCATATCCGTTCGTATGTCTAGCCTTAGTTGATCTTGTTAGATGGCTTGATAGTGTTGCATGAGGTTTGTGTTCAAGCTACGGTACTCGGTCTAAGTTGACCAGTCTTCTAGTGGCTCTCACCTTGGGTCACAATAGCCCGGGCCGGGTGAAGTCTAGCAGCAACGCAAGCATGGTTCCTGGGTTGTGTGGCTACATTAGTTATGAGCATAGCCCCCGTAACGATAGAGGTAGGCCGCAGTGGTGACAGCTGTTGGACCCTTTGGAAACCTTCGTGCTGGGGTATTGCTGTAGGAGTCTAAAGTATAGTTTCGCAGAGTGTTGGTCATCGCGGGCTATCTCCCCGTTTGTACCTGGGTGCTGAACCTTACCCTCTCATGCAATGTTTCATGCCTATCTCTTATATCTTCTAGCTTTGTATGTTTAGTACATTAGAACCTAGAACTAACTCGTATGTTCCCCCTATGCCGTAGAGTACTAGAGTAGAGGTAGATCTGAGTGTGTGTCACACTACCCTATCATATCTTTTATCTTACCCCTGCCTTTGAGTTGTTGTTTCCTATATCTATCTCTTGGTTTACATTCAATGCAAAAGCATAAGTCTATGATAGCCGCCATTGCCTTCCACGGATACGATACCCTTGGAATACTCTCCTTCCTTGGGGAAATGCTACAATGGTTTATCTGTGCGCTTGCGGATTCGTTCATGATCGTTTAGATTTACCTTTGGCAAGTCTTGATGTTCACGCTAACTCGACGTCGTTAGTGGTGACATTAAGAAATGCCAACAAGCATTTCTAGCGCTGATGCTAAGGATGGATTCCAAATTTGTTCTTAAGTGATCGACACTAAGAAATGCCAACAAGCATTTCTGGCACCGTTGCCGGGGAAGGCACATGATTATCATGACTATGCTTTGTATCTGTTTATAAATCATGAGTAGGTTAGGGCAACTCTCAATGCTGGCTAACCTTGATTGTCTTCTTTTATCTTTGGATGATGAAGACAAGTAGTTTATGACTGGTTTTGACTTAGCGGAGAATTTCACTGAAGATCCCGAGTCACTAGTGAGGAAAGCTCGAATTCATTTCGACTCACCTCATCGTACTCGTCTGGAAGGCGAACCAGCTTCCTTTGTACCATCCACATCAAACGCTATGGCCCAGAAGACACTACGTGAGTACTCAGCTCCTTCTGCTGACCAGGTGCTGCAAGGCCCTGAGGTGGCAATGGGGACTGAAAATTTTGAGATCAAGACGGGTCTAATCATGATGGTACATGCTAGCCCATTCTGTGGCAAGCCAAATGAGGATGCCAATGCCCATTTGCAGCAATTCCTAGAGCTATGCAACACTTTCATCATTAGAGGTGCAAATATAGATGTTGTTCATCTCGGACTGTTTCCATTCTCTCTCCTGGGGAAGGCCAAGCAATGGTTCTATGCGAATCGTGATGCTATTAATACTTGGGAGAAGTGTTCAGAGGCATTCCTCAAGAAGTTCTTCCCATTGGGTAAAACCAATGCTCTTCGTGGAAGAATTTCTGGTTTTCAGCAAGCAGCGAGTGAATCTATTCCAAAGGCTTGGGAAAGGCTTCAAGAGTATGTCATGTCCTATCCTCACCATGAGATGGAGGATTGGCTTATTCTTCAAAGCTTTTATAATGGGCTGACTCCGACAGCCCAAGGCCATATTGATGCTGCTGCTCATGGAGCATTCTTCTCAATCACTGTTGATAATGCTAAATTACTCATTGAGAAGATGGTTTCCAACCAAGGGTGGAGTGATGAGAGACTCCAACCACGTCCGAGGGGTACTCATACTATCAAGGAAGCAGACATGATTACTGCCAAGTTGGATCTTCTTATGAAGAGATTGGATGATTACACCAGCGAGAAGGCTGCCATGGCCACCACTACTCTGCCTATGAATTCTCATATGACTTGTGAGGTCTGTGGCGACACTGGGCACTCAAGAAATTATTGTCCGGAGACTCAGGAGGAAATGATGTACATGAACGGCAACAACAATGGTTATCGTCGACCTCAACAAGGAGGCCAAATGTGGAATCAACAACACCCTTATTATCAAGGAGGTAACCAAGGTAACTCTTACAATCCTAACCAACCCTCCTTGAGATATCTTGTTTTCGGGCAAGCTAAGATTAATGAAGGTGTTAACAAAAAGCTAGCTTCTCTTGATAAAACCTTGGAAAGTCTCAATGTTAAGATTGATAGTTTTTCTTCTGCTCAGAAGAGCCAGCTGGGTTTTAACAAAATGTTAGAAACTCAGTTGGCTCAGCTAGCTGCTTTGGTTCCATCTGCTGATAATGGGAGGATCCTGGGGCAACCCATATCCTCTTGTGAAAATATTAGTGTAGTGTTGACTAGGTGGGGTAAGCCACCTAGGAAGACACATGCTCCTAACTATGCAGGAAAGCCCATACAACAGATTCTAGATCCATGGGAGGAATCAGCAGTTGTGCACAGAAGAGATCCTGGCTATCCGGCTATTACATGCACCATCTATTACAAGACGATCAAGCATGCCCTTTGCGACCTTGGTGCAAGTGTTAATCTCATGTCCAAGGTCATGTTCGAGCAACTGGGATATCCAGCTCTCTCTCCAACAGCACGGACTATCCAACTCACTGATTCAACGATACGATATCCAGAAGGAATTGTTGAGAGCCTATTGGTCAAGGTCAAGAACTCTTATGTCTTCACGGATTTCGTGGTCCTTGATATGGATGATGAGGGAGGAATGCCGCTCATCCTTGGGCGACCATTTCTCAGTGATGTCCGAGCTAGAATCAATGTGGGGGCCGGAGTAATCTGTTTCCACATTGGGAAGAGGAACTTGAAATTCAAGTTTCAAGATAAAGAATAGCAATGCTATTTGGTGCAAGATAGTGTTGAGCAGCTTGGGGGAAGGACGGAGACTTCACCCCCAAAGAAGAAATCTCCGTCAAAGAAGCAAAAGAAAATTCATAAGGAATGGTGGAAGATTGAAAAGACATCACCCTCTACTTCTCAGGAGTGGGGTGCTGAGTGGAACTAACCGCTGAGAAGAGTCCAACTTGTCGGACTAAAAATGATGAGTCCTTTCTACCAAAAAGGTTAAATTTGTATTTATCTCATATTTCCCTTTCCAAAATTTTATTTAATTTCCAAAATTGCATATTTGATTTTTCTAAACCTTGCATCTGCATGCTAGATTTATCTAGCCCTTTTCCCTTTCCAAATAAAATTTCTGAAAATAATTTCTGAGTTTCAAAATTCTAGCAAAATCTTTTGAAAAATATTTCGAGGGAATTTGGGCTGAGGCATTCAGGCAAGCCCCCAGCTAGCCATTGGGGAGCCACTGGCCAAGGCAGGGGGCAGGTGGTCCCGGCCTGGGGTCAGCCGACCCCAGGTTCGGCCGAAGCAGCCCAATGGCTGCCGGGCCCCACCTTGCTCCAACGAGTAGCCGTTGCCCAACGGCCATGTCTGGATGCCCGACGCATTTGCCTATAAATAGCAGGGGGAGAGGGGGTGTTCTTCACCTATTCAACTCATTTCATTCACACTCCCCTCTCTACTCCTTGCTCTATTAGTTTTCTTGGATTTCTTGCTCAAATTTGGATCATCAAGTGTTCTCTCTATTGTGTTGCTGAAAGTATTGCTATTGGTGGAGCAAGCTCGGTAAGAATTTCATTCGATTTCACTAATCCATCACCGAGTTGCTCTTGTTGTCCCCTTGTTGTGTGCTAGCAAGAATTGGGCAGCAAATACTCTCCGGAAGGTGACTTGGTCCCGTTCGCGGGCAAGCGCGAGTTCATTCGTCCCCGCTGAGCCGACGCCGAGCCCATCAACGATGGATTATGAAGAAGAGCAGACCGAGCCACAAGCAGCGAAGGAGGTCATCGATGACACCCCCTACCTCAGCTTGTGGGGCACTCGAGAGGAGCAGGCCTATGCTCTCTTGAAGGATCAAGTCTTCGCCCACACTCGGGGCTTCGACCCAGCACTTATGGAGAAAACAGGAATGGACCTTGAGTTTGCTTCCATTTGCTATGCTCTTGGTTGGGAGGAGTTTGCGCCGGTTACAGAGCTTGGCTCTCAGCCCCTCACCATCCAGTTTCTTTGCTCTCTTACCGAGGTTCCGAATGGTATTGAATTTCATCTTTTTGGGACTGATTATCGTGTTTCTTGGAAGGAACTTAGTTGTCTCCTTGGTTTTAGTCCTTGTTGTGCTATTTCTTTGAAGAAGGCTTATGAGGGTTTTGTTCGAGACTCTTTCTGGGCAAATATCTCTGGTCTTGTTTATAGTGCCAAATTTGTGCCTCAGTGCAATGATATTGTGCATCCCACTCTCTGTTTGTGGCACAAGTGGCTCGTCATTACTCTCTTTCCACGAGAGGATGTTCGGCCCGTGCGCAGCGATGAGTTGATGCTTTTATATGCCGCTGCTAAATAGATCAAGGTCTCTCCCATTAAAGCTATGATTCGGTAGTGGTTGACGAATTTCAAGATGATAGGTCCTATTGAGTGTACGTCCTTGCTGACTCGTATTGCTCTCAGACTCGGGGTTCATAGCGGGAATCCCGTACCCTTCATCGGGACGCCCTGAGTTCTCATTGATGAGGCATACCTGATCCAAGGTCATATACTCAAGAGAGGCCTGTTGACGCAAAAACGGAATAAAGTTCTTCAACGGCAACACGTAACGGATGCCCGGGATGTAACAAGGCGTGCCAGCCGACCAGACCTGTTGATCGGCAAGGAAAGAATATGAAACGTTAGATGCGGGTTAGATCGGCTAGAGAACTGATGTGAGCCTTCAGTGAGTAACGCCCCGATCGGCCGATACGACTGTAGAGCGAATCGGCTAGCTGAAGCAGTCGAAGAGCAAGTATAATCAAAGCGCAAGCGAAAGTAGAGCAAACTAAGCTGTGAGACAACACTCGAAACCTTATCTGAATCGGCTGTATCGTAGTGAAACAACACAGGGTTGAAATTTAGTCGATACGATGAGATTACGAGCTGGATAAATTGTGAATAAAACTTAGACGAAACCACAGCGATGCGCCCGAAGGTTAAAGCCTAGTTGTTATTCGATAAAATGGTACTTGCTTGCCGGAGGTCGATCGATGCAGCCCGACGAGCTAGAAGAAACAAGAAAATAAGAAGAAGTAAAAAAGGGGTGGTGAAGTCACCGACTTGAATAAGTAAAGGTTTTGTTGATTTGGTGTGTACAATCTTCTATGACCACGCAGGGTCGCTATTTATGTCCTGAGGACAACTTGACTCCTAATTGATGACGACAACAATTACTTGAATCTAAAGAAACGAAACTACCAAAAACTTAACGACTCCTATAGGAATCGAACTCTCTAAACTGATTTTGACTTGTTGTCAACTTGGTTGTTGACCCGCCTCCGTCTTTCTTCCTTTTGGCGTATTTTCTTCTTCTGCCACGTTTCTCCTCTATCAATCGGCCGATTCCAAATCGGCTGGTCAATTTTCCCCCTTTTCTTCATCGGCTTTGAAGTCTTCTCGACTCGTGTCGAAAAATGGTGTCAACACATACCCCCCAGTTTCGGAGTAAATATTCTTTTGCTCCGAAATTCACTCGATTTTGGTTTCCTTTTTTCAGATATATCTCTTAAACTTTGAGTTTATAGAGACCATAAATATCACCCCCTTTGGCTATTCTTTCTGGATATACTGCCTTGGTTAAATCTGTGACTGATCTTTTCACCGAATTCAATGGCTTCTACTGATGACAACCGTCATAGTGACTCCGGTAACCTCTTCATTGATCTTCTTGACTCATTTAACTCATCTGGTTCATGATATCTCAGGCGCCACAGCTCCTAAAGCCCCTCAGAAAAGAAAGGCAATTGCCAGGAAAATCTTGATCTCTGATTCGAAGAAAACCAAAGTGCCTGCCGATGCTATTGTTGGTGATGTTCCTGTTGAAACTGGATCTACGATGGTGTGGATCTCTTTCCTTTTCTGATATATTCTCTATCACCTTGTCCTTCTTTGTTTATAATGTCTTGATCTGTTTGATCAAATTCTTCTTAGGATGTTCTGTCAACGCAAGATATTGTATCAGAGTCAAAACAATCTGAAGAAGATCCAACATCAGCCGATTTTATCCAGGGACATCGAGCCGATGTTGACATAGAATCGGCTTCTCATAATGATCCTGCGAATGTTATCTTGATTGATGAAGATGATCCAGTCACACCGAGATCTGATCCAGTTGTAAGTATCTTCTTCTGTTAATATCACCATATTTTCCAATAATCCTCTTTTTGATATGTCTTCTTGTCTCTCGTAGATCCAAAATGATCCTTCCATTAGCAACTCTTCCCATGTTTTATCTGATGATGTTCGGGCATGTCTGATCCAGTCACACCGAGATCTGATCCAGCTGTAAGTATCTTCTTTTGTTAATATCACCATATTTTCCAATAATCCTCTTTTTGATATGTCTTCTTGTCTCTCATAGGTCCAAAATGATCCTTCCGTTAGCAACTCTTCCCATGTTTTATCTGATGATTTTCGGGCATGTCTTCAAGAGCTGCTGCTTCTTCTTGACCAGAATATCAATCAACTGGTTCAAGAAGCGGAACCAATCAGACAAATTTACAGGCGAATCAGAGGACAATTGCCAATTGAAGTGAAGAATAGGCTCCATCCGGTCGCTTTCATAGAAAGTCACCAGCTTCAGGTCAAACATGCACAATATTGTCTGGAGGAAAGGATCCGTCAAGAGCAGTTGATTTTGGATCGAGAAGTTCTCGATTCTCAGGTGGTCGATTTGGATAATAGAATCCAAATTTTGTCTTCTTCTCATCCTGAGATTACTGCTACTATTAACCGAATGAAGAATAGGCGAGTAGATCTCGTTGCAGAGTTGAAGCAACTCGAGGAAGATTTATCCTTGGAAGAGAAAAAACTGTCAGATCTTCCAAACCTGATGATTAGCATGGAGCATAAAAAAACCACCCTCGTCAATCAGGCCCAAAACATCAGTCGAGAAGAACGGCCGATTTTTGGTTCAGTCGATGTTGATCGGCAAAAAATAGCAAAAGTTGACCAGCTTCGCCTGGATGCCATTAATGTTATCCACTCACTTGGTATAGCTTAGCCTTCCTTTGTACATGTGATTCTGGGGTCTGTGGCTGTTTTTGAATATTTGGCCAACCCCCAATGCTCGTTTTTCAATGTTTTGCATCTCATTGTATTTTGTATTCAGAGATCAACCATCTGTATGATTTTTTTGACATTTTGTACTGTTGATCTTTTCTGAATCAAGACAGATAAATGTCGGTCACATGATTTTGAACTATTTCGTTTTTGTCCCTTCCCTATAAAATGCACTTCTTTGTCCAAAGATCTCCTCAAAAGTCCATTAGAATCATAGCAAGTCTCAGCCAATGGTTTAGATCAGCTATCTCAACTCTTTGGGAATGAGAGGCGTTCACTCTAAAAAGAGTTCCTAGGAAGAAAAGGCTTGTACTTAGACTGACTTTGCTCCTTGATGGTGCTATAGAGATTGCAGTCTTCATTTGCGGCTTCGAGAGGATATGAACACCAAAGCATGCTCTGCAGTCTGTTGATGTGCATAATTTCCCAATTAATGTTGGCCTTATATTTTGGGAACCGCTCCTCTGAACTAATGTCAGCCTTGAATACTGCGTCATTCATAGAGCATCTGTTCCTCTTTTGACCGAATTTGACACTTTTGTTCTTATCTTCTCCACCCTTCCTCATCTCTTCCTGGCGCTTGGGCTATAAATAGTCCCTGTATCTGTTGAGGAGAAGCATACCCCTTATTCATGGCTCAAAACATTAGTTTGATAGATTGCCGACTTCTCCTCTTCATCTTTCTTCCTTCTTCCTATTTCTTAATGGCTGGAAGAATTCTTGTGAAGTAATATGGGGTATGCTTCTCTCCCTGGTCTTATCTTATGAAGTCAGGAGGTCCAACAACTAGAAGAACTCTTGTGACGCGTCTTGGGTTCATCAGTTGGTGGAGGAGAGTTTGCATATAGCCCCTTTGGCATCAAGAAGAAGAACACGCCTATGTCTTCCTTTTGCTTTTTAGTATCTGCTTCTCTTGTATACCCTCCTTCCTGGCAATCACGGATTGCCCAGTGATGATGAACATAATCGGCTAATTGGTTGTTCTCATCAGATTTTGTAATATCACCATGTACTGAAATATGAGAGAGAGAAATATTATACATTCATATTTTTTGTTCTAAGGGTGATTGTTACATCAGCCATTATCCGAATCTTGTATCGGCTATTATCCGAAATCTAAATCGGCTAAAGAGCCAGAAGTACTAACCGGCTAAGTAATTGATCCAATTTTAACACCTTGTCTTCACCCTGACTATCATCAGCCTAGTTTTGCTGAAGTCCGATTATCCCAACCGGTCGATGTAGCCTTTTATTTAGGATCCGATCATCTGGATCGGCTGAAGCTCGAAGTAAGACATCTTGAGGAAATCTGTCTCCCACTCTTTCCCTGATATGCAGACGACTTTATCAAAATTCCAATGTGTATCAGCCGCTGCAATATGGAAGGAAGAATCGGCGTTGACCACTTGCACTGAGTCTCCAATCCATTGGATTACACATTGATGCATGGTAGACGGAATGCAACAATTGGCGTGAATCCAATCTCTCCCCACTAGTAAATTATATGACCCTTTTCCCTTGATAACAAAAAAGGTAGTTGGAAGGGTTTTGATGCCGATTGTCAGATCCACACATATAGCACCCATTGCAGATGACGAGTTTCCTTCAAAGTCGAGTAGCATGATGTCGGTCTTGGTTAAGTCTTGTTCACTCTTCCCAAATCTTTGAAGCATCGAGTAGGGCATAAGATTGACCGATGCACCACCATCCACTAGGAGCCTTGTGACTGGCTTTCCATTGACAAGTCCCTTGAGAAACAATGCTTTCATATGTTGACGTTTTTCCTCATCTGGTTTCTCAAAACTAGCAAACATTGGGTCCAAGGTTAACTGAGCCAATCCTAATTCTTCATCTGAATCCCCTACTGGCTGACCTTCTTCCTTGCTATCAAGTTTGGGTTTAGGTCACCATATTTGGGATCAGACCTTCTTCTTGTCAAGTGCTTACTTCCCAATCTCTTCTTGCTGTTCCAATTGTCGCAAGCATTGGATCCTCCTCTTTTGTGATTTGGTTAAACCTTCCGGGCACCATTTAGGTTGATGAACTATGTGTTGGCCTCTTTCCTCATATGTAGCATTACACCTTTCTGGATTTCTTGTCAATACGTCTTCATCAGGGACCCTTCTGTCAGCCATTTCTTCTATTGTTGACGGTTCAATAATGCGCCAAGGTTCACCGCAAGCTTACGGATCATGTAGTACCTTTTTCCCTCGAGTATCACCCAAGGTATCGAATCCGTGGAACAGTGTGTAATGCAAGACTCAATCCAATAACCGAGAAACACTTGCATCTTTAAGAGTTTTGAATGCATCTAATCTACTAAGATCAAAAGTGGTAGCAAGAGAAAGCATTGAGGTTCCGATCTAGAGGGATCTAGATCGTGTTTATGTCATCATTCCGAGCAAGATAGAAGAGAGAGCAAAACGAATCTCATTGAAAGCGTCTTTAAACCTTGACCTTCGGTCAAACCCCCTAAGTCACCCCGCCGTACTCGGTGTCAACATCCTGTCACGATGTTCCCCTTTCTTCGCGGTCGAATCTTAGAGCACACACGCAAGGAGTGCGTTGAACTACTTGGTAGATCGGGTATGCACCTCTAGCCACCGCGGCTACAAGAACATCCCATGCAATCTATCTCGAGAATAGATTGAGGAAGAAAATGCCCAAGCAAGAGCAAGAATTGCAAACTAAGGTACTCGATCACTAGGAATCGGATCCATTAAAACTCCATCAAAAGTATGTATACATGAAAAAGATCCAATTGGGATCCTACCTTGATCTTGATTCACGCCTCCGGAACTCCGACGTGGCCTTCCTTGCAAGGTTCCCACGCCGGCTAGGCAAACCCTAGACGACTAACATGACCCTCCTCTCTGGGGTGGTGTCCCTCAAGCTCCTCTGCTCCTCGGCGGCGAATGAGGAATGGCTTGATGGTTGCAACTTTGCACGGGGGCTACAAAATAGCCCGAGCATCATCTAGGTCAAAGGGGGCTGCGAACCGACCCGGGAATGGGCTAGGCCGGCCGGCCTGGGCCGACTGGCCTAGGGCCTCCTTAGCCCGGTTCGTCCCCGGTTTTCTTCGTGAAGCTTCTCGTGACTTCCTGAGTTTTTGTCTAGTTGCATGTGGGCCCTTGACGTCATTTTCCTCGCGGTTCAGATAAGGGTGCTTTGTGTATGAACTACCGCATCTTTCGTCTAGGTCCTCAGCACTTCTCGACTTCACGCTTTAGTCCTTGGTTCATTTGGAGTCATGTTCATCGTGTATCTTGACTTGTCCCGGGGTCCGTGATCACCTTGTAAATCCCTTGATGAACTTTACCCGAAAGTCCTCATTTAAGCTCTTGATTCCTGTGTAAACAATAAACTCCAAAAACCATGCGTGAGTGCAAACATAACATATAATTGGGGTTAGGATCGTTAGTGTGAATATCAAATTAATACCAACATAGAAGGTAAACAAGTGACTAGGTTGACGGAAATTGACCGCCAACATCTATCCAATCGGAATCTGTCCGATTCTCTTTGACTTTGCCTCCTAGCCGTTCATACACGCTGATCCTGCCCCCCAGCCGATCATGCACTGAGATTCGTTGGTCACAAAATTCTCGGTTGTTGTGTATTGCTAGTTTATTTCCCCTGTTGTCAAAACATGCCCTTTTGGAAGATTGTCCTTCAGAATAAAAACCATTACACTCTGGACAATTATCCATTGTTGGAAGCTTAATCCCTTCCTCCCAACATTATCTGAAAAATGGGCACCCCCAGTGATTTGAATTGCGCCTTGCCCATTCCTCTCCTTCCCTGATCCTTTGTTGATGGCATTGATACTTGTTCAGAAGAAACTGGGATTGAGTAACTTTTCTTGGTGCTCTTGGATTCTTTTCGAGCAGTCCTTTACCTTTTGCTTCTTCTGTTGTTATCTGAGCCTTGGGATCAATGACCTTTTTATTCTGAGCCGATTTAGATGTCAACACCTTTGAAGTTGATTCCACTACATTGGTGGTGAAAGGATGTTGATCAATCTTCGTCGGCTTTCCTGACTTGGAAGGTGTCTCAAATTTAAGCTTCCCTTGATCTATTGCATTCTGAATCTGCTGACAAAACACCTTACATTCGTCATTGTTGTGGGACGTGGCATTATGCCACTTGCAGTACTTGATCTTCTTAAGTTCTTCAGTACTTGGGATAGAGTGATTCTGAGAGAGCTTAATGTGTCCCTGCTGAAGTAGGAGATCAAATATCTTATCGACTTTAGTTATATCAAAACCGAATTTCTCAGGTTCTTTCTTGCTGAAGGGACATGCAATCGACTCCCTTTTTGGCACCCATTCAGCTAGATTAACCTCGGCCTCTCCTTCTGAATCAGAATTTTCCACATAAGAGATTTTCTTTAGATAACTCTTTCGAGGTTCGTAAGGTCGAGAAGAACTTTCATGGCTTACATTTTCGAACTCCTGCGAAACATACTTCTCCTTGATTGAAGGCAAGAGTCCTTGAAAAGCCAATTCTGCTAGCTGTTTATCGGTCAGAGATAAGTTGAAACACTTGTTCCTTGTCTCTCTGAACCTTTGAACGAAGTTTACTACCGATTCATTGTTCCTCTGTTTCAAGCGGGTCAAATCAGTAATCTTCATTTCATGTATTCCAGAGAAGAAATATCCATGGAACTTCTTCTCAAGATCTTCCTAACTTTGAACAGAATCGGACGGCAGTCATGTAAACCAAACGAAGGCTGGCCCTGACAGAGGGGATGGAAACAACTGAACCCTTAATGCCTCATTGGACCCTGCATCTCCACACTGAATAATGAATCGGCTGATATGCTCGATAGTGGAGGTGTCATCTTGGCCAGTGAACTTGGTGAAGTCAGGCACTTTATATCTCTGAGGAAAGGGAATCTGATCGAAATAAGCAGGGTATAGTGTCCGATACATGTTGGTTTGTTGTTTTGGCTTCAATCCAAACTATTTTTGTATCCAATCTGAGATTTCAGCAATAAATTTCTTGTTTTGATCAATCGGCTGACTATCTGCCGAAGGACTTGGCCGATTTTGTACAATTGTACCTGTCCCTGATTGTTCGAGTATAATTGGCTGTGAAGCCAAAGGCGACTAGAAAGCAGTATATTGAGGAATCCCGCCTAGATAATGCGCTCAATACTGAGTTCCCTGATGCGTATGTTGCATGTTTGGAGTACCTTGTACGCGCTGATCTGGCAACTGATATGTTGAATTCCCAGTTTGAGCCATTTGATCCCATAATGCCGCCTGATTCATAGCATTGTTGTATTGTTCCTGCAAATTTGCAGCATAAGTTCTAACTGCATAAGCTTGATTAGCTGGGCTCATTTGCTCTGGTGTCAGTGGATGACTTATGATAGGTTGACCAACCGCTCCTTCACCAGTAGTTACTTGAGCCGGAGTTTTCTGCATGCTAGAACCCTCTTGAGCCGATTGAATAGGCTTGACCATGTGCATGTGTATCGGCTGAATGTCGTAATGCTTCGCCTTGAGAGTCTTTAGTTCAATGAAAGAGAATATGATTCCTTTGTCGTGCTGTACTATAGTTCCAATTAACTCTCTAAACTTCACAGCATATGGACCAGTGGATGTTTCTCCGATCTATTGGATTGCTTCAGTTGCAACTCCCTTCCCATTTGTCTCCTTTTCTGAGGGAATTGGTGTATCAGAGATAGTAGGAGTGTTGTGACTTTGAAAACCTGAAGGATCAACAATCCCGGTTGTCGTTGCAGGTTGATAATACACTGGTCCTTTGTAACCACTCGCGAGTTCATCTCTGAGCACTTCTTTCACAGAATTTTGCACTGTGTTGTTGAAAACAGAAGACCGATCAATGAAAGATTGGTGCATGGCCTTTGTCATCATGTCTTGTAGCTTTGAAGGACCGATTAGGCGAACCAGAGAGGGGGGGAGTGAATGGGAGCCGATAAAAATTCTTCTCGAAGGAGATGAGAACTCCAACAAGACGACACGGCTTACAAATCACGTCTCCGACTCAACTACCCAAGTTGGCCAAGACCACGCAGCCACTGGAGTGCTACTGGTCCTAGGAACCAACAACCACCTTCACGGACTCGAGAACGCATCGGAACACCAACTCGAGCACCACTGACCTACACCGGTCAGGCCGGTGAGCAGCACCGGTCAGACCGGTCCCTGCTGGTAAAACCTGGGAACTTCCACGAAAGGCCCCTACACCGGTCAGGCCGATGTAGCTCACCGGTCAGACCGGTTTAAGCCAGGAAACCCCAAATCCACCAAACAGGCCTACCGAGCTCCAAACTGACCCAAACTCGAAACAGCAGCAACACGGGACTACAACGAACTCACCAGAACGTTCACCCGAGGCAAAAACCCACAGAGCCTCTGCACCGGTCAGACCGGTGAGCAGCACCGGTCAGACCGGTCAGGCTGGGCCGCTCGGGGATGAACAACACCCACGGGTCAACTCCCCCAAATCCAACTGCCGATCTCCCGAATCGCTCCACGGATTTGTGCAAGACTTTGGGGAT
This sequence comes from Cenchrus fungigraminus, assembly GCA_036936925.1. Taxonomy (NCBI): domain Eukaryota; kingdom Viridiplantae; phylum Streptophyta; class Magnoliopsida; order Poales; family Poaceae; genus Cenchrus; species Cenchrus fungigraminus. The sequence goes on from CM072779.1 coordinate 110,946,784, forward strand.
AGTAGGAACACCTCATGGGCACTCCATAGCCAAGATTTGGTCCACCAAAACTTGCTAAATCAAGAGGAATCGAAGAAATCCCACCAAGAATGCCTCTAACCCTAGAGTCACGAAAACCCCAAAATCGAGCCCCTTTGCTCACGGATTTAGGAGAGGAATCAAAGGGAAAAGAACCACGAAGGGTTCATGCATACATCCCCCACCAAATCCCAAAGAGAAAGGCCTCGAAATCGCTCCAAGAAAATCCCCAAGAAAGGGCTCCGAAAATCACCAAAAAGGAGAAACGGGAAAGACACATCCAAGCATTGAGGAACCACGCCGAATCATCTATACATACCAAAGAGGTTCATACAAGGTCTAGCTTGCCGCCCGATCATCCTTCCCTCTCACAAGATCTCACCATGAAGCTCTCAAGCTAGTCCTAAGAAAATCCTAAGGAAAATAGGAAGGAAAATAGGAAAACCAAATGAGCTAGAGTTCCAAGAGATGGCTGCCATCCTACCACCACTTGGGTTATATGGAGGCAACCAAAAGACGAAAATACCCTTACTAGCTAACTAGGGATACATGCCCCTCAAGGGCGAATTCAGAAATCTTTGTCTTCGCTCCATCAGACGGATGCCCAGCGACCGCAAACTTGCTTAGCCTCGACGCAAGCCTTGCGATCCCGACGCGTGTCCTCCGCTTCGAAGATTCCGGACTGCGTCGTCGCACACCGGTCAGACCGGTGCTCCTCACCGGTCAGACCGGTACCCACAAGTCAGACCGGTCTGGAGCTGCTGCACCTCCGTCTTCGGTTCTTCAGTCTTGGCTTTGTGGATCAACCAAGGAACCCAGTGGTTTTCTGGTGAACCACGGGAAACCCCGCGAACTCGGTGTAGCCTCCGCCAATCACCACTCATGACTCGGCTCCCACGTAGTCCCGGCTCGACCTTTGTTTTGAGGCTCAACCAAGAAACCGTCCATGACTTCATCTTGCCGTTCTTCCCACCATGCGGCCCGCACTTGACCCCGCTGGCCACCGGGTCCCTCGAACCAAGCCTACTTGTCTTCTCCACACCTGGAGGCCTCACCGGCAACGACCTTTCGCGCTTGTTCTTCACCTGCACCAACACCAGTCAAGCCGCAACCTGCACCTGCAATACTTAGCCAAGAATCAGTCCACACCACGTTGTCAATCACTCATCACACCAGGAAGCGACCATCCACCGGTCCTCGAACCACACCTGGCTCTCAATCTCCCCCTTGATGAGTGCATTGACAACACACACGTTTTGGTAACAACAGAGAAAAGGAAAAGAAAAGAAACGACTAAAAGAAACTCCAACAAGCGATCGAAAGCCAAAGAAAGGCAAAGAGCAAGATCACTTGAAGAAGACAAGTCTCGGACCCCTTAGGCAAGGGCAACGGCTCGACACATCCGAGACAGAACATGCTCAAGCAAAGAGCACAAACCATCAAACCAAAGTTCGAAAACCACAAAGAGCTCCCCCTGCACACATGCAAGCTCCCCCTGAACCAATGCAACTCCCCCTGGACGAATGCATGCAAACCACATCTCGAAACAGAGCAGCTGCAACAGCTCAGCTCTGATCGGTCAGACCGGTCAACCACACCGGTCAGACCGGTGTGCTAGATCGCCCAGCACCTGAACCTTACACCGGTCAGACCGGTGTACCTCACCGGTCAGGCCGATGACCACCTGGGAAAAACTGGGAACTGCACGAGCTCAAAACTAGCTTGAAACCACTTGGAAACCTTCTAAATGCATGCAGCAAGCCAAAACATGCTCAAACTTCTCCCCCCTTGTTGACAATGCATGAATCAAGCCAAAAATGCGAAAAAATGCAACCTAGAGCTTCTCAAATAGACAAAATTCAACAAACGATGCTACACATATCCAAATGAGCAAGTTAGATACTCTATAGCTTCGTAATGACATCAACTACAAGATCACCAAGTTTCACAACCATTGGGCGAAGCTAAGATAGAATTGTGCAATTTTGCGAAAATTGACCCTCTCATGAGCGAAGTCCTAAACATGAGCAAAACATGTCAAAATGGCAAAGCCACACAAACTTCATGCTAGGACAACCATTCTAAGCATAAGACCATCATAAACACCCACAAGCACCTCATGTCATGTCAAAGCCACCGAGCCATGTGCCTACTTCTAGATATGAGACTTCTCATCGGTAGGCATCATGCAACGGTTTAGCACCCAAAGCAAATTAAAATTAGCACATATGACATGGGAGCACATTTTCCAAGCAATTTACATTTCATTTTCAGATTTGAAGTTGGTACATGAAATGTCTTTGCGACAAAAAGGAACTTATGCCCCTCCACAAGATCAAGCATGGGGGCTAAACATTCATGATGGCAAATGAGCCTTTGGCCCCATATGATCAAAATAAGCTATCCAACCACAAATTAAGCATAGCCAAGCCACAAAAACATGTCAAGATCATGTAAAGGGATTTACTCACAAGAGAGCATACATATGAAATTTTTCAAAAACATAGCCATCAACCATGGATATAAACCAAGATTATCAAGAGCTAAGCCAAACTAACCATAGCTTACCAGACTAGCTCATAAAGACATACATATCATTCCATGGTGAACAATGTATATAGGAGAAGCCTTTCCTAAATAATGCATATGATACAAAATGCATGCAACTTAAGATACAAAGATGCCTATACATCATGTTACATATGCCATGCCAAATGCATATGTAGCTCACGGATTTAGGAGAGGAATCAAAGGGAAAAGAACCACGAAGGGTTCATGCATACATCCCCCACCAAATCCCAAAGAGAAAGGCCTCGAAATCGCTCCAAGAAAATCCCCAAGAAAGGGCTCCGAAAATCACCAAAAAGGAGAAACGGGAAAGACACATCCAAGCCTTGAGGAACCACGCCGAATCATCTATACATACCAAAGAGGTTCATACATGGTCTAGCTTGCCGCCCGATCATCCTTCCCTCTCACAAGATCTCACCATGAAGCTCTCAAGCTAGTCCTAAGAAAATCCTAAGGAAAATTGGAAGGAAAATAGGAAAACCAAATGAGCTAGAGTTCCAAGAGATGGCTGCCATCCTCTCACCACTTGGGTTATATGGAGGCAACCAAAAGACGAAAATACCCTTACTAGCTAACTAGGGATACATGCCCCTCAAGGGTGAATTCGGAAATCTTTGTCTTCGCTCCATCGGACGGATGCCCAGCAACCGCAAACTTGCTTAGCCTCGACGCAAGTCTTGCGATCCCGACGCGTGTCCTCCGCTTCGAAGATTCTGGACTGCGTCGTCGCACACCGGTCAGACCGGTGCTCCTCACCGGTCAGACCGGTCTGGAGCTGCTGCACCTCCGTCTTCGGTTCTTCAGTCTTGGCTTTGTGGATCAACCAAGGAACCCAGTGGTTTTCTGGTGAACCACGGGAAACCCCGCGAACTCGGTGTAGTCTCCGCCAATCACCACTCATGACTCGGCTCCCACGTAGTCCCGGCTCGACCTTTGTTTTGATGCTCAACCAAGAAACCGTCCATGACTTCATCTTGCCGTTCTTGCCACCATGCGGCCCGCACTTGACCCCGCTAGCCACCGGGTCCCTCGAACCAAGCCTACTTGTCTTCTCCACACCTGGAGGCCTCACCGGCAATGACCTTTCGCGCTTGTTCTTCATCTGCACCAACACCAGTCAAGCCGCAACCTGCACCTGCAATACTTAGCCAAGAATCAGTCCACACCACGTTGTCAATCACTCATCACACCAGGAAGCGACCATCCACCGGTCCTCGAACCACACCTGGCTCTCAATCTCCCCCTTGATGAGTGCATTGACAACACACACGTTTTGGTAACAACAGAGAAAAGGAAAGGAAAAGAAAAGAAATGACTAAAAGAAACTCCAACAAACGATCGAAAGCCAAAGAAAGGCAAAGAGCAAGATCACTTGAAGAAGACAAGTCTCGGACCCCTTAGGCAAGGGCAACGACTCGACACATCCGAGACAGAACATGCTCAAGCAAAGAGCACAAACCATCAAACCAAAATTCGAAAACGACAAAGAGCTCCCCCTGCACACATGCAAGCTCCCCCTGAACCAATGCAACTCCCCCTGGACGAATGCATGCAAACCACATCACGAAACAGAGCAGCTGCAACAGCTCAGCTCTGATCGGTCAGACCGGTCAACCACACCGGTCAGACCGGTGTGCTAGATCGCCCAGCAACTGAACCTCACACCGGTCAGACCGGTGTACCTCACCGGTCAGGCCGATGACCACCTGGGAAAAACTGGGAACTGCACGAGCTCAAAACTAGCTCGAAACCACTTGGAAACCTTCAAAATGCATGCAGCAAGCCAAAACATGCTCAAACTTCTCCCCCTTGTTGACAATGCATGAATCAAGCCAAAATGCGAAAAAATGCAACCTAGAGCTTCTCAAATAGACAAAATTCAACAAAGGATGCTACACATATCCAAATGAGCAAGTTAGATACTCTATAGCTTCGTAATGACATCAACTACAAGATCACCAAGTTTCACAACCATTGGGCGAAGCTAAGATAGAATTGAGCACTCATGAGCGAAGTCCTAAACATGAGCAAAACATGTCAAAATGGCAAAGCCACACAAACTTCATGCTAGGACAACCATTCTAAGCATAAGACCATCATAAACACCCACAAGCACCTCATGTCATGTCAAAGCCACCGAGCCATGTGCCTACTTCTAGATATGAGACTTCTCATCGGTAGGCATCATGCAACGGTTTAGCACCCAAAGCAAATTAAAATTAGCACATATGACATGGGAGCACATTTTCCAAGCAATTTACATTTCATTTTCAGATTTGAAGTTGGTACATGAAATGTCTTTGCGACAAAAAGGAACTTATGCCCCTCCACAAGATCAAGCATGGGGGCTAAACATTCATGATGGCAAATGAGCCTTTGGCCCCATATGATCAAAATAAGCTATCCAACCACAAATTAAGCATAGCCAAGCCACAAAAACATGTCAAGATCATGTAAAGGGATTTACTCACAAGAGAGCATACATATGAAATTTTTCAAAAACATAGCCACCAACCATGGATATAAACCAAGATTATCAAGAGCTAAGCCAAACTAACCATAGCTTACCAAACTAGCTCATAAAGACATACATATCATTCCATGGTGAACAATGTATATAGGAGAAGCCTTTCCTAAATAATGCATATGATACAAAATGCATGCAACTTAAGATACAAAGATGCCTATACATCATGTTACATATGCCATGCCAAATGCATATGTAGCTCACGGATTTAGGAGAGGAATCAAAGGGAAAAGAACCACGAAGGGTTCATGCATACATCCCCCACCAAATCCCAAAGAGAAAGGCCTCGAAATCGCTCCAAGAAAATCCCCAAGAAAGGGCTCCGAAAATCACCAAAAAGGAGAAACGGGAAAGACACATCCAAGCCTTGAGGAACCACGCCGAATCATCTATACATACCAAAGAGGTTCATACATGGTCTAGCTTGCCGCCCGATCATCCTTCCCTCTCACAAGATCTCACCATGAAGCTCTCAAGCTAGTCCTAAGAAAATCCTAAGAAAATAGGAAGGAAAATAGGAAAACCAAATGAGCTAGAGTTCCAAGAGATGGCTGCCATCCTCTCACCACTTGGGTTATATGGAGGCAACCAAAAGACGAAAATACCCTTACTAGCTAACTAGGGATACATGCCCCTCAAGGGCGAATTCGGAAATCTTTGTCTTCACTCCATCGGACGGATGCCCAGCAACCGCAAACTTGCTTAGCCTCGACGCAAGCCTTGCGATCCCGACGCGTGTCCCCCGCTTCGAAGATTCCGGACTGCGTCGTCGCACACCGGTCAGACCGGTGCTCCTCACCAAAATCACTCATGGTGTATGTAATCCAAAGGAGCTGAGAGCAACAACTAGCTGCGGCCACATACTCTGCCTCGGTAATGGATTGAGCAACACTCGACTGTTTGCGGGAAGACCAAGACACCAAAGAAGAACCCAAGAACTGGCAAGTCCCAGAAGTGGACTTCCTATCCAACCGACACCCGGCAAAATCCGCGTCTGAAAATCCATGAAGCGCCAAAGAAGAAGACGCAGAGTACCAAAGGCCGAATTCGGGAGTGTGTCGCAAATACCTAAAAATGCGCTTGACTGCTTGCCGATGCGAAGTCCTCAGAGACGCTTGAAAGCGAGCGCACAGACATACCGAGAACTGGATGTCCGGCCTCGTCGCCGTCAAGTAGAGGAGTGACCCGATCATGCTCCGGTACTCCTTCTGGTCCACGTGTTCACCTTCCTCGTCCGCATCAAGAGCTGTAGTCGTACTCATAGGCGTCGCCATGGCCTTTGAGTCCTCCATCTTGAACTTCCTCACGATGTCCTTGGTGTACTTAGCTTGGTGCACAAATGTTCCTTCCTTTGATTGCTTGATTTGTAGCCCGAGGAAGAACTGCAACTCGCCCATCATGCTCATCTCAAATTCCCTGCTCATGTCTTCTGCAAACCTTGCAACAAGAGAGTTAGACGAGCCACCAAAGACAATATCATCCACGTATACCTGCACAATCAGGATATCTCTGCCCTGCCTGAGGAGAAACAAGGTCAGATGGACCTTTCCCATCTCAAACCCTCTCTCAAACAGGAACCCCCTCAGCCTACCATACCAAGCTCTAGGCGCCTACTTCAACCCATACAGCGCCTTCCTCAACTTGTACACCCTGTGGGGGTACTTCTCACTCTCAAACCCCGGTGGTTGCCTCACAAACACCTCTTCCTCCAACACACTGTTCAGGAAAGCACCCTTCACATCCATCTGATACAACTTTAACCCTTTAGCCACGGAAAAAGCTAGAAGGATCCTGATCGCCTCCAAACGAGCTACAGGAGCGAAAGTCTCCTCGTAGTCGATCCCCTCTTTCTGACTGTACCCCTGAGCAACAAGTCTCGACTTGTTCCTCACCACTTCTCCTTTCTCTCCCTCTTTATTTTTCCACACCCATTTTGTCCCAATCGGCTTACACCCTGGAGGAGGGTCAACCAACACCCAAACTTGGTTCCTCTCAAAATTCTCCAACTCCTCATGCATCGAGTTAACCCAATTATGATCAGATAACGTGTGTCCAATGTCTTTGGGCTCAAAGGTGGCAACAAAAGCAGCATGAGCGAAATGAGAATTGTTCCGAACCCTCGACCGTGTAGTACGTTCATTCATGTCGCCGATGATTCTCGAAGCTGGGTGATCCACTTGCACTCGCCGGGGAGGTTCTCGCCTTGATGCTACCTCCCCCTCAACAGCAGCTTCGCCTTGATCTGGGTTTGTCGTTGTAGGTGTGGGAGAGGGCCCGTTCACGATCGTCGTCGAAGTAGTAGGTACATGTTCAGCTGTGGGCACCACACCGCCATCTTCATCATCTCCATGTTCATGCTCCTCCTCCTGAAAGATCTCCTCGCCAAGTTCGTCGTCACCTGCACACTCAAAAACAAGCTGACTACGTGGCTGTGTCTCGTCGAAGGTTACCTCGCAAGTCTCCACGATTTGGTTAGTTTCAAGATTGAGCACACGAAATGCTCTAGAATGAGATGCATAACCAAAGAAAATGCCATCGACAGACCTAGCCTCGAACTTGTCCAACTTCTTCCCTTTCTTCAGAATGAAGCATTTACAACCAAAGACATGGAAGTGACTCACCTTGGTTGTGCGATCGTGCATCAACTCGTAACAGGTTTTCTTCTTATGAACCCTGAGATAGATCCTGTTCGACACATAGCACGCGGTATTGACCGCCTCAGCCCAGAACCTTCTCGGAGTCCTATGCTCGTCGAGCATCGTCCGAGCCATCTCGCACAAGGTTCTGTTTTTACTTTCCACCATGCCATTCTAGGGAGGCGTATACTGACTCGAAAACTGGTGTTCAAGACCCAAGTCATGGCAAAAGGTTTCGAAGCGAGAGTTTTTGAATTCTGAGCCATTGTCACTGCGAATCGCTCGTATGGCATCTCCGTGCCTCTCGTTTCTTAACCTCAAGACAAGATCTCGAACAAAACCAAACGTCTCCCCTTTCTCCTCAAGAAAGAACACCCACGCATACCGAGAGTAGTCGTCCACCACAACAAGGACATACCACTTCCCACCCGCAGATCGCACACGAGCTGGGCCAACAATGTCCATATGGGGCAGCTCGCATGGACGCTTAGTCATCACATCGGTGAGAGGCGGGTGAGAGGAGGCTACCATCTTGGCATGCCTACACGGTGCACAAACCAACTCTTTCTCAAACCTCAACCGTGGCAATCCTCGGACCAAATTGAGTTTACTCAAGCGAGACAAAAGGTCAAAGCTCAAGTGACCCAACTTCCTATGCCACTTCCACAACTCACTCGAAGAACCAGCCAAAAAGCAACGCTCCACACCAGAAGACTGAGAGAAATCAGCTCGGAACACTTGACCCTCGGGAACGACCATGCAAACAAGGTCCCCTCGAGAATCTAAAATCCGAGAACCACTAGGCCGAAACAACACTTCAAAGCCCTCATCTAACAACTGGGACACCGAAAGCAAATTGAACCCCAGCGATTGAACAAGAGCAACACGCCTGAGAGTGACCTTGTCACTTACCTTGATCTCACCTTCTGATAGCACACGCCCTCGCCCATTGTCCCCAAAGGTGATGTATGTCTTGGCCACCACTGGGACGAGACTTGAGAACCACCCCTTGTCTCCGGTCATATGCCTCGAGCAGCCGGAGTCAATCAACCAAACGTTCCTCAAGTCTTCCACCTGAAATTCAAAAGCAAGCACGTGAGTGAACAAACGACTCAGCACTGGGGTTAGTACCAAAAGAGTAAAACCAGTGCCGAGCCATTTGCTCCAAAGTGGGGTTAGCACAAACCAAATCATCACGCCTATCAAAGCTACCACCACGAACACCACCACGGTAACCACTACGAGGGAACCAACCCTCTCTAGCTGGAGGAGGACGAAACCCACGAAAGGAAAACCGTGGATCGTTCCTCCTCTCCATCTCAAAGCTACGACTCCTCCCACTCCCGTATTGAGCACGAGGTGGAATACGCCTAGCAAACTGACCACCTGCAAACTTTCCAGACCAACCACCAGAACCACGACCACCAGAACCAAACCGAGCATGCTCACGAGCACGAAAACCAACTCGCTGTCTGCCCAGACCTGCACCGGTCTGACCGGTGTAGTGCACCGGTCTGACCGGTGTAGCTCGGCCAGCAGCACCACCTGCTGCCTTCCGGTCTCCCCAAGCCGGAACCATCCTCACAATCGCCTTGGCCCTGGGCATCTGCATACGAGGCTTAGGTACACCATTAGAGGGGTGGTACCTGTCCTTGTTAGCCCACTCTCTAGCCATTCTCTCCTCACGCTTCCTCTTGAAGCAAACTCATCCTTGTGACCATCTCTCCCACAATACCCACAATGGAACTTTATGGGCTGTGGTTTAGGCTTTGGCTTGGGTTGGGGCTGCCCACTCGGTTTCTCACCCTTCTTCTCTCCTTCCTCACCTCCCTTTGGGCTCACAAACTTCACCGGTTTCTGGAAATCATTTGTTGGGTGAGGGAGTATGGGTGGATCTGGAGTAGTGTCAAGTTTGTTTCTGAGATGGTTAGGCTTGGGCTCAAACTTGTTCTTGTATCTGTTCGGTGGTGGGATAGGAATCTCTCCAACTCTCTCAACTCCCTCACCACTGTTCTCTCCAAGCTTGTCAGCCCCAAGTGCCTGACCATCATAGCGTTTGAAAGCCGCTATCATGATACCAAGCTGAGGCTCCTGACCCGACAACCAGCTCATACATTTCCTCAGCTCATCATTCTCATCCTGCAAGCGATCAACATAATGTGCAAGCTCCAAATTCTTAACCGCATGCAATTCACAAGTAGAGCAAGAAGTGGGAATAGGTTCTTACAACTTAGCCTCAAGCGAAACAGTGTAAGCATGCATCTCATCAATCTTTCCATGCAAAACAGGGCAAGAAGTGCAAGCACCTAGCAAAGCAGGTCTAGACTTAAGCTCATCCACCTCAACCCTAAGCATATCTAGTTTATCAGAAGTAGAAGCATGCTTATCCTTAAGAGCAGTAAGATCAGCTAGGTACACAGAGCAATCACAGCAATCAATCTCATCAGAAACCACAGGAGAAGCCTTAAGCGAATCAATCTCAAGCTTCGCATCTAGGTTCTGGGTTTCTAGCTAAGCCACACGGTTCCTAGCATCTTCTAGTGAGGCCCTAAGCTCTTTCCTCATCTTCTTGGCCTCTCTAAGCATGTGATCGCGATTATCAAGAAAGTCAACCAACTCATCATTCTCCTTGCGCAAAGAGGAGAGCTCATCACATACCTCATCCTCGGAGTTAGAGTCCGAGTCACTCTGGTGACTCTTCTTGCTGCCGGAGCTACGAGCCATGCCGCAGAAGCCATCTCCCGCGAAGCAGCTCAACCCGCTCAAGTTCCTGGATGACTTCTTGTTCTTGCGCCGATCACTTTCATCTTCACTGCTACTCGAGCTCGAGGAAGAGTAGGCAGAGCTGGAGTCGACGTCGCTCGCTCCGACCATCGCTCGGGCCTTCCTGCCGCGGCCGTCCTTCTTCCTCGACCGTCGCTCGTCCTTGTGCTTGTTCTTGTGCTTGTGATCGCGCCTCGATCGGTACTTGCCGTCCTTGCTCGACCGGTGCCTGTAGCCGTCCTTGTAGCCGTCCTTGTTCTCCGTCTTCTCCGGGCAGTCGGCGACGAAGTGTCCTGGCTTGCCGCACTGAAAGCACCTCCGTGTTGTCCTCCTCGTGTTCACCCAGTTCTCGTGCAGCCTCTCGAACCGCCTGGTCAGCAACGCCAGCTCGTCCTCTCCAAGCACGTCGAACTCCTTGTCTGGCAAACACATCAAAGAAGACAGAGAGTACATCCTGGAGGATGTGTTAGCGTTAGACTTAGCTCCTTTGCGACCAACGAGAACGAGACTATGAGAATCAGTCGGGCTCTCGATCTTGGCTGTCATACCACGGTCCAACTCAGCTGACTTGAGCTTCGAGAACAGCTCGTTCACCGTCAAGGTGTCATACTTCTCGGACTCAACAATAGCCTCAAACTTCCCGTCCCATACGGTACGATCCAACGAGTGCAAGAGCTTCATGGCTCTATCATGATCATCGTATGGGAGCACGGCCACATTGGCTCTCATGTTGTTCACCACGACCGTAAACCGCTGGAAAAGGGCATCGACGGACTCGCCGGCGAGATGAGTGAAGTTCTCGTACTCTCTCCAGTAAGTCGCGTACATCCGAGCCTGAATCTGAGCATTCCCAGCATGAGCATCCTTCAACTGCTCCCAAATCCTACAAGCTAAGTCCTCTGTCTGAACCCGATCGAATTCAGGCTAACACAGAGCACGAAACAAGTAGTCGACAGCCTTGTTGTTGGCTTCGAACATATCCCTCGATCCTGGAGCAAGGAAGTTCATCGGATGAACATAAGTTGTGTTCACCGTAACGTCCCAAAGGATCTGACCCTTTCCGCGGAGGAATGCTGCCATCCGCCTCTGCCACATCTGCTAGTTCTTCCCATCGAAGTGCGGAGGACCCAAACCCCGTTCCTGGTACGCCATCTTTGGATCTTAGACTGGTAAGAGTCAATGAAGACCCGAACCGGCTCTGATACCAATTGAAGGACCGATTAGGCGAACCAGAGAGGGGGGGAGTGAATGGGAGCCGATAAAAATTCTTCTCGAAGGAGATGAGAACTCCAACAAGACGAACACAGCTTACAAATCACGTCTCCGACTCAACTACCCAAGTTGGACAAGACCACGTAGCCACTGGAGTGCTACTGGTCCTAGGAACCAACAACCACCTTCACGGACTCGAGAACGCAGCGGAACACCAACTCGAGCACCACTGACCTACACCGGTCAGGCCGGTGAGCAGCACCGGTCCCTGCTGGTAAAACCTAAGAACTTCCACGGAAGGCCCCTACACCGGTCAGGCTGATGTAGCTCACCGGTCAGACCGGTTCAAGCCAGGAAACCCCAAATCCACCAAACAGGCCTACCGAGCTCCAAACTGACCCAAACTCGAAACAGCAGCAACACGGGACTACAACGAACTCACCAGAACGTTCACCCGAGGCAAAAACCCACAGAGCCTCTGCACCGGTCAGACCGGTGAGCAGCACCAGTCAGACCGGTCAGGCTGGGCAGCTCGGGGATGAACAGCACCCGCGGGTCAACTCCCCCAAATCCAACTCCCGATCTCCCGAATCGCTCCACGGATTTGTGCAAGACTTTGAGGATAGTAGGAACACCTCATGGGCACTCCATAGCCAAGATTTGGTCCACCAAAACTTGCTAAATCAAGAGGAATCGAAGAAATCCCACCATGAACGCCTCTAACCCTAGAGTCACGAAAACCCCAAAATCGAGCCCCTTTGCTCACGGATTTAGGAGGGGAATCAAAGGGAAAAGAACAACGAAGGGTTCATGCATACATCCCCCACCAAATCCCAAAGAGAAAGGCCTCGAAATCGCTCCAAGAAAATCCCCAAGAAACGGCTCCGAAAATCACCCAAAAGGAGAAACGGGAAAGACACATCCAAGCCTTGAGGAACCACGCCGAATCATCTATACATACCAAAGAGGTTCATACAAGGTCTAGCTTGCTGCCCGATCATCCTTCCCTCTCACAAGATCTCACCATGAAGCTCTCAAGCTAGTCCTAAGAAAATCCTAAGGAAAATAGGAAAACCAAATGAGCTAGAGTTCCAAGAGATGGCTGCCATCCTCTCACCACTTGGGTTATATGGAGGCAACCGAAAGACGAAAATACCCTTACTAGCTAACTAGGGATACATGCCCCTCAAGGGTGAATTCAGAAATCTTTGTCTTCGCTCCATCGGATGGATGCCCAGCGACCGCAAACTTGCTTAGCCTCGATGCAATCCTTGCGATCCCGACGTGTGTCCTCCGCTTTGAAGATTCCAGACTGCGTCGTCGCACACCGGTCAAACCGGTGCTCCTCACCGGTCAGACCGGTACCCACTGGTCAGACCGGTCTGGAGCTGCTGCACCTCCGTCTTCGGATCTTCAGTCTTGGCTTTGTGGATCAACCAAGGAACCCAGTGGTTTTCTGGTGAACCACGGGAAACCCCGTGAACTCGGTGTAGCCTCCGCCAATCACCACTCATGACTTGGCTCCCACGTAGTCCCGGCTCAACCTTTGTTTTGAGGCTCAACCAAGAAACCGTCCATGAATTCATCTTGCCGTTCTTGCCACCATGCGGCCCGCACTTGACCCCGCTGGCCACCGGGTCCCTCGAACCAAGCCTACTTGTCTTCTCCACACCTGGAGGCCTCACCGGCAACGACCTTTCGCGCTTGTTCTTCACCTGCACCAACACCAGTCAAGCCGCAACCTGCACCTGCAATACTTAGCCAAGAATCAGTCCACACCACATTGTCAATCACTCATCATACCAGGAAGCGACCATCCACCGGTCCTCGAACCACACCTGGCTCTCAAGCTTCCCAGGATCGGCTTGTATTATCAACTCATTAGGTCTTGGAAGAGGAAATTTCTTGATAGCCCCTTGCTTGGTTAAGTCGAAACTGCCCATCAAAAGCTGACCATATTCTGCCATGCGCTCATCGAACTCAGCTTTAACTTCTTTACAAAATTGATCTAACATGATAGCTTGGGTCTTGTCTGCACCAGCTTCCTTAGGGATTTTCGGTCCTGACATTGCTGATTAATTCTTCGGGTCCCACCGGGTGTGCCAAGATGTGTTGACGCAAAAAACGGAAAAAAGTTCTTCAATGGCAACACGTAACGGATCCCCAGGATGTAACAAGGCGTGCCAGCCGACCTGACCTGTTGTGAGTAAATGCCTTTATATGATCTTGATATGTTTTAGTGGCTTGGCTATGCTTAATTTGTGGTTGGATAGCTTATTTTGATCATATGGGGCCAAAGGCTCATTTGCCATCATGAATGTTTAGCCCCCATGCTTGATCTTGTGGAGGGGCATAAGTTCCTTTTTGTCGCAAAGACATTTCATGTACCAATTTCAAATTTGAAAATGAAATGTAAATTGCTTGGAAAATGTGCTCCCATGTCATATGTGCTAATTTTAATTTGCTTTGGGTGCTAAACCGTTGCATGTTGCCTACCAATGAGAAGTCTCATACATAGAAGTAGGCACATGGCTCGGTGGCTTTGACATGACATGAGGTGCTTGTGGGTGTTTATAATGGTCTTATGATTAGAATGATTGTCCTAGCATGAAGTTTGTGTGGCTTTGCCATTTTGACATGTTTTGCTCATGTTTAGGACTTTGCTCATGAGAGGGTGAATTTTTCGCAAAATTGCTCAATTCTATCTTAGCTTTGCCCAATGGTTGTGAAACTTGGTGATCTTGTAGTTGATGTCTTTATGAAGCTATAGAGTATCTAACTTGCTCATTTGGACATGTGTAGCATTCTTTGTTGAATTTTGTCTATTTGACAAGCTCTAGGTTGCATTTTTTGTGCTTTTTTGGCTTGATTCATGCATTGTCAACAAGGTTGACAAGTTTGAGAATGTTTTGGCTCGCTGCATGCATTTAGAAGGTTTCCAAGTGGTTTCGAGCTAGTTTTGAGCTCAGGCAGTTCCCAGTTTTTCCCAGGTGGTCATCGGCCTGACCGGTGAGGTACACCGGTCTGACCGGTGTGAGGTTCAGGTGCTGGGTGATCTAGCACACCGGTCTGACCGGTGTGGTTGACCGGTCAGAGCAAAGCTAAAGCAGCTGCTCTGTTTTGCGAGGTGGTTTGCATGCATTCATCCAGGGGGAGTTGCATTGGTTCAGGGGTAGCTTGCATGTGTGCAGGAGGAGCTCTTTGTGGTTTTCGAGTTTTGGATCGTTGGTTGTGCTCTTTGCTTGAGCATGTTTTGTCTCGGATGTGTCGAGCCGTTGCCCTTGCCTAAGGGGTCCGAGACTTGTCTTCTTCAAGTGATCTTGCTCTTTGCCTTTCTTTGGCTTTCGATCGCTTGTTGGAGTTTCTTTTAGTCGTTTCTTTTCCTTTCCTTTTCTCTGTTGTTACCAAAACGTGTGTATTGTCAATGCACTCATCAAGGGGGAGATTGAGAGCCATGTGTGGTTCGAGGACTGGTGGATGGTCGCTTCCTGGTGTGATGAGTGATTGACAACGTTGTGTGGACTAATTCTTGGCTAAGTATTGCAGGTGCAGGTTGCAGCTTGACTGGTGTTGGTGCAGGTGAAGAACAAGCGCGAAAGGTCGTTGTCGGTGAGGCCTCTAGGTGTGGAGAAGACAAGTAGGCTTGGTTCGTGGGACCCGGTGGCCAGCGGGGTCAAGTGCGGGCCGCATGGTGGCAAGAACGGCAAGATGAAGTCATGGACAGTTTCTTGGTTGAGCCTCAAAACCAAGGTCGAGCCAGACTACGTGGGAGCCGAGTCATGAGTGGTGATTGGCGGAGGCTACACCGAGTTCGCGGGGTTTCCAGTGGTTCACCAGAAAACCACTGGGTTTCTTGGTTGATCCACAAAGCCAAGACCAAAGAACCGAAGACGGAAGTGCAGCAGCATCAGACCGGTCTGACCAGTGGGTCTGACCAGTCTGACTGGTGGTTACCGGTCTGACCGGTGAGGTGCACCGGTCTGACCGGTGTGCGACGACGCAGTCCAAAATCTTCGAAGCAGAGGACACACGTCGGGATCGCAAGGCTTTCGTCGAGGCTAAGCAAGTTTGCGGTCGCTGGGCATCCGTCCGATGGTGCGAAGACAAAGACTTCCAAATTCACCCTTGCGGGGCATGTATCCCTAGTTAGCTAGTAAGGGTATTTTCGTCTTTAGGTAGCCTCCATATAACCCAAGTGGTGAGAGGATGGCAGCCATCTCTTGGAACCCTAGCTCGTTTGTTTTCCTATTTTCCCTTCCTATTTTCCTTAGGATTTCCATAGGACTAGCTTGAGAGCTTCATGGTGAGATCTTGTGAGAGGGAAGGATGATTGGGCGGCAAGCTAGACCTTGTATGAACCTCTTTGGTATGTATAGATGATTCGGCGTGGTTCCTCAAGGCTTGGATGTGTCTTTCCCGTTTCTCCATTTTGGTGATTTTTGGAGCCCTTTCTTAGCGATTTTCTTGGAGCGATTTCGAGGCCTTTCTCTTTGGGATTTGGTGGGGGATGTATGCTTGAACCCTTCGTGGTTCTTTTCCCTTTGATTCCCCTCCCAAATCCGTGAGCAAAGGGGCTCGATTTTGGGGTTTCTTGGCTCTAGGGTTAGAGGCGTTCTTGGTGGGATTTCTTCGATTCATCTCTGTTTAGCAAGTTTTGGTGGACCAAATCTTGGCTATGGAGTACCCATGAGGTGTTCCTACTATCCCCAAAGTCTTGTGCAAAACCGTGGAGCGATTTGGGAGATCGGGAGTTGGATTTGGGGGAGTTGACCCGCGGGTGCTGTTCATCCCGAGAGCTCAGGTCACACCGGCCTGACCGGTGCCTCACACCGGTCTGACCGGTGCAGACTCGTTGTTGAGTTTTGCTCGGGTGAATGTCTTGGTGAGTTCCCTGTTGTCTCGTGTTGCTGTTGTTTCGAGTTTGGTCCTGTTTGGAGCTCGGTAGGTCTGTTTGGTGGATTTGGGATCTCCTGGCTTGGACCGGTCTGACCGGCGAGCTACACCAGCCTGACCGGTGTAGAGGCCTTCTGTGGAAGTTCTCAGATTTTGCCAGCAGGGACCGGTCTGACCGGTGCTGCTCACCGGCCTGACCGGTGTAGTCCAGTGGTGCTCGAGTTGCTAGTTCCGCTGCGTTCTCGAGTCGGTGTAGGTGGTTGTTGGTTCCTAGGACCAGTAGCACTCCAGTGGCTGCGTGGTCTTGGCCAACTTGGGTAGTTGAGTCGGAGAAGTGTTTCGGAAGCCGTGTTCGTCTTGTTGGAGTTCCCATCTCCTTCGAGAAGAATTTTATCGGCTCCCATTCACTCCCCCCCTCTCTGGTTCGCCTAATCGGTCCTTCAATTGGTATCAGAGCCGGTTTGGGTCTTCATTGACTCTTACCAGTCTAAGATCCAAAGATGGCGTACCAGGAATGGGGTTCGGGTCCTCCACACTTCGATGGGAAGAACTACCAGATGTGGCAGAGGCGGATGGTGGCGTTCCTCCGCGAAAAGGGTCAGATCCTTTGGGACGTTACGGTGAACACAGCTTATGTTCATCCGATTAACTTCCTTGCTCCAGGATCGAGGGATATGTTCGACACCAACAACAAGGCGGTCGACTACTTGTTTCGTGCTCTGTGTCAGTCCGAATTCGATCGGGTTCAGACAGAGGACTTAGCTTGTAGGATTTGGGAGCAGTTGAAGGATGCTCATGCTGGGAATGCTCAGGTTCAGGCTCGGATGTACGCGACTTACCGGAGAGAGTACGAGAACTTCACTCATCTCCCCGGCGAGTCCGTCGATGCCCTTTTCTAGCGATTTACGGTCGTGGTGAACAACATGAGAGCCAATGTGGCCGTGCTCCCATACGATGATCATGATAGAGCCGTGAAGCTCTTGCACTCGTTGGATCGTACCGTATGGGACGGGAAGGTCGAGGCTATCCTTGAGTCCGAGAAGTATGACACCTTGACCGTGAACGAGCTGTTCTCGAAGCTCAAGTCGGCTGAGTTGGACCGTGGTATGACAGCCAAGATCGAGAGCCCGACTGATTCTCATTGTCTTGCTCTCGTTGGTGGCAAAGGAGCTAAGTCTAACGCTAACGCGTCCTCCAGGATGTACTCTCTATCTTCTTTGATGTCTTTGCCAGACGAGGAGTTCGACGTGCTTGGAGAGGACGATCTGGCATTGCTGACCAGACGGTTCGAGAGGTTGCACGAGAACCGGGTGAACACAAGGAGGAATCCACGGACGTGCTTTCATAGCGGCAAGCCAGGACACTTCATCGCCGACTATCCGGAGAAGATGGAGAACAAGGACGGCTACAAGGACGGCTGCAAGCACCGGTCGAGCAAGGACGGCAAGTACCGATCAAGTCGCGATCACAAGCACAAGAACAAGCACAAGGACGAGCGACGGTCGAGGAAGAAGGACGGCCGCGGCAGGAAGGCCCGAGCGATGGTCGGAGCGAGCGACGTCGACTCCAGCTCCGCCTACTCTTCCTCGAGCTCGAGTAGCAGCGAAGATGAAGGTGATCGGCGCAAGAACAAGAAGGCGTCCAAGAACTTGAGCGGGTTGAGCTGTTTCGCGGGAGATGGCTTCTGCGGCATGGCTCGTAGCTCCGGCAGCAAGAAGAGTCACCAGAGCGACTCGGACTCCGACTCCGAGGATGAGGTACGTGACGAGCTTCCCTTCTTGCGTGAGGAGAACGAGCATCTTGGCAAGTTGCTTGATAATCGCGATGACATGCTTAGAGAGGCCAAGAAGATGAGGAAAGAGCTTAGGGCCTCACTAGAAGATGCTAGGAACTGTGTGGCCGAGCTAGAAACCCAGAACCTAGATGCTAAGCTTGAGATTGATTCACTTAAGGCTTCTCCTGTGGTTTCTGATGAGATTGATTGCTGTGATTGCTCTGTGTACCTAGCTGATCTTACTACTCTTAAGGATAAGCATGCCTCTACTTGTGATGAACTTGATGTGCTGAGGGTTGAAGTGGCTGAGCTTAAGTCTAGACCTGCTTTGCTAGGTGCTTGTACTTCTTGCCCTGTTTTGCATGGAAAGATTGATGAGATGCATGCTTACACTATTTCGCTTGAAGCTAAGCTGAAAGAGCCTATTCCCACTTCTTGCTCTACTTGTGAATTGCATGCGGTTTGGAGCTTGCACATTATGTTGATCGCTTGCAGGATGAGAATGATGAGCTAAGGAAATGTATGAGTTGGTTGTCGGGTCAGGAGCCTCAGCTTGGTATCATGATAGTGGCTTTCAAACGCTATGATGGTCAGGCACTTGGGGCTGACAAGCTTGGAGAGAACAGTGGTGAGGGAGTTGAGAGAGTTGGAGAGATCTCTATCCCACCACCAAACAGACACAAGAACAAGTTTGAGCCCAAGCCTAACCATCTCAGAAACAAACTTGACACTACTCCAGATCCACCCATATTCCCTCACCCAACAAATGATTTCCAAAAACCGGTGATGTTTGTGAGCCCAAAGGGAGGTGAGGAAGGAGAGAAGAAGGATGAGAAACCAAGTGAGTAGCCCCAACCCAAGCCTAAGCCTAAGCCACAGCCCATGAAGTTCCATTATGGGTATTGTGGAAGAGATGGTCACAAGGATGAGTTTTGCTTCAAGAGGAAGCGTGAGGAGAGAATGGCTAGAGAGTGGGCTAACAAGGACAGGTACCACCACTCTTAGGGTGTACCTGAGCCTCGTGTGCAGATGCCCAGGGCCAAGGCGATTGTGAGGACGGTTCCAGCTTGGGGAGATCGGAAGGTTGCAGGTGGTGCTGCTGGCCGGGCTACACCGGTCAGACCGGTGCGCTACACCGGTCAAACCGGTGCAGGTCTGGACAGACAGCGATCTGGTTTTCGTTCTCGTGAGGATGCTCGGTTTGGTTCAGGTGGTCGTGGTTCTGGTGGTTGGTATGAAAAGTCTGCAGGTGGTCAGTTTGCTAGACGTTCTCCACCTCGTGCTCAATACGGGGGTGGGAGGAGTCGTGGCTTTGAGATGGAGAGGAGGAACGATCCACGGTCTTCTTTTCGTGGCTTTCGTCCTCCTCCAGCTAGAGAGGGTTGGTTCCCTCGTAGTGGTTACCGTGGTGGTGTTCGTGATGGTAGCTTTGATAGGCGTGATGATATGGTTTGTGCTAACCCCACTTTGGAGCAAATGGCTCGGCACTGGTTTTACTCTTTTAGTACTAACCCCAGTGCTGAGTCGTTTGTTCACTCACGTGCTCACGTTTGAATTTCAGGTGGGAGACTTGAGGAACGTTTGGTTGATTGACTCCGGTTGCTCGAGGCATATGACCGGAGACAAGGGGTGGTTCTCAAGTCTCGTCCCGGTGGTGTCCAGGACATACATCACCTTTGGGGACAATGGGCGAGGGTGTGTGCTATCAGAAGTTGAGATCAGGGTAAGTGACAAGGTCACTCTCAGGTGTGTTGCTCTTGTTCAATCGCTGGGGTTCAATTTGCTTTCCGTGTCCCAGTTGTTGGATGAGGGTTTTGAGGTGTTGTTTCGGCTTGATGGTTCTCGGATTTTAGATTCTCGAGGGGACCTAGTTTGCATGGTCGTTCTCGAGGGTCAAGTGTTCCGAGCTGATTTCTCTCAGTCTTCTGGTGTGGAGCATTGCTTTTTGGCTGGTTCTTCGGCTGAGTTGTGGAAGTGGCATAGGAAGTTGGGTCACTTGAGCTTTGACCTCTTGTCTCGCTTGAGTAAACTCAATTTGGTCCGAGGATTGCCACGGTTGAGGTTTGAGAAAGAGTAGGTTTATGCGCCGTGTAGGCATGCCAAGATGGTAGCCTCTTCTCACCCGCCTCTCACCGATGTGATGACTGAGCGTCCATGCGAGATGCTCCATATGGACCTTGTTGGCCCAGCTCGTGTGCGATCTGCGGGTGGGAAGTGGTATGTCCTTGTGGTGGACGACTACTCTCGATATGCGTGGGTGTTCTTTCTTGAGGAGAAAGGGGAGACGTTTGGTTTTGTTCGAGATCTTGTCTTGAGGTTAAGAAACGAGAGGCACGGAGATGCCATACGAGCGATCCGCAGTGACAATGGCTCGGAGTTCAAAAACTCTCGCTTCGAAACCTTTTGCCATGACTTGGGTCTTGAACACTAGTTTTCGAGTCCGTATACACCTCCCCAGAATGGCGTGGTGGAAAGGAAAAACAAGACCTTGTGCGAGATGGCTCGGACGATGCTCGACGAGCATAGGACTCCGAGAAGGTTCTGGGCTGAGGCGGTCAATACCGCGTGCTATGTATCGAACAGGATCTACCTCAGGGTTCACAAGAAGAAAACCTGTTTTGAGTTGATGCACGGTCGCACACCCAAGGTGAGTCACTTCCATGTCTTTGGTTGTAAATGCTTCATTCTGAAGAAAGGGAAGAAGTTGGACAAATTCGAGGCTATGTCTGTCGATGGCATTTTCTTTGGTTACGCATCTCATTCTAGAGCATTTCGTGTGCTCAATCTTGAAACTAACCAAATTGTGGAGATTTGCGAGGTAACCTTCGACGAGACACAGCCACGTAGTCTGCTTGTTTTTGAGTGTGCAGGTGACGACGAACTTGGCGAGGAGATCTTTCAGGAGGAGGAGCATGAACATGGAGATGATGAAGATGGCGGTGTGGTGCCCACGGCTGAACATGTACCTACTACTTCGACGACGAACGAGAACGGGCCCTCTCCCACACCTACAACGACAAACCCAGATCAAGGCGAAGCTACTGTTGAGGGGGAGGTAGCATCAAGGTGAGAACCTCCCCGGCGGGTGCAAGTGGATCACCCAGCTTCGATTATCATCGGCGACATGAATGAACGTACTACACGGTCGAGGGTTCGGAACAATTCTCATTTCGCTCATGCTGCTTTTGTTGCCACCTTTGAGCCCAAAGACATTGGACACGCGCTATCTGATCATAATTGGGTTAATTCGATGCATGAGGAGTTCGAGAATTTTGAGAGGAACCAAGTTTGGGTGTTGGTTGACCCTCCCCTAGGGTGTAAGCCGATTGGGACAAAATGGGTGTGGAAGAACAAAGAGGGAGAGAAAGGAGAAGTGGTGAGAAACAAGTCAAGGCTACGAGGAGACTTTTGCTCCCGTAGCTCGTTTGGAGGCGATTAGGATCCTTCTAGCCTTTTCCGTGGCTAAAGGGTTGAAGTTGCACCAAATGGATGTGAAGAGTGCTTTCCTGAACGGTGTGTTGGAGGAAGAAGTGTATGTGAGGCAACCACCGGGGTTTGAGAGTGAGAAGTACCCCCACCGGGTGTACAAGTTGAGGAAGGCGCTGTATGGGTTGAAGCAGGCGCCTAGAGCTTGGTATGGTAGGTTGAGGGGGTTCCTATTTGAGAGAGGGTTTGAGATGGGGAAGGTCGATCAGACCTTGTTTCTCCTCAGGCAGGGCAAAGATATCCTAATTGTGCAGGTTTATGTGGATAATATTGTCTTTGGTGGCTCGTCTAACTCTCTTGTTGCAAGGTTTGCAGAAGACATGAGCAGGGAATTTGAGATGAGCATGATGGGTGAGTTGCAGTTCTTCCTTGGGCTCCAGATCAAGCAATCAAAGGAAGGAACATTTGTGCACCAAGCAAAGTACACCAAGGACATTGTGAGGAAGTTCAAGATGGAGGACTCCAAGGCCATGGCGACGCCTATGAGTACGACTACAGCTCTTGATGCGGACGAGGAAGGTGAGCATGTGGACCAGAAGGAGTATCGGAGCATGATCGGGTCACTCCTCTACTTGACGGCGATGAGGCCGGACATCCAGTTCTCGGTATGTCTGTGCGCTCATTTTCAAGCGTCTCCAAGGACTTCGCATCGGCAAGCGGTCAAGCGCATTTTTACGTATTTGCGTCATACTCCCGACTTCGGCCTTTGGTACTCCGCGTCTTCTTCTTTGGCTCTTCATGGATTTTCAGACGCGGATTTTGCCGGGTGTCGGTTGGATAGGAAGTCCACTTCTGGGACTTGCCAGTTCTTGGGTTCTTCTTTGGTATCTTGGTCTTCCCGCAAACAGTCGAGTGTTGCTCAATCCACTACCGAGGCAGAGTATGTGGCCGCAGCTAGTTGTTGCTCTCAGCTCCTTTGGATCACATACACCATGAGTGACTTTGGTGAGGAGTATACCCATGTCCCACTTCAATGTGACAGCACCAGTGCCATAAGTGTTGCAAAGAACCCAGTGCTTCACTCCAAAACCAAGCACATAGAAGTGAGGTATCATTTTCTGAGAGACAACGTAGAGAAAGGAAAAATCTCTTTGATCCATGTACCTACACATGACCAGCTAGCCGATATTTTCACCACACCCCTAGATCAAGCAACTTTCACTCGTTTGCGGGGGGAGCTTGGTGTTTGTTTGATTTCTTGAGTTGGTGTGTGGGAGCTCTCTTGTAGCATATGTATAGCTTTCCTTTGTGCATTTCTTGCATTTGGCATGGCATATGTAACATGATGTATAGGAATCTTTGTATCTTAGGTTGCATGCATTTGTATCATATGCATTGTGTAGGAAAAGCTTCTCCTATATACATTGTTCACCAAGGTATGATATATATGTCCTTGTGAGCTAGTTTGGTAAGCTATGGTTAGTCTGGCTTAGCTCTTGATGATCTTGATTTATATCCATGGTTGATGGCTATGTTTTTGAAAAATATCATAGGTATGCTCTCTTGTGAGTAAATGCCTTTATATGATCTTGATATGCTTTAGTGGCTTGGCTATGCTTAATTTGTGGTTGGATAGCTTATTTTGATCATATGGGGCCCAAGGCTCATTTGCCATCATGAATGTTTAGCCCACATGCTTGATCTTGTGGACGGGCATAAGTTCCTTTTTGTCACAAAGACATTTCATGTACCAATTTCAAATCTGAAAATGAAATGTAAATTGCTTGGAAAATGTCCTCCCATGTCATATATGCTAATTTTAATTTGCTTTGGGTGCTAAACCGTTGCATGTTGCCTACCAATGAGAAGTCTCATACATAGAAGTAGGCACATGGCTCGGTGGCTTTGACATGACATGAGGTGCTTGTGGGTGTTTATGATGGTCTTATGATTAGAATGATTGTCCTAGCATGAAGTTTGTGTGGCTTTGCCATTTTGACCTGTTTCGCTCATGTTTAGGACTTTGCTCATGAGAGGGTGAATTTTTTGCAAAATTGCACAATTCTATCTTAGCTTCGCCCAATGGTTGTGAAACTTGGTGATCTTGTAGTTGATGTCATTACGAAGCTATAGAGTATCTAACTTGCTCATTTGGACATGTGTAGCATCCTTTGTTGAATTTTGTCTATTTGAGAAGCTCTAGGTTGCATTTTTTGTGCTTTTTTGGCTTGATTCATGCATTGTCAACAAGGGGGAGAAGTTTGAGCATGTTTTGGCTTGCTGCATGCATTTAGAAGGTTTCCAAGTGGTTCCGAGCAAGTTTTGAGCTCGGGCAGTTCCCAGTTTTTCCCAGGTGGTCATCGGCCTGACCGGTGAGGTACACCGGTCTGACCGGTGTGAGGTTCAGGTGCTGGGCGATCTAGCACACCGGTCTGACCGGTGTGGTTGACCGGTCTGACCGGTCAAAGCAAAGCTAAAGCAGCTGCTCTGTTTTGCGAGGTGGTTTGCATGCATTCGTCCAGGGGGAGTTGCATTGGTTCAGGGGTAGCTTGCATGTGTGCAGGGGGAGCTCTTTGTGGTTTTCGAGTTTTGGATCGTTGGTTTGTGCTCTTTGCTTGAGCATGTTTTGTCTCGGATGTGTCGAGCCGTTGCCCTTGCCTAAGGGGTCCGAGACTTGTCTTCTTCAAGTGATCTTGCTCTTTGCCTTTCTTTGGCTTTCGATCGCTTGTTGGAGTTTCTTTTAGTAGTTTCTTTTCTTTTCCTTTTCTCTGTTGTTACCAAAACGTGTGTGTTGTCAATGCACTCATCAAGGGGGAGATTGAGAGCCATGTGTGGTTCGAGGACCGGTGGATGGTCGCTTCCTGGTGTGATGAGTGATTGACAACGTGGTGTGGACTAATTCTTGGCTAAGTATTGCAGGTGCAGGTTGCGGCTTGACCGGTGTTGGTGCAGGTGAAGAACAAGCGCGAAAGGTCATTGCCGGTGAGGCCTCCAGGTGTGGAGAAGACATGTAGGCTTGGTTCGAGGGACCCGGCGGCCAGCGGGGTCAAGTGCGGGCCGCATGGTGGCAAGAACGGCAAGATGAAGTCATGGATGGTTTCTTAGTTGAGCCTCAAAACCAAGGTCGAGCCGGGACTACGTGGGAGCCAGGTCATGAGTGGTGATTGGCGGAGGCTACACCGAGTTCGCGGGGTTTCCAGTGGTTCACCAGAAAACCGCTGGGTTCCTTGGTTGATCCACAAAGCCAAGACCAAAGAACCGAAGACGGAAGTGCAGCAGCATCGGACCGGTCTGACCGGTGGGTACCGGTCTGACCGGTGAGGTGCACCGGTCTGACCGGTGTGCGACGACGCAGTCCGGAATCTTCGAAGCGGAGGACACGCTTCGGGATCGCAAGGCTTGCGTCGAGGCTAAGCAAGTTTGCGGTCGCTGGGCATCCGTCCGATGGTACGAAGACAAAGACTTCCAAATTCACCCTTCAGGGGCATGTATACCTAGTTAGCTAGTAAAGGTATTTTAGTCTTTAGGTTGCCTCCATATAACCCAAGTGATGAGAGGATGGCAGCCATCTCTTGGAACCCTAGCTCATTTATTTTCCTATTTTCCCTTCCTATTTTCCTTAGGATTTCCATAGGACTAGCTTGAGAGCTTCATGGTGAGATCTTGTGAGAGGGAAGGATGATCGGGCGGCAAGCTAGACCTTGTATGAACCTCTTTGGTATGCATAGATGATTCGGCGTGGTTCCTCAAGGCTTGGATGTGTCTTTCCCGTTTCTCCTTTTTGGTGATTTTCGGAGCCCTTTCTTGGCGATTTTCTTGGAGCGATTTCGAGGCCTTTCTCTTTGGGATTTGGTGGGGGATGTATGCTTGAACCCTTCGTGGTTCTTTTCCCTTTGATTCCCCTCCCAAATCCGTGAGCAAAGGGGATCGATTTTGGGGTTCCTTGGCTCTAGGGTTAGAGGCGTTCTTGGTGGGATTTCTTCGATTCCTCTCGGTTTAGCAAGTTTTGGTGGACCAAATCTTGGCTATGGAGTGCCCATGAGGTGTTCCTACTATCCCCAAAGTCTTGTGCAGAACCGTGGAGCGATTTGGGAGATCGGGAGTTGGATTTGGGGGAGTTGACCCGCGGGTGCTGTTCATCCTGAGAGCTCAGGTCACACCGGCCTGACCGGTGCCTCACACCGGTCTGACCGGTGCAGACTCGTTGATGAGTTTTGCTCGGGTGAACGTCTTGGTGAGTTCCCTGTTGTCTCGTGTTGCTGCTGTTTCGAGTTTGGTCCTGTTTGGAGCTCGGTAGGTCTGTTTGGTGGATTTGGGATCTCGTGGCTTGGACCGGTCTGACCGGCGAGCTACACCAGCCTGACTGGTGTAGAGGCCTTCTGTGGAAGTTCTCAGATTTTGCCAGCAGGGACCGGTCTGACCGGTGCTGCTCACCGGCCTGACCGGTGTAGTCCAGTGGTGCTCGAGTTGCTAGTTCCGCTGCGTTCTCGAGTCGGTGTAGGTGGTTGTTGGTTCCTAGGACCAGTAGCACTCCAGTGGCTGCGTGGTCTTGGCCAACTTGGGTAGTTGAGTCGGAGAAGTGTTTCGGAAGCCGTGTTCGTCTTGTTGGAGTTCCCATCTCCTTCGAGAAGAATTTTTATCGGCTCCCATTCACTCCCCCCCTCTCTGGTTTGCCTAATCGGTCCTTCAAACTATCGTAGCCAGACAACCCAGGCACCATGCCGATGTTGCTGCTAGACTCCACCCGGCCCGGGCTATTGTGACCCAGGGTGAGATCCACTAGAAGACTGGTCAACTAGACCGAGTACCGTAGCTTGAACACAGACCTCATGCAACACACTCATGCCATCTAACAAGATAAATTAAGGCTAGACATATGAACAGATATGAACTCTCTTATGTCTAATCAACAAGATCAAAGTGTCGTGTTCATGAAGAACACGAGCCTCTAACTTATGAACAAACACATAAGGAAGGAGTTTATCACCCTTCAAGTGGATCAAAAGGTAGTGTTCACGAAGAACACGAGCCTCTAAATGATGAACAGAGGATGAACTCAAGAACATATCAAGAATATGATCTACCATGACTTTATATGAAATAGCTGAATAACTGAAGTAGATCAAAGTCATACAAAGAAATAAAGATAAAAGAGAACTCATACCTAGACTTTCAAGAGGACTTGGAACCTGAATAAGAGCTACTCTAGCCTACCCCCTAGCCTTGGAAACTAAAAGTGAGAGGAGAATGAGAGAGTGGTGTGTGAGAAATGGGAGCCCCTCCCCTTCTATTTATAGGCAAAGGCAAGGCTTGCTCGGACGCCCAAATGGCCCCTAAACACCCGGGAGTGAGGCAATGGACCAATAGGGAGCTGCCACGTGGAGGGCCAGGATGGGGCCCCCTAGGTCGGTTCGGCCGATCCCAGGGTCAGCCGGCCCCCTAGGGTGGCCCCACCTGGTAGTTTTCCACTGGGTGGCTGCCCCGTGGGCCCTCTGATCCATCCCCGATGCATGTCTTGATTTGGTATCCGAGGTGAGCCCTTTGATCCATGTGAAGTCAATGTGGCGTCCTCTGATTCGTCGGTGAGTGCCTCCCCTGGATCGACGACGTGGATTGCCATGTTTCCCTTGGTGGCAGCCACCTCCTCAGCTGAGTTAGCATGGTTCCTTAATAGAAGTTGAGTTTCCATCTCTTTTAAGGGGTAAATCACCTACATACAAATAATCTCTAAGGAAAAGTGGAACTACATTATTCAAACCTAAATGCTAGTAAACAGTGCATATGCCTCCATTTATGTGAGAGTATTAAGGGTTGGAAATGGTGAATTTCCACCGTCAACAAACTCCCCCAAGCTAACCTCTTGCTCGTCTCGAAGCAAGACATTAGAGACTTAGGTTGGTTGATCAGGAGTTGCTACAATGTTGTATTCTCAACTTATGGCAAACATACAACAAAGTACTCTACCAAGAGTTGAACAAGTCGGTAATGTTCTTACCTTTCACCTGATACGTGGGGCATATAGCTTTACCTGCCTTGGGTGGTTGAGAGACAGAATGGTAAAATAGCATGTGCATAATCACTCATACCTTAATCAGCTATCAATCCGGAGGTTTTGCAAGTTTTTCAAAAGAAAATCAGAGGTCCTCAAGTGATACTCTCGGATCGCTCAAAAGTGTATGATTCCTCACCAAGGCATCAATATTGCCTTTCTTCACATCCTACTCCTAATAGGCTGTATGTGGAGCTGTAGGTAGGGAAGATGTAGAATACTTGCCTCTCAGGTTTTGCTAAGTCAAAGACCGGATCCTTGGAAGCAACAAACATACATCCTGATCAAGATGTGCATATGTGTGTGATGGATATGAGCATGGCAAGGTGGATACTAGGCCCGGAAGTGGGTGCTAGATATTGCCATGTTTTATATGAGGAAACGAGGGATTGATGGTAAGGTGGACACTAGCCCTGGAGTATGTACTAGTTATTACCATCTATATGGTGGAACTCTTTCTCTTGCACATATCAATCCCTTTTTCTCCTTTGAAATTTTTTGAGACTTGGGCTAGCTCTCTTTATTTATTTTTGCCATGCTTTTGAGCATGCTTTTCTTTTCTCTCTCTTTTTCAACTAGCCCTTGGTCTCTATTGGAGATATTTGGAGAGGGATGAATAATGCAAAGATACATAGAGTTTTATTTGAGAAAGAATGTATAGGCATATGGAACAAATGACGAATGCTAACTTCTAGTGTAGAAGTTTTAGCATGAACGTGTACGTGATCTTGATCAGGGGAGTATGAGTTCTAACAAGGGTCACAACAATTTGACAAAGCTCAATGAGCGAACAAGCTGCATATGTGGAGGCTAAGAACTTGAATCTACATATGTCCTTGGATGGGAAATTCTCATCATGTTTTGATTTTTCAAAAAGGAAATCTCCGGATGTCAAGCATCACTAAGCACAATATCATAGCACTCTATTATACCATATCATGTCTCACAACAACTTAGGCAAGGATCAAGCTTTTTGCTACCCACAGTTTTCATGCTAAGGTTTGAACATACAAGCCAACAAACTCAAAACTTAGGTAGGATACAAAGTTGTAAGTAAGACATACGAGGAGAATAAACAGAGCAACTATTCATCATTTCAACCATAGAGGCAATGCATTCTTACTAAGCAAATCAAAGCAAACTAAGCAAACGATGATGATGAAAGCAAATGAATATTTTTGGTCTTTTTATTTTGCAGATTTTTTTTGGATTTTCATTTATAAGATATTCTGAAGACAAAGGAAGATACAAGTTACCTCAGGATGGGGGTCCTCCCCCAAGCTAGCTTCAGGCTCACTGCGGAGGAGGGAAGAAGAAACCCTGACTCGCGTAGTAAGCCCTCTGTGCCTCCATGTATTACCGCTGATCTTGCTGCATGGCTGCTATCCTCTCACCAGCCTGACGCTGCCACGCTGAGGTAGACTCGACGTGGGTGTTCAGCGTCTCCTCCAATCCCGTGACCTGGACGGTGAGCTCTCCCATTTGCTGCGCGAGCTGAGCGTCGCGTGCAGAGGCTGAAGAGTGTCGCCGGAAGGACGAAGACGGAGGTGGACCACCGGAGCTAGAACTAGAGGGTGTGGCCCACTGAGCTCTGCTCGCGCCTGCCCAAGCTGTGCCACTCACACTCGGCTGGTAGGTGGGCTGATCCCAACCAGGTGCATATCTAGGGGTAACCTCGGACATGTACCCTGTAGGGGCCCCTCCTGCCATCGGTGGTGTAGCAGGTTGTGGCTGAGGCTGAGGCTGTGGTGTGGTGTCGGCTGTGACTGCTGCTGCTGCTGCATGTGTGCTCTCTTCGCCGCGCTCCTAGTGGACCTGCCTGAAACACTAGCACGACGGCTTTCCTCTTGTGTAACAAGGGGAATGGTTAGTGACTCCGAATTATACAATCCAAACCACGGGTTAGGTAACAGGATTTGATTTGTATAGCCCGAAAAGAAGAAAGTCAAAGAATCATTTGGGCCCCTCTTGAGTATATGCCCCTGGATCAAGTATGCCTCATCAATGAGAACTCAGGGCGTCCTGATGAAGGGTACGGGATTCCCGCTAAGAACCCCGAGTCTGAGAGCAATACGAGTCACCAAAGTCGTACACTCAATAGGTCCTATCATCTTGAAATTCGTTAACCACTGCCGAATCAAAGCTTTAACGGGAGAGACCTTGATCCGGTTGACAGCAGCGTATAATAGCATCATCTCATCGCTGCACACGGGCCGAACATCCTCTTGTGGAAAGAGAGTAATGGCGAGCCACTTGTGCCATAGACGGAGAGTGGGATGCACAATATCATTGCACCGAGGTACAAACTTGCCACTGTAAACAAGACCAGAGATATCTACCCAGAAAGATTCCCGAACATAACCCTCACAAGCTCGCTTCAAAGAGACAGCACAACGAGGACTAAAACCAAGAAGACGACTAAGATCCTTCCAAGAAAGACGATAATCGGTCCCGAAAAGACGAAACTCAATGCCATCCGGGATCTCGGTAAGAGAGCAAAGAAACTGGATGGTGAGGGGCCGAGAGCCAAGCTATGTGACCGGCACAAACTCCTCCCAACCAAGAGCATTCCAAATGGAAGCAAACTCGAGATTCATACCTATCTTCTCCATGAGAGCCGGGTCGAAGTCCCTGGTGTGGGCGAAGACTTGGTCCTTCAGAAGAGCATAGGCTTGTTCCTCTCGATCGCCCCGCAAGCTGAGGTAGGGGGTGTCATCGATGACCTCCTTCGCGGCTTGTGGCTCGGCTTGCTCTTCTTCATAATCCATCTTTGATGGGCTCGGCGTCGGCTCGGTGGGGGTGGATGCACTCGTGCTTGCCCGCAAATGGGAGTGTGAGCGTGTCACCCTCCGGAGAGTGTTTGCCGCCCAATTCAAGCTAGCACAACAACAAGAAACAACAAGAGCAACTCGGTGATGGATTAGTGAAATCGAATGAAGTTCTTACCGAGCTTGCTCCACTAATAACAATATTTTCAGCAACACAATAGAGAGAGTACTTGACGATCCAATCTCGAGCAAGAATTCCAAGAAAACCAAGAGAGCAAGGAGTAGAGAGGGGAGTGTGAGCGAAGAGTGTTGAATGGGTGAAGAACACCCCCTCTCCCCCTGCTATTTATAGGCAAACGCGCCGGGCATCCAGACATAGCCGTTGGGCAACGGCTAGGAGCCGTTGGAGCAAGGTGGGGCCCAGCAGCCGTTGGGCTGCTTCGGCCGAACCTAGGGTCGGCTGACCCCAGGCCGGGCCCACCTGCCCTTTGCCCTGGCCAGTGGCTCTCCAACGGCTAGCTGGGGGCCTACCTGAGTGCCTCGGCCCAATTTCCCTCGAAATATTTTTCAAATGATTTTTCTTGAATTTTCAGACTCAGAAATTATTTTCAAAAATTTTATTTGGAAAAGGGAAAAGGGCTAGATAAATCTAGCATGCAGATGCAAGGTTTTTGGGAAATCAAATATGCAATTTTGAAAATAAAGTTTGGAAAGGGAAATATGAGATAAGTACCAGTTTTAACCTTTTTGGTAAAAGGACCCATCATTTTTAGTCCGACGAGTGGGACTCTTCGCTGCAATCAATTGCATTCTACACCACACTCCTGAGAAGTAGAGGTTGGTGCCATCTCTATCTTCCGCCATTCTTTCCGAATTTTCTTTAACCTCTTCGACGGAGATTTCCTCCTTGGGGGTGAAGGCTCCGTCCTTCCCCCAAGCTGCTCAACACTATCTTGCACCAAATAGCATTGTTCTTCTTTGTCCTGAAACTTGAACTTCAAGTTCCTCTTCCCAATGCGGAAACGGATGATTCCGGACCCCACATTGATCCTAGCTCGGACATCACTGAGAAATGGTCGCCCAAGGATGAGCAGCATTCCTCCCTCATCATCCATATCAAGGACTACGAAGTCCGCGAAGACATAAGAGCTCTTGATTTTGACCAATATGCTCTCAACAATTCCTTCTGGATATCGTATTGTTGAATCTGCGAGTTGGATAGTCTGTGCTGTTGGAGAGAGAGCTGGATATCCAAGTTGCTCGAACATGACCTTGGACATGAGATTAACACTTGCACCAAGGTCACAAAGAGCATGACTGATCTGCTTGTAATAGATTGTGCAAGTGATACTCGGGTAGCCTGGATCTTTCTTGTGCACTACTGCTGATTCCTCCCATGGATCAAGAATTTGTTGTATGGGCTTTCCTGCATAGTCAGAAGCATGTGTCTTCCTAGGTGGCTTACCCCACCTGGTTGACACTACACTAACATTTTCACAAGAGGATACGGGTTGCCCCGGGATCCTCCCGTTATCAGGAGATGGAACCAAAGCAGCCAGCTAAGCCAGCTGGGTTTCTAATATTTTGTTGAAACTTAGTTGACTCTTCTGAGCAGAAGAAAAACTATCAAGCTTAACGTTGAGGCTTTCCACAGTTTTATCAAGGGTAGCTAACTTTTTGTTAATACCTTCAATAATCTTAGCTTGCCCAAAAACGAGATCTCTCAAGGAGGGTTGGTTAGGATTGTATGAGTTACCTTGGTTACCTCCTTGATAGTAAGGGCATTGTTGATTCCACGATTGGCCTCCTTGTTGAGGTGGACAATAACCGTTGTTGTTGCCATTCATGTACATCACTTCCTCCTGAGTCTCTGGACAACAGTTGCCTGAGTGCCCTGTGTTGCCACAGACCTCACAGGTCATGTGAGAGTCCATAGGCAGAGTAGTGGTGGCCATGGCAGCCTTCTCGCTGGTGTAATCATCCAATCCCTTCATGAGAAGATCCATCTTGGCAGTAATCATGTCTGCTTCCTTGACAGTATGAGTACCCCTCGGTCGTGGCTGGAGTCTTTCATCACTCCACCCTTGGTTGGAGACCATCTTCTCCACGAGTAATTTAGCATTATCAACACTGAGTGAGAAGAATGCTCCTTGAGCAGCAGCATCAATATGGCCTCAGGCTGTCGGAGTCAACCCATTATAGAAGCTTTGAAGAATAAGCCAATCCTCCATCCCATGGTGAGGACAGGCCAGGACATACTCCTAAAGCCTTTCCCAAGTCTCTGGAATAGACTCACTTACTGCTTGCTGAAAACCAGATATCCTTCCACGAAGAGCATTGGTTTTACCCAATGGGAAGAACTTCTTGAGAAATGCCTCTGAACACTTACTCCAAGTGTCAATAGCTTCACGATTTGCATGGAACCATTGCTTTGCTTTCCCCAGGAGGGAGAATGGAAATAGCCGTAAACGAACAGCGTCCATATTTGCACCCTTGATGACGAAAGTGCTGCATAGCTCTAGGAATTGCTGTAGATGAGCATTGGCATCCTCATTTGGCTTGCCACAGAATGGGCTAGCCTGTACCATCGTAATTAGACCCGTCTTGATCTCAAAAATTTCAGTCCCCATTGCCACCTCAGGGCCTTGCAGCACCTGGTCAGCGGAAGGAGCTGAGTACTCACGAAGTGTCTTCTGGGCCATAGCGTTGGACGTGGATGGTACAAAGGAAGCTGGTTCGCCCTCCGGACGAGTACGACGAGGTGAGCTGAAATGAATTCGAGCTTTCCTCACAAGTGACTCGGGATCTTCAGTAAAATTCCCCGGTAGGTCGAAACCAGTCATACACTACCTATCTTCATCATCCAAAGATAAAAGAAGACAATCAAGGTTAGCCTGCATTGAGAGTTGTCCTAACCTACTCAGAGTTTATAAACAAATGCAAAGCATAGTCATGATAATCCTGTGCCTTCCCCGGCAACGGCGCCAGAAATGCTTGTTGGCATTTCTTAATGTCACAACTAACGGCACCGGGTTAGCATGAACATCAAGACTTGCCGAAGGTTAATCTAAACGATCATGAACGAATCCGCAAGCGCACAGATAAACCATTGTAGCATTTTCCCAAGGAAGGAGAGTATTCCAAGGGTATCGTATCTATGGAAGGCAATGGCGGATATCTTAGACTTATACTTTTGCTCTGAATGTAAACCAAGAGATAGATATAGGGAACAACACACTCAAAGGCAGGGGTAAGATAAAAGATATAAGGGTAGTGTGACACACACACTCAAATCTACCTCTACTCTAGCACACTACGGCTTAGGGGGAACATACGAGTTAGCTCTAGGTTCTAATGTACTAAACATACAAAGCTAGAAGATACAAGAGATGGGCATAAGCATTGCATGAGAGGGATAAGGTTCAGCACCCAGGTACAAACAGGGAGCTAGCCCGCGACGACCAGCACTCTGCGAAACTAGACTTTAGACTCCTACAGCAGGTACCCCAACGCGGAGGTTACCCTAGGATCCAACAGGGCTGTCACCACCTGAGGACCGACCTCTAGTTACGGGGGGTATGCTCATAACTATCGTAGCTAGACAACTCAGGCACCATGCCTACGTTGCTGCTAGACTCCACCCGGCCCGGGCTATTGTAACCCAAGGTGAGAGCCACCAGAAGACTGGTCAACTAGACCGAGTACTGTAGCTTGAACACAGACCTCATGCAACACTCTCATGCCATCTAACAAGATCAACTAAGGCTAGACATACGAACAGATATGAACTCTCTTATGTCTAATCAACAAGATCAAAGGGTCGTGTGCATGAAGAACACGAGCCTCTAACTTATGAACAAACACATAAGGAAGGAGTTTATCACCTTTCAAGTGGATCAAAAGGTAGTGTTCACGAAGAACACGAGCCTCTAAATGATGAACAGAGGATGAACTCAAGAACATATCAAGAATATGATCTACCATGACTTTATATGAAATAGCTGAATAACTGAAGTAGATCAAAGTCATACAAAGAAATAAAGATAAAAGAGAACTCATATCTAGACTTCCAAGAGGACTTGGAACCTGAATAAGAGCTACTCTAGCCTACCCCTAGCCTTGGAAACTAAAAGTGAGAGGAGAATGAGAGAGTGGTGTGTGAGAAATGGGAGCCCCTCCCCTTCTATTTATAGGCAAAGGCAAGGCTTGCTCGGACGCCCAAATGGCCCCTAAACACCCGGGAGTGAGGCAATGGACCAATAGGGAGCTGCCACGTGGAGGGCCAGGATGGGGCCCCCTAGGTCGGTTCGGTCGATCCCAGGGTCGGCCGGCCCCCTAGGGTGGCCCCACCTAGTGGTTTTCCACTGGGTGGCTGCCCTGTGGGCCCTCTGATCCATACCCGGTGCATGTCTTGATTTGGTATCTGAGGTGGGCCCTTTGATCCATGTCAAGTCCATGTGGCGTCCTCTGATTCGTCGGTGAGTGCCTCCCCTAGATCGATGACGTGGATTGCCATGTTTCCCTTGGTGGAAGCCACCTCCTCAGATGAGTTGGCATGGTTCCTTCATAGAAGTTGAGTTTCCATCTCTTTTAAGGGGTAAATCACCTACATACAAAGAATCTCCAAGGACAAGTGGAACTACATTATTCAAACCTAAATGCTAGTAAACAGTGCATATGCCTCCATTTATGTGAGAGTATTAAGGGTTGGAAATGGTGAATTTCCACCATCAACAAACTCCCCCAAGCTAACCTCTTGCTCGTCTCGAAGCAAGACATTAGAGACTTAGGTTGGTTGATCAGGAGTTGCTACAATGTTGTATTCTCAACTTATGGCAAACATACAACAAAGTACTCTACCAAGAGTTGAACAAGTCGGCAATGTTCTTACCTTTCACCTGATACATGGGGCATATAGCTTTACCAGCCTTGGGTGGTTGAGAGACAGAATGGTTATATAGCATGTGCATAATCACTCATACCTTGGTCAACTATCAATCCGGAGGTTTTGCAAGTTTTTCAAAAGAAAATCAGAGTTCCTCAAATGATACTCTCGGATCGCTCAAAGGTGTATGATTCCTCACCAAGGCATCAATATTGCCTTTCTTCACATCCTACTCCTAATAGGCTGTATGTGGAGCTGTAGGTAGGGAAGATGTGGAATACTTGCCTCTCATGTTTTGCTAAGTCAAAGACCGGATCCTTGGAAGCAACAAACATACATCCTGATCAAGATGTGCATATGTGTGTGATGGATATGAGCATGGCAAGGTGGATACTAGGCCCGGAAGTGGGTGCCAGATATTGCCATGTTTTATATGAGGAAACGAGGGATTAATGGTAAGGTGGACACTAGCCCTGGAGTAGGTACTAGTTATTACCATCTATATGGTGGAACTCTTTCTCTTGCACATATCAATCCCTTTTTCTCCTTTGAAATTTTTCGAGACTTGGGCTAGCTCTCTTTATTTATTTTTGCCATGCTTTTGAGCATGCTTTTCTTTTCTCTCTTTTTTTTAACGAGCCCTTGGTCTCTATTGGAGATATTTGGAGAGGGATGAATAATGCAATGATACATAGAGTTTTATTTGAGAAAGAATGCATAGGCATATGGAACAAATGATGAATGCTAACTTCCAGTGTAGAAGTTTTAGCTTGAACGTGTACGTGATCTTGATCAGGGGAGTATGAGTTCTAACAAGGGTCACAACAATTTGACAAAGCTCAATGAGAGAACAAGCTGCATATGTGGAGGCTAAGAACTAGAATCTACATATGTCCTTGGATGGGAAATTCTCATCATTGAGGAACTCATCATGTTTTGATTTTTCAAAAAGGAAAACTCCGGATGTCAAGCATCACTAAGCACAAGATCATAGCACTCTATTATACCATATCATGTCTCACAACAACTTAGGCAAGGATCATGCTTTTTGCTACCCACAGTTTTCATGCTAAGGTTCGAACATACAAGCCAACAAACTCAAAACTTAGGTAGGATACAAAGTTGTAAGCAAGTCATACGATGAGAATAAACAGAGCAACTATTCATCATTTCAACCATAGAGGCAAAGCATTCTTACTAAGCAAATCAAAGCAAACTAAGCAAACGATGATGATGAAAGCAAATGAATATTTTTGGTCTTTTTATTTTGCAGATTTTTTTTGGATTTTCATTTATAACATATTCTGAAGACAAAGGAAGATACAAGTTACCTCAGGATGGGGGTCCTCCCCGAAGCTAGCTTCAGGCTCACTGCGGAGGAGGGAAGAAGAAACCCTGACTCGCGTAGTAAGCCCTCTGTGCCTCCATGTATTGCCGCTGATCTTGCTGCATGGCTGCTATCCTCTCACCAGCCTGACGCTGTCACGCTGAGGTAGACTCGACGTGGGTGTTCAGCGTCTCTCCAATCCCATGACCTAGACGGTGAGCTCTCCCATTTGCTGCGCGAGCTGAGCGTCGCGTGCAGAGGCTGAAGAGTGTCACTGGAAGGACGAAGACGGAGGTGGACCACCGGAGCTAGAACTAGAGGGTGTGGCCCACTGAGCTCTGCTCGCGCCTGCCCAAGCTGTGCCACTCGCACTCGGCTGGTAGGTGGGCTGATCCCAACCAGGTGCATATCCAGGGGTAACCCCGGACATGTACCACGCAGGGGCCCCTCCTGCCACCGGTGGTGTAGCAGGCTGTGGCTGAGGCTGAGGCTGTGGTGGTGGTGTCGGCTGTGACTGCTGCTGCTTCATGTGTGCTCTCTTCGCCGCGCTCCTAGTGGACCCTTGTTAGAACTCATACTCCCCTGATCATGATCACATACACGTTTATGCTAAACTTCTACATTGGAAGTTAGCATTCATCATTTGTTCCATTTGCTTATGCATTCTTAACTCTATGCATCTTTGTATCATTCATCCCTCTCCGAATATCTTCAGTAGAGACAAAGGGCTAGCTGAAAAAAAAAGAGAGAAGAAAAGAAAGAAAAAGAAAAGCATGCTCAAAAGCATGGCAAAAATAAATAAAGAGAGCTGGCCCAAGTCTCGAAAAAATTCATAAAGGAGAAAAAGGGATTGATATGTGCAAAGAGAAAGAGTTCCACCATATAGATGGTAAGAACTAGTACCCACTCCGGGGCTAGTGTCCACCTTACCACCAATCCCTCCTTTTTCCCATAAAAAGCATGGTAATATCTAGCACCCATTTCCGGGCCTAGTATCCACCTAACCATGCTCATCACCATCACACACATATGCACATCTTGATCAGGATGTATGTTTGTTTCTTCAAGGATCCGGTTTTTGACTTAGCAAAATATGAGAGACAAGTATGCCACATTTCTTCCCTACCTATAGCTCCACATAAGCCTATTAGGAGTAGGATGTGAAGAAAGGCAACCTGATGCCTTGGTGAGGAACCATACACTTTTGAGCGATCCGAGAGTATCATTTGAGGAACTCTGATTTTCTTTTGAAAAATTTGCAAAACCTCCGGATGGATAGCTGATCAATGTATGAGTTATTATGCATTCGCTATATAACCATTCTGTCTCTCAACCGCCTAAGGTAGGTGAAGCTATATGCCCCAAGTCATCAAGTGAAAGTTAAGAATATGACATCGTAGCCACTCCTGATCAACCAAGCTAAGTCCCTAATGTCTTGCTTCGAAACGAGCAAGAGGTTAGTTTGGGGGAGTTTGTTGATGGCTGTTAAGTACTACTCTCAGCCATCAATATTCTCACATAAATGGAGGCATATGCATTTTTTACTTGCATTTTGGTTTGAATAATGTAGTTCCACTTGTCCTTGGAGATTATTCGTATGTAGGTGAAATAACTATTAAAAGAGATGGAAACCCACCTTCTATGGAGGAACCATGCCAACTCAACTGAGGAGGTGGCTGCCACCAAGGAAACACATGGCCATCCACATTACTGATCCAAGGGAGGCACTCACCGACGAATCAGAGAGCGCCACATGGACTTCACATGGATCAAGGGGCCCACCTCAGATACCAAAACAAGCCATGCACCGGGGATGGATCAGAGAGTTCGTATCCGTTCATATGTCTAGCCTTAGTTGATCTTGTTAGATGGCATGATAGTGTTGCATGAGGTTTGTGTGCAAGCTACGGTACTCGGTCTAAGTTAACAGTCTTCTGGTGGCACTCACCATGGGTCACAATAATCCGGGCCGGGTGAAGCCTAGCAGCAACGCAGGCATGGTGCCTGGGTTGTGTGGCTACATTAGTTAGGAGCATACCCCCCGTAACGATAGTGGTAGGCCGCAGTGGTGACAGCTGTTGGACCCTTTGGAACCCTCCGCGCTGAGGTATTGCTATAGGAGTCTAAAGTATAGTTTTGTAGAGTGTTGGTCATCGCGGGCTATCTCCCCGTTTGTACCTGGGTGCTGAACCTTACCCTCTCATGCAATGTTTCATGCCTATCTCTTGTATCTTCTAGCTTGGTATGTTTAGTACATTAGAACCTAGAGCTAACTCGTATGTTCCCCCTATGTCATAGAGTACTAGAGTAGAGGTAGATCTCAGTGCGTGTCACACTACCCTATCATATCTTTTATCTTACCCCTGCCTTTGAGTTGTTTTTTCCTATATCTATCTCTTGGTTTACATTCAGTGCAAAAGCATAAATCTATGATATCCGCCATTGCCTTCCACGGATACGATACCCTGGGAATACTCTCCTTCCTTTGGGAAAATTCTACAATGGTTTATCTGTGCGCTCGCGGATTCGTTCATGATCATTTAGATTTACCTTTGGCAAGTCTTGATGTTCGCGCTAACTCGGTGTCGTTATTGGTGACGCTAAGGATGGATTCCAAATCTGTTCTTAAGTGATCGACGCTAAGAAATGCCAACAAGAATTTTGCAAACCTCGCCGGATATCCACCCACAAACCCAAAACATCTTTTTTGTGTTTACCTCCTTGACCACAACCCAATTCTTGAGTATGGATGAAAATTTCGAGGAAGATCACAAGAATGAAGGTGCCGAAGATTGAAGTATGATTTTGGGAGACCTCCAAGACGACATGTTGCATGAAGGATCCCTATAAGATTTCAAGTGTTTCTCTCCAAGAAAATATAGGACTTTTAGTACCTACCTTGGCACCAAAATTTCACCATCTCTTTGCCCGAGGACGTGCAATCACTATGTGAAAACCTCACATAGGTCACACAGCATTTGTAACGGGCCCTTAACACCCGTTACATGGACCCCATCTGTAACGGTTGTTGTTTGGCGCCCGTTACGCATAAGCGCGGCAAGCTCGACCACGACCTCGCCCTGACCTTGCCACCATAACGCCCGTTACCAATGAGGACTTCTGGTAACGGACTTCTTAAATGCTCGTTACATGTTTTATTTGTAACGGACATTAACATGCGTCCGTTACGAAAGTAAAACCTATCGGTAACGGGCTCTTTAAGTCCATTACCGATGACTTTCCTATTGGAGACGCGTTGTTTTTAGGACATGTCTCATTTTATGATGACCCAATTGGCGACGCTTGTTTGGAGCTAGCATCTCCTTTGTTTTCTCACAATAGAGACGCGTGTTGTTATTACACGTCATTGTTTTTGCGTTCCGACCACTCTGCTATCTCGGACAACAACACTTGCTCTCTCTCCTCTGAGGGCCCCACTCGCTCTCTCCCCGCCATTGCTGCAGCAGCATTTTCACACACTCTCTGAAGGCCCCACTCGCTGCGCGCGCGCTCTCTCTCTCCTCAGAAAGCCGGCGCTGCAGCAGGCCGGCCGGCCGCGTGCGCGACGGCGCAAGGTGCTGGTGGACGTCGACCGCGGCGCGGCGTCCCTCCGTGCCGTACGTCATCCAAAGCAGCAACTTATCCTCCTCCTCGGGCTCGGTGTCATCCTCCGCGCCGTCGCCGTCGCCGTGGCCGCGACGCCTCGTCCTCCTCCTTGGAAGCGCTCGCCTCGTAGACAGTCCTCGTCAAGGTGGAAATTGCCCCCTTTTATTGAACTTCGCTGTCCTAATCCTCTTACTCATCGGTTTTGGTGATGCATTATGCTCATTTGATGTATGAAAATTGCAGATGGCTGCTGCTGCTCGGGCTTGGATGTACAGTAGTAAGTCCCGAGATTGGGCCAGTTTCTTAATGGGGGTCATTGGATTTCTAGATCAAGCAGAGGCGGATATGAGAAACCGTGGTGTTCAGGCAATGCTTTGCCCCTGTATAGATTGTCTCAACGAGAAGAAGTTCGGACAACGGGATAACATTTTTCATCATTTGATCACACGTGGTTTCAAAGAAAATTACACGTGTTGGAATAAACATCATGAGGAAGGGCTTAATGAAGTTGAAACAGGATGCCTAAATGAAGGTGAAGCGCGACACCATGCTACAGGATGCCATGATGAAGAGCTTGATGAAGGTGGAGTTTTTGATGAGGAAAATGAACCATTCCCACCAATTGTGATGAGGCCTGAGGATATCACTAATCAAGAAGTTACAGGCTTCAATGATGGTGAGTTGTTGCAACGTGTGCACAATGTTGATCAAATGTTGCGGGATGTTGAGTTTCAAGGAGTGTATACAGCTTCTGAATTAGCGAGGCTGAAGAAGTTCATTGAAGATTCAAAGAAATCCCTCTATCCTGGTTGCAAGAAGTACTCTCGCCTTTCTGGTGATCTAAAACTTCTGCAGCTTAAGGCAGATCATGGTTGGAGCAACAAAAGTTTCAAACAACTATTGGATCTCCTTAAGGACATGCTACCCGAGGGAAACCAAATAGCCGAGTCTGTCTATGAGGCAAAGAAGACAATTTGTCCTCTGGGAATAGAGGTTGAAAAAATTCATGCTTGCAAGAACAGTTGTGTATTGTTCCATGGAGATTATGTAGACCTTGACAAGTGCCCCATGTGTGGGTTCGATCGGTACAAGAGGAAAAAAAGATGGTGGTGATGATAACAATGCTGATGATGACGAGAACAAGCCCGTGGAGATCACAGGCAAGACGAAGAAGAAGAAGGTTAAAGGGGATCCTGTGAGGGTAGCATGGTATTTTTGCATCATTCCTCGGTTGAGAAGATGGTTCGCCACACGAAAGGAGGCCCAACTCTTGCGTTGGCATAAGACACGAACGAAGGAAGTTGGCAAGATTAAGCACCCCGTAGATGGCCAACAATGGCAAAACATTGATTCCCACTTTGAGGAATTTGCCGGTGAAAGCAGGAACATTCGGTTCACTATGAGCACAGATGGCGTGAACCCATTTGGTAACCAGAGCTCGACACATAGCACCTGGCCTGTCGTGTTGTCAATGTACAACCTTCCACCCTGGCTATGCAAGAAACAGAAATACATGATGCTGGCAATATTGGTCTCTGGGCCAAAGCAACCTGGCGACCGTATTGATGTCTACTTGAGGCAACTAGTTGATGACTTGAAGATACTTTGGAAGCCTGGTGTGAAGGAGGTTTGGGATGAGTTCGGCCATGAGGAGTTCACATTGCACGCCTTGTTGTTCACCACCATCAACGACAACCCGACTCATCGCAACCTTTCTGGCCAGAGTAAAAGGAAAGGTGCAGCTTGGCCACACTGCTTGGAAGAAACTTGTGCAGTGTGGCTGAGAAATTCAAAGAAATTCTCATTTATGGGGCACCGTCGTTTCCTCAGCAA
This sequence comes from Cenchrus fungigraminus, assembly GCA_036936925.1. Taxonomy (NCBI): domain Eukaryota; kingdom Viridiplantae; phylum Streptophyta; class Magnoliopsida; order Poales; family Poaceae; genus Cenchrus; species Cenchrus fungigraminus. Next base: position 110,989,072 of record CM072779.1, read on the forward strand.
GAAACATGCCTACCGGGACATGGATTGTCAGTTTAATGGGGAAAAGGAGAATCGACAGGCGCCAATGCATGTGACTGGAGATCTGCTCCACTTGCAAGAAAATGACGTCGAAACTATCGAGGAGTTACCCAAATTGTCTGAAAAGAAACTTCACAAAAGAAAGAAGTGATATGGTGAAGAAGAAGAAGAAGATGGGCGAGGAATGTGGAACAAGAAATCAATTCTATGGGAGCTAGAGTATTGGCCGCTTTTGGATGTGCATCATTCGATTGACAACATGCATGTCATGAAGAATGTGTGTGAAGCTACTTTGGGAACATTGCTACAACAGAAGTCGAAAGGAAAAGATCATAAAAATGCAAGGGATGATCTTAAAGAAATGGGCATTAGGCCGGAGCTCTATGCAGAGGAAACAGACACGGGGATGGACCTTCCCATTGCTGCAACCACCTTGTCAAAGGCAGAGAGAAAAGAATTCTGTGAGTTTTTGCATGGTTTGAAAGTACCTTCAGGCTACTCATCGAACTTCAAGAGGCTAGTGTCGGTGAAGGACACGAAAATGAATTTCAACTTGATGAAATCTCATGATTGCCATGTGTTGATGACATCTATTCTTCCTGTTGCACTAAGAGGTATCAAGATAGAACTGGTTCACGACGCGGTCACGAGCTTGTGTTTATTCTTCAATGAAATAGAATAGAAGGTGATTGATGAGGAAAAACTATTGGCCTTAGAGAGGAGGCATTTCGAGACCCTATGCCTGCTTGAAGCTACCTTCCCACCATCATTCTTTGATCTCATGCTGCATCTAACAACACACCTCGCGAGGGAGATCTAGTACCTTGGCCCATCTTACCTTCATCAGATGTTTCCATATGAGAGGTACTTTGGATTCCTCAAATCATTGGTACATAACACGTCATTTCCGGAGGGAGCCATTGTTCGTGGCTATGAGACCATTGAAGCAGTGGAGTGGGCCATGGGTTATATGGACCCCAAAATCCCATTGGTGTGCCTCGTTCATGGCATGAAGGTAGGCTTTTAGGTGTTGGGACCCTGGGAAAAAGTCAATCACTCCGCACCCAGAGGACTTTAGGAAGGCTCATTTCACCGTGATAGAACAGAGCGTAGAGGTTACACCATTTGGCAATGAGCACAAGCAACAACTACGTGAACAAAACCCTGGCTATACTGAGGATTAGGTTGCAAAGAGGCAAATGCAATGCTTCAACAGGTGGCTCCGAGATTATGTCCAGCAGAGTGGCAGTGCTGCTATAACCGACGGTCTAAGAAAACTAGCAGCAGGGCCATTATTCATTGTTAAAACATATCAAGCAATGGATATCAATGGATACACGTTCTACACCATGGCCCAGGATGCCAAGAGCATCTATCAAAATAGTGGTGTGCGTGTACGGGCCGTCGACAATAAGAAGAACACAGCCACATATTATGGTCAAATAGAGGAAATTTGGGAGCTTGATTATGTAGGATTCAAGGTAGCCTTGTTTCGGTGTAGATGGGTCACCAATGCGAAGAGAGCTATGATCAAGGACAAATTTGGTTATGTTAGTGTTGATCTCTGGGTCTTTGGTTACAAAACCGAACCGTTTGTCTTCGCCAAGGAAGTTGAGCAAGTGTTCTATGTACCTGACCTTGCAAAGAATAACTGGAGTGTGGTTTTGCCTGGAAAAAAAAGGATTGTTGGGGTTGAAAATGTTGTTGAGGAGGAGGAATACAATCAGTTTGATGAAAGTCCATCCTTTCACACTTCATACATGCCCCGAGTCGTGGGAGCTGACAAAACACCATACTTGCGAAGCGACCATCGTGAAAAGATCCATATACAAAGATCAAAGAAGAAAAAGTAGCAAGATTGATTTCTGCTGAATCCGATCCTTTTTGTAAAATGCAGGGATGTCTATTGCTGGAAATGGAATCCTTTTTGTAATATATATAGGATGTGTATTGGTGGAATTTGAATGAATCTCCTTTCTGTAATATATGATGCCTAAGATACTGCCTAAGATGCCTATATATTCTGCCTAAGATACTGCCTAAGATGCCTATAAGCGAGATGTGCAATTAGTAGTACCACTCATCTAAGAGTATTGATATTATTTTGTATACATTTTGTCAAACTTCAAAAACTTTGACTCCTCGATAAGCGAGATGCGCAATTAGTAGTATCCACTCATCGGAGACGCGTCTCCTGTATCTTCTCTCCAAAATAAATAACCATTGCCCCAACCCCTTCTTCTACCTGCGAAACCACCACATCCCCTTCATCTACTCGCGAGAAAACCACAACTACCTACACTCCTCGTCGTGCCTCCTCCGCTCCACACCAAGCGACTTCCCTTCCACGCCGGCACTCATGGCATCGAGGGAGCACCCGCGGTCGCTCGCGGAACTCCCGGCGGAGGTGCTGGCGATCATCGTTGGCCGAGTCGGTGCGACATCGAATCGGCCTATGGAGGACCTCTGCAGCCTACGAGCAACCTGCAAGGACATGCTCCGCCCCTGCCGCGACAGAGACGTCGGTAGGCGCCTGGCACTGGATCGGGTTCCAGTCGAGCAGATGCAGAACAACGACTCCGTCGGCTACGACGTCTTCCTTCGTAGCCTGGCTGTAGCCGGCAACCCAGTGGCTTGCTTCCTCACCGGGATGGACGACATTTTCGACAGGAACCGTAGCCCTCAGCTTCCCCTCAACGAGCTCCACCGCGCTGCCAAGGACGGGCACAGAGGGGCGGCCTATGTGGCCGCCGTCTTCCTCTACAGAGCCAACAGCGGGGCCGACGCTGACGCCACTGCAATTGCGTACATGAAACAGGTTGAGGGCGAGGAGCAAGGGCAGTGGCGTCCGCGTTTGATCAGCAATGTGCAATCCCTAGATTTCCGGCATCGTGGGGTCAATCTGGCATGGCAAATTAGGATTGTCGCCCTCCGCCGTGGCCTCCGCCGGCCGACGCTGCCAACAGCGGTGGCGCGAGGCAACATTCAACATTGCGTAGGCAAAGCATTCTGCGGTACGGTGCCGAGCCGGAGGGGGTTTTGCATGTATTTCTGTAGTGATGAATGCAGGCTTCGTTACGAATGTGATATCTTCTTCTATCGTGTAAAGTATCGTCCAATCGGTTATTGATAGACAAGATTTGATTTCTCACATTTCTAAGTCAAATCCAAGGTTGTGGCGCCCTCTGCTTCCTCCTCTATTCTATTGGAATGAAGAACAGTTTGTGTGGGAAAATGAGACGAGGATTAACCATCTCGCGTCTCTAGTTAGGGTGGGCCCCAGTTCTATTGGAATGAAGAACAGTTCTCATTTCTCCTTTTAATCAGCAGTCAAATTTTGTAACATGTATTTCTCCGTCGTGCTTAGTCCAAATTTGATGATTTTTTTCTAGTTTTTTCTAAAATCCCCATCTTTTCATTAATTTCATCGTTTAGTGTATATTCCTTTTTGTGAATAATGTTTATATGCCTTATCTTGTTCTTTGTAAGTCCAACATAGAAATAATATTTGTTTTCCACAACCATTAGTAATGAAACTTTACATTTCGTGATCTTAAGGTGAACACATGCTTGTGTTAAAATTTCAAATGCGTACGTGATCGAACATGTTGCAAAGTGTGGAAAACTTTAATGTTCAAGCAACATTCTAGGAAACTATGTGAGAGATGTAGCCATTTGTACACAAGTATATTCTTCCTTTATCGAAACCATTTGAATTTTTTATGACAACTTTAGGTACCCAAATTATGTTTCCACGTAAATTTGTACAATTTTTGGAGCAAACTAAGATGTTATTAGAATTATTATATCACAAGCATGAGATGTATATTCAAATTATAAGAATGTTGGGTATACAAGTGTGACTGTTGATATTTTATTAAAATACTAAATGTTCAAATATGAATTGATGATATTTTTAATGAATTTTTAGGCGCTGTTTTACCGGCTCTAATATTTGATGGATGCAAGTTTCAGTTCTAAAAAATAGTGTCGGGCCCACGCGTCAGTGTCAGCAGCTTAAAAAAGAAGATAACCGCCCGGACCTACCTGCCAACGAAGGCGACGCGAGTTTACTAACCAGCGTCGGCGATGACTATCCATTGTCTCCAAGATCGAGTTCATCACAGGAGGAATAGATACTATAGGCGACGCTGATGGATCTGCCCGCATCTCTTAGATCGAGTTCATGCGACATGTATACAAAATCCAACAACCAAACTAACCAGTTCATGATCGACAAATTAAACAAACTAAGCAGTTCATGATCGACAAACTAAACAGTCCAACAACCTGACGAACAAACTAACGAAGACACAATAATCACAAACACATTATTAATGGTACAGGAGTGGATCAATTAGTCGGTCACCGCTGTCGGAGTCCCGCCGTCGGAGCCGTCGGAGCCGCTGTCGGAGCCGTCGTCATCGCCGAGGAGAGACCGCTGGACCACGGGGAGCTTCTCAAACTTTTCAGCCAACACGTGGATCCTGAAGGCAAGACCCTTGAGGTTGCGATCCTTGTAATCGTCAGGCACCTCGATCTTGAACGCTGCGCCAACATCTCGGAGCTTCATGAACACGCCCTGTAGTAGTTCGACGGCGGAGCTGATGTCGGCGGCCTCCGACTTCTTCTCCTTGGGCGCCGTCGGCTCCTTCCCCTTCTCCTTGATGGTCAACTTCCTCCGACGGCGGCTTTCGTCATCGTCATCCTCTCTTCGTCCCCGCTTCACCGACGGGTCACTCGACGCCATGCTCTTCTCGCTCCTTGTTGGTGTGATGAGTTGACCGGAGTTTGTGGTTTTTTGACGGCGAGGGGGAAGAAGATGAAGCGGAAGAAACGATATGATTATGGAGCAACCAGCATTCGTCGCGGATTTATGATGACAAGACGTGAATATTCAGGGCGCCTTCCTCCCCACGCCCCACGTCCCCCTACGCCTCGGGAACCGTTTTTTGGGAGCAAAACCATCCAAAAACACGCGTCGCATTTCAATTTCGCGGGAAGGTGGAGGGGCAGGGGCAGTTGTCAGGCCCACGCATCAGCAGCCAAACCGCGTCGCCTTTCGAATTCCATATTATTAGTAACAGGTTTTTATAAATGGCCGCGTCGCATTTCAATTTCCAAACCCCGTCACCTTTCAATTTCCAGATCCCGTCGCCTTTCCATTTCCTTCCCCTTCTCCTTCATGGCTGCAGTGTGCTTCATGGAGCTGCTACCAAATGAACTGGTCACCCAGATCATCCTCCGCTGCATCAAGGGTGAGCCCATCATTCATTTCCTGATCCTTCATAATCGGGTCTGCGGCACCTTCCGGCGCATCTGCGACTCGGATGAGGTACTCTTGCAGGTGTCGCTGCGTGAGCTTTGTCAAGAGTGGAAGAATCGCTACGTCAGGTCCTTGTTGGAGGAGCGCTTCCGCCTCGCCAAACATCCGGAGGCATTATGCTTCGAGGGGATGGAGAGGTTGATGAGGCGGCGGAATCCCGATGAGGGTCTGGAGCTCGTCGGAAAGGCCGCTGCCAAAGACGCCGGTGCGAAGTACTTCTTAGCGATGTTGAAGGACTGTCGCAACCCTGCGGACCCCGAAGTGATGGCACTGCTCCACAAAATCAGCGGTGGGCCGTCGCCCCCTGACGGGCGGTGGAAGAACCAGAACCTACACCGGCTGTGCTACCTCATCCGCCGGGATCTCGAGAACATTGCGTGGTGGTACTGGCTTCGTGACGGCGACGATGACATTCCATTGATGCCCGTCCAGAATCCCCACGTCTGCATTTGGGCAGCGGGATGTAGGCGCTACGCGCCGGAGACCCCAAGGATCATCCACTACTGTAGCGCCGAGTGTCGCATCTGTCATGAGTTCGACATCTGGACGCGTGGATTCAGCGTCGCGGTGGAGTACGCCGCCAGCAGGATGAACATCGGGATGTAGGCAGAAGCATCAATAAAAATTATGTATCTTAATGTAAATTATGACATATTTTGTGTCGAATCCACAAGATTTGATTTGTCATGTTTCTGAGTCAAATCGAAGGTTGCGGTGGTCTCATTTGCCGCATTAGAGGCCTAGGGTGCCATCTTGGATGTCAGAGCGGGCACAGCGGTGGCGGCGGCGGCGGTGGCCTCTGCTAATCTGCTTCCTCCTCTATTCTATTGGGTGGGCGTAGGAGACGAGGATTGGAGGGGCAAATGAGACGCGGGTTAACCACCCCCTCTATTCTATTGGAATGAAGAACAATTCTCATTTCTCCTTTTAATCTGTAGTCAAATTTTGTAACATGTATTTCTCCGTCGTACTTAGTCCAAATTTGATGATTTTTTCCTATTTTTTTCTAAAATCCCCATATTTTCATTAATGCATTGTTTAGTGTATATTCCGTTTTGTGAATAATGTTTATATGCCTTTATCTTGTTCTTTGTAAGTACAACGTAGAAATAATATTTGTTTTCCACAACCATTAGTAATGAAATTTTGCATTTCTCAATCTTAAGGTAAACACAAGCTTGTGTAAAAATTTCAAATGCGTACGAGATCGAACATGTTACAAAGTGTGGAAAACTTCAATGTTCAAGCAACATTCTAAGAAACTATGTGAGAGATGTAGCCATTTGTACACAAGTATATTCTTCCTTTATCGAAACCATTTGAATTTTTTATGACAAATTTAGGTAACCAATTTATGTTGCCACGTCAATTTGTAGAATTTTTGGAGCAAACTAAGATGTTATTAGAATTATTATATCACAAGCATGAGATGTATATTCCAATTATAAGAATGTTGGGTACACAAGTGTGACTGTTGATGTTTTATTAAAATACTAAATGTCCAAATATGAATTGATGTTATTTTTAATGAATTTTTAGGTATTGTTTTGTCGGCTCTAATATTTGATGGATGCGAGTTTCATTTCTAAAAAATAGTGTCGGGCCCACGCGTCAGTGTCTGCAGCCTATATAAAGAAGATGCCTGCCGACGAAGCCGACGCAAGTTTACTAACCAGCGTCGGCGATGACTGTACATTGTCAGCATCAGCAGGCAAACCTTGCGCGCGCTTTTCAAAAATTCCCACCTATATTGACTATAATGCCCATCGAATTCCAATTCCACCAGAGAGCCGTTCAAGGGCACGCCAGTAATTTCCGTGGACATAGTAACGCGCGCAGAGGACATATACTCGGGAGTCTAATTCAGACAGATCCACCACGCCTGCACTCTCCCCGCCGCCGCCCTGCTCCTTCTCCAGCCCTAGCCCGCCGCCGCCGCTCTCCCCGCTGCAACCCTGCTCTTCTCCAGCTCCACCGTTCCCGGCGTGACGTCGGCGAAGTGGCTCCAGCCATGACGACGGTGACGAGGACGTGGTTACTGGCGTGCAGACGGCGTCCCGGCCAACCTAGAGACGGTGACGCAGATCCGCCATCCCCGGCCACCTCAGGCAACAAGACGACGCGGATCGGGCCTCTCCGACCACCACGAGAACAACTACCTCATTCGTGATAGAGGTTAGTGCTGCTTGAACCCCCAATGCCCTCTTTGTGCTCGACCACCCAATCTACTATTCCTGTCAAGGTGGATTAGGGAGACATGCTACTTTACGATTGTTCACATAGGATTATTCTCCTGGAATTGCTTGCATTAGTACAGCATGCCTTAATAGTTCATTTTTAATTGATTGGCTGTGGATTTGACGGATGAATTTTGTTGCTCCAAGTCTGTTTGAATAAATTGTTGCTAACAGATGAACTTATATGAACTATTGAAATTCTGTTATGCTTCGAGTGTACCAGATCGACAGTTATGCTTTGGACCTGTTAGCATACTTTAATTCTAATTGCTTTGTCCTCTTGTTGCATGTACACATGGAACACACAATTCATTGCTGCTGAAGTTGGACAAGGAAGAAGTTGAAGAAATTTAGTCTCTGCTTTGATATATAAGCATATCGCTTCACCCTGTCAAAATGGTTAGCACCTATCCCCAACCTGTATGCTAATATCAACTATTTTGCCTGTCAGAGAATAAGAATTTATCTTATTTTGTTTAGGTTTTCAGTCTAGCTTATGTTGCTCTACTGACGACTTGACATATCATCTATGCAGTCTCCCACAACACCAAACTCCTCTACCTCCAGTGCACCATCACAGCCCATCAACAGTGAACCTTGTTCACAGCCTATCAACGGTGATCCTTCTTCACAGGGTCACTCAGCACATACTGCTGCGAGTAGTACTAGATCCCGCGGGTCAAGGACACAAACCAAATGGCCAGAAGACAAGTTGACGGCAACTAGACTTGATAACAATTATTGGCCTACCCCAGATGCTGTGAGGGATAGATTTGCATTGGTATGTGGCCTCATTGCTCGAGAGAGGGTGTCAATCAACAGGGCAGTTGAAGATTTCTCACCAATTGAGAACGAAGAGTTGTTGACAGTTTTAGAGGAAAAGCTAGATTACCCAGCCAATCTGGCTGAATCTGTTCACATGAAGGCAGTTAAGGCAGCTATGTCAGAGATTGCAACCTTGCAACAGCGGTTCAAGACCCATTTAAGAAAAAAATTTGTGAGCCAAGAGGATACTCCATTTGTGAATCATGCCTTTTTGCAGCCAGAAGACTGGACCATGTTTGTGCAGGAAACCAATTCTCCTAGATTTCAGCGATTGATCCAGGGGATGAAAGAAAAGAGAGCATTGCATGATAAGCCACACAGGACGGGCAGAAAAGGTTATGTTCGTAAAAGGAAAGAGTGGGAGGAGGAAGATGCAAAGCTAGCTGAAGAAGGAAAACAGGACCCTTGGGACTAATTTCCTGGACGTTCGAGGCCCTATCTGCGTGCAAGGGTAGGGAAGAGGTAGACCACTAGTGAAGGAAGCGGGGACATAACATTCAGTAACCCTGCGGTGGTGGGGGTAGCAACTAAGGTGAAAACACTTGCAGCTCAGGCTAGCGATTGTTCTTTCGGTGTTAGGGAGAATGATATCCTCACCGTAGCACTTGAGACTCCAGAGCATCAAGGTAGGGTCCGAGGTGTGTCTAGTTCACTTGGCTGGGGTAAAGGGTTTGGTGAAGGGTTTGCTGGAATGTACAAGAAGAAGAGGAACAAGAAGGCTGGACCGCAGATGGAAGACCTAGTTGTTGAAGCAGTCACCAGAATTGTCTCCATTCTAGTAGAATCAGGCTTTGATATAAGGAAAAATGTACTTCATCCTCCCCAATCACCACCTGTCAGTAGCAGCGAGGAAGAAGATGTGCATGGCCTCGAGGAAGAAGATGTGCATGGCCTCGAGGAAGAAGATGTGCGTGGCAGTGAGGAAGAAGAAGCACGTGGCAGAGAGGAAGACCATTGGCATGTCAGTGAGGACGAAGGTATTCAACAACACATTGATAGTCGATCACTTATGCTGGACACAATAGATAAGCTGACAGAGCCAACCAAGTGCAGCCTTTTGGATGGCTCCGGGAATAAAGTGGAGCTCGCACTAGCCACTGTCTTTCCATTGCAAAAGACTCTCCATACAGTACCGGTGCAGGATGGGTATGCTGTGGTGCAACCTAGTTATGTGTGGGGCAATACGGGTCACTACCCTCTGCTTGTACCAATTGGGGGGGGGATGAAGTAATAACAATAGCTGAGGCTCTCTGTCTAAGGATCCAATGGTCAAAGAACAAGATCCATGCACCACCCATTACGAGAAATATGAACCCTGCTCCCACATCAGGTAGCAGGGGTACAGCATCAGATGGAGGTACTGCAGCTCGGCGTCAGCAAGAGAAAGCTCAGCAGCAAACCAGCAAAACTACGCAGCAGGAGAATCGACAACAGCAGGAGGAGGATAGGCAATCTCCGCCTAAGAAGCAGCAGCAGATCAGCAAAACTACGCAGCAGGAGCATCGACAACAGCAGGAGGAACCCAGGCAATCTCCACCTAAGTAGCAGCAGCAACAGCAGCAGCAGCGACAGGCGGAGGACAGGCAATCTCCGCCTGAGCAACAGCCACCACAGAAGAAGGGGGCCAGGAAACCTCTGCCAAGAGATGAGCTTCTTAACTGTTTTTGGACAAAATGGGATCCAAAATACAAGCCTGTTGTGCCTATGTTGTCAGAAGCGGACTTACAGGCTGCTGGATCGAATTGTGCCAGGTTGCATGCTTACACCATGGAACACAGTAAGGATAAACTTAGTTTTCTAGCAAAGTTGCCTGAAGACTCCTTTCATGGTGCTGGTGATTTAATGTTAAATATTGCATTCAATCACGTGTATGACCTTATAACCCTGGTTGCTCTGGATGAGACCTTCTTGAGGTTGTGGACATTGTAAGTGCCTTAAAACCAAAATAGATATTTCTTTAATTTTGACCACAAAGTTCATGCATGCTAACATTTAGATTTTTTGTAGGAAAATGAAGGACAAGGCAACGGAGATGAAGATCAGTGTTGGGTTTTTGGATCCACAGGTTCTCATGACCACAAAGATTCATAAGGAGTCTAACCTTGTAATAAAAGCATTGAGAAATGCAATGACGAATGACTACGTGGTGGGTGCCTTCGGCACCGGTGGCCACTATGTCACACTGATCATCTGTATGAAGTTCAAAGAGGTTTGGTATCTAGATTCTACTAAACATCATCCCGCGTGAAAGTTCGAAGACCTCCAAGCCCTTGTGACTTGGTCCGTACCTTGTAGGTTTTGTTCACAAAATTCAATCTCTTAGTGTTTCTAATCGGTATTGCTGATCATGCAAGGCCTTTGAAGATATATGCCCAAAGGACGAAGGGATGAAAGGAAAGAAGACAAAGCTAAAATCCAATCAGACATTCAAGCACAAGCCAAATACCACTGTAAGACCGAGGTTTTTTTTATGGTCCCTTCATACCAATTTGGTACTGCATTAACTTGTCATTTTGGTACCTCGATGCGCAGTGTGCTCAGCAGCCATCGGGGTCCTTTTTGCATGGATTCCATGTGGCATTCAATATGTTCAAACTACTCGAAGACATACCTCACATCAAGAAGGCTGATGTAAGTAGATAATGCTCTCACCCTTGTCTCTGCTGATATTCTCCATTTGATTTTAGAAACTGATTTGTACTTGTATTCTCATAATTATTTTATTTTGCAGGATTTCAAACCTGCCCTAAATGTTTCTACAGAAGATCTAAAGCCGGTCCGGGAGATGCTGTGCGAGTACATTGTTAAGGAGATCCTCGATTGAAACGGCAACCTCTATAATGGTGCACCGTGAGTTCATTGTACTGCCTGACAAACTTCAAACTTGCTGCATTCAGGCTAGTTTAGTACTGCCTGAGAAACCTGCTTGGCTAGGGTTAGATGTTGCCTGGTTTAGGTAGTTTTCTCAGGACTCCATTCAAACAAAGCACCGATGACGAACTTGAAACTTTAGCATGGATGTCGATCCGATGAGGAACTTGATGTGATCTCGCATTATGTGATCTTGCTTGTGTATATATGTGATGAGAATGTGTTTGTGATGTCTCCTAGCATTGTTGTGGTGGCTGCCAAATCCTAGCTGTTTCCAAGATGCAGCCCCTGATCTGGTGGCTACCAAATCCTGGCTGGTTCCGGGATGCAGCCAGAAAACAGGCAGGTTACTGTAGGTGCCCTACATATCGGTCACGGGCGTTAAGTAAGGCACATTACAAAAACAGATCCGTGAGTAACGGGCTTCACTTGGAACGCCTATTACAAGTATGACAACACTGTAACGGGCAGCATAAAGGCCTGTTACTAATACTGACCGATGGGCCCTAGAAGTTGATGCTTTCGTCGAGACAGAGGAGACGCGGTTCCAGAGCACGCGTCTCCTGTCGTCGAGACAGACGTGACGCGCGTCCAGAGCACATGTCTCCTCTCGTGGAGACAGGCGAGACGCGCGTCCAGAGCACGCGTCTCCTGTCATCCAAACAGAGAAGAAGCGCGTACAAAAAATGTGTCTCCTTACGTGCACACGCGTGTCCACAGCAAACGTCTCCGATATTGAGTTCATGTAATGGGCTAGGTTTCTGTGCCTGTTACCAAAGGTCCATGTGGGCCCAGAGAAACAGAAATTTCAGGTGACCGGTAACTAGTTTCGCTAACGGCCTTTGTTAGACGCCCGTTACAATTACGTGTTATCAGTAACAGGCATCCGCCCGTTACCTTTCTTGGCTTATTTGTAACGCTTGATCGGTAACGGGAGTTTTGCCCGTTACCAATGGCCATCCGTGCCCGTTACCAATGTCTGTTTTTCACGTAGTGAATCGTCTAAGCATGGGGGGAGTTGCCAAGGAGGTAGGTACAATGTAATCTAGAGTTCAAGGGGAGTATATTAAAAAAAGAAAAGAAAAAAAGGAGAAAAGAAAAATGTGTATATATATAAAAGAAGAGAAAAAAAGAGAAAGAAAAAATAAATAAAACTCCCCGGCTCTCTAGATGCATTAGAAATTTCAAGAGGATTCAAGATCAAGACCCATACTCATCTTTCCAACCATGTGCAATCCGATAATGAGGACTTCGTTTGTGCCTCGGGATCACTCTTTGCCATTTGCACATGTCCACCTATCTCAAAAGTGTGTATTATTCTCTCCCCCCTCCTTGATAACAATATTTTTCTAATGACCTTTTTGACGAGTCTCGGTAAGACCATGAGAAGCTTGTCTTGTTTTGATAATATCTCAATTATAATATCTTGGTAGGACTAAACTTTTCCCAAAAGCTCCATATAAAGCCTTCCACTTATATATTTTGAGAGGGAAAGGAGTAGAACAAGTAGGCTTGAGAGAGTTCATGAGCAAGATGCAAAGGTTTAAATTTTTGAACTTGGTTTAGCTCTTTTTCTTCATCTTGCACTTCATTTCAAAATTTCTGAAATTCATTTAAAATTTGGGAGCATGATTAACTTCTTGTGGGAAGAGCTTAATTGATATCCACCCTCCATAGGGATGAAGGCTAGTTACATTATGAAACTTTAACAAATATAAATATAGAGAGCATTATGTTTTCTCATGTATGATCAAGTGCAGGGTATGAACATTGAAAGGCAACACTGATATACATCGAAGGCTTACTCGAGGACGAGAAAGGTTTAAGCATGGGGGGATGTTGGCGGTCAATTTCCGTCAACCTAGCCATGAGTTTACCTTCAATGTTGGTATTAATTTGATATTCACACTATCGATCCTAACCCCCATTATATGTCAAGTTCACACTTGTGCATGGTTTTTGGAGTTTATTGTTTACACAGGGATTAAGAGCCTAAATGAGGACTTTCGGGTAAAGTTCATCAAGGGTTTTACAAGAAGATCATGAATCCCGGCACAAGACAAGACACAAGATGAACATGACTCCAAATGAGCCAAGGACTAAAGTGTGAAGCCGAGAAGTATCGAGGACCTAGACAGAAGATCCGGGAGTTCATGTGCCAAGCACCCTTATCTAAACCATGAGGAAAATGACGTCAAGGACCTACATGCAGTTCGGCAAATAATCAAGAAAACACGAGAAGCGTCTGGAAGAAAACCGGAGACGAAACGGGCCGAAACAGGCCTAGGCCGGTCGGCCCAGGCTGGCCGGCCTAGCCTGCTCCGGGCCTGGTTCATCGCCCCCTTTGACCTAGCACCCCTTTGGGCTATTTATAGTCCCCGTGCAAAGAACCAGGCATCAAGCCATTCGTCATCCGCCGCCGAGGAGCAGAGAAGCTAGAGGGACACCATCTCAGAGAGGAGGGTCGTGCTAGTTGTCTAGGGTTTCCCTAGTTGATGTGGGAACCTTGCATGGAAGACCACGTCGGAGTTCCGGAGCTAGGATCAAGATCAAGGTAGGATCCCGTTTGTGATCTTGTTCATGTATCATTCATGGTGAAGTCTTTATGAATCCGATTTCTAGAGATCAAGTGCCTCCTCTACGATTTTGTCTTCTCTTGGTATTGCTTCTTCCTCAATCTATACTTCAGATAGATTGCTTAGGGTGCTCTTGTAGCCGCGGTGGCTAGGGGTTCATACCGGATCTACCAAGTGTTTTCAGCACGTTCCTCGTGAACGTGCTCTTAGGTTCACCTACACAATAAGCGGGACATCGTGACAGGATGTTGATCACGTGTACGGTAGGTGACTTTCAGGATTGGAACAGAGGCCACGGTTTAAATATGATTTTTATGAGATTCGCATTGCTATCTTCATCTCTCGCTTGGAACTACAACAAAGGCATGATCTAGACTCTATAGATTGGTTATCTCTTTGCTTTCTCTTGCTACCTCTCATGTTTTAGTAGATTAGATGCGTTTGAAACCTCTTTAGAACAAAATGCTTTCTCACTTTATTAGATTGAATCTTGCGTTGCACATGTTCCACGGATTCGATACCTTGGGTTTACACTTAAGGGAAAAAGGGTCCCATGTGATCTGTATGCTTGCGGATCGAAGTTTACAACGATAATCATACATCAACAGTGACTAGTACCCAGATCACAACCCACACCACACTGGCGCCTTTGAGCTTACAACACCTGCCGCCTCTAGTAAGGCACCGTTGGCGAAACAGGCACCCAATTGTGTATGAACATATGCCTACCAGATCTTTGATGAAATGTATGTTTGTTTTTTCATGCAGAATTGTGCCACGTTTGTGTCGACGGTGCCACTTCCGCAGATGCTCGCATATGTAGTCAGACTGACAGGTAGGCTGTGAGAGCTACAGCTGGCGGAGTCGACGAAAACCGCTGCTCCATCGAGTGGTGATGGGTCAGACCTGGAAGAGCCACGCCAACGTCGTGTCGACTCCCTAGCACAGCAAAGGTGCGACCGGACGGCTGACAAGGGGAAGAAGCCCAAAGGGTCCCATCGACCTGAGGCTCGCGAGGCGCCTTCCGGTTCGCTGAAGATAAACGACGGTGAGTCCCATCGGTGTCGCCTGGTGCTGGGTGACGACTTGGAGGAGGAAGTGGTGGCCCCTCGTGTCTTGGCGGTGAGCATGGTAGAGCAATCACCGCCGCATTCTGCGACGCCACCGAGAGGTTCTCCTTCCCGGTCTCTTCCTTCTTCTCCTCAGTAATCGGCGTGACTGCCTTCGCAGCCTTCTTCTCCATAGTAGTCGGTGTGGCTGCCTGTGCGGCCCTCTTCTCCTCAACAGCCGGAGCAGCAGCCTCCACGACCTTCTTCTCCTCAGCAGCCGAAGCAGCAGCCTCCCCGGCCTTCTTCTCTTCAGCAGCTATAGCAGCCACCTTCTGAGGATGCAGCGTCTCCGCGTCCCTTAGGGGGTGCGGCTCATTCTTCTCCTGCAGCCTCGTCATTGGCACCTATTGTGCCCAATGTGGGTACATGCATCACTTCGGATGGTGGAGGCGAGCGGAAGCGTCCTGCCAGCTTTTCGTTCGGCCCTCAAAAGCGTGCACGGGTGCGCGTAAAGACCGAGTAAGTTTTCTCGATCGCTCCATTGATCCTTTGCTGAGTCAGCTTGCATATTGGTGCTTGAATTGATAAGTCATGTGGTATTGGACTTATTGTTGTTTGCAGGATTGCGGTCGACCCTCCCTTTGATGAGGAGGGGGTGCCCGCGCCATCCATCAACCGGGCTGTGCCGTTGCCTAGTGCTTTGGGGGAGCACTCCGGTGCATCCCCAGTGTGCAGGTGGTGAACCAGTCGGTGGCCCTTCTATTGTTGCTTCGTCGGAGGCTTTGCCGGCTAGGAAGGCAGACGCTGAGATCGAAGAGATCCAGCGCGATTTGCCTTCGCCCCACGTCAGCTCGCCAAGGACTGTCAGGGTTCCATGTGTCCTGGGTGGCGTGGCCGAAGAGGTACTTGGTGACCCTGCTGTGGATGCCGGCTAGTGACAGGAGCTTGTTGCCCTGATGCAGAGGGTGTCTCAGTTGGCAGGGGAAAGAGTTGTTTCCAATGAGGTTGTTTTCATTCCTGTTTGTTTGCTGAGTTCTCCCCCACCTTTCTGCTCAGAGTATCACTGCTCGTTCGTCTCGAAAGAGCGAGGAGCTAGACGAAGTCGGGGCCAGCTTCGAGGCGAACGAGGCGCTTCGTGCCCGGGTGCAGCGCCTGCTCTTCCAGGCGCAACAGCTCTGGGAATTGATGAACCGAGAGCTCGAGCAACTTCTCTGTGACAAGGCCGCTGCGGCTGAGGAAGCGGAGAGGCACCAAAAAGGTTTGGTCATCGCCCTCCTAGCTCTTGAATCCGAGTACTCATTCTTGATCTATGTTGCAGCGCACGAGGCGGAGCTCATGCAGGTGGCGGAAGCGCATGCCAAAGCGGAGCAGGAGCTCGAAGCTTGGTGGGCGAAGGCGAAGGATGTGCCCAGGAAGTTCGAGGACAAGGCTTCTGAGGCGGCGATAGCTCAAAATGAGCTTAGAGGTTAGCCTTTTGTTGCTTCTGCCTTTGTTACTACTTGACCAAATGCCGCTGACTTTGAGTAGTTCATCGGCAGATGTCCTTCGCCCAATATGCAGATTTGGAGGAGCGCGTGCAGTCGAAGCATCATGAGCTGCAGGCACTAGAGGATGCCATCTGCCCACTGATGGACGAGCTGGCACTAGTAACTGAGCCCTCGTATGTGTGGGAGTTCGGTGATCCACCAGTGTGTCCCGTGAGGATGCTCGAGAGGGTGCACACTGCATCTTCTCGCTTCCAGAGGTATCTTCATTTGGTGAGCGTCTCGAGCACCAGCCACTGCCTCGCGATCTTCCACTCGTGGCTCCCGTAAGTGGATCTGAACATGTTCCACAGTGGGTACGCGCGGGGCACGATCGAGGCTCGTGTCAGGGAGCTCCTGGATGAGGTGAAGGACGTAGCGGGGAAGCTTGCTGATGATGTTGTCTCGCTTGATGACGAGGATGGAGCTGCTCCCCTGCTTATGTCATAGAAAACATGTATAAGTAGTTTGTACAGTTTAAGTACTTAAGTTGGTTATTGCACCTTGAACACTTTTAATAGCCGCTTTACCTTGACGGTATTCATGAACTGTTAATTTCTAAGGTAATTAATCTATTATGGGAAACCGTAGTCCTGTTGGCCTTGGTTTCCTAGCGCAGAGGGCATACTCTCGTACACGCTTAGTACTTTGGCTTGGTGGAGATCTTGGCCCTCGATTTAAGATGTGTTTTACTAAGTACTCCCTCCGGTTTGGTAAAAGAAGTCATTTAGGACAGGGACACGGTCTCCAAAACACAACTTTGACTTCTCTTTTCTATAAAAATATTTATTGAAAAGTTATATATGTATATTTTTATGAAAATGATTTTCAAAACAAATCCATTGATATGATTTTCATATTTCTAAACTCAACGACTTAAAAGTTATTAATCATTTACATTCTCAATGTTTGACCCAAACATTGTTCAAAACGACTTCTTTTACCAAACCGGAGGAAGTACTTTATAAGTTTTTAGATCCAAATTAGACGAGCGTATTCAGTTTCGACATAAAGTATTGCCGTAAGTAAGCAGTCCCCAAGTTTCAGATTTGGAACTTGGGTCTGAGACATGCAAGCATTGGGAGAGAACCTAAAATTCTCGAAGACATGAAACTTTGCTCATTATCTTTATTGCTAGCATGCTAATATTATGCAAACTAAAGGAAGTACGTAGCTTTTATGTGTAGAAGCGACGTAGATGCTCGATGGTCCAACAGTTTGGCACGTCTGTGCCGTCTTCCCTCATCAGCCGGTAAGCACCCGACCCGTTGAGTTCCTTGACGATAAATGGCCCTCCCATGGGGCCGAGAGCTTGTGCATGTCCTTCTTGCTTTAGATCCTCCTAAGTACTAGACCACCCACACAAAAAGCTCTCTCCTGAATGTTCCTGTCAAGGTAGCACCTTAGAGCCTGCGTGTACCGTGCTACCTGTATTGTGGCCGCGGGCCGGCCTTCTTCGTCTTTGTTGATATCTTCAATGCGCGCCTTCTCTGCCTCGCCACTCTGGGTGCACTGAACATGAGGTCGGTTGGGAGAACCACCTCAGATCTGTACATGAGGAAGAAAGGTATCTGCCCAGTGGCACGACTCGGCTGCATCCGCAGTGCCCAGATTACTACAAGAAGCTCTCGGAGCCACTTGGTTGTGTACTTGTTGAGTCGATCGAAGATGTGCTTCTTTAGAGCCTCTAAAACATCGCTCCGTTGGCTCGCTCCACTTGGCGGTTAGCTCATGGGTGGGCGACTGAAGCTCAAGCCACCTTGATGAGGAGATCATGACAGTAATCCTAGAATTCTTGTCCGGTGAAGTTCGCGCCCAAGTCGGTAATGATCATGTTAGAGACACCAAACCTATGGACTGTCTCCCTGATGAACTCTGCCGCCTTAGCCGCCGTCAGCGTCTTGATGGGTTTGACATCTATCCACTTGGTGAATTTGTCCACCGCCACAAGGATGTGGCCATATCCTCCAGATGCTTTCTTAAAGGGACCGACCATGTCCAACCCCCAGCATGCGAAAGGCCAAGACACTGGTATGGTTTGTAGGGCCTGGGCAAGCACATGAATCTGCTTATCGAAGAACTAGCATCCCTCACAGTGTCTCACCAGTGCCTCGGCATCTGCAACTATCTTGGGCCAGTAGAAACCAGACCGGAAAGCCTTTCCCACAATGGTTCGGGCTCCAGCGTGATTCCCACACATGCCTCCATGGATCTCAGACAGAAGCTGTTGTCCCTCGTCTTGTGGGATGCACTTCTGAAGCACTCGGGAGTGCGCTCCCCTTCGGTAGAGCCTGTCTCCGATCAGGACATAGTTCTTGCTCCTGCATGTGATCCGCTCATGCAATGCCCGTGTTTCCCTCTTTTTTCTAGGTGAGGGATTTGGAACGTGCCGTGTTTAATGTACTCGACTAGCTCTGTGATCCACTCGGGCTGAGGCTCGATCATGAGTACCTTGTCGAGTCCTTCAGCTGGGTCAACCTTGGCCTCGGGATTCATGATGGATGGCTTTATAAGGTCTTGGATGAAAACACCGGGTGGTACCTTGGCTCTGGTGGATTCCATCTTGGCTAACACGTCTGCTGCCTTGTTGTTGTCGCGGAGCACGTGCTAGAATTCCAGCCCTGAGAACTTGCCTTCGAGCTTCAGTATCTCCGTGCAGTAAGCATCCATCATTTCACTGGTCCAGGACCAGTTCTTGTTCACCTGGTTAACAACGAGGGCAGAGTCTCCCTTTACCACCCCGAGCGATATGGCGATTCGTAGCCCATGGAGCGCCGCTTCGTACTCCGCCGCGTTGTTGGAGACATTGAACATGATCTGCAGGACATATTGTAGCATCTCCCCTTGGGAGAGATGAAGAATACTTGTGGGGGATATACCCTCGCGGTGCCACACGGAAGGGCCCCACGGCGTATCTACGAGGGCGACGTGGGCCCACAAGGGCGGCACCTGGTGCGGGCGCACGGATCGGCGACAAGCTGGCGCCCGAAGAGATATACTCCAAAGACTAGTTGGTTAGGAAAGATATTACTTGTTATCAAAGGGAGATCTTGTATAATCGACTAGGATAGATCTCACGTGATCTGTAACCCTGCCCCCCGTGCATATTTAAGGGCGGCAGGGACCCCCCTCAAAAGAAGTCCAATCTGATTCCCATTCGCGAAACCATCAATACAACCACCAACGCAGGACGTAGGGTATTACGCATCTTGCGGCCCGAACATGGATAAACCCCTTTGTCCTTCGTTCACCATCTAGCTTCAGTCTCGGCGATCCCCTCCATACAATCTACCACCATAGCCTACCCCGTGGTGGACTGCCGGCACCATTGTACCGACAGTTGTCGCGCCAGGTAGGGGCTTCGCCGAAGATAATTGGCAAGCTTGATGGCCACAGTCAAGATCCCAGCTAGCTGCCTCGCCCTCACCGCGTTGGGAGCGGCAATTCCCTTCGGGAGCTTCAGTCCCAACTCTGCCGCCGACGAGCAAGCAGCCGACTATGTGACCCCACCTCAGGGCCACATCGTCATCGGGGAGATCCCTTGCATCATCTCCAACACCGCGATCACCGTGGAAAAGACCTCTGGAGCGGATTCCACACCACCCGCAGGCAACTCTTCGGCTCCCAGATCCAATCTGGAGAAGCCCCGGGCCTGCCGAGTCCTTTTCGGCATGTCGTCACCAGCCCAGAGGCTTAGCCTTCTGGTGAAAGACCTTGAGGTTGCAGGATCAGCAGATCCTCCCAAAGGCAATCTGGTCCAATCTATGGATCGGATCATCGGCAATATGGCCGACACCATTGCGATCTGCGAGGCCACTCTAGACGCCCCGCAGGCTGAGCGCCTCCCCCATGGGTTGAAGAGCGCCGCCGTCTCCGCCTCGAAGATGGCAAAGAAAACCGTTCGCGTGGCTTCCCCGCCCCAGTCGGCTGAGTACCACTCGGACGAGGATGCACCGCGCTTTGTGTCAATGGTCATCACCCCGTTGGACGGTGATGACCTAGATGAGAGCCTCTACCCCATCTTGGAGGAGGAGGGACAAGTCAGGGAGTGGACCACCGACAGCTCAGAGGGTCTGTGCCGGCCAAACTACTCGGCTAGGCGATCTGATCCCGACCGTGGGTCCGGGGGCTCCTTCACATCCCTGAGGGCTGCACTCGACATTGTGAACAGCTCAAAGACCCTCGGATCCATTGAAACCACGGATATCCAATCTAGCGGTACCTCATCCTATGAGTCCTCGAACGGGGGTAGGGCACCCGCTTTCGTGTATGCCGCAGCGGCAGCAGCGGGCACACCCCCAACCATCTCGGAGGACGAGCCCACTCGGGACGGCGAGACCGCCGCCCAGAAGGCAAGAACGCGGATCAGCAACGATGGTGCCAGAAGACTCAATGTCAAAATGACCAGCATCATGACAATCGACGCCAAGACCACAAGGATAACAAGTACTACTCCGAATCCAGCCTGCCTCGGCACGGCAGGAGGAGGCGGCGCACTCAGCGCACCCGTGGCATACGCCCCCGTAGGCTGGAGGACGACTTCACCGTCGACTACGCCGGGCAAAGGGTCTACACGACCCCCAAGGAGAACCTCATCATCCTAAATGAGCAGCTCGGAAAGATGCCGCCAGGCATGCCAGGTTTGGCTCGCCTACAAGCCCTGGTGTAGGACTCCACGGCCCAGACTAACCGGATCGACCCCTTCCCACCAGTTGGGCAGGAGGAGACCAGGAACGCACGCAGGCCACGCCGCAAGTGTGCACGCCGCGACGAGGGTGGAGATCTGCCGTCACAAGGACGCAAGGCAAACCATCGACCGCCATGCCCGGGAACGGCGCCGGCATGAGTCAAAGCGTCGCCGTGACTACGATCGGGAGCATGGAGCACCGGATCGTCGTAGCCATCGCAAAACCACACCGCCCTCGGACTCACGTGGTGGGTATGAGGACTACTACTCGGACGGCTACACGTACTCTGAGGAGAGCTACAGCTCCCACGAGAAGGCTTCCGCTAGCCGCCGCAAAGGTCGAGAGGGGACTACCGCCTATAATGGTTTCCTCTACCTAACGGCATGGCTACGAAAGGTTGACTGGCCCCGTGGGTTCAAGCTGTCCGACGCAGACAAATACGAAGGGACATCCAATCCCTTCCAATGGCTATAGATCTACTCTACTACGGTCAAAGCCGCGGGAGGCAACTCCGACGTGATGGCAAACTATCTGCCAATCATGCTCACGAAGGGATGCACAAATTGGCTGGCAAGGCTCCCGAAGAACTCCATCGACTCATGGGGTAAGCTCTGCGCCTACTTCACGAGCCAATACTCCGGCACATGGGAGCAGCCGGGCAACAGGAGGATGCTAGATCAGATCTGGCAGCGCAAGAACGAGTCGATGCACTCGTACATCCGCTGCTTCTCTGAAAAGAAGAACTCTCTTCCTTTCGTCGAGGAGCACAACGTCATTAGTGCCTTCCAGCACGGGCTGGCCTACGGCAATCTGGTGAACATGTGGGCTCAGAAGCCCCCCAATACTGTCCACGAGCTATTCAACATGGCAAATCTGGAGGACGACAGCGAGGAGGCTGAGCGCGAGTAGCTCGAGAACATCAAGTCCCGCTGGGACGACGACGGCTCTCCGCGCGAGCATCGCAGACGCTACGACCCGGATCGAGACGGCGAGACCGCCGAACAGGAAGCGAGGCAGAACAGGAGGCGCAAGCCCGAGACCGTGGCCGCCGTCCAGGCCAGCTCGAAGCGGATAGACCCCTCTGAGTTCCAGAAGCTCCTGGATATGCAATGCCCATACCACAAGAACAACAAGCACTCGGCTAGAGAGTGCTTCGGCCTGAAGGACTACTTCTCCAGCAAGAGCCATCAGAGAGGACCACCGAAAGGTGGTAAGGCCAAGGACAAGCATGAGCCGCCGGCGGACAACAACGATGAAGACTTCCAGGTTGCCAACCACACCGTCAACATGATCTACAGTGGGCCTGAGCAGCTGGAAGGAAAGCGCAAGGTGAAGCTCATGGACCACATGCTGGTATATGCGGCCCAGCAAGGGACCCCCCAGTACCTACTCTAGTCGGAGGTCCCGATCACTTTCAGCAGGGAAGACCACCTGGCAGTGCTAGCCAGGCCCGGGCGGTACCCCCTGGTGCTGAACCCCACGATCCGCAACGTGGGGCTTGGCAAGATGCTGGTGGACGGAGGCAGTGGCCTTGACATCCTCTTCGCCAGCACGTTGAAGGAGTTGAGGCTGACCCCCACGGATTTGAGCCCGTCTGACACGCCATTCTTTGGCATTATACCCGGGGATCCCTCGGTACCACTCGGCGAGATCTTCTTGCCGGTCACCTTCGGTACGATAGACAACTACCGTACCGAGCACGTTCGCTTCATCCTGGTGGACATCGAGACAGCCTATCACGGCATACTCGATAGACCTTCACTGGCCAAGTTCATGGCGGTCCCGCACTACACCTACATGGTGTTAAAGATGCCGGCGCCGAACGGTGTCCTCACCCTCAAGGGAGACTATTAGACGGCTAGCACATGCGAGAAGAAGAATCTCCACATTGCAGCCACACTTGACCTCTCCAGACGCACCGCGGAGGTGCTGGCTGCCGCCAGCAAGCTGGACCCGGTCGATCTTGAGATCCCGACGCAGAAGCCGACGACGGAGGCGATCCAGTGGGAGAAGGAGGCGATGAAGGTGTCCCTCGAGCTCGAGGACCCGTCCAAGACGGCGACCATAGGGGCCAACATGGACCCTAAATAGGAAAGCGTGCTCGTCGAGTTCCTGCGAGCTAACTTGGATATATTCGCTTGGAAACCAGCGGATATGCCGAGGGTGCTTAGAGAACTCGCCGAGCATTCCTTGAAGATTGATGTGAACGCGAAGCCCGTCAAGTAGAAGCTATGCTGATTCACAAAGGACCGCAAGGAGGCAATAGGGGTAGAGCTTGCCAAACTGTTAGCTGCCGGTTTTATAAAGGAAGTGTATCATCCTGACTGGTTAGCTAATACAGTTCTTGTATCCAAGAAGAATAATCAATGGAGAATGTGCGTTGACTATACCGATCTCAACAAACACTGCCCCAAAGACCCCTTCACCCTCCCGTGAATAGACCAAGTCATTGATTCCACGGCGGGCTGTGCCCTGCTCTGTTTTCTCAACTGCTATTCAGGCTATCACCAGATAAGCCTCAAGGTCGAAGACCAGATCCAGACGTCATTCATTACGCCCCACGGCACGTACTGTTATCTAACAATGTCTTTCGGTCCAAAGAATGCTGGCGCGACATATCAACGTGCTATCCAAGCATGTCTGTCGACCCAGATCGGCCAAAACGTCGAGGCCTACATAGACGACGTCGTAGTCTAGATTCGAGATCCTGATAACCTTAACAAGGACTTGTCTAAGACCTTCGCAAACCTAAGGGTTTACCGCTGGAAACTTAACCCAGAAAAGTGTGTTTTCGGCGTTCCCTCGGGAAAACTACTTAGCTTCCTCATTAGCAACCGCGGCATAGAGGCAACCCTGGGGAAGATCCATGCGATTAGCCAGATGAAGCCCCCAAGATGCCAGAAAGATGTGCAGAAGCTCACCGAGTGCATGGCAGCACTCAGCCGGTTTATCTCACGACTCGGTGTACGCGGCTTGCCCTTCTTCAAGCTCCTGAAGCACCAAGACGACTTAAAGTGGGATGAGGAGGCCCAGAAATCCTTTCTGGACCTCAGGGAATATCTCCAGAGCCCTCCTATCCTCACTGCACCGCAAGCTAAGGAGACGCTCTATCTCTGCATCTCTGCTACCACACACGTGGTCAACACGGTACTGCTTGTAGAGCGCAAAGAGGAAGGCCACGCTTACGCCGTTCAGAGACTGGTCTACTTCATCAGCGAAGTATTGACCGACTCCAAGGTGCGGTACAATCAAGCGCAAAAACTACTCTACGTGTTGTTGATCACCGCCTGCAAGCTGAAGCACTACTTCGAGGCTCACAAGATCGTTGTAGTTTCTGACTACCCCATAGGTGACAACCTACATAACAAAGACGCCATGGGAAGAATCGTGAAGTGGTCCATCAAGCTAGCCGCGCACGATATTACTTTCGTACCCCGTAGTACAGTGAAATCACAAGTACTCGCGGACTTCGTCGCCAAGTACACAGAGATACAGACACCATCTACTGTTGCTGAACTTGAGCATTGGACCATGTACTTTGATGGCTCGCTCAGGATTGAAGGAGGCGGAGCTAGAATCCTATTCATCTCTCCAAAAGGCGAGAAGCTGCAGTACGTACTGCAGATTATGTTCCAAGTCTCGAACAAGGCGGCCGAGTACGAAGCAGCCCTACACGGGCTGCGCACCGCCATCTTGCTCGGGATAAAACACTTGATAGTCAGAGGCGACTCAGCCCTGGTGGTCAACCAAGTGAATAAGAACTGGTAGCGGACAAATGAGAAGATGGACGCGTACTGCGCGGAGATACGCAAGCTTGAAGGCAAATTTTTTGGCCTAGAGTTTCAGCATGTAATTCGCGACAACAACAAGGCAGCCGACGAGCTGGCCAAGATGGGATCCACCCGAGCCCAAGTGCCACCCGGCGTCTTCGTCCAAGACCTCATAAAACGCACCATCAAGAATCCCGACGCGCAGGTCAACCCATCTGAAGGACTCGGCGAAGTCCTTATGATCGAGCCACAACCCGAGTGGATCTCACAGATGGTTGAGTACATCAAGTACGACGCATTCCCGAGTCCCTCACTCGGAAACGAAAGAGAAGAACGGGCACTGCAGGAAAGAATATCTTGCAGGAGCAAAAACTATGTCCTCATAGGTGATAAGCTATACCACTAAGGAGCACATTCCCGAGTGCTTCAGAAGTGCATTCCAGAAGAGGAAGGATGAGAGCTCCTGTCAGAGATCCATGGCGGCATGTGTGGGAACCACGCTGGGTCGTGGACTATTGTCGGCAAAGCCTTCCGGTCTGGTTTTTACTGGCCTGCAGCTGTCGCAGATGCTAAGGCGTTGGTCAAGCATTGCGAGGGGTGCCAATTCTTCGCACGACAGATACACGTACCAGCGCAGGCCCTACAGACGATTCCCATATCTTGGCCCTTCGCGTGCTGGGGACTTGACATGATCGGTCCTTTCAGAAAAGCATCCGGAGGATACGACCACATCCTGGTGGCAGTGGATAAATTCACCAAGTGGATAGAGGTCAAGCCAATAAAATCGCTGACAGCGACCAAGGCGGCAGAATTCATATCGGAGATTGTGCATAGATTCGGTGTCCCAAACAAGATTATCACCGACCTGGGCACGAATTTTACAGGAAGAGAGTTTCAGGAGTTCTGCGACGATCTCCTAATAAAGGTAGCCCGAGCTTCAGTGGTGCATCCCCGCGCTAATGGACAGGTCGAGCGAGCTAATAGAGTGGTGCTCGAGGCACTCAAGAAACGCATCTTTGGCAGGCTGAAGAAGTACGCGACACGATGGCTCCGAGAGCTCCCCGCAGTAATCTGGGGACTGCGGACACAGTCGAGTCGTGCTACTGGTTAGACTCCCTTCTTCCTGGTGTACGGATCAGAGGCGGTACTTCCAACCGACCTAATGTTCGGTGCACCAAGAGTCGAGGTGTTCGACGAGAACAAGGCCGAGGAGGCACAGATTGAGGACAATGACAGCATCGAGGAAGGAAGGCTCGCGGCAACCATCCAGGCAGCACGGTATGCGCAAGCCCTAAGACACTACCACGACAAGAATGTGCAAGAGAGAGCCTTCTGTGTAGGTGACCTCGTTCTCTGGAGGATCCAGAGCAAGAAGGACATGCACAAGCTATCGGCCTCATGGGAAGGGCCCTTCATAGTCAAGGAAGTCAACAGGTTGGGTGCTTACCGGCTAATGAGGGAGAACGGCACCGATGTCCCAACTCATGGAACATCGAGCATCTACGCCGCTTCTACCAACAAAAAGTTATGTATCTTTATAGTTTTTTGTACTTTCTCACGCTAGCAATCTGGACAATGAATAAAATACATGATCTTTGAAGTTCTTTCACTTCGCTACCCTGCTTGCATGATCAGACCTAAGTTCCAAATCCAAAACTTGGGGACTGCTTTTATTTGTTTCTGGTAATGCTTATTTCCATCAAGAATTAAAACGCTCATCTAACATGGACCCTCAGACTCATAAAGTACTCGGTAAAATACGTCTTAAATCGTGGGCCGAGATCTTCACCAAGCCAAGGTACTACGCATGTATGAGAGTATGCCCTCTACGCTAGGAAACTAAGGCCAACGGGACAACAACTTCCCGTAACAGACCAATTACCAGAGAAATTAAAGGACATGGGCGCCGTCAAAGTAAAGCGCCAACATTAAAACAAGTGGCTTAAAGTACGAGGTCACATCAGCGCTGGCAAAATATTACAACTACTCATTTAATTGTTTTTTATTTCATGGCTGCAGCAGGAGACCACTTGGCTCATCATCACCGGCCATCACGTCCTCGGCAAGCTATTCCGCCACATCCTTTGCCTCCTCCAACAGCTCGTCAACCCGAGTGGATGACGTCCCGCGAGCGAAGCCGCCGCAGAGCATGCCCACATCGAACTTAGGGAGGTAGGAGCGGAAGACGGCGAGACAGTGGCTGACGCTCGCCAGACTGACCTCACGCAGAAGCCCTTGGAAACGCAAAGACGTCGCTTGGACTCGCTCCAGCAGAGACAGCGGGCGGACGACAGGTTCACCAAACTCCCACACGGAGGAGGACTCGGCAAGCAGAGCCAACTCATCCAGGAGAGGACCCAGAGCCTCGCTGAGAGCCCGGAACTGGCTCCTCTCGGACTCCACGCGGGCCCCCGGATCTGCAAATTCGGGGAACAATTTTCGCCGCAAGTCTGTTCAACCGTCAGAAGGACTAGACGATTCAAAGCTATAAGCACAAAGGAAGAAGTCAACTCACCATGAAGCTCTTTCCTAGCCACGGCACACTCCTTGGTGGCCTCTTCCAGGGCCTTCCGTGCTGCCTTCACCCGGGCCCGGACAGTCTCAAGCTCCTGCTCAGCTTGAGCCCGAGCTGTTTACAAAGAATCAGATCAGACAACCATTCGAAGGCATCCAAAGAACCAGAAACAACAAACCTTTCTGGTGCTCCTTCGCTGCATGACAAAGAGACGTGGTGGTGACCTCTGCAGTGGCTTTCTCCGCATGAGCACGCTCGGCGGCGGCAACTGCAGTGGCTCTCTCCCGGCGCAACCCCTCGAGCTCCCGGTTGCTGACGTTCTGGCGTGCAGCAGCCTGCTCCTCAAGGCGCTGCACCCGGGCACGTAGCGTGATGACACTAGAGCCGAAGTCCTCCAGCAGCTCGCTCTTGCGGGCAGATGCAGCGGACACAGTCTGAAAAACAACATGATCAATGTACATACTCAACGAGGCAAAAAAGGAAGATCTGGCGATATACTCACCGCCGCCAGCCGAGCAAACCTCTCGGCCATGGTCACGAGCTCCTGTCAGTTGTCCTCGTCGACAACCGGATCACCGAGCACATCCTCTGCCCTGCCGCAGCGCACTTCGGCAATCCTGCCAGGTCGCGCCGGGCTCATGTGCGGTGTAGGAAGCACTCGGTGGATCTCCTCAACCTCGAGGACTGCCGTAGAGGCAGCCCCCAAGGCCATGGACCCAGCATCCCTATGCTGGGGACTGTCCATCTGGGGAGTCGCCCCGGCACCTGGCGCCGTGCTCGAGCGCTCTGAAGCACTCGGCTGACGCGCCGCTAGCATAGTAGCCGGAGCGGGCACCTCACCAACAATAGGGACAACCCTGGGCTCCCTGCAAACAGCAACAAATCCAACACCACAATCCTCAACTATGACAAATCAACGAACGACAAGCAAAACAAACTGTGAATTGACGAACAACTTACTCGGAGGACACACACATGCGAGCGCGCTTGCGGAACCCAGAAGTGGAGGAAGCAGGCCTCTTCATCCCGGTGGCTGCCGTTGAAGCCGCCCCGGCCGCACCCTGTGCTGTCACTGGGCGTGCTAGGGTAGGCTGTGGCGCCGGGCGCGGCATGTCCGCACTCGACGGAACAGTTTTCGTTCATTGAAGAGAAGGTCGAAGAGAAGGAAGAGAAGGTGGAGAAGAAGGAGGAGAAGAAGAAGGACGAGGAGAGGACACCGCTGTAGCACTCGGCACCTCCTTGCCGCCCTCTATAGGGGCGTCGCTAGCACCAAACCAGCGGGCGCTCAGCTCCTCCTCGTCGGAGTCGCCCGGCAGCACTAGCTTGCGCCGGCGAGACGTCGGCTCATCAATCTTGAGCGAGCCGGGCGACACACGCTGCACTTTCGGCCGGCGGCTACCCTTGTGCTCCTACCCCTTCGCAGTAGGCGCGGCACGCTTTCCATCATCGGGCGCTACGACTGCAGGATGGCCAGACACCGGAGAGCTCTCTCCACGTGCCGAGTCTGGTGACGCCGCACCACCATTGGCAGCGGTAGCACGGCGCGTGGCAGCCTCCAACCTCTGCAGCTCGCCTAGCCTACCAGGCAAGGACGCAAGCCCAACAAGTGTTCCCGACAGAGGTGAAGGGGAGAAGAATGCCACACGATCGTACAGACGAAAGTTTTGGCACATACATTTCAACAAACACCTTGTAGCCATATGTCTCTGCCCTAATGGGCGCACCGTAAAAAGCAGAAAATCGTGACTCGTTGTAGGCGGAGGGTACCCCATGCTGTAGGGGCGTGGCGCGCCACGTGACGTGATGACGGTGTGGGGGGCGAAGCACTCACAGATGTGCTCCACTAGCACCATTGGCTCCCCCCGATCCGGCACCTCCCGCGTCATGTCGAACTCTTCCCCCGCGTACTCGTACGCCGGGTGCACCCTCTCCTTCAGCGGTTGGAGGTGCCGAGTGGCGAAGTTCGCCATCACCACCACCCCGGTGAGCTCGACCATCTTCAGGTTCCGGATCAGCTTCACCAGCTCTGGCACCTACTCCATCTCGGTGTCGCCCAACTCCTCATCCCAGCAACGGAGCGGGGTTGGGCGCACATCAATGTCACACGGCACCTGTGGGGCGTGGTTGGTGTTGTAGAACCACTCATTGTGCCTGCCCTTGTTGGAGATGATGAGCGGCATCGAGATGTAGTCGCCGGAGGTCTTCTGCCGAAGCTGAATCCCGGCGCCGCCCACCACCTTAGGCTCCTTGGCACTCTTGTGGGGTTTTACCCAGAAGAAGTACCGAAAGAGGTTGAAGTGAGGGGCGATACCAAGGTATGCCTCGTACAGGTGGATGAAGAAGGTGATGTGTAGGATGGAGTTAGGGTTGAGGATACAAACCTGCAACCTGTAGTAGTACAGCAGCCTGCAGAAGGAGGGGTGCGCAGGCAACCCGAACCCGCGGAGGTACCACGACTCGAACACCACTTCCTGGTTTGTCTCCAGCGTGGGGAACTCCTCCCCCGCCGCCGAACACCACTGCTCGGTGGCCTCATTGAGCAGGACCCCGTCCCAAATTAGGGCATCGATCCGCTCCCGCGTCGACACGGACTTCACCCACTCCCGGTCGCGTCTTGGAAGCGCCACCGGCGAGGGAGACCGTGGTGGGGATCCTCTTGCACCCGTCGCACCCCCCGTCGAGCCCTTCCTCCCCCGACGGGACTTCGAAGTCATCGCCCTCTGCTACGCTCGGGGACTGCTGGAAGCGAGGGGGATGGGCACGATTTGTGCTGGATCTCGATCTGGATCTTTGCCGGCTATAGATCCGGCGGATCGAGCTGCAGCGGTGGCGGATTCGGTGGGTTGCAGTGGCGGAGCAGCCGGAGAAAGAGGAGGAGCGAGGTTTCCTATGGAAGCGAAGCGACATGAAGCGTTGGGGGAAGTGAGGCCCGACGCGCCCCTGTGCTGCCTTAAATGCGGGCGGCTGAAAAGCGGAGTCGTGGTGGGTCCTGCTCCGTCCTGTCGCGTCTCCACCTGGCACGTGGGTTTGACTCGCGAGTTACTCGCGAGTGACTCATCTCATAACATGCTGCTGACGCCGTCGACCCCGACGCTTCGTATTCGGGCCATCTCAGGCCTAAATGGGCCACATTCCTTAAACGGGCCAACAAGCGCGAGGTCCCTCCAGAGAGGATTGCACTCGGGAATCCTGGAAAGGCTTTCCAAACAAGTTTGGTTTACAAACCACACAGAGGCCGTGACTAGAGTCACAGGTAGCTAGGTTATCAGATAACCCGCCCTCGAAAATTGGACAGCACGAATCTCAAAGTAGGTTCGATCGACTAGCTCATGAGTGTTCTCCCAGAGGCATGCCGTACAAAGGCCAGAGCCATTTAGAGGCCACTTTACGATGGCTAGGATGGGTGTCCTTGCACGAGTTCTCTGTGAGAACACGGTGGGCCATATGGCAAATCTAGGATAGAGCTGGAGCTCTCCCCAAGCACCATACCATATCAGATGATCTGGGAGGTACTCTCCCGAAAGGGATGATGGTAATTCCATTTTCTTAGTCTCTTTTTTAGAGCTTAGAAATAGTTATTCTAACTATTCCGAACCTCGGGGACTGCCCTAATGGGCGCATCTGGAGATGCGCCCATTCAGTGAGCACGCACGGTGTCACCATGACCAATCGAAGCCAGAAGCGAGGCCCTTGGCCCAGCTTTCGAATATGGCCGGACAGCAGAGGTCAGAGAGACATGGATTTAGTCCCCCTAAGAAGGAGGATGCCCGGCCAAAGACGTCGAGACTCAGTCACTTTCTTTCTCGTGATCCTTGATGTGCCTTGTTTGTCAGGACTCAGGGATAAAGTGTGCGCACTTCAACTTTAACAGGAGTGTGCATTTTCTGGCTCAATGATCTTATCAAGGCCTAGATTGGAGAAGAGCTCTCCTCAACCACCCGGCAACCATGAGTAAAGCTTCAGAGACCACTCGGCTGCATCAAGATGTGAGCAGGACAAGGACCGAAGCACTCGGGTGAAGGTATCAAGCACTCAGCTGAGGATGATGAGCACTCGGTAGAAGCCAATCAAGCACTCGGATGACGTCAGAAGCTCAAGATCAAAGTTGCAGTCTGGTTAAGAAGTGCTCGGGGACTGCTGTGGGGGATATACCCCCGGGGTGCCACACGGAAGGGCCCCAGGTCGTATCTACGAGGGCGACGTGGGCCCACAAGGGCGGCACCTGGTGCGGGCGCACAGATCAGCGACAAGCTGGCGCCCGAAGAGATATACTCCCATAGATAAAGACTAGTTGGTTAGGAAAGATATTACTTGTGATCAAAGGAAGATCTTGTATAACCGACTAGGATAGATCCCACGTGATCTGTAACCCTGCCCCCGTGCCTATACAAGGGCGGCAGGGACCCCCCTCAAAACAAGTCCAATCTGATTCTCATTCGTGGAACCATCAATACAACCACCAACGCATGACGTAGGGTATTACGCATCTCGCGGCCCGAACCTGGATAAACCCCTGTGTCCTTCGTTCACCATCTAGCTTCAGTCTCGGCGATCCCCTCCATACAATCTACCACCATAGCCTATCCCGTGGTGGACTGCCAGCACCATTGTACCGACACTACTCCAGCTCCGCCTCCTGCAATCTGGAGCGATCCATCGAAGTACATGGTCCAATGCTCCGGTGCAGTGGCAGTAGATGGTGTCTAGATCTCTGTGTACTCGGCTAGAAAGTTCGCGAGTACTTGAGACTTGATCGTATTACGGGGTACGAAGGTGATGTCATGCACGTCCAGCTCGATGGAACACTTCACGATTCTTCCCATGGCGTCCCAGTGGGGTAATCGGAAACTACAATGATCTTATGAGCCTCGAAGTAGTGCTTCAACTTGCATGCAGTAATCAAGCACTACAAAAAATGTTGTAGTCTATGACGTGCCACTTTCGACATGGATCATCGAAAATTCGTCATAAAACAGCATCTATGACGAAATTTGATAAGGTCATGTATTGAGCGTCACAAATCCCTTCTCGTGACGTCAACGTGATCCATGACGTTATGAAACCATCATAGAATTGTCTAAAGCCCACTGAACCCAGCCCAAAGCCCAAAATCTATGATGAAAATGAAGGTCATGGATTAGATTGCCACATCACTCATGGATGACTTGGATGATGAGTTGGCTGCTGATGTGGATGATGACATGGCAATTGATGATGTGGCAACCACGTGGCAGCTGATGTGGTGGATGCTGATGTCAGCATTTTCCGCGAAAATGCCGTCAGCACGTGCCATTTGTTAACAGGCCGAATTCAAGATTGGGCCCAAACTGGACAGCCATTTCGGCCCATATAAATTTCAGGCAAGCCCATTTACATTTCATCCACAGCCCATATACATTTCAACCACAGACCGTATACATATATTTCATCCCAACAAAGTTTTCCCAACAAATCAAAACAAAAAATGCATTCCAGCAAATTACACAGTTTTGCATATTAGATCACATACATATTTTTAGGAAAACGCACCATGGAAACAACAAAATATTGGTCAGCACCAACATAAGCTTCCTTTTCATCTCTTCTCGGTCTTTGATCCTTGCCTGTTCTGCCTGCACCTGATTCAACACATTGAGGAAATTTAGTTTTTCTGCCAAGCATAATAGGAAAATGAAAAACAGAAATAAGTATGCATTTATCAAGGATAGAAAAAAGATTGTTCTCAAGCTATTAGCGTCCAGATATAAACTGTGAACTAGTGCTAAAATGTTTATGTTATGATAGGTCTTTTTTATGAGATATGCTATTATTCATCATGGTTTACTGTCACAGTGATGAAATTGGCACTTGCTTCGGCTGAAGAGCATAGAAGTGATTCAGCAATAGATTATCAATCAATATAATACACATGCACATACACAGAATAGTAAACGAAGTCTACATGTTAATCACAATACTCTGCATCATAAACATTCAACAATATGTTTGGTACTTATAATTATCCACCAAAAGTCCCTCGAGCCATTTCACCTATCCATTCTAGTAACGCTACAGATATGTTTCACTTGAACACATTTCAGAACCGGAGATATGAGAAACTAGTAGGACTATTGGCAATCAAAGTGCACATTAAAATTAATTAACATGATCATTGAACTAAGAAACATTTTTAAGTGTGAAGTATGACTGTACTAGGCTAAACACCAAACCTAGCAACTTGAAATTATTCACCATGGTCACTGAACTGAGACACTCATGTATAGTGTGCTATAACAATCCTGAATAGGATTAACTATCCTTGAAATTAAAACTAATGGAAGTTAAAAAAGAGCACAACATCTCAAATTCCCCTCTAACCCCACTCCAGATATCGCAAGCAATAGATAGAAAAGAATAGCCATCACAAAGCAAACGACAAGGTCATATTCATCATCCTTCAGTGTAATTTCAAAGAACACTCAGTAACCCAAGAGGAATGAATGGATTAAACCTTTAGTGGCGAGAGGGTTGGTCTGGTAGGGGCAGCGGTGTGCTCATTAGGTCAGTGCGGCAGAGGTGAAGTCCTGGTCGGTGTACAAGCTGGGGATGTTGCAGAGTCCTGCTCGGCGGTATACAACAGATTAATAGTTAAGTACCAAGCACAAGCATAACATAGCGCTGAGCACCTAGCCGTCTAACACAAGCAGCCACCAGCCAGAATGTCCAAGCACAACAGCAAAGGTACATTAATGCATTTGATATTATTAGAAGCAGTGGTGAGACACGATGTTCATTCAAATAATTTTCAGATCTCACATCAACAATAAAGTACTGGAAAGCTTAATGCAGAGTACTAGTTACTGTCTGAAGCATCCTAAGTACAGTAAGCATTAGTTGAAGTCTTGAAGCATCACTCAGTAAACTTTAATTAAATTTTTGAATCTTTAGAGCAGATAACAAGAAATTTTAGTGGAGGAAGATATCTGACATTCTTCAAATGACATTAGTCGAAGGATCACTCAGTACAACATTAAGTTGTATGATATCTCTCCTACAACAGCACGGACAAGGGATGGATGGGCTCACCTTGACGGGGCGACTCAGTCTGCATGAAGGAACGAGTGAGAGGAGGTGGAGGAACAGCCGCTGTCGCCTCCCAGGTGCTCCCACCACCGGCTGCTGTCCCTGCACAGCTAGCGCCTGCGTCGCCGCCGCGGGGGAGAGCTGGCAAGCCACGCATGGCCGGGCTACCTCGCCGTTGGACTGCACAATCGCACCTCGAGGTCGCACTGCCCTGCTGGTCGCTCGGAGGCCAGCCGGCAGCCGCGAGCATCTCCTGCATCGCACCGCTTGAAGGCCGGCCGGCAGCCGCGAGAGGCGACCCTGCCGTCCTTGTCCCGCTTGTGCATGCCGTCTTCATCTCGCCTGGCCAGCCGTGTGAGGCCGCCCTGCATCGCGGCCCTCGGAGGCCAGGCGCGAGAGGCGGCTCTGTCGTCGCCATCCCGCCTGGCCATGGCCCCCCGCCGAGGCTGGCCATGGCCCCCCGCCGAGGCTGGCCACGGCACCGCCGTCATCGCGGGAGGCGGGTGGCAGATCTGCTGATTCCTCACCGGAGTTGAGGGGGCGGCGCTTGGATCTGAGGAGGGGAAGAAAACAGAGAGGTGGAGACCGTGAGGGGCGGCAGGGATGTGCGCCTGTGTGCGGGGGGAGCTAGGGTTTGGTTTGGGGCAACGGCTTATATACTATGGTAACGCGATCAAAGCCGTCGAATCCGTGATGGACGACCGAGAATAGTTGGGCCATTTTGGCTAAATGGGCTTTGTTTCATTCATTCTCACATAATCTTTCTCTTTTTCTTTTTCATTTTATTGCACCATTATGAAGTAAAATACAAACATAATTATTTTTATGCATCCATATTATTTTTAATATACTATATACTGTATTTAAGTTATCTTGTAGAAATTTCAATAATTTTATAAGCCATTTACTATTTTCGACCATTTAAATGAATTTCCGCAGATTTATTGAAAGTAATTATGATTTGAACTACATGTATCTCAAATAATATTTTAAAAATTCTGAAAAAATACATTTCAAGTATATATGTTCTTTATAGCTCTTCTCCTAAAAAAAATACAAAGTTCAACATATTACTAGGAATAATTCAAACTTATACTTTTATCTCTATTATAAAATAATGATAATAATACCTAAAACTCATCCAATAATTTTGAAATTTGCCATAGAATCATTTTTTGATATATAATCTTGACATAAAATTTTCAGAAGATTTTAGAAAAAATGATTATATATTGTTCACAAAATGAATAGATCTTTCACATTGCTTCATACAACTCAACTCAAACTTAGAGGTTTACACACCTTAATGTCTTTTCTTGCTCATATGTACCTCAAATTTGGATATAACATTATTTTTAGCATAACATTAGAAAATAGCAAGTTACATTACCAATTGTTTTGCAAAACTATAATTTTCTATCCTCTTCTTAGGTGTGAGAAATGAAGGTATATGAATACGTTTTGTGAAATTGTAATTAACACAGAAACAAACATTATTAAATGAAAGATCATGATTTTAGAAAAAAATAGAAAAAAGAACCAACAAATTTGAATTTACTATGACCGAGAATTACCAATTTCAAGTTTTTACTACGGATTAAAAAGAAAAATGTGAAGTAACAATGGAGCTCGACGCGCCACGTGGCATACTCATCACGCGCGCCCTCTGGGCTTCCATCCGTGGTGTTATCTATAAAGAAGAGAAAAAGCTATCCGAAAACAACAACTAACTAAGTGGTGCAGTGGTAAGGGCCATCAGTGTGGAGGCTAGCGTCCCGGGTTCGAATCCCGCCGACGCTGAGTTTTTTTCGGTAAATACTGGCGGGTGGCTGACCTGGCGCCAGGCTGGGTGACGCGGCCGGGTGATCTGGGTGACGTGTCCCCGTGCGGCCGGGCGGGTGGCTGACCTGGCACCGCGGCCGGCCGGGGCCAGCCGGGGCCGTGGTGCGGCCGTTGCTTGGCCAGCCGGGCGCGGCCGGCCAGGTGGCATTATCGAGTAAAAAATGTTAAATGCAAACAAAAAATTCATAATTCTGTGTAGTGTAGTGTAGTGGTAATAGTTGTTTAGTTGAGGCAAGAGGTGCATGGTTCGAACCTTGACCTCTACAATTTTTTTCTATTTTCTCTGGTTTTTTCATACAGCACTCTATTTTTTCCGAATTTTTTTTCTAATTTATTTGATCATGATGACCTCTATTTTTTCACACATTACATGAAAGTTCTTTTTTCATTTATTGATCATGACGAAATGATGAAATACATCATGGGCCGAATTATGAAGAAATTGGCAGAATGTCATAGTGTTCGAGCTTCATATCGGGCTTCATAACCAACACTGCGAGTCTATGATGAAAACTGACTGTTTGTCATGGATCAGTGTGATCTGTGATGAAATCTGAGAACGTCATGGGAATTTCGTCATAGACTACAACAGGGGGTCGCCGACCTGTGGGGTCGGATGAACCGACCTTGTGGCGCCCACTCAGGTGCTTCCACGTGGTGCTCGGCTATTGGTCCTAGAAGCTATCCCCGGGGTGTTTGGCTACTCCCATGCCGGTTCCTCAAGCCTATAAATAGGAGAATAGGGGGGTAAGAAGAGGATGAACACACTTGAAGTCATTTCTCACCTTTACCTCTTTCTCCCTCTCTCATTCTCTCTTGGTGGAGGTGAAACCTCATCCCACCATGAGTGTGTGTGGGTGGAGGATCTAGACTTGGTGGTGCTAGGTAGAGAGGAGTGTGTGGATGAGTAGAGGTGAGGTGGTGATGATCCGTTCATCATCCATCGTCTCCTTGTACCTCGTGAGCGATGTTGTTCTTCATCTAGACTAAAGTGAGTATTTCAGTATTTTCCAATTAGACTAAAGTGGCTCTCATGCATGAATGAAGTGTTCTTGAGTCCTTCGTTCGTTCATCATTTTGAGGCTCCCATTCTTCATGAACGTGCTTCCTCGATCTAGTTGACGAGCGATTATTCATACTTTTGCATTCGTTCATAAGTTAGAGGCTCGTGTTCTTCACGAACTCGACCCTTGATCTTCTGTTATAAGCGCATAAGTTTGCATTCCGTTTGTGTGGTTGCCTGTCTATTAGAATATATTGAAGCTCATGCATATCTGATTTAGATCGAGTATCAATCATATCTCCTTGCGCGAATCGATTCAATGACGAGTACGGTCTAGCTCAACCTCGCGGGTTCGTCACTTCATATTTATACAGAGTGCTATAGTCTTTCTACGGGACATTAGATGTAGCTGTGCTATAGTAGTAGTCGGCGGTGTAGACGTGGTGTCTAGACTGCTGGTTATCCTTCGAATGCCATGTATCCCACGGTTTGTCTTGGGGTAGGCCGCGGTAGTGACAGCCGTTGGACCATCTGAAATCCCCCACGTTCGGATACAGCGTGTAGGCAACCATTTGCCATGAACCAACTGTTATAGCCAGGAGGGGCCGGTGTCCGAAGCAAGATTCTTATCCGAGCTTGTTCCTCTCTAGAGTCGAGAACCTACAGGAGACTTCATATCACTCACCTACCTCAGCAGGGACCGTGTGCCCTTGGATAGTCACTCGTAGAGTCCCCCATACTATTCCTTGGATTCGATACCCTCTGGCATACTCCTAAGGTGAAGTGCTACAACGGTGTATCCGTGCGCTTGCGGATTCGTTCGCACCCATCAGTATACCCGGGTGATTCTTACATGCTCACGCTAACCCGGGGCCATAGTGGTGACATTAAGAAATACCAACAAACATTTCTGGCCCCGTTGCCGGGGAACGGTTATCGAGAATCTACGAACCCGACTATCCTCGTATCTTTTGTTTTCCTTTTATTTCTACCTTTACCCCCGCTATCCCAGGAAGGTTATCCTTGTACACACCTTCCGCCCGTTATGAGTGAAACCATGGAATCAACCTTCTGGAGACAACCCGCTCTTCTAACACCTTGTATGGTTCACCCATCTCTCATGAAGCTAGTTGAGGAAAAACCCTTCTCGGGAATGAGTCATGAGAATCCCTATGATCACGCAAGAGACTTTGAGCAATTGTGTTCTACCCAGGGTAAAACCGGGGCAACACAAGATGTTCTTAAGAGGAACCTGTTTCCGTTCTCCCTCTCTGGGGAAGCGAGAACTTGGTACCGTTGTTTTGGTTGCAACCACCTACGCTGGGAGGAATTGAGAGCATCTTTTTGCATTCGATTCTTTCCTGTGCGGCGTGTCGTTTCCTTAAGAATGACGATCCTCAGTTTCAAACAAAGAGAGAAGGAAGCCTTAGGCATGGCATGGCATCGTTTTGCCTCTTTGGTTGAAGCTTGCCCAGTCCTTGGTCTGCCTGACCTAGTGCTCCTACAGCATTTCCGGTTTGGTTTACGAAGAGATTGTGGCATGATGCATGATGCCGTTTCGGGAGGCGCCTTTATACTCTTAGAGCCAGAACAAGGACTGGAAATTCTAGGAGAAATCCGAGATTTCAGCTCCACACCTGACTCGAGTGACGAGGTAGCCAAACGAGAAAATGTCGAGTTGCCTAAGTCCATCTTCGAGAGAGCCCGAGCTTATATGCCAAATTTCTCTATGCTCTGGTCGAAGATATCACTCCTCACTGGCAGGAATCTATGGGAAAGAGCACTTAGTGCAAATTCTGCCCCTAGATTCCCCTATCGTTTCTTCTCTTAAAACCCGGCCTTCGAGATTTAGTCTCGAGGGAAGGAGGAGAGGAGTAGTCGAGGAAGAATAGTCATTCCTGGCGGGGACGATCACTTCAACCTTGCCCGCAACTCTCCAGGGGAGGTCACGATGGATGTTTTTCGCGCTTCATGTCAAGGCTCAATCCGAAGTGCCACCACACTGAGGGTTAGGCCAAGACACGGGCCCTGGCGCTGTGAAACTTCCATATCTTTGGCTTACGGAAGCACGATTTTATATCCGGTCTAGTTGAGCAATCCATCTTGTTATCCTAAGTTTAGCTAAGACCGATGCCGATCAAGTCAAGTGGATGTAAATCCTACTCTTCACTTCTTGACCTGATCGATGCCCTGCGAAAGTGTGGTTTCACACCTATCTTTTACACTCCCGTTGGAAGCTTGGGTTAACTTACGTGTCATCCCACTTAGGTGAGGGTGAGATCCTTCATCGACCCAAGGAGAAGATGAGCTAGCAAGTTCGTCACTTTCGATCCACCGCTCGAATGATCGTTCGACCCATAAATTTCCACTCACTCAATCTGGGGTCTGATCATTCTCGAGTTCTGTTTCTAGAGGGGAAAGCTTCACTCTTAGAGCACTCTAGGCTTTAGGCCCGATCTTGTGCTCAACTCCATCACCTCTATCATCTCTCGTCCGTAGTGCTAAAGCCTTGCTAGCTGTGCTTTCCACCTAAGGTTACCCATCATAGTTCCCTTAGGATGGTTGTGAGGATCACCTCTGCTGCACCATATATACAGCTTGCATCATACGTACGCACTAACCATGCAGGAAGGAAAATACATCCTATCATAAAGAAACCTTCAAGGAGGACCACAGGGCAGAGTAGGAGGATATCACCAGGAGAAAATGGACGATGAAAGCAACAGGGCAACAATAACTCTTCATCCAGGTATGAGTCCAGGTAAAACCCCCAAGTTGAGCTATTAAAGTATAAAGAGGTTTAGGTAAAGTTGTTTGGGGTAGAAGGCAATTATATGCCCAAAATCCCATTCTAGCCCTTGCTGAAGCCTCCGACCTTAGAATTGGTGGGACACCTGACCCTGAGACCCTGAGCCCCGCAGGAGCCCGCACGCCGAAGAGAGGCCCAGCGGAGCCCAGATGGGCTCTGCCGACCCACTAGGTCGGCCGACCCACAAGGGTCGCTGCCGCCTCTCGTGTTTCGTGTGCGCACTTCTTCATCCTCCAGAAACCCTCACCTCGCCGCGTGACGGAGTTTTGCATCGCGCAGAACCCCATCTCCTCTGCTCGATCCTCCTCTCAACTACCGCTCCGCTGCTCTGCACACCTCTGCTCGATGGCTTCCTCTGGCTTCGATGGGGAGAAGTCCTTCTGCTTCAGCGACCTCGTAGGCAGCGAGCTTCACCCATGGGACGGAACTCAGGACGATTTGATGACTCCGGAGCGAGGGAGGAAGGGGAGAAGCCCTACTAGAGACTCGGTAGAGCCCCCAGCTAGGCGCGGCTCATCCTCACCTCCTACCTTCGCCAGTCGCTGCTCCCTGTTCAATGTCTTAGGGAAGAAATCGGCCCTTGGATCAAGCAAGAAGGTGCTATTTGATGATTGGCCAGGTCCGCCACTGAAGGCCGGAGAGCGCTACGCAGGATCACTGTTTGGCGAAGATGGTGACTCCTTTTGCCACAAGTATGAGCAGGATGTGTGGGATGAAGTCCCGCAACCTCATACCAGGTTTCACATCTTTGGAGTAAGGACCCCTAAGGATAGCTGCGGGGTACCCAAGCCATACCCGCCAAGTTGGGAGGCAGAGCTTGGCGACATCCTAGCTTCATTGCCTAACAGGAAGAATCTTCATGTGGGCAAGGTGGCAGATGATCTGACAGAGGTGTACTTTGAATTTGACCTCTGAATGAAGACTGTGAAAAGGCAGCGGGCAGAATATCGACAACTCAGAAACCTTCTTCTCAAGACTCGTGAGGAGATGAATGCCAAGCTGCAGCGGTTGATTGAGGCCGAGGGTTTGGAAGCCCTCTTTGCTGAGTAGAGGGTCGTGCCCCGCTCTTATTTCCCTTTTATAGGCACTTAGTTAGGTTTAATTTATTTCCCTTAATTTATTTCCCTTCCAATCATTTTTTTTATTCCCATCATTTGTGTAAGCGCCTATTTCTTTAGTGAACTTGAATGAATAATTTCGGCTCCACCGGTCATGTAACCCGGTTGAGTCACATGTGTGTTAGCTATTTTTGTTTTTGTTTGTATCGAAGAACTGCACCCAGGTACAAAACAGTGTCGGGGAGAGCTGCACTCTCCAGACGTGAACACGACAGATTATTGTACACCCACACTACGCTCACACAGTGCTTTCGATCGACTACACTTAGAGAACCTGAACGGGATATGCATTCATGCGCATCACAAGAACCCCCGTCTGGTCCACACAGAAACCAGCGGTTGTTTGCATCTCCTCCTCATTTCACCATGATTTCTGAGTTTGTATGCTCATGCTTGATAAGTTCTCCATAAATCAACTCAAGAAATATATGGTAATGCTTACTCCATACCTAGGGTTGACATGCGTAAGTTTTATTCCTCGTTTATAACCTTGAGGCTTGTGAACGATATCATCATAAGGACAACATGCTTATCTAAGTACTTGACCAGTGAGATATGACTTGATGACATGATCTTAACTCTGTGGTTCTAGCCCTTGGGATAATTTTGTTTTTGAAAAAAAATGCTCTTGCAAAGCTCCTCTTTGATATGCCACTGTCTTACCAAAGCCATATGATGTTTATAGTTGAAAACCTTATACTCATATGCTGTTGGTCATTGCATTGAGCTTTGTTAAATCCTGTGACCCTTGTGAGAATTCTTTTCACTACTGTCATGATCAAGATTCATGTGCACACCACCATATTCCCCTTGCTATGCTTCTACCCTGGAAGTTAGCATTGTATCATTCATCCATTCCGTGAAAATAAGGCTCCATATGTGTTGATCTCTCCCTCCTAGTTTTTGTTACACAAGAGACATGGCCATCGAAAAATATATATATGGACACATGAAGGTCCAAGTATTGAAAAAAAAGAGTTGGACACATGAAGGTCCACATAAAAATATATATAGAGAGAGAGATAGCCATGTTCTCAAAAGATTTTTACACAAGAGGGAGAATTATGCAAAAAGGAGTTCCATAACTTAGATGGCAATAACTAGTGTCCATTCCGGGGCTAGTGTCCACCTTACCATTTACCAACATTCATCATATATGTATGGTAATATCTAGCACCCACTCCGGGCCTAGTATCCACCTTACCATACTCACCATACCCATACGCGTGCACATCTTGATCTAATTGTATGATTTGATTTTCTCTGTGGATCTAGTTTTTGACTTTGCAATACATGTAATGCAAGTATGCTTTACCTTTATCCTACCCTGAGCTCCAAATATAGCCATCATTAGAAGTAGGGTGAAGAAAGGCAATTTAATACCTTGGTGAGGATGTATACACATTGAGCGACCCGAGAGAATAAAAGAAGGAGAGCAGAGCAGAATTTTCTTTTAAAAATTATTAAGAAAACCCCAAGTGCTGACCAACAGGTGTTTAAGGAACTCGATTCATGGTCATTCCTCTTCAACTACCCAAGATGGCATTGTAGCCAAGCCACAGAGTTCACAAGAGCAAGGTATGACCTGGAATAACTCCTATGCTTGTCTTATACCTTTAGTTTAGACCCATGTGATCTTCCCTTTCGCTCGGGACGAGCAAAGGGCAAGTGTGGGGGAGTTGTTGATGGTTGTTAAGTACCTAATTTAAGGCCGTCAAACATAGCATTTTATCATAAGAACTATGCATCCACACTAGAATAGGAGTTTAAACTAACAATTTCCACAAGTGGCCATGCTAAGTTGAATGCAGGTGTTTAGCATAAGAAATAGAGAGAAAAGACACCCTCATGATCCTAGCAAGTCAGGCTCAGCCAATGAGGGGCTGCATGCAAGCATCCCAGGATCCATGATAACACCAATCTAAGAGAGGAGGCCTCGGCGAATCAGAAGTCGCCATGCAGGCATCACATGGATCCCATGGCCCACCAGAGCACCTAAACCGCCTCCAAACCGCGTGGACACCTGGAACCACCATGAGGACCCACATATCAGCCACCAGGAGAAA
Source organism: Cenchrus fungigraminus (assembly GCA_036936925.1). Classification (NCBI taxonomy): domain Eukaryota; kingdom Viridiplantae; phylum Streptophyta; class Magnoliopsida; order Poales; family Poaceae; genus Cenchrus; species Cenchrus fungigraminus. The sequence goes on from CM072779.1 coordinate 111,032,370, forward strand.
GCACACCCTGAGTGGGGCCCACAGGGGGTCGGCCAACCTGTGGGGTCGGCCGAACCGACCTTGTGGCGCCCACTCAGGTGCTTCCACGTGGTGCTTGGCTATTGGTCCTAGAAGCTATCCCCGGGGTGTTTGGGTGCTCCCACGCTGGTTGCTCAAGCCAATAAATAGGAGAAGAGGGGGGTAAGAAGAGGATGGACACACTTGAAGCCATTTCTCACCTTTGCCTCTTTCTCCCTCTCTCATTCTCTCTTGGTGGAGGTGAAACCTCATCCCACCATGAGTGTGTGTGTCTGGAGGATCTAGACTAGGTGGTGCTAGGTAGAGAGGAGTGTGTGGATGAGTAGAGGTGAGGTGGTGATGATCCATTCATCATCCATCGTCTCCTTGTACCTCGTGAGCGATGTTGTTCTTCATCTAGACTAAAGTGAGTATTTCAGTATTTTCCAATTAGACTAAAGTGGCTCTCATGCATGAATGAAGTGTTCTTGAGTTCTTCGTTTGTTCATCATTTAGAGGCTCGCGTTCTTCATGAACGTGCTTCCTCGATCTAGTTGACGAGCGACTTATTCATACTTTTGCATTCGTTCATAAGTTAGAGGCTCGTGTTCTTCATGAACATGACCCTTGATCTTATGTTATAAGCGCATAAGTTTGCATTCTGTTTGTGTGGTTGCGTGTCTATTAGAATATATTGAAGCTCATGCATATCTGATTTAGATCGAGTATCAATCATATCTCCCTGCGTGAATCAATTCAATGACGAGTACGGTCTAGCTCAACCTCGCGGGTTCGTCGCTTCGTATTTATACGGAGTGCTATAGTGTTTCTACGAGACGTCAGACGTAGCCGTGCTATAGTAGTAGTCGGTAGTGTAGACGTGGTGTCTAGACTGCTAGTTATCCTTCGAATGCCCTGTATCCCACGGTTTCTCTTGGGGTAGGCCGCGGTAGTGACAGCCGTTGGACCCTCTGAAATCCCCCACGTTCGGATACAGCGTGTAGGCAACCATTTGCCGTGAACCAACTGTTATAGCCAGGAAGGGCCGGTGTCCGAAGCGAGATTCTTATCCGAGCTTGTTCCTCTCTAGAGTCGAGAACCTACAGGAGACTTCATATCACTCACCTACCTCAGCAGGGACTGTGTGCCCTTGGATAGTCACTCGTAGAGTCCCCCATACTGTTCCTTGGATTCGATATCCTCTGGAATACTCCCGAGGTGAAGTGCTACAACAGTGTATCCGTGCGCTTACGGATTCGTTCGCACCCGTCAGTATACCCTGGTTATTCTTACACGCTCACGCTAACCTGGCACCATAGTGGTGATGTTAAGAAATACCAACAATGGTGATGCTGGATTAGCAGACATGAAGATGACTTTCATGAAGCACATTTTCAAGGAGAACGTCTAGAGGAGGAGCTAGGGCCAATCACAAAGGCGTATTATGACATGTTGGCTGCAACACAAAAACCCCTTCACCAGCACACCAAAATATCACAACTAGATGCCATCGGCCGCCTGATGGCCGTAAAGTCCCAACATAACCTGAGTCAAGATTGCTTCGATACTTTGGTGATTGTTTTTTGTGACATGCTTCCCAAAGATCACCTTTTGCTGAAGAACTTGTACGATGCGCAAAAAGTCCTTAGTGCACTTAAGATGCCATACGAGCAGATACATGCCTGTCCGAAAGGATGCGTCTTATTCAGGAAAGAACATGAGAAAGCAACACACTGTCTGAAATGTAAAGCGTCTCGGTACGTTGAGGTAGACTCTGGTGAGGGTCGTCCAAAGACGCAGCTCACGATCCCAGTGAGTGTCCTGGGGTACCTCCCGCCCATACAACGGATTTACATGACCGAGGAATCTGCGAAGCAAATGACTTGGCACAAAACGGGAGTCCGATACAGTGATAACCTTACACATCCATCAGATGCTGAAGCATGGACCCGTTTTGATGAGATCCATCGTGACAAAGCTGCTGAGGCTCGCAATGTACGTGTCGCGCTAGCGACAGATGGGTTCAATCATTTTGGAATGATGGCTGCCCCGTACACTTGTTGGCCCGTGTTTGTTATCCCCCTCAATCTACCTCCCGGGATCATCTTTCAACGGAAGTACATATTCGTGTCATTGATAATTCCTGGATATACCCGAGAGATAATATGAGTGTGTACATGGAGCCTCTGATTGATGATTTGCTCAAGGCTTGGAATGAAGGGGTGTAGACATACGACCGAGCTACGAAGACAAACTTCAGAATGCACGTGTGGTACATGTACTCCTTGCATGACATGCCGGCTTATGGGTTATTTTGTGGCTGGTGTGTCCATGGGAAGTTCCCTTGCCCAGTATGCAAGGTAGCTCTGATGTTCATTTGGTTGAAGAGGGGTGGCAAGTATTCTTCGTTCGACAAACATCGACAATTCCTCCCTCTTGACCATCAATTCAGATGAGACACAAAGAACTTCACGAAAGGTATTGTAGTTAATGATCCACCCCCGCACATGATGCCAGGTGTCGAGGTTCAAACTCAGGTAGACGCTCTCGTGCTCAAAGAAGGAGAACATCATTTTGTGGGATATGGTGTGCAACATGCCTGGACTCAAAAGTCAGGCTTGTGGAGGCTACCCTACATGAAAGATTTTCTTCTTCCACATAACATTGATGTGATGCACACCGAGAAGAATGTTGCCGAGGCACTATGGGGTACAATCATGGACATACCAGAGAAGAGTAAGGACAATGTTAAGGCTAGAGTCGATCTAGAAATGTTATGCGATAGGCCAAAGCAAGTCATCCCGAAGCCTGTATCGGGTAAGACATAGAAAAGGCCTAAGGCTGATTTCGTCCTTACAAGGGAACAAAGGAAGGAAGTACTAGAATGGATCCAAGATTTAATGTTCCCTGATGGATATGCTACGAATCTGAGGAGGGGAGTCAATTTAACTACTCTGCGATTAAAGGGGTTGAAAAGTCATGACTACCACATATGGATCGAGCGACTTCTTTCGGTGCTGGTTCGAGGCTATGTACCTGAGCATGTGTGGCAAGTGTTGGCAAAGGTGAGCTATTTCTTCCGTCAGCTTTGTGCTAAGGAGTTATCTCGTTCTATGATTGACAAACTTGAAAAAAGTGCACCTATGTTGCTCTGTAACCTAGAGAAGATCTTTCCACCTGGCTTCTTCAACCCGATAGAACATATGATTTTGCACCTCCTGTGTGAGGCACGATTGGGGGGGCTGTGCAGAACCGTTGGTGCTATCCAATTGAGAGGGTTTGCAAGGTTCTTCAAAGCACATGTAAAAATAAAAATAAAATTGAAGCTTGCATTGCAGAGTCACACATTCTGTAGGAGGTGTCAAACTTCACAACTAAATACTATGCTGAGCACCTTCCCAGCGTGCATAATCGACCTCCTTGCTACAATGCTGGCGTAAATGAATCGAACCTCAACCTTTTTCGAGGACAACTAGGAAGTGCAAGTGTACAGTCGCGCAAGACCTTATCTCTTGAAGAGTGGCGCACTATCACGATATATGTTTTGCGCAACCTTGACGAAGTACGGCCATACATAGAGTAAGTTGTCAATAAAGCTCATCATTTTCTTTCTCGTATGTTGCCTCATCTGCATCCAACCTCATTTGATTTGGTGCAGTGAATTTATTGGGCAATTTTGGCGTCATTCAATGCCACCTATTGACCACGACGAGGAAACTCTTCTTCGCCAGGGTACGGGAACCAGAAATCCCGATTTCATTGCCTAGTTCAAACATAAGGTAATTTAGCTCATGCTCAATACATTAAAAGTAATTTAGCTCATGCTCAGTATCATATTAACCACTATCCTCCCTGAGCTTGCAGGGCCAAACCGATCCGTTGATGAATCCTGAGGTGAGGTAGGTTTCCAGAGGTTTCGCCTTTAGGGTCAACTCATATGCTGTTTATGATGTGAATGGGTATCACTTTCACACGACACAATACGAGGAGCAAAGGCCCAATCGAAGAACCACAAATAATGGAGTTTGTACGCGTACCAATCTGATGGGGTAGATTACTATGGAAGACTTGAAGAAATATACGAACTCGAGTATCATGGTTGCAAACCTCTTAAACTTGTCATATTCAAGTGTCATTGGTTTGATCCAAGCGCTAGTGGCATGAGACATAATAAGAATCTTGGGCTCATCGAAATTAAACAGTCATCTATGTACCCAAGGCACGATGTCTATATTGTAGCCTAACAGACCACACAAGTATATTATCTCTCATACCCTTGTAAAACTGACAAGCGTCTCCAGGGTTGGGATGTTGTGTACAAGGTATCGCCACACGGTAAACTACCTGCCCCAAACAAAAAAGATTACCACCTACTAGACCCAAACACATATGACGGAGAGTTATTTCAAGAAGATGGGCTAGAAGGGAGGTTTGAGATAGACTTAACCCAAGTGCTCGAAATGGAAGTAGACAATGAAACAGTTGTCGACGACGATGCTGTAGAAGAGGTTCAAAATGATGACGTCTTAAGATTACTTGAGCGATTACGTTTAGGCAATGGCAATGATGATGATGACACCGTTCCACCTTTGGAGCACGGCGTTGAGTCTATGGACATGCGAGATAGTGATGAAGAGTATGATCCGGATATTCCGGATCATGATGAGTATTTCTAAAACATGTAAGATCCATACTAATTGTAGTTATGTTTCTAATTTACTAGGATATTTTGTTTCATTTACTAGTATAATTTGTTTCTATTTACTAATTGGTATTTAAATGTAATTATGTACTGATTGATTTACTCTTTTTATTTCAGGTGATTGATCAAAGATGTTGCCAAAGAAGAAGAGAGTGTTGAAGCAGCGCACCCTTGTGGTGAGGAACCTCAATGACTTCTACCAGGACGAGGCTCAGGACTCCGGGACGATGAGGAGGGTGTCGAGGTCCCCCTCTGTGGCACCCTTTGAGTCGTCTGGACCCAGGGGTCGCAAAGGTGCACCCTCTCCAGCTGTTGAGTCGACGGATGAGGAGTATGGCGACAGGGAGGAGGAGGAGGTGCAGCAGGGGGAGGATAAGGAGCAGGGGGAGGACGAGGAGCAGGAGGAGGAGGAGGCAGGGCGGGGTCAAAAGTCTATTTGCGAGGCCCTGCGACGCTTCCGGAGCGCCCCGTACTGCCCGCGAACCGACCAGTTATTAGACCCGAGGGAACACGGTAACTTATCTTAACATTTTCATTTGTTCTTTTCAAACTAACGATCCAAACGAATACATTGTGTGAATCATTTTGGCAGGGGGTGGGAGATCGTCACTCACGGTGGTCACAAGCGTCTTTCTAATGGCATCTTGGGCATTCTTACCAGGCTTTGGTACCCTAAGTTCATGTGGGTTGGCGAGGAAGATGCTCAGCGAGAGGTGCTGGTGACGTCGTTTGACCACTACGCCCTAGCTCCCAATTTCCCTGATCTGACTGGCCGTGACTTCCAGAACAGGGCCGCCCAGGTGGTTGGCGAGTTTTGGGTGAGTTTTCCCAGCAATAAATTGTGTTTCTGAATAAATCGACTTAATTGGATTTTGCTCGAGTATTGACAACACTTTTATATGCAGGATTTCTACAGATGCATGCCGGGATACGAGCAGGCAACGGCTGACAACACCATGTTCATCTGTCGAAAGCTTCTGCCGGATATGATTTACGAGTCCCGCGTCTCGCAAAACATTGTCTGGAATGCTAAGAAGAAGGTGAAAGCCACAAAACGGGAAGTTTGAAACCTGTGGCTCACTCCAGAAGAATACATGGAGGTAAATATGCTCAATTAATTTTTCTTAAATTAAATTTGCTCAATTTGATGTTCTTGTACGGTATGCACTTGATGACATGCAGGTGCCTCCGTGGTGGGTTGCCAACCGGCCTCGAGTTTGGAGAGCGATTGTGGACAAGTGGTTTGAGCCAGATTGGGAGGCAAAGCACCTCGAGCGCCGGCGGTGGCGTTTGAACATGGCAGGTCCGTGGTGGGTTAACCTTCGTGAGTATGGTCGTAGATGGGTACGTTAATTTAATTCTTTATTCCAATTTGTTGTTATCTAACTCTCAATTATTCTAACATCCACTATGTTGTTTTCTTACAGTCTCAGGCACATGAGAATCGGCCCTGCAGTGAGCTCTAGGAATATGGCATGGCACACAAGGGCAAGGCGACGTCCGACGTCACCTTCAATGTGGACGACCCACCCGAGGCGTACAGCAACCCAACAATCCAGCCCCGCATCACAAAGTACGTCACGACGGCAAGGGAGGTTCGTGGGCTAGACTTCGATCTGGTGACAGAGCTTATTGATGGAGAAAGCATCGTCAGGAGTGGAGGCGGCAAGATGCATGGACGGTACTTTGTTGGTGACAGTCTCCTGGTCCCGTCCTCTGTTCCGACGCTCTCAATGGTTCGATCTCGAGATAGGGGCACGAGCTCAGCCCCACCCATACAACAGCGGCCCACCGTTACGGAGAGCTTGCATGAGCAGTTCTAGGTTATTTCTATTCTCTCCGTCGTCCATTGACATTTACTTATGTTTGCTTTGTATTCTAATGTTTGGATCAAATATTGTAGGCCCAGATTGCGGCAGAGAGGGCCGAGCGGGAGAGGCAGGTAGAAGAGGCACAGAGGCACGCCCAGGAGTAGATGTGACAGATGCATGAGGCCCACCTGAAGCAGATGGAAGCGATACAAGAGGCCCACAATCAGCAGTATGCCTCCGTGCTTCAGTACATGCAGACCCTTGGTCACGCGGTGGTGCCACAGGCGCAACTCCCTCCACTACCGCATGTGTACTTGCCTCCAGTCCCTCGACCGGCTACTATTTCTCCAGTGAGCTACTTTCGAACCCTCCTCTTTTTGTTTCTCGTAGTGACCTACAATGACTTCATATAAATGCTCAAAACCTTGTACATTCATTTCTCATTGTGGTATACAACTTATAAATGTTAGCAAAACCTATAATGATGTACAAATCGAAAATGACTTGTATAAATGCTCAATATCTTGTATTATCATTCCTCACTTTAAATCCTACGCAGAATCTATCGGCGGCATCAATTGATGGTCCTATGGGACACGACTGGTCGCCACCAGTTCAGCAGAGTCCTTGGGGCGGGATGCAGTGGGTGCCGCCTAGCCCTCACCAGCCGTTTGGCCCTCAGCAGTCGCCTCACAGTTGGTCGGGGATGACACAGCCACAAGCGTCTGGGTGGGTGTCGTGGCCACAGCAGCCGCCGACGGGGGGTCGGGTTCCTAGTCGCCGCATGATCAGCAGCCGGACGAGTGAGTTCGTGGACTTAGCAACTTTTATTTGCATTTGGACATTTGTGACTTGCTGGACCTTTGTGACTTCCACTTCATGACTTGCACTTGCATTTGGACTCATTATTTGCATTTGTGGACTATGTGATGAATATTAGCTGCCTGTGATGATTATAATATGACTGTGATGAATATTAGCTGCCTGTGATGATTATAATATGCATGCGATGAATATTAGCTGCCTGTGATTATTATAATATGTCTGTGATGATTTCTGTGATTGTACGATTATTTTGAGGCTGCTGCTAAATTTTTTTTAAAAAATTATTGGCTTTGCCCATAGCTAAATCCAATGCTCTCGGCAAAGACGCGTGGTTGCCGAGAGCTAAATCCCATGCTCTCGGCAAAGTCGCGTGACGTGGCTGCCCTGGACCGCTCTATGCCGAGAGCACAGGGCCCCGGCTCTCAGCAAAGACGCTTCCTTTACAGAGAGCACTGGGCCTAGGCTCTCGGCAAAGCCGCGTGATGTGTCTGCCTTGAACCGCTTTATGCCGAGAGCACTGGGCCCCAGCTCTCGGCACAGCAGCTTCCTTTGCCGAGAGCACTGGGCCCCGGCTCTCGGCACAGCCGCTTCCTTTGTCGAGAGCACTGGGCCTAGGCTCTCGGCAAAGCCTCTGGGCCCCACGCGTAACGGCGTGACCCGATGGGCGCCTGTGAGCGCCAGTGCTGAGGGCCAGGTGGGCCTCTCGGCACATATCTGCCGAGAGGGGGACCACCAGCTCTCGTAAAAGCACCCTTTGCCAGCCCAAATGCGCCGGGAGGGCTTTGCCGAGAGCATCCTCTCAGCAAAGGCCCGTGAATCACAGTGAAGGCTTTGCTGAGAGGGATTGGGCTCTCGGCAAAGCCAGTGAATCCAATAGTGCAACACGGCGAGGATGAGGCAGCTGTGCAGGATCTTGAATGCTGCCATCGAGCCCACCAATGCTATAGTGAACCCCTACCTGGCACGCCAACTTTTGGTACAATGGTGCTGACAGTCCACTAAGGGTAGGCGATGGTGGTAGATTGTGTGCAGAGGATCGCCGGAACTAGGACTAGATGGTGAACACAAAGGACATAGGGGATTTTACCAGGTTCGGGCCGCTAGGAAGCGTAATACCCTACGTCTTGTGCTCGGTGATTGTATTGCTCTTGCTTATGGGAATTCAGATGTTTTGGAGGGGGTCCCTACCGCCCCTTATATAGCCAGGGGGGACAAGGTTACAGATCATGTGGGATCTATTCTAGTCGGTTACGGGTAGTCAGATCTTTCTTCAAGTACAAGTAATATCTTTCCTAACCGACTAGTCCTATCGCGCCACCTGAAGTAGTCATCAGTATGTAAAACAACTTGAGGTCTAAGCCTAGTAGGAGTAAAGGACAGATGACACATGGCGCAACACAATATAGGATCGCGTGTTGTTCAACTGTGTTTCGCTCTACAGTCATTATTTGTCACTAAACAAACCCTAAAAGCCCTATGCAGTGTTTGGTTGGAGTGGAAAAAAATTTCACTCCAACTTTGATTGTTAATTAGAGGTATTAAATAAAGTTAGTTTACAAAACTATTTGTAGGACCCTGGGTAAAATCGCGAGACGAATCTAATAAGACCTTTAACCACATGATTAGAGGATGGTTACTGTAACGCAAAATTATTAATTAATTATACTCTTTAGATTCGTCGCGCAAAGGTACACTCATATGTGAAAAGATTTTGTAAATAGACTTCATTTAGTACTTCGTACATACAAGATTCTCAGGAGAAAATATGTACCCTTGTGAACCAAACACTGCCGAAGCCGACGAACAACTTTTTCTTCCGAGGTGACGAACAACATTGAGCTGTTCTTGTTGATCAATCTCATATTTTTAATAAAACTGTTGTCAAAGTTGTTGTCTGTGCAGAAGCACCGGTTGATAAACTAGTTATAAAATAAAAATATACTAGGAAAGTGCACGTGCGTTGCTACGAGCAAAAATAATTTAACTAAATATGAAGAATGCTAAAAGTAAGAATGGAGAAGCATCAATTGGCAAAACACAATTTTGAGAACAATGTTACAAAATTTTTAATATTCACTAAATGCAACATCGGTTAGAAACTAAACTAACATTGGTTTGAAACTAAACTAACAAATGAAATGATTAAGAAGCAAATGCATGTTTGCTATTGTCATGTACTAAAATATGAAAGTTGGCTTCTTTCTGAGCTAACAATTCTGGTTATAATATTGCTCTCCAAGATTTTGATTAGCTCATTTGTCTTTTTTCTCCCTTCAGGTAGCTATCGCCAGCGCAGCTCAGGGTTCACAAAATCGTTGCTACCGGACCGGAATTCTGTGAAAACCCGTCTTACCGGTCCGGTCCGGTAGCAAAATCGGCTGATTTTCTGACTCCTGACCAAACCTAAAAAATCACTGGGCCAGTTTTACCGATTAACCGGTCTGGTTTATCGGACGTAGCAAACCGGACCGGTAGCAGTTTTGTGAACCGTGGCGCAGCTGCCTAAAGCTGAGTATTCTTCACCTTGCTCAATGTCAAAATGCCATCACCTTTGCCACGAATCCACTGAGAATGATGTCACACCTCAAATACAATCAGTTTGGTTATTAGAACAAGAACAATGTTTTTTTTAACAAAAACTTCAGAATAAGTGTCAGACTCACCTTCCATTTCTGAGTGGTGTTTATTCACCTTTTCCTAGTGCAGGCTTTGTAGTTCAGGGATAGCTCCAGCACAACCACCTGATAGATACCAAGGCTAGAGCTCACTTCGTAGCAAAGCATGTATATGTTGGTCTCAGCATGTATGTTGGTCTGAAGCAGGTAGATCAATCATAATTTTATAATTGTAGACTGAAAATGCATTTTTGAAATTGAAAACAAAGAAAATGGCAGCTAGCTAAGGTCAACAACATTGCATAAAGCAGCAGTACATACAAATGCCAATCAATATATGTGAAACACGTTACCTACAATATGAAATTCGGCACAAGAGCCAATGTACCAATTTTCAGTACAAATTGAGTTTCGGCACACGAAGCCAATGAAATTCAGCATAGAAGGCCAATCGTTCAACTTCCTGTACAAACTGAGCAGGCATAATAAAGCAAAGGCGTTCAACTTCCTGTACAAACTGAGCGGGCATAATAAAACAAAGTTTAATTAGCTATGATGTATCATGAAAACATACTATGGCACTAAATTAGCCTTGATAGGTAGGAACATAGTAGCATCATACTACTGCACAATTTTAAAAAAACTTCAATGAATGCTTTTTCACCAAATCTGTACATATGTTACTTCAGTGAATGATTTTTCAGATCGAAGATGTTGGAGCAAAACCAAAAGCTGAAGGGGGCAGTAAGCCTGGAAACAATATAGTTGTATGAGGAAAAAAACAACTTATCAAACTTGCAAATAATTTTGCTCCAATGCCGTGCTCTTCAGTAGATGGCCTGGTGGCTGGTGCACCATTGCTGTCAAAACATGAAAAGTCATAGTAGAACAAAATGTGGCGATTCCTTATTAGCAAGCATCAGATTATAATGCATTCAGGTGCAGGAAATTCATAAGAAATTCCTATGCAATGGTGTTCAGGATGTTTGCTGCACTACAATATTTCCATGTCTACAACAGTTGGAAACCCCATTTTTCTTGCAGTTCACACGTCTCGTCAGAGTTCAATAAACTGTTAGCACCTATAGTTACCACTATAATTAGGAGGAACGGGAAAGAATGCATCCAGACTAAATAACAAAAGCCTAATAGAGATAGGATCGTGCCATTGCGTTGCTATGGGCTTTAAAAAAATCATTACACATTTCGAAATAAAAAAATGTAAGTACAAAGATTTGGGATGCACAATTCATCCCTGGCTAATAATATAGGATTTGATCTGATGCAGTTCAGTCATATAGGCTTTGATGATACTGCTCACACGACAAACAATCAAACTACGGAAGGAGATCTCCTAGAGTAGTAATGCAGCATGGAAATGCAATTCCAAAATTCCAACCCAGATTGCTTACAAAAACTAAAGCAGTATTAAAATTGCTTACCAAACAAGTATTGACTGTATAGAGGTAGCTCTGTAACTTAGAAATTGAAGGCCTCATGATGAGAGGTAGCTCTGTACAAAACGAGTATTGACTATTGACCAAAGTGAGAGAAAATTTTCTTCACCATCCTCAAGGAAGGGAGCATTTCTGAAATTGCATCAGTAAAAAGAATTGAAAGTGGAACTGCATTAGATAGGCAAGCTATCCATAGCGACAAAAAGACTATTCATCATAGCAGCCAACTATATTTTGTTAATCACCCAAAAATCCAGCAATGGTCCATGACAATATAGAATCACTTTCCACCAAAAAATTACCTCATGGAAGTGTATGACCTATTTCTATTGCAGCCAGTTCAACTGATCCAAACGGATTGTCTTACAACGAATTTCCAAACTTGGATGAGAATGAACTGAACAATAGCAATGCCTACTGACCAATGCATAGGAGATCTTACCTATCAGGCTATCAGGAACTCCAAGAGCAATGAAGCATCTGAGATCTTCACTGCATAACCATCACAATCCTAACCACCACAAACCTGGATCTAGGTCATACCCATCCGGCGGAGCTGCAAGGATCAAATCCCAGATTTACTATGGGTGTACGCAACAAAACAGCATAGAACTCACCACGATGGGGGATTTAACTGATGGCACACGGAAGAGAGGTCTCAGCCTATAAAGACACAGGAGACGAACGCATGGACGCCACCCAGCTCGCCGGTGCGCCATGGTGATTTAATTTCGGATGGCTTGCAGCGCTGCCTAGGATTAGGATTGGAGGGCGGCTCGGGCAAGAGGTTGATGCTTGTGACGCCCTAGTAGCGGTGGTGCAGGGGAGTGTGGTGGTCGTCATCCTCGGCCCCCTACTTCTGCGTCTGACCTGCGAGACAAAGACCGAGGCGGCGGCGGAACAGACAATAGAGAATGGGAGCAGGAGGAGGCACGGCCGGCAGCGGGCAAGAAGGAGAAGTCCAATTTGAAATCCCCGACGTACCGTGGGTGGGGGTTGTAGTCAACGGCGGCGCGGGTGTGGGCGAAGGCGTCGACACCAACACGGAGGTGGGGAAGGAGACAACAGTGTGGGTGAGGGCGCGGTAGCACTGTTGCTGGGGGTGAGGTCCGGGCGCTAATCCTGGAGGTAAGGATCGGGCGGTGGGTGTCGTTTACGGAGGCGGACGGCGGCCATGCATGGTCGGGGTGGAGTACAGGGGTGGCGGCGGCGGGGGCCGTGTAGGGTTTTTGGGAGTAGTCGAGGGGCCCGTGGGGGTGGCGGACGGAGGGGCAAAAATGGGATGCGGGAGGTGTGGGGCGCGCGGGGGCGGACGCAAGGGAAAGCGGAAAAAATACGACCAATTTTTTGTCTCTACTTCATGCTTTTTTAGGAGTATGTAAGGAGGAAGCTGAATGACAAGATAGCAATAGCAACAGTGTTTTCTACACTCACAAAATGGTGACTGGCAACTGATCCAACAAAGGAAAACAAAGAAATATGACATGGTTGAACTAACCGTAATAATAGAATCCAGTCTAATTGATGATTCCGATTGGTCGTCTAGCCAAAGAACAGAGACAAGTGGTGCAGGATCAGCCAATCCTGTTGTCTCAAGTAATATATGATCCATTCTGCAGAATACCAAATTACTCCAACATATTAGGACATTTTACATCATCACATAGGGCAAATGCAAGACCATGAACTGTAAATCAACATATTAAATTATATTCCACAGTTTGATGTGGATTGGATAAGGCAAGCAACCATCATTAGCAAAAAATAATTGCTCCTCGGTTCATAAATAAGCAGTATATTATCAGCTACAGGCAAAGCGCCAATATCAAATTACTTATTTGGCCACATAAAAAACTCAAAAGGTAAAGAAAAGAAGAAACACAAAGATACAGATAGGAGGGTCAATACTTCTGGATCCTAGGTGACACTTAAATCCAAAGTATACTAACTTAGAAAGATTAACTGTATTTTACCTATCCTTTCTCTGCACAAGCTGCTCAAGCGCTTGAACCAGGTTGTGTTTTACAGAGCAACAGACACATCCATTTGCCAGTTCCACCCATTCCTCGACAAGTGCACCACCTTGCCCCTCGTTGATCATCGCCCTTTCAACCCCAATTTCCTCTCCAAACTCGTTTAGTATCACAGCGATTCTCTTCCCATGTTGTTCGTTCAAAATGTAGTTGACTAACTGAAAGTTTCAGGCCCAAAGAGAACATGTCAAGCCATAAATCTGCTAAATTAACAAACTAAGCAAGAAAATTAACATAACACTGCTTTAATGGGTACAAGTGGTACCATGACTCCATGAGAAAACATAAGGTGAACTACACCTACACAACAAGTATGTTCGGGAAAAAATGAACTGGTAAATACTTTCAGAGGGGCTGTTGAGATAATCCTATAATTTCTAATCATGATGAATGATATGGCAGGACATAGATTAAACCATGATTGAATTTAAGGTGTCTTAGCAGTTATCACTTTACCACCCCGATTCTGTACCGATTCTGTACAGCGAATATTTGCTAGCCAGCGATTTGCCTCTGATTCTATGCAGAATCAGGACGCTGACGCGCCAGTTCACAAAACACAGCGGGGAAGGAGCGGTTACGCCGTTAGGGTAAGAAGAAACATCTCACCGTGGACTTGCCGGCCCCGAGGTAGCCGGTGATGATGGTGACGCCAACTGGAGAGGCTTCTGAGGAATCTGGCGCCGGAGGAGACCGCGCCCGCGGCGGGAGCTCGACGGTGAGCGGAGGGCAGTCGTCGTCGTCCTCCATGGCGGCGGCGCAGATAGCTCCCAGCTGAGAGGGAGGGGGAAGCTCGAGAGCGTGTGACTGCGCTTTCTTTCCTTTTTCTCTATTTTTTACAAGGGAAGTGGCCTCACCACGACATCCACGGTGGCGATCCCGGATGGCGGCGACCCCGAAATGGCGACAGCGATCCCGGTCGGGGGCGACGACCCCGGACGGCAGCGATCCCGGACGACGACGATCCCAGACGGAGGCGGCGACCCCGGACGGCGACGGGGGGTCGTAGGGTCGCGGGGCGGCGGCGTCAGGAGCGGTTCGCGGGCGCGGCCCGCGCGGGAGGGGAATTTTTTTTGTTTTAGCGCAGAAAGAAAAGAGGGGGAGGTGTGACGGGGGATCGGTCGTTGGGGGGTGAACGCGAGGTGGTGTGCGGACGCGCGAGGGAGCGGTGAACGCGTGTTCACTCCGCAAAAAGTACGACCATATTCCTTCTCTACTTTATTCTTTTTATTAGACTAGGATCGTGTCCGTACGTTGCTACAGACTGACATTCTAATATTATAAATTAATTCAGTAGACAATGCAAATAAAAAGTTAATTCAGTAGACAATGTAAATAAAATTTGATTATGTTCTTTTTTTATAATATATGATTGGTTCCATATTGCACATATGTAACTTTATTCATGAAGCATACATGACATCTCATATTCATCCATATTGAGCACACAATTCGAATATATTATGGGCAGTCATCTAGTGGATTATATCTAGGGTTCACCATTGCTATTGAATCTTTATGTAGAGTGTTGCGACGTAATTCTCGACCCGCTTTATATTGCTCTCTCTTCGCCTCCTTCTGTTCAGGCTTCATGTTACAGGCATTTTGACAGTCATGTATTGCTTGTCTCTGCTTAGGTGTCATATTTGCATACCTTACCCTATCTTTTGCACGCCTCGATTCAATTTGCTCTGTCGTTAATTCTGGTCTCTGTTCTACTCTATTTTCATCAAAAGCAACATTTTCACCTAAAAATGGTGGGCGCCACTCAGATTCACTAATAATCACAAAATAACATTGTTTAAAGTATTAAAAAGTAATTATCATACCTAGTAATTCGTTGTGTCCAACTTCAACATTAGCATGTGCAGCTTTACTGCGTCAGTAATTGTCACGTCGCTTCTTCAGTAATTCTTCCTTCTTTTGGATAGGCATTAGCTTGTATCGGTTCCTATCCCGCTGCCTTCTCCATTCTCTAGGTTCTAGAGTTGGTGGAATGTCATTCGAAGACCTTGATCCTCCAACATCGTCGCCACCTAAAATAAAAGGCATACATGTAATTGCATTGTATCAAATGGTACATTTAAACAGTAGCTTACCATTATCACTTAGGCTGGTAGTATTGAACGGATCAGTGATTGGGGTGCAGCTGTCAGATTGTTTTGAAGTTACCATCTGCAATTAAAATACATTGCAATTAATATGCATATTATCTACTACAAGATGTAATATGTGAATTTAGATCTGATCCTTTTTTTTGCACAATCACTTAAGTTCAATTTCACTATTTAGTGCTCGTCGAACATTATCTTCACAAGCGCGCGCACAAAAAAAAAGCAGAAGCATTGCTGGGCTACAACCATGTATGGCCAGCAACCAGCTTAATAGCCTATTACAGCTCAATATAACCCACATTCTGCAATCAGACCACTCAAAGGCCTCAACAAACCAGGAATGCACTTAAGCAAAAACTAATAGCATGGTATGCAATATCAAAGAAAGGTTATGCTTTTACATAAAACCCTACATTACTCCCTTAAAGTCCAGATAACCCCTTAAAGTATGTTTTGGTTCAATTTACGCCTAAACTATGCTATTTGGTTCAACTTACCCCATAATGCAACTTGTCATTTTTGTTTCTCCATACATAAGTTGAATTTTAATTTGATATTTTGCAGGATGGTAGAGGACATCATAATCTATATTTAAAAAATATTTGATGAATTTTTCATCATTAGTTTTATATAATTTTATATCTTAAGGACAACTTTTCTTATTAAATATATTATCCTATCAACATACTGATGAAAAATTCATGATATATTTTTCTAACATACCTTATGTTGTGGGCCATAAACTTGCAAAATTTGAACTTAAAACTCGACTTGTGTGTTGAGAAAAAAAATTGTGTTAAGGGGTAAATTGAACCAATGTGCATAGTTTAGGGGATGATGTGAACCAAGAAATACTTTAGGGGGTTATTCAGACTTTGGTTATACTTGAGGGGAGTAATTTGGACTTTTTCCTAAAAATATTGGAAGCAAAGGGAGCACAGCACATATGTACCGGTCCTTGCCTAATGACAGGGTTATCAGCTCCAAGAAGTATATGCAATTACTTTGTTGATGTTGCTGCTAGTTAGGCTCACCATCTGGACTATATGAATAAAAGTTCTTCTACAACTACAGGAACACATAACTATTGTTGTGTACTATGATAGCTCACCAATTACTATTAGGACAAAAACAATTGTCCCAGACATCACACATAGGAACAAATGTCCTCCTCTAATATCTACAAGGTTTCCGCCTACTGTAGTGATGCTCTCACTGTCTCCCAGATGGTAACTGAATGGCTGGAAGCTAATTTGTCTCTTCAAATGGAACAAATAAGTCACAAATTAGTTCACCAGTTATGGAAGCAAGTGACAATTTTGAACTGTCAGCAAATATCAAACAAAGTAACCGGCATTTCTACAAGATGGAACATGGCTAATAGTTCCTGCTTCTAGTATACTGCACTAATGCACATTGCCTAGTAGATAGAAGTTTTGCCGGTTCAACCTTTTGGCAACTATTGTTGTACACGTCCAAGTAGAATATAGTTTTTTCGAGAGAAAAGAAATTCACCATGATAAGTAGCAGCTACATTTTCTAACCAAAGTTTTCACCTAGAGGACCGTGTCAGTTCATTTCTTCTCTCTGTGCACGTAACCCAATGCAAAAAAATTTACCCATTTCACCAAAATTTCAACCAACTAAACAGGGCCTAAACAGTTTTAGAACCCAAAGGAGCAGCATTTTAACGACTATAGCATCCATTAGATTCTACTCCCTCCGGTCATGTTTACATGGTGTTCATTTTGACTTGCATATAGTGTTAATTTATTGTCAGAAACATCATAAGTGTTAATTTATTGTCAGAAACATCATATAAATGGGAACGGAAGTAGTACCTTGCATCTGCAAAACACTTTACTTCCGGGGGAGGAGGAGAAGCGACGTAATCGAGAATGGCGGCAGTGGCGGCGGCGTGAGCACTGTCCCACATCTGTGATGCTCGTCGGAGTTCGCACCACAGTCTCGCCTCCGCAAATTAAGAAGACGGGGGGACAACGACGGCGCGGCAGGAGGAGAAGCGACGTCCAGTGGGGGATGGGTAGATCTGGGGACTGGTGTGCGAGTGGGTGCAACAGCGGTTTTGGGGCATGTATTGAGTTCGGAGTATATCATGCTCATGTGATGCTCATTTTTAAGTGATGTGGTACCTAATTACTGCCTGAGCACACCTGATCCCTGAAGACGGTCAGTCCCCTCAGGGTTAGATGGAACCGATCACGGTAGGTTACCCTGCAACAGCGTAAAGATAAAGATCCTTTAACGAGATGTACAAAGCTAATAACTAATCATGACTCTGATCTTATAAGAAAAGTACTGATTGATGTTCCAGAAAAGTAAAGAAGCGGAAATGGTGAACAAATATTAATCAATCATCAAGGAATTAGATACATTCTAAAAAATAAAATGACAAATAGAGCAAACATCCATTCTGGTGATATCGTGAAGACAGTTACCTATTACCAGTCCAGTTGTGGAAATACTGTCAAAGTAACAAGCTGTAATGTCAACTCAGGTCACTGAAAAAAATCATAACTAAACAACACAAAGTCAGTGGATGATCCCACAATTTTCCAACTCAACACCTAGGAAACAAAAATTTAAAATAAATTTAGCCAAGCAGAATTAGCAAGGAGAAACATATTTTACCCAGATATGAAGTGCGAAGTCTGTAAACATGCATCATTATCATAAAACACCCATGACTGATTAAATAATTGCATGATTACAGATAAATAACCGCATGATTACAAACAGAAGTGTTAAATCACAGAAGAGACTATGAAGTGTAGGTGTTCCGGAATAAAGATTGAAAAATGTTGCAATATCTACAAGTCACTCAATTAAGAAATTAGAAATATGAAAAATATGAGTAACTTCTGGAATAGTCTATTGTAGTGTGACACTACTGAAATAGTTAGTCCTATTTACCATGTTGTAATATTTAATGGGCAGATAGATTTTAAAAGGCACAATATTAGCAAACCTAACCTTGCTGGATACCCTCTACATCCAAGTCAACCACAGTACAGGTTGGTTCCTGGTTCTATTAGGTTCAATATCAGTGCTAGCTAATTAATGATGTATACTATTTAAAGAGGAAAATAAATATTAGCAAGAACCACAAGGCATAAAGAGTTCAATGGAACGCCACGTGCTTCTAAAACAAACTAACAAACCATTACTACATTAGTAGTACACATGACCTTATTGAAAAGTGTAGTTCTTTCAATTCAAGAGTATTCCAAGGTTCATGTAAATAAGGAACAACTATCTCTTCTAATATTTTCCTTTATAATAATCCTCTATTGTCTTAATGTGACAATATAAACTTATGTTAGTAGTACACATGACCTTATGTTAATTTTAATAAATTAGGGAACTGCTTTGGGAAAATATTCAACTATTGGTTGTTCTACACTGCCAAAACCAGAGAAGGTAGATTTGCTAAAAACTTATCAGCTCACTTGCACAATTTAATTAGTCTAGTCCCTCAGTTTCAACACGATTTTATTTCTCTTTTTTAGACTGATAAGTGCAAAGCAGTAGACTGCTCACTGCAAGGCAGTAGCACGTACGAGAATACTTCGAATTCAATGCAATTTAGGCAAACCTCTTTTACACCAGTTTTTATGAAATGCAAAAATGAAAAAAAAGGCACCTAAGCTAGTGAAAGATTTGGAGTAGTTAACTGAAAGCGCATTATAAGGGATATAGAGTAGTTAACTGAAATCGCATTATAAGAGATAATAAATATACGATAGTAGTGTTGAAAAACATTAACCAAGGTCGCCAACAGCAATGGCCTCCAAATTAAAAAAAAACAATCATGACAAATTGATTATTCTGACGATGAATCCTACACTGGTAGTCATCGATTATGTGAGGGAAGAGGAAAGTTGCGACATCAAAATAATCATGGGAAGTTAGTTACCGTGATCACGAACCTAATGTGATGGAAGAGAGAAGTTACCACATGGACCCCAGGCCCCGACGAGATCGGACGAGATCAATCCTGAGGCGGCGGCGGCGGCGCACAGGAGGTCCCAGACGGCAGACAACGGTGCGGCCCGGGCAGACGAGATCGATCCTGAGGCGGCGGCAGCGGCGGACAAGAGATCCCAAACGACGGACAACGATGCGGCCCAGGCAGGCGAGATCGGACAAGATCGATCCTGAGGCAGTGGCGGCGGACAACGGTGCGGCCCGGGCAGGTGGTGAGGAGGAGGCGCACGCGAGGGAAGAGGAACGGCGGCGGGCCTGTCTCGCACGGAGGCCGGGAGGGGCGGCAGTGCGCGAGGGGAGCGAGAGTGGAAAAAAAGAGAGAAGTAGGGTTGAGCGGCGGAAAAACAAAAAACGAGAGGAGCGCGCGTGGTGGAGCGGAAGGCGGACGCACGAGGACGGACGCGCGAGCGGAACAACGACGTACCAATTTTTTTGATGTACGAAACGTGAAGAAGAACTCCAGTCTTTTTAGGAGTAGAAAGTAGAGATAGAGATAAATGTGTTTAAAAAATATTGTATACAAATGTGACCCTAAGAAATAAAAGTACACACACCACCGTAGGAGAACTCCGTAGGAGTCCGCTAATGCAACTTTGACGTCGACGCCGCGGGTTCGATCGGTGCGCGGCGCGGCGGGACGGACGCCTGCCGCCTCCCGTGACCAGACGCCGAGACGCGCTGCGACGAATTCGAAACGGCCCGTTCCTCGATATCACGCGCAGCTAGTTGCCGCGCCGGCGACGTACACCTCTACGCGGTCGCTCTCCGGCCGATAGAGAGCGCGACCGGCGGCGGCGGCGGAAGACAGGGACGCGCACGTACGTACGCGCCGGGCCGCCGGTGCATGTTAGCAAGCGCGCCGCGGGATATCCGGCTTTGCCTCGCCGCGGCGCGGGGCCGAGCGTACGTGCACGCACATGCCCATCGCTGTGACGATGCCTGTGTTCCGCTGCCGCAGCCCGCGGCTCCACCACCGATCGCTCGCCGGGGTCAGCTCCCCGGTCTCTGTCCGTGTCCGGACCACCCCAATCAGATCACAGGGCTTTGGAAGAGCTACTCCTAGCTAGCTGCTGCTGCCTACTGGTGGTTGCTGGTTCGCAACTGAAACGTACAGCGACGTGTTCCGTTCCCAAAAATTTTCCTAACTACCCGTCACATCAATCTTCGGACACTAATTAGGAATATTAAATGTGAATTAATAACAAAACTCATTTTATAACTTCTACCTAATTTTTCTAGACGAATCTAACAAACCTAATTATGTCATGATTAGACAACGTCGTGCTACAGTAAACAATCTCTAATGATGGATTAATTAGGCTTAATGGATTCATCTCGCGATTTCACTTTCATTCGTGTAATTAGTTTTGTAATTAGTCTATGTTTAGTCCTCCTAATCGTACTTGATAAGAGGGCTCAAAAATTTTTGCCAAAATTTTTGGCCAACTAAACAGAACATTAGGACATGTTCTTTTGGTTACATTTAAATAGTGAAAAGTAATATTTACTTATCACATCAATCACATCTTCTCTCAAAAGAAATATTATTTCAAGCACTATTTATTTGCAACTTCACTATTCTTTTTCACTCAGGTTCTGTTTAGTTTTCCTAAATATTTCACCAACTATCCGTCACATCAACCTCCGGACACTAATTAAGAGTATTAAATGTGGATTAATGACAAAACTCATTCCCCAACCTCTACCTTAATTTTCGAGACGAATCTAATGAGCCTAATTATATCATGATTAGACGACATCATGCTACAGTAACCAATCTATAATATTGGATTAATTAGGCTTAATGGTTTCGTCTCATGAATTCTCGTCCATCCATGTAATTAGTTTTGTAAGTAGTCTACATTTATTACCCCTAATAGACATCGAAAATGACTTCTAAATTTTTCACTCCGTGAACTAAACAGGGCCGAACAGACCCTTAGTTATTCTATTTATTTGAAATTGAACGGGGCTTCGTTATGGCCGGGTTACATTACAGGCACAACGGTGAGTAAAAGGCACGTTTTTTCGTTATGCCCGTGGATTGATATAGCAACACACCGCACAACAACTTACCCTCTTTGTCAAAGAAAAAATTTAGTGCGCTGTCAAGAAAAATAGCATAATCATGTCTCCTTTTCTTTTCCTTTTTCAGAAAAAAATAAAGATATCCTCACTAGACATCACGTTCCATTCCCGGAAGTAGTCTAGCACATTTTATCTTGATCATATGATGTATCTAAAAGTAGTAACCACGTACATTGAGAAGGTTTAAAACTTCTCACATTATAAATAAGAAAAAAGAAGGAAGGATTTACACAATTGGTTTTTTATGGTGATCTAACAGCTAGACTACTCGGAAGAGTCCATACATGTTTGTTGAAAGGTCTGAAAATTTGATTTGCACATTAATGGGCAAAAAGAGAAGGAATTAACCGCTGGAGCTGAGAACTTGATCTCCCATCACTGTACATCTACCGTATATATTACATAAAAATAAAAAAAATAAAAGAAACACATATCGTGTTGTTTTTCCGAGTATGTATTGTAACAATACATTTTTAGTGTTGTTGTCTACATAATTAATATCCTCCAATTAAATAACTAGGGACATATGCCCTCTTGAAGGACCGAATAGGCGACCAGAGAGAGGGGAGTGAATGGGAGCCGATAAAAATTTCTCTCCAAAGAGAGAACTCGGCCTACACCCCGATTGCCACTCGAATCACTCGCACACACAAAAGCGACTCTAAACTAGGCACACACAAGCCTACAAGTCATAGAGACAACACTCGAATCAAAGAGCGGAAGCACTAGATAAGAATCGAAAGAAAGGAAGCCAGTCTGCAACAAATCAGGCGGACAGTCCGGCTGGTACGGGCAGACCGTCCGCAAGGCCTGGGCGGACTGTCCGCACGGACAGGTCGGACTGTCCGAAAAAGCTAACCGAGCCACCAGAGACACACCTCGAAAAATCGGACTGCCCGCGAGGGACCCGCGGACTGTCCGCCACGACACGGACCGTCTGGCACTCAAGTACGGACCGTCCGCAAACCTCTTGCCACCAAAAACTCCTGAACCAACGGATCGAAACACGGGCTCGCAAGAACACGCGAAGAACTCGATGAACACGCAACGAACACTGTCCTCGCGGATCGTCCGCCCTGCACTCGCGGACTGTTCGCCCCGCACTCACGGACTGTCTGCCCTGCACGCAGAAGCAGAGCCGCGAACCCCGCGAAAACACCTCCAACTTTCGATCGATGGATCTTCCAAAATGCTGGATGGATTGAGCCCAAATTTTGGGTAGATGAGAAGCGTCTGTAAGAGAAGCTATGCCCAAAATCTTAGAACCCCAAACCTATCCAATCAACCGGAATCGCAAATCTCGTGCGCTCAAAGTATAAACTCGAGTTCATCCAAACCTCACCAAATCGAGCCCGATTCCCGGAGTTTGAGGGGTCTAGATCATCCACAAAGAGGCACAACGCACTTACCCATAATCCCCTCAAAGAAATCCAAGACAAAACGACCTAAAAACAATGGATTGAGCCAAGCACGAAAATAGCACAAAAAAACTCCGAAAATGCAACAAAAGCAACTCGGGAATAGAAGAATTGGCACAAGATTAAGAGGAAGAATTCACTGTGAATCTCTTGTCCAATCGGTTACAAGCCACTCTAAGAATTGCAAATCTTGGATGGTAAAAAGCTCCAAACAAAGAGCCACACACTCTCCTCTCCCTCTCTCCTCAAGAGCACCCAAACTGAAAGAGCACTCCCACCAACTAAGCCAAAGAGTTGGCTGAAATATCAACCCCCTCCTCCTATATATAGGCCCTCCGGAAAAAACCGAAGTGCCCCTACACTAGGAGATATATTACAAGCCCTCACAGGGGTATTTTTGGTAAACACATGAAGTTCACCATCAGACGGCCGCGCATCTATCGGGCCTTCGCGTCCTCCCGACGAAAGCACCTCGATCATGCCGCATGTCGCCCGCCTCGAAGCTTCCCGACGCTCGTGGATCCCTGCCTCCGTCGCGTTGGGCCTTCGGACTTGGTTTTGAGGCCCAAACCAAGAAACCGTCCTCCGATGGTTTTGTAGCCAAACCACCAAACCACGCGTACACGGCCTAGCCTCACCACGCCAAGCGTCGACCTCGTCAAGCCTTTCACCTCCGGCGCCCGGACGGTCTACTCGGTCTTGCCTCGTTCCTTGACTTGGCCGCCACCGATGCACCGGCTTCATGTCCACGACTTCGTCTTGCTCTTCTTTGACCATGCGGCCCGCACTTGATTCCGTTGGCCACCGGGTCCCTCGAACCAAGCCTACTTGTCTCTCCATCACCTCGGAGGCCACCTTGGCATAGACCTTTCGCGCTTGTTCTTCACATACACCAACGCAAACTAAGCCGCAACCAACACCTGTAATACTAGGCCAAGAGTTAGTTCACACAACATTATTAACCACTCCTCACGAGTGCATTGACAACACACCACATAAACATATGAAGTTACACAACCGACAACACAACCCGACGAAACACACTCAACACAAAGCCTCAAAACATCCGGTCAATTGCTCATCATATACAAACCAAGGCATATCAACTTGGTTTCTCACCCCTGCTTGCGGAGTTGAAGGAGCGATGGAGTGAGAAGTTTTTTTAGAAAAAAAAAACATGCATAGCACATTTTGTATTAAGAAGAAAAATAGTTTGAACATGTATAACAAAGATATACATCCATAGACAAAAAAAAAGGTTGTGGATGAAGAATTGGGAGGAGGGTGAATGATGTGATCAATTTAGAAGTTCGTCTTCGACCGGACGTGCCAAACCAACACAAAAGCCAAAAAAAGGTAATATTTTTATTGTCCACTGTTAGCGTTTAAGCATTGTGCATGCTGAAATTCAGCCTCCAAATGTTCCAAAGCCATACCAGCATCACAAAAACACAACTACTACATTTACAAAATTTAATAATAAATAGAATTAATTAATATTATCATTATTTCGGCTAATTACTTGATTAGTCTTACATCCTCCACCTGGCACTTACACGATGCCAAGGAAACACGGAGCCGTAGGGCCCACCTACCAGCAACTACCCACCAAAAGAAAAGGGAAGAAAACAAAATGTTCTCCACCGCATCGTGCATGCGCCGAGCCGAAACAGAGCAAAAGCAGAGGAATTGCTCTGTTCTCCCTTCGGCCGCGAGACGACGTGCGCCGCCCGCCGCCACGGTGATCCATCAGCAGCACCGGCCGCTGCCGAGATCCGCGACGAGCTCGATCAGCAGCGCCTCGAGCACGGAGGCCTCGACCTCGGAGCCGACGTCCTGGCGCTCCGGCTGCACGTCGGCGGCGGTGAGCTTGGACGCCGGGACCTCGGACGCGACGAGCTCCGATACCCGGGCCAGCTCCGCCCGGTGCGCGTCCCAGTACGCGGCTGCGGACTTGTCGTCGCGGCAGCTCTTGGGGCTGGTCCGGTAGGGGCTGCTTCCGTAGTAGTAGTCATCGTCGTCGTCGACGGCGGCGGCGGCGCAGTCGTTGAGGAGGTCGTCGGTCTTGGCGAGAAGCTCCGTGAGCAGCGCAGGCGAGTACGCCGCGTCCAGGAGCTCCCGGAACACGTCCATGGCGTGCTTGGACGGCGGCGACAGCTTGCCGTGGGCGGGGGAGCTCATGCTCATCTCGAACGGGTGGCGTTCCAGCACGGAGACGGGGCTCAGCTGCTGCTTCTCGTCGTCGGAGTAGTACTCGCAGTCGGAGTCCGTCCCCTGCTCCATGGCGGCTGTCTTGACGGCGGCCAGGCGGTCGGGAGACGGCGGCGCAGGCGCGACGGCGGCGGTCTTGAAGGACTCGGAGGACTGCAGCGCGGCGGGCTTCCGCGGGGCCGGCGCCGCCGCTCTGCCGCGGAGGATCTTGGAGAGCAGGAGACGGAGGAGGCCGCCAGCCTGCTGCTGCTTCTTCGTCTTCCTCGCCGCCGCCTTGCTGCTTTTGCTGGTGAGCCGGCGGAGCAAGGCCGCCGCGGCGTCGTTGCCGGCCGCGGCGGGCCAGCAGAGCGCGGTGTCGTAGCCGTCGAGGAGGCGCGACGAGCAGCCCCTCTCGAGGAGGTGCAGGTCAAGGACGAAGGGCTCCTGCTTCTCCTCCAGCAGCTCCGACAGGCGCCGACCCGATGGCGAGGGCGACAGGCACGCCATTGCTTCGCTGTTGAGAGAGAGAGAGAGAGAGAGAGAGAGAGAGAGAGAGAGAGAGAGAGAGAGAGAGAGAGAGAAAGTGGTGTGAGTTTGGAGCCTGAGCAATGGGCGAGCCGGAGAGGAGGGGGGCTGTGGATGTGAGGAAGGTGAGGAGCTTATAATGGAGGGGGAGGAGCTCGGCGAGAGGGAAGCATGGCCAGGCAAATGAACCTACATAGATGAGACAAGGAGAAGAGCAATGAATGGGGGGAGACAAGGAGGTTGAGAGCAGATTCTTGCAAGCTTTGGTGTCCTCCTTACCCTCTGTCCTATTATGGGACAAACCCTCATTATCCTAATCACCCATGACTAAAAAAACACGTTTCTTAGTTAATTAATCAATGTTCTTCTTGCTGTTGTTGGTGTGTTGCATGACTTGCATATGCTTATCAGCTTATGTTATGCATGACCTGACCTGACCTCAATGTTGTCATGTATGAGAGTGAGTGCATGATGACTTGGAGTTGGAAGGGCATTCCTTTTGTATGAAAAGGAGGAGGATGCTGAATGCTGAACGCATGCCAAGGGAGGGAAGTGCCGTCAAATCGCCAGGTGAAAACTCAAAAAGGCTGGGAGGGGATGAGCAGCGCTTGGTTTGGAACTTTGGAGTGGAGTTTGGTAGTGTTCATTCAAGAATTGTACACACTTCCCAGAAATTGAATGGAGAGGCGAGCTCTGCAGTGGTGTTTGGGTTTTGAATCCCTGATGGCAAGCAGAACAGTTATGTTTTTCGGCAGCTTTTGCAGATTTTCGACCGCAGACGACAGATCGACAGTGCGTGCGTGTACAACAGGTCTTCTCGTATGTAGCGCTCGTCTGATAGAGTACTCGTATGTATTACCACTGCAAGGGGTGTTTTTGAATCTGTTCACGTGCTTTCTTCCCCTTTTCAAAATTGAGTGGTTTTGGGAATTGGGACTGTAGCAAAGAAGAAGTGAAGAACCTAGCTTATTCTCTCTAGCGATGTACTCCTATCCGGCTTAAGTTTTTGATAATGGGTGTGATTAGAAGCCCAACTTCCCCCAAAATTCACTATGTAAAAAGAAGATTCCCCATCAAATCAAACATCACATCAAAAATACCGACACATGCATGGAGTACTAAATGTAGATGAAATCAAAAACTAATTATACAGTTTGGATGTACTTTGCGAGACGAATCTTTTGAGCCTAGTTAGGCCTTGGTAGGACAATATTTACCACAAACAAACGAAAAGTGCTACATTACTTTTCAGTTCGGAACAGTGCTTTTCAGTCCAAAATCCGTGTAAAATCCAGAATTTGCATCCCAATTCAGGGAACTAAACACACCCAATGTTGGGACATTC
Source organism: Cenchrus fungigraminus (assembly GCA_036936925.1). Taxonomy (NCBI): domain Eukaryota; kingdom Viridiplantae; phylum Streptophyta; class Magnoliopsida; order Poales; family Poaceae; genus Cenchrus; species Cenchrus fungigraminus. The sequence goes on from CM072779.1 coordinate 111,059,498, forward strand.
AAACTCTAGTGAAGCTTTTCTTGATCAGTGAACACCAGTCATGATTTTGTGGATCAGCATGAGATTGAAGCCAAGCCATGCTAGTACGATTGGACGTCTTTGGTCAATCTAGCTTGGGACCTATCGAAGACTAGAGCAGGAGGAGACACAAGATCAACAAATATCTCAACTAAAAAGAATGAAAACTAGACAATTTTTTGTTATGTAATTTTTCAGTCCTCCCCCGCGCCTCCGTGGATCCGCGCCTCCGCGTGGCTCCGCGCGCGCCCCCGCATCGCGCTCCCTCGACTCCCGCAGCATCTCCTGAATTCCGCACCTCCGCGTCCTCCACACACGCCGCCTCCCCGTCCCCCGATCTCGCGCCTCCCTTCTCCACGCGAATCCGTGGTAGCCTCCGCCTCCCCCAATCACACGTCGTCCACTTCTTCCACGGAATCCCCCTCCTCCATGCGCCCGCCTCCGCCTCCCCCAATCATGCGCCATCCGCTCCTCCTCTTTCCTCCGCTCGCCTCCTCCATGACGCGCCCTTGACCGGCCGCTGGCACGCTGGGCAGCCCTTCTCCGGGCCGTCGCCGCAACTGCCTCCTCTGTGCCTCCTCACGGTCCTGCGTCGCCTTCGCCTCCCCGTCTCCAGTCCTCCCCTTGCTACGTCGCACCGCCTCCTCCCCAACCTCGCCAGCCTGCGCCGCCTCCTCTTCCTCCTTCCCTTGCTACGCCGCTGCACAATACGTGCGGCGGCTGCTCGAGATCCGTTTTTCTCGGAAGCAGCTCCACTTCGCGCCCCTCGCGAGCTCCCCGCATCCGTTCCTGCCAGCCTGCAGATCATTTCTAGGACCCGGAGATGCTCCCGCGACGAGCTTCCACGATGACTGGGTTTTTTTTTTGAGAAAAGCTCTGACTGCTTGGTATGTATTATCACTGGTCTAGACAATACATTAGGGTTTTGATTCACCCATTCATGTTTTTCAGATCCACTAAACAAAATTCATGGCGTTGTCATGAAAGTGTTCTTCCGCCCAGTTCTCTCCTTGTGATCGACTAACGTCTGCCTCTTACTCTCCTTCACTCCTCATCTCTATTTTTTTACTGACCGGTTCTTCAACAAATCAAAAGCAATTCTAGGATTGTTTCATTTTTCATGGCCTGTCCATCTAAAAATCGCTCGCTAGAATTCGTCTCTTGGCTTTACTGCACTAGCATTGCCTCAATGCCTACAGGTTACAAATCTTTCTCCGATGTTGTTTATGATGATGCAGGCTATTGCAAAACTTGTTGCTGTTTGTGGTCCTTATCACAGAATAACAGCAGGATCATACTACCTTCTTCCAGGTATGTTGTTTTTAGAACTTCACTATTAGTTCTCGTTAGTAGTATTCACTATTTCACAATATCAGTCAACTTAGTTACATAAGTATTACCATGTGTGCAAATACTGTCAGTTGTAAAATTGCTTCGCGATCCTAGACATGTTACTGCATTTGAAATAGGATAATCATATATAATTGTAGCTTGTAAGCTGCTTTAGTTATTCAACACTATAGTGTTACTTATCTGAGTTACCTGGATTAGGCCTGCCCTTGTTGTTTATTTATTTATACACAGAAACATTGTTATGTCCCATGGTGGCATGGTGTGAAGGCTTAATTTTATAAATGTTGATGCTTTGTCAACCAGGCAATCGTCTATCAACAGAAGGCTTAAGATGTTGACGAGATGGAACTTGGACTTTGATCACCTGGATACAATGAAAAGCTATGAAGATATTGATGTTTTCTACAACTGCCTGGAACATACCTTACATTTCAGGTATGTGATATACTAATATTTATTTTGGAGTTGTAAGTCCATTTATTATTATTTTAGTTTGCGTGAGAAATTTTGTTACACATTGCTTACCTTGGTTAACAACATACAAATGAATACATCATACTTCTTGGTATATTTCTTGTGATATTATATGATAACTTGGGTTCAGTTTGGTGCTTCAGGTTTGATTTCAACTGGGGTGATATTATGATTTGCTGGTGGCAAGCATCTTGTTTTATACATAGTGTTGCTCATGATGCATTAGTTTGCTGAGAAGTGAGTAGATCTCTCTGTTTGATCTTTTCCTACTTAATTTATTTTGTGATGTGCAGAATTATGAATGTGAAAGTAGCTTTCATAATAATGTTAGAAGCTTTACTAATAGATGAGTTTCGGATAATTGTATTGTGAGAATTTCATCTAAACATTTTAGATCATGGAGCACAATCTGATTTCTTTCTTGCTTCAAAAAGCATAGCATACATTTCTGTTGCGGGACTGATGCAGCCCTCATGGATAAGAAAAAGGCTATATTTTCTTATGTGAGGAATAAAAAAATTGCTAAAGGGCAAAGTAGATTTAAAGGTATTTTTATCAATGCAGACAAAACTTGCAAAAGTAGATATTCGTACAATACTGAGTTTTGTCCTTCATTGAATTCACCACTTATTTGTTTAGGAAGCAAATGACACAAGTGAAAGGGGTGATGGTTGTCAGCTTGCTTTAAAAGTACAAGTGAAAGGGCAGATGGTTGTCAGCTTGCTTTGAAAGTATGATATGTTTCCTTTTCTTTTTATAAAATTCTAACTCCTTGTGTGATAACATTATTGAATGGCTTATGTTTCAGATAAGTGCAAACTCAGTTTATGGTTTCACTGGTGCAACTGTTGGTCAATAACCTTGTTTGGAGATTTCTTCAACCGTGACCAGCTATGGTAATCATTTGGCATATTCCTTGATTGTTTGCTGCCAATTTGGAAATTGAAATTCTTGCTCAAACTTTTTTTTGGTCACATAGGCTGACAGATGATTGAACATACAAAAAAGCTCATCGAAGATAAATTGGCAACAGTAGGAGGTTATGAGCATAACGCAACATAACACAGAGGTAAAGCAGTGGTTGCTTTGTTCCTTTGTTTATATACATGAATTTTTGGATCTCCTGTTTCTTCCATGATACCCGCAACTTGAAGCAGTCAACTTTTACTATTGTTCTATGTGATATCTTAGATGCTCAGGATTGATATATAAACTGATATGTATAATAAATGGTTTAACCTGGATAAACCACTATCTGACAATTGGCATTGCATATTAGGTACATGTAAAATGAATTCATGTGTTTTAGCTGGATACAAGTGAAGTCGAGTCAGAGCTTGCATGGTGTCCTCTTTTATGCTTAAGTTCAGTTTCTCGGAAGTCTATATATTTGCACTGTAATAACTTCTTTCGGTTTGCATGCATGCTTTCTTGCTTGTGCTCTATTTTTTGGGATCAGAGATGCCTTTTCTGCTCATTTCCAGATACAACAAACTTGGTGACTTCACATGTAATTTACGGGGATACTGATCCAATGATGGTACAGTTTGGTGTACAATATTTTAATTTTCTGAGCTTGATCATTGGTAACTTAGGCACACTTGATTCTTAGGCAACATCAAGCAATCTACATCTGACATTAATGATGTTCAGTTCATGGTGTTTTGAGTTATCTGAAACTTCGTACATTCTTTATTGGATATAAATTATTGTTCTTGCATTTTCAGGAGTAAAGCTAGAAAAACTAGAAGAGGGTGTGCATTATGTCTGGTTGGTGAACCAATAATGCTAAATGCAAGCTACAGGTACATATCTACTTGTTTGCAAATGCTCAATTTCTGGGAAAAAATAAGATGTTGAAACCAATCACACAGATCATATTCTCAACAGATTACACTATGTTCCAGATATTAGTATTTGAAGATTCAACAAGTTCTAAAGGATGCTAACTATCAAGACACATGTAGTTAGTAGTCCTGCAACTGTATGTTAATTGGATGCAGCTACTAAGGAAATCTTGAAGGCTGTTTGTTTTATATTTTTTTCTACCAGCTTAAGACGTTCTTCCATTAGGATGTTTTCAAATTAAGAAATACATGCTTTGTGTTGCAATAAACTGTAATTCAATATTATGATTTATTGACTTTTGTACTATATAATTTATTAAATGTTTTATGTATTGCATTGTAGATATTTGATGCCCGTAGGCCGTAGCAACACACGGGCACTTTCCTAGTCTCCACTATAAAGGCACGGATTGGTTGCGTTTTCAGGTGGTACGATGCTTTTGATCTCCACCAATCCACAAACTAAGACCCTGTTTGGTACAGCTCAACTTCACCAGTATAGTTGTTTTTTAGAAAACAACTTCATGAGCAACTTCATGAGCGCGGGAGAGTGACGTTTTTGCAGCTTCACCGCGTGCGAGACTCTGTGAGAGCGGGTTTTCAGAGAAGCTGACCAGAGAGCTGGGCAGAGAGCTGACCGTTTGCCTATTGAAGTTGTGAAGCTGCTCGTGAAGTCGCTCATGAAGTGGTACCAAACGGGCCCTAAATAATTTTCCAACAGGCCGGGTTTTCTATTGGCAGTTTGGACGCACTACATTTGGAAACCATGGGTTTGATTTTGATAGACAATTATTACAATTAGAGCATCTCCAAGAGATTCTTTAAATCCACTAGCTAAATCTTCATTTACCTACTCCGTCCGTCCCATGAAAAGTGCAATTCTAACTTTTGAAAAAAAATCTCACAAAGAATGCAATCTTAGAAAATAGATCTAATTACCTTCCTAATTAAGTGCTCAGATCTGATTTGCATACCAAAACTTACTGCATTTGGCAAACAAATGAGGGTATTAGAGTCTTTTCATGCCACCACTAATTTGTCTTAGAAAAACTAGAATTGCAGTCTTTATGAGACGGAGGGAGTAGTCATTTAACTAGTTGATGAAACCAACATATTAGCAAAATTGATGGCAAAGTTGATAAAACCAACATATTAGCAAAATCTTCCTCTTTTATTTCAAAGAAGCAAAATCTTCCTCTTTATATCTAACACTCCTCTCTCTTCTCTCCTCCCTCCCATTCACTATTGGGTGGCCCAACTTCTCCTGCTCCTATCCATGGCGGCAGCAGCACAAGCGCCCCCTCCTCCTGTCGGCGCCACCGCCGCTTCAAAACGCTGCTGCCGCCGGTGATTCCGCCCCACATGAGCCTCCAGCGCAACCGTCGCTACCGATTCGCTCGACATGAGCCTCCAACGCCACGACGGCCGACCGTCGATTCACCACCGCCACCGTCGATTCACCGCCGTTGCAGCCTCCAGCTCTGCGTCGGCCATCGATTCACCACCACCGCCGCTGATTCCGCCCCACAGCAGCTCTAGCGCCGTGTATCGATTCTCCACCACCATCATCGATTCACCGCCACTAATTCGTTCCACCTCGCCGCAGCCTAGAGGTCTGTGTCGGCCGTTGATTCGCCATCGCCGTCGCTGATTCCACCCCGCCGCAGCCTCCAGTGCCGCCTCGACCACCGATTCCTTGCGCTTTAAATCATATTTTTTTTGAAGTATGAAATCATAATTATGGGTCATGCTGCATCTCCATCATCACCTCACAAGTCACCGCGCCTTCATGTCACCTTCGTTACCGATCATCCACGTACGCCTCCTCATCATCCTCATCATCAACTCACCACGTTGTGTGTATATAAAAGGGAGAAAATAAAAGAACAAAAAGAGATGATGCACATGTCGTCAGGTTTGGAGTGGCGTGGCCTTCAACACTTCAACAGGGGCAGGATACGCACGCCGGCCCGGTGCGCGCGGTGACACTTGTCCATCCGTCTCGTACCGCGCCGCGCACGTACGTGTTCCGGCTCTGGATCGTACTACAGATTATACTCCAAATAAAAAATAATCATCTGATTGATGATTAAGCAAGGCCTTCGTCCCGTGGTTGGTACGTGCTACGTGGGTGGCTGCGGCTGACAGCGCGGGAGGGAACGAATCCCCCGTGATTGGCCTGTGTGATTTTGTCGCGCGGCATCATATCGTCGGATTGTGCCCGGGGGCGCCGTGGACTCGCATCTCTGTCCGCTTCCCCTCCTCGTCCGTCCACGCACAGTACGCTCGTGTTGTTGAGTCTACAATATACGTTGTGTCCGGCCGTCTGGTACGTAGCCCGGCAAGGAGCGAGACGGTAGCGGCTGGCGCGGGGTCGTCGTCCCGTGTGTTTGGTTGGAGGAACAAATCCAACCCGAAAGGGTCCAACCTTCTTTTGGAGTGTTTGGATGGAAGGAGCAGGGGATGGAGCGAACCCGGAAGAGGAACATTAGGTGAAGATGCGGGTTTGCTCCGTCCGCTGAAATCTGGCGGACGGAGCCTACCCGCGCGGGTTCCGTCGCTTTTGAAAACGGAGGAGAAACGGAGGAGCAGGTGAGCAGCGAGGGGCAAGCAGACGACGAGGGCGAGCAGTCATGGCCACAGCGGCGCTGCAGGCCACGGTGACGGCGGCGCAGCAGAAGAGCGGCGGAGCTCGCGGCAGCTCGCGCCAGGGCGGAGCCTCACGGCGGCGGCGTGTCGCCCGCGGCTCACGCTCGATGCGGGTTCGCCCGATGCGGCGGAGCTCGCAGCCGCGCGTAGGAGTAGCGTCGGGCAAGCAGAGCCGCGCGCATCCGTCAGGCAAGCAGAGCCACACGCATCTGTCGGGAGCTCCGCGCCCTCTGGCGAGATCCACCGAGGCCTCCGCGCCCCTGATGCCTCGACCCACGAGCCCGTCCTCGTCATTTGGACCCTTGACGCTCGCAGCGGAGTTCGCCCCTGACGACTCGCGCCCGCGGAGCTCGTGGTGGAGGTCGCCCCCGGCAGCTCACGCCCGCGGCGGATCTAGCAGTCGCGCTGTACAAAGGAAGAACAAGGGCCAACAATCAATTTTGTTTCTGTTGTAGGGTTCCTGATGCAAAAAAGCTAGAGAGAAGATTTTATGGATCTAGTCTTGATTGATTTCTAAAAATTCCGGGGTTCCTCATGAAAAGTTCCTCACTCATGGTGTTAACTTGCCATCCAATATGTATTTCTAATACCTTCAACCAAATATGAAATAGGTTCACTCCGTCTCCAAAATCAGAGATACAACCAAATACTAAGATAGGTTCAACCCAACCCAAAAAACTGGGTTGGATCCAACTCAACCCACCCGACCTTCAACCAAACACGGGTCGTTTTGTTCCCTGTCCTGCTGCCGCCGTGACAATCGGGTCGGGTACCGGACGGACGCCGGAGGCTGGAGGAGCGCCACGTCGTCGGCCGGCCGGGGAATCGTACGTGCTGGTGCTGGCCGGATGGTAGGAGCACACCGTCAAGGACGACGACGCTAATGGCTGGCTTGGCGTCGTCAGTTGGCACCGCACACACGCGTACGCAGGCCAGAGTCCAGCAGAGACATTTGACCTATCCAAACCAAAACGCTAGCTGGTGCCGGACAGTGTCTGGTACGTAGTCCTCCCCCAGCTTCAGGCATAGCATGAACAAACAACACCACACCACCAGCCTAATTTTACTTACTGGTAATAGAAGAGCACTAGCTACTGATCGATACCCTACTGCTGCTCAACTCCTTGGCTGCAAGGACCAACAAGCGTCCGTCCTCGGTCCTCCTCAAGTCCTCATCCTCTCCGCGCCTCGGCCCTTGCCTCCTCCAATATATGCATATGCTTGCACCTGGACAGCTCCAGGAGGCAGGAGCAGGCACGAATGGACTGGCGATCAGCTATGCTGCAGTCCTCCTCCGGCCGGCCTCGCTCGGGCACACCTCGCGTCGAGGTCCCTCACCAGCAGCAGCTCCTTCCTCAGCGACGGCACGTTCGGCCTCGCTCTTGTATCCTTGGACCTCGAGAGCTCTTGCACAAGGAGAGGCTTCTCTTTCCTCAGCAGCAGGTGCAGGTCCAGTTCCATCTCGACCGCCCTGCCCATCGGAAGCTACCAGCAGCCTCCTGCTTCGGGAGGCATCTCCTCAGTTGGTACAGCCTGCGGGCAGAGCACGAGAAAACAGCAGATATTCTAGCAGGTTAAACCATGATCACCACCTGGTTGAACATCACAAAATTCGGATCCAAAACCGAGGGATGGGGGGAGATACAAATTAGATATACAATGTGCTTAGCTAGCTACAAAACCATCCTCCCTCTCCCTTACCTCATAATTTCCTTCCATCGGAACAACAGAGAACTTCCTAGTTAGTATAATTTCCTGATACCAGATTATTCTAGTCAGTAATTTATTCCCCTTGCGGGTTTTTAATTGCAACTGTTATACACAAGGAACTGATTTAAAGGTAGCATCCCCGGAGTTCATTTGGTTCTTAGTCCGGCTTTCGATGATCTAAGACGAATCAACAAAACAACACAATTAGCATTTAATCGTTGCTTTGATTATTCAACTGTGCGATATGGTCACGAAAAAGCTGCAAATGTGATACAGAATTTTGTACCATTCTGAAGATAGTATTTTTGAACGAACGGGCACCAGAGTGTGCCTATTTCATTGATAAAGAAGACAAGTACAAGCCGGGATCCGGCAAAGATAAAAAGCAAAAGTTACAAAACCTGTGTACATTTACATTCTCGCAGTGAGGGTCGCCAGCCCCTTTGCTCCTGCTATAATCCAAGTTGATACTTCATTCTTGATTTTGGCCATCAGTGTCTGTACAGTTGACTCATGGTGATTGAAAACTCTGTCGTTCCTCTCGATCCAAATCTCCCACAGGACTAGAAGTGTTATGGAGCGTGTTGCTTTCTGAGGGATGTCTGGTGCTGCTGTGATATTTATCCACCATTGAAGCACCGACTCATTGTATGCCCATTCTTCCGGGTGTAGGTTTCTCTGGCCAAGCCACTCTGCCACCAAAGTCCACACTCGTCTCGTGTAACGGCACGCCGTGACTAGATGGTGCGATGTTTCCATCGTCGTTCGGCATAGCGGGCAAGTAGGGCTGTGATCCCAACCTCTGGGCGTCAGTCTGTCTGAAGTCCAAACTCTATCTTGAAGAATTAGCCATGCAAAGAACTTACATTTTGGAGGTGCCCAGGTTTTCTAGATAGTTGCCATCTTCGGTGATCTAATGCAGCCAACAAATTGAGTCTTATAGGCGGATGCTGCCGTGTAGTTACCGTTTGGCGTTAGGATCCAAGATATGGTGTCCTCCTGTTGCTGATTTAGCTGCACAGGTGAGATTAAGATCCACAAGTTGATGAGTTGCAGCAGATGTGCTGTCGTGAAGCCCGTTCGAAAGTTGAGGTCGCGGATCCAATTGTTGTCTTGGAGCGCTTCCGCCACAGTTCTTTTCTTGTGTCTCGTTTTCATGTACAGCAGCGGGGCTAAGTCTTTGGGTCGCTGCCCAGAAAGCCAAGCTGAGTTCCAGAATGCCGCTTTGTTTCCATTTCCAAGTGTGATGGTGGTGCAAGCCGCAAAGAGTAGCTTATCTTTTTCCGTGCAGGGTACCTCCGTGCCGACCCAAGCCTTCTCCGGTGAAACCCACTCGTGCCATAGCCACCGCAGTCGCAGAGCAGTGGCGAATTTGTTAAGGTCGAGGATGCCTAGGCCACCGTATTCCTTAGGTAGAGTTGTCCTTGTCCAGTTCACCTTGCATTTCCCACCCGAAATCGCTTTGTCCCCCGCCCAAAGGAACCGTCTGCGGATCTTGTCAATGTCTTCCAAAACTTCGTTTGAAGGCTTGATCACAGTTAGTAGGTAAACCGGTTGTGAAGAAAGGACTGATTTGGTGAGGCTTACTCGACCTGCTTGGGTTAGGTTTCGGCCATACCACGCGGACAACTTGCTCGCAGCTTTGTCAATCTGGGGTTGGAAGTCCACTTTGCGCAAACGTTTTGTCGAGAGTGGCAACCCAAGGTATTTTATTGGGAAATGGGTGCGGGTCACGGGTAGGCCAACCAGTATATCGTCGAGGTTAATACCGTCGCAGCTGATTGTAGATACAGTTGTTTTTTGCAAGTTCGTTTGAAGTCCCGTCACCATACCAAAATTGATTAGGAGGTCTCTCAGGTTAGCTACATCCCCCGCTGTAGGCTTTAGGAAAATGATAGCGTCGTCCGCGTACATGGAGAGTCTGAACCTGGCAGTACGCCCGTTTAGCATGCTAAGAAGCCCTCTTTCTGTCGCTACCTGTAAAAGTCGGTTCAGAGGGTCGATGGCCATTATGAAGAGTAGGGGTGAGAGCGGGTCCCCTTGTCGTAGACCTCTCCCGTGTTGGATCGGCTGCAGAGGAACCCCATTGAGCATGACATTTGAGGTGGAAGAAGAAAGGAGAGCCGTGATCCAGTTGATCCATCTCGTTGGGAAGCCACGATGTTCCATGAGCGACAGGTGGTAGTCCCACCGTACTGAGTCAAAGGCCTTAGAGATGTCAAGTTTAAGAAGCAACGTTGGAGTTTTGGTTCTATGGAATCTTCGTGTGAGGTTGCGCACAAACAGGAAGTTGTCATGGATGCTTCTTTTCTTTATGAAGGCGCTTTGGCAAGTGGAGATGATTTGGCCCATTAATGGTGCCGGACGTAGTGCTAGGATCTTGGTGATGATTTTGACAATCGCATGAATAAGGCTAATTGGTCTGAAGTCGCGGATGCACTCCGCCCCATCTTTTTTGGGTAGTAGGATGATGTTGGCTTTGTTGATGAGGTTTAGATCGTTGCAGCGTAGATTGTAAACCGAGTGTATGGCTGCGATGATATCGTGTCGTAAGATCGGCCAACATTTTCTGAAAAAAAGCCCGGTAAATCCGTCCGGCCCTGGCGCCTTATTTTGCGGCATCTGGCAGATGGCCTGCCAGATTTCCTCTTCGGAGAACAGTCTATCCAGAGACGATAGGTCAGGTGTTTGGAGTTGTAGCTGCGGCCAAGAGAAGTCACGTGTGCGAGGCGGAGGGTCCGACATGATGTTTTCGAAGTGTTCCTAGACAAGGTGTTGTTCGTCAGAGTGGTTGAAAACCCAACTGTCCCCATTGCGCAAACGTTGTATGAAGTTTTTCCTTCATCGCCCGTTTGCTCTTAGGTGGAAGAAGCGGGTGTTAGCATCCCCTTCTTTGATGTAGGAGATTCGAGCACATTGTTTTTTCCTTGCTTTTTCTACCACCAACCAACCCAAAATACGTTTTTTCAGTTTTGCGCGTAGAGAGAATTCTGCGTCGGAGAGTTGCCGGAACTCCTGAGCTTCATCTAGTCGTAGGATGACCTCCTGATCCATGTGCAGCTTCTGCCTTGCTTCCGAGAGAAAGGAGTTGGCCCAAGTTTTTAATGCTTTTGCAGTATGATGAAGCTTGTGACCTAGCTTGTGGAAAGGCTCGGTTGGGTCGTCGGCGCATTCCACGCTTAAGCTACCATTTCCTGGAAGTGTGGTAGGCGGGACCAGAAATTCTCGAATTTGAAAGGCCTCGCTCATCGTGGCCCCGTCTGATTCGTCAGAAGGAGTGGGCAGTGATCCGAATGTGAAGTGGAGAGTGCATGCAGGCTGCAGGAGTCGAAAGTCAGATCCCAGCTCTGGTTGCAAAAGAACCGATCTAGGCGGACCAAAGTTGGATGACGGCGTTCGTTACTCCAAGTGAATTTTCTGTTTTGAAGGTGGATCTCCTTGAGGCAGCAGAACTCAAGTGCTTGCCGGAAGCGTCGCATTAAGCTAGTGTTGAGATTCCTGTTGTTCTTGTCCCTTGCTCTATAAATAAGATTGAAATCGCCAAAAATGAGCCATTTGTCTGTATCGACCGGCTTCAAGCTGCGCAAGTGGTTGAGGAAGGAGATCTTCTCCGCTCTTCTCAATGGGCCGTACACCCCAGTGATGGTGAATGAGGTCATGCAGAAACGAAGTGTGATGTCTACCGAAACTGAGTAGCACCCTAAACGAATATTTGAAACTTCAATTTCCGAGTCGTTCCATAGAAGTATGATGCCTCCTTTGGTGCCCTCTGCCGGTTTGAAAGCAAAGCGATTCAGTTTATACGCTCCGAGGAATGCCGCGAGAGGTTGGTCTATTGTTTGTAGTTTGGTTTCCTGGAGGCATGCAAGATGGCAGTGAGTGGCCGCAATAGTTTCATGTACTGCTAAGCAGCGTGCTGCTGCGTTCAACCCTCTAACATTCCATGAGATGAGTTGTAAGTCGTTTTGTTGCATTATAAAAGAAGATAAGTGATGCTGTAGTTGTGGCCGGATGAGCAAGTCAGGCTGGTTCGTTGGCCTGCTGCAGCTCAGCAAATGCCTCACCAGCATGTTGCAGCAGTGCGTTGTCGAGCATGTCCGCGTCGTCGTTGTCGAGGCCGAAGATGGCTGTCATGGCTGCCACGATCTGTTCCGGGAGGGGTCCCTGAAACATGGTGATGAACTCACGAAGAACCTCGTCAATGGTCATCCTCTCGTCGTTGCCGATGCCGAGCTTCCGAAAGAGGTTGCGCTGGGCCTTCTGGATGGCTGGAATGGCCGGCTTGGCCGCCAGCCTTGTGCTCCAACGCACCGCCGTCATGTCGAAAGTGCGGCGCTGACGGGGCCGACGCGCGGCCGGCTGCTGCAGCAGCGGTACCGATGGAGTACAGAACATGGCGTCCACCCCAGTTTGCTCGATGTCGTCGTTGTTGTAGTTGTCATTCTGGGCAGCGTCGTTGTTCTGGGTGCTGATGATGTCCTGGTGCATCAGCTCTGAGAATGCCGGCGGCGCCTCCGCACTGGCTGGTATCCCCAGGGAAGCCACCGACCCCCCTGGAGCTGGAGGAGCGTCGACGTGATCATCCCTCAGCGTCATCGCGTCCAGAGCTCGCTCCACGTCCGTCATCGTGGCCTTGGAGGCGGGTACCAGGGTCTCTCGCACCGTGTCGAAGGCATGGCGCACCGGCACCGGCTCGGACCAGGTCTGTTCCCCCACTGGGACCTCCTCCAGGACATGCTGCAGGCCAGTGTCGAGGCCCGACGCGTTTAGCATGTTGAAGATCCTGCATGCCTTGTCGGTGGAGTCGTTCGTTGGGGGAGTGCTCAGAAGCGTTGTCGTGTCGCGCGCCTCTTGCCCGTCGCGCTCCGAGGGTGTCGCCCGAGCAGTCTCGGCGTCGCGGGAGTTGATCCCCCACGTGTTCGCCAGCGAGCAGGCCTTCTGAATGTAGTCGAGCTGCAAGTTCGCAAAGTCGGTGGAGAGTTCAGGAGCTGCGTTCACTTGCTGATGCAGGAGCTGCCTGAGGGCCGAAGTGAGTGCCCCGCAGAGCGCCTGGAGTTGAGCAACGTTCATGGCCCTGAGCTCCTCGCCATTAGGGAGCTGAAGCACCGCCTGGTTGCCAGCCATCGCCGGCCGCGTCTCAGGGGCACAGCGCCACTCCTGGCGAGAGGCGTGGACGCGTCGTGGTGGGGAGCGAGTCCGCTCCCTCTGGAACGGCTCGCCGGCACCCCAAAAGCCCGCGCCGCGTTGCTCCCCAGAAGGCCTGTCGTTGTAGGAGCTCTGGCTGCCGCGCTCGCCACACTCACGATCGCGCGGCAAACGTTCGTCCTGGCATTCCGCGTGGCCGTCTCGGTGGCCGTCGCGAGAGCGCCCCTTCTCCTGGTTACTGGCATCAGGTCGCCCACCGCGGTCAGGGCGCGGTGGTGCAGGAGGCGGCGGCGGTGGGGGTGGTGGAGGAGGTGGCGGGGGAGGCGGAGGAGGTGCCTGATGCGGTGGTGGTGGCGGTGTTGCCCGGCGCGACGCTGCGGCCGGGCGCACCTCCTTGCAGAACCTCGCCCGGTGTCTCGAGCGGCGACACCGAAGACAACGCACCGGGTCCCTGCAGTGTGCCGCCCAGTGGTCCCTTGCGAGGCAATTGAAGTAGCGCCCCGCGGTGGCCTTGTTGAAAGCGTTGAAGGCAGCGGTGGGTGGGTGTCTTGGATCCTCCCGGCGCCGCCTGTCGTGTCGTTCGTCGCGTCGGGGGCGTTCGGGCAGCACATTCCGCGTTGGATGCCTGCGGCGACGTGCGGGCGTCCATCCCGGCTCCGCGGCAGACGGACCGGTGGGCTTCAGAGGGTGCTGCCGCTGGATCCAGATGTGCTTGGTGGCCGGCCGCCCTCCGGAGTTGAAGCGTCGTGCCGCTGGTTCCGTCCTGGGGAAACTGTGGCTTCCTCCCGCAGAGCCGCGGAGGATGGTGTGTCGAGGCGGTAGATAAGGCGAGGACGGCCGCGAAGCAATGACGTCTCTTCTGACTACCCCAGCGTAGGACGGACGCCGAATCAGACTTGCAGCGGGCAGATCCGAGGCAGCAGGCCGCAGATCCGCAGGGCGGGCCCCCTGATCTGACGTCTCCGAGACGAACTCGTCGTCAACATCGAAGGGCCGGCCATGGCGCAGTGGAGGCGGCGGTGAATCGGAGAAGAATTTCTCCTCCGCGGAGAGCCTGCGCGTGGTTGAAAGGGACGGGGAAACTTCCTGAGCGGCGACGCGGTGGAGGATGCGGGGTGCGACCTCGGTGGAGGGTGGCTGGTGCCGTGGACGCCGCTGCGGCAGTGGCGGCGGAGGGAGCTGGCCGGGGGGCATCCTCACCTTTCCGTCCGTTGAGTGTTCTGAAGATAGTATGAGACCGACTGCTTCGCACATTCATGTTGGTCTGCCCAAAATGCCTATTTGCTGAAAAAGAAAGAAAAACTAGTTATTTCCTACTGTGGGCAAACAATGTTTCACATTAGTGAAAACATGTCATGTGCAGAAACAGTACCTTCTCCAAGCTTGACGAGCTCAAAGTGTCTGCTCGGCTCTTTCCACAACGTCCTCCCGCATACCTTCAAACACACGCTTCATGGTGACGGGGCCGCCGCGGTGGGGCCGTGGGGGAGCGAGACGCGGGGGTCCTCCATTCGCCACACCCGCGGTCGGCGCCGGAGGTGGAGGAAGCGCCGGTGGGAGTCATGGGTGGGGTTGGGCGGCCGGAATAGGACGGTGGGTGGGCGGGTAGTGGATGCTTCTCGGCTCTTGCTGCTGCTGCCGCCGCTGGGGAATTTTGAAATTTCTTTTCGCGTGTGCGGGCAACGGCCAGGGGAAGAAGGGGGCGTATTTGAATTTTGAAACCGAGCCCGCCTACTGCAAATTTACAAGGTCGCCCACCTGGCCCAGGTAAGTTTGTGGGCTTATTGGGCTTCATATGTTAGCAGGCTGGATTTGGAGTTTAGCAGAGTTTAGTAATTTCTTTTCGACATATGGGAAAGGGAAAAAGTCTACATAACCCCTCAACCTATCATCCTATCATATGTGGTTCACCTTACCCCCTCACCTACAAAACTGGGTATTATACCTCCTAAACTATGTAATACCATTTAAATGACCCCTTGAGATGGTTTTGCCACCATGGCACGCCACATCGAATTGAGCCTACTTGTCAATTTTTCTTTCTTTTTCTTTTACTAGTAACTAGTGGAAGTGCACGTGCGGCACACACGTGATATAAAAAAGGTTGTAAATAAATAGAATATATTTAAAAAGCAAGGATATATTATATTATCATAATAGTAATGATTACTAATCTCAAATTCATAATTTATTACAAGAACAATAGAGAAGGATGTGTCGGCCAGGAGGAATGCAAAGCACACCAGGGACACGATGGGGCGACATGAGATTAAATAGATGCTAAAAGCATGCGTGTGTCCTGCGTGGAAATATGAGAGACAAAATAAATCTAATCAGATCTGATTGGTCATTTTCCTTTCTTGCTTGAAAACCAAAATTCATCAAATATTGATCAACATTGAAAGTCTTGGATCGGAATTTTTTTTGTTTCTAAATAAATCAGGTGTCAGTTTATATTGTGACAATGCCTGGTGCAAAAAAACCCAACTTTTTTTATCAGTAACAATTATCAATTAAAATAACGCACCTCAATAAATATATATCCTTCATAGAAATGACATCAATCTAATATTCTTTTGTGCCCTTTCCACTCGTCTACCCTGCATACCAGTTAAAAGATTAAATTAAATTATAATAATTTGCATTGGAAAAACCAAGATATTTGATAAATAACAATGCTCAAATAATACAACATACCTCATGCTTCCAAAACATCCCTATACACAATGTTCTTTGCACCTTTTCCGGTGGGATCGATGTTTGTGTTCTTTCTAACAAGAACCCACGTAGCTGCATGGGAGATACCTCTAGATAGTGCCACATATAGCTGTCCATGTGCAAACACAGGCTCTGGAAGGTAGACACCTACATTTGGGATAGTCTGCCCCTGTGCTTTGTTAATGGTTATGACAAAACTCAATCGAATTGGAAACTGTTTGTGCTTCAACTTGAAAGGAAGTGTCAGATCCTCAGAAGGTGACATTGGTATCTGTGGTATGAAGACTCTTGTTCCAGCATGTTGCCCGTTAATAATCTCAGCATCAATACAATTTCTCATGAGTCCTCTGACGATCAAACGGGTGCCATTGCACAATTCATTGTGAGGTTCAAGATTCCGTAGCAAGATGATAGGACAATTCTTTTTAAGGGTAAGCTCGTGAGGAGGCAATGCATTCAGTGTTAAAGAATTGAGAAAATCTAAGGGATAATTATTCCGTGTGTCATCTTCGACCTCATCAAAACTGTAATACACATGTTTATCACCCGAAAATTTATCAATCATAAGTGCATTGACAGTATCGACATGCTCATTCCTAGTTGAAAGGATAGCACATTCGCGCATGTATGCTGCTGATCTAAAATTGTTTTGTAGGTTAGGGAACACACGCTCGATAAGCATATAAATACAAATCTCCTCATAAGGGCTATTGATAATGATATCATCAGGGAGAAGAACATAGTTGTCGGCAATTGTTTCCTCAGCACAAAATGCAAAATATATCTGTTTCAACACCATCAACCTTAGTTTGTTTAGTTAAGTTTATGTTAAGTGTGAAAGAATCATTCAATTTGATCAACTCGTCCAGATCAAAATCACCATGGAACTCTAAGAAAAATAAATCCAATAAATCAAATACTAGAAATTTATTATAAATAAATAAATAAATAAATAACAACAATGACATACAAGCTATATACATTTGAGCAGTTTAAAATATATTGTAATGTAATGATGTGTACCTGTTTCAACCTCATGAACGCTAGAAAAATAGCTATCATTCCGATGGAGCCCGCTCATCATTCTCGAAATCACAACCGAGCTCTAGAAAAATAATAACAAATTATCACAGATAAAAGAATTGACGAAAAAAGAATGATTTGATATGGTCATTTCACCATCTGCAACTAACCATCATTTTTTCCAACATTTTCTCTCGTCAGAACTTGAATTGTTCCATAAGAAGAAGCAACAAAAAAAATCAAAATCAATAGAACACCAGCACTATATTGAATTAGACAAAAACATGACAGGTGTATCAGAACATACCTGAAAGTGGCGTACCAATTGCTATTCCACCTGGTACAACAGAGAATAAAAAAATATTTCTAAAAAATTAACATACTAAAAAAACTAGAAGATTTCATATAAACAAACCTGAATGTGGTGTTATGGTTGCAATCCTAGATACAGGAACACTACCTATTTAAATGCAATGGTTGAATTCATGAAAAAAACACTTTTAATAATTAATTGTGTGTGTTTGTGTGTGAAATGGTAGTATGACAAATAATTCTGCAAAACGAACCTGAAAGCGGAGTTGCAGTTGCAATACCGGACACAAGTACACTCTCTGTTTCCAAACCTAATTCATGCAAGAGTTTATGAATCATAATGCGAAACGACACTAATGTAATTATAAAAAATACATACCATGACCAGGAGTAGTGTCTGCAATTTCAGTTAGAACTGGATTCGTAGTGGGAGTTGTCATTGAACCATTTATCCTGGTGTAACCTGAAGTGTGACCTAATTAAACTAAAATATGGAAAAAAATAAATACAAAATTAATTCATAAGGTGCTGTCGTGTGCATTTCGGAAATCATTTCAGCCCCAACTGCGGACAAAACATGTGTATGAAAAGTATACATACCAGGATTAGGTGTAGGATTTACCAAACCAGACACGGTTAATGTTTTCTCTGCCTTTTTTCTCTAGTAGTCCCCCCTCCTTTTTGCATTTTTCTCTACCCTAACCGCTGCTAGAATGTTTGCATAATTCTCCCGTCTACGTTGCTTCTTACGTTCGTCCTCAGATATAAAATTATTACTTCCATCTTATGATAAAGAAAAAAATAAGCATCAATCATATACGAGGAAATGAGGAACGAATTTAAAACCATACTCACCAGCAGCAGAATCAAGTTTCCTCTTGTTATTTCCCAGTGGACAACGAGATCTGGTGTTGGTAATGTCCTTGAAGGGAACTCGTTTGCTCATTCTGCAAAAAGCATGTGTTGTGTTATGCATAAACTCATGATCCAATAATGAATAGAAACATGTGGTATAAAACAAACTTTTCAAGATCTTCACGTTATCCACGCAATTCCACGATTAGTTCAAGATTAAATTCCACTGAATAGAAACATGTGGTATGAAACAAAACCTTCCAAGATCTCCACGATGAAATTTATAGACGATGGGGCGACCAGTAGTACCAGTAACGATTTCACATGTAACAACAACATGAAGGATTGCGCATCTTGCAGCCACAATCAGAGCTTGATAAACCTAGAGGGATAGCAGCAGGTAGGCCGTAGGGAGTTGTTGCAAGGAGGAGCGCTACAGCCAAGAGTGGAAGGGCGCCCCATCACGTCTGCAGTGACGGTGGAAGGGCGCGCTTGCTGCAGTATGCCAGCACCCGAGGAGGAACGTAAGAGCTTGGAGATGAACGCTAGCAGAGGCCGCAAATGCCAAAATATTACGGCGCACTACTTTGAGTAGATTTATATGCACCTTGTGAGTCCAGCAAGAAAGGAAAGATTTGCGTGATTTGCATGACCAGCAAAAAATAAAAGATTTACAAGGAAATATTTACATGATTTGCATGAATTTGCGTGATTAAAGAGTTTCCATGCGAGATTAAAGATATAGCAAGAAAGGAAAGATTTACATGATTCGCGTGACCAGCAAAAAAGGAAACTCCTTTAACGATGATGTGTGACAGCAACAAAGGAAAGTTTTGTAAGAAAATATTTGCGTAATTAAAGAGTTTCCATACGAGATTAATAGTCTAGCAAGAAAGGAAAGATTTGCGTGATTTGTGTGACCAGCAAAAAAGAAAACTCCTTTAATGATGACATGTGACAGCAACAAAGAAAAGTTTTGTAAGGAAATATTTTGCGAGAATAAAAGGTTTCCATGCATGATTAAAGAGTTTCCATGAGTAGATTAATGCATGTGTGGGACCATCATGGTATAAGTTTTGCATGTTGAGGTGGGACCGGTGGGTAGAAGTTTGGGTGAAAAAAGTTTGAGGGTGGAGGGGCACCCGGGAGCCAATTTGCACCGCGTAGGGGGCGGGGGAGAAAATTTTCGTCAACCTGCGGAGGGGTGGGGACGGCCTGAAAAGTCGAGTCTATGTGAGGAGGGGGTGGGCTTATCTCTTGGTAACAAATAACATCAATTTGCTCGTTTCTTTATAGTAGAGATATGCCCGCGCGGCATGCGCGGGACTCTCGGTAGACTCTCGATAATCTAATTTACTCACTATGGTACCATTACTAATTCAATTCTATTCGTATCCCACATGTTTTCAAAAATCAGTTTTCAAAAATATGTTAACAAGAAAATAATAACATGAATTATTATGTGCACGAATTACATGATGTTTATAGAATCATGGAACATTATAGAAAATAAACATTCAACGTGTTAAACATTTCAACAATCGCCACATGATCATTAAGCATATTTAAATTTGGGAGTATTATTCGAAGGCGTGGCTATTTTCAGCAGAAAACAAATTATTTGACCAACGTGAGTATGCGCCTTGCCACATTAGTCAGATCTGGTGAGGTCAAGACAAATACCACTAACATCTGTTTCACGTTTCAAAAGATTTGGACGGAGAAATCAGTGAATGAGCACACTACTGTTACTCAAGATTCGAGGTTTAAAGCATGCCACCAAAATATCACCAACCATAAATTCTGAAACAAACATACCTTTGTACATTAGCAAAACTCTGTTTCCCGTGTCAAAAGATTTGGACAGAGAAATCTTCGACACATCACACTACTATTAAGTCAAGAGTCGAGCATAGCAAAAACATGCCACCAGAAAATAACCAACAGTTAAAATCTTGAACAAATATACCTTACGTACATTAGCAAAACTCGCTAATGGTTGGTTTGCTGTGCGCGTGGATCAGGCCCGGACACGGCATCATGTGCAACAAAGCCATAACCTAGCAGACAATGTTGTGCGATCTCACATCACTACTGAGGAGGAACAAAAGGGGGAAATCCAAAGGATTATTACAAAATAGGTTACATCACATCTGACTATCTTGTGTTCCCAAAAAAAAGGAGTAGCTACTTCTAAGGGATGCTACTGTTTGTTGCCTTCAACTCACTTCTCGACCTCCTCATACTCGGCCTCCAGAGCCTGATCACCACCGCTCTGAGGTCCAGATCCCGACTGCGAACCGCCAGACATGTGCTGCTTGATCTTTGAGACAGCCTTGTTGGCAGCCTCAAGCTTGGCCTTGATCTTTTCGACGTTGTCTGAGGCCATCTCCTGGCAGAGGTCAGTGATGGATGCCTCGATCTCAGAAGCAACCTCTGTCGGGATTTTGTCCCTGTACTCTCCCAGACTCTTATCAACGCTGTAGATAGTTGTGTCTGCGTTGTTCCTGATGTCGATGAGGGCTTTCCTCTCCTGATCCTTCTGGGCATGCAGCTCAGCTTCTTGGACCATCTTCTGAATGTTAGCCTCAGACATCCCACCAGATGATCAGATGGTGATATTCTGCTCCTTTCCAGTGGCCTTATCTTTTGGCAGAGACGGTCACAATACCATTGGCATCGATGTCAAATGTAACCTCAATCTGAGGCAGGCTTCTTGGCGCCGGTGGAATGCCCACAAGATCAAATTCACCAATAAGCTTGTTGTCTGTAGCCATCTGACTCTCACCTTGCAATACACGGATACCTACTTGGGTCAGCAGTTGAGAACACCTGGAAAACAAGAGCCAAAGATCAGAACAGCGTAACCAGAGTTTTTTTGGCTACCCACGAGAACATCACTAAGCAAAACTACCACCAATAATGAGTACAGGAGATAAGATCAAAGGCTCATAATACACTTCAAAAATATGACCATGCAAATAGTCAACATGAGGTAATATCAGAAACTATGAGAGAATTGTATTGCAACTTGTGACTATTCCCAATCAACACGTGAGATTGCACAAATGTTTTGATTAAAGACTCATCAAGTTAAATGAGATATTCCCAACAAGATAAAGCTGCATCCTCGAGAGGGGTTAGTCATATTTACCCCTAACAAAGAACAAAGATATCATAACTCACCTGGCTTTTCTTTGTGGGAATTGTGGTGTTCCTGTTGATCAATCTGGTGAAGATATGTTTTTCTCCACAAGCAGAGCAAGCATGCAGGCCACTATTAACCATACTATCAGCCTGCATCACTGCTAACCGCACGCACTTGCGTGATGTGTCAGCACTCAACACACCACTAACCCAAAGAACTTAAATATATCCCGTGACAAAATAAGTAAAAAACAAAAATCATTAAGGGTTAAACCTTTGCATGAGCTTTTTTGTTAAGGGTGAAATATTAAGCACATGAACTATAATATCATTCCTTTGCTAAATAAAGTTAACAAGTCTGTCAAACATTTCTTCTCATCCATGTTGCAATGTGTAATTAGACGTTAGAAATCACTACGTGAAAAACAGACATTGGTAACGGGTTGGTAACGGGCAAAACGCCCGTTACCGATCAAGCGTTACAAATAAGCCAACAAAGGTAACGGGCCGCTGCCCGTTACTGATGACCCGTAATTGTAACGGGCGTAGAACAAAGACCGTTACCACAACTACTTACCGGTCACCTGAAATGGCTGTTTCTCCGGGCCCACCGTAGCCTTTGGTAACGGGCGCAGACACTGAGCCCGTTACTCTTAACACGTATTAGTAACGGGTGTCTAACAAAGACCGTTACTGAAACTAGTTACCGGTCACCTGAAATGTCTGTTTGTCTGGGCCCACATGGACCTTTGGTAACGGTTACAGCAACCGAGCCCGTTACATGAGCTCAATATCGGAGACGTTTGCTGTGGACACGCATCTCCACGAAAGGAGACGCATTTTTTGTACGCGCGTCTCCTCTATCTGGACGAAAGGAGACGCGTGCTCTGGACGCGCGTCTCCTCTGTATCGACGAAAGCATCAACTTCTAGGGCCCACCAGTCAGTATTAGTAATGGGCCTTTATGCGGCTCGTTACAGTTTTGTCATACTTGTAACGGGCGTTCGTGAAACCCGTTACTCACGGATCATTTTTTTGTAACGTGCCTTACTTAACGCCCGTGACCGATACGTAGGCACCTACAGTAACATGCTTGTTTTCTGGCTGCATCCTGGAACCAGCCAGGATTTGGCAGCCACCAGATCAGGGGCTGCATCCTGGAAACAGCCAGGATTTGGCAGCCACCCCAGCAATGCAAGGAGACATCACAAACACATTCTCATCACATATATACACAAGCAAGATCACATATATATACACAATGCGAGAGATCACATCAAGTTCCTCATCAGATCGACATGCATGCTACAGTTTCAAGTTCGTCATCGGTGCTTTTTGTTTGGATGGAGTCCTGAGAAAACTGTCTAAACCAGGCAACATGCATCTAACCCCAGCCAAGCAGGTTTCTCAGGCAGTACTAAACTAGCCTGAATGCAGCAAGTTTCAAGTTTGTCAGGCCGTACAATGAACTCACGGTGCACCATTATAGAGGTTGTCGTTTCGGTCGAGGATCTCCTTAACAATGTACTCGCACAGCATCTCCCGGACCGGCTTTAGATCATCTGTACAAACATTTAGGGTAGGTTTGAAATCCTGCAAAATAATAAAATAATTATGAGAATACAAGTACAAATCAGTTTCTAAAATCAAATGGAGAATATGAGCAGAGACAAGGGTGAGAGCATTATCTGCTTACATCAGCCTTCTTGATGCGAGGTATGTCTTCGAGTAGTTTGAACATATTGAATGCCACATGGAATCCATGCAAAAAGGACCCCGATGGCTGCTGAGCACACTGCGCATCGAGGTACCAAAATGACAAGTTAATGCAGTACCAAATTGGTATGAAGGGACCATAAAAAAACCTGGGTCTTACAGTGATATTTGGCTTGTGCTTGAATGTCAGATTGGATTTTAGCTTTTTCTTGTTTTCTTTCATCACTTCATCCTTTGGACAGGGAGAGGCCCTGCATGATCAGCAATACCGATTAGAAACACTAAGAGATTGAATTTTGTGAACAAAACCTACAAGATACGGACCAATTCACAAGCGCTCGGAGGTCTTCGAACTTTCACGCGGGATGATGTTTTGCAGAATCTAGATACCAAACCTCTTTGAACTTCATACAGATGATCAGTGTTACATAGTGGCCACCGGTGCAGAAGGCACCCACCACGTAGTCATTCGTCATTGCATTTGTCAATGCTTTTGTTACAAGGGTAGACTGCTTTTCAATCTTTGTGGTCGTGAGAAGCTGTGGATCCAAAAACCCAACACTGATCTTCATCTCCGCTGCCTTGTCCATCATTTCCTACAAAAAATCCAAATGTTAGCATGGATGAACTTTGTGGTCAAAATTAAAGAAATATCTATTTTGGTTTTAAGGCACTTACAATGTCCACAACCTCAAGAAGGTCTCATCCAGAGCAACCAGGGTTATAAGGTCATACACATGACTGAATGCAATGTTTAACATTAAATCACCAGGAACATGAAAGGAGTCTTCAGGCAACTTTGCTGGAAAACTAAGTTTATCCTTACTGTGTTCCATGGCATAAGCATGCAACCTGGCACAATTCGGTCCAGCAGCCTGTAAGTCCGCTTCTGACAACATAGGCACAACAGGCTTGTATTTTGGATCCGGTTTTGACCAAAAACAGTTAAGAAGTTCATCTCTAGGCAGAAGTTTCCTGGCCCCCTTCTTCTGCGGTGGCTGCTGCTCAGGCGGAGATTGCCTGTCCTCCGCCTGTCGCTGCTGCTGCTTAGGCGGAGATTGCCTGTCCTCCTACTGCTATTGTCGATGCTCCTACTGCGTAGTTTTGCTGATCTGCTGCTGCTTCTTAGGCGGAGATTGCCTGTCCTCCTGCTGTTGTCGATGCTCCTGCTGCGTAGTTTTGCTGATCTGATGTTGCTGCTGCTGAGCTTTTTCTTGCTGACGCTGAGCTGTAGTACCTCCATCTGATGCTGTACCCCTGCTACCTGATGTGGGAGCAGGGTTGGTATTTCTCGTAATGGGTGGTACATGGATCCTGTTCCTTGACCATTGGATCCTTTGACAGAGAGCCTCAGCTAGGGTTGTTACTTCATCCCCCCCAATTGGTACAGGCAGAGGGTAGTGACCCGTATTGCCCCATACATAACTAGGTTGCACCACAGCATACCCATCCTGCACTGGTACTGTATGGAGAGTCTTTTGCAATGGAAAGACAGTGGCTAGTGCGAGCTCCACTTTATTCCCAGAGCCATCCAAAAGGCTGCACTTGGTTGGCTCTGTCAGCTTATCTATTGTGTCCAGCATAGGTGATCGACTATCAATGTGCTGTTGATTACCTTCGTCCTCGCTGACATGCCAATGGTCTTCCTCTCTGCCACATGCTTCTTCTTCCTCACTGCCATGCACATCTTCTTCCTCGAGGCCATGCACATCTTCTTCCTCGCTGCTACTGACAGGTGGTGATTGGGGAGGATGATGAAGTACATTTTTCTGTATATCAAAGCCTGATTCTTCTAGAATGGAGACAATTCTGGTGACTGCTTCACCAACTAGGTCTTCCATCTGCGGTCCAGCCTTCTTGTTCCTCTTCTTCCTGTACATTCCAGCAAACTCTTCACCAAACCCTTTACCCCAGCCAAGTGAACTAGACACGCCTCAGACCCGACCTCAATGCTCTGGAGTCTCAAGTGCTGCGGTGAGGATATCATTCTCCCTAACCCCATTGAAAGAACCATCGCTAGCCTGAGCTGCAAGTGTTTTCACCCTAGTTGCTACCCCCACCACCGCAGGGTTACTGAATGTTATGTCCCCGCTTCCTTCACTAGTGGTCTTCCTCTTCCCTACCCCTGCCCGCAGATAAGGCCTCGAACGTCCAGGAAATTGGTCCCAAGGGTTCTGTTTTCCTTCTTCAGCTAGCTTTGCATCCTCCTCCTCCCACTCTTTCCTTTTATGAACATAACATTTTCTGCCCGTCCTGTGTGGCTTATCATGCAATGCTCTCTTTTCTTTCATCCCCTAGCTCAATCGCTGAAATCTAGGAGAAT
Organism: Cenchrus fungigraminus; assembly: GCA_036936925.1. Lineage (NCBI taxonomy): Eukaryota > Viridiplantae > Streptophyta > Magnoliopsida > Poales > Poaceae > Cenchrus > Cenchrus fungigraminus. Next base: position 111,084,788 of record CM072779.1, read on the forward strand.
TGGTTTCCTGCACAAACACGGTCCAGTCTTCTGGCTGCAAAAAGGCATGCTTCACAAAGGGAGTCTCCTTTTGGCTCACAATTTTTTTTTCTTAAGTGGGTCTTGAACCGCCGTTGCAAGGTTCCAGTCTCTGACATAGCTGCCTTAATTGCCTTCTTGCGAACAGATTTAGCCAGATTAGCTGGGTAATCTAGCTTTTCCTCTAAAACTGTGAACAACTTTTCCTTCTCAATTACCGAGAGATCTTCAACTGCCTTGTTGATTGACACACTCTCTCGAGCAATGAGGCCACAGACCAATACAAATCTATCCCTCGCAGCATTGGGGTAGGCCAATAATTGTTATCAAGTCCACTTGTGGTCAACTTGTCTTCTGGCCATTTGGTTTGTGTTCTTGACCCGCGGGATCGAGTACTACTCGCAGCAGTATGTGCTGAGTGGCCCTGTGAAGAAGGATCACCGTTGATAGGCTGTGAACAAGGTTCACCGTCGATGGGCTGTGATGGTGCACTGAAGGTAGAGGAGTTTGGTGTTGTGGGAGACTGCATAGATGATATGTCAGGTCGTCAGTAGAGCAACATAAGCTAGACTGAAAACCTAAACAAAATAAGATAAATTCTTATTCTCTGACAGGCAAAATAGTTGATATTAGCATACAGGTTGGGGATAAGTGCTAACCATTTTGACAGGGTGAAGCAATATGCTTATATCAAAGCAGAGACTAAATTCCTTCAACTGCTTCCTTGTCCAAATTCAGTAGCAATGAATTGTGTGTTCCATGTGTATATGCAACAAGAGGACAAAGCAATTAGAATTAAAGTATGCTAACAGGTCCAAAGCATAACTGTCGATCTGGTACTTTCGAAGCATAACCGAATTTCAACAGTTCATATAAGTTCATCTGTTAGCAAAAATTTATTCAAACAGACTTGGAGCAATAAAATTCATCCGTCAAATCCACAGCCAATCAATTAAAAATAAACTATTAAGGCATGCTGTACTAATGCAGGCAATTCCAGGAGAATAATCCTATGTGAACAATCGTAAAGTAGCATGTCTCCCTAATCCACCTTGACAGGAATAGCAGATTGGGTGGCCGAGCAGAGAGAGGGCGTTGGGGGTTCAAGCAGCACTAACCTCTGTCGCGAATGAAGTAGTTGTTCTCGTGGTGGTCAGAGAGGCCCGATCCACGTCGCCTTGTTGCCTGAGGTGGCCAGCTCGTCGTCGTGGCTGGGGATGCCGGATCCGCATCACCATCAATAGGTTGGCCGGGACGCCGTCCGCACGCTAGTAACCGCATCCTCGTCACCGTCGTCACGGCTGGAGCCGCTTCGCCGACGTCACGTCGGGAACGGTGGGGCTGGAGAAGAGCAGGGCTGCGGCAGGGAGAGCGGCAGCGGCGGGCTAGGGCTGGAGAAGGAGCAGGGCGGCGGCGGGGAGAGTGCGGGCGTGGTGGATCTATCTGAATTAGACTCCCGAGTATATGTCCCCTGCGCGCGTGTTACTATGTTAACGGAAATTACTGGTGTGCCCTTGAACGGCTCTCTTGTGGAATTGGAATTCCATGGGCATTATAGTCAATATAGGTGGGAAATTTTGAATAGCGCGTGCAAGGTTTGCCTGCTGACGCTGACAATGGATGGTCATCGCCAACGCTGGTTAGTAAACCCGCGTCGCTTCGTCGGCAGGTATCTTCTTTATATAGGCTGCTGACACTGACGCGTGGGCCCGACACTATTTGTTAGAAATGAAACTCGCATCCATCAAATATTAGACCCGGTAAAACAACGCCTAAAAATTCATTAAAAATAACATCAATTCATATTTGGACATTTAGTATTTTATTAAAATATCAACAGTCACACTTGTGTACCTAACATTCTTATAATTCGAATATACATCTCATGATTGTGATATAATAATTCTAATAACATATTAGTTTGCTCCAAAAATTCTACAAATTTACGTGGAAACATAATTTTGGTACCTAAACTTGTCATAAAAAATTCAAATGGTTTTGATAAAGGAAGAATATACTTGTGTACAAATGGCTACATCTCCCACATAGTTTCCTAGAATGTTACTTGAACATTGAAGTTTTCCACACTTTGCAACATGTTCGATCTCGTACGCATTTGAAATTTTAACACAAGCATGTGTTCACCTTAAGATCACGAAATGCAAAGTTTCATTACTAATGGTTGTGGAAAACAAATATTATGTCTATGTTGTACTTACAAAGAACAAGATAAAGGCATATAACTATTATTCACGAAATGGAATATACACTAAACAATGAAATTAATAAAAAGATGGGGATTTTAGAAAAAACTAGGAAAAAAATCATCAAATTTGGACTAAGTACGACGGAGAAATACATGTTACAAAATTTGAATGCAGATTAAAAGGAGAAATGAGAACTGTTCTTCATTCCAATAGAACTGAGGGGGTGGTTAACCCGCGTCTCATTTGCCCCTCCAATCCTCGTCTCCTACGCCCACCCAATAGAACAGAGGAGGAAGCAGACTAGCAGAGGCCGCCGCCGTGCCCGCTTTGACATCCAAGAGGGCACCCTAGGCCTCTAATGCGTTAAATGAGACCATCGCAACCTTCGATTTGACTCAGAAATGTGACAAATCAAATCTTGTGGATGCGACACAGAATATGTAATAATTTACATTCCAGATACATAATTTTTATTGATGCTTCCACCTACATCCTGATGTTCATCCTGCTGATGGCGTACTCCACCGCGACGCTGAATCCACGCGTCCAGAGGTCGAACTCATAACGGATGCGACACTCGGCGCTGCAGTAGTGGATGATCCCTGGGGTCTCCGGCCCGTAGCGCCTACATCCCGCTGCCCAAATGCAGACGTGGGGATTCTGGACGGGCAGCAACGGAATGTCATCGTCGCCGTCACGAAGCCAGTACCACCACGCAATGTTATGGAGATCCCGGTGGACGAGGTAGCACAGCCGGTGCAGGTTGTGGTTCTTCCAGTGCCCGTCAGGGGGCGACGGCCCGCCGCTGATTTCGTGGAGTAGTGCCATCGCTTCGGGGTCCGCAGGGTTGCGACGGTACTTCAGCATCGCTAAGAAGTACTTCGCACTGGCGTCTTTGGCAGCGGCCTTTCCGACGAGCTCCAGACCCTCATCGGGATTCCGCCGCCTCATCAACCTCTCCATCCCCTCGAAGCATAATGCCTCCGGATGTTTGGCGAGGCGGAAGCACTCCTCCAACAAGGACCTGACGTAGCGATTCTTCCACTCTTGACGAAGCTCACGCAGCGACACCTGCAGGAGTACCTCATCTGAGTCGCAGATGCGCCGGAAGGTGCCGCAGACCCGATTACGAAGGATCGAATGAGGGCTCACCCTTGATGCAGCAGAGGATGATCTGGGTGACCAGTTCATTTGGCAGCAGCTCCATGAAGCACACCGCGGCCATGAAGGAGAAGGGAAGGAAATGGAAAGGCGACGGGATCTGGAAACTGAAATGCGACAGGGTTTGGAAATTGAAATGCGACGCAGCCATTTATAAAAACCCATTACTAATAATATGGAACTTGAAATGCGACGCGGTTTGGCTGCTGACGCGTGGGCCTGACAACTGCCCCTGCCCCTCCACCTTCCCTCGAAATTGAAATGCGACGCGTGTTTTTGGACGGTTTTGCTCCCAAAAAATGGTTCCCGAGGCGTAGGGGGACGTGGGGCATGGGGAGGAAGGCGCCCTGACGGTTCACGTCTTGTCATCATAAATCCCCGATTGCTGGTTGCTTCGTAATCATATCGTTTCTTTCGCTTCATCTTCTTCCCCATCGCTATCAAAAAACCACAACCTCCGGTCAACGAGAGATCACACCAACAAGCTAGGAGCGAGAAGAGCATGGCGTGGAGTGACCCGTCGGCGAAGCGGGGACGAAGATAGGATGACGACGACGAAAGCCGCCGTCGGAGGAAGTTGACCATCAAGGAGAAGGGGAAGGAGCCGGTGGCGCCCAAGGAGAAGGAGAAGAATGAGGCCACCGACATCAGCTTCGCCGTCGAACTGCTCCAGGGCGCGTTCATGAAGCTTCGAGATGTTGGCCAAGCCTTCAAGATCGAGGCGCCTGACCATAACAAGGATGGCAGCGTCAAGGGTCTCGCCTTCAGGATCCACGTGTTGACTGAAAAGCTTGAGAAGCTCCCCGTGGTCCAGCGGTCTCTTCTCGGCGACGACGGCTCCGACGGCGGCGACAACGGCTCCGACGGCGGCGACGACGGCTCCGACGGCGGGATTCCGACAGCGGCGACCGACTAATTGATCCACTCCTGTACCATTAATAATGTGTTTGTGATTATTGTGTGTTCGTCAGTTTCTTCGTCAAGTTGTTGGACTGCTTAGTTTGTCGATCATGAACTGCTTAGTTTGTTTGTCGATCATGAACTGGTTAGTTTGGTTGTTGGATTTTGTATATATGTCATGAACTCGATCTAAGAGACGAGGGCAGACCCATCCGCGTCGCCTACAGTATTTGTTCCTCCTGTGATGAACTTGATCGTGGAAACAATGGATACTCATCGCCGACGCTGGTTAGAAAAATAGCGTTGCCTCGTTGGCAGGTAGGTCCAGGTGGTTATCTTCTTTATATAGGCTGCTGACACTGACGCGTGGGCCCGACACTATTTTTTAGAACTGAAACTCGCATCCATCAAATATTAGAGCCGGTGAAATAGCACCTAAAAATTCATTAAAAATAACATCAATTCATATTTGGACATTTAGTATTTTAATAAAATATCATCAGTCACACTTGTATACCTAACATTCTTATAATTCGAATATACATCTCATGATTGTGATATAATAATTCTAATAACATCTTAGTTTGCTCCAAAAATTCTACAAATTTACGTGGAAACATAATTTTGGTACCTAAACTTGTCATAAAAAATTCAAATGGTTTTGATAAAGGAAGAATATACTCGTGTACAAATGGCTACATCTCTCACATAGTTTCCTAAAATGTTGCTTGAACATTGAAGTTTTCCACACTTTGCAACATGTTCGATCTCGTACGCATTTGAAATTTTAACACAAGCATGTGTTCACCTTAAGATCACGAAATGCAAAGTTTCATTACTAATGGTTGTGGAAAACAAATATTATTTCTATGTTGTACTTACAAAGAACAAGATAAAGGCATATAAACATTATTCACGAAATGGAATATACACTAAACAATGAAATTAATGAAAAGATGGGGATTTTAGAAAAAATTATGAAAAAAATCATCAAATTTGGACTAAGCACGATGGAAAAATACATGTTACAAAATTTGACTGCAGATTAAAAGGAGAAATGAGAACTGTTCTTCGTTCTAATAGAACTAGGCCCCACTCCTATTAGAGACGCGGGATGGTCAATCCTCATCTCATTTTCCCACACAAACTATTCTTCATTCCAATAGAATAGAGGAGGAAGCAGAGGGCGCCGCAACCTTGGATTTGACTTAGAAATGTGAGAAATCAAATCTTGTCTATCAATAACCGATTGGACGATACTTTACACGATAGAAGAAGACATTACATTCGTAACGAAGCCTACATTCATCACTACAGAAATACATGCAAAACCCCCTCCGGCTCGGCGCTGTACCGCAGAATGCTTTGCCTGCGCAATGTTGAATGCTGCCTCGCGCCGCCGCCGTTGGCAGCGTCGGCCGGCGGAGGCCACAGCGGAGGGCGACACTCCTAATTTGCCAAGCCAGATTGACCCCACGATGCCAGAAATCTAGGGATTGCACATTTGCTGATCAAACGCGGACGCCACTGCCCTTGCTCCTCACCCTCAACCTGTTTCATGTACGCAATTGCAGTGGCATCGGCGTCGGCGTCGGCCCCGCTGTTGGCTCTGTAGAGGAAGACGGCGGCCACATAGGCCGCCCCTCTGTGCCCGTCTTTGGCAGCGCGGTGGAGCTCGTCGAGGGGAGGCTGAGGGCTGCGGTTCCTACCGAAGATGTCGTCCATCCCGGTGAGGAAGCAGGCCACCAGGTTGCCGGCTGCAGCCAGGCTACGAAGGAAGACGTCGTAGCCGACGGGGTTGTTGTTCTGCATTTGCTCGACTGGAACCCGATCCAGTGCCAGGCGCCTACCGACGTGTTTGTCGCGGCAGGGGCAGAGCATGTCCTTGCAGGTTGCCCGTAGGCTGTAGAGGTCCTCCATAGGCCAATTCGATGTCGCACCGACTCGGCCAATGACGATCGCCAGCACCTCCGCCAGGAGTTCCGCGAGCGACCGCGGGTGCTCCCTCGATGCCATGAGTGCGACGGAGGGGCACGACGAGGAGTGTAGGCAGTTGTGGTTTTCTCGGGGGTAGATGAAGGGGTTGGGGCAATGGTTATTTATTTTGGAGAGAAGATACAGGAGACACGTCTTAGGCATCTTAGGTAGTATCTTAGGCTTCTTAGGCAGTATCTTAGGCATCTTAGGCAGTATCTTAGGCAGAATATATAGGCATCATATATTACAGAAAGGAGATTCAAATTCCACCAATACACATCCTATATATATTACAAAAAGGATTCCATTTCCAGCAATAGACATCCCTGCATTTTACAAAAAGGATCGGATTCAGCAGAAATCAATCTTGCTTCTTTTTCTTCTTTGATTTTTGTATATGGATCTTTTCACGATGGTTGCTTCGCAAGTGTGGTGTTTTGTCAGCTCCCAAGACTCGGGGCATGTATGAAGTGTGAAAAGATGGAATTTCATCAAACTGGTTGTATTCCTCCTCCTCAACAACATTTTCAACCCCAACAATCCTTTTTTTCCAGGCAAAACCACACTCCAGTTATTCTTTGCAAGGTCAGGTACATAGAACACTTGCTCAACATCCTTGGCGAAGACAAACGGTTCGGTTTTGTAACCAAAGACCCAGAGATCAACACTAACATAACCAAATTTGTCCTTGATCATAGCTCTCTTCGCATTGGTGACCCATCTACACCGAAACAAGGCTACCTTGAATGCTACATAATCAAGCTCCCAAATTTCCTCTATTTGACCATAATATGTGGCTGTGTTCTTCTTATTGTCGACGGCCCGTACACGCACACCACTATTTTGATAGACGCTCTTGGCATCTTGGGCCATGGTGTAGAACGTGTATCCATTGATATCTATTGCTTGATATGTTGTAACAGTGAATAATGGCCCTGCTGCTAGTTTTCTTAGATCGTCGGTTATAGCAGCGCTGCCACTCTGCTGGACATAATCTCGGAGCCACCTGTTGAAGCATTGCATGTGCCTCTTTGCAACCCAATCCTCAGTACAACCAGGGTTTTGTTCACGTAGTTGTTGCTTGTGCTCATTGCCAAATGGTGTAACCTCTACGCTCTGTTCTATCACGGTGAAATGAGCCTTCCTGAAGTCCTCTGGGTGCAGAGTGATTGACTTTTTCCCAACACTTGAAAGCCTACCTTCAGGCCGTGAATGAGGCACACCAATGGGGTTTTGGGGGTCCATATAACCCATGGCCCACTCCACTGCTTCGATGGTCTCATAGCCATGAACAATGGCTCCCTTCGAAAATGACCTGTTATGTACCAATGATTTGAGGAATCCAAAGTACCTCTCATATGGAAACATCTGATGAAGGTAAGATGGGCCAAGGTACTAGATCTCCCTCGCGAGGTGTGTTGTTAGATGCAGCATGAGATCAAACAATGATGGTGGGAAGGTAGCTTCAAGCAGGCATAGGGTCTTGAAATGCCTCCTCTCCAAGTCCAATAGTTTTTCCTCATCAATCACCTTTTGTTCTATTTCATTGAAGAATAAACACAAGCTCGTGACTGCGTCGTGAACCAGTTCTATCTTGATACCTCTTAGTGCAACAGGAAGAATAGATGTCATCAACACATGGCAATCATGAGATTTCATCAAGTTGAAATTCATTTTCATGTCCTTCACTGACACTAGCCTCTTGAAGTTCGATGAGTAGCCTGAAGGTACTTTCAAATCATGCAAAAACTCACAGAATTCTTTTCTCTCTGCCTTTGACAAGGTGGTTGCAGCAACAGGAAGGTCCATCCCCGTGTCTGTTTCCTCTGCATAGAGCTCCGGTCTAATGCCCATTTCTTTAAGATCCTCCCTTGCATTTTTATGATCTTTTCCTTTCAACTTCTGTTGTAGCAATGTTCCCAAAGTAGCTTCACACACATTCTTCGTGACGTGCATGTTGTCAATCGAATGACGCACATCCAAAAGCGACCAACACTCTAGATTCCATAGAATTGATTTCTTGTTCCACATTCCTCGCCCATCTTCTTCTTCTTCTTCACCATCTAACTTCTTTCTTTTGCGAAGTTTCTTTTCAGACAATTTGGGTAACTCCTCGATAGTTTCGACATCCTTGACTTGCAAGTGGAGCAGATCTCCAGTCACATGCATTGGCGCCTGTCGATTCTCCTTTTCCCCATTAAACTGACAATCCATGTCCTGGTAGGCATGTTTCTTGCCGAGGAAACGACGGTGCCCCATAAATGAGAATTTTTTGAATTTCTTAGCCACACTGCACAATTTTCTTCCAAGCAGTGTGGGGAAGCTGCACCTTTCCTTTTACTCTGGCCAGAAAGGTTGTGATGAGCCGGGTTGTCATTGATGGTGGTGAACAACATGGCGTGCAATGTGAACTACTCACGGCCGAACTCATCCCAAACCTCCTTCACACCAGGCTTCCAAAGTATCTTCAAGTCATCAACTAGTGGCCTCAAGTAGACATCAATACGGTCGCCAGGTTGCTTTGGCCTGGAGACCAATATTGTCAGCATCATGTATTTCTGTTTCTTGCATAGCCAGGGTGGAAGGTTGTATATTGACAGCACGATAGGCCAGGTGCTATGTGTTGAGCTCTGGTTACCGAATGGGTTCACGCCATCTGTGCTCATAGTGAACCGAATGTTCCTGCTTTCACCAGCAAAATCCTTAAAGTGGGAATCAATGTTTTGCCATTGTTGGCCATCTGCGGGGTGCTTAATCTTGCCAACTTCATTCGTTCGTGTCTTATGCCAACGTAAGAGTTGGGCCTCCTTTCGTGTGGCGAACCATCTTCTCAACCGAGGAATGATGCAAAAATACCATGCCACCCTCACAGGAGCCCCTTTAACCTTCTTCTTCTTCTTCTTGCCTGTGATCTCCACGGGCTCGTTCTCGTCATCATGAGCATTGTTATCATCACCACCATCTTTTTCCCTCTTGTACCGATCGAACCCACACTTGGGGCACTTGTCAAGGTCTGCATAATCTCCACGGAACAGTACACAACTGTTCTTGCAAGCATGAATTTTTTCAACCTCTATTCCCAGAGGACAAATTATCTTCTTTGCCTCATAGACAGACTCGGCTATTTGGTTTTCCTCGGGTAGCATGTCCTTAAGGAGATCCAATAGTTGTTTGAAACTTTTGTTGCTCCAACCATGATCTGCCTTAAGCTGCAAAAGTTTTAGATCACCAGAAAGGCGAGAGTACTTCTTGCAACTAGGATAGAGGGGTTTCTTTGAATCTTCAACGAACTGCTTCAGCCTCGCTAATTCAGAAGCTGTATACACTCGTTGAAACTCAACATCCCGCAACATTTGATCAACATTGTGCACACGTTGCAACAACTCACCATCATTGAAGCCCGTAACTTCTTGATTAGTGATATCCTCAGGCCTCATCACAATTGGTGGGGATGGTTCATTTTCCTCGTCAAAAACTCCACCTTCATCAAGCTCTTCATCATGGCATAGCGCTGCCCCTTCATTATTAAGGCCCGTAGCATGGTGTCGCGCTTCATCTTCATTTAGGCATCCTGCTTCGACTTCATTAAGCCCTCCTCACCATGTTTATTCCAACACGTGTAATTTTCTTTGAAACCACGCGTGATCAAATGATGAAAAATGTTATCCCGTTGTCCGAACTTCTTCTGGTTGAGACAATCTATACAGGGGCAAAGCATTGCCTGAACACCACGGTTTCTCATTTCTGCCTCTGCTTGATCTAGAAAACCATTGACCCCCCTTACGAAATTACTGTCCCAATCTCGGGTCTTACTGTACATCCAAGACCGAGCAACAACAGCCATCTGCAATTTTCATACATCAAATGAGCATAATTAATGCATCACCAAAACTGATGAGTAAGAGGATTAGGAGGAGGACGAGGACTGTCTACGAGGCGAGCACTTCCGAGAGGAGGAGGACGAGGCGTCGTGGCCGCGGCGACGGCGACGGCGCGGAGGACGGCGACGGCGACGGCGCGGAGGACGCCACCGAGCCTGAGGATGAGGATAAGCTGCTGCTTTGGAGGACGTACGGCGATGTACGGCGCAGAGGGACGCCGCGCCGCGGTCGACGTCCGCCGGCACCTTACGCCATCGCGCACGCGGCCGGCCGGCCTGCTGTAGCGCTGGCTTTCTGAGGAGAGAGAGCGCGCACAGCGAGTGGGGCCTTCGAAGAGTGCGCGCGCAGCGAGTGGGGCCTTCAGAGAGCGCGTGAAAATGCTGCTGGAGCAACGGCGGGGAGAGAGCGAGTGGGCCCCTCAGAGGAGAGAGAGCGAGTGTAGTTGTCGGAGATAGCAGAGTGGTCGGAACGCAAAGACAACGACGCGTAATAACAACACGCGTCTCTATTGTGAGAAAACAAAGGAGATGCCAGGTCCAAACAAGCATCGCCAATTGGGTCGTCATAAAATGAGACGCGTCCTAAAAACCACGCGTCTCCAATAGGAAAGTCATCGGTAATGGACGTTAGCTAACGTCCATTACAAAGAAAACATGTAACGAGCGTTTAAGAAGTCCGTTACCAGAAGTTCTTATTGGTAACGGGCGTTGTGGTGGCGAGGTCAGGGTGAGGTTGGGGTTGAGCCTGCCGCGCTTATGCGTAACGGGCGCCAAACAACAACCGTTACAGATGGGGTCCATGTAACGGGTGTTAAGGGCCCGTTACAAATGCTGCGTGACTTATTTGAGGTTTTCACATAGTGAATAGCTTGTTCCATGTTTACAGTTAAGAAATAAGCTTGACACAGGTTACTTCTCCCCACCATCATTTTTCACCCTGAAACACAAGAAAGTGTGACTACCCTAATGTGTGTATAGATTTTACTATAACTGCGCAATATCTAATGGAATTACTTTAGTTATGGCAACTCAAATGTGCTACTGAAGCATTAAAAGGGAAAAATAAAATACCAAACTAATCTCAAAGTTGAACTCTTTCAGCAATTATGCATTGCAGATCTAAAAGGAATAAGGAACGCACCTGGGAAGAAGGCAGACCAGCGCGGCCGACTCCGGAGTGCACTCCGGTGATTCAAGCAACACTCGTTCAACCTACAACGCCGTCGTGGCCTCTCGCCCTCCGCAGCACTCGTAGGCCGTAGGCTTCGTCCTGCCACAACCTGCGACGGAGCGAAGGGAAATGCATCAGGACCCCTCTAACAGACGTCCCATGTCGGGGCAGTTGGGATCCAAGCCGAGATGCGGGGACCTACCGGCCGTTGATGTAGAGCCATGCGAGGCAGGAGAGGAAGGCCATGACGAGAGGGACCCTGCTCGAGGCGACGCTAGCGGCGGCGGAGGTGGCTGAGGAGGAGGAGGAGGAGGACGGGGCCTTGAATCAGCGGTTCTCGTGCCGCATGGCGCTGGCCAGAGTCTCCATGGCGGGCGGAGGAGATCTCCGTCGCTGGGGGGTCTCGGCGGCTGCTCTACTCCGGCTCGCGGGTGGGTGCGGGGAAAGGGATACTCTTTTTTCGATACGGGGAACCGGGAAGGAAACCTGGGCAGCGGGTCCATGACATGGGTATGCGCGCGAGGGGTGGGCCCAGCGGGCACGCGCGGGCGGGTATGACGGGGTGGGTGAGAAAAAACATTATTTTTTGGGCAGAAATGCTGTCCAAATCATGATTTTTATGGTTCTGCCTTCTATTCGGTCCTCCACACACCTGACACGCGGGTCCGATGTGAGGGGTACGGTGAGTGCAAATTGGGTGAGAAAGGTTTTTATCTTCGGTCTCCTCTGCAGTCCGTCCTCTGCAGCGTCGGCGGTGACAATGACGGATGCCTCCGCCTCCTTCAAATCGAGCCTCCAAGCTGCGTTGCCGCCGCTGTGGTGCCGACCGTGGAGTCGTGCTCCCGTGCGCCGCTGCAGCCTGCGGTCTGCTGCCCACCGGGACTGGGCGAACCCCTGTGTCCTCGCTTCCAGAAGACTCCAAATTACTTACTCCCTCCGTCGCAAAATATTTGCACCTTTGGGATTGGGCACGAAAACCAAAGCAGATGCAAAATTACCAAAATGCCCTTGCAAATCTCTCCTACAGGCTACAGTCTGCACTCTGCGGCCTCCGCAGGGGTCAAATCGAAAAAAAAGAAGTGTGTAAAAAAAATCAGGAACAACAAGATCTCCACACACTTCTAGCACTTGGCCAGGCGCGCAGCTACTCCGGCTTCATCTCAACTCCGGCAACCTCATCGCGGCCACCGCAGGGGCCAGATCGACGCCGGTAGTCCTATCCACGACCACCACAGGGGTCAAATCGATGCCGGCAGCCTCGTCCACGGCGACCGTACGTAGGAGCCAGATCGACGATGGTAGCCCCGTCCACGGCCACCGCAGAGGCCAGATCGACGTCGGGAGGACTAGACCCCGCCACCGGCCGCGGGATGGGAGGAAGGAGCCGCGGCCGCCGTCAGGGACGGCGAGCTCGAGGAAGTTGTCGCACCCCCTGCTCGATTCCTCAGCCACGGAGGATCACACTACGGGAGGGAGGGATGGAGAGCCGCCGGGGCGGCCTTGACTCCGCCGCCGCCGTGGAAAGGAGGAGGAGGAGAAAGACCCTGCCACAGGGAAAGGAGGAGGAGCTCGACAGAAGGGGGCGGGGAGGAGGAGGCTCCGCGACCGCCGGCGGGGAGGAACGGGACGCTGCTGCCGCGCGCAGTGGCGTCGTTGGCGATTGGGCTCGGGCAGCAGAGAGGAGTCAAGGAGAGGGCGGTTGGGGTGCCGATGAGGATAAGGTTGGGCGGCCACGGAGATGTGGTGGAGATTTTTTCCCCATCCGCGTGTGTGGACATTTTTTATGGTCACATCAGCCAACAAGAGGCCTCTAGCAGTACGCTGCATGTCTGCCATTGTGACCGTCATTGTGGCACTTTTTTTTGAATTCCAAACGTGCAAATAAATCAGGACGGAGGGAGTACAAAACAATGCAAGCTGTGGAGTGCTACAAACAATAAGCGCTTGGCCTGGCCTCGTGGAGAAATCAACGTTTCTTGTTGCTGTGGAATGCTAGTTCGTTGCGAAATCGGCCCTTTGCCGGGAGGCACTCTAGTCGTCGCTTCGGCGACAAAAAAATCAACCATCACGTCACTTGTGGGTAGTGGAACCGGAATCCTATGGCTAATGAGATTCATTATACTGTTTGCGTGTGTACGTGCGGTCTGTGCATGCGAATAGTATATATAGTCAAAGTTGCTGATGTCATCCTCATCTAAAGAGTTGTTTGAACTTAAAAAAGCTATAAATGTTAAACCGAGAATCAAAATTAAATTCTGATTTCACCATTGTATTTTTGACAATAAAAACTTCAAAATAAGATCTCACTTGACTATATTTTGACGATTTTTTTTATTCATATTTTTTAATTAAAGTTGTATATTCTGGACAATATATTACTGCGAAACAAATTCTACAAACTACCGGAACAAAAAAATTGTACCCACCGAACAAACTATATAAAGTGACGGAACAAAATATGTATAGTCGTCGAATAAATTCTACAACTAATCTCAAAACTAAAAAAGTTATAAATTATAAATCTTGCGTCTAAATTAAATTTCGATTTCAAAAACGGATTTCTTGTACTGAGATCATCAAAACAAGATCCCACTTGACTATATTTTGACAAACTTTTTTATCGTTTTTTTTAAATTAAGATTATATATTCTATTATAGCCAGAACAAAACAAATGAAGTGTCAGACCAAACGAGAACAACTGTCAGAACAAGATCCTATTATAGCTAGAACAAGTTTGTATGTCGTCCCGAACAAAACAAATGTAGTGTTAGAACAAGAGTAGAAACAAGATTCTATTATAGCCAGAACAAATTTGTATGTCATCTCGAACAAAACAAATGTAGTGCCAGAGCAAATCAGAACAAAGGCCGGAACAAGTTATTATTATTAAAGGCAGAACATATTATTATTATAGCCAGAACAAAACATTTGTAGGTACCGAACAAATTATATGAACTGCCGGAACAAATATGTATACTTGTCGAACAAATTATACAAACTATTAGAACAAAACATTTGTAGGTACCGAACAAATTATATGAACTCTCGAAACAAAAAATTTGTACGTACCTAACAAATTATATGAAATAACACAACAAATTTATATACCATCTTGAACAAATAAAGAAAATATCAGAATAAATATTTCCTAATATGGAACAAATATTAACTAAGAAGGGACAAATATTCACTGAGGCGAAACAAATATTCACTTAAATGAACAAATATTCGTTTGGTGGAACAAATATTAAAATATAAACATCAAAAAATATACATGGAGAAACAAAAGATGTAACACAAAAAATTGTAAAGAAAAGGGATAAAATTATAAAAAAATAAAAATATGAGAAAATAGAAGAGATGAAAATAAATAAATAAAAGAGAATAAAAGATGTATTAAAAATAAAGAATAGAGAAAGAAAAAAGAACCGTACGAATGAGTAAAAGAAAAAAGACGGTAGAAAAAAATGGTAGGACAAAGAATAGAGAAAAAAATAAAGAAACAAGAAAAAATGGAAATGGAAATACGTGGAAGGAAATAAAAATAAAATGAGAAAAGAATTGAGAAACCTGAGAGGAACAATATAACATAATTAAAAATAAAAACAAAATAATAAAAAAAGAAATTTATATCTCATCTCGTACAAATAAATATTAACGGAGAGAAAAAATTAAAAAGAAAAGAATATATATTTATAATGAAAAAATAGAAAAAATAATAAATAAAAAAGAAAATAAATAAATAAAAGAAAAAGAAGAAATAAAAGAGAAACAAGAAAAATAAAAGAAATAAAAATAAAGAAGAATCAAAGAAAGAAATAAAAAATTCATTGAAGAAAGCAAATATTCACTATGAGAAAAATATAAAAAAGAAAGAAGATATAAAAAATGAAAATAAAAATAAAAAATAAAATGGAAAATAGAAGATAGAAATAAATAAATAAATAAAGAAGAAAGAAAAAATTAAAGAGAAACAAGAACAAGAAAACGAAAATAAAAAGAAAGAAATAGAAATAGAAAAAATAAAAAAGAAGAAAAAACCATGAAAAAAAAGAAACCGGCGCTCCCTTCCCATCCCGTGCGGCGTCCGGCCTGCGCCCCACGCACGACACGTCCGTACGACGCGACGGGTGGCGAATATGTCGCTGAAGCGTATTTGCCCTTTGCCGGAGTCGATTGATCATCAAATATTAATTTACCACAGGATGCCTAAGATGAGCTTTCCTTGGGGCCATCGATCTCGCTAGTGACGGCCACGACGCCGTCGCGTACGGGGTCACGTTCTTGTTGTCCGCCGCCGCGGAGGTGATGTCCGTCGCACCGGAGACGGTGAGCAGCGGAAGGGACAGGGCCAGCGCCGCCCACCGTGAGCGCATCGTCGGGGAGCATCGCGGCGTCGGCCCTGGCCCCGGACAGCACGAGGCACGCGATGGAGGTGCCGGCGAGGAGTGCCGTCAGCTCAGGCGCCGCGAGCAAGCCTGCCATGGGAGCAGCGTAGGTTGGGACGCCAATCAATTTTACTGGGCGGCGGTCAGGGGTGCGGATGGGCGGTGCGGGGAGCTGGGCGGCAGAAGGACAGGGAGGGAGGCAGTGGAGCGGCGCGGCTCGCCGGCGACGGGAAGCAGAGAGGGGCAGCACTGCTGGCGGCGGGAAGCAGAGGCAGCATCGACGTCGAGGTAGAAGAAAGAGGGGCCTTACCCCCTTACAAACAGGACCCACCTGACAGCTTGTCCACTTAAGCACAATTAGGCCAGCTTGGCTGCCACATAAGCAAAACCACATACCAAAACTAGCTCAGGAGGTTATTTGCATGGTTTTGCAAATGTGAGGGGGTTAGGAATCTGGTTTTGTATATGTCCCACTCCAAATACGCTGGGGTTCATGTAGACTTTTTCCTACGAGAAAAGGTGTTCATTTTCTATTTTCTCACATACACGTTTTGGTATATGTTAGAAGACCCACCAACATATAAAATAAAAACTAATCACCCCCTCTTGGTTCCTTGTATTTACTTCAGGTTCAAATGAGAGGAATGCTACAAAAATATTAGGGTAATTGGTCAAAAAGATTGATTTTGATAAAATTAATCAATTCTTATTTGGTTCTAGAAAGAGCTTGGTTATATTTTTTTCTGTTGCCAAGCAAAATGACTTTAATGCTCAAAAGGTAAAATGACTTCAATGAAAGAAAAAAGGGCCTCAAACTTGTTGGTCTTGTGATTAGGCAGAAATAGAGGACTATGCTACTTTACATATGTTTACTCCCCATGGTCAGATAACCATGTCACTCAAGTTGCCAAGATTTTCCCCTAAGCACATAGCAGTTGTGCAGTTAATTTGAAGATAAACTACTCCCCTTGTTTCGTAAATAATGTGCATTTACAAACACAAACAAAAAGAACATCCCTTTACCATCGTTGAGATCATTCGTCAGGTTACCATCATTTTCTGATGAAAACATTAAATCTTACTGGTGGAATCGTAATTGTCGAAGTCCTTGTTATATATAGGAAAATCTACCATATATATAGCTACGGCATGAATGGAAAACATAGATAAATAAAAACCACTACCATGAATGGCCTACCAGGACTAGCTGTACAACACATCAGGTGATCAGGATCTTCACATTGATCCCACTTATTAACATGTCTTTATCGGATCACTAGTTGAGATTCGCCGATATCCGAACAAGTGGCGCATCAGGTTTGGTAGCCTTGGCTCTGCTGACGTCGTCAGAGATCTTGCGTAAGCGTAAGTTTCAGTCACTTGTGTATCTGCTTCGGCGATACCCTCCTTCCATGATCTCCTAAGCATGCGAAGCTGTGCTGCCACTTCCTTCATTGTTGGTCTTTTAACCATCTCATCTGCTTTCAAAATGGTACACTGCAGAGCCAACCTCCCAATCTCTTCAAGGAGAGCCATATCTTCTTCGGCTGTTATGTCCTGATCAAACATCACCTTCCCACTTTTATCAGTCTCATAAGCTTCGGTGAATTTGAAGATAAGGTCGTCATTCTTATCCCTACAAATGAGTGCCATTAGAACACCACCGAAGTTGTACACATCGCTTTCCAGATTTACCAGCACAGAACCATAACAAGATGGGTCGTTGTTAAGAACTTCTTCTAGAAAGCTGCTACTGATTACACTATCTCCAGTAATAGCTTCAGTCCTCCTTTTGATAAGCTTACATGCTCTTGAGAAATCTGTGAGCTTTGGTATGAAGTTTTCATCTAGAAGTATAGTCGATGTTGCTACACCACCATGCCCAATGATACCAGCTGCTGATGAATGGAGGTACTCCAATGCTTCAGCTGTCTTAATTGCAATCCTCATGCGTAAGTCTAGCGCCAAATCTTCCTGGATAGTCAAAATGTCAAAGAGACTACCTTTATGAATGTACTCATATATAAAAATAAGAGTTTTGTCTTCAAGGCAACAACCCAAAAGTTTGATGATGTTCTTGTGGAAAATTTGAGACAGGGTCGTCCCTCCATTGATAAACAGCTCTTTAGAATCCTCATGGAGAAACTTATTCACCACCACCACCGTATTGTCCTCAAGTGTTCCTTTATAAACCTCAGCCGATGTACCTGTACTGAGTGGATATGAATAATTCTGTGTCACTTCATTTATCTCCTGCTTTGTGAAAATTCTTACATTACCAAGTTCTGATATAATCTTAGAATTACTAGAATTTCCCTTGAAAAGGCCAAAACCCTTTTTAAAACTGGGCATGCTCGTGCCTTGCTTGTAAGTATTTTGCCATGAAGAGTGTGTTGCTAAGATGGATTGTGGGCTGCCCTTCAGATCTTTCTTAAGAACCCGAAGGCGTTTTGCTACATCATTCATTTGTGGACGTGCACGAATGTCTAGTGTCACGCATTCAGCTGCTAATTTCCTCATTTCTTTAAGAATCTTCATATTCTTCTCATCTGCTATTGCTGCATCAAATAGTTCCTTCAGCGCTTTCCCCTTGGCACAGGCTTTATTGAATGTTCGAATGAGGTTATTTTCCCCATGTTTTACCCTTTTCCGAGTTATCAGTTCGAACAAGACTATTCCAAAACTATAGACATCGCTTTTTGGGGTGAGTCGCCCCTCATGAAAATATATAGGATCCATGTAACCCATGCTTCCCTTTAAGCTCGTAGTGAACTGAGTATCACCACCGAAAAGAAGCCTTGACAATCCGAAATCCGATACTTTTGTTGTAAGGTTGTCATCTAAAAGTATGTTGGCAGGCTTGACATCACCATGATAAATGAGCTTATCACTCGATAAATGCATCGAATGCATGTAGCTCAATGCCTCCGCACACCCTATTGCAATACCAAGCCTTATATCCAAAGGGATGGAGATGTCATTCTTATGGAGTATGTCATCGAGGTTCCCATTGGAGATATACTCTGTTACCAACATCAGGGTATTTTCACTGACGCAATAGCCTATGAGCTTCACCACGTTCTTGTGGCTCATCATGCTATGGATGCTTACTTCTTCCATGAACTCTTCTCGTAAGTCCAGGCGGATATATCTCTTCACCGCGACTAGATCATAGTCAGCATCAAGGACACCTCTATAGACCTCTCCGAAACCGCCTTTCCCAATGAGAGTGCTATAGTTGCTAGTGATATCTTTAATCTCATCTTCTGTAAATATCTTAACGTTCGGACTCGTTGCATCACCCATGGATGAGCTCTGTTGTCATAAGCTGATTTTGTTTTCTCTGGTGTTCTGACCGTATGGCAACAATATAGGCCCCCAATCAAAATCTAAAGTTGACAACCTGGCAGAAAATGTTTTTTTGTTAAAACGCCATTGTTTGCAAGAAAAGTTTAATCATCTAATCCAACATCATCTTCCATGCACTGAGGTTAGTTTATTTTCCTTTAATTTCCAATCCATGAACAGTTCAGTTAAAACCAATCCTAAGGATGCCTAGCATGGTTCCCAAATCTCAACCTAATGCAATTTGACTCTGTTTTTTTAAAGGAGCAACGGGGGGCGTAGCACGGCCACCTGTACCGTTTTTTACTCTGTTTTCTTAGGCGACCAGGAACGAAATCAGCACATTGAGTAAGCTAGCGTCTCTCCAGAATCCTGTACCTGTTCCCTTAATTTTTCTTGTGAAGTATTCAAGCAACTGAACTGAACAATTCATGAGTTGATATTCCAATTCCTACGCTTTCCTTCATCTTGTACGTTTCTACTCCCGGCCCGCAGTCCAAGAGGAATTCCTAGAATCCTAGTTGATACACAGGGGATCCTAAAACATACGTTCTCTATCTGTGGAGGCAATTGGATGCTTCCCAGAAAATTCCTGTGGTTCCTAGAAATGGAGGAACATAATGGATGGATTTCTTATGGGCAAACCATGGTCACGTAGGACCTTTAGTTTTTCTATAAATAAGTTTCTAAATTTCAAGAAATCCCCACTACTCCTCGACATCCTGTACTCGCCCAAATGCATATGAATGCTTTGTACCCCATGAAAGATTGATGCTGGCGACGAGCTCTGAAAGAACTCGCAGAACGAAATGGTAGGAAAGAGAGCTGGGAAGGGAACGCACTTGTGTTGGAGGAGAGCAGAGAGCACCCGACCACTGGGAACTTCGTCACCGGCAGGCGCCCCCGGTGATTCCACGGCGATTCTTGCTGCCGACCGCCAGTGCCGCCCGGACAGATCGAGGCCGCCTCGTCCTGCCGGCGGCGAGAAGCTCACTCAGGCTTGACCGGTGGCCGATGGCCGTGCTCCCAACTCTGTCTGTCCCGTGTTCCCTGTGAACCAGCTTAATTATCGTGAGGCCCGCTGGGTGACAGACGACTGACAGTTGGCGGCAGAGCTGACCCGTTGACTTTGAAAAGTATTTCAGTTTTTCTACGGGTGGTCTGGCCCTATCGGACGAGTACGTACATGTATATATGAAACGGAACGGAATTTGCTGATTGGCCATCTTATCCTTGTCGTTATTTAGTGTGGATGAACAGCGACGGCATCTGCGGCCGTTGGAGCCGCTAGGAAACTGTCGCTGGTGTCGCTCTCTCCAGCCTCGCTCGAATTTTTCTTTTGTCGATCCATCGAGCGTAGCTGGAGATATAGAGACGCTCGACGGCTCTAATCCTCCGGACTTGAGACTTTTTTTTTTACAACAACCGGACTTGAGACTTGAGAGGCGTGAATGAAACTAGTCGTCATCGAGGCTTGTTAATTTGGATTTGCCACCTTATGTTTTTTTTTCCGGAGCTAATTGGATCTATGCCATTTAAATTGTTATGATTTGAAGATATATTATTATTACAATTCATGTATTTAGAAAAATATTATTGCAATTCTGTAACAATCTTACCCTTTCAACATATTTCAATCCTCTCACCTTCTTTTTCCTTCCTCCCCTCCTTGCTTATTGCTTCCTCCCTTCCTCTCACTTGTCACATGCATATGGATCTCGCCAGACTTAAAGTTTTGATGGTGGTGGGAGACGTGAGCATGGAAGAGGGCCGGGGGTAGGGTGGTGATCACCACGCCACCCCCTTGCTGTTGCAGGCCTCTCACCCACGCCACCACTTCTGTTGGGGACCCGGAATCGATCATGAATGAAGAAGCCTTCATTTTTCATAATCTTTACAATTCATAAACGGTGTCAATCCTGATTTCCCTTTTTAAGAATGTAGCGTCACAAGTTCTCTTTTGTAGTCTTTTTCGTCATTTACCCTTCGGTCGAAAGGATTCTCATCTCCCCTCTCGGAAGAATACCAAAACCATATGTTTTGTTCTGGTGGCGTCGCGGTACTTTTCCCACTCGAAGCAAGCGGTCGAAACCCACTGAACGCCACATGCGCTCTAGAGGATTCGACGGTCGGTTTCGATTTGTGCGATACACACCAGTGTTTTTCCAACCTGACTTTCGTTTCTATGATGCGTGCAAGTGTCACAATTGGGGGAACGAAAGGTTGGTCGCGAAACCTTTTCAGAATTGGGGACGGGCCGACAACCGTACGTGATTTTTCCTGGAAACACGACATATTTGGTGGCGCGATTTGTGGGATGGCGTGAAGAGCGTGATGACTTACCAGTGAATTTACATTTTGGATTCAACATATTTTAGGATTATTCTTTTCACATTAGGGTACTTTCGAAATGTAAAAGTCGCCTCACCTCTCTATAAAAGGAGGGCGAAGCGCACTTGTAAAGGGGATGGAAAATTGTTTAAGGAAAGAGTCATAGTGATTTTCTTGTATCTCAAGCTTGTGTGTTTTTCCTATTGTTAGGATTGGCTTCGTCCGATCACAACAATTGGTGTCCACCGTTTGTGTTAGGCTCGAAATAGACTCTCACAATGTCCACAAGAAAGAAAAGAACCACTGCTAATTCGAGTAAATCCGCACCCCTCCCCCGGGAGGAGAATGAGGATTCCCAAAACCTTTTGACTCAGGGGGGAGGACATCCTTGACCACCCTCCGTCACAGAGAAGGTCGATCCCTGACCCATCCGGCGGCGGGGACCGAGCCGCGCACGAGGCTGAGCTTGCCAAACTTAAACACGAGGTCGAGGAGTTAGCCAGAACAAAGAAAAGACTGCTCGTAGCACAAAATGAAGCCGAGACAACTAAAGAAATTCTGAAAGCCAAAGAGGAAATCAGCAAATTGCAAGACGAACTGTGCGCCATCAAGGCCAAGCAAGTACTTACCGTCAATTAACCTTCACCAGAGGTCACCATTCCTAGCCAAGTCACAAACAACGAAAACCCTACCACCAACCCAATGCCTTCACCGGTTTCAATCGGATACCCTTCGATTCAGGCACTTCCTCGCACGGCATCCACGTGTTACACACTTGTACCTAGGATCCAAAGTCGCCCTTATCCCAAGAAGTCCAACTCACCACATGGCCACAAACTTATAGGTTCGTTCCTTTGCCTAGATTCTCAGGGCAATCTGACCCCAGGCAATTCCTAATGAGCGACGAGGTTGCAATCTTATCTGCAGGGGGGACGATTCTGTCCTGGTCAAATCTTTCATCATAGTAGCTGAGGACGCGGCAGCGCACTGGTATTCCTTGTTATCCCCAGGAGTAATTTTTTGTTGGGAAGATTTGAAGCAACCCATCCTGTCAAATTTCCAAGGCTTTCAGCGGCCTCAATTGACCGTAAGTGACCTCTTCTCTTGCAAGAAAAAAGAGAAGGAACCCCTACAGAATTACTTTAGAAGATTCGTCCAGTTGTGGGCACAAGCACCCAACGTTTTGGATGCCGTCACAATCAAGCTGCTATCGTTGGTCTAAGGGCAGGCCAATTCTGCTCACACCTCGTGCCAAAGACAATTCACTTTCGTGCCATTACGACGAGTTTGAGAAGTATTGTCGCTCCGACTACGACTTCAGAATGTGTAGGGAAGAGCAGTCGCAGCAAAAGAAATCTTTCAGATCTGGGTAGCCCAACGACACGGACTGGTATAGTCCGAGAAACGCACCACCTCAAAACGCCAGAAATATTTTTGGTGTTGACACAGATAACAATCAAGAAAGTCCCAATCCTCAAGGCAACCCACAAGCTCAATCGAACCAGCCGTCGAAGCCTCCCGAGCAAAACTCATCTGAGAGTCACCGAGGCGGCAGAGGAAAGGGTCTCGGGAGAGGCAGAAGCCAAAATGAGAATAGAAAATGGTTATGTATATTTCACAAAGAGAATTATGACCACATTTCCAATTATTGCCCAGACAAGAAAAGATTTGAGGCCATACTCGAAGAAGAGAAAAGGCAAAAAGAGCTAGCTAGTTCAATCATTCACACTACACCAGCATGGCAGAGCACTTCCTTCGGTGGTAATTACTTCCCCAGTCCTTTTCGACCTCCTCAATTCCCTCAAACCACCCAAGCTTTCAATCATATGCCGCCCTGGCAAACCCATGCTTTTTGTTGGTGTTTCTTAACGTCACCACTAAAGGCGCCGGGTTAATGTGAGCGTGTAAGGAACACTCGGGTACACTGACGAGTGCGAATGAATCCGCAAGCACACGGATACACCGTTGTAGCACTTGCCCAAGGGAGGAGAGTATTCCAAGGGTTATCGTATCTAAGGAATGATGTGTACTATCTTCTACTCTATTATAAACAGGTCCAAGGACACCAAACTCCTACTCGGATAGATGGAAGATGAGAAGCACTTCCTGAGGGTCTTGAGTCTAGGAAAGGAACTAGTCGTTATGGATCTTACGTCTGAGCAACGGCCCTCCCTAGCTTTCAAAGGTCTAAGGAAACACCACCCTCGAGGCCCTACTCGGTACCCAGGCATGGAGGGTTTCAACGGGTCCAACAGCTATCACTACTGCGGCCTACCTCTATCGTTACGCGAGAACACATGGTATTCGAAGGATAACTAGAGTCTAGACACCACATCTACACTACCGATTACTACTATAGCAGACTACGTCTCCCGGGCCGCTAGCCCCACTATAGCACCCTGTATAAATACGGAGCGTCGAACGAGTAAGAACGACTCAGTCCTTAGCACATCATCAAATCATGTTGCAACAGGAAGGTTTGGATGCGAACTAGATACAACATTCTTACTCAGCTAAACAAGATCAAACCATGCAAACAGATACTTGAACTTATGACTAGCTCTAAAGGATCGAAGCGTCGTGTTACGAAGAACACGAGCTCTAAATCATGAACAAGCCAAGAACACAATAACATGTCATTCATGCATGAAGTTCACTTTAGTCTAAATAAAAAATGCTAAAAATACTCACTTCGGTCTAAATGAAGAACAAGCATCCATGAGGACTCTACCAGAGGCGGAGCCAAGGGGGGCGAGCAGGGGCCTGGCCCCCCTCATACTTCCGCAGCCCCATTAGAGAACCTCCTAATTACTCTGCAAATTACCTCGATTAGCTTATGTTAAATGAGATGATTCGATCGTGCGCCAGCCAGCGGCGTCCGTGCTTCCAAGACAACAATGTTCCACGCTGCTCCCGTGCATCCAAGTCAATAACGTCCTCTGGTGACTCTTAAAAAAATGTCCTCTCGTGCTCCCATATTTTGATTTGAGTTTAGATTAAATAACATGCAGCTAGCTTTGAGTTTAGATTAAATAACATGAAGCTAGCTGCTCACTAGCTTCTTTTTATTTTCTCAATTTACGTGACATTTTTTTTCAATCTGTGAGCTATAACTGATTGTGTTAGCTAAAAGAAGAGTATAAGGACCCATTAGCTGGTATAAATCGGTTGATCCAGCCTCCGAGCCGATTAAAATATAAGATATTAAAACAAAATACACCTGCACAATCACAAACTAAACAAGCTTAAATTAGTAGAAATTTTTAAAAAAATGTTTAGCTATATGGTGTCTCGGCCCCCCTTATGATCAAATCCTGGCTACGCCCCTGGACTCCACCTCACTCCTCACTCCTATTTTGCCTAGCACTCTAATCACCTCTCCAAGGGGAGAATGAGAGGAGAGGGAGCTTGGGATGTGTGGAAAAGGGAGCTCCTCCCCTCCTATTTATAGAGGAGGGGGTGTGCAGTTTTGGACGTCAGATGTCACCAAAACGTCCGGGATTGCAGCAAGGGACCAATAGGGAAGCACCACGTGGAAGAAGATGGCGAATGGCGCCAATCCCGGATCGGCCGACCTGGGCCCACCACGTTCTAGCTTGTGCTTTCTCTGGGTGACTGGTATGTGGGCCCTTATAACGGTTCCAGGTGCATGCAGAGTTTTGAGGCGGTTTGGGTCCCTGGTGGGCCCTTGGATCCTTGTGCTGCATACATGGCGGTGTCTGATTCGTCGGTGATTGCTTCACTTGGATTGATGAGGTGTCATGGACACATGGCATCTAATGTGGCAGATGTCACCACGTGGCCTGGTGTGGGTCCCACCGGGCCCACATGATATCGGGAGTGTGATCTTGTCTTGTGCATATCTTTTCCATCCGGACTCCGAAGTAGACAAATGATATGTCCGTTTCGATCGTCTCGCGAGCCCGTCCTATTGGTGCTGTCCAATTTGGCATTTGAGATTGTTATGGATGATTTCCTATTGGTGCCATTGATTCACTTGCTCTCAATCATATCATTTCATGTGTATTTCAGTGTGTCCTGCAACAAAAGCTAGAAACACCAACACTTGTGGAAACTATCAGTATCAAGCCCTATTCTAGTGTTGATGATCACTTTACATTTATTTTATGTAGGAATTGACGGCGTAAAAGTGGTACTTAACAGCCGTCAACACACCCCCACACCGTTCACAAAAAAAAACACACCCCCACACTTGACCTTTGCCCGTCCCGAGTAAAGGGGAACAAATCAAGGTGAGACATGATATCCAGAGGTATAAAACGAGCATAAGATATATTCCAAACCATACCTTGTACTTGTGAACTTTGTGGACTATCTATCATGCCATCTTGGGTAGTTGAGGAATGGAACGGTCATGAATCAAATCACTCCTGCTCATCATGTTAAGTAACTTGGGGTTTTACAATAAATTTTCAAAACAAACCTTGCTTAGCTCCTCATTTGATTCTCTCAGATCGCTCAATGTGTATATGTCCTCACCAAGGCATTGTATTGTCTTTATTCATCCTATTTCTAATGATGGATATATGTGGATCTCAGGGTAGGGTATGAATGATAAGGCATACTTGCATCACATGTATCGCAAAATCAAAAACCGGATCCAAAGAGAAAATCAAATCATACAATCAGATCAAGATGTGGACGTGTATGGATATCTTGAGTATGGTAAGGTGGATACTAGGCTCGGAACGGGTGCTAGGTATTACCATACATGATGAGAGCTGGGTGATGGTAAGGTGGGCACTAGCCCCAGAATAGGTACTAGTTATTACCATATAAGTTATGGAACTCCTTTTTGCATGATTTTCTCCTCTCTCCTTGTTGAAATTTACGAGACATGGGCTATCTCTTTTCTTTTCCTTTTTCTCTCTCTCTCTCTCTCTCTTTTTTTAGATCATGCTTTTTGAGCATGTCTTTTTCTCTTTTTTTGCATAGCCCAGTCTCTTTTGAGGATATTTGGAGAGGGATAAATCATGGAACAATGCATGGAGCTTTATCTTGTGGAATAGATGGATGGTACAATGCTAACTTCCAGAGTAGGAGCTTAGCAAGGGGAATATGGTGTGCACATGATCTTGATCATGAAAGCATGAAAAGAATTCTCACAAGGGTCACAAAATTTTACAAAGCTTAATGCAATAACAAGCAGCATATGAGTATAAGGTTTTCAACTAAAACATCATATGGCTTTGGTAGGACGGTGGTATATCAAATAGGATCTTTGCGAAGGGTTTTCAAATTTCAAATAAAATTCCCAAGCACTCAAACATTTAGAGCGAAGATCATATCATCAAGCCATATCACCAACGCCAGGTACTTAGATAAGCATGAGTTCCCTAATGATATTTGTTCACAAGCATCAAGATGATAAGTAAGGAATAAGCAGCATGCCTTTCACATATCTTGGTTTGCCTCTGGGAACTACTAGACCTTCAGTGAATGATTTCATGCCTCTGCTCAACAGAATTGAGAAAAGGTTGATGGGTATTAGCAGTCTCCTCTCTTATGCAGGGAGGCTCATCATGGTTAATTCAGTCTTGTCAGCATTGCCCACATTTCATTTGGGAACCCTGAAACTCCCTGTCACCACCCTTCATCAAATTGATAGATACAGAAAGCATTGTCTATGGGATAGGGGGGACATTAATAGAAAAGGTGGCTGTCTGGTAGCTTGGAAGAAAGCATGCCTCCCTAAGGATCAAGGTGGCCTTGGCATCATTAATCTGAGGATTCAGAACACTGCTCTTTTGCGTAAGCATCTGCATAAATTTTATAACCATGATGATATCCCTTGGGTCAATCTCACTTGGAAATGTCTCTACAGAAATCAGGTGGCACCTCATGCTAAAAGGCCAGTGGGCTCCTTCTGGTGGAGAGATGTGATGTCCTGTTCTGATTCTTTCCTCAGGATTGCATCATGTCATGCAGGCTTAGGAAACACTGTATGTTTCTGGCATGACACATGGGATTTGGGTGTGCTAAAATGGAAATACCCTCAACTTTTCTCATTTGCGAGGAAACAAACCATATCCTTGCAGAAATATCTCTCACAGGATGCCTTTGATAATTTTTTCACACCTTTGTCTGAAGAAGCTGCAGATCAGCTGACTGAGCTAAAGGAGCTAATCCAACAACTTCAGATTAATCATTCAGAAGAGGATCTCTGGACTTACATCTGGGGTACTCCACTATTTACACCCAAGCTGGCTTACCACCAGTTGCAAGGCTCCTTACCAGCCCATCCCATTTTTAAATGGTTGTGGAAATCTTGCTGCCAAGGGAAGTACAAATTCTTCGATTGGCTGCTGTTCTGTGACAGACTTAACACAAGAGATATGCTAAGGAGGAAAAGGAGAACACTTGACGGTTACTGCTGTGTTCTATGTTTGCATAATCATGAAGAAACTCTAGAGCACTTGTTCTTTCAGTGCAATTTCAATCAGTGGTGCTGGAGATTCTTGCAAGTCTCCTGGTCTCTTTTGGATTCTTATCTGGACACAGTGGTCAAAGGATCTTTAGAGAAATATTTCTCATCTGTTGTTGGTCAATCTGGATCCATCGTAACAAAGTCATGTTTGACAACATTCATGTCTCCTTGGCTAGATGGAAGCATCTTTTCAAAGAAGAGTTCAAGCTCCTGATTCACAGGGCTAAACCGACCCTATGGGTGGAGTTAGAGACCTGGTTATGTAATTTCCCATAAAGATTTTCTTTTACTTGCTTGGGCCTGTGGCCTATGTAAACTGTAAATATTATATTTCTGAAAATGAAAAGTTCCAGTAGGGGCCTCCCATGCTGTTCGTTTCAAAAAAAAACCACAAGGATCATGTAGAGCAAGCAGAGCACACATTGCTGAGATTGATTTCAAAGGATAGGAATTGGAATTAATTAAATCAAACTCATGGATAAAGGAGAGTGAGGTGAAGGGTGCACATACCATCACTTCTGAAGGATATGAGGATCAAAGGAGACTAGCAGTGGTTCGACTAACCTGTGGGGCAGCCGGCTCACTGTGGTTTACCTTGTCCTTATTGTGAAGGTGTAGTCGATGTTGTGCAACCACTGTGTGGGAGCTCTCGAAGTTGATATGTCAATGATGAGCTTAAGAGAGCTCCCCCACACTAGTGTTTGACTCTGGTGCCGTTCTTCAAACAAAAGATGAAAACAAAAGGGGGACTCTACTGGTTTGAGAACCATAGAGTCTTTATTCAAATTCAAATGTTTTTGTTTTTTTATTGTCACTATGTCGTCTACTCAAACAGGGTTAGATCATAATTGCATTCCATATGCAAAGGGGAATATACTTAGCTTGGACCTTTGAGAGGTCATATGTACCACCTTTGCATGTTGTGCAACATGAATCTGACACCTTGACTTACCTTCCCATTAGAATCTAGCTTAATGACTTGCCCATTTGAATTTTGATGAAGTCCTGCAGGGGTTAGTTCATATACATGCAACCAAAATCTATGAAAACACAACTCTAAGGTTGATCAATCAAAACTCGACACCATCTCTTGTTTTGACTGAAGAAGACATTTTTAACCTAAGCACCACGCTTAATTTAAAACAGTCTATGAATGTAGTCATCAATCAAACATACACTCAACCAAGAGCATCTAAACAAAGATAAAGGAAGCAAGTAAGCATGATCAAGCTATTTTCAAAAGGGACATAAGTATAAGCAAAAGACGGTGAACCTCGGGCAACCTTCCGGAAGGGCTTTGTTTAATGTCAAAAATAGGACTTACCTAGCTAGTGGGCAAGATGAAAGAGCATACATCATCTTCACGTCACGATAAGATTTGGTAGAGGAGGAACTTTACTCAGTATGTATTGGCATTTCTTAACGTCACCACTATGGCGCCGGGTAGCGTGAGTGTGTAAGGAACACCTAGGTACACTGACGAGTGCGAACGAATCCGCAAGTGCATGGATACACCATTATAGCACTTCCCCAAGGAAGGTGAGTATTCCAAGGGTATCATTTCCAAGGACGATGAGGTAACCGGACGAGTGTCTATCCAAGAACACCAAGCCACTACTGAGATAGGTAGGAGTTGAAAAGCACTCTCTAGGGGGACTTAACTCTCGAGATGAAATGACCGCTGATAGTCCTTCCCGTGGGGCATCGACAAACCCTAGCTTTTAAAGGTCTAAGTGTGCAACCGGCCTGGGGGCCCTACTCAGTACACGAGCGCAGAGGATTTCAAAGGGTCCAACAGGTTGTCACCACTGCGGCCTACCTCTATCGTTACGCGAATGCATGTGGTATCCGTAGGATAACCAGAGCCAAGACACCATGTCTACGCTACCGATTACTACTATAGCACGGTTACATCTGTCGACCCGCTAACTACACTATAGTACCCCGTATAAATACGGAACTACAAACTTGGAGAGGAATGGTTCAGATCATGCTCGCCATCAAGTTACAAAGCAACAGAGAGGTTTGGATGCTAATGAGATACAACACTCTTACTCAGCTAAATAGGATCTAAACATGCAAACAGATACTTGAACTAATGATCTAGCTATAAAGGATCGAAGCCCTATGCTACGAAGAACACAAGCATCTAAACTATGAACGAGCCAAGAACACAAGAACATATCATTCATGCATGAAGTGCACTATACACTAAATAAGAAATGTCGAATACTCACTTTGATCTAATTGAAGAACAAGACATCCACGAGGACATCAACTCACTCCTCAATCCTACTCCATCTATCAACTAAATCCTAGTCTAGATCTCACCTCATCCCTACTCCACCACATAGAGGTGAGAATCACCTCACATGGGCAGAATTAGAGAGAGGGAGAGAGCTACACAAGAGAGAAAGTGGAGGCTTGAGAGCTTGGAGGTGTGTTGGAAATGAGGCCCCTCCCCTTCTATTTATAGGCAAGGGGGTGGCTTGCTCCGAGGCTCAAATGTCTCCCAAACGCCCCGAATTGCAGCAAGGGTCCAATTTCGGTCGGTTCGTCCGATCCCACAGTCGGCCGACCATCCTAGTCCTCCCCTCGTGTTGTGCTTTCTCCAGGTGGCTGCCATGTGGGCCCTCTGATCACTCCCCCGTGCATGCCAAGTTTCCTGGCGGTTTGGGTAGCAAGTGGGCCCATGGATCCATGTGATGCTGATGTGGCAGCGTATGATTCGTCGAAAGTGTTTCACATGGATTGGTGACATAATTGATCCAGGGGAATCCATGTGGCGGCCCCTCATTGGCCAGAACCTGAGTGGCTTGGATTGGAGTGGATCACATATGCATGGATTCCTCCCATTTCCTATGCTAAATACCTGCATTTGAATAGACATTGACACTAGTGGAAAGTATTAGTTTAAGCTCCTATTCTAGTGTGGATGTGCCATTCATGTTCCAAAATGCAGGAGTTGATGGCCATAAAAATGGCACTTAGCAGCCATCAACAACACCCCCACACTTGACCTTTGCTCGTCCCGAGTGAAGGGAGAATAAAGCGAAGTGGGTCATGATTACCATGAAGTTAGAACAAGCATAAGAGATATTCCAAGTCATACCTTGTCCTGTGAACCTTTGTGGATTACCTATCATGTCTTCTCGGGTGATTGAAAAGCAGAACAACTGTGAATCAAGTCACTTATGCACCTGATGACAAACACCTTGGGGTTTTGCAAAGTTTCTCATAAATAAAGCTCTTGGCAGCTTCCTCATTTGATTCCCTCAGATTGCTCAATGTGTATATGTCCTCACCAAGGTATTAACTTGCCTTTATTCATCCTACTTCTAATGATGGCTTATGTGGAGCTTAGGTAGGGTATGAATGAGAAGGCATACTTGCATCACATATATTGCAAAGTCAAAAACTAGATCCACAGAGAAAATCAAATCACACAATCAGATCAAGATGTGCACGTATGATAAGGTGGATACTAGGCCCAGAATGGGTGCTAGATATTACCATACATATATGAGGAAAAAATGTTGGTTGATGGTAAGGTAGAGACTAGCCCCGTAATGGATACTAGTTTTTACTAGCTAAATTGTGAAACTCCTTTTTGCATGATTCTCCTTCTTGTATAAAAATCTTTTTGGGAACCTATCTCTCTCTCTTTTTTTTGTTCAATACTTGGACCTTCATGTGTCCAAATATTTTTTTCGGATAGCCATGTCTCTCGTGTAATGATAACTTGGAAGGAGAGATCTCATTGTTGACGGTCGAAAAGTGCTGCTTTTACACCGTCAATACCTGCATAAAATAAGTGTAAAAGGATCATCAACACTAAACTAGGGCTTAAACTAATCATTTCCACAAGTGTTGGTGATTATGCAAATACAGGTGATTAGCACTAAAAAGAGGAGTAAAAGCACAAGTCTTTGATCTAAGTACTTCAAGCTCAGCCAATGAGGGGATGCCACCTAGGATTCCCCTGGATCACTGATGTCATCAATCCAAGAGAGGCAAGCCCGACGAATCACGAATCGCCACGTGGACATCACATGATTCCAAGGGCCCACTCAGTACCCAAACCGCCAGGAAACTTGACATGCACGAAGGACAAGCATCAGGGCTTACATGGTAGCCACCCTGAGAAAACACAACGCAGAAGGCCTCCCGGGGGTTTCGACCGACCCTAGGATCGGCTGAACCGACTTAGGGTCGGTTGATCCCCACCTTCCACGTGCTGCTGCCTGATTGGTCACTTGCTGCGATCCCGAGCGTTTTGGGGCACTTTGAGCCTCTGAGCAACCCACCCCCTCCTCTATAAATAGGAGGGGAGGGGCTCCCATTTGAGACACACACTTCTCCTCCTCCTCTTCATTTTGGCTTGGAGCCTCTCTCTTTAGGAGAGGAGAGCTCTTTGTATAGGATTAGTGCTAGGAAGTGAGGTGAGAGGCTTGAGGCCATGTCATGATTCATGACATCTTCCTCAAGAACGATCCTCAGCGGTGCCTTTGTTCTTCAACTAGACTAAAGTGAGTATTTCGATATTTCCTATTTAGACTAAAGTCGTATGCATGCTTAGCTGCTTTGTTCTTGTGTTCTTCGTTTGTTCTTGGTTTAGAGGCTTGTGTTCTTCGAACACAACCCTTTCGATCCAGTAGACTTAGATCATAAGTTTGCATCTAGTTTGCCAGCTTGTCTATTAGAGTAAAGTGAAGCTCCTACATGTTTCTAGTTAGATCAAAGTGCATTCGTGATCTTGCATGAGTGATAGAGCATACCTTGAGATAGTGCTAGTATCTCCCTCGCGGATTCATAGTAATAGTAAGTGGTGTAGACGAGGTGTCTGGACCATAAGCTATCCTTCGAAGACCACGTACAATCGTAGCGTAGAGGTAGGCCGCAGTGGTGAGAGCCTGTTGGACCCTTTGTCAACCCTCTACGTCGCGTACCGAGTTGGGCTCGTCGCCAGTACATAGGCCTTGTGCTTGGTGCCCAAAGTGAGTGCTATACCTGAGAGACCGTAACTAGACTCTGCGCTCGGTCGAGGCAGATCCTTTCTACCTATCCTATCAATCAGTGTTGTGTCCTTGGATCATCTATACTAGAGTAGGAGATAGTACACTCCGTTCCTTGGATTCGATACCCTTGGAATACTCTCCTTCCTTGGGGAAGTGCTATGGCGGTATTTCCGTGCGCTTGTGGTATACCCGGTTGTTCTTATACGCTCCCTCTAGGTGTACAACTAGTGGTGACGTTAAGAAACGCCAACACTCATATATGGAGCTTTATTTTGCGGAATGGACAAATGGTACAATGCTAACTTCCAGAGTAGAAGCATAGCAAGGGGGAATATGGTGACATGCACATGATCTTGATCATGAAAGCATGAAAAGAAGTCTCACAAGGGTCACAAAATTTGACAAAGCTCAATGCAATGACTAGTAGCATATGAGTATAAGGTTTTCAACTGTAAACATCTTATGCCTTTGGTAGGACTGTGGCATATCAAAGAGGAGTTGTTTCCAAGAGGTTTTATATTTTCAAAACAAATGACCCAAGAGAGTTTAGTCATCAGAGCAACAGATCATATCATCAAGCCATATCATACTCATCAATTACTTAGATGAACATGCTTGTCCTTAAGACGGTTATGGTTCACAAGCATCAAGATAAATAACGAGGAATAAAACATAAGCAAGTCACCCCAGGTATCGCGCATGACGGGTGAACTTAGCATGAACACTCGAGTTTTAGTTTGTATGAGATAAACAATTATGGCTCATAAAACTCTGGAGTGAGAGAGTGAGATGTCAAGATGCAAACCAGCACTGTATATTGGAGTCGAACCGTGAGAGGCTTTCCACAGGAGAGAGCTCGTGCGAGTCCTGTTCAGGTTCTCTGTGAATGATCGATCGTCTAGCGCGGAATGCTCGTGGTGTGGGCGTAAGAATGTATCGTGCTTGCTCTAGGAGAGTCGTGGCTCTCCCCCACACTGTCTCAAACCTAGATGTCTTCTACAACAAATGATCGAAGTGATATCACAAATGTGGCTAGACCGGGTTACATGACCGGTAAGCCATCTTATTCAAACCCCAAATGTTCCGAACTAAATTAGGCGCTTACATCATGATATGAAATAAATAAATGGAAGGGAAATAAATGAAGGAAAACAAACCTAGACCTAAGACTAGCGCCTAATCCCCTCTACTCGGCATCCTAAAGATCTTCATGTCCTGTAGCCGAGAAAAGACGCCTCATCTTCGCACAGAGGCCACGACGGAGATCACGCACGTCATCCCTCAACTCAGCCAGGTCCACCTTCTGCTTCGAAAAGGCGGCCCTAAGCTTCTCGTTGAGGGCCTCCAGCTCCTTCATCAGCGGGTTTAGCTTGGCCACTGAGGAGCGTTTTGGAGGTAGCTCGGACTCCTGAGTCTTCTCCCTAGACCTCCTAGTCTGAAACTGCGGTGATAGCCCGTCGCCCAGGCCAAGGTCCTCATCATCTTCAGGTATCGCAGGTGCTGGACATGCTTCCTTCTTGTTTTGATTCTCAGGGGCCTTCTCCTTGAATGAAGCCGATGGTGACTGAGCAGCCTGTGCTGCACTTGTCTGCCCCCTAGCCTGCGATGATCCCTGTGCGCTGAGCGGCAGAGGTACGAACGACATACCCTTAGGGCAGAGTTCAGCCATGGTCGTCCTGCCATAGGGGTTGGCCGTCCGTCCCCTGCGCCTTGCCTTCCTAGGTGAGGCAGAGCACCTGGATGGAGGAGTGCCTGGAATCCTCCCGCTAGGCGGGATGGAGGCGAGCGGGGTGACTTCCAGGACGCCTGCCACCATTGCTAAATCTATTGCAGGGGTAGTGACAGTGGAGGGATTGCTTCTCCCTCCGAGGGTGGTGGACGAGCTGGAACCGTCGAAGGGGATGACGCTCTTGCCGGCCATAGCGATGATGAGTTGAGGGAGGCGAGGTGGAGGAGATGGGTTCTGCGTGACTCAAACTCATCGTGCGGCACAAAGAGGGTTTCTGGAGGAAGAAGAGGCGCACACGCGAAAGACAACGAGCAACGGAGGCACGAGGGCTTCGGCCGGTCTAGGGATTGGCCGACCCTAGGTGGGCCCCACTAGTCCTCCCCCTTCGCGTGTGGGCTCTAGCAGGCTGAAAGGTCACAGGCCCAGGTGGGGTGCCCCTAGATAGAAAGGTAGGCTTCGGCTAAATCTAGGATAAGGTTGGGGTTGACTACTCAACCTCTACTCTATAATAACTTTGGCTAAGCCATTTATACTTTAGATAATCTGGGGGGACTCACCTTGACAACATACCTAGTCCATCATAGTTGTAGAAGCTACTGATGGGGATCATGAAGTGTTCACCATGTTGCCACGATGATGTTGTCTTCTGTGCACCTCTGCCTAATCCTTTCATTGATAATTCCTGTCTCCTGCATTGTTAGCATTCACAGGATACCTAAAGGACAATTCGTCTTGGGAAATCAAATAAATGAAACCCAAGAGTACTCAGAATGCAGGTGTCTCATGAGCGATCTCCTGTCTCAACCCAAAATCGTCTCTCTTGCAGGTGATGTGATATGATTATGAGCTCTGACCTGCAAGGTTAGTGCATATATACAAACACGAGTCTAAAAAGATAGCAAAGCTGAAAGCAAGCATGATCATCCCGGAGGCTGGCAGCTCTGGGGTGGTCACAGGACCCAGGAAGCTATAGCACTAGGGTGGTGGAACTCGGAGATAAAAATATCGAGCACTGAGGCTAGTGCTCTCACAACGGGAACTGATCTCCGAGTGAACTCAAGCCCAGAAAAACACTCGGCCTTCGAAAGAGGATAGAGCAAAGACTCCAAAGGCTGGTGTACATTCAAGAGCTAGAGTTCTGGTGCAAGGTGAGGTTCAACTCACCCTTTCCTTAGGCAGAGGGTCCGATGTTCTCATCAAAAAGATGAAACATCCCGAGGTCTAGCCTAAGCTTGCAATGGGAGGTTATGAATGAACTAGAAAGATCTCTCCCATTGGGCATCGATCAAGTTAAGCATATGATACTAGGTAAAGCTTCTCTTGACTGATCGGCATTGATCGAGGGGCTTACGATAAGAAGTGAATGCACTCAACTCGATCAGTAAGTAATCACGTTCCTTCGGTCCGATAGGTGATGTCTCAGTCCATACGTAACTTTGGTGCAAGGCACCTCAGCTCAAACCGAGATGTAGAAACATGATGGGCCTCTCGTACTCTCCTTAGAAGATCATGATTAGGATTGAACAAGTCATCCTGTCTGGGAATGATTCATTCTTTCCTAATTACTCTCTCCATCCTCCCGCGAGACAAGGTCTCGGGGAGAAGGTCTAAGAAGAGGCACGAGAGGGGAACCCAAGGGTAGACTCTGTGGTAAGTAATCTTTCCCTTAGATTCCTGCTATTCAGGAATGATATCTTTAGCCAGAGCTTAGAGAGGATGAAGTCTCGAGCTCGGCCGGTGATAGACCTAGGTGGCTCAAAACTTCCTCTGATGGGTACCTCATCGACCGGGATGCAAGGGGAGCTGAAATCTTAGAGATTTTCCACGATCTCTTTTCCCTGAACAGCATCCAGGTGCACAAAGGAGCCTCCAGAGAGAGCATCAAGCCGCATGGCATCGCCTTTCCGTAACCCAAACCAGAAATGCTGAAGCAGCATCCAATCAGGAATGTGGAGGACTGGGCAATCTTCCGCCCTAGAGGCGAAACGATTCCATACCATTCCTAGTGATTCCTCCTCACATTGCTTGAAACTGAGAATCTTGGTCCTGAACGAGATGACACGTCGTACCGGGAAGAATTGGGAGCAGAAAGCTGCTCTCAAGCTTTCCCAAGTAAGGTAGCTCTACCATAACAATGGTGCCTATCCTGTGCTTTCCCAGTGAGGGATAGCGGGAAAAATTCCCTTTTCCGAGCATCCGGTGATTCTCCGATTTTACCCTGAGTTTCAATTAGACGCTCGTAGTCTCTCACATGATCAAAGGGTTCTCATGAGTTAATCCCGAGAAGGAAAGATCCTGAATTAGCTTCATGAGAGAGGGGCGAATCCGGAAGCCAGATGAAAGAATGGGTTCTGACAAGGATGGCTCTGAGGGTTCACTCCTCGAAGGTGGAAGGTGTTTACAAGGATAACCTTGCATGTATAGCGGGGGTAAAGGTAGAAGTAAAGAAAATGAAAAGGATATCTCGAATGGTAATAGGGGTGAAGGTAGAAGAAAACGAAAAAAGATAAATACGAGGATAGAAGGATCTGAAAGGTTAACAACAGCCGTCCCCGGCAACGGTGTCAGAAATGCTTGTTGGTGTTTCTTAACGTTACCACTATTGCACCTGGTAGCGTGAGCGTCTAAGGAACACCTGGGTACACTGACAAGTGCGAACGAATCTGCAAGCGCACGGATACACTGTTGTAGCACTTCCCCAAGGAAGGTGAGTATTCCAAGGGTATCTTTTCCAAGGACGGTGAGGTAACTGGACGGGTGTCTATCCAAGGACACCAAGCCACTACTGAGATAGGTAGGAGTTGAGAAGCACTCTCTAGGGGGACTTAACTCTCGAGATGAAACGACCGCTGATAGCCCTCCCTGTGGGGCGCCGACACACCCTAGCTTTTAAAGGTCTAAGTGTGCAACCGACCTGGGGACCCTACTCGGTACACGAGCACGGAGGATTTCAAAGGGTCCAACTGGCTGTCACCACTGCGGCCTACTCTATCGTTACGCGAATGCACGTGGTATCTGTAGGATAACCAAAGCCCAGACACCACGTCTGCGCTACCGATTACTACTATAGCGCGGTTACGTCTGTCGACCCGCTAACTACACTATAGCACCCCATATAATTACGGGACTACGAACTTGGAGAGGAACAGTTCAGATCATGCTCATCATCGAGTTACGGAGCAACAGAGAGGTTTGGATGCGAACGAGATACAACACTCTTACTCAGCTAAACAGGATCTAAACATGCAAAAAAAATACTTGAACTAATGATCTAGCTCTAAAGGATCGACGCCCTGTGCTACGTAGAACACAAGCATCTAAACTATGAATGAGCCAAAAACACAAGAACATATCATTCATGCATGAAGTCCACTATAGACTAAATAAGAAATGTCGAATACTCACTTTGATCTAATGTCCGATTAGGCGAACCAGAGACGGGGGAGTGAATGGGAGCCGATAAAAATTCTTCTCGAAGGAGATAAGAAATCCAACAAGACGAACGCGGCTTCCAAATCACGTCTCCGACTCAACTACCCAAGTTGGCCAAGACCACGCAGCCACTGGAGTGCTACTGGTCCTAGGAACCAACAACCACCTTCATGTACTCGAGGACGCAGCGGAACACCAACTCGAGCACCACTGACTTACACCGGTCAGGCCGGTGAGCAGCACCAGTCAGACCGGTCCCTGCTGGTAAAACTTGGGAACTTCCACAGAAGGCCTCTACACCGGTCAGGCCGGTGTAGCTCGCCGGTCAGACCGGTCCAAGCCAGGAAACCCCAAATCCACCAAACAGGCCTACAGAGCTCCAAACTGACCCAAGCTCGAAACAGCAGCAACACGGGACTACAACGAACTCACCAGAACGTTCACCCGAGGCAAAACCCACAGAGCCTCTGCACCGGTCAGACCGGTGAGCAGCACCGGTCAGACCGGTCAGGCTGGGCCGCTCGGGGATGAACAGCACCCGCGGGTCAACTCCCCCAAATCCAACTCCCGATCTCCCGAATCGCTCCACGGATTTGTGCAAGACTTTGGGGATAGTAGGAACACCTCATGGGCACTCCATAGCCAAGATTTGGTCCACCAAAACTTGCTAAATCAAGAGGAATCGAAGAAATCCCACCAAGAACGCCTCTAACCCTAGAGCCACGAAAGCCCCAAAATCGAGCCCCTTTGCTCACGGATTTGGGAGGGGAATCAAAGAGAAAAGAACCACGAAGGGTTCATGCATACATCCCCCACCAAATCCCAAAGAGAAAGGCCTCGAAATCGCTCCAAGAAAATTGCCAAGAAAGGGCTCCGAAAATCACCAAAAAGGAGAAACAGGAAAGACACATCCAAGCCTTGAGGAACCACGCCGAATCATCTATACATACCAAAGAGGTTCATACAAGGTCTAGCTTGCCGCCCGATCATCCTTCCCTCTCACAAGATCTCACCATGAAGTTCTCAAGCTAGTCCTAAGAAAATCCTAAGGAAAATAGGAAGAGAAAAATAGGAAAGCAAATGAGCTAGGGTTCCAAGAGATGGCTGCCATCCTCTCAACACTTGGTTTATATGGAGGCAACCGAAAGACGAAAATACCCTTACTAGCTAACTAGGGATACATGCCCCTCAAGGGCGAAATCGGAAATCTTTGTCTTCGCTCCATCGGACGGATGCCCAGCGACCGCAAACTTGCTTAGCCTCGACGCAAGCCTTGCGATCCCGACGCGTGTCCTCCGCTTCGAAGATTCCGGACTGCGTCGTCGCACACCGGTCAGACCGGTGCTCCTCACCGGTCAGACCAGTACCCACCGGTCAGACCGGTCTGGAGCTGCTGCACCTCCGTCTTCGGTTCTTCGGTCTTGGCTTTGTGGATCAACCAAGGAACCCAGTGGTTTTCTAGTGAACGACCGGAAACCCCGCGAACTCGGTGTAGCCTCCGCCAATCACTACTCATGACTCGGCTCCCACGTAGTCCCGGCTCGACCTTGGTTTTGAGGCTCAACCAAGAAATCGTCCATGACTTCATCTTGCCGTTCTTACCACCATGCGGCCCGCACTTGACCCCGCTGGCCACCGGGTCCCTCGAACCAAGCCTACTTGTCTTCTCCACACCTGGAGGCCTCACCGGCAACGACCTTTCGCGCTTGTTCTTCACCTGCACCTGCACCAGTCAAGCCACAACCTGCACCTGCAATACTTAGCCAAGAATCAGTCCACACCACGTTGTCAATCACTCATCACACCAGGAAGCGACCATCCACCGGTCCTCAAACCACACCTAGCTCTCAATCTCCCCCTTGATGAGTGCATTGACAACACACACGTTTTGGTAACCAAGAGAAAAAGAAAAGAAAAGAAACGACTAAAAGAAACTCCAACAAGCGATCGAAAGCCAAAGAAAGGCAAAGAGCAAGATCACTTGAAGAAGACAAGTCTCGGACCCCTTAGGCAAGGGCAACGGCTCGACACATCCGAGACAAAACCATGCTCAAGCAAAGAGCAAAACCCATCAAACCAAAGCTCGAAAATCACAAAGTGCTCCCCCTGCACACATGCAAGCTCCCCCTGAACCAATGCAACTCCCCCTGGACGAATGCATGCAAACCACCTCGCAAAACAGAGCAGCTGCATCAGCTTTGCTCTGACCGGTCAGACCGGTCAACCACACCGGTCAGACCGGTGTGCTAGATCGCCCAGCACCTGGACCTCACACCGGTCAGACCGGTGTACCTCACCGGTCAGGCCGATGACCACCTGGGAAAATCTGGGAACTGCACGAGCTCAAAACTAGCTCGAAACCACTTGGAAACCTTCTAAATGCATGCAGCAAGCCAAAACATGCTCAAACTTCTCCCCCTTGTTGACAATGCATGAATCAAGCCAAAAATGCAAAAAATGCAACCTAGAGCTTCTCAAATAGACAAAATTCAACAAAGGATGCTACACATGTCCAAATGAGCAAGTTAGATACTCTATAGCTTCGTAATGACATCAACTTCATGATCACCAAGTTTCACAACCATTGGGCGAAGCTAAGATAGAATTGAGCATTTTTGCGAAAAATCACCCTCTCATGAGCAAAGTCCTAAACATGAGCAAAACATGTCAAAATGGCAAAGCCACACAAACTTCATGCTAGGACAACCATTCTAAGCATAAGACCATCATAAACACCCACAAGCACCTCATGTCATGTCAAAGCCACCGAGCCATGTGCCTACTTCTAGATATGAGACTTCTCATTGGTAGGCATCATGCAACGGTTTAGCACCCAAAGCAAATTAAAATTAGCACATATGACATGGGAGCACATTTTCCAAGCAATTTACATTTCATTTTCAGATTTGAAATTGGTACATGAAATGTCTTTGCGACAAAAAGGAACTTATGCCCCTCCACAAGATCAAGCATGGGGGCTAAACATTCATGATGGCAAATGAGCCTTTGGCCCCATATGATCAAAATAAGCTATCCAACCACAAATTAAGCATAGCCAAGCCACAAAAACATGTCAAGATCATGTAAAGGCATTTACTCACAAGAGAGCATACATATGAAATTTTTCAAAAACATAGCCATCAACCATGGATATAAACCAAGATTATCAAGAGCTAAGCCAAACTAACCATAGCTTACCAAATTAGCTCACAAAGACATATATATCATTCCATGGTGAACAATGTATATAGGAGAAGCCTTTCCTAAACAATGCATATGATACAAAATGCATGCAACCTAAGATACAAAGATGCCTATACATCATGTTACATATGCCATGCCAAATGCAAGAAATGCACAAAGGAAAGCTATACATATGCTACAAAGGAGCTCCCACACGCCAACTCAAGAAATCAAACAAACACCAAGCTCCCCCCGCAAACGAGTGAAAGTTGCTTGATCTAGGGGTTTGGTGAAAATATCGGCTAGTTGGTCATGTGTGGGTACATGGATCAAAGCTATCTTCCCTTTCTCTACGTTGTCTCTCAAGAAATGATACCTCACTTCTATGTGCTTAGTTTTGGAATGAAGCACTGGGTTCTTTGCAACGCTTATGGCACTAGTGCTGTCACATTGAAGTGGGACATGAGTATACTCCTCACCAAAGTCACTCATGGTGTATGTGATCCAAAGGAGCTGAGAGCAACAACTAGCTGCGGCCACATACTCTGCCTCGGTAGTGGATTGAGCAACACTCGACTGTTTGCGGGAAGACCAAGACACCAAAGAAGAACCCAAGAACTGGCAAGTCCCAGAAGTGGACTTCCTATCCAACCGACACCCAGCAAAATCCGCGTCTGAAAAACCATGAAGCGCCAAAGAAGAAGACGCAGAGTACCAAAGGCCGAAGTCGGGAGTGTGTCGCAAATACCTGAAAATGCGCTTGACTGCTTGCCGATGCGAAGTCCTCGGAGACGCTTGAAAACGAGCGCACAGACATACCGAGAATTGGATGTCCGACCTCATCACCGTCAAGTAGAGGAGTGACCCGATCATGCTCCGGTACTCCTTCTGGTCCACGTGTTCACCTTCCTCGTCCGCATCAAG
This sequence comes from Cenchrus fungigraminus, assembly GCA_036936925.1. Taxonomy (NCBI): domain Eukaryota; kingdom Viridiplantae; phylum Streptophyta; class Magnoliopsida; order Poales; family Poaceae; genus Cenchrus; species Cenchrus fungigraminus. The sequence continues at coordinate 111,126,901 of CM072779.1, forward strand.
AGCTGTAGTCGTACTCATAGGCGTCGCCATGGCCTTGGAGTCCTCCATCTTGAACTTCCTCACAATGTCCTTGGTGTACTTAGTTTGGTGCGCAAATGTTCCTTCCTCTGATTGCTTGATTTGTAGCCCGAGGAAGAACTGCAACTCGCCCATCATGCTCATCTCAAATTCACTGCTCATGTCTTCTGCAAACCTTGCAACAAGAGAGTTAGACGAGCCACCAAAGACAATATCATCCACGTATACCTGCACAATCAGGATATCTCTGCCCTGCCTGAGGAGAAACAAGGTCTGATCGACCTTCCCCATCTCAAACCCTCTCTCAAACAGGAACCCTACCATACCAAGCTCTAGGCGCCTGCTTCAACCCATACAGCGCCTTTCTCAACTTGTACACCCGGTGGGGGTACTTCACACTCTCAAACCCCGGTGGTTGCCTCACAAACACCTCTTCCTCCAACACACCGTTCAGGAAAGCACTCTTCACATCCATCTGGTACAACTTGAACCCTTTAGCCACGGAAAAGGCTAGAAGGATCCTGATCGCCTCCAAACGAGCTACAGGAGCGAAAGTCTCCTCGTAGTCGATCCCCTCTTTCTGACTGTACCCCTGAGCAACAAGTCTTGACTTGTTCCTCACCACTTCTCCTTTCTCTCCCTCTTTATTTTTCCACACCCATTTTGTCCCAATTGGCTTATACCCTGGAGGAGGGTCAACCAACACCCAAACTTGGTTCCTCTCAAAATTCTCCAACTCCTCATGCATTGAATTAACCCAATTATGATCAGATAACGCGTGTCCAATGTCTTTGGGCTCAAAGGTGGCAACAAAAGCAGCATGAGCGAAATGAGAATTGTTCCGAACCCTCGACCGTGTAGTACGTTCATTCATGTCGCCGATGATTCTCGAAGCTGGGTGATCCACTTGCACTCGCCGGGGAGGTTCTCGCCTTGATGCTACCTCCCCCTCAACAGCAGCTTCGTCTTGATCTGGGTTTGTCGTTGTAGGTGTGGGAGAGGGCCCGTTCACGATCGTCGTCGAAGTAGTAGGTACATGTTCAGCTGCGGGCACCACACCGCCATCTTCGTCATCTCCATGTTCATGCTCCTCCTCCTGAAAGATCTCCTCGCCAAGTTCGTCGTCACCTGCACACTCAAAAACAAGCTGACTACGTGGCTGTGTCTCGTCGAAGGTTACCTCGCAAGTCTCCACGATTTGGTTAGTTTCAAGATTGAGCACACGAAATGCTCTAGAATGAGATGCATAACCAAAGAAAATGCCATCGACAGACCTAGCCTCGAACTTGTCCAACTTCTTCCCTTTCTTCGGAATGAAGCATTTACAACCAAAGACATGGAAGTGACTCACCTTGGGTGTGCGACCGTGCATCAACTCGTAACAGGTTTTCTTCTTATGAACCCTGAGATAGATCCTGTTCGACACATAGCACGCGGTATTGACCGCCTCAGCCCAGAACCTTCTCGGAGTCCTATGCTCGTCGAGCATCGTCCGAGCCATCTCGCACAAGGTCCTGTTTTTCCTTTCCACCACGCCATTCTGGGGAGGCGTATACGGACTCGAAAACTGGTGTTCAAGACCCAAGTCATGGCAAAAGGTTTCGAAGCGAGAGTTTTTGAATTCCGAGCCATTATCACTACGGATCGCTCGTATGGCATCTCCGTGCCTCTCGTTTCTTAACCTCAAGACAAGATCTCGAACAAAACCAAATGTCTCCCCTTTCTCCTCAAGAAAGAACACCCACGCATACCGAGAGTAGTCGTCCACCACAACAAGGACATACCACTTCCCACCCGCAGATCGCACACGAGCTGGGCCAACAAGGTCCATATGGAGCAGCTCGCATGGACGCTCAGTCATCACATCGGTGAGAGGCGGGTGAGAAGAGGCTACCATCTTGGCATGCCTACACGGCGCACAAACCAACTCTTTCTCAAACCTCAACCGTGGCAATCCTTGAACCAAATTGAGTTTACTCAAGCGAGACAAAAGGTCAAAGCACAAGTGACCCAACTTCCTATGCCACTTCCACAACTCACTCGAAGAACCAGCCAAGAAACAACGCTCCACACCAGAAGACTGAGAGAAATCAGCTCGGAACACTTGACCCTCAGGAACGACCATGCAAACAAGGTCCCCTCGACAATCTAAACTCCGAGAACCACCAGGCCGAAAGAACACCTCAAAGCCCTCATCCAACAACTGGGACACAGAAAGCAAGTTGAACCCCAGCGATTGAACAAGAGCAACACGCCTGAGAGTGACCTTGTCACTTACCTTGATCTCACCTTCTGATAGTACACGCCCTCGCCCATTGTCCCCAAAGGTGATGTATGTCCTGGACACCACCGGGACGAGACTTGAGAACCACCCCTTGTCTCCGGTCATATGCCTCGAGCAACCGGAGTCAATCAACCAAACGTTCCTCAAGTCTCCCACCTGAAATTCAAAAGCGAGCACGTGAGTGAACAAACGACTCAGCACTGGGGTTAGTACCAAAAGAGTAAAACCAGTGCCGAGCCATTTGCTCCAAAGTGGGGTTAGCACAAACCAAATCATCACGCCTATCAAAGCTACCACCACGAACACCACCACGGTAACCACTACGAGGGAACCAACCCTCTCTAGCTGGAGGAGGACGAAAGCCACGAAAGGAAAATCGTGGATCGTTCCTCCTCTCCATCTCAAAGCTACGATTCCTCCCACCCCCATATTGAGCACGAGGTGGAGAACACCTAGCAAACTGACCACCTGCAAACTTTCCAGACCAACCACCAGAACCAAACCGAGCATCCTCACGAGCACGAAACCCGACTCGCTGTCTGCCCAGACCTGCACCGGTCTGACCGGTGTAGTGCACCGGTCTGACCGGTGTAGCTCGGCCAGCAGCACCACCTGCTGCATTCCGGTCTCCCCAAGCCGGAACCGTCATCACAATCACCTTGGCCCTGGGCATCTGCATACGAGGCTTAGGTACACCATTAGAGGGGTGGTACCTGTCCTTGTTAGCCCACTCTCTAGCCATTCTCTCCTCACGCTTCCTCTTGAAGCAAAACTCATCCTTGTGACCATCTCTCCCACAATACCCACAATGGAACTTTATGGGCTGTGGCTTAGGCTTAGGCTTGAGTTGTGGCTGCCCACTCGGTTTCTCACCCTTCTTCTCTCCTTCCTCACCTCCCTTTGGGCTGACAAACTTCACCGGTTTCTGGAAATCATTTGTTGGGTGAGGGAATATGGGTGGATCTGGAGTAGTGTCAAGTTTGTTTCTGAGATAGTTAGGCTTGGGCTCAAACTTGTTCTTGTATCTGTTTGGTGGTGGGATAGGAATCTCTCCAACTCTCTCAACTCCCTCACCACTGTTCTCTCCAAGCTTGTCAGCCCCAAGTGCCTGACCATCATAGCGTTTGAAAGCCGCTATCATGATACCAAGCTGAGGCTCCTGACCTGACAACCAGCTCATACATTTTCTCAGCTCGTCATTCTCATCCTGCAAGCGATCAACATAATGCGCAAGCTCCAAATTCTTAACCGCATGCAATTCACAAGTAGAGCAAGAAGTGGGAATAGGCTCTTTCAACTTAGCCTCAAGCGAAACAGTGTAAGCATGCATCTCATCAATCTTTCCATGAAAAACAGGGCAAGAAGTTCAAGCACCTAGCAAAACAGGTCTAGACTTAAGCTCAGCCACTTCAACCCTAAGCATATCTAGTTCATCACAAGTAGAAGCATGCTTATCCTTAAGAGCAGTAAGATCAGCTAGGTACACAGAGCAATCACAGCAATCAATCTCATCAGAAACCACAGGAGAAGCCTTAAGCGAATCAATCTCAAGCTTAGCATCTAGGTTCTGGGTTTCTAGCTCAGCCACACGGTTCCTAGCATCTTCTAGTGAGGCCCTAAGCTCTTTCCTCATCTTCTTGGCCTCTCTAAGCATGTGATCGCGATTATCAAGCAAGTCAACCAACTCATCATTCTCCTTGCGCAAAGAGGAGAGCTCATCACATACCTCGTCCTCGGAGTCGGAGTCCGAGTCACTCTGATGACTCTTCTTGCTGCCGGAGCTACGAGCCATGCCGCAGAAGCCATCTCCTGCGAAGCAGCTCAACCCGCTCAAGTTCCTGGATGACTTCTTGTTCTTGCGCCGATCACCTTCATCTTCACTGCTACTCGAGCTCGAGGAAGAGTAGGCGGAGCTGGAGTCGACATCGCTCGCTCCGACCATCGCTCGGGCCTTCCTGCCGCGGCCATCCTTCTCCTCGACCGTCGCTCGTCCTTGTGCTTGTTCTTGTGCTTGTGATCGCGCCTCGATCGGTACTTACCGTCCTTGCTCGACCGGTGCCTGTAGCCGTCCTTGTAGCCGTCCTTGTTCTCCATCTTCTCCGGGTAGTCGGCGACTAAGTGTCCTGGCTTGCCGCACTGAAAGCACGTCCGTGCTGTCCTCCTCGTGTTCACCCGGTTCTCGTGCAGCCTCTCGAACCGCCTGGTCAGCAACGCCAGCTCGTCCTCTCCAAGCACGTCGAACTCCTCGTCTGGTAAAGACATCAAAGAAGACAGAGAGTACATCCTGGAGGATGCGTTAGCGTTAGACTTAGCTCCTTTGCCACCAACGAGAGCGAGACTATGAGAATCAGTCGGGCTCTCGATCTTAGCTGTCATACCACGGTCCAACTCAGCCGACTTGAGCTTCGAGAACAGCTTGTTCACCGTCAAGGTGTCATACTTCTCGGACTCAACAATAGCCTCAAACTTCCCGTCCCATACGGTACGATCCAACGAGTGCAAGAGCTTCACGGCTCTATCATGATCATCGTATGGGAGCACGTCCACATTGGCTCTCATGTTGTTCACAACGACCGTAAACCGCTGGAAAAGGGCATCGACGGACTCGTCGGGGAGATGAGTGAAGTTCTCGTACTCTCTCCGGTAAGTCGCGTACATCCGAGCATGAACCTGAGCATTCCCAGCATGAGCATCCTTCAACTGCTCCCAAATCCTACAAGCTAAGTCCTCTGTCTGAACCCGATCAAATTCAGGCTGACACAGAGCACGAAACAAGTAGTCGACAGCCTTGTTGTTGTTTTCGAACATATCCCTCGATCCTGGAGCAAGGAAGTTCATCGGATGAACATAAGCTGTGTTCACCGTGATGTCCCAAAGGATCTGACCCTTTCTGCGGAGGAACGCTGCCATCCACCTCTGCCACATCTGGTAGTTCTTCCCATCGAAGTGCGGAGGACCCGAACCCTGTTCCTGGTACGCCATCTTTGGATCTTAGACTGCTAAGAGTCAATGAAGACCCGAACCGGCTCTGATACCAATTGAAGGATCGATTAGGCGAACCAGAGAGGGGGAAGTGAATGGGAGCCGATAAAAATTCTTCTCGAAGGAGATGAGAAATCCAACAAGACGAACATGGCTTCCAAATCACGTCTCCGACTCAACTACCCAAGTTGGCCAAGACCACGCAGCCACTGGAGTGCTACTGGTCCTAGGAACCAACAACCACCTTCACGTACTCGAGGACGCAGCGGAACACCAACTCGAGCACCACTGACTTACACCGGTCAGGCCGGTGAGCAGCACCGGTCAGACCGGTCCCTGCTGGTAAAACCTGGGAACTTCCACAGAAGGCCTCTACACCGGTCAGGCCGGTGTAGCTCGCCGATCAGACCGGTCCAAGCCAGGAAACCCCAAATCCACCAAACAGGCCTACAGAGCTCCAAACTGACCCAAGCTTGAAACAGCAGCAACACGGGACTACAACAAACTCACCAGAATGTTCACCCGAGGCAAAACCCACAGAGCCTCTACACCGGTCAGACCGGTGAGCAGCACCGGTCAGACCGGTCAGGCTGGGCCGCTCGGGGATGAACAGCACCCGCGGGTCAACTCCCCCAAATCCAACTCCCGATCTCCCGAATCGCTCCACGGATTTGTGCAAGACTTTGGGGGATAGTAGGAACACCTCATGGGCACTCCATAGCCAAGATTTGGTCTACCAAAACTTGCTAAATCAAGAGGAATCAAAGAAATCCCACCAAGAACGCCTCTAACCCTAGAGCCACGAAAGCCCCAAAATCGAGCCCCTTTGCTCACGGATTTGGGAGGGGAATCAAAGAGAAAAGAACCACGAAGGGTTCATGCATACATCCCCCACCAAATCCCAAAGAGAAAGGCCTCGAAATCACTCCAAGAAAATCGCCAAGAAAGGGCTCCGAAAATCACCAAAAAGGAGAAACGGGAAAGACACATCCAAGCCTTGAGGAACCACGCCGAATCATCTATACATACCAAAGAGGTTCATACAAGGTCTAGCTTGCCGCCCGATCATCCTTCCCTCTCACAAGATCTCACCATGAAGCTCTCAAGCTAGTCCTAAGAAAATCCTAAGGAAAATAGGAAGAGAAAAATAGGAAAGCAAATGAGCTAGGGTTCCAAGAGATGGCTGCCATCCTCTCACCACTTGGTTTATATGGAGGCAACCGAAAGACGAAAATACCCTTACTAGCTAACTAGGGATACATGCCCCTCAAGGGCGAAATCGGAAATCTTTGTCTTCGCTCCATCGGACGGATGCCCAGCGACCGCAAACTTGCTTAGCCTCGACGCAAGCCTTGCGATCCCGACGCGTGTCCTCCGCTTCGAAGATTCCGGACTGCGTCGTCTTACACCGGTCAGACCAGTACCCACCGGTCAGACCGGTCTGGAGCTGCTGCACCTCCGTCTTCGGTTCTTCGGTCTTGGCTTTGTGGATCAACCAAGGAACCCAGTGGTTTTCTGGTGAACCACCGGAAACCCCGCGAACTCGGTGTAGCCTCCACCAATCACCACTCATGACTCGGCTCCCACGTAGTCCCGGCTCGACCTTGGTTTTGAGGCTTAACCAAGAAACTGTCCATGACTTCATCTTGCCGTTCTTGCCACCATGTGGCCCGCACTTGACCCTGCTAGCCACCGGGTCCCTCGAACCAAGCCTACTTGTCTTCTCCACACCTGGAGGCCTCACCGGCAACGATCTTTCGCGCTTGTTCTTCACCTGCACCTGCACCAGTCAAGCCGCAACCTGCACCTGCAATACTTAGCCAAGAATCAATCCACACCACGTTGTCAATCACTCATCACACCAGGAAGCGACCATCCACCGGTCCTCGAACCACACCTGGCTCTCATGATGTAACTCACATGTTCTTAAGCATCACCTGTCCATCTTTCTTTTCAATCTCCACCTGAAAGGTTTGTGGCCAAAAATACCTGAAGGACCACTTATCCTATAAACATGCTCTTGCTTTTTATTCAAAAAAGAAATAAAACCTATGCTAATCCAGGCTATGTGCTGGTAGTGCTTTGTTTATTATAGTCATAAGCTCGACCATGGGAACTTCATCTTGCAGCTACCATTGGTGGTGTCATTCCCATCTCACCACCAATCTTTGATGAATCGATGAAGCTTTAGCTGCAAGGTTAGTGCCATATATACGCACACGAGTCCAAATGATATCAAAAAGGCAAACATGGTCATTCCAGGTGAACTGAGCACCTAGGGTGATCACGGGACTCGGAAACTATAGCACTCGTAAGGTATAGCACTGAAAGAGTGAACCTCGGAGATGGAAAAGTAAGCACTGAAGCCAGTGCTTTTCAGAGTGAAAGATGATCTCCGAGTGAAATGAACTCAGGAGCGTACCGGGCCTCGAAAAAGGATAGAGTGAAACTCTATTGGCTCGATGTACGATCAAGACTTAGGATCCGTGTGAGGAGGGAGTATCCATCAACTCACCCTCACCCGTAGGTATGAAGCTACGTGTTCCACCGAAATGGTAAAATATCTGGCATTCCAATCTAAGCTTCTAATGGGAGGTTATAGATAAACTGATATGCTCAGCTCCCATTGGGCATCGATCATGTCAAGATGTAAGATAGGAAATGATAGTTCCCTTGATTGATCGGCATCGATCGAGTTAGAATGAAAAAGTGAATTCTCTCGACTCGATCGGTATATGATCATGCTCCTTTAGTCTAAAGAATGAATCCTATGGATTATAAAACAGAGACCAAGGCCTTAACTCAAACTTTAGTGCGAAGGACTACAACTCGAGTGAGACGTATGAAAATGATAGGCCTATCGCACTCTCCCCAGGAGATTGTAACTAGGACCGAACAAGTCATCCTGGCCAGGAATGGTCGTTCTTTCCTAATTATTCTCTCCATCCTCCCTCGAGACAAGGTCTCAGGGAGAAGGTCTAAGAAGAGGTACGAGAGGGGAACCCAAGGGTAGAATCTGTGCTAAGCAATCTTTCCCTTAGATTCCGGCTATTCAGGAATGGTATCTTCAACCAGAGCTTGGAAAGGATGGATAAGCAATCTTGAGCTCGGCTGATGATAGATTTTGGCAGCTCAATATTTTCTATGCTAGGCACCTCATCAGATGGGATGCGAGGGGAGATGAAATCCTAGAGGTTCTCCACAATCTCCTTCCCCTCGGCAGCGTCCAAATGCGCGAATGAGCCTCCAGAGAGAGCATCAAGCCTTATGGCATCGTCCTTCTGCAGCCCATACCAGAAATGCTGAAGCAGCATCTAGTCGGGGATGTGGAGGAATGGACAATCTTCCGCCAAAGAGGCGAAATAATTCCATGCCATTCCTAAGGATTCCTCCTTACCTTGCTTGAAACTAAGAATCTTTGTCCTTAACGAGATGACACATCATATCGGGAAGAATCAGGAGCAGAAAGCTACTCTCAAAATTTCCCATGTGAGGTAGTCTCTACCAAAACAATGGTGCCAATCCCGTGCTTTCCCTGAGAGGGATAGCGGGAAAACTCCCTTTTCCGAGCATCTGGTGATACTCCGGTTTTACCGTGAGTTTCAACCAGACACTCATAGCTTCTCACATGGTCGAAGGGGTTCTCATAATTGGACCCCAAGAAGGAACAATCCTGAATTAGCTTCATGAGAGAGGGGCGAATCCGACAGCCAGATGAAAGAGTAGGTTCTGACAAAGATGGCTCTAAGGGTTCACTCCTCGAAGGTGAAAGGTGTTTACAAGGATAACCTTCCATGGATAACGGGGGTAAAGGTAGAAGTAAAGGAAACAAAAAAGATAGATACAAGGACCACTAGGTTCGAAGATAGATACAACAACCGTTCCCTGGCAACAACACTAGAAATGCTTGTTGGTGTTTCTTAACGTCACCAGTAAAGGCGCCGGGTTAGCGTGAGCATGTAAGGAACACCCGGGTACACTGACAAGTGCGAACGAATCCACAAGCACACGAATACACCGTCGTAGCACTTCCCTAAGGAAGGAGAGTATTCCAAGGGTTATCGTATCCAAGGAACGATGTGTACTATCTTCTACTCTAGTATAAATTGATCCAAGGACACCAAACTCCTACTGGGATGGATGGGAGATGAGAAGCACTTCCTAAGGGTCTTGAGTCTAGGAAAGGAACTAGTCATTATGGATCTTACTTCGGAGTGACGACCCTCCCTAGCTTTCAAAGGTCTAAGGAAACACCACCCTCGAGGCCCTACTCGGTACCAGGCGCAGAGGGTTTTAAAGGGTCCAACAACTATCACTACTGCGGCCTACCTCTATCATTACGCGAGAGCACGTGGTATTCGAAGGATAACCAGAGTCTTGACACCACGTCTACACTAACGATTACTACTATAACGGACTATGTATCCCGAGCCGCTAGCCCCATTACAGCACCCCGTATAAATACGGAGCGTCGAACAAGTAAGAACGACTCAGTCCTTAGCACATCATCAAATCATGTTGCAACAAGAAGGTTTGGATGCAAACTAGATACAACATTCTTACTCAGCTAAACAAGATCAAACCATGCAAACAGATAATTGAACTTATGACTAGCTCTAAGGGATCGAAGCATTGTGTTACGAAGAACACGAGCTCTAAATCATGAACAAGCCAAGAACACAAGAACATATCATTCATGCGTGAAGTCCACTTTAGTCTAAATAAGAAATGCTAAAATACTGACTTTGGTCTAAATGAAGAACAAGAATCCATGAGGACTCCACCTCACTCCTCACTCCTATTCTACCTATCACTCTAATCTCACACACAACCCATGGAGAGGTGAGAACTCACCTCTCCAAGGAGAGAATGAGAGGATAGGGAGCTTGTGATGTGTGGAAAAGGGAGCCCCTCCCCTCCTATTTATAGAGGAGGGGGTGTGCGGTCTTGGACGCCAAATGTCACCAAAACGCCCGGGATTGGAGCAAGGGACCAATAGGGAAGTACCACGTGGAAGCAGATGGCGAACGACGCTACCGGATCGGCCGACCTGGGCCCACCATGTTCTACCTTGTGCTTTCTCTGGGTGACTGGTATGTGGGTCCTTATGACGGTTCTAGGTGCATATGGAGTTTTGAGGCGGTTTGGGTGGTCCCTGGTGGGCCCTTGTATCCTTGTGCTACACACGTGGCGGTGTCTGATTCGTCAGTGATTGGTTCACTTAGATTGATGAGGTATCATGGACACATGGCATCCAATGTGGTAGCACGTCGCCATGTGGCCAGGTGTGGGTCCCACCAGGCCCACATGATATCGGGAGTGTGATCTTGTCTTATGCATATCTTTTCCATCCGAACTCCGAAGTAGACAAATGATATATTCATTTTGATCGTATCGACAAGCCCGTCCTAATTGTGTAGTCCAATTTGGCATTTGAGATTGTTATGGATGATGCCCTATTGGTGCCATTGATTCACTTGCTCCCAATCATATCATTTCATGTGTATTTCGGTGTGTCCTGCAACGAAAGCTAGAAACACCAACACTTGTGGAAACTATCAGTATCAAGCCCTATTCTAGTGTTGATGATTACTTTACATTTATTTTATGCAGGAATTGACGGTGTAAAAGTGGTACTTAACAACCATCAACACTTTTCAAGCGCAAAGTGTCGAGCATTGTCCACCAGATGCCTACCCTGTTATATCGCCTCCTCCCCCGTACAAAGGCCCAACCCCTCCCCTACCTCCTACAAAGGTGGAGGGGCCATCCGACCCATTACCTTCAGTGGGTACAATCGTCCCCATTTTGGGTGGATCAGCTCTAGATTTCGAAAACAAAAAAAGATTGGAAGAATTATTTCTGAGAGGTTAGAAACATAAGTATTGAAGGAAAAATGCAGAAAACACATTGGTCTCACATCCCAATCACTTTTTTCTGAAGGGGACATCAAGCTTCAAAGCTTTCCTCACAACGATGCTCTAGTAATCGAGGCTAACATTGCAAATTGGACATTTAGGAAGTTGCTAGTAGACAATGGTTCTTCTGCTGACATTCTCTTTGTGGATGCTTGTGACAAAATGGGTCTGAATAGGAACTTGCTTTAGTCGCCACACACCCCTCTCTATGGCTTCGATGACAAAGTCATCCACGTCGTTGGCAAAATTTTGTTGCCTGTCTCTTTCGGCATTGTCAAAACACCAAAACTGAATACATCTCCTTCGACGTGGTCGAAATGTATTACCCATACAATGGAATCCTAGGTAGGGGTTCCTCAACAAGTTCGAAGGGGTCATTCACCAATCTTACCTAAGCATGAAAATCTCAGCGAACAGCGGGGTCATAACAGTCCATGGGCATCAAAATGATGGCCAAAATTTAGTGAGAGGCAGGACACCTGACCAAAGAAATGTCAACACTCTCGACGATGACAACCAAAGCAAGAATTTTGTGAAGGAGCCGAAGGTGGACAAAGAAAAAATTAACATGCAACCAACCAGTGACACAAAGAGGGTATTACTCGACCAGTTGATCTTGAATTAGGAGGTCGTGATTGGTTCCGATCTTGAACCAAGCGAAGAGGAAGAACTAATTTCTTTCCTTCGAAAGAACAAAGATGTTTTTGCCTTGTCTGTCAAAGACTTGACGGGTGTCGACAGGAATTTTATCGAGCACAGGCTAAACATGGAAAAAGATGTGAGACCCAGAAAGAAAAAAAGCTCAGGAAAATGTCAGATGACAAAATTTTGGTTGTGAAATCTGAGGTCCAAAGATTACTAGACGCCAACGTCATCCGAGAGGTCATGTACCCCAAAATGGCTTGCCAACACTGTTCCAGTAAAAAAGAAGAATGGAAAGTGGAGAATGTGCATCGACTTCACTGATTTGAACAAGGCTTGTCCGAAAGACAATTATCCATTGCCAAGGATGGATAAGTTGATTGACGTAGCCGCAATAGCAGCTATGATGTCTTTTTTGGATTGTTTCTCAGGTTACCATCAGTGTTGGATGGCAAAAGAGGACGAGGAAAAAACTAGCTTCATTACCCCCTTTGGCACCTTCTATCTTGTCAGGATGCCTGAAGGCCTAAAAAACGCCGAGCCTACTTTCACCAGGATGACAGGGGAAGTTTTCAAGCCTCAAATCGATATAAACATTTAGGCATATGTCGATGACATCATCGTCAAGAGGGACATGAGATCCAACTACATTCAAGATTTTGCAGAAACCTTCGCCAATATGCGAAGGGCCAAGCTGAAACTCAACCATGAGAAATGCGTCTTTGGGGTGACCAAGGGTAGAATCTTGGGTTGCCTAATTTCAGCAAAAGGAATTGAAGCCAACCCGGACAAGATCAAAGCCATCAGGGAAATGGAGGAACCAAAGACCAAAAAGGATATACAGAAACTAAATGGCTGAGTCGCCGCCTTAAACAGATTCGTTGGAAAATCTGCCGAGAGAAGCTTGCCATCATATCGAATGGGGGCCATAGCAAAGCAGAGCTTTTTCTGAGCTGCCACACCCGGTTTCCAAAATGAACCATGTGCTACCTATATGTATGCCAGGATCTAGTTTCATACATATAGTGACATCATCAGTGAATAACAAAAACAATATCACGTAAAGAAAGAGAGTTTATCAGAGATTCACAGCTGAATCCTGGGAAACAAAGGCTCTAAACTTCACATGCAATCGACTAGGGGTTGCGTATGCCTAGCACCATCTTCTGGAATTCATACACCTTCTTTTCTTTTAGCAGCGGGTTAGCAAGGGTGAGCACACTTATGGTTGGAGCTCAGCAAGTGGGGGAAGATGCAAGGCTATCAAGGATAGGCTAAGATTTTGCAGCGGTTAGCATTTTAATGTTGGTCAAATTTTATTAGCAAGCACCTATTTACTAGATGTAAGTTCATACCAACCCACTTAAGCATTTAGAAAATATCTCATCTCAAAACCATAAGAAAACTACGATTTAATTCCATCTTTAAGTTTGATTATCATGTGAGGGTCCAAGCCGCTCTTGACCGTGAGCACGGCTGATCGATCAGTTTTAACTCTGCAGAGGTTGTACACTTTACCCAGAGCTCGTGTTCCCCATGTCGCCCGGGTTAGCTGGACCCTTAAACACTTCCGAGGTGAGTGACTAGGGGTCCACTACGAAGCCTTTACAAAGGCATGCAAAAGACCAACAACCCGCATAGTTACAGATCAGGGCGGACCATAATCCTCCCTAGTGGTCAGTACCTTAGCAAAGGCTGCTACCCCAAAAGGACCGAGCTATACCCCTGCAACCCCGACCCCCTCTGCTCCTTTCAGATAAGGTCATCAGTTCATTTGCACACCTAATTAATTGGCTAAGCCAGAGCCATATGGATTGTGGTTGTACTGTTTTCTTGGGTGGTTCTCCATGTTCCGATTAAAACATATGATCTTGTATTTCCAAAAGCATCATCTTTTCGCATAAAAGCTTTTGTCATAAAAAATCACTTTTATCCAACCCGAGTTAAACAACTAGCATTAATCTGCCCAAAAGCATTTATGAAACCGGGTTGTTCCAAGGAATATGGGTAAAAGTCTAGGTATGTCCTTAAAAAGGTTTTCCCGTCAACTTTATTCAATACATCAGTAAAAGTAAACTTAATTATCATGCATTTATATAGGGCAAAGTAGAATATGCAGGGGGAGAAGACCACTTGCCTTTCTCCAACAAAAAGCTACTCTTATGTTCTTCCGCTCTTACTCTTTGATACTCTTGATCTCCAAGACTTCCGATCAACAGCTTGAGCTTCTACTGGGGGCAAACATCAGTCACAAAACATGCAAAGCAGACAAACAAGAATGACTAAGAACAATACACCAATCAAGAAAGGTTTGAAAAGAGAACAGGGTTTGGTTCTAGGATTGCGAACGCAAGAAACGCTGAGAGCGGAACTATGGAGAGATTTGGATTATTACACACAAAGACTATGAGCTTGATATATTTTAATTAAATAAAGTCATGATATAGGTTATTTCGGAGAAATAACCTATTTGAACTAAGCAAGTTATATTTAAATATAAAAAAACATGATGTAGAACTTAGTCTAATTTTATTTATGAATATTCAAGTATGATTTATGCAAATTAAGCATTTAATTTAGAAGAAGCATGTAAAGCATCTAAGCGTATAGCTTTATATTTCGAGTTGAACTAAGCAATTTTATAATTCAAAACACATTTATATTCAGTTTAGTCAAATTAACATTTAATTAATAGAACACGAGGTAGCCTTTGTTGCTTTTTATTTAGAAAGCAAATTGAATATACATTAGTCAATTTAAGTTTTGCTATGAAAATCGAGGTATAACTAATTACATTTTATTTGGAAAACACATTTTAGTGTAAACATCAAAACTAACTCGTACTTTATTGTGAGACGAAACTACGCAACAAGAACGAGCTTAAACAGGTAACACGTGAGTTAGATTGAAAGATATGGAAGTACTATAAGAGACAAGATATAGGGATGATGTTTACAAGATTTTTCAGGGACCTTTGTGCAAAATTCAGAGGTTGTAGTGCTGAAAACAAAAGTATATGACATCAACATGATGTAATCCTGACACCATGGAGGTGGACATGTACTGATTGCTTGCTTCCCAGCATGTACTCACGTACTGCAAGCACATGCATGCAAGCATGGATTTAACAGGGTGCTAGATCGTGCTTGCTAGCATGTGTGGACTGATGTGCTACTGTCCATGACAGTGTTGCTAAACAACAGAGGAAAACTGGCTAGAGTGCTTGACATGTTTCTATGGCATTGTTAAAGCATCAAGATGCAAAAAGGATCGGAGAGCAGCACCAGAATACTTCTCACCAGTGCGTGATGGTCGACGATGAACTGACGATGGATAACAGGAGTCAGCAGTACTGAAAACGGATGGCAAGGCAGCGGAGGAGTATGTGATGGAGTTTTGAGTTCTTGACAGCAGTTCCAGCGTCTGGTTGCACGGAACGACAGCAGCTGCGAACATCATTGTCCTTGGAAGATTATGGCAAATCCAAAACATAAAGCACGATGAATATAGAGCCATCTCAGGGTCTGTACAGTGATGCTCACCAGGAGCCAGAAGAAGACACAAGCAGACGGTTTTAATGGCGGACGGAGAAAAGGGAACGCAGTGTTAGGAATAAGCACGCCATGGACGTGTTTCCGGGCGTGCGTGAGTCAGTGTGCGTCGGGCCGTGTCGTGTTCGTGCGCGTGGTCGCCAGCAGAGAGGCTGCGGCGAGGTCGAACGCGGGCGCGACGCAGTCCAGGTCCAGCTCAGCACGCGCGAGATTGTAGCTCCGCCGTTGGTGCGTCGTGGAGAAGGGTGAGTGGTGTGCGTGGTGCACGTCTTGCGGAGGAGGCCGCCTGGTCAGATCGAGCGAACGGCTCGCGGCCATGGTCGAGCGGGTCCTGCGGATGGCACGCAACGGCCACGGTGGAGGAGAGCTCCCCGGCCTTTAATTAGCCCCTGTGCTCCCCATGTAATTTCCGCCGAGTTCATTTTATTCAGTAGCAAGCCAAGATACTGGAGCAGCGGCTCCGCGGCGTTCGTCGCCGGCAAATACTTGTGTTGCGTCTCCCTCGCCGGTGTTCTGTGTGTGCGTGAGTGTGAGAGTGAGAAGGGGCTCGGCCAACACTTGGTATCAGAGCCGGGTCGCGATGGTGAAGGGCGAGATCGGTGACAGCTCGAGTCCGGCCGATGGCGCCGTGGTGCGCGGCGCGCCTAACTCCGGCGTGGTGGAGCTGCCGCTGCTAACCAAGGGCAACTACCAGGAGTGGTCTCTCGTTATGCAGGTTTCATTGGAGGCGCTGGAGCTGTGGGACGTGATCGAGGAGGATCACCGGGCGCCAAGGGGCTCGGCCAACACGCAGCAGCTGGCAAGGACGCCGGAGCTCCGGTTGTTTCTACAGTGGCGTGAAGGGGCTCACCGGACGAGGCTCAGCCTCTGGATCCTCGCTGTGGTGTCCTTGCTCGGAGGGATGGCGGCTGTGATGAAACGATGATGATGGCGGAGACGACGGCCGGTGCGGTTCGGATCTCCAGGGGACGGCGACTTTCCAGTGGTGAAGACGGTAACCAATGGAACGGCTCGGCAAAGGCGTCCTCGTGGTGGTGCTGGCTTGATACGAGAGGGCTCCTAACCGGTGAATCACGGGTGAGCCGGCGGTGACCTACTTCTAGACGAACTGACTCAGGCGGTGGTGCTTCGATGGATGTTGCGGGAAGAAAAAAGAAGAGAAGCCCCGGGTGGAGGCAGGGAAACTTTATAGGCCAAGAAGAGAAACCGATGCGGCACAGTTGGAAGGAGAAAGAAACGGTGGCTGGTCATCAATGGCCTTAGTGGAGGCCAGATAATGGCGGCTGTTACTGGTGGATTGAAGGAGAGCGACATGATTACAGGAAGGGGAAGCAGAAGGGGATGCGACGTACGTGCGAGACGCGCAACGCGGAGAGGCCCAACGGCACGCACGACACGGCAGGCAAACAGAGGCGGTCGAGGTGTGCGGCCAGGGGTGTACGGGCACAAGAGCCAGGCAGGTGGTGCACGGGAGAAGAGCGACAGCACAACATCAACAACACATGCACGGGTGCGGTGCGGCCGCAGTTTCAGGTGTGGGTCGCGGCGCGCTCGTGGGAGGCGAGCAGCGCGCAGGCGTGGCCCACGAACACGGTGCATAG
Organism: Cenchrus fungigraminus; assembly: GCA_036936925.1. Lineage (NCBI taxonomy): Eukaryota > Viridiplantae > Streptophyta > Magnoliopsida > Poales > Poaceae > Cenchrus > Cenchrus fungigraminus. The sequence continues at coordinate 111,143,897 of CM072779.1, forward strand.
AAAGGCTGAGCGACACATGAGGAGAGCAGGCACGGTGGCTAGAGAGACACAACTAGTGCACAAGAGCCAAACGAGACGTGCGGAGCGAGGTAGGCGGCCAGAGACGCGCGAACATGAGGACCATGCCGGCGGCGCACTGACTCGAGTCCGGTTCTAGTCTCGTGCAAGACGAGGGAGACAGGCCTAACAGGTGGGGTCCACCCATCAGCGGTAAGAGAGAGGGAGAGGATGAGCCGGACCAACTATTGACAGTTCGAAACCGCGTTCAACTTCACCGCCAGTACACGGAGTGACTTGGTGCCTTTTTCACCAAGGGAGGGGACCCCCTAGGTTCTTGTCAATCCACGGAGCAAAGGAATTACTTGCATTTAACCTAAGACTAACTTATTTGATGAAGGACTTTATGATGTAAAGATTAATCTATAAAATAAAGACAAACTACCCCTAGATTATGTTAAAGAGAAAAAGAAAGGTGGTTCACGAGTATGAAAAACGTATGCCCATGGAGTCTAGGTACTTGAGATGCAATCACCCAAAACATGGTAAAACCCCGATCCAATCTATCTAAGGATGTGAACAAAGAGTTAAGCGTTTCCCTTCCCTCGTACATGTCACTACGTGAAGGTAATTGTCTCTAACCCTAATGAATACGGTATGTTGACGTGATCTACGGGAGCAACCCCGATGGCAATGGTAGCTAACCTTAAACATTAAGCATCATCAACAAAAGGTATGATAGATAAAGATCCAAACAAGGGAGTGGGTGACTACATGTCAAGATCCATTACAACTCCATGGACAAATGATTAATTTACCCCATCAAGACGCTAGGTATGGCACTGTTGAACATGGTGGATGCCCCCGATGGAGTCCGTCTCTCAGCGTCCTTCAACTCTGGCGGCGCCGTGGCAAGGCCTCGGCGTCCTCCTTCCTCGTGGTGGCCTCCGTTGACCTAGGTGATGATCCTCTTGAATCCTCACCCTCTCGATCAACCCTCTTCCTTGTGTTTGATCTCCCGAGACTTCTCTGGTCGTCTTTCGCGAATGGCTCCTCTCCCCAAACAATTAGGGTTCCGCGAACTTATCACTGAAGAAAGGCGGCAGCGAACCGACGTGGAAAGGGGGTGGGCCGGCCGGCCTGGCCCATTCCCGGCCCGGTTCGCCTCCGTCTTTTGCCACATGTCATTTCTTGCACTTTGAGGTTTTTCCTCCTTCAGATATGGGCTTTGGACGTCGTTATCTCCGCGACCAAGTTAAGGGGTCTTCACGCATGATCTTCCGGTCTTTTCATCTTGGTCCTCGGAGATTCTCCATTGAAGCACGTTGGTCCTTGCCACCTTAGGAGTCAAGTTCACGCACGGTCGCAGTCTCTTGATCATCATGTATATCATCCTCCGAACTGAGTGCATCTCTTCTCATTTAGTGCATGAACTCCTGTGTAAACATTATACTCCAAAACACACATCCAACGATGAACTTGTTATATCATTAGTACGCCTAGTGGTGGGTTAATTCCGAAATGAAATCCAAACTATAACATAACAAGTGTTCTTGGTTGACAGAAATCGACCGCCAACATCCCCCCACGCTTAGATCTTGCATGTCCTCGAGCAAGTTGCTCAAAAGTTGTTCATCCATGGAGTTTGAAACATGCTTCGTCAAATCCTTCTTTTCAAGTTAGTCAATCATTCATCTTTAATATAAGAGACATGAAACAAAGATCATAATGTAAATATGGGCCTTTAGAAATTACTAATTCAAGACTTACCCCACAACTCTTACCTTTTCACTAGAGATCTTCAACTTCATCCATACTTGCTTTCTTACTTCCATTGGAGGGTTTTTGCAAACTTTTAAAAAAATAAAATTCCTGCACAAGCATTAGACAAAGTCCTTCTCCATGTTCTCACATGTCACTCATTAAAGTGGCTATCTTAGATAATTTCATAAACTCTCACCTCCCACAAGTCTCTCATTTATGATGTAAGGTGGAGCTATAGGTGTGGCTAGTGAAGCTAGCACAAGTATTATCAAGCTAGGAAAATCCCCTAGTGGTTGTTCACCTTCCAAGCGAATGATCATGAGAATTAAACCATAATGTAAGGGTGTCAAGGATGAGAAGATTTAGAATGGTGGACATGTGCAAAGGGAAAAAGAATGATGACTTCAAGGCACTAATGATGTCCTCGATGTCGGATTGCACATTGTATGGAATAAGATTTGTTCCCAACATCGTGGCATCCTTCCTTGCACTTCATTTGATCTTCACTTGACTTGTCATCCCTCACTATACCTTTCTTGCCTTGCCTTGGATTTTCTTTCTTTTCTTTTTCTTCTCGCTTCTCTCTTTTTTTCTTTTTCTTTTTCTCTCTTTTTCCTCTTTTTTTTCTTTTCTTGTGTGCGCACCACACACATATATTTCATATTTTTTTCTTTTCTCTCCACATCTTCATCTTCTTCTCCAAAGCTTTTCGCTCAACTTTTGAACATGATCAACAATCTGAATTTTAAATAAAAACATGCCTAGAGATTGAACGAATCTTCGAATATGGGTTGTGTTCAAGGAGTAAGATGATAAAAAGATGTTTATAGGTTTGGGTAAGGAATTCGGCGATGTACGGGACATTCAATGTGAAATTCCCGTTACCGAATACATGAAGAGGCTAGCAATAAAAGGTATACATCAAGGACATGATCATTGCTTGAAATTAGACCTCCCAAGAGAGTAAAATCCTAACTTAATTCATCATGCTAAACAACACTTATGGTGGAGCATATATATGTATGTAAAGGCTTTGTATAGGATAGATATTACCTCTCAACTTGGAGAAAGAAATTGCTAACCTTCGTAGCAAGGTGTTTTTCTTAATTTTCAGAAATAAAACCTCCAAAGTTAGCAATACTAAAAGCATAGACGAAGCAAAGTCCTAGATCAAAGTTTGAGTATGGGTGCTTTACAAAAGTAAGTTTCCACTAAGCACCATGGTAAACGATTAATCAACAAGTTCATGCTCAAATAAGAAAGATAAAGTAAAGACATAACAAGAAAAGAAACAAGAGATTTGCATAAGACACTTTTTATTTCTTTTTCTTTGACTCAACGCTAATTTAAGACACTTTCAAGCTAAAAAGATAAAACAAAGACTTACACAAGACTCTCACACTTGACTCAAAATTTAAAGACTAGACTCTCACACCACTTTAAGCAAAAAAATTAAAAAGGTAGCTAGCTAGCTCCCCCCACGCTTAGATCTTACGACGTCCTCGTCGTAACTTTACAAAAGGCACAAAGGGAGAGAATAATCTAACTACAACACCTAGTGGTACTTTCCGCACGAGTTGCACCACTCCTTCTTCTTGGAATTCTTGTTCATCCCGAAGAGCTTCCTTATGTTGCGGTTGAGGTACTTGAAGTCATATTCCGCCATGCGCTCCCAATCTTCAATTCTTTGTTGCATGGCGTTGATGGTGTGGAAACACTCATCAAGCGATGAGAAGAGCTCCGCAATAGCGTTGCGGCAAGGCGCGCAACACATGTTGTGCTATTCCTCCGGATCATCATCTCCATCGTGTCCACCGTCCGGATCGTTGCCGCCGTCTGGGTTGCCTCCTTCGCCTTCCTCATGATGCTCCTCTGGCTCCTCCTTGGGCACCTCCTCCCAAATGTAGAGGTCGTTATCATCTCTTCCACCGGCTGCCCACGAGCTAGGGCTTCGATCATCAGAGTAGTCACTATCTCTATAGAACTTCGCCGGCTCAGGGGTCTTCTCCTTGTAATCCTTCCTCTTCTTCCCAAGGAGCCTCTTCCAGCGGCGAACGGGAGAAGCGGGCTTCTCCTTCTTCTCCTCAACCCAGGGATTTGGGCTAGGCATGCGCCCTTTTGGGACATGCCCTCCGCATTGAATTCTCACGGTCCTCTTCACCTTCTTCTTGGGCTCCGGCACCACAGCGCACCGGCAAAGCTCCTCGGTCGCCGGAGTTGGAGAGGGGAGGCGTGCTTCTTCTTCCATGGTTGCCTTCACCTCCTCCTTGCCTTTGGTGCTGCTCGGGGATGCCATGGGTGCTTGGGTGCTTTCGTGGAGGTTGGAGATTGCAATTGAGATGCAAACCTTGAGCTCCCCAGGCATCCTTAAATATCCCTGGAAGGATTCGGCCGAAACTCTCCCTTACCTATTTTTGTCGCCCCCAAAAAGGGAAGACAGGAAAAGGAAATGCACTGAACCGTGTCCTAGAGAAAAATGAGCCGAAACAGAGGAAGGGGGGTGGTGGGCCGGTCGGCATGGGCCGGCCGGCCTACCCCCTTCTTTGGGCCCCCGCGGCCCAACTTTTGCGGCCCTCGGTGTTTTGTGAATACTAGCCTAGGTGGTGGTAGGGTCCAGCTAAAAATTATGAAAAAGGACTCGAAATAAATACGAAAACAAAAACATATTTACAGAAAGTTTACCTTGTTTTACGTCTTAGGCTTGACGCTCGGGCTCGTCCTCCATGTGATATATATCAATGTAGTCGATGGGCACGATGTCTTGTTCAAGAAAAACCTTTAACCATTGACCATTAACCACATATTGATCTCCTTTCACGTCCATGATTGTTACCACTCCATTTGGCGAGACCGAGTGAACGATGTACGGTCCATCCCATTTGCTCTTCAACTTTCCTTTCCCGAATATTTTGAACCTTGAATTATAGAGGAGAACCTTGTCACCTTCTTTAAAGTCCTTTGCTCGAAGCCTTTTATCATACCATCTCTTCATTCTTTCCTTACAGATGGTTGCACTCTCATAAGCTTTGAGCCTCATCTCTTCTAGTTCACTTATTTGAATCTTCTGTTTGATTTTCGTGGCATCAAAGTCAAGATTCATCTCTTTGATTGCCCAATATGCTTTATGTTCTAACTCCAAAGGTAAATGACACGATGTACCATAAACAAATTGATATGGTGTCATACCTATTTGTGTCTTGTGTGCTGTCCGATAAGCCCACAATGCTCCATCCATTGAAACTCGCGGGACTCCATGGTGTGGGAATATAATATTTTTGATCATGGATATGGATTCTTCCGTTGAAACTCTTCGACAAGGGATAGCCTCCACCCATTTGGATACATAATCAACCATAACCAAAATATGCTCATATCCATTTGAACTTGTGAAGGGCCCCATGAAATCAATTCCCCATACGTCGAATAGATCAATTTGCAAGTTGTAATTCAAGGGCATAACATTTCTTGGATTTATATTCCCCGTTCTTTGACATTCCGGACAAGAAGCAACATACCTTTTCAAATCTTCATGCATCTCTGGCCAATAAAATCCACTAGCCCATACCTTTGCTTGAGTCCTAAAATGTCCATAGTGTCCTCCATATTCTCTTGAGTGACACTTTCTTAATATGTCAGCCCTTTCATCTCTTGGTATACACCTTCGTAAGACTCCATCCGCTCCAAGTCTAAAGAGGTAAGGTGCATCCCAATAATATTTTCAGCTCTCGGCGATCACTCTCCTTTGAGCGTTCCTATCCAAACGATCAAGTGGCATTTTTCATATGGCTCGAATAATGTTGATCATCCAAGTATCTTTGTCAAGGATGTGATAGAGGTGATCATCTCTCATCTTATCTTCAATAGGCTCTTTATCATCCTCACGATTCATCCTTGATAAATAGTCGGCCACAACATTTTTCGACCCCTTTTTGTCCCGAATCTCCAAATCAAATTCTTGCAAGAGAAAGATCCATCGAATCAACCTTGGCTTGGCATCTTTTTTAGACAAGAGATACTTGATTGCCGCACGATCGGTGTAGACAATCACCTTCGAATTCACAATATATGATCTGAATTTTTCAAAGGAAAACACTACCGCAAGAAATTCCTTCTCCATTGTTGCATAATTTAATTGAGCTCCATTAAGGGTTTTGCCAGCATAGTAAATAGCGTGTACCTTGCCTTCTTTTCGTTGTCCCAACACCGCTCCAACGGCATAGTCGCTAGCATCGCACATTATCTCAAAAGGTTGATTCCAGTCGGGCGGTTGAATGACGGGTGCGGTTACGAGAGCTCTCTTTAATGTCCGGAATGCCGCCAAGCACTTGTCATTGAAGTTGAATGGCACATCTTTTTGGAGAAGATTGGTCCATAGCTTGGTAATCTTTGAGAAATCCTTGATGAATCTTCTATAGAATCCCGTATGGCCTAAGAAACTCCTCAAAGATTTGATATCCATTGGGGGTGGAAGTTTTTCAACCGTTTCAACCTTAGCCTTGTCCACCTCAATCCCTCTCTCGGATATCACATGTCCCAACACTATACCTTGTCTCACCATAAAGTGACACTTCTCCCAATTTAGCACCAAATCAACCTCCGAACATTTAGTGAGAACTTTATCCAAATATGCCAAGCAATTCGCAAAAGATTTACCGTAGAAGGAGAAATCATCCATAAATACCTCAACAATTTCCTCAATGAACTCCGAAAATACCGCCATCATACATCGTTGAAAAGAGGCTAGAGCATTGGCATTCTTCTATACGCAAATGTTCCATAAGGGCAAGTAAATGTCATCTTATGTTGATCATCTGGGTAGGTATTTGCATGAACCCCGAGTACCCATCAAGAAAGCAAAAATATGCATGATTTGCTAACCTCTCAAGCATCTCGTCGATGAATGGTAGGGGGAAGTGATCTTTCTTTGTTGGTTTATTCAATTTCTGGTAGTCAATACACATCCTCCATTCGGTCACGGTTCTTTGCGGTATCAATTCGTTCTTCTCATTCTTCACCATGGTCAAACCTCCTTTCTTAGGCACACAATGTACGTAGCTCACCCATTCGCTATGCGGCACCGAGTAGATGATTCTGGCATCCAACAACTTGATTACTTTCTTCTTCACCACCTCTCACATGGCATGGGTTAACCTCCTTTGATGATCCACTACGGGCTTGCATTGATCCTCCATAGGTATGCGGTGAGTGCAAAATGCTAGGCTGAGTCCTTTAAGATCGTTTATCGAATACCCCATCACTTTCTTGTGCTTCTTCAATAAATTCAGCAACATATCATTCTCCTCGGGACTCAATTCATCACTCACAATCACGGGATAAGTCTTGTCCGGGCCCAACAATTCATATTTCAATCCATTGGGTAATGGCTTAAGATCCACCCCTGGTGCTTGTGGTTCCTCATGTACAATTTCTCCAAGGTCTTCAAATTTATCCTCCTCTAAGCTTCCGCCTTGCGGTTCTAGTCCTTTGGTTGTTTTCGCTAACTCTTCATCCAACTCATCATTAGATTGATTCTCCATAGCTCTTTGTAGTGGATCCCTGAAAGTTTCAACAAAACGAAGGCTCCCTACCTCTTCGTCATCAAGAGGTAGGGGTGAGGCAATTCTAGAAGCGGGAAGAAAATTGTATGTGTGATTATTTGAATCAAGATTAATAGTTACTTTTCCTTTTCCGGCATCTAAACAGCATTAACCAACTTAAGAAAAGGTCTACCAAGAATTACATGATCATTCTTATCATAGTAGACATCAACAATGAAGAAATCGGTTGGAATGCATTTTTCAGAAATTAAAACTTCTAGGTCACGAGCAATTCCTAGTGATTTAACAATTCTACCATCTCCCATAATTAGTTTAGTAGAGGTTGGAACTAGGTCAATGGTGTGGTCATGAATTTCATCAAAAATCTTAGAAGACAAGACACTTACTTGTGCTCCAATGTCGCATAACGCTTTGCAATTAATGTTGTTAACCTTGCAATCTATACGCGGCGATGTCTTCTCTTCTTCATCGGATCCTATGGCAAAAATTTCAGCGAGGCGGGCGAATGGTGACGCCTCGGGCTTGATTGCCATGATTCTTTTAGCTTCGGCCACATGATCCGGATCAACTTCTTCTTCGCTAAAGAGTTAATGAAGGACCTCCCCGGTTGTCTCTAGGTTGTATGGATGTTCTACTTGTCTTTCCGGCGGGAAGTCCATCTCCAAAGCTTTTGCCATCCCTTTTTGATTAGGGAACGGTCTCCTCTTGTCAAAGATTTCTCCAAAATCAAGTGGGATCCAATCCATTTGCTCGAACTCCCTTAGTGGCTTCGCGCTTGACATAGTTCTTTCATTTTCTTTGCTTGTCTCGGCGTGATCACTCTCCGAGATAGTTATAGTTTCCTCATATTTGGCTTCTTCAACCTTTCTTGGGATTGGTTCCTCTTCTTTCTCTTCCGGGGACGTATTTCTGAAAATTGCAGCAAGGGGTGCCACACTTGTGTCGCATTCCGGCTTTCCCGAAAGTCGTATTTCCCAATCTCTTCGCATGGCTGCCGCTTTACTTATTTTTTGTAGAAGTTTGGCAGCTTCTGTGAGTGTTTTCTCCATGAGATCCCCTCCTGCACACATTTGAACGTATTCCATGCAACTAGGGGTTAGGGAAAAAAAGAATGTATGCAATAGTACGTCACCCGGGAATCCGAGTCTTGGTCCTTGTTCAACTAGTTCGTTGAATCGATTCCACGCTTGATCAATCCCCTCTTCTTTTCCTTGCTTGAAAGTCATCACTTGCATCCTTATATGTTGAATCTTGGTTATAGGGAAGAACTTGGCACAAAATTTCTTTACCAATTGATCCCAATTTCCCTTGGCTTTGAAGGATGCAAATGAATACCACTTTGTTGCTTCATCGGCAAGTGAGTAGGGAAAAAGATTCCATTTAAACCAAGTGTCGGGAACTCCCTCTTGTCGCACCGTATTGCACAACGTCGTGAAGCGCTGGATATGTCTATATGGATTGTCTGTCTCCACCCCTCAGAACAGATTAGTTGCTGCCATCTTGATGATTTGAACTCTGATTTCGTACCTTGTCGCTTCGAGAATCGAATCCGACTCTTGTACCTTGATGTCCTCACATCGAGGGCTAGCATAGTCTTTTAGCGATTTTTCCTGTTCCTCCAAAGGATTTCCAATGAACGCCATCTAGACAATCAAAAACAAAAAACGAAAGAGTGTGTTTTTCTAGAACACAAAGGTTAGGTGTTAGTAATCAACAAAATCAATGAGACATTAAACGAAGTAAACTGGCTTGCTCGCCGGTAACGGCGCCAGAAAAAGGGGCTTGTTGACGGTTCGAAACTGCGTTCAACTTCAGCGCAAGTACACGGAGTGACTTGGTGCCTTTTTCACCAAGAGAGGGGACCCCCTAGGTTCTTGTCAATCCACGGAGAAAGGGAATTACTTGCGTTTAACCTAACACTAACTTAGTTGATTAAGGACTTTATGATGTAAAGATTAATCTATAAAGTAAAGACAAACTACCCCTAGATTATGTTAAAGAGAAAGAGAAAGGTGGTTCACGAGTATGAAAAACGTATGCCCATGGAGTCTAGGTACTTGAGATGCAATCACCCAAAACATGGTAAAACCCCAATCCAATCTATCTAAGGATGAGAACAAAGAGCAAAGCGTTTCCCTTCCCTCGTACATGTCACTATGCGAAGGTAATCGTCTCTAACCCTAATGAACATGGTATGTTGACGTGATCTACGGGAGCAACCCTGATGGCAATGGTAGCTAACCTTAAACATTAAGCATCATCAACAAAAGGTATGATAGAGAAAGATCCAAACAAGGGAGTGGGTGACTACATGTCAAGATCCATTACAACTCCATGGACAAATGATTACTTTACCCCATCAAGACGCTAAGCATGGCACCGTTGAACATGGTAGATGCCCCTGATGGAGTCCGTCTTTCTGTGGCCTTCAACTCCAATGGCGCCCTGGCAAGGCCTCGGCGTCCTCCTTCCTCGTGGTGGCCTCCATTGACCTAGGTGATGATCCTCTTGAATCTTCACCCTCTCGATCATCCCTCTTCCTTGTGTTTGATGTCTCGAGGCTTCTATGGTCGTCTTTCGCGAATGGCTCCTCTCCCCAAACAATTAGGGTTCCGCAAACTTATCACCGAAGAAAGGCGGCGGCGAACCGACGTGGAAAGGGGGTGGGCCGGCCTGGCCCATTCCCGACCCGATTCGCCTCCGTCTTTTGCCACGTGTCATTTCTTGCACTTTGGGGTTTTTCCTCCTTCGGATATGGGCTTTGGACGTCGTTATCTCCGCGACCAAGTTGAGGGGTCTTCTCGCATGATCTACCGATCTTTTCATCTTGGTCCTCGGAGATTCTCCATTGAAGCACGTTGGTCCTTGCCACCTTTGGAGTCAAGTTCACGCACGGTCGGAGTCTCTTGATCATCATGTAAATCGCCCTCCAAACCGAGTGCATCTCTTCTCATTTAGTGCATGAATTCCTGCGTAAACATTATACTCCAAAACACACATCCAACGATGAACTTGTTATATCATTAGTATGCCTAGTGGCGGGTTAGTTCCGAAATGAAATCCAAACTATAACATAACAAGTGTTCTTGGTTGACGGAAATCGACCGCCAACACCGACAGTGGTTTGGGCCGACATCCTGTGATTGCTGCTGGGTCGATCAAACATTTGGGCTGGGAAAAGAAAGATGGTTGGATGGGCTAGAAAGAGATAGAGGGAGAATGATTTGGACGTACCATAAAAAATAGAGAGAGATGGAAATAGATTTGGGATTGATCTTTTTATGAGTTTTTGAAAACACTAACTCAAACAAAATAGATGCAATCGAAATGAATGCAAACTATCAAACAATTATTTTATTTTATTCCCAAATACAATCAATTATTTTCCTACACTAAATTTCCTGTAAACAAAATAAATGTTGCACACAATTTTAAATTATGAGAAATCGTTGTTTTATTATTCTTTCTATTAACATCCTGAAATTGAATAATTTCAGGGTGTTACAAATCTACCCCCTTAAAAGGAATCTCGTCCCGAGATTCAGAGAGAGAAGAAACAAGGAGTAGGGAGTCAAACAAGATTCTGATGGCAGAGTTGATAGTCTTTCATCTTTATGTGTCCCGTGTTGAATCTCTATGCAACCATCTTCATCTTGGTTCTTGAAAGCTTCATTAGAGAGTGAGATTAGGGAGATGAGAGTAAGGCCTTCTTTTTCTTCAACTTGCTTCCATGTATAATTTGGTGTTGGCGATAACATCTCTTTATTGTTGACGTTGCCGCATTGTTTGCTACTTCTATTTTCTTCCTTCGACATCATCCATTGGATTGAGTAGAAAGAAAGAAGGATAACAAGGAGGTGAGAGGTAGAAAAGAAAAGCCCAACTAAGCAACTGATGTCTTTGTAGGTAGAAGACCCACAATACACCAAAAATCAATACAAAGAACCAACTCAAACAAGATCATAAAGACAAGCATCATCAAGCAAACATAGAGCTTCACCAGTCAGCTCACAGTCAAAGGAACGAAGCTAAATGTTGTTATTAGAGTTAGAAGGGATCCTCCTAAACTTGGTTCGATGTTAGACTTCAACTTCCTTCGCACAAGCTTACTTCTTCACTAAGGGGTTGGCTTCAAGAGATGAATTGGTAACTTCATTCTTCGGATGACTTGAGGGAACTTCAGGTAAGGTGGAAATGATCATCTAAACATTTTTGAATGAAAAGAGGAGTAGGACATCACTTTGCAAAAAAAAACAAGGGAAAGGATGCAAAGCAATGATATTTTTTTAATACAATGAGATAAGATTGATAAAATAAAATCAAGGAAGAGATATGCTAACGAGGATAAGAATATTAGGAAGTAAGGGTAGGCATTATCACCAACAAATGAAAGGGTAGTGAGATGCATGACATAGGAAAATCAAACATCAAAGGAGATGTATGATCAAGTTGCATCAAAGAGAGATAAAACAAATAGAGTGAGGTTGAGTTTTTTTTCATTTGCAAAGCAAGAGAGTGCAAATGGAAAGAATGAAGCAGGAAAGGTAAGTGATCAAGGAGGATTTGTCAAAAACGAATGGTCAAGGGGTAACAAATGAAAAGGAGGTTAAGTGAGTATCAAGAAGGAAAGACAGAAGAAGATGGGCAAGGAGTGATAAATATTCACCAAAGAGGTCAAAGACAAGGTAGGAATTATTTTTAGAGTAAAACAGACCTTAGAAAGCAACCATTTCTATCTAGGCTTACGTCCTACAATCGATATAGCTTTGATACCACTTCTGTCACACCCGGTTTCCAAAATGAACCAAGTGCTACCTATATGTATGCCATGATCTAGTTTCATACATATAGTGACATCATCAGTGAATAACAGAAACAATATCACGTAAAGAAAAAGAGTTTATCAGAGATTTACAGCGGAATCCTGGGAAACAAAAGCTCCAAACTTCACATGCAATCGACTGGGGGTTGCGTATGCCTAGCACCATCTTCTGGACTTCATACACCTTTTTTTTCTGAGCAGCGGGTTAGCAAGGGTGAGCACACTTATGGTTGGAGCTCAGCAAGTGGGGGAAGATGCAAGACTATCAAGGATAGGCTAAGATTTTGTAGCGGTTAGCATTTTAATGTTGGTCAAATTTTATTAGCAAGCACCTATTTACTAGATGTAAGTTCATACCAACCCACTTAAGCATTTAGAAAATATCTCATCTCAAAACCATAAGAAAACCACGATTTAATTCCATCTTTAAGTTTGATTATCATGTGAGGGTCCAAGCCGCTCTTGATCGTGAGCACGGCTGATCGATCAGTTTTAACTCTGCAGAGGTTGTACACTTTACCCACAGCTCGTGTTCCCCATGTCGCCCGGGTTAGCTAGACCCTTAAACACTTCCGAGGTGAGTGGCTAGGGGTCCACTACGAAGCCTTTACAAAGGCATGCAAAAGACCAACAACCCGCATAGTTACAGATCAGGGCGGACCATAACCCTCCCTAGTGGTCAGCACCTTAGCAAAGGCTGCTACCCCAAAAGGACCGGGCTATACCCCTGCAACCCCGACCCCCCTCTGCTCCTTTCGGATAAGGTCATCAGTTCATTCGCACACCTAATTAATTGGCTAAGCCAGAGCCATATGGACTGTGGTTGTACTGTTTTCTTGGGTGGTTCTCCATGTTCCGATTAAAACATATGATCTTGTATTTCCAAAAGCATCATCTTTTCGCATAAAAGCTTTTGTCATCAAAAATCACTTTTATCCAACCCGAGTTAAGCAACTAGCATTAATCTACCCAAAACCATTTATAAAACCAGGTTGTTCCCTGAGAGACATGGGTACCCATGGGTCCCCACCGGCCAGGGTCCTAGGGGCCCCTGACAAGTGGACCCGACCTTCCAGAAGACCCGCCGACCTTACACGTGGGCCCGGTGACCTTATCCGCACCTCCGAAGACCGCGGGCGACCTGATCAGGATCCCGGAAGACCCGCGATGCTTGGCGTGCAAGTCAAGGACTCTAGGACCTAGCGTGCTGCCGCCTGTAGCTCCGAGTATCACGGGATACTCCTTGTAATCCGGGAGATAAGCCTCCCGCAGTTGTAACCGACCCCGACACGGGTCAACCGACCTGCGCGTGCAAACCCTAGCCCGTCCCCCCATATAAGGCGGCCTAGGGCTCCATGCACAAGGACAACTCATCTTCAACCTCCCGCATAATCCACCACAACTAGACGTAGGGTATTACTCTCCGGAGGCCCGAACCATTATAAACCCTTGTCTCCTTGTTCCTCGCCGCCATACTCGCCTAGTTCCATGTGCATCCCATGCATAACCACCTACACTCTTAGGTCCTGGTCCTCCATTAACCTACAAATCACTAGGGCAACCCCCTAGCGGATCTGTCCAGGTCTCACCCCCTGACAGTTGGCGTGCCAGGTAGGGGCGATCGGGAACTTGCTGTGCAGCATGGTGGCCCAATCTGGCGTCGTCTTCCCAGCGAGCATGGCAGCCTTCCTCGCCGACCCCGTGGAGATCTGCTTCGGATCCTTCACATCGACCTCTCCTGCTCTGGCAGTCTCCACTCCCCCGGCGACCTCTGAGCAGGTCGTCATGGCATCCGCCACCGTCTCTATTCCCGATCTAGTATCGGAGACCCACCCACCCAGACCCTGTGACCTTGTCCAGGGGATGGAAAGTGTCATCGGCTCGATGAGGGAAACCCTGGAGATCTGTGAACGAGCTCAGCGCTCGGCGCAGACAGTGCTATGCCATGACGCGTTCCCCTTCGGCTTGAAGTCTGCGCCCGGCCTTCACCTGAGCCAACTCTCTGCGCCTCATCAGATCCAATCTGGGCGGCGACCTTCTCGCGACCCAAGCCCTACACCTCGCGCAAGGCGCGACCCTCTCGATGTGCCCTGCACCTATCACAAGGGTGCGAAGCATACCCTCCGCGGGTGCCGCCTGCGGAAGAAGATCGACAATGAGCTCCCTCGCCGAGCTAAACGACCTACCCAGTCTCCGGATTGCGGGGAGTTCCAGAAGGTCCAGGTTCGCATCTCCCCCAACGACTCGGAGATCGTCTTCCGACAGGTGATGGTGATCTCGGAGAACGAGCCACCACGTGCGGGTGCCACCGACTCCCAGGAGGTGGACCGCATCCAAGCCAACGCCCGCCGCGCTGAGCGACATGTGGAAGAGCAGCGGCGCATCCTGCCCTGCGCTCGAGATCTGCACCCGGAGTTCGAGGAAGCTGGGATCCCGACCTTCTACAGCCCCCAGGCCAACCTAGGCGCGGCCATTACCTGACTCCAGCATGTCCAGACGCCTGAAGCTGAGCAGGCCCTCGTGTACCTTCGGGTCGCCAATGCCCTGGTGGAAGAGAAGAGCACGACCTCCAAGTCCGCTGCGTCTTCGTCAACCCGCCACTCGTGCAGTCGATCTCATCGACCTGCGCGCAGCCATCTCTCCCCCGTCCGGGAGGAGGTCGCACAGCACAACCCTGAGCAACCCGCCCAGCAGCCTGCTACTGCCCGCGACCTTCGCGTCAACCTCGACGCCAATAGGCATGCTCGCGATGCTCGTGGCTACGTGAAAACCTCAAATAGGACACGTAGCATTTGTAACGGGCCCTTAACACCTGTTACATGGACCCCATCTGTAACGGTTGTTGTTTGGCGCCCGTTACGCATAAGAGCGGTAGGCTCGACTCCGACCTCGCCCTGACCTCGCCACCACAACGCCCGTTACCATTGAGGACTTCTGGTAACGGACTTCTTAAACGCCCGTTACATGTTTTCTTTGTAACAGACGTTAACATGTGTCCGTTACGAAAGTAAAACCTATCGGTAACGGGCTCTTTAAGTCCATTACCGATGACTTTCCTATTGGAGACGTGTTGTTTTTAGGACGCGTCTCATTTTGTGACGACCCAATTGGCGACGCTTGTTTGGAGCTAGCATCTCCTTTGTTTTCTCACAATAGAGACGCATGTTGTTATTACGCGTCGTTGTCTTTGTGTTCCGACCACTCTGCTATCTCCCACAACTACACTCGCTCTATCTCCTCTGAGGGCCCCACTCGCTCTCTCCCCACCGTTGCTGCAGCAGCATTTTCGCGTGCTCTCTGAAGGCCCCACTCGCTGCACGCGCGCTCTTTGAAGGCCCCACTCACTTCGCACGCGCTCTCTCTCCTCAGAAAGCCGGCGCTACAGCAGGCCGGCCGGCCGCGTGCGCGACGGCGAAAGGTGCTGGCGGACGTCGACCATGGCGCGGCGTCCCTCCGTGCCATACGTCCTCCAAAGCAGCAACTTATCCTCCTCCTCGGGCTCGGTGCCGTCCTCCGCGCCATCACCGTCGCCGCGTCCGCGACGCCTCGTCCTCCTCCTCGGAAGCGCTCGCCTCGTAGACAGTCCTCGTCAAGGTGGAAATTGCCCCCTTTTATTGAACTTCGCTGTCCTAATCATCTTACTCATCAGTTTTGGTGATGCATTATGCTCATTTGATGTATGAAAATTGCAGATGGCTGCTGCTGCTCGGGCTTGGATGTACAGTAGTAAGTCCCGAGATTGGGCTAGTTTCTTAAGGGGGGTCAATGGTTTTCTAGATCAAGCAGAGGCAGATATGAGAAACTGTGGTGTTCAGGCAATGCTTTTCCCCTGTATAGATTGTCTCAACCAGAAGAAGTTCGAACAACGGGATAACATTTTTCATCATTTGATCACATGTGGTTTCAAAGAAAATTACATGTGTTGGAAGAAACATGGTGAGGAAGGGCTTAATGAAGTCGAAGCAGGATGTCTAAATGAAGGTGAAGCGCGACCCCATGCTACGGGCCTTAATAATGAAGGGGCAGCGCTATGCCATGATGTAGAGCTTGATGAAGGTGGAGTTTTTGATGAGGAAAATGAACCATTCCCACCAATTGTGATGAGGCCTGAGGATATCACTGATCAAGAAGTTACGGGCTTCAATGATGGTGAGTTGTTGCAACGTGTGCACAATGTTGACAAATGTTGCGGGATGTTGAGTTTCAACAAGTGTATACAACTTTTGAATTAGGGAGGCTGAAGCAGTTCGTTGAAGATTCAAAGAAACCCCTCTATCCTGGTTGCAAGAAGTACTCTCACCTTTCTGGTGATCTAAAACTTCTGCAGCTTAAGGCAGATCATGGTTGGAGCAACAAAAGTTTCAAACAACTATTGGATCTCCTTAAGGACATGCTACCCGAGGGAAACCAAATAGCCGAGTCTATCTATGAGGCAAAGAAAATAATTGGTCCTCTGGGAATGGGGGTTGAAAAAAATTCATGCTTGCAAGAACAGTTGTGTATTGTTCCGTGGAGATTATGCAGACCTTGACAAGTGTCCCAAGTGTGGGTTCGATCGGTACAAGAGGAAAAAATATGGTGGAGATGATAACAATGCTGATGATGACGAGAACGAGCCCGTGGAGATCACAGGAAAGAAGAAGAAGAAGAAGAAGAAGAAGAAGAAGAAGAAGAAGAAGAAGAAGAAGAAGAAGAAGAAGAAGGTTAAAGGGGTCCTGTGAGGGTAGCATGGTATTTTTGCATCATTCCTCGGTTGAGAAGATGGTTCGCCACATGAAAGGAGGCCCAACTCTTGCGTTGGCATAAGACACAAACGAAGGAAGTTGGCAAGATTAAGCACCCCGCAGATGGCTAACAATGGCAAAACATTGATTCCCACTTTGAGGAATTTGCCGGTGAAAGCAGGAACATTCGGTTCGCTATGAGCACAGATGGTGTGAACCCATTCGGTAACCAGAGCTCAACACATAGCACCTAGCCTATTGTGCTATCAATGTACAACCTTCCACCCTGGCTATGCAAGAAACGGATATACATGATGCTGACAATATTGGTCTACGGGCCAAAGCAACCTGGCAACCGTATTGATGTCTACTTGAGGTCACTAGTTGATAACTTGAAGATACTTTGGAAGCCTGGTGTGAAGGAGGTTTGGGATGAGTTCGGCCGTGAGGAGTTCACATTGCACGCCATGTTGTTCACCACCATCAACGACAACCCGGCTCATCGCAACCTTTCTGGCCAGAGTAAAAAGAAAGGTGTAGCTTGCCCACACTGCTTGGAAGAAACTTGTGCAGTGTGGCTAAGAAATTCAAAGAAATTCTCATTTATGGGGCTCCGTTGTTTCCTCAGCAAGAAACATGCCTACCGGGACATGGATTGTCAGTTTAATGGGGAAAAGGAGAATCGACTGGCGCCAATGCATGTGACTAGAGATCTGCTCCACTTGCAAGTCAAGGATGTCGAAACTATCAAGGAGTTACCCAAATTATCTGAAAAGAAACTTCGCAAAAGAAAGAAGCGAGATGGTGAAGAAGAAGAAGAAGATGGGCGAGGAATGTGGAACAAGAAATCAATTCTATGGGAGCTAGAGTATTGGCCGCTTTTGGATGTGCGTCATTCGATTGACAACATGCACGTCAAGAAGAATGTGTGTGAAGCTACTTTGGGAACATTGCTACAACAGAAGTCGAAAGGAAAAGATCATAAAAATGCAAGGGAGGATCTTAAAGAAATGGGCATTAGGCCGGAGCTCTTTGCAGAGGAAACAGACACGGGGATGGACCTTCCTGTTGCTGCAACCACCTTGTCAAAGGCAGAGAGAAAAGAATTCTGTGAGTTTTTGCATGGTTTGAAAGTACCTTCAGGCTACTCATCGAACTTCAAGAGGCTAGTGTCGGTGAAGGACATGAAAATGAATTTCAACTTGATGAAATCTCATGATTACCATGTGTTGATGACATCTATTCTTCCTGTTGCACTAAGAGGTATCAAGACAGAACTGGTTCGCGACGCGGTCACGAGCTTGTGTTTATTCTTCAATGAAATAGAATAGAAGGTGATTGATGAGGAAAAACTATTGGACTTAGAGAGGAGGCATTTCGAGACCCTATGCCTGCTTGAAGGTACCTTCCCACCATCATTCTTTGATCTCATGCTGCATCCAACAACACACCTCGCGAGGGAGATCTGGTACCTTGGCCCATCTTACCTTCATCAGATGTTTCCATATGAGAGGTACTTTGGATTCCTCAAATCATTGGTACATAACAGGTCATTTCCAGAGGGAGCCATTGTTCGTGGCTATGAGACCATCGAAGTAGTGGAGTGGGCCATGGGTTATATGGACCCCCAAAACCCCATTGGTGTGCCTCATTCACGCCATGAAGGTAGGCTTTCAGGTGTTGGGACCCTGGGGAAAAAGTCAATCACTCCACACCCAGAGGACTTCAGGAAGGCTCATTTCACTGTGATAGAACAGAGCGTAGAGGTTACACCATTTGGCAATAAGCACAACCAACAACTACGTGAACAAAACCCTGGCTGTACTGGGGATTGGGTTGCAAAGAGGCACATGCAATGCTTCAACAGGTGGCTCTGAGATTATGTCCAACAGAGTGGCAGTGCAGCTATAACCGACGATCTAAGAAAACTAGCAGCAGGGCCATTATTCACTATTACAACATATCAAGCAATGGATATCAATGGATACACATTCTACACCATGGCCCAGGATGCCAAGAGCGTCTATCAAAATAGTGGTGTGCGTGTACGGGCCGTCAACAATAAGAAGAACACAGCCACATATTATAGTCAAATAGAGGAAATTTGGGAGCTTGATTATGTAGGATTCAAGGTAGCCTTGTTTCGGTGTAGATGGGTCACCAATGCGAAGAGAGCTATGATCAAGGACAAATTTGGTTATGTTAGTGTTGATCTCCGGGTCTTTGGTTACAAAACCGAACCGTTTGTCTTCGCCAAGGATGTTGAGCAAGTGTTCTATGTACCTGACCTTGCAAAGAATAACTGGAGTGTGGTTTTGCCTGGAAAAAAAGGATTGTTGGGGTTGAAAATGTTGTTGAGGAGGAGGAATACAACCAGTTTGACGAAAGTCCATCCTTTCACACTTCATACATGCTCCGAGTCTTGGTAGCTGACAAAACACCATACTTGCAAAGTGACCATCGTGATAAGATCCATATACAAAAATCAAAGAAAAAAAGAAGCAAGATTGATTTCTGCTGAATCCGATCCTTTTTGTAAAATGTAGGGATGTCTATTGCTGGAAATGGAATCCTTTTTGTAATATATATAGGATGTGTATTGGTGGAATTTGAATGAATCTCCTTTCTGTAATATATGATGCCTAAGATACTGCCTAAGATGCCTATATATTCTGCCTAACATGCCTAAGATACTGCATAAGATGCCTATAAGCGAGATGTGCAATTAGTAGTACCACTCATCTGAGAGTATTGATATTATTTTGTCTACATTTTGTCAAACTTCAAAGAGTTTGACTCCTCGATAAGCGAGATGTGCAATTAGTAGTCTCCTGTATCTTCTCTCCAAAATAAATAACCGTTGCCCCAACCCCTTCTTCTACCCGCGAAACCACCACAACCCCTTCATCTACCCGCGAGAAAACCACAACTGCCTACACTCCTCATCGTGCCCCTCCACCGCGCCCCTCCGTTGTGCCTCTTCCGCTCCACGCCAAGCGACTTCCCTTCCATGCCGGTACTCATGGCATCGAGGGAGCACCCGCGGTCGCTCGCAGAACTCCTGGTGGAGGTGCTGGCGATCATCATTGGCCGAGTCGGGGCGACATCGAATCGGCCTATGGAGGACCTCTGCAGCCTACGGGCAACCTGCAAGGATATGCTCCGCCCCTGCCACGACAGAGATGTCGGTAGGCACCTGGCACTGGATCGGGTTCCAGTCGAGCTGATGCAGAACAATGACCCCATCGGCTACGACGTCTTCCTTCATAGCTTGGCTGTAGCCGGCAACCCGGTGGCCTGCTTCCTCACCGGGATGGACGACATCTTCAGCAGGAACCACAGCCCTCAGCCTCCCCTCGACGAGCTCCACCACGCTGCCAAGGACGGGCACAGAGGGGCGGCCTATGTGGCCGCCGTCTTCCTCTACAGAGCCAACAGCGGGGCCGACGCCGATACCTCTGCAATTGCGTACATGAAACAGGTTGAGGGCGAGGAGCAAGCGTAGTGGCGTCCGCATTTGATCAGCAATGTGCAATCCCTAGATTTCCGGCATCGTGGGGTCAATCTGGCATGGCAAATTAGGAGTGTCGCCCTCCGCCGTGGCCTCCGTCGGCCGACGCTGCCAACGGCGGTGGCGCGAGGCAACATTCAACATTGCGCAGGCAAAGCATTCTGTGGTTCGGCGCCAAGCCGGAGGGGGTTTTGCATGTATTTCTGTAGTGATCAATGTAGGCTTCGTTACGAATGTAATGTCTTCTTCTATCGTGTAAAGTATCGTCCAATCGGTTATTAATAGACAAGATTTGATTTCTCACATTTCTGAGTCAAATCCAAGGTTGTGGCGCCCTCTGCTTCCTCCTCTGTTCTATTGGAATGAAGAACAGTTTGTGTGGGAAAATGAGACGAGGATTAACCATCCCGCGTCTCTAATTAGGGTGGGGCCCAGTTCTATTGGAACGAAGAACAGTTCTCATTTCTCCTTTTAATCTGCAGTCAAATTTTGTAACATGTATTTCTCCGTCGTTCTATTTGATGATTTTTTTCCTAGTTTTTTTTCTAAAATCCCCATCTTTTCATTAATTTCATTGTTTAGTGTATATTCTGTTTCATGAATAATGTTTATATGCCTTATCTTGTTCTTTGTAAGTTCAACATAGAAATAATATTTGTTTTCGACAACCATTAGTAATGAAACTTTACATTTTGTGATCTTAAGGTGAACACATGCTTGTGTTAAAATTTTAAATGCGTACCAGATCGAACATGTTGCAAAGTGTGGAAAACTTCAATGTTGAAGCAACATTTTAGGAAACTATGTGAGAGGTGTAGCCATTTGTACACAAGTATATTCTTGCTTTATCGAAACCATTTGAATTTTTTATGACAAGTTTAGGTACCCAAATTATGTTTCCACGTAAATTTGTAGAATTTTTGGAGCAAACTAAGATGTTATTAGAATTATTATATCACAAGCATGAGATGTATATTCAAATTATAAGAATGTTAGGTATACAAGTGTGACTGTTGATATTTTATTAAAATACTAAATGTCTAATATGAATTGATGTTATTTTTAATGAATTTTTAGGCGCTGTTTTGCCGGCTCTAATATTTGATGGATGCGAGTTTCAGTTCTAAAAAATAGTGTCGGGTCCACGCGTCAGTGTCAGCAGCCTATATAAAGAAGATAACTGCCTGGACCTACCTGCCAACGAAGGCGACATGAGTTTACTAACCAGCGTCGGCGATGACTATCCATTGTCTCCAATATCGAGTTCATCACAGGAGGAACAGATACTATAGGCGACGCTGATGGATCTGCCCGCGTCTCTTAGATTGAGTTCGTGTGACATGTATACAAAATCTAACAACCAAACTAACCAGTTCATGATCGACAAACAAACTAAGCAGTTCATGATCGACAAACTAAGCAGTCCAACAACCTTACGAACAAACTGACGAACACACAATAATCACAAACACATTATTAATGGTACATGAGTGGATCAATTAGTCGGTCGCCGCTGTCGGAGTCCCACCGTCGGAGCCGTCATCGCCGCCGTCGGAGCCGTCGCCGCCGCCGTCGGAGCCGTCGTCATCGCCGCCATCGGAGCCGTCATCATCACCACGGAGAGACCGCTGGCCACGGGGAGCTTCTCAAGCTTTTCAGCCAACACGTGGATCCTGAAGGCGAGACCCTTGACGCTGCGATCCTTGTAATCGTCAGGCGCCTCGATCTTGAACACTGCGCCAACATCTCGGAGCTTCATGAACGCGCCCTGGAGCAGTTTGACGACGAAGCTGATGTCGGCGGCCTCCGAATTCTTCTCCTTCTTCTCCTTGGGTGCCGTCGGCTCCTTCCCCTTCTCCTTGATGGTCAACTTCCTCCGACGGCGGCTTTCGTCATCGTCGTCATCCTTCCTTCGTCCCCGCTTCACCGACGGGTCACTCGACGCCATGCTCTTCTCGCTCCTTGTTGGTGATCTCTCGGTGACCAGAGTTTGTGGTGGTGATGGCGAGGGGGAAGAAGATGAAGCGAAAGAAACGATATGATTAGGGAGCAACCAGTCAGGTATTTATGATGACAAGACGTGAACTGTCAGGGCGCCTCTCTTCCCCACGCCCCACGTCCCCCTACACCTCGGGAACTATTTTTGGGAGCAAAACCGTCCAAAAACACGCGTCGCATTTCAATTTCATGGGAAGGTGGAGGGGCAAGGGCAGTTGTCAGGCCCACGCGTCAGCGGCCAAAACGCGTCGCCTTTCAAATTCCATATTATTAGTAACGGGTTTTTATAAATGGCCACGTCGCATTTCAATTTCCAAACCCCATCACCTTTCAATTTCCAGATCCCGTCGCCTTTCCATTTCCTTCCCCTTCTCTTTCATGGCCGCGGTGTGCTTCGTGGAGCTGCTGCCAAATGAACTGGTCACCCAGATCATCCTCCGCTGCATCAAGGGTGAGCCCGTCATTCGTTTCTTGATCCTTTGTAATCGGGTCTGCGGCACCTTCCGACGCATCTGCGACTCGAATGAGGTACTCCTGCAAGTGTCACTGCGTGAGCTTCGTCAAGAGTGCAAGAATCGCTACATCAGGTCCTTGTTGGAGGAGCGCTTCCGCCTCGCCAAACATCTGGAGGCATTATGCTTCGAGGGGATGGAGAGGTTGATGAGGTGGCGGAATCCCGATCAGGGTCTGGAGCTCGTCGGAAAGGCCGCTGCCAAAGACGCTGGTGCGAAGTACTTCTTAGCGATGCTGAAGTACCGTCGCAACCCTGCAGACCCCGAAGCGATGGCACTGCTCCACGAAATCAGCGGCGGGCCGTCGCCCCCTGACGGGCGGTGGAAGAACCACAACCTACACCGGCTGCGCTACCTCGTCCGCCGGGATCTCCAGAACATTGCGTGGTGGTACTGGCTTCGTGACGGCGATGATGACATTCCGATTCTGCCTGTCCAGAATCCCCACGTCTGCATTTGGGCAGAGGGATGTAGGCGCTACGGGCCAGAGACCCCAGGGATCATCCACTACTGCAGCGCCGAGTGTCGCATCCGTCATGAGTTCGACCGCTAGACGCGTGAATTTAGCATCGCGGTGGAGTACGCCGTCAGCAGGATGAACATCGGGATGTAGGCGGAAGCATCAATAAAAATTATGTATCTTGAATGTAAATTATTACATATTCTGTGTCGCATCCACAAGATTTGATTTGTCACGTTTCTGAGTCAAATCGAAGGTTGTGGTGGTCTCATTTGCCGCATTAGAGGCCTAGGGTGCCCTCTTGGATGTCAAAGTGGGCACGGCAGCGGCGGTGGCGGCGGTGGCCTCTGCTAGTCTGCTTTCTCCTCTGTTCTATTGGTTAACCACCCCCTCTGTTCTATTGGAATGAAGAACAGTTTTGATTTCTCCTTTTAATCTGCAGTCAAATTTTGTAACATGTATTTCTCCATCGTACTTAGTCCAAATTTGATGATTTTTTCCCTATTTTTTTCTAAAATCCCCATCTTTTCATTAATTTCATTGTTTAGTGTATATTCCGTTTCGTGAATAATGTTTATATGCCTTTATCTTATTCTTTGTAAGTACAACATAGAAATAATATTTGTTTTCCACAACTATTAGTAATGAAACTTTGCATTTCGTAATCTTAAGGTGAACACAAGCTTGTGTAAAAATTTCAAATGCGTACGAGATCGAACATGTTGCAAAGTGTGGAAAACTTCAATGTTCAAGCAACATTATAAGAAACTATGTGAGAGATGTAGCCATTTGTACACAAGTATATTCTTCCTTTATCGAAACCATTTAAATTTTTTATGACAAGTTTAGGTACACAATTTATGTTGCCATGTCAATTTGTAGAATTTTTGGAGCAAACTAAGATGTCATTAGAATTATTATATCACAAGCATGAGATGTATATTCGAATTATAAGAATGTTGGGTACACAAGTGTGACTGTTGATATTTTATTAAAATACTAAATGTCCAAATATGAATTAATGTTATTTTTAATGAATTTTTAGGTGCTGTTTTACCGGCTCTAATATTTGATAGATGCGAGTTTCATTTCTAAAAAATAGTGTCGGGCCCACGCGTCAGTGTCAGCAGCCTATATAAAGAAGATACCTGCCGACGAAGGTGACGCGGGTTTACTAACCAGCGTGGGTGATGACTATCCCTTGTCAGCGTCAGCAGGCAAACTTTGGGTGCGCTGTTCAAAAACCCCCACCTATATTGACTATAATGCCCATGGAATTCCAATTCCACCAGAGAGCCGTTCAAGGGCACGCCAATAATTTTCTGTGAACATAGTAACACACGCGTAGGGGACATATACTCGGGGGTCTAATTCAGACAGATCCACCATGCCCGCACTCTCCCCGCCACCGTCCTGCTCCTTCTCCAGCCCTAGCCCGCCGCCGCCGCTCTCCCTGCTGAAGCCCTGCTCTTCTCCAGCCCTACCGTTCCCAGCGTGACGTCGGCGAAGGGGCTCCAGCCGTGACGACGGTGACGAGGACGCGGTTACTGGCGTGCGGACGGCGTCCCGGCCAACCTAGAGATGGTGACGCGGATCCGGCATCCCCAGCCACGACGATGAGTTGGCCACCTCAGGCAACGAGGCGACGCGGATCGGGCCTCTCCGACCACCACGAGAACAACTACTTCATTCGCGACAGAGGATAGTGCTGCTTGAACCCCCAGTGCCCTCTCTCCGCTCGGCCACCCAATCTGCTATTCCTGTCAAGGTGGATTAGGGAGACATGCTACTTTACGGTTGTTCACATAGGATTATTCTCCTGGAATTGCCTGCTTTAGTACAGCATGCCTTAATAGTTCATTTTTAATTGATTGGCTGTGGATTTGACGGATGAATTTTATTGCTCCAAGTCTGTTTGAATAAATTGTTGCTAGCAGATGAACTTATATGGACTGTTGAAATTCTGTTATACTTCGAATGTACCAGATCGACAGTTATGCTTTGGACCTGTTAGCATACTTTAATTCTAATTGCTTTGTCCTCTTGTTGCATGTACACATGGAACACACAATTCATTGCTGCTGAAGTTGGACAAGAAAGCAGTTGAAGGAATTTAGTCTCTACTTTGATATATAAGCGTATTGCTTCAACCTGTCAAAATGGTTAGCACCTATCCCCAACCTTTATGCTAATATCAACTATTTTGCCTGTCAGAGAATAATAATTTATCTTATTTTGTTTAGGTTTTCAGTCTAGCTTATGTTGCTCTACTGACGACCTGACATATCATTTATGCAGTCTCCCACAACACCAAACTAATCTACCTCCAGTGCACCATCACAGCCCATCGACGGTGAACCTTGTTCACAACCTATCAATGGTGATCCTTCTTCACAGGGTCACTCAGCACATACTGCTGTGAGTAGTACTCGATCCTGCGGGTCAAGGACACAAACCAAATGGCCAGAAGACAAGTTGACTGCAACTGGACCTGATAACAATTATTGGCATACCCCAGATGCTGTGAGGGATAGATTTGTATTGGTTTGTGGACTCATTGCTCGAGAGAGGGTGTCAATCAACAAGGCAGTTGAAGATCTCTCACCAATTGAGAAGGAAGAGCTGTTCATAGATTTAGAGAAAAAGCTAAATTACCCAGCCAATCTGGCTGAATCTGTTCGCAAGAAGGCAGTTAAGGCAGCTATGTCAGAGATTGCAACCTTGCAACGACGGTTCAAGACCCATTTAAGAAAAAAAATATGTGAGCCAAGAGGAGACTCCCTTTGTGAAGCATGCCTTTTTGCAGCTAGAAGACTGGACCGTGTTTGTGCAGGAAACCAATTCTCATAGATTTCAGCGATTGAGCCAAGGGATGAAAGAAAAGAGAGCATTGCATGATAAGCCACACAGGACGGGCAAAAAAGTTTATGTTCGTAAAAGGAAAGAGTGGGAGGAGGAGGATGCAAAGCTAGGTGAAGAAGGAAAACAGAACCCTTGGGACCAATTTCCTGGACGTTCGAGGCCTTATCTGCGGGCAAGGGTAGGGAAGAGGAAGACCACTAGTGAAGGAAGCGGGGACATAACATTCAGTAACCCTGCGGTGGTGGGGGTAGCAACTAGGGTGAAAACACTTGCAGCTCAGGCTAGCGATGGTTCTTTCGGGGTTAGGGAGAATGATATCCTCGCCGTAGCACTTGAGACTGCAGAGCATCGAGGTTGGGTCCGAGGCGTGTCTAGTTCACTTGGCTAGGGTAAAGGGTTTGGTGAAGAGTTTGCTGGAATGTACAGGAAGAAGAGGAACAAGAAGGTTGTACCGCAGATGGAAGAGCTAGTTGGTGAAGCATTCACCAGAATTGTCTCCATTCTAGCAGAATCAGGCATTGATATACCGAAAAATGTACTTCATCCTCCCCAATCACCACCTGTCAGTAGCAGCGAGGAAGAAGATGTGCATGGCCTTGAGGAAGAAGATGTGCATGGCAGTGAGGAAGAAGAAGCATGTAGCAGAGAGGAAGACCATTGGCATGTCAGCGAGGACGAAGGTAGTCAACAACACATTGATAGTCGATCACCTATGCTGGACACAATAGATAAGCTGATAGAGACAACCAAGTGCAGCCTTTTGGATGGCTCCGGGAATAAAGTGGAGCTCGCACTAGCCACTGTCTTTCCATTGCAAAAGACTCTCCATACAGTAGCTGTACTTGGAGGGGGGGATGAAGTAACAACACTAGCTGAGGCTCTCTGTCTAAGGATCCAATGGTCAAAGAACAGGATCCATTTACCACCCATTACGAGAAATACCAACCCTGCTCCCACATCAGGTAGCAAGGTTACATCATCAGATGGAGGTACTGCAGCTCTGCGTCAGCAAGAGAAAGCTCAGCAGCAGCAGATCAACAAAACTACGCAGCAGGAGCATCGACAAAAGCACAAGGAGGACAGGCAATCTCCGCCTAAGAAGCAGCAGTAGATCAGCAAAACTACGCAGCAGGAGCATCGACAACAGCAGGAGGAACCTAGGCAATCTCCACCTAAGCAGCAGCAGCAACAGCAGCATTTGCAACAAAAGGAGGACAAGCAACCTCCGCCTAAGCAGCAGCAGCGACAGGCGGAGGACAGACAATCTCCGCCTGAGCAGCAGCCACCGCAGAAGAAGGGGGTCAGGAAACCTCTGCCTAGAGATGAGCTTTTTAACTATTTTTGGACAAAACGGGATCCAAAATACAAGCCTGATGTGCCTATGTTGTCAGAAGCGGACTTACAGGCTGCTGGACCGAATTGTGCCAGGTTGCATGCTTACGCCATGGAACACAGTAAGGATAAACTTAGTTTTCCAGCATAGTTGCCTGAAGACTCCTTTCATGGTGCTGGTGATTTAATGTTAAACATTGCATTCAGTCACGTGTATGACCTTATAACCCTGGTTGCTCTGGATGAGACCTTCTTGAGGTTGTGGACATTGTAATTGCCTTAAAACCAAAATAGATATTTCTTTAATTTTGACCACAAAGTTCATGCATGCTAACATTTGGATTTTTTGTAGGAAAATGATGGACAAGGCAGTGGAGATGGTGCTGGGTCTTTGGATCCACAGGTTCTCACGACCACAAAGATTTATAAGGAGTCTAACCTTGTAATACAAGCATTGAGAAATGCAATGACGAATGACTACGTGGTGGGTGCCTTCTGCACCGGTGGCCACTGTGTAACACTGATCATCTGTATGAAGTTCAAAGAGGTTTGGTATCTAGATTCTGCTAAACATCATCCCGCGCGAAAGTTCGAAGACCTCCGAGCGCTTGTGACTTGGTCCGTACCTTGTAGGTTTTGTTCGCAAAATTCAATCTCTTAGTGTTTCTAATCGGTATTGCTGATCATGTAGGGCTTCTGAAAATATATGCCCAAAGGACGAAGTGATGAAAGGAAAGAAGAAAAAGCTAAAAACCAATCAGACATTCAAGCACAAGACAAATACCACTGTAAGACCGAGGTTTTTTTTATGGTCCCTTCATACCAATTTGGTACTGCATTAACTTATCATTTTGGTACCTCAATGCGCAGTGTGCTCAGCAGCCATCGGGGTCCTTTTTGCATGGATTCCATGTGGCATTCAATATGTTCAAACTACTCGAAGACATACCTCACATCAAGAAGGCTGCTGTAAGTAGATAATGCTCACCCTTGTCTCTGCTCATATTCTCCATTTGATTTTAGAAACTGATTTGTACTTGTATTCTCATAATTATTTTATTTTGTAGGATTTCAAACCTGCCCTAAATGTTTCTACAGAAGATCTAAAGCCGGTCCGGGAGATGCTGTGCGAGTACATTGTTAAGGAGATCCTTGACCGAAATGACAACCTCTATAATGGTGCACCGTGAGTTCATTGTACTGCCTGACAAACTTGAAACTTGCTGCATTCAGGCTAGTTTAGTATTGCCTGAGAAACCTGCTTGGCTGGGGTCAGATGTTGCCTAGTTTAGACAGTTTTCTTAGTACTCCATCCAAACAAAGCACCGATGATGAACTTGAGACTTTAGCATGCATGTCGATCTGATGAGGATCTTGATGTGATCTCGCATTGTGTATATATATGTGATCTTGCTTGTGTATATATGTGATGAGAATGTGTTTGTGATGTCTCCTTGCATTGCTGTGGTGGCTGCCAAATCCTGGCTATTTCCAGGATGCAGCCCCTGATCTGGTGGCTACCAAATCCTGATTGGTTCCGGGATGCAGCCAGAAAACAGGCAGGTTACTGTAGGTGCCCTACGTATCGATCACAGGCGTTAAGTAAGGCACGTTACAAAAACTGATCCGTGAGTAACGGGCTTCACTTGGAACGCCCGTTACAAGTATGACAACACTGTAACGGGCCGCATAAAGGCCTGTTACTAATACTGACCGGTGGGCTCTAGAAGTTGATGCTTTCGTCGAGACAGAGGAGACGCGCTTCCAGAGCACGCGTCTCCTGTCGTCGAGACAGAGGTGACGCGCGTCCAGAGCACACGTCTCCTTTCGTGGAGACAGGCGAGACGCGCGTCCAGAGCACGCGTCTCCTTTCGTCCAGACAGAGAAGACGCACGTAAAAAAAATGCGTCTCCTTACGTGCAGACATGTGTCCACAGCAAACGTCTCCAATATTGAGTTCATGTAACGGGCTCGGTTTCTGTGCCCGTTACCAAAGGTCCATGTGGGCCCAGAGAAACAGACATTTCAGGTGACCGGTAAGTAGTTTTGGTAACGGTCTTTGTTAGACGTCCGTTGCAATTACGTGTCATCAGTAATGGGCATCCGCCCGTTACCTTTCTTGGCTTATTTGTAACGCTTGATCGGTAATGGGCGTTTTGCCCGTTACCAATGGCCATCCGCGCCCATTACCAATGTCTGTTTTTCACGTAGTGTCCAAGGCATATGGGTGAAAGTCTAGGTATGTCCTTAAAAAGGTTTTCCCGTCAACTTTATGCAATACATCAATAAAAGTAAACTTAATTATCATGCAGTTATATAGGGCAAAGTAGAATATGCAGGGGGAGAAGACCACTTGCCTTTCTCCAACAAAAAGCTACTCTTATGTTCTTCCGCTCTTACTCTTTGATACTCTTGATCTCCAAGACTTCCGATCAGCAGCTCGAGCTTCTACTCAGGGAAAACATCGGGCACAAAACATGCAAAGCAGTCAAACAAGAACGACTAAGAACAATACACCAATCAAGAAAGGCTTGAAAAGAGAACAGGGTTTGGTTCTAGGATTGCGAACGCAAGAAACGCTGAGAGCGGAACTATGGAGAGATTTGGATTATTACACACAAAGACTATGAGCTTGATATATTTTAATTAAATAAAATCATGATATAGGTTATTTCGGAGAAATAACCTATTTGAATTAAGCAAGTTGTATTTAAATATAAAAAAAAGATGATGTAGAACTTAGTCTAATTTTATTTATGAATATTCAAGTATGATTTATGCAAATTAAGCATTTAATTTAGAAGAAGCATGTAAAGCATCTAAGCGTATTACTTTATATTTCGAGTTGAACTAAGCAATTTTATAATTCAAAACACATTTATATTCAGTTTAGTCAAATTAACATTTAATTAATAAAACACGAGGTCGCCTATGTTGCTTTTTATTTAGAAAGCAAATTGAATATACATTAGTAAGTTTAAGTTTTGCTATGAAAATCGAGGTATAACTAATTACATTTTATTTGGAAAACACATTTTAGTGTAGACATCAACACTAACTCGTACTTTATTGTGAGATGAAACTACGCAACAAGAACGAGCTTAAACGGGTAACACGTGAGATCTATAGATTAAACGGGGATTTAGAGATCTAACTTAGGTTAACAAAAGATGGCACAGGAGTTAGATTGAAAGATATGAAAGTACTATAAGAGACAAGATATAGGGATGATGTTTACAAGATTTTTCAGGGTCCTTTGTGCAAAATTCAGAGGTTATAGTGCTGAAAACAAAAGTATATGACATCAGCATGATGTAATCCTGACACCATGGAGGTGGACATGTACTGATTGCTTGCTTCCCAGCATGTACTCACGTACTGCAAGCACATGCATGCAAGCAAGGATTTAACAGGGTGCTAGATCGTGCTTGCTAGCATGTGTGGACTGATGTTCTACTGTTCATGACAGTGTTGCTAAACTACGGAGGAAAACTGGCTAGAGTGCTTGACATGTTTCTATGGCATTGTTAAAGCGTCAAGATGCAAAAAGGATCGGAGAGCAGCACCAGAATACTTCTCACCAGTGCGTGATGGTCGTTGGTCGACGATGAACTGACGATGGATAACAGGAGTCAGCAGTACTGAAAACGGATGGCAAGGCAGCGGAGGAGTATGTGATCGAGTATTGAGTTCTTGACAGCAGTTCCAGCGTCTGGTTGCACGGAACGACAGCAACTACGAACATCATTGTCCTTGGAGGATTATGGGGAATCCAAAACATAAAGCACATTGAATATAGAGCGATCTCAGGGTCTGCACAGTGATGCTCACCAGCAGCCGGAAGAAGACACAAGCAGACGGTTTTAATGGCGGACGGAGAAAAGAGAACGCAGCGGCTGGCAAGGACGCCGGAGCTCCGGTTGTTTCTACGGTGGCGTGAAGGGGCTCGCCGGACAAGGCTCGGCCTCTGAATCCTCGCTGTGGTGTCCTTGCTCGGAGGGATGGCGGCCGCGACGAAACGATGATGATGGCGGAGACGACGGCCGGTGCGGTTCGGATCTCCAAGGGACGGCGACTTTCCAGTGGTGAAGACGGTAACCGATGGAACGGCTCGGCAAAGGCGTCCTCGTGGTGGTGCTGGCTTGATCCGAGAGGGCTCCTAACCGGCGAATCACGGGTGAGCCGGCGGTGACCTGCTTCCAGACGAACTGACTCAGACGGTGGTGCTTCGATGGATGTTGCGGGAACAAAAAAGAAGAGAAGCCCCGGGTGGAGGCACGGAAACTTTATAGGCCAAGAAGAGAAACCGATGCGGCACAGTTGGAAGGAGAAAGAAACGGTGGCTGGCCATCAATGGCCTTAGTGGATGCCGGATAATGGCGGCCGTTACTGGTGGATTGAAGGAGAGCGACATGATTACAGGAAGGGGAAGCAGAAGGGGATGCGACGTACGTGCAAGACGCGCAACGCGGAGAGGTCCAACGGCACGCACGACACGGCAGGCAAACAGAGGCGATCGAGGTGTGCGGCCAGGGGTGTACGGGCATAAGAGCCAGGCAGGCGGCGCACGGGAGGCGAAGAGCGACAACACAACATCAACAACACATGCACGGGTGCGGTGCGGCTGCGGTTTCAGGTGCGGGTCGCGGCGCACTCGTGGGAGGCGAGCAGCGCGCAGGCGTGGCGCACGAACACGGTGCATAGAAAGGATGAGCGACACATGAGGAGAGCAGGCGCGACGGCTAGAGAGACACAACTAGCGCACGAGAGCCGAACGAGACGTGCGGAGCGAGGTAGGCGGCCAAAGACGTGCGAACACGAGGACCATGCCGGCGGCGTACTGACTCGAGTCCGGTTCTAGTCTGGTGCAAGACGAGGGAGATAGGCCTAAAAGGTGGGGTCCACCCGTCAGCGGTAAGAGAGAGGGAGAGGATGAGCCAGACCAACAGTGGTTTGGGCCGACAGCCTGTGATTGCTGCTGGGTCGATCAAACATTTGGGCCGGGAAAAGAAAGATGGTTGGATGGGTAGAAAGAGATAGAGGGAGAATGATTTGGACGTACCATAAAAAAATTATAGAGAGATGGAAAGAGACTTGAGATTGATCTTTTTTTATGAGTTTTTGAAAACACTAACTCAAACATAATAGATGCAATCAAAATGAATGCAAACAGTCAAACAATTATTTTATTTAATTCCCAAATACAATCAATTATTTTCCTACACTAAATTTCATGTAAACAAAATAAATGTTGCACAAAATTTTAAATTATGAGAAATCGTTGTTTTATTATTCTTTCTATTAACATCCTGAAATTGAAGAATTTCAAGGTGTTACATGAGCTCAAAGTTTACATCGAGCAAATGGCAAACTTGTCACCACCGCTTCCCTCTGAGCATTTGTCCCTCTATATATGTAGCCGATGTAAGCACGCAAGTGCATCTCGATAAGCATTTGCAAGATGCAGTGCCCACTGACATCCAAAATTTTCATTATCATCATGAAGCCTTCCAGGTCAGCCTTGGCCTTCTGAAGCTCTGCTAGCAAGTTGTCTTTCGTCTCGATGACCAGCTCTAGCAAATCATAGCGATCGACCGTTCGCTTAAGCTCAGTGCTGTTAGAGTAAATGGGCCTAGAGCTATTTATTCCAATAATGAAAGAATTAAAAACCCATTTACTTAATGCTAGGAAAAAGTGATAAATACCAAATGGGTATCAGAGGAGTCTCCCATCCAACTTATGAGGTAGCCTTTCGGTACACCTCTTGTGAAGTTGAATAAAGGAGATAGGCGTGCCACACGCGCGCGCTCGCTCGCCTCGCCGCGCCGAGGCCGTGGACGTGACGTGTTGACGTCCAGGTTTATTCCCTTCTCCGCACCTGCTCGCCTATATAAGGAGGTCCTCCTCCTCAACTCGCCAAGTCACAACTCAGGTACTCCTGTTCAGGAGACATCTCCCTTCTCCCTCTGTTTGCTGCTTTGTTCTTTTGCATTTCCATCGCTTGCACCGCGTGCACGGTACCGGCGAGAGCAGAGCCTCCGAAACATCGTCCTGCTACTGAGATCCTGCTCGGGATAGGCGGGCGTTAAGGTGTTTGGGGAGCGTCTTCACGCGACTGCTCGCTCCCGTACGACTACTTCCTCTACGTCGACTCCGTCCGTACGACTACTTCCTCTACGTCAACTCCGTACGACTCCGAAAGACTACTTCCACTACAGCCGGGTCTTCACTGCGATCATCTACTTGCATCGAATACGTACGGCTACATCGACTGAGGTCACTATACGATTAGTATGACTAATCCGAGTGATAGCGGAACTTCGGGTGACGCCGTCACCCGACCTTCCACGGGGTACATTCTCAAACTAATATTCATGCTTATTAGTTGTATAATCATGGATAGGTTTATGTTTAATTGTTGTTTAAACATGAATATTTGCACATGGATTGTCTCACTCACAGCAATATTGAAATGTCTATTTAATAATGGAATTAAAATATACCAGAATATTGCCTATCATCTAACAATCCAAAAACCTTATTATGTTGATAGGAATATGTTTGGTGTCACTAGCTTTGCAAATGCAATTAAACCAAAGCCTTTTGATGGTTCCAACTTTAAGAGGTGGCGTGAGTTGGCCACCTTGTGGCTCACTGCCATGAACGTGATGTACGTCATCACCGGAAAAGCTCCCGAGGGTGTCTCGGGGGAAAAGTTTAATTCAGATGATAATCTGTTCCGGGGTGCCGTGATCAGCGTTCTGATTGATAATCTGGTGGATACATATCTCCTTTACAAAACGGGGAAGGAAATTTGGGAGGCTCTTGAGGCTCAGTACGGAGCTTCTGACGCCGGCGGTGAGCTGTACGTAATGGAACTGTTCCTAGACTACAAGATGGTTGAAGACCGTCCTGTGGTGGAACAGGCCCATGAATTACAGGCGCTGGCTAAGGAGCTTGAGAACTACAGCAGAGAGGTCCCATGTGTGTTGCCTGAAAAGTTTGTGGCTGGAGCTATTATCGCTAAGTTGCCACATTCTTGGAGGGACTTTGCTACATCTCTAAAACACAAGAGAAAGGAATTCACTTTTGATGACCTTGTTGCGACTATTGATGTTGAAGAGAAGGCGAGAGCAAAGGACACACGTGGAAAGGCAGTAGCCGGCTCCTCAAGCGCAAACTTTGTGCAGAGGGGCAATCCCAAGTTCCAGAACAACTAGAACAAGAGGAAGAAGCCTTCACAGAACCCACCCAAGGCTAAGCAAGCCGATGGGCCTGATAAGAAGAAGAGAAAGTCGGGGGGTGCTTGCTACACATGTGGCAGTCCGGATCACTTTGCAGCAAAGTGCCCGGATCGCAAAGATCGCAAGGCCCCTAAGACAGCGAACATGGTTGTTAGCGAGGGTGGAGGAACATCGGGGTATGGTAATTTCTTACCTACAGTTCTTTTAGTATGTTCTTCACTAGAGTGGTGGATAGACACCGGTGCTAATATTCATGTATGTGCTGACATCTCTATGTTTTCATCTTACCAGGTCGGGGGGACTACATCCTTGTTGATGGGGAACGGTGCCCATACGCGTGTTCTTGGTGCTGGTACGATCACTCAGAAGTTCACTTCGGGGAAGACCATACAATTGAAGAATGTGCAGTATGTACCTACCATCAAGAAGAATCTAGTCAGCGGGTCTCTACTGTGTAGAGATGGGTTTAAATTAGTCTTTGAGTCAAATAAATGTATCATTTCTAAGTTTGGTACCTTTGTTGGAAAAGGCTATGATAGCGGAGGCTTGTTCCACTTTTCTTTATCGTTTGATAATAATGTTGTGAACCATGTGATGAATGATGAATCAGATGTTTGGCATTCGAGGCTTTGTCATGTTAATTTTGGTTGTATGATGCGCTTAGCTAGTATGAGTTTAATTCCAAAGTTTACATCTGTCAAAAATTCTAAGTGCCACGTATGCGTTGAATCAAAACAAACATGCAAGCCACATAAGGCAGCTAAGGCGAGAAACTTGGCACCTCTAGAATTAGTTCATTCCGATCTGAGCGAAATGAACGGTGTGTTGACAAA
The DNA here is from genome assembly GCA_036936925.1 of Cenchrus fungigraminus. Classification (NCBI taxonomy): domain Eukaryota; kingdom Viridiplantae; phylum Streptophyta; class Magnoliopsida; order Poales; family Poaceae; genus Cenchrus; species Cenchrus fungigraminus. Next base: position 111,179,514 of record CM072779.1, read on the forward strand.
GGGTGGTAAAAGATATTTCATGACTTTGATAGACGATAGCACTAGATTTTGTTACATCTACTTGTTAAAATCAAAAGATGAAGCGTTACATTACTTTAAGATCTATAAAGCTGAAGTAGAAAATGAACTTGAGAGAAAGATTAAACACCTAAGGTCTGATCGAGGTGGCAAATACTTCTCTAATACTTTTGATTCTTTCTGTGAGGAACATGGTATCGTTCATGAGAGGACACCGCCTTATTCACCCCAATCCAATGGGATTGCCGAAAGAAAGAACCGCACGCTGACTGACTTGGTGAATGCCATGTTAGAAACCACAGGACTATCTAAGGAATGGTGGGGTGAGGCGATACTGACGGCATGTCATGACCTGAACCGTGTGCCTATGAAGAATAAGGAAGTAACACCATTCGAGGAATGGGAGAAGAAGAGGCTAACTCTTTCATATTTACGCACTTGGGGTTGCTTGGCCAAAGTCAGTGTGCCAATCACCAAGAAACGTAAACTTGGACCAAAGACGGTGGACTGTGTCTTTCTGGGGTATGCTTTTCACAGCGTCAGATATAAATTCTTGGTAGTAAGATCTGGAGTGCCTGACTTGCCTGTCGGGACAATTATGGAGTCCAGAGACGCTACATTCTTTTAGAATATTTTTCCAATGAGAGATGAAGCAAGTTCATCTAGGCAAGAGTCTGTCGAGAAGGACAACTCCACTGAGCCGATGGAACTCAATGAGCCTACACTTATTGAGCATCCTGAGGAGGTTAACGATGAGGCTCCTAGGAGGAGCAAGAGGCAAAGGACAGAGAAAACCTTTGGAGATGATTTCATCGTATACCTCATAGATGACACTCCTAAGGCCATTGCAGAGGCCTACTCCTCACCTGATGCTGACTATTGGAAGGAAGCAGTGAGGAGTGAAATGGACTCTATCATGACAAATGGAACTTGGGAGGTTGTTGAGCGTCCTTACGAGTGCAAACCCGTGGGATGCAAATGGGTGCTCAAAAAGAAGCTTAGGCCTGATGGTACTATTGATAAGTACAAGGCTAGACTTGTGGCTAAGGGTTACACCCAAAAGGAAGGAGAAGACTTCTTTGATACTTACTCACCAGTTGCTCGATTGACTACCATAAGAGTACTACTTTCTCTGGCAGCCTCTCATGGTCTTCTTGTTCATCAGATGGACGTTAAGACAGCTTTCCTAAATGGAGAGTTGGAAGAGGAGATCTATGTGGATCAACCGGAAGGATTTGTAGTAAAGGGTCAAGAAAGAATGATGTGTAAGCTGGTGAAGTCTCTCTATGGCCTCAAGCAAGCACCTAAGCAATGGCATGATAAGTTCGACAGAACTTTGACATCTGTTGGATTTGTTACAAACGAAGATGACAAATGTGTGTACTATTGCTATGGTGGGGGCAAAGGAGTGATTTTGTGTCTGTATGTAGATGACATACTTATCTTTGGCACGAGCCTTGAAGTGATCAAGGAGGTCAAAGACTTTCTATCTCAAAAGTTTGAGATGAAGGATTTGGGAGAAGCTGATGTTATCCTTAACATAAAGCTGATAAAGGGAGAAAATGGTGGGGTGACTCTATCACAGACTCACTATGTTGAGAACATGCTAAGTCGGTTTGGCTACAGCAACTCTAAACCCGCACCAACTCCTTACGACGCCAGCTTGGTTCTAAGGAAGAAGCTGAGGATAATGGTGGATCAGCTGAGATATTCCCAGATCATTGGTTCATTGATGTATCTGACTAGCGCCACGAGACCTGACATTGCATATGCAGTTAGTAAACTGAGTCGGTTTGTTTCAAACCCGGACAGTGAACACTGGCATGCTCTCGAGAGGGTAATGCGCTATCTAGTGGGCACAATGAACTATGGCATTCACTATTCCGGAGACCCAAAAGTCTTAGAGGGATATAGTGATGCAAACTGGATTTCTGATGCTGATGAGTTAAAGGCCACAAGTGGATATGTGTTCACACTTGGAGGTGGCACTGTTTCCTGGAAGTCTTGCAAGCAGACCATTCTAACCAGGTCAACAATGGAAGCAGAACTCACAGCATTGGATACTGCCACTGTCGAGGCCGAGTGGCTTCGTGAACTCCTAATGGACTTGCCGATAGTTGAAAAACCGATATCGGCAATTCTAATGAACTGTGATAATCAAACTGTGATTGTCAAAGTGAACAGTTCAAAGGACAATGTGAAGTCATCCAGGCATGTCAAGAGGCGGTTGAAGTCTGTCAGGAAATTGAGAAACACCGGTGTTATAGCTTTGGATTACATCCATACGTCTAAGAACCTGGCAGATCAATTTACAAAGGGTCTATCACGTATTGTGATAGATAATGCATCTATGGAACTGGGCTTGAGACCCACGTGAGTTTTTCCATAGTGGAAACCTGTCTTATGTGATCGGAGATCCCGTGAATTAAGATGGTTAAACAAGCTATAGTCTGACTGAGTGAAGAGAACCTTTGAGAAGGCTCGGTCCATGGAAAGATGCATTTCTCTTCAAAACTGTATGGCAGGCTGGTATATATACCTTAATGTGCTCCAAGTGGCTTTCATGAAACAAGGTAGTTGTCTCTCTGAAGCAAAGACATAGTTCTATAGTATGTCTACACCCTGTTCGGCTAGCTGGTGGCGGATGGCTGGCACTGATTTGTTCTGAGAGAAAAGTACCGCTGGTTGGTAGCTGGTGGCTGATTTGTTCTGAGAGAAAAGTACTGTTGGCTGGTGGCTGATAAGCCAAACGAACAGGGTGCTAGAAGGAACACACCTATATGAGTATCGACTACTGGTCATAGTCTATGAGATTTGGGTAATCTCTAAAAAACTCATGAAGAGGCACGGAGTGTCACCCATAAGCTCCAACCCGCGGGGATGCTATGTGTAGCCAAGTATCAATAAAGGGCTCTAGCCAAGCTTAGATGCATAAAACTGGCAATTCAAGGCATAGTCCATTGTTCAGTTGCAAATAAGTGTAACTTGAGTTCCTGGTGGATGTTCAACTTAACAGTCTCCATCGCAGTGCTGGTATATCGAAAACAAAAGGGAAAATGAGAGCATTTCCAATGTGGCTTATAATTCTTGGTGGGGATTGTTAGAGTAAATGGGCCTAGAGCCATTTATTCCAATAATGAAACAATTAAAAGCCCATTTACTTAATGCTAGGAAAAAGTGATAAATACCAAATGGGTATTAGAGGAGTCTCCCATCCAACTTATGAGGTAGCCTTTTGGTACACCTCTTGTGAAGTTGAATAAAGGAGATAGGCGTGCCACACACGCGTGCGCGTGCTCGCTCGCCTCGCCGGGCCAAGGCCGTGGACGTGACGTGTCGAGTCGAGTCGAGTCGAGTCGGACGGACGGACGTGATGAGTTGCGGGGCGGGAGCATCTTTTTGCTGTTGGCTGTTGATGACTCCTTAATTGTGACCGTTGCTGTTGGCTGTTGATGGCTCCTTAATCGTGACAGTTACGGAGCCTTAACCGCGACAGTTACCAGAGGAATTAACCGCGACCGTTCCTACTCAGTACGTCCAGGTTCATTCCCTTCTCCGCACCTGCTCGCCTATATAAGGAGGCCCTCCTCCTCCTCAACTCGCCAAGTCACAACTCAGGTACTCCTGTTCAGGAGACCTCTACCTTCTCCCTCTGTTTGCTGCTTTGTTCTTTTGCATTCCCATCGCTTGCACTGCGCGCACGGTACCGGCGAGAGAAGAGCCTCCGGAACCTCGTCCTGCTACTGAGATCCTGCTCAGGATAGGCGGGTGATGAGGTTTTTGGGGAGCGTCTTCACGCGACTGCTCGCTCCCGTACGACTACTTCCTCTACGTCGACTCCGTCCGTACGACTACTTCCTCTACGTCGAATCCGTACGACTCCGAATGACTACTTCCTCTACAGCCGGGTCTTCACTGCGATTATCTACCTGCATCGAATACGTACAGCTACATCGACTGAGGTCACTATACGATTAGTATGACTAATCCGAGTGATAGCAGAACTTCGGGTGACGCCGTCACCCGACCTTCCACGGGGTACATTCTCAAACTAATATTCATGCTTATTAGTTGTATAATCATGGATAGGTTTATGTTTAATTGTTGTTTAAACATGAACATTTGCACATGGATTGTCTCACTCACAGCAATATTGAAATGTCTATTTAATAATGGAATTAAAATATATCAGAATATTGCCTATCATCTAACAAGTGCGACACTGTTCGTAGCATTCCATCTCTTTGTCAACCTCTTTCTTCAAGATGTCTATAGCCAGTTCTTGTTTCGAGCAAAGATCCGTCAAGTTCTGAGATTGATTGCGCATAGTTTCATTCTCCTTTCTCAACCGCTCGTTTTCAGCAGCTAACTTTTCTTTCTCTTGACGGAGGGTGCCTACATCTTTCTCGACATGCTCACTCCCAATCTGATCGGCTGTGAAATTTTTTGCAACCAGGGATCGCATCATCTCAAAGAGCTGCACACTGTTCAAACCCTTTAGAGAATCTACGAAGTCTGGCCTGACAAAAGGTTTTTCGGCACCAGAATCGCTCAGTCCTGCAGATGTAGCCACTTCAGGCAATTTCCCTCTCTCATCGCGCAATGCCAGCAGGACATCAGCGGCAACACTGTCTGGTTTCTCCACTAATTCAACTGAGCTTTTCGCTAGGGATTGCATGGTTTGATCAACTTTCTCCACTTTGATAGCCGAGGGCAACACCAAACTTTGTTCTAGGGCGAAGTCTTCCACATCATCAACTTCGACCAACTTTTCATTGTTCATATTTGACTTGCCTGAATCCGGATTCTTTTCTGGTAACAGAGATCCATCATCATCAATGTATGGTAATTCTTTATCCATATCCACCGCATCGACCATCCACATTATCAGCTTGTCAGGTGCCGGCGGAGCATTTTCATCACAAAATTGACCAGTTTCACTATAGTGTTTAAAGAATGCTTCTCCAGCCGCGCGCTCCTCCTCAGTTTGGTCCATGGGTTTCTCATGAGAATAAGTGGTGCGAGTAAGCACCGAAGGGGCAAGATGTTTCTCCCTTTCGTTCATCTCAATTACTAATTCTGTAATAGGGGCTTTCGCCACTTCAATTTCTTCCCCAGCTTTCAGCTCTTTCGGGCTCTGCAGCGTCTCTGAGTCAAGGTCGATCGGCTCCATATCTTTCCCTTTGTCAGCAACAGCAATTGCTACAACCTTCTGCAATTTTTCCGAAGGGGCTATCGCGCCTTCATCAATGCACAATGTTTTGCTCTTATCAGTTAGCACAGGGGCTTTCCATTTCAACGGCCCCTTTTTCTCGGGTTCTGCAACAACCTGAACCTCCTGTTTCTTTCTTTTCTCAGCTGCTTGAACTTTTACAGCTTCATTTTTTCTGCTAGCCACCGAGTCTGACACCCGAGCAAGCTTCGACGCTTTTCCATCATCACCTTTCGGGTTGCTCATCCCCCTTTTAGGGTTGCCTTTTCTTAGAAACTTCAGGGGGCTGTGAGCCAACATTGCCTGGCGGTTGTTTCCTCTCGCTGGTGTGATCGGTTTTGGCCTTGGGAAGTATTCAATTCCCATTTTGTCAAAAAATTGATTCACGCGACCTGGGTGTTTCAAAATTTTTCGAGCAGCTTCGTGCTCCTTCTAGGCATAATTACCGATCATAAGAACAACTTTTCTTTCCACCTCCGCAACTATCTCTGCATCGGTCAAGCCTTCAGGTTTGCCAACCTTAAATTTCGGGCATTTGACCTCCATCTCCAATGCTGGAACTCTTCTTTTGATAAAGCCCTAGTGCCCCCATCGAGGGCAACTAGGCCAAACTTTAGGGGCCACAAACCCTTCAAGCGCGTCGCACGTTGTAATGGCTTGAGTGGCCTGAAAGTAGACCGCAGTACTAACCAATACCCAGCTATTCTTTGTTAGTTCTGGTGCAAGATCCGCATTCACGTCTTTCATTTCACTAGCAAGCAAATACTCGATCACCTCCTTGTTCTCCGAATCACGTCCCAATACTGGGATGGTAAGATAAAACCAATATGAAGTCCATTTATTCGCCCACTTGTTCTTGTAAGCTGGGGCCATTTCAGCATGAGTGATGCTTTTGCTAATACGACGTGTTTGAAAGGTGTAGCAGCCGTATTGCATCTCTTGTTCCTTGTCATTCAATGCCAGGGTTTTCTTTGTCAGTTGGACATCAAAATGATGCACGAAAGTGTTGAGGTCATTGGACCCTCCAAATGTCCGATAGATCTGGAGTCAGTTGATGAATCTAAATCTCGTAAGCCTTCAATATTTCTGCAAAGGTCTTCAACACGGGCAATCTCAATCCCGTCACAAAGAAATCTCGAAACACCACACTCTCGTTGGGCTTGGGCGAAGGCGTCATCTCCCTTTTGGGCAAACGATAATCCTCATCTCTAAAATAGCCATCTGACACCAAGAAATCAGATCTTCTTGGGTCATCAAAGTTCGACCCATGAAACAAGTACCAGGTCTCTTCCCAACCAGTTCTTCTATGTTGGCCTCCACATTCTCCAAATTGTCCCCCGAGACCTCCGCATCTTCAGAAGCTACTTCTACATTAGTTTCATCCGCAGCTACATCTGCGTCATCCAATGAAAGTTCTTTTTCACTGCCTGTCTCACCCGAACTACCGGAATCACCGCTACTAGTACTGGAGGAGGAGTTGTTCCCTTCTTGTGAGTCAACCGATCCTTCAAGCCTGGAAATTTTCTCGGACTCAGTCTCGGACGAGGACGCCTCTGCACTTTTATCTTCAGTGCACAGCGGTGAAGCCGCAATAGGGTTCGAAGGCGACCCTTCGTCTTCCATCAATCTCGCTGTCTGCTTTGTGCGAGCCATCTTAAAAAAGTCTCAATTCGGTACACGAAGCTCCATGGTCAAACAAACCAACAAGAAAAAATGAAAGATGGCAAGCTTAACTAACCTCAAAAATTCGCACACACGAAACCCTCAGCTCGAAATGATTCTAAATCCAAGGGAAGGCGACGAATGAGAAATAACCTATGGCTGAAAGCATCGGTAGTCGAAAGTTACCATCGGCCCTCTCTATTTATAGGGTTGGGAAAGCGACGTTTCGATCCGCGCACAAAATGGTTAAAAATGAGGGCATAAGCGTAACTCCACAACCCCAAAACTCACAGTGCCGGCGGTTAGAGAGACGTTTTCTTCGGGATCGATTCCTGAGTAAAGGAATTGTAGCCTCAATTTTTCTCCAAAAAGTTGTCATCTCTGAGGGGCTACTGTTGGGGACCCGGAATCGTTCATGAAAGGAGAAGCCCTCATTTTTCATAATCCTTGCAATTCATAAATGGTGTCAATCCCAATTTCCCTTTTTAAGAATGTAGGGTCACGAATTCTCTTTTATAATCTTTTTCGTAGTTTACCCTTCGGTCAAAAGGATTCTCATCTCCCCTCTCAGAAGAATACCAAAACCATATGTTTTGTTCTGGTGGCATCGCGGTACTTTTCCCACTCGAAGCAAGCGGTCGAAACCCACTGAACGCCGCAGGCGCTCTAGAGGATTCGACGGTCGGGTTTCGATTCGTGCGATACACACTAGTGTTTTTCTAACCTGACTTTCGTTTCTTTGATACGTGCAGGTGTCGCAATTGGGGGAACGAAAGGTAGGTCGCGAAACCTTTTCAGAATTGGGGATGAGCCGACAGCCGCACATGATTTTTCCTAGAAACACGACGTATTTGGTGGCACGATTCGTGGGATGGCGTGAATAGCACGATGACCTACCAGTGAATTTACATTTTGGATTCAACATATTTTAGGATTATTCTTTTCACATTAGGGTACTTTTGGAATGTAAAAGTCGCCCCGCCTCCCTATAAAAGAAGGGCGAGGCGCACTTGGAAAGGGGGTGGAAAATTGTTTAAGGACAGAGTCATAGTGATTTTTTTGTATCTCAAGCTTGTGTGTTTTTCCTATTGTTAGGATTGGCTTCGTCCGATCACAATAACCTCTTCCTGCTTCCAATCCTCATCGCCATCTCCTTCTCTGATATATCATGGCAGCAGCGTGGCGAGATCCTCAATGTCTCGCCAGCTGTGGATGCTAGGACAGCGGATGGCAGCCACAGCTGGGCACGAAGTGCTGGCGACGCCCGACGGAGTCACTGAAATAATGCACCTTTGGCGGGAGAAAGCATGAAAGGAGAAGAAAGGAGGAAAAAGAGGCGGTATGGTCCCAAATGCATTGAAGGGGTAAGTAATAGCATATTTCAGGTTGTTATAAATTTGTAATGGTGGTATGATTCCAAATACATGAATTGTAATGGTATATCTTGACAATTGTAATGGCATATACCAAATTAACCTTTTTTCTACAATCTATCGTTGTGATATTGTAACTACCTTTTTTTTAATTTTCTTCTTGGAATAAAATGTATGATTTTTTCACAATGTGCCCTTGTTATGTGATATTCTGCCTATTTTTTCAATTTTGTTTCCTCAAATAAACATAATTTGCAAGATTTATATAACTATTTATAACTAATGTTTTCTATTTTTTTTCTACCCGAACCATGGACCAGTCCGGTGAATTCCCAAAGAAAAATATTATACAACACTCGAAAAACTAGTATGACGCAAAGTATAGCTGATTTGGAGTACATTTAGATTCAAATATATCAATCAACATTTTATTCTATTTTGATTGGTTAAGGGTGAAGTTCTTTTATAGTACACAATACTACTTTTTAGTGATATCTCTATATCTCTCTATATATATATACTCCTAAAATGTATCAATAGGAGAAAAGAAATAGGTCTGCGTTTTGCCCCTCGGACGACCACGGGGAACCACCGCGGCTCCTCTCCTCGCGCTGCCGCCCGGTCCCACACCATCCGCCTCCGATTTTCCAATTCCAAAATCGCGCCCCCACGCAAACCGCAACCCCACACGCGCCCCCACGCACGGTCGCACGCATCCACCGTGCCCTCGCCGTCTCGCACCAGGAGGTTCCGCTGTACGCCGGATCCGCCGCCGTCGTCCACGCTCAGCCGCCGTCCATCGGAGCTGCCACCATCGCCCACGCCCGGCCGCCGTACGCCGGAGCCGCCGTCGTCGTCCACATCTGGTCGTCGTACGCCGGAGCCGCCGTCGTTGTCCACGCCCGGCCGCCATACGCCGAAGCCGCCATCGCACACGCCCGGCCACCGTCCGTCTCAGCTGCTGTCGTCGCGCACGCGATCCGTGAGCAGCAGGGCGGCCCAGGAACCTCCAATGGCTGGCGTGCGCGGTAAGAGTACGACTGCCAATTCTCTTTTTTACTGGTGTGTTTCATGTGCATACTAGCTAGAGTCACATGACATCTTGTTTTCTTGAATTCGATCTCGAAGTATTCTTCTCCAATCAGCTTAGGAGTCCATAATGCTGAACCTAGCTGAACCTGATGCTATTTGGTTTGATTTTTGATTCGTGATGACCTCGAACACAAATAGCATGAGGCAAGGTATTCTGAAATTCAGCTTTTCTACAGTATATCTTTTTCATGATGTCTAATGACACAATTTGCAATGTACATTTATATTATAATAATACATGAGGTCGTATAATGGTGAAAAAACAATGTATTGATTAACTATGCACTGTGTTTAGCGGAGAATGCTATTACCTTTTGAAACCTGGCCTTGTTAGCTCTCATCTTATTTTTCCTGATTGTCATTATTCTTTTGAAACAGAGTAGTAGGGATCTAAAGTGTGCCTTTCATCTTCTCTGTTGATGGTTTTCTTGATGCAGTCTTACTTCCAGGTAGCAGCATTTGCTCCCCCTTCTGGCATTGCACATATATATTTCTTTACGCAATTATTTTTATGTATCTTCCGCATCTGATTTTTTGGTTTTTTTCATGTTCCTGTGAGACACTTGGTTCTAAATTGCTCATGTGTGCTTGCTAGAATACTCCACTGCTGCTGCCGCATGGATCCATTAGGAGTAGCCTATCATTTTTAGCGAAGCTTCCGATTCAATACTAGCAGTTATGAGTAACTGTCAGCACAACAAGAGATGCTGCCTAAGCCCAAGATATATTGTACTATAGTTGGCATGGACTATTGAACACTCAAACACTTATTTTTATTGCACCAGTTTTCTTCCTGCAACTGCATTTTCAGATATTATATGTCATGGATGACTAACTTTGCTTCTGAATGATATCTGATTTCTGGTAGTGTCTTGTTTCTTACATATCTGGTGTATGGCTTAAAATTACAAAGACCATATCTTGGTTTACAATGAACTCTGAAAAAATTGATACTTCTTACAAATCACTTAAAGTGAGATCATAGTACAATGTGTTAGTTAATTTATAGATCTCCCAACTAAACTTTGAGTATGATGATTGTCATTCTCGAAAATCTGAATACACTATTTTGACTACGTAAAATATGTGTTGTTAAATCTCAAAGTGCTGCACCATTGTCGTTATAGGATTAGCCAAAAAAAAACAATTAATGTAGACAGAGACAGCGTTCAGAGCAAGAGACAAAATTCATAGCACAATTCAAGTTTAATCTGAAAATGTTGTGTTTGGCCAGTCCCTTGTTAGTTAATTTGATAAAGAACATGTGCATGTACTATGTTAGTCATTCTCGAAGCACTAATTTAATGGGGATGGGACCTTGCAATGTGGTTTCTTACAACACTTCCTACTTGGTTTCATACAGCTAATTTCACTCTGAATTGAGATGGATTCCTCGGGCGCAGGAGATAGTTCGCACCGCTTGCAGATATCACAAACAATATAAATCAAGGTTCGATGAAGCACTTTTCACAACTTAGTATGTTTTGTTGACAAAATCTGAACGTGTTTTGCTCGTGTTGCTAGGGGTCTTGGGCCGTAATGAGCGGAGGAGACAGAGGTATGCATTAATGCCAAAGGAACAAAAGGACAAGCTCAACAGGAAGAGAAGAGAGAGGCGCCTAGAGAATAAACGGCAGGCCAATGAAAACACAACATGTGATGGATCAGGTACTGTTTATTTGAAGCGATGTAACTATAGAATGGCAGGTTATGGGAATGGTGTACATATTTAATCATCTTTGTTCCAGGACTGTTTAACATAGGAGCAAATCGAGGGAATCATAGCCATGTTGCATCCGATTGTGACCATACCATCCTTCAGACCGCAAACGATAAAGGTGCCATCATTGTTATTATTTATTTGAAGCTATGGATCACATGTGTATGCATGTTGTTATTAAATGCAGCATCTAATTTGACCAGGTGTTAGTGTAACAATTGATGAAGATGAAGAACGGCTCAATAGGAAACATTTGACTCGAAACAATGATCTGTCAGGTTAGTCTAAATGATACTCATTCATTTTCGTTGTCAACATATGTAAGCAATAATGATTCATTTTCTAAATGAAATATAGAATGGCGGGCTATGGGAATAGTATACAGATTGAATCGTCTTTGTTCTGTCTTTTATTTTCAGATGCATGAAGTCTGTATGCGGTTTGGTATGTCCTAAATAAATAAATTATGTTTGCATGTATCAAAAATTTTAAAAAATGCATTGATATAGAGTGTGACCAGATCATAGTGTAATGTAATGATTTATTTTAACCAGGTGTTAGTGTATCAGTCGATGAAAATGAAAATAGTGAATGACTCCACAGGGGGCAATTGACTCAAACCAATGATGGCCCAGGTTAATCTCAAACAACAGAGATCCTCTCTTGATTTTGGGTGTGCTAAAAACACTATGTTTGTTTTTTAATCTCTATATATATACTACTAAAAAGAATGAACTTACGAGAAAAACTTGGTACGTTGTTTTTCCCCTACCCGCATGTCCGCTCCCTCGTCACGCGTCGCCCCCCTACCCCGCGCGTCCGCTCCCTCGTTGCGTCGCGGCCCACCTCCCGGTACATAAAACGCTGTGTCGCCGCGTGCATGCCGCTCGCGTACGTCGGCCTTCCCCCCGGCTCGTTGGCCCCACCACGCCCCCATGCCCGTCCGCCTCCGATCCCGCCTCCGCCTCGCGCGTCTGCCCACCCCCACCGCTCGCCCCCTCACGCAATGTTGATCCGCTCCGCCTACTACCCCGCGACAACCCGAACCCTACGACCAAACACACCCGTCCCGCGCCGCCGCCGCCGATCTCGCCGTCCGGGATCGCCGCTACCGTTTTTTGCCGTGCGGGATCGGTGCTGCCGATCTCGCCGTCCGGGATCACCGCTGCCGTCCCACGCCGACCGTCGCTTTGCGCTCGCGTCCGTGTGTCCTCCGCGTGCGCGTACGCGTGCCCTTCATGTCCTCGCTCCGCGTCCGCGTCATCTGCTGCGAGTCCTCCCCGTCCGCGATCTGCGTCGGCATATTCTCCTTCCTATCTGATTTTCTGACCATAGTCCACCTTTCCTTCACCCAGTCAATCAAGCCCCCAACCTCGCGATCCAACTCGGCCCGCATCGAACTACCGCCTCGTGCTCATTCTACCTGCACTCTCTATCCAACCGCCAACCACGATCGTCGTCGTGGTTCCCGCAAAAACGGATCGGTGATCTCGACTTCCATCGTTCAGCGGCGTCACCGCCCACCTACAGGGCTCCATAGTCATCACCATCAGCACGCAGAGGCTCGATTGTCATTGTAACATCCCTCAATTTTATTGAGGAATGTTAATTACTAAAAATGAGGATTTAAAATTTTCGATGAATTATTTGAGTGTTTATCAATTTAATTAAGGATGCTTTCCTTTTTCTCTCCTTTAATTCCTAGATTTAATTTTGAATTAAATAAAATTCCTAGGAAATATAAAATGCCAGTGTGAGAACTTTGGAGTTCAGTTGGTTTTATTTGGAGTTTATTGTTGTGAGTTTCAAATTTGAAACCTTATTCAAATTTGAAACTAAAAACAGAAAAGGGGAGAGAAGGGATAGAAAAGGAAAAGGGAGTAGCACTGCTGGGCCTCGAGTTCAACACCTAGAAGTCCAATCCAGGTCCTTCTTCTCTTTTTTTCAACCCAACCGCGCTCCCTCACCTTTCCCTCAGTTCAGCCCACCGCGGCCCACGCGCACGCGGACCGGTTACCACCAACCCCGCCGCGCCGAGCCGCTGACCACTGGGTCCCGCCTTGCGTCACGCACATGTCACGATGACGTCGCCGTTGTCACCCTCCTCTTTTCCCCTTTAGCAGACGCCGGGTGCCACCGCAGCACCGCGCCACCCATGACCGCCGTCGCGACGCGCCCCGCGCCCCTCCGCGGCATCCGAGCCGTCCACGTGCCCCCGCGGTGCACCCCGCCTATAAGTAGTCGCTGCCGCGACCCCCAAGGCCTCCCAACCCTAGCCGCCTTGGGGACTTGTCCCCTGACCACCCCGCTTGCTTGCCGGAGGAGAAGGAGAAGGGGGGAGGAGAAGAGAAGGCCCGGAGGCCGTCCGGGGAAGCGCCGTCTGTAGTCGCCGCCGGAGCCGCCCGTGAGGAGGAGCCGGACCTGCCGACGCCGCGCACACCTTCCTCCTCTGCTCCACGCCGCCGTCTCCTTCCTCGCCGACGACCCCGCTCTGCTCCTCTTCATCGACGCCTGCACGTCGGCCTGTAGCCACCGAGGTGAGGACGTGCTCCCCCGCTAATCTGTGGATGTCCCGGCCTTCGAGCCGAGGGAGGACGCGTGCTCGCCGTCACCACCACCGTCGCGCCGCCGCGCTCACGCCGTTGTGAAGCCGGCCTTCGTGCCGTGCTGGGACTTTTCTGCAGGTGCCGCCGCCTTCACCGAGTGCACGCGGATGCCTCCGCCACCTACCTTGACGCACTTAGGCACGCACGCCCCGGGAACGCCGTCGCCCTGCTCGCCGCGCCGCCATGGCCGTCACCGTGGTGGTTTGTTTGGTGCACACAACAGCAGGGAGAAAGGCGACGCCGTGTTGGCCGTTTTGTGCACGCCTCGCCGCCGGCACTTGCGCGCACCCACACGCGCCCATGCCTGGCCACGGGAGCCTTGCTCGCCGCCGCTGATGGCACCAACCCGAGCTCCGCCTTGGCCAAGAAGGCCCTGTGCTGGTTGACGAGGGGCAACGCCCCAGTTTTTGCGCCCAGATGGGTTCGCCTGATACACGCGCACAAGGACCTGGCGATTTGGTGCACCCCAGCGCCCTCGCCGGCGATCACCCGACCATGCCGCCGTGCCCTTCACTGCGTCGCCACCCGCACGCCCAAGCTTGGTCAAAGGCCCGTCGTTTCTTGGCTCCTTCTTGCTCCCCCAGACCGTCGCAACCTCGCGCTGCCATTTGTTGTTAGGCCCAAGGTACCTTGCCGCCAGCGAGCCCCTTTCCCGCGCCGCCGCCCCACTGCGGCATTTTGCCGAACACGTGGCGACGCCGGGCGCTAAACCTCAGGGTTTTCGCACTCACACCCACACACACGCGCACACACACGTAGAGGATCCCAGTGGATCCCGTGCGGCCGGCCGATCACCGCCCGGCCTCATGCACGCCACACCGCGCGCCGCCGCAGAAATGCCAAGAATGGATCCCGTGCGCCCGCCAGCTGCGCGGCCACACGTGCTGCCACGCGGCAGCCACGTGGGCAGGCGCGGGCTATTAGCCACCCATGTGGCAGCCACGTCAGCCATGGAGCTGGCTTACAGCTAGCTGTAAGACGTCTTAGAGATAGCTAGAGCTAGGTAAAAGTTAGGTAAAAGTATGCAATACTGTGTATGCATATTTTATTTTCAGAAATGTATCTTATCTTTGGAAAATCATAATAAATCCGTTTTAGCTTCGAAAAATATGAAACTTCTTCTGAAAATCTTCTAAAAATTCAAACTCCGCGCTAGACTAGAGTTTAACTCTTTTTGGATCTTATTTGCTCTTCATCTTGGATTTATTGCTATTAGTAGCCGAGTATATTTATTTAAATAGGGTTCTAGGATCTGCCGGAGCCGGAGAGCTGAACCTGGACTACGATGACGACCTCGGCTACGACGACTACCCGCACCCAGGTTCACGCCAGACCATTCTTTGAATGCCCATTAAGCATGGCTATTAGAATTGCTAGTGCTTTACTTACTGCAAAGTGATGGATATGATGAACCCGTGCATAGCCTCTTTTGCATACTTGTCCTTGATTGACCTACCACTACTACTTTACTTAAGCTAGATGATGTGCTGAGCTTGCTATGCATGTGTTGGGATTATTGTGGTAGTTTCTTGGTGTGTGTTGGGAAAACCGGCAAGAGAAGGTGTTTTGGGATACTTTGGCGGGGGTGAGCTCGAGACAACCCGATCTGGGATCGGGGGCCAGGGATCGTCTTCTCAGACGTTGCCCAATGTGGTGCCTATGGCGGGTACATTGTTTTAGGAGCACAGGTGATGGGGATTTCGTGATGACTTGGAGGATATGAGCTCGCCCCGGTCTGAAACCGAGTGGGTCGCCTGTTACACTGGACTTTCGTACACACCACCTCACCGAGAGTGGGGATAGGGCCGCTCGACCCTAGCAAGTGCGATGCCATACCTGCCAGTAGGATAGAGGGTATCAGTGAGAGGGTTAGGGTGAAGTCCCTTCCCTTTGGGCGCTCCCCGTGTGGCCACACGGGGGCATTTTCACAGTTCTGGGGTGGACCTTTGCGAAGGACCGCATCGAGACCCGGATGCAAGATGGAATCGTAACTCCTAGGTGTTCGTTCGGTAGGGTAGGCTCGGTCGGCCGTACACCGTCTGGGTACTATTCCGAGATGGGTACTGGTGTACACGCTCTGCAGAGTTTAGATCTATACGTATAGCCGCGTCCTCAGTTATGGACATGCCTGTTGTTTCTCCGACTCTTACGTTTTGGGATTTCTACCTCCCCCCGTATAGGATGAGTGTGATTGGTGAGCCGTGGTTGTATTCGGGGAGAGGAGAGTTGCTCCCTCTGCCTCGCAGATCCGGGTGCAACCATTGAGGTGCGAGGAGTGGGAGTTCTCGCACCGACCCTAGATGGAGATAGGTGAAGGTGACGGTGATCTGGGTGACCAGGTGTAACCGTTTGTGGATGAGTGATATGGGTTATGGTGGAATTATGGAGATATTACTCTATTTGTGCTGCTGCTGCATAGGAAACTCCGCCACTACCTTGATATGCTCTTTCCCCCCTTAGAAGTAGGCCACTTAAAGCTTGCATACGGTTGGTGACGTGGACCTATCCCGATCCTTGGGGATAGCCCCTGAGCTTGCAGGGTACGAGTCCGACTACGACAACAACACCGACGGATGGTACGACTGAGGGGGCACGACGCTTCGCTCAAGGATGCCTGTGGGAGATGCCTGAAGATGGAGACACCTTTTGGGAGATAGCTACCGCTGCGTAGGCCCTTATTTCTGTTATTCCGCCAAGAGACGGGTATTGTTGTACTCCGAATAATCAGGACATGTAATAATCAGATTATTATTCGTACTCTGATGTTTTATTTCGATGTATGACTGTGTTATTTATCTGTAATGAATGCTTGTGCGTGATAGCGTCTGATCCAGGGACTATCACGAGACAGAATGTTGGGTTTTCTGATTTTGAAAACCCAGGGCGTTATAGATGATACCAGAGCCATACTTGACCGCAGCACGTGCCCTTAGAAATGGTCGTTAGAAATTGGGACTCTGAACGAAACTCTTTTGCTATATACCATTCTTGACTTATATTACAAAACTTATCCTTCTTTGAAAAATTCTATCTCACCTGCGCTAACTAGAAATTTCTTCCGTGTCACAGGAGATGGCTCGTCAGGAGGTGGAGTTACTCCCGGAGCACATGGAGGGACTCGCCCGTTGGGTTGACAGGGTCGTCCTCGGGCTGGGGATTCCCCCTACGCACATCACCTACCGCGCTGAGGACGTCCGCACGCTGTCGGGACCACTAGTGCTTTGCACGGTGGCCGTCCTACCCCACCCGGCGCTTCCAGGCTTCCCTGGGATGCTCGAGCACAGCACAGCACAGGACTCAACGTCAGGAACGCTGTGGACACCGCCTACAGCCACGTACTTCGCCACCAGCTGGCTAGATACCGCGACATCTACAGGACTGGAGACCTGAGGCTGATTCCCCAGGACTACTACAGAGTGGCTCCGATCGTGAACGGATTGCTAGACCCTTCAGCACTCTACGAGGAGGAGGTTGTTCAGGGACCTCTACGTGAGTCCGACGACACGCTCGTCGCCACTGGGAGCTACCTCGTGGACCTCGACACTCACGCTCGCCGACTGAGCGAGCAGACGAGTGGACTCTTCAGCAGACTGGAGTACACCACTCTGGAGCTGAAGGAGCTTCAGCCCCGCACCCAGAGCCTGCTCGTGGAGAACCTCACCCTTCGCCAGCGAGTTGAGCAGCTCAAGCGAGGACTTTGCCATGCCAACTCTTTGGCAGTTCAGGCTGAGGCTGAGAGGGTGACCGCTCGAGAGGAGAAGATCTACGCTCAGGAGGATCTACGCAAGCAGGAGGCTAGGTTCGCCTATCTCTTCGCCAAGCTGGACCAGAAGGATGCTCAGTTCGCCGGCCAGGGACGCAACCTGGTTCGTGAGAAGAACAGAGTGACCGAACTGGTGGAGGACCACTACAACAACACCGCCAACATCGCCGCACTCACCAGGACTTCCGTATTCCTGCTAGACAAGTGCAAGAGGATGCTGAGGACTTGGGAGGACGCGGACTCACTTCGTGTGGACGAGCTTCAGGAGCTCAACAGTCTGCTACCCCCCGAGCATCAGCGGGCGATCCACAAGGAGACCTTCAGGCTCCACCCGTCCGCCCTCAAGCTTGACCTGTGTCCCCTGGCCGACATGGCCACTCTGGTTGAGACCGACAAGGTGAGGGCCGCTCACTCCAGGCTGTCGCGGATGTTCCCCAGGGACTTCCCCGAGGAGGACCGTTACCCAGTGAGGTACAAGAAGGCCCGCTTCGAGTAGCGTGCCGGAGCATGAGCATGCTAATGAGAGTAGAGTTGTAAGATAGGTAGTCTCCATGAGTTGTTCCATGCAGCCGAGAGCCTGTTCCGGTGCATGATGAGTTATGAGTCTTTTCACACCTAGATGTGCACACCCTTTTGAGATCATGTAACGCTATATTAGATCGTTGTTGTGTGTGACCTCCAAGGCTTGAGTCAGCCTCGAGGAAACTTATGTACTTATAATGAATGTTGATTGTTTGGTCTTAATGGAGTTGTTTGTTCTTATTGCTTCTTCTCATTGAGTGTAGGATTTATATTAGTAGAAATATTTTCATGACTGTGTATCAGACTCAATTTGTTGGTGAGTGACGTATCTAAGGCTTTCCTATATCCTTGGTCGTGTTTTCAGTAAGATGTCGATCAGGAGGTCCGGTCGTCTCTTGGGATGCTTTGAGGTTGCCGAGGAAGAGCAAGCCCCGCCAGCCCCGCCTGTCCGTGGCCGTGGACGTGGCCGCGCTCCCGTATGTGGACGTGCTCATGGTCGTGGACACGCGCCTGTCCTAGGACATGGCCGAGGCGATATGGTGCCACCACCACCGCCTCCGCCCATCGGACAAGGCGCTGTGGAGGATGGAGAAGAGGAGGGAGCCGAAGAAGAGCCTGCGCCACACCCGGCTCCCCAGGGACGTGGGCGTGGCCGTGGAGGAGCACCGCCACCGCCTCCGCCTAACCTAGCTGAGGTGATGGCCCTGCAGACTCAGCTGATGCAGAGGATGGCTGACGCCGTCGAGAACCGAGTCGGTGGGAACCGCAACGCCCCGGTGGAGGAGGACTTCGCCAAGAAGATCGAGAGGTTCATCCGTCTGAAGGCCCCTACCTTCAGCTACTCGGATGATACCCTCGATGCCGATGACTGGCTCCGCGTGATCGAGACGAAGCTCGACCTCACCGCCTACACCGACGAGGAGTGTGTCGCTCTCGCCGTCCACCAGCTCGAGGGTCCTGCCAAGTCTTGGTGGGACAACTACTCCGGGACTCACCCGAACCCAGCGTTCATCACCTGGCTGGAGTTCTGCGAGGTGTTCCGCGAGCAGTACCTGCCGAAGGAGCTCATGATCCAGAAGGCCTAGGAGTTTCGCACCATGACTCAGGGTGCGATGAGGGTAGAGGAGTACAAGAGGCACTTCATGAAGATGATGCACTATGCCCCTGACGACACCAACACCGACGACAAGAAGCAGTTCTGGTTTCTGCGAGGCCTCCACCACGGTCTCCGCCAAGGCTTGAAGGCCAGCGAGCACAAGTCCCTTCGCCACCTGGTGAATAGGGCTATCGCGCTCGAGGAAGAACGAAGGGGGCATGAGGAGCGCATGAAGGGCAAGAAGAGGTTCGGAGATCGGGACCATGGCGACCGATCCTTCCAGAAGCCGAGGAGTGGGCAGAGCAACTTGCTCCGAGGAAGCTACCACCCGGGGAACAACCAACCCGGACGTGGCTTCGGAGGGAACCGTGCACCGTACCTAGGAGGAAGGAGCAACTACCAGCAGCAGGGTGGTGGCTACAACCGCCCACAGCAGAGCGCGTTGAGACCCAGCACTGGAGGTTTCACCCTGACGTGCTACGCCTGTGGCAAGCAAGGCCACAAGTCGTACGAGTGCCCCAGCAAGAAGACCGCTGCTACACCTGCCAGGGCACCAGCTCCAGGAGGGAGGCCACCTCAGGCTGCTCCCCAGCCGGCCAGTGATCGCGGAAGGCTCAACCTCCTGACTGAGGAGGAGGCTGCCGACGCTCCTGACGTCGTGATCGGTGAGTTTTTAGTTTGCGGTGCTAAAGCTTTGATTCTGTTCGATACTGGTGCAACTAGTTCGTATGTGTCCTCTAACTTTGTAAACAAACTGTCTCTCCCCATGACTCGCCGACCGAAACCGATTATAACGAGCTCCCCGCTCGGAGATATCAGTTGCACCCTGCTTTGCAAAGGGGTGGAGATGTTCATCAAGGGTCACAAGTTCCTCGGAGATCTGACCGTGCTGAAGTCTAATGGGATTGACGTTATTCTGGGCATGGATTGGATCACCGCTCACAAAGGGGTAATCTCCTCGTCACCCCGACAAGTGACCCTGATGCACCCTAAGGGGACGAAGATCACCTTCGAGCCACTGAAGTCTCGGGAAGTACCAGCTGTGTACAATCTCACTACGAAGATAGTGGCTGATGTTCCAGTGGTTTGTGAGTACCCCGATGTCTTTCCTGATGACCTGCCGGGGTTACCACCAGACCGCGACGTGGAGTTCGTGATCAACCTCGTGCCAGGTACCGCACCCGTGGCACAGAGTCCTTACAGAATGGGCAAGTTAGAGCTGGCAATGCTGAAGGAGGAGTTGGAAGCTCTCCGTGAGAAGGGGTACATCCGACCGAGTGCATCACCTTGGGCTTCACCGGTGATGTTTGTGCCGAAGAAGGATGGGACGCAACGGCTGTGCGTCGATTACTGCGCTCTTAATGCGGTAACCATCAAGAGCAAGTACCCGTTGCCGCGCATTGATGACCTGCTAGATCAGTTGAAGAAGGCCAAGTACTTCAGCAAGATTGACCTTCGATCCGGCTACCATCAGATGAAGATTCGCCCTGAGGACATCTACAAGATAGCATTTGTGACCCAATACGGGCAGTACGAGTTCACTGTCGTATCGTTCGGTATTACGAACGCCCCTGCTTACTTCATGAACATGATGAGCAAGGTGTTCATGGACAAGTTGGACAAGTTTGTCGTGGTCTTCATTGATGACATTTTGGTCTTCTCGGAAACTGCAGAAGAGCATGAAGAACATCTGAGGATTGTGCTGGAGAAGCTGAGCCAGAATCAGTTGTGTGCCAAGTTCAGCAAGTGGGAGTTCTGGCTAGAAGAAGTGCCTTTTCTTGGGCATGTGTTGTCAGGAGAGGGAGTTGCAGTTGATCCCTCAAAGATCGAAGCTGTGTCAAAGTGGCGGTCGCCCCAGACAATGACAGAAATCAGGAGTTTTCTCGGGATGGCAGGATACTAGCGCCGTTTCATCTAGAACTTCTCTAAGATTGCGAAGCTGATGACCGAGTTGCTGAAGAACAGCACGCCATTCGTGTGGTCAGAAAAGTGTGAAGCAAGCTTCCAAGAGCTCAAGACCCAACTCACCACAACTCCTGTGTTGACACTTCCCGATGACAACAAGGACTTTGTGGTGTACTGCGATGCTTCGAGGCAGGGTCTTGGTTGTGTGCTGATGCTGGAAGGCAAAGTGATTGCTTATGCTTCGAGGCAGCTTCGGAAGCATGAAGAGAACTACCCGACACATGACCTGGAGTTAGCAGCTGTGGTTCATGCATTGAAGATCTAGAGGCACTACTTGATGGGCAACAAGTGTGATATCTACACGGATCACAAGAGTCTGAAGTATATCTTCACCCAGTCAGAGTTGAACCTAAGGCAGCGGAGATGGCTAGAGCTGATAAAGGACTATGACCTCGACATTCACTACCATCCTGGCAAGGCGAATGTCGTAGCCGATGCGTTGAGCCGAAGAAGTTACTGCAACAACCTGATGGTGCAGAAGGAACAGCCCGAGTTGTACCTAGAGATGGAGCGATTGCAGCTTGACATCGTCGAGAAAGGGCAGCTCAACGAGTTGATGGTGAAGTACAATCTAGAGGACCAGATCAGGCAAGCCCAGAAGAAGTGTCCTGAGATTGAGGAAGTGAAAGACCTTCTGACGAGAGGCAAGGCCCCTGACTACCGCATAGATAAGCAAGGCACGTTGTGGTTGAAAGATCGCATATGCGTGCCTAGTGGTGAGGATATCTGGAAAACGATTCTAAAGGAAGCACATGATTCTCGGTATTCCATTCACCCCGGTTGCACCAAGATGTACCAAGACCTGAAGTGTCAATTCTGGTGGGAGAGTATGAAGAAGGACATAGCTGAGTATGTTGCCCGATGTGACACCTGTTAGAGAGTGAAGGCGGAACATCAGAGACCCACCGGACTGCTACAGCCGCTTGCGATACCTCAGTGGAAATGGGATGATATGAACATGGACTTCATGGTGGGTCTACCCCGCACTCAGAAGGGGAATGACTCAATTTGGGTGATTGTGGACCGTTTGACCAAGGTAGCACACTTTCTTACGGTAAAGAACAAGTACTCTGTGAGTCAGTTGGCCGATCTCTACGTTGAGCATATCCTGAGGTTACATGGAGCACCCCGCACCATTGTGTCCGATCGTGGTGCTCAGTTCACAGCTCAGTTTTGGAAGAGTCTGCACGATTCGATGGGCACCCACTTGGACTATAGGACAGCTTTCCACCCTCAGACGGATGGACAGACTGAATGTGTGAATCAGGTTCTAGAAGATCTGCTGAGAGCTTGTGTGTTGACTTACAACAACGATTGGGAGAAGAGTCTACCCTACGCTGAGTTCTCATACAACAACAGCTACCAGACAAGCTTGCAAATGGCACCCTTCGAAGCTTTGTATGGCAGGAAGTGTAGGACCCTGTTGATGTGGTCTGAGGTGGGGGAGAGGATCTTTTTCGGTCCTGCTTCCATCGTTGAGGCTGAGGAGAATGTGGCCAAGGTTAGAGAGAACCTGAAGATAGCCCAGAGCAGACAGAAGAGCTATGCTGATCCTAAGCGAAGGGATGTCTCCTTCGAAGTTGGTGACTACGTCTTCCTTAGAGTGTCACCGCTTAGAGGCACAAAGAGGTTCCACGTGAAGGGGAAGCTAGCCCCGAGGTTCGTTGGACCCTATCAGATTGTGGCAAAGGTGGGGAAACTTGCTTATAGGCTGGAATTGCCGTCTGATCTTGCCAGAGTGCATCCTGTGTTCAAAATATCGCAACTCCGGAGGTGCCTCGACCCGAAGGTTGACAAGCATTTCTCCACCGATGCTATCGACCTGCAAGACAACCTGGAGTACTTGGAGTACCCGGTGAAGATTCTGGATTGGGCCGAGAAGGCTACCAGGAATACCACCACTCGCTTCTGCAAGGTGCTTTGGAGCAATCACACCGAGCGAGAAGCGACGTGGGAGAAAGAGTCAGTCTTGAGAGAGAAGTACCCGCACCTCTTCGAGACGGAGGTAAGATCTTAATCTCGAGGACGAGATTATTTTGAGGGGGGGGAGTCTATAACATCCCTCAATTTTATTGAGGAATGTTAATTACTAAAAATGAGGATTTCAAATTTTCAATGAATTATTTGAGTGTTTATCAATTTAATTAAGGATGCTTTCCTTTTTTCTCTCCTTTAATTCCTAGATTTAATTTTGAATTAAATAAAATTCCTAGGAAATATAAAATGCTAGTATGAGAACTTTGGAGTTCAGTTGGTTTTATTTGGAGTTTATTGTTGTGAGTTTCAAATTTGAAACCTTATTCAAATTTGAAACTAAAAATAGAAAAGGGGAGGGAAGGGATAGAAAAGGAAAAGGGAGTAGCACTGCTGGGCCTCGATTTCAACACCTAGAAGTCCGATCCAGGCCCTTTTTCTCTTTTTTTTCAACCCAACCGCGCTCCCTCACCTTTCCCTCACTTCAGCCCTCCGCGGCCCACGCGCACGCGGCCCGGTTACCACCAACCCCGCCGCGCTGAGCCGCTGACCGCTGGGTCCCGCCATGCGTCACGCACACGTCACGATGACGTCGCCGTCGTCACCCTCCTCTTTTCACCTTTAGCTAACGCCGGGCGCCACCGCAGCACCGCGCCGCCCATGGCCGCCGTCGCGACGCGCCCCGTGCCCATCCGCGGCATCCGAGCCGTCCACGTGCCCCCGCGGTGCACCCCGCCTATAAGTGGCCGCCGCCGCGACCCCCAAGGCCTCCCAACCCTAGCCGCCTTGGGGACTTGTCCCCTGACCACCCCGCTTGCTCGCCGCAGGAGAAGGAGAAGGGGGGGGAGGAGAAGAGAAGGCCCGGAGGCCGTCCGGGGAAGCGCCGTCCGCAGTCGCCGCCGGAGCCGCCCGTGAGGAGGAGCCGGACCTGCCGACGCCGCGCATACCTTCCTCCTCTGCTTCCTCTGCTCCACGCCGTCGTCTCCTTCCTCACCGACGACCCCACTCTGCTCCTCTTCATCGACGCCTGCACGTCAGCCTGTGGCCATCGAGGTGAGGACGTGCTCCCCTGCTCATCTGTGGATGTCCCGGCCTTCGAGCCGAGGGAGGACGCATGCTCGCCGTCGCCACCGCCGCCGCGCTCGCGCTATTGTGAAGCCGGCCTTCGTGCCATGCTGGGACATTTCTGCAGGTGTTGCCGCCTTCACTGAGCGCACGCGCATGCCTCCACCGCCTACCCTGACGCACTTAGGCACGCACGCCCCGGGAATGCCGTCGCCCTGCTCGCAACGCCACCATGGCCGTCACCGTGGTGGTTTGTTTCGTGCACGCAGCAGCAGGGAGAAAGGCGCTGTCGTGTTGGCCGTTTCGTGCACGCCTCGCCACCGGCATTTGCGCGCACCCACACGCGCCCGTGCCCGGCCGTGAGAGCCTTGCTCGCCGCCGCTGATGGCACCGACCCGAGCGCCGCCTTGGCCAAGAAGGCCCCGTGCTAGTTGACGAGGGGCAAAGACCCAGTTTTTGCGCCCAGATGGGTTCACCTGATGCACGTGCACAAGGACCTGGCGATTTGGCGCACCCCAGCGCCCACGCCGACGATCACCCGACCACGCCGCCGTGCCCTTCACTACGTCGCTGCCCGCACGCCCAAGCTTGGTCAAAGGCCCGCCGTTTCTTGGCTCCTTCTTGCTCCCCGAGACCGTCGCAACCTCGCGTTACCGGTTGTTGTAAGGCCCAAGGTACCTCACTGCCAGCGAGCCCCTTTCCCACACCACCGCCCCTCTGCGGCATTTTGCCGAACGCGTGGCGACGCCGGGTGCTAAACCTCAGGGTTGTCGCACACACACCGGCACACACACGCACACACACGTAGAGGATCCCAGCGGATCCCGTGCGGCCGGCCGATCACCACCTGGCCTCACGCACGCCACACCGCGCGCCGCCGCAGAAACGCCGGGAACGGATCCCGTGCGCCCGCCAGCTGCGCGGCCACGCGTGCTGCCACACGGCAGCCATGTGGGCAGGCGCGGGCTATTAGCCACCCATGTGGCGGCCGCGTCAGCCATGGAGCTGGTTTACAACTAGCTGTAAGACCTCTTAGAGATAGCTAGAGCTAGGTAAAAGTTAGGTAAAAGTATGCAATACTGTGTATGAGTATTTTATTTTCAGAAATGTATCTTATCTTTGGAAAATCATAATAAATCCGTTTTAGCTCCAAAAAATATGAAACTTCTTCTGAAAATCTTCTAAAAATCCAAACTCCGCGCTAGACTATAGTTTGACTCTTTTTGGATCTTATTTGCTCTTCATCTTAGATTTATTGCTATTAGTAGCTGAGTTTATTTATTTAAATACGGTTCTAGGAGCTGCCGGAGCCGGAGTGCTGAACCAGGACTACGACGACGACCTCGGCTACGACGACTACCCACACCCAGGTTCACGCCCGACCATTCTTTGAATGCCCATTAAGCATGACTATTAGAATTGCTAGTGCTTTACTTACTGCAAAGTGATGGATATGATGAACCCGTGCATAGCCTCTTTTGCATACTTGTCCTTGATTAACCTACCACTACTACTTTACTTAAGCTAGATGATGTGCTGAGCTTGCTATGCATGTGTTGGGATTATTGTGGTAGTTTCTTGGCGTGTGTTGAGAAAACCGGCAGGAGAAGGTGTTTTGGGATACTTTGGCGGGGTGAGCTCGAGACAACCCGATCTGGGATCGGGGGCTAGGGATCGTCTTCTCGGACGTTACCCAATGTGGTGCCTATAGCGGGTA
Source organism: Cenchrus fungigraminus (assembly GCA_036936925.1). NCBI lineage: Eukaryota > Viridiplantae > Streptophyta > Magnoliopsida > Poales > Poaceae > Cenchrus > Cenchrus fungigraminus. The sequence goes on from CM072779.1 coordinate 111,205,299, forward strand.
CATTGTTTTAGGAGCACAGGTGATGGGGATTTCGTGATGACTTGGAGGATATGAGCTCGCCCCGGTCTGAAACCGAGTGGGTCGCCTGTTACACGGGACTTTCGTACACACCACCTCGCCGAGAGTGGGGCTAGGGCCGCTCGACCCTAGCAAGTGCGATGCCATACGTGCCAGTAGGATAGAGGGTATCAGTGAGAGGGTTAGGGTGAAGTCTCTTCCCTTTGGGCGCTCCCCGTGTGGCCACACGGGGGCATTTTCACAGTTCTGGGGTGGACCTTTGCGAAGGACCGCATCGAGACCCGGATGCAGGATGGAATCGTAACTCCTAGGTGTTCGTTCGGTAGGGTAGACTCAGTCAGCCGTACACCGTCCGGGTACTATTCCGAGATGGGTACTGGTGTACACGCTCTGCAGAGTTTAGATCTATACGTATAGCCGCGTCCTCGGTTATGGACATGCCCGTTGTTTCTCCGACTCTTACGTTTTGGGATTTCTACCTCCCCCCGTATAGGATGAGTGTGATTGGTGAGCCGTGGTTGTATTCGGGGAGAGGAGAGTTGCTCCCTCTGCCTCGCAGATCCGGGTGCAACCATTGAGGTGCGAGGAGTGGGAGTTCTCGCACCGACCCTAGATGGAGATAGGTGAAGGTGACGGTGATCTGGGTGACCAGGTGTAACCGTTTGTGGATGAGTGATATGGGTTATGGTGGAATTATGGAGATATTACTCTATTTGTGCTGCTGCTGCATAGGAAACTCCGCCACTACCTTGATATGTTCTTTCCCCCTTAGAAGTAGGCCACTTAAAGCTTGCATACGGTTGGTGACGTGGACCTATCCCGATCCTTGGGGATAGCCCCTGAGCTTGCAGGGTACGAGTCCGACTACGACAACAACGCCGACGGATGGTACGACTGAGGGGGCACGACGCTTCGCTCAAGGATGCCTGTGGGAGATGCCTGAAGATGGAGACACCTTTTGGGAGATAGCTACCGCTGCGTAGGCCCTTATTTCTGTTATTCCGCCAAGAGGTGGGTATTGTTGTACTCCGAATAATCAGGACATGTAATAATCAGATTATTATTCGTACTTTGATGTTTTATTTCGATGTATGACTGTGTTATTTATCTGTAATGAATGTCTGTGCGTGATAGCGTCTGATCTAGGGACTATCACGAGACAGAATGCTGGGTTTTCTGATTTTGAAAACCCAGGGCGTTATAGTCATCACCATCAGGAGTTCAGCACGCAGGAAGACTGTTGTCGCAGGCTCGCTGCCCCTGTACCACGCGGCCACCAACCCTGTCTACTCCAGACATACCCTTGGTGGAATCGCGACTGAACAGGTACCAAAATCTGAATTGGATGAATCAATTTTGCCTTCAGGAGTCAGGTACATGTGTTGTGCTGCTTGCAGTAGCTTTCGGTGTGGGGCAGTATCTTTTTGAAAATTGCAGTACCTTCAGTTTTGTTTCTGCATTATTTTGAATTGATTCCAGAGCAAGCCCCAGCCGCCTTTGTGTTTCCTCCGATCCTTGACATAAAAGAACAATGAATGCTTTTTTATTAGTTGTCCTATATTATCTGCAAAAGTATTTTTGAATGTCTTTTTAGCCACAGGTTGGTTTTTTCAATTGAATGCTTAAATGCCTACTACAAATTTGGTGAAAGTTTTCTATTGCCTTACTGTGCTATAATGCCACTCATTGTTCTTACTGGTATGTTATTTCTCTCTGAACAATTTGTTTCATTTAAAAAAGTGGATCACCTCAACATGTTATTTCCAGGCTTCATAAGTTAGCAAATATTAGATGAAAATTAAATTGAAGTGAAAGAGCTCTTATTGTGGGAGCCTTTCTTAAGTCTGGAAAGGGAATAGTTCGTATTATCTGCAAGGAAAAATATTTAACAAGTGCAAGTACTTCTTTTTTAGCGGTCCTTTACTCCTTTATGAATAAATTGATTTTATCACACTTAAATATTTTTTGATTGTTATAATTCAGGATTAGTTGTATTGGTGTATGCTGAATTTCCTATTGGTAATATTTTTCTTATGAAGTTGTTGACGCCTTTTCCGGTCGAACACACTAGTGCGCTAGGTTGCGCGGTCGTCGAAACGCTCCTCGTCGAAACCACCAGCAGGGGGCGGTCTAACCGCCTCTGTCGGAGGATCGCCGAAAACCTAAATCCGCTGCCCCGGGAGGGACCCCGTCAGGGACAACGAGCCTAGGGTTGCTCTGAGATCGGCAGGCCACTCAGAACGTCCTTGAATGCCGTAGAGACGAGCAAAGAAAGCAATGGGATTGGAAAAGCTAGGGTTTGGAAATAAAAGTGTAAAAAGATAATTGATCGATTGGGTGATAGGCCCTCAATCGGCCACGGCCCTTTATAAATAGGGTGGGGAGGTCTTGCCCCGCAAGGAAACTTTTTACAACTCGAAATCTACAAGGATTCCTTAATTTGGTTCGGACTCAGGGGGAGGCGGTCTAACCGCCCCGGCCACGCGGTCTGACCGCCCTGGCCACTTTTGCCGGACCAGCTACAGTGCGACCCGGTCAGACCGCCCTTGGTACCCGGTCTGACCGGCCTGCCTGACCTGAGTCGGCTTTTGCCAATTTTGAGTGTCAACATATGCCCCCTGTTTTTTTGTAAAGCTTGCGTGCTAAAAAAATAAATCTAAGGTCGATGTGATATCTTTCATCGGCCATTTTTTATTCTAAGGGCGATCTATCAAATCGGCCATGTCTTCTCAAGCATCTTGCCAAACACTTGGATGGAACTTCTTCAAATATCTCCCATTGATAGCCCTGGGCAGCTACTATCCTTGCAAAGTCTCCACCATATAAGAATTTCCAGAGCAAACTCTCACAATCTTGTATGGCCCCTCCCAACTTGGAGACCACTTACCGAACTTGTTGCTCTTAGATCCTATAGGTAAAATAGTTTTCCAAAACAGATCACCTACCTGAAAAGACTTGGCTTTAACTCTCTTGTTATATGCTCTAGCAACTCGCCTCTTGTCCCTTTCAATTGCCTCCAAGGCCTCCAATCGCTTGTCGGTCACTTCATCAATATTGTCCATTATCAAAGCATAATATGTGCCAAAATCAAGATCATTTTGCTTTGCAAGTCTATATGCGCCTAGATTCACCTCAACGGGCAAAACGGCCTCTTGACCATACACAAGCTCATAAGGAGTAACTTTAGTAGCACCATGTCTAGAAATACGATGAGCCCATAAAGCTTCAGATAATACCTCATGCCATCTTCTAGGATTATCCTCTATCTTCTTCTTAATGAGCTTAATCAAGACTTTATTGCTAGACTCGGCTTGACCATTAGCTTGAGCATAATATGGAGATGAATTGAGCAACTTAATACCATAAGAATTGACAAAATCACGCACCTCTTTAGATATAAATGAAGTTCCTTGATCTGTAGTCAAAGTTTGTGGAATGCCAAACCTATGAGTAATATGCTCCGTAATAAACTCAATTACCTCCCGATGAGTCATACTCTTAAGAGGAATTGCTTCAGTCCACTTAGTAAAATAGTCAGTTGCCACAATCACAAAGCAATGCCCCTTTGATGAAGGAGGATGAATTTTGCCAACAAAGTCCAAACCCCAACCTCTGAAAGGCCATGGCTTGATAATCAGATGCATCAACGCAGCAGGTACCAACTGAATATCCCCATGCTTTTGACAATCTTCACACCCTTTGTAGTACCGAAAACAATCAGCTATCATAGTAGGCCAATAAAAGCAAGCTCTCTTAAGGAGCCACTTCATCTTAGGAGCCGATTGATGAGTACCACAAATTCCTTCATGAACCTCTGCCATAGCTAACCTTGCTTGATCAGGTCCTAAACATTGGAAAAGCAAATCATCTGCAGTCCGACGATACAATTCACCATCTTCCAAAACAAACTTGAGAGCCCATCGTCGGATTTTTCTGTCAACTGTACCTTTAGGATCCTGCAAATAGTTAATCAAAGGTTTCCTCCAATCTTCAACTTCGTCCTTATCAGTTTTGGAAGAAACAATGGCCGAAGCGACTTCTTCCTCTGCAGGGCGGTCAGACCGGCCTGGCAGGGCGGTCAGACCGGGTAGGGCGGTCTGACCGGGTGGAGTACGCGGTCTGACCGCCTCCTCCAGGGCATAACCCTCGGCTTTGCTAAACATCGGTTTTTGTTCATGAAAATTTCTTTTCTGAACATCATAACCAGATGCTAGCTGAGCCAGAGCATTCGCCCTTGGATTCTCTTCTCGTGGCACATGATAAATCACAAATTCATCCATACAAGATATAATGTCCAAGCATTTATCAAGATAAGCATTTAAATAACCATTTAGACACTGGCATACCTTGGAAACTTGCTGCACCACCAGTAGAGAATCACCATAAGCTTCTACATGTTTTACTCCCATGTCATGCAAGATTTGCAAACCAAACAAGAGAGCCTCATATTCGGTTTGATTATTAGTACAATCATGATCCAATCGGTTAAGAGCTTCAAAAATCGTTCCAGTGGGGGAAATAATAATCACTCCAACACCACAACCACTTTTGCAAACCGATCCATCAAAATGCAATTTCCATGGAGTAAAAGTAATGTAACCGACATCTAAATCAAGTTGTTTATCAATTCTATGTTCTACAATAAAGTTGGCTACAACTTGTCCTTTCATAGTTTGTAATGGCTCATAACATAAATCATATTCAACAAGTGCATAAGCCCATTTGCCGACTCTACCACTTAGAATAGGTTTTTGCAACATATATTTAATTATGTCGGTTTGACATGCTACCACACAAATACTTGATAACAAATAATGCCTTAACTTGGTACAAGCATGATACAAGGATAAGCATAATTTCTCAATAAAAGTGTACCTTGTCTCGGCGTCCAATAATCTTCTACTCTCATAAGCTACAATATACTCCTTGCCATCGGTCTCTTGAGTCAAAACAGCCCCAATAACACTATCTTCAGCCGCTATATATAACTTGAAAGGAATACCACTCTTGGGAGCTTGAAGAACGGGCGGCGAAGTTAAATAATTTTTAATCTCATCAAATGCCTCTTGCTGTTTTGTCCCCCAAGTAAATTCAGCTCCACTTTTTAACCGAAGTAAAGGAGTAAAAGAATTTACCTTCCCGGACAAGTTACAAATAAACCGCCTCAAATAATTTACTTTGCCCAAGAATCTTTGCAAATCTTTCTTGCAAGTAGGAGCTTGTACTTTTCGAATGGACTCAATCTTTTTAGGATCTATCTCAACACCATTCTCATGTACAATAAAGCCCAAGAATTTACCAGCCGATACACCAAAAGCACATTTGAGTGGATTCATTTTTAAATTATATCGGCGCATTTTTTCAAATGCAAGTCTTAAATCAGCTAAATGAGAATTTAAACCAGCCGATTTGACTATAATATCATCGATATAAACTTCTACTATTATACGAAGCAAGTCATGAAAAATCAAATTCATAGCTCTTTGATAGGTAGCTCCAGCATTTTTTAGACCAAAAGTCATGACTATCCACTCAAACAAGCCTACAAATCCTGGACATATAAAGGCCGTTTTAGAAACATCCTCTTCGGCCACAAAGATTTGATTATAACCAGCATTACCATCAAGAAAGCTAAGAATTCTATGTCCGGATGCAGCATTAACAAGAAAATCGGCTATAGGCATAGGATATTCATCTTTAGGAGTAGCTTTGTTAAGATCTCTAAAGTCTATGCAAACACGAAGTTTCTTAGTTCCTTTTTTCTCCATAGGCACAATATTAGAAATCCAATCAGCACATCGACAAGGCCTAATAAACTTAGCATCAAGCAACCGATTGATTTCTTCTTTCACTCGGTCATAAATATCAGGATTAAAATTCCTACGAGGTTGTTTATAAGGTCTAAAACCAGGTTTAATTGGCAATTTATGTTCAACTAAATTACGACTTAAACCAGGCATCTCATTATAACTCCATGCAAAGCAATCAACATACTCCTTTAATAACTTCATTAATTCGGACCTAAAAATAGGATCAAGATTCTTGTTTACAAATGTCGGCCTGGATATAGTGCCGTCACCAATGTCTACCTCCTCAAGAGGATCGGCCGACGTAAACCCTTGTCCTAGCTTGCCCAAATCATCAAGATCTTCGATAGCTTCACACGTATCGTTCTTTTGCGCCCGATAGTGTTCAAGTCTCCGCTGCAACCACTCTTGATTTGACTCCATCGAATCACATGAAATGGTTTAGCCGATTATTCACTGGCTTTATGACAGCAGGGACAAAGCCATCTTTAGAACAACTAATGAACTCATAATTAGATAAATCTAAGCCAGATAGACATTTTACATCATCATCCACTCCTATAGAATTGCTATCAGCTATAGCTACACAAGCAGAATTATCACCATGCACAACTTCTACCTCATCATCTACCCATTGTATTAAAAACTGATGCAAGGAAGAAGGCACACACTGATTTGCATGAATCCAATCACGACCAAGGATTAAGCTATAGTTACCTTGCGTCTCAGCGACGAAGAAAGCTATAGCTAACGTCTTGCTCCCAACGGTGAGCTCCATAGAAGCAACGCCTTTGGCACTCATCGGCTCGCCTCCTCCCACACCGCTGACGGTCATGTTGGTCTTGATCAACTCCTCATCTGAACCTCCAAGCTTCTTGAATAAGGAGTAGGGCATTAAGATGACGATCGCTCCCCCATCAACAAGCATCCGAGTGACCGGCTTCCCATTGATGTGCCCCTTGACGTACAAAGCCTTCAAATGATTTTCAGTCTCTTTTGGCTTCTGGAATACAGCATCTTTCGGCCCCAAATCATGGTGAGCAATGTCCTCCTCTGAAAGCAAAAAACCATCACTAGACATATGTATAACATTAATTTCAAGGTTCATCTGCTCAGGAGAGGAACTGTAGTCAACAAGCTGCTCATCATCCTCTGGCGCAGGCACTGAAGATATCGGAGTCGAAGAATCTGAAACGGGCAAATTTTCTGGACCAGGCGGTCTAACCGCCTCCAAACGCGGTCTGACCGCCCCTGGCGGTTTAACCGCCTCAGCTGGCGTTTTGACCGCCTCTGCCTGAGATGATGCCTGTGGTATCACCTTGACTCTCCACTCTTTCCCTTGTGGTGCCATTGGTCTGTAGAAGTTGAACATATCATCTCTCTGTTTCTCCAAATCATTTTCCTTCTTCTCTCGAAACCTCAAGCGTTGAAGCTTCCTCCTTTGTGTACGCGTCAAACCGGGAGGACACCACCTTGGTAAGAAGTACTTGGAGTTGGTACCACTCCCACTGGCCTCATGATCATTAGCAGCACATCCTTTCTGAACAGGTGTCATAACCTGATTGTTTAACACAACCGGTCCTTTGCCACCTTTCTCAATAGGAACATCCATTGTTCCAATCTGTATGATGTCCTGGCCAGTAGTCCTCTCTGGATCAATATCCATCTTCTTAACCTCCTCTTCTCTGATCTTGGGCTTGTACACCTGTCGCGGAGGAGATTGAACATTTTCTCTGGGCAGGGCGGTTTGACCGCGTATAGGGGGCGGTCTGACCGCGTTGGCCCTCAGGGCGGTCTGACCGCGTGTAGGAGGCGGTCTGACCGTGTTGGCCAACTGATGCTGCCCTGACCAACGTGGAGCCCAATGATCTTGTGTAGGTCGTGAAATCCGATCCAATGCCGGTCTTCTTGACCCTCCCCATCCAGGATGGAAGGACTGCTGAAAAGGCACCCACATTACTCCATTGTCATCATAAACCGGACGAGGTTCCCATTGTGGAGTAAATCTTTGTCCTTGCTGTGATGAATCACCTTTGAATCTTGTAGCTGCTCTTGGAGGTGACGACAGCCTCTCTTGACGTGGAGGTGATCTCGTCCTTTTTTTTAACGGCCGATCACTTGTAACGGCCTTTTGTTTAGAGTATTTGTCAAATAGCATATCAAACGTGACCTTTGGTTTTGAAACACTCCCCTGATTCTTTGCCATGTTGAGCTTCCAGTTCCCAACTTCCGGCCGCTTTGGAATAAGCATCTTTGGACGGCCATGTACAGGGGCGGTCTGACCGCCTGCCACACCCGGTCTAACCGCCCCTACCTGAACAGGTGCAGACGGCTGTTGATCAGTAGGCGTTGCAGATGTGGATGACCCTTGCCCCCCATGTCCAGAAGCTTTGACAGTAATTTTAAATGTTTCTCTGCCATCTGGGGTCTTCTCATATGCTACTTCCCTTGTCAACTCTTTTCCTCTCAAATCGGGCTTTGCCTCCCCGACTACCACATTCTTTCCCTTGGTTGAATCGACTTGATGAGGTCGAACCAGTACCTTGGGCTGCTGCAAATCCATGGTATTGACAGGAAAAGGTTGCTTGTCCACTTGCATCTCATGAAACATCAAACGACCTTCATTTATGGCCGATTGAACCTGACGACGAAACACATTGCAATCATTAGTAGCATGAGAATAAGAATTATGATACTTACAATATGCACGTCTTTTTATTTCTTCAAGTGGAGGCAAAGTATGAGTCAATTTGATGTTTCCAGATTTATGTAATTCATCAAAGATACGATCACATTTAGAAACATCAAAAGTAAATTTTACTTCTTCTTGCCGACCCTTATGAGCCGGTTTAAGTGATGAACAAGAATAAGCTTTTTCTTTAGAGGGCCAAACAAATTCAGCAGCATATACCTCTTTGTCACTATCGCTCGAACTATCAGAATCATAGTCAATAATATGCATATTAGAACGACGTGACTTAGAGCTATCTTTTTCCTTATTCATTCGGTTTTCAATAATTAAAGCTCTCACTTGAACTTGAGCAACCGAAAGAAAATCAGAACCCTCTATTTTATCTCTAATTGAAGACCTTAAGCCCTTTAAGCAAATATCAGCAAGGTCCATATCAGTAATTGACAAATTAAAGCACCGGTTTTTAGTTTCTTTAAACCTTTTAATGTAAGAAGAGACGGTTTCATCTCTACCTTAACCGATGTTAAATCTGTCAATTTTAATTGCACACTCCCGCTATAAAAGTGATCATGAAATTTACGCTCTAACATATCCCAAGATATAATAGAGCCGGGAGCAAGTGAAGAAAACCAAGCAAAAGCGGTGCTAGTCAATGATAAAGAAAATAAACGCACTTTAAGAGCATTATAAGCACCCGCTTCACCAAGTTGAGCCGTATACTGACTAATATGCTCCCATGTGGTTCGGTCATCATCACCACTAAATTTGATCAAATCAGGCATACGCCAACCACGTGGGAGAGGAAACCTATCAAACTCGGGATCGTATGGCTTTTGATATAGATTAGTATTACCAATATCAACACCAAGTTTATTTTTAACCACGCTAGCCAAATCTTCCTTAAATTTATTAAATTCCACCCAATTAGGATTATTTGGCTATTGCGGGGCTGTATTCACAAAATTCATCTTATTTAAGTAGGGAGCTATCTTAGCTTGAGCTAGCCTATAACTTTCAAACACATCATCAGGAATTAAATTTGGTTCAGCAGATGTGTTAACTGTTGTATTATAATGAGGTCCAGCATTACCAACTGTATTAGAAAAATTAGGAACCACTGAACTCGGCACAACAGAAAGTGGTAAAGGCTGTTCGGGCACCAATTCCATGGCGCTGGTCAGGCCGGTCTGACCGCCTGTCAGGGGCGGTCTAACCGCCCCGGCCGTGTTCGGCCATTGCGGCTGGATCGGCGTTTGTTGACCAACGTTGAAGTCAGGTGGCATGCCATACATGTAATTTGCAGTGTTAGTACTAGGCAAAGGCGCTAAGCTAGGATTAACTACCCCACTAGTATTAATTTTAGGAACACTATTACTAGTTTCATTATTATTGTAAAAAGATAATTGATCGATTGGGTGATAGGCCCTCAATCGGCCACGGCCCTTTATAAATAGGGTGGGGAGGTCTTGCCCCGCAAGGAAACCTTTTACAACTCGAAATCTAGAAGGATTCCTTAATTTGGTTCGGACTCAGGGGGAGGCGGTCTAACCGCCCCGGCCACGCGGTCTGACCGCCCTGGCCACTTTTGTCGGACCAGCTACAGTGCGACCCGGTCAGACCGCCCTTGGTACCCGGTCTGACCGGCCTGCCTGACCTGAGTCGGCTTTTGCCAATTTTGAGTGTCAACAGAAGTATCAGTATATATCACTGTACTGTTATTTGATTCATGTTGTGTAAAATATTTATTGAATAAAGTTGACCCATGGCCACGAAGAACAAACTTCTTAAATAATGTGAGTTTTAGTGTTTTTAGTATATTTAAATGAAGCATTTGTACCATTAACTTTTGCATACCGGATGGTTTCTTAGGACACTTCCTACTTGGTTTCATACAGGCAGTTTCACTCTAAAATTGAGATAAGCGTTGAGAGTACTATTGCTGAAAGAGGTAATTCCTCTGTTCAGAAAAACGAGCTGTCAATCTGGTTGTTATCTGTTGTCTAATAACATGTCAATATTAATGTTATTTAATTTTGTCAACTGTTTACAGAAGTGTTAAATCAATCATTAATTACCGAGGCTTTGTGATGACGATGAAGTGATGGAAGAAGGACTTAAGAAACTATTTATGTTATTATCATAACAGCCTGTAATTCTTCCTAATTGAGCATGCCTGAAGAAATTTTCAACCTAGGCGTCCGATATCTTGCATACTGAGAGGCCAAAAGGATGAAGTACTACGACAAGGTTGCAAAGCACCACCTAGATCTACACTTTTGTGTAAGTTAGATTTTTATAATTACACAATATGTAGCGCATTTATATGTGATACTGATTGTCGTATCGCCGTACTTATATTTCCATGCGCTTGAGAAAATGTTGGAGTTCAAAACACTGTAAATTTGGTACCGCGGAAGAGTTTGGTGTTGTGATTGGTCAATGAGAAATAATAAAATATGACATTCCTCGCTGCAGATATGTAAGTTCTTTTCAGTTTGTTATTTTTCCAACATATATCTTTTGTTGTCCTAATACTGAGTGCTTTGCATTTTCTCATGCCATGGAAGCAACTCAAAACCTACTTCTTTATGTACTTGATATGGAGCGAGAGGAACTTAATGTTATTGACACTAAACCCCTTCTGAATTCTGTTAAAATGTGCCTCTTCAACATTATTGTATACCGATTGTAGGGTTTCATCTAGAACTTCGGTCAACTTGGAGTAAGGTAGGGAAATTTCAGCGCAAGGGTGGAATAGCGGAAGATATTGATGGATAAGACCAGCTCAGACACACATGAGCTATTAGATGCCAATATCCATTATTTCTATAAATCTATATTTTATATTCTTAAGCAGCTGATGATTGTTTTTACCACATATTTTCAAGTGGATGGCTCATTCTGCAATACATGTCAGCTGGGAAAGTGATAAGAAACTGGACATATGTACGATGAGTAAATATACTTTGTTGAATGTTACTTTTTCATGATCTTAAAATATGAAAAAGGATCTATTAGACGTTGTGTTTCGACTTTAAGCAAAAATTATTTAAACGTTAAAGGATACTTCTTCGTTGATCTCTTGTGGTGCATGAAGCAAATTGCTAGAGAAGGCTCCTACCTAGCATTGTAAAACACTATCTTTGGCACATCACATGCAAAAAGATAGAATAGATGGCAGGTGACATTTTAGGTGACTTATCATAGTCACCAAGGCAAATTGCATGTCAAACATCAAGATGTGCACATTCAATTTCAAATTGTTCTTCAGATATGATATCTTAAATTAAAAAATACAATGTTATGTTTGTATGACACACTATAACCTAGTATTATGATTTATTGCCATTACTTTTGCACTACATAACTTTTATTGAATATTTTGTATAATGCATTATAGATAATTGGATGTCCGTAGCAACGCACGGGCACTTTCCTAGCAGAAATAGCAAACCTGAATGTTTTATCACCACTCGCTTATTCAATGTTATATACGCTGTTTGTTTTGTAGTTGGTTGTGAGATATCGATTAGTGCAGAGACGAACGACGACTGCATACATGATATAAGCATTGAGAGTACTATTGCTGATGGAGGTAATTCATTCTTCATAAACCGAGCTGTCAATTTGGTTGTTTTCTGTTGTTAAAAACATGTTAATATTAATTCAGAAACCGAGCTGTCAATCTGGTTGTTGAAAACATGTTAATATTAATGTTATATAATTCTAAGACACCGTTTAACGAAGTATTTTTGGGGCTCGAATAATCTTGCAAAATTATTCCCAACAATTATTGTGTTAAAACAACCATTAGTTACCAATCAGTACTAAATAATATCGGGCCACAAGCCAATTGTATTTAGAGCCTTAAAACAACTTTTTTTAGCACCTATTACAAGGAAATTATATCTAGAGCCATGAGATATGAATATTCTTGAGTTTAGGCGTGGTTGATGAAACAACTACCGTGGTCGATCAAAACCTCTCTCCAAGTGAGCGTAAATGTAGGAAGGAGAAAGCACGTTTTGCCGCAATGTCTCCACTTCAGAGGGAGGCACTCAATAAAAGGAAACGTGATGCAAGAGCTGCAAAGAGACTATTTAAGACACCACAAGAGAAGAAGGAGACTACAAGACAATCCAAGCTTAACTACAAAAAGAGGATTAAAGAACAACGTGCAAACAACTTGCATCCTCACTCCATCACAATGGCAAACCCTCAAGTTAAACCAGAGGTTATATTCCCCCCTAGTGATAAATCTCCCTCAAGGCTATCAGAACAGATGAAAATCCTCGATTTTGGTGGCACACCTGTCTACATCAAGGCAGATGTACATGGACCTTCTCAGCAAGTTGAAACCCCGGAGATATTTCTATCCAACAATATCCATACGTCCCACCTAACTCCAGGATTGCAACATTCTCGACGAAAGCGTCGTAATCAAGAGTTTGAAGCAACTATTGAAAGAAACACCAAAGGGGCTACTGGTGAAAATGAGAACATTGTGAGTCAGCCGACATAGGAGGGTGTCGTTGACAATGGTAAACTACTTGCCAACCTATATATTAGAGCTGATAAGTTAATACACATTTAACCAAATTGTGTTTTAATGCTATATAAAGGTGACACGCAGACCTACCCTCGGGGTGACGGAACATCATATGCGTTAGGAGCAGGTGACAACATTACTTGCTTCAGGTCGGTCGGCATTGTTTCTGGGTCGATCTCACTCACCATTCAATCTCTACAGGTACTTCTGGACATGCACCTTGTAATGAAAGGTGTACTCAGACACAACCATCCGTTGTTAATGAGCATGATTCTATGCCACCACGTGATTCGCACAGATACCCTCCTGAAGGTATGTGTCCATGACGTGTGTGCTCTTCCTCCTCAAAATGTGCATATTCATCTATGCCCGTCTCACCACTCATGTGAAAATGCATTTCTTCAGATGGTGATGAGAACATCGTATTCGATGAGGGCAAGGAAGAGGATGAAGGGTTCCTTTTTGCGGGACAAGGTATACCTCACTGCTATTTCTCACGTTAAGATTCCATTTTAACTAGCTTATAGCACCTTTGACCAATGCTAAATACTTTCAGAGGATGAGGATGATGCCATCGTGAATGCAGACCTCATGAGGGGTGATGAAGATACTATTGAACCCGATGCACTAGATCCATTCGGTGCGGTTTACAGCAATGTCCTAGAAGAGGGTCACACGCTAAAGCCAGTGGATAATTGCGAGTTCTGCAATGCAAAGAAGTTTGAGTACGAACCACCGGGATTCTGCTGCCATAGTGGATCTATTCATCTATCCACCCCTGACATGCCCCCCGGATGAACTCGTGCGATTGTGGACGGCCTCAGACGCTGATACCAGGCATTTTTGTGATAACATCAGATATTTCAATGGGCACTTCTCATTCACTTCTCTGCACTGTAATCTTGATAGTGCGACCACTGACACTCGGAAGTGTCCCATCTACACCTTCCGCGTGCATGGCTCCCTTTACCATAATGTTAAAAACTTTGGGAAAGAAGAGAAGTATGAACCTAATCACCTCGAGCTTTATTTCTACGACGACGATCTGTCTCTTGATTATAGGCTCAGCAAGTGTTGTGAGAAGACTGAACATAAAGACAGAGAGGTCATTCATACGCTGGCCAACATCTTCAGCTGTAACATCCCCCATTTTTAATACGGAATGTTAATATGAAAAATGTGAATTTTAAAATTTTTGGTGAATTGATTGAGTGCTTGATAAATTAATTAAGGATGTCTTCTAAATTCTCTCCTAAATTCCTAGATTTATTTTTGAGCTAATTAAAATTTTCTAGGAAATATAAAATGCTAGTGTGAGAACTTGGAGTTTATTTGGATTTCATTTGGATTTGTTTGAGTGAGATTCAAATTTGAATCAAAATAGAAATAGGGTGTTGGTAATAGGAAAAAGGGGAAAGATCCAAACTAGGCTTGGGCCTCGAGTTCTCTTCGGAAGTCTATCGGAGGCCCCCCTATTCTTTTTCTGAACCGGCGCATCACCCCACACTTCCCGGTCCAGCAAGCACCATGGCCCAGCCAGCCCACGCTCGCACCCCCCTCTCTCTTCTCTCGCTGACAGCCGGACCCATGCGTCAGACGACACGTCGACGTCGTCTTCCCCTCTCTGCTTTATCCCCTTTTCACCGCCGCGTCCGTACCGCGCGTGCCAGCGCGGCCGGACCTCGTCGTACCGCTCGTGGCGGAGCTGCGGATGCACGCCACCTCGGCGCGAGCGCATCCGACCACCCATGCCTTGCACGCCCGCCTATAAAAGCCACAACTGCAGCCTCCCTTAACCCTAGCTGCTCTGGGGATTTCCCCCTTTCCTTTCCGCCGCCGCCGGAGTGGGAGAAGAAGGAGAGGAGGAGAAGGAGGAGGGGAAGGCCGTCCGTGGGAGCTCGTCGGGAAGCCGGAGGCCGTCCGCGGGAGCAGCTGCACGACTCGAAGTCGGCGCCGTCCCTACAAGAAGCCGCACTGCGCACCCCTGCTTCCTCTGCTCCAGCTCGCCGTGCCGCCGTCTGCTTCATCCCTCTTCACCGCCGCTCTTCACTCCGACCCGTGGTCACCAGGTGAGCGCCGTCGATCCCCTCTCTACTTTGGAGCCGACCTTCGCACCGAGGAGGGGAAAAGACCCCGCTTTGAGGCCCTGTGATCACCTTTGCACGTGTCGCGTCGCCACTGCAGACCGCCGTCGCCTGTGTCGCCGGCCTTCGTGCTGTGCCTTACGCCTGCAGGTGCCACTGCCGTCGACAATGTGCGCGCGCTCACCGCTTTGCCTTGATCCCTTAACTGTGTGCACGCCGAAGGACTCGACGCCCTGTTCGCCGTGTCGCCGCGGCCTTCGCCGCGCGGGATGCCGATGTGCATGCGCGAGCAGGAGGGAAAGGTCGAGCCTTTAGGGCCCCTCTGTGCATGTCTCGCCGCCGATGCGACTGCGTACCCACGTGCGTCGTCACCTCACCGCGCAAGCCCTGCTCTTCGCCGCCGCATGCGCCGGCCAGAGCTCTGCCATGGCCAAGCTAGCCGTGTGCGTCTGGGCAAGGGGCAAAGCCCCGGTTTTTGGCTTGTTTTCGCTTCACCTGTTACACGCACGCGCACATCAGCGCCTTTGCGCACCCAAGCGCCCGCGCCGGCGACCATCAGCCCTGCGTCGCCATGCCTGACCTGGTGCCGTCGCCGACGAGCTCTGCTCCGGCCCAAGGTGCCACCTTTTCGGGCTTGGATCGATGCGCTAGGGTTTCCTGGGTCATGCCCTGCCATCTGATGGCCAGCCAACGGAACACCTCGGCGCCGGCGAGCCCCAAACCGCGCCGCCGCTCCTCTACGGCATTTCGCCGAACACGTGAGAACCCCGGCCTTAAGCCCTGGGGTTTTTGCCCCGCACGCTAGCAAACACGCACGCATCACCGCGGAAGATCCGCTGGGATCCCGTACGGCTGGCCACTCTCGGCCGAGCCGCACGCACGCACGTACGGCGCTGCGCCGCAGCAAATGCGCCCCGGATCCCGCGCGCCCGGCCACACCAGCGAGCCACGCGGGCTGCGACGCGTGCAGCCAATGGCTTAAAGCCAGGCACGTGGCTGTCGCGTCAGCCGTAGAGCCGGCCTGCAGCTGGCTTTAAGCCCCTTTAGAGACAGCTGGAGATAGTTTATAGCTGGCCTAAAGTTTGCAATATTGTATATGGGTATTTTATTTTCAGAAATGTATTTTCTCTTTGAAAATTCATAATAAATCCGTTTTAACACCGAAAAATACAAAACCTTTTCTGAAAATCATCTAAAATCTCAAACTCCGCGCTAGGCTAGAGTTTGCCTCTTTTTGGGTCTTATTTGTTATTCCTCTTGGATTTAATTGCATAGCAGCCGTGTTTATTTATTTAATTACGATTCTAGGAGCCGCCGGGCTGAACCAGGACTACGACGACGTACTCGGCTACGACGATTCCCGCACCCAGGTTCATGCCCGACCTCCTTTGAATGCCCATTAGGCATGGCTATTAGAACTGCTAGCGCTTTAATTATTGAATGATGATGATTGTGATGAAATCGTGCATAGCCTCTTTTACATACCTTGTCCTTGATTGACCTACTACTACTACTTTATTTACGCGTGTTGATACGTTGATCTTGCTGTGCATGTGTTGGGACTATGTGGTAGAATTCTTGGTGTGTGTGGGGAAAAATCGGCAGGAGAAGGTGTTTTGGGATTTTTGGCGGGGGTGAGCTCAAGACAACCCGATCCGGGATCGGGGACCAGGGATCGTCTTCTCGGGCGATGCCCAGTTTGGTACCTATGGTGGGTACACTGTTTTAGGAGCACAGGTGTTGGGGTTTTTGTGATGACTTGGAGGATAGGAGCTCGCCCCGGTCTGAAACCGAGTGGGTCGCTTTGTTACACGGGACTTTCGTACACACCACCTCGCCAAGAGTGGGGATAGGGCCATTTCGACCCTAGCAAGTGTGATACCATACCTACTAGTAGGATAGAGGGTATCAGTGAGAGGGTGTAGGGTGAAGTCCCTTCCCTTTGTGGCACTCCCCGTGTGGCCACACGGGGGCATGTTCACAGTTCTGGGGTGGTCCTTTGCGAGGGACCGCATCGAGACCCGGATGCAGGATGGAATCGTAACTCCTAGGTCTTCGTTCGGTTGGGTAGGCTCGATCGGCCGTACACCATCCGGGTGCTATTCCGAGTTGGGTACTGGTGTACACGCTCTGCAGAGTTTGGATCTATACGTATAGCCTCGTCCTCGGTTATGGACATGCCCATTGTTTACTCCGACTCTTACGTTTTGGGATTTCTACCTCCCCCCTTATAGGATGTGAGTGTATGGTGAGCCGTGGTTGTATTCGGGGAGAGGAGAGTTGCTCTGTCTGCCTCGCGGATCCGGGTGCAACCATTGAGGTGCGAGGAATGGGAGTTCTCGCACCGACCCTAGATGGAGATAGGTGAGGGTGACGGTGATCTGGGTGACCATGTGTAACCATTTGCGGATGAGAGATATGGGAAATGGTGGGAATATGGAGATGTTATTCTATTTATATTGATGCTGCTGCTGCTTAGGAAACCCAGCCTCTACCTTGTTCCTCTGTTTACCTTTAGAAGTAGGCCACTTAAAGCTTGCATACGGTTGGTGACGTGGACCTATCCCGATCCTTGGGGATAGCCCCTGAGCTTGCAGGGTACGAGTCAGACTTCGACAATAACACCAACGGATGGTACGACTGAGGGGCACGTTGCTTCGCTCAAGGACTCCCCGACCGAATACCTTGTGCCAGGTACAGCACCCGTGGCACAGAGTCCTTATAGAATGGGCAAGTTAGAGCTGGCAACGCTGAAGGAGGAATTAGAAGCTCTCTGACAGAAGGGGTACATCCAACCAAGTGCATCACCTTGGGTTTCGCCGGTGATGTTTGTACCGAATAAGGATGGGACGCAACTGTTGTGCGTTGATTACCGTGCTCTTAATGTGGTAACCATCAAGAACAAGTACCCGTTGCCACGCATTGATGATCTGCTCGATCAGTTGAGGAAGGCAAAGTACTTCAGCAAGATTCACCTTCGATCCGGCTATCATCAGATGAAGATTTGCCCCGAGGACATCTACAAGACAGCGTTTGGGACCCGGTACGGACAATATGAGTTCACTGTCGTATCGTTCGGTCTTACGAATGCCCCAGCTTACTTCATAAACATGATGAATAAGGTATTCATGGACGAGTTAGACAAGTTTGTCGTGGTTTTCGTTGACGACATCTTGGTCTTCTCGGAAATTGCTGAGGAACATGAAGAGCATCTGAGGATAGTGCTAGAGAAGCTGAGGCAGAATCAACTGTATGCCAAGTTCAGCAAGTGTGAGTTCTGGCTTGAAGAAGTGGCATTTCTTGGGCATGTGTTGTCAAGAGAAGGAGTGGCAGTTGATCCCTCGAAGATCGAAGCTGTGTCAAAGTGGCAGTCGCCCAAGACAGTGACAGAAATCAGGAGTTTTCTCGGGATGGCAGGGTACTTCCGCCGATTCATTGACAGCTTCTCCAAGATTGTTAAGCCAATGACCGAGTTGCTGAAGAACAACACGCCTTTCGTGTGGTCAGAGAAGTGTGAAGCAAGCTTCCAAGAGCTCAAGACCTGACTCACCACAACTCCTGTGTTGACACTTCCCGATGACAACAAGGACTTTGTGGTGTACTGTGATGCTTTGAGGCAGGGTCTTGGTTGTGTGCTGATGCAGGAAGGCAAGGTGATCGCTTATGCGTCAAGCAACTTCGGAAGCACGAAGAGAACTACCCGACACATGACCTCGAGTTAGCGGCTGTTGTTCATGCTTTGAAGATATGGAGGCACTACTTGATGGGCAACAAATGTGATATCTACACTGATCACAAGAGTCTGAAGTATATCTTCACCCAGTCAGAGTTGAACTTGAGGCAATGCAGATGGTTAGAGTTGATAAAGGACTATGACCTCGACATTCACCACCACCCGGGCAAAGCGAATGTCGTGGCCGATGCTTTGAGCCGAAGAAGCTATTGCAACAACCTGATGGTGCAGGAGGAACAGCCAGAGTTGTACAAGAAGATGGAGAGATTGAAGCTCGACATCGTCGAGAAGGGTCAGCTCAACGAGTTGAGGGTGAAGTACGGTCTAGAAGACCAAATTAGGCAAGCCCAGAAGAAGTGTCCTGATATTGAAGAAGTGAAAGACCTTCTGACGAGAGGTAAGGCCCCTGACTACCGCATCGATGAGCAAGGCACGTTGTGGTTGAAGGAGCGCATATGTGTGCCTAGTGGTGAGGAGATTCGGAAGACAATTCTGGAGGAAGCTCACGATTCTCGGTACTCTATTCACCCTGGTTGCACCAAGATGTACCAAGACTTGAAGTGCCGAGTCTGGTGGGAGAACATGAAGAAGGACATCACTGAGTATGTTGCCCGATGTGACACATGCTAGAGAGTGAAGGCGGAACATCAGAGACCCGCCGGATTGCTACAGCCACTTGAGATACCTCTGATGATATCAGCATGGACTTCATGGTGGGTTTACCCCGCACTCAGAAGGGGAATGGCTCGATTTGGGTGATTGTAGACCGTCTGACCAAGGTAGCACACTTCCTACCGGTGAAGAACTGCTTCAGTGTGAGTCAGTTGGCCGATCTCTACGTAGAGAACATCCTGAGGTTGCATGGAGCACCCCGTAGCATCGTGTCCGATCGTGGTGCTCAGTTCACTGCTCAGTTCTGGAAGAGTCTGCATGATTCGATGGGCACACACTTGGACTACAGTACAACTTTCCATCCCCAGACTGATGGACAGATAGAACAGGTGAATCAGGTTCTTGAAGATCTTCTGAGAGCTTGTGTGTTGACTTACAACAATGATTGGGAGAAGAGCCTGCCCTACGCTGAGTTCTCGTACAACAACAGCTTTCAGGCAAGTCTGCAGATGGCACCCTTTGAAGCTCTCTATGGCAGAAAATGTAGGACCCCGTTGATGTGGTCTGAGGTGGGGGAGAGGACTTTCTTCTGTCCTGCTTCCATTGTTGAAGCTGAGGAGAATGTGGCTAAGGTTAGAGAGAACCTGAAGATAGCTCAGAGCAGGCAGAAGAGCTATGCTGATCCTAAACGAAGGGATATGTCCTTCGAAGTGGGTGACTACGTCCTTCTGAGAGTGTCACCGCTTAGAGGCACGAAGAGGTTCCATGTGAAGGGGAAGCTAGCCCCGAGGCTCGTTGGACCCTACCAAATTGTGGCAAAGGTGGGGAAACTTGCATATAGGCTGGAGTTACCACCTGATCTTGCCGGAGTGCATCCTGTGTTCCACATTTCGCAACTCCGGAGGTGCCTCGACCCGAAGCTTGACAAGCATGTCTCCACCGATGCTATCGACTTGCAAGACAATCTGGAGTACTTGGAGTATCTGGTAAAGATACTGGATCGGGCCGAGAAAGCTACAAGAAGTACCACCACTCACTTCTGCAAGGTGCTTTGGAGCAATCACACCGAGCGAGAAGCGACGTGGGAGAAAGAATCGGTCTTGAAGGAGAAGTACCCACACCTCTTCGAGACGGAGGTAAGTTCTTAATCTCGAGGACGAGATTCTTTTGAGGGCGGGTGTCTGTAACATCCCGCATTTTTAATACGGAATGTTAATATGAAAAATGTGAATTTTAAAATTTTTGGTGAATTGATTGAGTGCTTGATAAATTAATTAAGAATGTCTTCTAAATTCTCTCCTAAATTCCTAGATTTATTTTTCAGCTAATTAAAATTTTCTAGGAAATATAAAATACTTGTGTGAGAACTTGGAGTTTATTTGGATTTCATTTGGATTTGTTTGAGTGAGATTCAAATTTGAAGTTAAATTCAAGTTTGAATCAAAATAGAAATAGGGTGTTGGTAATAGGAAAAAGGGGAAAGATCCAAACCAGGCTTGGGCCTCGAGTTCTCTTCAGAAGTCCATCGGAGGCCCCCCTATTCTTTTTCCGAACCGGCGCAACACCCCGCACTCCCCGGCCAGCAAGCACCACAGCCCAGCCAGCCCACGCTCGCACCCCCTCTCCCTTCTCTCGCCGACAAGCCAGACCCATGCGTCAGACGACACGTCGACGTCGTCTTCCCCTCTCTGCTTTATCCCCTTCTCACCGCCGCGTCCGCACTGCGCGCGCCAGCGCGGCCGGACCTCGCCGTACCGCTCGTGGCGGAGCTGCGGATGCACGCCACCTCAGCGCGAGTGCATTGGAACGCCCACACCTCGCGCGCCTGCCTATAAAAGCCACAGCCACAGCCTCCCTTAACCCTAGCTGCTCTGGGATTTCCCCTTTCCTTTCCGCCGCCGTCGGAGTGGGAGAAGAAGGAGAGGAGGAGAAGGAGGCGGGGAAGGCCGTCCGTGGGAATTCATCGGGAAGCCGGAGGCCGTCCGCGGGAGTAGCTGCACGACTCGAGGCCGGCGCCATCCCTGCAAGAAGCCGTGCTGCGCACCCCTGCTTCCTCTGCTCCAGCTCGCCACGCCGCCGTCCGCTTCATCCCTCTTCACCGCCGCTCTTCACTCCGACCCATGGTCACCAGGTGAGCGCCGTCGATCCCCTCTCTGCTTTGGAGCCAGCCTTCGCACCGAGGAGGGGAAAAGACCCCGCTTTGAGGCCTTGTGATCACCCTTGCACGCGCCGCGCGGCCGCTGCAGACCACCGTTGCCTATGTCGCCGGCCTTCGTGCCGTGCCTTACGCCTGCAGGTGCCGCTGCCGTCGACAACGCGTGTGCGCTCACCGCTTTGCCTTGATCCCTTAACTGTGTGCACGCCAGAGGACTCGACGCCCTGTTTGCCGCGTGGGATGCCGATGTGCACGCGCGAGTAGGAGGGAAAGGTCGAGCCTTTAGGGCCCCTCCGTGCACGTCTCGTCGCCGACGCGACCGCGTACCCTCGTGCGTCGTCGCCTCGCCGCGCAAGCCCTGCTCTTCACCGCCGCATGCGCCGGCCAGAGCTCCGCCATGGCCAAGCCAGCCATGTGGGTCTGGGCAAGGGGCAAAGCCCCGGTTTTTGGCTTGTTTTCGCTTCACCTGTTACACGCACGCGCACACCGGCGGCTTTGCGCACCCAAGCGCCCGCGCCGGCGACCATCAGCCCTGCGGCGCCACGCCCGACCTGGCGCCGTCGCCGACGAGCTCTGCTCTGGCCCAAGGTGCCACCTTTTCGGGCTTGGATCGATGCACTAGGGTTTCCTGGGTCATGCCCTACCATCTGATGGCCAGCCACCAGAACACCTCGCCACCGGCGAGCCCCAAACCGTGCCGCCGCTCCTCTGCGGCATTTCGCCGAACACGTGACAACCCCGGCCTTAAGCCATGGGGCTTTTGCCCCGCACGCTAGCACACACGCACGCATCACCGTGGAAGATCCACTGGGATCCTGTACGGCTGGCCACTCCCGGCCGAGCCGCACGCACGCACGCACGGCGCTGCGCCGTAGCAAACGCGCCCCAGATCCCGCACGCCCGGCCATGCCAGCGAGCCACGCGGGCTGCCACGCGTGCAGCCGCTGGCTTAAAGCCAGGCACGTGGCTGCCGCGTCAGCCGTAGAGCCAGCCTGTAGCGGGCTTTAAGCCCCTTTAGAGACAGCTGGTGATAGTTTATAGCTGGCCTAAAGTTTGCAATATTGTATATGCGTATTTTATTTTCATAAATGTATTTTCTCTTTGAAAATTCATAATAAATCCATTTTAACTCTGAAAAATACAAAACCTTTTCTGAAAATCTTCTAAAATCTCAAACTCCACGCTAGGCTAGAGTTTGCCTCTTTTTGGGTCTTATTTGTTCTTCCTCTTGGATTTAATTGCATAGCAGCCGTGTTTATTTATTTAATTACGATTCTAGGAGCCGCCGGAGCCGGAGAGCTGAACCAGGACTACGACGACGACCTCGGCTACGATGACTACCTGCACCCAGGTTCACGCCCGACCTCCTTTGAATGCCCATTAGGCATGGCTATTAGAACTGCTAGGGCTTTAATTATTGCATGATGATGATTATGATGAAACCGTGCATAGCCTCTTTTACATACCTTGTCCTTGATTGACCTACTACTACTACTTTATTTACGCATGTTTATACGTTGAGCTTGCTGTGCATGTGTTGGGACTACGTGGTAGAATTCTTGGCGTGCGTGGGGAAAAACCGGTAGGAGAAGGTGTTTTGGGATTTTTGGCGGGGGTGAGCTCAAGACAACCCGATCCGGGATCGGGGTCCAGGGATCGTCTTCTCGGGCGATGCCCAGTTTGGTACCTATGGCGGGTACACTGTTTTAGGAGCACAGGTGTTGGGGTTTTTGTGATGACTTGGAGGATAGGAGCTCGCCCGGTCTGAAACTGAGTGGGTCGCTTTGTTACATGGGACTTTCGTACACACCACCTCGCCGAGAGTGGGGATAGGGCCGTTTCTTCCCTAGCAAGTGTGATACCATACCTGCTACTAGGATAGAGGGTATCAGTGAGAGGGTGTAGGGTGAAGTCCCTTCCCTTTGCGGCGCTCCCCGTGTGGCCACACGGGGGCATGTTCACAGTTCTGGGGTGGTCCTTTGCGGGGGACCGCATCGAGACCCGGATGCAGGATGGAATCGTAACTTCTAGGTGTTCGTTCGGTTGGGTAGGCTCGGTCGGCCGTACACCGTCCGGGTGCTATTCCGAGTTGGGTACTGGTGTACACGCTCTGCAGAGTTTAGATCTATACGTATAGCCGCATCCTCGGTTATGGACATGTGTTGACATTTCTTAACGTGGATCACTTAAGAACAGATTTGGAATCCATCCTTAGCGTCAGCGCTAGAAATGCTTGTTGGCATTTCTCAATGTCACAACTAATGGCGCAGGTTAGCGTGAACATCGAGACTTGCCATAGGTTAATCTAAACGATCATGAACGAATCCGCAAGCGCACAGATAAACCATTGTAGCATTTCCCCAAGGAAGGAGAGTATTCCAAGGGTATCGTATCCGTGGAAGGCAATGGCGGATATCTTAGACTTATGCTTTTGCTCTAAATGTAAACTAAGAGATAGATATAGGGAACAACACACTCAAAGACAGGGGTAAGATAAAAGATATACGGGGTAGTGTGACACACGCACTCAAATCTACCTCTACTCTAGCACACTACGGCTTAGGGGGAACGTACGAGTTAGCTCTAGGTTCTAATGTACTAAACATACAAAACTAGAAGATACAAGAGATGGGCATGAGTATTGCATGAGAGAGATAAGGCTCAGCACCCAGGTACAAATGGGGAGCTAGCCCGCGACGACCAGCACTCTGCGAAACTAGACTTTAGACTCCTACAGCAGGCACCCCAGCGCGGAGGTTGCCCAAGGATCCAACAGGGCTGTCACCACCTGAGGACCGACCTCTATCGTTACGGGGGGTATGCTCATAACTATCGTAGCCAGACAACCCAGGTACCATGCCTACGATGCTTCTAGACTCCACCCGGCCTGGGCTATTATGACCCAGGGTGAGAGCCACCAGAATACTGGTCAACTAGAACGAGTACCGTAGCTTGAACACAGACCTCATGCAACACTCTCATGCCATCTAACAAGATCAACTAAGGTTAGACATACAAACAGATATGAACTCTCTTATGTCTAATCAATAAGATCAAGGGGTCGTGTTTGTGAAGAACACAAGCCTCTAACTTATGAACAAACACATAAGGAAGGAGTTTATCACCCTTCAAGTGGATCAAAAGGTAGTGTTCACGAAGAACACAAGCCTCTAAATGATGAACAGTGGATGAACTCAAGAACATATCAAACATATGATCTACCACGACTTAATAGGAAATAGCTGAATAACTGAAGTAGATCAAAGTCATACAAAGAAATAAAGATAAAGAGAACTCATACCTAGACTTCCAAGAGGACTTGGAACCTGAATAAGAGCTACTTTAGCCTACCCCCTAGCCTTGGAAACTAAAAGTGAGAGGAGAATGAGAGAGTGGTGTGTGAGAAATGGGAGCCCCTCCCCTTTTATTTATAGGCAAGGACAAGGCTTGGTCGGACGCTCAAAGTGCCCCTAAACACCCGAGAGTGAGGCAATGGACCAATAGGGGGCTGCCACTTGGAGCGCCAGGATGGAACCCCTTAAGGCGGTTCGGCCGATCCTAGGATTGGCCGGCCCCCTAGGGTGGCCGCACCTGGTGGCCTTCCTTTGGTTGGCTGCACTGTGGGCCATCTGATCCATCCCCGGTGCATGGCTTGATTTGGTATCCGAGGTGGGCCCTTTGATCCATGTGAAGTCCATGTGGCGTCCTCTGATTCGTCGGTGAGTGCCTCCCCTGGATCGATGACATGGAATGCCATGTTTCCCTTGGTGGCAGCCACCTCCTTAGCTGAGTTGGCATGGTTTCTTCATAGAAGGTGAGTTTCCATCTCTTTTAAGGGGTAAATCACCTACATACAAATAATCTCCAAGGACAAGTGGAACTACATTATTCAAACCAAAATACTAGTAAATAATGCATATGCCTCCATTTATGTGAGAATATTGAGGGTTGGAAATGGTGAATTTCAACCATCAACAAACTCCCCCAAGCTAACCTCTTGCTCGTCTCGAAACAAGAGATTAGAGACTTAGGTTGGTTGATCAGGAGTTGCTACAATGTTGTATTCTCAACTTATGGCAAACAGACAGCAAAGTATTCTACCAAGAGTTGAACAAGTTGGCAATGTTCTTACCTTTCACCTGATATGTGGGGCATATAGCTTCACCTGCCTTGGGCGGTTGAGAGACAGAATGGTTATATAGGAAATGCATAATCACTCACACCTTGATCAGCTTATCAATCTGGAGGTTTTGCAAATTTTTCAAAAGAAAATCAGAGTTCCTCAAATGATACTCTCGGATCGCTCAAAAGTGTATGGTTCCTCACCAAGGCATCAATGTTGCCTTTCTTCACATCCTACTCCTAATACGTTTTATGTGGAGCTGTAGGTTGGGAAGATGTGGCATACTTGCCTCTCATGTTTTGCTAAGTCAAAGACCGGATCCTTGGAAGAAACAAACATACATCCTGATCAAGATGTGCTTATGTGTGTGATGGATATGAGCATGGTAAGGTGGATACTAGGCTCGGAAATGGGTGCTAGATATTACCATGCTTTATATGAGGAAATGAGGGATTCATGGTAAGGTGGACACTAGCCCCGGAGTAGGTACTAGTTATTACCATCTACATGGTGGAACTCTTTCTCTTGCAAATATCAATCCCTTTTTCTCCTTTTGAAATTTTCGAGACTTGGGCTAGCTCTCTTTTTTTATTTTTGCCATGCTTTTGAGCATGCTTTTCTTTTTCTTCTTCTTTTTTTTGGCTAGCCCTTTGTCTCTATTGGAGATATTTGGAGAGGGATGAATAATGCAAAGATACATAGAGTTTCATTTATAGAAGGATGCATAAGCAACATGGAGCAAATGATGAATGCTAACTTCCAGTGCAGAAGTTTTAGCATGAACGTGTACGTGATCTTGATCAGGGGAGTATGAGTTCTAACAAGGGTCATAACAATTTGACAAAGCTCAATGAGAGAACAAGCTGCATATGTGGAGGCTAAGAACTAGAATCTACATATGGCCTTGGATGGGAAATTCTCATCATTGAGGAACTCATCATGTTTTGATTTTTTAAAAAGAAAAACTCCGGATGTCAAGCATCACTAAGCACAAGATCATAGCACTCTATTCTACCATATCATGTCTCACAACAACTTAGGCAAGGATCATGCTTTTTGCTACCCACAGTTTTCAAGCTAAGGTTCGAACATACAAGCCAACAAGCTCAAAACTTAGGTAGGATACAAAGTTGTAAGCAAGACATATGAGAAGAATAAACAGAGCAACTATTCATCATTTCAACCATAGAGGCAAAGCATTCTTACTAAGCATATCAAAGCAAACTAAGCAAACGATGATGATGAAAGCAAATAAATATTTTTGGTCTTTTTATTTTTGCAGATTTTTTTTGGGTTTTCATTTATAAGATATTCTGAAAACAGAGGAAGATACAAGCTACCTCAGAATGGGGGTCCTCCCCCAAGTTAGCTTCAGGCTCACTGCGGAGGAGGGTAGAAGAAACCCTGACTCGCGTGGTAAGCCCTCTGCGCCTCCATGTATCGCTGCTGATCCTGCTGCATGGCTGCTATCCTCTCACCAGCCTGACGCTGCCATGCTGAGGTAGACTCGACATGGGTGTTCAGCGACTCCTCCAATCCCGTGACCTAGACAGTGAGCTCTCCCATCTGCTGCGCGAGCTGAGCATCGCGTGCAGAGGCTGAGGAGTGTCGCCGGAAGGACGAAGACGGAGGTGGACCACCGGAGCTGGAACTAGCGGGTGTAGCCCATTGAGCTCTGCTCGCGCCCGCCCAAACCGTGCCACTCGCACTCGGGTGGTAGGTGGGTTGGTGCTAGCCAGGTGCATACCCAGGGGTAACCCCGAACATGTACTCCGTAGGGTCCCTCTTGCCACTGGTGGTGTAGCAGGCTGCGGCTGAGGCTATGGTGGTGGTGGTGGTGGCTGTGACTACTGCTGCTGCTGCATGTGTGCTCTCTTCGCCGCACTTCTGGTGGACCTGCCTGAAACACTAGCATGACAGCTTTCCTCTTGTGTAACAAGGGGAATGGTTAGTGACTCCGAATTATACAATCCAAACCCCAGGTTAGGTAACGGGATTTGATTTGCATAACCTTGAAAGAAGAAAGTCAAAGAATCATCCGGGCCCCTCTTGAGTATATGCCCCTGGATCGAGTACGCCTCATCAATGAGAACTCGAGGCGTCCCGATGAAGGGTACGGGATTCCCGCCAAGAACCCCGAGTCTGACAGCAATACGAGTCACCAAAGACGTACACTCAATAGGACCTACCATAAAGGTGCAGTGAAGCCCCGGCGCCACTCCTCCCATCAATTCCCCTTTAGTTACTCCTCCTCTTGAATGCCATCAAGACCGCCGGGCCGGCCGCCATGGCCATCAATGGCCAATTGGCCCCGGCTGTTGCTTTCCCCCTCCTGTCTAGCCTTTAAAGGTCGTGCTTGAGCCCCTGTGCACCTCCTTTCCTTCTCCCGAGCGCCTCATCCCACTCTCACCTTCGCACACGCCACCGCCTGATCGACCTCCGCCGCCGGGCCATTGCCGGCCGCCGAAGCTTCTTGCCGTCGGTGAAGTGCCCTGCCCCTCTTCTTTCTTCTTCTTCACGTTCGTCGCTCACCCGAGCTTCTCTCTGACCCAGGACCGCCTCTTCCTTCATGGGGTCGAGCCATCACCCGGAGCGCCGCCGTCGTCTTCAACCTCCAGCCGCCGGCGTCGATCTCCCTCTGCGTCGCCTCGCGGACGCCATCATCTTCGCTCGAGGCTCGTCTGCGTGGTGAGGACCCGCCCCCTCTTGTTTTTTCTCTGCGCCTAGAACCCGTAGCCTCTGTGTCCGCTCGCCGGCCGTCCGCCATCCGCCACAGCCACCGTGGTCCCTCCACCATCGCCCGAGCCAACTCCTCAAGCCCGTGGTTGAGTTCGCCCAATCTCCAGCTCTGCGTAGGTGCAATCGGCACCCAAAACCGTGCACGGGAGGCCATTTTGGCCATCTCCGGCGAGTCTCCGGCGAGCTTTCCGCCCGGCACCGCCGCAAGCCGTCTGAGCGCCGCCGCCTATCGCCTGCAGGCCACTGTGGCCGCTCGATCTTAAATCGACGGCGCAGATCCCGCCCTAGCCCCGGTCAAAAGGACCAGGTACCAGTCAACCCATGGTTGCTGCCGCCATTTTGCAAAAACGACCCTGTTGTTTCTATAATCACATATATACCCTCTCACCAGTAGAAACCCTTGCATCTAGGTCCTTCCTTTTGTGTTTAGACCCCTGATCTTCTTGGTTTTTCCGCCAGCCGACCGATCCGCGATCAACGGCCCAGATCCGTTCCAGCCGTTGGTCAATAGACCCAGTAACGGTCAACCTAGGCCATTTTTCTAAAAAGCCCCTGTAGTTTCTAATATCACAACCATGTCCTTCCACCAGTCAAAATCCTTATGTTCAGGTCCTTTTTCTTTACGTTTAGACCCTTGAGCTTTTAGTTTTTCCTCAACCGTCTGTTCGCAGATCTATGGCCCAGATCTTTTCGGCCCGTAGTCAACCCGGCCTCTTACCGGTCAACCAGAGCCGCCGCGCGCTACCGTCTGCGCCGCCGCACGCGCCCGAGCCGCTCGGCTCCCATGCGCCTGCCCATCTCCCTGCCCGCCCTCGCTCCCCTCTCGCGCGGCTCGCCTCCCCCGCATGCCTGCGCAACGTGCCGCTGCCTGGCCCTCGTGCCCACGCGCCCCTGGCCGCATGCCTCGGCACCTCCGCCGCGTGCCTGCGCAACGCGCCGCACCAGCCCGGCTACCGTGCATGCCGCTGGGCCTCTCCCTATTGCGAGTCTCGCACCCGCGCCGCATCCCCTACGCTTCCTCTCCCTGAACCGTCGCTCGCCTTCAATCTTCAGTAACGGTCGTTTCCACTAAGGCCATTAATGGTCGTCCGTTCCTCTTCCTCCATCAATGGCCGGCCGCCGGCCGCCTGCCGTTTCCCTGTCTCCCGTGCCAGCTCCTGTCTGTCTATAAAGCCAGAGCGTCGAGCTCTCATTGCGCCCCTGCTGCCTTGCCTCTCTTGCTCTGCACCACACGCTGCCGAGCCGAGCGCTGCAGCCTCTCGCACCCTGCTTCAGAGCGCCACCGGCCTCGCCGTCAGTTCGTCAGCCAAGAGGAGCCCACTCGGAGTTGGCCAAACGCCACCAGAAGCACGACGACGCCCAGCTGCACTTGTTCCTCTGTTCCACATCACCAATCCATCACGTACTGGAGCGCCACCACGGTCTGGAGGCCGAGCCGTCCGCCGTGCGACACCGCCGGTCCTTGTCGCTCGTCGCCCACCGGACGAAGTACCACCGCCCGCACCGGCCGCATACCACCAGTCGTAGTCCGCTTCAACTCCACGGCCGTCTCTGTGATCGGCTGCCGCCGGTGAGCCCCTCCATCAAGCTCTGCCATCAGTTCCTCTCGATCCATCACGTCCATCGAGGATGCTCGCTAATATTCTTGGAAGGTTGCTGTTCGTCCGACGAGTAGCTTCTGCCATGTTTGAGGTGTCTGGCGTCTCTTCATTATCAGCTCCTCCTCGCCATTGTTCACCATCAATCGTCGTCATCACACAAAGTACCAAGCTCCATCTGTACGTCATCCTTATGGGTTGATAGTTCAACTCCTGTTTATCTCATACTGCTTATAGTTTTCCATTCTTTGCCTTGCACTTGTGATCGAACTAAAGCCTGATAATGTCCTTTGATATGTTGTCCATCATCTACTGACCCACGTTCTTCCACACTGCCATACAACCAGCTAGCTGCATGCATGCAGTAGCAACAGCATGCAGGTCGAACAGTAGCATGCAGCTGATGGCATGCATGTGCATGACGTTTCTGTGGACACACTAGTGATCACGTATCTATTCGTTCCTTGCTTGATGATGTGGGCATGACATAATGCTTATGTCATATATCTGTTATTCTTTTAGAAACATACATCCAGTAAATGACATCACATGTTTTCAGCCATATAGCATGTCTTTCCTTTTCCTTTGGTCTATCTGTTACCATCAGTTATCTCTTTGCCTTGTAAATCTTCATCAGTTACCTCTTGTTAATCTTCTTTGGTGGCCATTTCCAATCTACAGTTAATCATGATTAGATCCCTAATCCTTGTTTAATCCATAGATCTCAGGTTTTAGCCCGCTTAAGTTCGTTTTTGTTGCGTAGTTTCGTCCCACAATAAAGTACACGCTAGTTGTGATGATCACCCTAAAATGTGTTTTGATAATTTATTCTAAATTAAATTGACTAATCTTACTTAATGGTGTTTTCCAAATAAAATGTAATTAGAGTTATACCTCGATTTTCGTAGCAAAACTTAAACTGACTAATGTATATTCAACTTGCTTTCTAAATAAAAAGCAACATATGCTACCTCGTGTTTTATTAATTAAATGTTAATTTGATTAATATGAATGTAAATGCATTTTTGAATTATAATTTGATTAGTTCAACTCGAAATATAAAGATAAACATTTAGATGTTTTACATGCTTCTTTTAAATTAAATGTTTAAATTGCATAAATCATACTTGAATATTTATAAATAAAATTGGACTAGGTTTACATCATCTTTTAAATATAAAATAACTTGCTTAATTATAAATAGGGTATTTCTCTGAAATAACCTATGCACATGATTTTACTTAATTAAAAGATACCTAGCAGATAGCTAGCTCTTGTTTGTGATCATCCAAATCTCCCGATAGTTCCGAGTGTTTTTGTGTTCGCGATCCTAGAGCCAAACCCTGTTTCTCTTTAAGCTTTTCATGCTTGGTGTATTGTTTTGTTTATTGAATGTATTCTTGTGTGCTCGTAGACATCGTGTCAGTTTCAAGTGAGCAACCAGTTGAAGTAGATCAAGAGCAAGTTTTTGAAGAAGAACCCCAGTGTTTAAGCAAGGAAGGCAAGTGGACTTCTCCCCCTGCATATTCTATTTTTGTCCCACACAACTTGCATGATAACTAAGTTTACTTTTAAATGTTGTATTGCATAAATTTGATGGAAATCACCTTTTTAAGGACACGACTAGAATTTTACCCCTTTACCTTGGACAACCCTTTTAAATAAATGTTTTGGGTAGAAATGCTTAGTTGCTATACCTTGGGATGGTTCAAATGAATCTTTTGCAATATGATGAATGTTGATCATGATAACTTTGGTGACATATGTGGTTAATTACAAGATAATATGATTTAATTGGAACATGGAGAACCACCCAGGAAAACAGTGCAACCACAGTCCATATGGCTCTGGCTTAGCCAAATAATTAGGTGTGTGATTGTACTGGTGACCTTATCCGAAAGGAACACAGGGGGCTCGGGGTTGCAGGGGTATAGCCCGGTTCTTTTGGGGTAGCAACCTTTGCTAAGGTGTTGACCACTAGGGAGGGTTATGGTCCGCCCTGAGCTGTAACTGTCGTGGGTTGTTGGTGCTTTTGCATGTCTTTGTAAAGGCTTCGTAGCGTCCCTATGCAATCACACCTCGGAAGTGTGGTATGATGCTTGGCCAGCATCGCATGGTTGGGTTCAAAGTTCTTCGGAACTTTTACGCGAGCTGTGGTGAAAGTGTACAACCTCTGCAGAGTTAAAACTGATCGATCAGCCGTGCTCACGGT
The DNA here is from genome assembly GCA_036936925.1 of Cenchrus fungigraminus. Lineage (NCBI taxonomy): Eukaryota > Viridiplantae > Streptophyta > Magnoliopsida > Poales > Poaceae > Cenchrus > Cenchrus fungigraminus. Next base: position 111,237,621 of record CM072779.1, read on the forward strand.
CAAGAGCGGCCTGGACCCTCACATGATAATCAAACATAAAGATGGAATTAAATCGTGGTTTTCATATGGTTTTGAGATGAGATGCTTTCCTAAATGCTTAAGTGGGTTGGTATAAACTTACATCTAGTAAATAGGTGCTTGCTAATAAAATTTGACAAACATTAAAATGCTAACCGCTGCAAAACCTTAGCCTATCCTTGATAGCCTTGCATCTTCCCCCACTTGCTGAGCTCCAACCATAAGTGTGCTCACCCTTGCTTACCCGCTGTTCAGAGGAGAACACTGGAGAAGAGTACTTCAGCGACTACGATGAGTTCTGAGGCTTGCGTGCCCCCAGTCATGTGCCTGTGGAAGCTGAAGACGGAGTTGCTTCGTCTAGTTATCGTTTGTTCGTTTTAAAGACCTTCGAGTCTAACGTCTGAGTGTAATAAAGAGATAATGTATTGGTTTAACTCTTGTACGTTTTTATTGCTGTTTAATGATATTTCACTCATGACGTCTATCATATTTGTGTAAACTTGATCCTGGCGCACATATAAGATGCATTTGGTTTTCTTCGAAAAATCAGGTGTGACAACTGTAAACGAGACCAGAGATGTCTGACCAGAAAGTGTCTCGAACAAAACCTTCACAAGCTCGCTTCAAAGAAACAGCACAACGAGGACTAAAACCAAGAAGACGACTAAGATCCTTACAAGAAAGATGATAATCGGTCCCGAAAAGACGAAACTCAATGCCATCCGGGGTCTCGGTAAGAGAGCGAAGAAACTGGATGGTGAGGGGACGAGAGCCAAGCTCTGTAACCGGCGCAAACTCCTCCCAACCAAGAGCATTCCAAAACGAAGCGAACTCGAGATTCATACCTGTTTTCTCCATGAGAGCCGGGTCGAAGTCCCGGGTGTGGGCGAAGACTCGGTCCTTCAAGAGAGCATAGGCTTGCTCCTCTCGAGCGCCTCGCAAGCTGAGGTAGGGGGTGTCGTCGACGACCTCCTCCGCGGCTTGTGGCTCGGCTTGCTCTTCTTCATAATCCATCGTCAATGGGCTCGGCATTGGCTTAGCGGGGCTGGATGTACTAGTGCTTGCCCGCGAATGGGAGCGTGAGCGTGTCACCCTCCGGAGAGTGTTCGCCTCCCAATTCATGCTAGCACAACAACAAGAGACAACAAGAGCAACTCGGTGATGGGTTAGTGAAAACGAATGAAGTTCTTACCGAGCTTGCTCCACCAATAACAATACTTTCAGCAACACAATAGAGGGAACACTTGATGATCCAATCTCGAGCAAGAAATCCAAGAAAACCAAGAGAGCAAGGAGTAGAGAGGGGAGTGTGAATGAAATGAGTTGAATGGGTGAAGAACACGCCTCCCGAGTCCAATTTATAGAGCAAAGGGGCAGCACACTACGGACTAGCCGTTGGGCAACGGCTAGGAGCCGTTGGCCAAAGCTGGGCCCACATGACCGTTACCAGGGTTCGGCCGAACCCTGGTTCGGCCGGCCCAGTGGTGGGCCCGGTGCTAGCCCCCTTTGACAGGTGTGCCACCAACGGCTATATGAAGATATGCCAAGGTGCACCGGCCAAAGTTTACTCCAGAAATTACCCAAATGAATTTTCTATGATTTTCAAACTTAGAAATTATTTTCAGAAATTTTATTTGGAAAAGGGAAAAGGGCTAGATGAATCTAGCATGCAGATGCAGACTTTTGGAAAATTAAATACGAAATTTAGGAAATAAAATTTTGGAAAGGAAAATATGAGATAAGTACCATTTTTAACCTTTTTGGTAGAAAGGACCCATCATTTTTAGTCCGACGAGTTGGACTCTCCTGAGTGATCAATTCCATTCAGCACCCCACTCCTAAGAAGTAGAGGGTGGTGCCATCTCAATCTTCCTCCATTCTTTCCGAATTTTCTTTAACCTTTTTGATGGAGATTCCTTCCTCGGGGGTAAAGGCTTCGTCCTTCCCCCAAGCTGCTCAACACTATCTTGCACCAAATAGCATTGCTCTTCTTTGTCCTGAAACCTGAACCTCAAGTTCCTCTTCCCAATGCGGAAATGGATGATTCTGGACCCCACATTGATCCTAGCTCGGACATCACTGAGAAATGGTCGCCCAAGGATGAGCGGTATTCCTCCCTCATCATCCATATCAAGGACCACAAAATCCGCGAAGACATAAGAACTCTTAACCTTAACAAATATGCTCTCAACGATTCCTTCTGGATATCGTATCGTTGAATCAGCGAGTTGGATAGTCCGTGCTATAGGAGAGAGAGTTGGATATCCCAATTGCTCGAACATGGCCTCGGACATGAGATTAACTCTTGCACCAAGGTCACAAAGGGCATGCCTGATCTTCTTGTAATAGATTGTGCAAGTAATAGTCGGGTAGCCTGGATCTTTCTTGTGCACCACTGCTGATTCCTCCCATGGATCAAGAATTTGTTGTATGGGCTTTCCTGCATAGTTAGGGGCATGTGTCTTCTTAGGTGGCTTACCCCACCTGGGTGACACTACACTAACATTTTCACAAGAGGATACGGGTTGCTCCGGGATCCTCCCGTTATCAAGAGACGGAACCAAAGTAGCCAGCTAGGCCAGCTGGGTTTCTAACATTTTGTTGAAAGTTAGCTGACTCTTCTGAGCAGAAGAAAAACTATCAAGCTTAACGTTGAGACTTTCCACGGTTTTATCAAGGGCAGCAAGCTTCTTGTTAATACCTTCATTAATCTTAGCTTGCCCAAAAACAAGATCTCTCAAGGATGGTTGGTTGGGATTGTACGAATTACCTTGGTTACCTCCCTGATAATAAGGGCGTTGTTGATTCCACGATTGGCCTCCTTGTTGAGGTGGACGATAACCGTTGTTGTTGCCTTTCATGTACATCACTGTTGACATTGCTAACGTCATCGACTAGAAACGGATATAAGATCCATCTCTATCGACGGCACCAGAAATGCAAAGGTATATCTTAACATGATGCTAAGTGTATATCAGATGTTGCTTTCAGATTAAACTAAAAGGTGAACTCCGACATGATTCATAGCACAACTCGATATAGGTTGTCAGCCCTGACAGGTGTGCCAGAAAACGCATGGATATGGTACTCTTACATATGCCTTGGATCTCTAGAAAAGAAGATATATATAAACTGTGAATCCGCAAGTGCACAGATATGAATATACCATTGTAGCATTTTAACCAGGAGTAAAACCAGGTATCGTATTTATATTATACCACAGGGAAAGAAGTCTTTCTAATCCATAATAGCTAATACATGCTCATCTCTCAGTTTTATAATGTAGAGTGGCCAAAATATATCATTTGCTATAAACAGGGGTAAGTCACATAAAGATAAAGATATTGATAGCATTGTTCAAGTCATAACATCATGAGCAGCTAGAAAGTGTCATTATAGTAAGATAAACAGAGCAAAGTCTAGTTAGAGAGGATACTCCTCGGTAACTCTAAACTATATGTCAATGCAAACTATGATTAGTGCAAACATTTAACAATCATGGAAGAAGAACTATTATATCAATGCATGGGGAGACTATCCAGGAGGATCAAGGCCGAAACTTGAAACAACCCAAACAGTATAAGGCTCCACTAGTCCTATACACGGGGGGTGGACTGCGAAGGACTCAATAGTGCTGTCACCACCATGATCTACCACACGACCCGGCATATAGGGTGCAATCGCAGATAAATACAATATAAGCACCACGCTTACACTGTCTTTACCGTTCACCCATGTTAACAAATGATCTAGGTGAGGGCTATAAGACTCCATACATGAATATAAAGGCAAATCAACTATGCTAAATATGTAATCATAATAAACACCAAAGCATATAATGTCGAATATAATCATTGATAAGAACATATGTCTGTATAACAAATGTAAGGAACTAGATAAGAACATACAAGAGCGAAGCTAGATCAGTATCTCGATCAGCCTCTAGACGATCAGGAGCCAAGTAGACGCCTTGCCTCCTCCTAGATCTAGACTAGCTAGCTACTCTGCTATATGGTGTTTCTAGGGAATAGTATCTCTGACTTGATGACTTGATCTGGTGTATGCAAACTCAGGTTTCCAGATGCCTCTGCCAGGGGGCAGGGGGGCTGCTTATATAGCCCTGAGGGGTAGACGTGCGCCGTTTGATCAAACCGACCTAACGAGTGGTTTAGATTGATCCTCATAGGCGGTGGAAGAACCTTCTGGAAGTAGGGCTGAGGTGGCGCCCGGGGGAGGCCGACCGGCCCCACCACCAGGCCGATCAGGCTGGGGTGGGCCCCCCTCGGGGCCCACTTCTGCCAGGTGATCCGTCGCTTCTTCTAGATGCTTCTTTCTTGGGTGCTAAGTCACGATGAGTTCCGGAGCCTTCTGGAGTCTTCTAGATTTGATTCTTTTAGCACTTTTCCCGAATGGTTCCTGGATTTATATAATTTACCAAATCTCTAGAAAAACTGTTAGTGGCACCCTATTCTAAGTTGATATTAACATTTATGCCCTTTTCTCATGTTTAGTTGACTTATAAATATATAGGATAAGATGTGTCAACAAACTCCCCCAAGCTTACCCTTTGCTAGTCCCTAGCAAAGATATGCTTTAGCAGGATCAGGAGTTGCTACAACGCTTTCACACCTCAAAAGTACTATGGTTTTCAAAACCAATTCTCCTCAAAAAGATTGCTCTCTCTTACCTTCAACCTTTAAGCATAGCCTTTTCATAAATCTTGAGCAAATAAAAGACAAAACAATCAAGTCAAGCAGTATATCTCAAATTCTTTGATCAGCTATCATCCTGGGGTTTTGCACATTTTTCAGATAAAACTCAGAGATCCTGTGTATGACCTTCTCAAGCCTGGAGTCACACTTGGCAAGATATGTATGGATGATAGTGTTGGATGGATGAGGGTGAAAGGTGGTAAGCCTTTTAGCCTAGCTCTTGGACTATATCTCTCTTTCTAAGATTTTTAAGATCTGGGCTTTCCATTCTTGGAGAGGTGGGCTCTACTCGCCCCGGACTTTTGTCCATTTTTCTCTCTCCTTAGAGATGTGGGCTCTACTCACCCTCGGACACGTGTCTATTATTCATCTCTAAATTTATTTTAGGGAGGTAGGCCCTTCTCGCCTAGTATGACACTTGTCCTTTTCTCTCCCTCTCTCTTCTCACTTTTTCCTCTCTTTTTTTTCGAATGTAGCCCCAGAATCCTTTTTAACATTGAGAGAGATATATCCTAGAGTTGCATGAGCTGTATGGCTTGATGGAAAATGCGTACTTCCATGTCAGAAGCAGCATAAATGGTGGAATGGAATGATCTTGATGTGTATGACAAGCTCTTAAGGATCATAGACACAGGAACTCATCATATAAAATTTCATGATTTTTAAGATAAATCCAGGAATCAAGCTTCTCTAGGAAAATGATCAATAGAAACTCAACTTTTCATGAATCATCTTTCAAGGCCTAGACTCAGATTAAGCATGTACTTGCACAGGTTTTGGGTTTAGAGCAAATTAAGCATTTAAGCTTCAGGAGAATCTAGGTTTGAAAACTAAGCACTTTTAAAAGGAATTAGGCGGAGCAACTATTCATCATCTCCAAGCATATATCATCAAGATCATTATTAAAGAGAAAAGCCAACTAGCAGACTCTAGCATTTTATTCAAACTAAGACTTTTAACTAATACTCAAATAACTAGCTAATATTAAACACCTAGGATAGTGATACTTATCGTGATAACTGGGGGTGCTATCCCCCAAGCTGGATCTTGAAGTGATTCTTGATTCATCCTTGGAACTTGTTTACCTTCAGGTCCTTATTAAATTCTCCTTGTAAATATTAGTCTCGCACATACCCGAAGGAACAAATTCTAGAATTATGCTGTGAGCCTTCATGTGTCCACTTCTTTTTGGGTTTTTCTGAAATGTGTGGACCTTCATGTGCCCACGTATTTTTTTGTGAATTTTTATATGCAAAAGGGATGCTAAGTGCAAAAACATGTGAATGCAAAAATATATTTATTTTTTTTTTATGCCGCCACGGTACGGAGTACATGGGGCCTTAAAGAATGCAAAAGCAGAAAATATTTTTATGATTTTTTTCAATGCAGGTATAGGGAAATAAACATGCTAATCTAAATATGCAGTGCAGAATATAAAGATAAATACCGAGTTACCTCTCAGTGAGAGTTTAGAGTACTTACTCCCATGGCGTAGATGTAGTGGCCATTGATTGATCAGTTGATGACGCGGGTAGTGATTGGTCTTCCGAAGGTGTACTTTGATCTTTCTTCCTCCAAACTTGTTTCTTCGGTGGAGACTTTTCTGGAGTAACAGGTTCAAAATACTGGGCTGGTAGAAGCTGAGCGGACTTCTCCTTGATCTCTTCTTCAATGTTCTTGACATCCGTCAACTTTGTGTTCAGCTTGCGTTGTAATTTCTGAAGGCGTCTCCGCGTCTTGTTCTTCTTGAGCTGCTCAGGATCAGTGTAAGTATTGAAGTAGCAGCATACCTTTTCAGTTCTGAACTGGAAGTGGATCTCACCAGTCCTGATGTAGATGATTGCTCTTGTTGTGTTCAGGAACGGTCTTCCAAGCATGATGGGAGGATCTTGCTCATCTCCCATGTCTATGACTAAAAAGTCAGTCAGGACATAGTGGTCCTTTATCTTGACAGGTACATCTCGTGCAATTCCTTCCGGGAACCGTTGTGATTGATCCGCCATCTGCAACATTATATATGTGGAATACAAAGGCAGGTCACCATATATTAATTCGTAGGTTACCTTAGACATTAGGTTGGTGCCCTATCCCGTGTCGCAGACAACTCGCTGGAAGTTCCATTGATTGATGGAGCAGTGGATTGATGGAACTCCAGGGTCTTCAAGCTTTGGCAGTAATGGTGAAGGGAACAGGTTCTCATTCTCTGATTGAATCGTGTTGATCATCCAAACTTCCTTCACATGCGGTTGAGGTCAATTATTCTTCTTATTCCTCCTTCTATCTCTTCTCTTCTTCTCGACAACTGGCTCGTGTTCTTGGGGGTAAGGATATCGGGGGTGTGCAGGAGCTTTTAGGATCTTGTTCTTGAAATTGAATCTCTCCTTTCTCCCATTAATGGTGAAGACGATCTTAGCGGCGTCGGCGTAGATGATGGCTTTGGCTATGGCAAGGAAAGGACGTCTCAAAATGATTGCAGCGTTCTCACTTCCCCTAGTCTCGACAACAACGAAGTCGGCAGCCACGTAGGAGCGTCCTACCCCCAGACATATGTCGTCTAGGATGCCCTCGGGGTAGCATAGTGACAGGTCTGCAAGCTGCAAGCACATGGTTGTATACAATAAAGGTGAACCATTGATTTTCTTATATATTACCTTAGGCATTATGTTGACGCTAGACCCAAAGTCACAAAGTGCATTCTTGAAGGTGTAGGCTCCAATAGTGATGGTGATGACGGGCCTTCTTGGATCTCCTCTTTTGGCGGGCATGCCCCAGTCAATCCATCTTGGGCCTTCTTCTGTCTTACTCGAACACAGATCTGCAGAATAGATATCGACAAGATTTGCAGATTCTAATTCTTCCGGCTGGCCCGGAATCTTACCTGGGTTAGCCGTGGGAACAGATGATGCCAGCTGAGAAATCTAAGATTCTAGCATTTTATTAAAGCTATGTTGGTTCTTGATGGCAGAAGAAAAGCTTTCCATTTTATTACTAATAGTTTTTAGCATTTTATCATTGGAAGCTAACTTCTTGGACAGATTATCCATAATTCTACCCTGGTTTTGGACTAAGTCTCTTAAAGGTGAGAAATTATTGGAAGAATTATTACCTTGATAATTACCTGAATAGTTACCTAGGTAGTTGGTCCTCTATTGAGTCCATCCTTGATTCTGCTAGGGACGATATTGGTTGTTATTGTTGATGTAGTTCACGTCCTCCTCCAGCTGAGGGCATTGACTCCCTGAGTGTCCAGTGTTTCCACACTCTTCACAGGTCATGCGGGATTCGAAGAGTTGCATGACTTCCTTCTTCTCAGGGGCTTTGTCTTCAAGCCTCTTCATCAGTAAATCCATTTTGGCAGACAGCATGTCTACCTCCTTGAGCTGGTGTATTCCTCTTTCTTTCTTGCGGGGTTGACGTTCCTCGTTCCAAGCTTGATTGGACGCCATCTTTTCCACAAGGTTAGTAGCTTGAGTAAGTGTAAGGGACAGGAAAGCACCTCTAGCTACAGCATCCATCATTTCACGGGTGTTGGTAGAGAGCCTGTGGTAGAAGGTCTGCAAGAGCAACCAGTTTTCCATTCCATGATGTGGGCATTCTGAAATGTAGTCTTGAAAGCGCTCCCATGCTTCAGGAACAGATTCCTCGTGTTCCTGCTGGAAACTCGAAATTTTCCCCCTTAAGGCATTGGTTTTGCCTATAGGAAAGAACTTTGCCAGAAAGGCAGTAGAACACAATGTCCAAGTTGTAAATTTGTCTTTGTTGGAGTAAAACCATTGCTTCGCTCGCCCCAATAATGAGAATGGGAATAAATGAAGTAGGACTGCATCACTTGGCACATCTTTGATCGTGAAGGTGCTACATATCTCCAAGAAATGTTGAAGGTGTTTGTTGGCATCTTCATGAGCTTTTCCACAAAATTGGCTAGCTTGTACCATGTTGATCAGCACAGGCTTGAGCTTAGAAGCAGCATTTCCTACAGCGACTGTCGGACCAGTACGAATGTTGTCCGGGGTCGGTGCGGAGTATTCGCGTAGGGACTTGTTTGCCATTACTTCAAATGTGGGTGTTAAGCTTCGCACTGTTGAATCTCCCAAGGCAGAAGTCGTGGGCCGAGAATCAGGAGACCTGAGCTTTGACCTTGCCTTCCTTAAGATTTTCTCTGGATCTGAAACGAAGCCTTCTGGAAGATTCTTATTCATACATTACCCTGAAATAAGATAGACAAAAGTGGAAAGAACAAGGGTAAACCAGTTTAAGCAATGATAATTTGGGTTCTCAATACATTATGTGTGAGAGATGCATGCATGCTATTACTGAAACTTTTTCATCTAGGCTATAGACTTTCTCTCCCCGGCAACGGCGCCAAAAATGCTTGTTGACATTGCTAACGTCATCGACTAGAAATGGATATAAGATCCATCTCTATCGACGGCACCAGAAATGCAAAGGTATATCTTAACATGATGCTAAGTGTATATCAGATGTTGCTTTCAGATTAAACTAAAAGGTGAACTCCGACACGATTCATAGCACAACTCGATATAGGTTGTCAGCCCTGACAGGTGTGCCAGAAAATGCATTGATATGGTACTCTTACATATGCCTTGGATCTCTAGAAAAGAAGATATATATAAACTGGGAATCCGCAAGCGCACAGATATGAATATACCATTATAGCATTTTAACCAGGAGTAAAACCAGGTATCGTATTTATATTCTACCACAGGGAAAGAAGTCTTTCTAATCCATAATAGCTAATACATGCTCATCTCTCAGTTTTGTAATGTAGAGTGGCCAAAATATATCAATTGCTATAAACAGGGGTAAGTCACATAAAGATAAAGATATTGATAGCATTGTTCAAGTCATAACATCATGAGTAGCTAGAAAGTGTCATTATAGCAAGAGAAACATAGCAAAGTCTAGTTAGAGAGGATACTCCTCGGTAACTCTAAACTATATGTCAATGCAAACTATGATTAGTGCAAACATTTAACAATCATGGAAGAAGAACTATTATATCAATGCATGGGGAGACTATCCAGGAGGATCAAGGCCGAAACTTGAAACAACCCAAACAATATAAGGCTCCACTAGTCCTATACACGGGGGGTGGACTGCGAAGGACTCAATAGTGCTGTCACCACCACGATCTACCACACGACCCGGCATATAGGGTGCAATCGCAGATAAATACAATATAAGCACCATGCTTACACTGTCTTTACCGTTCACCCATGTTAACAAATGATCTATGTGAGGGCTATACGACTCCATACATGAATATAAAGGCAAATCAACTATGCTAAACATGTAATCATAATAAACACCAAAGCATATAATGTCGAATATAATCATAGATAAGAACATATGTCTGTATAACAAATGTAAGGAACTAGATAAGAACTTACAAGAGCGATGCTAGATCAGTATCTCGATCAGCCTCGAGACGATCAGGAGCCAAGTAGACGCCTTGCCTCCTCCTAGATCTAGACTAGCTAGCTACTCTGCTATATGGTGTTTCTAGGGCGTAGTATCTCTGACTTGATGACTTGATCTAGTGTATGCAAACTCAGGTTTCCAGATGCCTCTGCCAGGGGGCAGGGGGGCTGCTTATATAGCCCTGAGGGGTAGACGTGCGCCGTTTCATCAAACCGACCTAACGAGTGGTTTAGATTGACCTCATAGGCGGTGGAAGAACCTTCTGGAAGTAGGGCTGAGGTGGCGCCCGGGGGAGGCCGATCGGGCTGGGGTGGGCCCCCCTCGGGGCCCACTTCGGCCAGGTGGTCCGTCGCTTCTTCTAGATGCTTCTTTCTTGGGTGCCAAGTCACGTTGAGTTCCGGAGCCTTCTGGAGTCTTCTAGATTTGATTCTTTTAGCACTTTTCCCGAATGGTTCCTGGATTTATATAATTTACCAAATCTCCAGAAAAACTGTTAGTGGCACCCTATTCTAAGTTGATATTAACATTTATGCCCTTTTCTCATGTTTAGTTGACTTATAAATATATAGGATAAGATGTGTCAACAATCACTTCCTCCTAAGTCTCTGGACAGTAGTTGCCTGAGTGCCCAGTGTTGCCACAGACTTCACAAGTCATGTGAGAGTCCATAGGCAGAGTAGTGGTGGCCATGGCAGCCTTCTCACTGGTGTAGTCATCCAATCTCTTCATAAGAAGATCCATCTTAGCAGTAATCATGTCTGCTTCCTTGACAGTAGGAGTACCCCTCGGTTGTGGTTGGAGTCTTTCATCACTCCACCCTTGATTGGAGACCATCTTCTCAGTGGTTAATTTAGCATCATCAACAGTGAGTGAGAAGAATGCTCCTTGAGCAGCAGCATCAATATGGCCTCGGGCTGTCGGAGTCAAACCATTATAGAACCTTTGAAGAATAAGCCAATCCTCCATCCCATGGTGAGGACAGGCCAGGACGTACTCCTGAAGCCTTTCCCAAGCCTCTGGAATAGATTCACTTGCTGCTTGCTGAAAACCAGAAATCCTTCCACGAAGAGCATTGGTTTTACCCAATAGGAAGAACTTCTTGAGAAATGCCTCTGAACACTTACTCCAAGTGTTAATTGCCTCACGACTTGCGTAGAACCATTGCTTAGCTTTCCCCGGGAGGGAGAATGGAAACAGCCGTAGACGAACAACATCCATATTTGCATCCCTGATGATGAAAGTGCTACATAGCTCTAGGAATTGCTGCAGATGAGCATTGGCATCCTCATTTGGCTTGCCACAGAATGGGCTAGCCTGTACCATCGTGATTAGACCTATCTTGATCTCAAAATTTTCAGTCCCCATTGCCACCTCAGGGCCTTGCAGCACCTGGTTAGCGGAAGGAGCTGAGTACTCACGAAGTGTCTTCTGGGCCATAGCGTTGGACGTGGATGGTACAAAGGAAGCTGGATCGCCTTCCGGACGAGTACGACGAGGTGAGCCGAAATGAATTCGAGCTTTCCTCACAAGTGACTCGGGATCTTTAGTAAAATTCCCCGGTAGGTCGAAACTAGTCATACACTACCTGTCTTCATCATCCAAAGATAAAAGAAGACAATCAAGGTTAGCCTGCATTGAGAGTTTTCCTAACCTACTCAGAGTTTATAGACAGATGCAAAGCATAGTCATGATAATCCTGTGCCTTCCCCGGCAACGGCACCAGAAATGCTTGTTGACATTTCTTAACGTCGATCACTTAAGAACAGATTTGGAATCCATCCTTAGCGTCAGCGCTAGAAATGCTTGTTGGCATTTCTCAATGTCACAACTAATGGCGCAAGTTAGCGTGAACATCAAGACTTGCCATAGTTTAATCTAAACGATCATGAACGAATCCGCAAGCGCACAGATAAACCATTGTAGCATTTCCCTAAGGAAGGAGAGTATTCCAAGGGTATCGTATCCGCGGAAGGCAATGGCGGATATCTTAGACTTATGCTTTTGCTCCGAATGTAAACCAAGAGATAGATATAGGGAACAACACACTCAAAGACAGGGGTAAGATAAAAGATATACGGGGTAGTGTGACACACACACTCAAATCTACCTCTACTCTAGCACACTACGGCTTAGGGGGAACATACGAGTTAGCTCTAGGTTCTAATGTACTAAACATACAAAGCTAGAAGATACAAGAGATGGGCATGAGTATTGCATGAGAGAGATAAGGCTCAGCACCCAGGTACAAACAGGGAGCTAGCCCGCGACGACCAGCACTCTGCGAAACTAGACTTTAGACTCCTACAGCAGGTACCCCAGCACGGATGTTGCCCAAGGATCCAACAGGGCTGTCACCACCTGAGGACCGACCTCTATCGTTACGGGGGGTATGCTCATAACTATCATAGCCAGACAACCCAGGCACCATGCCTACGTTGCTGCTAGACTCCACCTGGCTCGGGCTATTGTGACCCAGGGTGAGAGCCACCAGAAGACTGGTCAACTAGACCGAGTACCGTAGCTTGAACACAGACCTCATGCAACACTCTCATGCCATCTAACAAGATCAACTAAGGCTAGACATACAAACAGATATGAACTCCCTTATGTCTAATCAATAAGATCAAGGGGTCATGTTCGTGAAGAACACGAGCCTCTAACTTATGAACAAACACATAAGGAAGGAGTTTATCACCCTTCAAGTGGATCAAAAGGTAGTGTTCACGAAGAACACAAGCCTCTAAATGATGAACAGATGATGAACTCAAGAACATATCAAACATATGATCTACCATGACTTTATATGAAATAGCTGAATAACTGAAGTAGATCAAAGTCATACAAAGAAATAAAGATAAAAGAGAACTCATACCTAGACTTCCAAGAGGACTTGGAACCTGAATAAGAGCTACTCTAGCCTACCCCCTAGCCTTGGAAACTAAAAGTGAGAGGAGAATGAGAGAGTGGTGTGTGAGAAATGGGAGCCCCTCCCCTTCTATTTATAGGCAAGGACAAGGCTTGCTCGGATGCTCAAAGTGCCCCTAAACACCCGGGAGTGAGGCAATGGACCAATAGGGGGCTGCCACGTGGAGGGCCAGGATGGAACCCCCTAAGGCGGTTCGGCCGATCCTAGGATCGGCCGGCCCCCTAGGGGTGGCCCCACCTGGTGCCTTCCTCTGGTTGGCTGCCCTGTGGGCCCTCTGATCCATCCCCGGTGCATGTCTTGATTTGGTATCCGAGGTGGGCCCTTTGATCCATGTGAAGTCCATGTGGCGTCCTCTGATTCGTCGGTGAGTGCCTCCCCTGGATCGATGACATGGAATGCCATGTTTCCCTTAGTGGCAGCCACCTCCTCAGCTGAGTTGGTATGGTTTCTTCATAGAAGGTGAGTTTCCATATCTTTTAAGGGGTTAATTACCTACATACAAATAATCTCTAAGGATAAGTGGAACTACATTATTCAAACCAAAATGCTAGTAAATAATGCATATGCCTCCATTTATGTGAGAATATTGAGGGTTGGAAATGGTGAATTTCAACCGTCAACAACATGCCCGTTGTTTACTCCGACTCTTACGTTTTGGGAGTTCTACCTCCCCCCTTATAGGATGTGAGTGTATGGTGAGCCGTGGTTGTATTCGGGGAGAGGAGAGTTGCTCCCTCTGCCTCGCGGATCCGGGTGCAACCATTGAGGTGCGAGGAGTGGGAGTTCTCGCACCGACCCTAGATGGAGATAGGTGCTAGTGACGGTGATCTGGGTGACCAGGTGTAACCGTTTGCGGATGAGAGATATGGGAAATGGTGGGAATATGGAGATGTTATTCTATTTATATTGATGCTGTTGCTGCTTAGGAAACCCATCCTCTACCTTGTTCCTCTCTTTACCTTTAGAAGTAGGCCAATTAAAGCTTGCATACGGTGGGTGACGTGGACCTATCCCGATCCTTGGGGATAGCCCCTGAGCTTGCAGGGTACGAGTCAGACTTCGACAACAACGCCGACAGATGGTACGACTGAGGGGCAGGTTGCTTCGCTCAAGGATGCCTGTGGGAGAAGAATAAAGATGGAGACACCTTCTGGAAGCTAGCTACTGCTGCGTAGGCTCTTATTCGTGTTATTCCACCAAGAGGCATGTATTGATGTACTCCGATTATTCAGGACATGTAATAATAAGATTATATTCGTATTTTGATGTTTTATTTCGATGTATGGTTGTGATATTTATCTGTGATGGATGTCTGTGCATGATAGCGTCTGATCCAGGGACTATCGCGAGACAGAATGACGGGTTTTTCGCTTTTGAAAACCCGGGGCGTTACATCAGCAGTGGCATTAATCCCTACTCGAATCATCTTCGCCCTATGGGAGAGGTAGAGGATTTTTCGGATTACCATATCGAGTTCAACCTTGATCAACAGCTGGACCAGAGAACATAGAACAAGCCTTTAAAGTCAGAGGTTGCTGCCGTTTGGATTGAGGGGAGCAAGCATCAGGGTCAATTTGAAAATATTGTCATCCTCCACAGGAAGGATAGATCATGGAAAGGCATCTGGCCATATCATGGGTGCTACGACCCCCTCTCGTACCCTCTCTTCTTTCCAAGGGGAGAGTTCGGGTGGCATAATTGCATTCCCAAAGTTGGTGTCACTGAGGCGGAGGTTAACAGAGCCTGAGCAATCTGCAAGGCGTGTTCTCAGGGGGGTGGCGATGATGAAGGTTCTGCCGGGAATAAATGTGTTTCCGTGCGTGATTACTATTACTACAGGTTCCAGATGCGACCTGGGATTTTCAATCCAATACTATATGGCAAGTGTCTGTTCCAGCAGTTTGCCATTGACACCTACGTGAAGATTGAAAGCTTGCATCTTGACTTCATCAGAAACAATCAGGATACTGTGAGGGCAGACCTGTACCAGGGTTTGGTTGATAACTATCATACGGGGTTAGAAGACGCGAATGAGGTAGGGAAGCGTACCGTGCTATCACCAACGTTCATTGGTGGTCCCTGTGATATGAGGTGTCGGTACATGGACGCGATGGCTCTAGTGCGGATGTATGGCAAATATCTTCCTCACCATGACGTGCAATCGAAATTGGGATGAGACAAAAAATGAGCTATGTCCAGGACAGTGTGCACAGGACCGTCCAGATCTCGTGGCTCGAGTGTTCAAAGCCAAGTTGGAGGAGCTAAGGCGGCGGCTGATGTACAACGACATACTTGGGAAGGTAAAAGCCTACGTATATGTCGTTGAGTTCCAGAAGAGGGGCTTGCCGCATGCACACCGGCTACTGATAATGTAGAGGAAGTACAAGATCACTTGCCCTGAGCAGTACGACATGATTATCTCTGCAGAGCTACCCAACAAGAAGAAATACCCTGAGCTCTACAGGATGGTCACTAAGCATATGATGCACGGACCCTGCAGGGTGCTTAATCCAAGCTGCCCATGCACAAAGGATCATACTTCATGCAAGAACTATTACCCACGACCATTCTGCAATTCGACATCGCAAGGCAAGGATTCGTACCCAAGGTACAGGCGGTGTGATGATGGTTGTAAGGAAATGATTCAAGGTCACATGCTAGACAATCGATGGGTTGTCCCGTACAACTAATATCTCATACGTACTTTCAACTACCACATTAATGTTGAGGCATGAAGAAACATTAAGTCTATGAAGTATCTATTCAAGTATATCTACAAGGGCCATGACAGAGCATCTGTGGCTGTTAGGGAAAATGGAAAAAAGATGCCAACGGGAATGTTGATGAGATCACTGAGTACAAAGAGGCTCGGTGGGTGGGGCCTCCAGAAGCAATATGGAGCATATACGGCTTTGAGTTACACGAGTGTCACCCACTAGTGTTGGCGCTGCAATGTCATCTCCCCGACAAGCATATGGTTTCATTTCATGCTCGGGACAAGATTGAACGAGTTTTAAAGAAGCCACGTATCGAGGACTCGATGCTCACAGAATGGTTCACCTACAACCAACATCATCCAGATGCTCGTGGAATCTTGTATCGTGACTTTCCATGGTATTATACCTGGAACGTGAAAGATAAATGTTGGCAGCCAAGGAAAAACTCAAAATACCAGGTCGGGAGACTCGTGTCTGCGAATCCGACAGAGGGCGAATGCTATTTTCTTCGGGTCCTCCTAAACCATGTTCCAGGAGTGACGTCATGGAGGGATCTTATGACTCTGAATGGTGTGCATTATCATTTGTTCTGTGACGCTGCTTGTGCTGCAGGTCTGATCAAAGAGGACAACACGCTCAATGATTCTCTACAGAGAATAGTGTGTTCCAGATGCCATCCTCATTGCGTAGGCTGTTCGCTGCAATACTGGTGTTCTGTGAGCCAAAGGATGTGGCCAGTTTGTGGATAAAACACTTTGACGCAATGGAAGAAGACTACAAGCGCAACAATCCAAACCCGAGATGGGTGGAACAGATGGTTTTGATTGGCATCAAGAACATGCTGGAATCTATGGGTAAAGAGATATACATATTGCCCCTACCAGAAATAGATGATGCATTTGATGATGCTAGCGCAGTCCCTCGTGAGATATTTGAGGAGACCAGCATTAAGACAAATCTAGAAGATGTGAGGCTATCCTCTCTACTAAATGAGGAGCAGAGGGCTGCCTATGCAGAGATAATGTCCACAGACGACTCCAAACGAGGTGGCTTATTCTTTGTAGATGGACCAGGTGGCACAGGAAAGACTTTTTTTTGTATAGAGCGCTTCTTGGAACCGTTCGCAGTCAGAACAAGATTGTCGTTGCTACCGCTACATCTGGTGTTGTAGCATCTATCATGCCTGGTGGGAGGACAACCCACTCACGTTTCAAGATTCCCCTAAAGCTCGACGATAAAGAAGGATGCGGCTTCACAAAACAGTGTGGAACTGGCAAGCTGCTGCAGCAAGCGTCTCTCATCATTTGGGACGAGGCATCTATGACAAAGAGGTAGGCTGTGGAAGCGCTTGACTATAGCATGCGTGATATAATGGTACAGAAGGATCTTTCGTTCAGTGGGAAGACAATTGTCTTTGGTGGAGATTTCAGGCAGGTCCTCCTTGTTGTACGTAAAGGATTCAGGGCTCAAATTGTTGGTGCTTCCTTGCGAATGTCGTATCTTTGGGAATTCATGCGACATCTTAAGCTCGTGCACAACATGAGGGCCCAGAGTGACCGATGGTTAGCGGATTATATATTGCGCATTGGTAATGGCACAGAGGAGGTTAATGAAGTTGGTGATGTATGCCTTCCTGACGAAATATGTGTCCCGTACACTGGGGATTCCGAGAAAGATCTTGACACATTGATCGAGAGCATCTTTCCAAATCTCAATGCAAACATGACAAACAAGGATTACATCACCTCTAGAGCCATTTTATCAACACATAATGACTGGGTGGATGATATTAATTTGAAGATGATCAACAAGTTCCAGGGTGGGGAGATGATGTACCATAGTTTTGACGAAGCGGTTGATGATCCTCATAACTACTATCCTCAAGAGTTCCTTAGCACATTAACTCCCAACAAGCTACCTCCACATGTCCTAATAAAGCTCAAGATCGGCTGCCCGGTAATATTGCTTAGAAATTTAGACCCTGCAAACGGACTCTGCAATGGTACGTGGCTGGTGGTTAGAGGGTGCCAAAGAAACTCAATAGATGCTGAAATTGTTTTGGGACAGCATGCTGGGAAGAGAGTTTTCCTTCCTCGGATACCCTTGTGCCCCTCTGATGATGAGATGTTCCCATTTCAATTCAAGAGGAAGCAATTCCCTATTAGGCTCAGCTTCGCCATGACGGTCAACAAGTCACATGGTCAAACAATACAAAATGTAGGAGTGTACTTGCCCGCACCTGTGTTCTCCTATGGTCAGTTATATGTTGCTATGTCTAGAGCCACAGCCAGAACAAACATCAAGATCCTCGCCCTCCCGCCTAATGCAAAGGCAGAGGAGGAAGAAGCTAGAAGGCAAGAAGAGAAAGATGCAAAAAAGACAGCAAAGGGCAAGGGTAAACAAAATGGTGTGGTCAAAAAAACAAAAAAGAGTACTACCTGTGAATGGTACGTATACGAAGAATTTTTGTATACAAGGAGGTTTTGACATTGTAGGTAAGGTAGTATGACATTTATTATTCATGTGTATCTTATATATTAATGCGTATTTGGAAAAGAATGATGCCATTTAATGTTTATTGTTTTCTCTTTAGGTAAAATTAAATGCTCTATGATACTATTCATGGTATGGTGTTTCAACTCGACATGGTTTGTGTCAATTCAATCATTCATGTAAACAAAAGTCAATTTTATGCTATGGTATTAACTGTGATTTTCTTGTACAGAGCTATGATTTCCTTGTAAACAAAAGACATGCTAGGATAGCCAAAAATTCTAATTGATAATAGATACTTTTTAAATGTTATATTGAGTGGCGCAAATGAAAAGATCAAGATTTTTTTATTTATTTATCCAGGCTCTCAAGATTAAATTCATATGGAACAAGACTTCCCACAAGTGTACAAAACTATCTTACCCGCATCACAGGAAGATCCCTTTGAAAGAATGATGTGGAGAACTTCGACGGCATGATTTTCCTTACTTTGTGCATTATAGTAAAAAAAACTATGGACTCATACTGTAGATTCACCTTTGTATTGATTGAGACTATATGTAAAGGTTTATGTTTGATTTAAATTGGAATTTTTACTTAACCTATTGATTACTTGAAATCACACACATTCACTCGAAATGTTTATGTACGATATTTGTATCGTCCGTAGCAACGCACTGGCACATTCCTAGTATATAGTAAATATAAGATCTAAATATTCATTGTTATGGATAATTTAGTAATTATTACAATGTAAAAAGTGATATTTAAATTGGAATGATCTTCTAAATGTTATGCTAGTGTCAAAAATAAGATTATAGTGATGTCATTTGTGTCCTTTTATCATGATACCCTTATACTAACTATACTACTCATGAGCTTTTTTACGGTAGACCATACCACCCTATACCACTGTTGAAAAAGGACGAGTATGAAAGGATCCAACGGCTGAGATTAATTGTATACCACCACAACTTGCACATGTGGTATAGGGTGGTATACATAGGTGGTATAGGTGGTATAAGGGTATTATTGGAAGTTTTATCTTAGTGGTATAAACGAAATATATGATTTCTTCATTTCAATTTTTTTCATTTCCCTCTGGTAATATTACTAATTTTTGTTTCAAATGGAAATTTTCATTTCAAATTTCAAAAATGAAAATTTTTAAATTTTTATATTTTAAATTTTCCTTAGTGGCATAAATGAAATATTTCAATTTTTTTATTTTCCTCTGGTGGTATGGTCAAATTTTTTCAAAGTTAAAAAATGAAAATTTTCAATTCAAATTTCAAAATTGATTTTTTTCAATTTTTTTCATTTTCCTCTGGTGGTATAACCAATTTTTTTTCAAAATTCAAAAACAAAACATTTCAATTCAAATTTCAAAAAAGATTTTTTTTTCAAATTTTTTCATTTCAAATTTTCCTTGTGGCATAAATGAAATTTTCTTCTCGGCCCGAGGTTACCAAATTAATTAAAAGATTGCAAAAATTACTTATTTATCCTTAACAAAAATAGCCATACACTGCATACCACCAGTAAAAGAGCCCACTACTCATACCATACCATAGGTGAATGTTTTAGTAGTATACAATTAATCTTGATCATCAAATATTTTTATACTGTTCTTTTCGAACACTAATATAATCTAGTATTATGTATCATAAAAGAGCTCTAAGGATATATATGACATGTGTACAGAATAGTCCCACATTTGCTTTTGAGAGTGAGGTTGGTGTGAGTGCATATTTTATTCAGCGGTGGACTAGGATGTACATGTACTTAGGCATATTTTATACTGGGGCATCACTCATTCACTTGGGGTTGGTTAGTGAATGGGTAATCCACAACCTAACTGGATCCATTGTCCATACACACAACTTGTTTCTCTATCACTTAGCTGCCCGTGCTGAACAACATTATATGTCTGAAAAACCATATTGAAGTAAATGACGCTTGATCTACAATTTGAACATGTACACAAGAAAGTTCAGATAAAACACTTCATATGCGAAAGCATGAGAACAAATATAGCAAAAACCCTCGTAGATGTACGAATGATCACCACTTAATTTGCCTGTATCCATACAAGTGGCGCATCAGAATTGGTAGCTTTTTCTCTGCTAAAATGGCAATTATAACCTCAGTTTCAGTTACTTGTGTAGATGCTACCACCGTCGAGTGCTCCTTCCAAGATTTCCTAATCATGTGAAGTTGTTCTGCCGCTTCCTTCATTGTTGGCCTCATAACCATATCATCTACATTTGTGATCGTACACTTTAGTGCCAACCTCCCAATATCTTCAAGGACAGTGATATCTTCTTGAGCTGTTATTTTCTTAACGAAGAATGCTTTCCCAATATTATCTGTCTGGTAAGCCTTGGTGAATTTGTCGACGAGGTCATCCATACTAATATTCTTCTCCCCACTAATGATTGCGAATAGAACACTGCCAAACCTGTATACGTCACTTTCCAGATTCTTCAACACTGACATATAACGAGATGGGTCCTTGTAGAGCACTTTCTCAAGAAGGTCGCGAGTAACTAAACTGTCACTGATTTCAGTCTCCTTGATAAGCTTACATGCCTTTGAAAAATCTGTAATCTTCGGTGAAAAGTTATTGTCGAGAAATATAGTGGATGCGGCAACACAACCATGTCCGATGATACCAGTTGCTGATGAATGAAGGTATTGCAATGCTTCTGCAGTTTTGATTGCAATCCTCAGACGTTTATCTAGCGGCAAATCTTCCTGGCTACCCAAAATGTCCAGGAGACTACCTTTAGAAGCATACTCATATATTAAAATCAGAGTTTCAGCCTCCAAGCAACAACCCAACAGTTTGATTATATTCTGGTAAGCAATTTGAGACAGGATGATCACTCCATTGATAATCTTCTCTTCGAAGTCTACATGATAAAGAAACATATTCACCACCACCGCTGTATTATCCTCAAGTGTTCCTTTGTAGAACCGAGCTTGAGTAACTCCATCGAGTTGACATGAGAAATTTTTAGTTATTTCCTTTAGCTCCTTCTTTGTGAATCTTCTTACATCACCGAGGTCCGACAGAATCATAGGATTGCTAGCATTTCTCTTGAGAAAGCTCGGGCTCTTCTTAAGCTGCACCTTGTCTTGCTTGTCTATCTTGGGCCATGAACAATGTGAAGCTAAAATGGAACGAAAACTCGAGCTTTCATCTCTACTCTTCACACAACTAATAAGCACCCGAAGCCTTTTTGCCACATCATTCATTCGTGGACGCTTACTTATTTCCAGACCCAAGCATTCATTTGCCAGTTTCACCATCTCTTGAAGAATCTCAATATTGTTCTTCTCTGCTATTGCTGGATCAAATAGTTCCCTCAACACCTTTCCCTTTGCAGAGGCAAAAGTTCCAACGAGGTAAAAATCACCTTCTTTTGCTCTTTTCCTTGCTATTAGTTCCAATAGAACTATTCCAAAACTGTAGACATCGCTCGCCGGAGTAAGACATCCTGTCTGAAAACATGCAGGATCCATGTAATTTATGCTTCCAACTACCTTACTAGTGTACTGAGTGATGCCACCCAAAAGAAGCCTTGACAGTCCAAAATCTGATACCTTGGCTGTAAAATTCTCGTCTAGAAGTATGTTGGCAGGTTTAATATCACCATGATAAATAAGGTTATCGCTTGATAAATGCTTTGAATGCATGTTGCTCAATGCGTCTGCACACCCTATAGCAATACCTAACCTTGTATCCAACCGGATGAAAGCGTCACTGTTGTGGAGTATGTCATCGAGGTTTCCTTTGGTGATATACTCAGTTACCAACATTAGATTCTGTTCACTAATACAATAGCCTATGAGCTTCACCACGTTCTTGTGCTCCATTTGACTATGAATCTTTACTTCTTCCAGAAATTCTGTTCTCAGATCATCACGGATGTATCTCTTCACTGCAACTAGTCACTACCGGAATCACAGCCTGTGCCGTGAGCCATAGGCTGTGCCGAGAGCCACAGGCCAGGCTCACGGCACTGGGCCTTCTTTGCCGAGAGCAAGGGCCAGGTTCTCGGCACAGAAAAGACACACGGTACAAGATTGTTTTACCGAGAGTCAAAAGCATCGACTCTCGGCACAGAGCCTGCCTCACGGTGCAGAAAGCCCGTCGCGACGGCCGCTGGCCCTGCCGTCAGATGTGCTGAGAGCCAGGGTTAGACGCTCTCGGCAAAGGCTCTGCACTCTGCGCATCCGAGTGCAGAGTCTTTACCGAGAGCATCTAAATACAAAAAAATTCACTATCTGTCCCCCAAAATTTTTCCTTCATCAACATACACTCATGCAAAGTATATGTTCAAAGTTGGCACAATTTTAACTCAGTTTGCTATATTTAACAATTTTAATTCATTCTAGGTAATTTTTTCGTATACGTCCGAAATGATCTAGAAGTGCGTGAAATCATATAGTAAAGTTGGTGAAAAAATAATATTCATGTTCATGAGACATCTTTAAGACCATGTGCATGAAATGAAGCTAAATTTCTTTCACTTGGTTCTCTGATCATGATGAAGATCGTGAGATAGAAAGGTTTTAAAATTGTAAAAAATTTAAATAAAGTTTGAAAATCTTGAATTTTGTCAAGCGCTCATGATATCATATGTTGAGTTTGTGGTAAAAATTTAAGAATGTTTTGAACACTTTAACAAATAAGCTATTTAGAAACCGGAACATCTCACGAGAAGTTTCAAAGAATTTGAACTAATGTCACTTGATTTGAGACTTACACAAATTCAAATTTGAGTTCGAATACAAAAACTTCTTTTATAAGTAATATCCAACATAAATGGTGCCATGTTAAGTCTTGGCAATTTTTCTCATATGTTTGGTATTTTTAAAATTAAATTTGGTTCAGAAATTATTTGCCAAGAACCCTAAATCCTAAACCCTAATACTCTCGGCACAGAGGTCACCTTTGCCGAGAGCTGCCAGACTGGCTCTCGGCAAAGAAGTCGTGCGGACCCGCTGCCAGCGTGGCGCACACACGCTTGCAGGCACAAATACTGCAGGTGGGCCCCGGTCCCCTCTTTGCTGAGAGCTGCCGGTGGGGCTCTTGGCAAAGGCGTCGTGGTGTGGGGTCCGCCCAGTAGCGGAGGACGATTAAAAATTGAGGTATGGCGCAGACGAACTAACGAAGTGGTAAGCTAAGTATATCACTTAAGTTAATGTCTAAAATGCTTAAACATCTGACAAAAATTTAGTTCAAACTTAAGTATACATGCTTCCGGCAAAATCCAAGGTATGGCAGCAGCCATACCTTGCCCTACCGAGCCCTCCGCCACTGGGTCCGCCTGTCAGCGTGCTGCACGAGAGAGGAGGCTGCAGGTGGGCCCCCCGCCAGACCTTTGCCGAGAGCCATGATCTAGGGCTCTCGGCACAGATGTGAGCATCTTGGTTGGTCAAACGACCGGGGGTGCTGGTGGGCCCGCCTCTCTAATCTTTGCCGAGAGCCGGATCCCAGGCTCTCAGCAAAGAAGGTGGGGGCGACCTGTCAGTAGTTTGGTTGGTCAAACAGCCGGGGGGGCTGCTGGTGGGCCCGCCTGTCCAATCTTTCGCGAGAGCTAGATCCGTTGCTCTTGGCAAAGCTGTGCCGAGAGCTTTGGATCTAGCTCTCGACAAAGATTGGACAGGCGGGCTCACCTGCAGCCTCACATCACTCACACACCCCAACACTTCAGCACTCACACACGCACACACGCACCCCATCGCCGCACACACGCACACACACCCCGCCGCCGCCGCCTTCCACCGCGCCGCTGCCACCGCGCCGCCACCTCCACCGCACTGCGCGCCGCCGCCCTCCACCACGCTGTCGCCGCTCCGCTGCGCCGCCACCTCCACCGCGCCGTGCGGCTCCACAGCGCTGTGCCGCCGTCCTCCCCGCCGACCCAGCCGTCGTCCTCGCCGTCGCCTCGGGTCGGCGTCCTCCTCCCCCAGCAGCACCGAAGGACACCGGTCCGGAGCTCCTCCCCGGCACGCAGCTGTGGCCGCCGCCCTTGGCCGCCGTCCCTGGTCCACCGCCCCTCCCCGCCGGTCCTGCCCGGCTGCCCCTGCCCTGCTGCCCTTGCCAGGTTGGAATTGAGAACGGACAGATTCAAAATTTCAAATAGTTAGCAAATTTTAGTTAGCAATTTTAGGTAGCAATTTTAGTTAGCAAATGTAGGCAGCAAATTTAGTTAGCAAATATATGTACCAATTTCAGTTAGCAAATGTAGGTAGCAATTTTAGTTAGCAAATATAGGTACTAATTTTAGCCAATTGATTTAGGTAGTTAGCAAATTTAATTAGGTAGTTAGCAAGTTGATATGATGTTTAATTTTACTGTTGCCATGCCTATTTCTATAAATTTGGAATGTGCTTGTCGCAAGACTTTATCGTGTCGTTGGAAGAAATCAAGCCCATGTGTAGCCCGACCTTCATGTCGTGGCTTTTGTTGCAGGTTTTGGAAACCACACCGTACATGGGAGGTGCTGTTGAAATTTTGAATAGACACTCATCATTGTTATCAAACTTAACTAGGTAGTTAGTAAGTTGATATGATGTTTAATCTTACTGTTGCCATGCCTATTTCTATAAATTTGGAATGTGCTTGTCGCAAGACTTTATCGTGTCATTGGAAGAATGCCCGTGTGTAGCCTGACCTTCGTGTCGTGGCTTTTGTTGCAGATTTTGGAAACCTCACCGTACAGGGGAGGTGCTGTCGAAATTTTGAATAGACACTCATCATTGATCTATTTTTGCAGGAAAGTCTCTACTGCCGTCGCCACCGCTGAAGGAGGAGTAGGAGGTCGCACTCGCATTGTCTCGGAGTCCTGGTCTTGCCGCCCACCCCTGCCTCGCCATCGAGTTACTAGGTGAGCATGCGCAAAATGCTCTTGTTTCCATTTGATGTCGTAGATCGAGAAACCTAGTTAGGTGTCTCCTGTTCAGAAGAAATACGGTTCGAAATATGCAGAACTTTGCATATTTATGGCTGTATCTGTTTCGAATTGTCCATGTTTTCTGGACAGCCCATGGATGCGTAGATGGGGTTAGTTTCTATGGTCTACTCCGATCCGAGACAGAGTTTCGACAGCACCTCCCCGTTGTTCTCTGGATACACAATCTCCCTAACAGGACGTGTATTTGGAGAACAACGGGGAGGTGCTGCCGAAATTCTGTCTCGGATCGGAGTAGACCATAGGAACTGACCCCATCTACTCATCCACGGGTGGGATTAGAACCTTTCTTTACCTATTAGAATGTGTAGACATCGTGTAGATGATGTAATGTTTTTTATATAACTCGCTGATATGATAGAGAATGGGTGACCATGAGTGGATGTACAACAGATGGGCAAGTGGTGGTCGTGTGACACAGGAATGGATTACAAATGCTCAAGCTTTACTTGATGAAGCATTCAGAAAGGATAAAGGGCATAAAGACACGAAAACCATTTGGTGTCCCTGCAGAAACACACACCATCATACAAAGGTGGACATGGCAGCACATCTGTACAAGTATGGATTTACGAGAGACTATACAAAGTGGACCTACCATAGTGAAACCTGTCGAATGAGAGACGAGGCTGTGAGGCAACGCATCGGAGAACTTGATTGTGATGCTGGAGTAGCAGACATGATAGATGACTTTCATGAAGCACATTTTCAGGAAGAACATCCAGAGGAGGAGCCAGAGCCAAGCGCGAAGGCGTATTATGACATGTTGGCTGCCACACAAAAACCCCTTCACCAGCACACCAAACTATCTCAACTAGATGCCATCGGTCGCCTGATGGTCGTAAAGTCCCAGCACAACCTGACCCGAGATTGCTTCGATACTTTGGTGAATATGGGCTATGGGCTACAATCGAAAAGAATATTGCCAAGGCACTATGGGCTACAATCATGGACATACCAGAGAAGAGTAAAGACAATGTTAAGACTAGACTGAATCTAGAAATGTTATGCGACAGGCCAAAGAAAGTCATCCCGAAGGCTGTACCGGGCAAGACATGGAAAAGGCCTAAGGCTGATTTTGTCCTTACTAGGGAACAAAGGAAGGAAGTATTAGAGTGGATGCAAAAATTAATGTTCCCTGATGGGTATGCTATGAATCTGAGGAGGGGAGTCAACTTAGTTACTCTGTTATTAAAGGGGTTGAAAAGTCATGACTACCACATATGGATCGAGCGGCTTATCCCGGTGATGGTTCGAGGCTATGTACCTGAGCATGTGTGGCAAGTGCTGGCAGAATTGAGTTATTTCTTCCTTCTCCTTTGTTCTAAGGAGTTATCTAAGGCGGTGATTGACAAACTGGAAAAAATGGCACCTGTGTTGCTTTGTAAGCTAGAGAAGATCTTTCCACCCGGCTTCTTCAATCCGATGCAACATATGATTTTGCATCTCCCAGACGAGGCACAATTGGGGGGGCCTCGTGCAGAACTGTTGGTGCTATCCAATTGAGAGGGTTCAAAAGGTTCTTCGAAGTACATGTAAAAATAAAAATAAAGTTGAATCTTGCATTGCAGAGGCATCCATTCTGCAGGAGATGTCAAACTTCACAACTAAATACTATGCTGAGCACCTTCCCAGCGTGCATAATCGACCTCCTCAGTACAATGCTGACGCAAATGAATCGAACCTCAGCCTTTTCCAAGGACAAGTCGGAAGTGCAAGTGGTGCGAAGTTCAAGACCTTAACTCTTGAAGAGTGGCGCGCTATCATGATATATGTTCTGCTCAACCTTGATGAAGTACGACCATACATAAAGTAAGTTGTCAATAAAGGTCATCATTTCCTTTCTCGTATCTTGCCTCATCTGCATCCAACCTCATTTGATTTGGTCCAGTGAATTTATTGGGCCACTTTGGCATCGTTCAAGGCCACCTACCGGCCACAAGGAGGAAATCCTTCTTCTACGTGCTGATTTTGTTTCCTGGTTCAAACAGAAGGTAATTTAGCTCGTACTCAGTACATTAGAAGTAATTTAGCTCGTACTCAGTATGACATTAACCACAATCATGCCTGAACTTGCAGGGCCTAACCGATGCATCTATGAGTCTTGAGTTGAGATAGGTTGCCGATGGTTTCTCCTCGAGGGTCAAGTATGACGTGAATGGATATCACTTTCACACGACACGGCACGAGCAGAAAAGGCCCAACCGAAGAACCACAAATAATGGATTTTGTACGCATGGCCAAACTGATGGGGTAGAGTACTATGGAAAACTTGAAGAAATATACCAACTTGAGTACCGTGGTTGCAAACCTCTTAAACATATCATATTCAAGTGTCATTGGTTTGATTTAAACATTGTCAGATGGAACCATAATCTTGGGCTCGTCGAAATTAAACAGTCATCCATGTACCCAAGACACGATGTCTATATTGTGGCCTAACAGACCACGCAAGTATATTACCTTTCATACCCTTGTAAAAAGGTCAAGCGTCTTAGGGGTTGGGATGTTGTGTACAACGTATCGTCACACGGTAAACTACCCACCCCAAACGATGAAGATTACCACCTACTAGGCCCAAACGCATATGCCGGAGAGTTCTTTCAAGAAGATGGGCTACAAGGGAGGTTTGAAATAAACTTAACCGAAGAGATCGAAATGGAAGTAGACAATGAAATTGTTGACAACGACGATGCTGCAGAAGAGGTTCATGATGATGATGACTTACAATTACTTGAGTGATTATGTTTAGGCAATGTCAGTGATGATGATGACACTGTTCCTCCTTTGGAGCACGGCGTTGAGCCTATGGACATGCGTGATAGTGATAGTGATGATGAGACTTATGATCCGGATATTCAGGATCATGATGAATATTTCTAAAACATGTTTGTACTAATTGTAATTATGTTTCTAAATTTCTATGATAATTTGTTTCTTATTTACTAGGATATTTTGTTTTCTTATTTACTAATTGGTATTTACATGTAACTATGTACTGACTGGTTTAATCTCTTTTATTTCAGGTGATTGATCAAAGATGCCAAAGCACCCACCTCGTTGCGCCCCTCTGGTGAGGAGCATCAATGACTTGTACCAGGACGACATTGCTCAGAGCTCCGGGACGACGGCTGCTAGGAGGGTGATGAGGTCCCCCTCTGAGGCACCCTCCTCGTCGTCTGGATCCAGGCCTTGCAAAGGTGCACCCACTACGACGCATTCGTCATCAGATGAGTAGTTTGAGGTGGAGCAGGAGAGGGATGAGGGGGAAGAGGAGGCGCATGAGGATGAGGAGCTGGGGGGCGGGGCGGGGCCTTTGTCGAAGGTCTATTTGCGAGGCCCCACTCGGCTTCTAGATCGACTCATACCACCCTTGAACCGACTAATTATTAAACCTGAGGGACTACGGTAACTTATCACAGCTTTTTCATTGGTTCTGTTCAAACTCGCGATTGAAACTAATAATTTGTGTGAAATCATTTTGGTAGGGGGTGGGAGATCGAGACTCCAGGTGCTCATAATCATCTTCCCAATGGCATCTTGGGCATTTTGTGCAGGCAACACTACCCCGGGTTCGTGACAGTTAGCGAGGGAGAAGACGCCCGACAGGTGCTGGTGATGTCGTCTGACCACTACAGCCTCATGCTCGATTGGACTGATCTGACGAGCAGGTCGTTCCAGACTGAAGGACCGAATAGGCGACCAGAGAGGGGGGGAGTGAATGGGAACCGATAAAAATTCTTCCCAAAGGTCGAACTCAGCCTATACCCCGATTGCCACTCCGAGCACTCGCACACAACAGGGAACCTCTAGACAACACACAAACAAGCCCTCAAGAACAAGAGACAAGCCTAGAAGCAAAGAGCGGAAGCACAAAAGCAAGAACCAAAAGACTTAGCCAAATCTGCGAAGTCCAGGCCGGACAGTCCGGACGAGTACGGCGGACAGTCCGCAAGCTTGGCGGACAGTCCGCGGACCCTCGGCGGACAGTCCGAAATAGGACCCCGAACCTCCAGTACTGCACCGGGAAAATTCGGACAGTCCGGGCAAGCACCACGGACATTCCGGCGCGCTGCAGACAGTCCGGCCACACTCGGCGGACAGTCCGGCGAAACTCGCTGGACACCCAGACAAACCTCGAGGCACCCCAGACAAAAACACAGCACTGCGGACAGTCCGCACACACCACGCGGACAGTCCGGCAAACCCCCTGCAACAAAACCCTAGCGACAGAACGGATCGAAACGAGGATACACACGAACACGTGACGAACTGCGACGAACAAATGTCCTACGGACTGTCCACCCCAGTCCCGCGGACTGTCCGCGGCTCACGAACTAAGCAGGAACAGCACGACCCCGCGAAGTCAACCCTCCAAATCCATCACCGGATCTCCCAAACGCCAAAAGCTCTTGAGACAAGATTTAGGGGAGATGATAAGCAATACAAGAGGAAGCTATACCCCAAAAATCTCGACCTCTAAGCCACTAAATCGCCGGGAATCACGGAGCACACGAACCACCACCAAGAACTCGAACTCCGGCCAAAAACTCACGAATTGAAGGCTTTCCTCGGCGTTTGAGGGGTCAAGATCACACACAAAGATGCACAAGGCATCCACCCATGATCCCCTCAAAGAAATCCGAAGGAAAACGCACTCAAATCCACGAATCAAGCGAAGAACGAAACTCCCCAAAAATAGCCTCGAAAATGACACGAAAATCACAAAGGACTAGGAGATCACCGCAACGCCAAATGCTTCCATACATCCAGAGGTCAGAGTCTATACAAGAATCTAGCCTAAGGAATAAAGAGGGAAAAGAAGCAGTTCAGAGCAATCTACCGGGGGAGGAAAACCTAGAGTCCCAGAGAGAGAGATGCCATCCACCTCTCCGCTATTTATACGAAGTCCATCGAAGGGAGGAAATGACCACGCTACCCCTACAACTTGAAATGAAGATACAACCCCTCAGGGGCATTTTGGTCAAGTCTTCATCGAGCGGACACGCTTCGACCACAGCCTTGCTTAGCATCGACCTGCGATCACGCCACGTGCCCCCCGCCTCGAAGCTTCCCGAAGCTCCCGGATCACCGTCTCCGTCACCTCGGGCCTCCGAGCTTGGTTTTGAGGCCCATACCAAGAAACCGTCCACCGATGGTTTTGTGGGCAAACCAACAGACCCCGCGTGCAAGCTTCGGCCTTGATCCGCTACCTTGCACCGGCCCATGTTCACGACTTCAGCCCGCTAGTCTTGCACCGCACGGCTCACACTTGACTCCATCGGCCACCGGGTCCATCGAACCAAGCCTACTTGCCTCTCCATCACCTGGAGGCCGCCACGACTAAGGCCTTTCGCGCTTGTTCTTCACCTGCACTGACACAAGTCTAGCCACAACCTGTTCCTGCACACTTAGCAAAGCATCAGTCCACACAACATTGTCAATCACTCATCACTAAGGAGCGACCCTCCACTGGTCTTCGGACACACCAAGTCCTCAATCTCCCCCTTGATGCGTGCATTGACAACACCCATAGAATTCAGATAGAGAAAAAGAAAAGAAAACAGCCACGAACACCAACCTCCAACAAAGTGATCCAAAGCCAAAGAACAAGCGAAAACAAGATCACTCGCCAGACCACGTCTCGGCCCCCTAAGGCAAGGGCAACGACTCAACACAGCCGAGACAAAACAAAGCCCAAAACTCAGGAAAAACAAAGGAGCGCCCCCTGCACATATGCAAACTCCCCCTGAGCAAAAGCTACCTCTTCTTCTCAATTTTTCTCCTCACATGCAACATCTCACAAAAGCATACCAATTTTCCACAAAATCTCCCAAAATGCATACAACTCTCCCCCTATCAAGCATATTCTCCCCCTTGTTGACAATGCATGAATCAAGGTATATGAAGCACTTCCCCTTGTTTTCATGAAAAATGCATGCCAAAGTAGATATGGTGTAGTTAGCACATTGCCATCAAGAAGGTAGAGACATATAAGCATGTGACATGGCTAAAAGCAATTTTTGAGCAATTTTCACAAAGAAACATTCATCTCATGAGTAAGATCCTATTCATGGCAATTTGAGCACAAATACACTAGATCATCCAAAGTTTATACAAGATCACAAATTCTCATCACAAGATCATTATAAATGCCCACAAGCTACTCAAGTCATGTTAAAGCCACCGAGCCATGTGTCTACTTCTTAAAATGAGACTTCTCATGGTAGACAACATGCTACAGTTTAGCACCCAAGATATGAATATCACAAACATAAAAACATGATTAGGAGCTCATTTTTCTAGCACAAGGCAATTCATACACCAATTTTATTTTCAAGTTTTAACATGGTACATGAAATGCCTTTGCGGTAAAAAGAAGCTTAAGCTCCTAACAAAGTGAACAAATGGGCTAAACATTTACAATGACACAAGGACTTTGACCTCAAGCAAAGAGAATATGATCCTCAAGCACAAACTAAGCATGATATAGGCATTTAAGCACAAATTGAGCATCGACAAGCATCTACTCTTGAGAGACACAATTTCAGCATTTTCATAAAAAGAAAGCTATCTCAACATAAGTATATGGCAAAACCATCAAGAGCATAGCATTCATATTCACCATTTACCAAACATGCACATATCTCACAA
Source organism: Cenchrus fungigraminus (assembly GCA_036936925.1). Taxonomy (NCBI): domain Eukaryota; kingdom Viridiplantae; phylum Streptophyta; class Magnoliopsida; order Poales; family Poaceae; genus Cenchrus; species Cenchrus fungigraminus. The sequence goes on from CM072779.1 coordinate 111,269,569, forward strand.
ATAGCACATCGGTGATCAATGTAAATAGGAGAAGCTTTTCCTAGCACAAGTGATCCAAAGATGGCTATCCTACCAGGTTTTGTACAAAAAGTAAAATGCATGAATGGAATGCAACAAAATGATACATATGACACATATATACATGAGAAGCTCCAAGTCCCAGCTACGATGGAAAGCACACCCCAAGTTCACCCCGCAAGCGAGTGAAAGTGACTTGGTCAAGTGGTTTAGTGAAAATATCGGCTAGCTGATCTTGGGTAGGGACATAGGACAAAGATATGTTTCCCTTCTCAACATTGTCCCTCAGGAAGTGGTATCTCACTTCTATGTGTTTTGTTTTGGAGTGGAGGACAGGGTTTTTGGCTACACTTATGGCACTGGTGCTGTCACAGAAAAGTGGAACTTGGGAGCACTTCTCACCAAAATCACTCATAGTGTAGGTCATCCATAGGAGCTGGGAACAACAGCTAGCAGCAGCTACATACTCGACCTCTATAGTGGACTGGGCTACACTGGACTGCTTGCGAGATGACCAAGAGACTAGCGAAGAACCAAGGAACTGATAACACTCAGAGGTAGACTTGCGGTCCAATCGACACCCAGCAAAATCAGCATCAGAGTAACCGTGAAGACTGAGTGTCGAGGAGGTAGAATACCAAAGACCAAACTCAGGAGTGTAGTTCAAGTACCTGAAAATTCGCTTGACGGCCTGCTGATGTGAAGTCCTCGGTGAAGCCTGAAAACGAGTGCACAGACACACACTGAACTGTATGTCCAGCCTCGTCACCGTCAAGTAGAGGAGGGAGCCGATCATGCTCCGGTACTCCTTCTGGTCCACGGGTTCACCATCCTCGTCCGCGTCCAAAGCCGTAGTGGTACTCATCGGTGTAGTCAGCAGCTTGGAGTCGTTCATGCCGAACTTCTTCACCATGTCCCTGGTGTACTTCGCCTGATGTACAAATGTCCCGTCCTTGCACTGCTTGATCTGGAGTCCCAAGAAAAACTACAGCTCGCCCATCATGGACATCTCAAATTCCCTGCTCATGTCATCTGCAAATCTGGCAATAAGATCATGAGAAGAGCCACCAAAGATTATGTCATCCATGTATATCTGAACAATCAAAAGGTCATTCCCATGCTTAAGGAGGAACAGGGTCTTATCAACTATGCCCATCGCAAACCCCTTACTCAGCAAAAACCCTCTCAACCTGCCATACCAAGCTCTCGGTGCCTGTTTCAACCCATAGAGCACTCTCTGGAGTTTGTATACACGGTGTGGGTATTTCTCGCTCTCAAACCCCGGGGGTTGCCTCACATACACTTCTTCCTCTATCACCCCCTTCAAGAAAGTACTCTTGACATCAATTTGGTACAACTTGAACCCTTTAGCCACGACAAAGGCTAGAAGGATCCTAATTGCCTCCAAACGGGCCACAGGAGCAAATGTCTCCTCATAGTCTATGCCCTCTTTTTGGTTGAACCCCTGAGCCACCAACCTCGACTTGTTTCTCACAACCATCCCATTCTCACCCTCTTTGTTCTTCCACACCCACTTGGTACCTATGGGACGACAATTTGGTGGTGGATCGACTAACACCCAGACTTGGTTTCTCTCAAAGTTCTACAACTCCTCATGTATGGAATTCACCTAATTCTCATCAGACAAAGCGTGTCGAATATCTTTGGGCTCGAATGAAGCAACAAAAGCAGAGTGAGAGATATGAGAAGAATTACTTTACCTCGACCGTGTAGTGCGTTCATGAAGGTCACCTATGATTGCCGTCGGTGGGTGATCAACTTGTACCCGCCGCGGAGCCTCTCACCTGGACACAATCTTCCCCTCAGCAACAGCCTCCACTCCAACAGCCTCAGTCGTAGTGGGTGTAGGGGATGGACCATCCTCGATTGTCGTCGTAGTAGTGGAAGTAGCACGTACACGATCAGCCACGGGAGCATCACCTCCATCATCATCTTCATCTCCATCTCCATCTTGCTCATCCTCAAAGATCCTCGCTCCAATCTCCTCGTCAACTGCACACTCAAAAGCAGAATAGCTACATGGCCGTGTCTCATCGAAGGTTACATCGCAAGTCTCCATGATTTGGTTAGTGTCAAGGTTGAGCACACGATATGCTCTAGAGTGAATCGCATAACCGAGAAAGATACCATCCGAACATCTAGACTCGAACTTATCCAACTTGCCATTATTCAGAATGAAACACTTGCATCCAAATGCTCTAAAGTGACTCACCTTGGGTTGTCACCCATGCATCAGCTCAGAAGAGGTCGTCTTCTTGAAAGCACGAAGGAAGATGCGATTTGAGACATAGCAAGTGGTATTGACCGCCTCGGCCCAGAAACGCCTTGGAGTCCTATGCTCATCGAGCATCGTCCTGACCATCTCACAAAGGGTCCTGTTCTTCCTCTCCACTACGCCATTCTGGCAAGCGACGTGTGGAGAAGAATACAGATGATCAAGAGCAAGATCACTGCAAAAGGTATCGAAATGAGAGTTCTTAAACTCTGTGCCATTGTCACTGTGTATAGCTCGAATGGCATCACCATGTCTCTCAAACTTCAACCTCAAGATCAAGTGTCGAACAAAGCCAAATGTCTCGCTTTTATCCTCCAAAAAGAAAACCCAAGAGTACCTCAAAAAATTATCAACAACCAGAAGAACATACCACTTCCCACCAGCAGAGCGAACACGAGCTGGCCCAACCAAATCCATGTGCAACAGCTCACAAGGTCGCTCGGTCATAACCGCAGTCAGAGGGGCGTGAGAAGCAGCAACCATCTTTCCATGCCGATAAGAAGCACAAACCAAATCCTTCTCGAATTTCAACTTAGGCAATCCTCGGACAAGATGAAGACAACTCAAGTGGGAAAGCAACTCAAAGCTCAAGTGTCCCAACCTCCTATGCCATTTCCAAAGCTCGGCCGAAACGCCAGCAACAAAGCATCGAGGAGGACCAATAGACTGGGAAAAATCTGCACTAAAAATTTGACCCTCGGGGACGATCGTACGGACAAGATCGCCTCGAGAATCAAGCACACAAGAAGCACCCGACTTAAAACGAACCTCAAAACCTTCATCTAGTAACTGAGATACTGACAACAAGTTAAAATCAAGTGACTTGACCAGGGCCACACTTCTTAAGGTCACCTTGCTACTCACCTTCACCATACCTTCAGCAAGCACTCGTCCTCTTCCATTGTCCCTGAAAGTGATGTACTCCCTCGTACTCACCGTGGTGAGGCTGGAGAACCACCCACGATCTCCGGTCATGTGTCGTGAGCAACCGGAGTCGATCAACCAAAAGTCCTCCAAGCCTCCCACCTGCAATAAAAAACGAGAACGAGAATGAGCAAGCGACTCAACACTGGGTTAGTACCAAAAGAGTCAAACCAGTATCGAGCCATTTGCTCAAAAGAAGGGTTAGCAAAGTCCATCCTACCGAAACCTCTAGGCGGAGCCCTCTCTCGCCTACCACCAAAGGACCTGTCACGTCTCACTAGAGGAGTACACGCACCACGAGGGGGAAAACGTGGCCCATAGTCCATCTGAGACCCAAAGCTCTGATCGTGCCTCCCAAACTCGTAACGGTCACGAGAAGGAGCACGTCGAGCCAACTCACCACGCCCAAACCCAACACGCCTATCTCTCTGAGGGAACACACCTCCACCTCCACCTCCACGAGTGGGAACTGTCCTCACAAACACATCACCCCTAGGTAGAGGCCCTCTACGAGGCTCAGGCACACCACGAGCAAGATGGTACCTGTCCTTGTTTGCCATCTCCCTAGCAAACCTCTCATCTCTCTTCCTCCGGAAACAGAACTCATCCTTATGCCCATCCCTCCCACAGTACTCACAATGGAAGCGGATTGGCACTGGCTTAGGCTGTGGCTTCTCTACAAGCTTCTCTCCAGCTTTCTCTCCTATCTTCCCATCAAAGACACTCCCCTGGGTGCTCACAAACTTGATGGGTTTCTGGTAGTTCTCAGACTTGTGGGGGAAAACTAGTGGATCGGGTGTTGTGTCTAGCTTGTTTCGAAGGTGGTTTGGCTTGGGTGCAAATTTGTTCATTAGTGTGGTATGTGGTGGAATGGGGATCTCTCCAGCTTTCTCTTCTTCCTCACCACTCTTCTCACCACACTTGTCAGCTCCCAACGCCTGACCATCAAACCTCTTGAACCAGCCTTTAAACTTATCTGACTATGTTACTGAGGACCAGGTGTGTCCGAAGACCAGTGGAGGGTCACTCCTTAGTGATGAGTGATTGACAACATTGTGTGGACTGATGCTTGGCTAAGTGTGCAGGTACAGGTTGCGGCTTGACTCGTGTCCGTGCAGGTGAAGAACAAGCGCGAAAGGTCTTAGCCGTGGCGGTCTCCACGTGATGGAGTGGCAAGTAGGCTTGGTTCGATGGACCCGGTGGCCGATGGGGTCAAGTGCGAGCCATGCGGTGCAAGACTGGCGGGCTGAAGTCGTGAACATGGGCCAGTGCAAGGTAGCTGATGGAGCCCGAAGGTTGCACACGGGGTTTGTTGGTTTGCCCACAAAACCATCGGTGGACGGTTTCTTGGTTTGAGCCTCAAAACCAAGCCCGGAGGCCCGAGGTGACGGAGACGGTGATCCGGGAGCTTCGGGAAGCTTCGAGGCGGAGGGCACGTGGCGTGATCGCGGGGTTTGTGTCGAGGTGAAGCGAAGCCGTGGTGGAAGCGTGTCCGTCTGATAAAGACTTGACCAAAATGCCCCTGAGGGGTTGTATCTTCATTTCAAGCAGTAGGGGTAGCGTGGTCATTTACCTCCCTCCGATGGACTTCTTATAAATAGCGGAGAGGTGGATGGCATCTCTCTCTCTTGGACTCTAGGTCTTCCTCCCCCAGTAGATTTCTCTGAACTGCTTCTTTTCCCTCTGGATTCCTTAGGCTAGACTCTTGTACGGACTTTGACCTCTGGATGTATGGAAGCATTCGACATTGCGGTGATCGCCTAGTCCCTTTTGATTTTCGTGTCATTTTCTGGGCTATTTTTGGGGGGTTTCGTTCTTCGCTCGATTCGTGATTTTGGGGGCGTTTCTTCTCGTATTTCTTTGAGGGGATCATTGGTGGATGCCTTGCGCATCTTTGTGTGTGATCTTGACCCCTCAAACGCTGTGGAGAGCCTTCGATTCGTGCACTTTTGGTTGGAGCCCGAGTTCATGGTGGTGGTTCGTGTGATCTGCGATTCCCGGTGATTTAGTGGCTTAGGAGTCGAGATTTTTGGGGCATAGCTTCCTCTTGTGTTGCTTATCACCTCCCCCAAATCTTGTCTCAAGAGCTTTAGCCGTTTGGGAGATCTGATGATGGAAAGGGGGAGTTGACTCCCGAGCTCGAGCATTTTTCTGCTCTGTCCGCACCTGGCAGACGGTCCACGAGGTCAGTGCGGACGGTCCGCGAGGCCCTGACAGCTCAGCTGTTCTTCGTGTTCTTCGCGTGTTCTTGAGCGTCTTTCGTTTGATCCGTTGAGCCGGTTGGTTTTTGGTGCGCGAAGTTTTCGGACGGTCCGTACTCAAGTGCCGGACGGTCCGCGACGAGGCGGACGGTCCGCGAGTCCATCACGGACGGTCTGTTTTTCTCGGTGCTCTACTGGAGGTTCTGGTGGCTTTTTCGGACAGTCCGCCGAGCCACCGCGGACAGTCCGCGCCCTCCTCGCGGACGGTCCGCCTGGTCATCCCGGACAGTCCGCCAGAGACTTCGCAGCAGTGCTTAAGTCCTTTGGTTCTTGCTTTGGTGCTTCCGCTCTTTGCTCCTAGGCTTATTGGTTGATATTCTAGGCTTGTGTGTGCCTTGTTTGGAGCTTCCTTTGTGTGCGAGAACTCTTTGAGTGGCAATCGGGGATAGGCCGAGTTCGACCTTCGGGAAGAATTTTTATCGGCTCCCATTCACCCCCCCCCCTCTCTGGTCGCCCGATTTGGTCCTTCAATTGGTATCAGAGCCGGTTACGGATCTTCTTGATTCTAACCAGTATAAGATCCAAAGATGGGCGATTACGGAAAGGGGTCGGGTCCTCCGCATTTTGATGGCAAGAATTACCTGATGTGGGAGAGGCGCATGGGCGCGTTTTTGCGAGGGAAGGGAACTCTTATCTGGGAGGTCACTCAAAATGATCAATATGTCATCTCAGATAGTTTTCTGCTTCCAGGATTGTGGGACATGTTTGAGGCCAACAGCAAGGCTGTTGATTGCTTGTTTCGTGCTCTCTGTGCCTCGGAGTTCGAGCGTGTGTACGGAGAGAATGTGGCTGGAAAGATATGGCTCAAGTTGAGAAATTCTCATGTTGGCAATGCCCATGTGCAAGCCCGTTTGTTTTCCACTTACCGGAGAGAGTAGGAGAACTTCACTCATCTCCCCAGCGAGTCGACCGATGCGATGTCAACAACATGAGGGCCAATGTGACAGTGCTCCCATACACGGATCATGATCAAGCTATCAAGCTTTTGCATACCCTGGATAGGTCTGTGTGGAGTGCCAAGGTCGAGGCCATTGAGGAGTCAAGCGTGTATGATACGTTGACGCTGGATGAGCTGTTTTCCAAGCTCAGGTCTTCAGAGGTTGATCGTGGCTTGAGAGCCAAGAGCGAGAGCCCCACCGATCCTCATAGTTTGGCTCTTGTCTCCGGGTCAAGGTCTAACGCTAACACCGGTGGTTTCTCTTTGTCTTGTCTTGTGTCTTTGCCAGATGAGGACTTTGAGGTGCTAAGCGAGGACGATCTCGCCTTGTTGAGCAAGAGGTTTGGGCGGATGTACGAGAACTGCAAGAATGCAAGGCGGAGCTCAGGGATGTGCTATCGGCGCGGGAAGCACGGGCACTTCATCACCGAATGCCCTGAAGCCATGGAGATCAAGAACGACTACAAGGGCAAGCCCTAGCACGACTACAACAAGCACCGCTCCCGGAACGACTACAAGGACAAGCACAAGGACAAGGGCGAGAGAAGGCACAAGAAGGGTGGTGACCACAAGAGGAAGACCGCTCGAGCGATGGTGGCCGGAGCGAGCGACATCGAATCGACATCAAGTGATGCTTCTTCCGACTCGAGCAGCGAGGAAGAGCAAGAGAAGCTCAAGGACAAGCGGCACATGGGCAAGAACTTCACCGGCCTCAGCTTCGTCGCACAAGGAGGCTTTTGCGGCATGGCGCATTCCAAGAAGAGTGGGAGGCACAGCTCGAATTCGAAGTCCAACTCCGATGAAGAGGTACGACAAGATCCCAACTTCTTGCTAGAGGAGAATGCTAGGCTCAATGAGTTGCTTGATAACCGTGATGATGTGCTTAGAAAGACCAACAAGGAGAAGAGGGAATTTAGGTCTCTGTTGGGTGATGCTAAGGACAAGGTAGCCGAGCTTAAATCCTTGCTTGTGGATGCTAGAAATGAGATAGCTGCTTTGAAATCTGCTCCTATTGTGTCCGATGAGATGGATTGTGGTGATTGCTCAGTTTTTCTTGCTGATTTGACTGCTCTCAAGGAGAAGCATGCCTCTACTTTAGAGGAACTAGATGTGGTTACGATTGAATGTGATGAGTTGAAGTCTAGGCCAGCTTTACTAGGTCCTTGTACCTCATGTCCTATCTTGCATGCTAGGCTAGATGAATCTCACACTAAGATAGTTTCTCTTGAGGCGGCATTGAAAGCTCCTCTTCCAACATCATGTTCAACCAGTGAAATGCATACTTTGAAAAACATGGAACTTGCACACTATGTTGATCGTCTGCAGGATGAAAATGATGAATTAAGAAAAATGATGGGGTGGTTGTCTGGGCATGAGCCACAATTGAGTTTGGTGTTGGCTCAGTTCAAGAGGTTTGATGGTCAGGCGTTGGGAGCTGACAAGTGTGGTGAGAAGAGTGGTGAGGGAGAAGATAAAGCCGGAGAGATCCCCATTCCACCACATACCACACCAATGAACAAATTTGCACGCAAGCCAAACCACCTCCGAAACAAGCTAGACACAACACCCGATCCACCAGTTTTCCCCCACAAGTCTGAGAACTACCAGAAACCCATCAAGTTTGTGAGCACCCAGGGGAGTGTCTTTGATGGGAAGATAGGAGAGAAAGCTGGAGAGAAGCTTGTAGAGAAACCACAGCCTAAGCCAGTGCCAATCCGCTTCCATTGTGAGTACTGTGGGAGGGATAGGCATAAGGATGAGTTCTGTTTACGGAGGAAGAGAGATGAGAGGTTTGCTAGGGAGATGGCAAACAAGGACAGGTACCATCTTGCTCGTGGTGTGCCTGAGCCTCGTAGAGGGCCTCTACCTAGGGGTGATGTGTTTGTGAGGACAGTTCCCACTCGTGGAGGTGGAGGTGGAGGTGTGTTCCCTCAGAGAGATAGGCGTGTTGGGTTTGGGCGTGGTGAGTTGGCTCGACGTGCTCCTTCTCATGACCGTTACGAGTTTGGGAGGCACGATCGGAGCTTTGGGTCTCAGATGGACTACGGGCCATGTTTTCATCCTCGTGGTGCGCGTACTCCTCCAGTGAGACATGATAGGTCCTTTGGTGGTAGGCGTGAGAGGGCTCCACCTCGGGGTGTTGGTAGAATGGACTTTGCTAACCCTTCTTTTGAGCAAATGGCTCGACACTGGTTTGACTCTTTTGGAACTAACCCCAGTGTTGAGTCGCTTGTTCATTCTCGTTCTCGTTTTTGATTACAGGTGGGAGGCTTGGAGAACTTTTGGTTGATCGACTCCGTTGCTCAAGACACATGACCGGAGATCGTGGGTGGTTCTCCAGCCTCACCACGGTGAGTACGAGGGAGTACATCACTTTCGGGGACAATGGGCGAGGACGAGTGCTTGCGGAAGGTATGGTGAAGGTAAGTAGCAAGGTGACCTTAAGAAGTGTTGCCCTGGTCAAGTCACTTGGTTTTAACCTGTTGTCAGTATCTCAGTTACTGGACGAAGGTTTTGAGGTTCGTTTTAAGTCGGGTGCTTCTTGTGTGCTTGATTCTCGAGGCGATCTTGTCTGTACGATCGACCCCGAGGGTCAAATCTTTCGTGCCGATTTTTCCCAGTCTGTTGGTCCTCCTCGATGCTTTGTTGCTGGCGTGTCGGCCGAGCTTTGGAAATGGCATAGGAGGTTGGGACACTTGAGCTTTGAGTTGCTTTCCCGCTTTAGTGGTCTTGATCTTGTCCGAGGATTGCCTAAGTTGAAATTCAAGAAGGATTTGGTTTGTGCTTCTTGTCGGCATGGAAAGATGGTTGCTGCTTCTCACGCCCATCTGACTGCTATCATGACCGAGAGACCTGGTGAGCTGTTGCACATAGATTTGGTTGGGCCAGCTCGTGTTCGCTCTGCGGGTGGGAAGTGGTATGTTCTTGTGGTTGTTGATGATTTTTCGAGGTATTCTTGGGTTTTCTTTTTGGAGGATAAGAGTGAGACATTTGGCTTTGTTCGGGATTTGATCTTGAGGTTGAAGAATGAGAGACATGGTGATGCCATTCGAGCTATACGCAGTGACAATGGCACGGAGTTTAAAAACTCTCATTTCGATACCTTTTGCAGTGATCTTGGTCTCGATCATCAGTACTCTTCTCCATACGTCGCTTGCCAGAATGGCGTAGTGGAGAGGAAGAACCGGACCCTTTGTGAGATGGCCAGGACGATGCTCGATGAGCATAGGACTCCTAGGCATTTCTGGGCTGAGGCGGTCAATACCGCTTGCTATGTCTCAAATCGCATCTTCCTTCGTGCTTTCAAGAAGAAGACCTCTTATGAGCTGATGGATGGACGACAACCCAAGGTGAGTCACTTTAGAGCATTTGGTTGCAAGTGTTTCATTCTGAAGAAGGGTAAGTTGGATAAGTTCGAGTCTAGATGTTCGGATGGTATCTTTCTCGGTTATGCTATTCATTCTAGAGCATATCGTGTGCTCAACCTTGACACTAACCGAATCATAGAGACTTGCGAGGTTAGCTTCAACGAGACACAGCCATGTAGCTCTTCTGCTTTTGAGTGTGCAGGTGATGAGGAGATTGGTGCCAGGATCTTTGAGGATGAGAAAGATGGAGATGGAGACGAGGATGATGAAGATGGTGGTGCTCCCGTGGCTGATCGTGTACACGCTACTTCCACTACTACGACGACGATCGAGGATGGACCATCCCCTACACCCACTACGACTGAGGCTGTTCGAGTGGAGGCTGCTACTGAGGGGGAGGTTGTGTCCAGGCGAGAGGCTCCCAGGCGTGTACAGATCGATCACCCACTGACGACGATCATAGGTGACATCCGTGAACGCACTATACGGTCGAGGTCAAGAAACACTTCTCATTTCGCTCATTCTGCTTTTGTCACGTCGTTTGAGCCCAAAGATATTCGACACGCTTTGTCTGACGAGAATTGGGTGAATTCCATGCATGAGGAGTTGGAGAACTTTGAGAGAAACCAAGTCTGGGTGTTAGTTGATCCACCGCCAAATTGCCGTCCCATAGGTACCAAGTGGGTGTGGAAGAACAAAGAGGGTGAAAATGGGTTGGTTGTGAGAAACAAGTCGAGGTTGGTGGCTCAGGGGTTCAACCAGAAGGAGGGGATAGACTATGAGGAGACATTTGCTCCTATGGCACGTTCGGAGGCAATTACGATCCTTCTAGCCTTTGCCGTGGCTAAATGGTTCAAGTTGTACCAAATGGATGTCAAGAGTGCTTTCTTGAATGGGGTGATAGAGGAAGAAGTGTATGTGAGGCAACCCCCGGGATTTGAGAGTGAGAAATACCCACACCGTGTATACAAACTCTAGAGAGCGCTCTATGGGTTGAGACAAGTACCGAGAGCTTGGTATGGCAGGTTGAGAGGCTGTTTGCTAAGTAAGGGGTTTGTGATGGGCACAGTTGATAAGACCCTGTTTCTCGACCTTTTCATTGTTCAGATATACGTGGATGACATAATCTTTGGTGGCTCCTCTCATGATCTTGTTGCCAGATTTGCAGATGACATGAGCAGGGAATTTGAGATGTCCATGATGGGCGAGCTACAATTTTTCTTGGGCCTCCAGATCAAGCAGTGCAAGGACGGGACGTTTGTACATTAGGCGAAGTACACCAGGGACATGGTGAAGAAGTTTGGCATGAACGACTCCAAGCCACTGACTACACCGATGAGTACCACTACGGCTTTGGACACGGACGAGGACGGCGAACCCGTAGACCAGAAGGAGTACCGGAGCATGATCGGCTCCCTCCTCTACTTTACGGCGACGAGGCCGGACATATAGTTCAGTGTGTGTCTGTGCGCTCGTTTTCAGGCTTCACCGAGGACTTCACATCAGCAGGCCGTCAAGCGGATTTTCAGGTACTTGAACTACACTCCTGAGTTTGGTCTTTGGTATTCTGCCTCCTCGACACTCAGACTTCACGGTTACTCCGATGCTGATTTTGCTGGGTGTCGATTGGACCGCAAGTCTACCTCTGGTTGTTGTCAGTTCCTTGGTTCTTCTTTCGTCTCTTGGTCATATCGCAAGCAATCCAGTGTAGCCCAGTCCACTACAGAGGCGGAGTATGTAGCTGCTGCTAGTTGTTCTTCCCAGCTGCTTTGGATGACCTATACCATGAGTGATTTTGGAGAGGAGTGCTCCCAGGTTCCACTTTTCTGTGATAGCACCAGTGCCATAAGCGTAGCCAAAAATCCTGTCCTCCACTCCAAAACGAAACACATAGAAGTGAGGTACCACTTTCTGAGGGACAATGTTGAGAAGGGAAACATATCTTTGTCCTATGTCCTACCCAAGACCAGCTAGCCGACATATTCACCAAGCCGCTTGATCAACTCACTTTCACTCGCTTGCGGGGTGAACTTGGTGTTTGCTTTCCTTTCTAGCTGAGTCTTGGAGCTTCTCATGTATATATGTGTCATATGTTCATTTTGGTGCATTGCATTCATGCATTTTACTTTCTGTACAAAACCTGGTAGGATAGCCATCTTTGGATAACTTGAGCTAGGAAAAGCTTCTATTATATACTTTGATCACCGATGTGCTATATTTGTGATATATGTGCATGTTGAGTAATTTGTGGATGTGAATGCTATGCTCTTGATGGTTGTGTCATATATTTGTGTTGAGATAGCTTTCTTTTGATGAAAATGCTAAAATTGTGTCTCTCATGAGTAGATGCTTGTCTATGCTAAATTTGTGCTTAAATGCCTATATCATGTTTAGTTTGTGCTTGAGAATCATGTTCTCTTTGCTTGGGGTCAAAGACCTTTTATCATTGTAAATGTTTAGCCCTTTTGCTTGCTTGGGGAGGAGCATAAGCTTCTTTTTGCCGCAAAGGCACTTCATGTACCATGTTTAAACTTGAAAATGAAATTGGTGTGTGAATTGCCTTATGCTTGAAAAATGAGCTCCTAATCATGTTTTTATGCTTTGATATTCATATCTTGGGTGCTAAACCGTAGCGTGCTTGTCTACCATGAGAAGTCTCATTTTAAGAAGTAGACACATGGCTCGGTGGCTTTAACATGACTTGAGTAGCTTGTGGGCATTTATAATGATCTTGTGATGAGAATTTGTGATCTTGCATAAACTTTGGATGATCTAGTGTATTTATGTTCAAATTGGTATAGAGAGAGTCTTGCTCATGAGATGACTATTTCTTTGTGAAAATTACATGAAAATTGCTTTTAGCCATGTCACATGCTTATATGTCTCTACCTTCTTGATGGCAATGTGCTAAATACACCATATCTACTTTGCTTGCTCTATCTCTCATGTGTAGCATTTTGTTGTGCTCTTGGTATATTTGAGAAGCTTGGTAGATTATATATATGCTTTGACATGCATTCTTCATGAAAACAAGGGGGGGAGCATCATGCTATCTTGATTCATGCATTGTCAACAAGGGGGAGAATTTGTATGCTTTGGGAGAATTTTGTGGAAAATTGGTATGCATTTGTGAGATGCATGTGAGGAGAAAAATTGAGAAGAAGAGGTTGCATTTGCTCAGGGGGAGTTGCATATGTGCAGGGGGGGCTCCTTTGATCTTTCCTGAGTTTTGTGCTTTGTGATGTGCTCTTTGAGAGCTTTGGTTTGTCTCGGCTGTGTCGAGCCGTTGCCCTTGTCTTAGGGGGCCAAGACTTGGTCTGGCGAGTGGTCTTGTTTTCGCTTGTTCTTTGGCTTTGGATCACTTGTTGGAGGTTGGTGTTCGTGGCGGTTTTCTTTTCTTTTTCTCTATGTGATTTCTGTGGGTGTTGTCAATGCACTCATCAAGGGGGAGATTGAGGACTAGGTGTGTCCGAAGACCAGTGGAGGGTCGCTCCTTAGTGATGAGTGATTGACAACGTTGTGTGGACTGATGCTTGGCTAAGTGTGCAGGTACAGGTTGCGGCTTGACTCGTGTTAGTACAGGTGAAGAACAAGCGCGAAAGGTCTTAGCTGTGGCGGCCTCCGGGTGATGGAGTGGCAAGTAGGCTTGGTTCGATGGACCCGGTGGCCGATGGGGTCAAGTGCGAGCCGTGCGGTGCAAGACTAGCGGGCTGAAGTCGTGAACATGGGCTGGTGCAAGGTAGCGGATGGAGCCCGAAGCTTGCACACGGGGTTTGTTGGTTTGCCCACAAAGCCATCGGTGGACGGTTTCTTGGTTTGAGCCTCAAAACCAAGCCCGGAGGCCTGAGGCGACGGAGACGGTGATCCAGGAGCTTCGGAAAGCTTCGAGGCAGAGGGCACGTGGCGTGATCGTGGGGTTTGCGTCGAGGTGAAGTGAAGCCGCGGTGGAAGCGTGTCCGTCCGATGAAGACTTGACCAAAATGCCCCTGAGGGGTTGTATCTTCATTTCAAGCAGTAGGGGTAGCGTGGTCATTTACCTCCCTCCGATGGACTTCGTATAAATAGCGGAGAGGTGGATGACATCTCTCTCTCTTTGACTCTAGGGCTTTCTCCCCGGTAGATTTCTCTGAACTGCTTCTTTTCCCTCTGGATTCCTTAGGCTAGACTCTTGTACATACTCTGACCTCTGGATGTATGGAAGCATTCGGCGTTGCGGTGATCTCCTAGTCCCTTGTGATTTTCGTGTCATTTTCGTGGCTATTTTTGGGGGGTTTCGTTCTTCGCTCGATTCGTGATTTTGGGGGCGTTTCTTCTCAGATTTCTTTGAGGGGATCATGGGTGGATGCCTTGCGCATCTTTGTGTGTGATCTTGACCCCTCAAACGCCGTGGAGAGCCTTCGATTCGTGTGTTTTTGGTTGGAGCCCGAGTTCATGGTGGTGGTTCGTGTGATCCGCGATTCCTGGTGATTTAGTGGCTTAGGAGTCGAGATTTTTAAGGCATAGCTTCCTCTTGTGTTGCTTATCATCTCCCCCAAATCTTGTCTCAAGAGCTTTAGCCGTTTGGGAGATCCGGTGATGGAAAGAGGGAGTTGACTCCCGAGCTCGAGCATTTTTCTGCTCTATCCGCAACTGGCAGACGGTCCGCGAGGTCAGTGCGGACGGTCCGCGAGGCCCTGACAGCTCAGCTGTTCTTTGTGTTCTTCGCGTGTTCTTGAGCGTCTTTCGTTTGATCCGTTGAGCCGGTTGGTTTTTGGTGCGCGAAGTTCGCGGACGGTCCGTACTCAAGTGCCGGACGGTCCGTGACGAGGCGGACGGTCCGCGGGTCCATCACGGACAGTTCGTTTTTCTCGGTGCGCTACTGGAGGTTCTGGTGGTTTTTTCGGACAGTCCATCGAGCCACCGCGGATAGTCCGCGCCCTCCTCGCGGACGGTCTGCCTGATCCCGGACAGTCCGCCAGAGACTTCGCAGCAGTGCCTAAGTCCTTTGGTTCTTGCTTTGGTGCTTCCGCTCTTTGCTCCTAGGCTTGTTGGTTGATCTTCTAGGCTTGTGTGTGCCTTGTTTCGAGTTTCCTTTGTGTGCGAGAACTCTTTGAGTGTCTATCGGGGTATAGGCCGAGTTCGACCTTCGGGAAGAATTTTTATCGGCTTCCATTCACTCCCCCCTCTCTGGTAGCCCGATTCGGTCCTTCAGTTACTTAGGTGTCCATACTCTCAACATGCATGTCTAGCTTTCTAAATATGGGATTGGGTGTTATTTAGGTCTCTGTACCCTTAGAATGCAGATCTAGCCCTTTAAACTTGGCTTCATGTGTCATCTAGGTTCATATACCCTCTTAAACCATTGGCATCTCAGTTAAATTGATAAAGATATTTTTACATAGATATAATTTATTTGTAGTCAAATAAAGTGAATTTCAGCTCAACATGTGTGGAGAATATTGATGTGTTGAATCTAGAAAGATTGATGGTCTTTTACTTTGGAGGCAATACCTTAGCATGCATGCTAAGTGAGGATGACATCCATTCTATTATTCTTAAAAGATTGTTAAAATTTGATTAACTCGTAGTTGAACATACTAAACTAAAATTAGGATCTATAAGATAAATTATTGGATGAATATTGGGAGGAACTGAAGGGGTAATATATCAAGTCAGAAAATGTGCCAATAAAAGTAACGGCTTGCTTGAAAGCATAAATTTGATCCTATCATGTTCTATTAGTGGGATGACACTACATGTCTGCATTTCAAGAGTTTAGAGACCTACTCCATTTGTCTCGAAATAAGTGTCGTTCGCAAACACACTTCCCGAACAACACTTTATTTAGAGACTGAGGGAGTATATGAAACTGCAAGGCAAGTTTAGAGTGTGAGATATACGCATTTCGAGAGTATATGGAACTAAATGACACCTGACATCAAGTTTAATTAAGGAGATATATAAGATGTTTTAGAGTATTATGACCTAACCATGCATTTTAATTTTTGATTTACTTTTGAATAGCTCT
Source organism: Cenchrus fungigraminus (assembly GCA_036936925.1). NCBI lineage: Eukaryota > Viridiplantae > Streptophyta > Magnoliopsida > Poales > Poaceae > Cenchrus > Cenchrus fungigraminus. The sequence goes on from CM072779.1 coordinate 111,285,380, forward strand.
TAACAAGCCACTAAATAGCAACTTTTGTTGAAACAAGAACGATGCACTACTAACTTGAGTATGATTATGGAATAATATATGCATTTTCTTCCTGATGAATCATTTAGAAAAGCCAATAGAAGCATCATGCACTACTAGACAAACACTCATTCCTATCGGCTCATCCGTGGTGGGCTCATTCATCCGTGGTGGGCATAAATGAGCCCGCGCGAATAAGTCATTCATATAGGTCGGAAACAAGTCGGCACAAATAATGAACTATTCGTGTCGGTGTAATTTTGAGTTGGTACAAATACTCTGATTATCCTTGCTGGCTCGAAATTGCACCGACAAAAATATTGCATTATTCATGGCGGCTCAAAGTAGAGCCAGCTCAAATACTCTCAGATTATGATGTTGGATTGAAATTGAGCCGGCAAGAATAATCTGTTATTCACACCGGCAAGGATAATTCATTATTCGTCCCGGTTCGAAAATAAGATTCCTGCCTACACAATTCAAATTTTACTTTGTATTCAGAAATTCTTAAGTTTTGTACACGAATTGGGATGGAGACAAACTTAATATGAAAATTGTATGACTTTACCAGATGTATAACTTTATAGTTGAATGTTGCTGCTGCCTGCTCCTCCGATCCGTTGCAGCCCTCGCGCGCCTGGCTGCACCTCAATGCCCGCACGATCGCGCAATCACTGGGGAATGAAGCCCGCAGCAGGCCACAGGGGCCGGCACCTTGCGTGGTCAGCGGCGTGAGCTTGAGTGGTGTTGATAGCTTCAGCAAGGCTGGAGCAGCTGCGGAGCATGGCTTGGAGCGCCAGCAGTGCGAGGCAACCGGCTAGAATCGAACTTGTAGGCTGTAGAAGCGGCTGCAGAGCGAGAAGGGGAACAAGGCGATATACACGGGTGGAGCCCCCAAGGGCGATAGATACTGCAACGGCCAGATCGAGCTCCCCAAGACCGGCCTTGGTCTAAAGACCGGCCTCTTGGTCTTTGTGGCGTGAAAACAAAGGAATTTCTTGTCCATCGATGGAGCCTAGACATGGAGACGCTCGTCGGCTCACTGGATTATTACATTGGAAGCGCACACAATATGTACCATATTGACAAAAAATTGTCAAGATCAGTTCATATATACATAAATATCTTGAAGGGAAAGGTTTATCTTGCACAGCATACTCGCTGTAGGATCAGGAGTCCAGAACTCTGATCTTTAACCATATCCGACATGGTCATACGAAATATGGGAGCAACATCATCATTAGCAGGTGACCAGCAATTATTGCGTACCAATATCAAAACTGATATACGACAGTCGACACACGCCATTGTTAGTATTAAGTTATTAACTATTAAGAGTTGTGAGAGCAGTCTTTGATTGAAGGAAACATCACAAGATATGCGCAGAAACATCATCGCACACTGCAGGCCTGCAATAAGAGTGAACAACAATTCTTTTCGTAAGTTACATCAACCTGGATTCGATTCCAACTCGAGACATAGCTAGCCCACTCAGCAAGCCCACGTCAAACACAAAGTATATCATTACTAGTTACTACCTCCGTCCATAAATATATGATGTTTAGAACAAGAAAATTAGTTCAAAATGAACTAAATTTCTTATCCTAAACGTCATATATTTAAGAACAGAGCGAGTATTACACGGCAAATATTCCACCTTTGGGTGACCTTCTGGCACCATGAATAATGAATTCTGTTGACCACTACAGTGCTTCAGCACAAACAGCAACTGAATAGAAGTTTCTATTAATCACCCCAACCTACACAAGAATTTGTGGATGTAGATGGCAACATTGACATGTGGGGGTAGAATGAGGTTTTTTACGGTACACAATACGACCTGTACGACCGGTTGAAAAATGACTCGTATGTAATAGAAAATGATATGTATGTAAGGATATGATGGTTGCGATTAATACTATACGACTGGTTTTTTTAGCTGTCATACGGTAGTATTGAAAGGTCGTATGAGTAGTATAAGGGTATTATCGAAAATGTAAAATAGTATTGTTGTAATATAGAAAATGAAATATATGAAATGTTTTAGATAGTATAAGGGGCAGCGGGGAATTTTTTCCAAATAATATATATCTATCAAATTACCATTTTACCCTTAGGGAAACTACTTAAGAAACCGATAATATGACCGTACGACCATTGGGTCGTATTGTGTACCGTCAAAAACCTCGGTAGAATTGGTGGTAGAGAGTAGCAGTAACAGCCAGGAGATGTGCATTGGACACAAGGCGTTGTCATTTGTGTGCTCCCACCACAAGCCCTGCACCCTGCCTGAGTATGTTCAGCCCAAGTAAGCAGGCAGCAGGTAAGGATCAGAGCACAATATACATCAATAGAGACAAGATAGACATCTCTTCTGGTAATTTTTGAATTCTCTCCGATGAGAACATCACCGGCTCGAATACGACCATAATAGCAAGTTTTGATTCTAAGGTGAACCAATTCTTTATCATCATTGTATTTGGTATATTTGATGAATTGTTGCTGCACCGTGATGTATGTTGCTTGTCATTTTCAGAAATACTAATGTGGTTGAAAAAGAGTGTTAATCATACATGGTAAGCATGGAGGACCAAAGAAGTTGATTGGGGACCAGTCCAAGTGTTTCCCACATCCTCCACAAGGCCACCACGTCACTTTTGGCCCAAAGATGGAAAGAGATCAAGGCCAACACGTTTTGGGCGCTGGATTCGGACTGCAACACAGCACCAACGTCTGACGGACGCCACAGACGCATACGGAGTCGGATTGGAGCATTCAAGTACTTCCTAGAACCGTGCTGAAGTTAACTTTCATATGGATCCAGACTCATGCCCATATCTGTCCTGAGGCGTCCGCAATCTATGAATCTTTGACCGAAGGTCTTTCTGTCCAGGGTGCTGCGCCACCGTATTTTGGCCCAATGGGTCGTGTATCAAGTTGGGTCCATTAGGGACGCGTCCTAGGGTTGGAGCACGACCCCTGCCCCCTTGTGGTCATCCTCCCCCTTTCATATACTCCTTAGCCGCCGTCGAGAACACTCGGGTTTTGTTTCGTTGTAAGTTTAGCCATTGCTACTTCCTTGTAGACACGTGTGTCGGCTAGACCACCTGTTCTACCTGATTCGGAACCCCACCTTTATTGAGTTGTGATTCATTGTGAAACCTTCATTCATATCTAGTATTTTCAGTACTTGTTCCATACTTGTTCTTGATTGTTTTTCGATTGCTCGCAGGAACAGGTGCCCTAGTGGCGGTTGACGCGCTCCACAAGATCGCTGCAGCCATAGGAGGTGGTGTATCGGTTGCTAAGGCGCATCCTTGGAAAGGTTGTAGTCGGGTCGTAAACGTCGTCTCCTCCAATCGAGTTATCCCCCATGCCTCTCATCAAAAGATCGGCCACAAACCCCAGCGGGTTCACATCAGTTGGTAATCAGAGCGAGGTTTATCGGTGAGAGACTATCAATCCTTTGCTATTTTTATTTTCCTATAGTCCAGAAAAGCCAAAAAAATAGTGGATTAGTTTACCTGCAATCCTATAAACCATTCGAGCCTTTACTAGTACTGTTTGTTAGGGCTTGTTGAATTTTCAGTTGCATCGGTTGTGTCGAGTTGCTGGTCTTAGTGTCTAATCCTTTAGAGTTTTGAGTTCTATCACGTTTTGATCACCACGAGATCCAGCATCACCATATACATCAGTGCGGCGTTTTGGCCACTACAGATCCATCTTAAGTCCGATTCAAGTGTTTAAGTACAATCTAGAAAGTTTAGCTTTTTATCTTTCCAACGGATCTAGCCTTGTTGCAAAATTCGTTTTGAGCGTTCCGCAATTGTCTTGGAGATTGACGACCTGCAATCTGTGTAAACTCATCCTTTGGTGTGGATTTGTCATGTTATTCAGCAAAATAGTTTAGTCTTGTGAAAAAAAAGTGAAAGAAAGAAAGAGAAAAAAGAAGAAGAAGAAAAAACAGAAAAAAAGAGGAGCAAAAAGAAAGAGAGGAGGAAAGGAAGTGAATGAAAAAAGGGGCTGAATTTGGTGTTTTCCTTGTGATGTGCTAGTTCCTCTTTGTTGGTGATTACATTTGTGCCTAGGCTCACGTCTCTAGCATGGTTTAGCCTAGGACCAGCACAGTACCTCTGTTGAACGATTTTTCAGCTTGCTTTTATAACTAATGTGGTGCTAGTCCATTCCTTGTTTCAGCCCACCTATAGCTCCACATATTCGATTACAGCTTGACAGGTCTTGTTGCTGCGGCACTGATACACTTTCTTCGAGGTTGACGTCTTGTTGGTTGCCGTCCCCTCCTGTTTTGCTTTGTAAGAACTTGTAAGACCTTGTTTTGAACAAGTTGAGTTTGAGAAAATTACACACGACACATCCTAGTAGTTGATAGGAGAAAACAAAATATTTTGTGTTTCTTGTTTTCTACTAATTATGGTAGGTGATATAGAGATTTTTTAGCAGTTGAAGCTAGACCCTCACATCCAATGTATCATTCAGCACTTGCCATTATATGTTGGTATGTTTGATCCTCACGCTTACATTGAATGGGAGCTGAAGGTAGATGCAGAATTTGATAAGTATGACTTGTCTGAACATCAAATGATTTTTGCTGCTTCTAGTGCTTTAACAGACTATGCTTTGACTACATGGAAACATATTTGTAGGCACAACAAAGATCCACAAACTTGGAAAGATATTAAAATGCTTTTTCGAGATGAATATGTTCCTGAATATTATGCTAATTATTTGTTTGCAAAATTAGACAACTTGAAGCAAGGTAGTAGGACTGTCAAAGAATACTATCATACCTTTAAGATTTGTGTCATTTCTGGTGGATTGCAAGAATGTCGGGAACATAATATGAGTAGGTTCATGAAAGGGCTCAATTTTGATATTCGAACCTTGTTAGTTAGCAAATCATACAACAATATTGGTTCATTGTTTTGGCTTGTTGTGAGTGCTGAAAAGGAAATTCTTTCATCTGTGAGTAGTTGCAAGAATGATGTGACCCATAACGTTGGAAATTTGTCCACTTTGCTTGCTAATCAAGAGCAACAAGTTGTGGAACCTGCTGCTAATTTGATTTTGTCACACGATGAATTGCTTGATGTTCCCTGTGAAAAAGAGGACTTGTGTGCTGATGTTTCTTTTACTCCTATGTCACAAGTAGTGAATAAGAGTGATACTTTTGTTTGGATCCATACATATGTGCTGAAGAAAAGCTTTTTCATCCTATTACTTGTGCACAAGATGAACTAAACTTGTTGTCTTCTTTGAATACTCTAGGTTATATTGAATATGATGTTCTTTGTGATCTAAATTGTTTAGAGGAGAAACTTTTTGCATATTCTGAATTGAAATGTTTGGCTGATCATACATATCACTTTATTGGCAAATATAATTACAAAGGAGAATAGTTGGTGCATAGAATTTATATTTGCTCAGATCTGAAATCTCCTTTTGGGTTATATGACCATGATAAAATAGAGGGCTGCACTAAAGCTAACAATGTCTTGCAAAGTCCTTCTAGTTTTTCTCTTAAGCAATAGGGTCAGCCCAAAGAAGGGGAGCATTGCTGGTACTCAATTAGCAATATACAACTCGTTATGTGTTCCAACATCGAAGTAAGGACCTTTAGATGTCACTAGAGCAAGTCGAGGACGACTTGCAACCAAGAAGGGGAGAATGATGAGGACATCACCGGCTCGGATACGACCATAATAGCAAGTTTTGATTCTAAGGGGAACCAATTCTTTATCATCATTGTATTTGGTATATTTGATGAATTGTTGCTGCACCGTGATGTATGTTGCTTGTCATTTTCAGAAATACTAATGTGGTTGGAAAAGAGTGTTAATCGTACATGGCAAGCATGGAGGACCAAAGAAGTTGATTGGTGAGAGACGTGGGTACCCATGGGTCCCCACCGGCCAGGGTCCCAGAGGTCCCTGACAAGTGGACCCGACCTTCCAGAAGACCCGCCGACTTGCCAAGTGGGCCCAGCGACCTTATCCATGACTCCGATGACCCAGGGCGACCTGATCAAGATTCCGGAAGATCTGCTGGACTTGGCGTGCAAGCCAAGACTCTAGGACGTGGCGCGCCACCATCTGTAGCTCCGAGTATCACGGGATACTCCTTGTAATCCGGGAGATAAGCTTCCCGCAGTTGTAACCGACCCATACACGGGTCAACCGACCTTGAATGGAAAACCCTAGCCCGTCCTCCCCATATAATGCAGCCTAGGCTCCATTCAAGAGGACAACTCATCTTCAACCTCACGCATAATCCACCACAACTGGACGTAGGGTTTTACTCTCCGAAGGCCTGAACCAGTCTAAACCCCCTTGTCTCCCTGTTTTCACCGCCATACTCGCCTAGTTCCGAGTTCACCACGTGGACTATCACCTACGCTCTTAGGTCCCGATCCTCCATTAACCTGGAAACCTCTAGGGTAACCCCCTAGCGGATCTGTCCAAGTCTCACCCCTTGATAGTTGGCGCGCCAGGTAGGAGCGATCGGGAACTCGCTGTGTAGCATGGTGGCCCGATCTGGTGTCGTCTTCCCGGCGAGCATGGCGGCCATCCACGCCAACCCTGTGGAGATCTGCTTTGGATCCTTCACATCGACCTCTCCTGCTCCAGCAGCCGCAACTACTCCAGCGACCCCAGAGCAGGTCGTCACGGCGTCTGTCGCCACCCCCGTTCCCAATCTAGTATCGGAGACCCACCTACCCAATCCCTATGACCTTGTTGTTGACGGTGGAAATTCACCATTTCCAACCCTCAATATTCTCACATAAATGGAGGCATATGCATATTTCACTAGCATTTAGGTTTGAATAAGGTAGTTCCACTTGTCCTTGGAGATTATTTGTATGTAGGTGATTTACCCCTTAAAAGAGATGGAAACTCAACTTCTATGAAGAAACCATGACAACTCAGCTGAGGAGGTGGCTGCCACCAAGGGAAACATGGCAATCCACATCATCGATCCAGGGGAGGCACTCACCGATGAATCAGAGGACGCCACATGGACTTCACATGGATCAAAGGGCCCACCTCGGATACCAAATCAAGCCATGCACCAGGGATGGATCAGAGGGCCCACAGGGCAGCCACTCAGAGGAAGCACAGGCTAGGGGGCCACCCTAGGGGGCCGGCCGATCCTAGGATCGGCCGAACCACCTTAGGGTCCCCTGATCCTGGCCCTCCACGTGGTGGTTGCTCATTGGTCCATTGCCTCACTCTCGGGTGTTTAGGGGTCATTTGGGCGTCCGAGCAAGCCTTGTCCTCACCTATAAATAGAAGGGGAGGGGCTCCCATTTCTCACACACCACTCTCTCATTCTCCTCTCACTTTTAGTTTCCAAGGCTAGGGGGTAGGCTAGAGTAGCTCTTATTCAGGTTCCAAGTCCGCTTGGAAGTCTAGGTATGAGTTCTCTTTTATCTTTATTTCTTTGTATGACTTTGATCTACTTCAGTTATTCAGCTATTTCATATAAAGTCATGGTAGATCATATTCTTGATATGTTCTTGAGTTCATCCTCTGTTCATCATTTAGAGGCTTGTGTTCTTCGTGAACACTACCTTTTGATCCACTTGAAGGGTGATAAACTCCTTCCTTATGTGTTTTTTCATAAGTTAGAGGCTCGTGTTCTTCACGAACACGACCCTTTGGTCTTGTTGATTAGACATAAGAGAGTTCATATCTGTTCGTATGTCTAGCCTTAGTCGATCTTGTTAGATGGCATGAGAGTGTTGCATGAGGTCTGTGTTCAAGCTACGATACTCGGTCTAGTTGACCAGTCTTCTGGTGCCTCTCACCCTGGGTCACAATAGCCCGGGTCGGGTGGAGTCTAGCAGCAACGTAGGCATGGTGCCTGGGTTGTCTGGCTACGATAGTTATGAGCATACCCCCGTAACGATAGAGGTTAGTCCTCAGGTGGTGACAGCCCTGTTGGATCCTTGGGCAACCTCCGCGCTAGGGTACCTGCTGTTGGAGTCTAAAGTCTAGTTTCGCAGAGTGCTAGTCGTCGCGGGCTAGCTCCCCGTTTGTACCTGGGTGCTGAACCTTATCTCTCTCATGCAATGCTCATGCCCATCTCTTGTATCTTCTACCTTTGTATGTTTAGTACATTAGAACTTAGAGCTAACTCGTATGTTCCCCCTAACCTGTAGTGTGCTAGAGTAGAGGCAGATCTGAGTGTGTGTCACACTACCCCGTATATCTTTTATCTTAACCTTGTCTTTGAGTGTGTTGTTCACTATATCTATCTCTAGGTTTACATTCAGAGCAAAAGGATAAGTCTAAGATATCCGCCATTGCCTTCCACGGATACGATACCCTTGGAATACTCTCCTTCCTTAGGGAAATGTTACAATGGTTTATCTGTGCGCTTGCAGATTCGTTCATGATTGTTTAGATTAACCTTTGGCAAGTCTCGATGTTCACGCTAACCCAGTGCCATTAGTTGTGACATTGAGAGGTGCCTAAAGGCATTCCCTAGTGTTGTCGCTAAGGACGGGTCCCAGATCTGTTCTTAGGATGACGACGCTACGAAACGCCAACAAGCATTTCTGGCGCCGTTGCCGGGGAAGGCACAGGATTATCATGACTATGCTTTGCATCTATTTGTAAACTCTGAGTAGGTTAGGACAACTGTCAATGCAGGCTAACCTTGATTGTCTTCTTTTATCTTTGGATGATGAAGACAGGTAGTGTATGACTGGTTTCGACCTACCGGGGAATTTTACTGAACATCCCGAGTCACTTGTGAGAAAAGCTCGAATTCATTTCGGCTCACCTCGTCGTACTCGTCCGGAGGGCGAACCAGCTTCCTTTCAACCATCCACGTCAAACGCTATGGCCCAGAAGACACTTCATGAGTACTCAGCTCCTTCCGCTGACCAGGTGCTGCAAGGCCCTGAGGTGGCAACGGGGACTGAAAATCAGGCTAGCCCATTCTGTGGCAAGCCAAATGAGGATGCCAATGCTCATCTGCAGCAATTCCTAGAGCTAGGCAACACTTTTGTCATCAGGGGTGCAAATATGGATGCTGTTCGTTTACGGCTATTTCCATTCTCCCTCCTTGGGAAAGCTAAGCAATGGTTCTATGCGAATCGTGAAGCTATTAACACTTGGAGTAAGTGTCCAGAGGCATTTCTCAAGAAGTTCTTCCCATTGGGTAAAACCAATGCTCTTCGTGGAAGGATTTCTGGTTTTCAGCAAGCAGCAAGTGAATCTATTCCAGAGGCTTGGGAAAGGCTTCAGAAGTATGTCCTGGCCTGTCCTCACCATGGGATGGAGGATTGGCTTATTCTTCAAAGCTTCTATAATGGGTTGACTCCGACAGCCCAAGGCCATATTGATGCTGCTGCTCAAGGAGCATTCTTCTCACTCACTATTGATGATACTAAATTACTCATTGAGAAGATGGTCTCCAACCAAGGGTGGAGTGATGAAAGACTCCAACCACGACCGAGGGGTACTCATACTGTCAAGGAAGCAAACATGATTACTGCCAAGATGGATCTTCTTATGAAGAGATTGGATGACTACACCAGCGAGAAGGCTGCCATGGCCACCACTACTCTGCCTATGGATTCTCACATGACTTGTGAAGTCTGTGGCAACACTGGGCACTGAGGCAACTACTGTCCGGAGACTCAGGAGGAAGTGATGTACATGAATGGCAACAACAACGGTTATCGTCCACCTCAACAAGGAGGCCAATCGTGGAATCAACAACGCCCTTACTATCAAGGAGGTAACCAAGGTAACTCGTACAATCCTAACCAACCTTCCTTGAGAGAACTCATTTTTGGGCAAGCTAAGATTAATGAAGGTATTAACAAGAAGCTAGCTGCCCTTGATAAAATTGTGGAAAGCCTCAACGTTAAGCTTGATAGTTTTTCTTCTGCTCAGAAGAGTCAGCTAAGTTTCAACAAAATGTTAGAAACCCAGCTGGCTCAGCTGGCTGCTTTGGTTCCATCTCCTGATAACGGGAGGATCCCGGGGCAACCTGTATCCTCTTGTGAGAATGTTAGTGTAGTGTCAACCAGGTGGGGTAAGCCACCTAGGAAGACACATGCTTCTGACTATGCAGGAAAGCCCATACAACAAATTCTTGATCCATGAGAGGAATCAGCAGTGGTGCACAAGAAAGATCCAGGCTACCTGACTATCACTTGCACAATCTATTACAAGAAGATCAGGCATGCCCTTTGTGATCTTGGTGCAAGTGTTAATCTCATGTTCAAGGCCATGCTCGAGCAACTTGGATATCCAGTTCTCTCTCCAATAGCACGGACTATCCAACTCGCAGATTCAACGATACGATATCCAAAAGGAATTGTTGAGAGCATATTGGTCAAAGTCAAGAGCTCTTATGTCTTCGCGGATTTCGTGGTCCTTGATATGGATGACGAGGGAGGAATGCTGCTCATCCTTGGGCAACCATTTCTCAGTGATGTCCGAGCTAGGATCAATGTGGGGTCCGGAATCATCCGTTTCCGCATTGGGAAGAGGAACTTCAAGTTCAAGTTTCAGGACAAAGAAGAGCAATGCTATTTAGTGCAAGATAGTGTTGAGCAGCTTGGGGGAATGATGGAGCCTTCACCCCCAAGGAAGAAATCTCCGTCGAAGAGGTTAAAGAAAATTCGGAAAGAATGGCGGAAGATTGAGATGGCACCAACCTCTACTTCTCAGGAGTGGGATGCTGAATGGAATTGATCGCTGAGATGAGTCCAACTCGTCGGACTAAAAATGATGGGTCCTTTCTACCAAAAAGGTTAAAGCTGGTACTTATCTCATATTTCCTTTTCCAAAATTTTATTTCCAAAAAGTGCATATTTGATTTTCCAAAACTCTGCATTTGCATGCTAGATTTATCTAACCCTTTTCCCTTTTCCAAATAAAATTTCTCAAAATAATTTCTGAGTTTGAAAACCATAGAAAATTCATTTGGGCAATTTCTGGAGTAAACTTTGGCCGGTGCACCGTGGCATATCTTCATATAGCCGTTGGGGGCACACCTGCCAAAGGGGGCCAGCACCGGGCCCACCACTGGGCCGGCCGAACCAGGGTTTGGCCGAACCCTGGTAACGGTCCAGTGGGCCCAGCTTTGGCCGACGGCTCCTAGCCGTTGCCCAACGGCTAACCCACAGTGTGCTGCCCCTTTGCTCTATAAATTGGACCCGAGAGGAGGTGTTCTTGTCCCCTCTCTACTCCTTGCTCTCTTGGTTTTCTTGGATTTCTTGCTCAAGATTGGATCATCAAGTATTCTCTCTATTGTGTTGCTGAAAGTATTGTTATTGGTGGACCAAACTCGGTAAGAACCTCATTCGATTTCACTAACCCATCACCGAGTTGCTCTTGTTGTCCCTTGTTGTTGTGCTAGCATGAATTGGGCGGCGAACACTCTCCGGAGGGTGACACGCTCACGCTCCCGTTCACGGGAAAGCACGAGTGCATCCACCCCTGTCGAGCCGACGCCGAGCCCATCGACGATGGATTATGTAGAAGAGCAAGAAGAGCAAGCCGAGCCACAAGCCGTGGAGGAGGTCGTCGATGACACCCTCTACCTCAGCTTGTGGGGCGATCGAGAGGAGCAAGCGTATGCTCTTCTGAAGGACCGAGTCTTCGCCCACACCAGGGACTTCGACCCAGCTCTCATGGAGAAAACAGGTATGAATCTCGAGTTTGTTTCCATTTGGAATGCTCTTGGTTGGGAGAAGTTTGCGCCGGTCACAGAGCTTGGCTCTCGGCCCCTCACCATCCAGTTTCTTTGCTCCCTTACCGAGACCCCAGATGGCATTGAGTTTCGTCTCTTTGGGACCGATTATCGTCTTTCTTGGAAGGATCTTAGTCATCTTCTTGGTTTTAGTCCTCATTGTGCTGTCTCTTTGAAGCGAGCTTGTGAGGGTTATGTTCGAGAATCTTTCTGGGCAGATATCTCTGGTCTTGTTTACAGTGGCAAGTTTGTACCTCGGTGCAACAATATTGTGCATCCCACTCTCCGCCTGTGGCACAAGTGGCTCGCCATTACTCTCTTTCCACGAGAGGATGTTCGGCCCGTGCGCAGCGATGAGATGATGCTATAATACGCCGCTGTCAACCGGATCAAGGTCTCTCCCGTTAAAGCTATGATTCGGTAGTGGTTGACGAATTTCAAGATGATAGGTCCTATTGAGTGTACGGCTTTGGTGACTCGTATTGCTCTCAGACTCGGGGTTCTTAGCGGGAATCCCGTACCCTTCATCAGGACGCCCCGAGTTCTCATTGATGAGGCATACTTGATCCAGGGGCATATACTCAAGAGGGGCCCAAATGATTCTTTGACTTTCTTCTTTCCGGGCTATACAAATCAAATCCCGTTACCTAACCCGGGGTTTGGATTGTATAATTCGGAGTCACTAACCATTCCCCTTGTTACACAAGAGGAAAGCGGTCGTGCTAGTGTTTCAGGCAGGTCCACCAGGAGCGCGGCGAAGAGAGCACACATGCAGCAGCAGCAGCAGCAGTCACAGCCACCACCACCACCACAGCCTCAGCCACAGCCTGCTACACCACCGGTGGCAGGAGGAGCCCCTACGGGGTACATGTCCGGGGTTACCCCTGGATATGCACCTGGCTGGGACCAGCCCACCTACCAGCCGAGTGTGAGTGGCACGGCTTGGGCGGGCGCGTGCAGAGCTCAGTGGGCCACACCCGCTAGTTCCAGCTCTGGTGGTCCACCTCCGTCTTCGTCCTTTCGGCAACACTCCTCAACCTCTGCACGCGATGCTCAGCTCGCGCAGCAGATGGGAGAGCTCACCGTTCAGGTCATGGGACTGGAGGAGACGCTGAACACCCATGTCGAGTCTACCTCAGCGTGGCAGCGTCAGGCTGGTGAGAGGATAGCAGCCATGCAGCAGGATCGGCAGCAATACATGGAGGCGCAGAGGGCCTACTACGCGAGTCAGGGTTTCTTCTACCCACCTCCGCAGTGAGCCTGAAGCTAGCTTGGGGGAGGACCCCCATTCTGAGGTAACTTGTATCTTCCTTCGTTTTCAGAATATCTTATAAATGAAAATCCAAAAAAATCTGCAAACATAAAAAGACCAAAAATATTTATTTGCTTTATCATCATCGTTTGCTTAGTTTGCTTTGATATGCTTAGTAGGAATGCTTTGCCTCTATGGTTGAAATGATGAATAGTTGCTCTGTTTATTCTCCTCGTATGTCTTGCTTACAACTTTTTATCCTACCTAAGTTTTGAGTTTGTTGGCTTGTATGTTCACACCTTAGCTTGAAAACTGTGGGTAGCAAAAAGCATGATCCTTGCCTAAGTTGTTGTGAGACATGATATGGTATAATAGAGTGCTATGATCTTGTGCTTAGTGATGTTTGACATTCGGAGTTTTTCTTTTTGAAAAATCAAAACATGATGAGTTCCTCAATGATGAGAATTTCCCATCCAAGGCCATATGTAGATTCTAGTTCTTAGCCTCCACATATGCAGCTTGTTCTCTCACTGAGCTTTGTCAAATTGTTGTGACCCTTGTTAGAACTCATGCTCCCCTGATCAAGATCACGTACACGTTCATGCTAAAACTTCTACACTGGAAGTTAGCATTCATCATTTGTTCCATATGCCTATGCATTCTTCCTCAAATAAAACTCTATGTATCTTTGCATTATTCATCCCTCTCCAAATATCTGCAATAGAGACAAAGGGCTAGCTAAAAAAAGAAAAAAAGGAGAGAAAAAGAAAAGCATGCTCAAAAGCATGGCAAAAATAAATAAAGAGAGCTAGCCCAAGTCTCGAAAAAATTTCAAAGGAGAAAAAGGGATTGATATGTGCAAGAGAAAGAGTTCCACCATATAGATGGTAATAACTAGTACCTACTCCGGGGCTAGTGTCCACCTTACCATCAATTCCTCAGTTCCTCATAAAAAGCATGGTAATATCTAGCACCCACTTCCGGGCCTAGTATCCACCTTGCCATGCTCATATCCATCACACACATATGCACATCTTGATCAGGATGTATGTTTGTTTCTACCAAGGATCCGGTTTTTGACTTAGCAAAACATGAGAGGCAAGTATGCCACATCTTCCCTACCTACAGCTCCACATATAGCCTATTAGGAGTAGGATGTGAAGAAAGGCAACATTGATGCCTTGGTGAGGAACCATACACCTTTGAGCGATCCGAGAATATCATTAGAGGAACTCTGATTTTCTTTTGAAAAACTTACAAAACCTCCGGATTGCTAAGCTGATCAAGGTATGAGTGACTATGCACATGCTATATAACCATTCTGTCTCTCAACCGCCCAAGGCAGGTGAATCTATATGCCCCACGTATCACGTGAAAGGTAAGAACATTGCCAACTTGTTCAACTCTTGGTAGAGTACTTTGTTGTATGTTTACCATAAGTTGAGAATACAACATTGTAGGAACTCCTGATCAACCAACCTAAGTCTCTAATGTCTTACTTCGAGACGAGCAAGAGGTTAGCTTGGGGGAGTTTGTTGACGGTGGAAATTCACCATTTCCAACACTCAATGTTCTCACATAAATGGAGGCATATGCATATTTCACTAGCATTTAGGTTTGAATAATGTAGTTCAACTTGTCCTTGGAGATTATTTGTATGTAGGTGATTTACCCCTTAAAAGAGATGAAAACTCAACTTCTATGAAGAAACCATGCCAACTCAGCTGAGGAGGTGGCTGCCACCAAGGGAAACATGGCAATCCACGTCATCGATCCAGGGGAGGCACACACCGACGAATTAGAGGACGCCACATGGACTTCACATGGATCAAAGGGCCCACCTCGGATACCAAATCAAGCCATGCACCGGGGATGGATCAGAGGACCCACAGGGCAGCCACTCAGAGGAAGCACAGGCCAGGGGGCCACCCTAGGGGGCCGGCCGATCCTAGGATCGGCCGAACTGCCTTAGGGCCCCCTGATCCTGGCCCTCCACGTGGTGGTTGCTCATTGGTCCATTGCCTCACTCCCGGGTGTTTAGGGGTCATTTGGGCATCCGAGCAAGCCTTGTCCTCGCCTATAAATAGAAGGGGAGGGGCTCCCATTTCTCACACACCACTCTCTCATTCTCCTCTCACTTTTAGTTTCCAAGGCTAGGGGTAGGCTAGAGTAGCTCTTATTCATGTTCCAAGTCCTCTTGGAAGTATAGGTATGCGTTCTCTTTTATCTTTATTTCTTTGTATGACTTTGATCTACTTCAGTTATTCAGCTATTTCATATAAAGTCATGGTAGATCATATTCTTGATATGTTCTTAAGTTCATCCTCTGTTCATCATTTAGAGGCTTGTGTTCTTCGTGAACACTACCTTTTGATCCACTTGAAGGGTGATAAACTCCTTCCTTATGTGTTTGTTCATAAGTTAGAGGCTCGTGTTCTTCACGAACATGACCCTTTGGTCTTATTGATTAGACATAAGATAGTTCATATCTGTTCATGTGTCTAGCCTTAGTCGATCTTGTTAGATGGCATGAGAGTGTTGCATGAGGTCTGTGTTCAAGCTACGGTACTCGGTCTAGTTGACCAGTCTTTTGGTGGCTCTCACCCTGGGTCACAATACCCCAGCCCGGGTGGAGTCTAGCAGCAACATAGGCATGGTGCCTGGGTTGTCTGGCTACGATAGTTATGAGCATACCCCCCGTAACGATAGAGGTCGGTCCTCAGGTGGTGACAGCCCTGTTGGATCCTTGGGCAACCTCCGCGCTGGGGTACCTGCTGTAGGAGTCTAAAGTCTAGTTTCGCAGAGTGCTGGTCATCGCGGGCTAGCTCCCTGTTTGTACCTGGGTGCTGAACCTTATCTCTCTCATGCAATGCTCATGCCCATCTCTTGTATCTTCTAGCTTTGTATGTTTAGTACATTAGAACCTAGAGCTAACTCGTATGTTCCCCCTAAGCCATAGTGTGCTAGAGTAGAGGTAGATCTAAGTGTGTGTGTCACACTACCCCGTATATCTTTTATCTTACCCCTGTCTTTGAGTGTGTTGTTCCCTATATCTACCTCTTGGGTTACATTCAGAGCAAAAGCATAAGTCTAAGATATCCGCCATTGCCTTCCACAGATACGATACCCTTGGAATACTCTCCTTCCTTGGGGAAATGCTACAATGGTTTATCTGTGCGCTTGCGGATTCGTTCATGATCATTTAGATTAACCTTTGGCAAGTCTCGATGTTCACGCTAACCCGGTGGCATTAGTTGTCACATTGAGAGGTGCCTAAAGGCATTCCCTGGTGTTGTCACTAAGGACGGGTCCCAGATCTGTTCTTAGGATGATGACGCTACGAAACGCCAACACTTGTTCAGGGCATGGAGAACATCATTGGCTCAATGAAGGAAACTCTGGAGATCTGCGAACGAGCTCAGCGCTCGGTGCAGACAGCGCTACGCCATGACACGTTCCCATTCGGCTTGAAGTCTGCGCCTAGCCTTCGTCTCAGCCAGCTTTCCACGCCTCCCCAAATCCAATCTGGGCGGCGACCTTCTGGCGACCCAAGGCCCGCACCTCGCGCCCGGTGCAACCCTCTCGACGTGCCTTGCACCTATCACAAGGGTGCGGAGCACACCCTCCGCGGGTGCCGCCTGCGGAAGAGGATCGACTAAGAGCTCCCCCGCCGAGCCAAACGACCTACCCAGTCCCCGGACTGTGGGGAGTTCCAGAAGGTCAGGGTCCGCATCTCCTCCAACGACTCGGACATCATCTTCCGTCAGGTGCTCATGGTCTCCGAGAACGAGCCACCTCGTGTCGGCGGGACCAACTCCGAGGAAGCAACCTGCATCCAAGGCAACACCCTGTGTGCCCAGCGACGTGCAGAGGAACAGCAGCATGCGGCCCTGCCCTACGCTCGCGACCTGCGTCTGGAGTTTGAGGAAGCCGGGATCCCCAAGTTCAACAGCCCCCAGGCCAACCTGGGCGCGGCCATCACCCGACTCCAGCAAGCTCCGATCAAGCCTGAAGCCCAGCAGGCCATAGCGTACCTCCGGGTCGCCAACACCTTGGTGGAGGAGAAGAGCGCGGCCTCCAAGGCTGCCGCGTCTTCATCGACCCGCCACTCGCGCAGTCGATCTCATCGACCTGCGCCCAGCCATCTCTCCCCCATCCGGGAAGAGGTCGCCCAGCACAACCCCGAGCAACCTGCCCGGCAGCCCGCTGCTGCCAACGTTGGCGACCTCCGCGTCAACCTCGACACCAACAGGCGCACTCATGATGTGCGCCCTTACGTCGACCAGCACCACCGAGAGCGCGAGGAGCACGAGCTCCGCCATCGCTTGGAGTACGATCGCGAGTACGGCGCACCTGGCGCCGTCCATCGCATCATAGAGCGTTAGCTGCGCGACTGCCACGACATCGAGAACAAGCGGCGCGCCCTCTACGACGCCGAGCACGGCGACCCAGGGCTTCTCCAGAGCAACCGGGATCGGCAGCCGCGCTTGCAGCTCGTCATCCCAGAATGCAGCGTCCACTCCGCGCCTAGAGAGGCCGCTCCGGCCAGAGGCACCGGCGACGACCTTGCCGTCACCGCCTTCTCGGCGCTCGCTCCCCGTCTCAGGACGATGGACTACCTCGAGAACTTCAAGCCCAACATCAAGGAGTACGATGGGCGCTCGGACCCCAACATCTGCTGTCGACCTACTACGTCGCCGTCAAGGCGGCTGGGGTAACTTCGACCACATGGCGGCCTACTTCCCGCTGGTCGTGGACAAGGCCCCCTCGCTGTGGCTCAACATCCTCGAGCCTGGCAGCATCAAGACCTGGGCCGACCTGTCCCAGGCCTTCACCTCCAACTTCCAGGTGACTTACGATCACCCTAGAAATGCCTTCAACCTTGGGCGGGTCATGCAGAAACCCAAGGAGCGGCTCCCCGACTACAACAACCGGTTCTTCGAGAACCAGAATGAGTGCATCGGCGTCAGGGAAGATCAGATCGTCGACAGCTACAAGAAGGGCATCAAAGACCGCAAGCTCTTTGAGAAGATCCATGAGTCTGGTGCCACCACCATCAAGGAGCTCATGAACGTCGTCAACATGATGATGGACACAGAGGAGCCACTCCAGAACCAGTTCGACACTGATGCCCATGGCAAATCCAGGGCCGTAGTAGACAAGCTCCGCAAGCGACCTTCCGAGGTCCTGGTGGCTGAAGCGCATCGAGGCTCGACCTTCAACTAGGAGGAGTTCGACCTGGTGCATGACAGCGTTTGCGGGTTCCACGAGGGGGCTACCCACACTCTCCGCGAGTGCTCCCAGTTCAAGAGGGCCTTCAGCACCCCTGTGGACCCCAAGCGACCCAGGAACGATGGCGGGCAACGCGACAACTGCCCCTACAGCAACAACTACCGCAGTGACGACCGGCGAGACCGACGTGACAACCGCCGCGAGGAGCGACGTGACGATCGACACGAGCCCCCTCGCAGTGACCCACCTCCTCAACCTCCCCGCGACGAGACCAACCTACCTCCTCCACCACCGGCAAGCAACCCCAATGGGCCTTTCCAGACCGCAACCTGCACGATCAACATGATTGTTGGAGGCATCAAGTCTGGCGTCAGCAGGAGGCACTACAGCAAGGACAAGCGTGAGGTCCACCTCGTCCACACTCAGCCAACCGCGCCTCTGCGTTGGTCTGAGCAGGCGATCACGTTCTCTAGGGCTGATCATTGGGTCCACATCCCAGATCTTGGGTCCTACCCACTCGTCGTCGAGCCCACGGTGGATGGGGCCTTGCTCTCCCAGACCCTGATCGATGGGGGGAGCGGGCTCAACATCATGTTCATTGAGACCCTCAAGAAGATGGGCTTCGACTTCAACAAGCTCACAGAGTGCGACGAGCCCTTCTACGGCATCGTCCCCGGGAAGACGGCCTACCCCCTGGGTCGGGTCTCCCTCCCCGTCACATTTGGTATGGAGGCCAACTTCCGCACGGAGTACCTCAGCTTTGAGGTCGCCAACTTCAAGTCCTCCTACCACGCGATCCTAGGCCGCCTGATGCTAGCCAGGTTCATGGCCATCCCGCATTACACCTACTTGGTGTTGAAGATGCCGGCTCCAAATGGGGTCCTCTCCGTCTTTGGGGACCTCATCATCTCCTTCAAGTGCAACTCCGAGGCTCTCGACCTTGCCGCGACCTCCGCCGCTGTCGACGCCTCCGCAGTCTTGGTCGCTGAGGCCAAGGCGGTCGACCCAGTCGACCTAGCTATCCCGGAGCAGAAGCGCACCGACACCGCCCTGGACGCGGCGCCCTCCACGAAGAAGGTCTGCCTCGGCCTTGCCGACGCAGAGAAGACGGTGGTGATCGGCGACGGGCTCGACCCCAAATAGGAACTCGCGCTCACCAGTTTCCTCCGGGATAACGCAGACATATTCGCATGGAGTCCATCGGATATGCCGGGTGTCCCCAGGGAGCTAGCTGAGCACTCCTTGGATGTAAGAAAGATGGCCAAGCCTATCAAGCAGAAGCTTCGCTGCTTTGCGAAAGATCACAAGGACGTCATTAGGTTAGAAATAATAAAGCTCCGAGCTGCTGGATTCATCCGCGAGTGTAAAAACCCGGTTTGGCTCGCCAACCCGGTCCTTGTACCCAAGAAAACCAGTCAATGGAGAATGTGTATCGACTACACTGACCTCAACAGGCACTGCCCTAAAGACCTCTTCCCTCTTCCGCGCATCGACCAGGTCGTGGACTCCACGGCCGGAAGCGTCCTCCTATGCTTTCTCGACTGCTACTCAGGGTATCATCAGATAGCCCTGAAGGTCTCTGACCAAGACAAGACAGCGTTCATAACGCCCCATGGCATCTACTGCTACACGGCCATGACCTTTGGCCTCAAGAACGCCGGAGCAACCTACCAGAAGGCCATCCAGAAGTGCCTTGCGAGCCAGATCGGCCAAAATGTAGAAGCCTACGTCGACGACGGAGTCGTCAAGACCACCCATGAGGACAAGCTCATAGCTGACCTCGCCGAAACCTTCGCCAACCTCCGCGTCTATCGCTGGAAACTTATTCCAGAGAAGTGTGTCTTCGGTGTACCATCTGGCAAGTTCCTGGGCTTCATGGTCAGCAACCGGGGCATCGAGGCCAACCCCACCAAGGTGGATGCCATCCTCAGGATGAAGCGACCTACAGGGAAGATGGACGTCATGAAGCTCACCGGCATGATGGCGGCCCTAGGTCGATTCATTAGCAAACTTCTTCTTCAAGCTGCTAAAAAAGGCGGACAAATTCGTCTGGATCGAAGAGGTGGACCAAGCCCTGGAGCAACTCAAGACCTTCCTCACGTCACCCCTGGTGATGGTGCCCCCGACGCCTAAGGAACCGTTACTGCTCTACATCTCGGCGACCACCCTGGTGGTCAGTTCGATTCTGGTGGCTGAGCGACCTGAAGAGGGCCGACCTTACCCTGTCCAGTGACCTATCTACTACGTCAGCGAGGTCCTGTTAGACAGCAAGACCAGGTACAACCAGCCCCAGAAGATGCTCTACACACTACTCATCACCTCTCGCAAGCTCCGACACTACTTCCAGTCACACAAGATCAAGGTCGTCTCGGCCTTCCCCCTCGGTGAGATCCTGCGGAGCCGCGACAACACTGGACGCATCGTCAAGTCGTCCATCAAACTAGGCGAGTTCGACCTAGAGTTCTGCCCCAGGCAGGCCATCAAGTCCCAGGTCATCACAGACTTCATCTCAAAGTGGACAGAGATCCAGCAGCCTCCACCCTCGGAGCGACCTGAGCACTGGAAAATGTACTTCGATGGTTCCCTGAACCTCGAAGGAGTCGGCGCTAGCATCCTGTTCATCTCCCCCCAGGGCGACTACCTCAAGTACGTCCTGCAGATCCACTACAAGGCGTCCAACAATGGTGCCGAGTACGAGGCCCTCATTCATGGGCTACGCATCGCTGTCTCCTTGGGGATCAAGCACCTCATAGCCTACAGCAATTCCAAGGTCGTCATTGACCAAGTCAGCAAGGACTCCGAAGCCAGGAAGGACACAATGGATGCCTACTGTGCTGAAGTGCGCAAGCTCGAGAGCCACTTCGAGGGGCTCGAGTTCCATCACGTCTGTCACAACAACAACGTCGCGGCTGATGTTCTCTCCAAGCTCGGCTCCAAGCACGCGCTGGTGCTAGCCGGCGTGTTCACCTGATGACGAAGCAACCCCACCGGGAGGTCGTGATGTCCTCATGGTCGAGGCAGAAGACGACTGGCGCCTTGACTTCATCGCCTTCCTCCTCGAACATCGACTACCCGAGGACAAGGCAGAGTGCGAAAAGATCATGAGGCGTAGTGCCAACTACGTCGTCGTCGGCACCAAACTCTACCGGAGGTCCGCCTCCACCAGGGTTTTGATGAAGTGCATCCTACGATCTGAGGGCCTCAGGCTCTTAGATGAGATCCACGGCGGTGAGTGCAGCAATTACGCCGCCTCTGCCAACCTGGTGGGTAAGGTCTTCAGGTTGAGCTTCTACTGGCCCACGGCCATGGCTGATGCCCAGGAACTTGTTCGTCGATGCAAGGGCTGCCAGTTCTTCGCCAAGCAGCAGCACGTCCCGGCTCAAGCCCTAAGGACCATCCCCCCGTCCTGGCCCTTCGCAGTATGGGGCCTCGACTCTGTGGGACCCTTCAAGACCGCCCCTGGCGGCTACAAGCACATCATCATGGCTGTGGACAAGTTCACCAAGTGGATCGAGGTCCATCCCGTATCTAGTGTCACGTCTAAAGAGGCGATCACCCACCGCTTCGGGGTGCCCAACAGGATCGTCACCGACCTTGGCACGGCGTTCACAGGAGCTGACTTCTGGGATTTCTACCAAGACAACTTGATCGACGTATAGTACTCCTCGGTGGCGCACCCACGGTGCAATGGCCAGGTCGAGCGGGCTAACGGCATGGTCCTGCAGGCAATCAAGGACCGCATCTTCGACGACTCATTGCCTTACGCAACAAGGTGGCTTGCAGAGCTCCCTCACGTCATCTCGGGTTTCAAGACCCAGGTCAGCTCGGCTACAGGGTACTCACCCTCCTTCTTGGTCTACAGGTCAGAGGCCATCCTCCCCACCGATGTTGCCTTCAGGGCTCCTCCCATCCAGCACTTCGATGAAGGAGAAGTGGAGCAAACACGCAGACTCAACCTCAACAGTGTCGAGGAACATCGTGTGGCCGCGCTCATGCGCCACACTCGCAACGAGCAGCAGCTACATCGCCACCACAATCGCAACGTGCGGGAACGTTCCTTCAACGTTGGTGACCTAGTCCTGCGACGAATCCAGAACACCAAGGACATGCATAAGCTCTATGCACCTTGTGAAGGCCCCTTCATAGTTAAGGAGGTCATTGGACCGGCGACCTATCACCTCCAATGGACCGATGGCCAGGGCGTCCCGAACCCCTGGAACATCGAGCATTTACATCGCTTCTATCCTTAGGAGCCTTGTATCTCAATAACAGCTATCTACTCTATCCTTTGTAATTCGATATATATAAAGATTCCCTTTCAACCTACTTTTATGAGTCTCTGTTTACTTTCTGTTCACCCCTCCCCCTCGACACACTCGAGGGCTTGGTTTAAAGCCGGACCCGATGCGCTCGGGGGCTTGGTCTCAAGCCGGGCCCTTCACGCTCGGGGGCTTGGCTTCGCCAACCTAAGGGTCATTCGACCTGGGGGGTTTTACCTTTCTCTCTGCCTGTGTTCCCTTACAACAACTTTTGTGCCCTTTATAAGCATTCTTAAGTCGTGCGGTTGCTCGACCTTGGGTCCAAGACCCCCCTCCGCGTGCCGACTGCACGTAAGCCTTCACGCCGAGCCGTTTAGTCGGTAAACCGTTCCTCCACAGAGTTGGGTCAGCGGAGGGACAGGGGTTTGTGCAGCCTCATTACTTTTGCGTTCTTATAAGAAGTATTTAAGTCAACTAAGGGATCGCAAGCAATTAATTAAAAACGGCCTTTACTTTCATGCAAGGTTTATCTTACATCAAAAGGGTCCACGACCCATTGGCTCTAACAGTTTGCTACGTCCTAAGTTACATTTCACGGGTCTATCTTTTTTACGATCTCCTCCGTGGCGGCCTAGATATCTTCAACGCCCACCAGTGGAGCTAGGTCGAGCGCCTCCCTGACCTTCTCAAGGTTGAACGTCGGCACATGGTGCCTCACCGTAGCCAGTGCAGCAACTGCGGCGAGCTTCCCGCTGTCCATCAGCATGATCTTCGTCCGACTTTCTGCCTCTTCCAGCCGCGCGATGAGCTCTTGTGGCCCGCCCTCGACCTTGGGGACGTATACATCCACAAGGTACTCGGCGGGCTCCTTGAGGTTGTCCAGCTCCTTCTGAAGATCTGCAGTCATCTCTTGATGATTAATAAGGGTTTGCATTGCCCGGGCAAGGTCGATCTCCAGATCCCTGCGAACACCAAATTCATATGCAGCCTTCCGAGTATAGTAATACTCACTGGCAACGACCTCCTTGTTCTTCTCCTTGAGGGTCTTCACCTGGTCTTTCGACTCCTTGAGGTCCTTCTTCAAAGCGGACTCCCTCTTCTTGGCCTCTGCAGTTGGCAAGGTCAGGAATGGCACGGCACGACGTAAACTTTCAAGCATCAAGGTTAAGGGCACTCCCAGACATACCCGCAGCAACGACCTTCAGCTCGTCTTCCGCCTCTTTCACCTTCAGCCTGGCGGATTCGAGCTCCTCCTTCAAGGACACCATCGCCTTGTCCTTCAAGGCCGCCTCGTCCTTGATACGCTTTATTTCTTCTGCGGCCTCGATCTTGGCCTGCAGCACGGCCTCCCGGGCTGTAGTCAGCTCCACGTGCAGCTTGGCGCCCTCCTTCAGCAGGTCTGCCCTGCCCTGCGCTCACTCGGCGAGAGACTACATCAATGTACCACAAAAGGTTGTCAATCAAGTCATCCGGGTGAATTGAAGACCTAGCCCTAAAAGCAACAGAGACTCACCATGAGTGTTCTCCCGATCGTTTGCGCCGCTGCCTTGATCGTTGCCTGTGCTGCCTTGAAGTCGTCAAGGTTCCGGCCATCAGCAAGGATGTCCTCATCCCATGGGGTGCCGGTGTAGAGGCACCGGTGAAGGTCGTCGGCCCCGCCCTCTCCTTCGGCCTCTGCCTCCTGCGTCTGCGGTAGGCCCGACTCGGGTGGGTCCTCCTGTCGAAGACCTTCCCCTTGTTGAGCGCTATCAGTAGCGACCTCGGTCGCCACCGACGATGCCGCCCCCACGGTTTCAGGGACCTAGCTGGTGACATCCCCGCTCGACGTCGCTAGTGATTGGCCCACCGGCGCCTTCTCGAGCTTCCGCCCAAAGGCCACTTGGCCTGAGGCGTTATTGCTGGTGTCCGATACAGCAGGGGTTCCCCTGTCCAAGGTACAGAATTTGTCAGCACAACGTGCCCAAAAAGCTGTGAAGGTCAAGCAAGCACAAAGTCAAGTTCAACGACGTACCCGCCGAAGCTTCAGTGGCATGGGTGGCACCCGCCTCGGTTTCTTCTGCGACCCTTGGTCGCTCACGCCCTCCGCACTTGGCTTCGGGTGTTTGTTCGGCTATAACCCCGAGCGGGGTTTCATCTCCAACAGTGGCCGCCGTGTCACCCGACCCCGCACCAATGTCACACGACTTCGCGTCATCGTCCTCATCGGCGATGACCTCGACGCTAACTGTCGTCGTCTCTGACAACGCAGTGGTGTCCTTCCTCTTCCTCTTATTCTTCTTCTCCGCCTCGATGGTGGCGGAGATGATCTTGACGGCCTTGTGCGCCAGCATCTTGCCAGCGACCCACCGCGAGCCGCGGGTGACCGGTGCGGAACTCCCCGCGGCAGGGTCTTCATCATCACTACCTCCCACCGATGAGTCGGAGAGGTAGTTGTCGATGTACTCTTGCGGTGGAGCCCGGATGTCCTCCGTCGCCCGGACCTTGAAGTTCCACTCACCCTCATCAGGGAGGGGAGCTGGGCTCCAGAATACGCCCTCGCGACCCTGCGCCAAGCGACCTTCATCTTAGTTCAGGGGAAAGCCAACACAAGCAAAAGGAATCAAGGTCGAGCAGCAAACAGGTGACTTACCACTTCGGTGGGTCGCTTGAGGGAAAACGCCTTGGGGCACGTCCGGTTCCGGATCACCCTGTTGAAGAGCTCCCTCTCCCGCGCCACCATCTCCTGCTTGGACACCTTGCACTGCACCGCGCGGGTCGGGTCGGCCTGGCCCCAGTACTCATAGGCCGAATGCACCCGATCTTGGATCGGTTGCAGGAGCCTCCGGCTGAAGCTGATGGCCACCACGCCGCCCGTCAGTCCTCCCGCCTTCAGCGTCGTGAGGCCCTCTAGCAGCACCTTGATGGCGTCCGTCTCCCGCGACGTCAACTGGTTGTTCCACTCCGGCACCGGGACCGGCGCGAGCCCCGACCTAGTCGCCAGCGTCGGCTTCGGGTTGTCGATGTAGAACCACCCTCGCCTCCAGCCCTGGGTGTTGTCTGGTAGCTCCATGTCGATGGACACGGTCTTCATGTGACGACGCAGCATGAAGCCGACGGACCCCACGACGTCCTTCTTCCCCGTCTTCTTCAACTCGAAGAAGTACCGCCACAGGTCGAAGTGTGGCAGTATCCCCAAGTAGGCCTCGCACAGGTCGATGAAGGACGAAATGGTGGTAATGGCGTTGGGGACGAGGTGTACCAGGTCGATCCTGTAGAAGTGGAGGAGCCCGCGGAAGAAGTCGCCCGCGGGAACTCCAAATCTGCGCTTCACGTGCGCGATCAAGGCGACGGTCTCTCCGGTCCCCTCGGAGGGGAAGGCTTCGCCAGTAGCTGGCCTCCAGCCCACCTGCTCCTTGGGCTTTAACAACCCGCGCTCCACCAGACCTTGGAGCTGCGCCTTTATCACCGTCGAGGGCTCCCAAACGCTCTCCGGGACCGGCGCAATCTCTAGGGCCATCTCTTCTTCGTCGAAACCAATGGATCTAGCTCTAAAAACTACCAAGGACTTCTTGCGCATACGGTGGTGTGTGGTGCGGTGGATCTAAGCACGGCGGCGCCGGCGAATCTGCGCAGAAAACTCTTGGCGGCAGCTCGGAAACCCTAAAGATTGCGGGGGAAATGGAAGCAAGTGGGGTCCCTGACCCCTCACTCGGCCTTTTATAACTGGGCCGCATCAGTGCGGTGGGCCGCGGCATCCCAAACGTCTCTTCAGGTCCGGCGACATTCCCGGCGATCCAACGGATACATCACCCAACGGCTCTCTCGGCCTAACGGTAACAGACAGTAACGGCTCGCGTTGTACAGGAATCCATGCCCGTTGGCTCTCTGCTCAACGGCCTGGCATCCATGGACTCGTTATGCCCTAATTCAAGCCCCCATACTAACACTTTCTTCAATGTCTCTTGATCTCTAACGACCTTCGGGTCCATCACATCCTCTTCGCAAGGTCGACAGAGCACTACTGCTCGACAGGTCGCCTCAGCCTTCAACGGCAGGTTTGTTGGCACATTTTATCTATAAATATTTCCCCTCACATTTACTGGAAAAAGGACTAAAATATAATTAGATCACCTTATTAGGGTTTATATTGACAATTTCCATGAGTTTTGGTGAATCTATGAATTTACAGGGACTATTCAGAAAATATGCAAAGAAACCACTCTAGAAGACTCCAGAAGGCTCTGGAACTCAACGTGACTTAGCACCTAAGAAAGAAGCATCTACAAGGATCAAGGACCCACCTGGCCGAAGTGGACCCTGAGGGGGGCCCACCCCAGCCCGATCGGCCTGGTGGTGGGGCCGGTCGGCCCCCCCTGGCGCCAAATGGGCCCAGCTTCCGGAATGTTCTTCCACCGCCTATGAGGATCAATCTAAACCACAAGTTAAGGTCGGTTTGATCGTACGGTGCACGTCATCTCCTCCGGGCTATATAAGCAGACCCCCTGACCCCAGGGTAGACAACAATTCATTCTATCAGATCCTCCATGCCTATCTGAGATTAGAGCTCTAGATTAGAATTAGAGTTGGAGAGTTAGTATCAAGTTGAGAGATTAGAGCCACGATCTATTTAGATCTAGCTAATCTTGTTCGAGAGGATTAGAGAGCGGTAGAGGCGAAGCTGAAGGAAGGCCCGGACCTGTCGGTGTCTCCTCTTCATCTTCTACCTCTGGGATCAACTCCATTGGAGCCTGATCCTGAGACCTTGTGGAAAGATCGACTTCTTATTCAAGTGAGTAACATTGTTTTTATTGTTCTTACGGTTCATAACTCTTTGAGTACTTTAATTCCTGTCGCTCTTGAGTTAAAGTTGCATGTTTAGTGTAAGCGTGGTGCTTAGACTAGCTAGCTTATGAATGCCTTCTATATTCCGGATCGTGTGGTAGAAGCGGGAAGTGACCTTGTTCCCGTCTGTCCTTTGCAGTCCACCTCCCGTCTATAGAAACCGTAGGACTCCCCCCATAGATTCTCGGGAGGTTCCCTTTCCTAAGTGTGCCTTCAGACAATCACCCCATAAGAACAATATAGACATAGCTTGTGAGAATAAGAACCAGACATCCTTAAGTTTTCCTTATCTCTCTTTCTGTCAAGTCCTTGATAGCTACTCAGTGATTAGTTATATACCTCAGATACTCTCTTTACCATTCTCCTTGTGGATTCGATATTTAAAACCCTCTCCCGGGTGGAATGCTCACTAGTATCCATGTGCTTGCAGATTATCCATCATAATATTTCTGTAGGCTTAACAAATACCAACAAGCATTTCTGGCGCTGTTGCCGGGGAGAACGGTTAAGAGAAAACTCTTCGAGTATAACTAATCTTGTATCTTTCTTTTTTCTTTTTAGTTTTAGATTACCTACTGTCCTTATGGACACTACCCTCATTAAAGACTTTTCGGCACCCTCAGAGCTCAGCCTTAGGTCTATGCCATCATCGAAACCAATCCTATCTGATGCCTATGAGCTGCGCCCACGGTTAATAGAGATGGTCCAAACCAACACTTTCTTAGGAATAGAAGACGAAGACCCTTATCATCATCTCCAGCAGTTTGAGCAAACTTGTGACTGCCTGCACATTGAGGGTATGTTAGACGAGACTATCCGTTGGAAGCTTTTTCCATTCACTCTGAAAGGAAAAGCTCGCCAATGGTACGACCGGACCAAAGAGAAGATGAAAGGTGATTGGGGAACTCTCCGTGCAGATTTTTGCATGGATTTTTATCCCTTATCTAAAGTAGTCGACCTCAGAATCAAGATCATATCCTTCAAACAGGGGGATAATGAGTCTATGAGTTCATCCTGGGAACGTTTTGAACTCCTTTGCAAATCCGGACCAGATCTAAGCCTTCAAGACCATCGACGGTGCGCGCATCGGAGGGGTTTTTTTCTTTTTTGATCCCCGTGCACCCTTCACGACCTCGACGGTGCCGCACCTTCGCTACTCTTTGACGCAACTTCGCTTCGGCCACTACGCCTACACGTCGATCGGGGGCTTGAGAGACATGGGTACCCATGGGTCCCAACCGGCCAGGGTCCCAGAGGTCCCTGACAAGTGGACCCGACCTTCCAGAAGACCTGCCGACCTGCCAAGTGGGCCCAGCGACCTTATCCATGACTCCGACGACCCCGGGCGACCTGATCAAGATTCCGGAAGATCCACTGGACTTGGCGTGCAAGCCAAGACTTTAGGACATGGCGCGCTGCCATCTGTAGCTCCGAGTATCACGGGATACTCCTTGTAATCCGGGAGATAAACTTCCCGCAATTGTAACCGACCCAGACACGGGTCAACCGACCTTGAATGGAAAACCCTAGCCCGTCCTCCCCATATAAGGCGGCCTAGGGCTCCATTCAAGGGGACAACTCATCTTCAACCTCACGCATAATCCACCACAACTGGACGTAGGGTTTTACTCTCCAGAGGCCTGAACCAGTCTAAACCCCCTTGTCTCCCTGTTTTCACCGCCATACTCGCCTAGTTCCGAGTTCACCACGTGGACTACCACCTACGCTCTTAGGTCCCGATCCTCCATTAACATGCAAACCTCTAGGGTAACCCCCTAGTGGATCTGTCTAGGTCTCACCCCCTAACAATTGGGGACCAGTCCAAGTGTTTCCCACGTCCTCCACAAGGCCACCACGTCACTTTTGGCCCAAAGATGAAAAGAGATCAAGGCCAACATGTTTTGGGCACTGGATTCGGACTACAACACAACACCAACTTCTGACGGACGCCACTACGGACGCATACGGAATCGGATTGGAGCATTCAAGTACTTCTTAGAACCGTGTTGAAGTTAACTTTCATATGGATCCAGACTCATGCCCATATCTATCCTGAGGTATCCTCAATCCACGAATCTTTGACCGGAGGTCTTTCTGTCCAGGGTGCTGCGCCACCGTATTTTGGCCCAATGGGCCGTGTATCAAGTTGGATCCATTAGGGACGCGTCCTAGGGTTGGAGCACGACCCCTGCCCCCTTGTGGTCATCCTCCTCCTTTCATATACTCCTTAGCCACCGTCGAGAACACTCGGGTTTTGTTTCGTTGTAAGCTTAGCCATTGCTACTTCCTTGTAGACACGTGTGTCGGCTAGACCACCTGTTCTACCTGATTCAGAACCCCACCTTTATTGAGTTGTGACTCATTGTGAAACCTTCATTCATATCTGGTATTTTCAGTACTTGTTCCATACTTGTTCTTGCTTGTTTTTCGATTGCTCGCAGGAACGGGTGCCCTAGTGGCGGCTGACGCGCTCCACAAGATCGTTGCAGCCATAGGAGGTGGTGTATCGGTTGCTAAGGCGCATCCTTGGAAAGGTTGTAGTCGGGCCGTGAACGTCGTCTCCTCCAATCGAGTTATCCGCCATGCCTCTCATCGAATGATCGGCCACAAATCCCAGCAGGTTCACATCACCCTCCCTCGTTTTCAAATATATGACATGTAGAATAAGCTAGTTAGTTCAAATGTCATATATCTGAAACCGGAGGGAGTAATGACTATGGGCAAACAATCTCATATCTCGATGTTACATCAGTCCTATGCAGGGGTGGAGCAAGAACTGAATTCAAGGGATATGATGTCCGAAAGTAACTGCATCTAATACGTGTGATGCAAAGTTGATAAACAAGAAAAATGGATTGAACTAAGAGTTATGGTCTTGTTTTTAATTGGCTGATTTATTTCTTTGGCAAATTTTGCCCAGGAACACAATGTGGTATTTGTTGTGAGCCACTAAATAAACGTGTCACTGCTAGGAGACACTAATAAACCGGGTAGATTTGCCAAAAGACACTAGAGCCATTATTATATTCGACTTAACTGGAGAGCCACGCAAAAATGACTCATTTCCCCCTCTACCATCTACTCCTACCGCAGGTAAATCCCCAAGGACGACGCACGAGAGACGACTTCTCGCTCCTAGGAGGTGGCGTCAACTCCACGAGCTGTGATGCCCCTCGCCGCTGCAGCCGCGCCCGGCATACCCTCCCCTCCCCTCCCCTCCTGTCGTGCCGTTGCGTTTGGGTGGCCTTGTCGTGATTAAGAAGGCCAACAAGGGAAAAGTGAAAGAATAGTAAGCTGGTCAATGGGCCGTATGTTGTAACTAGACAGGCCCATTTCCAAATTAGCTAGTTTTGGGCCCTCTAGCAGGCTTCCTGTTGGAGCATATAAGAAGCGTCTGCAACCGCTTGGAGAACTATCGATGAACCGAATGCTCATGAACCTGCATGTCTCTGTCTTGTTTTCCCTCGGGTTCAACCGAAGTCTTCTCTGTTCTTCCTCCAATCTTATCAACCCTACCCCAAATTCTGATTCTAGTTATCCGAGACATAACAATTGGTATCCAGAGCCTAAATCACCACAAATTCCGTGGATTTTTTTCCCTAGTGAAGAAATCGACCTGGCGCCCGCACGCAAGCCGTTGAAGTTTCAAGCGCAAATGGCGGAATCAATCGATTCCCTCACCACCAAGTATGATGGGCTCTCCACCAAGGTTGATGGCGTTGATCAAATCCTGAAGAAGATTCTCGACACCTTGGCTGGGATCAAGTCGAAGCAAGTCAAGTCCGACGAATCCCTGAGTTCGTTGGTGCGCAAGGCGGATGATGCGACAGCGTGCTTCCAGTGACTGGAAGCTCCACCACCGCCGCCGTAGTAGCAACCCCTACGCCCGTCGCTGGTGTGGATCAATCCCTTCGACTTGAACTTGCTCCGGGAGACGCAGTGCATCAATCTACGTCGGCGGCGGAGCGGCCCAGTGGGCACCATCAACAAGATGACCATCAGGCTATTGGCGGAGGCATCCTTGGATCTCTTCCACCGCACCTGGTCACAGGTACGTTCAATCAGCCAGCCCCCCAACCCCATGATCCTCCACGTGATTTGCATCCCAGCGGCCAAATCGAGCTCCACCCCTAAAATGTCTTTTCCCATTTTCGATGGCGAGAATCCTAGATTGTGGAAGGATAGGTATGAGATATACTTTGAAATATATAGAGTTAGTGAATTGTTGAAACCTCATTTTGCTTCTCTGAATTTCGAAGGGGCAGCAACAACATGGTTGCAGAATTTTGAACTCAAAGGGCGTGTAGACAATTGGGAAGCTCTTCATAAAGCTGTGTGTGATAGGTTTGACAGAAATCAATACCAATTAGTCATGAAACAACTTGATAACCTGAAACAAACATGTTCAGTTCAGAAGTATCACACTCGCTTTAAGCAATTGGCTCATCAGTTGTTGCTTTATAATGCTCAGTATGATGATATTTATTTTTTTACTCGTTTCATGGGTGGTCTCAAAGAAAAAATTTGTTCACCAATTGCTTTACATCAACCTAAAAATATCGATACTACTAGTGCTTTGGCATTGTTGCAGGAAGAGGAGGTGGAAGCCACTAAAGCCAAGAGTACTTCCAAACATGAGTTCCAAACTTTTACCAAGAATTCATCTACCCAAGAGAAACTCAAAGTTTCTATCAAAAAGGATGACTCATCTAAGTCTACAAAAGCTCTAGTAGATGATAAATGGGCTGCTCTTAAAGCCTTTAGAAGAGCTAATGGCCATTGTTTCACTTGTGGAGAGAAATGGGGAAAAGGTCACAAATGTCCCAATCAAGTGTCCATCAGTGTCATCCAAGAAATGATTGAAATACTTGATGATGTGTCTGATAGTGATGGTTTTGAAACTGATGACACTTCAGATGATATCTATGTGGTAGCAGTTGTTCCTTCTACAACCAACAACAAGTCTAAACAGAGTAGAAGAAAAACAATGAGATTCAGAGGCTTTATTGGCAAGCAAGAGTTGCTAATTTTGTTAGACTCAAGCAGTGCTGGCACATTCATTACACCAGAACTGGCCAAAGGGAGACCTTACTTATTAGGTCTGGAATTCATTTTTAAAACTGATCACAAGAGTTTGTTATACTTGACTGAGCAGAATGCCTTGTCAAGAAAGGATCATTCTTCTGAAATTATGGCCATATCAATATGTCAACCTGGATGGAAGGAGAGAGTATGATAAGGGTATATGGAGGATGAAGAAGCTAAACAATTGTTGATTGAACTCTTCTCCTGACAATGATAAAGGGTTTTCATTACATGATGGCCTCATCAAGTATAACAACAACATCCAGATATGAAAGACTGCACTAGCTTAGAATCACATTCTGCAAGCTCTACATGCAAATGGAATAGGAGGGCATTCTGGAATACAAGCCACTTATCAAAGAGTGAAAGCTTTATTTGCTTGGCCAAAGTTGAAGCAATCTATTATTGAGTTTGTTCAGTCTTGTCATATCTGTCAACAGACCAAAGTAGAACATGTGAAATTACCTAGTCTGTTGCAACCACTGCCTATTCCATCTCAAGCTTGGGCCATAGTCAGCCTTGACTTTATAGAAGGATTACCCAATTCTGGTACCTTCGATGTGATTCTGGTGGTAGTTGATAAATTCAGCAAGTATGGACATACCTCTTTCTCACCCTTATACAACATTGACTATTTCTCAGTTATAGTTCAACAATGTGTACAAGTTGCATGGGCTACCACATGCTACCATTTCAGATCGAGATAGAATATTCACAAGTGCACTATGGACAGAATCATTTGCCTTGTCTGATACTCAGTTGCTCATGAGTTCTGATCATCATCCCCAAACTGATGGCCAGATAGAATGCTCGAATCAGTGTTTGGAGGGCTTTCTCAGATGCACAGTTCACTCTTGCCCAAAGCAATGGAATAAGTGGTTATCTATGGTTGAATATTGGTATAACACCTCCTATCAATCTGCATTGGGGTATACTCCATCTGAAGTTTTGGATGGCCATCCTCCTCATCATTTTGGCATACCATATGCTGCTCAAATAACAGTTACTTATCTAGTAAAATGGCTGAAGGAAAGAAGTTATTAAGGGGCCAACAAAGGATGAAGCATCAAGCTGATAAAGGAAGAAGTGAACGCTCATTTGAACATGGGGGATCTGGTGTATCTGAAGCTCCAGCCTCACGTTCAATCTTCTGTAGCCCCAAGGGGAAATCACAAGCTTTTATTCAGGTTCTTTGAACCTTTCAAGATATTGCAGAGAGTAGGAAAGTGGCCTATAAGCTGGATCTGCCATCTCATGCCTAAATACATCCGGTGGTGCATGTATCTCAACTTAAAAAGCACATTCCTCTGCAGATGTAGGTCAGTTCTGATTTGGCTTCCATTATCACTAATCCTTCTGAGGTACTGTACCCAGTACATATTCTGAAGAAGTTGTTGGTTCCTCGATCTAGCTCAACAATGATGGTGTTGGTATTTCTTAATGTCACCACTATGGCGCTGGGTGCCCGGGTTAGCGTGAGCGTGTAGGAATCACCCGGGTATACTGACAGGTGCGAACGAATCCGCAAGCGCATGAATACACCGTTGTAGCACTTCACCTCAGGAGTATTCCCAAGGGTATCGAATCCAAGGAACGGTATGAGGGACTCTACGAGTGACTATCCAAGGATACACAATCCCTGCTGAGGTAGGTGAGTGATGTGAAGTCTCCTGTAGGTTCTCGACTCTAGAGAGGAACAAGCTCGGATAAGATCTCGCTTCAGACACCGGCCCCTCCTGGCTATAACAGTTGGTTCACAGCAAAGGGTTGCCTACACGTTGTATCCGAACGTGGGGGATTTCAGAGGGTCCAATGGCTGTCACTACCACGGCCTACCCCAGGACAAACGGGATACAAGGCATTCGAAGGATAACCAGCAGTCTAGACACCACGTCTACACCGCCGACTACTACTATAGCACGGCTACGTCTGACGTCCCGTAGAAACACTATAGCACTCCGTATAAATACGAAGCGACGAACCCGCGAAGTTGAGCTAGACCTTACTTGTCGTTGAATCGATTCGCGTGAGGAGATATGATTGATACTTGATCTAAACAGATATGCATGAGCTTCACTACACTCTAATAGACAGGTAATCACACAAATGAGATGCAAACTTATGTGATGATAACAGAAGATCGAGGGTCGTGTTCGTAAAGAACATGAGCCTCTAACTTATGAACAAACACAAAAGTATGAATTACTTGTTCGTCAACTAGATCGAGGAGGCACGTTCATGAAGAACGCGAGCCTCTAAATGATGAACGAACGAAGAACTCAAGAGAGCCACTTTAGTCTAAATAGAAAATACTGAAATACTCACTTTAGTCTAAATGAAGAACAACATCGCTCACGAGGTACAAGGGGGCCATGGATGATGAACGGATCATCACCACCTCACCTTTACTCATCCACACACTCCTCTCTACCTAGCACCACGTAGTCT
Source organism: Cenchrus fungigraminus (assembly GCA_036936925.1). Taxonomy (NCBI): domain Eukaryota; kingdom Viridiplantae; phylum Streptophyta; class Magnoliopsida; order Poales; family Poaceae; genus Cenchrus; species Cenchrus fungigraminus. The sequence goes on from CM072779.1 coordinate 111,320,228, forward strand.
AGATCCCCCCCACACACACACTCATGGTGGGATGAGGTTTCACCTCCACCAAGAGAGAATGAGAGAGGAAGAAAGAGGCAAAGGTGAGAAATGGCTTCAAGTGTGTTCATCCTCTTCTTACCCCCCTCTTCGCCTATTTACAGGCTTGAGCAACCAGTGTGAAAGCACCCAAACACCCCGGGGATAGCTTCTAGGACCAATGACCGAACACCATGTGGAAGCCCCTGAGTGGGCACCACAAGGTCGGTTTGGCCGACCTGTGGGGTCAGCCGACCCCCTGTGGGCCCCACTCGGGGTGTGCTTTCGTGCGGTGGCTGTTCTATGGGTCTTGAGGTCGGTTCCCGGTGTCCATGTGGTTTGGAGGCGGTTTAGGCACTCTGGTGGGCCATGGGATCCATGTGATGCCTGCATGGCGGCTTCTGATTCGCCGAGGCTTCCTCCCTTGGATTGGTGATGTCATGGATCCAGGGGATGCTTGCATGCAGCCCCTCATTGGCTGAGCCTAACTTGCTAGGATCATGAGGGTGTCTTTTCTCTTCATTTCTTATGCTAAATACCTGCATTCAACTTAGCATAGCCACTTGTGGAAATTGTTAGTTTAAGCCCCTATTCTAGTGTGGATGCTTAGTTCTTATGATAAAATGCAGGGATTGACGGCCCTAAATTAGGTACTTAATAGCCGTCAACAACTCCCCCACACTTGCCCTTTGCTCGTCCCGAGCGAAAGGGAAGATCATATGGGTTTAAACCAAAGGTATAAGACAAGCATAGGAGTTATTCCAGGTCATACCTTGCTCTTGTGAACTCTGTGGATTGGCTACAATGCCATCTTGGGTAGTTGATAAGAGGAATGACCATGAATCGAGTCTCTTAAGCACCTATTGGTCAGCACTTGGGGTTTTCTTAATAATTTTTTTAAAGAAAAAGAACTGCTCTGCCCTCCTTCTTTAATTCTCTCGGATCGCTCAACGTGTATATGTCCTCACCAAGGCATTAGATTGCCTTTCTTCACCCTACTTCTAATAATGGCTGTATTTGGAGCTCAGGGTAGGATAAAGGTAAAGCATACTTGTATCACATATATTGCAAAGTCAAAGACTAGATCCACAGAGAAAATCAAATCATACGATCAGATCAAGATGTGCACGTGTATGTGTACAGTGGGTATGGTAAGGTGGATACTAGGCTCGGGATGGGTGCTAGATATTACCATACATGTATGATGAATGTTGGTTGATGGTGAGGTGGACCCTAGCTCCGGAATGGATACTAGTTATCACCATCTAAGTTATGGAACTCCTTTTTGCATGATTCTCCCTTTTGTATAAGAATCTTTTGAGAACATGGCTATCTCTATACTTTTTTTTCTTGTGGACCTTCATGTGTCCATATTTTTTTCGATAGCCATGTCTCTTGTGTAGCAAAAACTAGGAGGGAGAGATCAACACATATGGAGCCTTATTTTCACGGAATGGATGAATAATACAATGCTAACTTCCAGGGTAGAAGCATAGCAAGGGGAATAAGGTGGCGTGCACATGAATCTTGATCATGAAAGTAATGAAAAGAATTCTCACAAGGGTCACAGAATTTGACAAAGCTCAATGCAATAATAAGCAGCATATGAGTATAAGGTTTTCAACTAAAAACATCATATGGCTTTGGTAGGACGGTGGCACATCAAAGAGGAGCTTTGCAAGAGCATTTTTTTTCGAAAACAAAACTATCCCAAGGGCTAGAACCAACAGAGTTAAGATCATGTCATCAAGTCATATCTCACTTGTCAACTACTTAGATAACCATGTTGTCCTTACGATGATATTGTTCACAAGCCTCAAGGTTATAAACGAGGGATAAAACTTACGCATGTCAACCCTAGGCATGGAGTAAGCATTTCCATAGATTTCTTGAGTTGATTTATGGAGAATTTATCAAGCATGAGCATACAAACTCAGAAATCATGGTGAAATAAGGAAGAGATGCGAACCAGCGCTGGTTTCTGTGTGGACCAGATGGGGATTTCTGTGATGCGCACGAATGCATGTCCCATTCAGGTTCTCTAAGCGTGGTCGATCGTAAGCACTGTGTGAGCATAGTGTGGGTGCAATAATGATCCGTCGTGTTCGCGTTTGGAGAGTGCAGCTCTCCCCCACACTGTTTTGTACCTGGGTGCAGTTCTTCGATACAAAAAGCAAAAACAAAAATAGCTAACACACAAGTGACTCAACCGGGTTACATGACCGGTGGAGCCAAAATTATTCATTCAAGTTCACTAATAAAGAGATACGCGCTTACACAAATGATGGAAATAAAGGAAATAATTGGAAGGGAAATAAATTAAACCTAACTAAGCACCTATGAAGGCAAATAAGAGCAGGGCACAACCCTCTACTCAGCAAAGAGGGCTTCCAAACCCTCTACCTCAATCAACCGCTGCAGCTTGGCATTCATCTCCTCACGGGTCTTGAGGAGAAGGTTCCTGAGCTGTCGATACTCCGCCCGCTGCCTTCTCACGGTCTTCATTAAGAGGTCAAACTCAAAGTACGCCTCTGTCAGATCATCTGCCATCTTGCCCACACGAATATTCTTCCTGTTAGGCAATGAAGCTAGGATGTCACCAAGCTCTGTCTCCCAATTTGGCGGGTAAGGCTTGGGCACCCCGCAGCTATCCTTAGGGGTCCTCACTCCAAAGATGTGAAACCTGGTTTGCGGTTGCGGGACTTCATCCCACACATCCTGCTCATACTTATGGCAAAAGGAGTCACCATCTTTGTCAAACAGTGATCCTGAGTAGCACTCTCCGGCTTTTAGTGGTGGACCTGGCCAATCATCAAAAAGCACCTTCTTGCTCGACCCAGGGGCCAACTTCTTCCCTAGGACATTGAACAGGGAGCAATGACTAGCGAAGGTAGGAGGTAAGGATGAGCCGCGCCTAGCTGGGGGCTCGACCGAGTCTCCAGTAGGGCTTCTCCCCTTCCTCCCTCACTCCGAAGTCATCAAATGAACCGGAGTTCCGTCCCATGGATGAAGCTCGCTGCCTCTGAGGTCGCTGAAGCAGAAGGACTTCTCCCCATCAAAGCCAGAGGGAGCCAGCGGGTAAAGGCGTGCAGAGCGGTGGAGCGGTGACCGAGAGGAGGATCGAGCAGAGGAGATGGGGTTCTACATGATGCAAAACTATGTCACGCGGCGAGGAAAGGGTTTCTAGAGGACGAAAGAGTGCGCACACGAAAAACGAGAGGCGGCGATAGCCCTTGTGGGTCGGCCGACCTAGGGCGTCGGCCGAGCACATCTGGGCTCTGCTGGGCCTCTGCTTCGGCGTGCGGGCTCTGGCGGGGCTTAGGGTCTTTGGGTCAGGTGGCCCACCAATTCTAAGGTCGGAGGCTTCAGCAAGGGCTAGAATGGAATTTCAGGCATATAATTGCCTTCTACCCCAGACAACTTTACTTAAACCTCTTTATACCTTAATAGCTCAACTTGGGGACTTTACCTGAACTCATACCTGGATGAAGAGTTATTGTTGCCCTCTTGCTCATATCGTCCATTTTCTCCTGATGATATCCTCCTACTCTGCCCTGTGGTCCTCCTTGCAGGTTTCTTTATAATAGGATGTATTTTCCCTCCTGCATGGTTAGTGCATATGTACGATGCAAGCTGTATATATGGTGCAATAGAGGTGATCCTCACAACCATCCTAAGGGAACTATGATGGATAACCTTAGGAGGGAAGCGCAGCTAGCAAGGCTAAAGCACTACGGACGAGAGATGATAGATGTGATGGAGTTGAGCACAGAATCCAGGGCTAAAGCCCAAAGTGCTCTAAGAGTGAAGCTTTCACCTCTAAAACTCAAGTATGATCAGACCCCAGATTGAGCGAGTGAAAATTTATGGGTTGAATGATCATTCGAGCTGAAGGTCGAGAGTGACGAACTTGCTACTTTATCCTCTCCTTGGGTTGACGAAGGACCTCACCCTCACCTAAGTGGGATGACACATAAGTTAACCCAAGCTTCCAACGGAAGTGTAAAAGATAGGTATGTAACCACACTCCCGCAGGGCATCAATCAGGTCAAGAAGTGAAGAGTAGGATTTACATCCACTTGACTTGATTGTTATCGGTCTTAACTGAACTTAAGATAATGAGATGGATTGCTCAACTAGACCGGATATAAGTTCGCGCTTCCGCAAGCCAAAGATATGGAAGTTTAACTGCGCCAGGGCTCGTGTCTTAGCATAACCCTTAGTGTGGCGGCACTTCGGATTGAGCCTTGACATGAAGCACGCAAAACATCCATCGTGACCTCCCCTGGAGAGTTGCGGGCAAGGTTGAAGTGATCGTCCCCGCTAGGAACGATTCTTATTCCTTGACTACTGCTCTCCTCCTTCCCTCGAGACTAAGTCTCGAAGGCCGGGTTTTAAAAGAAGAAACGATAGGGGAATCTAGGGACAGAATTTGCACTAAGTGCTCTTTCCCATAGATTCCTGCCAGTGAGGAGTGATATCTTCGACCAGAGCACAGAGAAATTTGGCATGTAAGCTCGGGCTCTCTCGAGGATTGGCTTTGGCAACTCGACATTTTCTCGTTTGGCCACCTCGTCACTCGAGTCAGATGGGGAGTTGAAATCTCGGATTTCTCCTAGAATTTCCAATCCTTATTCTGGCTCTAAGAGCACAAAGGTGCCTCCCGAAATGGCATCAAGCATCATGCCACAATCTCTTTGTAAACCAAACCGAAAATGCTGCAAGAGCACTAGGTCGGGCAGACCAAGGATTGGGCAAGCTTCAACTAAAGAGGAAAAACGATGCCATCCCATGCCTAAGGTTTCCTTCACTCTTTGTTTGAAACTAAGGATCGCCATTCTTAAGGAAACGACACGACGTACCAGAAAGAATCGAGTGCAAAAAGATGCTCTTAATTCCTCCCAGCGTGGGTGGTTGCAACCAAAACAATGGTACCAATTTCTCGCTTCCCCGGAGAGGGAGAACGGAAACAGGTTCCTCTTAAGAACATCTTGTGTTGCTCCGGTTTTACCCTGGGTAGAACACAATTGCTCAAAGTCTCTTGCGTGATCATAGGGATTCTCATGACTCATCCCAGAGAAGGGTTTTCCTCAACTAGCTTCATGAGAGATAGGTGAACCATACAAGGTGTTAGAAGAGCTGGTTGTCTCCAGAGAGTTGATTCCATGGTTTCACTCATAATGGTGGAAGGTGTGTACAAGGATAACCTTCCTGGGATAGCGGGGGTAAAGGTAGAAACAAAAGAAAAACAAAGGATACGAGGATAGTCAGGTTCGTAGATTCTCGACAACCGTTCCCCGGCAGCGGCGCCAGAAATGCTTGTTGGTATTTCTTAACGTCACCACTATGGCGCCGGGTTAGCGCGAGCGTATAAGAATCACCCGGGTATACTGACGGGTGCGAACGAATCCGCAAGCGCATGGATACACCGTTGTAGCACTTCACCTCAGGAGTATTCCCAAGGGTATCGAATCCAAGGAACGGTATGGGGGACTCTACGAGTGACTATCCAAGGGTACACAGTCCCTGCTGAGGTAGGTGAGTGATGTGAAGTCTCCTATAGGTTCTCGACTCTAGAGAGGAACAAGCTCGGATAAGATCTCGCTTCGGACACCGGCCCCTCCTGGCTATAACAGTTGTTTCACAGCAAAGGGTTGCCTACACGTTGTATCCGAACGTGGGGGATATCAGAGGGTCCAACGGCTGTCACTACCGCGGCCTACCCCAAGACAAACCGTGGGATACAGGGCATTCGAAGGATAACCAGCAGTCTAGACACCACGTCTACACCGCCGACTACTACTATAGCACAGCTAAGTCTGACATCCCGTAGAAACACTATAGCACTCCATATAAATACGAAGCGACGAACCCGCGAGGTTGAGCTAGACCTTACTCGTCATTGAATCGATTCACACGAGGAGATATGATTGATACTTGATCTAATCAGATATGCATGAGCTTCACTATACTCTAATAGACAGGCAATCACACAAACAAGATGCAAACTTATGCGATGATAACAGAAGATCGAGGGTCGTGTTCGTGAAGAACACGAGCCTCTAACTTATGAACAAACGCAAAAGTATGAATTACTTGTTCGTCAACTAGATCGAGGAGGCTCGTTCATGAAGAACGCGAGCCTCTAAATGATGAACGAATGAAGAACTCAAGAACAAATCATTCATGCATGAGAGCCACTTTAGTCTAAATAGAAAATACTGAAATACTCACTTTAGTCTAAATGAAGAACAACATCGCTCGCGAGGTACAACGGGATGATGGATGATGAACGGATCATCACCACCTCACCTCTACTCATCCACACACTCCTCTCTACCTAGCACCACCTAGTCTAGATCCCCCACACACACACACTCATGGTGGGATGAGGTTTCACCTCCACCAAGAGAGAATGAGAGAGGGAGAAAGAGGCAAAGGTGAGAAATGGCTTCAAGTGTGTTCATCCTCTTCATACCCCCTCTCCTCCTATTTATAGGCTTAAGCAATCGGTGTGAGAGCACCCAAACACCCCGGGGATAGCTTCTAGGACCAATGACCGAACACCACGTGGAAGCCCCTGAGTGGGCTCCACAAGGTCGGTTCGGCCGACCTGTGGGGTCGGCCGACCCCCAGTGGGCCCCACTCAGGGTGTGCTTTCGCGTGGTGGCTATTCTGTGGGTCCTGAGGTCGGTTCCCGGTGTCCACGTGGTTTAGAGGTGGTTTAGGCGCTCTGGTGGGCCATGGGATCCATGTGATGCCTGCATGGCGGCTTCTGATTCGCAGTGGCTTCCTCCCTTAGATTGGTGATGTCATGGATCCATGGGATGCTTGCATGCAGCACCTCATTGGCTGAGCCTAACTTGCTAGGATCATAAGGGTGTCTTTTCTCTTCATTTCTTATGCTAAATACCTGCATTCGACTTAGCATAGCCACTTGTGGAAATTGTTAGTTTAAACCCCTATTCTAGTGTGGATGCTTAGTTCTTATGATAAAATGCAGGGATTGACAGCCCTAAATTAGGTACTTAACAGCCGTCAACAGATGGTGTGTGTGCTTTGGGGAGGACCAGGACCAGTGCTAATTACCTGTGAAGATGAACAAGATCTTCATCGAAGATTCCCTGATGCACTAGCTTGTGGTCAAGCTGGTTCTCAGGGGGGAGAATGTCGTGATTAAGAAGTCCAGCAAGGTAAAAGTTGGTCAATGGGCCATATGTTGTAACCAGACCAGGCCATTTATGATTAGCTAGTTTTGGGCTCACTAGCAGGGTTCCTGTTGACGTGTATAAGAGGCGTCTGCAACCGCTTAAAGAACTATTGATGAACTAAATGCTAAACATCCCTATCTCCATCTCGTTTTCCCTCAGGTTCAGCCGAGTTATTCTCTGTTCTTCCTCCAATTCTTATCAACCCTACCCCAAATTCTGATTCTAGTTATCCGAGTACATAACAAGGTCGTGCGGTCAACCTCGACGGCCTCGGCGATGGCCGGCGGCAAGATGGAGACTCCATGGTACCTAAGCGATATATTCCCGCATGAGGATGCCATCCTTTCATGGGTTCCCGACAGGTACGTCCTCTCCCATTTTCCCCAAGGGTTAGTACCAGTAAATTAGGCTCGGGTTAGTGCAATTGGGCTCGTTATTGCGAAGTAAATCAAACTGCTAGGATGATGAAACTCACTGCTGTAATTGCATTTGGTTTGAAAGAATCCTAACAATGATATCAGTTGGGGACACTCCCCCCATTGACCCTAAAAAAAGTAAATCGAACCATGTGTTGATTTTGGGGTGACTTGTGCAATTGTGTGTGTAGGGTGGATCCAAGTTCGTCCTACATGATTGTTGTTCGTGTTGGTGCTTATGTACACATGCATTGTGTATTATCACCTCAATTTGAGGTAATATTGAAGACTATGTTCATGAATACTACTCTATTGCAAATTTTAAGAAAGCCTATGAGAAATGTGTTGAAGGCAATGACAGACAACAATCAATGGCCCACAGTAAATCTTGGGTTCAAGTTGTGGCCTCCAGTTTTGAAAAGGGCAGCTAGGAGACCAAGAGAGAGGAGATACAAATCAGTTACAGAAGGGGGAAAACCAAAGAGATCCACAGTATGCAGAATGTGCAAACAGATTGGACACATGGCAAAAACATGCAATGAGTATGTTTATGATTCCGATGTCCCACACCAGCACCTCCAAAGCCAAAGAGAAAGAGAGGCAAGAAAAATGTCATAGTGGTACCATCCATTGTTGTTGAACCACCACAAAAACAACCATCATATGCTTCTACACCAACTAGAGCCATCACTTGTGCTACACCAACTAGAGGCATCACTACTAGTGCTTCTACAAACACTATTACAAGGAGGTAAAACTGCAATTTGCATCTCTTTTCATAAAACCTGCTCCCCTTTGCTCCTCCCTCCGCGCTCCCGGGGGTACGTGTCGCCCCGGGAGGCCTCGCAGCGGCCGCGCTCAGTTGAGCCGCATCGCACATGGGATGGCCACCACTCTGTTTGCCACTTCGGTGTCTCTGATAGGTGGGGCTAGATAAAATATGGCCCGCTGTAAAGTGCTGAGGGTGGACAGGAGGCATGTGTGGATGAATCGTGAAAAGGGATGGAGCCCACGGCATGGAAGAGGGCGGGCGTGCTGCACCAAAGTGTGCGCCGCTCCCCTGGCCGCCTTGGCCTCACTACCAGGTGGTCCCCTCGGAAGCCTGGTGGCCCACTATTAGGCACTGAGGGTGGACGCGGCCGTGTGGGGAAGGCCCGAGAAAATCGGGAACGGGAAGACCGTGGGCGCCGCACGGGTTTCTTCCTCCGCCTCGATCCTTTCCCCTCTCTCTCTCCCCCTGTGACCACGATTCACTCCGCCCATGTCACACCCTGAAATTTCAATTTCAGGATGTGAATAGAAAGATTAATTAAATAAAAATTTTCTCTCAATTTTAAAATTTTCCAAACTTTTATTTTCTTTACAGGAAATGTAGTATAGGAAAAAGCTTTTGTTGATTTTTCAGAATTAAATAAAATGACTGTGTGAGTGTTGCATTCATGCCAATTCATTTGGTGTTTTATGAGTGTAAAATATTTTTAAAATGCGTTTAGGTGCTGACCAAATCCTTCAGAGAATTTTCCGGATTTTTCTGGAATTTATTCTCACTTTTCTTGAGCTATTTCTATTTATTATAAGGCTCGAAAATCTTTTTCATGAGCTCCAAGTATTTTATTTGGGTTGTTCGTCTCCCAATCTTGCTCTGGGAATTTTCCTAGAATTTTTGGGATTTTCAGAGTATTTTTCGTGACTTTAATGAATTATCTAGCTATTTCTGGAATATTCTTTTCACAAAAATATATTCTGAAAATAAAAAGAAAATCATTTCTTTTATCCCTCCCTCCTTCCTCTCCTTTTGGCCCAGTTCCTGTTTCAGCCCAACCGTTCAAAGGCCGTTCGTGCCCCCCCTATTTCCTTCGCCTGCTCGCCTTCACCCCGGCCCAGCAAGAAGTTGGCCCAGCGTCGGCCTGCTTGTTCCCCGTCACCCGCTACCGCTGACATGTGGGCCCCGCCATGTCATCCCCTAGCTCCAGCCGTGCCTGAGTTGGACTCCGGCCATCTCCGTGTCCGTGCCGTGCACGCCCAGGGCCGCGCACGCCGCACCCCTATAAAGCTGCGTCGTCCTCGTCCCACGAGCCCTAGCCGCCGCCCTGCCTCGCCAGCTGCGCCGCCTCGCGCCCTCACCTTGCGCAGCACCATGCACCGGCCGCCACCGGAGCTCACCGCCGTTCGTCGCAGTGCCGCACCAGGACGCCGCCGGGGAAAGCCGTCGCCGCCGGGAGCTTCCCCGAGCCGAGCCGCACCTCTTCAGCCGCTTCCCATCGCCTCCTCGACACCGGAGCGCCGCCGCCCCAAGCCGGCCGCCATCGTCCGATGTGCGCTGGATTCCGGCCACCTCCCCTTTGTCCCTAACCCGGTGAGCATACCCAGGTGACCTCCTCTATCTCCTCCACTCGTTGCGCCGTCCACCCGAGCTCCTAGGCCGCCGGGGTGCTGAGAATTTGAGCTTCCAGAGCCGCCGGCCTCCCCAAACCAGAGGTAGAAGAAGACCTCCTCCGCTTTGCAGTTAGGTCCCTGTGGTTCTTTGTTATCCGCAGTTCTTTCTTGTGTCTTGCATCTTTTGCAGAAAACCCCCTAAATCTATTAGATTCCTTAGATCCAGTCCACCCTGAGGTTTTTGCGTGTAAGCCCTCGGGTTTATATGCATAATTATGTATATGCCCCTGGTTTTTCACAGTAAAGTCCCTGAAAGTTTCTAATCCTTGCCAGCAAGTCCCTACATCTTGTTCCTCCATAGAATCTTTGTTTTAGCTCCGTTTTTACCCGTTCAAATTGCGTTAGGTTCATAATAATGTAAAGCACACGTTAGTGGTGAGTTTTCATCATGTTTGTTTTCTGAAAATTAATTTAATATTAATTTTGCTTAATACTTATTAAACATGCCTTTTTTTCTAAATAAAAGCTATATAGTGCCATATACCTTTTTCATAGTCAATATTAATTTTATTAATGTTTATTTTACATGCTTTTAGACATAAAATCTAATTAGATCTTTATCTTGATTTTTCATAAGCCAAATATTACTTTGATTAATATTTAATTAACTTTTCTAATTAAAAGTTGAATAGGCTTTTACACCGGTTTTATAAATAAACATTAATTTGATTAATGCCAATGCCATAATGGTTTTTAATAGTAATATGATCTACTCGAATCATAAAGATACGTTTAGGTGATTCATATAGTTTAGCTTTTCTAAGTTAAATGTTTAATTGGTATAATCTATATTTGAATCTTTATAAATAAAACTTGACTAGGTTCTTTACTTCGGTCTTTTGCAAATAAAAATATAATGCTGCATTAATTCCAACTTAAGGTATTTTCTTTATGAAATATCCTTTACATGTTTTTGCTAATTAAAATAAACCTAGCTCATAGTTTGTTCTCTCATATATGCAAATCGTTCGTAATACGTTCTTTATCAAGTTCTGTCTCAGTGTGTCCCTCTTGTAGAGCTAATATTCTTTCAAGGTCTAGATCTTTTTGATCCGTAGAATCGATCCTATCCTTTAGTGTGTTGTTTTAAAGCTTCTCTTTTGATTGGTGCTTTGTTCTTAGTTAGTTAGTTTGTTTACTTTGTATGTTTGTGCTCGATGATTGATGCGAGTAGAATGAACGTGGTTCGAGAGCTTTGGAAGAGCAAGAAGTGAAGGTATTCTGAGCAACATCACAACTCTGGTTAAAGGCAAGTGTGTCCTTGTTCTTTTGTCCCCATAATTGTGTATAATCATCATTTCATATGCTTGCATTAATATTGATGGGTCCTATTAAGGATTATCCTAGTCTTTATTATCATTCCTTGTGAACCTGGGTTTATCTTTCTGTTGGGTAGCTCTGCTTAGCTGCTATACCTTGGGTTATGGTGGTTCTAATGAACAACATCAATGATGAACATGCTTTACTTTTATGTTATATATCTCTGGTTAATACAAGATCACAATGTTTAATTGGAACATGGAGCGACCACCCAGGACAACAGTGCAACCACAAGGCTATATGGCTCTGGCTTGGCTAATTAATTAGGGACTCTAATGTTGGGGTGACCTTACCGCAAGGGCAAGGGGGAGCGTTTAGTTGGGGTATATACTCGCTCTAGTAGGGAGTTGGGCTTGGCTAAGACACGGTACCTACTAGGGGACTTTATACCTTGCGACGGCTCGGAACCTTTGCGGGTTGTTTCACAGTAGGGAAACTTTGTAAAGGCCTCGTAGCATCCCTATGCAATCACACCTTGGCAGTGTGGTATGATGCCTGATCAGCATCGCGTGGTTGGGTTTAAAGTTCTTAGAACTTTTACGTGACTTGTGGTGAAAGTGTACAACCTCTGCAGAGTGTAAAACTAATCGATTAGCCGTGCTCACGGTCAAGAGCGGCCTGGACCCTCACATGATAATTGAACTTGAAGATGGACTTAAATCGTGGTTTCTGGTTATGTTAGCCATATGCTTATTGCGTATCTCTTTATGTTAATTGTGGGTTGGTATATACTTATACTTTATTAGTAATCAGGTGCTAATAAAATTTGACCAACTAAAATTGCTTAATGCAGTCAACCTGTCAGCCTTTCCTTGATAAGCCTTTGCATTCATACTTTCCCCACACTTGCTGAGTACGGCATGTGGTCACCCTTGCTATAAACAATGTTGCTCAGAAAGAGGAAGCTGCTATGAAGTCGTTGTGAAGATGTTGCTGGTGCTAGGCGTACGCAACCCCTAGTCGACTGCTTGTGATGTTTGGAGCCTCTGTTTCCAGGATTTAGCGTAATACTCTGATAATCCTTCTATTTCTTTACGTGATACTGTACTGTTATTCACTTATGTCAACTATATGCATGAAACTTGATCCTGGCATGCATATAGATTTGCACTTGGTTTTCTTTGGAAAAACAGGTGTGACAGAGTGGTATCAGAGCTGTATCGACGGTAGGATGTAAGCCTAGATAGCAATGTTCGTTCCTTAAGGTTTTCTTTGATCCAAAAATCCATCACTACTTTTCCTTGAGCTCTGTGATGAATATTCTCACTCCTTGATCATTTTCTTTTGAAAATCCCCCTTGATATCTTAACTCTTCCCACTTAACTTCTTTTCATTTGCACTTCATTGTTTTGCAAATGTTATGACCCCTACCCTTGTTTGTTTATTTTATCTCCCCTTGATCTTGATCTTGCTTTCCTTTTCCACTTGTTTCATGCAATGCCTCTCCTTGATATCTTGCTTACCTATCTACTTTAAACATATCTGTCAATTCCTATCTATATATCTTCCTCATTAAACCTCTCCTTGTTCTTCATATAATGTTACTTTGGATCCCCCTTGAGTTTTTGATTCCAAAGTGTTCTTTCTGATTCAATATCCTTAGATGATCACTGATCGGTGAAGCTATGCCCATGCTTAGGAGGATGCCCTATGACTATTAACAACGTTTAGCATCGTTCCTTTGACTGTGTGTTGAATGGTGAAATTCAGTGCTTGCATGATGATGCTTGGTATTATGAATTTGATTGATTCGTTTCTTTGTAGTGAGTGTTGGTGTATTGTGGGTCTTATATCTACAATAACATCAGTTGCTTAGTTGGGTTCTTCCTTTGTGCCTCCCACATTCTTGTTATCTCTCTCTACCTGATCGAATGAAGGACATCAGAAGAAGGAATTGACGCCCACATCAAAGCCAACAAGCAAATACTACTGTCACTGTCATTGTTTACAAGAAAGAAAGTTGAAGAAAAGAAGACCTCACTCTATCTTCCTTTCCCACCTTATGCTTGCTATTATCCCATCTAGCTCACTCTGATGAAGACCTCGATGACCAAGAAAGGTGAATACTGAAAATACTACACCCTGAAGACAAAAAGAGGATGACCGCCTACCTACCCCAGTAGTAATGTTCTTCTCCCTTCTCTTTGTTTCTTCTCTCTTCGAATCTCGGGATGAGATTCCGTTTAAGGGGGGTAGATTTGTCACACCCTGAAATTTCAATTTTAGGATGTGAATAGAAAGATTAATTAAATAACAATTTTCTCTCAATTTTAAAATTTTCCAAACATTTATTTTCTTTACACGAAATGTAGTATAGGAAAAAGCTTTTGTTGATTTTTCAGAATTAAATAAAATGACTGTGTGAGTGTTGCATTCATGCAAATGCATTTGGTGTTTTATGAGTGTAAAATATTTTTAAAATGCGTTTAGGTGCTGATCAAATCCTTCCGAGAATTTTCCGAAATTTATTCTCACTTTTCTTGAGCTATTTCTATTTATTAGAAGGCTCTAAAATCTTTTTCATGAGCTCCAAAAATTTTATTTGGGTTGTTGGTGTCCCAATCTAGCTCTGGGAATATTCCTAGAATTTTTGGGATTTTCAGAGTATTTTTTGTGGCTTTAGTGAATTATCTAGCTATTTCTGGAGTATTCTTTTCACAATATTCTGAAAATAAAAAGAAAATCATTTCTTTTATCCCTCCCTCCTTCCTCTCCTTTCAGCCCAGTTCCTGTTTCAGCCCAGCCGTTCAAAGTCCGTTCATGCCCCCCTATTTCCTTCGCCTCCTCGCCTTCACCCCGGCCCAGCAAGAAGTTGGCCCAGCGCCGGCCCGCCTGTTCCCCGTCACCCGCTACCGCTGACATGTGGGCCCCGCCGTGTCATCCCCTAGCTCCAGTCGTGCCTGAGTTGGACTCCGGCCATCTCCGTGTCCGTGCGTGCACGCCTAGGGCCGCGCGCGCCGCGCTTCTATAAAGTTGCGCCGTCCTCGTCCCGCGAGCCCTAGCCGCCGCCCTGCCTCGCCAGCTGTGCCTCCTCGCACCCTCGCCTTGCGCAGCGCCATGCACCGGCCACGACCGGAGCTCACCGCCGTTCGCCGCAGTGCCGCACCAGGACGCCACCGGGTAAAGCTGTCGCCGCCGGGAGTTTCCCCGAGCCGAGCCGCACGCACCTCTTCAGCCGCTTCCCGTCGCCTCCTCGACACCGGAGCACCGCCGCCCCAAGACGGCCGCCATTGTCCACTGTGCGCTAGATTCCGGCCAACTCCCCTTCGTCCCTAACCCGGTGAGCATACCCAGGTGAGGTCCTCTATCTCCTCCAGCCGTTGCGCTGTCCACCCGAGCTCCTAGGCCATCGGGGTGCTGAGAATTTGAGCTCCCAGAGCTGCCGGCCTCCCCAAACTAGAGGTAGAAGAATACCTCCTCCGCTTTGCAGTTAGGTCCCTGTGGTTCTTTGTTATCCGTAGTTCTTTCTTGTGTCTTGCATCTTTTGCAGAAAACCCCCTGAAACTATTAGATTCCTTTGATCCAGTCCACCCTAAGGTTTTTGCGTGTAAGCCCTGAGGTTTATATGCATAATTATGTACATGCCCCTGGTTTTTCACAGTAACGTCTGAGGACCAGGTGTGTCCGAGGACCAGTGGAGGGTCGCTCCTTAGTGATGAGTGATTGACAACGTTGTGTGGACTGATGCTTGGCTAAGTGTGCAGGTACAGGTTGCGGCTTAACTCGTGTTGGTGCAGGTGAAGAACAAGCACGAAAAGCCTGAGTCGTGGCGGCCTCCGGGTGATGGAGTGGCAAGTAGGCTTGGTTCGATGGACCCGGTGGCTGATGGGGTCAAGTGCGAGCCGTGCGGTGCAAGACTAGCGGGCTAAAGTCGTGAACATGGGCCGGTGCAAGGTAGCGGTTGAAGCCCGAACCTTGCACGCGGGGTTCAGTGGTTTGCCCACAAAACCATCAGGTGGACGGTTTCTTGGTTTGGGCCGCAAAACCAAGCCCGGAGGCCCGAGGCGACGGAGACGGTGATCCGGGAACTTCGGGAAGCTTCGAGGCGGAGGGCACGTGGCGTGATCACGGGGTTTGCGTCGAGGTGAAGCGAAGCCGCGGTGGAAGCGTGTCCGTCCAATGAAGACTTGACCAAAATGCCCCTGAGGGGTTGTATCTTCATTTCAAGTAGTAGGGGTAGCATGGTCATTTACCTCTCTCCGATGGACTTCGTATAAATAGCGGAGAGGTGGATGGCATCTCTCTCTCTTGGACTCTAGGGCTTTCTCCCGCGGTAGACTTTTCCCTCTGGATTCCTTAGGCTAGATTCTTGTATAGACAATGACCTCTAGATGTATGGAAGCATTCGGCGTTGCGGTGATCTCCTAGTCCTCTGTGATTTTCGTGTCATTTTCAGGGCTATTTTTGGGGGTGTTTCGTTCTTCGCTCGATTCGTTGATTTGAGGGCGTTTTCTCTCGGATTTCTTTGAGGGGATCATGGGTGGATGTCTTGCGCATCTTTGGGATTTGCCCTCGATTCGTGAGTTTTTGGATGAACCCTAGTTCATAGTGTTCTTGGCCAAGATTTGCGATTCCAGGAGATTGAGTGGGTTTGGGGCCATGAAATTTTAGGAATAGCTTCTCCTAGAGGCAATACTACTTGTCCTAAAATTTGGCTGCAATGCGTTGGGTGAATCGGGAGATCCATCGATCGAAAGTTTAAAGTTGACCCGCGGGCGATTTTTCTGGGCTGTCCCGGAAGTTCCGGTGGTTAGGTCGGAAGTTCCGGTGATCCTTTTGAGGAGATTTTTTGTGGGCAGCTTATTTATGTTGTGGGGAAGCTGTGGTTAAATTTTCATGATTTTTGGAGCTCGTTTGATCAAGTTTTGGGATTTTTCTTTCTCCTCTAGTTGGCTGTTTTTCGTCCTGTCTCAGAAGTTCCGACCCCGAGGCTGTATCTTCCGGTAGTGGCCAGAAGTTCTGATTTTATCTTCCGGTGAGCCTCTGTCTTGGTTCGGAAGTTCCGACCCCGAGGTTGTATGTTCCGGTAGGTTGCTGCAGTATTCGGTTTTGCTCCGTTTTGTCCGTGGTTGCTTCCATCTTTTGTTCAAGCCTTTCGATCTTTGTTCTAGGGTCTCTAGAGAGGTGTGTGTTTCCTTCCACTTGTTTGTGTGCGACTCTTGGAGTTGCGATTGGGACATAGGCCGAGTTCTTTGAAGAAGAATTTTTATCGGCTCCCATTCACTCCCCCCCCTCTGGTCGCCTATTCGGTCCTTCAATTGGTATCAGAGCCGGTTACGGATCTTCTTGATTCTAACCAGTCTAAGATCCAAAGATGGGCGATTAATGGCAAGGGGTCGGGTCCTCCGCACTTTGATGGCAAGATTACCCGATGTGGGAGAGGCGCATGGGCGCGTTTTTGCGAGGGAAGGGAACTCTTATCTGGGAGGTCACTTAGAATCCTCATTATGTCATCCCAGATAGTTTTCTGCTTCCAGGATCGCGGGACATGTTTGAGGCCAACAGCAAGGCCATTGATTACTTGTTCCGTGCTCTTTGTGCCTGTCACACCTGATTTTCCAAAGAAAACCAAATGCATCTCATATGTGCGCCAGGATCAAGTTTACACACATATGATAGACGTCATGAGTGAAATATCATTAAACAGCAATAAAAACGTATAAGAGTTAAACATTACATTATCTCTTTACTACACTCAGACGTTAGACTCGAAGGTCTTTAAAACGAACAAACGATAACTAGACGAAGCAACTCCGTCTTCAGCTTCCACAGGCACATGACTGGGGGCACACAAGCCTCAGAACTCATCGTAGTCGCTGAAGTACTCTTCTCCATTGTTCTCCCCTGAACAGTGGGTAAGCAAGGGTGAGCACACTTATGGTTGGAGCTCAGCAAGTGGGGGAAGATGCAAGGCTATCAAGGATAGGCTAAGGTTTTGCAGCGGTTAGCATTTTTAATGTTGGTCAAATTTTATTAGCAAGCACCTATTTACTAGGTGTAAGTTTATACCATCCCACTTAAAAAGACTTTAGAAAACTTTCCATCTCAACCCATACTTAAACCACAATTTAATTCCATCTTCAAGTTCATTAATCATGTGGGAGTCCAGGCCGCTCTTGACCGTGAGCACGGCTGATCGATCAGTTTTAACTCTGCAGAGGTTGTACACTTTCACCACAGCTCACGTAAAAGTTCCGAAGAACTTTGAACCCAACCATGCGATGCTGGCCAAGCATCATACCACACTTCCGAGGTGTGATTGCATAGGGACGCTATGAAGCCTTTACAAAGGCATGCAAAAGACCAACAGCCCGCATAGTTACAGTAGCAGAGCGGACCATAACCCTCCCTATTGGACAGCACCTTAGCAAAGGCTGCGGCCAAGAGGACCGGGCTATACCCCTTAAACTCTGACCCCCCTCTGCTCCTTTCGGATAAGGCTATCAGAAAATTCCACACACCTAATTAATTGGCTAAGCCAGAGCCATATGGACTGTGGTTGCACTGTTTTCCTGGGTGGTTCTCCATGTTCCAATTAAATCATATGATCTTGTTATTAACCATAAGCATCATCTTCACCATAGTTATCCTGATCAACATTCATCATATTGCAAAAGATTCATTTGAACCATCCCAAGGTATAGCAACTAAGCATTTCTACCAAAAACATTTATTTAAAAGGGTTGTTCAAGGTAGAGGGGATAAAATTCTAGTCATGTCCTTAAAAAGGTAATTTCCCATCAAATTATGCATAACAACAATTAAAAGTAAATTTTAGTTATCATGCAATTATTCAGGACAAAGAGGAATATGCAGAGGGAGAAGTCCACTTGCCTTCCTTGCTTAAACACTGGGGTTCTTCTTCTTCAAAAACTTGCTCTTGATCCACTTTAACTGGCTGCTCACTTGAAACTGACACGATGTCTACGAGCACACATAAAGACATTCAATAAACAAAACAATACACCAAGCATGAAAAGCTTAAAAAGAGAACAAGGTTTAGCTCTAGGAACACGAACGCAAAAACACTCGGAACTATCGGGAGCTTTGGATGATCACATACAAGAGCTAGCTATGTGCTAGGTATATTTTAATTAAATAAAATCATGTGCATAGGTTATTTCAGAGAAATACCCTATTTATAATTAAGCAAGTTATATTTGTATTTAAAAGACGATGTAAGCCTAGTCCAATTTTATTTATAAATATTCAAGTATGATTTATGCAAATTAAACATTTAATTTAAAAGAAGCATGTAAAAGCATCTAAACGTATATCTTTATATTTCGAGTTATTCTAATCAAATTATAATTTAAAAACACATTTATGTTCATATTAATCAAATTAACATTTAATTAAGAAAACTCGGGATAGACCTATGTTGCTTTTATTTAGAAAGCAAATTGCATAAACATTAATCAATTTAAGTTTGATTATGAAAACCAAGGTATGCATCTAATTAGCTTTTAATTGAAAGAAATATTTAATTAGTATTAATCATATTATCTTTCTTATGAAAACACGTGTTAAACTCTAATTAGATTTTAATTAGAAAAGCATGTGTACTAAGAATTTAATCATATTTAATATTTAAATAAATTATAAAATAAAGAACATGTTCAACATTGGTCCTATCACGTAGTTTGAGTTGATATGAACCTAACGCGACTTGAAACGGTGGAAACGGAGCTAAAACGCAAAAGATACGACTAAAACAAGGTTCAGGGGCTTTTCTGTGAAGAAACAGGGCTTCCAGGGGCTTAACTGCAAGAAACCAG
Organism: Cenchrus fungigraminus; assembly: GCA_036936925.1. NCBI lineage: Eukaryota > Viridiplantae > Streptophyta > Magnoliopsida > Poales > Poaceae > Cenchrus > Cenchrus fungigraminus. The sequence continues at coordinate 111,339,407 of CM072779.1, forward strand.
GGGCTAAAACATGAATACGCGTATAAACCGAAGGTCTATAGCGCAAAAGATCAAGTCTAGGATCTCGGGTGGGATTTCCAGAGAGATCAGGGGCTTAGATATAAAAGAAAGGACCTAAGTGTAAAGATTCTAATAGGTGGAAGGACCGGCTTGGGATATCTGAAAAGAACAGGGGCTCTTTAACAAAATGGCCACTGTTGACCGGTAAGGAGTCCTTTTGACTCGGGGCGGGGCGGATCTGGACCGTCGGTTTCACGATGACCGGCTGGCGCGGCTGTGCACCGGGCGGTGGACCACGGTTCACGGGTCCACGGTGGACCGGCCAAAGGGGTACGCCCCGATCTGATCAGGGCTGTCCACTGGCGATCGGGCGGTTGAGGTGGCGTGCGCGCGAGAGAGCGGCGGCGGGCACGCCGGAGGCGGCTGTGCGCGGCGGCGCACGGCAGCGGCCTCGCCGGCGATCTCGAAAACGAGCTACAAGGCTCGGTTTGGCTAGCGGTTTGGTCCTACACAAAGCTAAGGAGACGGCGAACTTGTCCAGGGGCTTGCGGAGGCGGCTCGAGCAATGGTGGCGGCACCACGGCGGCCGTGGCGGATGGTGCACAAGGTGCACGACGGCGACGGTGTTGGGCGCCTCGGGTGCGAGAAAAAGAGAGGGAGGTCGCTTCCTTACGTTGATGCGAAGTTGCTGGCGAAGAAGGAAGCGTCGGAGGAGCGGTGGTGAGGGAGATCAAGCACGGCGGCCGTAGCTTGAAGACAACGGCGGCGCTCCGGGTACGGCTCGGTCGGTGACGGGAGAAGGCGCCCTGGGACAAGGGAGGGCTCGAGTGAGCGATGTATGCGAAGAAGAGAGAGGGAGAGAGAGACAGGGGCACTTCACCAGCGACGAGGGGCTTGCACGGCCGGTAATGGCCCGGTGGCGGAAACCGAATGGCGACGGCGCGTGCGCGAGGATGGGGAGGTGCGGGGCTCAAGCGGATGCGGAAAGGAGGAAAAAGGGCGAGGCAAGAGCTCGGGCTCCGCTTTTATAGAGCGAGGAGGGAGAGGGAGCGGCGGCCGGGGCGGAGAGCAATGGCCATTGATGCCATGGCGGGCCGGCGGCCTTGATTGCATTCAAGGGGGGCGCTTTATTGAGGTGAAACGGAAGGGGATTGATGGGAGGAGGCGGCGGCCGGTGCTTCACTGCGCATTGAAGGAGAGAATTGAAGGAGGGAGGCGCGGGAGACGCGGGGAAACGGCCGGCCGGTGCGGTGCTGTGCGGAGCAGGGGAGGGGAAAGGGGGTGCTGGAGGTAGGAGGTGGCGCCGACAGGTGGGGTCGGCCTGTCGGTGACTGAAGGAGAGGGGGGAAAGGAGAGCGGGCCGGGCTGTGGTGCCATCTGGGCCGCGCGGGTTAGATGGGCCGGAAGGGGAGACGGGCCGGTGGAGGGAAGGAGGGAAGCTGGGCCGAAAAGGGAGAGGGGAGAGGTTTGATGGGTTTTGGTTTTTTTTTTCAAAACCTTTTCAAATTTTTAAACCTAAACACTTTCAAAACTTTTCAAGATTTAAACTCTTTTCCAAATCATTTCAAAATTTCAAACAAGTTTTAAAAACTTTTAAACTTCACACCAACACACATAAACTATGCACTTCAAAATATGATGCACAAGCACTTATTGTTTCTAAAATTACTCAAAATGATATTTAAATAATTAAAAGGCCAAATTTAATTGATATATTATTATTTCCTTAGAAAACAAAAACTAAAACTCCATGTTGCTTATATTTATTTGGTGATGGAAAATTAGGGTGTTACAGTGCCTCGGAGTTCGATCGAGTGTACGGAGAGGATGTGGCCGGAAAGATTTGGCTCAAGTTGAAGAATGCTCATGTTGGCAATGCCCAAGTGCAAGCCCGTATGTTCACCACTTACCGGAGAGAGTACGAGAACTTCACTCATCTCCCCGGTGAGTCGACCGATGCTATGTTTCAGCACTTCACTTGCATAGTCAACAACATGAGGGCCAATGTGACAGTGCTCCCATTCACGGATCATGATCAAGCTATCAAGCTTTTGCATGCCCTGGATAGGTCTGTGTGGGAAGCCAAGTCGAGGCCATTGAGGAGTCGAGCGCGTATGACACGCTGTCGCTGGATGAGCTATTCTCCAAGCTCAGGTCCTCTGAGGTTGATCGTGGCTTGAGAACCAAGAGCGAGAGCCCCACTGATCCTCATAGTTTGGCTCTCGTCTCAGGATCGAGGACTAACGCTAACTCTGTTGGCTTCTCTTTGTCTTGTCTTGTGTCCTTGCCAGATGAGGACTTTGAGGTGCTGAGCGAGGATGATCTCGCATTGTTGAGCAAGAGGTTTGGGCGGATGTACGAGAACCGCAAGAATGCAAGGCGGAGCTCGAGGATGTGTTATCGGTGCGGGAAGCACGGGCACTTCATCGTCGAATGCCCTAAAGCTATGGAGATCAAGAACGACTACAAGGGCAAGCCCAAGCACGACTACAACAAGCACTGCTCCCGGAACGACTACAAGGACAAGCACAAGGACAAGGGCGAGAGAAGGCACAAGAAGAGTGGCGGCCACAAGAAGAAGACCACTCGAGCAATGGTGGCCGGAGCGAGCGACATCGACTCGACATCAAGCGATGCTTCTTCCGATTTGAGCAGCGAGGAAGAGCAAGAAAGGCACAAGGACAAGTGGCACACGGGCAAGAACTTCACCGGCCTGAGCTTCGTCGCGCAAGGAGGCTTTTGCGGCATGGCGTACTCCAAGAAGGGTGGGAAGCACAGCTCGGATTCGAACTCCGACTCTGATGAAGAGGTACGACAAGATCCCAGCTTCTTGCTAGAGGAGAATGCTAGGCTCAATGAGTTGCTTGATAACCGTGATGATGTGCTTAGAAAGACCAACAAGGAGAAGAGGGAATTTAGGTCTTTGTTGGGTGATGCTAAGGACAAGGTAGCTGAACTTGAATCCTTGCTTGTGGATGCTAGAAATGAGATAGCTGCTTTGAAATCTGCTCCTGTGGTGTCTGATGAGATTGATTGTGGTGACTGCTCAGTTTTTCTTGCTGATTTGACTACTCTAAAGGAGAAGCATGCCTCTACTTTGGAGGAACTAGATTTGGTTAGGATTGAGTGTGATGAATTGAAGTCTAGGCCAGCTTTGTTAGGAGCTTGTACTTCATGTCCTATCTTGCATGCTAGGCTAGATGAATCTCACAATAGGATTGTTTCTCTTGAGGCGGCATTGAAAGCTCCTCTTCCTACATCATGTTCAACCTGTGAAATGCATGCTTTGAAGAACATGGAACTTGCACACTATGTTGATCGTCTGCAGGATGAAAATGATGAGCTTAGAAAATTGATGAGCTGGTTGTCTGGGCATGAGCCACAATTGAGTTTGATGTTGGCTCAGTTCAAGAGGTTTGATGGTCAGGCGTTGGGGGCTGACAAGAGTGGTGAGAAGAGTGGTGAGGGAGAAGAGAAAGCTGGAGAGATACCTACACCACCCCACACCATACCCATGTACAAATATGCACCCAAGCCAAACCACCTGAGAAACAAGCTCGATACAACTCCAGACCCACCAGTGTTCCCCCAGAAAACAGAGAATTACCAGAAACCCATCAAGTTTGTGAGCAACCTGGGTAATGTCTTTGAGGGGAAGTCAGGAGAGAAAAGTGTTGAGAAGCCCACAGAGAAGCCACCGCCTAAGCCAGTGCCAATCCGCTTCCATTGTGAGTATTGCGGGAGGGATGGTCACAAGGGTGAGTTCTGTTTTCGGAGGAAGAGGGATGAGCGATTTGCTAGGGAGATGGCAAACAAGGATAGGTACCACCCTGCTCGTGGTGTGCTTGAGCCTCGTAGAGGGCCTCTACCTAGGGGTGAGGTGTATGTGCGTACAGTTCCCACTCGTGGAGGTGGAGGTGGAGGTGTGTTCCCTCAGAGAGACAGGCGTGTTGGGTTTGGGTGTGGTGAGATGGCTCGACGTGCTCCTTCTCGTGACCGTTACGAATTTGGGAGGCACGATCGGAGCTTTGGGTCTCAAATGGACTACGGGCCACGTTTTCCTCCTCGTGGTGCGCGTACTCCTCCAGTGAGACGTGATAGGTCCTTTGGTGGTAGGCGTGAGAGGGCTCTGCCTAGAGGTTTTGGGAGGATGGATTTTGCTAACCCTTCTTTTGAGCAAATGGCTCAGCATTGGTTTAACTCTTTTGGTACTAACCCCAGTGTTGAGTCGCTTGTTCATTCTCGTCCTCGTTTTTGATTGCAGGTGGGAGGCTTGGAGAACTTTTGGTTGATCGACTCCGGTTGCTCACGACACATGACCGAAGATCGTGGGTGGTTCTCCAGCCTCACCCCAGTGAGTATGAGGGAGTACATCACTTTCGGGGACAATGGGAGAGGACGAGTGCTTGCTGAAGGTATGGTGAAGGTGAGTAGCAAGGTGACCTTAAGAAGTGTGGCCCTGGTCAAGTCACTTGGTTTTAACCTGTTGTCAGTATCTCAATTACTTGACGAAGGTTTTGAAGTTCGTTTTATGTCGGGTGCTTCTCGTGTGCTTGATCCTCGAGGCGATCTTGTCTGTACGATCGTCCCCGAGGGTCAAATCTTTCGTGCCAACTTTTCCCAATATGTTGGTCCTCCTCGATGCTTTGTTGCTGGCGTTTCGGCTGAGCTTTGGAAATGGCATAGGAGGTTGGGACACTTGAGCTTTGAGTTGCTTTCCCGCTTGAGTGGTCTTGATCTTGTCCGAGGATTGTCTAAGTTGAAATTCGAGAAGGATTTGGTTTGTGCTTCTTGTCGGCATGGAAAAATGGTTGCCGCTTCTCACACTCCTATGAGTTCTGTCATGACCGAGCGACCTTGTGAGCTGTTGCACATGGATTTGGTTGGGCCAGCTCGTGTTCGCTCTGCCGGTGGGAAGTGGTATGTTCTTGTGGTTGTTGATGACTTTTCGAGGTACTCTTGGGTTTTCTTTTTGGAGGATAAGAGCGAGACATTTGGCTTTGTTCGAGACTTGATCTTGAGGTTGAAGAATGAGAGACATGGTGATGTCATTCGAGCTATACGCAGTGACAATGGCACGGAATTCAAGAACTCTCATTTTGATGCCTGTTGCAGTGATCTTGGTCTTGATCATCAGTACTCTTCTCCATACGTCGCTTGCCAGAATGGCGTAGTGGAGAGGAAGAACCGGACCCTTTGTGAGATGGCCAGGACGATGCTCGATGAGCATAGGACTCCTAGGCGTTTCTGGGCCGAGGTGGTCAATACCGCTTGCTATGTCTCAAATCGCATCTTCCTTCGTGCCTTTAAGAAGAAGACCTCTTATGAGCTGATGCATGGCCGACAACCCAAGGTGAGTCACTTTAGAGCTTTTGGTTGCAAGTGTTTCATTCTGAAGAAGGGCAAGTTGGATAAGTTTGAGTCTCGATGTTCGGATGGGATTTTCCTTGGTTATGCGATTCATTCTAGAGCATATCGTGTGCTCAACCTTGACACTAACTGAATCATAGAGACTTGCGAGGTTACCTTCGACGAGACACAGCCATGTAGCTCTTCTGCTTTTGAGTGTGCAGGTGACAAGGAGATTGGGGCGAGGATCTTTGAGGATGAGAAGGATGGAGATGGAGACGACGATGATGATGGTTGTGATGCTCCAGTGGCTGATCGTGTACGTGCTACTTCCACTACTACGATGACGATCGAGGACGGACCATCCCCTACACCCACTACGACTGAGGCTGTTCGAGTGGAGGCTGCTGCTGAGGGGGAGGTTGTGTCCAGGCGAGAGGCTCCCCGGCGAGTACAAGTTGATCACCCACCGACGACCATCATTGGTGACCTTCATGAACGCACTACACGGTCGAGGTCAAGGAATACTTCTCATTTCGCTCACTCTGCTTTTGTTGCCTCTTTCGAGCCCAAAGATATTCGACACGCTTTGTCTGATGAGAATTGGGTGAATTCCATGCATGAGGAGTTGGAAAACTTTGAGAGAAACCAAGTCTGGGTGTAAGTCGATCCATTGCCAAATTGTCGTCCCATAGGAACCAAGTGGGTGTGGAAGAACAAAGAGGGTGAGAATGGGATGGTTGTGAGAAACAAGTCGAGGTTGGTGGCGTAGGGGTACAACTAGAAAGAGGGCATAGACTATGAGGAGACATTTGCTCCTGTGGCCCGTTTGGAGGCAATTAGGATCCTTCTAGCCTTTGCCGTGGTTAAAGGGTTCAAGTTGTACCAAATGGATGTCAAGAGTGCTTTCTTGAATGGGGTGATAGAGGAAGAAGTGTATGTGAGGCAACCCCCGGGGTTTGAGAGTGAAAAATACCCACATCGTGTATACAAACTCCAGAGAGCGCTCTATGGGTTGAAACAGGCACCTAGAGCTTGGTATGGTAGGTTGAGAGGCTTTTTGCTGAGTAAGGGGTTTGTGATGGGCACAGTTGATAAGACCCTGTTCCTCCTTAAGCATGGGAATGACCTTTTGATTGTTCAGATATACGTGGATGACATAATCTTTGGTGGCTCCTCTCATGATCTTGTTGCCAGATTTGCAGATGACATGAGCAGGGAATTTGAGATGTCCATGATGGGTGAGCTGCAGTTTTTCTTGGGTCTCCAGATCAAGCAGTGCAAGGACGGGACCTTTGTGCATCAGGCGAAGTACACCAGGGACATGGTGAAGAAGTTTGCATGAACGACTCCAAGCCGCTGACTACACCGATGAGTATGACTATGGCTTTGGACGCGGACGAGGACGGCGAACCCGTGGACCAGAAGGAGTACCGGAGCATGATCGGCTCCCTCCTCTACTTGACGGTGACGAGGCCGGACATACAGTTCAGTGTGTGTCTGTGCGCTCGTTTTCAGGCTTCACCGAGGACTTCACATTGGCAGGCCGTCAAGCTGATTTTCAGGTACTTGAACTACACTCCTGAGTTTGGTCTTTGGTACTCTGCCTCCTCGACACTCAGGCTTCATAGGTTTTCTGATGCGGATTTTGCTGGGTGTCGATTGGATCGCAAGTCCACTTTCTGGGTGTTGTCAGTTCCTTGGTTCTTCTTTGGTCTCTTGGTCATTTCGCAAGCAATCGAGTGTAGCCCAGTCCACCACCGAGGCAGAGTATGTAGCTGCTGCTAGCTGTTGTTTCCAGCTGCTTTGGATGACCTATACCATGAGTGATTTTGGTGAGGAGTGCTCCCAAGTTCCACTTTTCTGTGATAGCACCAGTGCCATAAGCGTAGCCAAAATTCCTGTCCTCCACTCCAAAACGAAACACATAGAAGTGAGGTACCACTTCCTGAGAGACAATGTGGAGAAGGGAAACATATCTTTGTCCTATGTTCCTACCCAAGACCAGCTAGCTAACATTTTCACCAAACCGCTTGACCAAGTCACTTTCACTTGCTTGCGGGGAGAGCTTGGGGTATGCTTTCCTTTCTAGCTGGGTCTTGGAGCTTCTCATGTATATATGTGTCATATGTTCATTTTGTTGCATTCATGTCATGCATTTTACTTTCTGTACAAAACCTGGTAGGATAGCCATCTTTGGATCACTTGAGCTAGGATTGAGCTTCTCTTATATACATTGATCACTGATGTGCTATTTGTGAGACTTGTGCATGTTTGGTAATTTGTGGATGTAAATGCTATGCTCTTGATGGTTTTGTCATATAGGTGTGATGAGATAGCATTTTGGTTGTGAAAATGATAAAACTACCTCTCTCATGAGTAGATGCTTGTCTATGCTCAATTTGTCCTTAAATGCTTATATCATGCTCAGTTTGTGCTTGAGGATCATATTCCCTTTGCTTGGGGTCAAAGACCTTTTTGTCATTGTAAATGTTTCGCCCTTTTGCTTGCTTGGGGAGGAGCATAAGCTTCTTTTTACCGCAAAGGCACTTCATGTACCATGTTTAAACTTGAAAATGAAATTGGTGTATGAATTGCCTTATGCTTGAAAAATGAGCTCCTAATCATGTTTTAATGGTTTGATATTCATATCTTGGGTGCTAAACCGTAGCATGCTTGTCTACCATGAGAAGTCTCATTTTAAGTAGACACATGGCTCGGTGGCTTTAACATGACTTGAGTAGCTTGTGGGCGTTTATAATGATCTTGTGATGAGAATTTGTGATCTTGTATAAACTTTGGATGATCTAGTGTATTTATGTCCAAATTGATATAGAGAGAATCTTGCTCATGAGATGACTATTTCTTTGTGAAAATTGCTTAAAATTGGTTTTGGCCATGTCACATGCTTATATGTCTCTACCTTCTTGATGGCAATGTGCTAACTACACCATGTCTACTTTGCTTGCTCTATGTCTCATTTGTAGCATTTTGTTGTGCTCCTTGTATATTTGAGAAGCTTGGTAGACTGTATATGTGCTTTGACATGTATTTTTCATGAATACAAGGGGAAGAGTTTCATATACCTTGATTCTTGCATTGCCAACAAGGGGGAGAGTTATGCACATTTGGGGAGATCTTTCATGCATTGGAAGTTTTTGTGCAAAATTGGTATGCATTTGTGAGATGTTGCATGTGAGGAGAAAAATTTGAGAAGAAGAGGTTGCATTTGCTCAGGGGGAGTTTGCATATGTGCAGGGGGAGCTCCTTTGATTTTCCTGAGTTTTGTGCTTTGTGGTGTGCTCCTTGTGAGCTTTGTTTTGTCTCGGTTGTGTCGAGCCGTTGCCCTTGTCTTAGGGGGCCGAGACTTGGATTGGCGGGTGATCTTGTTTTCGCTTGTTCTTTGGCTTTGGATCACTTGCTTGGAGGTTTGTTGTTTTCTTTTCTTTTTCTCTCTGATGGTTAATTTGGGTGTTGTCAATGCACTCATCAAGGGGGAGATTGAGGACCAGGTGTGTCCGAGGACCAGTGGAGGGTCGCTCCTTAGTGATGAGTGATTGACAACGTTGTGTGGACTGATGCTTGGCTAAGTGTGCAGGTACAGGTTGCGGCTTAACTCGTGTCGGTGCAGGTGAAGAACAAGCGCGAAAAGCCTGAGCTGTGGCGGCCTCCGGGTGATGGAGTGGCAAGTAGGCTTGGTTCGATGGACCCGGTGGCCGATGGGGTCAAGTGCGAGCCGTGCGGTGCAAGACTGGCGGGCTAAAGTCGTGAACATGGGCCGGTGCAAGGTAGCGGTTGAAGCCCGAACCTTGCACGCAGGGTTTGGTGGTTTGCCCACAAAACCATCAGGTGGACGGTTTCTTGGTGTGGGCCGCAAAACCAAGGAGGTGAACACAAACAAGATATATTTGGGATTTGTGGTTGTATATCCGGCGAGGTTTGCGAAATTCTCAATGTGGAAACTCACAATGCACGGATAGAAGAGGCTAGCATAAAGAACGATACGCAAAAACGGAATGACCAGCTTCTTAGTCTCGAGCTAGAGAAATCAAGCCTTGAATCAATGCACCCAAAAATAAATCTTGTAAACTAAGGTTTTTGCACTCAATTGAATGTAAGGCTTTGGATAGGTAGAGCAAAATGCAAGTGGTATCAAAGACAGGGTTAGCATATTTTTTTAAGAATAAAAATGGATCTTTGATTCATTCAAAATTGAGAGCAATGAAAAACAACTATGGGACTTAAGTTACCATAACCTCCACAAAAGATTAGGCTAGCATTAAATAAATTTCAAATTCATATTAAAAGAGAGCACTAGATTAATCATATATAAACCAAGCACAAGAATAAGCAAAGTGGCAACGATCATCATATATCCATAAGCAAGAGCATACGAGATATCATCATGTTGTGCACAAGGTAACGGTGATTATTATTGAAAACAAAACAAATCTAGGTTGTACTCCTAGCAGCCATGTTATTCTATAGAGAGATATACAAAGGTTGCATCTAAGGTTGTTGAAGGCATAAATATGTGCAGACATATGGAAAGACAAGGACAAAAAGAGAGTTGAGGATTTGTTACCTTCCTTTGATGCTTGAAGTGTGTTGACGGTGGAAATTCACCATTTCCAACCCTCAATATTCTCACATAAATGGAGGCATATGCATATTTCACTAGCATTTAGGTTTGAATAATGTAGTTCCACTTGTCCTTGGAGATTATTTGTATGTAGGTGATTTACCCCTTAAAAGAGATGGAAACTCAACTTCTATGAAGAAACCATGCCAACTCAGCTGAGGAGGTGGCTGCCACCAAGGGAAACATGGCAATCCAGGTCATCGATCCAGGGGAGGCACTCACCGACAAATCAGAGGACGCCACATGGACTTCACATGGATCAAAGGGCCCACCTCGGATACCAAATCAAGCCATGCACCGGGATGGATCAGAGGGCCCACAGGGCAGCCACTCAGAGGAAGCACAGGCCAGGGGGCCACCCTAGGGGGCCGGCCGATCCTAGGATCGGTCGAACCGCCTTAGGGTCCCCTGATCCTGGCCCTCCATGTGGTCGCTGCTCATTGGTCCATAGCCTCACTCCCGGGTGTTTAGGGGTCATTTGGGCGTCCGAGCAAGCCTTGTCCTCGCCTATAAATAGACGGGGAGGGGCTCCTATTTCTCACACACCACTCTCTCATTCTCCTCTCACTTTTAGTTTCCAAGGCTAGGGGGTAGGCTAGAGTAGCTCTTATTCAGGTTCCAAGTCCTCTTGGAAGTCTAGGTATGAGTTCTCTTTTATCTTTATTTCTTTGTATGACTTTGATCCACTTCAGTTATTCAGCTATTTCATATAAAGTCATGGTAGATCATATTCTTGATATGTTCTTGAGTTCATCCTCTGTTCATCATTTAACGGCTTGTGTTCTTTGTGAACACGACCTTTTGATCCACTTGAAGGGTGATAAACTCCTTCCTTATGTGTTTGTTCATAAGTTAGAGGTTCGTGTTCTTCACGAACACGACCCTTTGATCTTATTGATTAGACATAAGAGAGTTCATATCTGTTCGTATGTCTAGCCTTAGTTGATCTTGTTAGATGGCATGAGAGTGTTGCATGAGGTCTGTGTTCAAGCTACGGTACTCGGTCTAGTTGACCAGTCTTCTGGTGGCTCTCACCCTGGGTCACAATAGCCCGGGCCGGGTGGAGTCTAGCAGCAACGTAGGCATGGTGCCTGGGTTGTCTGGCTACGATAGTTATAAGCATACCCCCCGTAACGATAGAGGTCGGTCCTCAGGTGGTGACAGCCCTGTTGGATCCTTGGGCAACCTCCACGCTGGGGTACCTGCTGTAGGAGTCTAAAGTCTAGTTTCGCAGAGTGCTGGTCGTCGCGGGCTAGCTCCCCATTTGTACCTGGGTGTTGAACCTTATCTTTCTCATGCAATACTCATGCCCATCTCTTGTATGTTCTAGCTTTGTATGTTTGGTACATTAGAACTTAGAGCTAACTCGTATGTTGCCCCTAAGCCGTAGTGTGCTAGAGTAGAGGTAGATCTGAGTGTGTGTGTCACACTACCCCGTATATCTTTTATCTTACCCCTGTCTTTAAGTGTGTTGTTCCCTATATCTATCTCTAGGTTTACATTCAGAGCAAAAGGATAAGTCTAAGATATCCGCCATTGCCTTCCACGGATACGATACCCTTGGAATACTCTCCTTCCTTGGGGAAATGCTAGAATGATTTATCTGTGCGCTTGCGGATTCGTTCATGATCGTTTAGATTAACCTTTGGCAAGTCTCGATGTTCACGCTAACTTGGTGCCATTAGTTGTGACATTGAGACGTGCCTAAAGGCATTCCCTAGTGTTGTCGCTAAGGACGGGTCCCAGATCTGTTCTTAGGATGACGACGCTACGAAACGCCAACAAGCATTTCTGGTGCCGTTGCCGGGGAAGGCACAGGATTATCATGACTATGCTTTGCATCTGTTTATAAACTCTGAGTAGGTTAGGACAACTCTCAATGCAGGCTAACCTTGATTGTCTTCTTTTATCTTTAGATGATGAAGACAGGTAGTGTATGACTAGTTTCAACCTACCAGGGAATTTTACTGAAGATCCCGAGTCACTTGTGAGGAAAGCTCGAATTCATTTCGGCTCACCTCGTCGCACTCGTCCGGAGGGCGAACCAGCTTCCTTTGTACCATCCACGTCCAACGCTATGGCCCAGAAGACACTTCGTGAGTACTCAGCTCCTTCCGCTAACTAGGTGCTGCAAGGCCCTGAGGTGGCAATGGGGACTGAAAATTTTGAGATCAAGACGGGTCTAATTACGATGGTACAGGCTAGCCCATTCTGTGGCAAGCCAAATGAGGATGCCAATGCTCATCTATAGCAATTCCTAGAGCTATGCAGCACTTTCGTCATCAGGGGTGCAAATATGGATGTTGTTCGCTTACAGCTATTTCCATTCTCCCTCCTGGGGAAAGCTAAGCAATGGTTTTATGCGAATCGTGAAGCTATTAACACTTGGAGTAAGTGTTCAGAGGCATTTCTCAAGAAGTTCTTCCCATTGGGTAAAACCAATGCTCTTTGTGGAAGGATTTCTGGTTTTCAGCAAGCAGCAAGTGAATCTATTCCAGAGGCTTGGGAAAGACTTCAGGAGTATGTCCTGGCCTGTCCTCACCATGGGATGGAGGATTGGCTTATTCTTCAAAGGTTCTATAATCGGTTGACTCCGACAACCCGAGGCCATATTGATGCTGCTGCTCAAGGAGCATTCTTCTCACTCACTGTTGATGATGCTAAATTACTCATTAAGAAGATGGTCTCCAACCAAGGGTGGAGTGATGAAAGACTCCAACCTCGACCGAGGGGTACTCATACTGTCAAGGAAGCAGACATGATTACTGCCAAGATGGATCTTCTTATGAAGAGATTGGATGACTACACCAGCGAGAAGGCTGCCGTGGCCACCACTACTCTGCCTATGGTTTCTCACATGACTTGTGAAGTCTGTGGCAACACTGGGCACTCAGGCAACTACTGTGCTAGCATGAATTGGGCGGCGAACACTCTCCGGAGGGTGACACGCTCACGCTCCCGTTCGTGGGCAAGCACGAGTGCATCCACCCCCGTCGAGCCGACGCCGAGCCCATCGACGATGGATTATGAAGAAGAGCAAGAAGAGCAAGCCGAGCCACAAGCCGCGTAGGAGGTCGTCGACGACACCCCCTACCTCAGCTTGCGGGGCGATCGAGAGGAGCAAGCCTATGCTCTTCTGAAGGGCTGAGTCTTCGCCCACACCAGGGACTTCGACCCGGCTCTCATGGAGGAAACATGTATGAATCTCGAGTTTGTTTCCATTTGGAATGCTCTTGGTTGGGAGGAGTTTGCGCCGGTCACAGAGCTTGGCTCTCGGCCCCTCACCATCCAGTTTCTTTGCTCTCTTACCGAGACCCTAGATGGCATTGAGTTTCGTCTCTTTGGGACCGATTATCGTCTTTCTTGGAAGGATCTTAGTCGTCTTCTTGGTTTTAGTCCTCGTTGTGCTGTCTCTTTGAAGCGAGCTTGTGAGGGTTATGTTCGAGAATCTTTCTGGGCAGATATCTCTGGTCTTGTTTACGGTGGCAAGTTTGTACCTCGGTGCAACGATATTGTGCATCCCACTCTCCGCCTGTGGCACAAGTGGCTCGCCATTACTCTCTTTCCATGAGAGGATGTTCGGCCCGTGCGCAGCGATGAGATGATGCTATTATACACTGCTGTCAACCGGATCAAGGTCTCTCCCGTTAAAGCTATGATTCAGTAGTGGTTGACGAATTTCAAGATGATAGGTCCTATTGAGTGTACGGCCTTGGTGACTCGTATTGCTCTCAGACTCGGGGTTCTTAGCGGGAATCCCGTACCCTTCATTAGGACGCCCCGAGTTCTCATTGATGAGGCATACTTGATCCGGGGGCATATACTCAAGAGGGGCCAAATGATTCTTTGACTTTCTTCATTCTGGGCTATACAAATCAAATCCCGTTACCTAACCCGAGGTTTGGATTGTATAATTCGGAGTCACTAACCATTCCCCTTGTTACACAAGAGGAAAGCCGTCGTGCTAGTGTTTCTGGCAGGTCCACCAGGAGCGCGGCGAAGAGAGCACACATGCAGCAGCAGCAGCAGTCACAGCCACCACCACCACCACAGCCTCAGCCACAGCCTGCTACGCCACCGGTGGCAGGAGGAGCCCCTGTGGGGTACATGTCCGGGGTTACCCCTGGATATGCACATGGCTAGGACCAGCCCACCTACCAGCTGAGTGCGAGTGGCACGGCTTGGGCGGGCGCGAGCAGAGCTCAGTGGGCCACACCCGCTAGTTCTAGCTCTGGTGGTCCACCTCCTTCTTCGTCCTTTCGGCGACACTCCTCAGCCTCTGCACGCGATGCTCAGCTCACGGGACTGGAGGAGACGCTGAACACCCACGTCGAGTCTACCTCAGCATGGCAGCGTCAGACTGGTGAGAGGATAGCAGCCATGCAGCAGGATCAGCGGCAATACATGGAGGCGCAGAGGGCCTACTACGCGAGTCAGGGTTTCTTCTACCCACCTCCACAGTGAGCCTGAAGCTAGCTTGGGGGAGGACCCCCATTCTGAGGTAACTTGTATCTTCCTTTGTTTTCAGAATATCTTATAAATGAAACTCTTGATTCAAACTTCATGCCCTACATGGTTAATGAAACTCGGGTTTTCTCCTGACATTTGATCTTTTGAAGTCATTAGCTTGACCAAGCACAAAGCAAGTCCAAGATTTGCAAAGTGTGAAACAAACATATGCAACCATAACCACAATTTAAATTTGGTGAACAAAGCATGTTGTGATTAAAAGTAGCATAAGTTTCTTGCTCAGTGCTAAAGCTCTCATTAGGCATGGGTTCATTAGGTAAGTAAATAACAAAGTTTAAGCACATCATAGCTTCTTTATAATTCTCAAGAAATTCTAGCCTATCATGATCATCAAAGGTGCAAGGCATAGGATCGAATCATACTTTTGGATGGATATCAAAATATCAAAGGGACATTATCATCACCAAAAGTATCTTGAGAGGTTAATGTGTACCTTAGCCTTCGAGCTTTTCATCATGAGTGATCCTTCGGAGTTGAATGTGAACAATCCTTGACGATCGAAGGTGGCTCGCGTAGACTTTTTTCAATTTCTCCCTTTGTGCCACTTGACGTCAAGGTTGCTTTGTGTAGGATCACTCCTCTTCACTTGTTTGAGGGGCTTCACACATGTCTTAAATGCCTTCATGTAGCTCCATGATCCATCGTGTGAGAACCCAAAGTATCCGCGCCATCGGATGTCGTCCTTTGTGTGTAATCCTTCGTGATTTGCTCCAAACATCTTCTTGCGTCGGATGTCGCCAACTTGTGCCTTCATTTGCCAATGCTCCAGGGGTCTTTGTTTTGTTCCAAGCCTCTGAATTTCTTCATGTGTGGTCTAACGGAAGCATTCCCCAGGCTCCTCTTCGTTGTTGTCGTCCTCATCTTCACCATCTTGTTCTCACCGTATTGTAGCTGCCTCTTCTTTGGATTTTCCCCTGTATACATAACAGAACATGTACCAAAATATAATTCTGTTGAAAAATTTATAAAATTACCTTTCCAACGGGTACTCATCCATCTTAATCGGAGAACAAATGAGGGAGTTATGGCTGCTTCACTTCAGTTTTGCTTGCTGTCCAGAAATTTTCAGGACGTGCAATCATCGGTGATTCGGCCATATCCACTTGTAGGAACCTCAGATCGATTTGATTCTTGACTCGTTGGAAGCGTAACTTCATGGGGCTTCTAAATATCCAAAGATATCATGTTGTTCTTCTCATCGGGCTGTGCAAAACTTGATGCGAACAGACTTCAAAGATGTTGAAGAGCTTGATCTTGTGATCTCGGGGGCATTGTGATTGCTTCCAATACCTATTGCTTGAACAAACAAATCTCCACAAAAACATTAGTCTTAAAATTTTAATTGACACGTTGACTTACCTTGTTCACGTGCTCTTGTGTAGGGTGTGGGCTTGATAGCGGATGATGGGCCACTAACAAATGTTAGCACCTACCACTAAAGAGCGAATCTTGATGTTGCAACCATCTTGTTGGGGTGTGTATGTAGAGAACTCATCGAACGTCTTTTGTCTAGCTTTTCACCTACTTTCAAGGACAAACAAGAAAACAAGCGTGTATGCAATAATAAAAATTAGGGTTAGTCATATAGAAAGGTAGATCACCCTATGGTTCGAGTTGCCGATCCCCGGCAACGGCACCAGAAAAAGGGCTTGTTGACGGTTCAAAACCGTGTGGAAGTTCACTACAAGCGTACGGGTGACTTGGTGCCTTTTTCACCAAGGAGGGTCCCCCAAGGATTGTCAATCCAAGGATCGGAAGCAATCCAAGGTTCTCTACCTAATCTATCGAACTAACCTAACATGAGCCGTAGATTGCGTATAAGGTAACCTTTAAAGATGTATATGTGATGGCACAAGGTTGATCGCATGCACGAACATATGTAAGGTAAAGCGCCACCAAGGGAACGGCTAATTCTATCGCCTTCTAGTTGTAGTTCCGGAAAACGAGCAACAAATCATGCATCTCATCTAAAAGCATCCTTAAACTCCTACCTCCGGCCTACTTCCCGAAGACATCGCTCGTTCGGGGGAAATCACCCTGTCACGATGCTCCCTTAATGAAGCGAGGGATCCACAGGCGTGCCCATACATGGACAAGTCTACCAATCATGAAGGGTCAACATACTAGATCTAATCACCATGATTACGTAAAGCATGCTATGTAGTCTAAACTAGCATTAGACTAAGGATCAAATCATATTCACGATAGGTAGAAAGTAAAGACAGAGATATGGAATCGCTTAAAGATCGGAAAACATGATTGTTATTACTCACATGAAAGTATGTGTTACACCATCACTACCGAGATCATACCTAAGATGATGAACACGTAGCTCCAGAACTCCGCGATGGCACAACCACGCAGGGCGGCCATGGCGGCTAGGGTTGGCCTAGGCCATCCCCTAGACAACTTCGAAGACTTGCCGCCGCCGTCGTCTCCCTCCGGTGCTCACTTTTAGGTTTCGCCGAGTTCTATTGAATGGATGTGGCGGCCGTCGGAAGCAGGGGGTATAAATGAGCCGAGGAGCGTGTAGGTCAAAGGGGAGGCCGAACCAGGCCCGAAACCCCCTAGGCCGGTCGGCATGGGCCGGCCGGCCCAGGCCCTTTTCGGCCCGGTTCGAGCCCATCTTCCTCCACGATGCTTCTCGCACTTTCTTGAATATTTGCCGAAGTCCATGTGGGTCCTTGACGTCGTTTTCCCCACGGTTTAGATAAGGGTGCTTGGCGCGTAAACTCCCGCATCTTCCGTTCGGGTCCTCGGAGTTTCACGGCTTCATGCTTTGGTCCTCGGGTCATTTGGAGTCATGTTCACTTCGTGTCTTGACTTGTGCCGGGCTTCGTGAGCTTCTCATAAAGTGATTGATGAACTCTTCCCGGAAGTCCTCATTTAGGTACTTAATTCCTGCGTAAACAACATACTCCAAAAACCACACGCAAGTGTGAACTTGTTACATCATTAGTGTTCCTAGTGGCGGGTTAGTTATAATTCAAAGCTCAAACCAAAGTGTA
This sequence comes from Cenchrus fungigraminus, assembly GCA_036936925.1. Classification (NCBI taxonomy): domain Eukaryota; kingdom Viridiplantae; phylum Streptophyta; class Magnoliopsida; order Poales; family Poaceae; genus Cenchrus; species Cenchrus fungigraminus. The sequence goes on from CM072779.1 coordinate 111,356,936, forward strand.
ACAAATGCTCTTGGTTGACGGAAATTGACCATCAACAGGGTCAAAATAATGATGGTGTTATTTAATACTTTACTGAAGAACAAAATTAGGTTCTTTTAGAGAAAGGGACTGGCTCATCAGTACACAATGATTGATCAGAGAAGTAGTCCTCTGTAATCAGATTCATTTTTTAGGGGCCGTGGAATTCTAGCTGGATCTTACACACAAAAGCCTATAATTGACTCTACATTAGAAAGTATTGATGGGATCTTACAACTAATTGATTCTGACGGACATAGTGGTCTTGCTGCGCTATTTATTATCTGCATAACAGTCTAATGATGATTATTTCGTAGAAGTAAAAATAGGAATATACTTTTACTTTGTTTCTTTGACAGTAACACAATGAAAACTTATGTACTTTTATACTGTTGTGTTACATTTTTTTATGTGTTATGATAGACATGATATTCTTTGTCCTTTACTATATTTTCCAGTTATTTTCTGAACTTAAAGTAGACTGGATAAGATACACTAATATCTTTTTTCTTATCAATAGTCAATACAAATGGGCATGCATCTTTAAAAATATAAGGATGATTAGGGTCATGTATTTTTTCAGTCACGCTTGCTGAGCATCAAGTAAAACTGTTGTTTTGTTAGTTTTAGAGGCCTGCTCAGTGTGGTTCATACTTGGGAACCGATGATCCAGCTGTAGGACAGGCTTTCTTATCAATAGTCAATACATATTTTGATTTGAAGGTTACGTCTGTTAAAGGTTAGATCTTTTCTGCACAGTAACAGATAGATTAAATGTTCTCATGAGAGCCAATGCTAGAATTTGATAAAAACAACTCCAGGCTTGTCATTGTACTGTCTCTCAGATTTATTTTTGATTTTTTTTGTTATAACAATTTCCTGAGTGTTGAATGTTAGTATAATTTGAGAAGTTGCTAGAAATCATCAAAATTCTTTTTTTGATTTTTCTGTTATAACAATCTCAGATTATGTTCATCATTGTTGATGATGAGAGATTAACTGTTTAAACGTCCCTGCTGGAATCATCAAAAGGAAATGATGTCTTGCTGATGGCTAATTTATATTGTTTAGACTTGATAAGCAAAGTCTATCTATGAGGGCATGACACATGAATGAGACTCGCGTGCTTTGTCATCGATCTAGAGTTCAAAGATAGTTGAATATGTACAGTTTTCAGCTATAGTGATGCACTTGGTAAATATGCATCATTTTGCATTTTGATAAGGTTCTTACAAAGTACATGTTCTTTTATGCTTACAGTACTCGAGATGTATTTGTGCAATGCAATATGTAGGGAAGAATTATACCTCAAACAATATCTGTTTCACCTGGATTCTGAAATTATAGAGAAGTAAAAAATGTTGGCTGATACTTCGTCATATCAACAGAAGAAGCATTTCTGAATGTTTGTTACTTTACTGCTTAATCTGGCATGTTTGTGATCTTAGACTTGCTGAAATTTGCTATTTAAAAAATGTTGGCTGTTAGTTTGCTGTTTAATCTGAATTTTTTTTATTTCACATCTGGGACCACCAATATTTAGACTTTTAAGAATTATTGATTGAAAGTCATAATTACTTGAATGCTTGTGCTTTGCATCCTGGAAGACTAATGACTGCCCTTTTGAAGCCCAAGCAACAATGCATGAGTAGTGAAGCCCATTCTTCTTTTGCCACTCCGAGTTGTGCCTACATCCTGTGGAGTGTTTTGATCAGCTGTTTCATTCAAAACCCATTCCACATAGTATCAATAGCTACCAGCCTACCAGCTGGGTTGCTTGTTGGTAGCTATGGATACTGATTGTGGCTCTTATGGCGATCGAATGTGCTGTAATTTTAAGATTAATTGCCGGACAAACGCCTAATTTCATGGGTAGGGTGGTGAGGGTGTATGACAGTGACAATGTTGTAATATTGATGCATTTCATGCCGATCTTGGTGATCCTTTGGTGATTGTACGGTACCTATGCTTTTATGATATGTTGATCTTGAACACCTTATATGATGTCGTTTGTTGACGGCTGTTATGTACCACTTTTAGGCCGTCAACTCCTGCACAAAATAAATAAAATATGAGCATCAACACTAGAATAGGGGTTTATACTGACAAATTCCACAAGTGTTGGTGTTTCTATCTTTTTGTTGTAGGACACATCCAAATACATGTGAAATGATATAGTTGAGAGCAAGTAGATCAAAGGCATATAAAGGGACGTCATCACAAACAATGTCAAACACCAAATTTGATTGCACCAGTGCGACAAGCTCGTAGAGACGATCGAAATGGATATATTATTTGACTACTTTGGAGATCGGACGAAAAGATATGCAATTCACAAATATAACACAAGATGACGTCAGCACCCTACGCGTGGGCCCCATGGCAGGCGGGTCAACGCCCGAGCGCGGCAAAAACCGCGTGCACGGGGGAGCCACCGCAGGCCACGCGGTGCCGGGCTGTTGGTCGGGAGCACCCGCGGGTCCAGCGCGAGACCCCGCCCTGGAACGCGTGGCGAGCGGCCATGGGCCAGCTGCCGATCCCTCGGATCCCGCTGCGAGCGTGCAGGTGGAGCCAGGCACCAGGACACGTGGCGGACTGCAACTAGTCAGCTGGCTCTCCCATGGATCGTAGCCTGGTGGACATGCTGGGCGCGCGCGAGCCGATCCGGTAGGGACAGGTAGCGCGCTGCGGGTGGCTGGGAATACGTCGGTTCCTCGGTCCCTTGGTTAACCGTGGGTTTTCTCCTTTTCTGCTCTGGTTCAGCACGTAGAACACCGGTTCAGGGCCGGTTCTCGACCCTAGGATCCGGTTTTTCATGGTTCTTTGCTCCACCGACTTGGGGAAATGTGCCGCGTACTGTTCCTTGCCAGGTGGCACCGCAGGAAGGGGAAACAAGGAGAGGTGCAAACACCTCCAAACTCCCCACACTCCTCTGTAAATACAAGGGGAGGGGGTCATTTTAGACACACCAACCTCACCCAAGGATGAGAACTTCCCTTCAACGGAGAGGTCTCTCCTTGGTAGATTAGAGAATAGGAGATTAAGAGAGGGATTTGTATCTCTATGGATGCTTCGTTCTTCAATTAGAGTAAAGTGAGTATTTCTGTATTTTCTATTTAGACTAAAGTGTTATTCATACTTGAGTGATATGTTCTTGTGTTCTTCGCCTATTCATCATTTAGAGACGCGTGTTCTTCATGAACACACCCCCTCGATCTAGTTGATTAGGTGCACAAGTTTGTATCCCATTTGTATGACTAGTCAATTAGAATAATGTGTGTTCGTGATTTCTTTCTAATGGTTTATGCTAGGTTGCATGAGTAGACTTTTTCCTCTACTAGTGCGTAGATGCTGGGTTTATGCGTTCGTCTGGTGCGAGTCGTTCGTATACGTTGGAAGCATAGTACGGGGTCGAGAGCTCTCCTACATGCGTTTAGTATAGCTAGTAGTACCTATAGTGAGTGAGATCAGTTCTCTTTTGTGGTCGTAGTTCTATTAGTACAGAGTGCCGTAGTCCGTTGGCTATGGCAGTAACCACAACGTTGACACGGTGTCATGCTACCGGTTATCATTCGTTCGGCTTATCCCAAGGTTAGGTAGAGGCCATCCAGGAGGTGGTGACAGTCCTTCTGGCCCTCGTTGATCCTCCGCGGCTGGATATAGTCAGAGCTCCGTTCCACATAGATCCACGCGCTGGAGTCGCTTGTTAAGTCAGGGCTATCGGTACCCTAAGCCAAGTTCTATCTAGAGATCGACCTTTAATCTCATCTATGGTGCTATCTTTAGGAATCCTCTCTATCCTCGCCTCTTATCTGGGTGTGTCCTTGGACTGACTAGTACAAAGTTAGTACACACACGTTCCCTTGGATTTGATACCCTTGGAATACACTCAGGTGAAAGCTACAACGGTATCCGTGCGTTTGTAGATTTATTTCGTGTGTCGCTAAATACCCAACAAGCTTTCTGGCGCTGTTGTCGGGGAACGGTTGTTGTATCTATCTTCGTACCCAGTGATCCTCGTATCTTTTTACCTTTTTTTCTTTATTCTACCTTTACCCCCGTTACCTATGGAGAGGCCATCCTTTTACAACCTCTCCACCTTAGCTTATGAGTTTTATGAGCCACCATCAACGTCTTCATCTAGCTATGATCTCGACCCCGACTCTATAGACATGGTTCAGGATAGACCCTTCTTTGGAGCTATCAATGAAGCTCCCTAGATTCATTTGAAAGAATTCAAGGATTTGTGTTCACACTTGGTTACCCCAGGCATGACACAGAAACCGTGAGGTGGAAGTTGTTTCCATTCTCTCTCATGGGGAGAGCGGAACAATGGTATGCTCACACTGTAGGGAGTGTGAACGGTAGTTGGGATGAGCTTTGGGATGACTTTTGTAACTTGTTCTCTCTCATGGAGGGGACGGAGCAATGGTACGCTCGCATAGCCTCTCTCCCAATGGACATTCTCGATTTCAAGAAATTAGAGGAGGAGTCTACTGGTGCAGCATGGGCTAGGTTTTTATGTCTTCTGGCTTCTGACTTAGACCTATTGTTGTTGAGGGGACCCCCTAGGTTCTTGTCAATCCACAGAGCAAGGGAATTACTTGCGTTTAACCTAACACTAACTTAGTTGATTAAGCACTTTATGATGAAAAGATTAATCTATAAAGTAAAGACAAACTAACCCTAGATTATGTTAAAGAGAAAGAGAAAGGTGGTTCACAAGTATGAAAGACGTATGCCCATGGAGTCTAGGTACTTGAGATGCAATCACGCAAAACATGGTTAAACCCCGATCCAATCTATCTAAAGATGTGAACAAAGAGTTAAGCATTTCCCTTCCCTCGTACTAGTCACTACGCGAAGGTAATCGTCTCTAACCCTAATGAACACGGTATGTTGACGTGATCTACGGGAGCAACCCCGATGGCAATGGTAGCTAATCTTAAACATTAAGCATCATCAACATGAAGGTATGGTAGATAAAGATCCAAACAAGAGAGTGGGTGACCACATGTCAAGATCCATTACAACTCCATGGACAAGATGCTAGGCATGGCACCGTTGAACATGGTGGATGCCTCTGATGGAGTCCGTCTCTCGGTGTCCTTCAACTCCGGCGGCGTCGTGGCAAGGCCTCGGCGTCCTCCTTCTTCGTGGTGGCCTCCGTTGACCTAGGTGATGATCCTCGCGAATCTTCACCCTCTCGATCAACCCTCTTCCTTGTGTTTGATCTCCCGAGGCTTCTCTAGTCGTCTTTCGCGAATGGCTCCTTCCTCCAAACAATTAGGGTTCCGCGAATTTATCACCGAAGAAAGGCGGCGGTGAACCGAGGTGAAAAGGGGGTGGGCCAGCCGGCTTGGCCCACTTCCGGCCCGGTTCATCTCCGTCTTTTGCCACGTGTCGTTTCTTGCACTTTGGGATTTTTCCTCCTTCGTATATGGGCTTTAGACGTCATTATCTCCGCGACCAAGTCAAGGGGTCTTTACGCATGATCTTCAGATCTTTTCATCTTGGTCCTCGGAGATTGTTCATTGAAGCACATTGGTCCTTGCCACCTTTGGAGTCAAGTTCACGCACGGTCGGAGCCTCTTGATCATCATGTAAATCGTCCTCTGAACCGAATGTATTTCTTCTCATTTTGTGCACAAATTCCTGCGTAAACATTATACTCCAAAACACACATCCAACGATGAACTTGTTATATCATCAGTATGCCTAGTGGCGGGTTAGTTCCAAAATAAAATCCAAACTATAACATAACAAGTGTTCTTGGTTGACGGAAATCGACCGCCAACATCCCCCCACGCTTTGATCTTGCGCGTCCTCGAGCAAGTTGCTCAAAAGTTGTTCATCCATGGAGTTTGAAAACATGCTTCGTCAAATCCTTCCTTTCAAGTTAGTCAATCATTCATCTTTAATACAAGAGACATGAAACAAAAATCATAATGTAAACATGAGCGTTTAGAAACTACCAATTCAAGACTTACCCCAGAACTCTTACCTTTTCACTAGAGATCTTCAACTTCATCCACACTTGCTTTCTTGCTTCCTTCGGAGGGTTTTTGTACTTTTAAAAATAAAATTCCTGCACAAAGCATTAGACAAAACCCTTCTCCAAGTTCTTTTATGTCACTCATTAAGGTGGCTATCCTAGATAATTTTATAAACTCTCACCTCCCACAAGTCTCTCATATGTAATGTAAGGTGGAGCTATAGGTGTGCCTAGTGAAGTTAGCACAAGTGTTGTCAAGCTAGGAGAGTCCTCTAGTGGTTGTTCACCTTCCAAGCCAATGATCATTAGAGTTAAACCATAATGTAGGGGTCTCAAGGATGAGAAGATTTAGAATGGTGAACATGTGCAAAGGGAAAAAGAATAATGACTTCAAGGCACTAATGATGTCCTCGATATCGGATTGCACATGGTATGGAATAAGATTCGTTCCTAACATCGTGGCATCCTTCCTTGCACTTCATTTGGTCTTCACTTGACTTGTCATCCCTTACTACACCTTTCTTGCCTTGCCTTGGATTTTCTTTCTCTCTTTTTTTTCTTTTTCTTTTTCTTCTTTCCTCTTTTTTTTCTTGTGCGCGCACTACACACATACACATTTTTTTCTTTCTTTTCACCTCTTTACCTTCTTCTCCCATGCCTTTCGTTCAACTTTCGAACATGATCACAATCTGAATTTTAAATAAAAACATGCCTAGAGATTGAACGAATCTTTGAATATGGGTTGTGTTCAAGGAGTAGGATGATAAAAAGATGTATATAGGTTTGTGTAAGGAATCCGGCGATGTACGGGGCATTCAACATGAAATTCCCGTTACCAAATACATGAGAGGCTAGCAACAAAAGGTATACATCAAGGGCATGATCATTGCTTGAAATTAGACCTCCCAAGAGAGTAAAATCCTAACTTAACTCATCATGCAAATCAACACTTATGGTGGAGCTTATGTATGTATGTAAAGGCTTTGTAAAGGATAGATATCACCTCTCAACTTGGAGAAAGAACTTGCTAACCTTCATAGCAAGGTGTTTTTCTTAATTTTCAGAAATAAAACCTCCAAAGTTTTAGCAATACTAAGAGCATGGACGAAGCAAAGTCCTAGATTAAATTTTGAGTATGGGTACTTTACAAACGTAAGTTTCCACTAAGCACCACGTTAAACAATTAATCAAAAAGGTCATGCTCAAATAAGAAAGGTAAAGTAAAGAATAACAAGAAAAGAAACATGAGACTTTGCATAAGACACTTTTTATTTATTTTTTCTTTGACTCAACGCTAATTTAAGACTCTTTCAAGCTAAAAAGATAAAACAAAGACTCACACACTCTCACACTTGACTCAAAAATTAAAGACTAGACTCTCACACCACTTTAAGCAAAAGGATATCTCGATGGGTAACAGGGGTGAAGGTAGAAGAAAACGAAAAAGGTAACTACGAGGACCACTAGGTTCGAAGATAGATACAGCAACCATTCCCCGGCAACGGCACCAGAAATGCTTGTTGGCATTTCTTAACATCACCACTAGTTGTACACCTAGAGGGAGCGTATAAGAACGACCGGGTATACCGCAAGCGCACGGAAATACCGCTGTAGCACTTCCCTAAGGAAGGAGAGTATTCCAAGGGTATCGAATCCAAGGAACGATGTGCACTATTTCCTACTCTAGTATAGATAATCCAAGGACACAACACTGATTGGTAGGATAGGTAGAAAGGATCTGCCTCGACCGAGCGCAGAGTCTAGTTACGTTCTCTCAGGTATAACACTCACTTCGGGCACCAAACACAAGGCCTTTGTGCTGGCTCGAGCCCAACTCGGTACGCGACATAAGAGGGTTGACAAAGGGTCCAACAGGCTGTCACCACTGCGGCCTACCTCTAAGCTACGATCGTACGTGGTCTTCGAAGGGTAGTTTATAGTCCAGACACCTTGTCTACACCACTCACCAATCCTACGAATCCACGAGGGAGATACTGGCACTAGCTCAAGGTATGCTCTATCACTCATGCAAGATCACGAATGCACTTTGATCTAACTAGAAACATGCAGGAGCTTCACTTTACTCTAATAGACAAGCTGACAAACTAGATGCAAACTTATGATCTAAGTCTACTAGATCGAAAGGGTTGTGTTCGAATAACACAAGCCTCTAAACCAAGAACAAACGAAGAACACAAGAACACAACAACTAAGCATGCATACGACTTTAGTCTAAATAGGAAATGTCGAAATACTCACTTTAGTCTAGTTGAAGAACAAAGGCACCGCTGAGGATCGTTCTTGAGGAAGATGTCATGAATCATGACATGGCCTCAAGCCTCCCACCTCACTTCTTAGCACTAATCCTATACAAAGAGCTCTCCTCTCCTAAAGAGAAAGGCTTCAAGCCAAAGTGAAGAGGAGGAGGAGAATGTGTGTTCCAAAAGTGAGCCCCTCCCCTCCTATTTATAGAGGAGGGAGTGGCTTGCTCAGAGGCTCAAAGTGCCTCTAAACACCCGGGATCGCAGCAAGTGACCAATCAGGCAGCAGCACATGGAAGGTGGGGATCAACCGACCCTAGGTCGGTTCGGCCGATCCTAGGGTCGGCCGACCCTCCCGGGAGGCCGTCTGGCCTATGCTTCCTCGGGGTGGCTGCCATGTGGGCCCTGATGCTTGTCCTTCATGCATGCCAAGTTTCCTGGCGGTTTGGGGTACTGAGTGGGCCCTTGGATCCATGTGACGTCCACATGGTGATTCATGATTCGTCGGGCTTGCCTCTCTTGGATTGATGACGTCAGTGATCCAGGGGAATCCTATGTGTCATCCCCTCATTGGCTGAGCTTGAGGTACTTGGATCAAAGACTTGTGCTTTTACTCCTCTTTCTAGTGCTATTCACCGGTATTTGCATAATCACCAACACTTGTGGAAATGATTAGTTTAAGCCCTATTCTAGTGTTGATGATCCTTTTACACTTATTTTATGCAGGTATTAACGGTGCAAAAGCAGCACTTTTCGACCGTCAACACGCTCGGGCTCGTCCTCTATGTGATATATATCAATGTAGTCGATGGGCACGATGTCTTGTCCAACAAAAACCTCTTTCACGTCCATGATTGTGACCGCTCCATTTGGCGAGACCGAGTGAACGATGTACGGTCCATCCCAGTTGCTCTTCAATTTTCCTTTTCCGAATATTTTGATCCTTGAATTATAGAGGAGAACCTTGTCACCTTCTTTGAATTCCTTTGCTCGAAGCCTTTTATCATACCACCTCTTCATTCTTTCTTTGTAGATGGTTGCACTTTCATAAGCTTTGAGCCTCATCTCTTCTAGTTCACATATTTGAATTTTCCGTTTGATTCCCGCGGCATCAAAGTCAAGATTCATCTCTTTGATTGCCCAATATGCTTTATGTTCTAACTCCAAAGGTAAGTGACACAATTTTCCATAGACAAATTGATATGGTGTCATACCGATGGGTGTCTTGTATGCCGTCCGATATGCCCACAATGCTCCATCCAATTTCTTTGACCAATCTTTAACTCTCTTTTCAACGGTCTTGTTAAGAATGCTCTTGAGCTGCCTATTTGAAGTTTCCGCTTGACCATTGGTTTGTGGCTGGTAAGCCGTGGCCACTCTATGCTCAATCCCCAACTTGGACAAGCATTTTCTGAAGCTATTTCCCGTGAAGTGTGTTCCTCCATCACTTATCAATACTCGCGGGACTACATAGCGTGGGAATATAATATTTTTTATCATGGATATGGATTCTTTCGTTGAAGCTCTTCGACAAGGGATAGCCTCCACCCATTTGGATACATAATCAACCATAACCAAAATATGCTCATATCCATTTGAACTAGTTAAGGGCCCCATGAAATAAATCCCACCATACGTCGAATAGATCAATTTGCAAGTTGTAATTCAAGGGCATAGCATTTCTTTAATTTATATTCCCCGTTCTTTGACATTCCGGACAACAAGCAACATACCTCTTTGAATCTTCATGCATCTCTGGCCAATAATGTAACATCCCGGAATTTCTCCGGAATGTTAGTGATGCAAAAATGTGGATTTCAAAATTTTGATTTGAATTTGAGTGCATAATTAAAATATAAGGATGTCTTCTTTGATTCTTCCCTAAAATATTAGATTTAATTTTGTGCTAAATAATAAAATTTAGGAAATATAAAATGCTAGTGTGAGAACCTTGGAGTTTATTGGATTTATTTTGGACCTTATTTGTGTGGGGATTCAAATTTGAATTCTAGTTCAAATTTGAATCTAAAGTTTAATAGGAGTTAAGGCTTTAAGAAAATAGGGAAAACCTCTTTACCTCTGCGTGGGCCGCCAACCACCCAACCGGCCCGCTCCTGCTTTCGGCCCATACGCAGCCCACCAGCACCTGGCCAACCCACCGGCCAGCTTCATCCCGCGCTTGAGTCGCTGACAAGCATGCCCCACGCGTCAGCCGCCACATCACCTCTTCTTCCTCCTCCCTTCTCCCCTTTTTCCTCTCCTTCTCTCTCGCGCCGTGCCGCCGCCGTGGAAAGGCCGGCCGTGCGGTCGAGCCCGCCGCCGCCGGATGCCTCCACGCGTCCCGAGGCGCACCGCACCGTCCAAGGCACCTACCCCCACCTATATATCGCACTGCCGCGGGGAGCGCCGAACCCTAGCCAACCGGGAGTTTTCTCCCCATTCCCGCCGCCGGTGACGTCAGGGGGAGGAGTGGAGGAGAAGGAGGCGGGAGCCGTCCGAAGGAGCGCCGCCCGCCGCGAAGGCCGGAACCGCCCGTGAGGAGGAGCTGGACCCGAAGTAGCCGAGCACCCCTGCGACCTCTTCGTCCTCGCCTTCCTCTGCTCCGAGCCGACCTTCACCGCGTCACGCATCTCTTCGCCGATGCCTTCACCGCCGGGTCCCCTTAGACCATTGGTGAGCACCCCTTGATCCCCAATCTCCCTGTGGCGCCTGGCCTTCGACCCAAGGTTGCGCCTTGCGCCCTGCATGCTCGCCGTTGCCTCACACTGCCGCGCCGTCGCTGCTGGTGAAGCCGGCCTCCGTGCCGTGCTGGGACGCTTTCTTGCAGGTCCCGCCACCGTCATTTCCGCGCGTGCTTTCCCCGCTCGACCCCTCTTTCTCGTTTCTATTTCCCGTTGAGCACGAAGCTCCGCCGTGCCGCCACCGCGCACCCCCGCGCACTGGCGCACACGCTCGACGAGCTGTTCTGGCGCGTACGCCACGCAAACGCGCCCAAGGTCCAATCTTTTCGTGGCCGCCAGGACCGCTTGGTGCCTGCCTCGCCGTGTTTCACTCGGGGTTTACCCGTGCTCGTCGTCGTTGCGCACATCGCCGTGGCCGAGTCGGCCGGTGAGCAAACGCCCAGACGCACGCTCGTGCGGGCACGTTCACGCGCTTCGTCGCACACCTTCGTGCGCACGCACACGCGCGTCCGCGCGCGCGCACCGCCAAGCCGAGCTTTTGGCTCCACGTTCTGCGCCACACCCCACCGGCGCGCCGCTCCGCCGTGGGCCGATCCCTCACCACCGGGGTGATGGGGAAAGCCTCCCCGACCAGAGACGCGAGCGTCAGGCCACTCCTTCGCACCGCACGCGTTGACCCGCACGCACGCGCTTTTCCCTGCCGGCGCCGGCCACCGCAGCCGCGCCGCCGGTGACCCTGTTTTCCCGCCGCCGCGGTTATGTCGCCGCGGGTCGGATCCCGGCCAAAGGCCGCCCCTTTTCCTTGCCCAAACCGACCCCTAGGGTTTGATCGTCCTCGCCTTAGAGCGTGTTGACCAGTCGCCGAACCACCTCGCCGCCGGCGAGCTTCTGCAGGTCCGCCGCTCCTTTGGAGCTTTTCGTCGAGCATGTTCCAGGCAGGCCCAAAAATCTAGTGGAGTTAGCTCCACACGCCGGCCCACGCGTCGACCCTGCCGTAGTTGATCCAGCCAGATCGCGTGTGGCTAGCCACAAACGGCCGAGCCACTGGGATGACCGCGCAGCGCCCCACCACATCGGATCCCGTCGGATCCTTCGCGCCGTCCTATCACAAGCGAGCCACACCACCGCCTGGTCTGCTGCCTTGCCACACCCGATCCGCCAGGATCATTTGTGGCTGCCACCCTGTCAGCCAAGGGGGATGCCACGCGTGCAGGAGATGGCTTTAAGCCGCTTACGTGGCCGCCACCTTTGCAGTAAGAGCCGGCCTGCAGCCAGCCTATAGTTAGCTTAGAGTCAGTTAGAGTTAGCCTGTAGATAACCTATAGTTAAGTGTATTGTGTATGCGTATTTTATTTTCAGAAATCTATTTTATCTTTGGGAAATCCTAGAAAATCCATTTCAACTCCGAAAATTGTGAAACCTTTTCCAAAACTCTTCTAAAATCATAAACTCCGTGTTAGGCTAGTGTTCGCTCTCTTTTGGCTCTTAATTGTTGTTCATTTGGAGTTAATTGCAATAGGACCTGTCTTTATTTTAATTGCGCGTTAATAGGAGCAGCTGGAGCTGGGGAGCTGAGCTCGGAGATCGACTACACTGACGACTACGCCGCTGACGACTACTCGCACGCAGGTGTCCACGCCCGACTGATTCTGAAATTCCTAATAGGCATTGCTATGTAGAATGCTAGCGCTTTACTTTAAATGCATGTGGATGAACCTTGCACTGCCTTCTTTAATTATCCTGTCCTTGATTGCCCTACTACTGTTACATATAAGCATGTATATACGCTAAGCTTCGCGATGCATGTGTTGGGATGGGAATAGTGGTTCTTGGCGTGAGTGGGGAAAAACCGGCAGGAGAAGGCGTTTTGGGTACTTTGGCGGGGGTGAGCTCGAAACAACCGATCTGGGATCGGGGATGAGGGTGCACTCCTCAGTGCATTCCCGCTTGTACGGTTTTCAGAGCACAGGTGTTGGGGTTTTACTAACGTTTGGAGGACATGAGCTCGCCCCGGTCTGAAACCGAGTGGGCCAACCGCTTCACGAGACTTTTCGTACACACCACCTCGCCGAGAGTGGGGTTAGGGCCGGGTTGAGCTCGGCAAGTGCGGAACCATACCTGCCAGCAGGATAGAGGGTATCAGTGGGGGAGAGGTGGGAGTGAGGCCACCTTCTCTTAGTGCATCTCCCGTGTGGCCACACGGGGGCATTTCAAAGTTCCGGTGCAATTCCCTTTGCGGAGGGGATCGCTTTGAGGGCCGGATGCAGGATGGGACCGTAACTACCGAGAGTTCGCACGGTAGGATGGGCTCGGTTGGCTGATCACCATCGGGTTCCATTCCGAGTTGGGTACAGGTGTACGCGCTCTGCAGAGTTTAGATCTATACGTATAGCCGCTTCCTCGGTCATGGACGAGCCCAGTGGATTGTTGGTTCTCATGTTTTGGGATTTCTACCTCCCCCTGTAGTTGAGAGTGTGGTGAGCCATGGTTGCAGTCGGGGAGAGGAGAGTGGCTCCCTCTACCTCGCGGATCCGATTGCAATCATTGAGGTGCGAGGAGAGGAAGTTCTCGCATCGACCCTAGATGGAGATAGGATGTGGAGACGGGGCCCTGGGGTACCAGGTGTTTCCGAGCTGTGTTTGAGAGTATGGTTTGGGACTTATATGGAGTTGTTTTCTGTTATACATTGCTGCTGCTGCATAGGAAACCCGAGCTTCTACCTTGTCTCTTTTCTTACCCTTTAGAAGATATGCCACTTAAAGCTGCATACAGTCGGTGACGTGAACCTATCCCACTCCTTGGGGATAGACTTTGGGTGTGCAGGGTACGAATCCGACTTCGACAACAACGCCGATGGATGGTACGACTGAGGGATGCGTCGCTTCGCTCAAGGATGCCTGTGGGCGTGAAGAATAAAAGATGGAGACCCTTCGGAGATGCTAGCTACCGCTACGTAGAATTTCTCTCTGATTCAGCCAAGAGGCTTGTAATGTTGTACTCCATTATGGACATGTAATAAATTATGTACTAATATTTGTGTGATGCGATGTATGGTTGTGATTTACCTTCTGTGATGAGATCTGTACGCGATAGCCACTGATCCCGGGACTATCGCAAAGGTACAGGGACTCGGGTTTTCCTCACCGAAAATCCGGGGTGTTACATATGGTATCAGAGCCGTACTTGACCATAGCGCGTATCCCTAGAAATGGCCGATAGTAAATAAGGATTCTAAACGTTCCCTTGCTTTATATAAACTCCTTGAATTATTTTTATAAAAGCTTTCCCCCTTTGAAAAGCTTCTTTCTTACCTACGAGCTGCAACTTTTCTTACGAGAACATGACCTTTTGGTCGAGAACTTGTCCGGAACACGATGAAGTAGAGCAGTGTTGACACACCATGTTAGGCACAACCCCTTAAAGATCTCTTAACGATAAATTAGGTCGTTGATGTGCTCGCGGCCTCTGAGGCCCGAGTCAACCTCGAGGAAGCTTATATGTGTATCTATCATGTTTGCTGAGTGTTCGGCTCTTAATGGAGTTAATCGTGTCTTAATGCATCTTCTCATTGAGTGATAGGTTATATAATTAGCAATATTTTCTTGCTGGTGTTTAACTCAATTGGTTGGTGAGTGACACTGTTTAAAGTTTCTCCTTCCGTGGTCATGTTTTCTAGAAGGATGTCGATCCGAAGGTCGGGTCGTTTGCTGGCACGCTTTGAAGAAGCTGCCGAGGAAGAGGAAGCCCCACAGGGCCGTGGCCGTGGTCGTGGTCGTGCCACCGCTCGTGGATGCGGACGTGCACCTACGCGTGGCTGTGGACGCCTGCCCATCCATGGAGGACCTCGAGGGGCTCGAGGTCGAGGTGCCGGTGCGCCACTGCCGCCACCGCCGCCCAATGACCCTGAAGCTGATAACGAAGAGGAGGAAGCTGAGCCCGAACCGGAGCAAGACCAGCCTGAGCCGGAGCAGCCGCCACCGCCACCACCCAACTTGGTGGACGTGATGGCCCTGCAGACTCAGCTGATGCAGAGGATGGCGGAAGCCATGGAGCACCGAGGCAACGGTGGGAACCGCAATGCCCCGCCAAAGGAAGACCTCACGAAGAAGATCGAGAGGTTCATCCGCCTGAAGGCCCCCACCTTCAGCTACTCGGATGAGCCGCTCGACGCCGACGACTGGCTGAGGCTGATTGAGACCAAGCTCGACCTCACCGTCTACACCAACGAGGAGTGCGTCGCCATCGCCGCGCACCAGCTGGAGGGTCCTGCCAAGTCTTGGTGGTAGAACTACTCCGCCAGCCACCCGAACCCAGCTTTCATCACTTGGCTGGAGTTCTGCGAGGCGTTCCGTGAGCAGTACCTGCCCAGTGAGCTGATGGTCCAGAAGGCTCAAGAGTTCCGCACCATGACGCAGGGTACGATGAGAGTGGAGGAGTACGAGCGCCACTTCATGAAAATGATGCGCTACACTCCCGATGACACCAACACCGATCAGAAGAAGCAGTTCTGGTTCCTGCGAGGCCTTCACCATGGTCTTCGCCAGGGACTGAAGGCAAGTGAGCACAAGTCTCTGCGTCACCTCGTGAACCGCGCCATCACGCTCGAGGATGAGAGAAGGGGTCATGAAGACCGCATGAAGGACAGGAAGAGGATGGGAGATCGAGACCACTTCGACCGATCGTATCAGAAGCCGAGGGATGGGCCAAGCAGCATGATGAGAGGGAACTTCCGCTCGGGGTATAACCCGCATGGAAGCAACTTCGGAGGAGGCAGCAGCCGCTACTCAGGAGGAGGGAGCTTCAACTACCAGCAGCAGAATGGAGGATACAATCGTCAGCAGCCAAACACTCCAAGACCCAGCACCGGAGGGTTCACCCCGACTTGCTTCGCCTGTGGCAAGCTTGGGCACAAGTCCTTCCAGTGCCCCGACAAGAAGGCCGCAGCTACGCCCGCCAAAGCACCGACCCCAGGAGGAGGACCTCCTCAGCCTACGGGTCGTGGAAGGCTTACCCACCTGAAGGAAGGAAAGGCTACCGATGCTTCTGCCGCCGTGATCGGTGAGTCTTAAGTTGTGTTGCACCGGCTTTAGCTCTTTCTTATGCTAGTGCAGCTCGTTTCCTTTGTTTCCTCTTCTCTTTGAAAAACTGGGAGTCAGCTCTTAATCTCGGGGACGAGATTCTTGTGAGGGGGGAGTTCTGTAACATCCCGGAATTTCTCTGGAATGTTAGTGATGCAAAAATGTGGATTTCAAAATTTTGATTTGAATTTGAGTGCATAATTAAAATATAAGGATGTCTTCCTTGATTCTTCCCTAAAATCCTAGATTTAATTTTGTGCTAAATAATAAAATTTAGGAAATATAAAATGCTAGTGTGAGAACCTTGGAGTTTATTGGATTTATTTTGGACCTTATTGTGTGGGGATTCAAATTTGAATTCTAGTTCAAATTTGAATCTAAAGTTTAATAGGAGTTAAGGCTTTAAGAAAATAGAGAAAACCTCTTTACCTCTGCGTGGGCCGCCAACCACCCAACCGGCCCGCTCCTGCTTTCGGCCCATGCGCAGCCCACCAGCACCTGGCCAACCCGCCGGCCAGCTTCATCCCGCGCTTGAGTCGCTGACAAGCATGCCCCACGCGTCAGTCGCCACATCACCTCTTCTTCCTCCTTCCTTTTTCCCCTTTTTCCTCTCCTTCTCTCTCGCGCCGCGCCGCCGTCATGGAAAGGCCGGCCGTGCGGTCGAGCCCGCCGCCGCCGGATGCCTCCACGCGTCCCGAGGCGCATTGCACCGTCCAAGGCACCTACCCCCGCCAATATATCGCACCGCCGCGGGGAGCGTCGAACCCTAGCCAACCGGGAGTTTTCTCCCCATTCCCGCCGCCGGTGACGTCAGGGGGAGGAGTGGAGGAGAAGGAGGCGGGAGTTGTCCGAGGGAGCGCCGCCCGCCGCGAAGGCCGGAGCCGCCCATGAGGAGGAGCCGGACCCGCAGTAGCCGAGCACCCCTACGATCTCTTCGTCCTCGCCTTCCTCTGCTCCGAGCCGACCTTCACCGCGTCACGCATCTCTTCACCGACGCCTTCACCGCCGGGTCCCCTTGGACCATTGGTGAGCACCCCTTATTCCCCAATCTCCCTGTGGCGCCTGGCATTCGAGCCAAGGTCACACCTTGCGCCCTGCATGCTCGCCGTTGCCTCACGCCGCCGCGCCGTCACCGCTGGTGAAGCCGGCCTTCGTGCCGTGCTGGGACGCTTTCTTGCAGGTGCCGCCGCCATCGTTTCCGCGCGCACTTTCCCCGCTCGACCCCTCTTTCTCGTTTCTGTTTCCCGTTGAGCACGAACCTCCGCCGTGCCGCCACCGCGCACCCCTGCGCACTGGCACACACGCTCGACGAGCTATTCTGGCGCGTACACCACGCAAACGTGCCCAAGGTCCAATCTTTTCGTGGCCGCCAGGACCGCCTGGTGCCCGCCTCGCCGTGTTTCACTCGGGGTTTACCCGTGCTCGTCGTCGTTGCGCACGTCGCCGTGGCCGAGTCGGCCGGCGAGCCAACGCCTAGACGCACGCCCGTGCGGGCACGTTCACGCTCTTCGTCGCACACCTTCGTGTGCACGCGCACGCGCGTCCGCGCGCGCGCACCGCCAAGCCGAGCTTTTGGCTCCACGTTCTGCGCCACACCCCACCGGCGCGCCGCTCCGCCGTGGGCCGATCCCTCACCACCGGGGTGATGGGGAAAGCCTCCCCGACCAGAGACGCGAGTGTCGGGCCACTCCTTCGCACCGCACGCGTTGACCCGCAAGCACGCGCTTTTCCCTGCCGGCGCCGGCGACCCCAGCCGCGCCGCCGGTGACCCTGTTTTCCCGCCGCCGCGGTTATGTCGCCGCGGGTCGGATCCCGGCCAAAGGCTGCCCCTTTTCCTTGCCCAAACCGACCCCTAGGGTTTGATCGTCCTCGCCTTGGAGCGTGTTGACCAGTCGCCGAACCACCTCGCCGCCGGCGAGCTTCTGCAGGTCCGCCGGTCCTTTGGAGCTTTTCGTCGAGCATGTTCTGGGCGGGCCCAAAAATCTAGTGGAGTTAGCTCCACACACCGACCCACGCGTCGACCCTGCCGTAGTTGATCCAGCCGGATCGCGTGTGGCCAGCCACCCACGGCCGAGCCACTGGGATGACCGCGCAGCGCCCCACCACATCGGATCCCGCCGGATCCTTCGCGCCGTCCTATCACAAGCGAGCGACACCACCGCCTGGTCTGCTGCCTTGCCGCACCCGATCCTCCAGGATCATTTGTGGCCGCCACCCTGTCAGCCAAGGGGGATGCCACGCATGCTGGAGATGGCTTTAAGCCACTTACGTGGCCGCCACCTCTGCAGTAAGAGCCGGCCTGCAGCCAGCCTATAGTTAGCTTAGAGTCAGTTAGAGTTAGCCTGTAGATAACCTATAGTTAAGTGTATTGTGTATGCGTATTTTATTTTCAGAAATCTATTTTATCTTTAGGAAATCCTAGAAAATCCATTTCAACTCCGAAAATTGTGAAACCTTTTCCAAAACTCTTCTAAAATCATAAACTCCGTGTTAGGCTAGTGTTCGCTCTCTTTTGGCTCGTAATTGTTGTTCATTTGGAGTTAATTGCAATAGGACCCGTCTTTATTTTAATTGCGCGTTAATAGGAGCAGCTGGAGCCGGGGAGCTGAGCTCGAAGATCGACTACACCGACGACTACGCCGCTGACGACTACTCGCACGCAGGTGTCCACGCCCGACTGATTCTGAAATTCCTAATAGGCATTGCTATGTAGAATGCTAGCGCTTTACTTTAAATGCATGTGGATGAACCTTGCACTGGCTTCTTTAATTATCCTGTCCTTGATTGCCCTACTACTGTTAGATATAAGCGTGTATATACGCTGAGCTTCGCGATGCATGTGTTGGGATGGGAATAGTGGTTCTTGGCGTGAGTGGGGAAAAACCGGCAGGAGAAGGCGTTTTGGGTACTTTGGCGGGGGTGAGCTCGAAACAACCGATCTGGGATCGGGGATGAGGGTGCACTCCTCAGTGCATTCCCGCTTGTACGGTTTTCAGAGCACAGGTGTTGGGGTTTTACTGACGTTTGGAGGACATGAGACGGGACTTTTCGTACACACCACCTCGCCGAGAGTGGGGTTAGGGCCGGGTTGAGCTCGGCAAGTGCGGAACCATACCTGCCAGCAGGATAGAGGGTATCAGTGGGGGAGAGGTGGGAGTGAGGCCACCTTCTCTTAGTGCGTCTCCCGTGTGGCCACACGGGGGCATTTCACAGTTCCGGTGCAATTCCCTTTGCGGAGGGGATCGCTTTGAGGGCCGGATGCAGGATGGGACCGTAACTACGGAGAGTTCGCACGGTAGGATGGGCTCGGTTGGCTGATCACCGCCGGGTTTCATTCCGAGTTGGGTACAGGTGTACACGCTCTGCAGAGTTTAGATCTATACGTATAGCCGCGTCCTCGGTCATGGACGAGCCTAGTGGATTGTTGGTTCTCATGTTTTGGGATTTCTACCTCCCCTGTTGTTGAGAGTGTGGTGAGCCGTGGTTGCAGTCGGGGAGAGGAGAGTGGCTCCCTCTACCTCGCGGATCCGATTGCAATCATTGAGGTGCGAGGAGAGGAAGTTCTCGCATCGACCCTAGATGGAGATAGGATGTGGAGACGGGGCCCTGGGGTACCAGGTGTTTCCGAGCTGTGTTTGAGAGTATGGTTTGGGACTTATATGGAGATGTTTTCTGTTATACATTGCTGCTGCTGCATAGGAAACCCGAGCTTCTATCTTGTCTCTTTTCTTACCCTTTAGAAGATAGGCCACTTAAAGCTGCATACAGTCGGTGACATGAACCTATCCCACTCCTTGGGGATAGACTTTGGGTGTGTAGGGTACGAATCCGACTTCGACAACAACGCCGACGGATGGTACGACTGAGAGATGCGTCGCTTCGCTCAAGGATGCCTGTGGGCGTGAAGAATAAAAGATGGAGACCCTTCTGAGATGCTAGCTACCGCTGCGTAGAATTTCTCTCTGATTCAGCCAAGAGGCTTGTAATGTTGTACTCCATTATGGACATGTAATAAATTATGTACTAATATTTGTGTGATGCGATGTATGGTTGTGATTTACCTTCTGTGATGAGATCTATACGCAATAGCCACTGATCCCGGGACTATCGCAAAGGTACAGGGACTTGGGTTTTCCTCACCGAAAATCCGGGGTGTTACAAATAAAATCTACTAGCCCATACCTTTGCTTGAGTCCTAAAATATCCATAGTGTCCTCCATATTCGCCTGAGTGACACTTTCTCAATATTTCACCTCTTTCAACTCTTGGTATACACCTTCGTAAGACTCCATCCGCTCCAAGTCTAAAGAAGTAAGGTGCATCCCAATAATATTTTCAGCTCTCGGCGATCACTCTCCTTTGAGTGTTCCTATCCAAATGATCAAGTGGCATTTTTCGTATGGCTCGAATAATGTTGATCATCCAAGTATCTTTGTCAAGGATGTGATAGAGATGATCATCTCTCATCTTATCTTCAATATGCTCTTTATCATCCTCACGATTCATCCTTGATAAATGGTCGGCCACAACATTTTCCGACCCCTTTTTGTCCCGAATTTCCACATCAAATTCTTGCAATAGAAGGATCCATCGAATCAACCTTGGCTTGACATGTTTTTTAGACAAGAGATACTTGATCGCCACATGATTAGTGTAGACAATCAGCTTAGAATTCACAATATATGATCTGAATTTTTCAAATGCAAACACTACCGCGAGCAATTCCTTCTCCGTTGTTGCATAATTTAATTGCGCTCCATTGAGGGTTTTGCTAGCATAGTAAATAGTATGTACCTTGCCTTCTTTTCGTTGCCCCAACACTGCTCCAACGGCATAGTCACTAGCGTCGCACATTATCTCAAAGGGTTGATTCTAATCAGGCGGTTGGATGACAGGTGCGGTTATGAGAGCTCTCTTCAATGTCCGGAATGCCGCCAAGAACTTCTCATTGAAATTGAATGGCACATCTTTTTGGAGAAGATTGGTCAATGGCTTGGTAATTGTTGAGAAATCCTTGATGAATCTTCTATAGAATCCCGCATGGACTAAGAAACTCCTCAAAGATTTGACATCCGTTGGGGGTGGATGTTTTTCAACCATTTCAACTTTATCTTTGTCCACCTCAATCCCTCTCTCAGATATCACGTGTCCCAACACTATACCTTGTCTCACCATGAAGTGACACTTCTCCCAATTTAGCACCAAATCAACCTCCGAACATTTAGTGAGAACCTTATCCAAGTTTGGCAAGCAATCCGCAAAAGATTTACCATAGATGGAGAAATCATCCATAAATACTTCAACAATTTCCTCGATGAACTCCGAAAATACCGCCATCATACATCATTGAAAAGAGGCTGGAGCATTGCATAAACCGAAAGGCATTCTTCTATATGGAAATGTTCCATAAGGGCAAGTAAATGTTGTCTTGTGTTGATCATCCGGGTGAATAGGTATACCCATCAAGAAAGCAAAAATATGCATGATTTGCTAACCTCTCAAGCATCTCGTCGATGAACGGTAGGGGGAAGTGATCCTTCTTCGTTGCTTTATTCAATTTCTGATAGTCAATACACATCCTCCATCCGGTCATGGTTCTTTGCGGTATTAATTCATTCTTCTCCACGGTCAAACCTCCTTTATTAGGTACACAATGTACGGGGCTCACCCATTCGCTATGCGGCACCGGGTAGATGATTCTGGCGTCCAACAACTTAATAACCTCCTTCTTCACCACCTCTCGCATGGCATGGGTTAACCTCCTTTGATGGTCCACTACGGGCTTGCATTGATCCTCCATAGGTATGCGGTGAGTGCAAAATGCTGGGCTGAGTCCTTTGATGTCATTAATCGAATATCCCATCACTTTCTTGTGCTTCTTCAATAAATTCAGCAACATATCATTCTCCTCGGGACTCAATTCATCACTTACAATCCGAGATAAGTCTTGCCCGGCCCCAAAAATTCATATTTCAATCCTTTGGGCAATGGCTTAAGATCCACCTCCGGTGCTTGTGGTTCCTCATGTACAATTTCTCCAAGGTCTTCAAATTTATCCTCTCTAAGCTTCCGTCTTGCGGTTCTAGTCCTTTGGTTGCTTCCGCTAGCTCTTCATCCAAATCATCATTAGATTGATTCTCCATAGCTCTTTGTAGCGGATCCCTGAAAGTTTCAACAAAATGAAGGCTCCCTACCTCTTCGTCATCAAGAGGTAGGGGTGAGGCAATTCTAGAAGCGGGAAGAAAATTGTATGTGTGATTATTTCCATCAAGATTAATAGTTACTTTTCCTTTTCCGGCATCCAAAACGGCATTAACCAACTTAAGAAAAGCTCTACCAAGAATTACATGATCATTCTTATCATAGTAGACATCAACAATGAAGAAATCAGTTGGAATGCATTTTTCAGAAATTAAAACTTCTAGGTCACGAGCAATTCCTAGAGGTTTAACAATTCTACCATCTCCCATAATTAATTTAGTAGAGGTTGGAACTAGGTCAATGGTGTCATCATGAATTGCATCAAAAATATTAGAAGACAAGACACTTACTTGTGCTCCAATGTCCTATAACGCCTTGCAATTAATGTTGTTAACCTTGCAATCTATACGCGGCGATGTCTTCTCTTCTTCATCGGATCCTATGGCAAAAATTTCAGCAAGGCGGGCAAACGGTGACGCCTCGGGCTTGATTCCCACGATTCTTTTAGCTTCGGCCACATGGTCCGGATCAACTTATTCTTCGCTAAAGAGTTTTCGAAGGACCTCCCCGGTTGTCTCTACGTTGTATGAATGTTCCACTTGTTTTTCCAGCGGGAAGTCTATCTCCAAAGCTTTTGCCATCCCTTTTTGATTAGGGAACGGTCTCCACTTGTCAAAGATTTCTCCAAAATCAAGTGAGATCCAATCCATTTGCTCAAACTCCCTTAGTGGTTTCGCACTTGACATAGTTCTTTCATTTGCTTTGCTTGTCTCGGCGTGATCACTCTTCGGGATAGTTCTAGTTTCCTCATGTTTGGCTTCTTCAACCTTTCTTGGGATTGGTTCCTCT
The DNA here is from genome assembly GCA_036936925.1 of Cenchrus fungigraminus. NCBI lineage: Eukaryota > Viridiplantae > Streptophyta > Magnoliopsida > Poales > Poaceae > Cenchrus > Cenchrus fungigraminus. The sequence continues at coordinate 111,380,019 of CM072779.1, forward strand.
TTCTTCTGTTCTGGAGCCGCATTTCTAAAAATTGCAGCAAGGGGTGCCACACTTGTGTCGCATTCCGGCTTTCCCGAAAGTCGTATTTCCCAATCTCTTTGCATGGTCGCCGCTTTACTTATTTTTTGTAGAAGTTTGGCAGCTTCCGTGAGTGTTTTCTCCTTGAGACCCCCTCCTGCACACATTTGAACATATTCCATGCAACTAGGGGTTAGGGAAAAAAAGAATGTATGCAATAGTACGTCACCCGGGAATCTGAGTCTTGGTCCTTGTTCAACTAGTTCATTGAATCGATTCCACGCTTGATCAATCCCCTCTTCTTCTCCTTGCTTGAAAGTCATCACTTGCATCCTTATATGTTGAACCTTGGTTATAGGGAAGAACTTGGCACAAAATTTCTTTACCAATTGATCCCAATTTCCCTCGGCTCCGAAAGACGCAAATGAATACCACTTTGTTGCTTCATCGGCAAGTGAGTAGGGAAAAAGATTCCAATTAAACCAAGTGTCGGGAACTCCCTCTTGTCGCACCGTATTGCACAATGTCGTGAAGTGCTGGATATGTCTATATGGATTGTCCGTCTCCACCCCTCGGAATGGATTAGTTGCTGCCATCTTGATGATTTGAACTCTAATTTCGTACCTTGTCGCCTCGAGAATCGAATCCGACTCTTGTACCTTGATGTCCTCACATCAAGGGCTGGCATAGTCTCTTAGTGATTTTTCCGGTTCCTCCAAAGGATTTCCAACGAGCGCCATCTAGACAATCAAAAACAAAAACAAAAACAAAAGAGTGCGTTTTTATAGAACACAAAGGTTAGATGTTAGTAATCAACAAAATTAATGAGAGATTAAACGAAGTAAACTGGCTTGCTCCCCGGCAACAGCGCAAGAAAAAGGGGCTTGTTGACGGTTCAAAACCGCGTTCAACTTCACCGCAAGTCCACGGAGTGACTTGGTGCCTTTTTAACCAAGGGAGGGGACCCCCTAGGTTCTTGTCAATCCACAGAGCAAGGGAATTACTTGCGTTTAACCTAACACAAACTTAGTTGATTAAGCACTTTATGATGAAAAGATTAATATATAAAGTAAAGACCAAATTAACCCTGGATTATGTTAAAGAGAAAGAGAAAGGTGGTTCACGAGTATGAAAGACGTATGCCCATGGAGTCTAGGTACTTGAGATGTAATCACCCAAAACATGGTAAAACCCTGATCCAATCTATCTAAAGATGTGAACAAAAAGTTAAGCGTTTCCCTTCCCTCGTACTAGTCACTACGCGAAGGTAATCGTCTCTAACCCTAATGAACACGGTATGTTGATGTGATCTACGGGAGCAACCCCGATGGCAATGGTAGCTAACCTTAAACATTAAGCATCATCAACATGAAGGTATGATAGATAAAGATCCAAACAAGAGAGTGGGTGACCACATGTCAAGATCCATTACAACTCCATGGACAAACGATTACTTTACCCCATCAAGACGCTAGGCATGGCACTGTTGAACATGGTGGATGCCTCCGATGGAGTCCGTCTCTCGGTGTGCTTCAACTCCGGCAGCGCCGTGACAAGGGCTCGGCGTCCTCCTTCTTCGTGGTGGCCTCCGTTGACCTAGGTGATGATCCTCGCAAATCTTCACCCTCTCGATCAACCCTCTTCCGAGGCTTCTCTGGTCGTCTTTCACGAATGGCTCCTTCCTCCAAACAATTAGGGTTCTGCAAATTTATCACCGAAGAAAGGCGGCGGCGAACTGAGGCGAAAAGGGGGTGGGCCGGCTGGCCTGGCCCACTTCCGGCCCGGTTTGTCTCCGTCTTTTGCCACGTGTCGTTTCTTGCACTTTGGGGTTTTTCCTCCTTCGGATATGGGCTTTGGACATCATTATCTCCGCGACCAAGTCAAGGGGTGTTTACGCAAGATCTTCCGGTTTTTTCATCTTGGTCCTCGGAGATTCTTCATTGAAGCACATTGGTCCTTGCCACCTTTGGAGTCAAGTTCACACACGGTCAGAGGCTCTTGATCATCATGTAAATTGTCCTCCGAACCGAATGTATTTCTTCTCGTTTAGTGCACGAATTCCTGCATAAACATTATACTCCAAAACACACATCCAACGATGAACTTGTTATATCATTAGTATGCCTAGTGGTGGGTTAGTTCCAAAATGAAATCCAAACTATATCATAACAAGTGTTCTTGGTTGACGGAAATCGACTGCCAACAATTATCTCTTCCCGATGATGTATCATTATACATCTTTTGCATGGGTCTGGATATGGATGCTGCCTTAGATTTCGATGAAACTGCCGGAGGTTCATTTGTTCACAAAACTCCAACAGAAGTAAGAGAGATCCTAGATTCCCTCTTGGAGAGCTCTTTCTTCCCCACCAATCATAGCGAAGCCTGCCAATCTGAGTCGAGCCATGAGGATCTTCTAGCAGCTGAATCCGATCCATCACCTTCCACATCCTCTTATTCAGCCATAGAACCCTTACCTTGTTGACGGCTGTTATCCACTCATTTCATACCGGTCAACATGTACATTTTGGCATGAGAAATGTTCACCAACACTAGAAAAGGGCTTAAACTAATTATTTCCACAAGTGTTGGTGATTATGAAAATATAGGCAATTAGTACTTGAAAGAGGAGTAAAAGCACATGTCTTTGATCCAAGTACTTTAAGCTCAGCCAATGAGGGGTTTCCACCTAGGACTCCCCTGGATCAATGACATCACCAATCCATGTGAAGCATTATCGACGAATCACGCGCTGCCACGTCAACGTCACAAGGATCAATGGGCCCACCAGAGCTCCATCTTATCAGGAAACTTGGCATGCACAGAGGAGTAACCAGAGGACCCACATGGCAGCCACCCTGAGAAAGCACAAGCCAGATGGTCTCTCGAGGGGTTCGGCCGACCCTAGGATCGACCGAACCAACCTAGGGTCGGTTGATCCCGGCCTTCCACGTGCTGTCTCCCCATTAGTCCTTGGCTGCATTCCTGGGTGTTTTGGAGCACTTTGAGCCTCGGAGCAAGCCACCCCCTTGCCTATAAATACAAGGGGAGGAGCTCACTTTTGAGACACACACTTCTCCTCCTCCTCTTCATTTTGGCCTTGGAGCCTTAGGAGAGGAGAGCTCTTTGTATATGATTAGTGCTAGAAAGTGAGGGGAATGCTTGGGGCCATGTCATGTTCATGACATCTTCCTCAAGAACAAACCCCAGCGGTGCCTTTGTTCTTCATTTAGACTAAAGTGAGTATTCGACATTTTCTATTTAGACTAAAGTCGTATGCATGCATAGGTGAATTGTTCTTGTGTTCTTCGTTCGTTCTTGATTTAGAGGCTTGTGTTCTTCGAACACAACCCTTTCGATCTAGTAGAGTTGGATCATAAGTTTGCATTCCGTTTGCATGTTAGCTTGTCTATTAGAACAAAGTTGATACTCCTGCATATCTCTAATTAGATCAAAGTGCATTCGTGATCTTGCATGAGTGATAGAGTATACCTTGAGCTAGTGCAAGTATCTCCCTCACAGATTCGTAGTTCCGTATTTATATGGAGTGCTATAGTAGGGCTACCGGGACGTCAGACGGTGTCAGGCTATAGTAGTAGTCAGTGGTGTAGACGTGGTGTCTGGACCATAGGTTATCCTTCGAATACCAAGTGCATTTGCGTAACAATAGAGGTAGGCCGTAGTGGTGACAGCCTGTTGGACCCTTTGAAATCCTCCGCGCCCGTGTACCGAGTAGGGCCCCGTTGTCAGAACATTCCTAGTCTTAAAAAGCTATGGTGGGTTGTGAGGACCAGGTGTGTCCGAGGACTAGTGGAGGGTCGCTCCTTAGTGATGAGTGATTGACAACGTTGTGTGGACTGATACTTGGCTAAGTGTGCAGGTACAGGTTGCGGCTTGACTCGTGTTGGTGCAGGTGAAGAACAAGCGCGAAAGGCCTTAGCCGTGGTGGCCTCCGGGTGATGGAGTGGCAAGTAGGCTTGGTTCGATGGACCCGGTGGCCGATGGGGTCAAGTGCGAGCCGTGCGGTGCAAGACTGGTGGGCTGAAGTCATGAACATGGGCCGGTGCAAGGTAGCGGATGAGAGCCCTGTGTGGTTCGAGGACCGGTGGATGGTCGCTTCCTGGTGTGATGAGTGATTGACAACGTGGTGTGGACTAATTCCTGGCTAAGTATTGCAGGTGCAGGTTGCGGCTTGACTGGTGTTGGTGCAGGTGAAGAACAAGCGCGAAAGGTCGTTGCCGGTGAAGCCTCCAGGTGTGGAGAAGACAAGTAGGCTTGGTTCGAGGGACCCGGTGGCCAGCGGGGTCAAGTGCGAGCCGCATGGTGGCAAGAACGGCAAGATGAAGTCATGGACGGTTTCTTGGTTGAGCCTCAAAACCAAGGTCGAGCCGGGACTACGTGGGAGCCGAATCATGAGTGGTGATTGGCGGAGGCTACACCAAGTTCGCGGGGTTTCCAGTGGTTCACCAGAAAACCACTGGGTTCCTTGGTTGATCCACAAAGCCAAGACCAAAGAACCGAAGACGGAAGTGCAGCAGCATCGGACCTGTCTGACCGGTGGGTCTGACCGGTCTGACCGGTGAGGTGCACCGGTCTGACCGGTGTGCGACGACGCAGTCCGGAATCTTCGAAGCGGAGGACACGCGTCGGGATCGCAAGGCTTGCGTCGAGGCTAAGCAAGTTTGCGGTCGCTGGGCATCCGTCCGATGGTGCGAAGACAAAGACTTCCAAATTCGCCCTTGAAGGGCATGTATCCCTAGTTAGCTAGTAAGGGTATTTTAGTCTTTCGGTTGCCTCCATATAACCCAAGTGGTGAGAGGATGGCAGCCATCTCTTGAAACCTAGCTCATTTGTTTTCCTATTTTCCTTAGGATTTCCATAGGACTAGCTTGAGAGCTTCATGGTGAGATCTTGTGAGAGGGAAGGATGATCGAGCGGCAAGCTAGACCTTGTATGAACCTCTTTGGTATGTATAGATGATTCGGCGTGGTTCCTCAAGGCTTGGATGTGTCTTTCCCGTTTCTCCTTTTTGGTGATTTTTGGAGCCCTTTCTTGGCGATTTTCTTGGAGCGATTTCGAGGCCTTTCTCTTTGGGATTTGGTGGGTGATGTATGCTTGAACCCTTCGTGGTTCTTTTCCCTTTGATTTCCCTCCCAAATCCGTGAGCAAAGGGACTCAATTTTGGGGTTTTCTTGGCTCTAGGGTTAGAGGCGTTCTTGGTGGGATTTCTTCGATTCCTCTCGGTTTAGCAAGTTTTGGTGGACCAAATCTTAGCTATGGAGTGCCCAAGAGGTGTTCCTACTATCCGCAAAGTCTTGTGCAAAACCGTGGAGCGATTTGGGAGATCGGGAGTTGGATTTGGGGGAGTTGACCCGCGGGCGCTATTCATCCTGAGAGCTCAGGTCACACCGGTCTGACCGGTGCAGACTCTTGGTTGAGTTTTGCTCGGGTGAACGTCTAGGTGAGTTCCCTGCAGTCTTGTGTTGCTGCTGTTTCGAGTTTGGTTTGTTTTGGAGCTCGGTAGATCTGGTTGGTGGATTTGGGATTACCTGGCTTGGACCGGTCTGACCGGCGAGCTACACCGGCCTGACCAGTGTAGGGGCCTTCTGTGGAAGTTCTCAGGTTTTGCCAGCAGGGACCGGTCTGACCGGTGCTGCTCACCGGCCTGACCGGTGCAGCCCAGTGGTGCTCGAGTTACTAGTTCCGGTACGTTCTCAAGTAGGTGTAGGTGGTTGTTGGTTCCTAGGACCAGTAGCACTTCAGTGGCTGCGTGGTCTTGACCAACTTGGGTAGTTGAGTCGGAGACGTGTTTTTATCGGCTCCCATTCACTCCCCCCCTCTCTGGTTCGCCTAATCGGTCCTTCAGCGGATCGAGCCCGAAGCTTGCACGCGGGGTTTGTTGGTTTGCCCACCAAACGATCAGTGGACGGTTTCGTGGTTTGGGCCTCAAAACCAAGTCCGGAGGCCCGAGGCGATGGAGACGGTGATCCGGGAGCTTCGGGAAGCTTCGAGGCGGGGGGCACGTGGCGTGCTCGCGGGGCTTGCCTCGATGCTATGCAAGGCAGCGGTGGAAGCGTGTCCGCCCGATGAAGACTTGACCAAAATACCCCTGAGGGGTTGTATCTTCTATTTGAGTTGTAGGGGTAGCATGGTCATTTACCTCCCTCCGATGGACTTCGTATAAATAGCGGAGAGGTGGATGGCATCTCTCTCTCTTGGACTCTAGGGTTTCCTCCCCCGGTAGATTGCTCTGAACTGCTTCTTTTTCCTCTGCTTTCCTTAGGCTAGATTCTTGTATAAATTCTGACCTCTGGATGTATGGAACCATTCGGCGTTGCAGTGATCTCCTAGTCCTCTGTGATTTTCGTGTCATTTTTGGGGCTATTTTTGGGGAGTTTCGTTCTTCGCTCGATTCAGGGATTTGAGGGCGTTTTCCTTCGGATTTCTTTGAGGGGATCATGGGTGGATGCCTTGCGCATCTTTGTGTGTGATCTTGACCCCTCAAACGCCGGGGAAAGCCTTCGATTCGTGAGTTTTTGGCCGGAGCCCTAGTTCTTGGTGGTAGTTCGTGTGATCCGTGATTCCCGGTGATTTAGTGAGTTAGAGGTCGAGATTTTTGGGGGCATAGCTTCCTCTTGTGTTTCTTATTATCTCCCTAAATCTTGTCTCAAGAGCTTTTGCCGTTTGGGAGATCCGGTGATGGATTTGGAGGGTTGACTTCGCGGGGTCGAGCTGTTTCAGCTCTGTCCGCGTGTCGTGGACTGCCCGCGTGGCGTGTGTTCTTCGGAGTTCGTCGCATGTTCTTTCGTGCTCGCGTTTTGATCCGTTGGTTTTGAGATTTGGTGTAGCAGGCAGTCCGCGGACTGTCCGCGTAGTCCTGGCGGGCTGTCCGCATGGCCGTGTGTTTTGTCTGGGGTGGGTCGAGGTTTGTCTGGGGTTTTCAGAGAGGTGTGCCGGACTGTCTGCCGTGTGGGGCCGGACTGTCCGCGAGGCACCAGACCGTCAGTGGTGCTCGCCCAGACTGTCCGAATTTCCTCGGTGCGCTACTGGAGGCTCGGTGTGTTATTGCGGACTGTCCGCCGTGTCTACACGGACTGTCCGCGAGCTGCACGGACTGTCCGCCGTACCCTTGCGGACCGTCCGCCCAGGCATTCGCAGATTTGGCTAAGTCCTTTGGTTCTTATCTTGTGCTTCCGCTCTTTGCTTCTAGGCTTGTCTCTAGGACTTGTAGGCTTGTGTGTGCCTTGTCTAGAGCTTCATTGGTGTGCGCGAGTACTCGGAGTGGCAATCGGGGTATAGGCTGAGTTCGACCTTCGGGAAGAATTTTTATTGGCTCCCATTCACTCCCCCCCTCTCTGGTCGCCTATTCGGTCCTTCAATTGGTATCAGAGCCGGTTACAGATCTTCTTGACTCTAACAAGTATAAGATCTAAAGATGGGCGATTATGGCAAGGGGTCGGGTCCTCCGCACTTTGATGGCAAGAATTACCCGATGTGGGAGAGGCGCATGGGCGTATTTTTGCGTGGGAAGGAACTCTGATCTGGGAGGTCACTCAGAATCCCCATTATGTCATCCCTGCTAGTTTTCTGCTTCCAGGACCACGGGACATGTGTGAGGCCAACAACAAGGCCGTTGATTACTTATTCCGTGCTCTCTGTGCCTCGGAGTTCGAGCGAGTGTACGGAGAGAATGTGGCCGGAAAGATTTGGCTCAAGTTGAGAAATGCTCATGTTGGCAATGTCCAAGTGCAAGCGCGTTTGTTTTCCACTTACCGGAGAGAGTACGAGAACTTCACTTATCTCCTCGGTGAGTCGACCGATGCTATGTGAGGACCAGGTGTGTCCGAAGACCAGTGGAGGGTCGCTCCTTAGTGATGAGTGATTGACAACGTTATGTGGACTGATGCTTGGCTAAGTGTGCAGCTACAGGTTGTGGCTTGACTCGTGTCAGTGCAGGTGAAGAACAAGCGCGAAAGGCCTTAGCCGTGGCGGCCTCCGGGTGATGGAGAGGCAAGTAGGCTTGGTTCGATGGACCCGGTGGCCGATGGGGTCAAGTGCGAGCCGTGCAGTGCAAGACTGGCGGGCTGAAGTCATGAACATGGGCCGGTGCAAGGTAGCGGATGGAGCCCGAAGCTTGCATGCGGGGTTTGTTGGTTTGCCCACAAAACAATCGGTGGACGGTTTCTTGGTTTGCGCCTCAAAACCAAGCCTGGAGGCCCGAGGTGACGGAGACGGTGATCCGGGAGCTTTGGGAAGCTTCGAGGCGGAGGGCACGTGGTGTGATCGCAGGGTTTGCGTCGAGGTGAAGCGAAGCCGCGGTGGAAGCGTGTCCGTCCGATGAAGACTTGACCAAAATGCCCCTAAGGGGTTGTATCTTCATTTAAGCAGTAGGGGTAGCGTGGTCATTTACCTCCCTCCGATGGACTTCGTATAAATAGCGGAGAGGTGGATGGCATCCCTCTCTCTTGGACTCTAGGGCTTTCTCCCTCGGTAGATTTCTCTGAACTGCTTCTTTTCCCTCTGGATTCCTTAGGCTAGACTCTTGTACAGACTCTGTCCTCTGGTTGTATGGAAGCATTCGGTGTTGCAGTGATCTCCTAGTCCTTTGTGATTTTCGTGTCATTTTCGGGGCTATTTTTGGGGGGTTTCGTTCTTCGCTCGATTCGTGATTTTGGAGGCGTATCTTCTCGGATTTCTTTGAGGGGAACATGGGTGGATGCCTTGCGCATCTTTGTGTGTGTTCTTGACCCCTCAGACACCGTGGAGAGCCTTCGATTCGTGCGTTTTTGGTTGGAGCCCGCGTTCATGGTGGTGGTTTGTGTGATCCGCGATTCCCGGTGATTTAGGGAGTTAGAGGTCGAGATTTTTGGGGCATAGCTTCCTTGCGTGACGCTTCTCATCTCCCCAAAATCTTGTCTCAAGAGCTCTAGCCGTTTGGGAGATCCGGTGATGGAAAGGTGGAGTTGACTCCCGAGCTCGAGCATTTTTCTACTCTGTCCGCACCTAGCGGACGGTCCACGAGGTCTGTACGGACGGTCCGCGAGGCCCTGACAGTCCAGCTGTTCTTCGTGTTCTTCGCGTGTTTTTCAGCGTCTTTCGTTTGATCCGTTGAGCCGGTTGGTTTTTGGTGCGCAAAGTTCGCGGACGGCCCGTACTCAAGTGCCGGACGGTCCATGACGAGGCGAACGGTCCGCGGGTCCATCAAGGACGGTCCGTTTTTCTCGGTGCGCTACTGAAGGTTCTGGTGGCTTTTACGGACAGTCCGCCGTGACCTCTCGGACGGTCCGCACCCTCCACGCGGACGGTCCGCCCGGTCACCCCGGACAGTCCTTTGGTTCTTACTTTGGTGCTTCCGCTCTTTGCTCCTAGGCTTGTTGGTTGATCTTCTAGGCTTGTGTGTGCCTTGTTTGGAGCTTCCTTTGTGTGCGAGAGCTCTTGGAGTTGCAATCGGGTTATAGGCCGAGTTCGACCTTCGGGCAGAATTTTTATCGGCTCCCATTCACTCCCCCCCTCTCTGGTCACCCTATTCGGTCCTTCAATAGGTATCAGAGCTGGTTACGGATCTTCTTGATTCTAACCAGTCTAAGATCCAAAGATGGGCGATTACGGCAAGGGGTCAGGTCCTCCGCACTTTGATGGCAAGAATTACCCGATGTGGGAGAGGCACATGGGCGCGTTTTTGCGAGGGAAGGGAACTCTTATCTCGGAGGTCACTCAAAATCCTCAATATGAAATTCCAGATAGTTTTTTGCTTCTAGGATCGCGGGACATGTTTGAGGCCAACAGCAAGGCCGTTGATTACTTGTTCCGTGCTCTCTGTGCCTCGGAGTTCGAGCGAGTGTACAGAGAGAATGTGGCCGGAAAGATTTGGCTCAAGTTGAGAAATGCTCATGTTGGCAATGCCCAAGTGCAAGCCCGTTTGTTTTCCACTTACCGGAGAGAGTACGAGAACTTCACTCATCTCCCCGTCGAGTCGACCGATGCGATATTCCAGCGCTTCACTAGCATAGTCAACAACATGAGGGCCAATGTGACAGTGCTCCCATACACGGACCATGATCAAGCTATCAAGCTTTTGCATGCTCTGGATAGGTCTGTGTGGAGTGCCAAGGTCGAGGCCATTGAGGAGTCGAGCGTGTATGATACACTTACGCTGGATGAGCTATTCTCCAAGCTCAGGTCTTCAGAAGTTGATCGTGGCTTGAGAGCCAAGAGCGAGAGCCCCACTAATCCTTATAGTTTGGCTCTTGTCTCCGTGTCAAGGTCTAACGCTAACACCGGTGGTTTCTCTTTGTCTTGTCTTGTGTCTTTGCCAGATGAGGACTTTGAGGTGCTGAGCGAGGACGTTCTCGCCTTGTTGAGCAAGAGGTTTGGGCAGATGTACGAGAACCGTAAGAATGCAAGGCGGAGCTCGGGGATGTGCTATCGGTGCGGGAAGCACGAGCACTTCATCGCCGAATGCCCTAAAGCCATGGAGATCAAGAATGACTACAAGGGCAAGACCAAGCACGACTACAACAAGCACCACTCCCAGAACGACTACAAGGACAAGCACAAGGACAAGGGCGAGAGAAGACACAAGAAGAGTGGCGGCCACAAGAAGAAGACCGCTCGAGCGATGGTGGCCGGAGCAAGCGACATCGACTCGACATCAAGCGATGCTTCTTCCGACTCGAGCAGCAAGGAAGAGCAAGAGAAGCGCAAGGACAAGCGGCACACAGGCAAGAACTTCACCGGCTTGAGCTTCGTCACACTAGGAGGCTTTTGCGGCATGGCGCACTCCAAGAAGGGTGGGAAACACAGCTCGGATTCGAATTCCGATTCCGATGAAGAGGTGGGAGGCTTGGAGAACTTTTGGTTGATCGACTCCAGTTGCTCAAGACACATGACCGGAGATCATGGGTGGTTCTCCAGCCTCACCCCGGTGAGTACGAGGGAGTACATCACTTTCGGGGACAATGGGCGAGGACGAGTGCTTGCTGAAGGTATGGTGAAGTTGAGTAGCAAGGTGACCTTAAGAAGTGTGGCCCTGGTCAAGTCACTTGGTTATAACCTGTTGTCAGTATCTCAGTTACTGGACGAAGGTTTTGAGGTTCGTTTTAAGTCAGGTGCTTCTCGTGTGCTTGATTCTCGAGGCGATCTTGTTTGTACGATCGTCCCCGAGGGTCAAATCTTTCGTGCTGATTTTTCTCAGTCTGTTGGTCCTCCTCGATGCTTTGTTGCTGGCGTGTCGACCGAGCTTTGGAAATGGCATAGGAGGTTGGGACACTTGAGCTTTGAGTTGCTTTCCCGCTTGAGTGGTCTTGATCTTGTCCGAGGATTGCCTAAGTTGAAATTCAAGAAGGATTTGGTTTGTGCTTCTTGTCGGCATGGAAAGATGGTTGCTGCTTCTCATGCCCCTCTGACGGCTGTCATGACCGAGCGACCTTGTGAGCTGTTGCACATGGATTTGGTTGGGCCAGCTCGTGTTCGCTCTGCTAGTGGGAAGTGGTATGTTCTTGTGGTTGTTGATGATTTTTCGAGGTACTCTTGGGTTTTCTTTTTGGAGGATAAGAGTGAGACATTTGGCTTTGTTCGAGACTTGATCTTGAGGTTGAAGAATGAGAGACATGGTGATGCCATTCGACCTATACGTAGTGACAATGGCACGGAGTTTAAAAACTCTCGTTTCGATGCCTTTTGCAGTGATCTTGGTCTTGATCATCAGTACTCTTCTCCATACGTCGCTTGCCAGAATGGTGTAGTGGAGAGGAAGAACTGGACCCTTTGTGAGATGGCCAGGACAATACTTGATGAGCATAGGATTCCTAGGCGTTTCTAGGCCGAGGCGGTCAATACCGCTTGCTATGTCTCGAATCGCATCTTCCTTCGTGCTTTCAAGAAGAAGACCTCTTATGAGCTGATGCATAGCCGACAACCCAAGGTGAGTCACTTTAGAGCTTTTGGATGCAAGTGTTTCATTCTTAAGAAGGGCAAGTTGGATAAGTTTGAGTCTAGATGTTCGGATGGTATCTTTCTTGGTTATGCTATTCACTCTAGAGCATATCGTGTGCTCAACCTTGACACTAACCGAATCATGGAGACTTGCGAGGTTACCTTCGACGAGACACAGCCATGTAGCTCTTCTGCTTTTGAGTGTGCAGGTAACGAGGAAATTGGTGCCAGGATCTTTGAGGATGAGAAGGATGGAGATGGAGACGACGATGATGATGAGGGTGGTGCTCCCGTGGCTGATCGTGTACATGCTACTTCCACTACTACGACGATGATCGAGGATGGACCATCCCCTAAACCCACTACGACTGAGGTTGTTCGAGTGGAGGCTGCTGCTGAGGGGGAGGTTGTGTCCAGGCGAGAGGCTCCGCAGCGGATACAAGTTGATCACCCACCGACGATGATCATTGGTGACCTCCATGAACGCACTACACGATCGAGGTCAAGGAATTCCTCTCACTTCGCTCACTCTGCTTTTGTTGCGTCGTTTGATCCCAAAGATATTCGACACGCTTTGTCTGACGAGAATTGGGTGAATTCCATGCATGAGGAGTTGGAGAACATTGAGAGAAACCATGTCTGGGTGTTAGTCGATCCACCACCAAATTGCCGTCCCATAGGTACCAAGTGGGTGTGGAAAAACAAAGAGGGTGAGAATGGGATGGTTGTGAGAAACAAGTCGAGGTTGGTGGTACAGGGTTTCAACTAGAAGGAGGGGATAGATTATGAGGAGACATTTGCTCCTGTGGCCCGTTTGGAGGCAATTAGGATCCTTCTAGCCTTTGCCGTTGCTAAAGGGTTCAAGTTGTACCAAATGGATGTCAAGAGTGCTTTCTTGAATGGGGTGATAGAGGAAGAAGTGTATGTGAGGCAACCCCCGGGGTTTGAGAGCAAGAAATACCCACACCATGTATACAAACTCCAGAGAGCGCTCTATGGGTTGAAACAGGCACCGAGAGCTTGGTATGGCAGGTTGAGAGGGTTTTTGTTGAGTAAGGGGTTTGTGATGGGCACAGTTGATAAGACCCTATTTCTCCTTAAGCATGGGAATGACCTTTTGAACATTCAGATATACGTGGATGACATAATCTTTGGTGGCTCTTCTCATGATCTTGTTGCCAGATTTGCAGATGACATGAGCAGGGAATTCGAGATGTCCATGATGGGCGAGCTGCAGTTTTTCTTAGGCCTCCAGATCAAGCAGTACAAGGACGGGACGTTTGTACATCAGGCGAAGTACACCAGGGACATGGTGAAAAAGTTTGGCATGAGCGACTCCAAGCCGCTGACTACACCGATGAGTACCACTACGGCTTTGGACGCGGACGAGGACGGCGAACCCGTGGACCAGAAGGAGTACCGGAGCATGATCGGCTCCCTCCTCTACTTGACGGCGACGAGGCCGGACATACAATTCAGTGTGTGTCTGTGCGCTCGTTTTTAGGCTTCACCGAGGACTTCACATCGGCAGGCCATCAAGCGGATTTTCAGGTACTTGAACTACACTCCTGAGTTTGGTCTTTGGTACTCTGCCTCCCGACACTCAGGCTTCATGGGTTTTCTGATGCGGATTTCGCTGGGTGTCGATTGGATCGCAAGTCCACTTTCTAGGTGTTGTCAGTTCCTTGGTTCTTCTTTGGTCTCTTGGTCATCTTGCAAGCAATCCAGTGTAGCCCAGTCCACCACAGAGGCTGAGTATGTAGCTGCTGCTAGTTGTTGTTCCCAGCTGCTTTGGATGACCTATACCATGAGTGATTTTGGTGAGGAGTGCTCCCAGGTTCCACTTTTCTGTGATAGCACCAGTGCCATAAGCGTAGCCAAAAATCCTGTCCTCCACTCCAAAACAAAACACATAGAAGTGAGGTACCACTTTCTGAGGGACAATGTTGAGAAGGGAAACATATCTTTGTCCTATGTCCCTACCCAACATCAGCTAGCCGACATTTTCACCAAGCCGCTTGATCAAGTCACTTTCACTCGCTTGCGGGGTGAACTTGGGGTGTGCTTTCCTTTCTAGCTGAGTCTTGGAGCATCTCATGTATATATGTGGCATATGTTCATTTTGTTGCATTTCCTTCATGCATTTTAATTTCTGTACAAAATCAGGTAGGATAGCCATCTTTGGATCACTTGTGCTAGGAATGAGCTTCTCTTATATACATTGATCACCGATGTGCTATATGTGAGATATGTGCATGTCAGGTAAATTGTGGATGTGAATGCTATGCTCTTGATGGTTTTGCCATATATTTGTGTTGAGATAGCTTTCCTTTGATGAAAATGCTAAAATGATGTCTCTCGTGAGTAGATGCTTGTCTATGCTCAATTTGTGCTTAAATGCCTATATCATGTTTAGTTTGTGCTTGAGAATCATATTCTCTTTGCTTGGGGTCAAAGACCTTTTCTCATTGTAAATGTTTAGCCCTTTTGCTTGCTTGGGGAGGAGCATAAGCTTCTTTTTGCCGTAAAGGCACTTCATGTACCATGTTTTAAACTTGAAAATGAAATTGGTATGTGAATTGCGTTATGCTTGAAAAATGAGCTCCTAATCATGTTTTTATGCTTTGAAATTCATATCTTAGGTGCTAAACCATAGCATGCTTGTCTACCATGAGAAGTCTCATTTTAAGAAGTAGACACATGGCTCGGTGGCTTTAACATGACTTGAGTAGCTTGTGGGCATTTATAATGATCTTGTGATGAGAATTTGTGATCTTGCATAAACTTTGGATGATCTTGAGTATTTATGTTCAAATTGGTATAGAGAGAGTCTTGCTCATGAGATGACTATTTCTTTGTGAAAATTGCTTGAAAATTGCTTTTAGCCATGTCACATGCTTATATGTCTCTACCTTCTTGATGGCAATGTGCAAAATACACCATATGTACTTTGCTTGCTCTATGTCTCATGTGTAGCATTTTGTGGTGCTTTTTGTATATTTGAGAAGCTTGGTAGATTGTATAGATGCTTTGACATGCATTTTTCATGAAAACAAGGGGGAGAGCATCATGATATCTTGATTCATGCATTGTCAACAAGGGGGAGAATTTGTATGCTTTGGGAGAATTTTGTGGAAATTTGGTACGCATTTGCATGTGAGGAGAAAAATTGAGAAGAAGAGGTTGCATTTGCTCAGGGGGGGATGCATATGTGCAGAGGGAGCTCCTTTGATTTGTACCTGAGTTTTGTGCTTTGTGATGTGCTCCATGTGAGCTTTGGTTTGTCTCAGCTGTGTCGAGCCGTTGCCCTTGTCTTAGGGGGCCGAGACTTGGTCATATGTCCAGGGGGAGCTCCTTTGATTTGTGCCTGAGTTTTGTGCTTTGTGATGTGCTCCAGTGAGCTTTGGTTTATCTCGGCTATGTCGAGCCGTTGCCCTTGTCTTAGGGGGCCGAGACTTGGTCTGGCGAGTGATCTTGTTTTCGCTTGTTCTTTGGCTTTGGATCACTTGTTGGAGGTTGGTGTTCGTGGCTGTTTTTCTTTTCTTTTTCTCTATGTGATTTCTATGGGTGTTGTCAACGCACTCATCAATGGGGAGATTGAGGACCTGGTGTGTCCGAAGGCCAGCGGAGGGTCGCTCCTTAGTGATGAGTGATTGACAACGTTGTGTGGACTGATGCTTTGCGGCTTGACTCGTGTCAGTGCAGGTAAAGAACAAGTGCGAAAGGCCGTAGCCGTGGCGGCCTCCGGGTGATGGAGAGGCAAGTAGGCTTGGTTCGATGGACCCGGTGGCCGATGGGGTCAAGTGCGAGCCGTGCGGTGCAAGACTGGCGGGCTGAAGTCATGAACATGGGCCGGTGCAAGGTAGCGGATGGAGCCCGAAGCTTGCACGCGGGGTTTGTTGGTTTGCCCACAAAACAATCGGTGGACGGTTTCTTGGTTTGGGCCTCAAAACCAAGCCCGGAGGCTCGAGGCGACGGAGACGGTGATTCGGGAGCTTCGGGAAGCTTCGAGGCGGAGGGCACGTGGCGTGATCGTGGGGTTTGCGTCGAGGTGAAGCGAAGCCGCGGTGGAAGCGTGTCCGTCCGATGAAGACTTGACCAAAATGCCCCTGAGGGGTTGTATCTTCATTTAAGCAGTAGGGGTAGCGTGGTCATTTACCTCCCTCCGATGGACTTCGTATAAATAGCGGAGAGGTGGATGGCATCTCTCTCTCTTGGACTCTAGGGTTTCCTCCCCCGGTAGATTGCTCTGAACTGCTTCTTTTTCCTCTGCTTTCCTTAGGCTAGATTCTTGTATAGACTCTGACCTCTGGATGTATGGAAGCATTCAGCGTTGCGGTGATCTCCTAGTCCTGTGTGATTTTCGTGTCATTTTTGGGGCTATTTTTGGGGAGTTTCGTTCTTCGCTCGATTCGGGGATTTGAGGGTGTTTTCCTTGGAATTTCTTTGAGGGGGTCATGGGTGGATGCCTTGCGCATCTTTGTGTGTGATCTTGACCCCTCAAACGCCGGGGAAAGCCTTCGATTCATGAGTTTTTGGCCGGAGCCCGAGTTCTTGGTGGTAGTTCGTGTGATTCGCGATTCCCGATGATTTAGTGAGTTAGAGGTCGAGATTTTTGGGGCATAGCTTTCTCTTGTGTTGCTTATCATCTCCCCTAAATCTTGTCTCAAGAGCTTTTGCCGTTTGGGAGATCCGGTGATGGATTTGGATGGTTGACTTCGCGGGGTCGAGCTGTTTCTGCTCTGTCCGCGTGGCGTGTGACCTTCGAAGTTCGTCGCGTGTTCTTCCGCGCTCACGTTTTGATCTGTTGGTTTTGAGTTTTGGTGTTGCAGGCGGTCCACGGACTGTCCGCGTAGTCCTGGCGGACTGTCCGCGTGGCCGTGAGTTTTGTCTGGGGTGGCTCGAGGTTTGTCTAGGGTTTTCAGAGAGGTGTGCCGGACTGTCCGCCGTGTGGGGCCAGACTGTCCGCGAGGCACCGGACCGTCCGCGGTGCTCGCCCGGACAGTCCGAATTTCCTCGGTGTGCTACTGGAGGCTCGCTGTGTTATTGCGGACTATCCGCCGTGTCTACACAGACTGTCCGCGAACTGCACGGACTGTCCGCCGTACCCTTGCGGACCATCTGCCCAGGCCCTCGCAGATTTGGCTAAGTCCTTTGGTTCTTGTCTTGTTCTTCCACTCTTTGCTACTAGGCTTGTCTCTAGGACTTGTAGGCTTGTGTGTGCCTTGTCTAGAGCTTCATTGGTGTGCGCGAGTACTCAGAGTGGCAATCGGGGTATAGGCCGAGTTCGACCTTCGGGAAGAATTTTTATTGGCTCTCATTCACTTCCCCCTCTCTGGTCGCCTATTCGGTCCTTCAGGTTGGCGCCCAATGCGAGTGCTTATACCTGAGAGATCGTGCTAGGCTCTGCGCTCTGTCAAGCAGATCCTTTCTACCTATCCTATCATCTAGTGTTGTGTCCTTAGACCATCAGCTAGGTTAGAAACCAGAGCTCCTCCGTCCTAGGATTCGATACCCTTGGGAATACTCATTCTTCTAGGGAGAAGTGCTACAACGGTGTATTCGTGCGCTTACGGATTCGTTCGTACTCGTCAGTGTACCCGGGAGTTTCTTACACGATCACGCTAGTGCGCTGGTAGTGGTGACGTTAAGAAACGCCAACACACCTGAACCAGGAACTATGGAGGAAGAAGAAATTCAACCTCCAAAGTTCCTCTATCAATTCGAGGATGACCCTTCTGAAAATCACAAATACACCTTGAAGGATCGAAACGGCGAACCAGAGAGGGGGGGAGTGAATGGTAGCCGATAAAAATTCTTCTCGAAGGAGATAGAGACTCCAACAAGATGAACACGGCTTCCAACACACATCTCCGACTCAACTACCCAAGTTGGCCAAGACCACGTAGCCATTGGAGTGCTACTGGTCCTAGGAACCAACAACTCAACCAACCGAACCAAACACCCCAAACGCACAGCGGAAAACTGAGCAGCCTGCTGTCTATGCCACACCGGTCAGACCGATGGCTCCTGCCCGTCAGACCGATGGTACCGGTCAGACCGGTGGACTCTGCCGGTCAGGCTGGTGGCGAACAGCAGATGCACAGCAAAGTTCCAGGAAGCCTTAGTGACTCCTCTAGGCCCTGGAACAAAAATCACCACCAAAGAACAACCTGCCAAGAAGGAAAACCCCTCACAAAGCCTAGCAAGACAACTCCAAACGGGCCAAGAACTGGACAGCAGGACCACAGAACAAAACCACACGAACACAGCAGTTCCCCGAGACAAAACCCACCAGGGGCTCACACCGGTCAGACCGGTCAAGAGCACTGGTCAGACCGGTCACGCCTGGGCAGCTCAGGATTCACAGCGCCCGCGGGTCAACTCCCCCAAATCCAACTCCCGATCTCCCGATTCGCTCCACGGATTCGCACAAGACTTTGGGAATAGTAGGAACACCTCATGGGCACTCCATAGCCAAGATTTGGTCCACCAAAACTCGTTGAATCAAGAGGAATCGAAGGATTTCCGCCAAGAACACCACGAACCCTAGAACCACGAAAACCCCAAAATTGAGCCCCTTTACTCACGGATTTGGGAGGGGAATCAAAGGGAAAAGAACCACGAGGGGTTCATGCATACATCCCCCACCAAATCCCAAAGAGAAAGGTCTCAAAACCGCCAGAAGAAATTCGCCAAGAAAAGCCTCCGAAAATCACCAAAAAGGAGAAATGGGAAAGACACAACCAAGGCTTGAGGAACCACGCCGAATCATCTATACATACCAAAGAGGTTCATACAAGGTCTAGCTTGCCGCCCGATCATCCTTCCCTCTCACAAGATCTCAGCATGAAGCTCTCAAGCTAGTCCTACGAAAATCCTAAGGAAAATGGGAAGGAAAATAGGAAAACCAAATGAGCTAGGGTTCCAAGAGATGGCTGCCATCCTATCACCCCTTGGGTTATATGGAGGCAACCGAAAGACTAAAATACCCTTACTAGCTAACTAGGGATACATGCCCCTCAAGGGCAAATTTGGAAGTCTTTGTCTTCGCACCATCGGACGGATGCCCAGCGACCGCAAACTTGCTTAGCCTCGACGCAAGCCTTGCGATCCCGACGTGTGTCCTCCGCGTCGAAGATTCCGGACTGCGTCGTCGCACATCGGTCAGACCGGTCTGGAGCTGCTGCACCTCCGTCTTCGGTTCTTCGGTCTTGGCTTTGTGGATCAACCAAGGAACCCAGTGGTTTTCTGGTGAACCACCGGAAACCCTGCGAACTCGGTGTAGCCTCCGCAAATCACCACTCATGACTCGGCTCCCACGTAGTCCCGGCTCGACCTTGGTTTTGAGGCTCAACCAAGAAACCGTACATGACTTCATCTTGCCGTTCTTGCCACCATGCGGCCCGCACTTGAACCCGCTGGCCACCGGGTCCCTCGAACCAAGCCTACTTGTGTTCTCCACACCTAGATGCCTCACCAGCAACGACCTTTCGTGCTTGTTCTTCACCTGCACCAAGACCAGTCAAGCCGCAACCTGCACCTGCAATACTTAGCCAAGAATCAGTCCACACCATGTTGTCAATCACTCAACACACCATGAAGCGACCATCCACTGGTCCTCGAACCACACATGGCTCTCAATCTCCCCCTTGATGAGTGCATTGACAACACACACTTTTTGGTAACCAAGAGAAAAGAAAAAGAAAAGAAATGACTAAAAGAAACTCCAACAAGCGATCGAAATCCAAAGAAAAGGCAAAGAGCAAGATTACTTGAAGAAGACAAGTCTCGGACCCCTTAGGCAAGGGCAAAGGCTCGACACATCCGAGACAAAAACCATGCTCAAACAAAGAGCACAAACCACCAATCCAAAGCTCAAAAACCACAAAGAGTTCCCCCTGCACACATGGAAGCTCCCCCTGAACCAATGCAATTCCCCCTGGACAAATGCATGCGAACCACTTCACGAAACAGAGCAGCTGCAACAGGTCAGCTCTGACCGGTCAGACCGGTAGACACCACCGGTCAGACCGGTGCTCAACATGTGAACAGGACCAGCACTCTGACCGGTCAGACCAGTGACCTCAACCGGTCAGACCGGTGCACAACAGAGCCCAGAAATGGCTCGAAACCACCTGAAAACCTTCTAGATGCATTCTGTAGGCCAAAACATGCTCAAACTGCTCCCCCTTGTTGACAATGCATGAATCAAGCCAAAAATACAAAAAATGCAACCTAGAGCTTCTCAAATAGACAAAATTCAACATAGGATGCTACACATGTCCAAATGAGCAAGTTAGATACTCGATAGCTTCGTATGGACATAAACTACAAGATCACCAAGTTTCACAGCCATTGGACGAAGCTAAGATAGAATTGAGTATTTTTACAAAAAATTCCCTCTCATGAGCAAAGTCCTAAACATGACCAAAACATATCAAAATGGCAAAGCCACACAAACTTCATGCTAGGACAACCATTCTAAGTATAAGACCATCATAAACACCCACAAGCACCTCATGTCATGTCAAAGCATACCGAGCCATGTGCTTACTTCTATGTATGAGACTTCTCATTGGTAACCAACATGCAACGGTTTAGCACCCAAAGCTATAAAAATAAGCACATATGACATGGGAGCACATTTTCCAAGCAATTTACATTTCATTTTCAGATTCATATTTGGTACATGAAATGTCTTTGCGACAAAAAGGAACTTATGCCCCTCCACAAGATGAAGCATGGGGGCTAAACATTCATGATGGCAAATGAGCCTTTGACCCCATATGATCAAAATAAGCTATCCAACCACAAATTAAGCATAGCTAAGCCACAAAAACATGTCAAGATCATATAAAGGTATTTACTCACAAGAGAGCATACATATGAGATTTTCGAAAAACATAGCCATCAACCATGGATATAAACCAAGATCATCAAGAGCTAAGCCACACTAAGCCATACCATACCAAACTAGCCCACAAGATCATATATAGCATACCATGGTGAACAACGTATATAGGAGAAGCTTTCCTACACAATGCATGTTAAACAAAATGCATGCAAGCTATCATACAAAGATGACTATACATCATGATACAAATGCAATGCAAATGCAAGAAATGCACAAAGGAAAGCTATACATATGCTACAAAGGAGCTCCCACACACCAACTCAAGAAATCAAACATACACCAAGCTCCCCCCGCAAACGAGTGAAAGTTGCTTGATCTAAGGGTTTGGTGAAAATATCGGCTAGTTGGTCATGTGTAGGTACATGGATCAAGGCTATCTTCCCTTTCTCTACATTGTCTCTCAGGAAATGATACCTCACTTCTATGTGCTTGGTTTTGGAATGGAGCACTGGGTTCTTTGCAACACTTATGGCACTTGTGCTATCACATTGAAGTGGGACATGGGTATACTCCTCACCAAAGTCGCTCATGGTGTATGTGATCCAAAGGAGCTGAGAGCAACAACTAGCTGCGGCCACATACTCTGCCTCGGTAGTGGATTGAGCAACACTCGACTGTTTGCGGGAAGACCAAGACACCAAAGAGGAACCCAAGAACTGGCAAGTCCCAGAAGTGGACTTCCTATCCAACCGACACTCGGCAAAATCCGCGTCTGAAAATCCATGAAGAGCCAAAGAAGAAGACGCGAAGTACCAAAGGCCAAAGTCGGGAGTATGTCGCAAATACCTGAATATGCGCTTGACTGCTTGCCGATGCGAAGTCCTCAGAGACGCTTGAAAACGAGCGCACAGACATACCGAGAATTGGATGTCTGGCCTCGTCGCCGTCAAGTAGAGGAGTGACCCGATCATGCTCCGGTACTCCTTCTGGTCCACATGTTCACCTTCCTCGTCCGCATCAAGAGCTGTAGTCGTACTCATAGGCGTCGCCATGGCCTTGGAGTCCTCCATCTTGAACTTCCTCACAATGTCCTTGGTGTACTTAGCTTGGTGCACAAATGTTCCTTCCTTTGATTGCTTGATTTGTAGCCCGAGGAAGAACTGCAACTCACCCATCATACTCATCTCAAATTCCCTGCTCATGTCTTCTGCAAACCATGCAACAAGAGAGTTAGACGAGCCACCAAAGACAATATCATCCACGTATACCTGCACAATCAGGATATCTCTGCCCTGCCTGAGGAGAAACAAAGTCTGATTGACCTTCCCCATCTCAAACCCTCTCTCAAACAGGAACCCCCTCAACCTACCGTACCAAGCTCTAGGCGCCTGCTTCAGCTCATACAGCGCCTTCCTCAACTTGTACACCCGGTGGGGGTACTTCTCACTCTCAAACCCCGGTGGTTGCCTCACATACACTACTTCTTCCAAAACACCGTTTAGGAAAGCACTCTGGACATCCATCTGGTACAACTTGAATCCTTTAGCCACGGAAAAGGCTAGAAGGATCCTGATCGCCTCCAAACGAGGTACGGGAGCAAAAGTCTCCTCGTAGTCGATCTCTTCTTTCTGTGAGTACCCCTGAGCAACAAGTCTTGACTTGTTCCTCACCACTTCTCCTTTTTCTCCCTCTTTGTTCTTCCACACCCATTTTGTCCCAATCGGCTTACACCCTGGGGGAGGGTCAACCAATTCCCAAACTTGGTTCCTCTCAAAATTCTCCAACTCCTCATGCATCGAGTTAACCCAATTGTGATCAGATAGCGCATGTCCAATGTCCTTGGGCTCAAAGGTGGCAACAAAAACAGAATGAGCGAAATGAGAATTGTTCCGAACCCTCGACCGTGTAGTACGTTCATTCATGTCGCCGATGATTCTTGAAGCTGGGTGATCCACTTGCACTCGCCGGGGAGGTTCTCGCCTTGATGCTACCTCCCCCTCAATAGCAGCTTCGCCTTGATCTGGGTTTGTCGTTGTAGGTGTGGGAGAGGGCCCGTTCTCGATCGTCGTTGAAGTAGTAGGTACATGTTCAGCCGTGGGCACCACACCGCCATCTTCATCATCTCCATGTTCATGCTCCTCCTCCTGAAAGATCTCCTCGCCAAGTTCGTCGTCACCTGCACACTCAAAAACAAGCTGACTACGTGGCTGTGTCTCGTCGAACGTTACCTCGCAAGTCTCCACGATTTGGTTAGTTTCAAGATTGAGCACACGAAATGCTCTAGAATGAGATGCGTAACCAAAGAAAATGCCATCGACAGACCTAGCCTCGAACTTGTCCAACTTCTTCCCTTTTTTCAGAATGAAGCATTTACAACCAAAGACATGGAAGTGACTCACCTTGGGTGTGCGACCGTGCATCAACTCATAACAGGTTTTCTTCTTGTGAACCCTGAGGTAGATCCTGTTCGACACATAGCACGCGGTATTGACCGCCTCAGCCCAGAACCTTCTCGGAGTCCTATGCTCGTCGAGCATCGTCCGAGCCATCTCGCACAAGGTCCTGTTTTTCCTTTCCACCACGCCATTCTGAGGAGGCGTATACGGACTCGAAAACTGGTGTTCAAGACCCAAGTCATGGCAAAATGTTTCAAAGCGAGAGTTTTTGAATTCTGAGCCATTGTCACTGCGGATCGCTCGTATGGCATCCCCGTGCCTCTCGTTTCTTAACCTCAAGACAAGATCTCGAACAAAACTAAACGTCTCCCCTTTCTCCTCAAGAAAGAACACCCACGCATACCGAGAGTAGTCGTCCAGCACAACAAGGACATACCACTTCCCACCCACAGATCGCACGACGAGCTGGGCCAACAAGGTCCATATGGAGCAGCTCGCATGGACGCTCAGTCATCACATCGGTGAGAGGCGGGTGAGAAGAGGCTACCATCTTGGCATGCCTACACGGCGCACAAACCAACTCTTTCTCAAACCTTAATTGTGGCAATCCTCGGACCAAATTGAGTTTACTCAAGCGAGACAAAAGGTCAAGCTCAAGTGACCCAACTTCCTATGCCACTTCCACAACTCACTCGAAGAACCAGCCAAAAAGCAACGCTCCACACCAGAAGACTGAGAGAAATCAGCTCGGAACACTTGACCCTCGGGAACGACCATGCAAACAAGGTCCCCTCGAGAATCTAAAATCCGAGAACCACCAGGCCTAAACAACACCTCAAAGCCCTCATCCAACAACTGGGATACGGAAAGCAAATTGAACCCCAGCGATTGAACAAGAGCAACACGCCTGAGAGTGACCTTGTCACTTACCTTGATCTCACCTTCTGATAGCACACGCCCTCGCCCATTGTCCCCAAAGGTGATGTATGTCTTGGGCACCACCGGGACGAGACTTGAGAACCACCCCTTGTCTCCGGTCATATGCCTCGAGCAACCAGAGTCAATCAACCAAACGTTCCTCAAGTCTCCCACCTGAAATTCAAAAGCAAGCACATGAGTGAACAAATGACTCAGCACTGGGGTTAGTACCAAAAGAGTAAAACCAGTGCCGAGCCATTTGCTCCAAAGTAGGGTTAGCACAAACCATATCATCACGCCTATCAAAGCTACCACCACGAACACCACCGCGGTAACCACTACGAGGGAACCAACCCTCTCTAGCTGGAGGAGAACGAAAGCCACGAAAGAAAAACCGTGGACCGTTCCTCCTCTCCATCTCAAAGCTACGACTCCTCCCACCCTCGTATTGAGGACGAGGTGGAGAATGCCTAGCAAACTGACCACTTGCAAACTTTCCAGACCAACCACCAGAACCACGACCACTAGAACCAAACCGAGCATCCTCACGAGCACGAAAACCAGACCGCTGTCTGTCCAGACCTGCACCAGTCTGACCGGTGTAGCGCACCAGTCTGACCGGTGTAGCTCGGCCAGCAGCACCACCTGCTACCTTCCGGTCTCCCCAAGCCGGAACCGTCCTCACAATCGCCTTGGCCATGGGCATCTGCATACGAGGCTCGGGTACACCATTAGAGGGGTGGTACCTGTCCTTGTTGGCCCACTCTCTAGCCATTCTCTCCTCACGCTTCCTTTTGAAGCAAAACTCACCCTTGTGACCATCTCTCCCACAATACCCACAATGGAACTTCATGGGCTGTGGCTTAGGCTTATGCTTGGGTTGTGGTTGCTCACTCGGCTTCTCACCCTTCTTCTCTCCTTCCTCACTTCCCTTTGGGCTCACAAACTTCACCGATTTTTGGAAATCATTCATTGGGTGAGGGAATATGGGTGGATCTGGAGTAGTGTCAAGTTTGTTTCTGAGATGATTAGGCTTGGGCTCAAACTTGTTCTTGTGTCTGTTTAGTGGTGGGATAGGAATCTCTCCAACTCTCTCAACTCCCTCACCACTATTCTCTCCAAGCTTGTCAGCCCCAAGTGCCTGACCATCATAGCGTTTGAAAGCCGCTATCATGATACCAAGCTGAGACTCCTGACCCGACAACTAGCTCATACATTTCCTCAGCTCATCATTCTCATCCTGCAAGCGATCAACATAATGCGCAAGCTCCAAATTCTTAACCGCATGCAATTCACAAGTAGAGCAAGAAGTGGGAATAGGCTCTTTCAACTTAGCCTCAAGCGAAACAGTGTAAGCATGCATCTCATCAATCTTTCCATGCAAAACAGGGCAAGAAGTACAAGCACCTAGCAAAGCAGGTCTAGACTTATGCTCAGCCACTTCAACTCTAAGCACATCTAGTTCATCACAAGTAGAAGCATGCTTATCCTTAAGAGTAGTAAGATCAGCTAGGTACACAGAGCAATCACAGCAATCAATCTCATCAGAAACCACAGGAGAAGCCTTAAGCGAATCAATCTCAAGCTTAGCATCTAGGTTCTGGGTTTCTAGCTCAACCACACGGTTCCTACCATCTTCTAACGAGGCCCTAAGCTCTTTCCTCATCTTCTTGGCCTCTCTAAGCATGTGATCACGATTATCAAGAAAGTGTCCCGGCTTGCCACACTGAAAGCACGTCCGTGCTGTCCTCCTTGTGTTCACCCGGTTCTCGTGTAGCCTCTCGAACCGTCTGGTCAGCAACGCCAGCTCGTCCTCTCCAAGCACGTCGAACTCCTTGTCTGGCAAAGACATCAAAGAAGACAGAGAATACATCCTGGAGGATGCGTTAGCGTTAGACTTAGCTCCTTTGCCACCAACGAGAGCATGACTATGAGAATCAGTCGGGCTCTCGATCTTGGCTGTCATACCACGGTCCAACTCAACCGACTTGAGCTTCGAGAATAGCTCATTCACAGTCAAGGTGTCATACTTCTCGGACTCAAGAA
Organism: Cenchrus fungigraminus; assembly: GCA_036936925.1. Lineage (NCBI taxonomy): Eukaryota > Viridiplantae > Streptophyta > Magnoliopsida > Poales > Poaceae > Cenchrus > Cenchrus fungigraminus. The sequence goes on from CM072779.1 coordinate 111,406,188, forward strand.
TAGCCTCAACCTTCCCATCCCATACGGTATGATCCAACGAGTGCAAGAGCTTCACGGCTCTATCATGATCATTGTATGGGAGCACGGCCACATTGGCTCTCATGTTGTTCACAACGACTGTAAACCGCTGGAAAAGGGCATCGACGGACTCGTCGGGGAGATGAGTGAAGTTCTCGTACTCTCTCCGGTAAGTCGCGTACATCCGAGCCTGAACCTGAGCATTCCCAGCATGTGCATCCTTCAACTACTCCCAAATCCTACAAGCTAAGTCCTCTGTCTGAACCCGATCGAATTCGGACTGACACAGAGCACGAAACAAGTAGTCGACCGCCTTGTTGTTGGCGTCGAACATATCCCTCGATCCTGGAGCAAGGAAGTTCATCGGATGAACATAAGCTGTGTTCACCGTAACGTCCCAAAGGATCTGACCCTTACCGCGGAGGAACGCCGCCATCCGCCTCTGCCACATCTGGTAGTTTTTGCCATCGAAGTGCGGAGGACCCGAACCCCGTTCCTGGTACGCCATCCTTGGATCTTAGACTGGTTAGAATCCGAAGATCCGTAACCAGCTCTGATACCACTTGAAGAATCGAAACGACGAACCAGAGAGGGGGGGGAGTGAATGGGAGCCGATAAAAATTCTTCTCGAAGGAGATAGAGACTCCAACAAGATGAACACGGCTTCCAACACACGTCTCCGACTCAACTACCCAAGTTGGCCAAGACCACGTAGCCACTGGAGTGCTACTGGTCCTAGGAACCAACAACTCAACCAACCGAACCAAACACCCCAAACGCACAGCGGAAAACTGAGCAGCCTGCTGTCTGTGCCACACCGGTCAGACCGATGGCTCCTGCCGGTCAGACCGATGGCACCGGTCAGACCGGTGGACTCTGCCGGTCAGGCCGGTGGCGAACAGCAGATGCACAGCAAAGTTCCAAGAAGCCTCAGTGACTCCTCTAGGCCCTGGAACAAAAACCACCACCAAAGAACAACCTGCCAAGAAGGAAAACCCCTCACAAAGCCTAGCAAGACAACTCCAAACGGGCCAAGAACTGGACAGCAGGACCACGGGACAAAACCACACCAACACAGCAGTTCCCCGAGACAAAACCCACCAGGGGCTCACACCGGTCAGACCGGTCAAGAGCACCGGTCAGACCGATCACGCCTGGGCAGCTCGGGATGAACAGCGCCCGCGGGTCAACTCCCCCAAATCCAACTCCTGATCTCCCGATTCGCTCCACGATTCGTACAAGACTTTGGGGATAGTAGGAACACCTCATGGGCACTCCATAGCCAAGATTTGGTCCACCAAAACTCGTTGAATCAAGAGGAATCGAAGGATTTCCACCAAGAACACCACGAACCCTAGAACCACGAAAACCCCAAAATTGAGCCCCTTTACTCACGGATTTGGGAGGGGAATCAAAGGGAAAAGAACCACGAGGGGTTCATGCATACACCCCCCAGCAAATCCCAAAGAGAAAGGTCTCAAAACCGCCAGAAGAAATTCGCCAAGAAAAGCCTCCGAAAATCACCAAAAAGGAGAAATGGGAAAGACACAACCAAGCCTTGGGGAACCACGCCGAATCATCTATACATACCAAAGAGGTTCATACAAGGTCTAGCTTGCCGCCCGATCATCCTTCCCTCTCACAAGATCTCACCATGAAGCTCTCAAGCTAGTCCTACAAAAATCCTAAGGAAAATTGGAAGGGAAATAGGAAAACCAAATGAGCTAGGATTCCAAGAGATGGCTGCCATCCTCTCACCCCTTGGGTTATATGGAGGCAACCGAAAGACTAAAATACCCTTACTAGCTAACTAGGGATACATGCCCCTCAAGGGCAAATTTGGAAGTCTTTGTCTTCGCACCATCGGACGGATGCCCAGCGACCGTAAACTTGCTTAGCCTCGACGCAAGCCTTGCGATCCCGACGCGTGTCCTCCGCTTCGAAGATTCCGAACTGCGTCATCGCACACCGGTCAGACCGGTGCTCCTCACCAGTCAGACCGGTTAGACCCACCGGTCAGACCGGTCTGTTGCTGCTGCACCTCCGTCTTCGGTTCTTCGGTCTTGGCTTTGTGGATCAACCAAGGAACGCAATGGTTTTCTGGTGAACCACCGGAAACCCCGCGAACTCGGTGTAGCCTCCGCCAATCACCACTCATGACTCGGCTCCCACGTAGTCCCGGTCGACCTTGGTTTTTAGGCTCAACCAAGAAACCGTCTATGACTTCATCTTGCCATTCTTGCCACCGTGCGGCCCGCACTTGACCCCGCTGGCCACCGGGTCCCTCGAACCAAGCCTACTTGTCTTCTCCAAACCTGGAGGCCTCACCAGCAATGACCTTTCGCGCTTGTTCTTCACCTGCACCAACACCAGTCAAGCCGCAACCTGCACTTGCAATACTTAGCCAAGAATCAGTCCACACCATGTTGTCAATCACTCATCACACCAGGAAGCGACCATCCACCGGTCCTCGAACCACACATGGCTCTCACACCTCGAATTGCTTGGATGCTCAACAAGGGAAGGAGCCCTCTTCTGTCCAAGTCCATTCAGCTAGAAATCTATTGATAGAACGTTCCCCTAGGCCTACGGTACCTCCTTTGCCTCCCGATCCTCCAAATGAAACATCTACCATGGATGCCATGGAGAAAAAGTGGTCGACTGGAGTGGGAAACTTTTCTGAAGCACTTTGGATTTGTTCACCCTCTACGATCATTTCTTGTTCCACAAGGGGAATTATCATAGAAGCCCATCTTAACCCCACTATGGAGGTTAATATTATGCCATGGCACCTAGCGTACACTTTGTTGGGCAACATTACGCTAAGACCATCCGACAAACTCCTCAAGAGTTGTCCCTTCGGACACATTCTTGGGTGTCGGGGGGTTGCATGTGATGTGCCGCTCCTAGTAGACAAGATTAAGGCTAATATAGATTTCTACATCTTTGATCTCCTCGATCTTGATCTCCTCCTAGGCTTTCATGTAGAAAAACTTCTCGATGCATCTCGAGGGAGCCTAGATGGAAAGCTTAGGGAAGCCGCTTCTGCCACCACTCCCTTGTTTTCAGAAAGTTCTATGGCGAAGCCTCTTCCTAAACAAAACTAGCTCGAGGAGATGATGTATGTATCTCCGTTCACATCGTCCGAGCCTGCTCTCGTTGAGGTTGTAGAATTTTCTACTCCTCAGGAGTGCAACTCGGAAGACTCTCTTCACCTTTGTGAAGACGAACGATCATCATCACACTCGACCGAGTTTGAGCCTCTTCCTAGTGGCCCATACTATGTTGCTCTCGACCTTGATTGAGAATCAACATCGAGCTTCGACGATGTATCTCTTGAGATGGAGAATTCATGGGCCATGGAAATCTATGAGGCACCGACTCTGGAGCCTAAAGGAAATGAATCCATTGACAAGCATGGTAGCTTCACTCTTGATATACCTCATACACAATGCTTGCATCATGCCTCTCCAGAGTCAGCCATGCTTAGTGCACGGAGCACTCGTGAGGACTACAACCACCTTATGGTTCTCTTTTGTAAAAAGTTTAGAAGGATGGTTGTTGATGCATATGTTTACCATAAGCATTGGAGATTTCATGTACACATTGTGGCACTAACATTGCAGCTAAAGCTTCACTGATACATCAATAATTGGTGGTGAGATGGGAATGACATCACCAATGATAGCTGCAAGAAGAAGTTCCTAGGGTCGAGCTTATGACCTTAAACAAAGCACTATTAGGAGATAGCCTGGATTAGGTTAGATTTTATTTCCCTTTTCAAATAAAAAGCAAGAGTATGTTTTTAGGATAAGGTTATCCTTCGAGTATTTTTGGTCGCTAACCTTTCAGGTGGAGATTGAAAAGAATGATGGACATCTGATGCCCAAGAACATGTGAGCTATATCACTATAATACTTCGGTAAATTTTTGGTGAGGGAATGTTACAAAAGGAAGCTTGATCTCCACACAGTTAAGTTTTGTTGCCTAGCAATACAAACTTCAAGTGTAGGGAAGGTATGTGAGCATCCCGAGTAAAGTTCGTCTCATCCAAATCTTATCCTGGTTTGGAGATGATGTTAGCTCTTGCATCTTACCCAGTTAGGTATGTCCTACTTTTGACTTTAAACAAAGCCCTTCCAGGAGGTTGCCTGATGTTCATCATCTGATGCTCATGTTTATGTCCCTTTGGAAATAGCTTGATCATGCTTTTGTGCTTCCTTTATCTATGTTTGTAATGCTATGGTTTGAGTGCATGTTTAGCTACATGCTTTCATAGGTTGTTTTAAATTAAGCATGGTGCTTAGGTTAAAACAACTTCTTTCATCAAACAATACATGGTGTCGTGTTTGATTGATGAACCTTATAGTTAATGGTTTCATGGATATTGGTTGTATGTGCGGACTAACCCTTGTAGGAATTTTCGAAATCCAAATGGGGTAAGTCATCGAGCTTGCTTCGAATGGGAAGGTAAGCCAAGGCATGTCAGCCTTTTTGAGCTAGGTTCATGGTGAATAAAAAAACAAAAAAATATGTTTGTTTTTCGAATAAAGACTTCCTGGTTCTTGAACTGGTGGAGTCCCTCTTTTGTGTTTCCTTTTTTGTTTGAAGACAGCACCAGGTACATGAACAAGTGTGGGGGAGATCTCCCAAGTTTATCATTGACATACACACTTGAGATCTCCCACACAGGTGTTGCACAACATCGACTACGTTTTCATGACAAGGGACAAGGTAAACTAGGGTGAGCCGGCTGCCCCATGGGTTAGCTGAACCACTGCTGGTCCTCCTTGATTCCCCAATTCTTCAGGAGCGATGGTATGTGCACCCTTTATCTCGCTCTCTCTGATTCATGAGTTTGAATGAGTTTCAATTCTTTTCTGCTAAATCAAACTCATGGGATAGTTCTCGACCTGCTTTACATGGTTCCTATGGTTGGCTTGCATATGTTTTATTCCTTACCTATTATCTTGATGCTCGTGAACAAATATCATTAGGGAACTCATGCTCATTTAAGTAGTTGGCATTTGTGATATAGTTTGATGATATGATCTTCTCTCTGAATGTTTGAGTGCTTGGGAATTTTATTTGAAAATATGAAAACCCTTTGCAAAGCTCCTCTTTGACATGCCACAGTCCTACCAAAGCCATATGATGTTTTAGTTGAAAACCTCACACTCATATGGTGCTTGTTATTGCATTGAGCTTTGTCAAATTGTTGTGACCCTTGTGAGAATTTGTTTTCATGCTTTCATGATCAAGATTCATGTGCACTCCATATCCTCTTGCTATGCTTCTACACTGGAAGTTAGCATTGTATCATTCATCCATTCCACAAAATAAAGCTCCATGTGTGGTGTGACCTCTCTCTCCAAAAGTATTCTTAAAAAAGATACATGGGCTATGCAAAAAAAGAAAAAAATAAAAAAAACCATGCTCAAGGCATGATTAAAAAACCATGCTCAAACCTTATATGATGTCGCTTGTTGACGGCTGTTAAGTGCCACTTTTAGGCTGTCAACTCCTGAACAAAATAAATAAAATATGAGCATCAACACTAGAATAGGGGTTTATACTGATAAATTCCACAAGTGTTGGTGTTTCTATCTTTCGTTGCAGGACACATCAAAATACACATGAAATGATATAGTTGAGAGCAAGTAAATCAAAGGTATATAAAGGGACGTCATCACAAACAATGTCAAACGCAAAATTTGATTGCACCAGTGCGACGGGCTCGTCGAGACTATCGAAATGGATATATTATTTGACTACTTTGGAGATCAGACGAAAAGATATGCAACTCACAAAATATAACACATGATGATGTCAACACCCTACGTGTGGGCCCACGGCAGGTAGGCCAACGCCTGGGCGCAGCAGAAACCGCATGCGCACGGGAGCCACCGCGGGCCACGCGGCGCCGGGATGTTGGTTGGGAGCACCCGTAGGTCCGACGCGAGACCCCGCCTTGGAACGCGTGGCGAGCGGCCATGGGCGAGCTGCCGATCCCTCGGATCCTGCTATGGGCGTGCAAGCGGAGCCAGGTACCAGGACACGTGGTGGACTGCAACTGGTCAGCTGGCTCTCCCACGGATCGCAGCCTGGTGGACGCGCGGGGCGCATGCGAGCCGGTCCGGCTAGGACATGTGGCGTGCTGCGGGTGGCTAGGAACATGTCGGTTGCCCTGTCCCTTGGTTAACCGTGGGTTTTCTCCTTTTCTACTCTGGTTCAGTGCCCAGAACACCGGTTCAGGGCCGGATCTCGACCCTAGGATCCGGTTTTTCACGGTTCTCTACTCCACCGACTTGGGGAAACGTGCCCTGTACTGTTCCTTGCCAGGTGGCATCGCGGGAAGGGTAAACAAGGAGAAATGAAGGTGTAAACACCTCCAAACTCCCCACACTCCTCTATAAATACAAGGGGAGGGGGGTCATTTTAGACACACTAACCTCACCCAAGGATGAGAGCTTCCCTTCAAAGGAGAGGCCTCTCCTTGGTAGATTAGAGAATAGGAGAGTGAGAGAGGGATTTGTATCTCTATGGATGCTTCGTTCTTCAATTAAAGTAAAGTGAGTATTTCCGCACTTTCTATTTAGACTAAAGTGTTATTCATACTTGAGTGATATGTTCTTGTGTTCTTCGCCTGTTCATTATTTACAGGCGTGTGTTCTTCACAAACACGCCCCCTCGATCTACTTGATTAGGTGCACAAGTTTGTATCCCGTTTGTATGACTAGTCAATTAGAATAAAGTGGATATGTTTGCATGCTCTGATTAGAATAAAGTGTGTTCGTGATTCCTTTCTAATAGTTTATGCTAGGTTGCATGAGTAGACTTTTTCCTCTACTAGTACGTAGATCCTGGGTTTATGCGTTCGTCTGCTGTGAGTCGTTCGTATATGTTGGAAGCATAGTACGGGGTCGAGTGCTCTCCTGCATGCCTTTAGTATAAGCTAGTAGTACCTATAGTGAGTGAGATCAGTTATCTTCTGTGGTCGTAGTTCTGTTAGTACAGAGTGCCATAGTCCATTGGCTACGGCAGTAACCACAGCATTGATGCGGTGTCATGCTACCGGTTATCATTCGTTCGGCTTATCCCAAGGTTAGGTAGAGGCAGTCTAGGAGGTGGTGATAGCCCTTCTGGCCCTCGTTGATCCTCCGTGGCTGGATATAGTCATAGCTCCGTTCCACATAGATCTGTGTGCCGGAGTCGCCTGTTAAGTCAGGGCTATCGATACCCTAAGCCAAGTTCTATCTAGAGATCGACCTTTAATCTCATCTATATTGCTATCTTTAGGAATCCTCTCTATCCTCGCCTCTTATCTGGGTGTGTCCTTGGAGTGACTAGTACGAAGTTAGTGCACACACGTTCCCTTGGATTCGATACCCTTGGAATACTCTGAGGTGAAAGCTACAACTGTATCCGTTCGCTTGCGGATTTATTTCGTGTGTTGCTAAAATACCCAACATCGTTCCATGCTTATATTTTATTTCATATGCTTTTATATGGTACTCGTGCTTTTACTTGAATTCAGTCTTCGTTATTTACTTATATACATTGTATGACGCACAACACGTGCCGACTGTTCTAGTAATCTAAAATAGAAGTCTTCTCCCTATGTTTGCAATTGCTCATGCTTTTTTTTCCTACAAACATTATGTCAAGAAGGTTGCTGGAATCAGAACCAACTACCCCAAGTAGACCCATCACTTGTGTTTCTACTCCAAGTCCTATGGCAAGAGAGTATAGCTCATTTGAACGTTATGTGTATTGCTGATTTTTATTTCTATTTAGTTGACATTCTTATGTACATTAAACATATGTAAGAGGATGCTAGAACTTGAAGGGACTATAGAGCTTGTTCCCTTCCGAGCCATGTCTCCAGTTGCCCTTGAGAAGGGAAATGCAAAGAAGTTGAAGGTTGAGAGGTCCAAGAAATAGTAGCCACGTCTCCAGTTGCCCTTGTGTTGTGTTGTGTTGTGTTGTGTTCCTGTACTTGAAAGCCAAATGCGGCTGAAACCATATTATTTTGTCATGTAGTACAATCCAACTCAAACATGGATGAACCTTGTGCTTTTATATTGTTGTCCATGTTTTTGTGACTATTATATGGCTTGTTTAAGGAGGCAGGGTATCCTTGTCCAGAATTATGTGTTTTGTGACTGGTTGTGTGGGGACCGCCCTATAGGGGAGGACCCGAATGCCATTTTGTATAATTCTGTCACACCTGTTTTTCAAAGAAAACCAGATGCATAACTATATGTATGCCAGGATCCATTTTCATACATATAGTGACATATAAGTGAATACATAAACAGTATCACATAAGAAAAAGGAAGATTATTAGAGTATTACGCTTAAATCCTGGAAACGAAGGCTCCAAACATCACAGGCAGTCGACTGGGGGTTGCGTACGCCTAGCACCGGCAACATCTTCATAGCATCTTCATAATAGCTAGCTTCCTCTTTCTGAGCAACATTGTTTATAGCAAGGGTGAGTACATGCCGTACTCAGCAAGTGTGGGGAAAGTATGAATGCATAGGCTTGACAAGGAAATGCTGACATGTTGACTGCATTAAGCACTTTTAGTTGGTCAAATTTTATTAGCACCTGATTACTAATAAAGTATAAGTATATACCAGCCCACATTAACACAAAGAGGTACGCCATAAACATATGGCTAACATAACCATAAACCATGATTTAAGTCCATCTTCAAGTTCAATTATCATGTGAGGGTCCAGGCCGCTTTTGACCGTGAGCACGGCTAATCGATTAGTTTTACACTTTGCAGAGGTTGTACACTTTCACCACAAGTCGCATAAAAGTTCAAAGAACTTTAAACCCAACCACGCGAGGCTGATCAGGCATCATACCACACTACCGAGGTGTGAACGCATAGGGATGCTACGAGGCCTTTACAAAGAGTCCTCCCATGTGTATTAGTCCATAGTAGCATATGCCATAGAGGCTATCTTTCGTACCTCACTTCTATTCACGGACGGTCAGCCATAGAGTACTTCCGTTCCAATACCTATCCGGAATAGAAGAGCCATAAAAGCATTCCTCCGTACCCAAGCTACTATGCGAGTAATGGCCACACAAAGACTTCCCTAATTACTCAGCCAAGACCAGAGCCATTTAGTCCTTGTGGTTGCACTGTTGTCCTGGGTGGTCGCTCCATGTTCCAATTAATCATATGATCTTGTATTAACCAGAGATATATCATAAAAGTAAAGCAAGTTCATCATTGTTGTTCATTAGAACCACCATAACCCAAGTAGAGCAACTAAGCATAGCTACCCAACATAAAGGTAAACCCAGGTTGACAAGGAGTGATCATAAAGACTAGGATAATCCTTAATAGGACCCATCAAATTAAATGCAAGCATATGCAATGTGATTAAACATAGTTATTAGGACAAAAGAACAAGGACACACTTGCCTTTAACCAAAGTAATGTTGTTGCTCAGAATTCTTCAACTTCAAGCTCTTCACTGCTCTCGAACGACATTCAATCTACTCGCATCAGTCATCGGGCACAAGCATGCAATGAAGACAAACAAGTACTACTAAGAACAATGCATCAATCAAAAGAAAAGCTTTAAAAGAACGCACTAAAGGATAGGCTCGATGCTATGGATCACTGAAGCACACAGACCATGCTGAGAAAAGAAAAGGCTTGGTTAGCTTTATGAAGGGCACTAGGTCTGAGCATTGTTGACAGTCGAAAAGTGCTGCTTTTACACCGTCAATACCTGCATAAAATAAGTGTAAAAGGATCATCAACACTAGAATAGGGCTTACACTAACCATTTCCACAAGTGTTGGTGATTATGCAAATACAGGTGAGTAGCACTAGAAAGAGGAGTAAAAGCACAAGTCTTTGATCCAAGTACTTCAAGGTTAGCCAATGAGGGGATGCCACCTAGGATTCCCCTGGATCACTGACGTCATCAATCTAAGAGAGGCAAGCCCGACGAATCACGTATCGCCACGTGGACATCACATGGGTTCAAGGGCCCACTTATCCCCCAAAACCGTCGGGAAACTTGGCATGCACGAGGGAGTGACTTCAGGGCCCACTGGTCAGCGACCAGGAGAAAAAACAGGCCAGGAGGCCGCCCTAGGGGTTTGGCCGACCCTAGGATCGGCCGAACCGACCTAGGGTCGGTTCATCCTGGCCTTGCACGTGGAGGACTCCCATTGGCCACTTGCTGCGATCCCGGGCGTTTAGGGGCACTTTGAGCCTCCGAGCAAGCCACTCCCTCCTCTATAAATAGGAGGGGAGGGGCTCTCATTTGGAACACACTCTTCTCCTCCTCCTCTTCATTTTGGCTTGGAGCCTCTCTCTTTAGGAGAGGAGAGCTCTTTGTATAGGATTAGTGCTAGGAAGTGATGTGGGAGGTTTGAGGCCATGTCATGTTCATGACATCTTCCTCAAGAACGATCCTCAGCGGTGCCTTTGTTCTTCAACTAGACTAAAGTGAGTATTTCGATATTTCCTATTTAGACTAAAGTCGTATGCATGCTTAGTTGCTTTGTTCTTGTGTTCTTCGTTTGTTCTTGGTTTAGAGGCTTGTGTTCTTCGAACACAACCCCTTTCGATCCAGTGGACTTAGATCATAAGTTTGCATCTAGTTTGCCTGCCTGTCTAATTAGAGTAAAGTGAAGCTCCTGCATGTTTCTAGTTAGATCAAAGTGCATCGTGATCTTGCATGAGTGATAGAGCATACCTTGAGCTAGTGCCAGTATCTCCCTCGCGGATTCGTAGGAATAGTGAGTGGTGTAGATGAGGTGTCTGGACGATAAGCTACCCTTCGAAGACCACGTACGATCGTAGCGTAGAGGTAGGCCAAAGTGGTGACAGCCTGTTGGACCCTTTATCAACCCTCTTACGTCGCGTACCGAGTTGGGCTTGAGCCAGCACAAAGGCCTTGTGCTTGGTGCCCGAAGTGAGTGTTATACCTTTGAGAACGTTACTAGACTCTGCGCTCAGTCCGAGCAGATCCTTTCTACCTATCCTATCCATCAGAGTTGTGATCTTGGATCATCCATACTAGAGTAGGAGATAGTGTACACCATTCCTTGGAACGATACCCTAGGGGAATACTCATTCTCCTAGGGGAAGTGCTACAACAGTGTATCCGTGCGCTTGCGGATTCGTTCGCACTCATCAGTGTACCCGGGAGTTTCTTACACACTCACGCTACCCATGGCGCCATAGTGGTGACTTTAAGAAACGCCAACAAGCATTTCTGGCGCCGTTGCCGGGGAACGGTTGCTGTATCTATCTTCGAACCTAGTGGTCCTCGTATTTATCTTTTTCATTTTCTTCTACCTTCACCCCTGTTACCCATCGAGATATCCTTTTTCCTTTTGTTCTACCTTTACCCCTGTTACCCTTTGAGATGCCTTCCTGTCAAAGCCTCTCTAGCCCTAGGGGCGAGTTCGTCTTAGAGCAACCATCAACTTCCTCATCTTGCTGCGAGCTTCGGACCGGCTTTATAGCCATGGTTCGGAATCGACCTTTCTCTGGAGCGATCAGTGATGACCCTAATGTTCATTTAGAGGAGTTCGTGGACTTGTGTTCGTGCTTGGTAATTCCAGGCATGACACAAGAAACTTTGAGGTGGAAATTGTTCCCTTTCTCTCTCGTAGATAGAGCGGAGCAATGGTACACCCACACAGCAGAGCATGTGAATAATTGGGGAGAACTATGAGAAAACTTTTGTGACTCGTTCTCCCTTTATGAACGCATAGAACTCTTGCCGTGTGAACTCCTTGACTTTGAGCAATTAGAGGGTGAGTCCATAGGTGCAGCTTGGGCTAGGTTCGTACGTCTTATGACATCTATCCTAGACATGTCTATACCTAATGATATAGCGACGTATGCCTTTTATACTCGTATAGACATGGAGTCTGCACAAGAGCTCAACCTTTTAGCTGGAGGTTCGTTCGAAAACCAAACTCTAGTGGAAAGAAGAGAGATCCTAGAATTCTTCTTAGAAACCTCTTCTTCCCATATCGTTTACAACGAACCCCATCTGGAGTCTGAGTTGATCCATGAGAGTCTCTCAATAGCCAAATCTGAGCTTTCATTCTCTGAATTCCTTGATTCCTCTGTTGAGCCCTCTCCCGAATCACGAACATCGAAGGAAGAAGAAATTCAACCTTCAGAGTTCTCTTCCCGATTTGAGGATGATCCTTCTCAAAACATCAGAAATACCTCAGATCACTCTTGGCACGAGAAGCCTACGGCATCGTTGGACTTTTATGAGGTCCTCGATGAAGTTTGGAATCATGGGACGATAGTGGATTGGTCACCTCAGAAGCATACATCCGAAGCAATTCGGGTTAGCTCGACTTCTACGATCATCCACTGTTCCATGAGAGGAAACACCGTAGATGTTGTCCATGACCCTACTGTTGGGGCTTGCATCATACCAGAGACCCTTTTGGATACTCTAGTGGGTGACGTGCCCTTGATCCCGACTGATGGACTTTTCCATAGCCCCAGGTGGCGCTGTGTTTTTCCATGTAAAGGGATTGCTAGGGATGTGCCAATCACCACTGATGACATAGAGGTGCGGTTAGATTTCCACATCTATGACATCATGGATTTTGATCTTCTACTAGGTTTCCCCTTAGAAAAACTTCTTGATAAATCCCAAGGAAACCCGGAAGAAGAGCTTAGGGAAACCATTTCTGTCCATGCTGAACCATCTAGACTTCCTCTGACAGAGCCTTTCCCTAGACCTACGATATCTCCTTCACCTCCCGATCCTCCTGACGAAGCATTTCATGAGGAGGCCATGAAGGAGGAATGGCCAGATGGAGCAATATACTTTTCCAAAGCATTTTGGGATAGTACGTCCTCTCTGGTTATTCCTTGTTCTGTGAGAGGGATTACCGTAGAGGCCCTTTGTGACCCCATCATGGAGGTTAACATCATGCCATGGCACTTAGCGGAAACTCTTTTAGACAAAGTTCCGCTAGCACCATCCGACATGCTCCTTGAGACTTTCCCCTTTGGGCATGTTCTTGAATGTCGAGGGATTGCAAGTGCCATGCCACTCATCATAGACGGGATTGAGGCTGGATTAGACTTTCACATCTTCGATGTCCTCGATCCTGATCTACTCCTAGGCTCCCCGCTTGAGAAATTCTTTGAGGAATCCATAGGGAGCCTAGATGGTAATCTTGGGGAAGCCACTTACGCCACTGCCACCCCTTGTTTGGGACATCCTATGGCGAAGCCTCTTCCCCAGCAAAACCCACACGAGAAGATGACGCATATATCTCCATCTGCGTCGTCCGAGTCTGTTCTCATTAAGGTTGTAGAATGTCCTACCCCTAATGAGGATGACTCGGGAGACTCTCTTCACCTTTTTGAAGGTGAACGATCATCACCACTCTCGCCCGAGTTTCAGCCTCTTCCCGCTGGCCCGCATCATGTTGCTTTCGATCATGATCGAGAGTCAACATCGAGCGTCCACGATGACTCTCTAGAGATGGAGAATTCATGGGCCATGGAACCTTTTGAGGCACTGACTCTGGAGTCCGGAGGGAAGGATTCCACGCACGAGCATGGTAGCTTCATTCTTGATTCACCATACAGACCATGCTCGCATCATGTCCCTCTAGAGTCAGACATGCTTAGTGCGCTGAGCACACATGAGGGCTACAACCACCTTCTGGTCCTCTTTTGCAAAACATTTGGAAGGTTGATTGTAGATGTGTATGTTTACCATAAGCATTGCAGATTTCGTGTGTGCGCTGTGGCACTAACCTTGCAGCTGAAGCTTCACTGGTACATCAAGGGTTGGTGGTGAGACGGGAATGACACCACCAACAATAGCTGCAAGATGAAGTTCCCATGGTCGAGCTTATGACCTTAAATAAACAAAGCACTACCAGGAGATAGCCTGGATTAGGTTAGGTTTTATTTCCCTTTTCGAATAAAAGCAATAACATGTTTTTAGGATAAGTTGTCCTTCGGGTATTTTTGGTCACTAACCTTTTAGGTGGAGATTGAAAAGAAAGATGGACAGGTGATGCCTATGAACATGTGAGCCACATCAGCTGCAACACCTAGATAAGCTCTGGTGAGGGAACATTTACAACAGGAAGCTTGATCACCACACACTTGAGTTTTGTTGCCTAGCAATGCAAACTTCAAGTGTGGGGGAGGTATGTGAGCATCCCGAGTAAAGTTCCTCCTCTACCAAATCTTATCCTGGTGTGGCGAAGATGTCAACTCCTGCATCTTGCCCACTAGCTAGGTAAGTCCTGCTTTTGACATTAAACAAAGCCCTTCAGGGAGGTTCTCGAGGTTCACCGTCTTATGCTCATGCTTATGTCCCTTGTTGATAATAGCTTGATCATGCTTTCTTGCTTCCTTCATTTATGTTCTTATGCTCTGGTTTGAATGTTTGAAGTACTCACACATTCATAGACTGTTTTAAATTAAGCATGGTGCTTAGGTTAAAATCTATCTTCTTCAGTCAAAACAAGACATGGTGTCGAGTTTTGATTGATGAACCTTGGAGTTATATTTTCATAGATCTTGGTGGCATGCATGCTGACTAACCCCTGTAGAAAATTGTCAAATTTGAATGGGTAAGTCATTGAGCTCAATTCAAATGGGAAGGTAAGATGAGGTGTCAGATTCATGTTGCACATTTTGCAAAGGTGGTACATATGACCTCTCAAAGGTCCAAGGTAAGTATATTCCCCTTTGTGTATGAAGTGTAATCTTGTTCTAACCTTTTCGAGCAAATGACATGGTGACAATAAAAAAACCAAAAATATTTGAATTTGAATAAAGGCTCTATGGTTCTTGAACCAGTAGAGTCCCTCTTTTGTTTCCACTTTTTGTTTGAAGAACAGCACCAGGATCAACCACCAGTGTGGGGGAGTTCTCTCAAGCTCATCATCGACATATCCACTTGAGAACTCCCACACAGGCGCTGCACAACATCGACTACGCCTTCATGACAAGAGCAAGGTAAACTAGAGTGAGTCGGCTGCCTTATGGTCAGCCAAATCACCACTAGTCTCCCTTGATCTCTTATCCTTCAGAAGTGATGGTATGTGCACCCTCTACCTCACTCTCCTTTATCCATGAGTTTGATTGAATCTCAATTCCTATCATTTGAAATCAAACTCAGCAATTTGTGCTATGCTTGCTCTACATGATTCTTGTGGTTGGCTTGCAAAAGTTTTATTCCTTACTCATCATCTTGATGCTTGTGAACAAATATCATTAGGAAACTCATGCTTATCTAAGTAGTTGGTGTTTGTGATATGGTTTGATGATATGATCTTCGCTCTGAATGTCTGAGTGCTTGGGAATTTTATTTGAAAATCATGAAAACCCCTTGCAAAGCTCCTCTTTGATATGCCACTGTCCCACTAGAGCCATATGATATTCATAGTTGAAAACCTTTTACTCATATGCTGCTTGTTATTGCATTGAGCTTTGTCAAATTCTGTGACCCTTGTGAGAATTTTTTTCACTACTTTCATGATCAAGATTCATGTGCACACCATCATATCCCCCTTGCTATGCTTCTACACTGGAAGTTAGCATTGTATCATTCATCCGTTTCATGAAATAAAACTCCATATGTGGTGTGACATCTCTCTCCAAAAGTATCCTTCAAAAAGAGACATGGGGCTATGAAAAAAAAAGAAAAGAAAAAAAAGAGACATGCTCAAAAAGCATGATGAAAGAAAAAAAAAGAAAAGCCCATGTCCAAAATAAAGGAGGAATAAGAGAGAGATGGTCATACAAAAAGGAGTTCCATATATTAGATGGTAATAACTAGTGTCCATTTCGGAGCTAGTGTCCACCTTATCATCTACCAACATTCATCATATACGTATGGTAATATCTAGCACCCATTCCGGGCCTAGTATCCACCTTACCATACTCACCATATCCATACACGTGCACATCTTGATCTGATTGTGTGATTTGATTTTCTCTGTGGATCTAGTTTTTGACTTTGCAATTTATGCGATGCAAGTGTGCCTTATCCTTTATCCTACCCTGAGCTCCACATATAGCCATCATTAGAAGTAGGATGAAGAAAGGCAATCTAATGCCTTGGTGAGGACATATACACATTGAGCGATTTGAGAGAATCAAATGAGGAGCTAAGCAAGGTTTGTTTTGAAAATTTATTGCAAAACCCCAAGTTACTTAACATGATGAGTAGGAGTGATTTGATTCATGACCGTTCCATTCCTCAACTGCTCAAGATAGCATGATCGACACATCAGAGTTCACAAGTACAAGGTATGGTTTGGAATGTCTCTTATGCTCGCTTCATACCTTTGGATATCATGTCTCACCTTGACCTGACTCCCTTTACTCGGGACGAGCAAAGGTCAAGTGTGGGGGTGTTGTTGATGGTCAAAAAGTGCTGCTTTTACATCGTCAATACCTGCATAAAATAAGTGTAAAAGGATCATCAACACTAGAATAGGGTTTAAACTAAACATTTCCACAAGTGTTGGTGATTATGCAAATACAGGTGAGTAGCACTAGAAAGAGGAGTAAAAGCACAAGTCTTTGATCCAAGTACTTCAAGGTCAGCCAATGAGGGGATGCCACCTAGGATTCCCCTAGATCACAGACGTCATCAATCCAAGAGAGGCAAGCCCGACGAATCACGCATCGCCACGTGGACATCACATGGGTTCAAGGGCCCACTTATCCCCCAAAACTGTCGGGAAACTTGGCATGCACTGGGGAGTGACTTCAGGGCCCACTGGTCAGCGACCTGGAGAAAACACAAACCAGGAGGCCGCCCTAGGGGTTCGGCCGACCCTAGGATCGACCGAACTGACCTAGGGTCGGTTCATCCTGGCCTTGCACGTGGAGGACTCCCATTGGCCACTTGCTGCGAACCCGGGCGTTTAGGGGCACTTTGAGCCTCCGAGCAAGCCACTCCCTCCTCTATAAATAGGAGGGGAGGGGCTCTCATTTGGAACACACTCTTCTCCTCCTCCTCTTCATTTTGGCTTGGAGACTCTCTCTTTAGGAGAGGAGAGCTCTTTGTATAGGATTAGTGCTAGGAAGTGAGGTGGGAGGCTTGAGGCCATGTCATGTTCATGACATCTTCCTCAAGAACGATCCTCAGCGGTGCCTTTGTTCTTCAACTAGATTAAAGTGAGTATTTCGATATTTCCTATTTAGACTAAAGTCGCATGCATGCTTAGTTGCTTTGTTCTTGTGTTCTTCATTTGTTCTTGGTTTAGAGGCTTGTGTTCTTCGAACACAACCCCTTTCGATCCAGTGGACTTCGATCATAAGTTTGCATCAAGTTTGCCTGTCTGTCTAATTAGAGTAAAGTGAAGCTCCTGCATGTTTCTAGTTAGATCAAAGTGCATCGTGATCTTGCATGAGTGATAGAGCATACCTTGAGCTAGTGCTAGTATCTCCCTCGCGGATTCGTAGGAATAGTGAGTGGTGTAGATGAGGTGTCTGGACCATAAGCTACCCTTCGAAGACCACGTACGATCGTAGCGTAGAGGTAGGCCACAGTGGTGACAGCCTGTTGGACCCTTTGTCAACCCTCTTACGTCACGTACCGAGTTGGGCTCGAGCCAGCACAAAGGCCTTGTGCTTGGTGCCCGAAGTGAGTGTTATACCTGAGAGAACGTTACTAGACTCTGCGCTCGGTCCGAGCAGATCCTTTCTACCTATCCTATCCATCAGAGTTGTGTCCTTGGATCATCCATACTAGAGTAGGAGATAGTGCACACCGTTCCTTGGAATGATACCCTACGGGAATACTGATTCTCCTAGGGGAAGTGCTACAACGGTGTATCCGTGCGCTTGCGGATTCGTTCGCACTCGTCAGTGTACCCAGGAGTTTCTTACACGCTCACGCTACCCATGGCGCCATAGTGGTGACGTTAAGAAACACCAACAAGCATGAACTAGGACCAAAAGGTCTGGAGCTTGAAAGAAGATTAGCTCTACAACAGAGACACACTAAGATAGAGAGCTTTGAGAAAGAACGACTAACGTTTGATTTGCATATATGAGAGAACAAACTATGAGCTAGGTTTATTTTAATTAGTAAAAGATATGTAAAGGATATTTCATAGGAAAATACCCTAAATTGGAATTAATGCAGCATTATATTTTATTTGCAAAAGACCGGAGTAAAGATCTAGTCAAATTTTATTTATAAAGATTCATATATAAATTATACCAATTAAACATTTAATTTAGAAAAGCTAAACTATATTAATCATCTAAACGGGATGTTATGATTCGAGTAGATCATGTTATTATTAAAAATATTATGGCATTGACATTAATCAAGTTAACTTTTATTTATAAAACCGGTGTAAAAAGCCTAATCAACTTTTAATTAGAAAAGTTAATTTTATATTAATCAAATTAATATTTTGTTCATGAAAAACTGGGCAAAACATCTAATTAGATTTTATTTATAAAAGCATGTGAAATAATAATTAATCAAATTAATATTAGTCATGAAAATCGGTGTATAGCTCTATATTGCTTTTATTAATAAAAGAGTGCATAACTAAGCTTTAATCAAAATTAATATTAAATAAATTTTTAGAAAACATGTATGAAGAAAACACACCACTAACGTGCTCTTTACATTATTATGAACCTAATGCAACTTGAACGGATTAAAACGGAGCTAAAACATGAAAGATATGGCTCATTAAAGGTCTAGGGACTTGTTGGCAAGGTTTCAAAACTTCCAAGGGGTATAACTGCGAAAAACCAGGGGCATATACATAATTATGTATATAAACTTAGGGACTTTCTCGCAAAATCCTTAGGGTGGATGGAATCTGGAGAATCTAAAAGTCCTAGGGGGTTCCTTGAAGATTTGCCAAGACTCATAGATTGGATCTAATAGTTTTGAGGAACCGCAGGGGGTTATGCGAAAAACGGCCATGTCTCATCTTCTACCTCAGGTTCGGCGGACAGGGTGGCTCCGGCGGGTCTGGTGGCCGTCGTCGCCGGCGCTCCGGCGACCTAGAGCCTCGGGCGGCCAGCGCAGGAGGAAGAGGGGAGGATGGGGACCACGCTGGACGGCTTACCCACGACGGAGACGGACGGGAGCGGCTCGACGGCGGGAGGCAGCGGCGGCCGGTGGCAGCTTCACGCGGCGGCGGGTCTCCGGTGACTCCCCGATGACGGGAAGGGGCAGAGGGGACCCGGCTCGACACAGCGGTGCTCCTGGCGACGTTGGCTTCGTCCGGCGTGCACTGCTCGGCGGCGGATTGAACGGCGGCCGACGTGCTCTGCTCGGCGGCGCGGTGCGCGACGGCAAGTCGAGGCACGGGGCGGCGGCGAGCTAGGGGTGGGCGCATGGGGGCGAGGGCAGCTATATAAGGGCGCGGACCCCTGGCTTTGCGTGGCGCGGAAGCCAAGGTGGCCTGGTGTTGGGTATTTTAGCAACACAAGAAATAAATCCGCAAGCGCACGGATACCATTGTAGCTTTCATCTCAGAGTATTTCAAGGGTATCGAATCCAAGGGAACGTGTGTGCACTAACTTCGTATAGTCAGTCCAAGGACACACCCAGATAAGAGGCAAGGATAAAGAGGATTCCTAAAGATAGCAATATAGATGAGATTAAAGGTCGATCTCTAGATAGAACTTGGCTTAGGGTACCGATAGCCCTAACTTAACAGGCGACTCTGGCACGTGGATCTATGTGGAACGGAGCTCTGACTATATCCAGCTGTGGAGGATCAATGAGGGCTAGACGAGCTGTCACCACCACCTGGACTGCCTCTACCTAACCTTGGGATAAGCCGAACGAATGATAACCGGTAGCGTGATACCATGTCTACGCTGTGGTCACTATCGTAGCCAACGGACTACGGCACTCTGTACTTATAGAACTACGACCACGGAAGAGAACTGATCTCACTCACTATAGGCACTACTAGCTTATTCTAAAGGCATACAGGAGAGCACTCGACCTCGTACTGTGATTCCAACGTATACGAACGACTTGCAGCAGTCGAACGCATAAACCCAGGATCTACGCACTAGCAGAGGAAAAAGTCTACTCATGCAACCTAGCATAAACTATTAGACAGAAATCACGAACACACTTTATTCTAATCAGAGCATGCAAGCATATCCACTTTATTCTAAAAGACTAATCATACAAACGGGATACAAACTTGTGCACCTAATCAACTAGATTGAGGGGGCGTGTTCGTGAAGAACATGTGCCTCTAAATGATGAACAGGCAAAGAACACAAGAACATATCACTCACACTTTAGTCTAAATAGAAAATGCGAAAATACTTACTTTACTCTAATTGAAGAACGAAGCATCCGTAGAGATACAAATCACTCTCTCACTCTCCTATTCTCTAATCTACCAAGGAGAGGCCTCTCCTTTGAAGGGAAGCTCTCATCCTTGGGTGAAGTGGTGTCTCATTTCCTACCCCCTCCCCTTCTATTTATAGGCAAGGGGGTGGCTTGCTCGGAGTGCCAAACGACTCCAAAACACCTCGGGATGCCTTGAGGAACCAATGGAGAGCTGCCACGCGTCGGCTGGGGATGAGGGGACCTCCGAAGGGTTCAGCCGAACTGGGGTTCGGCCGACCCCCAGGTGGGTCTGTTTCCACCGTCTTTCGTCCAGGTAACTGCCAGGTGGGTCCTTAGGTGTGTATGGGTGTGTATGTGGTGTTTTTAGCTTGTTTTCGTGGGGATGTGGGCCCTTGAATCCGTGTACTGGCTCCTGATTGGTCGAAGGTGTGTTTCCTTGGATTGGTGATGTGTCATGGACACATGGCATCCAACGTGGCAACTCGTCGCCACGTGGTCTGGTGTGGGTCCCACCGGGCCCACATATCAAGATGGTGATCTTATCTTGTGCATATCTCTTTCATCCGGACTCTGTGAAGTATGAAACGAGCATAAGAGATATTCCAAACCATACCTTGTACTTGTGAACTCTGTGAAGTGTCTACATTCCATCTTGGGTAGTTGAGGAATGGAACCATCATGAATCAAATCACCTCTGCTCATCATGTCAAGTAACTTGGGGTTTTGCAATAAGTTTTCAAAAACAAACCTTGCTTTGCTCCTTATTGGATTCTCTCAGATCGCTCAATGTGTATATGTCCTCACCAAGGCATTAGATTGCCTTTCTTTCATCCTACTTCTAATGATGGCTATATGTGGAGTTCAGGGTAGGATAAAAGATAAAGCATACTTGTATCACATATATTGCAAAGTCAAAGACCGGATCCAAGGAGAAAAGCAATTCATACAATCAGATCAAGATGTGCACAAGTATGGATGTGATGGATATGGTAAGGTGGATACTAGGCCCGGAATGGGTGCTAGATATTGCCATATATATGATGAATGTTGTGGTGATGGTAAGGTGGACACTAGGCCCGGAGTGGGTGCTAGTTATTACCATCAAATTTTGGAACTCCATTTTGGATGATTCCATCTCTCTCCTTTTTCTTCTTTCCTTTGGACATGGGCTATCTCTCTTTTTTTCTCTTTTTTTCATGCTTTGGGCATTTTTTTCACTCATGCTTTGAGCATGTTATTTTTTTTTCTTTCTTTTTTCTTTTTTTGCATAGCCCATATCCTATTTTCGAAGATACTTTTGGAGAGAGAGGTCACACCATACATGGAGCTTTATTTTCTGGAATGGATGGATGATACAATGCTAACTTCCAATGTAGAAGCATAGCAAGGGGATATGTTGTGCACATGAATCTTGATAATGAAAGCATGAAAAGAATTCTCACAAGGGTCACAACAATTTGACAAAGCTCAATGCAATAACAAGCAGCATATGAGTCTAAGGTTTTCAAGATAACTCATCATATGGCTTTGGTAGGACTTTGGCATATCAAAGAGGAGCTTTGCAAAGGGTTTTCAAGTTTTCAAATAAAATTCCGAAGCACTCAGACATTCAGAGAGAAGATCACATCATCAAACCATATCACAAACGCCAACTACTTAGATGAGCATGAGTTCCCTAATGATATTTGTTCACAAGCATCAAGATGATAAGCATGGAATAAAACATATGCAAGCCAATCACAGGAAACATGTAGAGCAAAACAAGCACGATTCCATGAGTTGATTTAGCAGATAAGAATTGAAACTCATTCAAACTCATGAATCAAGGAGAGTGAGATAAAGGGTGCACATACCATCGCTCCTGAAGAAATGGGGATCAAGGAGGACCAGCAGTGGTTCAGCTGACCCATGGGGTAGCCGGCTCAGGCTAGTTTACATTGTCCCTTGTCATGAAAGCGTAGTCGATGTTGTGCAACGCCTGTGTGCGGGATCTCAAGTGTGTATGTCGATGATACTTGGGAGATCTCCCCCACACTTGTTCTTATACCTGGTGCTGTCTTCAAACAAAAAGGGAAAATAAAAGATGGACTCTACTGGTTTGAGAACCAGTGAGCCTTTATTCAAATTCAAATATTTTTTGTCCTTTTTTATAAATTCACCATGGGACCTAGCTCAAACAAGGCTGGCATGCCTTGGCTTACCTTCCCATTTGAATCAAGCTTGATGACTTACCCCGTTTGGATTCGAAAACTCTTGCTAGGGTTAGTCCGCACATACAACCAATATCTAACTATAAGGTTCATCAATCAAACTCGACACCATGTCTTGTTTGATTGAAGAAGACAGTTTTAACCTAAGCGCCATGCTTAATTTAAAACAATCTATGAATGCCCGTAGCTAAACATGCACTCAAACCATAGCAATACAAACATAGATAAAGGAAGCATGAAAGCATGATCAAGCTTTTTCCAAAGGGGACGTAAACATGAGCATAAGAAGGTGAACATCAGGCAACCTCCCGAAAGGGCCTTGTTTAAAGTCAAAAGCAGGACGTACCTAGCTAGTTGGGCAAGATGCAAGAGTTAACATCATCTCCAAACCAGGATAAGATTTGGATGAAAGGAATCTTACTCAGGATGCTCACATACCTCTCCCACACTTGAAGTTTGCATTGCTAGGCAACAAAACTCAAGTGTGTGGAGATCAAGCTTCCTTTGTAATGTTCCCTCACCAAAAACTTACCAAAGTGTTGAGGTGATGCAGCTCACATTGTCTTAGGTGCTACCTGTCTGTCATTCTTTATAATCTTCACCTGAAAGGGTTAGGACCAAAAATACTCGAAGGACAACCTATACTAAAAACATGCTCTTGCTTTTTATTTGAAAAGGGAAATAAAACAAACCTAATCAAGGCTATCTCCTGGTAGTGCTTTGTTTACGGTCATAAGCTCGACCATGGGAACTTCTTCTTGCAGCTATCATTGGTGATGTCATTCCTGTCTCACCACCAATTATTGATGTGTCATTGAAGCTTCAGCTGCAAGGTTAGCACCACATGCATGTACAAAATCTGCAATGTTTATGGTAAACATATGCATCTACAACCAACCTTCTAAACTTTTTACAGGAAAGGACCATAAGGCGGTTGTAGTCCTCGTGCATGCTCAGTGCACTAAGCATGGCTGACTCTAGAGAAGGATGATGCAAGCATGGTTCCTGAGGTATATCAAGAGTGAGTCTACCATGCTTGTCAATGGAATCGTTTCCTTCGGACTCCAGAGTCGGTGCCTCATAGATTTCCATGGCCCATGATTTCTCCATCTCAAGAGATACATTGTGGAAGCTCGATGTTGATTCTTAGTCAAGGTCGAGAGCAACATAGTATGGGCCAGTGTGAAGAGGCTCAAACTCGGTCGAGGGTGATGATGATCGTTCGTCTTCACAAAGGTGAAGAGGTTCTTCCGAGTCGTACTCCTGAGGTAGAGAAGTCTACACCCTCAACGAGAATAGGCTCGGACTATGCGAACAAAGATACATGCATCATATCCTCGAGCGAGTCTTGCTTGGGAAGAGGCTTTGCCATAGAACTTTCTGAAAACAAGGGAGTGGTCGCAGAAGCGGCTTCCCTAAGCTTTTCATCTAGGCTCCCTCGAGATGTATCGAGAAGTTTTTCTGCAGGGGAGCCTAGGAGGAGATCAAGATCAAGGACATCAAAAATGTGGAAATCTAGATTAACCTTGATCTTGTCTACTAGGAGTGGCACAGCACATGCAACCCCCCCGACACTCAAGAATGTGTCCAGAGGGACAACTCTTGAGGAGCTTGTCGGATGGTCTTAGCGTAACGTTGCCCAAAAGAGTGTACACTTGGTGCCATGGCATGACATTAACCTCCATAGTGGGGTTAAGATGGGCTTCTACGATAATCCCTTTTATGGAACAAGAAATGATCGTACAGGGTGAACTAATCCAAAGTGTTTCGGAAAAGTGTCCCACTCCATTCAACCACTTCTTGTCCATGACCTCCATGATAGATGTCTCGTTTGGAGGATCAGGAGGCAAAGGAGGTACCGTAGGCCTAGAGGAAGGTTCTGTCAAAGGATTTCTAGATGGCTGGATTTGGATAGAAGAGGGCTCCTTCCCTATTGGGTCATCTAATAAATTCGAGGTGTTCTTGATATTTTCAGTAGGGTCATCCTCGAATTGATGAAGGAACTTTGGAGGTTGAATTTCTTCTTCCTCCATTGTTCCTGGTTCGGGAGAGGGCTCAATAGACGAATCTTGGGATGTGGAAGTCAAAGGCTCGGGTTCAGCTGTTGAGAGACTCTCATGGATCGACTCTGATTCTTGGCGGGGTTCGTTATGGTCGGCAAGAAAGGAAGAGTTTTCTATGAGGCGGTCTAGGATCTCTCTTCCTTCCTTTGAAATTATGTTTGCGAACACACCTCCAGTGATGTTGTCGAGATATAGGGCAATGTCCATGTCTAAACTTGAGTAAAAAATACACAAGTATACATGATCGGTTATAGACATGTTTGGGCTAGACTTCATCAGGTGTAAGAACCTAGCCCAAGCTGCACCTATGGTCTCCTCCTCTAATGGCTTAAAGTTGCGGATGTCACTCGAAAGGAACACCCTATGTCTTGCAAGGTTGAAAGAAACATAGAAGTCAATTCAGAGTTTTTCCCAATCGTTCACACGCCTATGGCGCGAGTGTACCATTGCTCCGCCCTCTTTGTGAGAGAGAGAGGAAACAAATTGAGCCTCAAAGTTTTCTGTATCGTTCCTAGGGGAGCCAGGGATGAACACAACCTCTCAAACTCTATCAAATGGTCATGGGGATCCTCACTAATAGCTCCAGAGAAGAGTCGATTCTGAACCATGGTTATAAGGTCGGGGTTGAGTTCATGGTTAGATGAAGATGTTGATAGATCATTGAACTCGTAAGTTCAGGTGGAGAGGTCATGAAAGGATGGCCTCTCCATGGGTAACAGGGGTAAAGGTAGAATAAAGAAAAATGAAAAGATACAAGGACCACTGGGTACGAAGATAGATACAGCAACCGTTTCCCGACAATGGCGCTAGAAAGCTTGTTGGGTATTTTAGCATCACACGAAATAAATCCGCAAGCGCACGGATACCGTTGTAGCTTTCACCTCAGAGTATTCCAAGGGTATCGAATCCAAGGGAACGTGTGTGCACTAACTTCGTATAGTCAGTCCAAAGACACACCCAGATAAGAGGCAAGGATAGAGAGGATTCCTAAAGATAGCACTATAGATGAGATTAAAGGTTGATCTCTAGATAGAACTTGGCTTAGGGTACCGATAGCCCTAACTTAACAGGCGACTCCGGCACGCGGATCTATGTGGAACGGAGCTCTGACTATATCCAGCTGCGGAGGATCAATGAGGGCCAGACGAGCTGTCACCACCACCTGGACTGCCTCTACCTAACCTTGGGATAAGCCGAACGAATGATAACTGGTAGCGTGATACCATGTCTACGTTGTGGTTACTGTCGTAGCCAACGGACTACGGCACTCTGTACTTATAGAACTACGACCACAGAAGAGAACTGGTCTCACTCACTATAGGTACTACTAGCTTATTCTAAAGGCATACAGGAGAGCACTCGACCTCGTACTGTGCTTCCAACGTATACGAACGACTTGCAGCAGTCGAACGCATAAACCCAGGATCTACGCACTAGCAGAGGAAAAAGTCTACTCATGCAACCTAGCATAAACTATTAGAAAGAAATCATGAACACACATTATTCTAATCAGAGCATGCAAGCATATCCACTTTATTCTAAAAGACTAATCATACAAACAGGATACAAACTTGTGCACCTAATCAACTAGATCGAGGGGGTGTGTTCGTGAAGAACACGTGCCTCTAAATGATGAACAGGCGAAGAACACAAGAACATATCACTCACACTTTAGTCTAAATAGAAAATGCGAAAATACTTACTTTACTCTAATTGAAGAACGAAGCATCCGTAGAGATACAAATCACTCTCTCACTCTCCTACTCTCTAATCTACCAAGGAGAGGCCTCTCCTTTGAAGGGAAGCTCTCATCCTTGGGTGAAGTGGTGTCTCGTTTCCTACCCCCTCCCCTTCTATTTATAGGCAAGGGGGTGGCTTGCTCGGAGTGGCAAACGACTCCAAAACACCTCGGGATTCCTTGAGGAACCAATGGAGTGCTGCCACACGTCAGCTGGGGACGAGGGGACCTCCGAAGTGTTCAGCTGAACTGGGGTCCGGCCGACCCCCAGGTGGCTCTGTTTCCACCGTCTTTCGTCCAGGTGACTGCCAGGTGGGTCCTCAGGTGTGTATGGGTGTATGTGGTGTTTTTAGCTTGTTTCCGTGGGGATGTGGGCCCTTGAATCCGTGTACTGGCTCCTGATTGGTTGAAGGTGTGTTTCCTTGGATTGGTGATGTGTCATGGACACATGGCATCCAATGTGGCAATACGTCGCCACATGGTCTGGTGCGGGTCCCACCGGGCCCACATATCAAGATGGTGATCTTATCTTGTGCATATCTCTTTCATCCGGACTCAGAAGTAGACAAATGATATATCCATTTCGATCGTCTCGACGAGACCGTCGTAATGGTGCTGTCCAAATTGGCATTTGAGGTTGTTATGGATGACGTACTATATAAGCCATTGGATCACTTGCTCTCAATTGTATCATTTATCACGTATTCCGGTGCATCCTGCAACAAAAGCTTGAAACACCAACACTTATGGAACTTGTCAGTATAAAGCCCTATTCTAGTGTTGATGATCACTTTTCATTCATTTTATGTAGGAGTTGACGGCATAAAAGTAGCACTTAACAGCCGTCAACACCTGGGCGCGCACGCCTAGGTCACGGCTGCGGCGTGCCGACCATGGCCTCTGGCCTGTGGCGGCCGGGCCCGCGGCTGGGGCCGAGGTGGGTTGGACCGGGTCGAGCCTCGGCTCGGCCCGGTGGGATAGATTTGTTTTTTTTTCCGAAATTATTTCTGAGTGCACAAACAAATCCACGAAAATACCAAAAATGTTTTAAGGCACGAAAAATACTCGGAAAATCCAAAAAATTCCAGGAAAATTACCAGAGATAGTTTGAGAGACGAACAATCCAAATAAAATATTTGGAGCTCATGAAAAAGATTTTAGAGCCTTCTAATAAATATAAAATGCTCCGAGAAAATGAGAATAAATCCCAGAAAAATCCGGAAAATTCTCAGAATGGTTTGGTCAACACCTAAGCGTGTTTTTAAAACATTTTGCACTCAAAAACACCAGGATGCATTGGCATGAATACAACACTCACATAAACTTTTTATTTGATTTAGAAATACAAACAATGCCTTTTCCTGTACTATATTCCCTGTAAAGAAAATAAATGTTGGAAAAATATTAAAATTGAGTGAAAATCATTGCTTAATTATTCTTTCTATTCATATCCTAAAATTGGAAATTTCAGGGTGTGACAAATTCCCTGGATCTATAGATGATACGGGAACTTTTCACAAGAAGTATCACAGTAGTACTGCGTTCATTTCACTAATATAATACATTAAGTTGAAAAGAGAAAACACATTTTATACAGAGAGGGCCATAGCCCAACCTCAATTCTGCAGCGGAGAACTACGCAGTGGCCCAAGCCGCAGGCATCTTGACTCGTAATGTGGATCCCTCGGATCCTTGCCCTCGTATTTGCTTGGCTTGCGTCTAGAAGAAAGGGTAAGGGAAACAAGAGTGAGTACTAGGTAAGGAACTCAACAAATTCCACAGCAGGAAAATGACCACGACGGAGGGGACTGGGCACTAGTGGGCCTAAGCACACATTCAAAGTACTGAATGTAAAGCATAGAATGTAAATGCAGAAGAGAGAAGTATGTAATGCAGCAATATAATGTAATTTTTTGGTCCTGGAGGGCATTCACCTCCCTACCAGTCCCCTATTTATATAAGCTCTACCCGGGCTCCATCAGGGATAACTCGATCCATCTCTAAACCATACTCAGGCTCCAGTTAAGGACAAACCCGTTCCATATCCATATTAACCTTAACCTATCCTTCTCTACTATCCAAAAAAGTGTAGACTAAATCAATGGGAGCTTTGACCAAGTGGGCTCATGACCGCGAGCCACAGCTATTCGAATAGATTTACTCTGCGTAGAGGTGTACACTTTACCCGCACGGTCGGTCAGCCCATGCCTCGTGCTAAGGTGGTACTGACCTACGAAACCTATACCCACGGGCGTCCATTCATGGATTACATTCTCATCCAATCCTGGACTATATTCCCTAGCTCCACCCACATCTACACTAGGGTCTAAGCAGGGGTCATTCCACCACCATCCGCTATACGGATCCAGTTTCCGAGGAAAAAGATGCATCAATATAAATGTGGTATACAATATCACTGCGTCACCCTGACGCCATAACATACCCGATGACCTGTGCCGACCGGACCTGGGACTCTGCGAAGGTCCTGCTCCAGTGTATTTGTTGCCCACCGTGGCCCCTTGGGGTGGT
This sequence comes from Cenchrus fungigraminus, assembly GCA_036936925.1. Lineage (NCBI taxonomy): Eukaryota > Viridiplantae > Streptophyta > Magnoliopsida > Poales > Poaceae > Cenchrus > Cenchrus fungigraminus. Next base: position 111,435,107 of record CM072779.1, read on the forward strand.
TCACTAGGTGCAGTGGTGGGGTGTGGATTAAGTCCTCACATAAGTAGGCATTCCCGGAGGCTATGCCTTTTTGGACCGTGCGGCCGTATGAAAACACTAGAAAGACTTTCCCATGAACCGGACCTTATGCGACTGGAGTAAGCATGGACAATACCCTCCACTGAGGTTGCCCCCATACTCCCAAGTTTGTCCTTAGGGGTTCTTGAAGGACCAGAATGGCGACCAGAGAGGAGGGAAGTAAATGGGAGCCGATAAAAATTCTTCTCCGAAGAGACGAACTCGGTCTATGGTCCAAAACGCAACTCCAGAGGCCTCGACATCTCGATAACCAAATCCACGCAGCCACTAAAGTGCTACTGGACCTAGGAGCTTGCCACACACCCAAGCTACTCCAACACATAGCAGAAAACACCTCGAGCAGCAACCTGCTTGCACCGGTCAGACCGGTCAAGAGCAACCTGCTCAGAATCCTCCCAAATTTGTCCAGCAAACCTAGATGGCAATTATAGGACGTGGAGCAATAGAGAGAAATCTAGAAATCTACCAGCCAAGCGAAAACACTCCAAAACTCGAGCACACCGCAAACTCTCCACAACCAAACTTGCACCAGAAGCACTCTGTGAGCAAGCAACACAACCAACAGCAGCAAGAAGGATTTTGCCACCGAAAGCTCTGCAACGGTCTGATCGGTCAACACCACCGGTCTGACCGGTCTGGCTCAGAAAACCCTAGCTCTAAGAACTCAATCTCCAAAAGCCAAAACTGCACGAAACTGAAACAGCAGCAAGCCAAGATTCCAACCAACACTCCGGAGAAGAACTCCCCGAGAAACAGCCACAACAAGCCGCACCGGTCTGACCGGTGGAGGGCACCGGTCTGACCGGTCAAGCCTGGGCTGCTCGGGATGAACTCCACCCGCGAGTCAACTCCCACCTTCCGATGCCTCGATCTCCCGATTCGCACCACAGATTCAAGTAAAACTTTGGGGATAGGTGTATCACCTCATGAATGAGTCATGCCTAAGAGATCGGCCCCAAAGATCCACTAAATCAAGAGAAATCGAAGGATGAGCACTAAGAACACCTTTTCCTGGAACACAAAGAAAACCACAAACTTGAGCACCCAAACCCACGGATTTAGAGGAGGGATCACAAGGAAAAGAACCACAAGGGGCTCATGTATACATCCCACATCAAATCCGCAAAGGGGAGGCCTCAAATCCACCAAAAGAAAATCGCCAAGAAAAGGCTCCGAAAATCCACAAAAAGGAAAACGGGAATCACCACCACAAGAGCTAGAGGAACCACGCCGAACCTCCTATACATCAAAGGAAAGATTCATACAAGGTCTACCTTACCTCCCTTGCATCCATCCCTCTCTCAAGATCTCTCATGTAGCTCCCAAGCTAGTCCTAGAGAAAATAGGTAGCTAAAAAGAGAAGATACCAAGAGCAAATGAAAACCCTAGAGCCCAAGAGATGGCAGCCACAACCCTTCCACCAAGTTTATATATGAGGTCCTCCGGTGGGGGTAAATGACTAGAATGCCCTCTAGGCGATACAACCCCTCGAAGGCATATTGGGAAACTTGACATACTTTCCATCGAACAGACGCCTAGTGTTGGCGGTCGATTTCCGTCAACCTAGCCATAAGTTTACCTTCTATGTTGGTATTAATTTGATATTCACACTAACAATCCTAACCCCCATTATATGTTAGGTTCACACTCACGCTTGGTTTTTGTAGTTTATTGTTTACACAGGAATTAAGAGCTTAAATGAGGACTTCTGGGTAAAGTTCATCAAGGGTTTTACAAGGCGATCATGGAGCCCGGTACAAGTCAAGATACAAGATGAACATGACTCCAAATGAACCAAGGACTAAAGTGTGAAGCTGAGAAGTGTCGAGGACGTAGATGGAAGATGCAGGAGTTTATACGCCAAGCACCCTTATCTAAACTGCGAGGAAAATGACGTCAAGGTCCCACATGCAACTCGGCAAAAACTCAGGAAGTCACGAGAAGCTTCAGGAAGAAAACTGGGGGCGAACTGGGCCGAAAACACCCTGGGCCGGTCGACCCAGGCCAGCCGGCCTGGCCGGTTTTTGTGTCGGTTCGCCGCCCCCTTTGACCTAGCACCCATTCACCACAGAGGAGCAGAATAGCTTGAGGGACACCATCTTGGAGAGGAGGGTCATGTTAGTCATCTAGGGTTTACCTAGCCGGTGTGGGAACCTTGCAAGGAAGACCACGTCGGAGTTCCGGAGGCTTGAATCAAGATCAAGGTAGGATCCCAGTTGGATCTTATTCATGTATACACTTATGATGGAGTTTTAATGGATCCAATTTCTAGCGATCGAGTACCTTTGTTTATGATTCTTGTTCTTGCTTAGGTGTTTTCTTCCTAAATCTATTCTCGAGATAGATTGCATGGGATGTTCTTGTAGTCGCGGTGGCTAGAGGTGCATACCCGATCTACCAAGTAGTTCAATGCACTCCTTGCGAGTGTGCTCTAAGATTCGACTCCGAAGAATGGGGAACATCGTGACAGGATGTTGACACCGAGTACGACGGGGTGACTTAGGGGGTTTGACCAAAGGTCAAGGTTTAAAGACGTTTTTAATGAGATTCGTTTTGCTCTCTCTTCTATCTTGCTCGGAACTACGACATAAACATGATCTAGACACCCTCTAGATCGATACCTCATTGATTTCTCTTGCTACCTCTCATGATCTTAGTAGATTAGATGCATTCGAAACCTCTTAAAGATGCAAGCGTTTCTCGGTTATTAGATTGAGTCTTGCGTTACACATTGTTCCACGGATTCGACACCTTGGGTGATACTCAAGGAATAGGTACTACATGATCTGTAAGCTTGCGGTGAACCTTGGCGCGTTATTGAACCGTCAACAAGCCCTTTTTCTGGCGCCATTGCCGGGGAACAAGTAATCAAGATCCAATCTAGTATCTCGTTTGTAAGTATTTTTAGTTTTCTTTTTGATTTTATTTTGCATCTATTAAACTTTGATCATCCTCAAAAAACCAATCTTATCTAGTTTTTGACTAACCCTTTTTATAGTTTTCTTTTCTCTTTGGATCTTTTGTATATTTTGTTTATCGCTAACCATAACAGGAGATGGACGGTTACCTCTCCAACAAACCAAAAAATTTTGTGGATGATCTAGAAAACTTTATAGGCAAAGGATACGCAAAGCACGATCTAGGAAGCTGGAGATTGTAGATCCAAAAGCCGGAGCCGAAGGATCGTCGGGATCTCCAAAGGAATCATCACCTACAAGTCTGAGGAAGGAATCACCACCTCCAAGTCCGAGGAGAGACCAACCTCAACCGCCACCAATGGCACAAGAGAGGAAGATTGGGGAGCTTTGCATCCCGGAGCTCGTTGATCTCCCCATCCTCAACCTAGCCGACATCGGAAGACCGTTTGTGATCAAAACTTCAACAATCCGCATGGTGCAACATAGATCTTTCACCGGTAAAGAGGATCCTAACCTTCACATCCAAGCATTCATTCAACTTTGTCAGACATTCACGATGGAAGGGCTGGATCAAAATCAATTGAGGGCAAGACTTTTTCCGTTCTCACTTCTCGAAAAAGCCTTGCAATGGTTCTATACTCTACCGGTGGAGATGGTGCAAAATTGGGAAGCATTGATGAGAGCTTTCATGAAGGAGTACTATTCGCTGGGTAAGACTCAAAGCTTGCGTAATAAGATTGCTACATTTGCTCAATATCCAACGGAGACTATCACGGAATCTTTCGAGCGTTTCAATGAGTACACCCGAGCCGTGCCACATCACAAGTTCCCGAAGGAGGACCTTGTTCAAAGTTTCTATCAAGGTCTCAATCTAGCATCGAGGACCATAACTGACACATCAGTGGGAGGATCTATTATTGAGCTCACTCCGACAGAGGCATTCACTCTTTTCAAGAAGGTTGCGGATAACGATACATGGGCATCATCGGGACGCCTACTTCCGGTTCAACCCACGGGCAATGTTAAAGGTGTTTTGCAGGTTGAAAAGGAGGAACTTCTAGAAGAAAAGATTGACTCGCTCATGAGGAGGTTGGAGAAGATGGAGCTAGAAAAGAAAGCAGCCCAAGACTTGAAGGTCGCCGAAGCAAGATCCACGTGTGAAGAGTGTGAGGAGTACGACCATGTCCAAAGAGATTGTCTAGAGGAAGCAAAGGTGCATGACTACATGAGGAAAGGAGATCTGCCGAACTTCCGCTACGGGCAAGGTAGACCTCAATTTAATGCAAGTTCATCTATTCAAAATACGGTGCCTCTTCGTATACAATTGAAGGATTTCATGGATGAGCAAGCAAAGATCAAAAAGGACACCGTCACTAAGTTCAAGACTATGGATAAAATATTGGAGAACATCGATGGCAAGGTGACGGAGGTCGGGAGCTCCAACCATCAAGTGCTCAACATAATGAAGATATTGGAGACGCAAGTGGGTCAACTTGCTGGGCGCCTAACCGCTAATGAAGGAAGATTGCCGGGGTAGCCCCAAGGTCCCGAGACGGCGAAGGCTATTCAAACTCGCTCGCGAAAAGAGAAGGAGGATCCCGAACTTCCAGCCGGAGCAAGGAAGCCTAAGCCAACCGTCGAAGCAGAAGATCACACTAAGGAGATGGTGACTACTATTTCGGAGATTGCTACCGAAGAGACGAAATTCAAAATGCCAAGTGATGACACGAAGATGCCTACATTAAAGACACGCTACTTTCGAGGTAAAGTTGACAATCATTTTAAAAAGTTTGTGGAAGTGGTGTGCAGGTAAAGCATTAACATGCCGCTATTAGACGCTCTCCAAGTTCCTACATATTCTCACTACTTCGAAGACATAAGAGACCCCGGATGTCCGACCATCCCATGTTCTATTGGCTCATTCACATTCGAGAAAGCATTATGCGACCTTGGAGCAAGTGTGAGTGTCATGCCAACAGATGTATTCGATAAGCTACACCTACCACTTGAGCCTACGGGTATGTGCTTAGAGTTGGGCGACAACTCTATCTGCTATCCCGTGGGAATCGCCGAAGATGTGCCCATGAAAGTTGGAGATCACTTCATCCTTGTTGATTTTGTGGTACTTGAGATGGGACAAAGGGAGAAGCCGCCCCTCATCCTAGGAAGGCCCTTCCTCAAGACCGTTGGGGCAACGATCGACGTTGGCAAGGGAGAGGTTAAGTTCGACGTCAATGGCACACGAAGCATATTCAAGTTTCGTTCACGTTTCGAGGTATGCAACATGATCAATGCTAAATATGTTCCACCTCATCGTCGCTTTAGCAAGGAAGAGCCAAAGAAGAAAGAGGAGCCCAAGAAGAAGGAAGCAAAGGTGATAAAAGAAGTCATTGCATCCATGAAGACCAAAGAACAAAAGCCGCATGTGAAGACGAAAAAGATGACTAAGCCGGAGAATAAGCCCGTGCCCAAGATGGTGCGGAAGTGGGCACCCAAGATTGCAACACCCGCAAAGAGTGTTGATCCGAAGTGAAGAAGAGGAGAAGTCTAGCATGGACTATAAATGAAGCGCTAGGCGGGAGGCAACCCATTCGTCGAGTCAAGAATAAGCTACCGGGAGGACAACCCGATGAAGAATAAAGCTGTCGGGAGGGCAACCCGGATTGTTTCTGATTTCAAGTAAGTTGGTCTTTGAATTTGCTACACAGGACTTGGTATAAACTCTTAAGTGGTTGAACTTATTTTTGAGACGTTTAATTTGCTCGGATGTTTCATTTGGATTTTATTTGACCATAAACCTATGACATGAGCCATCCTACGATTTATTTGCCTCTTTTCGAGAAACCAACACCAAAAATTCAGAACCTACCCACACCTTTCATCCTCTTCATGATGATAAGGTTGGTTTGTTTTACATCATAAAAACACACGAGTAGAGCCCCGCGTTGTTCCTTAATAATTTTTAATTTTTGACGCATGCTAGGACTCGTGTGAACCTAGGAAAATCGATTTTTTGTTTCATCCAACTTGATATCTACCGGTTTCTCTAGAGTTAGAATTTGTCCAAGCCCCTTTTATTTTTGTTTATTCAAAACATCTCTCTCATGTTTGGCAAAAATTAGAACCTAAACCCACACCCCCACGGTCAAACCGGAGGAGCTCGCTATCAATAAATGAAAGCAAGTGATCCCGGTGTAACCAAAATCAATGTAGTCGAAAAGTTTCAACTTACAAATGTTTTTGATGCCTAAAAACTCCTCTAAAAATATATTTGAACTCATTGATATCGCTGAGTTAATTTTTAATTTTCAAAATTAGAGGAGTAATTAGCATCTAAACATGATGAAGGGAAGGTTTTAAGCTTAGTTGAACTTCTAATGCTCCATGATGCATCACGGGAAGGCTTCATGATTGAGGCATCTTGAGCACATGCAAGGACAAGCATGGGGGCAGCAAGACTTGATTTTTTGCAGGATATGGATGAAAGAATGGGAGGCAAGGAAGCATGGAAGTGACACAAAGCAAATGATCAAGATGGAGGACTTCATCATGCAAGAAAAAGGAGTGACTGAGAAGAATTGGACGGTGGACGGCATGGAGCACGAGTACACAACACCATGATCAATCAAGCAACAAGTGGGAGAAAAAGGAGCCAAAATAGAGGGGTAGGGGCCCTAGGCCGGTCGGCCCAGGCCGGCCTGCCTGGCCTATTTCTTGGCCCCCTGACGCTCGTCTTCCTCAGGTAAGTCATTTGCTTCATTGCTAGTTCATGTTCTTGAGCTCCCAGTCCAGAACCTCTAGAAACACCTCCGAAAAATTGGTTCTCCATTCTTGAGTCCAAAAATTCAGAAAAATACGTCACAATTCTTGATCTTTCATAAACTTCTTTTGTTTGTATTTCTACCGGCAAGAAACCCCCGGGAGAGTTTGTTTGTGATTTGTGCAGCAACAACAAAATGAGGAAGGCTTTTAGCAAGGTCCTTGGAAGGAAGACACAATCGTCATCATCGAAGCCGGCATCAACAAGGTCTTCGCGGAGGCTCTCAATCTTTGAGTTGCCGCGAAGCATGGAAGAGGACGTGGCGCCATCAAGGAGCGACACCATGCTCGTTAGTGGAAGAAGAGACACGCGAAGCTCGTCCTTACGGTACACCGAACCGCAAGGGTGCACGGAAGAGTGTCACTCCTGATTTTCTGAAGAAAACCAAATGCATCTCATATGTGTGCCAGGATCAAGTTTACACACATATGATAGACGTCATGAGTGAAGTATCAATAAACAACAATAAAAACGTACAAGAGTTAAACCATTACATTATCTTATATTACACTCAGACGGTAGACTCGAAGGTCTTTAAAACGAACAAACGATAACTAGATGAAGTAACTCCGTCTTTAGCTTCCACAGGCACATGACTGGGGGCACGCGAGCCTCAGAACTCATCGAAGTCGCTGAAGTACTCTTCTCCAGTGTTCTCCTCTGAACAGCGGGTAAGCAAGGGTGAGCACACTTATGGTTGGAGCTCAGCAAGTGGGGGAAAATGCAAGGCTATCAAGGATAGGCTAAGGTTATGCAGCGGTTAGCATTTTTAATGTTGGTCAAATTTTATTAGCAAGCACCTATTTACTAGGTGTAAGTTTATACCATCCCACTTAAAAAGACTTTTAGAAAACTTTCCATCTCAAACCATACATAAACCACAATTTAATTCCATCTTCAAGTTTATTAATCATGTGAGGGTCCAGGCCGCTCTTGATCGTGAGCACGGCTGATCGATCAGTTTTAACTCTGCAGAGGTTGTACACTTTCACCACAGCTCGTGTTCCCCATGTTGCCCGGGTTGATCAGACCCTTAAACACTTCCGAGGTGAGTGGCTAGGGGTCCACTACAAAGCCTTTACAAAGATATGCAAAAGACCAACAACCCGCATAGTTACAGATCAGGGCGGACCATAACCCTCCCTAGTGGTCAGCACCTTAGCGAAGGCTGCTACACCAAAAGAACTGGGCTATACCCCTGCAACCCCGATCCCCCTTTGCTCCTTTTGGATAAGGTCATCATTACATTCACACACCTAATTAATTGGCTAAGCCAGAGCCATATGGACTGTGGTTGCACTGTTTTCCTGGGTGGTTCTCCATGTTCTGATTATAATATATATGATCTTGTTATCAACATAGCATCATCTTCACCAAAGTTATCATGATCAACATTCATCATATTCCAAAGATTCATTTGAACCATCCCAAGGTATAGCAACAAAGCATTTCTACCCAAAACATTTATTTAAAAGGGGTTGTCCAAGGTAATGAGGGTAAAATTCTAGTCATGTCCTTAAAAAGGTGATTTCCCATCAAATTTATGCATAGCAACATTTAAATGTAAATATTAATTAACATGCAAGTTGTGTGGGACAAAATAGAATATGCAGGGGGAGAAGTCCACTTGCCTTCCTTGCTTAAACACTGGGGTTCTTCTTCAAAAACTTGCTCTTGATCCACTTCAACTGGCTGCTCACTTGAAACCGGCACGATGTCTACAAGCACACATGAAAACATTCAATAAATAAAACAATACACCAAGCATGAAAAGCTTAAAGAGAGGACAAGGTTTGGCTCTAGGAACGCGAACGCAAAAACACTCGGAACTATCGGGAGCCTTGGATTATATCACATATAAGAGCTTGCTAGTGCTTGGTATATTTTAATTAAATAAAGATGTGCATAGGTTATTTCAGAGAAATACCGTATTTAATAATTAAGCAAGTTATTTTATATTTAAAAGACGATGTAAACCTAGTCCAATTTTATTTATAAATATTCAAGTATGATTTATGCAAATTAAACATTTAATTTAAAAGAAGCATGTAAAAGCATCTAGGTGTTTATCTTTATATTTTGAGTTATACTAATCAAATTATAACTTAAAACACATTTATATTCATATTAATCAAATTAACATTTAATTAAGAAAACTCGGGATATAGCCTATGTTGCTTTTATTTAGAAAGCAAATTGCATAATCATTAATCAATTTAAGTTTGATTATGAAAACCGAGGTATACATCTAATTAGCTTTTAATTGAAAGAAATATTTAACTAGTACTAATCATATTAACTTTCTTATGAAAACACATGTTGAACTCTTATTAGATTTTTAATTAGAAAACATGTGTATAAGGATTAATCATATTAAAATATTTAAATAAATTATAAAACACAGAACATGTTTAACATTGGTCCTATCACGTAGTTTGAGTTGATATGAACCTAACGCAACTTGAAACGGTGGAAACGGAGCTAAAACGCAAAAGATACGGCCAAAACAAGGTTTAGGGGCTTTTCTGTGAAGAAACTAGGCTTCCAGGGGCTTAACTGCAAGAAACCAGGGGCTAAAACATGATTACGTATATAAACCAGAGGTTTATAATGTAAAAAGACAGAGCTTGGACATCGGGTGGAAAAACCTAAGAGAACAGGGGCTAAAACGAAGAAAACAGGACCTAGTTGGAAGAGTTTTATAAGGTGGAAGGGCTCTTTTGTGATATTCAAAACTGCAAGGGCTTATTTGCAAAATAGATGCTGATCGGACGGCTTTGCTGACTGGAGGCCACGCGGCGCGCTGCGACTGGCTGGATGCGCTGACGTGGCGCAGACGTGGTCGTGGACCGCGCTGTGGACCTGGTCCACGGGTGCACGGTGCACCGGTTACGCACCCGAAGGGGTACGCGATCCGGGCCGTTCATCGCGGATCGGGTGGCTCAGAGGGCCTGCAGTGGCACGCGGCGGCGGGGCAGTGGCAGATGGCGGCGCTCGGCGGAGCCGGCGGCCAGCTCGCCGGAGATCCCAAAAACGAGCTACAGACCTCGGTTTTCAACAAGATTTGCGTCTACGTGAAGCTAGAGAAGCGGTGAACCTATCCAAAAGCTTGTGGAGGCGGCTCGAGCTACGGCTAGGGCATCACGTCCTTGGGGGCGGACGGCGCACGGCTGACGAGCGGTGGTGGGTGCTGTGGGCTCAAGATGTAAGGGAAAAAGAGTGGGAATGGTTCCCTTACCACACGGCGATGATTTGGCGAAGGAAAGGGCGGCGGAGATGTAACGGTGAGGGAGATCGACGCCGGCGGCCGGAGGTAAAAGACGGCGGTGGCGAGCTCCAGTTCGGCGACGGAGGGGCAGTCCTGGGACAGAAAAAGGCTCGGGTGAGCTTTGAACGCGAAGAAGAGGGAGGAAGAGGGGGTCAGGGACACTCCACCGACGGCGTGAAGCTCCGGCGGCCAATCAATGGTGCGTCGGCCGGAATTTCGGGTGGCTGTGTGTGTGAACGATGAGTGTGTGTGCGGGAGCTCGATTGGTGCAAAGGGAGAAGCACAGGCTCTGGCTCAGCTTATATAGGCCAGGGAGAGGGGAAGGGAGCGGCGGCCGGGGTGCAATGGCCATTGATGGCCGTAGAGGCGCCGGCGGCTTTGATAGGGATTAAGGGGGAGGGAAAGGAGTAACCGATGGGGAAAAATTGAAGGAGGGAGAGACACCGGGACTTTATTACACTCATTGGTCGACTTGAAGAGGAGGGGGAAGCAGGGAGGACGCGCGTAACGGCCGGCGGCCATCACGGCATTGCAGCGACGAAAACAGAGCAAGGGGCTGGAGGTGGGAGGAGGAGCTGACTAGCGGGGCCCAGCTGCCAGCGACTGATGGGGAGAGGGGAGGCGCGAAGCGGGCCGCGTAGTGCTGGGCTGGAAGAAGGGATGGGCCGGCGGGGAGGAACTGGGCCGCGGGGAGGGAAGTAGGCCGGCGGGCTAAAAGGGAGAAGGGTTGGGGGGTTTGGTTTTTCTTTTTTTTTCAAAGCTCTTTCTTTTAAAACACCTTTCAAAACCTTAAACACTTTTCAACACTTCTCAAGCTTTTCAAATTATTTTAAAAACTTTTAAACTTCACACCATCACATATAAACTCCATGCAAACAAAATATGATGCACAAGCACTTATTGCTTCTAAAATTATTCAAAATGATATTTAAATATCTTAGAGACAAATTTTTATTTGAGAATTTATTTAAAACCTTAGAACAAAAACCTAAAACACCATGTTGCTACATTATTTTAGTGATGGAAATTTTAGGGTGTTACAAAGAGCCACCCGTCCAACCTCGTTGCTCGACTCGTTCATCCGCTCCACCACCGTACACTCCATGACGTTGCAAGTATGGATTTTTCATGATGACAGAGGAGGAGGAGGAGAAGCTTGGTCACCTAGAGAAGAGGATTGTGCCCAACGTTGACTTCGACGATGATGCTCTCCAAGTGTTGGGATTTTCTCCGGATATTTATCAAATGATGAACCACCTTGGTTGGGGGCAATTTTCTGATGGAGTAGGGGTGAGCTTTCATTTGGAGCTTGCCATGGAGATTCTCATGACCATGGCACCGGTTATTAATGAAGGGGTGCCATCCCTCTCATTTGGACTCAAGGATGATGAGCAAATGATTTCTTATGAGCAAATTAGAGAGTTGCTCGGTTTTGAGAGGGAAGCCCTGGAGCAAGTTGATGTTAATGAAAGTGTATTGGAAGGATTTTGGAGTATGATTTCGGGGGAAGATAACCGAAAAAGAAATAACATCCGGAATCCCCTCATCCGAATATTTCATTCTTGGATGAGCAAAAAGATTTTGGGAAGGATGAGAGAGTCCAAGGTCACCGACATGGAAATTAATTGGCTTTATTCGGCACTGATTGCAAGGCAAGCCATTGATCCATCATATATCATGATCAATCAGTGGTGTTGTGAGGCAACTTCGGGGACTGGACAAATTGGTCCAGGATGCTATCTATCTATGATAGCAATTTCTGTGAAGCCGGGTATTTCAAGAAACCCAAAATTCCTACTTGCGGGGAATCCACTTGGGATTGACTACATGAAGCAAGGAAAATACATTAGTGGAGATGAAAAGAGAGGGTACAAGGTGGCAAAAGTCAATGTTCCTCTCCCAAATATGAGGCTGAAATTATTTATTGAATGGAGACAGAATTGGTTGGAAGAAAGAATTCTCGTGCCGGCCAAGAAGAACAAAAGAGGAAGAATTATAGAAGAGGGATCGTCTTCCGCAGCCCAAGACCAAGGAGGGGTTGCATATCATCAACCGTATGGAGGGATTCCTATGCCACCACCCTACTATGGAAGTGTGCCGATGCAAGCATGGGGGAGTGGTGCAGCCATGCCGCCACATCCTCCAACATATTGTCCACCAACTTTTGTTGTGCCAAATAAAGCATTTGTGGCACCATATACAAGCATGCCCCAGCCCCAACAAAGTGCAGCCATTATTGGGGCGTATATGCAAAGGAATACACAAGACGTCGAGAAGATCCAGAGCCATGTCGACCATTGGCATGAAGGAACGGCAGGGATCGCCCATGAATTAGGACACCTTCAAATTGTGCTGCCGGATCAATTTCGTGGAGGGGCCTTGCAAACATATTATGAGCAAGGATTCAACGAAAGTCAACCAATAGGGCAAGAGCAATCGGATGAGGAATGAAGGAAGAATGAAGGGATGAAGCTTTTTAAGTGTGGTTTGATTTTTCCTTTTCCTTTTCTTTATGTTTCATCTTGTTTTTATTTATTTTCAGCATGTGTGTGATAGTAGTAGTTCTTTATCCATCATCATGAATAAGTTTCACCGTTGCTTTTATGATCTTAATATGGATGAAAAAATTGTAGCATGTTGATATGTGATGATCGTTGCCGCTTTGTTCGATCTTATGCTTGATTTATGCATGTGTAAGCTAGTGCTGTCTTTAATATGAATCTGAAATATAAATTAAATGCTAGCTTAATCTTGTGTGGAGGTTATGATAACTCAAGTCCCATAGTTCTTTTTCGTTGCTCTCAATTTTGAATGAATCGAAGAACATTTTTATTCTTAAAAAGTTATGCTAACCTTGTCACAAGTACCGCTTGCATTTTGCTCTACCCATCCAAAGCTTAAATTTACTTGAGTGCAAAACATTAGTATATACAAGATTTATTTTTGGGTGCATTAATTCAAGGCCTGATTTCTCTGGCCCGAGACTAAGAAGCTGGTCATTCTGTTTTTGCGTGTCATTTTTTATGCTAGCCTCTTCTATCCGTGCATTGTGAGTTTTCACATTGGGAATTTCGCAAACCTCGCCGGATATCCAACCATAGAACCCCAAATATATCTTTTTTGTGTTCACCTCCTTGACCACAACCCAATATATGAGTATGGATGAATATTTCGAGGAAGACTACAAGGAAGGTGTAAGACTTTGGGAAACTTCCAAAAAAGATCCTTAGAAGATTTTTTGAGTATCTCTCTCTAAGAAAATATGAGAGCTTCAATTCCACCTTGGTGTATTTATCACCTCTTTTGCCCGAGGACGAGCAAACGTCTAAGCATGGGGGGTTGCCAAGGAAGTGCTAGTATAGTCTAGAGTTCTGATATGCGATAGCCCAATCTTCCGAGAGGTAGATGGTAAACTCGATTGGGTGGACAACTGGATGTTGACGATCCGGCTTCGAATCAACATGATCGGACCCCGCAACCGCTACACCACTGCTCCGTTGGTTATCAACCAAGCACAACTTGATTGACCTCGCCACGAAGGCTTTCCCTGCAAGCGAATCGAGAACACAAGCAAGAAAGGATAAACATGCAATCTGATAATTGCAAATATGAATTGAAGCAAAATAGTATGGGGTTCAAGTTCTGATCACAAAAGGACTAATCGACACAGTGGTGACGAACAAGAACGGGGGCCCTGATTCATAGCAAAAGAAATCGGCGTTATAGTGGCTATGAAGATAGTCTGTTCCTCGAATCGAAGGGAAACACAGACTCAAACAAAACCCAGGTTTCTAAGGCAGCGGCTACTGAGTATATGAGAGGAGGGGTGTTCTAGGGTTGGGGGCGACCAAGGGTGGGCGCCCACAACTTGGGCTAAAGACCCGACAAACCGGTGACGCAGCAGCTTGGCAGATTCTGGACGTCAACTTCTTTCAATGATTCCCGTTGACTCCGAACGAATTTGGGTGTGAAACTAGTGCCATTGGAAGGTTTATGAAATTCTCGTTCCACCCATATAAAGAACATCCAAAACGGACTCTGTATACGACCGGGGTGTCATTTTTAGTGCGTGCTGCTCCTGGACTCCGAACTGGCCTCGAACTTGAGTTGCTTTGGGCCTCCACCTTGGGGACTTGAACCGGATTAGCCTCGGACCTCCCTCTTGACTTGGAAAACATTGTTGGACTCCTTCTTCTTCACTCCATGCACCACTCATGGACATATGCATGGGCTCCATGTCCTCATCATCCTCCCCTTCTTGTCGAAAAGCCGTCCTCGGCGTCGATTGTACTCGAAACCGGTCCTGCAAAGCACAAAGGAGAACGGGGTTGCGAAAACAAATGGAACTAAAATAATTGTGATGAGGGACATAACCTTGTTTCCAATTTTCTAGTTTGTCATCTTGTATGAAAAATTCAGCAAGTATGCAAGCTTCTTGATCGGAAGGCACACATTGTACGTCAAAACCATCCTGCAAAAGATTAGCACCAGCAAACGACAATGCGGGAATAGATGGTAGTAAACAACAACGCTTCCCTTCTCGAGAGTGAACATTTTTCTTTAAAACCAAGCCACTAGAGGAACATGTGAATACGTTTGTATGATGATTGCCCTCTAATCGATCACAATCTTTGCACAACAAAAGGAGAATTCAGATTTGTACAAATGTAAACCTAATGTATCAGATATTGTCCTTTGTTGTTATATTTGCCAATAACATGATATGAATGTCTAGACAACCATGGCAAATCAGCATATGCAAAAAGTCTATCTTGTAAACAATCTAGATTACACAAATCATCAGAATCAATGTAACCCAAAGTATGCAAAGAAGACAACAATTTTTGCTCGTCACGTGCACTCTGTTGATGCTCACTAACTCTTATTTTTATGCATCAACAATACATGAAAAAGGACCAAAAAGATAAATCAACAGTAGTATAGGGCCTTGGACTAATGAATTCCACGAGTTTTGGTGAATTATATATTTTCAGGGACTATTCAGGAAAATGCAAAAAGAATGAATTCTAGAAGGCTCTAGAAGACTCCCGAACTCAACCAAAGTGGGCTCCAAGAAAATATGCATCTAGAAGGGACAAGAGGCCGACACGCGAAGGCGGAGCCCAGCCGGGGCCCAGCCCAGGCTAACCGGCCCTATAGGGAGGCCGATCGGGCTCCCCCTGGCCCCGATCAGGCCCAGTTTCGGGAAGGTTCCTCCACCGCCTCTTAGGGTTAATCTAAACCACTTGTTTAGGTCGGTTTGATCCTACGGCGACGGATTATCCCTGTGGGCTATATAAGGAACCCCAGACCCCCCCTAGGGCATGGTATGCATCTCTCAGAAGATCATCATCATCAGGCCAAGACAGGAGAAGAAGAGGATACATCGGAGATAGGATAGCTACTTCATAGTTCAAGATCTAATTTCTAGATCAAGAACCTAGTTCTAGATAGAGAGTCAGATTCGAGTAGAGTTGAGCTTCGCTCCAGTTCCAGATCTGTAAGTTATCAAGATTCAGTTCTTATATTGTTTCTCAATGACTTTATGCTATTTCAATGTTATGTGTGCAATTGCTAAGTTCTTACTTTATTCTAGTAGTATATTTGATATAGTCATGATTAATGATAAGTCTACGCACTTATTCGTAGAGCTCCTAGTATATTACGCGTGTATGCTAGGTAGTAGAAAGTATGTAAGCATGGTGCTTAGATATAATTTACTTGCAGATTCACCTTATACTCCGGGTCGTGTGGTAGATCGTGGGCGTGACAGGCCTATTGAGTCCTTTAAAGTCCACCCCCCGAGTATAAGACTAGTCGAACAATGATTCTTGGGAGGATCAAGTTTCGTCCTTGATCTTCTTGGGTAATCTTCAGGGTGTTCACATTTATCCATGACTATGCTATATGTGGTGATATGCTACATTAGAATAGATGAATAACTCAGTCTTTGTATGCTATATAGAATTGTGCCTCTTAAGTAAATCCAATTCTAATCTAGACTAGGAATAGTATGTTCTATGCTCCACATGTGCCTCTGCCTGTCTAATTTATCATTACTTTATCATTTGGCTTACCCCTGTTAAAGTATGTGCCATTCCATCAAAGTCCATAAAGTAGTCTATTGCCATCCCTATGTCTGTTGTTACATCCATCCATCTTCCCTGTGGATACGATATTTTAAAACCCATCACCCCGGGTGAAATGCTCACCGGTATCCGTGCGCTTGCGGATTATCTACCATAATATTTCTGTAGGCTTATCTTATACCAACCAACATTTCTTGCGCCATTGCTTAGAATGGATTCTAGATCTATTCTTTGGAAGTTGCGTTAAGAAATGTCAACAAGCATTTCTGGCGCTGTTGCCGGGGAAGATTGGATGGATACCTTTTGAAAATCGATGGCTAGATACTTTAATGAGACTTTGTAATTTGGCACCTCTGCTTAAACAGAATTACTCTTGTTTGTTTTTGTCTATCTTACTTGCAGGGTATTAACAGGTTTGATTGTGATTCACCACACTTCAATTATTTGAGTCAAATCAACCAAGGAAGCTTTACACCAAGTTCTGAAGCCATGGCTGAGAAGACGTTGTTGGAATTCTCTACTCCAAACATCAATAACATTCGCATTGGACCAACAATCGATAATGAATTTGAGCTTAAGCCTAGCCTCATCAACATGGTGCAAGCTGATCTATTCAGTGGAAAGGTATATGAAGATGCAAGCGCTCATCTCCAAAACTTTTTGGAGAAAGGCACCACCATCTCCATCAAGGACATTCCCAAGGAAACGATCCTACTCCGCTTATTCCCATTTTCACTAAAGGGAAGGACGAGACAATGGTTCTACTCCAATGAAATCAACACATGGGAGGAATGTTCTACAACCTTCCTATCAAAGTTTTTCCCCACAGGCAAAACCAATGCTTTACGTGGAAAAATCACCAATTTCCAGCAGCAGAAAGGCGAGTCAATGCCAGAGGCATGGGAACGTTTGCAAGAATATATATCAGATTGCCCTCACCATGGAATAAAAGAATGGATGCTCTTACAAAGCTTTTACCATGGATTGAATCAAAAAGCGTCTGAGCATCTAGATGCAGCTGCTAAAGGATCATTCTTGTCACTCACTACGAGACAAGCCAATACACTTATCCAGAAGATATCTGAAAATCAAGGCTGGACCCAGAAGAACACTCAACAATGTCGTCAGAGTGAAGAAGTACAAGGAGATGAAGAGTTGAAAGAACTATCAACTAGTATGGACGTGCTGTTGAACAGGCTTGAGGAACGAGTCAACTTCAAGAAGGATCGACAAGCTTTACAAGATTCGATGAATACTTCAAGAAATTCAAGCTTGGTGGTCCACAAGTCAGCACCTACCCAAGAAAAAGACCTACAACCACGACCAACTTACGCAGGTAAGTATACAGGTAATAATTCCAAGCGACCTTCGCTACGAGAGTTAATTGAAGAACAGGATAAAATAACCAATAATCTCTTTAAGAAGCTTGTTGCTAATGATAAGATTCTAGAAGACATAAATGTTAAGATGGATAATTTTTCTGAAATCTTAAAAGATCAAGCCATCTTTAATGCTGAACTAGAATCAAAGTTATCAAAATTGTCTGCTGTTGCACCTGTTGCCACTAACCCTGAGCAGGTATTTAATGTGCGAACAAGAGGTGGCAAGCAAACAACAGATCCACCATATCCCAAGGGCACAGCAAGACCACCGGCTAGAACACCTACAGCACCTGCAACATCTGCAGTACCTGTAGCACCAACCGAAGCTCTAGAGAATTATAATAACGTAGAAGAAGTTGTGCAAGAAGAACAAGACTCAGCAAGACAAGATTTCCACGACACCAACTTCATACCATATCCAAGAAGAGTGAGAAAACCTCAAATTGATGATCAATTTGGGAAGTTCATCGAAGTCATCCAGAAGCTTTATGTCAACATACCTCTATTGGATGCCATGCAAGTCCCGACATATGCCAAGTACATCCGAGACATCCTGAATAAGAAGAAACCTTTGCCAACTACGGAGATCATCAAGTTGACCGAAGAATGTAGTGCGGCAATCCTGAACACATCGCTCATCAAGAAAAAGGATCCAGGATGCCCCACTATTGAGTGCTCCATTGGAAATCAATACTTCAACAATGCACTCTCTGATCTTGGAGCAAGTGTTAGTGTGATGCCCAAGGTTGTCTTCGACAAGCTCAAGCACCCTACCTTGGTTCCAACATCAATATGTCTCTAATTGGCAGATCAATCAGTTCGCTACCCATCAGGAATCACCGAGAATGTTCCAGTGAAAATCCGAGAGTTCTTGGTGCCAGTTGATTTCGTGGTATTGGATATGCACCCAGACTCCAGGGTTTCACTAATTCTCGGGTGACCATTCCTGAGCACCGCCAATGCACGCATCAATGTAGGCAGAGGGGAGATCACATTTGAGATCAATGGAAAGGAGGAGAAGTTTGCCTTCAGACCCAGACCAAAGCTCAGCATCAACGCGAACATGATCGATCAAGAAAAGACATCATCAGAAGGACCATTATCTCTGAAGACGGAGGATGCACCTGAATATTAGAAGACTTGGAAGTCCCGTTCGAGGACTCAAACTACGAACCCTCGTCAAAGGTAACCGGTAAAAAACACAAAAATATATTTCTGAATTTCATATTTACTACAGTAAAAACTTTTTCACGCCCCATGGTAAATAATTTTACGGTGTGTCAAAACCTGTATAATGATTTTTCGTGGTGGCATAAAAATATTTTTACTACTATTTTTGCTGTTATATTTGCTTTTACCCTTACGCATGGGACCCACATGCCATAGGGATACACATCAAGTCTTTACCTACCTTATCTTATCACTTCATCCACCAGCACCTTCTTTTCCCACTCATAAGGGACTTTTTCTAGCGTTGGAAGACAGCAGGAAATGGATGGAGGAGAGGGCACCCGAGTGGAGGCCAGGTGGGGCCGACCGGCCCCACCACCAGGCCGGCCAGCCACCCCCCTTGGGCCTATATAAGCAGCCACCTCCTACCCAGTTCTTCGCACACACACCAGCCCAGAAAACCTCACCTTCTAGCTTTTGCAGTGCTACCTCAAGAGAAAGGAAGCTTAGGAAGAGAGTGGAGAAGAAATCCAAGGGTAGCCTAGCTCTAAACTTTTCTCTTACACCCTTGAAAGCCTCAGACACCATGTTTGGGAGAATCCTTAGATGCTCTAGCTCCAGAGCCAACTCCCAGCGGTCGATGAGTGTAGACTCTCAGGAGTCTCCCTCACCGGTCTCTAACCCCTCTCCTTTGGCATCGCAATCACAAGGAAAGATCCTAACCAATTATGTGCATTTGCACATCAGGAGAGGAGAAGAGAAGGAAAGGTATGAGAAACTGAAGAAACGTTCTTTTGTCCTTACACCCATGTTTAGCGAAGAGTTCATGCAAGAAGCAGGCTTGAACTCTGAGTTCAGCCAGATTTTTGCTCTGCTGGGGTGGACCTCTTTTTATCACACTTCTGAAAGGGGTTGCCGTCTCCGCACTTTAGAGTTTCTTTGCACTTTGAAATCCTCTAACGATGGGGTAACCTTTCGGTTGTTCCATCAAGAGCACACTCTATCTTGGAGAAGGCTGAGTAACGCCTTAGGGTTCACAGAAGGATGTGCCTTAGATTTAGACTCGTCTCTTGAAGATTTTGATAGGCTACACCTCTGGACGGACGTTACAGGGAAAGAGAACGCACACAAGCCACGCACCAATGATATTCAGCATCCCACTCTCCGTTTCTTTCACAAGTGGATAAGCCTTGTCCTTTTTCCATGCAATGATAATACCAGCGTGAGAGTAGGGGACATGCAGTTGATTTATGCTGCTCTGAAAAGAAAAGCTGTGTCCCCTGTTAAGATGCTAGTAGAGCACTGGCTCTCGTTCCCCAACCTAGTTGGAGACGTAAGCTGCACCTCTCTGATCACCCGAATAGCCGATGAATTGGGCATCCTTGGAGATGCCACTATCATCAGCATTGATACTCCTCGTGAGATCATCGGCTACGATTACTTCCGCCAAGGAAGATGGGTTAAGAAAATTCAAGAAAAATTGCACTATATCCACAATAAGAGCGCAATCCCGTTACCTAACCCGGGATTGGGTATATATTCTGTGCAATCTTTTCTGATCAACGAGCAGGCACAACCGGTCCAGCAGCAACCTCCACGAACGTCAGCTCGAGCCTCATCGTCAAACTACGCCGGAGCTGACCCACTGTCCGAAGACGCCGCGTATCGATCATATGAAAACTTCGTGCCAACATACCCTCGTCGCGCGTACCAAGGAGGAGATTTACCATCGCAAGGACCGAGCAACCTCGAAAGACAGGAGTTTGGAAGTGGCAGGTTTTACGCATCATCTTCGAATTTTGTACCTGCCCGTAACTCTTTTTCAGGATTCGACCATCAGTATTCTGCAACGTTCCACCAAGGTGTCCATGACAACATGAGGACGCAAATGAGCACTCAGGATACCCACACGAACATGCTACGCCAACAACAACAGTGGATGGACCAGGCAGGACAACGATTAGAAGATATACAAGAAACCGCAGATGCAAACGCTGAACTACTGGCAAGCAAATTTCGCCAGTGGGGGATGTAGAATCAAGCAGCTTGGGGGAGAAGCCCCCAAGGTAAGTATCAACTATCTATTTATATATTTTTATTTTAAGTTTTGTTTAGTTTGATAAGTTTGAAATAATAATAGAATAAAATAAAATAAAAATTTCCCTTGTTTAGAATAAATAAAGAACTAGAGAAGTATGCTAAATGGACATGATAAACAAATGCTCTTCATTGCTGCAAATGCCTAGCTTACCATTTTTAAAGTTCTCCCAAGACATGGATACAATGGTTTAGATTTTGAAACATGCTTTGAGTTTGAGATTCTTGTGGGAGCAATTTCTTGATCTAAGTCTAGGTGATTGATTGATTGACATGATTAAGTTGAGCTGTTGTTTATCTTGTTCAAAAGTAACACTAAATTCTGGAGATTCACTTTTTAATCATAAAATTCATATATAATGAGTCTCCTGTATGACACAAGCCTTTATGTCCTGTTAAAAAAAAGAGCCTTGTTGAAAATTTGCTCAGAATGTTCCAATTTTATATCTCTCTATGCCTTCAAAGAGACTTGGGCGTGACATAAAAAAAAGAGAAAAGAAAAAAAAGAGAGGAAAAAGTGAGATGAGAGAGGGAGAGAAATGAACAAGTGTTCTACTAGGCGAGAAGGGCCTACCTCCCTAAAAAGAATAAATTAGAGATGAATAATGGACACAAGTCCGAGGGTGAGAAGAGCCCACATCTCTAGGGTGAGAGAAAAATGGACAAAAGTCCGGGGCGAGTAGGGCCCACCTCTCCTAATGTCATGTAACCCAAGGTTCTCTTAAGATTATTGCTAGAAAGAGAGATATATTTCAGGAACAAAAGAAGCAAAGGCAGGCTAAAGTTGAAAGTTTTTATGTTTTATCATATCAAGTTGTCATACAGGAGTACTCTAAGCTTTAACTTGAACATCTTTTGCAAAACTCCAGAATTTTAGTGAAACCAAGAACTTGAGACATGGTGCTTGACTTAATTGTTATATCTTTCAACTGCTCAAGACCCAAGTACAGATAAAAGCCCCATGTTCTCAAGCAGATATAAGCAGGTTTTAAAAGTCTGACTTTTTCATCCTACCTTGGAAAAGAATTTATTGTGGTAACACTGAGTCTTGCTAAGAGACTAGCAAGAGGTAAGCTTGGGGGAGTATGTTGATGCTCACTAACTCTTATTTTTATGCATCAACAATACATGAAAAAGGACCAAAAAGATAAATCAACAGTAGTATAGGGCCTTGGACTAATGAATTCCACGAGTTTTGGTGAATTATATATTTTCAGGGACTATTCAGGAAAATGCGAAAAGAATGAATTCTAGAAGGCTCCAGAAGACTCCCGAACTCAACCAAAGTGGGCTCCAAGAAAATATGCATCTAGAAGGGACAAGAGGCCGACACGCGAAGGCGCAGCCCAGCCGGGGCCCAGCCCAGGCCGACCGGCCCTATAGGGAGGCCGATCGGGCTCCCCCTGGCCCCGATCAGGCCCTGTTTCGGGAAGGTTCCTCCACCACCTCTTAGGGTTAATCTAAACCACTTGTTTAGGTCGGTTTGATCCTACGGCGACAGATTATCCCTCCGGGCTATATAAGCAACCCCAGACCCCCCCTAGGGCATGGTATGCATCTCTCAGAAGATCATCATCATCAGGCCAAGACAGGAGAAGAAGAGGATACATCAGAGATAGGATAGCTACTTCATAGTTCAAGATCTAATTTCTAGATCAAGAACCTAGTTCTAGATAGAGAGTCAGATTCGAGTAGAGTTGAGCTTTGCTCCAGTTCCAGATCTGTAAGTTATCAAGATTCAGTTCTTATATTGTTTCTCAATGACTTTATGCTATTTCAATGTCATGTGTGCAATTGCTAAGTTCTTACTTTATTCTAGTAGTATATTTGATATAGTCATGATTAATGATAAGTCTACGCACTTATTCGTAGAGCTCCTAGTATATTACGCGTGTATGCTAGGTAGTAGAAAGTATGTAAGCATGGTGCTTAGATATAATTTACTTGCGGATTCAACTTATACTCCGGGTCGTGTGGTAGATCGTGGGCGTGACAGGCCTATTGAGTCCTTTGCAGTCCACCCCCCGAGTATAAGACTAGTCGAACAATGATTCTTGGGAGGATCAAGTTTCGTCCTTGATCTTCTTGGGTAATCTTCGAGGTGTTCACATTTATCCATGACTATGCTATATGTGATGATATGCTACATTAGAATAGATGAATAACTCAGTCTTTGTATGCTATATAG
The DNA here is from genome assembly GCA_036936925.1 of Cenchrus fungigraminus. NCBI lineage: Eukaryota > Viridiplantae > Streptophyta > Magnoliopsida > Poales > Poaceae > Cenchrus > Cenchrus fungigraminus. Next base: position 111,458,117 of record CM072779.1, read on the forward strand.
AATTGTGCCTCTTAAGTAAATCCAATTCTAATCTAGACTAGGAATAGTATGTTCTATGCTCCACATGTGCCTCTGCCTGTCTGATTTATCATTTGGCTTACCCCTGTTAAAGTATGTGCCATTCCATCAAAGTCCATAAAGTAGTCTATTGCCATCCCTATGTCTGTTGTTACATCCATCCATCTTCCCTATGGATACGATATTTTAAAACCCATCACCCCGGGTGAAATGCTCACCGGTATCCGTGCGCTTGCGGATTATCTACCATAATATTTCTGTAGGCTTATCTTATACCAACCAACATTTCTTGCGCCATTGCTTAGAATGGATTCTAGATCTATTCTTTGGAATTTGCGTTAAGAAATGTCAACACACTGGCACTAGGAATAACATGTTTATTTTCAGTAGAAGTGTTTGGTTCCAAAACATGTAAAACTGAAGCATTATCAAACAATTAATCTTTATCACAAGGAACATCAAGCAAATCATCATGTGATAAAGATAAATCTAGAAAGGGTTCCACTAACAATTGCTCTTTGATAGCATGATGTGTGGAAAAATTCAGCATATTATGACAATTCTCACCTTCCCTGAGTATAGCACCATGGTCATTACCTATGTCCTCAGTAGAAGTATCAGGTGCATTGTGAAGTGGTAGTTCTGAATTTTCACATGAGAATGTGAGCTCCTCATTTTCTTCCATGTCATCCTTGTCCTCTTGCTTTTGTTCAGAATCCTGCAAAAGGGTAGGTGGAGCAAGAGATACAACAATGGACTGATCTTCTAAATTAGGCACCTCATCATTTGACTTCAATGTAGAAGGTGGATGAACAAAAGTTTCTCTCATAAGAATTTTCATATCATTCCAAGTTTGAGGTTTATCAGAATTATTTAAAGACTCCCACCAAGTTAAAGCTGAGTGTCGCAAAACACTAGCTGCATTTTTTACCTTCCTCCTTGGAAACATAAAACAAGTAGCAAAAATTTCTTCTATGGCAATTTCCCACTCCATGTATGCATCAGCACCCACACCATTGTATGTTGGTGGGTATGAAGAACCTGTCATGGCTAGAAGACAGAAAAAGACAACACAAAAGTATTATCCCTATCAACGAGCAACTACTGGGTGGTGGTGGAAGTGGAATGCAATATGTAAAGTGGTGTACCACCATCTTGCAAGTGTTCTTACCAAAGCCAATAGGGCGGTACAATCTGTTGTCGAGCTCGGGTGTAACAGTTGCTAGGTGAACCTGTGCTGACAGAAGTATATATGTGGAGTTTTGGGTAGGCTCAATATGGTAGCAAGGAATATAAATAATTTAAATTCAGAATTGCAAGACTGAAAAGTAGTCCCAAGCTAATCTATGTCACCGTTCTAAAGTCGTCTCGGACCTAGTTCAAGCAAGCAATGGATACAGCTCTACACGGGACTCAAAAGATGCAAGCACTTCTGAATTTTTGCTCTTCTTTTTTGTTCAGCTCTTTCCTTTCCTTTCTTTTCTTTCCTTTTCTTTTCTTTTCTTTTTCTGGTGCAGCGTTTTCTTTTGTTTCTTTTTTTCAGCACCCTTTGCCTTTTTTTTACTATTTTCTTTTTTCTATCTCAGAATTATAATATGCAACAAGGTGGACACCTGCTAAAATAGCAGCCCTCGGGTCAACAAAGGAAAAGACAGTTGGAAGGTAGACAAATTTCAGTGCTAACACAATTGCTAATATATCTCTGTCTCTTGCTGGAAGATGAATATCTGCCCAAAACAAATGGCAAACTCTCGAGAGTACACAAAGGCTGATAGGGCAATCAAAAGATGTATGTGTCGGACTAGATATTAGGCTCTTTACTATCTCTCTAGTCTTTTTTTTCACGCTGCAAGCAACACACGCACACGACCAGCAAGCAAGAACACACCACAAGGGGTTAGAGCAGATCAGAAACAAAGAGCGGCGCACTAAAATTATGGGATTCAATCTATCATACACCACCAGCAAACTTGACACTAATATCCGAGAACAAGACCTAGACGCGACGATCACAACGACACGGCAAGGGACTAAAATTCAGAAAAGCAAACTCAATTAAAATATTGGGGGGCACAAAAGAGGTTATAGGACAGCGGAAATATTTTTGTTGGGCTTTTCTTTGGACTATAGGTAATGAAAATAAGATGAATCTAAAAGGCACACGATAATACCTCACGGGGAACCTGGAATCCTGATACCAATTGATAGGCGATGGCCCGATCTTCCGAAAGGCAGAGGATAAGTCAATTGGTGGAGACTCGATGTTGACAATCTTGGCTTCAAATCAACACACAATTCGGACCATGCAACTGTTACACCACTGCTCCGTTGGTTATCAACCAAGAACAACTTGATTGACCTCGCCACGAAGGCTTTTCCCTACAAGCGAATCGAGGACACAAGCAAGAATGTAAAGCACGCAATCTGACAATTGCAAATATGGATTGAAGCGAAAGAGTATGTGGTTCAAGTTCTGATCACAAAAGGACTAATCGACACAGTGGTGACGAACAAGAACGGGGGCCTGAATCACAGCAAAAGACCTCGGCGGTACAGTGGCTTTGACGAAAGTTTGATCCTCGACAGAAATCACAAACCTAATAAACAAAACTCAGGTTTCTAAGGCGGCGGCTACTGAGTATATGAGAGGAGGGGCGTTCTAGGGTTGGGGCGACTAAGGGTGGGGCGCCCACAACTTGGGCTAAAGGCCCAACAAACCGGTGACGCAGCAGCTTGGCAGATTCTGGATGTCAACTTCTTTCAACGATTCCCGTTGACTCCGAATGAATTTAGGCCTGAAACCAGTACCATTGGAAGCTTTATGAAATTCTCGTTCCACCTATATAAAGAACGTCGAAAATGGACTCCGTATGCGACCGGGGTGTCGTTTTTAGTGCGTGTTGCTCCTGGACTCCGAACTGGGCTCGAACTTGAGTTGCTTTGGGCCTCCACCTTGGGGACTCGAACCGGATTAGCCTCAGACCTCCCTCTTGACTTGGGAAACATTGTTGGACTCCTTCTTCTTCACTCCATGCACCACTCATGGACATATGCATGGGCTCCATGTCCTCATCAAGTTCAAGGGGAGCAAATAAAAAAAGAGAAAAAGTATGATGAAAGAAAAAATGAATCAATGAAAAAAATGATAAAGAAGAAAAAGTATGATGAGAAAAAGAAAGAAAGAAGAAAGAAAGAGAAAAAATAATAAAGCTCCCCGGGTCTCTATCTATGTTTAGCGCTTTTTGAGTTTTCAAGAGGATTCAAGATCAAGACCCATACTCATCTTTCCAACCATGTGCAAATCCGATAACAAGGACTTCGTTTGTGCCTCGGGATCATTCTTTGCCATTTGCACATGTCCACCTATCTAAATGTGTGTGTTCATCTCTCCCCCCCCCCTCCTTGATAATATTATTTTTCCAATGACCTTTTTGATGAGTCTCAGTAAGACCATGAGAAGCTAGTCTTATTTTGATAATATCCCAGCTATAATATCTTGGTAGGACTAAACTTTCCTATAGCTCCATATAAAGCCTTCCACTATATACTTTGAGAGAGGAAAGGAGTAGAACAAATAGGCTTGAGAGAAGATGAGATGAGAGTACATGAGCAAGGTGCAAGATGGTTATTTTTTATCTTGGTAAAGCAATTTTTCTCTTTATCTCATCCTTCATTTTCAAAATTTTTGAGGTTTATTTAAAAATTTGAGAGCATGATCAAGTACTTGTGGAAAGAACTTGAATGATATCTATCCTCCATAAAGATAAAAGTTTGTACATTATGGAACTTTAATGAATATAAATCTAGAGAGTATTATGTTTTCTCATGTATGATTAAGTGTAGGGTTTGAACATCGAAAGGAAACTCTGATATCCATTGAAGGCTTACTCGAGGACGAGCAAGGTTTAAGCATCGGGGGATGTTGGCGGTCGATTTCCGTCAACCTAGCCATAAGTTTACCTTCTATGTTGGTATTAATTTGATATTCATACTAACGATCCTAACCCCCATTATATGTTAAGTTCGCACTCGCATATGGTTTTTGGAGTTTATTGTTTACACAGGAATCAAGAGCTTAAATGAGGACTTCCGGGTAAAGTTCATCAAGGGTTTTACAAGGCGATCATGGAGCTCGGTACAAGTCAAGATAGAAGATGAACATGACTCCAAATGAACCAAGGACTAAAGAGTGAAGCCGAGAAGTGTCGAGGACCTATACGGAAGATGCGGGAGTTCATACGCCAAGCACCCTTATCTAAACCGCGAGGAAAATGACGTCAAGGACCCACATGCAACTCGGCAAAAACTCAGGAAGTCGCGAGAAGCTTCGGGAAGAAAACCGGGGGTGAACCAGGCCGAAAACACCTTGGGCCGGTCGGCCCAAGAGGCCGGCCTGGGCCGTTTTCGTGTCGGTTCGCCACCCCCTTTGACCTAGCACCCATTCAGGCTATTTATAGTCCCCGTGCGAAGTTCCAACTATCAAGACATTCGTCATTCGCCGCCAGGAGCAGAGGAGCTTGAGGGACGCCATCTCGGAGAGGAGGGTCGTGTTAGTAGTCTAGAGTTTACCTAGCTGGCGTGGGAACCTTGCAAGGAAGACCACGTCGGAGTTCCAGAGGCTTGAATCAAGATCAAGGTAGGATCCCGGTTGGATCTTATTCATGTATACACTTATGATGGAGTTTTAATGGATCCGATTTCTAGCGATTGAGTACCTTTGTTTATGATTCTTGTTCTTGCTTGGGTGTTTTCTTCCTCCATCTATTCTCGAGATAGATTGCATGGGATGTTCTTGTAGCCGCGGTGGCTAGAGGTGCATACCCGATCTACCAAGTAGTTCAACGCACTCCTTGCGAGTGTGCTCTAATATTCGACCGCGAAGAAAGGGGAACATCGTGACAGGATGTTGACACCGAGTACGACGGGGCGACTTAGGGGGTTTGACCAAAGGTCAAGGTTTAAAGACGCTTTTAATGAGATTCGTTTTTCTCTCTCTTCTATCTTGCTCGGAACTACGACATAAACACGATCTAGACTCTCTCTAGATCGGTACCTCATTGCTTTCTCTTGCTACCTCTCATGATCTTAGTAGATTAGATGCATTCGAAACCTCTTAAAGATGCAAGTGTTTCTCGGTTATTAGATTGAGTCTTGCGTTACACATTGTTCCACGGATTCAATACCTTGGGTGATACTCGAGGGAAAAAGGTACTACATGATCCGTAAGCTTCCGGTGAACCTTGGCGCGTTATTGAACCGTCAACACCCAGCAACCGCACCTTGCGTAGCCTTGATGCCAAGCCTACGATCCCGATGCGTGTCCTTCGCTTTGAGTCACCCGACGCTCCTCGGCCTCCACCGATCAGAACTGTGCTCCCCACCGGTCAGACCGGTGGCACCGGTGAAGGACCGAATAGGCGACCAGAGAGGGGGGGAGTGAATGGGAGCCGATAAAAATTCTTCGAAAAGAACTCAGCCAATACCCCACTCAAAACCGAGTCACACACTGAGGATGGATTGAATCAAACCCGAATCGCCAAGACAACAAGGTTATGGACCCACCACAAGTCATAGGAACGATTCCTTGAAGCACACGCAGAAGCACAGAAGAAGAATCAAAGGAACCGATCAAACCGAGCAAGTTCCTGCGTCCAGGACCGACAATCCGCCAGAGAGGTGTGTACAGTCCATCGGGTAGGCGCGGACGGTCCGAAATAGACACAGGAGCTAACAGAAACTTCGGGGGAAAAACCACCCCACGCGGACAGTCCGACTGGGCTCCGCGGACAGTCCGCCAAACTTGCGGAACACCCCAGACAAACAGGAAGCAACCCCAGACAAAACTCCGGCCAACACGGACAGTCCGCCAGGACTAAGCGGACAGTTCGCAAACTGCCTGCAACACCAACACTCAAAGCCAACGAATCGAAATGTGAACGCGCACGAATACGGATGAACACGCAACAAACTGCAGTCGCGTGGACAGTCCGCACGCGTCCCGCGGACAGTCCGCTAGGCGCGGAGAGAGCAGAAAAAGCCCGACACCGCGAGGTCAACTCTCCAAATCCATCACCGGATCTCCCAAACAGCTAGAGCTCTTGAGACAAGATTTAGGGGAGGTAAGAAGCGTCACAAGAGGAAGCTATGCCCCAAAAATCTCGGCTTCTAACTCACTAAAACACCGGGAATCGTGGATCACATGAACTACCACCAAGAACTCGGGCTCCGGCCAAAAACTCACAAATCGAAGGCTTTTCCTGGTGTTTGAGGGGTCAAGATCACACACAAAGATGTGCAGGGCATCCACCCATGATCCCCTGAAGGAAATCCAAGGAAAAACGCCCTCAAATCCACGAATCGAGCGAAGAACAAAACTCCCCAAAAATAGTCCCGAAAATGACACAAAAATCATAGAGGACTAGGAGATCACCGCATCGCCGAATGCTTCCATACATCCAGAGGTCAGAGTCTATACAAGAATCTAGCCTAAGGAATACATAGGAAAAGAAGCAGTCCAGAGCAATCTACCGGGGGAGGAAACCCTAGAGTCCAAGAGAGAGAGATGACATCCACCTCTCCGCTATTTATATGAAGTCCATCGGAGGAGGCAAATGACCATGCTACCCCTACAACTTGAATTGAAGATACAACCCCTCGGGGGTATTTTGGTCTAGCCTTCATCGAGTGGACACGCTTCCACCACGGTCTTGCTCAGCATCGATGCAAGCCCCGCGATTACGCCACGTGCCCCCTGCCTTGAAGCTTCCCGACGCTCCTGGATCCCCGTCTCCGTCGCATCGGGCCTCCGGACTTGGTTTTGCGGCCCAAACCAAGAAACCGTCCACCTGATGGTTTTGTGGGCAAACCAACAAACCCCGCGTGCAAGCTTCGGCCTCGATCCGCTAACTTGCACTGGCCCATGTCCACGAATTCAGCTCGCTAGTCTTGCACCACACGGCTCGCACTTGAACACATCGACCACCGGGTCCATCAAACCAAGCCTACTTGCCTCTCCATCACCCGGAGGTCGCCACGGTAAGGCCTTTCGTGCTTGTTCTTCACCTGCACCTACACGAGTCAAACAGCAACCTGTACCTGCACACTTAGCCAAGCATCAGTCCACACCACGTTGTCAATCACTCATCACTAAGGAGCGACCCTCCACTGGTCTTCGGACACACCTGGTCCTCAATCTCCCCCTTGATGAGTGCATTGACAACACCCATAGTAACCATCATAGAGAAAAACAAAAGAAAATCAACCACGAACACAAACCTCCAACAAGTGATCCAAAGCCAAAGAACAAGCGAAAACAAGATCACTTGCCAGACCAAGTCTCGGCCCCCTAAGACAAGGGCAACGGCTCAACACAGCCGAAACAAAGACAAAGCTCACAAGGAGCACATCACAAAGCACAAAACTCAGGCAAACCAAAGGAGCTCCCCCTGCACACATGCAAACTCCCCCTGAGCAACTGCAACCTCTTCTTCTCAATTTTTCTCCTCACATGCAACAACCTCACAAATGCATATCAATTTTCAATTTTCCACAAATTCTCCCCTTAGCATACAAATCTCACAAAATTCTCCCTCTTGTTGAAAATGCATGAATCAAGATATCATGATGCTCTCCCCTTGTTTTCATGAAAAAATGCATGTCAAAGCATATATACAATCTATCAAGCTTCTCAAATATACAAAGAGCACAACAAAATGCTACAAATGAGACATAGAGCAAGCAAAGTAGATATGGTGTAGTTAGCACATTGCCATCAAGAAGGTAGAGACATATAAGCATGTGACATGGCCAAAAGCATTTTAAGCAATTTTCACAAAGAAACATTCATCTCATGAGCAAGATCCTATCCATGGCAATTTGAGCACAATTACACTAGATCATCCAAAGTTTATACAAGATCACAAATTCTCATCACAAGATCATGGTAAACGCCCACAAGCTACTCAAGTCATGTTAAAGCCACCGAGCCATGTGTCTACTTCTTAAAATGAGACTTCTCATGGTAGACATCATGCAACGGTTTAGCACCCAAGATAGAAATATCAAAACATAAATACATGACTTAGAGCTCATTTTTCAAGCATAAGGCAATTCATACACAAATTTCATTTTCAAGTTTAAACATGGTACATGAAATGCCTTTGTGGCAAAAAGAAGCTTATGCTCCTTCCAAAGTGAACAAATGGGCTAAACATTTACAATGACAAATGGGTCTTTGACCCCAAGCAAAGAGAACATGATACTCAAGCACAAACTAAATATGATATAGGCATTTGAGCACAAATTGATCATAGACAAGCATCTACTCATGAGAGACACAATTTTAGCATTTTCATAAAAAGAAAGATATCTCAACATAAGTATATGGCAAAACCATCAAGAACATAGCATTCACGTCACCATTTACCAAACATGCACATATCTCACATACAGCACATCAGTGATCAAAGTATATAAGAGAAGCTTTTCCTAGCACAAGTGATCCAAAGATGGCTATCCTACCAGGTTTTGTACAGAAAGTAAAATGCATGAATGGAATGCAACAAAATGACACATATATCACATATATACATGAGAAGCTCCAAGACCCAGCTAGAAAGGAAAGCACACTCCAAGTTCACCCCGCAAGCGAGTGAAAGTGACTTGGTCAAGTGGTTTGGTGAATATGTCAGCTAGCTGATCTTGGGTAGGCACATAGGACAAAGATATGTTTCCCTTCTCAACATTGTCCCTCGGAAAGTGGTATCTCACTTCTATGTGTTTTGTTTTGGAGTGAAGGACTGGGTTTTTGGCTACACTTATGGCACTGGTGCTGTCACAAAAGAGTGGAACCTGGGAGCACTCCTCACCAAAATCGCTCATAGTGTAAGTCATCCATAGGAGCTGGGAACAACAGTAGCAGCAGCTACCTACTCGACCTCTGTAGTGGACTGGGGTACACTGGATTGCTTGCGAGATGACCAAGAGACCAAAGAAGAATCAAGAAACTGGCAACACCCAGAGGTAGACTTGTGGTCCAATTGACACCCAGCAAAATCAGCATCGGAGTACCCGTGAAGTCTGAGTGTCGAGGAGGCAGAATACCAAAGACTAAACTCAGGAGTGTAGTTCAAGTACCTGAAAATCTGCTTGACGGCCTGCCGATGTGAAGTCCTCGGTGAAGCCTGAAAACGAGCGCACAGACACACGCTGAACTGTATGTCCGGCCTCGTCGCCGTCAAGTAGAGGAGGGAGCCGATCATGCTCCGGTACTCCTTCTGGTCCACGGGTTCACCATCCTCGTCCGCGTCCAAAGCCGTAGTGGTACCCATCGGTGTAGTCAGCGGCTTGGAGTCGTTCATTCCAAACTTCTTCACCATGTCCCTAGTGTACTTCGCCTGATGTACAAACGTCCCGTCCTTGCACTGCTTGATCTGGAATCCTAAGAAAACTGTAGCTCGCCATCAGGGACATCTCAAATTCCCTGCTCATGTCATCTGCAAATCTGGCAACAAGATCATGAGAAGAGCCACCAAAGATTATGTCATCCACGTATATCTGAACAATCAAAAGGTCATTCCCATGCTTAAGGAGAAACAGGGTCTTATCAACTGTGCCCATCACAAACCCCTTACTCAGCAAAAAGCCTCTCAACCTACCATACCAAGCTCTAGGTGCCTTTTTCAACCCATAGATCGCTCTCTGGAGTTTGTATACACGGTGTGGGTATTTCTCACTCTCAAACCCCAGGGGTTGCCTCACATACACTTCTTCCTCTATCACCCCATTCAAGAAAGCACTCTTTACGTCCATTTGGTACAACTTGAACCCTTTAGCCACGGCAAAGGCTAGAAGAATCCTAATTGCCTCCAAACGGGCCACAGGAGCAAATGTCTCCTCATAATCTATGCCCTCTTTCTGGTTGAACCCCTGAGCCATGTTGGCGTTTCTTATCCTCAACGCTGGCGCCTTTGTAGCGTGAGACAAGTAAGAAACTCCCGGGTACACTGACGAGTGCGAACGAATCCACAAGCGCACAGATACACCGCTGTAGCACTTCTCCCTAGGAGAATGAGTACTTCCTTCGGGTTTCGTTCCTAGGACGGAGAGTAACCAGAGAGGGCCTAACCAAGGACACCAGCTCTCGCTGGGATAGGTCGGGATACAAGGAGCACTTCCTTAAGGGACTTAGCTCTCAAGATGTATTCCTGTCAGATCTCAGTCGTCCCCACGGGGTGACAACACTCAGAGGTGCTGTCCGGCGAGCCCAACTCGGTACGCGATGTAAGAGGGTTACAAAGGGTCCAACAGGCTATCACCACTACGGCCTACCTCTACGCTACGATCATACGTGGTCTCCGTAGGAAATCCAAGGCCCAGACACCACGTCTGTACCCCAGATATGTACTATAGTGCGGCGTATGCTAGCCCGCTAACTACACTATAGCAACCGTATAAATACGGTCCCACGAACAAGGGAAAGATCCGAATTAGATCATATCATTGAACTGGGAGCAGAAAGGAAGCTATGGATGCAGCTGAACTTGATACAGCAAACTTACTTAACTAAACAGGATCAGAGCATGCCAAACAAGTAAATGAACTATGGTTCTAGCTCTAAAGGATCGAAGCCTTGTGTCACGAAGAACACAGGCCTCTAACTTATGAACGAGCCAAGAACACAAGAACAAGGAAACCACGCATGATGTCCACTTAGTCTAAATAAGAAATGCTGAAATACTCACTTTGATCTAAATGAAGAACAAGCATCCACGAGGACATCAACTCACTCCTTACCCCTCCTCTACCTCACACTAATCCTAATCTAGATCTCTCCTCATCACCAATCTACCACAAAGAGGTGAGAATCACCTCTCATGGGCAGAATTGGAGAGAGGGAGAGAGAGCTACACAAGAGAAAGTGGAACTTGAGAGCTAGGTGGTGTGTGAGAAATGGAGCCCCTCCCCTCCTATTTATAGACAAGGAGGAGGCTTGCTCCGGGGCTCAAAGTGCCCTAAACACCCGGGAATGCAGCCAAGAGCCAATGGGAGGACAACACGTGGAGGGCCAGGATGAACCGACCCTAGGTCGGTTCGGCCGAACCTAGGGTCGGCCGACCCCCTCGGGTGGCCTCCTGGCCAGTGCTTCCTCTGGCTCGCTTCCATGTGGGCCCTGATGCCTCTCCTCCGTGCATGGCACGTTTCCTGGCGGTTTAGTTGGTAATGTGGGCCCATGGATCCATGTGATGCTGACGTGGCAGCGTGTGATTCGTTGAAAGTCCTTCACATGGATTGGTGACATCATGGATCCAGGAGAATCCATGTGGCAGCCCCTGATTGGCCAGCATTTGAGTGCCTTGGATTGGAGTGGAGTGAAAGTGCATGAATTCCTCTCATTTCTTATGCTAAATGCCTGCATTCAAATAGACATCGACACTGGTGGAAAGTATGAGTTTAAGCACCTATTCTTGTGTGGATGTTCAATTCATGCTCAGATTTGCAGGAGTTGACGGCCTTGAAAATAGCAAATATTGACCGTCAACAACACGCCCACACTTGACCTTTGCTCGTCCCGAGTGAAGGGGAAACAAAGCCAAGCGGGTCATGAATACCGAAAAGTAAGACAGACATAATAGATATTCCAAGTCATACCTTGCTCTTGTGAACCTCTGTGTAGTGGCTATCATGTTCCCTTGGGTGATTGAAGAGTAGAACAGCTGTCAATCAAGTCACTTATGCACCTGATGATAAACACCTTGGGGATTTTGCGAGATTTTCATAAACAAAACTCTTGGTGGCTTCTCATTTGATTCTCTCAAATCGCTCAATGTGTATATGTCCTTACTAAGGCATTTTTGCCTTTCTTCATCCTACTTCTAATGATGGCTATATGTGGAGCTCAGGGTAGGATAAAGAGAAAGCATACTTGCATCACATATTTTGCAAAGTCAAAGACTGGATCCACAGAGAAAATCAAATCATACCATCAGATCAAGATGTGCACCGATATGGCTATCGTGTGTATGGTAAGGTGGATACTAGCCCCGGAATGGATACTAGTTATTACCATCTATGATATGGAACTCCTTTTTACATGATCTCATCTCTCTCTTATTCCTCCTTTATTTTGGACATGGGCTATTCTTTCTCTTTTTTTTTCATCATGCCTTGAGCATGTATATATTTTTTTTAGTAGCCCATATCTCTTTTTTTTTGAAGGACACTTTATGGAGAGAGATGTCACACCACATATAGAGTTTTATTTTTATGAGATGGATAAATGATACAATGCTAACTTCCAAGGTAGATGCATAGCAAGGGGAAATAGGTGGGGTGCACATAAATCTTGATCATGAAAGTAATGAAAAGAATTCTCACAACGGCCACAGAATTTGACAAAGCTCAAAGTAATGACAAGCAGCATATGAATCGAAGGTTTTTACCTACAGAGATCATAAGGCTCTAATGGGACGGAGGCATATCAAAGAGGAGCCTTTCCAAGAGGTGTTGAGTTTTCAAAAATAAATTCCCCAAGAGAGTTAGTCATCAGAGCAAAAGATCATATCATCCAGCCATATCATACTCATCAATTACTTAGGTAAACATGCTTGTCCTTAAGAAGATTGTGGTTCACAAGCATCAGGCAGGTAACAAGGAATAAAACATATGTAAGTCTACTCAGGTACAAAATGAGTTGGGTGATATTTAGCATCATCATTCGAGTTTTAGTTTAGAGATGGACAGAGATAGCTTATAAAACTCAGGAATGAAAGAGAGTGAGTTGTCGAGATGCAAACCGGCGCTATGCATAGAAGATGAACCGTGAAAGGCTCTCCACAGGAGTGAGCTCGTGCGGGTCCCGTTCAGGTTCTCAGTAGGTGATCGATCGGCTAGCGCGGAGTGCTCACAGTGGGTACGTACGAAAATGTCGTGCTTGCATTGGGAGAGTCGTGGCTCTTCCCCCACACTGACTCGAACCTAGATGTCCTCGAATTCAGAAAGACCAAAGTAACGACACAAAGGGTGGCTAAACTGGGTTACATGACCGGTGAGCCACTTTATTCAAATCCAAAATGTTTTAATCAAAATGATTAGGCGCTTACACACACATGCAAAAGAAATAAATGAAATAAAGGGAAACAAAGGGAAATCAACCTAGACCTAGACTAGCGCCTAATGAACTAAAGATGGGGCTAATCCCCACTACTCAGCATCATAGAGGGCTGCATGCCCCGTGGCCAAGAACAGCCTCCTCATCTTCGCACAAAGGCCGCGGCGAAGGTCACAGATGTCGTCTCTGAGCTCGGCCAGGTCCAACTTCTGCTCCGAGTAAGCAGCCCTAAGCTTCTCGTTGCTGGCCTCCAATTCCTTCATCAGCGGGGTCAGCTTGGCCACTGAGGAGAGCCTGGGGGCTTGCTCGGTTGCCCGAGTCCTCTCCCTGGACCTCCTAGTATAGGGCGGCGGTGGCAACCCGTCGTCCAGGCCAGTGTCTTCCTCCTCTTCTGGCAGAACTGGAGCTGGGCGCCCTGCGGGAGCCTTCTCCTTGGGCAGCACCGGCTTGATGGTCACCGGCGGCTGCGGTGAAGGGGCAGACTGTGTTGAGCTCGTCTGCCCTCCAGCCAGCGACGATCCAGGTGTGCTAGGTCGAGCGAGCAGCAACCCCCTGGGGCGAAGCTGAGCCATGGTCGGCCTGCCGTAGGGGCTGGCCGCCCGTCTCATGTGCCTCTTCCCAGGCGAGGCGGAGCGTCGTGAGGGCAGTGTGCCTGGAATCCTCCCGCTCGGAGGGATGGTGGCGAGCGGCGGAACATCCAGGACACCCGCCACCATTGCGAGGTCCGCAGTGGGGGCGGCAACAATGGAGGGGTTGCCTCCTGCCCCGGGGCTGGTGGACGAGGTGGAGCCGTCGAAAGGGACAACGCTCCTCCCGACCATGGATGCAGAGATGAGCTGAGGAGTTGAGGTGGAGGAGATGGGTTTCGCGATGCGAAAACTCGTCGGGCGGCAGAGAGAAGGGTTCTGGAGGAGAATGAGACGCACACGCGAAAGAAGAAGGGAAGAGGAGGCACCAGGGTTTCGGCCGAACCTGGGTTCGGCCGGCCCCCTGTGGGCCCCTCTGGTCCTCCCCCTTCTTGTGTGGGCTCTAGCAGGTCTCAGGATCGACGGCCCAGGTGGATTCCTCGAGATGGAAAGCTTGGCTTAGGCCTTAGGCTAAGATAAGGTCGAGGTTGAAATTTCATCCTCAACTATATACCAACCTTGGCCAAGCCACGATATACCCAAAGAGAATCTGGGGGAAATCACCTTGACGACACACTGGGTTCGTCAGAAGTGTAGGCACTTCCGACGGTAGTCACGAAGCGTCCGTGTCACCACAATGGTGCTGCCTTCCTGTGGACCTTTTGCTACTCACTCTAAATCTTGGCAATTTCTTTCTCCTGCATGACCACAGTCCACAAGATACTCGAAGGATAATTCGTCCTGGGGAAACGAGATGAATCCCAAGAGTACTCAGGGTGTGGGTGTCTTGTGATCTCCTGTCTCAACTTATGAGTGTGTCCTTGCAGATGATGTTGATATGACGATAAGCTCTGCTCTGCAAGGGTAGTGCCTATACGAACTCGAGCCCAAAAAGGTATATCGAGGCTGAGAGCAAGCATGATCATCCCAGAGAGGCTGAGGCCTTTCCTGAGGTGGTCATGGGACTCGAGGACTATAGCACTGGGGTCGTGGAACTCGGAGATGAAAAGATCGAGCACTGAGGCTAGTGCTTTACCAATAGGTACCGATCTCCGAGTGAACTCAAGCTCGGAAGGACACTCGGCTCTCAAAAGGATAAAGCGTGGACTTCCAGAAGCCAGTGTACGATCAATAACTAGAGTTCGGACGAAGAGCAAGATTTACTCACTCTTACCTTAGGCAGAGGGTTCGATGTTCTCATCAAAGTGATGAAAACATTCCCAAGTCTGTCCTAAGCTTCCATTGGCGGATTATGAATAAACTGAAAAGCGCACCTCCCATTGGGCATCGATCAAATCAGGCATAGGATACAAAGTGCAAGCTTCTCCTGATTGATCGGCATCGATCGATGTGCTTGAGATAAAAAATGAATGCACTCCATTTGATCGGTAAATGATCGTGGTCCTTTGGTCTGATGGATGGATGGATCCAATGGATTAAAGAGCAGAGACCGATGTCTCGGTTTATATGAAACTTCAGTGCAAAGCACTTTAGCTCAAACCTCGACGTAGAAACACGATGGGCCTCTCATACCCTCCTCAGGAGATAGTAGTGAGGATCGAACAAGTCATCCTGGCCGGGAATGGTCGTTCTTTCCGAACTACTCTCTCCGTTCTCCCACGAGACAAAGTCTCGGGGAGAAGGTCTAAGAAGATGCACGAGAGGGGAACCCAAGGGTAGATCTCGTGCCACGAAATCTTTCCCTTAGACTCCTGCTATTCAGGAATGACATCTTCAGCCAAAGCTCAGTAAGAGTGGATATGAAGTCTCAGACTCGGCTGACAATGGCTCTAGGTGGCTCAACTTTTCCTCTGGTGGGTACCTCATTGACCGGGATGCAAGGGGAGCTGAAATCTCGGAGATTATCTAGGATCTCTCTTCCCTTGACAGCATCTAGGTGTACGAAGGATCCTCCGGAGAGAGAATTAAGTCTCATGGCATTATTCTTCCGCAATCCAAACCAGAAGTGCTGAAGCAACATCCAATCAGGAATACGGAGGACTGGGCAATCTTCCACCGCAGAGGCGAAACGATTCCATGCCATTCCTAGTGATTCCTCCCCACATTGCTTGAAACAAAGAATCTTTGTCCTTAACGAGATGACACGTCATATTGGGAAGAAGCAGGAGCAAAAAGCAGCTCTCAACCTTTCCCAAGTAAGGTAGTATCTACCAAAACAACGGTGTCAATCCTGAGCTTCCCCAGAGAGGGATAGCGGGAAAAACTCTCTTTTCCGAGCATCTGGTGATTCTCCAGTTTTACCCTGAGTTTCAATCAGATGCTCGTAGTCTCTCACATGATCAAAGGGGCTCTCATGACTTAACCCCGAGAAGGATAGGTCCTGAATTAGCTTCATGAGAGAGGGGTAAATCCTACAGCCAGATGTAAGAGTGGGTCTTGACGAAGATGGCTCTAAGGGTTCACTCCTCGAAGGCGGAAGGTGTTTACAAGGATAACCTTCCATGGGTAGTGGGGGTAGAGGTAGAAAGAAAACAAAAAGGGATATTTCAAAAAGGGTAACGGGGGTGATGGTAGAATAAAAAAAAGAAAAAGATAAATACGAGGATAGACGGGCTCGAAGGTTAACAACAGCCGTCCCCGGCAACAGCGCCAGAAATGCTTGTTGGCGTTTCTTATCCTCAACGCTAGCGCCTTTGTAGCGTGAGACAAGTAAGAAACTCCTGGGTACACTGACGAGTGTGAACGAATCCGCAAGCGCACAGATACACCGCTGTAGCACTTCTCCCTAGGAGAATGAGTACTCCCTTTGGGTTTCGTTCCTAGGACGGAGAGTAACCAGAGAGGGCCTAACCAAGGACACCAGCTTTCGCTGGGATAGGTCGGGATACAAGAAGCACTTCCTTAAGGGACTTAGCTCTCAAGATGTATTCCTGTCAGATCTCAGTCGTCCCCGCGGGGCGACAACACTCAGAGGTGCTGTCCTGCGAGCCCAACTCGGTACGCGATGTAAGAGGGTTACAAAGGGTCCAACAGGCTGTCACCACTGCGGCCTACCTCTACGCTACGATCGTACGTGGTCTCCGTAGGAAACCCAAGGCCCAGACACCACGTCTGTACCCCAGATAAGTACTATAGTGCGGCGTATGCTAGCCTGCTAACTACACTATAGCAACTGTATAAATACGGTCCCACGAACAAGGGAAAGATCCGAATCAGATCATATCATTGAACTGGGAGCAGAAAGGAAGCTATGGATGCAGCTGAACGAGATACAGCAAACTTACTTAACTAAACAGGATCAGAGCATGCCAAACAAGTAAATGAACTATGGTTCTAGCTCTAAAGGATCGAAGCCTTGTGTCACGAAGAACACAAGCCTCTAACTTATGAACGAGCCAAGAACACAAGAACAAAGCAACCACGCATGATGTCCACTATAGTCTAAATAAGAAATGCTGAAATACTCACTTTGATCTAAATGAAGAACAAGCATCCACGAGGACATCAACTCACTCCTTACCCCTCCTCTACCTCACACTAATCCTAATCTAGATCTCTCCTCATCACCAATCTACCACAAAGAGGTGAAAATCACCTCTCATGGGCAGAATTGGAGAGAGGGAGAGAGAGCTACACAAGAGAAAGTGGAACTTGAGAGCTAGGTGGTGTGTGAGAAATGGAGCCCCTCCCCTCCTATTTATAGACAAGGAGGAGGCTTGCTCCGGGGCTCAAAGTGCCCCAAAACACCCGGGAATGCAGCCAAGAGCCAATGGGAGGACAACACGTCGAGGGCCAGGATGAACCGACCCTAGGTCGGTTTGGCCGAACCTAGGGTCGGCCGACCCCCTCGGGTGGCCTCCTGGCCAGTGCTTCCTCTGGCTCGCTTCCATGTGGGCCCTGATGCCTCTCCTCCGTGCATGGCACGTTTCCTGGCGGTTTAGTTGGTAATGTGGGCCCATGGATCCATGTGATGCTGACGTGGTAGCGTGTGATTCGTTGAAAGTCCTTCACATGGATTGGTGACATCATGGATCCAGTAGAATCCATGTGGCAGCCCCTGATTGGCCAGCATTTGAGTGCCTTGGATTGGAGTGGAGTGAAAGTGCATGAATTCCTCTCATTTCTTATGCTAAATACCTGCATTCAAATAGACATCGACACTGGTGGAAAGTATGAGTTTAAGCACCTATTCTAGTGTGGATGTTCAATTCATGCTCAGATTTGCAGGAGTTGACGGCCTTGAAAATGGCAAATATTGACCGTCAACAAGCCACCAACCTCGACTTGTTTCTCACAACTATCCCATTCTCACCCTCTT
Organism: Cenchrus fungigraminus; assembly: GCA_036936925.1. Classification (NCBI taxonomy): domain Eukaryota; kingdom Viridiplantae; phylum Streptophyta; class Magnoliopsida; order Poales; family Poaceae; genus Cenchrus; species Cenchrus fungigraminus. The sequence goes on from CM072779.1 coordinate 111,476,148, forward strand.
TGTTCTTCCACACCCACTTGGTACCTATGGGACGGCAATTTGGCGATGGATCAACTAACACCCAGACTTGGTTTCTCTCAAAGTTCTCCAACTCCTCATGCATGGAATTCACCCAATTCTCATCAGACAAAGCGTGTCGAATATCTTTGGGCTGAAACGATGCAACAAAAGCAGAGTGAGCGAAATGAGAAGTGTTCCTTGACCTCGACCATGTAGTGCATTCATGAAGGTCACCTATGATCGTTGTCGGTGGGTGATCCACTTGTACCCTCCGAGGAGCCTCTCGCCTGGACACAATCTCCCCTTCAGTAGCAGCCTCCACTCGAACAGCCTCAGTCGTAGTGGGTGTAGGAGATGGACCATCCTCGATCATTGTCGTTGTAGTGGAAGTAGCACGTACACGATCAGCCACGGGAGCATCACCTCCATCATCGTCTTCATCTCCATCTCCATCTTGCTCATCCTCAAAGATCCTCGCTCCAATCTCCTCGTCACCTGCACACTCAAAAGCAGAAGAGCTACATGGTTGTGTCTCGTCGAAGGTTACCTCGCAAGTCTCCATGATTCAGTTAGTGTCAAGATTGAGCACACGATATGCTCTAGAATGAATCGCATAACCAAGGAAAATGCCATCTGAACATCTAGCTTCAAACTTATCCAACTTGCCCTTCTTCAGAATGAAACACTTGCAACCAAAAGCTCTAAAGTGACTCACCTTGGGTTGTCGCCCATGCATCAGCTCATAAGAGGTCTTCTTCTTGAAAGCACGAAGGAAGATGCAATTTGAGACATAGCAAGCGGTATTGACCGCCTCGGCCCAGAAACGCCTAGGAGTCCTATGCTCATCGAGCATCGTCCTGGCCATCTCACAAAGGGTCCGGTTCTTCCTCTCCACTACGCCATTCTGGCAAGCGACGTATGGAGAAGAGTACTGATGATCAAGACCAAGATCACTGCAAAAGGTATCGAAATGAGAGTTTTTAAACTCTGTGCCATTGTCACTGCGTACAGCTCGAATGGCATCACCATGTCTCTCATTCTTCAACCTCAAGATCAAGTCCCGAACAAAGCCAAATGTCTCGCTCTTATCCTCCAAAAATAAAACCTAAGAGTACCTCGAAAAATCATCAACCACAACAAGAACATACCACTTCCCACCCGCAGAGCGAACACGAGCTGGCCCAACCAAATCCATGTGCAACAGCTCACAAGGTCGCTCGGTCATGACTGCAGTCAGAGGGGTGTGAGAAGCAACAACCATCTTTTCATGCCGACAAGAAGCACAAAGCAAATCCTTCTCGAATTTCAACTTAGGCAATCCTCGGACAAGATCAAGACCACTCAAGAGGGAAAGCAACTCAAAGCTCAAGTGTCCCAACCTCCTATGCCGTTTCCAAAGCTCGGCCGAAACGCCAGCAACAAAGCATCAAGGAGGACCAACAGACTGGGAAAAATCGGCACGAAAGATTTGACCCTCGGGAACGATCGTACAGACAAGATCGCCTTGAGAATCAAGCACACGAGAAGCGCCTGACTTAAAACGAACCTCAAAACCTTCGTCAAGTAACTGAGATACTGACAACAGGTTAAAACCAAGTGACTTGACCAAAGCCACACTTCTTAAGGTCACCTTGCTACTCACCTTCACCATACCTTCAACAAGCACTCGTCCTCTCCCATTGTCCCCGAAAGTGATGTACTCCCTCATACTCACCGGGGTGAGGCTGGAGAACCACCCACGATCTCCGGTCATGTCTCGTGAGCAACCGGAGTCGATCAACCAAAAGTCCTCGAAGCCTCTCACCTGCAATCAAAAACGAGAACGAGAATGAGCAAGCGACTCAACACTAGGGTTAGTACCAAAGGAGTTAAACCAATGTCGAGCCATTTGCTCAAAAGAAGGGTTAGCGAAGTCCATCCTACCAAACCCCTAGGTGGAGCCCTCTCACGCCTACCACCAAAGGACCTGCCACGTCTCACTGGAGGAGTACGCGCACCACGAGGGGGAAAACGTGGCCCGTAGTCCATCTCAGACCCAAAGCTCCGATCATGCCTCCCAAACTCGTAACGGTCACGAGAAGGAGCACGTCAAGCCAACTCACCACGCCCAAACCCAACACGTCTATCTCTCTGAGAAAAACCACCTCCACCTCCACAAGTGGGAACTGTACACACAAACACCTCACCCCTAGGTAGAGGCCCTCTACGAGGCTCAGGCACACCACGAGAAAGGTGGTACCTGTCCTTGTTTGCCATCTCCCTAGCAAACCTCTCATCTCTCTTCCTCCTAAAATAGAACTCATCCTTATGCCCATCCCTCCCACAATACTGACAATGGAAGCGGATCGGCTATGGCTTAGGCTGTGGCTTCTCTACAGGCTTCTCAACAGCCTTCTCTCCTGACTTCCCCTCAAAGACATTCCCTAGGTTGCTCACAAACTGTTGACGGTCGATATTTGCCATTTTCAAGGCCATCAACTCCTGCAAATTTGAGCATGAATTGCACATCCACACTAGAATAGGTGCTTAAACTCATACTTTCCACCAGTGTCGATGTCTATTCGAATGCAGGTATTTAGCATAAGAAATGGGAGGAATTCATGCACTTTCACTCCACTCCAATCCAAGGCACTTAAATGCTGGCCAATCAGGGGCTGCAACATGGATTCTCCTGGATCCATGATGTCACCAATCCATGTGAAGGACTCTTGACGAATCATACACTGCCATGTCAGCATCACATAGATCCATGGGCCCACTTTACCAACTAAACCGCCAGGAAACGTGCCATGCACGGAGGAGAGGCATTAGGGCCCACATGGAAGCGAGCCAGAGGAAGCATGAGCCAGATGGCCGGCCAGAGGTTTTGGCCGACCCTAGGATCGGCCGAACCGACCTAGGGTCGGTTGATCCTCCCCCTACACGTGCTGCTTGCTCATTAGCCCTTGGCTGCATTCCCGGGTGTTTAGGGGCACTTTGAGCCCCGGAGCAAGCCTCCTCCTTGTCTATAAATAGGAGGGGAGGGGCTCCATTTCACTCACACCACCAAGCTCTCAAGTTCCACTTCTCTCTTGTATAGCTCTCTCTCCCTCTCTCCAATTCTGCCCATGAGAGGTGATTCTCACCTCTATGTGGTAGAATGGTGACGAGGAGAGATCTAGATTAGGATTAGTGAGAGGTAGAGTAGCGGTAAGGAGTGAGTTGATGTCCTCGTGGATGCTTGTTCTTTATTTAGATCAAAGTGAGTATTTCAGCATTTCTTATTTAGACTATAGAGTACATCATGCATGATTGATTTGTTCTTGTGTTCGTGGCTCATTCATAAGTTAGAGGCTTGTGTTCTTCATGACACAAGGCTTCGATCTTTTAGAGCCAAAGCCGTAGTTCATTTACATGTTTGCATGCTCTGATCCTGTTTAGTTAAGTAAGTTCGCTGTATCTTGTTTAGTTGCATCCATAGCTTCCTTTCTGCTCCCAGTTCAATGATATGATCTGATTCCCATCTTTCCCTTGTTCGTGGGACCGTATTTATACGGTTGCTATAGTGTAGTTTGCGGGTTGACAGACGTAACCGCACTATAGTGTTTATCTAGGGTACAGACGTGGTGTCTGGGCCCTGGTTTTCCTACGAAGACCACGTACGATCGTAGCGTAGAGGTAGGCCGCAGTGGTGACAGCCTGTTGGACCCTTTATCAACCCTCTTACATCGCGTACCGAGTTGGGCTCGCTTGCCAGCACCTTGGAGTGTTGTCGCCCCGCGAGGATGACTGAGACCTGACAGAAATACATCTTGAGAGCTAAGTCCCTTAAGGAAGTGCTTCTTGTATCCCGACCTATCCCAGCAAAAGCTGGTGTCCTTGGATAGACCCTCTCTGGTTACTCTCCGTCCTAGGAACGAAACCCGACGGGAGTGCTCATTCCCCTAGGGAGAAGTGCTACAATGGTGTATCCGTGTGCTTGCGGATTCATTCGCACTCGTCAGTGTACCCAGGAGTTTCTTACACGCTCACGCTGCCACGGTGCCCAGTGTTGAGATTAAGAAATGCCAACACAAACTTCATGGGTTTCTGGTAGTCTTCTATTTTGTGGGGGAACACTGGTGGGTCTAGAGTTGTATCAAGCTTGTTTCTAAGTTGGTTTGGCTTGGGTGCATATTTGTTCATGGGTATGGTATGTGGTGGAGTAGGAATCTCTCCAACTTTCTCTTCTCCCTCACCACTCTTGCCAGCCCCCAACGCCTGACCATCAAACCGCTTGAACTCAGCCAACATCAAACTCAATTGTGGCTCATGCCCAGACAACCAACTCATCAATTTCCTAAGCTCATCATTTTCATCCTGCAAACGGTCAACATAGTGTGCAAGTTCCATGTTTTTCAAAGCATGCATTTCACAGGTAGAACATGATGTAGGAATGGGTGCTTTCAAAGCAGCCTCAAGAGAAACTATTCTAGTATGAGATTCATCTAGCCTAGCATGCAACACAGGACATGAAGTACAAGCACCTAACAAAGCTGGCCTAGATTTCAATTCATCACACTCAATCCTAATCACATCTAGTTCCTGAAGAGTAGAGGCATGCTTCTCCTTGAGAGCAGTCAAATCAGCAAGAAACACATTGCAATCACTACAATCAATCTCATCAAACACAACAGGAGCAGATTTCAGAGAGCCTATCTCATTTCTAGCATCAACCAATAAGGACTCAAGCTCAACTATCTTGTCCTTAGCATCACCCAACAGAGATCTAAATTCTCTCTTCTCCATGTTGGTCTTCCTGCCCACATCATCACGGTTATCAAGCAACTCATTGAGCCTAGCATTCTCCTCTAGCAAGAAGTTGGGATCATGTCGTACCTCTTCCTCGGAGTCGGAGTTCGAATCCGAGCTGTGCTTCCCACCCTTCTTGGAGTGCGCCATGCCGCAAAATCCACCTTGTGCGACGAAGCCCAGGCCGGTGAAGTTCTTGCCCGTGTGCCGCTTGTCCTTGTGCCGCTCTTGCTCTTCATCGCTGCTCGAGTAGGAAGAAGCGTCGCTTGATGTGGAGTCGATGTCGCTCACTCCGGCAACCATCCCTCGAGCCGTCTTCTTCTTGTATCCGCCACTCTTCTTGGACCTTCTCTCGCCCTTGTCCTTGCGCTTGTCATTGTAGTCGTTCCATGAGCGGTGCTTGTTGTAGTCGTGCTTGGGCTTGCCCTTGTAGTCGTTCTCGATCTCCATGGCTTCAGGGCATTCGGTGATGAAGTGCCCGTGGTTCCCGCACCGATAGCACATCCCCGAGCTCCGCCTTGCATTCTTGCGGTTCTCATACATCCGCCCAAACCTCTCTCTCAACAAGGCGAGATCGTCCTCGCTTAGCACCTCGAATTCCTCATCTTGCAAAGACACAAGACAAGACAAAGAGAAACCAACAGAGTTAGCATTAGACCTTGATCCTGAGACAAGAGACAAACTATGAGAATCAGTGGGGCTCTTGCTCTTGGCTCTCAAGCCACGATCAACCTCCAAAGACCTGAGCTTGGAGAACAGCTCATCAAGCGACAACGTGTCATACACGCTCGACTCCTCAATGGCCTCGACCTTGGCACTCCACATAGACCTATCCAGGGCATGCAAAAGCTTGATAGCTTGATCATGATCCGTGTATGGGAGCACTGTCACATTGGCCCTCATGTTGTTGACTATGCTAGTGAAGTGCTGAAACATAGCATCGGTCGACTCGCCGGGGAGATGAGTGAAGTTCTTGTACTCTCGCAGGTAAGTGGAAAACAAACGGGCTTGCACTTGGGCATTGCCAACATGAGCATTTCTCAACTTGAGCCAAATCTTTCCGGCCACATTCTCTCTGTACACTCGCTCAAACTCTGAGGCACAGAGAGCACGGAACAAGTAATCAACAGCCTTGCTATTGGCCTCACACATGTCCCACGATCCTAGAAGCAGAAAACTGTCTGGGATGACATAATGAGGATTCTGAGTGACCTCCCAGATCAGAGTTCCCTTCCCATGGAAAAATGAGCCCATGCGCCTCTCCCACATCGGGTAATTCTTGCCATCGAAGTGCGGAGGACCCGACCCCTTGCCATAATCGCCTATCTTTGGATCTTAGACTGGATAGAATCAAGAAGATCCGTAACCGGCTCTGATACTAATTGAAGGACCGAATAGGCGACTAGAGAGGGGGGGAGTGAATGGGAACCGATAAAAATTCTTCAAAAAGAACTCGGCCAATACCCCACTCAAAACTGAGTCACACACTGAGGATGGATTGAATCAAACCCCAATCGCCAAGACAACACGGTTATGGACCAACCACAAATCTTAGGAATGATTCCTTGAAGCACACGCGGAAGCACAAAAGAAGAATCAAAGGAACCGATCAAACCGAGCAAGTTCTTGCGTCCACGACGGACAGTCCGCCAGGCTGCCGCGGACAATCCGCCGGAGAGGTGCGGACAGTCCGCCGGAGAGGTGCGGACAGTCCGTCGGGTAGGCGCGGACGGTCCGAAATAGACACAGGAGCTAACAGAAACTTCAGGGGAAAAACACCCCACGCGGACAGTCCGACCGGGCTCCGGGGACAGTCCGCCAAACTTGTGGAACACCCTAGACAAACGGGAAGCAACCCCAGACAAAACTCCAGCCAACGCGGATAGTCCGCCAGGACCACGCGGACAGTCCGCGAACTGCCTGCAACACCAAAACTCAAAGCCAACGGATCGAAACGCGAATACGCATGAACACGGATGAACATGCGACGAACTGCAGTTGCGCAGACAGTCCGCCAGCCGCGGACAGAGCAGAAAAAGCCCGACCCCGAGAGGTCAACTCTCCAAATCCATCACCGGATCTCCCAAACGGCTAAAGCTCTTGAGACAAGATTTAGGGGAGGTAAGAAGCGTCACAAGAGGAAGCTATGCCCCAAAAATCTCGGCCTCTATCTCACTAAAACACCGGGAATCGCGGATCACACGAACTACCACCAAGAACTCGGGCTCCAGCCAAAAACTCACGAATCGAAGGCTTTCCCGGTGTTTGAGGGGTCAAGATCACACACAAAGATGCGCAAGGCATCCACCCATGATCCCCTCAAGGAAATCCAAGGAAAAACGCCCTCAAATCCACGAATCGAGCGAAGAACAAAACTCCCCAAAAATAGCCTCGAAAATGACACAAAAATCACAAAGGACTAGGAGATCACCACAACGCCGAATGCTTCCATACATCCAGAGGTTAGAGTCTATACAAGAATCTAGCCTAAGGAATACAGAGGAAAAGAAGCAGTCCAGAGCAATCTACCGGGGGAGGAAACCCTAGAGTCCAAGAAAGAGAGATGCCATCCACCTCTCCGCTATTTATACGAAGTCCACCGGAGGAGGCAAATGACCACGCTACCCCGATAACTTGAATTGAAGATACAACCCCTCAGGGGTATTTTGGTCTAGTCTTCATCGAGCGGACACGCTTCCACCGTGGCCTTGCTTAGCATCGACACAAGCCCCGCGATCACGCCACGTGCCCCCGCCTCGAAACTTCCCGACGCTCCCGGATCCCCGTCTCCGTCGCATCGGGCCTCCGGACTTGGTTTGGTGGCCCAAACCAAGAAACCGTCCACCTGATGGTTTTGTGTGCAAACCAACAAACCCCACGTGCAAGCTTCGGCCTCGATCCGCTACCTTGTACCGGCCCATGTCCACGACTTCAGCCCACTAGTCTTGCACCACACGTCTCGCACTTGACCCCATCAACCACCAGGTCCATCAAACCAAGGCTACTTTCCTCTCCATCACCCGGAGGCCGCCACGGCTAAGGCCTTTCACGCTTGTTCTTCACCTGCACCGACACGAGTCAAACCGCAACCTATACCTGCACACTTAGCCAAGCATCAGTCCACACCATGTTGTCAATCACTCATCACTAAGGGGCAACCCTCCACTAGTCTTCGGACACACCTGGTCCTCAATCGGTGAGACCGGTGGCACCGGTCAGACCGGGCCGATGCACCGGTCAGACTGGCCCGTGCAGAGTTGAGCCACCGACCACTGAGACTTGGCTTTGTGGATCAGCCAAGGAACCCAGTGGTTTTCTGGTGAACCACTACAAACCCCATGAACTTGGTGCAACCTCCACGTCGAGCTCTTCGACTTGGCCGCCACGTCCACTCCGGCTCGATGTTGGCTTTCGGATCAACCAACGAACCCGCTATCATCTGACTTCGACTTGCTCTTCTCGCACCATGTGACTCGCACTTGATCCCGTCTGGCCACCGGTTCCATCGAACCAAGCCTACTTGTCCCTCCAGTCCTTCAAAGGCCCTGCAAGGCTAAGACCTTTTGCGCTTGTTCTTCACCTGCACCAACGCACATCAAGCCGCAGCCTACATCCACAAGATAGAGCACAGCGTCAGTCCACACAACGTTGTCAATCACTCATCACTAGAGAGTGCCAACCACTAGCCATCAGACACTCTGGTCCTCAGTTCTATTATTTTAGTCCAATTCATGCAAGTACCACAGTATATCCGATCAAAAGTAAATACCGTATGTAGAAGTGGTAGTATTTAAGCGGGAAAGCATGAAATAAAGGTGAGAAGTTATCTGGATGGTAGAAGCCAAGGGGTTGCTGTGGAACTTGCCTCTTTCCTTAGTAAGAAACTAAGGATTAGTCTTGAGCTCCTTTGTTGAATCCTTTATTGCTTCCTTGATCGTCGTTTGATCCTTCGGTGTTATTACATGTTCTATAGTAATGTAGTCATTCGCATAATTAAAAAGCAATCAAACAACCACAACCATTCATCAATCATAAGTTAGAGAGAAAGATTTCGTGATCTACATAACTAGGGTAGGACCCTAGGGTTTGAGAGATATGGATCGAACGTGAATGTTGCACAGAATAAAGGCTTTTATAATAAAAAGGAGAGTGTTTAACCTATCTAGGGCTAAGGTTTGTGAGATTTTTGATGGACAAGGTGTGGTTGCTATTCTATTGGCCTTAACTATTTTTGGGAATTTTATGGGGATTTATGGGACTAAAGATAAAGAAGAGCAAATTTTGGGGTGCACTTAAATGGAGTTTCCTATTGGATGAGATAACCAAAATTAAAATTTATATCTAGAAAAGAGATATTGAGATTTGGGTAGCATATCTAGGGTTCTTAGGTCTCCTAACATTTTTGGTGAATTTTGGGGAATTTTTGGAATTATCTAAGTGCTCTAACTAAGGTTGTGGGCAAACTTAGATGGGTGTACTTATTAGCAAAAAGGAGGGGGACTCACACAGCGAGGGAGGGGTTGGCACTATGTTGACGGTTGTTAAGTGCTCCTTTTACACTGTTAATACCTGCATAAAATAAATGAAAAATGATCATCAACACTAGAATAGGGCTTGATACTAATGATTTCCACAAGTGTTGGTGTTTCTAGCTTTTGTTGCAGGATGCACCGAAATACGTGCCAAATGGTACAGATGAGAGCAAGAAGTCCAATGGCTATTAAAGAACGTCATCATAAACAACCTAAAATGCCAATTTGGACTGCACCATTGCGACGGGCTCGTCAAGACGATCGAAATGGATATATCATTTGTATACTTCGGAGTCCGGATGAAAGAGATATGCACAAGATAAGATCACACTATATCATGGACCCGGTGGGACCCACACCAGGCCACGTGGTGACGTGCTGGCACATACGATGCCATGTGTCCATGACACTTCATCAATCCAAGAGAAGCACTTCCTGACAAATCAGACACCGCGACGTGTCCAACACAAGGATCCAAGGGCCCACAAACCGAGCAAACCGCCTCCAAACAACCCATACACCGGGAACCATCATAAGGGCCCACATACCAGTCACCCAGAGAAAGCACAAGGCAGGACGTGGTGGGCCCAGGTCGGCCGACCCGGGATTTCCTCTGTTCGCCATCTGCTACCACATGGTGCTCCCTGATTGGATCCTTAAGCCAGTCCAGGGGTGTATGGGGTGTTTTCACGCCGGTACCCGGGCCTATAAATAGAAGGGGAGGGGGTAGAGAAGAGGACACACACTTCTTCTCCTCCTTCTCACTTTTGGCCTTGGAGGCTCTCTCTTTAGGAGAGGAGAGCTCTTTGTACAGGATTAGTGCTAGGAAGCAAGGTGGGAGGCTTGGGGCCATGTCATGTTCATGACATCTTCCTCAAGAATGATCCTCAGCGGTGCCTTTGTTCTTCAATTAGACTAAAGTGAGTATTGGGACATTTTCTATTTAGACTAAAGTCGTATGCATGCTTAGTTGCTTTGTTCTTGTGTTCTTCATTTGTTCTTGGTTTAGAGGCTTGTGTTCTTCGAACACAACCCTTTCGATCTAGTAGACTTAGATCATAAGTTTGCATCTAGTTTGCCAGCTTGTCTATTAGAGTAAAGTTGATGCTCCTGCATTTATCTAATTAGATCAAAGCGCATTCGTGATCTTTCATAAGTGATAGAGTATACCTTGATCTAGTGCTAGTATCTCGCTCGCGGATTCGTAGTTCCGTATTTATATGGAGTGCTATAGTCAGGCTATCGGGACATCAGACGGTGTCCGGCTATAGTAGTAGTCAGTGGTGTAGACGTGGTGTTTCGACCATAGGTTATCCTGTGAAGACCACGTGTGTTCGCGTAACGATAGAGGTAGGCCGCAATGGTGATAGCCTGTTGGACCCTTTGCAACCCTCCACGCCTGCGTACCGAGTTGGGCTCGTTGCCAGCGCATTGGCCTCTCCCTAAAAAGTTAGGATGTGCTGGCGCCCAAAGGGAGTGTTATACCTGAGAGACCGTGCTAGACTCTGCGCTCGGTCGAGGCAGATCCTTTCTACCCATCCTATCAATCAGTGTTGTGTCCTTGGACCATCCATACTAGAGTAGAAGATAGTGCACATCGTTCCTTGGATTCGATACCCTTGGAATACTCTCCTTCCTTGGGGAAGTGCTACAGCAGTATTTCCATGCGCTTGCGGTATACCCGGGTGTTCTTATACGCTCCCTCTAGGTGTACAACTAGTGGTGATGCTAAGAAATGCCAACAAGCATTTCTGGCGCCATTGCCGTGGAACGGTTGTTGTATCTATCTTCGAACCTAGTGGTCCTCGTATTTATCTTTTTCGTTTTCTTCTACCTTCACCCCCGTTACCCATCGAGTTATCCTTTTTGTTTCTTTTCTTGTACCTTTACCCCCGCTACCCTTTGAGATGCCTTCCTGTCAAATCCTCTCTACCCCTAGGGGCGAGTTCGTCTTAGAGCAACCATCAACTTCCTCATCTTGCTGCGAGCTTCGTCCCGACTTTATAGCCATAGTTCGGAATCGACCTTTCTCTGGAGCAATCAGTGATGATCCTAATGTTCATTTAGAGGAGTTCGAGGACTTGTGTTTGTGCTTGGTAATTCTAGGCATGACACAGGAAACTTTGAGGTGGAAATTGTTCCCTTTCTCTCTCGTAGATAGAGCAGAGCAATGGTACACCCACACAGCAGAGCATGTGAATAATTGGGGAGAACTACGTGAGAGCCAGGTGTGGTTCGAGGACAGGTGGATGGTCGCTTCCTGGTGTGATGAGTGATTGACAACGTGGTGTGGACTGATTCTTGGCTAAGTATTACAGATGCAGGTTGCGGCTTGACTGGTGTAGGTGAAGAACAAGCGTGAAAGGTCGTTGCCGGTGAGGCCTCCAGGTGTGGAGAAGACAAGTAGGCTTGGTTCGAGGGACCCGGTGGCCAGCGGGGTCAAGTGCGGGCCGCATGGTGGCAAGAACGGCAAGATGAAGTCATAGACGGTTTCTTGGTTGAGCCTCAAAACCAAGGTCGAGCCGGGACTACGTGGGAGCCGAGTCATGAGTGGTGATTGGCGGAGGCTACACCGAGTTCGCGGGGTTTCCGGTGGTTCACCAGAAAATCACTGGGATCCTTGGTTGATCCACAAAGCCAAGACCGAAGAACCGAAGACGGAGGTGCAGCAGCTCCAGACCGGTCTGACTGGTGGGTCTGACCGGTCTGACCGGTGGGTACCGGTCTGACCGGTGAGGAGCACCGGTCTGACCGGTGTAAGACGACGCAGTCTGGAATCTTCGAAGCGGAGGACACGCGTCGGGATCGCAAGGCTTGCGTCGAGGCTAAGCAAGTTTGCGGTCGCTGGGCATCCGTCCGATGGTGCGAAGACAAAGACTTCCAATTTCGCCCTCGAGGGGCATGTATCCCTAGTTAGCTAGTAAGGGTATTTTCGTCTTTCGGTTGCCTCCATATAACCCAAGTGGTGAGAGGATGGCAGCCATCTCGGGGAACCCTAGCTCATTTGGTTTTCCTATTTTCCTTCCTATTTTCTTAGGATTTTCGTAGGACTAGCTTGAGAGCTTCATGGTGAGATCTTGTGAGAGGGAAGGATGATCGGGCGGCAAGCTAGACCTTGTATGAACCTCTTTGGTATGTATAGATGATTCGGCGTGGTTCCTCAAGGCTTGGATGTGTCTTTCCCGTTTCTCCTTTTTGGTGATTTTCGGAGCCCTTTCTTGGCGATTTTCTTGAAGCGATTTCGAGGCCTTTCTCTTTGGGATTTGGTGGGGGATGTATGCATGAACCCTTCGTGGTTCTTTTCCCTTTGATTCCCCTTCCAAATCCGTGAGCAAAGGGGCTCGATTTTAGGGTTTTCGTGGCTCTAGGGTTAGAGGTGTTCTTGGTGGGATTTCTTCGATTCTTCTTGATTTGACAAGTTTTGGTGGACCAAATCTTGGCTATGGAGTACCCATGAGGTGTTTCTACTATCCCCAAAGTCTTGTGCAAAACCGTGGAGCGAATCGGGAGATCGGGAGTTGGATTTGGAGGAGTTGATTCGCGGGCGCTGTTCATCCCGAGCTACCCAGGCACGACCGGTCTGACCGGTGCTATTGACCGGTCTGACCGGTGCTAGCCCTTGGTGGGTTTTTGTCTCGGGGAATAGCCTTGTCCGTTTGGTTTTGTCCCGTGGTCCTGCTGATCAGTTCTTGGCGTGTTTGGAGTTGTTTTGCTAGGTTTTGTGAGGGGTTCTTCTTCTTCACAGGTTGTGTTTCGTGGTGGTTTTTGTTCCAGGGCCTAGAGGAGTCACTGAGGCTTCCTGGAACATTTGCTGTGCGGCTGCTGTAGCCACCGGCCTGACCGGCTCTGTCCACCGGTCTGACCGGTGTCACCGGTCTGACCGGCACAGGCCATCGGTCTGACCGGTGTAGCACAGGCAGCAAGCCGTGCAAGTTTCCGCTGTGTGGTTTGGTGATTTTTGGCTCGGAAGGTTGAGTGTTGGTTCCTAGGACCAGTAGCACTCCAGTGGCTGCGTGGTCTTGGCCAACTTGTGTAGTTGGGTCGGAGACGTGAGTTGGAAGCCGTGTTCGTCTTGTTGGAGTTCTCATCTCCTTCGAGAAGAATTTTTATCGGCTCCCATTCACTCCCCCCCTCTCTGGTTCGCCTAATCGGTCCTTCAATTGGTATTAGAGCCGGTTCGGGTCTTTATTGACTCTTACCAGTCTAAGATCCAAAGATGACGTACCAGGAATGGGGTTCGGGTCCTCCGCACTTCGATGGCAAGAACTACCAGATGTGGCAAAGGCGGATGGCGGCGTTCCTCCGTGGAAAGGGTCAGATCCTTTGGGATGTCACGGTGAACACAGCTTATGTTCATTCGATGAACTTCCTTGCTCCAGGATCGAGGGATATGTTCGAAGCCAACAACAAGGCTGTCGACTACTTGTTTCGGGCTCTATGTCAGCCTGAATTCGATCGGGTTCAGACAGAGGACTTAGCTTGTAGGATTTGGGAGCAGTTGAAAGATGCTCGTGCTGGGAATGCTCAGGTTCAGGATCGGATGTACGCGACTTACCGGAGAGTGTACGAGAACTTCACTCATCTCCCCGGCGAGTCCGTTGATGCCCTTTTCCAGCGATTTACGGTCGTTGTGAACAACATGAGAGCCAATGTGGACGTCCTCCCATACAATGATCATGATAGAGCCGTGAAGCTCTTGCACTCGTTGGATCGTACTGTATGGGACGGGAAGTTTGAGGCTATTGTTGAGTCCGAGAAGTATGACACCTTGACGGTGAACGAGCTGTTCTCGAAGCTCAAGTCGGCTGAGTTGGACCGTGGTATGACAGCCAAGATCGAGAGCCCGACTGATTCTCATAGTCTCGCTCTCGTTAGTGGCAAAGGAGCTAAGTCTAACGCTAACGCATCCTCCAGGATGTACTCTCTGTCTTCTTTGATGTCTTTGCCAGATGAGGAGTTCGACGTGCTTGGAGAGGACGAGCTGGCGTTGCTGACCAGGCGGTTCGAGAGGCTGCACGAGAACCGGGTGAACACGAGGAGGACAACACGGACGTGCTTTCAGTGCGGCAAGCCAGGACACTTCGTCGCCGACTGCCCGGAGAAGACGGAGAACAAGGACGGTTACAAGGACGGCTACAGGCACCGATCGAGCAAGGATGGCAAGTACCGATCGAGGCGCGATCACAAGCACAAGAACAAGCACAAGGACGAGCGACGGTCGAGGAAGAAGGATGGCCGCGGCAGGAAGGCCCGAGCATTGGTCGGAGCGAGCGACGTCGACTCCAGCTCCGCCTACTCTTCCTCGAGCTCGAGTAGCAGTGAAGATGAAGGTGATCGGCGCAAGAACAAGGAGTCATTCAGGAACTTGAGCGGGTTGAGCTGCTTCGCAGGAGATGGCTTCTGCGGCATGGCCCGTAGCTCCGGCAGCAAGAAGAGCCACCAGAGTGACTCGGACTCTGACTCCGAGGATGAGGTATGTGATGAGCTCTCTTCTTTGCGCAAGGAGAATGATGAGTTGGTTGACTTGCTTGATAACCGCGATCACATGCTTAGAGAGGCCAAGAAGATGAGGAAAGAACTTAGGGCCTCACTAGAAGATGCTAGGAACCGTGTGGCTGAGCTAGAAACCCAGAACCTAGATGCTAAGCTTGAGATTGATTCGCTTAAGGCTTCTCCTGTGGTTTCTGATGAGATTGATTGCTGTGATTGCTCTGTGTACCTAGCTGATCTTACTGCTCTTAAGGATAAGCATGCTTCTACTTGTGATGAACTAGATATGCTTAGGGTTGAAGTGGCTGAGCTTAAGTCTAGACCTGCTTTGCTAGGTGCTTGCACTTCTTGCCCTGTTTTGCATGGAAAGATTGATGAGTTGCATGCTTACACTGTTTCGCTTGAGGCTAAGTTGAAAGAGCCTATTCCCACTTCTTGCTCTACTTGTGAATTGCATGCGGTTAAGAATTTGGAGCTTGCACATTATGTTGATCGCTTGCAGGATGAGAATGATGAGCTGAGAAAATGTATGAGCTGGTTGTCGGGTCAGGAGCCTCAGCTTGGTATCATGATAGCGGCTTTCAAACGCTATGATGGTCAGGCACTTAGGGCTGACAAGCTTGGAGAGAACTGTGGTGAGGGAGTTGAGAGAGTTGGAGAGATTCCTATCCCACCACCAAACAGACACAAGAACAAGTTTGAGCCCAAGCCTAACCATCTCAGAAACAAACTTGACACTACTCCAGATCCACCCATATTCCCTCACCCAACAAATGATTTTCAGAAACCGGTGAAGTTTGTGAACCCAAAGGGAGGTGAGGAAGGAGAGAAGAAGGGTGAGAAGCCGAGTGGGCAGCCCCAACCCAAGCCTAAGCCTAAGCCACAGCCCATAAAGTTCCATTGTGGGTATTGTGGGAGAGATGGTCACAAGGATGAGTTTTGCTTCAAGAGGAAGCGTGAGGAGAGAATGGCTAGAGAGTGGGCTAACAAGGACAGGTACCACCCCTCTAATGGTGTACCTGAGCCTCGTATGCAGATGCCCAGGGCCAAGGCAATTGTGAGGACGGTTCCGGCTTGGGGAGACCGGAAGGCTGCAGGTGCTGCTGCTGGCCGAGCTACACCGGTCAAACCGGTGCAGGTCTGGGCAGACAGCGAGTTGGGTTTCGTGCTCGTGAGGATGCTCAGTTTGGTTCTGGAGGTCGTGGTTCTGGTGGTTGGTCTGGAAAGTTTGCAGGTGGTCAGTTTGCTAGGCGTTCTCCACCTCGTGCTCAATACGAGGGTGGGAGGAGTCGTAGCTTTGAGATGGAGAGGAGGAACGATCCACGGTTTCCCTTTCGTGGTTTTCGTCCTCCTCCAGCTAGAGAGGGTTGGTTCCCTCGTGGTGGTCACCGTGGTGGTAGCTTTGATAGGCGTGATGATTTGGTTTGTGCTAACCCCACTTTGGAGGAAATGGCTCGGCACTGGTTTTACTCTTTTGGTACTAACCCCAGTGCTGAGTCGTTTGTTCACTCACGTGCTCGCTTTTGAATTTCAGGTGGGAGACTTGAAGAACATTTGGTTGATTGACTCCGGTTGCTCGAGGCATATGACCGGAGACAAGGGGTGGTTCTCAAGTCTCGTCCCGGTGGTGACAAAGAAGTACATCACCTTTGGGGACAATGGGCGAGGGCGTGTGCTGTCAGAAGGTGAGATTAAGGTAAGTGACAAGATCACTCTCAAGCGTGTTGCTCTTGTTCAATCGCTTGGATACAATTTGCTTTCTGTGTCCCAGTTGTTGGATGAGGGTTTTGAGGTGTTGTTTCGGCCTGGTGGTTCTCGGATTTTAGATTCTCGGGGGGATCTTGTTTGCATGGTCGTTCCTGAGGGTCAAGTGTTCCGAGCTGATTTTTCTCAGTCTTCTGGTGTGGAGCGTTGCTTTTTGGCTGGTTCTTTGAGATAGTTGTGGAAGTGGCATAGGAAGTTGGGTCACTTGAGTTTTGACCTTTTGTCTCGCTTAAGTAAACTCAATTTGGTCCGAGGATTGCCACGGTTGAGGTTTGAGAAAGAGTTGGTTTGTGCGCCGTGTAAGCATGCCAAGATGGTAGCCTCTTCTCACCCGCCTCTCACCGATGTGATGACTGAGCGTCCATGCGAGCTGCTCCATATGGACCTTGTTGGCCTAGCTCGTGTGCGATCTGCGAGTGGGAAGTGGTATGTCCTTGTTGTGGTGGACGACTACTCTCGGTATGCGTGGGTGTTCTTTCTTGAGGAGAAGGGGGAGACGTTTGGTTTTGTTCGAGATCTTGTCTTGAGGTTAAGAAACGAGAGGCACGGAGATGCCATACGAGCGATCCGCAGTGACAATGGCTCAGAATTCAAAAACTCTCGCTTCGAAACCTTTTGCCATGACTTGGGTCTTGAACATCAGTTTTTGAGTCCGTATACGCCTCCCCAGAATGGCGTGGTGGAAAGGAAAAACAGGACCTTGTGCGAGATGGCTCGGACGATGCTCGACGAGCATAGGACTCCGAGAAGGCTCTGGGCTGAGGCGGTCAATACCGCGTGCCATGTGTCGAACAGGATCTACCTCAGGGTTCACAAGAAGAAAACCTGTTACGAGTTGATGCACGATCGCACACCTTAGGTGAGTCACTTCCATGTCTTTGGTTGTAAATGCTTCATTCTGAAGAAAGGGAAGAAGTTGGACAAGTTCGAGGCTAGGTCTGTCGATGGCATTTTCTTTGGTTATGCATCTCATTCTAGAGCATTTCGTGTGCTCAATCTTGAAACTAACCAAATTGTGGAGACTTGCGAGGTAACCTTCGATGAGACACAGCCACGTAGTCAGCTTGTTTTTGAGTGTGCAGGTGACGACGAACTTGGCGAGGAGATCTTTCAGGAGGAGGAGCATGAACATGGAGATGATGAAGATGGCGGTGTGATGCCCGCGGCTGAACATGTACCTACTACTACGACGACGATCGAGAATGGACCCTCTCCCACACCTACAATGACAAACCCAGATCAAGGCGAAGCTGCTGTTGAGGGGGAGGTAGCATCAAGGCGAGAACCTCCCCGGCGAGTGCAAGTGGATCACCCAGCTTCGAGAATCATCGACATGAATGAACGTACTACACGGTCGAGGGTTCGGAACAATTCTCATTTCGCTCATGCTGCTTTTGTTGCCACTTTTGAGCCCAAAGACATTGGACACGCGTTATCTGATCATAATTGGGTTAACTCGATGCATGAGGAGTTGGAGAATTTTGAGAGGAACCAAGTTTGGATGTTGGTTGACCCTCCCCCAGGGTGTAAGCCGATTGGGACAAAATGGGTGTGGAAAAATAAAGAGGGAGAGAAAGGAGAAGTGGTGAGGAACAAGTCGAGACTTGTTGCTCAGGGGTACAGTCAGAAAGAGGGGATCGACTACGAGGAGACTTTCGCTCCTGTAGCTCGTTTGGAGGCGATCAGGATCCTTCTAGCCTTTTCCGTGGCTAAAGGGTTCAAGTTGTACCAGATGGATGTGAAGAGTGCTTTTCTGAACGGTGTGTTGGAGGAACAGGTGTTTGTGAGGCAACCACCGGGGTTTGAGAGTGAGAAGTACCCTCACCGGGTGTACAAGTTGAGGAAGGTGCTGTATGGGTTGAAGCAGGCGCCTAGAGCTTGGTATGGTAGGTTGAGGGGGTTCCTGTTTGAGAGAGGGTTTGAGATGGGGAAGGTCGACCAGACCTTGTTTCTCCTCAGGCAGGGCAGAGATATCCTAATTGTGCAGGTATACGTGGATGATATTGTCTTTGGTGGCTCGTCTAACTCTCTTGTTGCAAGGTTTGCAGAAGACATGAGCAGGGAATTTGAGATGAGCATGATGGGCGAGTTGCAGTTCTTCCTTGGGCTACAAATCAAGCAATCAAAGGAAGGAACATTTGTGCACCAAGCTAAGTACACCAAGGACATTGTGAGGAAGTTCAAGATGGAGGACTCCAAGGCTATGGCAACGCCTATGAGTACGACTACAGCTCTTGATGCGGACGAGGAAGGTGAACACGTGGACCAGAAGGAGTACCGGAGCATGATCGGGTCACTCCTCTACTTGACGGCGACGAGGCCGGACATCCAATTCTCGGTGTGTCTGTGCGCTCGTTTTCAAGCGTCTCCGAGGACTTCACATCGGCAAGCAGTCAAGCGCATTTTCAGGTATTTGCGACACACTCCCGACTTCGGTCTTTGGTACTCTGCGTCTTCTTCTTTGGCGCTTCATGGATTTTCAGACGCAGACTTTGCCGGGTGTCGGTTGGATAGGAAGTCCACTTCTGGGACTTGCCAGTTCTTGGGTTCTTCTTTGGTATCTTGGTCTTCCCGCAAACAGTCGAGTGTTGCTCAATCCACTACCGAGGTAGAGTATGTGGCCGCAGCTAGTTGTTGCTCTCAGCTCCTTTGGATCACATACACCATGAGTGACTTTGGTGAGGAGTATACCCATGTCCCACTTCAATGTGATAGCACCAGTGCCATAAGCGTTGCAAAGAACCCAGTGCTCCATTCCAAAACCAAGCACATAGAAGTGAGGTATCATTTTCTGAGAGACAACGTAGAGAAAGGGAAGATAGCTTTGATCCATGTACCCACACATGAACAACTAGCCGATATTTTCACCAAACCCCTAGATCAAGCAACTTTCACTCGTTTGCCGGGGGAGCTTGGTGTTTGTTTGTTTTCTTGAGTTGGCGTGTGGGAGCTCCTTTGTAGCATATGTATAGCTTTCCTTTGTGCATTTCTTGCATTTGGCATGGCATATGTAACATGATGTATAGGCATCTTTGTATCTTAGGTTGCATGCATTTTGTATCATATGCATTGTTTAGGAAAGGCTTCTCCTATATACATTGTTCACCATGGAATGACATATATGTCTTTGTGAGCTAATTTGGTAAGCTATGGTTAGTTTGGCTTAGCTCTTGATAATCTTGGTTTATATCCATGGTTGATGGCTATATTTTTGAAAAATTTCATATATATGCTCTCTTGTGAGTAAATCCCTTTACATGATCTTGACATGTTTTAGTGGCTTGGCTATGCTTAATTTGTGGTTGGATAGCTTATTTTGATCATATGGGGCCAAAGGCTCATTTGCCATCATGAATGTTTAGCCCCCATGCTTCATCTTGTGGAGGGGCATAAGTTCCTTTTTGTCGCAAAGACATTTCATGTACCAATTATAAATCTGAAAATGAAATGTAAATTGCTTGAAAAATGTGCTCCCATGTCATATGTGCTAATTTTAATTTGCTTTGGGTGCTAAATCGTTGCATGATGTCTACCAATGAGAAGTCTCATATATAGAAGTAGGCACATGGCTCGGTGGCTTTGACATGACATGAGGTGCTTGTGGGTGTTTATGATGGTCTTATGCTTAGAATGGTTGTCCTAGCATGAAGTTTGTGTGGCTTTGCCATTTTGACATGTTTTGCTCATGTTTAGGACTTTGCTCATGAGAGGGTGATTTTTCACAAAATTGCTAAATTCTATCTTAGCTTCGCCCAATGGTTGTGAAACTTGGTGATCATGAAGTTTATGTCATTACGAAGCTATAGAGTATCTAACTTGCTCGTTTGGACATGTGTAACATCCTATGTTGAATTTTGTCTATTTGAGAAGCTCTAGGTTGCATTTTTTGCATTTTTGGCTTGATTCATGCATTGTCAACAAGGGGGAGAAGTTTGAGCATGTTTTGGCCTACTGAATGCATTTGGAAGGTTTTCAGGTGGTTTCGAGCCATTTTTGGGCTCTGTTGTGCACCGGTCTGACCGGTTGAGGTCACCGGTCTGACCGGTCAGAGTGCTGGTCCTGTTCACATGTTGCGCACCGGTCTGACCGGTGGTGTCGACCGGTCTGACCGGTCAGAGCTGAGCTGTTGCAGCTGCTCTGTTTCGTGAAGTGGTTCGCATGCTTTTGTCCAGGGGGAGTTGCATTGGTTCAGGGGGAGCTTGCATGTGTGCAGGGGGAGCTCTTTGTGGTTTTCGAGCTTTGGTTTGATGGTTTGTGCTCTTTGCTTGAGCATGTTTTGTCTCGGATGTGTCGAGCCGTTGCCCTTGCCTAAGGGGTCCGAGACTTGTCTTCTTCAAGTGATCTTGCTCTTTGCCTTTTCTTTGGCTTTCGATCGCTTGTTGGAGTTTCTTTTTAGTCGTTTCTTTTCTTTTCCTTTTCTCTTGGTTACCAAAACGTGTGTGTTGTCAATGCACTCATCAAGGCGGAGATTGAGAGCCAGGTGTGGTTCGAGGACCGGTGGATGGTCGCTTCCTGGTGTGATGAGTGATTGACAACGTGGTGTGGACTGATTCTTGGCTAAGTATTGCAGATGCAGGTTGCGGCTTGACTGGTGCAGGTGCAGGTGAAGAACAAGCGTGAAAGGTCGTTGCCGGTGAGACCTCCAGGTGTGGAGAAGACAAGTAGGCTTGGTTCGAGGGACCCGGTGGCCAGCGGGGTCAAGTGCGGGCCGCATGGTGGCAAGAACGGCAAGATGAAGTCATGGACGGTTTCTTGGTTGAGCCTCAAAACCAAGGTCGAGCCGGGACTACGTGGGAGCCGAGTCATGAGTGGTGATTGGCGGAGGCTACACCGAGTTCGCGGGGTTTCCGGTGGTTCACCAGAAAATCACTGGGTTCCTTGGTTGATCCACAAAGCCAAGACCGAAGAACCGAAGACGGAGGTGCAGCAGCTCCAGACCGGTCTGACCGGTGGGTACCGGTCTGACCGGTGAGGAGCACCGGTCTGACCGGTGTGCGACGACGCAGTCCGAAATCTTCGAAGCGGAGGACACGCGTCGGGATCGCAAGGCTTGCGTCGAGGCTAAGCAAGTTTGCGGTCGCTGGGCATCCGTCCGATGGTGCGAAGACAAAGACTTCCAATTTCGCCCTCGAGGGGCATGTATCCCTAGTTATCTAGTAAGGGTATTTTCGTCTTTCGGTTGCCTCCATATAACCCAAGTGGTGAGAGGATGGCAGCCATCTCGGGGAACCCTAGCTCATTTGGTTTTCCTATTTTCCTTCCTATTTTCTTAGGATTTTCGTAGGACTAGCTTGAGAGCTTCATGGTGAGATCTTGTGAGAGGGAAGGATGATCGGGCGGCAAGCTAGACCTTGTATGAACCTCTTTGGTATGTATAGATGATTCGGCGTGGTTCCTCAAGGCTTGGATGTGTCTTTCCCGTTTCTCCTTTTTGGTGATTTTCGGAGCCCTTTCTTGGCGATTTTCTTGAAGCGATTTCGAGGCCTTTCTCTTTGGGATTTGGTGGGGGATGTATGCATGAACCCTTCGTGGTTCTTTTCCCTTTGATTCCCCTTCCAAATCCGTGATCAAAGGGGCTCGATTTTAGGGTTTTCGTGGCTCTAGGGTTAGAGGTGTTCTTGGTGGGATTTCTTCGATTCCTCTTGATTTGACAAGTTTTGGTGGACCAAATCTTGGCTATGGAGTACCCATGAGGTGTTCCTACTATCCCCAAAGTCTTGTGCAAAACCGTGGAGCGAATCGGGAGATCGGGAGTTGGATTTGGAGGAGTTGACTCGCGGGCGCTGTTCATCCCGAGCTGCCCAGGCACGACCGGTCTGACCGGTGCTATTGACCGGTCTGACCGGTGCTAGCCCTTGGTGGGTTTTTGTCTCAGGGAATAGCCTTGTCCGTGTGGTTTTGTCCCGTGGTCCTGCTGATCAGTTCTTGGCGTGTTTGGAGTTGTTTTGCTAGGTTTTGTGAGAGGTTCTTCTTCTTCACAGGTTGTGTTTCGTGGTGGTTTTTGTTCTAGGGCCTAGAGGAGTCACTGAGGCTTCCTGGAACGTTTGCTGTGCGGCTGCTGTAGCCACCGGCCTGACCGGCTCTGTCCACCGGTCTGACCGGTGTCACCGGTCTGACCGGCACAGGCCATCGGTCTGACCGGTGTAGCACAGGCAGCAAGCCGTGCAAGTTTCCGCTGTGTGGTTTGGTGATTTTTGGCTCGGAAGGTTGAGTGTTGGTTCCTAGGACCGGTAGCATTCCAGTGGCTGCGTGGTCTTGGCCAACTTGGGTAGTTGGGTCGGAGACGTGAGTTGGAAGCCGTGTTCGTCTTGTTGGAGTTCTCATCTCCTTTGAGAAGAATTTTTATCGGCTCCCATTCACTCGCCCCCTCTCTGGTTCGCCTAATCGGTCCTTCACTATGAGAAAAATTTTGTCACTCATTCTCCCTTTATGAACGCATAGAGCTCTTGCTGTGTGAACTCCTTGACTTTGAGCAATTAGAGGGTGAGTCCATAGGTGCAGCTTGGGCTAGGTTCCTACGTATTATGACCTCTAGCCCAGACATGTCTATACCCGATGATATAGCGACGTATACCTTTTATACTCGTATAGACATGGAGTCTGCACAAGAGCTCAACCTTTTAGTTGGAGGTTTGTTTGGAAACCAAACTCTAGTGGAAAGAAGAAAGATCCTAGAATTCTTTTTAGAAACCTCTTCTTCCCATATTGTTTACAACGAACCCCATCTGGAGTCTGAGTTGGTCCATGAGAGTCTCTCAATAGCCGAATCTGAGCTTTCATTCTCTGAATTCCTTGATTGCTCTGTTGAGCACTCTCGCGAACCACGAACATCGAAGGAAGAAGAAATTCAACCTTCGGAGTTCTCTTCCTGATTTGAGGATGATCCTTCTCGAAACATCAGAAATACCTCAGATCACTCTTTGCACGAGAAGCCTACGGCATCGTTGGACCTTTATGAGGTCCTCGATGAAGTTTGGAATCATAGGACAATAGTGGATTGGTCACCTCAGAAGCATACATCCGAAGCAATTCGGGTTAGCTCGACTTCCACGATCATCCACTGTTCCATGAGAGGAAACACCGTAGACGCTGTCCATGACCCTACTGTTGGGGCTTGCATCATACCAGAGACCCTTTTGGATACTCTGGTGGATGACATGCCCTTGATCCCGACTGATAGACTTTTCCATAGTCCCAGGTGGCGCTGTGTTTTTCCATGTGGGGGGATTGCTAGGGACATGCCGATCACCATTGATGACATAGAGGTGCGATTAGATTTCCACATCTATGACATCGTGGATTTTGATCTTCTTCTAGGTTTCCCCTTAGAAAAACTTCTTGCTAAATCTCAAGGAAACTCAGAAGAAGAAGAGCTTAGGGAAACCATTTCTGTCCATGCTGAACCATCTAGACATCCTCTGACAGAGCCATTCCCTAGACCTACGGTATCTCCTTCGCCTCCCGATCCTCTTGACGAAGCATTTCCCGAGGAGGCTATGAAGGAGGAATGGCCAGATGGAGTGGTATGCTTTTTCGAAGCATTTTGGGATAGTACGCCTACTCTGGTTATTCCTTGTTCTGTGAGAGGGACTACCGTAGAGGCCCATTGTGACCCCATCATGGAGGTTAACATCATACCATGGCACTTGGCGGAAACTCCTTCGGGCAAGGTTCCGCTAGCACCATCTGACATGCTCCTCGAGACTTGTCCCTTTGGGCACGTTCTTGAATGTCAGGGGATTGCAAGTGTCGTGCCACTCACCATAGACGGGATTGAGGCTAGCTTAGACTTTCACATCTTCGATGTCCTCGATCCTGATCTACTCCTAGGCTCCCCGCTAGAGAAATTCTTTGAGGAATCCATAGGGAGCCTAGATGGTAATCTTGGGGAAGCCACTTCCACCACGACTACCTCTTGTTTGGGACACCCTATGGCGAAGCCTCTTCCCCAGCAAAACCCGCTCGAGAAGACGTCGCGTATACCTCCCTTCACGTCATTCAAGCATGTTCTCATTGAGGGCATAGGACTTTCTACTCCTCATGAGTACGACTTGGAAGACCCTCCTCACCCTTGTGAAGGCGAACGGTCGTCACCACTCTCGACCGAGTTTCAGCCTCTTTCCGCTGGCCCGTATCATGTTGCTTTCCATCATGATCGAGAGTCAACATTGAGCTTGCACGATGACTCTCTTGAGATGGAGAATTCATGGGCCATGGAACCTTTCGAGGCTCTGACTCTGGAGTCCGGAGGAAAGGATTCCACGCATGAGTATGGTAGTTTCATCCTTGATCTACCACATAAACCATGCTCGCATCATGCCTCTCTAGAGTCAGTCATGCTTAGTGCGCTGAGCACATATGAGGGCTACAACCACCTTCTGGTCCTCTTTTGCAAAACTTTTGGAAGGTTGATTGTAGATGCATATGTCTATCGTAAGCATATCAGATTTCGTGTGTGCACTGTGGCACTAACCTTGCAGCTAAAGCTTCACTGATACATCAAGGATTGGTGGTGAACGGGAACGACACCACCAACGATAGCTGCAAGATGAAGTTCCCATGGTCGAGCTTATGACCCTGAATAAACAAAGTACTACCAGGAGATAGCCTTGATTAGCATAGGTTTTATTTCCCTTTTCGAATAAAAGCAAGAACATGTTTTTAGGATAAGTTGTCCTTCAGGTACTTTCAGGTGGAGATTGAGAAGAAAGATGGATAGGTAATGCCGACGAACATGTGAGCCACATCAGCTGCAACACCTAGATAAGCTTTGGAGAGGGAACATTTACAAAAAGG
The DNA here is from genome assembly GCA_036936925.1 of Cenchrus fungigraminus. Taxonomy (NCBI): domain Eukaryota; kingdom Viridiplantae; phylum Streptophyta; class Magnoliopsida; order Poales; family Poaceae; genus Cenchrus; species Cenchrus fungigraminus. The sequence continues at coordinate 111,501,500 of CM072779.1, forward strand.
AAGCTTGATCACCACACACTTGAGTTTTGTTGCCTAGCAATGCAAACTTCAAGTGTGGGGGAGGTATGTGAGCATCCTGAGTAAAGTTCCTCGTCTACCAAATCTTATCCTGGTGTGGATATGATGTCAGCTCTTGCATCTTGCCTACTAGCTAGGTAAGTCCTTCTTTTGACATTAAACAAAGCCCTTCCGGGAGGTTCCCGAGGTTCACTGTCTTTGCTCATGCTTATGTCCCTTTTGAAAATAGTTTGATCATGCTTAAATGCTTCCTTTATCTTTGTTCATATACTCTGGTTTGAATGTGTGCTGCAGCATATATTCATAGACTGTTTTAAATTAAGCATGGTGCTTAGGTTAAAATTTGTCTTCTTCAGTCAAAACAAGGCATGGTGTCGGGTTTTGATTGATGAACCTTAGAGTTATATTTTCATAGATTTTGGTTGCATGTATGTGGACTAACCCCTGCAGAAAATTGTCAAATTTGAATGGGTAAGTCATTGAGCTAAATTCAAATGGGAAGGTAAGTTGAGGTGTCAGATTCATGTTGCACAACATGCAAAGGTGGTACGTATGACCTCTCAAAGGTCCAAGGTAAGTATATTCCCCTTTGTTTATGGAATGCAATCTTGATCTAACCCTTCTTGAGTAAATGACATGGTGACAATAAAAAAAACCCAAAAATATTTGAATTTGAATATAGGCTCTATGGTTCTTGAACTAGTAGAGTCCCTCATTTGTTTCCACTTTTTGTTTGAAGAACAGCATCAGGTTCAACCACTAGTGTGGGGGAGTTCTCTCAAGCTCATCATCGACATATCCACTCGAGAACTCCCAAACAAAAGTTGCACAACATCGACTGCGCCTTCATGACAAGGACAAGGTAAACTAGAGTGAGTCGGCTGCCTTATGGTCAGCCGAATCACCACTAGTCTCCCTTGATCTCTTATCCTTCCGAAGCGATGGTATGTGCACCCTCTACCTCACTCTCCTTTATCCATGAGTTTGATTGAATATCAATTCCTATCATTTGAAATCAAACTCAGCAATTTGTGCTATGCTTGCTCTACATGATTCCTGTGGTTGGCTTGCATATATTTTATTCCTTACCTATCATCTTGATGCTTGTGAACAAATATCATTATAGGGAACTCATGCTCATCTAAGTAGTTGGTGTTTGAGATATGGTTTGATGATATGATCTTCGCTCTGAATGTCTGAGTGCTTGGGAATTTTATTTGAAAAATCATAAAACCCTTTGCAAAGCTCCTCTTTGATATGCCACCGTCCCACCAAAGCCATATGATGTTATAGTTGAAAACCTTCTACTCATATGCTGCTTGTTATTACTTTGAGCTTTGTCAAATCCTGTGATCCTTGTGAGAATTCTTTTCATTACTTTCATGATCAAGATTCATGTGCACACCACCTATTTCCCCTTGCTATGCTTCTACACTAGAAGTTAGCATTGTACCTTTCATCCCTTTCATGAAAATAAAGCTCCATATGTGGTGCGACATCTCTCTCGAAAAGTATCCTTCAAAAGAGACATGGGCTATGAAAAAAAATAAAAAAAGAAAAAAGGCATATGCTCAAAGCATGATGAAAAAAAGGGAAAAGAAAGAAGAAAGAATAGCCCATGTCCAAAATAAAGGAGAAATAGGAGAGAGATGAGATCATGCAAAAGGAGTTCCATGGTAATAACTAGTGTCCATTCCGAGGCTAGTGTCCACCTTACCATCTACCAACTTTGATCATATATGGTAATATCTAGCACCCATTCCGGGCCTAGTATCCACCTTACCATACTCACCATATCCATACACGTGCACATCTTGATCTGATTGTATGATATGATTTTCTCTCTGGATCTAGTCTTTGACTTTGCAATATATGTAATACAAGTATGCCTTATCCCTTATCCTACCCTGAGCTCCACATGTAGCCATCATTAGAAGTAGGGTGAAGAAAGGCAATCTAGTGCCTTGGTGAGGACATATACACATTGAGCGATTTGAGAGAATCAAATGTGGAGCTAAGCAAGGTTTTGTTTTGAAATTTTATTGCAAAACCCCAAGTTACTTAACATGATGAGCAGGAGTGATTTGATTCATAACCATTCCATTCCTCAACTACCTAAGATAGCATGATAGACACTTCAGAGTTCACAAGTACAAGGTATGGTCTGGAATATCCCTTATGCTTGCTTGATACCTTTTGGATATCATATCTCAACTTGACCTGACTCCCTTTTCTCGGGACGAGCAAAGGTCAAGTGTGGGGGTGTTGTTGACGGCTATTAAGTGCTCCGTTTACACCGTCAATACCTGCATAAATTAAATGAAAAATGATCATCAACACTAGAATAGGGCTTGATACTAATGATTTCCACAAGTGTTGGTGTTTCTAGCTTTTGTTGTAGGATGCACCGAAATGTGTGCCAAATGGTACAGATGAGAGCAAGAAGTCCAATGGCTATTAAAGGACGTCATCATAAACAACCTCAAATGCCAATTTGGACTGCACCATTGCGACGGGCTCGTCAAGACGATCGAAATGGATATATCGTTTGTATACTTTGGAGTCCGGATGAAAGAGATATGCACAAGATAAGATCACACTATATCATGGACCCGGTGGGACCCACACCAGGCCACGTGGCGACGTGCTGGCACACAGGATGCCATGTGTCCATGACACTTCATCAATCCAAGAGAAGCACTTCCCGACGAATCAGACACCGCCACGTGTCCAGCACAAGGATCCAAGGGTCCACAACCCGAGCAAACTGCCTCCAAACAACCCATACACCGGGAACCGTCATAAGGGCCCACATACCAGTCACCCAGAGAAAGCACAAGGCAGGATGTGGCGGGCCCAGGTCGGCCGACCCCATGGATCGGCCGACCCGGGATTTCCTCCGTTCGCCATCTGCTTCCACGTGGTGCTCCCTGATTGGATCCTTAAGCCAGTACGGGGGTGTATGGGGTGTTCTCACACCGGTACCCGGGCCTATAAATAGAAAGGGAGGGGGTAGAGAAGAGGACACACACTTCTTCTCCTCCTTCTCACTTTTGGCCTTGGAGCCTCTCTCTTTAGGAGAGGAGAGCTCTTTGTATAGGATTAGTGCTAGGAAGTGAGGTGGGAGGCTTGGGGCCATGTCATGTTCATGACATGGTCCTCAAGAACGATCCTCAGCGGTGCCTTCGTTCTTCAATTAGACTAAACTAAGTATTTCGACATTTTCTATTTAGACTAAAGTCGTATGCATGCTTAGTTGTTTTGTTCTTGTGTTCTTCGTTTGTTCTTGGTTTAGAGGCTTGTGTTCTTCGAACACAACCCTTTTGACCTAGTAGACTTAGATCATAAGTTTGCATCTAGTTTGCCAGCTTGTCTATTAGAGTAAAGTTGATGCTCCTGCATTTATCTAATTAGATCAAAGTGCATTCATGATCTTGCATAAGTGATACAGTATACCTTGAGCTAGTGCCAGTATCTCCCTCGCGGATTCGTAGTTCCGTATTTATACGGAGTGCTATAATTGGGCTATCGGGACATCAGACGTGTCCGGCTATAGTAGTAGTCAGTGGTGTAGACGTAGTGTCTGGACCATAGGTTATCCTGCGAAGACCACGTGCGTTCGCGTAACGATAGAGGTAGGCCGCAGTGGTGACAGCCTGTTGGACCCTTTGCAACCCTCCGCGCCTGCGTACCGAGTTGGGCTCGTTGCCAGCACATAAGCCTCTCCCTAAAAAGTTAGGATGTGCTGGCACCCAAAGTGAGTGTTATACCTGAGAGACCGTGCTAGACTCTGCGCTCGGTCGTGGCAGATCCTGTCTACCTATCCTATCAATCAGTGTTGTGTCCTTGGACCATCTATACTAGAGTAGAAGATAGTGCACATCGTTCCTTGGATTCGATACCCTTGGAATACTCTCCTTCCTTGGGAAAGTGCTACAGCGGTATTTCCGTGCGTTTGCGGTATACCCGGGTGTTCTTATACGCTCCCTCTAGGTGTACAACTAGTGGTGACATTAAGAAATGCCAACACACTATGCTGTGAGCCGTGGACCAGGGGCTGTGGACCGGGGCGGTGCGGGGGTCTTTGGTCTACGTGGATTGGGTTCATGGAAGAAGAGGGAAAAGGGGCAACAACCAGGCGGACGGCATCACACCTAGGCCCAGGCGGCAACGGGAGAGGGGCAACGGCACGGGATGGGGTCGAACGACACCGCCCAAGATATGCAGGGGCGCGGCGGCGGAGGCAGGGGACTTGCCGGAGTTGGCGATTCCGGCGGTTGTGGCTCGCCGACTGAAGTTTAAGCTAGCCGTGGGGGCACTACTGGCCACGGCGGAGCTAGGGAAGGCAGCTAGGCTGGCGGGGAGAAACGGTGGTAGCGCACGGGCTCGCCGGAGTGGAGCATTAGCGCGGCCGTGGACGGAAAGGGCCTAGGGGTGGTGTTGTGCCTAATTGAAGATGTGTGTGTACGTGGGGACTCAGTGAGCATGGCGGCGCACTCGGGCAGCATGCTGGCTCGCTGAGGGAATCCCGACGGCGAGCACATGCCCGGCGGAGGAGCATCGGCGGCGGGGGACACCTACGGTGCTACGGCTAAGGGACCCGGGGAAAATTTGGCAACATAACGACGCTTACCAGCTAAGGGTTGCGGCGGAACAGCGCCGGAGGACACAGATGTGGCGGAGTAGCGCGGCGGCGATGGGGTTCAGTGGCGGCGGTCCTATGGCAATGAGGAGCTACGGTGAAGCTCACCACGCGTTCGGGCAAGCCTTTGCTAGGTGGGGAGGTGTCTACGCCGGGCAGAGCCCCACGACTTTGACCTAGGCCGGCCCTGGCGGGCGGCGACGCTCAGGTGGAGGGGTGCTCCGGCCGGGTCCTAATCCGACAAGGGGAGGGCTGTGGGAGGAGTGGGGTGAGGAGCAAAGGTGGTGGAGGTACTCGGGGCGCAATTATAGGGCGGAGGGGGCAAGGGAAGGCTTGGCTCGGCCGGGGTAAGGTGGCGGGGCCTAAGATCACGCGGCGTCGGCGAGAAAGTGGATAGAGCCGAGGAGGGGAGGAAGGGGAGGGGATAAGCGCGGGGAAGCCTATCCTGGTGCGGGCGGATGTGGTGCTCACGCCAGGGAATCGATTACGGCGGTAGGTGGGGAGATTGAGCGAGCTCGCCATGAGGCGGAGCTCTGGTGTGCGGCGGCCGTACCGCCGTGGCGCAGGAGGTAAGGGCGGGGTACAGCCGTGGGCGAGGGGATAGGGGTGCCTTAAATGCGCCTAGTGCAGGCGGTTGCGGCGCTCAAGCCGGAGGAGTGCATCGGGTGGTAGAGCTACAGATCGAGCTTGCATGCCGGCGGCGGAGCCCCAGAGCACGCGTGCGCGCGTTTGGGCGTTGCGGGCTCCCGGGTGGAAAAGGAGGGGAAAGTTGGCGGTGGCCGCATAGGCGTTGACAACGTGCGAGCTACGAGCGAGCCTAGGGGCCTAGGTGGCTGGGTCGGGGAAGGGATGGCGGCACGGCATGGTGTCAGGAAGGAGGGGAACAGAAGGGGATAGGGGAGGAAGGAGACGATGACGTCATGGTGACATCATCGAGGCGGGGTGCCGTGGGCCGCTGGCTGGGCCGCGATGGGCTGTGCGTGGGTGGGAGCAGGTTGGGCTGTTTGTTATGTTGGGTTAAAAATGAGGGTGTCGGCCCTTTAGGTTTTAATAGCTTTTGATAATTGTTTGAATTGATATTTGTATTCAAATTTGAAATAAAATTTCAAATTTGAGTTGAACAAGAAATAGATTTGCTCTAGAGTTTCCTTAGGACTAGTTAGAGAGAATGTGACGTGAGGAGAGATATTAGCCACTCAAATGCACATGACCTCCTAGGGGGTTAAATGCAAATAAAATTTAAATAAGAGGTCTTTTATAGTGGAAGTGCTATATGATTTGAAAAGAAATTTTTAGGAGCTGTTTTTAAATATTTGAAAATTTGGGATGTTACAGGTTGGAGTTGATAATCTTATTCTATGAGCCATAATGTCTCTCAACAAATGACCACAGAATTTTAATGGTCCCTGATAGTGACACGGTTTTTTAGTGGCTTGTGGCAAAGGCCACATTTTAACGGTGTCTTTAGGCAAATTTTGCCTGTTTCTTTGCACTGATCAATCACACGTGTCTTTCTCTCTATCCAGCCTATCCATGGACTAAAAAAGTAAAGATAGATTGCAAAAAAGGAAGTTGGGGCCAATTCCCAGTTTCGCCTCGATTACCCTCAGTTTCTGGTCCCAGGAGCAAATATGCATTAAAAATCCCAAAACTTTAGGTGACATAGGTCATTATGTAGAGGATAACATCTAAAACAAATTAAAACTATTTCTTATATAAGGTAAAAAGAGGACAAATGTTATGAGAGTGTAATCTATAAATCCCGGTGTAAGATTCAAATTTTTTTTTGTAGTATATCTATTCAGTACTATAAACTAGCTAGATGGCTGGCACAAATAGCACGGGTAGCTAGTGTTTCTATACTATTCTCTGGATATTTTGTTTCAAAATAAATAAACATAAATCATTATATCAAATCATGTCATGGTTACATGTCAGTATAGTAGCATATCATACTTTGTTGTGTATCTTTTTCAACATGAATTAAATATAAAATGTAATACTTTTTTGGGTATTTACCAAAGCTACATAAAGATTTATGATTCATTTGGTAGGGTTGTGGATGTGACTGCAGCTGCTTCGATTGTGACTTCTGTGGTGGAGCGTATTATTTTAGTTGGCTTATCGTTTGAAAAATGTTGAGCAAAACGACTTTTTCAGGTTGTTTAAGTTGCATAGAAATGTAAAATGACCATAATACTCTTAAAAATTTTACATTCGCATTTTCTTTCTTTCTTGTTATTTCTCTTTCTCCCTCTTCCCTTAAATGCTCACTCTATTCGCCTCCGCACCCCCCACATCACCCCAGCTCACGCCACCACCGTTCTCCGCCAGCCGGACACCTCCACTCCACCCGCCAGCGACCTCTCCTGCGCCCACCAGCCACCTCCCCTTTTCAGCACTAACTCCACCTCTCTTCACCTCCATCGTCAGTGACCTATGATGCCACCTTTGAGCCTCACTCGCGCGCGTCACCCTTGCTTTTCTTGCCCACCTTGGTTGAGCCCTCGTCACCTCTGCCTCCCGTTATTGGCCCCCTTGCTTTGTCTGTGGTACCCACCGAGGCCAAGAGTAGCAAAATATTGGGACGTGGGGAGCCAATTGTTTGGGCTCCTGCTACCTCAAATGGCTCCTCCCATCAGCATTTCAAGGAAAAATATACATCTCAAATAGAAAAATCTAAAAATGTATTCATTTGAAAATCCTTATTTTTTATTTGAGATGTACAGTCTAGAAGTTTGACCATTTTAGTTGTTGCACATTTTCCCCATTATATACTATACCCTTGACTACATATAATTCGTTGTTGTGCCTACAAAGTACCAATTTATGTCCTTATACACCGTTAATTTGGTTTTAGACCAGCACAACCCTGCCAAATGTTGGCACACCAATGCTCAGGCGGTCAATTCCGACGCCTACAACTTGCCAAATCGAGGTTAAAATGAACAGTAACTCTGCAATTGCAGCATTGGCGTGCTAGCGCGTCAATGCGTGGGAGTCAAACCAAGCAAATGGTAGTCACGTGCAGGCGAGTCTTGATTGGTGGGCCGGGGTCAGATTTTGGAACCAGTCCAAATGTGCCATTAGTTTTGAGGTCGTCACCTCTCTCTCAAAGGAGTATTGGTACTACCTTATATCACAAAAGACACATCCTTAATTTTGATGCTATACGCAAGTGGATAGAAGAGAAATACAGGGTATGCGAAGACTATGTTCTTCGGTTCAATATGGTATACAAATTAGCTTAAGGACTAAATTAAACATATGAGAACCTAAAGTCTGTATCCAATGCAATTAGATGATTGTAGTTGTAACTGATATGATGGACTTGCCCGGGTTACATATAGCGTGTATACAATATGGTATAAAAATATTATGCATTGCTAGCTTTATGTGAGCACCTAAAGTCCATATCCAATGCAATTAGATGATTGCAGTCGTAACTAATATGATGGACTTGAGCAAAAAGGTCTTAAGACTTTTTTAACATAGTTTTTTATGCTCGTATTGGATATGACTCTTTGGGTTATTGTAAATAGTTAAATCTTCTAAAATCCAACAATGGAGGTTCTTTTATTTTTTAGATTAATGTAGAAATTTCTAGACTCTTTCGGCGAGCATGGTGCTTTCTTTTAACTTTTTTGTATTAAGATAATATATTTTTTAATCCTTTATAATTTTGGTCGAACATAAAATGGTTGGATTCTTCAAGAAAGTTGGAATGTTCTACAATTTGAAACCAATGGAGGATATTTGTTTTATGTACAGGTAAGAATACACTACCGAATCCGCCTCTTTGCCGAGAGTTTGAGTGTTTACCGAGAGCCTCTCCTCGGGCTCTCGGTGAAGAAGACGTTTGCCGAGAGCCCCACAAAAAACTCTTGGCAAAGATGAAACACTCGGCAAAGTGGCCTCTTTGCCGAGAGCCCGGAGCTGGCACTCGGCAAACATTTATTTGCCGAGTGCATGCCTTCGGCTCACGGCAAAAGAGTTTAAAAAAAATCACTTTCTTAGCTCCAAACTTTTTCTATCCTCAACATACACTTATGCAAAACTTGTGCTCAAATTTGGCACAATTTTAGCTCTGTTTGCTATGTTTAACAATTTTATTTTATTCTAGGTAATTTTTTCGTATATGTCTGATATGAACCGCAAGTGCATAAAATCATAGAGTAAAGGTGGTGAAAAAATGATATTTATGTTCATGAGACATCTCTAAGACCGTGTACATGAAATAAAGTTAAATTTCAATCATTTTGTTCTCTGATCATGATGAAGATCGTGAGGTAGAAAGGTTTTAAAATTGTATAAAATTCAAATGAAGTTTGAAAATCACAAAATTTGTCAAGTGTTCATGATATCATATGTGGAGGTTGTGGTAAAAAATTGAGAATGTTTTCAACACTTCGACACGTACATTGTTTAGAAACCGGAACATCTCAAGTTTCTAAGACTTTGAACTAATGTCATTAGGTTTGGAGTCTTAGAGAAATTCAAATTTGAGTTTGACTAAAAAATTTTTCTATAAGTAATATACAACATAACTGATGTCATGTTAAGTTTTGAAAAATTTTCACATATGTTCGCTATTTTTAATAATTAATTTGATTAAAATTGTCTTTATCGTGAGTATGCTCTCGGCAAACAGTCTAAGTGGGCCAGCCGGCCCATCAAAGCCGGTCGACCCATCTGCCCCGCCGGACACTACATATATAAACTACGCCCCCACGCCTTCCCTACCCTCGCCGCGAGACGCCGCCTCCCTGAGCTCCCCGCTCTACCCCACCCACTGACACCGCCCTTCCCTTCCTTCCCCACCCCACCTCCATCCTCTCTCTTGGTCTCTCCTTCCACGCCACCGCCCCGTCCTCCGCCCTCTCTTCCACGCCACCGCCTCGTACTCCGCCGGCACAGCCGCATCGTCCCCCTCCCCCCTCTGCTCGCCCCTCACCTCGTGGAGAGGAGCAACGGCGGGGCGAGGCATGGTGGCGGCGGATCCGGCGTGGCCTGCGGCTCCTCCCCCAGCGCGGCCTGGAGCTCCTCCCACGGCGCGACCTCGAGCTTCCTCCCTGTCGTGACCTCGACCGCCTTCGCCGCTGCAACCTCGATCGCGAACACGGGTTGACCCAGTCGGCAGCAGGCAGGATCTACGGTGGCCTCGAGCTTCGTCCTCAGCGCACCCTCGAGCTCCCTCCCCAGCGCGCCCTCGAGCGAACTCCCGGGCGAGCAGCACGGGCGCGCAGGCTCCAGCAGCTACGGGGCCGGATCTACGGCGGCCGGTTCTAGGTTCTCTCTCCCTCCCCCTCTGTCTCTCATACAGCGGCCGGATCCAAGTTCTCTCCCTCCCCCGCTCTCTCTCTCTGTTTCCTCCCACAGGTGGTAGCGGCGGCGGGTGGTGGTGGTGTCCTGGTGGTGGCGTGCGGCCGCCGGGTGGTGCTGGCGTGCTGTGGCGTGGCGGGGTGAGGTGCAGCGGCGACGGGTGCACGGCATCTGTAGTGATAGTTGCTAGCGGAAATATATAAACAGAATGGAATATGTTTGTATATCAAGTTTATGTTATTTATCATGGTGTGTAAGCTCGTATCAATGCGCGGGTACATGCCTAGTATAGATTTATATAGGGAGAGTCTGAGAGTCCACCCATATAGTACCCAGCGAGTATCGGTGTCGTCCTCACGGCATCGCGACGCTCTCGACCTTGGGCACCTCGACGGGGAACTGGTGGATCTCGTCCATCCATGGATTTCCAGCCTTCTCTTTGGCGGGGTCGATGTCCCGCAGCGCGCGCCACACCGCGCTGTTGCACTTGAACCCTGACCCGAACGCAATCTGCCACGCGCGGTGGCCGCGGCGCACCCGGCCCTTGGCCTCCGTGTACGCCAGCTCATACCACAGCGAGCTGCTGGACGTGTTCCCCCACCGGTACAGCGTCATCCGCGACGGCTCCATGTGCCACCCGCTCAGGTCCAGGCTCTTCTCGATAGTGTCCAGCACGGCGCGCCCGCCGGCGTGGATGCAGAAGTGCTCGAACGCCATCTTGAAGTCCGGGATGTAGGGCCTGCAGGTCTTGGGCCCGAAGATCTTCCTGGCGACGAGCGAGGTCAGGAAGAGGATCTGCTCGGACATGGGCAGAACCAACGGGCCCAGCGTCGTAATGTTGGCCTTGAGCGCCTCGCCGGCGACGGCCATGAGGTCCTTGGAGAGCGCCACGCCGACGCAGCCCTTGTCGTCGTCCTCCTCCTGGAACACGCAGCGGTACGCGCGGTCGTCGGCGCCGTGGTGCGTTCGGACCGTGTGGACGAGCTGGTACTTGGCGCGGCGGCGGTCGGCGCCCCGGTTGGTGAGCAACACGGCGGCACCGCCCATCCGGAAGAGGCAGCTGGACATGAGCATGGAGCGGTTGTTGCCTTTGTACCAGTTGAGCGTCATGATCTCCATGCTCACCACCAGCGCGTACGTGCTCCGATGCACCTGGAGGAGCTGCTTGGCGAGGTCGATGGAGATGAGGCCGGCGCTGCAGCCCATGCCGCCGAGGTTGTAGCTGGCGACGTTCCCGCGGAGCTTGTAGTGGTTGACAATGGTGGCCGAATGCGACGGCGTCGGGTTGAAGAGGCTGCAATTCACCACGACGACCCCGATGTCCCTGGCTCGGACGCCCGTCTTCTCCAGCACCCGGTCGATGGCGCCGAACATGACGGTCTCCGCCTCGGCGCGCGCCTCCGCCATGCTGGGGCTTGGCGGCGAGCTGAGCATCGCCCTGGGCGAGTAGGTCCCCTGGCCCAGCCCCGACCGCTCGAGGATCTTCCGCTGGAACGCGAGGCTGTCCTCCGTGAACACGCCGGCAGCGGCCGACAGGCGCATGAACGTCTCGCGGGTGACCACGTGCTCTGGCCCGGGCTTGTAGCACGCGAAGTCGAGGAGGTAGACGGGGCGCGGTCGCCGCATGAGGTAGGCGGCGCCGAGGACGGCGAAGACGGCGAGGATGGCGACGGCGAGCGAGAGGTTGGCGCCGAGTGTGGCCTGAGCGGCCGAGAGATCAGATGAGGTCAGGCGGGAGAAGCGCAGCGCCAGCGCTGCAGCCACCGGGGCGAGGAGGAGGTACAGCGCGTTGGAGATGGCGAGGTGGTAGCACAGTCTGAGGCGCCCCGGGCGACCCTTGTCCTCCCCGGAGCTGGCGGTTTTGGACGTAGTGGTCGTTCCCTTGCAGCTCATGGCGGCCGGCAGTGTGAGCGAGGTGCCAAAGGTCAGAGGTGCTTGTCCAAGGGGAGAGTGTGCGAGCGTGTTGGGGTTGGGACTTGGGAGGCAGGAGATGTGTGTATATGTAAGAACTGTAGGGTCGTGAAACGAGGGGCGATCGCGCGATAGGCCGGGTTGTCTGCGTGGGTCAGGTGCAACCCCCGACAGGTGCAGGTGCGGTAGAATTGTACTGTGCGCGCTAAAGACATTTGGTTGGCTCACCCAACGAGTAAACTTTAGTTTCCGTTCAATATTTTATACATTTTTCCTTTATGCGCCCAACGACCGTACGTACTCTTCAAATGGGACACTGCTCCTTGTTGCGGTATCCACTAGCATTAGGGTTTAGAGAATTGACGTTATTTCTGATTAACACACGAATGCATTAGATCACCCGATCATTGTAAACTCTTCTTGACGGAACTCCTGCCTTCAGCCGATCTGACCGGATGAAGGGGCCAGTCTGATCGGTCGGTCCAGGTGGGCCTCGGAAAACCTTAGATCGTTCCCGAGAGGGACCCATCAGAGATAGCGCGTCTAGAGTTACTCTGAGATCCGCAGACCACTCAAAACGTCCTATGAAGAAGCAAACAAAGGGTTGAAAAAGGTAGGATTTGAGATAAAAAGTAGTGAACACTAATGATCGATTGGGTGATAGGCCATCAATCGACTATGACACTTTATATTTATAGGATGGGGAGGCCATGTCCCCACAAGGAAATCTTTTACAACGACTCCTCAATCTACTCTGATTCGGGGTGAATGGTCTGATCGATCGAGCCCACCGGTCTGACTGGCTGGTCCAACCTGATTTGTTAAGTACCATTTTTGCGTGTCAACATATGCTCTATGCTTTTTTGGTAAAGCATATGTACTAAAAAAATAATTCTAAGGACCATATATCAAGATTCACCGGCTATTTGTGCTAAGGCCGATTTTTATAAAAAAATCAACCATGTCCTATCAAGCTGTCGACGCAGAAAACAGAATAAAGTCCTCCGCGGCAGCACGTAACGGATCCCCGGGATGTAACAAGCCGTGCCAGCCGACCTGACCTGTTGATCGGCACGGAAGAGACTAAGAAGTTAAATACGGGGTTAATCGGCTAGAGAACCGATAGGTGTCTTCCACGTGGGCACAGCGCAACAGCCCGATCGGCCGATGCGAGATCGCACGAGATCGGCCAGCCGATAGGCAGCCGAAGTGCAAATATATTCAGAACGGCAAGGGTCAGCCGATCTGGTGACGTCAGCAGCTAGGCGGGTCCGGATCGGCTGTGAGACCGGTGCGTCTGATGACGCAGCGAGAGCTAGCCGATACGACCGAGCCTCGAGCTAGATAAGTTGGTGATAAAAGCTAAATAAACAAGAAGAGACTTGCAGATCTAGCTGATATCGATAAGTTGTGAATAAATTTAGACGAAACCACAGTGATGCACCCGGAGGTTAAAGAGCCTAGATGTTACTCGGTAAAGCGGTACTCACAAGCCTGCCGGAGGTCGATCGATGCAACCCGACGAACTTGAAGGACGGCGCTTGAAACAAGAAAACAAGAAAAAACAAACTTTTGGCGAAGTCGCCGACTTGAAAGGTAAATTGCTTGAGAAGTAAAGGTTTGTGTTTGTTGATGTGTACAATCTTTCCCGATCACGTAGGGTCGCTACTTATACCCAAGAACACTACGAACTCCTAGTCGATTACGACAAAGCTTACTTAACTAACAGAAACTATAACTACTTAAAATAGACGACTCGTGCGAGAGTCGGACTCGCTAACTATTTTCGACCCATTGTCAACCGATGTTGACCGGCCTGAGCCTTCCTTTTCTTCCTTGGCGTATTTCTTCTCTTGACGCTTTCCTTTCTTTACGTCAGTCGATCCCATTTTGACTATCGGTTGTCCTCGTTGATTTTCTTTCCTAATCGGCCGATTAGTTGGTTGCTCTTTCTTCCTTTCTTCTATTGGCTCTGTGGTTTTCCTGGTGCCTCTTTGCTCCTTATCAACACGTGTCAAGAAACGGTGTTAATACATGCCCCCCAGTTTCGGAGTAAATATCTTTTGCTCTGAAATTCTTTCGATTTCTTTCTCCGAGTCGAACGCAACCAACGGATAAACTCCGAGATTTTAGAGACCATAAATATCAATCTCCTTGGTTGCTTCTCTGTATACGTCGCCTTCTTGTTGTCATTTCACAGCTTCTGAGTTGATTAGATTCTATAATTGACCTTCACTCAAAATTGATGGCTTCTGCTGATGATGCCGTCAAACAAATCCAGGTAATTTTTTCCGCTGACCCTCAGCCAGAGACATCAAATCACGATCTGTGAGCCGAAGTGGTCGGCCGATTGATTATCTTCCTCCCCCCAAGATCGTCCATGATATGGTCATAAGGCTCCAAGGATTGCTGATAATCTCAGGTGTCACAGCTCCTAAAGCCCCTTCAGAAGAGAAAGGTATTTGCTAGGAAAATCCTGATCAATGATTTGAAGAAACTCAAGGCGTCCGCCGATACTTCTACTGGTGATGTACTTATAGGGACTTATCAGCCTCGAGTTGAAGATGCGTAGGAAGAGAAGGTCCATTAAATGAGATTGATTCAGAAATGGGAAACTCTCAATTCCCATGTAGCTGATTTGGACAGAAAATTAAGACTTCATCTAACTCCTGTCTTGAGATTGTTGCTGGCATCGACCGGATGAAGGGAAGATGTGCAGAGCTGCTTGCAGAGTTGAGGCAGCTTGAAACAGACCTACCATTGAAGGAAAAGAAGCTAGCAGATCTCCCAAGTATGATCGGCGGCATGGAACGCACAAAGAATATTATTGTTAAGAAAGCTCAAGCCATCCGTCGGGAAGAACGACCGATTCCAGGTTCAGCCGACAACGATCAGAGAGCGATGGATTGACTCCATGTAGATGCCATCAATGCCATCCATTCTGTAGCTTGTAGTCTTGCTTCTTGCACATGAGGATTGTAAAATTTCTGACTGACCTTCTGCCCCTGCTTTGAATATTTCGGATTTCATCTGTCGATGCCTGATTCGAACATGTGATCTTGTCTTGTTTCTTCCCTTATAAAACTTATTCCTTTGCCCATAGGTTTTTTCTCATGAATTTTCTCAGTGTTACCATCACATCTGATGTATATATTAACGTACCTATTTCAACTGTTTATTACATGACGAAACATACTTAAATAAAACATTAAAACTACAAACTACAGGGGACCCTGGTAGAACCTTTCAGGTAATCTTCTACGGAGATTGCGCATAAATTCGGGGTGATCAGTGCATACGACCGCCCAATCATATGTGAGTATTCCGTGAGGAAAGATTCACTCTAAGAGAGACATGCACTTGACCTGCAATTGTATGTAGTTAGCCTGAATTGCCCAACGTAGAAATGAGGTCATAGTTTCCTCGCTTGCCATGTCCCAGATCTTTGACGCACAGTGCATAACCTATAACTTTCAAGCACATCATCAAGTATAATAATGGATTGAGCTGATGCATTGACTGCCATACTATCCAGAGGTTCAGCACTACCAATTGTACTATAATAAGTAGGAACTACTTAATGTGGCACAATAGAAAGCGCTAAAAGATGATCAGGCACCAACTCCAATGCACTGGTCACACCGGTCTGACCAACTGTGAGACCCGGTCTAACCGCTCCAGCCCGAAAGGATCTTGTGATGCCTAGAGGGGGGTGGGTGAATATGATCACTTTAAAATTCTGCAAAATCTGAGCAGCGGATCAGGGGCCAGATGACCCGGCACTTTGAGCCGGATGACCCGGGGGGGGTCCGGGTCACCCTGTCACTTGGGCCGGATCAACCAGCGCGCGAAGATAGAGTACAATAAGCTTAACAAAACTTGAATTTGCAGAAAGTATATGAATCAAAACTTGTGTATATGAACTAGTTACCACCTGCAACAAAGGATTTCACAAGTAACAAAACAAATATGTAGACCGATCCAAAACTAGCTTCTAGGGTTAGAGAAAGGGATGAACTCAACCAAAGCAAGAGACAAGAGATTTAATCCGAAGTTCACTTCCACAAAGGAAGCTACGTCTCCGTTGAGGATCCCACAAAGGGAGGGCTATCACCAAGAGCCTCTTGCCTCACCCAATCCCCACAAAGGAAGATTGGTGCTCACTAAGAGAAATCCAAAAAGGATGGGTAATACAAACGTTCCCGGGTGCTCCACACGAAGAGAACACTCAACGAGCGACGCCTAACCGTCTAGAAGCAAGCTTCAAGAGTAACAAACGAGAATCAATCGATCTTGGCCGCCACAAGTACTTCTTGAGATGAACAAGTGAAGAGCTAGCTCAAGGGGCTCACACTAGCACCTCAAAACTCTCTCACGCCCAAACCCTAGGAGAATCCTTGCTTGGAATAGCTTGGAGAGGAGTGGAGAGAGGGGGAATGGAGCTCAAGGGAGTGTTTCTTTCGTGGGAGGCAGCAGCTCAAGGAAGAAGAAGTGAAGGGGTATAAATACCCCATCCCTTCCAAAGAGCCATTAGGCTTGCTGTGACAGGGCCGGGTCATCCGGCCAGAGGGGCCGGGTCACCCGACATCCTCCAGAGCCATCCAGGGTGACCCGACCAGTTGAGCCGGTTGACCCAGTTGGGCAGAGGAAGCTAGATTAAGGTTTTTCAACGAGGATGTAGGGTTTTGGCTAGCAATTGTGTTTAAATATTCTCAAGATAAGCACTTGTCGCAAACTTTGATTGACCGATCTCGTCCCTCTTTATAGTACGGTGTTGCCTAAACTCAAATTCAAAAAGATAAATTAAATTTAAATCGCCATTTGAGCTTCTACACAAATATGAGAAATTGAGGTCCTTCCTTTCACACATGAACTTTTATCTCCTTTATTCCTGCACACATCTTAGATAAACCATCAAATACTCAAATTATAATTGTCATTATCACCAAAATAATTAGGGGCCTAGATGCACTTTCAATCTCCCCCTTTTTGGTGATTGATGACAACCATAATTTGAGCTCACAAGAGAGGAATAAAATTCAAGAATTGTGTCCAATTATTTAGAAAAGAGCTCCCCCTAAATATGTGATTCTTCAACTAGAATGGCCTCAAATGCCAATTGCACATATTTAGAGTAGGCTCCCCCTAAATCATTGCAAACTACACATGGTGCATAAGTGTGATGAGCAATAAACCGTGATGCATATGACAAGATATATCACAACAATAAAGTGAGAAACAACAAGTCATCAACCGATACAAGCATCACACACAATAATTAAGGTTCTTACATCGCACTAGCATAAATAGAGTACCATAAAAAGGTCTTACAAATAAAAGTTCTCACTTGGCACAACCATCCATCACACCATCACACAACTTAGTTCATTACATGTCCACTAGACGATTACATGAATAACATGATAAAAGATAGATAGATATTTTTGTTGAGGAGCTTCCATCCTTCAAATTTCACTCCCCCTTTGGCAACAAGCACCAAAAAGGGAAGCTACTCCTCGTCGTCCTCTTCCTCCTCACCATCATAATCTTATTCTTCTTCATCATCATCCGCCGGGACCCAAGAACTAAGGTCCTCCCAAGGGTTAGGAATGGGAGAAGGAGGATCAAACACCCTAGGTTCATGCACCGGAGAGTGTGGAAGATTGAGCCTAGCTACCATATCCTTTTGATTTTTCTCATGCCTATGGAGCTCATGGGCCAACCATTGCCTATCCGCTTCATGCTCTCTAGCGTTTTGGCGATGCAAGTTAAAGCAAGCAAAGATCCCTTTGGTAATGAAATTCAGCTTTCCCTTCTTGTTCCTAGGGACCCCCTGAGAGTGAGAAGCACCTTCCATTGGAAGGGGATCAAATGAGCGCCTTGGGGGTTGAGCTTGACAGGATGAGGTACCCGCATCACCGGGTCCTTCAATCGGATACATGCCCGGATAAGCTCCCTTAGGATTAATGCCAGTCTAATGCTTGCCAAATCAGAAAGTTTGAATGAGCTTGCCCTTACTAGTTTGATACTTCTCATGAGGTGTGTCGGTTTGAAGATCAAGTTTGGTTGCATGCTTGACAAGGATAAAGATATACGGTGCATAATGACAACCACTAGAAGCAGTGTATGAGCATGTGATGATCTCACTCCAAAGAAAATGACAAGCATTGAATTGTGGTTGACCGGGAGCCATTTGATAAAGCAAGTTTCTAGCTCTATGTGAGATGTTATCGGAATCACCACCTCTAGGAATGAGAGTGTACCTAAAGAGTAGGTTGAGCATCTTGTAATAAGGTGTGAGACCAGTAGTATGACCATACTTGATGTTACCATAAGCTCTATCATACATGAACTTCATCTTGGTCACCTCTAACTCATCTCCACTATGAAGGCACACAAGATCACTAGAGAAGCATTTGGTAGATTTGGCGCCTCTAAGCTTAAAGAGATTGGCAAACTCCCATAAAGAGACAGAGAATCTCTTACCCCCAAGAGTGAAGTGCATGGTGTTGTTGTCATTGTCAACATAGAGAGTTGCATAGAATTGTACCACCACTTCCTCTAACCAATCACATGATAAACCCATGAGGTAGGAGACTCCCATATGTCAGCAGCGATTATACACAGCTTGCATAGCTTCTTGAAGAGGAGGTGGTAAATCATGCAAGAATTGCCAGTCAATCCACTTCATCTCTGTGGTGACTCGTCCCTTAGGTAAGATGGTGGACTCATACCAATCCGCTTGATGAGCAAGCCAAAACCGATCATCACCAAAGAAAGACCTTTGGAGCCGCCTTGGATCTTGAAAGTGATGAGGTCTCATATCGGTTCTGCTTCTCATGTAGTTTACCAAGGGAGGATCACGCCTACAACGTTCCGGAGCATGCATGGGAACTACCGTGTTCACATAGCGAGAAATCTCCATATCCGCATCATAGCGATCCCCAACATCACTTGAGCTTGCCCTCTTTGTCCTCACACCAATAGAGGTAGTCTTCTTCTTAAGGACGGGATTGCCTTCTTGTCCATGGCCACGACCTTGTGCACGAGAGGGAGGAGCTTTTGGCTTGGACATCTTGGCATGAACATGAATACCATAGTCCTCACCCGAGGCACGATATTCCTCTTCCTCACATGCACGATATTCCTCTTCCTCACTTGATTCTTCGGATTGAATTTCCTTTCCTCAAGCAACTCCTTTATCTCTCCCCATCTGTAGAATAGAAATGTATGATAGGCATTAAGATTGGTAAAAGATTTGAGAGAAAGGTAAAAGACTTGTATGAAACAAGCCTTATTGGGCCATCCAGACCCTATCCGGGTCATCCGGCTAGAGGGGCCAGGTGACCCGGCGGGTCGGGATGAACCCTAGAATCGATGGTTCGATGGATTGAGTAAAGGGATTAAGACAAGATAATAGGGGTGTGTTCTAGAGTCTATATGGAAGCATTTGACCGAAGGAAATCATCTAGAACAACCCACATTGAGAGATCGGAAATTCGAGGATTTGAATGGATTTTACCGTTGGATTCCCGCGAAGTTCCCGGATGATCCGGACAGGAAGGACCTCTTGAAGAGGAGAGCAATCCAATGCCCCCAACCATGGCCAAAACCCATGGTGGAGCTCGAAAATCGCCTCCGAGCGGATAGAGGAGGCGGCGGCGGTTTGGAGAGGAAGAAGAGTGGAATTTTAGGGTTCAACCCCGCCGCCGCGGCTCTGCGCCTGGACCGGATGACCCGGTTGGAAGTGGTCGGGTGACCCGGCTGCCTCCAGAGCCGCACCGGGTGATCCGGCTGGAGGGGTCGGATGACCCGATCAGCTCAGGAGACGCCTAATAAAGCTAGAGATGAGATATCTTGAGATTTTGATAGATTTTGAGATTGAGATATATAAGAATATAGCTAGTGGAGATATAACAAACTTTTAACCACAAGTGATTAGCCACAATCAACAATTCATAACAATAGTCACTTGGGCTAAAGATTGATCCAAGGATCTCAAAAACCAAATTTTTGAAAAACTCACACAAAAGAAAGAAAATAAAACTTTTTCAACCTGTCTAGGCAACAGTCAAGTATGTGCAACATGTCAAGCCAAGTTACGAGAATCCAAGATATTTAGTTCACTCCTCAAAGCACAAAACCTTTGCTCATCTAGAGGCTTAGTGAAGATATCGGCAAGTTGCCTCTCTGTGCTTACATGACGTAGAGCAATATCTCCCTTAGCCTCATGATCCCTTAAGAAATGATGTCGAATATCTATGTGCTTTGTTCTAGAGTGTTGCACCGGATTGTTTGCTAGCTTGATGACACTCTCATTGTCACACAAGAGTGGAATCTTACTAAACACACAATCGTAATCACTCAACGTTTGCTTCATCCACAAGAGTTGTGCACAACACGCACTGGCTGCCACATACTCGGCTTCGGCCGTGGACAAAGCAACTGAATTTTGTTTTTTAGAACTCCATGACACCAAAGACCTACCAAGAAATTGGCAAGTCCCCGTTGTACTCTTTCGATCTACTTTGCAACCGGCATTGTCCGAATCAGAATAGCCAAGTAAATCAAAAGTGGAGCCCTTGGGATACCATAAGCCAAGGTTAGGAGTGTGTACCAAATATCTAAAGATTCTCTTAACGGCCATTAGATGGCACTCCTTAGGATTAGCTTGAAATCTTGCACACATGCACACACTAAGCATGACATCAGGCCTAGATGCACAAAGGTAAAGGAGGGAGCCAATCATGAAGTGATATACCTTTTGGTCAACCGACTTCCCTTCTTCATTGAGATCAACATGCCCATTTAATGCCATGGGAGTCTTGATGGGCTTTGAATCGGCCATGTCAAACCTCTTGAGCATATCCTTCACATACTTAGTTTGACACAAGAAAGTCCCTTCCTTCATTTGCTTGATTTGAAACCCAAGGAAGAACTTCAACTCGCCCATCATAGACATTTTGAATCTCTTGGTCATGATCCTACTAAACTCTTCACAAAATTTATCATTAGTAGACCCAAAGATAATGTCATCAACATAAATTTGACAAACAAAGATATCTTTTCCCGTTCTTTGAACGAAGAGAGTAGAATCGGCTTTGCCTATCTCAAAACCGTTCTTGAGAAGAAAATCCTTAAGGCATTCATACCATGCTCTAGGAGCTTGCTTGAGCCCATAGAGCGCCTTATGGAGCTTGTACACATGGTTGGGAAAGTTTGGATCTTCAAAGCCTGGTGGTTGTTCAACATAAACTTCTTCTTGGAGAGATCCATTCAAGAATGCGCTCTTCACATCCATTTGATGAAGCTTGAAGTCATGATGAGTAGCATAGGCCAAGAGTATACAAATTGACTCAAGCCTTGCTATCAGAGCATAAGTCTCTCCAAAGTCCAAACTTTCAACTTGAGTATAGCCTTTTCCCACTAGCCTTGCCTTGTTCTTTGTGACGACACCAAATTCATCTTGTTTGTTCCTAAAAACCCATTTGGTGTCGATCACATTTTGCTTGGGTTTTGGCACCAACTCCCAAACTTCATTCCTCTTGAAGTTGTTCAACTCTTCCTCCATAGAAATAATCCAATCCGGGTCCTCAAGAGCTTGATCCACACTAAGAGGTTCCAAAGAGGAAACAAATGAGTAAAATGCGCAAAAGTTTGACAATCTTGAGCGAGTTGTTACCCCTCTTTGGATACTCCCAAGGATGTTGTCAACGGGGTGATCCCGTTGGACCATTTGATGAACTCTTGGATGTGGTGCTTGAGATTGACGTTGAATAGGTCCATCATCATCATCTTCAACTTGAGGTTCTTGTTCATGAGCTTCACCACCTTGTTCTTCCCTTTGATCAAAACCACTTCCATGTTCGTCACCATGGGCTTGACTTTCATCTTGATGAACTTGAGAACTAGGTGGTTCCACTCTTGTTGATGATGGTGGATCATGATTGTTTGTGTCAACCGGAGCTTGAACTCGAACTTCCCTTGGCATCACTTCACCGGTGCCCATTCTAAAGATGGATATACTTGGAGGTTCTTCATCATCTACAAGGTTTTCACTAACTTGCTCTCCTTGAGAGCCGTTGGATTCATCAAATTTCACATCTACCGTGGTCTCAACACAACCGATGGTTTTGTTGAAGACACGATAGGCATGTTCGTTAGTTCCATAACAATGAGAAAACCTTCATCAACCTTGGATGCAAACTCTGAGGCTTTGGGTTTTTTGTTAAGTATGAAACACTTACACCCAAAGACTCTAAAGTAGTGCACACTAGGTTTCTTACCAGTGATGACCTCGTAGGGAGTCTTGTTCAAGTACTTGTGGAGGTAGAGGCGGTTGGCAGCATGGCACGCGGTGTTGATGGCATCCGCCCAAAATGAGTCCGGAGTCTTGTACTCATCAAGCATTGTTCTTGCCGCTTCAATCAACGTACGATTCTTCCTCTCAACAACGCCATTTTGTTGAGTAGTGTATGGAGCAGAAAGTTCATGCTTGATACCTTCTTCATCAAGGAATTCTTCAACTTGACTATTCCTAAACTCCGAGCCATTATCACTTCTTATGTTCTTGACCTTTAGCTCGAAATCATTTTGAACTCTTCTTATGAACTTCTTGACCACTCCCTTTGCTTCACTTTTATCTTGCAAAAAGAATACCCAAGTGAAACGGGAAAAGACATCAACAATTACTAAACTATATTTATTACCACCGATGCTTATGTAGGCAATTGGTCCAAACAAGTCCATGTGTAGTAGCTTCAATGGTCTTGATGATGATAGGATGTTCTTGGCGGGATGATGCGCTCCAACTTGCTATCCCGCTTGACACGCACTACACAACCTATCTTTCTC
Organism: Cenchrus fungigraminus; assembly: GCA_036936925.1. Taxonomy (NCBI): domain Eukaryota; kingdom Viridiplantae; phylum Streptophyta; class Magnoliopsida; order Poales; family Poaceae; genus Cenchrus; species Cenchrus fungigraminus. The sequence continues at coordinate 111,524,247 of CM072779.1, forward strand.
AAAAACAACATTTGTTAGTCCTAGGATGTGCTCGTCCTTTTGATGTTTGGCCAAGTTCCTCATGACAACATGGGCTAGTCGGCGATGCCATAGCCAACCCATGTCAGATTTTGCCACTAAGCAAGCCTTAGGGTCCACCTTTACTTTTGTGAAATCCACATAGTAAAGCTTTCCCCTTAGATGACCTGCAAAGACAATAGAGGAATCCTCACTTCTAGAGACGGTCACACCCTCTTTGGTAAAGAGACAATTGTAGCCTTTCTCACGAAGTTGTGAAACTGATAACAAGTTGTACCCTAAACCTTGAACATGATAAACATCTTCAATTGAATTTTTTGTTGAGATAGCAATTTTACCTAAACCGGTAACATCTCCTTAACCATTATCTCCATAGATGATAGTTTCCGTAGGGGTGTCATAATGCTCAAGGGATGCAAACAAGCCTTCATCTCCGGTCATATGATTAGTGGCTCCACTATCAATCAACCATTCGGTTCCACCGGAGGTGTAGGCCTACAAAACAAGTTTAAGCTTTTGGTTTAGGTACCCAAAAAGATTTGGGTCCTTGGAGGTTAGAAGCACAAACTTTTGGAACCCACACACTCTTCCTCATGGCCTTCATGGCGTAGACTCCAACATACTTGACCACCATTTTACCATTGTGGTCCAAGGTCACAACATAGTCACAAGTGTAGTTGGGAGAAGGCTTGTGTTCCACCACATTCTTCGATGCCTTTGATGGAGAATTAACCCCACCATTTCCTTTTGTGATATTCACAACCTTTGGCTTGTCTTGTGTTGTGGTAGAGGTGGTTACTCCATGAGCAATATCCATAATAGTGTTGAGGTAATGTCCCTTGTTCTACAAGGGGATCTCATGCCCTTTCACCACCCTTCTACCATTGACCTTGTTGTCTTTGTAGTGCCCAAGCCCTCTTGTGTTAATTGCCTTGGGTATGGACTTGGCACCCAACTTACCTTGTTTGATCAACATGTTCAACCGAGCAATTTCCTTATCCTTGCTCTTAGTTGTTTCCTCTAGCCTTGCAAGGTTAGTCTTAAGAGCATTTATATCAACATTAGAGCATATAGAGCAACATTTGCTAGTGGAGGCATTAGAGTCAAATTTTGCCTTAGGATTGGCCTTGGTGCTTTCCCAAAGAGCACTATAGTTTGCTTCAAGATTTTTGTGTTTATCCGTCAAGCGTGAGAAGCTTGTTTGAAGCTCACTATGAGTGGCCTTTAGAGAAGCTAAAGATTCATTTGCCAGGGTGGAGTCCTTTGACATCCTCTTATTAGAGTCATTGGCCAAGGACAAGTCCATGGTCAACTTCTCCACCTTAGCTTTCTCCTCGGCAAGGGTTTTCTCTAGAGCAAGGTTTCTTTCCTTTTCAAGGATAAACAAGTCTTCTTGCTCATGGAGAATCTCCTTCTTTTCCTCTAATTTGTCCAAAAGCTTTTTAATTTCTTTATGACCTTTTTTACAAAAAATTTTTATCATGTTGGCCTCCATTTCTTTTTCCTCATCTAGGTTGTCTATATCATTACTAGGTGTGGATGATGAAGAGGTGAGAGAAGATGAGGTGGTTGTCTCTTGTACCTTGCTCCCTCTTGCCATGAGGCAAAAGTGAGAGTTGTCCTCATCATCGGAGAAGTTGTTGAAGAGGCGTGGTGAAGATGCTCCTTGTGCCATGGCAAGTGTTGCCATGCCTTGCTTCTTTGGTTCTTCATCCTCATCACTTGAGTCCCATTGTTGACCCACGTGAGCACGCCCTTGGTACTTGTTCTTGTACTCTTTGCTCTTCTCCTTGTACTTCTTCTCTTCCTCATTGTTGTTCTTATTCTTGGGACACTCGGCAATGAAATGTCCATAATCTCCACACTCATAGCATTTTCTTTGAGACTTCTTTTTTCTATCATCACCACCTTTCCTTGATGCCTTGAACTTCAAGAACTTCTTGTACTTCCTTATGGCAAAGGCGATTTCTTCATCCGTGCTTTCTTCTTCACTTGAATCTTCATTCTTGGTCTTGGAAGTCTTGGGAGTCTTGGGCTTCACTTCCACCACTTCACTAGAGCTAGCATTGAGGGCAAGACTCTAGTTCACCTTCAAGGTAAGTGACTTCTCCACGTCTTGATCAACTAGCTCTTGATGCAATATTTCACCAAGAAGTTGATTAGGAGTCAAGTTGTAGTAGTTTGGGTCTCTTCTTATCATGGTTGCTAGGTTTGGGTTCTTCGGGGTGAAAGCTCTTAGCAACTTCTTTGTGACCTTTTCATCTTCCCAATCATTGCTTCCTAGTGCTCTAATGTCCGAGACAAGGAGCATTAGCCTATCATACATTTGCCTCACGGTTTCTCCATCCTTCATGATGAATAGCTCAAGCCCTCCATGGATCAAATCAATCTTGCCTCTTCTTACATGATCGGTACCCTCATGTTCTTCCTTGAGTGTATCCCAAATCACCTTGGCAATTTGGATGTTCTGGACTTTGTTGAACTCTTGAGCACACAAGGATCCCGTGATGACTCTTGTTGCTTGAACATTGCGGTGGAGGTCTTGTTCATGCTCTATGATAAGAGCTTCACCTTCGGTGGGAATTGTCACACCTACACACACAATCTTCCAAGGAGAAGGGTGAAGCCCGTAAAGGTGCATTTGCATATCATAAGCCCATTTGGGGAGGCTTTCCCAAATGTACGGAATAGAATCTGTCGTTAGGATTGTTGCCCGGAATGTGTCCGTAGTGAAAGGGGACTTCATAGTAGCCGGAGTGAGAGTGCTTTGCTTGCTCCTTCTTGATCATCTTCTTTGCCTTCTTCTTCTTCTTGGCTTTCCTTCTTTTCTTCGCCGCTTTCTTTACTTCATTGTCACCATCCTTGACATCTTCATCACTTGAATCGGAGTTCGAGTCGGAGTCGGAGGAGGAATCATTGGAGCTCGTGACGTTGGATGGTGTACGGCTTGGGGCCTTCCCCATTGCCTCTAGAGCTGCAGCTTGGTCTTGAGCAGCCTTGAGCTCTCTCTCTTGAGCTTCCTTGGCGGCGAGTTCTTGAGCGGAAGGGTCATCGCCATTCCCTGACATGTGGATCCCTTAGCGGTTAAGCCTAAATCAAGGGATTAGGCTTTGATACCAATTGAAAGGATCTTGTGATGCCTAGAGGGGGGTGAATAGGATCACTTTAAAATTCTGCAAAATCTGAGCAGTGGCTCAGGGGCCGGATGACCTGGCACTTTGAGCCGGATGACCCGGGGAGGTCCGGGTCACCCTGTCACTTGGGCTGGATCAACCAGCGTGCGAAGATAGAGTACAATAAGCTTAACAAAACTTGAATTTGCAGAAAGTATAACTTGAATATATGAACTACTTACCACATGCAACAAAGGATTTCACAAGTAACAACACAAATATGTAGATCGATCCAAAACTAGCTTCTAGGGTTAGAGAAAGGGATGAACTCAACCAAAGCAAGAGACAAGAGATTTAATCCGAAGTTCACTTCCACAAAGAAAGCTACGTCTCCGTTGAGGATCCCACAAAGGGAGGGCTATCACCAAGAGCCTCTTGCCTCACCCCATCCCCACAAAGGAAGATTGGTGCTCACTAAGAAAAATCCACAAAGGATGGGTAATACAAACGTTCTCGGGTGCTCCACACAGAGAGGGCACTCAACGGGCGACGCCTAACCATCTAGAAGCAAGCTTCAAGAGTAACAGACAAGAATCAATCGATCTTGGTCGCCACAAGTGCTTCTTGAGATGAACAAGTGAAGAGCTAGCTCAAGGGGCTCACACTAGCACCTCAAAACTCTCTCACACCCAAACCCTAGGAGAATACTTGCTTGGAATGGCTTGGAGAGGAGTGGAGAGAGGGGGAATGGAGCTCAAGGGAGTGTTTCTTTTGTGGGAGGCAGCAGCTCAAGGAAGAAGAAGTGAAGGGGTATAAATACCCCCTCCCTTCAAAAGAGCTATTAGGCTTGCTATGCCAGGGTCGGGTCATCTGGCCAGAGGGGCCGGGTCACCTGGCATCCTCTAGAGCCATCCCGGGTGACCCGGCCAGTTGAGCCGGTTGACCCGGTTGGGCAGAGGAAGCTAGATTAAGGTTTTTCAACGAGGATGTAGGGTTTTGGCTAGCAATTGTGTCTAGATATTCTCAAGATAAGCACTTGTAGCAAACTTTGATTGACTGATCTCATCCCTCTTTATAGTACGGTGTTGCCTAAACTCAAATTTAAAAAGATAAATTAAATTTAAATCAACATTTGAGCTTCAACACAAATATGAGAAATGGAGGTCCTTCCTTTCACACATGAACTTTTATCTCCTTTATTCCTGCACACATCTTAGATAAACCATCAAATACTCAAATTATAGTTTTCATTATCACCAAAATAATTAGGGGTCTAGATGCACTTTCACAGCCGTGGTCGGCTTCAGTAGTTGGAACGATGACATCTGACCAACTAAGAAGTTGGGTGGCATGCCATACAGGACTACTAGGCATGGGTGTCAAACCAGGATGTACTACCCACTAGCATTGATTTTAGGAGCACTACTACTAGATTAATTATTATTAAACATGAGAGTCCTATCCTTTTAAATATCTTTTAAACATTCTAAATGAGCAATGTTAGAAGCAAGTAATTCATCACCACCCATGGTATACTTTTGGAAAGTGGATGGGTTAGGAAGAGGTTTGCTTACCGTGGGAATTACCTCAATCTTGTTGTCCTTTACCTTGATTGTCAGCATCTCAAAATCTTGAATTCTTGCAACCTTGCCATGATGATCCTTCTTGATGCTCGTTAGGAATTGTTGTTTCATGTACTCTTGCAGCACCAGGTACTTTTGCTTCTCCTCTGAAGTGAAATCCTCAAGTCAAGCCGTAGTGATGTTGTCGATGTCGAGGTCACAAGTAGATCCCATCTTACTAGGGTTTGATTGAACGATTTTCGAAACTAGATCTTTCTTCCCCAATGGAGTCGCCAAAATGTGTTGACACTTTTTCTAGTCAACAAAAAATGCGCTAGGTCACGTGATCGAAAACTCTCCTCACCAGAACTCCAGCCTACAGCCGGTCTCAGAGCGAATGAAGGGGCCAGTCAGACCGAACGGTCCAGGTGAGCCGCGAAAAACTTAAGATCAATGCCTCAGGAGGGACTCATCAGGGAGTCAGGGACAACACACCTAGGGTTGCTCTGAGATTGACAGGCCACTCAAACGCCACTCAAAGGATTGGAAAAGCTAGGGTTTGAGATAAAAATTAGTAAAATGTAATGATCAATTGGGTGATAGACCCTCAATCATCTTTGGTCTTTTATATTTATAGAGTGGAAAGGTCTTGCCTCGCAAGGAAATACTTTACAACTCAAAACCCATTAGGACTCCTCAATTCTACTCGAATTCGGGGTGACCGGCCGAGCCCGTCAGTCAGACCGGCTAGCCTCTTGCTGGATCAGCTAGAGGATCCAACCAGTTAGACTGCCTACTATACCCGGTCTGACTGGCCCCTTCATTCTACAACACATGTTTACGTGTCAACATCACATTTATTTGTTAAATATCTACAACAGACTGTCGGTCGACAGTTAGAAACTTTACTTCTCCGAGGACCAATACAGTAAACACCTATAGTGAACAATATACTTGGCTAAACGGTCTTCCTGACACGGCACTGGCACGACTAGGCACGACACTAAGAGGCATGATAACTTACCATGACGTGCCTATCAGTGCCACTGTGCCAATTCACAGGTAGTGGCACCACACTATGGAGCTTTAAGTGTGCTGTGTGATGTGCTAGTGCTAGTGCCGGCACTAGCACTATAGCTGCAAAGCACATCAATGTGCTTAGAATGACAAGGAGATAACAGAAATCATACAAAACTAACCAAAATGATAGAATCACACAAAACACATATAGAGATAGCAAAATGATAATTTAATGGGAGCTTTAGTGCAATGACTGCCACATTAAAAACCTACCTAGGTAAAACTCACCCTTTGAGAAACACTAGGCATAAAAAAAAGAGTGCAGCCCTGCTCCATACAAAAGTTCATTGTTCTTGCAATATTACAGTCCGGTATTAAGTTCTTAATATGATAGTCTCATTACATAAATGATAATCAATCAAGATAAAGGCCTTCAAATGCTTCTTCAAGTTCTTTGTCCTGCACCATTTGTTGCATCCTTTCTTCTACAGCCTTCAAGTTTGAAGGGACCGTGACACCATAGAGGGGGTTGAATTGGGTGTTCTATAAACTAATGCTCCAATTCGGCACATGTAAAAACCTATTTCAACTTCTATCTAGATGCACACTAGGTTTTCCTTTGTGTTGCTATCTCTACCGCAAAAAGGTTTGTGCCCTATTCCAATCCTAGCAACTATGGCAATTCTAGGAAAGGTAAATGTGGAATGTAGGCACAAGTAAATGCGGAAGTAAAGGGTAGAGAGGAGCAAACTCCCGTGATGACAAGGAAATTTTTCCTAAGGTATCAGGAAGCCAAGCTTCCCAGTAGTCCTCATAGTAGGAGCCCTCTCAAAGGGTATGCATGTGCAAGGGCATGTACCCCAGCCAAGTCACTCCATAGGATAGCCGACGTGCCTTCCTCACATGCAAGTGGGTCTCTGCCTAGCCTCTCTCGGACGCTCCTTGCCACTTCTCAATTTGGTAGAGTTCTTGGCACTAACATCTTGGGCCTCTCCTCTCACTCACAACTCTAGGTAGCCTCTCCACAAACTCGATTGGAGTGTCTCGCAAGACTATCCTACCACCAACACAACTCAATGGTGTGCGCAAGCACTGATTGAAAGGAGGTGTGCAAACATCATCTAACTATAGGCTAATCCCTAAAGCAATGCGCTAATAGAGCTAAACTAGCATTAATCAAGGCCTAAACCTTATGCTAATTCTCCTAATCTTCCCTTCAACACTTTGGTGACTAGAGCATGTGTGTGTATCATCACTAGCTTCCTCAAGCCCGAACAACCCCCACAATCTTGGCCAAGGGGGTATTTAGCCCCAACAACCAAAACTAGCCATTGCCAACCATTGCAACTTTCTTCGTAGCACCGACTCATTCGGTGGTATGCAGGAGGTGGTCACCCTATCAATCGATGGGTGCCACCTCAGCAAGCAGTTGGCCGGTCACTATCGCTGGCAATGGGTCCAGTCACCAACTGATACGGTGCTGGCGATCTTCAGGTCACCGTTTGAATCAGTGCCTCTGCTGAGCCGCTACCTTCTTCTTCCACCAACTGATTCGCTACTCTTGTCCTGGATCCCACTGTATGAACGAATCAATGCAGACTTATATTTTCTTTGAAACAATCCGAGCTGAATCTGAGCCGATTTGAGCTGAGCCGGCCCTCACCGACTGATGTGTTGATCCCATCGTATGTGTCGGTGAGATCTTAACATGCTGCCTCCATCTGGTGACGCCAATTGTCACCGACTGATACGGTGTGTTGATCTTCTCATCACCGTATAGATCATTTGCACTTGGCCCTGTTGCGCTTGTGTCACCGACTGAACTGATGACTTAACCCAATTGCGACGGTGCAAAGGGTCGGTGCACTTCTAAGCAGGAGTCACTTTGTTTCTTCATGTGTCTTTTTTTGTCTTGGCTTGAATACCATGATTTAGAGGTCTTAGATTTCTTTTGTTCTAGATTTTTGCTATGATTTTGATGCCATAGGATTCTTCTAAGTTTTTCTTTTTCTTATCATTTGATGGTTTTATGTTTCATCCTTGGAACCTTATAAAATACCTACAAAGGTACATCTTGCAAAGACATTAGTCCCAATGACTATGTTATCATTAATCACCAAAATCAATATGGCTTATGGCCATTTTCCTTACACAGTCTTTGATGTAGGTTTCCAAGCACGAGGTCATGACGATAATCACGAGGTAAACAAGGATTTATATAGGTTTGGGTCTTCAGAGAGTAATACCCTATGTCGAGAGCACAAGTCCAAGAAAGCTTTTCAGACCGGAGGGTCTTTACAACTTCAATTTCCTTAGCAATTGTAGTAGAAGAAGTCTCTTGAGAAAGTTGGCTCTGACGGAGGTCTTCTCTACAACGGCGCTGAGCAAAACGACAAACAATGAAAGCTTTCTTGCTAAGATCTTGGGCATTATTTAGAATTTATTCAGCATTATCTTGACCAAGCTCTTCTTTCATAATAGGAAAGTTGAAACTGTCTTGAGCTTCCTTCAAAACTTCGCATTCACGATCATCGCTAGAGAGACTAAAAAAATGTCGAGCCAAAACGGGGGAGGCGTTCCGGGACGGAAGTGTTTATCGCTAGTTCGGCTCGCCGAACACAAACATTCGCTAGCGAGGAGCTAATGTTGGGGAAAACATTTTGTGCCTAACCCCTACCTCGTGTTTTGGCTTCAATTTTGGATTCGGTACACACCTTCGGGTTAGTTTTGCAAAGAAAAAAGGGGCCAGAACGGCGGCGAGCTGGCAAAGAGCCACCTCTTTGGTGCATGGGCAGAAAAGGACGCCTTCGGGAAAGCAAGAAAGGGCTGCATTGAAGCCTTTTCAGGAAGGCATCGCCAAATGTTTTCTGAGGTTTTTTTTTTGAGAAACTTGTCTGAGGTTCGTTGATGGAAGCGAGAAGTACTCACGCGCTGGGCGAAGATCTTCACATGGGAGCACCAGGAAGGAAGGACCTTCGGGCTGCACCAGTAAAAATAGTGATTGTCATATGTGGCTCACACTCTGTAAATTGATGAGTTGTAAAAAGTCATTGTACGAATATTATAGAGTTACCACAATACCCTACGCGCAAAGAGGAAAAAGTAGAGTTAGCAATTATAATGTGTAAATATTACAGTCCTATATAACAAGCCCATGAGAAATGGAAAAGGGGCGACGGAACGGAGGGGGGCCTTCAATTCTTTTGGCTGGACTGAAGTCAGATTTTCTTCAGTGCATTCCTGCGTTTCATTTGGTTGTTTGCGTGCTCTCTTTCGAAGGCTGGTTGGCCCCTCTATCGGTACGCCGCCCCCCCCCCCACCCCACTGAAAGAAGAATCGTTGAAGCGTGTTAACCACCGTGGTGGCCTCGTCTACGTGTTATATGGGCGCAATGATGCGCAACAGATTACACGGTTTGTGCAACAACCATCTACGGCCAGCTAGAGATAGATTACAAGAGATTACAACAAACTATCTTATCTCTATTCTAGTTACAACAAACAATATCTCCAGCCGGCCCTAGATCAACTTGTTGCACAACGTTACATCAATAATATCTCTAGATTATCTAGTTTATCTAACAGCCACCCTCAATCACAACTTTCATAAGTTGAGATTGCCTTTGAATTCTTCTAACTTCTGCTGAGTTAAGGCTTTTGTAAACCCATCTGCCACTTGATCATTTGTCGAAATATATCGAACATCCAATCTTCTCTGTAGCACTCTATCTCGCACAAAATGAAAATCAACTTCTACATGTTTTGTGCGTGCATGGAAAACAGGATTAGAAGACAAATATTTTGCTCCCATGTTGTCACACCATAGCCGAGCTGTTCTTGGACACGGTATTCTCAATTCATCCATTAAAATCTGAATCCACATTACCTCTGATGTAGCATTTGCCATTGCTTTGTATTCTGCCTCTGTGCTAGATCTGGAGACTGTAGCTTGTTTTCTGGCACTCCATGATATTAAATTAGAGCCTAGAAAAACAGCAAAACCTCCTGTGGATTTCCTGTCATCTGAGCATCCAGCCCAATCTGCATCAGAGAATGCACTGACCAACAGAGAGAATGACTTGCGAATATGCAAGCCTAGACTGAGTGTATGTTTTACATATCTGAGGATCCTTTTAACCGCTGTCCAATGTTGAGTAGTTGGAGCATGCAAGTATTGACACACCTTGTTGACTGAAAAAGAAATATCCGGTCTGGTCAATGTTAAATATTGTAATGCTCCTACTATACTTCTATACTTTGTTGCATCTTCTGGTCTGAGTGGATCACCCACATAGGCTGATAACTTTTCATTAACTGATAGAGGCATAGCTACAGGTTTGCAAAGTTCCATACCAACTCTCTTCAAAAGATCATTAGCATACTTACTTTGAGAGAGAAGAATTCCATCATTTATCCTTTTAACTTCAATACCAAGGAAGTAGCTTAGCTCACCCAAGTCTTTGAGAGCAAAGTCCTTCTTAAGATCTGCAAGAAGTGCCTCAACTCCCCTTGGAGAGGAACTAACCACAATTATATCATCAACATATACCAATAAATACATAGTGATGGATCCCTTCGAATAGAAAAATAAGGATGTATTAGCCTTAGATGATTGAAAACCAAGAGACACAAGCTTATCACTGAGGCGAGCATACCAAGCTCTAGGAGCTTGTTTCAACCCATACAACGCCTTGTCAAGCTTGCACACATAATGGGGATAAGTACTATCTTCATACCCAGGAGGTTGCTTCATGTATACATCTTCCTCAAGAACACCATGAAGGAACGGGTTCTGCACATCCAGCTGTCTCATGGTCCATCCTCTTGAAACCGCAAGTGACAAAATCAATCTAATAGTGGCAGATTTCACAACAGGGCTAAAAGTATCTTCATAATCAATACCATACCTTTGCTTGTATCTTTTGCAACTAATCTACCTTTATAGCGATCAATGGTGCCATCAGCATTTCTTTTAATCTTCCATACCCACTTACAATCGATCAAATTTTGCCCTTGCTCTGGTGGAACAAGATGCCATGTCTTGTTCCGAATTAATGCCATATACTCATTATCCATTGCTTCTTTCCAATTTTTATCAGCCAAAGCTTCTTGTACATTAGCAGGTTCACCAGTAGTAGTTAAACACCCATACCTTACTATGCCATTGGTATACACCTTGGGCTTGCGAATCCCATGCTGAAGACGAGTACGTCGAGGTTCAGATGCTGGAGTAGCTGCTATTGAAGTAGGAAGTTCAGATACTGGTGTTGCAGAAGATCCATCACCGCCTGGAGCAGTCGCAGAAGATCCGTCACCGGGAGGCTCAGGTGCCGCAGAGGATCCGTTCGACGGCGCCAATGATGATGATGAGGGCGCACTGTCCCCCCTTGGTTCCGATGCGGGAGCCTCGTGGCCAGCCGCAGGATGCCACGCGACAGGGCTGTCCGGCGCCAGCACAGCAGGGCCGCCAGGAGAATCTGCCGCAGGCGCTGTTGCTGGAGCAGATCCCGAAGGCGATCTCGGCGCGAAAACTTGTGGCGGATCACCAGAATCATCATTGAAGTCCGTGTCTGCCAGACTTTGGGAGACAGGAACGCCTGGATGCATCAAAATAGTGTTTTCTTCTGCATTTTCACCAGTATGGTTAGATATACAAGATGGATCATCAAACAAATTGGTTTCTGTACTCATATCCCCTGAGTCTGGTAGGAGAAGAACCTCAGATCGAAAATAGGTGCCGACATTGGGATGCAATTCGGCAAAGGAGAAAATAGTTTCATCAAAGATTACATCTCGAGAAATATAGATGCATCCCTCAGAGATATCAAGGCATTTAAACCCCTTGTGCATATTGCTATATCCTAAAAACACACATCGTTTTGATCGGTACTAGAGTTTGTGGGTATTGTAGGGTCTAAGGTGAGGCCAACATGCACACCCAAAAATGTGCATAGAGGACTAATCAGGTTGTTTGCCTAGGAGTCGATGCAAGGCGTGTCATATTCTATAACTTTACTCGGTGTTCTATTTATGAGATAGACTACGGCAAGGAACGCTTGGTCCCAATATTTGAGTGGCATGGATGCATTAGCATGGAGAGCAAGACCCATCTCGACAATGTGTCGATGCTTGCGTTCGGCGGCACCATTTTGCTGATGTGTGTGAGGACAAGATACAAGGTGAGTTATTCCAATGTTACGGAAGAAGGAATTTAGCCTTTCATACTCACCACCCCAATCACTTTGCATGGCAAGAATCTTGCGATTGAACAACCTTTCAACAAGGCTTTGAAATTCACAAAAAAATTTGAACACCTCTGATTTGTAACGAAGCAAATAGATCCACGTGAATTTACTATAATCATCAATAAAACTAACATAGTATTTCTTGCCACCAAAAGAATCAATAGCAGGACCCCACACATCGGAAAAAATGAGTTCTAAAGGAGCACTAGACTTGCTAGTGGACACGGAATATGGTCATTGGTGCGATTTTTCTTGCTGACAAGCATCACATACCGCCTCTTTATTGACCTCACTAGAACATGGTAGATTATTCTCACTAATGACACGACAAATGACTTCAAACGAGGGATGTCCTAGACACCTATGCCATCTTGAAGAGGAAGGCTTGACGGTGCTAAGGACTTGCTTGCGTGGATCTGTGGAAGGTTGGAGCGGGTAGAGTCCACTCCTGCATTGGCCGTGTAGCAGAACTTTCTTCGTGGCCTGGTCCTTGATCAAGAAAAAATCGGGGTGAAATTCCACAAAAGCTTGATTATCTTTGGTGAGATGATGAACAGGTTTTTAGCAGCTTGTGGTACATGAAGGACATTTTTCAGATGAAGATTTCGACTAGGGGTACGAATAACAGAATGACCAATGTGATCGATGTCCATACCTGCACCACTGGCCGTCCGAATCTGATCGGTGCCATTATATCTGTCATGCATCGCCAATTTGTCCAGTTCACCGGTGATGTGGTCCGTTGCCCCTGTGTCGGTGTACCAGATGGACTCCCTGCCGACTTGCGAGGCTGATGCAGCTGCAGCACTATGGTTGGTGTCAGGAATGAAATCAGCATCGAACCTGTGCCAACATGTGATCACCGTGTGCCCGGTCTTGAAGCAGAGCTAACACTTCTGCTTTGTATCTCCCCCTCCGGTGTTGCCATTGGTGCCAGGGTTGGAACGGGCATTGTTGGTGTAGAAGCCACGGTTCCCACCCCGACCTCTTGCACGACCGCCTCCGCCGCCACGGGTGTTGCGACCTCTCCCACGGCCGCCGTAATTAGCTGACGACTGTGAGCCCTGGCCTCCAGATTGTAACTCGAGACGAGACTCATAACTCAGCATCTGAGCATAGAGCTCGCTCGGAGTCATCGGATTGGAGCGGGCAAGGATCACGGAGACGAGGGGGTTGTAGTCTTCTTCGAGACCCATGATGATGTAGGAGACCAGTTCCTCATCACCAAGGGCTTTCCCAGCGGCGGCCATCTCATCTGCTAGCTGCTTCATCTTGGAGTAGTACTCAGCCACGGAAGCACTGTCTTTCTTTGCCGTGGCGAGCGAGATGCGGATGCTCACGGTTCGCGCCCTCATCTGAGACGCAAACATCTCCGCCAGAGCACTCCATACCTCTGCAGCCGTCTTGAGCGAGGCAACGCCCGCCAGCACGTCGCGTGTGAGGGAGGAGAGCAGATAACTCAGGACAGCTTGGTCCTGAGCAACCCACCGAGCGTACTCGGAGTTGGGCTTCTTAACATCCTTGTCGTCAATCTTCTCAACGATCTCAGAAGGAGGGGCAGGCATGGATCCATCGAGGAGCCCTTCGAGTTGAGCGCTTCGTATGGCAGGGAGCACCTGAGCCTGCCAAAGGAAGTAGTTGTTTTTGTTGAGCTTCTCCCCGACGGGAAGGCTTAGGGAAGCCGGGATCTTGAAGTTGGAGGAGGAGCTCGCCATGGACGTGGATGTGGCTTAGAGGAGATAGGCTCTTGATACCATGAAAGAAGAATGGTTGAAGCGTGTTAACCACCGTGGTGGCCGCGTCTACGTGTTATATGGGCGCAATGATGCGCAACAGATTACACGGTTTGTGCAACAACCATCTATGGCCAGCTAGAGATAGATTACAAGAGATTACGACAAACTATCTTATCTCTATTCTAGTTACAACAAACAATATCTCCAGCCGGCCCTAGATCAACTTGTTACACAATGTTACATCAATAATATCTCTAGATTATCTAGTTTATCTAACACCCACCACCCCACCCCCCACACCCACAGACACACACAAAACAGTGTGTACTATAATCAAGTCACATTTGTTTGTTCTTGTATGTACAACGAATGCAATCTCACGGGACAAATGAAATAAAAACACTACGAAGAGAAGGAGCTAGATTACTGAGAACTTGCCTGGGCAAATATTTTATTTAGAAGGAGAAATTAAAGAAGCCTTACAATGCACAGGCCATGGCAATGGCGTGCTAAAACACGTTGAGGCCGGAACCCTTGAATCTATCCTCGACAGCAGCGTCGATGCGCCGCGCTACCTCCGGCGTCAGATGGTTCGCCCAGTCCCCCACCACGCCACGCCGGAAGAACCAGCTGGTCTCCAATTCGCCGAGCGCAGTCTCCATCGTCGTGCGACCCCTGTTCGCCTCCAACCCGGTCATACGCACGAACGAGCATAGCTTCACTATGGCGTCCACCACGCCGTCCTCCTCCTCCTTACCGCTCACGGGGACGCCCGCGAACTCCGCCAGCCTCCGGACGTGCGCTCCGGGGTCTCGCTGCATCTCCTCTTACCTCAAGAAGAGCACCCTCTCGGGCTCCGCCAGGTGCGCGCGCCAGTACCCGAGCACGTGGTCCCAGTACGGGCCGAACGGCGACGAGCCGTCGCAGAAGAGCTCGGCGGCGCGTTCCGCCGTGAGAGGGTTCAGCCCGTCCCAAGCTCTGAACTTGTTCAGAAAATCCCACAGCGACACCAAGGTGTCCTTGGGGTCGCGGCACACGTACACGATCTTGCAGCGTGCTGCCGTGATGCTCCGTGGCAACGCTACGAATGGGAGATGGGTGGAGAATATTCTTGGGTTGGGGAGCTTGTCGAGGTCCGGGATCCTGTTGCACGTGTAGAGCTGGTACTCGAGGAACCTGATGCACTCGTGGGGGGTGAGGGAGTGGAGAGGGTGGTGGTCGTCGGCCGAGGCGGGGCGGTGGTCTTCTCGGCGCACGGTGGAGTAGAGGAGCGCTTTGATCCACGTGGTGCCGGACTTGGGCGAGGTGGCGACAACGATGTCGGTGGGGCGCGCGGCGAAGCACGCGTCGGCGACCATGGCGCCAACCATGGCCGGCATGTACGCATGCCAGCCCTGGTCGTGCCGGTATAGCCGGCTATCCAACATGCCCTTGGAGTTGGGGAAGGAGGAGACCAGCTTGGCGAAGTGTTGGTAGAGCTCCGGGTTGGTTTGGTCTTCCGCATTGTTGGCTTCTTGCTTTGCTTGACATGGGTGGTTTTGCGAGGAGGAAGAAGGCATATCGTGCGTCGCAGTGGAGAGGTTTGGTTTGGTTTTTGGTCTCGTGGCAACCGGCAGCGGTGGCAATTTGTAGTGAGGATCCTACTGGGGAACGAGGGAAAATATCAGACGACGATTACGCTCTCTCCCAGCCTCTTGTTTTCAGCCCTCGGATGCCCATCATATCGTATAGGCCTGCCACGCACCATTGGACCTATACGTGGCTTACTGATGGAGCTGTCGGTTGGTTTTCTGTTTGTGTGTTGCTCGGCAGCTTGTGCGGGCATCTCTGACGAGCTCGACCCTACGCCCGTGCTCTGGTCCCTGATGAGCAAGGCTGCAAGGCACATGGCGCTCCAGACTGTGGGAAATGTCAGCTCTTACTATGGTTTTATCAAATGTGGTCTCGTATAGTTTTCAAAATTTTCACTATCCACTTGTCACTTGGAGAACCAACGCTACTTAGGATCGTTAAATATGGATTAATTAAAAATTTCATTCCACTCACCTCAAAACTCTAAACGAATCTAATGAGTCTAATTATGTCATCATTAGATAGTATTATACTACAGTAAATACTCTCTAATAATGAATTAATTAAGTTTAATGGATTTCTCTCGTGATTTCCCGTCCATCAGTGTAGTCCTCCTAATAGGTCTTGAAAGAAACACCCAAAATTTTTCCCAAGGTTTTAGGGAAACTAAATAGGGCCATCTGTGTACAATGTTTTTACTAAAAAACATATACTCCCTCCATACCCATAAAACAAGTCGTTTAGGACATGATTGTGCTTACTAAGAAGTCATTAATTAGGGTACAGTTTTCCTTATTTGCCCTTATTAAATAGGGTCTCCGGTACATCAAGATAGCAATCCAACACAGCCTCAACTGGTTAGCATAACCAGTGCGCCCTGTTCGTTTGGCTTATCAGCCACCAGCCAACAGTACTATTCTCTCAGAACAAATCAGCCACCAGCTACCAGCCAGCGATACTTTTCTCTCAGAACAAATCAGCGTCAGCCATCAGCCACCAGCCAGCCGAACAGGGCATAGTGGAGAGTCGGGGCGTCGCAGGTTCGAATCCCTCGGCATCCTCATTTTTTCTGTTCACGTGATAGTGTCTAGTATTTTTTGGATGCATTTGGTACAGCTGCGGCTGTGGCTGCTCCAGCTGTGGCTGTGCTGGTGGAGCTGATTCTCGGATGGAGCTGCGTTTTAGTGAAACGTTTGGCAAAACAGCTTCTCCTAGCTGTGTAACATGAATTAGGGGGTGAAATACCTATTATGCCCTTCTCTTTTTTCTTTTTCCCTTCATTATTATTTCTTCCTTTTTTATTTCTTTTTTCCTTCCCTATTTATTCCTTCACCATATCACTTTATTTTCTCTATTTTTCCCTTCTCATTCTTCTCCTTCCTTATCCACTCCTCCCGTCCCTACCGCACGGACACAACCCCCCGACGCCAGTGCTCCTCCCCTGCCATCGGCGCTCCCCCGCGCCTGCGCCATCTCACGCCGCCGACGCTCCTCCCACAACGTGCGCCTCTCCCCGTCGCATGCGCCCGCCGCCTTCAACCTCCCCCGGTGGCGCCATCACCCGCGTCGCGCGACCCGCCCTCGCCGGCGGCTGGGAGGCGGTGGCGCCCTCCCTCTCCGGCGACAGGTGTGGCCGTCCGCCAGCACCAAGGTGGCTTCCTCCTCGTGCGGCGCCGGTAGATCCTGAGGTCACACCACCGCCGGTGGATTCGAGGCCGCGCTAGGCGGCCGCCATCGAGGTCGGGTGCGTCGTGGCTAGCGCGGCCGGCCTCCTCCGCTCCCAGCGCTCCTCTGCCCTGCCCTGCAGCTCGTCGAAGCCCACCTCCAAGCCGCTCGCCTCCACTGCGTCCGCCAGCCGCTTGTGGGGCCCCGAGGGCAACGGTGTAAAGTGGAGGGCGAAGCTGTCGAGGGAGCGGGGGGAGCTGCCTTTTTCCAGCTTCTCCCAGGCCGAACCGCGCTAGAGAGCGTGATTTCCGGCCGCCCCCACACGGGAGCTATTTTTTTACCGTGTTTTTTACAGCTCCGGCGAAAACAGCTCCGTGAGCTGCAGATGGAGCTGTAACAAACGGACCCTTTGCATGGCACTGTGCGCCTGCGCGGAGGGACACTGGGCGCGTGCCATCGTCGTGCGCGAGGCCGTGAGTGCTGGATCGTTTTCGCTAGGGAAATTTTTCGTTCGTGCACACGCTGACGTCTTGGCTTCTCATTTGTGCGCGCAAGGGACGTGTTTTACATGCGCGCTGTTTTTTTCCCGTCGACGGTTTTGGCACACGCGTTTTTCCCGAGGATCTGGCGCCCCTTCTCCCTTTAATCGCACAGCCTCCGGCGCCGGTGCACATTTCAGTCTAACACACATGGATCTCAACATTCCTATAGTGGCAGATGAAACTGACAATGGTAAGCCTCTCTAGTTTCCTTTTGTATTTGGTTTATTGATTTCATTTCCTTTCTTATCATCCTTTCTTTCTTTTGATAGGATTTGATTTGAACGCTACTGTACTTGAGCAAGAGGAGGACCCTACTGTACTTGAGCAAGAGAGGAATGTATCGGAGGACAACGGCAACGGTATTGGCAAAGACGACGTCGGCGTGTATGAAGATGACGACATCGTCTGCGTGGATGAAGATGACGACGGCGTCGACGAGCATGAAGATGATGATGGCGTCGACGAGCCTGAATAGGATGACGGCGTCAACGGTAAGGCATCTGTGTTTTGCAAACAAACTTCAACGTCATATTCATCAGTATGCATTCTACTACAAATGAGCACTAGATGCATACAGTATGCATTCTAATAGACGAGTACCTTTTGATATTCACAGCAACAAAACCACACTGGTAATTATTCTCAGCTTGTTCTTTTCTTTTTTTTTCTCTCTCTATTTTTCAAGCCGTGGCTATTCTGAATGTGCTTGTTTCCTTTTCTTTTTTAGCACTTGGTGTACAGAACCACGCTCCTCTTGAAGAACACCATCGAAGGAAGGACATGACCGAACTAGTCAGAAGACAAGTCTACCAAGCATTGTTGGCTAAAAGCAAGAACGGGAAACTAGGCAAGAAAGATACAAGAATTGTTGCTGATCAATTCGGAGTACACATTCGATCAGTTCAGCGCTTATGGAAGCGAGGTGAAATCCAACTTGCTCATGGCATTCCGGTTGTGGTTGCTAGTCAAAAGAAGGGTAGAAGTGGTTGTAAGGCAGTCCCTCTTGATTTGGAACCATTTCCCAACATTCCTCTCAAGCAAAGAATGACAATAGAAGATGTGTCTAGTAAACTTGGTATGAGCAAATCTAGGATACAAAGGTTTTTGAAAAAAAAAGGTTTGCTTAGACGTCACTCTAGTAGCATCAAACCATTCCTCACAGATGCTAACAAGAAGACTAGGTTGAAGTGGTGTGTTGACATGATTCAACAGGGTTTGCTTGGTGATCCATTGTTTAAGGATTTTTTTTGACTTTGTGATCATGGATGAAAAATGGTTCTACATCTGTCAAAAATCTGAAAAATATTACTTGCTACCCGAAGAAGATGATCCCCATCGCACTTGTAAGAGCAAAAATTACTTCCCTAGGATCATGTTCTTGTGTGTTGTTGCTCGGCCAAGGTTTTGAGATGGTGAATGTATTTTTGATGGTAAGATTGGTTGTTTTCCCCTTATCACTTATGAACCGGCTATAAGAGGTAATCAGAGAACCGGCCGTGTTCGTGGAGACTTGGTTATGAAGCCGATAAATTCAATCACAAGAGAGGTGATTAGAGATTTCATGATCAACAAAGTGTTGCCTGCCATTCGAGCCAAATGGCCAAGAGAAGATAGGGACAAACCAATTTTCATTCAACAGGATAATGCACCTTCTCATTTGAAATTGGATGATCCGGTTTTTTGCGAGGCTGCTAAGCAAGAAGGATTTGACATTCACCTAATTTGTCAACCACCAAACTCTCCGGATTTCAACATTCTAGACTTGGGTTTTTTTAGCTATTCAAGCTATTCAATACAAGAAGAATGCAAAAACATTAGAAGATCTAATTCCAGCCGTGCAGCAGGTAAATTGATAAGTTGTTCACATGTTTTATAGGCATTCAACAATACTGTCAATTCATTGATTCATTTCTTCAACTAATGTTTTGTAGGCATTCTTAGAGTACTCTCCATGGAAAGCAAACAAGATTTTTTGTAACACTACAAAGTGTTTTGAAGGAAGCCATGAAGGTTAAGGGATGCAACAAGTTCAAAATTCCTCACATGCAAAAAGATAAACTAGAGAGAGAAGATCGGTTGTTGTTGCAAATATCATGTGAAGCTTCCTTGCTTGCCGAATGCATTGCTAGTCTTTCTGTAGAATATTAGAAGATGCAAGCATGTTAGTATTTGCAGCATGCTAGCTGAAGCAAGAATATTAGTAGAAAATTAGTTTTTTCTTGCATGTTAGGTCGACTGAATGAGACATTTAGTACCTTACTGTTCTTTCTGGGCATCTTTCATCTTTGCATCTTCCAACTTCTTGATAATGTGCTCAGGAAGAAGTATTGTGTCACCATTCATTTGAAGCTTCTCCACATCCGGAATGTAGAATTCACAATCAAACTTTTCCATGTTATGGAGAAACTTTGCGGAGAGGTCGTAGTCTTCATGTAAAAGACCACAACAGGCACACCTGCGAGCACGGCGACGAGCTTGGAAGCAAGCTTCTCCGAAGACGTCGCCGGCGTGGAACGTGCCGCAGCGAGGACACAGCACCACCTCCGCGTCCTCCGCTACAACCATCTCCGAGTTCAGCGACAACGCCGAGTCTGGCACCATCTCCGAGTCTTGCATGGCGCGAGTGAGCTTCATGGCGACGACATCCTCCGAGTTCGGCACGACGTCCTCCGCCGCGGCGACGACGTCCTCCGTGAAGACGTGCTCCGAGTCTGGCGTCCTCCGTGAAGACGTGCTCCGAGTCCGGCACGATGTCCTCCGCGGCGACCATCTCCGAGACCTCCATGGCGACGACGTCCTCCGTGGAGACATGCTTCGAGTACGGCACGACGACGTCCGCGGCGACCTCCAGTGAGTCTAGCGACTCCTCCAGCATGCCACGACTGAGCTTCAAGCCGTCAGGCTCCATGGCGAGGAAAGCAAGCTTCAAGCGGCGTGCTGCCGAGCGGCATACTGCGTGCGTCCGAGCGAGCGTGTTGTGTGGCCTGTGGGAGACCAAGGGAGGCGAGCTTGCGCACAGCTACTGCGCGACGAGTACGAGGCGGCGTGATTATACTGCACGAGACGTACGAGGCGACGGAATTAATGTGGAGAGAAGCGAACGGTTGGCGAGCGCTGCGGCCAGAGGCAAACACGTCCACAACATACCTCGTGTGCCTACAACGACTAGTTTTGTGAAAACTGGCCAAGAGTCCAGAAAGACTAGCTTTTCGAGTATGGAGGGAGTACTGATCAGCAATGAAATTTTTATTGGGTATTTGTTATCGTCATATATCTATGAAGTTTCTGACTGAAATGGTTATAAAGTTTCACATCCCAGCAAAATTTAGTGACAAAGTTACGACATGATTTAAAAGTTACCATTTGTAGCGAAAAGAAATCATCACTTCCTGTTACGTAGTGATTTTGTAACAATATAAACTCCGAAAAAATGTCATAAACCAATCAGGATTCCATATGTAAGCATTTGTTGAAAGCTAAGGTCTATAAAAACGTTATAAACCGAGAGGATCTTCGTTTCCATGCAAGCATGAGTTGAGAAATAAAATGCTCCAATTCCTAACAAAATTTAGCAGGATCCACAAGTTAGTCCGATAAAAATAGAGAAAAATAAAAAAAGGCAAGAGTGTCAAGAGCAGGAGTCGAACCGTGACCTTTTAATTATGAAAGTAAGCACTACCGGTACCATTTAAGACATGATGCATTTTATTTGTGTTTTTCGAACAAGAAAGCTTTGTTATATTATTGTTCTAGTAAGTGTGATCCACTTACCAATTACAAACCAGAGAAACAGGTATATCTCCAACCATGTATACTGCAAGTGACTCGTCCTTAACGCTTACTCTACTCTTTTCCCTCCCCTCCACTTCCCATCTCTCTCCCTCCTTCCCGACCCCCCCCCCCCCCCGGGTAGGATTCATGTGCATTCGGTAGGAAGGTATCATGTGAGGAATTACGTGTTTCTATTAAATTTACACATTTATATAAGGATGCTCTAGACCCGGAGGCACTAGGATGTGTTGAGTGTTTGTATGTGCCTACTTTTGAACATGCTTCTCGCTCAGAGCGTCTTTGTTACCTGAAAGAGTATTGCTTTTGACCATGTTAACTCTACCAGCACTGAATTTTTATCTGTTCATGAAGTAGCACTACCAGCACTGAACATAAATTTTCAACATATTAGCAGAACAAATTCAGATAATAACATCACATCATCGACAGCGTGAGATGCAGAGTACACGCTAGTTCAGATAACATCATCCGACTGACAACATAGATGCAAATTGCAGCGCTGGCAAAATGTTCTGATAACAATACAACACATTAATGTTCCAACATCTGGAACCAAAAGTAAGTTAGTGTAAAATTAGTTCTTGCTACATTGAAGTTGAGGTCACCCCTGCACCCCCGTGTCGCTCCTCCCGAGGGCGACTCGGGCAGAACCCCGAGCGCACCCCTGCGCCACCGCCCTCCACCACTGCCTACTCCTGAAGGACTGGATTGACGAACAGAGAGGGGGGAGTGAATGGGATCCGATAAAAATTCTTCTCACACGGAGCAAGAACTCGGCCTATGGTCCCAAACTAACTCCAAAGCCTTAAACACCTCACTTGCCAAATCCACGTAGCCACTAGAGTGCTACTGGACCTAGGAGCAAGTATCCAACCCAAAGAGATCGAGCACGCAGCGGACAACACAAAATGATCTCGCTCCAGGGTAGGGCAGTCAGACCTCTATGCTAGGGCGGTCAGACCTCCCTACAGGAGTCACCAAGAACTTGCTCGAAAACAACCCCAACGAACTCAAAATCCACTCAGTTTTGAACCATGGCTTCCTCTGGTCAGGACCAACAGGCTCACAGAGAAATCCAATCAAAAAGCAAAACTTCTTCCAGGGGCGGTCAGACCGCAGTCCAGGGGCAGTCAGACCTCCCTCTTCAGAAATCTTGCCTCCACCCAAAAACACTTCCAACTCCAAAACCTCTTGCTTGACAAGATCACGTAGTCACTGGAATACTACTGATCCTAGGAACAAGTCCCACCTCAAACCAAAACTACCAAGACCAAAATACACTCCGGAAATCTCGAAACCACTTCTGTCCAGCAGGGGGCGGTCTAACCGCATAGGGGGGCGGTCAGACCTCCCTGGACAGGAAACACCAAATCGACCGAAACCGAAGCAAACGGACTCGAAACTTGCTCAAACTTCAACCATGGCTTTCTCTGATCATGGCCATCATGCTCTCAGAGGATCTCCTGGAAAAACCAAACTTTGACCAGGGGCTACCTGGGGCGGTCTAACCTCCTCCCTGGGGCGGTCAGACCTCCTCTGGCTGGCTCCAAGAAAAGGTCAAAAACTAGACCAAACGAACTCGAAACGAGCTGAGATTTTAACCATGAATTCTTCTGGTCAAGGCCAACTTGCTCCCAGAAGATCTCCTCGAAAAGCCAAACTTTCTCCAGAAAGGTTCCGAGGCGGTTAGACCGCGTCCCCCACGCAGTTAGACCGCCCTCCCCCAGAAAACAAGAACCGCGGGTCAACCCTCAACTTCGCATCGATCGATCTCCCGATTCACCCAACGGATTGTAGCGAAACTTTGGGGATGGATGGGTTACCTCCTGGACAACCTCTCCCTCAAAGGATATCCACCAAAACGCTCTCAATCATGGGGAATCGCAAATCTTGCGCCTCTACCTAAAGAACTCGGGTAACTCCGAAAACCACCAAATCAAAGGCCTTTCCACGGGTTTGAAGGGGCAAGATCACCAAGAAAAGAGGCACCACGTCCTCATGTGTGATTCCCACTACAAATCCCACAAAGAAACTCCTCCAAAACTCCCCCACGAAAATCCCAAGAAAAGGGCTCCGAAAATAGCTCCGAAAAAGAAAAACGTAGGGAATAAATAATATGGCACAAGATGAAGAAGGGGAAATCACTAAGATTTATGTAGCCATATTCGGTTACAAGCCACTCCCAAGAATCACAAATCTTGGATGGCAAAAAGCTCAAACAAAGAGTCACTCTCTCCTCTCTACCTCTCACCAAGAGCACTCCAAGAAGAAGGATCACACCCACCAACCTAGCCAAAAGAGATTGCTGCCCAACCAGCCACTCCTCGCGCGTAGACTTCGGTTGCTAGCCGCTACCCTGCGCTGGCTCCTTGTACACAACTTCATCTTGCTCTTCTTGCCACCATGCGGCCCGCACTTGATCTCGTCGGCCACTGGGTCCCTCGAACCAAGCCTACTTGTCTCTCCACTCCTCGGAGGTCACACAGACATAGACCTTTTGCGCTTGTTCTTCACCTGCACCAACGCAAAACAAGCCGCAACCAACACCTGCAATACTTGGCCAAGAGTCAGTCCACACAATGTTGTCAACCACTCATCACGAGTGCATTGACAACACAACACTAAGGCAACAAGGTAAACACACATGCACACACGACACAACACACACAACACAACACTACACACAAAGCTTCAAATCATCTGGTCAATCACTCAACACATGCAAACCAAGGCACATCTCAACTTGGTTCCTCAGCTCCTTGCCGTTGCGGAGCGGCCGCCGGAAGCTCGTGCGACTGCCAGGAAGGCGACGGTGGGGCCAACCTCCCACGTCTCGCTTGCTATCCTCCTCCTTGCCTCCTCCCGAACAAACCCTACCTCCAAATCTGGCGTTGTCGCCTCCTCTTCCAACACCGAAGGGCTACACCATGGCTTAGCTACGTCGGCAGCTGGCCTCGTCCCGATGGCTTGGGCCATCTCCATTGTGCTCGGCGCTACCGCTTCCCGGGCTTCGGTGGCGACGGCTTGGCGGCGGCCTGACGCTGTGCGTGGGTGGTGGGAACGACGGAGGGCCTCAGGCC
This sequence comes from Cenchrus fungigraminus, assembly GCA_036936925.1. Taxonomy (NCBI): domain Eukaryota; kingdom Viridiplantae; phylum Streptophyta; class Magnoliopsida; order Poales; family Poaceae; genus Cenchrus; species Cenchrus fungigraminus. The sequence goes on from CM072779.1 coordinate 111,548,591, forward strand.
CCCAGTCCCGATCAGCGCCAGCACAGGCGGGGCAGTCGTGTCCCCATCTCACTGCTCGGTAGTTGTGGACGTTGGCGGCTCCGTCCTCGACCGGATCTGGTGTGTCCTGTGGCTAAGAGACATCTTTAGGGGTGCCTTTCTCTCCCTCTCATTTTTCCTACCGTCTCCTAGACCTCTCCACCCCCATGCCTCGCGGTGGTGCTCCGCACGCAAGTGTCATCGGTAATCCAGTGGGTGGCAGCGGCAATCCGATCTGTTTCCATGGCTGCTCGCTGCTTGCCGGTCGAGCCTGGTCCTCCCTTGACGTCCTCTTTGCCTTCTGTTTGGGTTGATTGTGATCAGTGTTATCCTAAATGGCCTAAACGGGCCGTTTAAACAGGTTTAAACACTAAACGGGATAACACCGTCTATGTCGTTTAGCCCGTTTAAACACCGTTTATCCCGTTTAAACGCCATTTAGCCCCGTTTAAACAGGCTTTCAAACAGATTAAACGCTAAACGATGGTCGACCGACTTGTCTACCGTTTCCGTCTAGGAAAACACTGATTGTGATGCACTGCGAAAGCTTTGGAGCTGTTGGTCAGTTCGCCGGCGACGACACCCTTGGGTGCCGCTTTCCTCCCTAGAGGTGTCGGTTTAGTGCATCTCCTTTTCTGGCAGATTCTCAGACACTTGTGTTGCTGCTCATCTCACCCTCTCCTCTTTGTGCCTTACTCTACTCTGCTTCATTTGTTGCAGCCAGGATTTGCCGAGCTCTTGTCTTCTAGCTCCTTACATCTTCTTCATCCTTTGTGTGTGGTTGTTGGTGTTGCATTTGTTGGTGATCCTCCCTCGTTTGGGGCTTCCTTCCCCCACAGGGTGTTGTAGGTAGCTTGACCTTTTGGAAACTTGAGAAGCCAACCTCTATTTTGGCTTGATGCAGGCAGCATCTTCGGGAATATCATTGTTAACTTGGTGGTGCGCAGCAGTTGGCTGCAGGCTGAGTAGCTTTGGTGTCTCCGTGCAATCAGATGTGGATGGGTTGTTTTTGTGTTCAATAAAGTGCCAGCTTTTGTAGTCTTCTCTCCTATTTTAAGCCGGGTTAGCGAGGCCAGGGGGCTCGTTCTTTTCAAGGTGATTCTCTTCCCTTCAACTCTCACCTTCTCCTCGGAGGGCGTCAGAAGTCATCGAGAAGAGTGGCAACCAGACGGTCAGGGTGGGTTCTTTTCCCTACCTTGGTCAGATGAAGACCGGGGTTGAAGCTCACAAATGGTTGATGCGGTTCGGCAAGTAAGTCGATTAGAATTGGGCAATCCGGTGGTCGGCATTTACTCTCAAGTGGTGGCTTGGTGTACTCAGTTTTTCTTTCTTTTCTGTCTGTATTTTTCTCTTTCGGCTTCGCTGACCTCATGTTTCTCTCCTCAGTTACGGAGATGATCTATGTAAGCTCACTATAATGACCCCTTCTCGGGGTTCTTTCGATCAATGAAAAGTAGGTAAGGATCTCTCTCCCCCGAATTTGTTAAAAAAAGTTAGTGTAAAATTAATAGCATTTATTTTAGACAAGAAAACCAAATTACAGTACAAGTATATATGTGATAATTACAGTACAAAATGTTCTCATCATGATACAAATTCATACACACAAGGTTACTTATTTTGCTCCCTCAACGCGGTCTTCTTCCAACGTCTCCTCAGCTTCCGAAGGTGCTCTGCTACTTTCATCATTGTCGGTCTTCCCTCTTCATCTAAATCAGTACTCCCTCTGTCCTTAAAAGACGGTCATTTTTGCTTCTCGAGAAAAAAACTTTGACTAAATATATATAAAAAGATATTAATGTTTATGGTACAAAATTAATATAGTTAGATAGATATTTGAATCTAGTTTTTTAACAAATTTATTTAGAGATACAAATATTACACGTATTTTCTACCGATTCGGTCAAAGTTGTGACACGGAAACCAACAGCGACAGTATTTTGAGGACAGAGGGAGTACACCTCAGTGCCAACCTCCCGATCTCTTCAAGGACCGTGATATCTTCTTTGGCCGTGATATCCTTGTCAAAAAGTGCCTTTCCACTGTGATCTTTCCTATAAGCTGCGTGGAATTTGATGATGAGGTGATCAGGATCGACGTAATATACATAGTTATTCCAGCTAACGAGTGCCAAGAGAAGAACTCCAAACATGTATATACTACCTCTTTTTTATATTTGACATTAAGACAGCTTCATTAGTTTATTTTTGTACTAGTTTTTCTGTCTTAACGTCATATATATGAAACCGGAGGTAGTATCTGTTAGCTGTCGGCCAAGGGCCGAAGAATGAGTTGTTGGGATAAGTTCACTGAACCTCAAAAGCCTAACTGCTTGTGAAAAACCTGTGAGCTTCGGCATGAAATTGTCATCTAGAAGTAAATTGTATGGTGTGACAGAAGCATGTATGATGATACCAGTTAATGATGAATGGAGATATTCTAATGCTTCTGCAGTCTCCACTGCAATCTTCACTCGTATATCTACCGGAAAATATCCATGACCATCCAGAACATCATACAAACTACCTTTAGCGGCATACTCATAAATGAAAATTGGGGTGTCAGCTTCCAAGCAACAACCCAAAAGCTCGATGATGTTCTTGTGAGATTTTGAGACAGAGTTACTCCTTCGTTGATAAATTCATCTTTTGAGAGATCATTGAACCCACTGAATTTCATCACCACCACTGTACTGTCCTCAAGTGTTCCTTTATAAACACCACCTGACCCACCAAGTCGATATGAGTAGTTACGTGTCACTTGATTTAAGTCCTCTTTTGTTAGAATTCTGATCCGGCTGAGATCTGGCAGTATCTCAGGGTTGCCATTGACAGCATGCCTCTTGAAAATGCCATAAGTCTTCTTATATCCTATGCCCATGAGTCTCACTACGTTCTTATGTTTGGTTCGACTATGAATGCTTACTTCCTCCAAAAATTCTTCTCTCATATTTTCACGGATATATCTCTTAACTGCAACTAGATCATGGTCATCATCAAGGAATCCTTTATAGGCTTCTCCAAAACCACCTCTTCCTACAGGAATACTATAATTTCTAGTTATTCTTTCAATATCATCTTCTGTAAAATTCCTAATGTGATTATTGTATCTCAGGGTCCACTCCACCATGTCGTCAGCCTTCAAAACATGCCCAGCTATAAGCTTATTTTCCGTAACTTCCATTCTTATACAGAAACAATGTCTAGGACCTGCCACTTCACAAATGAAATAAATTACATGAAACATAAAAGAAAAAAATATTACTATTGATAAAAATAGCATCTGAAATGTTTTAGGCACCGTTTATTTCAATTTACTTAATCTTTTATACTGGAGCAAAATTAATCAGTTTTGGTTTTCATGCTTCCTTCCTGTATGTATCATTTTAAAAAATTCAACTAGTTGGTAAACATAACACTCGAGCTAGCAGTCTTTCACACCAATTCTTGTTATGTTGGCATTAGTGAATATAACTCCAGTAAGAGAGTTTTGTGTAGCTATGTCATCTTTGAAGCTGTAGTCTGTAGACAGAAGGATTAGGTAATGGACTGTGGAGTAATTTGTCCTAAAGTTTTCTAGATAAAAACAACAGTACAGCCCATAACCCCTCAACCAACACCAACTTTCTGTTGCATCTGCGTAATCAAGTCCCCTCAGCCTTGTAATCTTTGTACTTAATTACCAACAAATGATTTATGTTGAAAGCAGAATCTATAAGGTCTCAGTTCTCACCAATAGAGCAAGGAACTTGATCCAAACGCTCGAGCAAGGGATAAGTGATGGGAAATACCAATGATGTGAAAGTGAAACATACCATATGGACCTGGATCAGCTACAGGTGTCCACCGACGATTTCAGGATGAAATTGCCACCAAAGCAGAGGAGGGAACTCCAAGAACTGGCTATCTGGGCCGACACAGCTTTTCTCCCCTCCAAGCTTCACAGCCGTGTTCTTGTGACTCTTCCCATCTTCTAATCGAGTAATCGTACGAGGACTTGAAACGTAATAATATTATATTATTTAGCTTAGAAATGCAAGAGTTGACTTGTTCACTTGGTTGGGAGGCGGGTCTAACTAGATCACAGAATTAGTCGATTGGGAGAATAGACAGTTAACTGATCGAGTAATCGTATGAGGACTTGTCTTGTAAATCTGCTGCACTGTAGTCCACCAATAATTCACGAAGAACTTATGAATCATTCTGCAATAGTAACAAAAAGCTCGTATATTTTCTCTCTAAAAATGGCTCCCTACTCTAACAGAGAAAACAAAGAATGCAATTTTGTGACTAACCAATAAAGAAACTATTAGCTCGATTCAGTGCAAATCTGTGACAGTGAGATGATTTTGGGCGAGGTGGATGTCGATTTCATCGACGTCGGCAAGCTCCGCTATACTAATTCATGACACTTCAACCGGCGAGCTGTCCATAGGAAAACCTCGATTTTATGCATTGTCTTACTGTTTGGTCACTAGTATGATATGCTTTCATTTTTTTTTCTTGCGAAAGGATATGCTTTGATTTGGTGCAGTGTGAGTTCGGTTTTGCTGCTAAAGATGCTTAATCGGGTGGCTTTATAGATTTGATTTTGATGGCCCGTGGTTTGATTGGGCTATTGGTGTCGGTGAATGTGAGGGTCGGGTTCTCTCTTTATAAGAATGAATGATGGGCTGCGAATGACTTTGTAGTCCAATGCTAGGACGGTCCAATGGTATGTTACTCACCAGGATTCAAATCCTGCTGCTCACACATTTTTCTGGATTTATTTCGGAATTTTCCGACGTTATGCATTAAGTGGTAAGCGACGTTCCCGTCGACGACGAGGCGCCAGTCACCAGTGGTGACTTCGGGAATCTCCAGATCTGCCGGTGCTCAGTCCTTCGAAGATGCTCATAGGGGTAGGGTTTACATACGTGTATTCACAGTGGTGAGTGTGCGTGCGTGTTGTGAGCGTCTGCGTTGTACTGTGTAATTTTAAAAAAATAAATGATGGGCTGAGCTAATATTCACGGCTTTAAGGCCACGGAACCAGATTATGCAAGGAATAAACTGCATCCTAGTCCCACGGACACCATAAACTACGTTAAATTGTCTTGTAAATTTTTTCTTGTAGATTGGTGGATATTTGCAACAAACTAACTTATGGCCTCATGGGGGCAATTTCAAACATGAAGTGGCTTATGAGAGTGTTTATGCAATTTTATCAAAAATTTTCACTGAACTGCACCAGCTGACCAACAATGGCAGAGTAGCCCTACAGCGGAATAAAATATCACACATACAGTTTCTAGATCACATAATAATTCCACACGCTTTATCTGTACAGGAAATGGCACTACCAGCACTGAACATAAATTTTCTACATCTGTTAGCAGAACAAATTCAGATGATAACATCACGTCATCGATGGCGTGAGATGCAGAGTGCACGCTAGTTCAGACAACATCATCCGACTGACAGCACAATTGCAAATTGCAGTGCAGGCAAGATGTTCTGATAACAGTACAACACATCGCACACAATATGTACACGATCACTCTGGTTCAATCTCTGATATCTGAACCGAGTAGCCTGTCAAGTTTAATGCCTTCAGCATCGGCGATATCAGATTTTGTTACGGTTTCAGACACCCTCGACGAATTCTTCCAAGCTGTCCTAAGTATCCTAAGGTGTTCTGCCACTTCCTTCATTGTTGGTCTCTGCTCTATTTCTGGACAGACACATTTCAGTGATAGCCTCCCGATCTCTTCAAGGAGAGCAATATCTTCAGCATGAGCTGCGATATCATCATCATGAAACCCCCTTCCTCTGTTATCTGCCTGGTAAGCTGTGAGAAATTGCAAGATGAGGTCACCATGATCCGCGTAAAATATGTAGTTCTTCCTACTAATGAGTGTCAAGAGAAGAACACCAAACTGATACACATCGGTTTTCAATTTGAGCAATGCGCGCTGATCATGAATTGGGTCATTGTTCGGACTACCAGTTACATCGTCACCGGCTGGAATGCTACTCTCCTTGATAAGCCTCCGAGCCCATGAAAAGCCTGTGAGCTTTGGCGTGAAACTGTCATCAAGAAGTATTTTGGATGGTACAACATAACCATGTCTGATGATACCAGCTGCTGAGGAATGGAGATATTCTAATGCTTCTGCAGTCTGAACTGCAATCTTCACACGTAAATATAGTGGGAAATATTCATGGCCGTCTAGAATGTCAGAGAGACTGCCTTTAGCAGCATACTCATAGACAAATGCTGGACAATCCGCATCCAAGCAATAGCCCAAAAGTCTGATGATGTTCTTGTGGACAATTTGAGATAAGATCACCCCTCCATTGATAAACGCCTGTTCAAAGCTCACAAGTACTTCAGAAAATATCCTCACCGCTACCACGGTATTGTCCTCAAGTGTTCCTCTGTAAACCTTACCTGAAGTACCTCCACTGAGTAAATACGAGTAATTCGTGATATCATTTAGCTCCTCCTGTGCGAAAATTTTCACATTGCCAGGCTCTGATAGAATCTTAGAATTGCTACGATTTCTTTTGAAAATGCTCAAACTCTTCTTAAGCTGCATTCTAGAATTATAGCTGGGCATGGCTATGTCCTGCTTGTAGTTTTTGCGCCATGAGTTGTGCGATGCCAAAATGGGTTCCGAATATTTTTCATGTATGTCCTTTAATTCATTTTTAAGTATCCGAAGGCGTTTTCCCACTGCATTCATCTGAGGACGCTTATGAATGTCCAGTGTTAGGCATTCAGTAGCCAATTTCTTCATTTCTTTTAGAATCTTCATATTGTTCTCATTTGCTATTGCAGCATCAAATATTTCTCTACCTTTCCCATTTGCATAGGCTTTATTGAATGATCCAATAAGGTTAATGTCACCTTTTCTTACCCTTTTTCGGGCTATTAGTTCCAAGAGAACTATTCCAAAACTATAAACATCACTCCTCGGAGTAAGACAGCCCTCCTGAAAGTATATAGGATCCATGTAAGATATGCTTCCTTTTATATGTACAGTGTACTGAGTGACACCACCTGAAAGAAGCCTTGACACTCCAAAGTCAGACAATTTTGCTGTCAGATTGCCATCTAGAAGTATGTTGGCAGGCTTAATATCACCATGACAAACAAGGCTGTCGCTTGATAAATGCATTGAATGCATATAGCTCAATGCTTCTGCACACCCTATAGCAATACCCAGTCTTACATCCAAAGGGATCGGAATTTCACTGTCGTGGAGTATGTCATCAAGGTTTCCTTTGGAGATATACTTAGTAACAATCATTAGAGTACTTTCTCCAATGCAATAGCCTATGAGCTCCACCACGTTTTTGTGACTCATTTGACTATGGATGCTTACTTCTTCCATAAACTCTTTTCTTAAATCTTTGCTGATATATCTCTTCACTGCAACAAGGTCAAAGTCATCATCAAGAATCCCTCTGTAAACTTCTCCAAAGCCACCTTTTCCGATGGGAATGCTAAAGTTTCTAGTAATCCATTTAACCTCATCTTCTGTGAAAACCTTAATATTATGATGGATGTCTACTTCAAACTTCCATTTATCATCGCATTGTGTGATATTTCCAGTCATAATCTTATTTTCTGCAAGTTCTGTTGTATGCCAACATTACAGATCCTTAAATGTCGAGTGCCTGTCTCTGCCAAAATTAAAAAAGAAATAAAATATGATAAGGAAACATTGAAAAATCAATATTGTATCAATAACGTATATTTGAAATATGTTTTCAGGCAGAATAAAACTTAATCAGTCCAATCTTGTCCATATAAACTCAACTTGTTTAATAGTTGTTTCACATGCTTTGCTATCTCTATGGGCCTACTTTTTTAGACATTCAACCAGTGCAAGTATGCAATATTTGTTACTCTAAGTTAGACAGACATTAGATCAATCACACAAAATCCTTCTAGCTTACTATTTGAACAAGTGAACACTGCAGCTACAGGACCAAAGGATTAGATCATTAGCCGTACAATAAATTGTTCTAAAGTTATTTTGATAAAAATAATATAGCTAATTTCACAGGTATATAGAGCAAACTTACAGAAGGCATACCAATTCTGCACAACCTTACATGCATATACCAACCTACAGAAGGCATATGTCGAAGAGAAATTGAAGAAGGAAAAAAGCGCAAGTGATGGAGCTAACCATACCAAGCACGCCTCAGCGATAGGCAGGCCTCCACGCAGTTTCAGGCCCTCAACTCCGGCGATGGCCGCCAGGACTGACTTCTCCGGGCACAACCCACAAGCTTCTCTGTCCACTCGAGTTTCGGCACCGCTGTCCTGACGACGACTAATCCTTTCTCCTCTTCTGCAGCAAAGAAACCTTCAGATTCAAGGTACCATATTTATATATCTTGGAAACGCCAAAGAGCTGACCGTGACTTTGGAGTTTGGACTTTGGACTTTGGACAGAGTGAGCATGTGGTGAGTACGAGCGCGACTGGGATCGAATCGTCGAGCCCACGTGGCCCAACCAGTCATTTTCTTCAAGAAATGTACAGGGAACCAACCAATTGGTCAATTTCACCTGTGGAGTCGGTCAACTGATTCCTCCAGAGGAATTTTCGTGGATGCAGTGATATATGCCAGGAGAATTCGCCGCATATGAAGGACTCAGGCTCCGTTTAGTTCCGTGAAATTTTGGTGAAAGTGGTAAAATTTTTGCATTAGGAAACATGTTCTGTGAGAGATAGCACGGTCTGCGATGCGAAAATTTGAGAAATTTTTGGAACTAAACAGGGCCGTCAAGTGTCAGCAGATCACTAATGAATGTGTTGGGGCCGCCAAACTAGCAGAGGACAAATCATTCGTAAATCCTTGTTTAGTTGGTGAAACTTTCGGTGAAAGTGGTGAAATTTTTGCATTGTGAAACGTGTTTCGGAGAAGTGACACGGTCTGCGATGCGAAAATTTTGGGACACATCAATCTCCGGACACTAATTAGGAGTATTAAATGTGAATTAATGACAAAACCCATTCCATAACTCCTACTTTAATTTTCGAGACGAATCTATTGAACCTAATTATGACATAATTAAACAATATTGTGCTACAGTAATCAATCTGTAATGACAAATTAATTAGACTTAATGGATTCATCTCGCGATTTCTAGTCCTGTATAGTTAGTTTTGTAAGTAGTGTACATTTAATACTCTTAATAGACCTTGGAAGGGAACCTCAAAAAAATTTTCCAAAATTTTTCAACAAACTAAACAGGGCCTCAAGAAGTGACGAAACGCTTTTCAACTCTAAAAATAAAATAAAATAACAGATGAAAGGGATGAGACTTAGGCTCTCTTTGGTTTCCATAATTGGATTTAAGTCATTCTTGTTTGGTTGTAATGACTTATAAGTCAGATAAGTTAAAAAAAGATTTATAAGTCAGTGGACTCCACTCGAGGTAACAGAGAAAAAAAGTGACTTATGCAACTTTAAGTAGAGGTGGAGCAACTTAGGGCGTGTTCGAAGGGGTGGCCCGTGGGCTCGGCTGCGCTCCCGGGAGCCCACTTTTCCTCTCCCTCGGCCGGGCCCGCCAGAGGCAAACCCCCCTCCGCCTGGCTCCTCTCGTACGCCACTTTCCACCGTAGCTAGAGGGCTCGGCTCGGCGCGGCGCTGGGCGAGCGATTTTGGGCGCTTTGCGCCGGCGGCGGGTGGCCTTGGCGGGCTCGTGCGGGAGAAGGGAAACTTCCTCTCGCCCTTCTCCACCGCGAAATCCATGGCCTATAAAGGCAAGCATCGTCGCCTCCTCTTCTTCTCCCCTTGCTCCCGTGAGAGACCAGCTAGGGTTTCGTGGTGGTGTGCGGCAATCTCTAGTCCGCGACCGGCGGGCTTCCTCTCCATTCTCCCGCTGCGGATCTGCTCCGACTCGCTGATGCGCCTCACTTCCTCACTGGGACTCCGAGCGGTGCGATTCTTCTTCCTCGATGCCGGCGTTGACCTAGGGTTTGCTATCAACCGGATCTGCTTTCTCTTCCGCCTGGTCTTCTGCTCTACTTCCTGTGCCTCCTCCGAGCTCCCCAAGGTGAAATCGACCCCCGAATCCCCATCCTTGTTATGGATTTCTGTTGTGCGCTCATTCTTATTTCGATGTGATGTGGTTATTCTTGTTTCGATGCGGTGCGGTTGTTCTTGTTTCATTTCAGTGCGGTTGTTCTTGTTTCATTCGGTGCGCTTGTTCTGTTTTTACTCAATTAACTGTGGTCGATGATGCTGTCCTATGCACTGGGAGCCTTTTTTAAGAGCCGTGCATAAACTTTTTAAGCATGCATTTCCTTGTTGATGCTAGTCAGGGCTACCTTACTTAGATATTCTTTGAATTACTATGCATGTAGATGGATGTTCCTGAGAAATGTGAAATGATGGTGAGGCAAGTTATTGGCATGATAGTGCCCATGGTGTCTGTTGTTGTCTCTACTCTAAAGAGATTGAGGGATGAACCTGAGCCTGATACAGAGCCAAACCCTCTCCTGTATAGCCTTAGAGCTGATGCTGAGTAGCATAGACAGAGAACCCTGCAGGCCATCTATAATTCCACAGATGTAGAATGTGTCTCTATGTTAAGAATGAGGAGGAAACCTTTTTTTTGTTTGTGTGAGACATTTAGATCCAGGAGCTTCTGCATGACAATGCTGGTGTTAGTGTTGAGGAACAGGTTGCAATGTTCCTTCATGTTGTTGGGCACAATCAGAGATTTAGGGTGGTGCACCATTCTTTTAGGAGGTCCATAGAGACAGTTCACAGACACTTCCACCAAGTACTTTTTGCTGTTGGTGAGCTTAGGTCTGAGATGATCAAGCCTCCTTCTACCACTACCCATCCAAAAATTCTTGGTAGCCACAAATGGAACCCATACTTGCAGGTAACCACACATTACCAATAGATGTTGAGAGTGTGGTTGTCCTGACTTGTTCTAACTACACATACACATTTTTTTAGGACTGTGTTGGTGCAATAGATGGAACTCATGTGTTGGCCAGGGTTCCTAGAAGCAGACAACAACCATTCAGGGGTAGGCACAAAGACCCCACACAAAATGTCATGGCAGCTGTGAACTTTGACATGAAGTTCACCTATGTTCTAGCAGGTTGGGAGGGCTCAGCACATGATACCCTCATACTTGCTGATGAACTTGAGAGGAATGATGGGTTTGTTGTACCTGAAGGTAGTTATTCACTATCCTATTATAATTTCAAATATAGTTGTTCACTGTCCTATTATAATTTAGAGGCCTTAGGATTCATTTGATGTCCCTGTAGGTAAATTCTACCTTGTAGATGTTGGGTATGGGTGCCGCAATGGTTTCCTTCCTCCTTACAGGGGGGTAAGTTACCAGTTGTCAGAGTATGGCCCAAGGAACAGACCAACCAATGCAAGAGAGTTGTTCAACCTGAGACACTCTTCACTTAGGGTCATAATTGAAAGGGCCTTTAGTGCACTGAAGAACAGGTTCAGGATCGTAGACAACAAGCTATTCCACACTTTCAAAACACAAGTGAAGCTTGTCATTGCTTGTTGCATCTTGCACAACTGGATCATAGGTTTTGGGTTAGATGAAGTTGTGCCTGATGAAAATTGGGCACCACCTGTGGACCAGGACACTTCACCTCATGATGAGATGTTCTCCCAAGATTCTCATGCCATGACAGCAAGAGGGACAACATTTGCAATGCAATGTGGGATGGGAGGAGTGTTCATAGGACTTGATGCATGAGTAGTGATTTATTGTAATGTCTAGTTTGGTAGCCCTAATCTAGAACTCTTGGATTTGTTGTGCTGTTGTAATAAGTGATGGACAAAGCTGAGACCTATTTTATCCTCTATGTAATATTTCTATGTTGTTTACATTATATCCTCAATGTATTCTTTCTTGCCTGCAACTATACTAGGATGGCAGCTGCTAGTGTTGAGGAGGTTTTGGGTGGTGTTGAGGTTGTTGTTGGTGGTGTTGAGGCTGCTCCTGTTGTTGCTCCAGCAGTAGCAGCAGCACCACCACCACCTGCAGCTGCACCTGCTGGCCCAATGAGGTGGAACAATGCAACATCTGGTTTTGTGCTTAGGAGAATGGCACAGCTTATGAGTGATGGTAGTAGGCCTGACAAAGTCTTCAAGGACAAAGATGTGAACTTGGTTGCCAAGCAACTATTTGAGTTCAATGGTGAGGTTGTCACCCCACTCAAGTGTACAACCACCTAAGGAAGTGGAGGCAGAAGTGGACAAAGGTTGCTAAGCTCAAAGATTTGAGTGGGTCTCTTTGGGAAACTGACCTTAACGCCATCATGTTGGATGTGGAGCACTACTCTAACCACATCAAGGTAGAATTCATATCCTGCTATCTTTACATAGGTTCCATATACAGTTGAGTTTATGTCCTGCTACTTAGAATTCATATCCTGCTACCCTTGTGCGGGACCACCCTAAGGATGCTGAGTTCCTTAACTGTCCCATTAGGTTCTACACTGAGATGGAAGCCATCTTTGGCCATTCTATGGCCACTGAGAAGTTTGCTATAGGGTCTGTTGAAGCACTTGGTGCACCTGCTAAGATAGAAGGAGTTGGTGAGACCATTGAGATACCCAGCAGCAGCAAATTTTTGAGAGACACCAAGCCAACTAAGCTCATAACCAACTCTACAGTTGGTGAGAAAAGGAAGAGGGGAGCCTTTAGTGAGGATGAAAGTTATTGCTGACTAACATGTCAGATGCTGTGAACAATGTTGCCAATGCCCTTAGAGAGACTGACCCTACCCATGTTGATGCAAACCTGTACCTAGCTGTGATGGAGACCCCTGGTTTTAGTGAGGAGGCACTGATTGTTGCCTACACTTACCTGCTGGACAACAAGGCCCAGGGCAGAGGCTTTGTTGGTATGAGTGACAACCATAGAGGCCTTTGGCTGAGGACCTTCCTCTCTAAGAACTATTATGGCTAGATGAGCACTAGAGCTGCCATCCTAGGAAAGTAGAGATGTATATTTCCTCTACTCCCTCCTCCACTCTCTTCTTTTGACTACAGTTGACACACTGGGCTATAGAGCATGTGCAGGTAGTTTAGCTAACTTCTGCTGTCCTTTTGGGGTTTTATTTTGCTGAGAGGGTGGCTAACTATTTGATATACAATTGCTGTGTTGTAAGACTATTTGTAGCCTCTGTTGGCTGCATGAACAACTTATTGCAATGCTATCTATTTAGTGTTCACTTGTTCTGTTGCATTTCTGTTACTTACTTGGTGGATCATGAGGGATTACAACTGGCCTATGATGCAACATATACTTGAGGTGGCAACTATTTTCATATTTTTACTGCTTCTTATGACTGTCATCAAACTTTTGTGAGCCATCACTTAGTTGCAACACTAAGCTGTTGCTTCAGATGATGGCACTGAATGATGTTGTCCTCATGAGTTCCATGACAGCCATTTTTCTGAATTGCTTGTTCTTGGATGTTTTGTTCTGCCTTCTTTATTCTTTTGCTAGCAGCCACCAATGATAGGAACCATGCTATGAGTCCACCCAATAACATAAAGCTGAGGCCTCATTTTATATATACTATCTTAGTAGCCTATGATGATTCAATTTGAGCTCTAAAAATATGATGATTCACTTGTGAGGATATTAGAGCTGTGTTCTATATGCTGACTAATTATGTTTGTCATGTCTCCCATCAAAACATGTGACACATCCATTCCCATGCTTTCAAACATGGGATGGATGTGTCCCATGTTTCCATGGTTGCCATGAACTCTTACTTTTTGCCATGAATCTGAGGCTACCTTCGTCTATTTTCTGTTCCTTGTTGTTTCTCTCCACTATTTATCTGAGGCAAACTGTCAACTATGTTCATTTCATTCTAATTATTTTTGCTCTAGTCATTCAAATTGTAATTGTGATGATGACTTCATATATGAAATTGTAATTGCGATGTGAATGCATATATGAAATTGTGTATGTCAAAAGTGTTGGTTTTGATCTTGTGTATGTCATATTGTCTGTTACATGGTGGTTGGGCAGCCTGGCCGGGTGCCAAACACCATCCCACTTCAGCGGTTGGTGGTAGTTGGGCTGCCAGCCCGGCTCCCAGGTGCTGCCCAAAGACCATCACGTCGCGGCCAGGCTGGGCTGGGCTAAGCACCCAAACAAGAGGGGGTGGCCCGTTTTAACCGGCCTGTGGCTGGCCACGGCATGGATGCTGGGCCGGGCTGGCCACAGCCACATTTCCAAACATGCCCTTATGTGACTTACAAGTTAGGGGACTTATGAGACTTTAAGTGAGAGTTGTTTGGCTCCCACAAATGACTTATTTGCACTTTTTACACTTTAAATCATGTGATTATGACAACCAAACAGAGCCTTAGACCACCTGCATCAGCGCTGACGGATCCTGTCTTTTGCTCTGCAGCAGCGTCCTGTAGAAGGGACGCAAAAATTGTGTCACCCCCACCCCCTCCCTCTAGATCTAGAGGGATCATGGAGCCTCCGCTAGCGGTGCCGGCCCCACCACGGTCTCGCTGTGGCCGCCCCCAACGGCCTCGCGCCCTCGCTCGGAACCGCTGTCGTCGTCCCCGCCACACCGCCCTGCTCATGTCGGGAGGCACCGGCCGCTGCAGCATGGCCTCGCCGCGAGGAGGCCCGCCGCCGGTCACCAGCCACAGCAACCCGGCCTCACCTCGAGGAGGCCCTGGTCCAGCGCCGGAGCAGGAGAGGGAGAGCAAGGCGATCTCGTAAGAGGAGGGGAGCCGCCGATGTCGCCGGCTTGCGTGAGGAGGTCGCCCCTACATTGATCCTCCACGATGCCTCTGCTCCTCCTCGTGCCTCGCCTACGTTGTCGCCGTGCCTCGCGCCATCCGCCGCCCTTGCTCCTTCACCTACTGTCACCGAGGCGTGCCGTCGTCTCGTGAGCACCTCCTCCCCTGCTGCTACTCGAGGAGAGCAGGGGGCTGGGGAGGATGAGGTGCTCTGAGCTCCTTGCGGCCGGAGACAGGATGGGTGCGTCGCCGTCTCCTCCCGCCGCCGCGCGGATGAGGTGCTCCTCCCGCCGCTGCCTCTCCAAGCTCCTCCCGTCTCCACCGGATCCGAGCTCGAGGAGCCGCAGGGAGATGGTGACCGAGCCTGCTGTTGCTCCAGGTGCCGGGAGGCTACTTCCTGGAAGACCGAATCCCACTGCTGGCCGAGAGGAGCGCTGACGCCATCTCCGACGAGGTGGCTTGATCCGCTTGCTGGAGGGCGCAGCTGCTGGAGGGGTGGGGGAAGACACCGGCTGATGTGGAGGATAAGCAGGAGAGGAGCCTGCCTCATGCCGACCATGGCCCCTACCTCTCTCCAGCCATGGCCATGGCCGTGCCCTCCACCCGAGCTCGAGCCACCATGGCCGCGCCCTCCGCCTGAGCTCGAGCCGCCATGGCTGCCGCTCTGAGTCACCGCGAGTAGGGAGGAGGCGGCAGTGGCGAATGGAGAAGGGAAAGAGAGGGTGGAGCTCGATCCGCCATCGCCATCTTGCAGTCTGCCGCCGCTGTCGAAGGTTGAGAGGGAGGGAGGGGCGGCATGGAGGAGAAAGGGAGGCCGGAGGAGGAAGCGAGGGAGGGAGGCCAGCAGAGAAAATGAGGAGGGGGAGGAGATAGAGAGGGGACGCACCGCCGCCGGAGTGGGTGGGTGGAGGTGAGGGTGGGGAGGGAGGGGATAAAAAATATGTGTGGGCCCTGGTTGTTGGGTGAAGGATGATGAATCCGGGAGAAGTGAATATGAAGGAAAGAATCTCGCTGACCAGGCAGGAATATTCTGTTTTGAAGGAGGATATGAAGGATGATGAGTGTAGATGGTCTTAGATAGCCGTGTGGTTGGTATTCATGCAAACAAAAACAAAGAAAAAATAAGAACATAGCCATGGTAGTTTCGTGATTGGTACCCGGAGACGAAGGGGGCCTTGAGAAGATGCCACGCGGTGGCGTCGACGCGGGCGAACGACGGAGTATTGGGGCGGTTGGAAACCGGCCTCAAGCCATGGCATCCGGTGGTCAGCAGTGCTCGCGGCCAGCCTCACGCTCAAGCGGCCTAACTGAGAGGTCTGAGGGATTCTGGCGAGAGGATGAGCCACACAACAATAGTATGAAGGAAAGCGAGAGGTGGGCCGGGCTTGTGACTTTTGTGAGGTCGTGTCAGCGGTTGTGCGCGAGGGTGATGTGAACTAGGGTTCCTGATCTTCCGAAAAGTTCTTTATAACTATCAATTTGGTGGAGTCGCTACACAAATCGATCTAGCTTCCGAACAACACGTCTCGAACCCCGCAGTCACAGCACGTCTCCTCAGGTTATCGACCAGCGATGCACGGTCGACCTCACCAAGAAGGCTAATCCTTGGCTGTGAATCGAAGAACACAAGCAAGAACAAGACAGAATGCCACCAAATTGCAGATGAATGATTAAACTCACAAGTTGGGGTCTTACAAACCGACGAACGATGAAACTGTTCTTGATAGAATAATCCAAGCAAAACCCAAACACTAACGAGGGTGTGGCACCTTGTTGGCGGTCGATTTCCGTCAACCAAGAGCACTTGTTACACTTTGGTTTGAGCTTTGAATTATAACTAACCCGCCACTAGGCATACTAATGATGTAACAAGTTCACACTTGCATGTGGTTTTTGGAGTATGTTATTTACGCAGGATTTAGGCGCTTAAAGAAGCACTTTCAGGCAAAGTTCGTCGAGCACTTTATGAGAAGATAATGAAGCACGACACAAGTCAAGCCTCGAAGTGAACATGACTCCAAATAGCCTAAGGACCAAAGCATAAGATGGCAAAACTCTAGGGACCTAAATAGAATATACAGGAGCTTGTGCGACAAGTACCTCTATCTAATTCATGGAGAAAATGACGTCAAGGACCTGCATGGAGAGCGGTGGAAATTCAAGAAAACGTGAGAAGCATCGTGGAGGAAGGCCGGGCTGAACCGGGCTGAGGTGGGCCCAGGCCGGCCCACCCCCTTTCTGGCCCGGTTCGTGCTCCCCTTTGACATAGATGTTCCTCGGTGTATTTAGAGCTCCTGCCCCCGACGGTCGCCGCATCCATCCATTCATCACAACTCGGCGAAACCTAAAAGTAAGCATGGAGGGAGATGACGGCCACTGCAAGTCCTCGATGTTGTCTAGGGGATGGTCTAGGCCTACCCTAGCCGCCAGGGCCTCCCTGTGTGGTTGTGCAATGGCGGAATTCTAGAGCTAGTTGAGGTCTTCGATGGTATGTATTCGGTGGCGATGACCTAAACGCATCTACTATGTGAGTAAAGTACTTCATGTCATCCAATCTTTAGCAACTCGATTCCTCCTTCTATGATCTTGTGCTTTATTGGGTTTGCTTTATTTCAATCTACTAACGATATAGATTGCTTGGGGTGATCTCGTAGCCATGGGGGCTAGGGTGAAGGACCGAATTGGGCGACCAGAGAGGGGGGAAGTGAATGGGAGTCCATAAAAATTCTTCCCGAGAGAGATGACTCCTCTAACGAGATGAACATGGCCTCGATCCCAAAATCACTTTCTCCACTCTATCCACACGTTTGCCAAGATCACGTAGCCACTGGAGTGCTACTGATCCTAGGAGCAAACCTCACCTCAAAACAACACAACCACGCACACACCACAGCGGAAATCAACTCAGGGAAAACCTCTGCCAGGGGTGGTTAGACTGCATGGACAGGGCGGTCAGACCGCCTAGGCCTGGAGATTTCCCTCAACTACCAAACGAAGCTCATGACCTCGAATCGACCCAAGATTTCGCCTAGAGACTCCTCTGATCAAGGCAAATAGGCTATCAGAGAAATCCCCTGGAAAACCAAACTTTCCTCGCGAAACCCTACAGGGCGGTCAGACCGCATGCCCTGGGCGGTCAGACCACCTCTCCTCCAGGAACCTGACCGCGGGTCAACTCTCAACTTCCCATCACCCGATCTCCCGATTCACCCCAGGAAGGCAGCGAAACTTCGGGGATAGCGGGGTCACCTCCTGGATGACCTCTCCACCAAAAGAATATCCACAGAAACTCACCCAATCAAGAGGAATCACGAATCGAAGGGCTCTATGTCATGAACTCAAGGAACTCCAAAAACCACCCAAATCGAAGGTCTTCCCGAGAGATTGCTGGGGCAAAATCACCATGAAAAGAGGCACAAAGACCTCATGTGTGATACCCAACAAGAATCCCTCCAAGAAACCTCTCAAACAAACCACCACGAAAATCCCCAAAAATAGCTCCGAAAATCACCAAAAGGGATAACGCCGAGAGACAAAGAGAGACAAGATTAACCACGCCAAAGCTTCTATACCTACCATGAAAGGTTCATACAAGGTGTAGCAAGCTACTCGAACATCCATCCCTTTCTCAAGATCTCTCATGAAGCTCTCAAGCTAGCGTAGGGAAAACAAAAGATGAAGAGCAAATGAACTAGGGTTCAAAGAGTTGGCTGCCATCTCCCCTCAAGTGAGTTTATATGGAGGGCGCCGAATGACCAAACTTCCCCTACATACTTAACTTGAGATACATGCCCACCAAGGGCACTTTGGGAACTTTGGTCGATATCTCCATCGGACGGACGCCCGCAGACTGCAAGCCGCTTCAACTCCACACAAGCCTTGCGATCCCACCGTGTGTCCTCAGCTTCGAAGCTTCTCGATGTGCTGCAGCCCACACGGTCAGACCGCCCCTCCTGGGCGGTCAGACCGCCCTACCCCCGATCACACCCCAGCCAGGTGGCCAGACCGCCCTGACCAGGCGGTCAGACCAGCCCAGGCAGGCCGGCTCGCCCCGTCGAGTCTTCGATCTTGGCTTTGAGGCTCAGCCAAGTAACCCAGTGGTTTTGTGGCCAAACCACTGCAAACCCCACGTGCAAGCTTCAGTTGTCAGCTGCGCCTTGCACCAGCTCCATCCCTCTCGATGTCGTCTTGCTCTTCTTACCAGCGTATGGTCCGCACTTGATCCTGTCGGCCACCGGGTACCTCGATCAAAGCCTACTTGTCTCTCCGCTCTTGGGAGGTCACACAGACATAGACCTTTTGCACTTGATCTTCAGCTACACCACACGAATCAAGCCACAACCTGCACCTACAATACTAGGCTAAGAGTTAGTCCACACAACATTGTTAATCACTCATCACCAAGGAGCGACCATCCACCGGTCAACGGGCCACACAGGTCCTCATAGGGGTTCATACCGGATCCACCAATGAGTTCAACACGTTCTTCATGAACGTGCTCTTAGGTTCACTCGTGAAGAAAGGGGGGCATCGTTACAGGATGTCGATTCCAAGTACGGCGGGTGCCCTTCAAGGGTTTGACTGGAGGGTAGTACTTTAAAGATAGCTTTGGATGAGATGCATGTTGCACTTGCTCTTTTGGCTACAACTACAACTAGATGATGATAGCCCCTAGTTACCCTTGCTTGATCCTTTTATGGTGCCTTTGTTATGGATGTGATCACCCTATACACTTCACTCATATCTTTTAGGTTACCTTTATACACAATAGATGCTTCATGTTAGGTTAGATTGACTAGATAAGGTAGAGAACCTTAGCAGTTTGCTTTCGATCCACGGATTGACACATTGGGTCCATACTCGAGGGAAAAAGGTACTACATGATCCGTGAGCTTGCGGTGAACCTTAGCGCGTTATTGAACCATCAACACGACTGTTAATAAGATCTATAGGGTCGTGCAAGACCCCCTGGACGCGCCCCTAATGGGCCCTATCACGATACACGGCCCAAAGACCAAAAGACGGTGTCGTAGCATCCTCGTAGATTCTGGACGTGCACTTGTTTCGATGATTCCCGACAACTCATAGGGAATTTTGAGGTGGGACAGGTACCATTTGAAGCTCTATGAAATTCTGGTTCCATCCATATAAAGAACGTCCAAAACCAAGGTTGTATGTGACCTAGGCGTCCGTTTTAGTATTGACTGCTCCTGGACTCTGAAACCGACTCAAAATCAAGTTGGTATGGGCCTCCACCTTGGTCCGTTCGCCCTTTCTGGTCCTCCACGCCTCCGAGTCCTTCTCTAAGCATCTTCTTATCCTCTCCATGGTTCCTAATCACAATATAATCATTAGGTAGCATCATATTCTCAAAATCATACAAAGTAGTGCTTAGGAACGAGCACACCTCTAAATTTAATTGTCGCACGCGAGCTGTTGTGATTGGACCTTGAATGTCCGGTGGAGGATTGTTGTGTATCCGAAGGAGTGATGTCCTCATCAGTGGTGGTTCCGTGGGTCAACCAGGAATAATTAAGGATGGATTCAGATGTCTGGAAATCTGAATTATCTGCATTCGTATCCGTTAAAAACGCTAATATGGAATCAATATCCATATTCGTTTTTAATATGGATGTCAAATGGATGTATTCAAATTCGATTTTCAACATTATTCGTATTCGACATTATCCAATATTATCCAACAAAAATCCGACATATCTGACATTATTTGTATCAGCAAAGAATAAAGTACTCATAGAAACCATCTAAAATTAATTTATATTACAAAATACTAATTACAAATGATGTTAAGTCTAATAGTGATAATAAAATAATTATTTACACCATTTTAACTATTAAAAATTATATATATGACAACTAACTAATTATGTTAACCTAATATTACTAGATTATATAATGATCTTTTTTCATTAATTTTAATGTGCCAAATCATAGTAATTTTAAATACATTATATTATTTAGAAAATATATAAATTATATTTAAATGTATTTATGTACTTAATTTTACTATTAAAAGATTTTTATATTTACAATAATACTTATTTTATATTTATTTATTTATTCATTTATTTATAGATATGTTATTTGCAATAAGATATCTATTATGTACAATGATCATAATTTACTCTCTACTTGTCACATGATCTGATCAATTATAAAACCATCGACAAATGAAATTGATACTCGTTATGACTCTATGCCATAAGTCTGGTAAGTATTCGAATGCGAGTCCGAATTCAAAATACATGTTTTGTATTCATAGTCAATAATACTCGTACTTGTATCCGAATTCGAATTAAAATATGATAAATAGCGACATTCGAATTCGTATCTATGCATATCCGATCCGAATCCATCCCTAGGAACAGTGTCACTTGTTGGGACGAGAGTTTTTCCCCCTAGAAAGTCCTCATCACACATGTTTCTCTACCTAATATTAAAGTAAGGATTGCTTCTGACCTGTTTTACCTCTTTTTTCATACATCGTCCAAACCGTGAAGATTACAGAGGAAAACCGGTTGTCTACCTGTTGAACCAGGGGAAAACCGGCTGTTTACCCCTGAACCGGAGGAAAACCGGGTATGCGTGTGAAACCAGCCATCCCTAAGTCGCCAGCGTCCGAGAAAAAACAAACGGGCGCCCCCTCTCGTCGCGGCTGAGGAAAAAACATAAAGTCCCTAAAACATGCAAATGTGGGAATTGAACCCAAAACGTCATAACTTCATATGAATAACTAGTAAAGTGCACGAGCGACACGCACGTGTTTTAAGAAATAAAATGTTAAAATATATTTTAGATTTATAGAGAACACAAAATTAAAAAACTTTATTGTTTTGTCATTTTCGTTGATTAAATAAAAAAATAATATTTTATGAAAAAATTTAAAACTGGAACTTATATATGTGAAGTAGACAGGAAAATACTTTTTTATAAAAAAACCTCAGCTTGCAAATTGTGCTGTCAAACCAGACTGATCTGAAAATTTACTTAAAAAAAGACTGATCTGAAAATTTACTTAAAAAAAAGACTGATCTGAAAATAGCTTCATGACAACTTCCAGACAAGCTTCAAGCATTACAGTCCTTTCGTTATCAATTGCTTTGCTACACCAGTACAACTGTGTTGACCATCTCTGCACAAATCCTATAAAAGAGGCTTGCCTTCATCCCGACATTAAGCTGACAAGATCTAGAGATCCCTATCCATGATATAGAAGATAAATGTTAAATTGATTCACTTACAGTCATAACAATCATGAACACAATTCTAGTTTTAGTTTATAATTAGTTGTATCCAGAACATAAAAACAAAATGCCAAGAAATGGGCAATTTGGAATGTTCTCGAACAGCATACCCTTTCCATTTCTCATTAGAGCAAGTGAGAGCAAATTTCCAATGACCTACAAAATTCAAACGCAATACAGGTCAAAAGGAGTACTACTATAGAAGACATGAGTCATGAAATAAGTAGACGCTGCAGTTGTGTGAAGAACAAATACTGAATCTCTTCAGGTATGTTTCGACTGTAGATATGTACCTGCGTGCTAGCAATAATTCCCCAGAACACCCCGGTGAAGTTCCCCCAAGTTCGACCCGCAGGCAAATTACTGTCTTTTTCACATGACTGAGGGCAGCCGACGATGTAAGATATGTACCCTGCAGATCGAGCAGAACATAGGTGTGTGAGCTATATGGATTCATAGAGACACAACGGTCCATGAAATTAGTAGCACAGAAACGATTGATGCACAATTGTGTAACTGACAGTTTGTAAGTTAACATAACACGAAAGGCAGCATGTTGCACGTACTGATGCTTTTACTTGCACAACTGAAACACTGCAACATGTACTGAAACTTTTACTTAGTATTTTGATTTTGGCACAATTGAAACACCCAGTAGTGGCAGTAGATTAAGAGGCTCTTCATAGGAGTTGTGTGTCTAGTACATAATTCAAGAGAGAGTCCTTACTGAGGGTCAGTCAAACTACAATATGCATACTAAATTTGGGCACATTTTGACACATCCAAAGAAAATGCCATTGTGAGTTGCCCCAAACTCAATTATTGGCCAAAAGGAAGACTGCAAAGCTTGAAAATTTGTAGTTTAACACAGTCCCAATCAAGCAATCATCGGGACCATGCAATTCAATGATCTCAAATTCTGAATGTTGGCGGTTACTAATGAACGTCCGGAGTGGTTGACAACGACTAAATTGATCTCATCGCTACACTCTTGCCACGCCAAGTAGGAATTCTATCGAACAGGCTCCCCAGCGAGACGGTGCCGAGGTCGCCCTTCTGCAGCGCGAGAACCAACACGATGAACGAAGGGAAAGAGGAGGAGGAGGCGGCCGGGCCGAGGAACAGGGGGCGGCGATGCGGCGTACTGTGTTGACGGTGCTCTCAGAGGTTCTGGGCGGCAATGTAGGCGGAGAAGATGAAGAGGAAAGCCGCGGAGAGGATGTGCGAATCGGCTGCGGGGATCCGCCTCCTAGCCACCGGTGCGGCGAGGAGAGGCACAGCTGTGGCGTTCTCTTCGCGCTCGACATTGGTGCGGGGGCGCAGCTGCGTGGGAGATTGCCCATTGAAAGGGTAGCCCAGAGGGAAGGAGTTCTTGTGGCACGGTGGTAGGGAAGTTGGATGGGAGGGGAGGACATCCGGCGGCCCGACGGTCGGCACTCCGGATGGAAGGGGTAAGGGGCGGGGACCACGCCCGACGAGGGGAGCGGGACAGGACTCGGAGGAGATCGTGTGTTACTGCGGTCGGGACAGCCGGCGGGGAGGTCGCGCGGCGGCGCGTGGGTGAGCCGGCGCAGAGTGAGGGTGGGGGCGAAGGGTGCGTGGGCCCAACGCAGGTACAGTGCGCACGGGTAGAACAGCGCGGGTGAAAAAAGTTGAACGTTTTTGGCAGAAACACTCCCCACATTGCAATTTTTATGGTTGTTCCACCTTTTCGGTCCAACAATTAGATGACAGGTGAGACCAATGTGAGGGGTAAGGCGGGTCCGAATTGAGTGAGAATTGTTTTTAATTATTTTCGTTACTCATATTATAGATATGAATAGTTGAACCAACTCGTCTAAAGTTTTAAGATCGGAGATATGTAAGACTGTCTCCAGCAAATTCCCATTGCGCATCTGCAAAAAAGACTGATATGCAGACGATCCCGTTGCGCAGAGGAGGAAGAGCTGCAGCGGTGATATGCTTCCCGTCGCGCATCGCCTCACGGCAGTTAACTCCCGCGTGCGGTGGGAGGCGAAAGAGAAGGAGGAACGCGCCGGAGCTCCGAGCTCCGATCCGCCAGAGGCCGCCGCCGCCGCCGCATGAGCCGGGGGTGGAGTAGGCCGGGGAAGGAGACGAGCCGTGGCGAATGAGGAGGAGGCGGAGGTGAGGGGCCTCGGTCGGATCTACTCCCGCCCACGCCGGAGCCTCGAATCGCGGCGGGGGAGGAGAAGGCGGCCGGATCCGCTCCCGCCCGCGCCGCCACCTCGCTTCACGGCGGGGAGGAGAAGGAGGCGGAGGTGAGGGGTCACGGCCGGATCTGCGCCCGCCCGCGCCGGAACCTCGAGCAGCTCGCCGTCTCCTGCCCCCGCCCCTCCGCGCCGGATTCCCCGAGGAAGGGGCCCGAATCCGCGCCAGAATCCTCGTCGTCCGCTGGGAAGGGAGGCCCGCCGGCGCCTGGCTCACGCACGGGGCGGAGGGAGACGGAGGGAGCTCGTCGCGGGGGAGAGGCGCGGAAGGAGAGGGCCCGGGGTGGAGCAGTGCGAGGAGGTAGGAGCAGTTGAGAAAAGAGTAAAAAAATCTGAAGGGAAAGGAGAGAGAATCTTCATTCTCAGGAAGAAAGAGATGTTGGCGCAAACTGCAGACTTGGATGCAGAAACCGCTGGAGCCGAAACAGTAACACTTTTTTCTTCATTTTGCGGTTTGGGGGTGCGATGGGGAACTTGCTGCAGTCTAAAGCTCCTGCTGTTTCCTCGCACCAGAGCAATCGGAGCCTCCGTGGCCTCTTCGCTGCGCGCCACGCTGCCCTCGGCAAGGTTCCCCAGTGCGCTCTATATTTTGCAAAAATACCCTCGGATTTGCTATGAATTGCATGTCGTCCAGCGCGTCCATATCTCCCCTTAAACATATTCATATGTTTTCCAAATAAACCCTCTAACTAAAATTTTTCTCTACGTGAAGAAGACAAATTCGATGACGAAGTCATTTTTATAAAGATCTCCTCTAGGCATTTTTCTGAAAACACCCTCCCGCAGCCCTGAACCCTAAGAGCAACTCCAGTGGGGGCCTCTATATGGGCCTCTACTCCAAAATTTGGAGGTTTTGAGCAAAAAATCAACTCCAGCAGGGCCTCTATATGGACCTCCATTTTCCATACTCCTCCAAATTCCCACTCCCACCCTCCATTCATGGAGGCCCTCCATCCCCCCTCCAAACGTGGGACCCACCATTTTTATATTTTTTTCCTTCCTTCTCATCCCCATCCTCCCGGCTCCCCCGCGGGCGGCGGGCCGCGGCGCGCATCTGTCCGGTCACCTTGCCCCGCCGCGAATCCCCCCCCCCCCCCGCCGCGCTCGGACGGAGCCGGGCGCGACGCGAGCGAGTGCGCGCGCCTCCGACAGGGAGAGGCTGGGCTTGCGTCGTCGTCGTCGCCCGGCCGGCCGCCGGTCACCTCGCCCTCCAGCATCTCCCCCGCCGCGAATCCCCCCCACCCCCGGCGCATCTCCCCCGCCGGCGCCGATGGACCCTCCCGCGTCCTTCCCAATCTTCTTCGCGAGTGAGCGCGCGCTTGAACCAGGGCCGGCTGGCGAGCTCCGCCACGACGAGGCGCGTCGCCGGATTCGGGTCGAGCAGGCGCGACACGAGGCGGCGCGCCGGCAGGGACACCCACCGTGTGACGAAGTACTCGCGGCGGTGCCCCGCAGCATCTCAAGCGGCGTGCGCCCTCCCCGACCGACGCCGCCGGCGAAGAAGCAACGTCCAGCCGCCGCACCGCATCCCCGGCCAACAGGGCCCCCTCCTGCCGCGCATCCTCGGTCGACGGCGCCTCCTCTCGGCGACGGCCTGCGCCGTCGACAAGAAGAACCGAGCCGGCGGCCCAACGCCGTGCTCTTTCCCGGCGGTCCACCTCCTTGCGTCCCTCACGCTTCAAGCTTCACCGAGCCACCGTTCCATAGCTCTGCTCTCGACGCCGCCGCTGCCTGGGACGCCCGCAGCTCTGCGTCATCACCAGAACTCGGCTACGACGACGATTTCTTCTCCACGCAAATGCTGGTACCATCTCTACCCAATGCAGTGAAGAATTAGAGCTATATGCTCCATTGCATCATCTTTCAGAGCTTTTTGTGATGACCTCTTTCAGTCAGATACAAGTTTATAGCTAGTACTTTGTGATATTGATTGGTCATCAGTCAAATGCAATTCAAATTGAATCTGTGATGCCCTTTTGGTTCCAGAGGGTTGTTTTATCTAATCTAGAAAAACTTCCAGAGGGTTGTTTTATCTATTGATGAGGAACCTGTTAAGAAATACTTGATTCGCCTGTAGCTGCAACAAATGATAATTATTTTTCATCCATCCCGCCTGTTTCATAATGTGCATATCTTGATGTTGGTACTTGGTGATATGCTTGATCCATTTGGCTCAAAAAAATCATTTATTCTGTTCACATATGATTGATATATAAAACGGTCCTTGGCAACTCTGAAGCTGTTTGATTTGTATGGCCCGTTTTAGTAATTTTACCTGGTAGTAGAGCACTAGTGAATGTGAGCACTAGTATTTACCTTTGTTCTTATCGTGTTCTGTTTCTTTAACTGAAAACAAATGCAGTAGGACAAGAGAGTTACTTGGCAGGTGTCCTTTTACTTGTCAGCCAGGCAGAGAAAGTGAAAAACGACCATGATAGTTGATACACCAACCAACCGCTGAATGTAGATTTTTGACAAATATTCGGATTCCAAATGGTGTGTAGATATTAGTCAGTCCTTGCAAAGCAGTTTGTTACTGGTATTAGTTCAGTTGCCTTGTTTCTAGATGATTAGTAATATTAGTCAGTTGCAAAGCAGTCCTTGCAAAGCAGTTTTGTCTCCACTACCATTTCTTTTTCTGTCTTCTTATTGTGTTGGAAATTGACCTTGTCTTATGAGCCAACTGCTCAGACCTCAGAGTAGTTTTTACTAAGCTTGTACTGATCATTACTAAGCTTGTACTGATCATTCCTAGTTTACTACTTGAATGACCCATCTTTTGAATATTTTTTTTGCAGGATCCGATGGCATCTAGCTCGCAACCTTGGACGAGTCTACTGACACAGGATAATGATGCGGATCTGCAGTTGCTTGCCTCGTCGGATGTCACTCCAAACAGTGGCGGAAAAGGACCAGTCAAGCGGGGAACCAACTACACTCATGAGGAAGACATCCAGCTGTGCATCTCCTGGATGAATGTGAGTAGTGATCCAGTTGTAGGAAATGAACAACCCTCAAAATCTTATTACCAGAGGATTGCCGACGATTTTCACAAGAATAAGGAGTTCGAGTCAAACAGAAGTACCAAGTCACTGGAGATTCGGATTGCTGCAATAATAAAGGATTGTATGAAGTTCCAGAGTTGCTATGAAGAAATAGAGCGGCGGCATCCGAGTGGTGTCCCATACCAAGAGCATGTTATGGAAGCCCAAGCTAGGTACTCAAGAGCCTCAAAGGGAAAGACCTGCCAATTTCTTCACTGCTGGTTAAAAGTCCGACACTCAGAGAAGTTTGCAACAGTCCGAATGAATGTTGGTGGCTCAAAGTCGGCCAAGTCAAGAGATATCAACCTCAACGTTCCGGCTGGAAGCGAACAAGCGAACGACGAAGGACAAGAGGTTGGCCAAGGAGAAGAGCAACCCAAGGCAGTCCGCCCTCCTGGTAGAAAGAAATCAAAGGAGAAGAAGAGGGGTGAAGGAGACGATGAGTATATGGGTATGATGAAGAACTTTTTGGAGATCAAGACCCAGGAACACGCCATAAAGAAGGAGATGTGGGCCAATGAGAAGAATAAAGAGATCGAGGACAACCGTAAGCTAGAACTAGAAGAGCGAAAGTTAGATATAGAACATCGACGCCTAATGTGGGAACAAGAAAAACAAATAATGTTTTGTGATGTTACCTAGATGGACGAGCACCAGAGGGCTTATGTTAGAGTCAGGAGAGCAGAGCTGGCAAAGGCAGCCTTGGTCAATGCTAATGTAGGCGAGACCGCAAGTGGAGAGAGCTTTGTGTGATGAGTGCAGCATGCATGGAGAGCTTTGTGTAGGAGAGAGCTGCCATATGGATGTTGCAACTTGTGTATCAATTTTCAGTTAATGTCCTGAGTAGGTTATTTATATATGTCCTGAGTAACTTATTTATATGTGTGACAACCTGACAGAATTGTGTATGGAAATGAGTTTATTTAAATGCTTTAAATTTCAGAAATATATCTGTATGGAATTGTGTATGGAATTGATCCGGATGTCCTGCCAGATTTATTTTGCAGGATCTGTATGCTGTTTATACTATTCTTTTCCCTGGCCTTCATTTCTGATGTAGCACTATACAATTTTTACTGCACCCTCCCTGTGTGTACATTTATGGAAGTTCCTACTGCTATAAATATTACACACAGGATCAATCTTCTTCTTGAACAAGTGCTTCTTCTTGAAGGGTGTATATGCCCAAGAAACCACTTTCAGGCAATGCATCCAGTTTTCACTTGGACTGAAACACAACCAAGGACCCTCAGAAATAAACTGAGCTGCACTGTATACAAAGGAACTGCATCTTTCAGGCAATCAGGAGTGTTCAGCTGGGCCTACACAAAAAATAAATAATTTCAGATATTTGCTGAATATTATCAGAAATTATCAGAAAATCAGGAAATGAAAGAAATTTGTCTGTTGTCTGTTGCTTTCAGATATATTATCAGCAAAGGAGCCCTCTGATTGATTAACCCATAATATTATTTTCATAGACAGCCACCAGCATACACAAGGTATAAATGATCTCTGCATTTTAGACTGAAAACAGGTCTCATTGTTGGTACATATGAGCACTATGCATAAATAATCCCATTGTTGGTACCATAAAAAAATAAGCCATCAATAAGAAAATACATCATGCAGCACTATGAAGTGCCCATAAGTGCTCTACAAGGTCATCACGAAGTCGCTCATGTAACGACTTATCCTTAATTTCGTCATGTATCTTCAAGAATTCCTCGATCAAAATAGGATCACGATGTTCATAGTCTTTTGGTTCCAATACAGGAATGTCTTGGTGGTAATTGAAATCATCTTCCTCATCTCGCTCATCCTCAATTATCATATTGTGCAACACCACACAAGCCTGCATTATATACCACAATTGTTCCTTGCTCCAGAATCTTGCAGGGCCCCGCACAATTGCAAAGCGAGCCTGTAGTACCCCAAACGCTCTTTCGACATCTTTTCTTGCTGCTTCTTGAGCCTTTGTGAAGTGGAGTTTCTTGTTGCCCTGTGGGTTTTGAAATGCTTTCACAAACGTTGCCCAGGCTGGGTATATACCATCGGCAAGATAGTACCCCATGGTGTACTTGTTCCCATTAACCATGTACTCCACCTGTGGTGCCGTCCCAGAAGTCAGGCTGTCAAAGAGAGGAGATCGGCGCAAGACATTGATATCATTTAGAGAACCAGGGAGACCAAAGAAGGCATGCCATATCCACAGATCATGAGATGCAACAGCCTCAAGGATCATGGTAGGCCCATCTTTATGCCCTGTGTAGGCACCTCTCCATCCTGTCGGGCACTTATCCCATTTCCAATGCATGCAATCGACGGATCCCCACATTCCCGGGAACCCTCTTGCGCTATTGATAGCCATCAACCTCTCTATGTCCTGGGCATTGGGGGCCCTCAAGTACTCTTCTCCAAATACGTTGACGACAGCTTCCACAAAATGTATGAGGCACTCAATGATGGTACTCTCTCCCAATCGGACATAATCGTCCAACAAGTCCGCCGGACTACCGTATGCAAGCATCCGAACTGCAGCAACAACCTTCTGGATGGGAGACGCACCAAGAACTCCAATGGCATTGGGCTTTTGACGGAAGTAATCATCGTGAGCTTCCACTGCAGCAACGATACGCAAAAATAGAGACTTGGACATCCGGAACCTTCTTCTGAAATCCTTCTCAGGATACACACACTGGTCGGCAAAGTAGTCCTGGTAGATGCGATCGTGACCTCCTGCTATGTCTCTTGGCAAGTTGTGGCGACCCGGCAACGATCCACCATGCTTCTTGCGCTTGCTTCTCCTCGAACCCTCACGAAGACCTTCGATGAACAAGAGGTCCTCAACATCGGAATCATCCTCTTTATTCCACCAACGGGTATTTCCATTTCCAGAACTTGACATCTGCCATAGCAAAAAAAATATAACAATCTGAGTTATTTTTACAAACATCACCAGGAAACAGCATGCAAAATAATTGCATATGCATGAGAGGAAACAGTCAAACCTATCTTGGTTGACATGTACATGCATAATAAGTGGGCTATTAATATGCTAATTGTGCTGCTATTCACATGTATGCAACTCACACATATTTCACAATGGAAACATCACAGATGCTGACTGAAATTAATTAATCTTATTCACAGAAATGGTGTGCAGTAAAAATATTAAGATCCTGGACAGATGTTCAGTTCTGTTATATTTACAGGAATGCAACATGCCAGCTTTGTGTGAATTACATTATGTTCCTGAGTCCTCCTACGGTTTTAGCACCAGTTAAATTTCAACCTATCTTGGTTGTGAATTCTCAATCTGTTGCCAAACTGCATCTCTGGAACTGAAGCACCCACCTTGTGCTACTAGCCAACTACTGTCAGACATTGCTAGAGATGTATTGGTGCAGCTATTCCCTTTAAACACACTATAAAATTTGAACAGAATAAACAATCTTGGAGAATAAACCACAGTAGACAAACAGGAGCAAAGAATATGGTTAACAGCCAAATATACAGAACTTTGGCACTGGAGCAAGTTACCAACATAAACAATTATGCCATAAACTACTGCAAGAATTTACTAGCAAACATTTCGGTGAACAGTTTGTACCAAAGTCCTGCATTTGCATCCAACATTATCCCGAAATGTTTTATACTCGAATGAAAAGATCATTTTTCCTCTATTTAAAGAAACGGAAAGGAAGAGCCTTTAGCAGTCAATCATTTGCCCTTTTTTCCGAATACACGAACTCAGCTAGATTTCGAACACATGCAATTGCAAGCAGAGGCTGATTCCTCGATGAATACGCTGTTGATGCTACGGGGTGCTGAAGCAATGGCGAACTATATATGCGCAGGATTACAGTGTCGGCGGCGATAGCACATCGCTGCTGCGTCTTTGGAGCCCGCTTTTGCAGTGAACTGTGTGTGAGTTGTCCGGCTTTGCAACGCAATTGGATAATCACATGCAGAGCCAAAGTACGAAGGGGATCTCACCTCGATTTGTTGGGAGGCCGACGAGCCGGACCTGCCGTTCGCCGTGGGCTCCCCCGGCGAGGAGTTCGAGTGGGTGCCAACACGTACTGGCGAAGGGAAGGAGGAGGAGGAGAGAAGTGACAGCGGCGTAGAGGTGCGCGAAGGGGCGGGACGGGGCGGGGCGGCGGCGGCGACGACGGCCGACGGCGGTGGCGGGCGCAGGGGCAGAGGCGTGGGTTGGGATGAGTGGCCCACATCAAAATAGAGGCCTCTAATGCTTTCACCGCTGGAGTTGGGTCTTCATTTTGAGCCTCTATATTTTGGAGTTGGGCCTGCAAAAGAGATTTGGAGGCCTCAATTTGGAGGGTCTCACTGGAGTTGCTCTAACACCATCACTTCCCCTCCCCCTCCACGCCGCCCGCCTCCCTCGCGCAATCCGTCGCCGCCCCTCCCCACCACTCCCCTCCCTTCTCCTAGCCGCCGCCGCCCTGCTCGCTCCGGCGGAATCCAGATCCAGTGCGAGGGTGCGGCTCGAAGTGGGAGCAACCGGCCCCTTCCTGCACTGGATCTGGAGATTGGGGAAGGAACCGTGGTGGAGATGGGCATGGACGACGGCGCGGCAAGACCACCGGCGTTGTGGTGATCCGTGGTGGCGGCGACTGTCGTCATCGGCAGCATCACGCTCTTCATCATCCTCGACACCCCGGTCGGATCCACCTGCCGGCTGAGGGAGGCACGCCCTCGCGCCCGGTCACAAGGTAAGCTCGGGCCTCTTCATTCGTCCCGCTCCAGCCTCTCCTCTCCTCAAATCTTCATTTCCGATTTGGATTTGGACGCCTGCAGCTGGACTCTCTTCCACCTCAGCACCGTCCGCCACGACCCGCTCGTCTTTCTTCGGATCAGGCGTGACCACCAGGCTCAAGCTGAGATGGCACGGTGGACGAGCAGGCGAGAGAGTCGGCAACACCAACTCAGCTGCCGGTAATCCATCTGCTCGAAAGGTAAGGTGGAAGCTCCGCTCCTAAATCCTGAACCCAAGCTGTGGTCTTGCCTCCTCTCGAGTCTCGATCTCGGTCGTGTGCGCGCGAGCAAGGTCGCCGAGCCCTTCGCGTGTGCATGTGCCCTGGTCGTGGAGCACAACACTCCTCCAGTCCCGCTCTGCTTGCTAAACTGTTCTGGCGCTACGCTGCAGTGGAGTAGGATGAGTGTACGCTTGGGGGTTGGCGCTGGCAGCAGCATGGGAGCAATGGAAGGCCATGGTCCTTAGCACAAACAAGTTGCCTCCACCTGCAAGGTGTCCGCTGAAATATCCAGCCCGCACAGTAAGCTCCGCAGTCCTGCAATGTGATAACTTAGCACTTTTGTGGTAAATCATATTTATTTTCTTAACCACATGTACAGAGTTGTAATGTCGTATCCCTGCTGCATCACTGTGATTTTAGTTGCATCCTCCTTGCTCACAGTTCACTGCCAATATGCATCAGGTTGCCATTTTGCAGGTTCTAACCAAATGCACTAGAAATTGTTCTCTGATCCTATTAGTATATAGTTCATGTAGATTAGTGCCAATTGGATCCTATTGAGTATATTTATTCTTGCACTAACACATAGGTTCTGTCCAAATCACATCCAGTGGGTCATTTGAAATTACCTACTTGTAAGGGTAGGTGGCACTTGACAGGAATATGCAGTAGAGGAAAATGGATGGGAAAGTCGAGAGGATGCAGCAGCCATGAGAGGGGTGAGGGAATGAAAGGCCAGACAGAGAGATATTTTGCTGCTGCATGTGTTCTCTTGATTCGAATTTGACAGCTTCTGAGATCAAATAGTTGTTTCTTTCAATTGAGCATGTTTGTAATTTAGCCGTAGTTCTTTCTTTCCATCGAGCATATTTGCAATTTAGCCATTCAGTGAAAGAATGTTGATAGCCTACAAACCGCATCATCATGTATTGTTTGCATTTTGCCTCTATGCTTATAAAAGTATATGTCACTACTAATGTTGTTCTTTTCTTCAATTGTTTTACAGACTACAACAAATCTGTGTGCTCCTCAAGTAATTGCAAAGCAATTTGAGAATGCTTCACTCTGATGTTATCCTAAATGGAACAGTTAGATCAAAGAATACTTTCTACAGCTGGCCCAAACATGTGGTTGCTGGCCCTTCCTCTTTTGGGTTTGTGAATATGTGCAAAGGTGAGTTCAGTGCATGGACGATCTTAGTTTGTTATGCAAAAGCATAGCTCTTCGATTGCTTTCCAAATCAGAATATATTAAACGATGCCTGTTCTTCATTTTTTTATCTTTAAGATAAGCTTGGTCATGTGGCACTGTCTTTATTTATATTGATTTCCATGCAGCATGAGGATAACTGTATTGTATGCGTGCATCTGGATCAGAAGTTCAGTTTTTCATAAAACTTTCTCCTGATGAAAACGTAATGAATTATAATGTTTATCTTTGTTTCCATGGTTTCAGTTATGATTTGGCTGGTTGCTTGATTCCAATCGCTAATGCTCTTCCTCCTCTTTCAGGTCCAAGCGGTGCTTGGCAAAGCGAAGCCTGGCGAATGAAGGCAGCGGTAGCTCAGCCTTGCCAGCAAGGGATTGCCCATCTTCTCTCCCACTACATCGCTTCCTTCCTCCCATGGTGGGTACTTGTTGCTGGTGCTCCCGAGGTATTCGAAGCCACACCTGCACTACTGGTGGTGGTACTCCACTACTCCTTTTGCCCAGCATGTTAGTATCTTTCCTGTAGAGATCCTGGAGTACCCCACTTCATTTTTGAAACATGGTATATATAAGAACTGTACAAATAATTATGTTTGGCGTAGTCCTCCTTTTTGGAAATACTTGCCTTAGTCCAGAAACAGTTTGGATTAGTTCAAACAAATGATATAGGATAAGAACTGATGAATATGGAAAAGCAAGAGGAGATGCTTGCCTTAGTCCAGTTCAGTTTGTGATGTTCAATGATATCAATTGTCCAATGCATTAGTCCAGTTCTGTTTTTAATGCAGCTATTCTGCTCATGTGTCCAGATTATGACATGAGAGGCTATAAAATCAGTGTTAAGATGGCATTAATAAGTATTTTTCGTATTTTAGCTGCTAAATGTGAATCAAGTAGTGTGTTATATTGGAATTATATTACATGGTCTATATTGGAATTATATTACATGATCAAGGGCGGACTGTCATTTACTACACAATTTTTCAGCAACTAAGGATTATTGCGTCTACAAACAAAAACAATCATGTGGTCAACATTATATGCTGCATGTTGTCAACACTTCCATTTGATTTGGCTTTTGAATCAACTCTAGTTGTGGAGTAAATAAAATTAATTTAGTAAATTGTGATGTTGTAAATAAGCAACAGTTAATTAGAAACACAATAAATAGTAGATATCTCGTGCTCGCACTTCAGGTTGCGGAGGTTGGATGGTTTAATTGTTATTTGTTTTAATTGTTCCTAGAATTTGCAGGTGCTGAAGGTTGGATGGTGATGTTGGCTAAAGCAAACCTTATTAATGTGCTAAAATGATGGCCTCAGTTAGAGCGTGGCTGTTAGATCCTCTTTATTTATCGCCCTTTCTAACCTGACTGTTCTATCTTTTCTCTTTCAATTTTCTGCATGTCTTTTAATGATTATAACAGTGCTAAGTTCTTATCTACGATTCTAATAATTGGATGTGTTTATCATTGTATATAAATTCTTGCCATTGCACACGAGCGACATGGTTCAATTGTCGTTCAATCAAATTAGTTGTTTATGCAATTGTAATCTGATCAACTGAGAAATTGAGGATGAATACCATCATTTTAATTGATATTATACAAACTTATTTCTATTCCTTGCACATTCATTTTTATTATTGCGTTGTGATAGGGCGTGCATCGCGCGCTGATTGTTCTAGTTAAATAAAACATTACTTGATTTGACGGAGCTAGGATTGAGCTTCTTCTCTCCTTCTTTCTTTAGTCTCTCCTTTCCTTCTTTTTCTTTCTTCTCCAAATTTGTAGGAGGGGCTCCATGGCAGTACGACCGGTACGAGGGGCTAGAGCCCCCCTAGCTCCATCGCTGCCTCCATCCTGCTAGCTGTTGGTAAGTAGAAATATTCTTTATTTGCAAAAATATTTATATGAGTGCTAGAAAACGTAAACTCTAGATTTACATTGTTTATCAGCTAGAGCTAAAAAGACGTATTAGGAGTTCAACATGTCCAGTAGAAAAGTTATACATTTTTCAGATTGAGACACAAAAATAAAAGGACATGTGTTAGGAGTACAACATGCACTGTAGAAAAGTTATACATATTACATTAAGACGCGGAGCTTCTCGCCGTCGTCGTCCTTGCGGTCATCGTGCTTTCGGCCAGCCTCTTAAGTGGCAGCAAGGCGGGGAAGGGGAGGGGCACATTCGACAGTGGTGTGGGTCGGAGAGTAGCTCGTGCCGTCCTTGGGAGCGACCCGAGGGCCAGAGGTGTTTTTCCTTTCTCCTAGAAAAGTTATACATAGTTCAATCATTGCACGCTGATTTGTCGGTATGGTTTGACCACACGCTCCTTGCTGCTTGCGCCGACTAATGCTATATGCTATACTCAGGTGCTTGTAGACTGGATCATGTGTTAAAATGTTGTTACTGCCGACTTAGATTAAACATTATAATTGAAGATGTGGTCACGTTGTATTGTATAATATGAGACCTATTATTTTATCCTTATTAGTCTTACTTAAATAAAAAGAAATAATGAGTATTTCAGTAGAAGGAAATGTGTTAATAAAAATAATATTTATTTCCTAGCAAATGTATGTTCAATAAAAGAACAATATAATAACACAGATATAAAATGGTAAAATTATAAAAATATTAGTATTGCACCGTAGCAACACACGAGTATTTTGCTAGTCTCTATCTTCTATCTCTACAATAAAAAGAATGGAATGGCGAAAAAATTGGTGCGTCGAGTGGGGGCGACGACGCACGTCTGGGTGTGTAGCGCATCGCCCCACGCACGCCTACCTCCTCCTTTTTACCCGCGCCTCTCAATCCTACGCACTGTCACCGTCCTCACCATCTAATCCGTCACCGCAGCCCTCACGTCCCCACGTCCCAATCCCTATGTCTCCACTAGGGTTTTTTTACCGACCGGAATGCTCAAACCGCCGGGGTTCGGTTCCAGTTTGACCGGAAACTGGAAAAAAACTGGACAAATTCAAATTTCAAACCAAAATGCGTTGTGCAATCGATTTCCAGTGGTTTACCAAGCGGTTTGATCGGTAAGCCGGACCGGTTTCACCAGTAAAACCGGTAGTTGAATAAAAAAATGGGATCAATGAAGAATTTGGCGTGTCTTCAAATTTGAATTAAAAATTGGGAAATAAAAGAAAAAGTTCTAAAAATATTTCAAGGTGTGTAGAATCTAATAGTGTCAACATTTTCAAATATTAATGCATTTAGTATTTTTTGCGGGCATTGGAAGTTGAACCTGAACCTTGGTTCAACTTCCAATGCCCGCAAAATATACTAAATGAACGAATATTTTGAGTAAAAAAAGAACAAATGTTTGAACAATTTTGACACCATAACCATCCGCGTCTGTTACCGATGTCTTTTTTCACGTAGTGAAGGTGAGTAGAGAAATGCGTTCTTGGGCGACCAAAGTGTGCACCATATCACGCCTGGCCCTTGCATTGAGGCCACGGACGTTCCAGACCAAAATGTTTTCACAATTCATTAATACACTATTTGCGACCAACGACCAGAGCAACAACGAGCCTAGGGCTCAATTTCCGACACGGCCCCTACTAAGGATGGGCCACTAGCAGGCAACAGTTCATCAATGGCTTCACATTGCGAGATAGTAGCCGTTAGTCCTGCAAAGGGGTCGGATCGGAGCGCTCCTCAACATAACCCGCCGCTCCTACGTTGCGTACGCAGGTTCGTGGGTCGAACCGCACCGTCGGAACAGATGCCCCGCTGGACCCGCGGGTAACCAAGGGGCGCCCCTCATGTTGCTACTTTGTTCTGTTGCCATGTCCAATATATAGTTGGCTAGCGAATTAAATGAGTTTTGAGCTAGTCCACCGCCCATACGCTGCATGCTAGCTAGTGGCCTAGTGCCCACCGCTCAGCGACTCCGGTGAGGAACAACAGCAGAGAAACGAACAATGTGCAAACGGCAGGAGGAATCACACGCCGCGACGCGAGGCGGGCAGGCGGCGGAGTGGAGCGAGACACTGCGAGGTTCGACCCGGGGGTCGGTTGGGATCGATAGGGTCGCGACTCTTTTGCCCCTCCTCTGTTTGGGGTTGGTCCGCTTTGCTCCGTGCGTGTATTTCAGGAGCGGAGCGACTTTGCAAACGGGGCGAACCGAACCCCTTGCAGACCTAGTAGCCGTAGAGGTAAACACCTCCAAGAACTTCTGGAATGCCGCAGCGTCCGGTGGCCCCGACCGGGAAGTGATGCCTAGCTTCCTCATCAGCACATTTTGGGCCTGCAACACCGGCTTGGAGGCGCGATGGCGTGGCTTTTTTGCAAGTCGCTCGCTGCGTCAGATCGATGGTAGTGTGGGGCTGCGAGCTGACCGGCGAAGAGGCATGCTTGAATCGGCTACACCGGGCGACCGCGGCCTGCAAATATCCGAAGCAAAGCGGGAGATATTAGCCTTAACCGGAGTTGAGAGGTCCGGGGGGAGGTGCAACGGCAGAGCCGCTCGGGACCCCTCGTCGTGGTGACAAAGCTGGAAGAGGTATGATTGTGGGGGAGCTCAGGAACGACCGTATCGGTGAATGTTACTGCTTCCAGCGTCGCCTCGTCGTGGATGGCTTGGGCGGTAGGAGGTGTGGAGGCCCGCTGGGCCGGCGAACGGATTTGGATGTTTGTTTCAGATAACCAATCCAGATTTTATATAATGTGAATTATACGTAATATGATAAAAGAACACTTTAAGATCACCGTAGGATCATAAAAATTGCAAAGTGGCTCCAGGATTGTCTATCCTGACCATGAACCATAATCCAGTTTATATAATTTAGAAGGGAAACAAACATGACCTTAGAAGTACCAAACTGCAAGCAATGGTGTACATCTCTATTTTTTAGGAGGAAAAGAGAGGAGGGAACTTATCATAATCTGATCAGTTGAAGACTGAGCAGAGCACAGAAATTCTCCCAACCATCGATCATAAGTTCAAAATGGACATTTCTTTCCGGATCACAAGCGCTAGCCCGGTAATTAAAACTAGCATTTTTACCACGTGCTGAATTACAAACATAGTTGACCAGACAACAGGTGTAATTTCTGCCAAGGCAGCGAAGAAAAATATTAAGCCAGGAAAGGTCAGCAAATGCATCAAGCGATATACGCTGATCGGAGACAGCGGTCAGGTGCATGGCAGTTGCACTTGCCAAGTCACTGTCATGATCCGACAAGTAGCAAGCCCTCCAAGTGTTAGACCATCCA
Organism: Cenchrus fungigraminus; assembly: GCA_036936925.1. Classification (NCBI taxonomy): domain Eukaryota; kingdom Viridiplantae; phylum Streptophyta; class Magnoliopsida; order Poales; family Poaceae; genus Cenchrus; species Cenchrus fungigraminus. The sequence goes on from CM072779.1 coordinate 111,587,365, forward strand.
CACTCGTCATCCTTCATCATCTCCTTCAAAACAGCATATTCTATCCTAGTCACCAAGATCCTCTCCTTCAAATCCACTTCTCCCGCATCCATACTCATTTATATTTCTCCTTCATCCCAACTACTTCTTGTGGGGTCCACTTGTCACCCTCTCCCCCCTCTCTCCCTTCCCTTTTCTCCCCGTCGACCTCGCCCCCTCCGCCAGCCTGCACACTCTCGTCCCCTCGGCGGCGGGAGCTCAAGCCGCGCCGGATCTTGGCAGGGAGGAGCTCCGGCCCCTCCCCTGCTCGGCACACACGGAACAGGGGAGCTCCGCCCTCGGCCCTCTCCCCGGCGGAGCCTCGCCGTCTTCTTCATCGAGGTGGCGGTGGCGCGTAGGGCGGCGAACGGTGGCGGAGCCCGAGCAGCGGAAGAGGAGCAGCGCCGGCGGCGACGACGACGTGGCCTCCAGGGAGCCGCCTCCACCTCGAGCTCGGTGTTCACGTGCGGCCGTCCCCGCTATCTCCGGCAAGCAGGGGCAGGGGCTCACGGGATGGCGCAGGAGGTGCAGGGCCTCCGCCGCGGGGGAGGTGCAGGTGCAGGGGCTCCCCGTCACTCCTTCCTCCCGCGTCTCTCCGCGGCCCGCGCCGGTGTCCGCGAGCACGGGCAAGGCCGCGCCGGCCTCCTTCCTCCCGCGCGCCGCCCTGCGGCCCACGTCGGCTTCCGCGAGCAGGGGAGGGAGCGGCGGTGCACCAAGGACGAAGGTCTGGCGGCGGCGCGCCAGATCCGGCGCCCTCCCTGCTCTCTCGATCCGGCTGTGGCGCGCCAGGATCCGGCGGCAACGGCCCTACCTCTTACGGCGGACGGCGGACGTACGGGCGCGGACCGGCTCCATCCTTGTGGCTCCTCTGCTTCGGCTCGACGGCGCCCCGAGGCCGACGAGCTCCAGCGCAGAGGAGTAGGGCGGCAGCGGACCTCCAGCACAGAGGAGCAAGAAGGGAGGCGGCTCCCTCGACGGCGCTGGCCCCTGGCGTCATCTTCCCCGTCCCCGGCCCCGTCCATCACCGGCGGCGTCCATCACCGGCGACACAGGAGCAGGAACACGGCGTCCCCGTCCATCACCGGCAGCGGCTCTGCTTCTTCCCCTTCTGCCCGGTTCGGCGGTGATTGGATGGCGCACGCGGTCGTTGGGAGCGGGGCACGTGGTGGGGCCCCGAGAGGGATCGAGGAGCCTCTCTATTCCTCCGGATTTGAAGGACGTGGGGGGTGACGGGAAAATGCCGGGGGGTTTCCCGTCCCCCGCTGCAGCTCAAAAAACGAGATCCCTCTCCTGGAGGAGAGGATCCCGGACACCGGTGCGGGTGGTCTTAGAGCTTCTGACACGAAGATTTGTTATTTCCTCCCCCCTGATGATGACAGTATCTATGTAAGACTTGGCTAGTGCTGACTGGCTGTGCCGACAACTAATATATCCGTTAGTTTCTTTTATTGCTACTTCCATTCTTCTTGCGGGTACGGCAGAAGCAGCGTTGTCTTCTGTCTACGAATTTATGAAGCCGTGAATTACCGGCGCGTTGGGAGGTTAGTGTTTACAACATAATTTGGCTAGCTTATTTAATTGAATTAATAGGCCAAATTATATTGATGTATGGAGATCGTCAGGTGCTCCACCAAGTCAAGCATGCATGTTCGAGTTCAGGATTGTTGAAGGGCCAAGAATGGTGTGCGTGTTGCATATATTTTGGAAAGCAATATGAGTATGGGTTTCACGTCAGAAAAGAAGAAAGCAAAAGGAAACAGTGAAGGTGAAGTTCAGAACGGAGATAGCTGAAGGAATTTTTTACAAGTGAATTGATTGTTTTTGGGCCGGATGAATAAAAGATGGAATGCGTACTCGTATTGGATTTGGCTGCTGGTATTTCCATCAATTGTCTTCACGGGCAGATAGATTAGGAAGTAAAGATATTTTAAGTTTGTAATCATGTATATGATCTTTTTGTAAAGGAGTCCTGATCCGTGTTGCCGTAGACCAGGCATACCCATATAAATACTTTGGGTAGATGGCCGATTGGCTCTCTACACACAATCGACATAATACAATTCTACTTTTTGCATCTACGTTTTCTTTTTTCCAGCACATTAGCTTGTAGCTCCTGCCGAGCCCTAGCTACCCTAGAGCTTGGACAATCTTTGCCGTTTTGCGCTGAAAAATGGTCGGCTCTCCTCCACGAAAGCGAGGTACTCTTTGTTGCTTTGCTCGAAAAGCAATCGTCGTCGTCGTGAAAGTACGACAGTTATCGTGGTGTCGCATGGATCAATTTTGTACGGCAATACAATTGGTGACTCCGCTGGGGAACAGGAAAAAGAAGCCTGCGATGGGTGAAAATAGTAATACATTTGAAGTCCATCCCAACAATATCGTTCCCGTTACGCTCGAAGATCTATCTGAAGAATTACGGAAGGAACTTCAGCGGGAACTCGAGGAAGAGATGCTGGAGAGACAGAAGCTAAAATTAGTGGCTTATCACAAGACAAGAAACGGCGTCATCAAGAAGCCGAATTTTACTCCTCCACATAACCCTAAGGTGAGTAAACCGATCTCTGCTGAAGAAATTGCACATCTAATTGATGCATCGGTAGCTAGTAAATTTGGTACCAGCATGACGAATATAACACATGAGATTAATGATTTGTTTACTAGTGAACTTGATGAGTTTAAGGACCAGTTCTATAAGAATTTTGATAATAATTTACCACATCAAGTTCGTTCAGTAATGCTGCAAGTTAATGATGAACAGCTGAGAAAATAACCTGTGCTTCCTGAAAATTATTCTGATAGTTTACCAAATATTACTAGTGGATTTAGTGGTGTGCTGCCCCAAACTTCTTTGAACCCTGGGCAGAGTAGCCAGAATTATGTAGGAAATTCGGCCAATAATTTAATGCCTGTTTTTTCGAATAGCACTATTAGCCCTACCGTGACGACTTCGGTTCCACCAAACCTCATCAGCAATAATCGAAGTGTTGGTTTTAACTCTAATTTACAGCATCCTTTTTATACGACGGTGGCATATCGTACTCCACCTTTGCCACCTATAGGTACCGGGGTGCCCAATGGGCCGGTACCAGATGCTTGGTTTAATAAAACTCCATTTCCTGCACCGAATCCTTCTTTACCGGAGTTACCACCACATACATATGTAGCACCTGCGCCACAAAATAATTTGTTTCAACCTTTCGACAACTTAAAAGATCAGGTTGCTAACATGCTTAGAGAATTTGGTATGGAACCTAAAGGTAGAGCATGCGTATATAAAAAACCCTACCCAGATTATTTTGATGCAACGCCATATCCTCGTGGTTTTAAAATTCCTGATTTTGTTAAGTTTCAGGAGATGATGGTAGGTCTACTTTTGAACATATAGGACAGTTCCTAGCACAATGCAGTGAAGTTGGGACAGCGGATGTTTATAGGGTTCAATTGTTTCCTTTGTCTTTATCTGGTACTGCATTCACATGGTTTGCATCTCTTGCTCCTAATTCTATTGTAACCTGGGCCCAACTGGAACAAAAATTTCATGAATACTTTTATAGTGGTGAAACTGAGCTTAGACTTTCACATTTAACATCGGTTAAGCAAAAACACAATGAGCCAGTTTCTGATTATATTAGGAGATTTAGAGATGTGAAAAACCGATGTTTTAGTCTGAACATAGCCGAAAAAGATTTAGCAGATCTTGCTTTTTCGGGTTTGCTTGCTCATATTAGAGTTTGATTAGAAGGACAAGAATTTTCAGATGTTAACCAAGTTTTGCAAAAGGCTTTGGCTCAAGAAAATCGTGCTAAGGAAGCGAAACAGTTCAGCCGGTTTAGGGACAACAAGAATAAAAGCACGGAAAAGCCTGCAGTCAATGTTGTAGAGTATGATAGTGATTCGGCTAGTGAGGATGATGCTGATATATGCATAGCCGAGTGGGTACAAGCGCCTAAGTCTAAACCTTTTGTATGCCCTGCTTTAAAACCAACACCTGCTAAAAGAGAAGAAATTAAATATACTTTTGATGTTAGCAAGTGTGACAAGATTTTTGATATGTTGCTGCAAGGAAAATTAATAAGGCTAAGAGAAGGACATGTTATTCCATCTACAGAGGAATTGGGTAGAAAGGCTTACTGTAAATGGCATAATTTCTTTTCTCATGCTACTAATGACTGTAACGTGTTTTGTCGGCAGGTACAATCGGCCATTAGTGACGGACGATTGAAGTTTGCAGAAAGCACCAAGATGAAGCTTGATAGTGATCCTTTTCCCATTAATGTGATTGAGTTTGGAAGCAAAAAGGTGCTTATTCGGTCAGATCAGGCCGGGTCTGCGAAAGGGAAAAATGTTATTGTTGATGACAGTGCTGCTCCAAGGATGATTAAGCCGAAAAATCTAGAAGTGGGAGTATGGAAAATTAATGAAGGCAAGAAGCAAGTTCCAAGGTCAAAGCCGACAGTTAGGCAATTGTTGGACAAATATACTTCACGACAGGCCAACAATGCGTTTGATCGGCTTGGAGGTACTAAGCGTCCTCGTTCTCCTTCTGGGTATGGTTTTGGTGGTCGTGGGTGTTGGAACCAAAATTCATATGGTCAGCGACCATATCGTGAGATGGGACCGTCATATTGGGATCATGCACCTCATGAGTATCAACAGTTTCCTCCATGAGGTTTTAATTTCAGGGCACCATACTATGATAGATCAGCAGGTCATTTTCACCTGGGAGAGAGGCAATTTGGGCCTATGGTTGGAAGACAATTACACAACAAGAGGGCTTGATTTGATCAGGAGTTTAGATCACGCGATGCTATTCATGGTGGCCATATGCACTCAGTTCCTAAAACTTTTGATCCACCCAGGAAAGAAATTTATTTGCCCAGAGGAAAAACATTTGCATCATCTGAAGGTAGCCGCTCGCCTAAATATAATGCAGCTGGAAAAATTTATATGGGAGGCAAGCAGTTCGTATGGGTGCCAGTAGCGCAAGGAGGTCATGCAAAGGATTCGATCCCAGGTGACATCGATAAGCCAGTAAAGAGTTCATCAGATAGTTCTGTTGGGAGCCTTGAAATTGGTAATTCCAAATCAACTGAAGGTAATGGCATGCAGTAGCAAGAAAATGGCATGCAGCAGCAAGTCTCTGTTCAGAAGGATACTACAATGGAGAAGTGCAGCTTGCAGGTTCAATCAGAAGTTGATAAGCAGAAAAATTCAGAGAAGACACATGGTGCATCATCAGACACTGGAACCTCCAAAGATGTGCCAATGGTGAACAGCAGGCTGAACCCTGGTGCTTTCAAGCAACCTGAAAATTTAAGCTGTAACAATAGGTTGAATGGTAATCCATTTGGGCAGCAGAGGAATTTTTCGGTCAGGAACAGTGCGTTCATGCAGAGAAGAGCAGCACCTCTGTATAGGCCGAGAAACTTGGGAAGTAGTAGCAAGATCATGTCAGTTGCTCCAGGGACAAAGCCAAAGCCTCAGTGGTGCCCAGCAGGACTTACACATACGCAAGAGCGGAGAGTACAGCGGCTGCGAGCACTGGAAATTAGAGAAGAGCAATCTGAGAAGAAACGCGATGAGTGGTTCAATCAAACTAGGCCCATGGTGCCTGTAAAGATGACTTGGAAAGAGAAGCGCATCGCGAAGGAGGAAGGTACTACCACTGATGGCGTAAGTGTTGGTGAAAACTCAGAAAATAAAAATGACATTCCTGATACTATGGATGTGGATATTAATATGGTGTTCACGTTGCCCTCTGAATTTCGTGCCCTGAATTAGAAGTTGCTCAGCTTGATCTTGGTCCAAAAACTGCTACATTTGAGAAACCAGAGAAGCCTGGCAAGCATCTGAAGCCTTTATTCATCAAAGGTCATACTGATGGTAAGCCTGTTGGTCGCATGCTTGTTGACAGTGGTGCAGGAGTTAATGTTATGCCTCTTTCGGTTTTTTCTAAACTGGGCCGAGATGAAAGTGATTTAAAGAAGACCAACATGGGACTTAGTGGGTTTTCAGGAGAGCTATCCGAAGCCAAGGGAAGCCTGGCAAGCATCTGAAGCCTTTATTCATCAAAGGTCATATTGATGGTAAGCCTGTTGGTCGCATGCTTGTTGACAGTGGTGCAGGAGTTAATGTTATGCCTCTTTCGGTTTTTTCTAAATTGGGCCGAGATGAAAGTGATTTAAAGAAGACCAACATGGGACTTAGTGGGTTTTCAGGAGAGCTATCCGAAGCCAAGGGTGTTATTTCTATGGAGTTAACTGTGGGGAGCAAAACAATTCCAACTGCATTCTTTGTTGTTGATGTCAAAGGCCGATATAATATTCTGTTAGGACGTGATTCGATTCATGCGAATTGTTGCATACCTTCAAGTTTACATCAGTGCTTGATTCAATGGGTTGGTGATGATGTGGAGGTGATTGAGGAAGATAATTCGGCCTGCATTGCATTAACTGATGCACAGATTGATTGGCAACATAATAAGACGATATGCTTGACAGGAAGGGATTTTCAGATTGTGATTATCTTGCTATTGGCAAAAATGGTTTGTACCAGTACATCTACAGCCGGTGTCACGACCCTGCGGCAGTGACCAGATTGGATAGCTGTGGGAGGTGGCCGGCCGCTCCTTTGCCGGCTTCCTGCCCGTGATGAAGGAGTCGCCTGACGGCGATGGTAGAAGCAGGGGAGACGAGAAATAGAGAAGGAAGGTGAGAGATTAGATTCAATCTTGCCTAATCTTTATTCATTGTTGGGGCTGTGTATAAATAGCCCGATTACAAACCGACTTCCTTCAAATCTTGGAGATAACTAACTACCAAATCTAAACCAAACTCTAATTCTAGTTGTACAGGACTAGGACTACTGCTGGTCGGCTGTTTGACGTCTCCTCCTAGTATAGCTAATGCCGACCATGACATCTCTCCCCTCCTTCGGAAAGAGATCGTCCTCGAGCTCAAACGCCGGATAACGAGCCTTGAACTCTTCAACATCTTCCCATGTAGACTCACTTGGAGGCTGAGCTTCCCAGCGAACAAGAATCTGCCAGCGCCCTCGGGCTAATCTGCTCCTGACCACAGCTGTAGGGGTAGGCAAAATGCGGCCATGTAGCATCTGCGGTAAGGGTGGCACTTCAGCTGGGGCAGCACCATGGTAGGCCTTGAGCACACCAACATGGAAGACATTATGAATACGAGCCCCGGCAGGCAACTGCAGGCGGTACGCCACATCACCAATCCTCTCCACAATCCGATACGGGCCGTAGAACCTTGGAGCTAGCTTTCCTTTGGTCTGGGAAGGCATGGACGCCACTGGCCTATGCAGTAATTTCACCCAGACCCAATCACCCACCGAGAACGCCATATCAGTATGCTTGGCATCATAAAACAGCTTTACCTGCTCTTGTGCTTGCAGGAGGCGGTCACGGGCATCCTGAAGAAAATTGTCCCTCTCTTGTAGCATTTGATCAACCGCTGGTGCCCGTGCATCTCCCTTCTCATACCCAACCAACGAAGGAGGGTCCCTCCCATAGACCAACTTGAACGGCGTGGTGCGCAATGCTGAGTGGTAAGCTGTGTTGAAGCAATATTCCGCCCAAGGCAGCCAACGCAGCCACTGTTTCGGCCTATCTCCAGTAAGGCAGCGAAGATACGTCACAATAACTTTGTTAGCTGCCTCAGACTGTCCGTCGCTCTGGGGATGGAATGCTGAACTTAAGTGAAGTTTTGTACCCGACAGACGAAAGAGCTCCTTCCATAGAGTGCTTGTAAATACTGGGTCTCGGTCACTAACAATGGAGGTAGGAAACCCATGGAGGCGCACCACCTCATCAAAAAATGCCCGAGCCACAGAGGTTGCAGTGTGTGGATGTCTCAACGGAATGAAGTGAGCAGCCTTGGACAATCTGTCGATCACTGTGAGGATCACTGTCTTATTGTTGACGCGAGGCAGAGCTTCAATGAAATCCATGGCCAAATCACTCCAGATCATAGAGGGCACAGGCAGTGGCTGAAGCAAACCGGACGGCTGCAAATGGCTGGTCTTGTTCTGCTGGCAGACTGCGCAATCCCGGACGAACTCCTGCACCAATGCTTTGTCACCCGGGATCAGAAAGTCATTGCGGAGACGATGAAGTGTCCGCTGAACACCCTCATGCCCAGCAGCATGTGCACGTTCCAGGAGAAGCTGGACAATTGGTGTGGAGGCCGGAACGAACACACGCCGCTCTTTGGTGATGAAGCCATCTGTGAGCACCCACTCAGGCCCCTTGCGTCCTGCTGTGACCTCCTCGAGAACCCGCTGATACTCCTGGTGTTGCTGCAGCTGTAGGCGCATCTCATGCCAAAGATCAAAGGATGGGTGGAGAAGGCATTAGCCTCCACGTCATCCGCATCCCGCCGGGACAGGGCATCAGCCACGATATTGGCCTTCCCTGGTTTATATTCCACAACAAAATCAAAGCCCATGAGCTTACTAATCCAGCGATGCTGAGGGATCGTAGACAGGCGTTGGTCGAGAAGGAATTTGAGACTGTAGTGGTCAGTCCTGACAATGAAGGAGCGTCCCCATAGATAGGGCCGCCAGTGCTTCACGGCCTGAGCTAGCGCGATCAGCTCGCGCTCATATGCCGCCAATCCGGCATGCCTTGGCGCCATTGGATGGCTGAAGAATGCCACGGGTCCTTCCTCCTGGTGCAGCACTGCTCCCATGCCCGAGCCGGAGGCGTCGCATTCAACCACAAACGGCCGCTCGAAATTGGGCAGCTGGAGTACCGGTGCTGTTGAGAGTGCACGCTTGAGTGCTTGGAACGCGGACTCCGCCTCGTCAGTCCAGGTGAATCCATCCTTGGTCAGGAGCCGTGTAAGAGGTGCTGCAATGGCACCGTACCCCTGAATGAAGCGCCTGTAATAGCCGGCAAGGCCCAAGAAACCCCTGAGTGCTCGGACTGTACGCGGGCGCGACCACTCTGCCACAGCTTGGACCTTCTGGCAATCCATCGCTACGCCGTCGGCTGTCACTACATGGCCAAGGTAAGACACGGTGGGTATACCGAACGCGCACTTGGACCTCTTGAGTCGGAGCTGATGCTGCTGGAGCGTGTCGAGGACGAGGTGGACATGACGAAGGTGCTCCGCCTAAGTAGAGCTATAGATGAGAATATCATCGAAGAAAACGAGAACAAAGTGGCGGAGGAACTTGCCGAGGATGTCATTCATGAGAGCTTGGAACGTGGCGGGAGCGTTCGCTAGACCGAACGGCATCACCAAGAACTCGTAGTGCCCCTGGTGCGTCCTGAACGCCGTCTTTTCCACATCGCCGACGTACATGCGCACCTGATGATATCCAGAACGGAGGTCCAGCTTGGAAAAGAACCGTGCACCATGAAGCTCATCCAGGAGCTCTTCCACTACCGGGATGGGAAACTTGTCCTTGATGGTCACTGCATTGAGCGCCCGATAGTCCACGCAGAACCTCCAGGAGCCGTCGGCCTTCTTGACGAGCAGTACGGGCGAGGAGAATGCAGATGTGCTCAAGCGTATGATGCCTTGACGAAGCATGTCGGCGCACTGCCTCTCCAGTTCGTCCTTCTGGAGTTGTGGATACCGGTATGGCCGTACTGCAACCGGCAGGGCCCCGGGCGTGAGGTGAATATGATGATCATGAAGGCACGCCGGAGGTAACCCTGTTGGCTCGGTGAATAGGCTCGCAAATTCCTCCAGGAAGTGATTCAACATCTCCTCTGCTTGCAGCTGTCGACAGGAAGGGGGCGCACTGCCCTGGATGCCATGCCATGTGATGCGGCGGCCATCGACGAAGTAGGACATGGTCAGACGTGTGAAGTCCCAAATAATCGGACCCAGGGTACGAAGCCACTGTGTCCCCAAGATCAGATCATGGCCGCCGAGCGCCAGGGCGAAGCACGGAAGACGGAACGGCTCGGCGTCCACAACGACATCGAGGTCGGGACAAAATCCTTGACACGGGAGACGATCCCCATTGGCGACAATGACGTTGAGGCCGTCACGAACAGGAAGCAGGCGCACTCCCAGCTTGGCCGCCACATCCATGCGGATAAAATTGTGCGAGGAACCCGAATCCACCAAGACGAGGAACTCCTGCCCTTGAACGAGGACGCGCAAGCGCATCGTGTCGGCTGCCTGGACGCCAGCCACCGCATACAGGGTGATGCGTGGCTCATCGTCACCGGGCTCAGCTTCGCCACACGCCGTGTCGGCCGTCGAGTCGTCGTACTCGATGAAGAAGAGGTGAGCGCACTTGTGGCCGCGGGCGAATTTCTCATCGCAATTAAAGCAGAGCCCTTGGCGGCGGCGTTCCGCCATCTCAGCCGGGGTCAGGCGCCGGATGGTTCGCGTCGGCGGAGAGTCCGTCGATGCCGTTGCTGGTGTCGAAGGAGGACGTGGCTACTGGTAAGGACGGTACTGGCCTGAGCGCGCCCCTGGCCGTGCCATCGTCTTCTTCTCGTAGGCGCGTGCCAATGTAAGCGCGTGCTCCAAGTCGCGCGGTCCTTGAAGCTCGACATCGATCCGTATGTCTTCACTGAGGCCTGACGTGAACATCTACTGCTCCTGGCGCTCTGTCAGAGGATCGGCGCGACTAAGGAGAGCAAGGAATTTGCTCTGGTAATCCGCCACCGTGCCTGTCTGTCGGAGAAGTCGAAGTTCACCCAGCGGATTACTTCTGATCGGCGGCCCGAAGCGGTTGTTGCAGAGGACGTAGAACTCTTCCCACGGCGGTGTGCCGCGGCTGCGCTCCAGATGGGCGTACCAATGGAACGCGTCGCCGTCGAGGTGGAACGTGGCTAGCCAAATCTTCTGCAGTGGCTCCGTGCGCTGGGCTCTGAAGAATTGCTCGCAGCGACTTAGCCATGGCAGGGGATCTTCCTTTCCATCATAGCGCGGAAAATCCAGCTTGAAGTAGCGCGGCACCATGCCATCCGGCTGATTACCCGAGCCAGAGGAAGAACCGTGCGCCGTCTTCAGATTGACGACGTTGTCGAAGGGCTTCTTGGGGAAGAGGTCCGGTCCATGGTACAGAACCCCATCGGCGTTAAGGATGCCCTTGCCGGACAGCAGCGGCTGGCGGCCGGCGGCGGATGCGTCTTGCCCGATCGGATTGGGCGGCGGCGCTGATGGATTTGGCGGCGCAGACTTGTTTGGCGGCGCGGATTGGACCGGTGGCACCGTGGAATCCGGCGGTGAGGCTGAGGAAGCCACGGAAGCAGGGTCCGGTGGGGGCGCCGTGGCCTCCAGCTTGGCGAGGCGGTCGCTGATGCCTTGAATCGACACCGCGAGCTGATCGAGGGTGGTCTGAAGCTTGTTGTCGCGCTCGGTGTTCTCTTGGCGCCACTCCTGACGCAGGAGCTGCATCTCGTCGGCAAGAAGCTTCTTCATGTCGTCGGAACCGGAGCCCATTGGTAACCCGGAAGCTGATACCAAGTTGTCACGACCCTGCGGCAGTGACCGGATTGGATAGCTGTGGGAGGTGGCCGGCCGCTCCTTTGCCGGCTTCCTGCCCGTGATGAAGGAGTCGCCTGACGGCGATGGTAGAAGCAGGGGAGACGAGAAACAGAGAAGGAAGGTGAGAGATTAGATTCAATCTTGCCTAATCTTTATTCATTGTTGGGGATGTGTATAAATAGCCCGATTACAAACCGACTTCCTTCAAATCTTGGAGATAACTAACTACCAAATCTAAACCAAACTCTAATTCTAGTTGTATAGGACTAGGACTACTGCTGGTCGGCTGTTTGACGTCTCCTCCTAGTATAGCCAATGCCGACCATGACAGCCGGCTACAGTAGCTCGGCTCAATAATTTATCATTGTAAACAATGAATAAAGAAGACAACATTAAGTGGTTGCAAAAGCGTACTGAAGAGTATCGTTCAGGCAAGAATGATACGCGTGAAACTATTGAAGGCTTTGACGATATGGAGAAACTTGGACAGGGGTTCTCATCGGCTGATCCGCTTGAGGAAATTGATATTGGTGATGGAAGTATTCCTAGGCCGATATTTATAAATGCAAATTTAGAATCCGATCGGAAAAGCAAGGTATGTGCCTTACTTAAAGAATTTGTTGACTGCTTTGCTTGGAGTTACACTGAGATGCCCGGTTTGAGTAGGGATTTAGTTGAACATAGATTGCCTATTAAAACTGGTTTTAGGCCGCATAAACAACCTCCTAGACAATTTAATCCAAAGATATATGACCGCATCAAGGAAGAAATTGATCGGTTGTTGAAAGGTGGGTTTATTCGGCCATGTAGATATGCAGAATGGATATCTAATATTGTTCCAGTTGAAAAGAAAAATACTGGTAAAATTAGAGTATGTATTGACTTTAGATATTTAAATAAAGCAACTCCTAAAGATGAGTATCCTATGCCTATAGCCGACATGTTGATCAATAATGCTTCTGGTAATAAATGGATTAGTTTTTTAGATGGCAATGCTGGTTATAATCATATTTTCATGGCCGAAGAGGATATGGCTAAGACAGCTTTCCGTTGCCCTGGTCGTTATGACTTTTGGGTTGAAAAATGCCGGTGCTACATATCAACGTGCTATGAATTTGATTTTTCATGATCTGTTGGGCATTGTGTTGGAAATATATATTGATGATATAGTTGTTAAATCGGATGAGTTTGACCATCATTTAGCTGATTTACGATTAGCTTTCGAAAGAATGCGCCGGTATGGATTAAAGATGAATCCACTCAAATGTGTTTTTGGTGTGTCAGCTGGTAAGTTTTTGGGTTTCATAATACATGAGCATGGTGTAGAGATTGATCCTAAGAAAGTTGAGTCAATTAAAAAATTGGAGGAACCTACATGTAGAAGGGATGTGCAGAAGTTATTGGGCAAAATTAACTACTTGAGACGATTCATATATAATCTTGCATGAAAAATTGAATCGTTTGTTCCTTTACTTCGGCTAAAGCGTGAAGCCGATTTCACTTGGGGGGCAGAACAAAGAGAGGCTTTTAATAATATAAAGCAATATTTAATGAGTCCTCCAGTGCTTCGAGCGCCCAAGTCTGGTGTGCCATTCAGATTATATATTGCTGCACAAGAGAAGGTGATCGGCGCAGTTTTGGCACAAGAAGATGATGGGAAGGAGTACATAGTTGCTTATTTGAGTCGCCGTTTGCTGGATGCTGAGAGTCGGTACGTGTTTGTTGGAAAGCTATGCTTATCATTATATTATGCATGTACCAAATTTCGACATTATTTGCTCTCTAGTACCTGTACGGTAGTTTGCCAAACCGAAGTGATTAAATATATGCTACAACAGCCGATTCTTAGTGGTAGGATTGGAAAATGGGCTTATGCACTAATAGAATATGATTTAACATATGAATCGTTGCGTTTTATGAAGAGTCAAATTGTGGGTGATTTCATTGTTGATCATAGGATTAAGGATGAAGAGGATATTAATTATGTTAGTGTGTTCCCATGGAAGCTTTATTTTGATGGATCAGTTTGTGATAATGGGCAAGGCATCGGTAATGTTTTAATTTCTCCTCATAGTGTTGTTTATGAAACATCAGTTCGCTTAGAACATTTTGCACTAATAATCAAATTGAGTATGAGGTGTTACTGTTTGGTTTGCAAACTTTAGTAGATATGGGCGCAAAGGATATAGATGCTTTTGGAGACTCACTGCTGGTAGTTCAACAAATTAATGGTGATGCTCAATGTTATAATGGGTTACTGAATAGCTACTTAGACCGATGTTTAGATGTAATCAAGTCCAACAAGCATCAACAAGCATCTGGTTATCAAGTTAGGCGGGGGGGGGGGGATTTTCTTTCTGGAAAAACCGATGTTGCAGGCTGTTGCCAAAAGTAAAACCGATCTGCTAGGTGTTGATTCGGTACAGGATCTAGCAAGAGCTGAGTTAACAATCAGTTCGGTTACACATGCACAAATGGTTGTTTTGATAGGAACCCAAAATACCCAGGAGAGTGCTGGTTCGGTTCAGGAAGAGCATGCTAAAAGTTTAAAAATAGCCGAACCAGTAGGAAACTTTGAGACGGGTGATTGGAGAAGTCCACTAATTAATTATTTAAAGGATCCAAGTAAATTAAGAGATAGGAAAATTCGGCGACAAGCTTTAAAGTATATTTTGTTAGATGATGAGTTATACCGCCGTACAATAGATGGACTACTTTTGAAGTGCTTAGGTCCTGATCAATCTAGAGTAGCTATGGTAGAAGTTCATGAGGGAATATGCGGGACGCATCAGTCGGCTCATAGGATGCAGTGGCTATTAAAGAAAGCAAAATTTTATTGGCCGACAATGATAGAGGATTGTTTTCGTTACTATAAGGGGTGTGAAGCTTGTCAGAAATTCGGAAATGTGCAGTTAGCGCCCGCGGCTATGCTGCATCCTATCATTAAGCCACGGCCATTTAGGGGATGGGGTTTAGATTTTATTGGTCAGATACATCCTGCTTCTTCTAAAGGTCATTACTTCATTCTAGTAGCTACAGATTATTTTACTAAATGGACAGAAGCAGTTCCTCTAAAGAATATGACTCATAAAGAAGTGATTAGTTTTGTTTTGGAGCATATAATTCATAGATTCGGTATCCCTCAAACGTTAACTACTGGTCAAGGTGCTTCTTTTATGTCTCATCAATTTTGTGAATTTGCCGAATCTTTCAGGATTAAGCTGTTGAATTCGTCGCCTTATTATGCTCAAGCTAATGGATAGGCCGAATCTAGTAATGAAACCTTAATTAAGCTTATAAAGAAGAAGATTGAAGAGCATCCGAGGAGGTGGCATGAAGTGCTTTCGGAAGCTTTATGGGCTCATAGGATTTCTAAGCATGGTGCGACAAAAGTGACACCGTTTGAGTTGGTGTACGGTCGGGAGGCTGTACTATCTGTGGAGATTAATTTACAAGCTCTTAGAGTAGCCAGACAAAATGGTTTGTCGGCTGTGGATTATAATAATTTAATGATGGACAGAATAGATGATGTTTCAGAAGAAAGGTTGAAAGCTTTAAAAGAAATTGAGAAGGAGAAATTAAAAGTTGCTAAGGCTTACAACAAAAGGGTAAAGGAAAAATCGTTTCAGTTAGGAGATTTATTAGTATGGAAAACGATTTTGCCTATTGGAACATATAAAGTAGAAGAGATTGTTCCTAGTAGTTCATATTTTGTACAATCTTTGCAGGGGGAGAAGTTACCTAAAGCTCTGAATGGAAAATATCTGAAGAAATATTATCCTAGTGTGTGGCAAGAGGTTTGATTGCATTGTGGCTGATGTATTACTGCAGCATCGCCCTGAGCTGGTTTGTGGAGCAATTGATATTTCCCTTATGTAAGAATTGCTTGCTTGCACTGTTATAGTGTTTTTGGTAAATCTAGTCATACCAAAAACAAGGGGCATGTGTTTACAACATAATTTGGCTAGCTTATTTAATTGAATTAATAGGCCAAATTATATTGATGTATGGAGATCGTGCATGTTGCATCACTACAAGAGAACTCAACATCCATCCCAGGGCTCTTTTTACATTAGTACCGGGTATTTTGCACCCCGGTACTAATGTGAACTAGGCCCGGTACTAATGTGAAGTGGGAAGAAAGAGTTCCGCAGAGCATCTGAGCGACCCACATTAGTACCGGGCTCCACTACGCACCGGTACTAATGTGCCACACTAGTACCGGGCTGTGTCTCGCCCCGGTACTAATGTCAGCACAACACATTAGTACCAGGCCTATACACGACCCGGTACTAATGTGGGAGCCATTTGTACCAGTGCTAATTTTCAGCCGGTACAAAAAAACAACACCGTCACCCTTTCCGTCCGGGACAGCCCCCGTCCGCGTCTCCCCCTCTCTCTCAGCCTCGATTCCAACCAAGTCCTATATCCTCTTCTTCTCTCCTTCATCCTTTTTTCTCATCCTTATCTTTCTTTCTCCCTCATTCTTTTTTCTCATATGATCTCTGCTCTCTCTCTCTCTCTCTGTGGCAGGCCGGCGCGGCGGGGGTCCCGGCGGCGCGGCGCACGGGCCGGGGCCAGGCCGGCGTCCCTGCGGCGCGGCATGGTGCTGCTGCGGCCCCTGCAGGCGTCCCTGCGGCGCGGCGTGGTGCTGGCGCAGATGGAGATGGGATCCCCCAGCCCGCTAGGCCCCGCTGGAACTCAAAGCGAAAGCATCGGCTCGGCGCCGGCGGGCTCGGATTGGGATCCCCACCGTAAAAGCGCGCCGGCACTGGTACGGATGCGGAAAGATACGCGCAGGTCGCTGGCGCCGACGGCCGCACGCAGAAAGCCGGCCGGACTCCGGAAGCGATGAGCGGCCCTCCATGCGTGCGCACGCGATGACGACGATGGATGCGCCGGCCCCGGCCTAGTGCGTGAACGAGCCTTAAATTTTCATCATCTGGGCCGCCGGGCTTTGTTCGTTGATTCGCAGAGATTTTCTGAAGATCTTGAAGTACAAGGCTACCTTTGCCCGGTGGGAGTATTGTATAGAGTGTAGAAGTAGATGAATCTTGTGATTCCTTGTGATTTTTTTTTGATTCAAATCGATTCCATTTGTTGTATCAAATTGATGTAATAACTTGTGAATCTTGTGAATGATTTGGTTGAAAAAGATCTTGTTGTGCGTGAAATATTTGTTGTGCGTGTGAATCTCTTGTGTGCGAAAGATTGAAGAAGACAAAGAACAGAAAAGAGAGAGAGAAAGAAAAAGAAAAAGAAAAAAAGAAATAGAAAAAGAAAAAGAGGGGAAGGGACGGGGACGGACGGGACGGAGCTTTGACGGAGAAGACGTATTAGTACCGGTTATGCACCCCGTTACTAATATATCTTCACATTAGTACCGGAAGGACAATACCGGTTTGGAAACCGGTACTAATGTGGGTTTAAAACCGGTACAAAAGGCCCTTTCCCTAGTAGTGCATATATTTTGGAAAACAATATGAGTATGGGTTTCACGTCAGAAAGAGAAGAAAGCAAAAGGAAACAGTGAAGGTGAAGTTCAGAACGGAGATAGCTGAAGGAATTTTTTACAAGTGAATTGATTGTTTTTGGGCCGGATGAATAAAAGATGGAATACGTACTCGTATTGGACTTGGCTGCTGGTATTTCCATCTATTGTCTTCACGGGCAGATAGATTAGGAAGTAGAGATATTTTAAGTTTGTAATCAGGTATATGATCTTTTTGTAAAGGAGTCCTGCTCCGTGTTGCCGTAGCCGTAGACCAGGCATACCCATATAAATACTTTGGGTAGATGGCCGATTGGCTCTCTACACACAATCGACATAATACAATTCTAACTTTTGCATCTACGTTTTCTTTTTTCCAGCACATTAGCTTGTAGTTCCTGCCGAGCCCTAGCAACCCTAGAGCTTGGTCAATCTTTGTCGTTTTGCGCTGAAAAACGGTCGGCTCTCCTCCACGAAAGCGAGGTACTCTTTGTTCCTTTGCTCGAAAAGCAATCGTTGTTATCGTGGTGTCGCGTGGATCAATTTTGTACGGCAAAAGTTAGTATGATGGTCGGGGGGAATATGTGCTTGTGTTCGATGCTTTCATTGTTCATTCAGTCATGGTGTCCATGCGTGTCCTCGTCTTGCCTCTGTCTCTGTCCGCAATGCAATGGTTGATCCCTTCAGCTGAAAGAAGCCTGAAGGGGATAGCGGTGTACGTGTATTGTCTCCCCTACATGCTGCTTTGACTAAGATGCTAAATTATGGCTCGAAACGACACCTGCGCCTCTAGGGTCACGGGTCGCCCCCCGCGCGCGGGGAAGGTGGTGGTGGGGCGTCTCCCCTCTCTCCATGTGGTTGGGGTCGGGCGTGGCCGTCTCGACATCCCGGAGTACCCTCGCCGGCGACGGGCGCCTGAGCGGAGGCGGCGAGAGCCACCAGATCAGGCGTCGCCTCGGTCGGATTTGCTGGTGTGTGGGGAGGCGGCGGTCTTCGCTGGGTTGTGGCGGAGGCGGCGGTCGGCGCGGGCGGAGTCAGCCACGACGGTTGCGGCGGTCGGGGTGTTGGGCCAGGGGCTGCGGGCCGTGGCTGGCTGTTGCCGGTTGTGGCTGTCGTGGCCAGCTGTGGCCAGGTTTTTTTACGGACCGGAATGCTCAAAACGTCAGGGTCCGGTTTCGGTTTACTGGTCCGGTTTGATCGGAAACCGGAAAAACCAGACAAATTTAAATTTCAAACCAAAACGCGTAGTGCAATCGGTTTACAGCGGTTTGAGTGGTAAGTTGGGCCGGTTTGACCGGTAACCGGTAGTTGAACAAAAAAAACTGAATCAATGAAGAATTTGGCGTCTTTTCAAATTTGAATTAAAAATTGGAAAAGAAAAGAAAATTTTCTAAAAATATTTTAAGGTGTGTAGAATCTAATGGTGTCAATTTTTTTCAAATATTAGTGCATTTAGTATTTTTTGCGGGCATTAAAAGTTGAACTGACCAATTTTTTTCCTTTTTCATTGTTGGTTCAACTTCTAAATCCCGCAAAGTATACTAAATGAACGAATATTTAAACAATTTTGACACCATTAGATTCGTCGCAACTTGAAGTATTTTTGGGATTTTTTGAGATTTTTCCATTTTTTGAATTCAAATTAAAAATTTTGAATTTTGGCGGTTGGGAACCGACTGGAACCGGAACCGGACCGGACCGGTTTGACCGGTAACCGCGATTGCTGGACCAGTTCCGGTCGGGATTTTTAAACCTGGCTGTGGTTGGCTGTAGCCGGCGGTGGCTGGCCGTGATGGTTGGCCGTGG
The DNA here is from genome assembly GCA_036936925.1 of Cenchrus fungigraminus. Taxonomy (NCBI): domain Eukaryota; kingdom Viridiplantae; phylum Streptophyta; class Magnoliopsida; order Poales; family Poaceae; genus Cenchrus; species Cenchrus fungigraminus. The sequence continues at coordinate 111,606,157 of CM072779.1, forward strand.
CCGGCCGTGGCTGGCTGTAGTCGGCTGTGGTTGGCTGTGGTTGGCCGTGGCCGACCGTGGCTGGCTGCTGGAGCACGGGCGACAGGATCTGAGTTGAGGCGGTTGGTGCTTCACGACAGTCATGCTAGTCCGGCGTGCCTTGGTGGTGGGGTTGGGGGGCTGGTTAGTGCATGCTGGTGGCGCCGTGGTGGTCCTTCAGGCTGTGTCGGGCTTCTTCCGGTGGAGGCGATGCAGAGGCGAGGAGGAGCGGGCTACTAGCTTGGTCAAGAACATGTGGCAGGCATGATGCTGAGTTGGGCGTAAGCCTTCACTGACACCTCTGTCAGTGGCGATGGTGGCGGCGCCCTTGTGGCGTCGTTCTACCTACTGGGGCACCATTGTGAGGCACCATGTCCCTTACCGCATGGGATTCTCGAGGGTGTCAACCATGTCCCAGTCAAGAGAACTTGTTGAGAGGTCTTGGATCTGTAATATTATCTATTGAACCTTATCTATGTGTTGAACTTAAGAACTATTGTAATGTATGCTACTCTCTGTGTGTAATGTACTCTTTATGTTCTAAGTGACTTAATGTTAGATCGTGATGCATGGTTGAATGGTGATTGCGTTATTTTGAGCTTTGATATGTTATTGTGTACTAACTCGCTAAAACTGGTCTGACCGGTTTCGGCCTAGGCAGCACACTCCTTTGTTGTATTTCTTGTTGTCAATTTATATATGTCAAATGCATCACGGTGCTTGTTTTATCTTGACACATACACTTGTTGCACCCCACTATTGCCGAGATTTAGAGGGAGCTCCATGTCTTTCTCAAAAATGTGCAAATTGGCATTTTAGGTCAAAATTGATGAAATCCATTCATTGCACACATTGAGGGGGAGCTTTATCTAAATCTTCGTCCTTAAGAGCTTCATTGATATATCTTTTATGAGCTTTAATCAAAAGATGTCATCAATCACCAAAAAAGGGGAGATTGTAAGTGCAATCAAGCCCTAAGTGGGTTTTGGTGAGTTGAATGACAACTTAATTAGAGAGCTAACGATCTTGTTAAGTATGTGAGCAGGTTTGCATTTATTGATAAATAATCTTTGTGTAAAAGATTATGTTTGTGGCTCACATAGCAAGGAAAATAAGGTCAACTCATGACATGATGCATAGAAAATATACAAGTATATGAAAGATGTATGTCATGATGAAATATTTATGTATGCCCATGGAAAGTTTGTATGACACACAACAAGCAAAGGAAAGGTGAAGATAGAGACGTATTTATATCGGGTTTTCTAATTAGCCTCTATTCTTCAAGTAAAGTGTGAAGTGTGCTATGAACAAATGGGATATACAAGTCAAAAGAAAGACAAGTTCAATTGTGGATTTCATTCTTATTTATGATGAGAAGATGATCTTTCTTACAAAGAGGACTTTGCATGGCTTCAAGAATATCTTGTGTAGAAGGTTTTGTGTACATCTATATGTCATTGGATCTACATAGGAGAACTTGCAAAGTTTGGATATTCTTTGTCAAACCAAGATCAAATATTTGAGTAGGCTTCTCAAATAAGAATTCAAGGATGATGAAGCAAGGCTAAGCTTGATGAGGAAAGGGTGCGTGATGAAGAGACCAAGTGAGTTGACTAGAGCAAGGTACCAAGCAAGTCTATGGTTAGCAACCATGAGCAAGAAGCTAGGGTGAAGTTGCTAGTGTCCATTGGGGCGTCGAAGAATCACATCCAAGACTTGTCAAGGAATTGCATTGAAGTTCATCTATATGTTATGATTGACATTACAAAGTGACTTAGGGATTCAAAGTGTTCACTATCATGCTCTATGGAAGAATCCTAATTCACTAGCTCAAGGTGGATATGCTCTAGCACATATTTATATTTATACATTCAATGTATGTGCTCAGTTAGTATACATGGTTGAAAGCCCTCAAGATGATAAAGATCAAGTCCGTTATGATTCTTGTTGAAGCAAACTCAAGTGGTTTAATTCGAGTTTATTTCTTTATCTTGAGTTTAGGCATGCCATACTATCAAGCGGGATGCAACATTAGTTGGACAATATTTATCACAACTGCTCAAGTGAACCCATGAGAGACTAACCCATGAGATCTTAACCTTGGTGGGGTTCTCTGGCTCAAACCGGTCTGATCGGTTTGGCAAACCGGTCTGACCGGTTTGAGCACTGACACAATCCAACAGCTGGTTGGTTTGAAAACTGGTCTGACTGGTTTGGCAAACCGGTCTGACTGGTTTTGTCTGACAGACTAACAACTAGTTTTGGGTGAGTTGGGTATTTATGCCCATGAGCTCCACTTTGAGGGGCTGCTGGTTCTCCATGACTCTAACACCTTCCTGAACCCTAGCTGAGCTCTCCCCAACCTCTCTTTGTGAGATTCAAGCCTCTAGTGCCTTATCCTTGAGTTGGGTTGAGAGAGTGACTAGTGGGTGAGCTTTGTGAGCAATCCCATACTTGAGCACTTGTTGTTAGTGTTGAAGACCTTTGAAGTATTTGTTACTCTTGGAGCTTTTGCTCTTAGATAGCTAGAAGTTGCTTGGAAGCTCCCAATCGTTGTGTGGTAGCTCCAAGAAGTTTGTAATTGCAGCTTGAAGATAGTGGAACCCTACATCTATCACTTGTGGTGATAGGTGTGAGAGAGGAGTGGATTGAAAGAGATCCCAAAGCCTTAGTGGCTTACCTCAACAACGTGGACGTAAGCCAGCCTTAGTGGCGAGCTGAACCACGGGATAAATCCTGTGTCTCTTGTGGATTTACTTGCATGCTTTACCTTGAGGTTTCTAGCATATTACTTGTGCTTCCGCTTCGATCTACTTTGGTGTGCTTATACTGTGTGCAGGGGCTTCATTGATACTCTGGGAAACATCTGAAGAAGCCCTACACCAAGTTTGGTTTGTGCTAGAACTCGTAGAGGGAATTTCAGTTTTGCAAAGTACTCTCTGTGGCAAACCGGTCTGACCGGTTTGGGAAACCGGTCTGACCGGTTTTGGTACTGACAGCAGGTCTAAAGTTTTTATTAGTGCAGATTCGTCTATTCACCCCCCTCTAGACGACATCAAGATCCTTTGAATTGGTATCGGAGCTCAGGTTCTCCGAATCAAGCTTAACCGCTTGGAGAAAAGATGTCGACAACATATGAGGTATCTTTTGAACCATTAGCTTTAGGTGGCTCAAACTATGATTCATGGTCAGCTCATGTACTTAATGGAATTAGGACCATTGGTCCACATGCTGAGCAGGTTGTAGTTGCTAGTATTCTTCCTCCTCACCTTAGAGTGGACAACATTGACTTGTCAATCTCATCTCTAGAGGACTTAGAATGTTGGCAACTCAATGCTCGAGTTACTAACTATATTTTTAGTACCTTCAGTAGTGATGTGCAGGAATTGATATGAGAAGATGTGATAGATGCACATGAAACTTGGGAAATTTTCTAAGATATTTATGATAAACCCAAATGTGATGATCAAGATCATAGAGCAAATACGCAAGAAGAAGTCACAGCTGCAAATCACTCATCTTCACACACTTACATTAGCCTCATGGCTAAAGATGATAAGAAAGGCGAAAGCAAAAGTGAAGATGAAGTTCTTAGTTTCGAGCTTGACAAGTCGTCAACTAGTGAGGATCAAGTGAAGAGAGTATCTTCAGAGAAGTGCTCCATTTCAGAAGCTTGCACTGATCCTCTAGTGGCTCCTCTCGTGAATCAAGAAGCAAAGAAAAACATGACTACCGGTTCCTCTGGTGAAACCGGTCCGATCGGTTCTCCAAACCGGTCTGACTGGTTTGCCCAGGAGAAACCCATACAGAAGCAAGAAGAGCTCCCGAAGGCAATCAAGACGAGCCTCAGTGTCTTCATGGTCCTCATCCTCAAGTGATGATGATCACAGGTGCTTGATGGCCAAGGACAACAATAAGATCAAGAAAGATGAAGATTCTTGTATTGAAGTCATCGAAGCCCTATCTCAAAAAGCTTCAAACACTTCAACTCTCCAATTCTGCCTTGGTTAGCAAATATGATGTCTTGTCCAACAAATTTATTACCTGTGCTACTAACTTGACTACATATGTAGCATCTTTGGAACAAGATACGCAAGTGCTCAATGCTAAACTTGAGAAGCTCACTAGTGAGCATATGGCTTTGCAAGTTTGTCACAAGGAGCTTGAATGCTCTCATGAAAAGCTTGTAGAATCATATGCTACACTAGAGGTAACTCATGAGGTTGTTCTTTCGTCGGTAAAATTTTTTGAACCTCTCTCACACACATGCACATGCTCACGAATTAATATTGAATTGTCTTGTGCTAATCCTTGTTATTCTCAAGAAAGCCAATCTAGCATTTAGCATGTATTTGTAGAATCTTGTGATGACCTCATTGCTCAAGAAAATGATCAACTCATTCAAGAGGTTGAAAAACTAAAGAAAGACTTGAACAAGTTGAAGGAGAAGAGTCAAATGCAACCTTCTCAAGATAACCGTGATTACATGGTGTAGAAGCTTGAGAAGAGGTCAACTGTCATTAGCTCAACTCCTAAACGACAGCTCAAGATCAGTAAGAGCAATATTCAAGAAAATATGAAAATTGAGCCTATCAAGTGCAATGATTGCTCAAAGGAGCTTTTAGGGTCTCATTGCCCCACTAAGCTCAAGGCTCAAGAAACACTCACCAAGAAACAAAGAAATTCAATAAAGAGGAGAGTGTATCAAGATTTGAAGGACAAGAAGCTTGATCACATTTAATGCTACAAGTGCTCAAACATGGGGCATTATGCATTTATATGCTCCTCACAGCCTAGAAGCAAGAACATGAGGCAAAGAAGATTAAGGCAAAGGATATGCTACAAGTGTAGGAAGCCCGTACACTTGATTGAAGCATGTCCACAAGAATTGGAGGTGCTGCCAGCACCAAACCGGTCTGACCAGTTTGGGAAACTGGTCTGACCAGTTTTGGCAAAGGCAGACTCTCAACAATATGTCATGCGTGATCAAGCCTCTACAGCAAGCTAAAAGCTCAGAGAAGGACAAGCAAGCAACATTAAGAGCAATGCATCAGCAAGTAAGAACAAAAACCGAATTTGCTATACTTGTCGGTCAAAGGGACATGAGAGTAAGAAATGTCCAATTGGTAACGTTCCTAAGTCAAACCTTGTTGATTATGCATTCTCTAGACTTAGGGATGACAATAATGGTATTTATGCTACTAGAGTGATTAGCTCACCTCAAAATAGCATAAGAGCCATTTGGATTCCCAAATCCCTTGTGACTAACCTTAAAGGACCCAACATGGCTTGGGTACCAAAAAGTGCTTGCTAGAACTGTAGGAGCATAGAGATGCATTGGAGGTTTGGCAATCTAAAGAGAAGGGCTTCAACCTACAATATTGCCAAGCATCAAGTTTAAACTATTACACTCTTGATCCAATGACATCTTGGTAACATAAGCTTCACCTTTCATCTTAGTCATTTGATCCTTAGTGGATACATGTGCTACAAGACCATGGTTTTGTACACTTGGCTTGACTAAGTCATTTATTTGTGTATATATCCTCCTTTACCATATGATGCCCGTAACCGCTCTCAAGGAGAGCTAGTTGATCTAAGTGGTGCAGGGAAAAGAAAAGTGACATTGTAAGTCAATCAAGCATGGCCACAAGTAATGATAGACTAGTTGAAGAACATGAAGGAGTGCAAAAAGTCCAAGCTTCAACATCATTCCAAGGGCCAACTGTTCCTGATTCTGCAAAAGTGCAGACTCCAGAAGTTCTGGGAAATTTCCCGAAGGTTCTGGAAACTGCAGCAGAAATCCAACCTCTGGGATTTTCTTCGGAAGTTCCGGGGTCTGGGATCCTGAGCATCTGAAGACTCTAAGAATCCGACTCTTATTCAACAAAGAAGATACTGAAGATGTCACTTAGCCAAAAGGTGTCAATACAATGAAGAATTCATTCAGTTGGACTCACTGGGAGAAACCGGTCTGACCGGTTTGGTCCAGGGCAGTCTCAATAGAATGAAAATTACAAGAAAAGGCTCAAGAACTTCACTCAAATTTTCTCAGCACCTTCAAGGCATCACATAAAAATTATATTTATGGTAGTAAGTACTCTTGGCACAAATATCAATATTTGAAATTAATTTATATATTGTGCCTTGACCAAATTGTGAAGTGATCTCCTCAAACTCATTAAATTGACTAAGTGCATGTCTCATGAGTTTCAAATTCATGATGCACCTATTTAGGGGGAGATTGCTCTACAATTTGTTTCTTCGAGACTAACATCTTCCTCTAGTGTTTTTGTAGTCTCAAATGTGAGAGTTCATCTCTCCATTGGAGTATGCTATGATGATGAGTTCAAAGTGGTAAAACTGATCTATTTTCTCTTTGGATTATGAAACTAACCCCAAGCTTAGCTACTCACCACAATATAGTTTAAATTCCTCGAGTTGGACTTCATCGACCAATTTGGTGTATGTGACCTTAGTCGTTCTCAAAATCTCATATATATACACCAAACACGATGAGAATTTGATCTATATTGTGAGGTTTCAAATTTTTGTGATCTCTTTGACTCTCTAATTCAAAAGGTCACTAAAGGTTGAAACTAGTACTTGTGCTACTTAATGTTCCTTCATGTTGTGATTAAAAGGTTTTATCAAAATGAGAGCTAGCATTTGGGCTTATCATGGTATTGCACAAGTGAAGGTAAACTCACACTTCACCAATGTGAAATGTGAGTGGCTAGTGATAAAGGTATGATTTTCTTGTACTCCCTTCTACCTTAATCATCTAGGCCTTATTCATGCTAGTGTGTGCATTCTTTGCATGTTTACCATCAATGTTCTCTATTGTGTACCTATTAGATATTTAATTGATACCTTCATTTAAAATTTGGCTTAATGTCAAAATACTCACAAATTGTGTAAGGTATGAACTAAATATTCTAATATGGTCCTAGACTTGCTTGGTTAACATGCTTGCGTGGTATAGGATAGATTCTTTGGAAAATTTAACTAGCATGATAGGAAGTGTTCAATTCTTTGAAAACATTTGGATTTTGGTCTTTGTGACCCAATTGACCCACTTGTGACTATGGTTAATCTTGCTTGATTGATGACTAGTCACAAGTGGTGAGATTTTCTTAAGTACAACATACTATATATATATCTCTCTTGGAAGAATCAAGGAGTTTTTGGATCTAAATGGAAAATCACCTTCTATGGAATATATCTAGTGTTTTGAGTATCTGTGAAAAAAATCTTTATCTCTCACTAGATCTATCTCAAAGGGAAAAGGAACAAAATCTCTCTACGTCATATCTATCATTCCTTTATCATTATCTTTGGAGAAAATGAGAAATTTGGATGTGTTGAAGCTTCTGGTTCTATCTAAGAAAAGCTAGTATATGAACACCTTATGAACTTATCTCCCATACTAGTTCTTGGAACAAGCTTCAAAATCTCGAGTCCTTAAACTTGATCTGGTTTCCTATTGGAAACCGGTCTGACCGGTTTCCTCGGGGCCACACATTTAAGTTCTCCCTCCATCGTTATTCCTCTCTCTCTTCTCCGTTCACTCTCAACTGACCAGGGTCCTCTGCCTTTCTCTCTCTCGTGCTCCCCTCCTCCAAAGTCGCCTCCCACCATGGATCCCTAGGTTTTACCCTTGGGAAAGGTTTGCCCCATTGGAGATTGAAGCTTGGGAGTGATTCACTTCAGCTTGACTAGATTGGAGACCACTTTTGAAGCTTATCTCATCTTCTCCACTCCTCTCAAGGTATCAAATGCTCTCTTTATTCCATGCATATCTCTAGGATTCCCTTGAGCAAACATCATCTAGTATACCTAGGAAGCTATCCTTAAGAGTTGAATTGTTTTGGAGGGCTACATTTTGAAATCTCTTGATCTAGGGTTCGGCCGCCGAAACCGGTCTGGCCGGTTTCTAAAACCGGTATGGCCGGTTTCTAAAACCGGTCCGACCGGCTTTGGGCTGAGCAAACCAATCTTGTCCATATATTCATTCCTTTATCTTGTGGAGGCTAATTGTTTTTCCTAAGACCTTGTATCTGATTTGTCACACATTTGTGGTCAGGAAACTCTCAGAATGTCAGAGCCTCCAAAGACCTATTTTAGGACAAGGAAGAAGTCAAGCGATGTTGAGTCAAAAAATATTCTGGATCCTTTTGAGCCTCCGGAAGCTTCCAGTGGACCATCTTCGAGACCTAGAGCTTCTAAGAGGGTAACAGCACATCTAGTAGTGATGATGTGGATGATGAGACTTATAGAATGGAATTTCATCCGGGAAAGGGACTAGCGGATGATGATACTGATGATGTTCAGGTTGATGATGAGGAGGATGAGGAAGATGACCTTGGTGGCAGAGAAAAAGGACAGCAGACAATAGATGTTGATGAGGAAGGGGATGAGCCTATGCTTCTTCAAATCAGAAAGCCGGTCAATCCGGGCTCTCACAGGCTAGTGAACTATCTTGCAAGTGGAATGACAGAGGTTGCAAGGAAGAAAAGGCAAGAGTGGCCCTATGGTGAGCCTAAAGACCCTCTCAGTGGGATAGACTATAGATTTCACACCTTCTTTCAGCAGGACTACTATTCCATAGCTATTACCTCTAAGAAGAAGAGGATTATTGCAGAGGCTAGGTGGATAGATTGGACATACATGGCCAATGCAGATAATGTTATTTTCAAGGAAATTATAGATGTCTGCACACGGCTTGGAATCAAAGGCCTCATGTGATTTAGGCATAGCTGGAACACATAGATCATCGCACAGTTCTTTGCCACAGTTGCTTTTGAGGAGAATGGAGACACTAAAAGAATGCATTGAATGACTGAGGGAACAAGGTATCACACCTCTTTCATTAACTTCAGTAGGTTACTTGGTCTCAGTCCTTTCCGATAGGACCCTTCCTTTCATACATAATGGCACTCATCCCCTAGAAGCTAAAGAGATAAGATTTATGTATCCTAGGAACAAGCAAGGTAGTGCTGGGTTTGTGGCAGGTCTCTACACCTACTATGGGGTTCTCAACCACCTATTTCGAATGACCTTTACACCTAGAGGTAGTAACACTTCTGTTGGCGGTCGATTTCTGTCAACCTAGCCATGGGTTTACCTTCAATGTTGGTATTAATTTGATATCCAAACTAATGATCCTAACCCCCATGATATGTCAAGTTCGCACTCGCATGTGGTTTTTGGAGTTTATTGTTTACACAGGAATTAAGCGCCTAAATGAGGACTTTCGGGCAAAGTTCATCGAGCACTTTACGAGAAGATCATGAAGCCCGGCACAAGTCAAGACATGAGGTGAACATGACTCCAAATGATCCAAGGACTGAAGCGTGAAGCCGTGAAACACTGAGGACCTAACCGGAAGATGCGGGAGTTTGCACGCCAAGCACCCTTCTCTAAACCGCGGGGAAAACAACGTCAAGGACCCTTATCTAAGCCGTGAAACCCTTAAGAAGATGCGAGAAGCTTCGGGAAGAAAACCAGGATGGAACTGGGCTGAGGTGGGCCCCGGACGGCTGGCCCAGCCCACTTCGGGCCCTGTTCACCTCCCCGTTTGACCTAGCACCCCTTCGGGCTATTTATAGTTCCCGTGCGAAGTGCCACGCCTCAAGCCATTCGTCATTCGCCACTGAGGAGCAGAGAAGCTAGAGGGACACCATCTCAGAGAGGAGGGTCGTGCTAGTTGTCTAGGGTTACCCTAGCCGGTGTGGCAACCTTGCAAGGAAGACCACGTTGGAGTTCTGGAGATAGGATCAAGATCGAAGTAGGATCCTGGTGGTGATCTTGTTCATGTAAACATTCATGGTGAAGTCTTTATGAATCTGATTTTCTAGCGATCAAGTGCCTTTTTCTATGATTTTGTTCTTGCTTGGGTTTGCTTCTTCCTCAATCTATTCTCGAGATAGATTGCACGGGGTGTTATTGTAGTCGCGGTGGCTAGAGGTGCATACCAGATCTACCAAGTGGTTCAACGCGTTCCTTGTGAGCGTTCTCTAAGATTCGACCGCAAAAGAAAGGGGACATTGTGACAGGATGTTGACACCGAGTACGCCAGGGCGACTTAGGGGGTTTGACCAAAGGTCAAGATTTAAAGATGGTTTTTATGAGATTCATTTGGTTTTCTTCATCTATCTTGCTCGGGGCTACAACATAAGCATGATCTAGGCTCTCTAGATCGGTTATCTCTACGCTTTCTCTCACTACCTCTTGTGTTTAGTAGATTAGATGCATTTGAAACCTCTTCAAGATGAAAGTGTTTTCTCAGTTATTAGATTGAATCTTGCGTTCCACATGTTCCACGGATTCAATACCATGGGTGATACTCGAGGGGAAAAGGTACTACATGATCTGTAAGCTTGCAGTGAACCTTGGTGCGTTATTGAACCGTCAACAACTTCTGATATCTCTAATTATGCTAAAGACTTGCTTGCTCACACTAGACCCCCTGGAGTTCAGTTTTGTGTTGGAGATTTTCTTTGGGAAGAAATCAAGAGCATCAGTGAGAGCCCGCAACTGCTTTGTGGCTATGCACCTTACATCATTCATATCATTGAAAAGGTGGCAAGAACTAAATTTGCACGAGACACAAGTCATGAGCCCTTCAGAATAGTTGTACCTAAAAAGATCATTGCTCCCTCCCCTGGTAGATATGATGAGAAACAAATCAAAGAAGGAGGTGAGCAGCAGCAGGCAACAGCAGCACCCACTAGACAGGACCAAACTGGCTTGACCGGTTTGGAAAACTGGTCTGACTAGTTTGCATCAGGCAGCAGGCAGCCAAGGGACAAGCCACCCTCTCCCACACGCAAGCTCATTAACTTCTTTACATCTATATGCAAGAGTCAGAGGGATATTATGGCTGAGCAGCAGAGGGATAGGATTGCGAGTAAGAAAATGCAAGATTCGATCAAGTTGATGCACAACAATCAAGGGATCCAACCTCCTAGATCTCCTATCTCTCCCGAGCCAATGAAGAAGAGATTCCATCAGTGGACAGCATGGTTGCTCAGCTGAACTTAGAGGGGTATTTTCAACAATATGCGCATTATTAAGGATATGAAGTGCCTCCTCCTCCACCTCCTCCTACCGGTCCATCTACTAGTAGAGAGAATCTTGTATCTCAAGCCTACCATTCACTCTTTGGAAGTATCGAGGGTATGATGTGTTCTCAAAAATTCATATCTTAGCATCTACCTTTTTACTCATGTTCCTCTCTCTCTCTCTCGCTAACTCTTTCTTCCTTAGACTATTCTGTGTCGCCCGGTGCTCCTCCTCCACATGGTGATGGCGATCAGTGATGGTGATCAAACTCAGCAGCACCTCTTCTCCAGCTTTTTATTAATGGATGACAAAGGGGGAGAACATCTTTTGTATCTGTGCTGGTGAAACAGGTCTGACTGGTTTCCCAAACCGGTCTAACCGGTTTGTGCTGAAGCAAGTCCAGCTTCCATTTAGATTAGTTATCCCTGTCAAGAGAACATGTTGAGAGGTCTTGGATCTGTAATATTATCTATTGAACCTTACCTATGTGTTGGACTTGAGAACTATTGTAATGTATGCTACTCTGTGTGTGTAATGTACTCTTTATGTTCTAAGTGACTTAATGTTGGATCGTGATGCATGGTTGAATGGTGATTGCGTTATTTTGAGCTTTGATGTGTTGTTGTGTACTAACTGGCTAAAACTAGTCTGACCGGTTTCCTAAACCGGTCTGACTGGTTTCGGCCCAGGCAGCACACTCCTCTGTTGTATTTCTTGTTGTGAATTTATATATGTCAAATGCATCACGGTGCTTGTTTTATCATGACACGTACACTTGCAGCACCCCACTGTTGCTGAGATTTAGAGGGAGCTCCATGTCTTTCTCGAAAATGTGCAAATTGGCATTTTAGGCCAAAATTGATGAAATCCATTCATTTCACACATTAAGGGGGAGCTTTATCTAAATCTCAATCCTTATGAGCTTCATTGATATATCTTTTATGAGCTTTAATCAAAGGTTGTCATCAATCACCAAAAAGGGGGAGATTGTAAGTGCAATCAAGCCCTAAGTGGGTTTTGGTGAGTTGAATGAGAACTTGATTAGAGAGCTAACGATCTTGTTAAGTATGTGAGCAGGTTTGTATTTATTGATAAATAATATTTGTGTGAAAGATTATATTTGTGGCTCACATAGCAAAGAAAACAAGGTCAACTCATGACATGATGCATAGAAAATATACAAGTATATGAAAGATGTATGTCATGATGAAATATTTATGTATGCCCATGGAAAGTTTGTATGACACACAACAAGCAAAGGAAAGGTAAAGATAGAGACATATTTATATCGGGTTTCCAAATTAGCCTCTATTCTTCAAGTAAAGTGAGAAGTTTGCTATGAACAAATGGGATATACAAGTCAAAAGAAAGACAAGTTCAATTGTGGATTTCATTCTTATTTATGATGAGAAGACGGTCTTTCTTATAAAGAGGACTTTGCATGTCTTCAAGAATATATTGTGTAGAAAGTTTTGTGTACATCTATGTCTCAATGGATCTACATATGAGAACTTGAAAAGTTTGGATATTCTTTGTCAAACCAAGATCAAATATTTGAGTAGGCTTCTCAAATAAGAATTCAAGGATGATGAAGCAAGGCTAAGCTTGATGATGAAAGGGTGAGTGATGAAGAGACCAAGTGAGTTGACTAGAGCGAGGTACCAAGCAAGTCTATGGTTAGCGACCATGAGCAAGAAGCTAGGGTGAAGTTGCTAGTGTCCATTGGGGCATCAAAGAATCACATCCAAGACTTGTCAAGGAATTGCATTGAAGTTCATCTATATGTTATGGTTGACATTACAAAGTGACTTAGGGATTCAAAGTGTTCAGTATCATGCTCTATGGAAGAATCCTAATTCACTAGCTCAAGGTGGATATGCTCTAGCACATATTTATATTTATACATTCAATGTATGTGCTCAGCTAGTATACATTATTGAAAGCCCTCAAGATGATAAAGATCAAGTCCGGTATGATTCTTGTTGAAGCAAACTCACGTGCTTTAATTTGAGTTTATTTCTTTATCTTGAGTTTAGGCATGTCGTACTATCAAGAGGGATGCAACATTAGTTGGACAACATTTATCACAAGTGCTCAAGTGAACCCATGAGAGACTAACCCGTGAAATCTTAAGCTTGGTGGGGTTCTCTGGCTCAAACGGGTCTGACCGGTTTGGCAAACGGGTCTGACCGGTTTGAGCGCTGACATAGTCCAACGGCTAGTTGGTTTGAAAACCGGTCTGACCAGTTTTGTTTGACGTTTTGGGTGAGTTGGGTATTTATACCCATGAGCTCCTCTTTGAGGGGCTACTGGTTCTCCACGACTCTAACACCTTCCTGAACCCCAGCTGAGCTCTCCCCAACCTCTCTTTGTGAGATTCAAGCCTCTAGTGCCTTATCCTTAAGTTGTGTTGAGAGAGTGACTAGTGGGTGAGCTTTGTGAGCAATCCCATACTTGAGCACTTGTTGTTACTGTTGAAGATCTTTGAAGCATTTGTTACTCTTGGAGCTTTTGCTCCTAGATGGCTAGAAGTTTCTTGGAAGGTCCCAATCGTTGTGTGGTAGCTCCAAGAAGTTTGTAATTGCAGCTTGAAGATAGTGGAACCCTCTATCTATCACTTGTGGTGATAGGTGTGAGAGAGGAGGGGATTGAAAGAGATCCCAAAGCCCTAGTGGCTTACCTCAACAACGTGGACGTAGGCCAGCCTTAGTGGCAAGCTGAACCACGAGATAAATCCTGTGTCTCTTGTGCATTTACTTTATATATATATATATATATCTTGCATGCTTTACCTTGAGGTTTCTAGCATATTACATGTGCTTCCACTTCGATCTACTTGTAGCATCCCATAAATTTGAATGGTGTGAATTTTTGAAAAATTTAAAACTTTTAATTATATGTTGGGTGCCACCAAATTTTGGAACCATTTTCTAGCCTCTCTCAAACTCTATATAAATAAAACCCAAATATAAAAATATAAATTCAAATTATGGTATAAATATGTGATTTGGATTTTATGGATTTTATTTGGATTTATTTGAGTGTGGTTTGAATTTGAAATAATTCAAATTCAAATCTAAAGTTTAAATCTAAATTCAAAACTATTTCCAAAACCCTTAACTGACTTGGGCCTGCTAACAACCTTCAACTCTAACGGAGCCCCTCCAAGTTCTAGCCCACGAGCGCTCAAACCCCCTCACCTTTCTCAGCCAACCAGCTGAGCTCAGCAGGCCGGCCCACGACCGCGGCCCAGCTTCGCACCGCGCGGCCCCCTTTACTTCGATCACTAACGCGGGGACCCCACGCCCCGGTCGCCGTCTCCAACCTGCCGGTCGCCGCGTTCACACGCGTGCGCACCTTTTCCCCTTTCCGCCGCCGTCCGCGTGCGAATGCGCCTGGCCAGGGGGACAGCCCCGCCCGGCTGGCACGGACGTCGAGCCAGGCCGCGCCTGGCGCACCTCGTGCGCTCCGCCCCGACTATTTCCCCTTCTACCCTTGTCCAGTGACGCGTCCGCGCGCCCGCCAACCTCTCCTGCGCCGCTATGTCAGCCTCCGCGCCACCACAGCCAATGGGAGCCCAGCCGTGACCCCTTTGCCCTCGCCCCAATGTGAGAACACCACCGCTCCCTCTCGCCTAGCCCTTGACCTCTCTTTGCCTTGGGAGCGTACCCCAGCGTTACGCCGCGCCGGCCACCGCGCCGCGCACTAATCTCCGTCGTTCGCCGCCGTCTGTGTTCCGGGCTTCGTCCCGCGCCTTCTTTTGTGCAGGAACCTAAGCCTCGTCGCTGTCGTGCACCCACGCACATGCTGGCCGGCCTCTGGCCACTAACCACGCTGCCCCCGTCTCCGTCGCGCCGCGCCCAGGGCACCACCGTGCCGCGCGTGCGTTCGCGTGCGCGAGTCGTTTTCCGCCGCTGTGTGTGACGCATGCTGGCGCGCATGCGCTCCTGAACCAGCGCACCCTAGCACAGGGCCAAGAGAGTTGCGCCCAGCTACCGCTGACTGCCGCCGCGCCGAGAGCACCGCCATGCCGTACCGCTCCCAGGCTAGAGGGCTCGACCCCAGGGCCAAGGCTACATGCGCTCGCACAGACACTGGAGGCACCCCAGCCACCGAGCGCTGTCCGCCATCACCGACGCACTCCGTGCCGGCGCGCGTCGAGCCGGGCGCGCGCGCCCAGGGGGCACCGGCGAAACCAAGCATAGTTCTGAGAGTGCTGGCCCGCCTGATGAGTCCGGGGAGCTTTCCCAGACTTCTCGCGTGTTGAACGTTTGACAGGTCGTCACCTGGACCTTAGCCCATTAAGGCCCGGCAGCCGGCCCCGTTTAAACCTCGCGCGTTTTAATGAATTTGAGGGTATCTACTGAACTTAGCTTACCGGGCCCTTTGGGCTGAGTCCACTGGGCCTATTTTGGCCCACTAACACTTTTGGCCCATTAACGGCCCACTAACCTGAGATGTTGACGTCATGCTGACCTCATGCTGATGTCATCCTGTTATATTAAAAATAAAAATAAAACCCTTTTCTGATTTATAATGATTTTCATAATTATTTTATAAATCCTTTAAACCTTTGAAAATTCATAACTAATTAGTTATAACACTAAAAAATATGAAACCAGATTCGTTATTTTTCTAAAATTGAGACAGTGCTGTTTGTAGATAGTTTGGGTCTTTTTGGATCTTTTAAATTTGGGTTTCTTAAGATTTGTGCCTAGATGCTTGTCGGTAATTTAGAGTCTCGTATCTCGTGCTGAGCAGACCCGAGCTACGACCCCGACTACAACCAAGACCAGGACTAAGGACGCCAACCAGGTGTCATGTCACTTCGATCCTTTAGATCCCATGCATGATTTTAGTTGCTAGTGCTTAATTATTATTTATGGATGCTTTTGAAATGCATAGACAATCTTTTAGCCAAGCCATGGTTTGTTTTATCCTGTACCTTGAACTTCCTACCTTTGGAACTAGCTACAGACCCCTAGCTAGTTCCCGATACTTACTATCCATATATTTTACCCGTTAATATGGATGGATCTCTGGATTGGGTTGAGATTGGGATATCTCGGTATTCTGGCATGAGTTTTGGGTGCGTGTGTATCCTTGACGTGTTACCCGGGAGCTAGCCGCTTTTTGGTTACTTGTGAACGCCTGTCTAGGGGAGATGTGACCTGGCCTCCCGCCCTAGCGGCGTGTCGGACGGATGGAGTTGGTGAGTGCTTGCTCTTGCAATTAAGGACCGATCGACTGTGTGACCTTGATCTTTGGGCTATTTTCGTACAAACCGTTTGCCTTGTTATGGGCGGGGTTCGGTCCGAGAACTAGTATGTGGACGGCATCCAGCCTGTAGGCAGATCGGTGTGATCGTGTGAGGGGGACTGGTTATACCACCCGAGTAGACGTCGCTCCGGCTCCTCTGGGGATGGTCTCACAGCTTTGAGGCCCTACTGGCAAGTTTCGCGCCCCAGTTCAGGACGAGTCAGGCTCGGAGAGGTAGGAGAGTGCTATCCACTGCTAGGTCTCCGGCCGTTAGGTAGGGATGTGGATCGGAGGCATCCGTTTCTGCCCTATCCGACGGGTCAAGTTGTACAACCTCTGCAGAGTGTTAAACATATAGCTATAGTCTGTGTCCACTGGTATGGACAGCCCTTTCGATCTCTCACCTGGCTAGTATTCTCTATGCTGCTTTCTCTCTCCCCTGTGTGTGTGAGCCCGGCTTTGTGCCGTTGAGATGTGGGGATAGGAGCTGGTGACCCCACATTGCATATGAGAGTGGGATGCTATGTCTCGGTTGAGATTCAGTGTTTTGGTGTACTTTCCTTGGTTGGGGTGTCAACCCCGGAGGCGTTGGCCTCGGAGGTGTGG
Organism: Cenchrus fungigraminus; assembly: GCA_036936925.1. Taxonomy (NCBI): domain Eukaryota; kingdom Viridiplantae; phylum Streptophyta; class Magnoliopsida; order Poales; family Poaceae; genus Cenchrus; species Cenchrus fungigraminus. The sequence continues at coordinate 111,623,110 of CM072779.1, forward strand.
ATCTCTTCGGAGATGGTGACCTCGCTGCATTTCTTCTTACCTTGATGTTGCTACCACTGCATGCATAACCTTTTAGAGCCATACATAGGTTTATCCATGCATTCTAGAATTATTCCTTTGCTTATGCTCTTTATTGGGAAGCTGACATGACTTACTCGCTTATCGAGTAGATGACAGACTTTCAGACCAGGAGCCCGACTACGACTTCGAGAATGATGAATGAGAGGACTGAGGCTTGTTCTGCACTCGAGCTGCCTATGGGAGATGGTGTCTACTTCGCTACATGAGTTCCGCTGCGTAGATGTTTCTATGTTTGATTCAGTCCTGTTGGACTTGTACCCGGCATGTGCTGAAATGATGTATTCAGATGATTAATTATAATAATATTAATTATGTGGATCTTCTATATTTCCTTCTGTTTTGTATGGATTTTTTACTATCTGAGATAGGGATTTGCACGTGATAGCCTCCTGGGACTATCACTGAGGTGCGGGGATCGGGTTTCCATTCTCGGAAATCCGGTTCATTTCAGTTGGTACCAGAGCCATGCTCGACCGTAGGATGAGCCTAGAAATGGACGATAGTATAGGAAAGCCTAACTCCTTGTGCTTTATATACAATCTGTGAATTTCATATATACCCCTTGATTTTCATTATATAATTACCTTGACTAACTTTACTAACTCTTACTAACTTCCCTAACAACGTGCAGATGGACGAGTTGCAGTGGATCCCCCTCAAGACCGACGGCCAGTGGGTCGGAGGATTCTGCAAGATTTTGAAGGAGTGTTTGGAGACAGCAGGAGTGGAGACCAGTGAGGTTTTCTACGAGGGGCAGACTACAGCCGCGTTCGACCAGTCTCCGACTGTGTTGACCTTGAAGGTTCCAGTGGACCCGCGAGTACCAGAGGTCAAGGAGGTTAAGGTCTCGTGTTTCGACAACTCAACTTTGGAGGCTCACCAGTGTTGTGCCAGACTTGTGCTGAAGAAAGTATGCCAGCAGCTTGGTCCGAGGTTGAGGGATACACCTTTCAGAGTTCTACCGACAGCGGTCTACGACGCCAGCAGGTGGAACAAGGACCAGTCGGAGTACACAGAGGAGGACACAGTGGGCAAGGATGAGAAGGAGCAGATGGCCAGCAGTTCCATTCAAGCTCAAGACTAGGCACTCTACTAGGTAGATGTAGAGATCGTGTTTCTGAGATGCAAGTGGGACGACACCTTGGGACAAAACGCACAGTTGGAGATAGAGAACAACAACTTGGAGTTCTTTTTAAATGAAGCTCACAAGAGGAACAGTGTGATCACCGAGTGGGGAATGCAGCTACCAGAGAAAGTTCGGAGAGGGATGCTATAGAGATCGCCACCTTGAAAGCAAGACTAGAAGCTACATAGATAGCGCTGAGAGAGTCAGCAGCAGCAGCCAGAGAGGACAGGTTGAGGCTCCGAGAGAAGGAGTACTTGGTTGAGTCACTAGGAGCCGCTTGCACTGACTACTAGACGAGAGTGTGGGGACTCGAGGAGAGGTTGACTCAGAACTACAACCACCTGTGGCACTTGGGAGGCAAACTCTACGAGGCTCAGGACACTGCCCGCCGGACCAGCTCAACGTGGAGAGACTCTGACCAGAGACAGGTGATGGAGTTCAGGGAGGTTGTAGCGCTAGTACCACCACAGAAGAGGCCTTAGCTGAGGACTGAGACGTTCGAGTTTCCACCGACCCAGCTACCAGCACAGCCACCGTAACCGAGAGGCAGTACAGACACCCCGGAGATGAATAGAGCTTTGGGAAGCTTGGCAAACTACTTCAACCTACCAGAGATTGAGATCCCAGACTACCTAGGAGTTAACGATCCACCCTTCTACTCGGTACCGCCGAGTTCGAAGACAGTGACACCACCTTTCTCACCAGCTACGGTTCAGAGGCAGGCACCTTGAGGGGATGATCCTGAGATCAGCAGAGTCAGATGAGATCTGTCAGAGTAGAGTTCTTCATGTTGATCTTGTTTAGATGACCACCCTTTATGTACCGTGTAGTAGCTCTCATGCTTCTGTGTAATCTCGAAGGTTGTGGAGTAGACCTCGAGATACACACCTTTTGTAAGGTGATCTTGCATGAGTGATTGGAGTTATCGATTTCTTTCGGTGTTCATGCTTCTTTTTGGATTGTGTGAAATTGCTTGTTGTTAGCAAGATACTCCTTATATGCTTAAGTACCTTAAAGTTAATTTTCGACAACTCGTTTCTCACGATCTCAATTCTTGGAATAGATGTCGGGGGTGAGGAGATCATGACGGCTCCTACACCGTTTTGAGGAGGCTGCCAGGGAGGACGTTGAGCAGGAGGACGTCCCTCTCCCCGGAGGTGGACGAGGTCGTGGCCGCCATGGAGGCCCTGCCCCACGTGGCAGACGCCGAGGTGGACACCGAGGCGGGCGAGGAGGTCGAGGAGGCCGTGTGCCATTGAACCCTGACCCAGAGGCCCCAGAGGAGGATGCTGAACCTGAGCCTGAGCCAAACCAGGAACAGCCAGCTCCACCCAACCTAGCAGCAGTGATGGCACTTCAAACCCAGCTGATGCAGACAATCGCCAACATAGTGGTTCAGAACAACAACAACAGGAGGAACTTCAGGAACCAGCCAGAGAGTTTGCAGAAGAGAGTGGAAGGATTCTCCAAGATGCACCCGCCGACCTTTGACAACTCAGCAGACCCACTTGTGGCAGACAACTGGTTGAGGGAGATTGAGAAGAAGCTGGAGCTCACGGACCTTTCTGAGGAGGAGTGTGTGGCAGTTGCAGCGCACCAGCTGATGGGCACCGCAGGAGCCTGGTGGGACAGCTACTGTGACTCACACAAGGACCCGACCCACATCACGTGGGCAGAGTTTGTGGAGGCTTTCAGGGAGCACCACATCCCGGAGGTAGTTATGGATAGGAAGGCAGACGAGTTCCGACACCTCAAGATGGGCCAGATGTCAATACAGGAGTACACCAACCGCTTTTAGGAGCTGATGAGGTACGCACCAGACGACTCCAACACCGAGAAGAAGAAAGTGTACTGGTACCGGAAGGGACTTCACCGTGGGATGGTGCACCACTTGGCCGCTGACGAATGTGATACTCTTCATGCCTTGGTGGGCAAGGCTTTGGTTGTGGAGAAGTCGAGACTGGACTACGTGGAGGTTCGAGGTGAGAAGAGACAGCGTGCTGACCGTGCAGGACAGTCTGGTTCAGACCAGAGACAGAGGTCAGGTCCACCGCAGTACCCATAGCAGAGGCAGCACCCTTACTCGCAGCAGCAGCAGACTCAGTACTCTCAGCAGGGCAGCAGTCACGCCGGAGGTAGTGGAGGTTCTGAAGGACCGAATCGGGCGACCAGAGAGGGGGGAGTGAATGGGAGCCGATAAAAATTCTTCCCTAAGGTCGAACTCGGCCTATACCCCGATTGCCACTCCACGAATCCGTGCACACAAAGGAAGCTACAAACAAGGCACACACAAGCCTAGAAGATCAACCAAGAAGCCTAGGAACAAAGAGCGGAAGCACCGAAGCAAGAATCAAAGAACTTGAGCACTGCTGCGAAGCCCCTGGCGGACTGTCCGGGTGACCGGGCGGACCGTCCACGAGGAGGGCGCGGACCGTCCAGCAGGTCACGGCGGACCGTCCGCAAAAACATCTCGAGCCACCAGTAGCGCACCCCCAAAATTCGGACCGTCCGTGGAGGCACCGCGGACCGTCCGTCGGAAATCCGACCACACGGACTGTCCATGAGACCCTCGCGGACCGTCCGCCAAACACCTTGAAACCAAAGCCTGGGGATGAAACGGATCGAAACAATGACGCGCAAGAACACGAACACGGGACGAACCCTAGGTGTACGTGCTCCTCGCGGACCGTCCGCGACGCTCAGGCGGACCATCCGTGACACGCGGACAGAGCAGAAAAAGCTCGAGCTCGGGAGTCAACCCAACCTTTCCATCACCGGATCTCCCAAACGGTTGAAGCTCTTGAGACAAGATTTTGGGGAGATAAAAAGCGTCACACAAGGATGCTACGCCCCAAAAATCTCGACTCCTAAGCCACTAAATCACCGGGAATTGCGGATCAACCGAAGAACCACCATGAACTCGGGTACCAACCAAAAACGCACGAATCGAAGGCTCTCCACGGCGTTTGAGGGGTCAAGATCACAGACAAAGATGCGCAAGGCATCCACCCTACCCCTACTGCTTGAAATGAAGATACAACCCCTCAGGGGCATTTTGGTCAAGTCTTCATCGAGCGGACACGCTTCCACCGTGGCCTTGCTTAGCTTCGACGCAAGCCCCGCGATCACGCCACGTGCCCCCCCCCCCGCCTCGAAGCTTCCCGAAGCTCCCGGATCACCGTCTCCGTCACCTCGGGCCTCCGGTCTTGGTTTTGCGGCCCAAACCAAGAAACCATCCACCTGATGGTTTTGTGGGCAAACCACCAAACCTCGTGTGCAAGCTTCGGGCTTCATCTGCTACCTTGCACCGGCCCATGTTCATGACTTCCGCCCGCCAGTCTTGCACCGCACGGCTCGCACTTGACCCCATCGGCCACCGGGTCCATCGAACCAAGCCTACTTGCCACCCCATCACCTGGAGGCCACCACGGCTAAGGCCTTTCGCGCTTGTTCTTCACCTGCACTGACACGAGTCAAGCCGCAACCTGTACCTGCACACTTAGCCAAGCATCAGTCCACACAACATTGTCAATCACTCATCACTGAGGAGCGACCCACCATTGGTCCTCGGACACACCTGGTCCTCAGGTTTGAGTCAGTGGAAGCCCAGGCCGCATCAGCCACTAGCTTACGACAGCTCTCAGATCACTTGCTACCACTGCCGATAGCTGGGCCACAAGTCCAACGTGTGCCCCCAGAAGCTTCAGCAAGGAGGTCAGAACAGGAACACTCAGTACCAGACTCCAGCAAAGGGACCAGTTCAGGGAGGACAGCCATAGCAGAACCAGCAGAAGAGCGCACCACCGCCCACTCGAGGTAGACTGAACCACCTGATAGCAGAGGAGGCAGCTTCAGCACCAAACGTGGCTCTCAGTGAGTTTCTTGTTGACTCGGTTATGGCAACTGTTCTGTTTGATACTGGTGCTCAGTTTTCGTATATCTCTACTAAGTTTGTAAAGGAAAGGTCATTACCAACTAAGCCCAGACCATGGCCTATAGTAACTAGCTCTCCGCTAGGAGAGAAGAGGAGTACTCTTGAGTGTAGGGGAGTGAACATGGTGTTCGAGAAGAAGTTGTTTCTGGCAGACCTGATAGTTCTGGAGTCGACCGGAATCGACGTGATACTTGGTATGGAGTGGTTGTCAAAAACACAAAGGTTTGGTGAACTGCAACCCAGTGTACGTACAGTTGGAGCACCCCAGTGGAGCTAGAGTGATGATCAAGCCGCAGAGCCAGAGGACAACACCGATGTTGTGCAACATGAAAGGAATGAGTATGTGATGGACCGATTAGGCGACCAAAGAGGGGGGGAGTGAATGGGAGCCGATAAAAATTCTTCTCGAATGGGATGACTGACCAAACAAGATGAACTCGGTCGAACACCCAAAATCACACGCTCCGCACGCAACCTCCCGTTTGCCAAAACCACGTAGCCACTGAAGTACTACTGGTCCTAGGAACAAACACTACCAGCAGCCTCAACTCCTACACGCACACAGTAGTGGAAACAATTCGGGAGCCGGCTGTCTAGAGGGGGCGGTCAGACCGGGTATGGGGGGCGGTTAGACCGCCTCCACCTAGTAACTGGAAAATCCTCCGAAACACCTCTTCCGAGCACCAGAACACACCACGGTTTCACCAACAGAAATCTCTGGTCAAGGCTAAGCTAGCTACCAGGAAATCTTGGCGAAAACCAAAACTTCACCCAGGGGCCTAGGGGTGGTAAGACCGGCTACCATGGGCGGTCTAACCTCCTGTACCCAGCAACGAACTCAAGGCAAGAACTCCTAGCAAACAACACTGAAATGACCCAAGATTTCACCAGAAGACTCCTCTGATCAAGGCGAACAAACTCACAGAGGAAAACCTGGGAAAATCCAAACCTTCACCTGGAAGACACAGGGCGGTTAGACCGCCCCCCTATGGCGGTTAGACCGCCCTACCCAGAAAATCTGGCCGCGGGTCAACCCTCAACTTCCCATCGCCCGATCTCCCGATTCACCCCACGGATTGCGGCGAAACTTCGGGGATAGCTGGGTTACCTCCTGGGCAACCTCTCCCTCAAAGGAATCGAACCGAAACGCTCACAATCAAAGGGAATCGCGGATTTAGGCCCTCTAGGTCAAGAACTTGAGCAACTCGAAAAACCACCAAATCGAGGTCGATTCAAGGGAGTTCTTGGGGCAAAGTCACCAGCCAAAGAGGCACAAGGTCCTCATACGTGACACCCAACAAGAATCCCGCAAGAAATCGCCCTCAAAACTCCGCCAAGAAAATCACACGAAAGAGCTCCGAAAAACACCAAAAAGGAGAACGGGAAAGGCAACACAAGACCTTGAGGAACCACGCCGAATCATCTATACATACCATGAAGGTTCATACAAGGTCTAGCTTGCCACCCATACATCCATCCCTCTCTCTAGATCTCACATGAAGCTCTCAAGCTAGTCCTAGGAAACAAGAGGAAAATAAGAACGAAAATGAGAAAACAAATGAGCTAGAGTTCCAAGAGTTGGCTGCCATCCATCCCCTCAAGTGTTTATATGGAGGCACCCAAAAGACTAAACTACCCTTACTAGATAACTAGGGATACATGCCCCTCAAGGGCGAATTTGGAAGTCTTCGGATTTTCTCCATCGGACGGATGCCCAGCGACAGCAACCTTGCTTAGCCTCGACGCAAGCCTTGCGATCCCGACGCGTGTCCTCCGCTTCGAAGCTTCTTGGCGGCAGCGACCCGGGCGGTCAGACCGCCCCCCCTGGGCGGTTAGACCGGCCCAGGTGGTCTGACCGCCCCTCCTGGGCAAGTCTTCGGCCTCGGTTTTGTGGCTCAACCGAGTAACCCAGTGGTTTTCTGGTGAACCACTGCAAACCCCGCGAACTCGGTGTAGCCTCCGCCAATCACCACTCATGACTCGGCTCCCACGTAGTCCCGACTCGACCTTGGTTTTGAGGCTCAACCAAGAAACCGTCCATGACTTCATCCCGCTGTTCTTGCCACCATGAGGCCTCGGAGGTGTGGATCTCTTCGGAGATGGTGACCTCGCTGCATTTCTTCTTACCTTGATGTTGCTACCGCTGCATGCATAACCTTCTACAGCCATATATAGGTTTATCCATGCATACTAGAATTATTCCTTTGCTTATGCTCTTTATTGGGAAGCTGACATGACCTACTCGCTTATCGAGTAGATGACAGACTTTCAGACCAGGAGCCTGACTACAACTTCGAGAACGACGAATGGGAGGACTGAGGCTTGTTCTGCACTCGAGCTGCCTATAGGAGATGGTGTCTACTTCGCTACATGAGTTCCGCTGCGTAGATGTTTTCTCTGTTTGATTCAGTCCTGTTGGACTTGTACCCGGCATGTGCCGAAATGATGTACTCAGATGATTAATTATAATAATATTAATTATGTGGATCTTCTATATTTCCTTCTGTTTTGTATGGATTTGTTACTATCTGAGACAGGGATTTGCACGTGATAGCTTCCTGGGACTATCACTGAGCTGCAGGGATCGGGTTTCCATTCTCGGAAATGCGGTTCATTTCACTACTTTGGTGTGCTTGTACTGTGTGCAGTGGCTTCATTGATACTCTTGGAAACTGAGGACCAGGAGTGTCTGAACACCAGTGAAGGGTCGCTCCTTAGTGATGAGTGATTGACAATATTGTGTGGACTGATGCTTGGCTCAGTGTGCAGGTACAGGTTGCAGCTTGACTCGTGTTGGTGCAGGTGAAGAACAAGCGCGAAAGGTCGGGACATTTGTACATCAGGCGAAGTACACCAGGGACATGGTGAAGAAGTTTGGCATGAACGACTCCAAGCCGCTGACTGCATCGATGGGTACCAGGCTTTGGACGTGGATGAGGATGGTGAACCCGTAGACCAGAAGGAGTACCAGAGCATGATCGGCTCGCTCCTCTACTTGACGGTGACGAGGCCAGACATACAGTTCAGTGTGTGTCTGTGTGCTCGTTTTCAGGCTTCACCAAGGACTTCACACCGGTTGGCCGTCAAGAGGATTTTCAGGTAGTTGAACTACACTCTTGAGTTTGGTCTTTGGTATTCTGCCTCCTCGACACTCAGACTTCACGGATTCTTCGATGTTGATTTTGCTAGTTGTCGTTTGGACCGCAAGTCTACCTCGGATTGTTGCCAGTTTCTTGGTTCTTCTTTGGTCTCTTGGTCATCTCGCAAACAATCTAGTGTAGCCCAGTCCACTACAGAAGCCGAGTATGTTGCTACAGCCAGTTGTTGTTCCCAGCTCCTATGGATGACAACTACATTATTCAAACCAAAATGCTAGTAAATAATGCATATGCCTCCATTTATGTGAGAATATTGAGGGTTGAAAATGGTGAATTTCAACCGTCAACAAACTCCCCCAAGCTAACCTCTTGCTCATCTCGAAGCAAGACATTAGAGACTTAGGTTGGTTGATCAGGAGTTGCTACAATGTTGTATTCTCAACTTATGGCAAACATACAGCAAAGTATTCTACCAAGAGTTGAACAAGTTGGCAATGTTCTTACCTTTCACCTGATATGTGGGGCATATAGCTTCACCTGCCTTGGGCGGTTGAGAGACAGAATGGTTATATAGCATGTGCATAATCACTTACACCCTGATCAGCTTATCAATCCGGAGGTTTTGCAAATTTTTCAAAAGAAAATCAGAGTTCCTTAAATGATACTCTCAGATCGCTCAAAAGTGTATGGTTCCTCACCAAGGCATCAATGTTGCCTTTCTTCACATCCTACTCCTAATAGGCTATATGTGGAGCTATAGGTAGGGAAGATGTGGCATACTTGTCTCTCGTGTTTTGCTAAGTCAAAAACCGGATCCTTGGAAGAAACAAACATACATCCTGATCAAGATGTGCATATGTGTGTGATGGATATGAGCATGGCAAGGTGGATACTAGGCCCGGAAATGGGTGCTAGATATTACCATGCTTTATATGAGGAAATGAGGGATTGATGGTAAGGTGAACACTAGCCCCGGAGTAGGTACTAGTTATTACCATCTATATGGTGGAACTCTTTCTCTTGCACATATCAATCCCTTTCTCTCCTTTTGAAATTTTCGAGACTTGGGCTAGCTCTCTTTATTTATTTTTGCCATGCTTTTGAGCATGTTTTTCTCTTTTTTTTCTTTTTTTTCTCTTTTTTCTTTTTTTTCTCTTTTTTTTAGCTAGCCCTTTGTCTCTATTGGAGATATTTGGAGAGGGATGGATAATGCAAAGATACATAGAGTTTTATTTGTGGAAGAATGCATAAGCAGTATGGAGCAAATGATGGATGCTAACTTCCAGTGTAGAAATTTTAGCATGAACGTGTACGTGATCTTGATCAGGGGAGTATGAGTTCTAACAAGGGTCACAACAATTTGACAAAACTCAATGAGAGAACAAGCTGCATATGTGGAGGCTAAGAACTAGAATCTACGTATGGCCTTGGATGGGAAATTCTCATCATTGACGAACTCATCATGTTTTGATTTTTCAAAAAGGAAAACTCCGGATGTCAAGCATCACTAAGCACAAGATCATAGCACTCTATTCTACCATATCATGTCTCACAACAACTTAGGCAAGGATCATGCTTTTTGCTACCCACAGTTTTCAAGCTAAGGTTTGAACATACAAGCCAACAAACTCAAAACTTAGGTAGGATACACAGTTGTAAGCAAGACATACGAAGAAAATAAACAGAGCAACTATTCATCATTTCAACCATAGAGGCAAAGCATTCTTACTAAGCATATCAAAGCAAACTAAGCAAACGATGATGATGAAAGCAAATAAATATTTTTGGTCTTTTTATTTTTGCAGATTTTTTTTGGCTTTTCATTTATAAGATATTCTGAAAACAAAGGAAGATACAAGTTACCTCAGGATGGGGGTCCTCCCCCAAGTTAGCTTCAGGCTCACTGCGGAGGAGGGTAGAAGAAACCCTGACTCACGTGGTAAGCCCTCTGTGCCTCTATGTATCGCTGCTGATCCTGCTGCATGGCTACTATCCTCTCACCAGCCTGACGCTGCCACGCTGAGGTAGACTCGACGTGGGTGTTCAGCGTCTCCTCCAATCCCATAACCTGGACGGTGAGCTCTCCCATCTGCTGCGCGAGCTGAGCATCGCGTGCAGAGGCTGAGGAGTGTCGCCGGAAGGACGAAGACGGAGGTGGACCACCGGAGCTAGAACTAGCGGGTGTGGCCCATTGAGCTCTGCTCGCGCCCGCCCAAGCTGTGCCACTCGTACTCGGGTGGTAGGTGGGCTGATCCCAGCCAGGTGCATACCCAGGGGTGACCCCGAACATGTACCCCGCAGGGGCCCCTACTGCCACTAGTGGTGTAGCAGGCTCTGGCTGAGGCTGAGGCTGTGGTGGTGGCTGTGACTGCTGCTGCTGCATGTGTGCTCTCTTCGCCGCGCTCCTGGTGGACCTGCCTGAAACACTAGCATGATGGCTTTCCTCTTGTGTAACAAGGGGAATGGTTAGCGACTCCGAGTTATACAATCCAAACCCCGGGTTAATTAACGGGATTTGATTTGCATAGCTCGGGAAGAAGAAAGTCAAAGAATCATTTGGCCTCTCTTGAGTATATGCCCTTGGATCAAGTATGCCTCATCAATGAGAACTCGGGGTGTCCTGATGAAGGGTACGGGATTCCCGCTAAAAACCCCCAGTCTGAGAGCAATACGAGTCACCAAAGACATACACTCAATAGGACCTATCATCTTGAAATTCGTCAACCACTGCCGAATCATAGCTTTAACGGGAGAGACCTTGATCTCATTAACAGCGGCGTATAATAGCATCACCTCATCGCTGTGCACGGGCCGAACATCCTCTCATGGAAAGAGGGTGATGGCGAGCCACTTGTGCAAAAGCGGGGAGTGGGATGCACAATATTGTTGCACCGAGGTACAAACTTGCCACTGTAAACAAGACCAGAGATATCTGCCCAGAAAGATTCTCGAACATAACCCTCACAAGCTCGCTTCAAAGAGACAGCACAACGAGGACTAAAACCAAGAAGACGACTAAGATCCTTCCAAGAAAGACGATAATCAGTCCCAAAAAGACGAAACTCAATGCCATCCGGGATCTCGGTAAGAGAGCAAAGAAACTGGATGGTGAGGGGCCGAGAGCCAAGCTCTGTAACCGGCGCAAACTCCTCCCAACCAAGAGCATTCCAAATGGAAGCGAACTCGAGATTCATACCTGTTTTCTCCATGAGAGCCGGGTCGAAGTCCCGGGTGTGGGCGAAGACTCGGTCCTTCAAGAGAGCATAGGCGTGCTCCTCTCGAGCGCCCCGCAAGCTGAGGTAGGGGGCGTCGTCGATGACCTCCTCCGCGGCTTGTGGCTCGGCTTGCTCTTCTTCCTAATCCATCGTTGATGGGCTCGGCGTTGGCTCAGCGGGGGTGGATGCACTCGTGCTTGCCCGCGAACGGGAGTGTGAGCGTGTCACCCTCCGGAGAGTGTTCGCCGCCCAATTCATGCTAGCACAACAACAAAAGACAACAAGAGCAACTCGGTGATGGGTTAGTGAAATCGAACGAGGTTCTTACCGAGCTTGCTCCACCAATAGCAATACTTTCAGCAACACAATAGAGGGAACACTTGATGATCCAATCTCGAGCAAGAAATCCAAGAAAACCAAGAGAGCAAGGAGTAGAGAGGGGAGTGTGAGTGAAATGAGTTGAATGGGTGAAGAACACTCCCTCTCAGGTCCAATTTATACAGCAAAGGGGCAGCACACTGCGGACTAGCCGTTGGGCAACGGCTAGGAGCCGTTGGCCAAAGCTGGGCCCACATGACCGTTACCAGGGTTCGGCCGAACCCTGGTTCGGCTGGCCCAGTGGTGGGCCCGGTGCTGGCCCCCTTTGGCAGGTGTGCCACCAACGGCTATATGAAGATATGCCAAGGTGCACCGGCCAAAGTTTACTCCAGAAATTGCCCAAATGAATTTTCTATGCTTTTCAAACTCAGAAATTATTTTCAGAAATTTTATTTTGAAAAGAGAAAAGGGCTAGATGAATCTAGCATGCAGATACAGAGTTTTGGAAAATCAAATATGCAATTTTGGAAATAAAATTTTGGAAAGGGAAATATGAGATAAGTACCATTTTTAACCTTTTTGGTAGAAAGGGCCCGTCATTTTTAGTCCGACGAGTTGGACTCTTCCCAGTGATCAATTCCATTCAGCACCCCACTCCTGAGAAGTAGAGGTTGGTGCCATCTCAATCTTCCGCCATTCTTTCCAAATTTTCTTTAGCCGCTTTGACGGATATTCCTTCCTCGGGGGTAAAGGCTCCGTCCTTCCCCCAAGCTGCTCAACACTATCTTGCACCGAATAGCATTGCTCTTCTTTGTCCTGAAACTTGAACTTCAAGTTCCTCTTCCCAATGCGGAAACGGATGATTCCGGACCCCACATTGATCCTAGCTCGGACATCACTGAGAAATGTTCGCCCAAGGATGAGCGGCATTCCTCCCTCGTCATCCATATCAAGTACCATGAAATCCGCGAAGACATAAGAACTCTTGACCTTAACCAATATGCTCTCAACAATTCCTTCTGGATATCGTATCGTTGAATCGACGAGTTGGATAGTCCGTGCTGTTGGAGAGAGAGCTGGATATCCCAGTTGCTCGAACATGGCCTTGGACATGAGATTAACACTCGCACCAAGGTCACAAAGGGCATGCCTGATCTTCTTGTAATAGATTGTGCAAGTGATAGTCGGGTAGCCTGGATCTTTCTTGTGCACCACTGCTGATTCCTCCCATGGATCAAGAATTTGTTGTATGGGCTTTCCTGCATAGTTAGAAGCATGTGCATTCCTAGGTGGCTTACCCCACCGGGTTGACACTACACTAACATTCTCACAAGAGGATACGGGTTGCCCCGGAATCCTCCCGTTATCAGGAGACGGAACCAAAGCAGCCAGCTGAGCCAATTGGGTTTCTAACATTTTGTTGAAACTTAGCTGACTCTTCTGAGCAGAAGAAAAACTATCAAGCTTAACGTTGAGGCTTTCCACAGTTTTATCAAGGGCAGCTAGCTTCTTGTTAATACCCTCATTAATCTTAGCTTGCCCAAAAACGAGATCTCTCAAGGAAGGTTGGTTAGGATTGTACGAGTTACCTTGGTTACCTCCTTGATAATAAGGGCGTTGTTGATTCCACGATTGGCCTCCTTGTTGAGGTGGATGATAACCGTTCTTGTTGCCATTCATGTACATCACTTCCTCCTGAGTCTCTGGACAGTAGTTGCCTGAGTGCCCAGTGTTGCCACAGACTTCACAAGTCATGTGAGAGTCCATAGGCAGAGTAGTGGTGGCCATGGCAGCCTTCTCGCTGGTGTAGTCATCCAATCTCTTCATAAGAAGATCCATCTTGGCAGTAATCATATCTGCTTCCTTGACAGTTTGAGTACCCCTCGGTCGTGGTTGGAGTCTTTCATCACTCCACCCTTGGTTGGAGACCATCTTCTCAATGAGTAATTTAGCATCATCAACAGTGAGTGAGAAGAATGCTCCTTGAGCAGCAGCATCAATATGGCCTCGGGCTGTCAGAGTTAACCCATTATAGAAGCTTTGAAGAATAAGTCAATCCTCCAGCCCATGGTGAGGACAGGCCAGGACGTACTCCTGAAGCCTTTCCCAAGCCTCTGGAATAGATTCACTTGCTACTTGCTGAAAACCAGAAATCCTTCCACGAAGAGCATTGGTTTTACCCAATGGGAAGAACTTCTTGAGAAATGCCTCTGAACACTTACTCCAAGTGTTAATAGCTTCACGATTCGCATAGAACCATTGCTTAACTTTCCCCAGGAGGGAGAATGGAAACAGCCGTAAACGAACAGCATCCATATTTGCACCCCTGATGACGAAAGTGCTACATAACTCTAGGAATTGCTGCTGATGAGCATTGGCATCCTCATTCGGCTTGCCACAGAATGGGCTAGCCTGTACCATCGTGATTAGACCCGTCTTGATCTCAAAATTTTCAGTCCCCATTGCCACCTCAGGGCCTTGCAGCACCTGGTCAGCGGAAGGAGCTGAGTACTCACGAAGTATCTTCTGGGCCATAGCGTTGGACGTGGATAGTACAAAGGAAGCTGGTTCGCCTTCCGGTCGAGTACGACGAGGTGAGCCGAAATGAATTCGAGCTTTCCTCACAAGTGACTCGGGATCTTCAGTAAAATTCCTCGGTAGGTCGAAACTAGTCATACACTACCTGTCTTCATCATCCAAAGATAAAAGAAGACAATCAAGGATAGCCTGCATTGAGAATTGTCCTAACCTACTCAGAGTTTATAAACAGATGCAAAGCATAGTCACGATAATCCTATGCCTTCCCCGGCAACGGCGCTAGAAATGCTTGTTGACATTTCTTAACGTCGATCACTTAAGAACAGATTTGGAATCCATCCCTAGTGTCAGCGCTAAAAATGCTTGTAGGCACCTCTCAATGTCACAACTAATGGCGCAGGTTAAAGTGAACATCGAGACTTGCTAGAGGTTAATCTAAACGAACATGAATGAATCCGCAAGCGCACAGATAAACCATTGTAGCATTTCCCCAAGGAAGGAGAGTATTCCAAGGGTATCGAATCCGTGGAAGGCAATGGCGGATATCTTAGACTTATGCTTTTGCTCTGAATGTAAACCAAGAGATAGATATAGGGAACAACACACTCAAGACAGGGGTAAGATAAAAGATATAAGGGTAGTGCGACACACACACTCAAATCTACCTCTACTCTAGCACACTACGGCTTAGGGGGAACATACGAGTTAGCTCTAGGTTCTAATGTACTAAACATACAAAGCTAGAAGATACAAGAGATGGGCATGAGTATTGCATGAGAGAGATAAGGTTCAGCACCCAGGTACAAACGGGGAGCTAGCCCGCGACGACCAGCACTCTACGAAACTAGACTTTAGACTCCTACAGCAGGTACCCCAGCACGGAGGTTGCCCAAGGATCCAACAGGGCTGTCACCACCTGAGGACCGACCTCTATCGTTACGGGGGGTATGCTCATAACTATCGTAGCCAGACAACCCAGGCACCATGCCTATGTTGCTGCTAGACTCCACCCGGCTCGGGCTATTGTGACCCAGGGTGAGAGCCACCAGAAGACTGGTCAACTAGACCGAGTACCGTAGCTTGAACACAGACCTCATGCAACACTCTCATGCCATCTAACAAGATCAACTAAGGCTAGATATACAAACAGATATGAACTCTCTTATGTCTAATCAATAAGATCAAAGGGTCGTGTTCGTGAAGAACACGAGCCTCTAACTTATGAACAAACACATAAGGAAGGAGTTTATCACCCTTCAAGTGGATCAAAAGGTAGTGTTCACGAAGAACACAAGCCTCTAAATGATGAACAGAGGATGAACTCAAGAACATATCAAACATATGATCTACCATGACTTTATATGAAATAGCTGAATAACTGAAGTAGATCAAAGTCATACAAAGAAATAAAGATAAAAGAGAAATCATACCTAGACTTCCAAGAGGACTTGGAACCTGAATAAGAGCTACTCTAGCCTACCCCCTAGCCTTGGAAACTAAAAGTGAGAGGAGAATGAGAGAGTGGTGTGTGAGAAAATGGGAACCCCTCCCCTTCTATTTATAGGCAAGGACAAGGCTTGCTCGGAGCACCAAAGGACCCCTAAACACCCGGGAGTAAGGCAATGGACCAATAGGGGGCTGCCACGTGGAGGGACAGGATAGGACCCCCTAAGGCGGTTCGGCCGATCCTAGGATCAGCCGGCCCCCTAGGGTGGCCCCACCTGGTGGCCTTCCTCTGGTTGGCTGCCTTGTGGGCCCTTTGATCCATCCCCGGTGCATGGCTTGATTTGGTATCCGAGGTGGGCCCTTTGATCCATGTGAAGTCCATGTGGCATCCTCTGATTCATCGGTGAGTGCCTCTCCTGGATCGATGATGTGGAATGCCATGTTTCCCTTGGTGGCAGCCACCTCCTCAGCTGAGTTGGCATGGTTTCTTCATAGAAGGTGAGTTTCCATCTCTTTTAAGGGGTAAATCACCTACATACAAATAATCTCCAAGGACAAGTGGAACTACATTATTCAAACCAAAATGCTAGTAAATAATGCATATGCCTCCATTTATGTGAGAATATTGAGGGTTGGAAATGGTGAATTTCAACCGTCAACAGCTATCACCACTACGGCCTACCTCTATCGTTACGTGAATGTACTTGGTATTCAAAGGATAACCTATGGTCCAGACACCACGTCTACACCATTGACTACTACTATAGCCTGACACCGTCTGACGTCCCGGTAGCCCGGCTATAGCACTCCGTATAAATATAGAACTACGAATCCACGAGGGAGATACTAGCACTAGCTCAAGGTATGCTCTATCACTCATGCAAGATCACGAATGCACTTTGATCTAATTAGAGATATGCAGGAGCATCAACTTTACTCTAATAGACAAGCTAGCATACAAACGAGATGCAAGCTTATGATCCACCTCTACTAGATCGAAGGGTTGTGTTCGAAGAACACAAGCCTCTAAATCAAGAACGAACGAAGAACACAAGAACAAATCACCTATGCATGCATACGACTTTAGTCTAAATAGAAAATGTCGAAATACTCACTTTAGTCTAAATGAAGAACAAAGGCACCACTGAGGATCGTTCTTGAGGAAGATGTCATGAACATGACATGGCCCCAAGCTTCCCCCCTCACTTCCTAGCACTAATCCTATACAAAGAGCTCTCCTCTCCTAAAGAGAGTGGCTCCAAGGCCAAAATGAAGAGGAGGAGAAGTGTGTGTCCCAAATGTGAGCCCCTCCCCTTCTATTTATAGGCCAGGAGGTGGCTTGCTTCGAGGCTCAAAGTGCTCCAAAACACCCGGGATAGCAGCAAGGGACCAATCAGGAGCTACCACGTGGAGGGCCAGGATCAGCCGAACCAAGGTCGGTTCGGCTGATCTTGGGTTCGGTCGAAGCTCCAGGGCCACGTGGCACCTTGTGCTTCCTCCTGGTGGCTGACAAGTGGGCCCCATGGTCACTCCCCCGTGCATGCCAAGTTTCCCGGCGGTTTGGGTAGCAAAGTGGGCCCTTTAATCCATGTGATGTCCATGTGGTGATACGTGATTCGTCGGGTTTGCCTCTCTTGGATTGATGACGTTAGTGATCTAGGGGGATCCTATGTGGCACCCCCTTATTGGCTGAGCTTGAAGTACTTGGATCAAAGACTTGTGCTTTTGCTCCTCTTTCTAGTGCTAATTACCTGTATTTGCACAATCACTAACACTTGTGGAAATGATTAGTTTAAGCCCTATTCTAGTGATGGTGAACACTTCTCATGCCAAAATGTACATGTTGACGGGTATGAAATGAGTGGATCACAGCCGTCAACAAAAGGCCTTAGCCGTGGTGGCCTTCGGGTGATGGAGAGGCAAGTATGCTTGGTTCGATGGACCCGGTGGCCGATGGGGTCAAGTGCGAGCCGTGCAGTGCAAGACTAGCAAGTTGAAGTCGTGAACATGGGCCGGTGCAAGGTGGCGGTTCGAGGCCGGAGCTTGCACGTGGGGTTTGGTGGTTTGCCCACAAAATCATCGGTGGACGGTTTCTTGGTTTGGGCCACAAAACCGAGTCCGGAGGCCTGATGCGACGGAGACGGGGATCCGGGAGCGTCGGGAAGCTTCGAGGCGGGGGCACGTGGCGTGATCGTGGGGCTTGCGTCGAGGCAAAGCAAGTCCACGGTGGAAGCATGTCTGCTCGATGGGAACATCCAAAGACTTGACCATATTGCCCCTGAGGGGTGTGTATCTTCATTTTAAGTTGTAGGGGTAGCGTGGTCATTTGCCTCCTCCGGTGGGCTTCGTATAAATAGCGGAGAGGTGGATGGCATCTCTCTCTCTTGGACTCTAGGGTTTCCTCCCCCGGTAGATCGCTCTGGACTACTTCTTTTCCCAGTATTAACTTAAGCTCGATTCTTGTACAGACTCTGACCTCTGGATGTATGGAAGCATTCGGCGTTCTGATGATCTCCTAGCTCTTTGTGTCTTTTTGGAGCTATTTTTGGGTGGTTTCGTTCTTCGCTCGATTTGTTGATTTGAGGGCGTTTTTCCTCAGATTTCTTTGAGGGGATCATGGGTGGATGCCTTGTGCATCTTTGGGTGTGATCTTGACCCCTCAAACACTGGGAAATCACTTCAATTCGTGAGTTCTTGTAGGAGCCTGAGTTCTTGGTGGTGGTTCATGTGATCCACCATTTCCGGTGTTTTAGCAAGTTAGAGGTCGAGATTTTTGGGGCATAGCTTCACCTAGTGACGCTTCTCATCTCCCCCAAATCTTATCTCAAGAGCTCAAGTGGTTTGGGAGATTTGGTGATGAGTTGGGAGGGTTGACTCCCGCGGCTAGGCTAGTTCTGCTCCTATTCGCAACACGTGGACAGTCCGCGAGCACTTGGCGGACAGTCCGCGGGCTACTGAACAGTGCAGGTGTTCTTCGTGTTCTTCGCATGTTCTTCCGATTTCGTGTTTTGATCCGTTGCCTCAGGTGGTTTTTGTTGCATGGAGTTTGCGTACGGTCCGTACTTGAGTGTCGGACGGTCCGTGAAGGGCCGGACAGTCTACGGGACCCTCGCGGACAGTTCGATTTTTCGGGGTGCGGTTTTGCAGGTTCTGTCCGCTTTTGCGGATGATCCGTACAGGCCTTGCGGACAGTCCGTCCAGGCCATCCGGACAGTCCGCCCGTACACCACAGACTGTCTGCCTGGTCTGTTGCAGACTCGCTTCCTTTCCATCAATTCTTGTCTAGTGCTTCTGCTCTTTGATTCGAGGCTTGTCTCTAGAACTTGTAGGCTTGTGTGTGCCTAGTCTAGAGCTTCTTTGGTGTGTGCGAGTGATCGGAGTGGCAATCAGGGTATAGGCCGAGTTCATCCTTCGGGAAGAATTTTTATCGGCTCCCATTCACTTCCCCCCTCTCTGGTCGCCTATTCGGTCCTTCAATTTGCATCAGAGCCGGTTACGAATCTTTGTGATTCTAACCAGTCTAAGATCCAAAGATGGGCGACTATGGTAAGGGGTCAGGTCCTCCACACTTCGATGTCAAGAATTACTCGATGTTGGAGAGGCGCATGGGCGCGTTTTTGCGTGGGAAGGGGACTCTGATCTGGGATGTGACCCAAAATCCTATGTATGTCATTCTAGACAGTTTCATTCTTCCAGGATCGCGGGACATGTTTGAGGCCAACAGCAAGGCCGTTGATTACTTGTTCCGTGCTCTCTGTGCCTCGGAGTTTGATTGAGTGCATGGAGAGGATGTGGCCGGAAAGATATGGCTTAAGCTTAGGAATGCACATGTTGGCAATGCTCAGGTGCAAGCTCGCTTGTTTTCCACTTACCGGAGAGAGTACGAGAACTTTACTCATCTCCCCGGTGAGTCGACCAATGTGATGTTTCAGCACTTCACCAGTATTGTGAACAACATGAGGGCCAATGTGACAGTGCACCCATACACAAATCATGATCAAGCTATCAAGCTTTTGCATGCATTGGATAGGTCTGTGTGGAGTGCCAAGGTCGAGGCCATTAAGGAGTTGAGCGTGTATGATACCTTACCGCTGGATGAGCTGTTCTCTAAGCTCAGGTCTTCGGAGGTTGATCGTGGCCTGAGAGCCAAGGGCGAGAGCCCCACTGATCCTCATAGTTTGGCTCTTGTCTCAGGATCGAGGACTAATGCTAACTCTATTGCTTTTTCTTTGTCTTGTCTTGTGTCCATGCCAGATGAGGACTTTGAGGTGCTGAGCGAAGAGGATCTCGCCTTGTTGAGCAAGAGGTTTGGGCGGATGTACGAGAACTGCAAGAATGCAAGGAGAAGCTCGGGGATGTGCTATCAGTGCGGGAAGCACGGGCACTTCATCGTCGAATGCCCTGAAGCCATGGAGATCAAGAACGACTACAAGGGCAAGCCCAAGCACGACTACAATAAGCACCACTCCAGGAACGACTACAAGGACAAGGGCGAGAGAAGGCCAAAGAAGAGCAGCGGGTACAAGAAGAAGACGGCTCGAGCGATGGTTGTCGGAGCGAGCGACATCGACTCCACTTCAAGCGACGCTTCTTCCGGCTCGAGCAGCGATGTAGAGCAAGATCGGCGCAAGGACAAGCAGCACACGGGCAAGAACTTCACCGGCCTCAGCTTCGTCGCACAAGGTGGCTTTTGCGGCATGGCGCACTCCTAGAAGGGTGGGAAGCACAGCTCGGATTCAAACTCCGACTCCGAGGAAGAGGTACGACATTATCCCAACTTCTTGCTAGAGGAGAATGCTAGGCTGAATGAGTTGCTTGATAACCATGATGATGTGCTTAGGAAGACCAACAAGGAGAAGAGAGAGTTTTGGTCTTTGCTACGTTATGCTAAGGACAAGATAGTTGAGCTTGAGTCTTTGCTTGTTGATGCTAGAACTGAGATAGACTCTTTGAAAGCTGCTCCTGTTGTTTCTGATGAGATTGATTGTGGTGATTGCAATGTTTTCCTGGCTGACTTGACTGTTCTCAAGGAGAAGCGTGCCTCAACTCTTGAGGAACTAGATGTGCTTAGGATTGAGCGTGATGAGCTAAAATCTAGACCTGCTTTGTTAGGTGCTTGCACTTCTTATCTTGTGTTGCATGCTAGGCTAGATGAATCTCATACCAAGATAGTTTCTCTTGAGGCTGCATTGAAAGCTCCTATTCCTACATCATGCTCTACCTGTGAAATGCATGCTTTGAAAAATATGGAACTTGCACACTATGTTGACCGTTTGCAGGATGAGAATGATGAGTTGAGGAAATTGATGGGTTGGTTGTCTAGGCATGAGCCACAGTTGAGTTTGATGTTGGTTGAGTTTAAGTGGTTTGATGGTCAGGCGTTGGGGGCTGGCAAGAGTGGTGAGAAGAGTGGTGAGGGAGGAAAGAAAGTTGGAGAGATTCCTATTCCACCTCACACTACACCCATGAACAAATTTGCACCCAAGCCAAACCACCTCAGAAACAAGCTAGACACAATCCCAGATCTACCAGTGTTCCCCCACAAGACAGAAAACTACCAGAAACCCATCAAGTTTGTGAGCATCCAGGGGAATGTCTTTGGTGAGAAGTCAGGAGAGAAAGCTACCGAGAAGCCCACAGAAAAGCCACAGCCTAAACCACAGTCGATCCGCTTCCATTGTGAGTATTGTGGGAGGGATGGGCATAAGGATGAGTTCTATTTCAAGAGGAAGAGGGATGAGAGGTTTTCTAGGGAGATGGCAAACAAGGACAGGTACCACCCTTCCCATGGGGTGCCTGAGCCTCGTAGAGGACCTTTACCTAGAGGTGATGGGTTTGTGCGTACAGTTCCCACTCGTGGTGGTGGAGGTGTGTTTCCTCAGAGAGATAGGTGTGTCGGGTTTGGACGTGGTGAGTTTGCTGAACGTGCTCCTGCTCGTGACCGTTACGAGTTTGGGTGGCATGATCGCAGTTTTGGTTCTCAGAGGGACTACGGGCCACGTTTTCCTCCTCGTGGTCCACGTACTCCTCCAGTGAGACGTCACAGGTTCTTTGGTGGTAGGTGTGAGAGGGCTCAGCCTAGAGGTTTTGATAGGATGGATTTTACTAACCCTTCTTTTGAGCAAATGGCTCGACACTGGTTTGACTCTTTTGGTACTAACCCCAGTGTTGAGTCGCTTGCTCATTCTCGTTCTCAGTTTTGATTTGCAGGTGGGAGGCTTCAAGGACTTTTGGTTGATCGACTCCGGTTGTTCATGTCACATGACCAGAGATTGTGGGTGGTTCTCCAGCCTCACCCCGGTGAGTACGAAGGAGTACATCACTTTCAAGGACAATGGGAGAGGACGAGTGCTTGCTGAAGGTATGGTAAAGATGAGTAGGAAGGTGACCTTGAAGAGTGGCTTTGGTCAAGTCACTTGGTTTTAACCTGTTGTCAGTATCTCAGTTGCTTGCTGATGGTTTTGAGGTTTGTTTTAAGTTGGGCGCTTCTCGTGTGCTTGATTCTCGAGGCGATCTTGTCTGTACGATTGTCCTCGAGGGTCAAATCTTTCGTGCCGATTTTTCCCAGTCTGTTGGTCCTCCTCGATGCTTTGTTGCTGGCGTTTCGGCTGAGCTTTGGAAATGGCATAGGAGGCTAGGACACTTGAGCTTTGAGTTGCTTTCCCACTTGAGTGGTCTAGACCTTGTTCGAGGATTGCCTAAGTTGAAATTCGAGAAGGATTTGGTTTGTGCTCCATGTCAGCATGGAAAGATGGTTGCCGCTTCTCACGCCCCTCTGACTGCGATCATGACCGAGCGACCTTGTGAGCTATTGCACATGGATTTGGTTGGGCCAGCTCGGGTTCGCTCTGCGGGTGGGAAGTGGTACGTGTTGGTTGTGGTTGATGATTTTTCGAGGTACTCTTGGGTTTTCTTTTTGGTGGATAAAAGCGAGACATTTGGCTTTGTTCGGGACTTGATCTTGAGGTTGAAGAATGAGAGACATGGTGATGCCATTCGAGCTATACGCAGTGACAATGGCACGGAATTTAGGAACTCTCATTTTGATGCCTTTTGTGGTGATCTTGGTCTCGACCATCAGTATTCTTCTCCATACGTCACTTGCCAGAATGGTGTAGTGGAGAGGAAGAACCGAACCCTTTGTGAGATGGCCAGGACGATGCTTGATGAGCATAGGACTCCGACCTTGTTTCTGGGCCGAGGCGGTCAATACCGCTTGCTATGTGTTGAATCGCATTTTCCTTCGTGCTTTCAAGAAGAGGACTTCGTATGAGCTAATGCATGGGTGAAAACCCAAGGTGAGTCACTTTAGAGCTTTTGGTTGCAAGTGCTTCATTTTGAAGAAGGTCAAGTTGGATAAGTTTGAGGCTAGATGTTCGGATGGTATCTTTCTCGGTTATGCGATTCACTCTAGAGCATATCATGTGCTCAATCTTGACACTAACCGAATCATGGAGACTTGCGAGGTAACCTTCGATGAGACACAACCATGTAGCTCTTCTGCTTTTGAGTGTGCAGGTGACGAGGGAATTGGTGCGAAGATCTTTGAGGATGAGAAGGATGGAGATGAAGACGAAGATGATGGTGGTGATGCTCCCGCGACTGATCGTGTACACGCTACTTCCACTACGATGACGACGATTGAGGATGGTCTGTCCCCTACGCCTACGACGACAGAGGCTATTTGAGTGGAGACTGCTGCTAAGCGGGAGGTTGTGTCCAGACGAGAGGCTCCCCGACGTGTACAGGTGGATCACCCACCATCTACGATCATAGGTGACCTTCATGAACGCACTACACGGTCGAGGTCAAGGAATACTTCTCACTTTGCTCACTCTGCATTTGTTGCTTCGTTTGAGCCCAAAGATATTCGACACGCTTTGTCTGATGTGACTGGGTGAATTCCATGCACGAGGAATTGCAGAACTTTGAGAGAAATCAAGTTTGGGTGTTAGTTGATCCACCGCCAAATTGGCGTACCCTAGGTACCAAGTGGGTGTGGAAGAACAAGGAAGGTGAGAATGGGATGGTTGTGAGAAACAAGTCGAGGTTAGTGGCTCAGGGGTTTAACCAGAAATAGGGTATAGATTATGAGGAGACATTTGCTCCTATGGCCCGTCTGGAGGCGATTAGGATCCTTCTAGCCTTTGTTGTGGCTAAAGGGTTCAAGTTGTTCCAGATGGACGTGAAGAGTGCTTTCTTGAATGGGGTGATAGAGGAAGAAGTGTATGTGAGGTAACCCCCGGGGTTTGAGAGTGAAAAATACCCACACCGTGTATACAAACTCCAGAGAGCGCTTTATGGGTTGAAACAGGCACCGACAGCTTGGTATGGTAGGTTGAGAGGCTTTTTGCTGAGCAAGGGGTTTGTGATGGGCACAGTTGATAAGACCTTGTTTCTCCTTAAGCATGAAAATGACCTGTTGATTTTTTAGATTTACGTGGATGACATAATCTTTGGTGGCTCTTCTCATGATCTTGTTGCCAGATTTGCAGATGACATGAGCAGGGAATTTGAGATATCTATGATGGGTGAGCCGCAGTTTTTCCTAGGGCTCCAGACCAAGCAGTGCAAGGACAGGACGTTTGTACATCAGGCGAAGTACACCAGGGACATGGTGAAGAAGTTTAGCATGAACGACTCCAAGCCGCTGACTGCACTGACGGGTACCACTACGGCTTTGGACGCGGATGAGGATGGCGAACCCGTGGACCAGAAGGAGTACCGGAGCATGATCGGCTCCCTCCTCTACTTGACGGCGACGAGGCCGGACATACAGTTCAGTGTGTGTCTGTGCGCTCGTTTTCAGGCTTCACCAAGGACTTCACATCGGCAGGTCGTTAAGAGGATTTTCAGGTACTTCAACTACACTCCTGAGTTTGGTCTTTGGTATTCTGCCTCCTCGACACTCAGACTTCACAGATTCTCCGATGTTGATTTTGCTGGGTGTCATTTGGACCGTAAGTCTACCTTGGGTTGTTGCCAGTTTCTTGGTTCTTCTTTGGTCTCTTGGTCGTCTCGCAAGCAATCCAGTGTAGCCTAGTCCACTACAGAAGCCGAGTATGTTGCTGCAGCCAGTTGTTGTTCCCAGCTACTATGGATGACCTACACTATGTGCGATTTTGGTGAGGAGTGCTCCCAGGTTCCACTCTTTTGTGACAGCACTAGTGCCATAAGTGTAGCCAAAAACCCAGTCCTTCACTCCAAGACTAAACACATCGAAGTGAGATACCATTTTCTAAGGGACAATGTTCAGAAAGGGAACATTTCTTTGTCCTATGTAGGGTTGAAAGCGGTCGAACTCGGTCAGAATAACCCCAATATCATTTTCATTTTCACATTTGAATACGGAAACAAAATCGAATTTGAAAAGGTCGGAAACAAAAACGAAAACGAACTTGCGGGATATCAGAAGATTCAAAAACGAACTGATTTGATCGGAAACCTATCGAATATGGTCGGAATACGAAAAACAAAACGGTAACACCGATCCGTAATACCTAATTGAGCATGTCGAATATTATCATCGAGTAATAAGTAACAAGAAAAGTCTCTTCAAATGCCAAATCATAGGCCGTGCTCACATTGTTTCCATCAAACTAGTTATTATCCCATATCCATCTCACAAAAAATAATTCATGAATTAAATTGCAAGGTCACACGTGCGAGCAATTAATTGGAACTCCATCTCCTGTATTGCGTCTCTATCTCTTCACAGGATAAAAGAAATTCACCTCTACCTGCTTGGTCGCCCTAGTCTTCTCACTCCCCCAATCTTATTTTTATGCCCAATCTCATCTCCCTCCGTGCCCGCACGCTGCTGGAGGCATGTCCACCTGGAGCCCTGGAGACACAGACGCCACGAGGTGTGAGCTGCGCAGGATGGCGCGCCTCAGGGCGAGGTCGCGTTGGGCCTGCTGCGACTGCGAGCGGGATGGCGCAGGGAGGGTGTCGCGGACGGCGGAGTCGTGGACCAGTGCCTCATGGCGAGGCCACGTGGGCCTACTGCGAGCAGGATGGTGCAGGGAGGGCGTCACAGACATGGACCGAAAAAATCGACTGTTGTGGCGGCGCGGCACAGGTATGGGCGTATGGCCTCAGGGGTGTGTTCCAGGCTCCAGCAGGTGAAAACGGGATGTCCCGAATAAGTGAAAACGGGATATCTCGATCAAATACGGGGAAAAGCGGAAACGATCGGGATACAGCTCAAACCGTTTTCGTTCCGATTTCGTATTTGTCATCCCGTTTTCGATTCCGATTTCGAATTTGTCCGAAAATATGAAATCGATCGGGTTAAATGTAGAAAACGGGACGGAACGGAACGGGATTTGTCCGGACTGTTTTCAACCCTAGTCCTATGTACCTACCCAAGATCAGCTAGCTGACATTTTCACTAAACCACTTGACCAAGTTACCTTCACACACTTGCGAGGTGAACTTGGAGTGTGTTTTCCTTTTTAGCTGGATCTTGGAGCTTCTCATGTATATATGTGATTTTTGTATCATTTGTTGCATTCCATGCATGCATTTTACTTTTTGTACAAAACCTGGTAGGATAGCCATCTTTGGATCATTTGTGGTAGGATGAGCTTCTCTTATATACTTTGATCACTATGATGCGCTATATGTGAGATATGTGTATGCTTTGGGAATGGTGATGTGAATGCTATGCTCTTGATTGTATGGTCATATGTTCATGATGAGATAGCTTCCTTTTGTGAAAATGCTAAAAATGCTTCACTCATGAGTAGATACTTGTTTATGCTCAATTTGTGCTCAAATGCCTATATCATGCTTAGTTTGTACTTGAGTATCATGCTCTCTTTGCTTGGGGTCAATGACCCATTTGTCATGGTAAATGTTTAGCCCATATGTTCACTTGTGGAGGAGCATAAGCTTCTTTTTGCCGCAAAGGCATTTCATGTACCATGCTTAAATTTGAAAATGAAATTGGTGTATGAATTACCTTATGCTTGAAAAATAAGCTCTTAATCATGTCTTTATGTTTTGATGTATATATCTTGGGTGCTAAACCGTTGCATGTTGTCTATCATGAGAAGTCTCATTTTAAGAAGTAGACACATGGCTCGGTGGATTTGACATGACATGTAGTAGCTTATGGGCGTTTGCTATGATCTTGTGATGAGAACTTGTGATCGTGTATGAGCTTTGTATGATCTAGTTAATTTTTGCTCAAATTGCCATGAATAGGATTTTGCTCATGAGATGAATATTTCTTTGTGAAAATTGCTTAAAAATACTTTTGGCCATGTCACATGTTTATATGTCTCTACTTTCTTGATGGCAATACGCTAACTACACCATGTCTACTTTGCTTGCTCTATGTCTCATTTGTAACATTTTGTTGTGCTCTTTGTATATCTGAGAAGCTTGGTAGATTGTATATGCTTTGACATGCATTTGTGCACTTTCATGGTACCTTGATTCATGCATTGTCAACAAGGGGGAGAATATGTATGAAAGGGGGAGAATTTGTGAGATTTTTGCATGTGGGGAGAAAAATTGAGAAAAGAGGTTGCATATGTGCAGGGGTTTTGTGTCTGAGTTTTGTGCTTTGTGGTGTGCTCTTTGTGAGCTTTGTTTGTCTCGGCTGTATTGAGCCGTCGCCCGTGCCTTAGGGGGCCGAGACTTGGTCTGGCGAGTTATCGTGTTTCTCGCTTGGTCTTTGGCTTTGGATCACTTGCTTGGAAGTTTGTGTTCATGGTTGTTTTGTTTTCCTTTTTCTCTATGTTGGTTACCATGGGTGTTGTCAATGCACTCATCAAGGGGGAGATTGAGGACCATGTGTGTCTGAAGACCAGTGGAGGGTCGCTCCTTAGTGATGAGTGATTGACAATGTTGTGTGGACTGATACTTGGCTCAGTGTGTAGGTATAGGTTGCGGCTTGACTCGTGTTGGTGCAGGTGAAGAACAAGCGCGAAAGGCCTTAGCTGTGGTGGCCTCCGGGTGATGGAGAGGCAAGTAGGCTTGGTTCGATGGACCCGGTGGCCGATGGGGTCAAGTGCGAGCCGTGCGGTGCAAGACTAGCAAGTTGAAGTCGTGAACATGGGCCGGTGCAAGGTGGTAGTTCGAGGCCGAAGCTTGCAAGCGGGGTTTGGTGGTTTGCCCACAAAACCATCAGTGGACGGTTTCTTGATTTGGGCCGCAAAACCAAGTCTGGAGGCCCGATGCGACAGAGACGGGGATCCGGGAGCGTCGGGAAGCTTCGAGGCTGGGGGCACGTGGCGTGATCGTGGGGCTTGCGTCGAGGCTAAGCAAGTCCACGGTGGAAACGTGTCCGCTCGATGAAAATATCTGAAGACTTGACCATATTGCCCCTGAGGGGTGTGTATCTTCATTTTAAGTTGTACGGGTAGCGTGGTCATTTGCCTCCTCCGGTGGACTTCGTATAAATAGCGGAGAGGTGGATGGCATCTTTCTCTCTTGGACTCTAGGGTTTCCTCCCCCGGTAGATCGCTCTGGACTGCTTCTTTTCCTAGTATTTCCTTAGGCTAGATTCTTGTACAGACTCTGACTGTTGGGGACACAAAACTCCCAAACAGAGAGAAAGAAATCCAACTAAGTTCACAATCAACGCGTTATGTTCAAAAGTCGTAAATGATCAACTTTCCTCAATGTGTTACACACTCCACTTTCCAAAATGGTCGTCCCCCTACAATGAGGAGGAGGCCTCCTTTTATAGTGCCGAAAGATAAAATTTACATTCCAAGTATGCCCCGAGACCCTAACTTTTAATAAGAATATTCGAGGGCAAACTTGGTTTTTTACACACGTTGCGGATTTAACGCCGTAGTTTGCGGAGCGCAGATCACGCCGGCGACAGCGGAGCGGAAAACACGCCGCGAAGACCGGAGATGGTTCCGTGTTGAAACAGCTTTTGACCGAGTCTTCGTGCTCGAAACCTTGAGAAGCCTCGGGCTCCGTCATCTTGCTCTTCCCGGCACTTCATTCTCACTGCAGCTCAGAGCTTCGGGGTCTTCCAGGTAACGAACCGGCTTGGCTCTAGGTCGAAGCTGGGACCTTCGCCTTTTACTGCTCTCGATCGGGGGCTCCGGGCTGTTTCCTGTAATGACACATCTCGTAACAGTGTTAAATCTCGCGTTTAGCAATTGGATGGTACAGATGGCGGAGCCTGGACTCCCTAGCTGTCCCTGAAAGAAATCGTAATTATATGCACGTGGAGTAGATCAACCGCCCCGGAACCCCGGGCTTCGCCATCTCCTGTCGGTTCCTAATGTTAATGGGCGTGAGACATCCTTTAGTTTCAAGGAAACAAAACTAGCGAAGCCCGTGGCTCTTATTTTACCCGGAAAGGATCTGAAGCTTAGTTGTTTATTTCAGCCTTTGCCAAACCCCCGGTGCCTATAGGTGAGGTTTTCTACAGCCCCAACAGTAGCCCCTCGAGGAGAAGTGTTTTGAACAACGAGACTTAACCTTCTCCTCGACTTTTGTTTCGTGATCTGATGAAGAAAACGTCACCTTCGGCTCCGGGGAGTTTGCTGCTTTTAGTAGACTTTCGGCTTCGCGTGATCATTTTCCTAAAGACTACAGTGAAACCGCACCTTCCCGAGGCGTCCGTTCGTATTTCGAGGGCATTGCACCCCTTCTCTCTACTCGGGCTATATAAGGGGGTCGGGGCCCCTGGTTTTCAAACTTGCGCCGAAGCTGAGAACCCCCGAGCCCTCATATTTCTGCTGCTTTAGGATTCGTGCCATCTGCTTGATTTCGCCTGAGCTTCGCCGTTTGCTTCCACAGCGGAGCTCAAACCTTGTTTGTTCATCGTGGCCCGTACAAAACAAACCGCGCGACTAATGACTGAAGAAGAAATCGCTGCTTCTACTGCGCCGGCCGAAGCCCCGGAAGAGCCGGTTGGAGATATAGTTGACTACGAGCCATCGCCGTCGGTGAAGGGGAGGGAGGCTGATCTTGGCGAAGATATTTCCAGAGTGGAAGCTTCGCCTTCGGAGCTGATGGCTGGAAGAGAGTCTAAAACTCCATCGTACGTTCTCGGTCCTTCGCTTGTGTCTAAGAACTTGATCAAGTATTATGAAGAGAAGGGTTTTTTTCCCGAAGGTGTCACCCGTCATCCAGAGGGTGAAACTACTCCGGAGCCCAAAGCTGGCGAGGCTGTGGTTTTTCGTGATTTCTTCAACACCGGCTTGAGGTTTCCCTGTTCCCGACGCCTGCCAGAGATTCTTGATCGCTACAGCGTGAAGTTGCATCAACTGACGCCAAATGCATTTGTGCAACTGTCTATGTTTTTCTTTGCTGTGCGTTCTTGCGACGGCCGAGTGGATACCGAAGCTTTTGTTCGGTTCTACGAGCTTCATGTTCAGAAGCAAAATTTTCGGGTTGACGGCGATCCTGCTGTGTACGAGAATCATTTCGGGTGCATCACTTTCACGACCCGGAGAAGAAAGACATTGAGAGAGTGGAACTCAGCCCCACCCATAAGAACAAATGGGACGATGATTGGCTGAGTTACTGGTTCTACGTGAAGGTCGACAAGCCCTGTGGCTCCGACGGTGTTGCGTAGTATCCCTTCAGTATTACAACGATGACTCCTTTGAGCTATGTGACAGGACCTGACTTCGCTAAGACCAGGGGCTTTAAAGAGTGTGAAAAAGCTTTTCTCCTGGCTTCGCAGTTCCTCCCCGGTCGTGATATAGCCGAGGAATTTGTTACTGCTAACATTTGGCCTCTTTCTGCTGGTTGGAACCCTGAAGAGGTTAAGTGACTTTCGATTGAATGGTTCTCGAAGGCTATCCCTTTTCCTCGATTTGGATTAAAGATGCCTGAAGGAAAAAGTGCTCATGAGTTCATTGGTGAGGTAGAGCACCACGTGGTGGACCTGCTTGGTCCATATACTGAGGCGGAGTATCAGGCTTCGCGAAAGTTGCCTACTGGAGGCCGCTGAGTGAATCGTATTTTCTCTGAGCTAGGCATTGAAGTGGAGGATCGCGCGAAGCCCAAGGTTTCGTCTAAGCGCGCTCACGACCCGACCCAGGTCGCGCCTGACCCGGCCGACGTGAAAAAGAAGAAAAAATCTGTGACATCACCGGAGGCGTCTGGCGAAGCCGATGCTGACCAGCGGAAGCCTTCAGCCCCGCTCTCTTCTTCGAAGACAGGTCAGCTTGAGCGTGCTAAGAAAAAACAAGCTGAGGTGCGAGAAAAAGGTTCTTCTGTTGATAAGTTGTCGAAGCCCGGTCTTCGGCATAAGAAGGCCGACTCGAAACCTAGGCAGCAATGCCGTATTGTGAATATCCTTGGTTCCTCTGATGATTTGGAATTTCTTGATTCGGGGGTTGAAGATGACGGGAACAAGGGACGCGGAGCTGCCCCTGTGCCTGAGGTGGAGAAGACTGTCGAGCCTAGCACGGAGGTTGTCACGGACCCTCCTATTTCGGTGAGTGTTGGTGGCGCGGATTCGGTTGGTGATATTGCGAAACTTCCCGGAGCCGAGATCACTCAAGACAAGGGAAAAGGCCCTGCGCATGTTAGTGCTCATCCTGAAGCTTCGGACGACACCAAAGCATCCCCCGAATTCATGCAATCATTGGCGGAGACTGTGAGCTCATCTGGCGCTGTAGAAGGTCATACCTTGGAGATGGTGCTTGCGGAGAAGAGATCTTTTGATCCCTCAACGTATTCTTACAACAAGGCTGTTGGTATGAGGGACTTACAAACTTTATTATCTGTTCGTTTGCCGTTTTATAAAGAAAGTGGGGTAATCGAATCTCATGTGCTGTGGGAGCTAAGGGATTCTGCTCGGCTTGCAGGAGCCACATCAGAAGACGTTGTACGTTTGGAGGGTGGCGCCCTTGGTAACCAAGTTTTGGAGGAAGGGGAAATTCCCGGTGCTCCTGGCTCTTCTCTGATTGTGAAACAACCAGGCACTAGCACCTCTGCTGAACACAGCATGTCCTTGACTTCATTCGCTTTCTTGTTGGTTTTAGCATTTTTTTTTGTTAGGTTTGGACATGCTGTGTTCATTTTTTGTTTTTTCTTAGCTTTTGAAAAATCCGTCGAAGACATGCAGGTCGGCCGCCTGGCCGGCCTGTCAGCGGAGCTTTGTTATAAAGCCAAGATTTCAAGTCAGAAGCTCCTTGAAAAGTACCGTCTTCAAGAGAAGAAATTCCTGGCTTCCGAAGCCGAGAAGATCGAACTGAGCTGTGAAGTCATTAGGCTAAAAGAAGAAAACAGAGCTCTAGCCAAGATTTGCAAGCTGCGGGACGAAAGTATTGAGATCCTGAAAGATAACGTCAAGACCTATCAGGAAGCAGCACTGAAATTAAACGAGGATGCTGAGAAATGTGACAGCCTGCTCGAGGAGTTCAAAAAGATAGCCGAAGATGATGGCCGCACTATTGAGACCTTGCAAAAGGAAAAGAAGGCCCAACAAACTAAGATTGGAGAACTCAAGAAGGAGGTTGAGGGTCGGGATAACTTTATAAAAGCGGCCAAAGATGTTTTGAAAGAAAACTTCAAAGGTTTGCATGAAAAGTATGCTCGTGCCCTTGGGGAATTTGGTGCGGAGCCCCTGCCCTTCCCTGGTGACAAAGACGCCAAGGCCATCTGTGAATGGATGGGACAAGAGTTCGATCACCTCCCGGGAGTGATGACCGGAGCCAGTGACTATGCGGCTTCGATGTGCGTGGAGACTCTCCTTAGGCTTCTTGAAAAAACCGGGTGCTCAGATTTTCTGTCCTTGGGGGCCAGGAACTACAAGTTCCCGACCGCGGAAGAGCTTGATGATGGAGTTGCCTCAAAGAATGTTCGAGTCATCAAGAAAATTTTCCTGACCCTGTTTTGGGAGGCGTCCGGTCAAGAATATGCTAAGGTTGTGGCGCGCCGGCTTCTGGCGGAGGTAGACGTTTTGCGTTATTGGTTCTTTGCTTAATTTCATTTCCCCTTTTTTCTTTGGGTCGCTAACTTCTCTGTTTTGTAGGCGAAGGAAAAGGAGGCATTGGGATCGGATTTGAGCGATGGTGACAGCGATGGTGATGGAGATCCTACAAGCGCGGCTCCGGGAGGTTCAACCTCTGGTGTCAACAAAGATGCAACTGATGATGATGCTGAGGGCAAAAATGGCAAAGCCTGAAGACTTCTAGCCTGAATTGTCGTCTTTTTATGATGCCCTGCGTGGCGGTTTGAGCTTTAAGTGTTGGAGAACTTATGCTTAAGTATGGAAACTTGTAAATAACATCATTAGCCTTGTTTCCCTTTTCTATTTTGCTGCTTGTCTTGATTGAAGAAAACGTCACCTTCTTTTAGAGTAGTTTTTGTAGTTTACTTCGTGCGAGGATGTCAATTTTCGATGTTTCTTAGCTTCGGGGAAAAGAGCGAAAAACTTACTTTGTTTTTGAAGAAAATGTCACCCCCCCCCCCCGTTTTTTGGTCTTTTTCCCGAAGCCCTTAGGTAGAAAGGTGTTCGCGAAGCTGTTTAACTTTCTCGCAGGTAAGCTGTCCTTTCTTGACGAGTTCAAAGTCTAGCGAGGCTTGTTCAGAGCTTCGCAGACTTTCTTTTCGACGGTCAAATATCAGCAATCTTGTTGCTTTTTCGACTGAAATTTTGTACCTATTGTAGAAATGTTCTTTGAACAAGATAAAGTTGATCCGCAATTTCTTATGCGGCTAGCGTTTTCTTAGTATAATCGGTGTTTCTGAAAAGGCTAAAACCTTGCGAAGCTTGCTCCGAGCTTCGTAATTTTTCTTACTTATCAACGAACAACAGCGATCTTATTTCTTTTTTGAATGGAAGATTGCTTTCGGATTTTTAGCACTTCCCGCAACTTAGTCTGTTGCCTAAGGGATTGCTTGGTACTTAGGCATGATTGCTAAGATTTTTATGAGACAACGTGTGTAAGCTTGTTGCTTTTTCATTGCTCTTTGGGCAGAAACCCCCTTTGCGGAAAGTAAATGACTGGAAATAAATTTGCTGAAAGTAAATGAGACTGGAACTTAAGGGGGGAAGTAATTTCATTAAGACTGAAATTTGATACACAGATCCGCCTCATTAAAAACCTTGCCTCCTGATTTGGAGTCCCCTTTTTGCAAGGAAAAGAGTACGGATATCGATAAATGTAAAGTACTGGAAGGAAAAATTAAAAAGAAAAGAAACATAAGGTAACCAAGTTCCGGCTCCGTTTATAAGTTTACGAAGCTCGAACTTTTACACTGCCTTGTTCTTACGGGTAGTATTTGAGGAGGCTGTCCGCATTCCAAGTGTGCGGCAATGCGTTGCCCAACTGGTCTGCCAAGTGGAAGGACCCTGGCCTGATAC
This sequence comes from Cenchrus fungigraminus, assembly GCA_036936925.1. Classification (NCBI taxonomy): domain Eukaryota; kingdom Viridiplantae; phylum Streptophyta; class Magnoliopsida; order Poales; family Poaceae; genus Cenchrus; species Cenchrus fungigraminus. The sequence goes on from CM072779.1 coordinate 111,657,170, forward strand.
TCTTTGTTACGATGAATGGCACTTCCCAAGACTCTTGTAGCTTCCCTAGGTTGTCAAAATTTTTCTTTTTCTTGATGACCAAATCCCCTACCTGTATTTCTTTCCTCACGACTTTCTTGTCCCTCCACTTCTTGGTTTCTTGTTGATATTTTTCGAAGTTGTCCGCAGCTTGGAGTATGTCTACCTCGATCAAATCTTTTTCGGCTTCTTCGGAGCCCCCGTCTTGTGCTTTCAATACTCGCAAGCTTTGGTTTTTTATCTCTTCTAGTGTCATGGCTTCGGAGCCGAACAGCAACTTGAAAGGTGAAAAACCTGTGGTTCTTGAGACGCTGGTGTTGTGCGACCAAATGACCTTCGGTAATTCGTCCACCCATTTGCCTTTTCTCTGGTTGAACAGACACTTCTTTATGCTAGAGAATATTTGGCCATTTGCTCTCTCTACAGCTCCGTTTGATTGTGGGTGGTACACCGAAGCAAATTTTAACTTGGTTCCCATGGTGAGGTAGAATTCCCTGAAATCGTTGCAATCGAATTGCTTTCCATTGTCCACGGTTAGCTCTCTAGGGACCCCAAATCTGCAGATTATGCTTTGCCAAAAGAATTTTTGGATGTTGCGAGATGTGATGCTAGCCAGTGGCTTGGCTTCGAACCATTTGGTGAAGTAATCTACAGCGACAGCTGCAAATCTACAATTTCCTTGCGCTGCTGGTAAGGGTCCAACTAGATCCATTCCCCATCTTTGGAGTGGCCAAGAGGGTGGTATTAACTGTGTAGGCATTGATGGGCTTCGCTGGTTGTTTGCGTTCTTCTGGCAAGCTTCGCATGTTTTTACCAGGTGATGGGCATCGTTAATGATAGATGGCCAGTAGAAACCTTGCCTTAGTGTTTTCTGGGCCAAAGCTCTGGATCCCATGTGGGCTCCGCAAAAACCTGAATGAATCTCTCTCAATAGCTCTTTTCCTGCATCGAAGCTGATGCATCTCAGGGTTGGAGCTGATATGCTAGATTCGTACAATTCCCCATCGATTATCTCGTAGCCTCGGGCCCTTTGTCTCATGCGATTTAAGGAAACTTCCTCGGTAGGTTCATAGTGACCCCTTAGGAAGGCCAGGATTGGAGCCCGCCAGTCGTACTTCTCTATGATATTGATTGTTTTGGCCTTCGGCTCTTTTACGGCAGGTGTGGTGAGGATTTCATAGAAAACATCCAGGGGTAGAGCTTGATTTTGAGCAGCGGCCTTTGCTAATGCGTCCGCTTCATTGTTTGAGTTTCTTGGGATGTGCTCTACTGTGAATCCCTTGAAGTGCTTTTCCATAGATCTTATTGCAGCGAGATATTTGACTAGCTCTGGCTCTCTAGCTTCAGTATCTTTCTCCACATGCCCCTGAATGACTTTGGAGTCTGATCTCACAATAAAGCTTTGTTGGCCTAAAGCTTTCAATTTCCTTAGCGTAAGGAACAGAGCTTCGTATTCTATTGTGTTGTTGGTTGCCCTCTCACTGTCTGGGAAGTCCAATCTGACTGCGAATCGCATTTCGATTCCAGTTGGAGAGGTTATTATTGCCGAAGCTCCGGCTCCTTTGTGACAATAAGCCCCATCGCAGTATGCAATCCATGGCTCATCGATGTCTGCGGAGGTCGAACTGACTGGAGAAGTCCAATCCACAACAAAATCTGCCAGGGCTTGAGATTTGATGGCGCTTCTTCTTTCGAAGTCAACTACATGTTCTGACAATTCAAGAGCCCATTTGGAGATTCTCCCCGAAGCTTCTCTGTTGTTAAATAACTCATGCAGAGGTTGATCTATTACCACTATAATTTTGCGGGACTCAAAATAATGCCTGAGCTTCCGTGCTGCCATAACGACTGCATATGCGATTTTTTCAAGTTCTGAGTAGAACACCTTTGAACCTGTGAGTGTTTCAGAGACAAAGTAGACTGGGACCTGAGTCGGCTTCCCTTCCATCTCCTTTTCTTGTATCAATGCTGCGCAGACAGCAGTTTGCGAAGCTGAGATGTAGAGTAGTAGGGGGGAGCCAGGCTCCGGTGGGCACAATTTGGTTAGCTTGGTGAGATAAACCTTGAGCTCCGCAAATGCTTTGCTCTGTTCTGGCCCCCATTCGAACTTCTTGTTGTTTCTGAGAACTTGGAAGAAATGGAGGCTTCGCTCCGCAGCGTTGGACACAAATCTGTTTAACACTGCAATTCTACCGGTGAGTTTTTGCACATCTTTTAGAGACCTGGGCTCCTCCATCTTTATTATTGCCTGAATTTTGTCGGGATTAGCTTGTATTCCCTTCGTCTCTACCAGGCACCCGAGCACTTTTCCCCGACGAACTCCGAACACGCACTTCTCAGGGTTCAATCTCAGGTTTGCGGCTCTCATGTTCGCGAAGGTTTCCGCAAGGTCAAAGATGTGATCGCCGCGCTTGTTGCTTTTGACGACTATGTCGTCGACATATGCTAATAGATTCCTGCGCAACTGGTCGGGAAACACTGAAGCTGTCATTCTTGTGAATGTTGGTCCTGCGTTCTTGACCCCCTCAGGCATTCGCAAGAAACAGAAGATGCCGAAGGGTGTAATGAAGCTGGTTTTGTCCTCATCTTCTTTTCTGATTCTTATCTGATGGTAACCCGAAAACATGTCAAGTAACGACAACATTTCGCTATTCACCGCATCATCCACAATTTTGTCTACCCTTTCTAGCGGGTAATCATCTTTTGGGCAAGCTTTGTTCAAGTCTGTGAAGTCTATACACATTCTCCACTTCCCGTTTTTCTTCTTTACAGGGACTGTGTTTGCGAGCCATGTTGAGTATTTGGCATCGCGGATCACGTTGGCGTCTAACAGCCTTTGCACTTCGGCTTTCACAGCTTCGGCTTTTTGTCAGACATTTTGCGGAGCTTTTGCTTTTTGGGCCTGATGTTCTTGCCCATCTCCAGCCTGTGCTCGATGATGTCCCGGTCGACTCCTTTTAGGTCTTAGGCTGACCATGCGAACACATCTTGGTTTTTGGCCAAAAATGCCAGCAACTCTCGCTCTTCGTCTAGGCTTAACTCGGCTCCGATTATCACAGTTCTGTCTGGGATATGTGCGTCTAGCGGGATCCTTTTTGTCTCGCCGTCGGCGCTGATGTTAACTTTCTCCTTGTCCCTCTTGGGCTCCGCGAATTTTTTCCTTCTATCTTTCTCTGCGGCTTCGTCAGCTTCAGCCTGAGTGAGATGGTGAATGCTTCTTTGGCCTGGGGATATGCCTTTTTCAATGTCTCTGGCTGTCTGTTGATCCCCAAATACTGTGATGACCCCCTTGAGTGCTGGGATTTTCATGCACAGAAATAGTTGTCGGACAGCAGCATCGAACATGTTGATGAAGCCCCTACCCAAGATGGCCAAGTACGGATAATGCATTTCCACCACATCGAACGTGATCAACTCCGTTCTGGGGTTGTCAAGGTTCCCGAAGGAGACGGGCAACATGATCTTTCCGAGCGCTCTGACGGGCTTCCCCCCGAAGCCTAGAAGCGGCACATCTGCCTCTTGAAGCAAGTGCGGGTCTATCTTCATTTCCCTGAAACTTTTGGCGAACAAAATGTCGGCGGAGCTGCCATTGTCTATCAGAACTTCCCCAATTTCCCATCCTACAATAATTGTCTTGATGACCATGGCGTCGTTGTGTGCGGATGTTTTCAGTTTGAAATCTTCCTCTGTGAAGGTAATGGGCACATGTGCCCAGGGCGGCTTTACCGGTGGTCCGTCTTGGGCTATGGTGTGTACCTCTCTGAAATAATTTCTTCTCATTCTCTTGTTCTCGAACTCGAGGGATGATCCTCCCACTATCGAGAACACATGGTGATAAGAATTTTCCTGGTTTTGAGCTTCGGTTTGGGAGATGGCCATGATGGAGCCGAAGGTAGGTAAGGCTTTGGGATCGTTTCTTGGGTTTGGCGGCTCCGCCTTTGGAATTACGTTTGGCATGCCGGGTAGCGGAGGTGAGATTTGTTGCATTGGCTGCGTGTTTTACTGGTTTTGCGACTGGTATTGTTGTGGCATCGGTGCTCGCCATGTTGGCTGTGGTTGGCTGTATGTGCTGGTTTGGAAATAATTTTGGTTTCCTTGGTTATAAGGATGTAGCGGAGGTGCGGTGGGATATGAGTTTTGGTGAAAAGGCGGCTGAGGCCAAGCGTGATTGACAGGTTTTGGTGGTGGTGGTTGGTGTTGGGTTTGGGCGGCCCTTTTTTCTTCGGCCATTCTTTCCACAGTTCTCTTGGTTTCGGGACAGTTATCTGTGGAATGGTGGGGTTGCTTTCCGTGGAAGGAGCAGTAAAACAAGCGTGGGCGAGAGTTTTGGTTTTGAGGTGATGGACCGTCGCCCCTGCCTCTTCCTCTTTGATTATGACCTCCGCGGCTTGAAGTTTGCGGAGCCTGGTGCGGGGGCTGGGTTTGTGGTGGGTTAGAGCTTGGGTTTTGGATGTGAGGCGCGGCATCTATGGGGAGCACCTGGTTTGGTGGGTAAGGAGCTTTGTTGTTCTGAATACTTTGGTGAGAGGGAACCCATTCTTGTTCTCTCTGTGCTTGCCTTAGACGATTTCTTTCGGCCACTCTTCTCCTGTGGTCTTCGTCTGATCTGCAATACTCTTCGAGCTCCGCCAAGAGTGCTTGCATTGTTTTTGGTTTTTTCCTCGAGAGATGTGATGCTGTTTGCCCTGGGTTTAACCCCTTGATACAGGCAGCTATGGCAACCTTCTCTGATACGTCCGGGGTTTGGAATTTCAGCTGTAGGAATCTCCTTACATAGTTTGCTAAAGGCTCTTTTTCTTTTTGGATGCAGTAGAACAGGTCCCCTTCATCAGTAGTTGCGGCTTGGAAGCCTTGGAAGTTTTGGATGAGCTTCATCTTCAGATCGACCCAGCTGTATACCGAGTGGGGTGGCAGCAGTGAATACCAATTCAGTGCTGCGCCTTCGCATGCTATGATGAATGACTTGGCTAAAACAACTTCGTCACCTCCAGCCAAAGCTACAGCGGCTTCGTAACTCATTATGAACTGCCTTGGGTTCGTCAACCCGTTGTATTTTGGCAGAGAGATTGTTTTGTAGGAAAAGGGCCATGGCGCTGTTTGCAGGCCGATGGATAAGGGGGATGTAGCATCGACGGTCATGAACATTCCAGCGGTGGGTGGGAAGTTGAACACAATGTTTTCATTTTGAGGGGTTGGGCCTTCCTCGTAGTTTCGGGTGGGACTTGGCGGTGTGTGCCGGTGAGATTGCAGCTCATCCAGTTCCTGCTGCATCCGAGCCAGCTGCAGCTTCGCAGCCTTAATCTTTCTGATTTTTTCTTCAGTTTGTTTCTGAGCCTCGAGCTCCATGCCTACCGTCTCCTTTTCTTTTTTCATGGCTTCGATTTGTTTTAATACTGAGTCAACTCCCTCTCAGGTGCGCCTTCTTTGTCGTTCGTGAGGCTGGTTTCTGGGTCTGAGTCTTGCGTGGTCTTTCCCGCTGCCTTTCTTTTTTCACTACGGGTTCGAGCGATGTCCTCGTCCTCCGGCCTGGGCTCCGGAGCGACTATGATTCTTTTTTCCTTGGCAGCCACCCTGGGATCTTCTTGGTCGGCAGTCTTCTTCTTTGGAGGTGCCATTGTGGGTTCCTTGGTGGCTAAGAACACGGTGAGCGCCTTTGTTGGGGACACAAAACTCCCAAACAGAGAGAAAGAAATCCAACTAAGTTCACAATCAACACGTTATGTTCAAAAGTCATAAATGATCAACTTTCCTCCATGTGTTACACACTCCACTTTCCAAAATGGTCGTCCCCCTACAATGAGGAGGCCTCCTTTTATAGTGCCGAAAGATAAAATTTACATTCCAAGTATGCCCCGAGACCCTAACATTTAACAAGAATATTCGAGGGCAAACTTGGTTTTTTACACACATTGCGGATTTAACGCCGTAGTTTGCGGAGCGCAGATCACGCCGGCGACAGCGGAGCGGAAAACACGCCGCGAAGACCGGAGATGGTTCCGTGTTGAAACAACTTTTGACCGAGTCTTCGTGCTCGAAACCTTGAGAAGCCTCGGGCTCCGTCATCTTGCTCTTCCCGGCACTTCATTCTCGCTGCAGCTCAGAGCTTCGGGGGCTTCCAGGTAACGAACCGGCTTGGCTCTAGGTCGAAGTTGGGACCTTCGCCTTTTACTGCTCTCGATCGGGGGCTCCGGGCTGTTTCCTGCAATGACACATCTCGTAACAGTGTTAAATCTCGCGTTTAGCAATTGGATGGTACAGATGGCGGAGCCTGGACTCCCTAGCTGTCCCTGAAAGAAATCGTAATTATATGCTCGTGGAGTAGATCAACCGCCCCGGAACCCCGGGCTTCGCCATCTCCTATCGGTTCCTAATGTTTATGGGCGTGAGACATCCTTTAGTTTCAAGGAAACAAAACTAGCGAAGCCCGTGGCTCTTATTTTACCCGGAAAGGATCCGAAGCTTAGTTGTTTATTTCAGCCTTTGCCAAACCCCCGGTGCCTATAGGTGAGGTTTTCTACAGCCCCAACACTGACCTCTGGATGTATGGAAGCATTCGGTGTTGTGATGATCTCCTGACTCTGTGATTTTCGTGTCTTTTTGGAACTATTTTTGAGTGGTTTCGTTCTTCGCTCGATTCGTTGATTTGATGGTGTTTTTTCTCAGATTTCTTTGAGGGGATCATGGGTGGATGTCTTGTGCATCTTTGGGTGTGATCTTGACCCCTCAAACACCGGGAAATCCCTTCGATTCGCGAGTTCTTGTAGGAGCACGAGTTCTTGGTGGTGGTTCATGTGATCTGCGATTTCCGATGTTTTAGCGAGTTAGAGGTCGAGATTTTTGGGACATAGCTTCACCTAGTGACGCTTCTCATCTCCCCCAAATCTTGTCTCAAGAGCTCAAGTGATTTGGGAGATCCGGTGATGAGTTGGGAGGGTTGACTCCCGCGGCTAGGGTGGTTCTGCTCCTGTTCGCAACACGCAGACAGTCCGCGAGCACTTGGCAGACAGTCCGCGGGCTACTGAACAGTGCAGGTGTTCTTCGTGTTCTTCGCGTGTTCTTCCGAGTCTGTGTTTTGATACGTTGCCTCAGGTGGTTTTGGTTGCACGGAGTTTGCGGACGGTCCGTGAAGGGCCGGATGGTCCGCGGGACCCTCGCGGACAGTTCGATTTTTCAGGGTGCGGTTCTGGAGGTTCTGTCTGGAGGTTCTGTCCGCTTTTGCGGACGGTCCGCGCAGGCCTTGCGGACAGTTCGCCCAAGCCATCCGGACAGTCCGCCCGTACACCACGGATTGTCCGACTGGTCTGTTGCAGACTCGCTTCCTTTCCTTCAATTCTAGTCTAGTGCTTCCGCTCTTTGATTCGAAACTTGTCTCTAGGACTTATAGGTTTGTGTGTGCCTAGTCTAGAGCTTCTTTGGTGTGTGCGAGTGATCGGAGTGGCAATCGGGGTATAGGCCGAGTTCATCCTTCAGAAAGAATTTTTATCGGCTCCCATTCACTCCCCTCCTCTCTGGTCGCCTATTCGGTCCTTCAGAAACATCTGAAGAAGCCCTACACAAAGTTTGGTTTGTGCTAGAACTCGTAGAGGGAATTTCAGTTTTGCAAGGTACTCTATGTGGCAAACCGGTCTCACCGATTTGGGAAACCGGTCAGATCGGTTTCGGTACTGACAGTGGGTCGAAAGTTTTTATTAATGCAGATTCGACTATTCACCCCCTCTAGACAACATCAAGATCCTTTCAGGGGTAGTTTCTGCTGATGGTCCATTGTGGCAGGAGGATCAACGGTCGTGTGTGTGGCTTGAGGGCGACTACCCATGGTGGAGGAGCTCGAGGTGCCGCTTGACTTTTGGCGTGGCACAGCGTTGGCGAGGACGACGCAGTTCGCGGTGACTTCTTTCGCTTTCTCTCCCAGTTTGTGGTGGTGGAGTGTTTTGTTGAGTGTGTTGTTTGTGTGGTGGTGGTGTTCGTTTCGGCGCGTTATGTATGAATGCTTCTTCTTCTTATATGATGTGGTAGTGTTTCTGCCTTTTATTTTTAAAAAAAACATGCTGCTTGACTAGGTGTGTTTATGAAAATTTTTGGAGTCCTCTTTCAATGTCTATTAGGAGTATTAAACGTAGACTAATTACAAAACTAATTACACGGATGGACACGGAATCGCGAGATGAATCCATTAAGACTAATTAATCTGTCATTAGAGATTGGTTACTGTAGCATGACGTTGTGTAATCATAGTACAGTTAGACTCGCTAGAGTCGTCTCGAAAATTAAGGTAGATGTTGTGGAAGGGATTTGTTATTAATCCAAATTTAATACTCATAAATAGTCAAAATATTGATGTGACAGATTCAGCAGTGCTGCTCAAACAGCCAAAATGGAGACATCGATCAACGTTGCCTTGTTTGACAAGTGCAGCACTGGATTCCTGCCCCTGCCTATGTCGACGTTCTCAACCAGCTGCATGTTACAAAATGACCTTTTTTAAAAAATATTGAGCCGCACACAACACAATTACACAAAGCGTACAAAGCCTGTGTCTACCGTTGACTGTCACCCAATGAGGCAATGACCCAATCTCCTCTACTATACCTACCTCCAGCTTCGAGCCGTTGACTTCTCCTTTGGTTGCCAAGCCAGCGTTTGTCGTTGATGAGTCTTTCCATGCAAAAGTGTTCCGACTGTCAAATCACCAACTACTAGTAAGCCCAAGTCTGAGGTTCTGTTTAGGCACCGTTTAGTTCATGAAATTTTGGATGAATGTGGTGAAATTTTTTCATTGAGAAACGTGTTCTGTGAGAGGTGATGTTGGGGTATCGACCTTTTTTGTCACCTTCGCTCGTTCGGAGGAAAAATGATTCTCGCAAGAACTCAGTTTCTATAAGAAAGCAGGTTTTTTTACAATTCTTAAGTTTGTAAAAAAGTGAGGGTCTGTTTTACCCGGCGAAGGTCACAAACCCCAACTCTCTTGTGTTCCCTCTAAAATGGTGAACTTCGGTTTTTAAGAAAAGTGTTTTTCCTTCCTGATCTAAGAAAAACGCTTTCTTCGCTAATAAGGGTTTCGATTGAAAGTGTGCGAAGCTCCTATTTGGCATGTTTGCAGGTAGCGAAGTTGATAAACGAAGGAAATCCATGAAAGCTATTGCGTAAGGTTGTGTTTTTCTACAAGAAGTGCTGCGAAGCTCAAGGTACAACAGAAAACAAGCCAAGGCACGGAATGGTGATGGCGCGAAGTAGAGCAGGGGCAAGCCCGAGCGAAGATGATGAAAAGGGGGAAGAAGAAAGCCCAAGTTGAGAAAAGCACTTCGATGTTGAATCAGTCAATGTCGTCATCAAGAAGATACAAAGAAACGTGAGAAGCTTGCCTACACAAGAAGAAGGAAGCTCTTGTACGCAAATGGCATATCTGTAATATAAGTGAATCCCCCGCAATTGGCGGGGACGAATGTATCCATTGTTCTTTTTATTTTAATACAACATCCAAGGGTAGAAATGGAATGTAAAAGTGACCTTCGGGCACTATAAAAGGAGCCGCCATGCCTCAGTGTAAAGGGACCAACTTTTTCTGAGAAGTAGAGGTTTCGGCAATGCTTTTTCACTTTATTGTCTAAGGATTTTTGAATTCCCAACAGGTGGCACGGTCTACGATGAGAAAATTTTGGGAACTTTTGGTGAACTAAACAGTGCCTTAGTTCTCTAAAATCTCACTAAAATTCTTACATAGAAGGCTGTGTCAGTTCAATTTCTTCTCTATGTGCATATAACCTAATGCAAAAAATTTTACCCATTCCACCAAAATTTTCGTCAACTAAAGGGGGCCTGAATCCAACTTTGATCTACCGTCTACCGACGTAGGGGTGGTCAAAAGCTATTTAACTTAACCTAGCGAATTTAAAGATCAAATTTAAATGATTTTGAACTAATGGTTGAATTGGATTATAAAGCAGGTAAGAGGACAGCAATCTATTACCGCCCGTCCATTTAAAATCCTCTGTCTCAGAACAAGAGCCTTTCACGCTCCGGACGCCGCCACTGTTGAGCAAATTTTGCAGCAAACTCTATTCTGTAAATGTATGCATTTATACTTTATCCTTTAAGAATATAAATCTAAAAAGTGCACTTTCTGCATAGTGTAGATTCAACTTTACCATCTGAGCTATTGGAAAAGAGCCCCAACAAGACAGTGAAAAGGTTAACAAGTGCATCTGACGTTCGATTGGTGCGCTGTTGGTTTTTGCGCGCGGATTCAGAGAAACATCCTGCTGGGATGGCATGACACGCTCAACAAATGCCACTTGATGTCAACATGCATCGCCAGGATGTTGACAGATTCAAGTGGTATATCCAATAAACAATGCCCATTTGGATTTTTTTTTCCTGGATAAAATAGGCCAAATCAGATGATGGCCTTGACAAGTACAGCACTGAAACGACGAGTTTTCAACATGCCTCGTGTTGTTTGACCAGGAACTAACTACTCCGGTTAACCATCTTGATGACGTCCGATCACTATATATAAACAGACTATATATAAACAGGCCCCTGGAGGCTGGAGCTGCAGTAGCATCGCGTGGACCGAGCTTGTATCGATCCTTCCGTGATGTTGCTCGCGACGAATATTTGAGCTTAACCAAAGCTTAATCAGCAAGAATTACATCTGCAGTATAACACAGTTTTTCATATTGCGATGATATACACTACACAGGTTCAAATATATGAGTGGCCAAATTTTAGAAATGTTCAATCTCGTACATGTTCGTTCAAAAAAAGAAATAGAAATATCAGAAAGTGATTTGATTTGGCCACCACTTGCCTTGGTTGTGCCACTGGGGTGGATTTGTGGAGACATCACCCGCCTTGTTTGTCCATCTTTTTCTTTTTGAAACAATTCTTTTTTGAAACGAATTGTCCATCTTTTTTCTTGATGTGACACTCGACGAAGCTTGAAGTTGACAGTGCTGGCGGCTGTGGCCTTGTTCCCTACGTGGTCGATGACCTTCCAACAAACAACCAAACGCGAGCCCTGGTCTACATGCATTGGACAGATTAACTATTCAAGCGGCTATATCCAATAAACAGTTCTCGAGAAAGATCTCCTGCGTAAAATAAGCAGAGGAGACTATGCACTTGACAAGTACAGCACTGGATTGTTGACGTTTCAACAAGCCTCGCTCGTGGTGTTGACTCCGTCTGTTCACACGGACGACCTCGCAATCGTGCCAGTGAGTGCTCCAGTTAACCATCCGGATGTTCCGTCACTACCAATATTGGTCAAACATGCACGATGTCCCTGGATAGCTGGATTTTGCTGGAATTCGGAGAAAATCTGAAGCGAAAAAGTTCATAATCTGCTCAGGTAGGGGGAGAAAACCTCGAGGTTGACTTTTTCCTCCCAGTTCTTCAGGTAGCCGGGTCATATACTAGTACTACTACTCCCTCGGTCCCGTTTTGACTGTCGCTCGAAGTTCGTGCTGCCCTCACATATCCCTGTTCCTCAGTGATAATAATTTGAGAACAGAGGGAGTACTCTGCAATTTTTTTTGTCTAGAAATCGATCAGATTTTCCAAGTGAAAGAAAACTTCAACTCTGCAGATTCATCTCAATGCATTCCGCATATTCATCGGAAACCAAGTATGACACCCTATCCAACCTCCGGTTTGACTTTGACTTTGACCCGCATGACCTGTTCCCGATATAGCAGCTTCATCAGAAACCCGGGATCCAAGAACTGGGCAAGGCGAGGCTGCTGGCCTGCGGCAACAGCAATGGCCTCCTTCCATTCCTCGACAGCCTCCTCCTCGTTGTGCTTCTTGATCTTCTTCCTCCTCTCCGGCGGGCGGCAGGTCCTGGCGCAGCAGCCCTACGGCAAGGAGACCAACGACTGCAACAAGGAGCACAACTCCACCGGCATGCTCGGATACCTCTGTGGCGGCGCCGGCAGCGCGCCGTCCTGCTCGGCGTTCCTCACCTTCACCGCTGGGGCGCCGTACTCGATCCTCGCCTCCGTCGCTTCGCTGCTCGGCGCCAACGCCACGACCCTCGCCGCGGCCAACGCGGTCGGGGACGCGGCGGCGGTGCTCTCCGAGGGCACCAGGGTGCTCGTCCCGACGACCTGCGGCTGCACGGCCACGCCGGAGGGCCGGTTCTACCAGCGGAACGCGACGTCGTACGTCGCCAAGGACGGCGACACGCTGCTCATCATCGCCCAAGGCACGTTCCAGGGCCTCACCACGTGCCAGGCTCTCCAGGCGCAGGGGCTCCACGGCGCCGCGCCGGAGACACTCCAGGTCGGCCAGCAGGTTACCCCCGTGCCGCTGCGGTGCGCGTGCCCGACCGCCGTGCAGGCCGCCGCCGGCGCGAGGTTCCTGGTCAGCTACGTCGTCGTCCTGTTCGACGACGTCACCGCCGTGGCCGCGCGGTTCGGCGTCGACGCCCAGACTGTCATTGCGGCCAACCAGCTCCAGCCGCCGTACACCATAATCCCCAACACCACCCTGCTCATCCCCGTCAGTGCCATGCCTAACGTGTCGCGTATCCAAACACCGCCGTCGCCGCCGCCGCCACCACCGGTGACGGTAGCGCCTCCTCCGGGCAAGAAGAGCACCAGCCATGTCAGAGTTTACGTCAGCGTGGCGGTGGCGGTGGTTGCCGTCGTTGCGATTGCCTCTGCCGGAGCTGTCCTTGCTCTGAAGGCGCGGAGGAGGCGAGCCGCCAGCGCCGCTCTGGCCGCCGGCGTGGTGGCCAAGAAGGAAGGCAAAGGCGACGACGCGTACACGACGTCGTCGGCGTTCACCGGCGGCGGCGAGTTCTCCCTCTCCACCAGCGAGGCGTTCACGAGCATCTCCGTCACGGACATCAAGTCCTCGCTGAAGATATACACCTACGCGGAGCTCAAGGCGGCGACCGACGACTTCAGCCCGGAGCGCCACATCGGCGGGTCGGTGTACCGCGCGGCGTTCAACGGCGACACCGCCGCCGTCGAGGTGGTCGACCGGAACGTGTCGTCGGAGGTGGAGATCATGCGGAAGATCAACCACCTGAACCTGATCCGCCTCATTGGCCTCTGCCACCACCACGGCCGGTGGTACCTGGTCACCGAGTACGCCGAGCAGGGCGCGCTCCGGGACCGCCTCCTCGCCGCCGGCGCGGGCGAGGCGGCGCCGCTGACCTGGGCGCAGCGCGTGCAGGTCGCGCTCGACGTCGCCGAGGGGCTCCGGTACCTGCACGAGTACGCGCGCCCGGCGTGCGTGCACATGGACGTGAGCAGCGGCACCGTGCTCCTCGCTGGCGACGGGCCCCGCGCCAAGCTCCGAGGCTTCTGCGCCGCCCGGGCAATCACAGGTGCCACCGCCGGCGTCGACGGCGGCGAGGAGGAGGCGCTGTTCACGATGACGAGCCGCATCGCGGGGACACGCGGGTACATCGCGCCGGAGTACCTGGAGCACGGCGTGGTGTCGCCCAAGGCCGATGTGTACTCGCTCGGCGTCGTGCTCCTGGAGCTCGTGACGGGTAAGGACGCCGAGGAGCTGGTGGGCGACGGCGTGGGCGACCCGTTCGCCGCCCTGCGGGAGCTGGTCGAGGAGCTCGATGGCGGCGGCGACGCCGTGCTGCAGAGGCTGGAGGAGCTCGTGGACCCGGCGCTGCCGGCGGGGAGCTGCCCGCAGGACGCTGCGGTCATCATGGTCAGGCTCATCGAGAGGTGCGTCCGGCGTGACCCGGCGGGCCGGCCGAGCACGGGGGAGGTGGCGCAGCGCCTCCTCAAGCTGTCGGGGGTCTCGGCGGTAAGCTGGTAGAACTCGCCGGAGTCGCCCCGGAGCTCCGGCAGCGGAAAAGGGCTAATGTACTAGACTAGCAGTAGCCTCTAGCCGTACTATGCCCGTACCTTGCCATCGTGCCAACTGTCTTTGGTGAAATCTTGTACTACTTTCACTTTGGTGATGAAGTGAGTTTTGTTGTCGAAGGGGAAAAAATGATACTGGTAATTGTTCAAGTTGATCGACTAGATACTATTACAAATCTGTGGTCTTATGGAGAAAAAACTCTTTGATGTACCCTCGAAATTTATGAGAAGGTCAAAACTCAATTTGTCAAACTATTACGAAGTGGTATGAAAGAGAGGAATACTTCTATACACCAAACTTATTGACTTTATTTTCATACTGTATAAGCGAGAAAGAAAGCCAAAAGGAACATTTTGTGGCAGATAGAAAATCGAGTGAGAGGGCATATGCCCCTGCTGAGCAATGGCGGACCTAACTTTTGCCAAGACTAAGGACATATTATGCTGAGTAATACCCAACTTTTTGCTAAGATCAAGGACATATTCAGCAGCCGACAGACCTAAGTTGAAGCGCATCGCAGGTGCTCGAGGTGTCGCGTAGTCAGGGCACTCAGGGTGCAGAGAGTCTAAGAGCATTTATTATCTTGAAATTATTATAGACTTGAGTCTAAATAAGACTTGAAGTTTTGGTTTTTCTCCCTCTCTCTTCTATAAATGTACTGCCACATAAGTGCTACATCAGCAAAATGTAATAAATATGAAAACAATAAATAGACTTAGACTCTGTGATAGAATTTGGGTTGGGAGTGCCCTTACAAAACAAAGGTTAGGCGGAGGACAAGTGAGGGTTAGATTGGTTTTCCCTAATCCATAGATGGAGCATTTAGTGTTTAACCAAAATTCACGATTAGGAATTAAACATGGTCCGATTGACCTCTGTCGTCCGTGCATGGAAGCTTAAGTACACTTAAATCCAAGGCGACCCGGGTTCAAATCCTGACAATGGAATACCTTTTTTTTGCAAGTCCTATTGTTTTCTTGGCTCGATCTCAAACGTTCATCTCTAATTGGACGGCCATCACGCCCCGCCATCGGGGTTCAACCGTTCAACGCGTCCAGCCTCTCAGTCTCTCAGAGCATCTCCAAGAGTTCGCCAAATTTTATTTGACAAATCTAGTATTTTGCCAATTTCTAAAAAGATATGCTAAATAAAAAAAAGTTCATCTCCAACAGTTTGACATAATTCACTTGCTAAATCTAGATTTAACAGAGCATCTCCAAGAATTTGCCAAATTTTACTTGGCAAATTTAGTGTTTTGCCAACTTCTAAAAACATATGCCAAGTAAAAAGAGAGTTCATCTCCAACAATTTGGCATATTTCACTTGCCAAATCTAGATTTAACTTACATCAGGAACCCTGAGAGAAAAACAAAAATATGTTTCTACCCTTCCACATCTCAAAACTTAAATCAGAACCCTGAGAAAAAACAAAATTATTTTTATACCCTTCCACCTCTTCTGTTACAGAAGGATGCGCCGCGGATAGCTGCGCGCATATATACGCGCGGGGAGGAGAGGGATGCCAAGTTGCTATTGATGCCAAGTTGTTTTGCCAAACTGTTGGAGGCTAATTTTTCATGTTTTGCCAAAATTAGATGGATGCCAAACTAAGATAGCAAACTGTTGGAGTTGCTCTTATATCAAGAACTTTGAGAGAGAAACAAAAATATGTTTCTACCTTTCCACCTTTTAAAATTTAAATAAGGAACTCTGAAAAAAATAAAATTATTTTTATACCGGATGCGTAACGGATAGTTACGCGCATATATGCGCGCGGCGAGGGGAGAGATGTCAAGTTGTTATTGAGAGCAACTCCAACAGCTTATGTATAATTATATCCAAATTTAGAGTTTTTGAAAGACTCTAAAAAATAGACAACTTTATAAATACTGAGGTAATCCAAAAGACTCTCCAAATTAACTCTCCTTTTCCAAACAGTGGGCCCATATCGTTTTCTTTCGTGTGCGGTTCGTTCTTTTCCATTCCACCGCTTGGACGTGGGACTGGCCGACTGGGGATGGCGGCCGCCGGACGCCGCTGGGACGTGGGACTAGGGTGATGGCCGTGCAGGCAGCCGGGGGAGCAAGCGCAGGGTTGGGGCAGCGGCTGCACCGGGTGATCAGCGGAAGACAGCAACGTGGGGACTGGCGGCGCGCTCTGGCATGCTACCAGGCTCCCAACCGCCGTAGGGGTCACCGACGTTCGGTATGCCGACCTGTCGGCAGAAGGTCCAGGTGAGACGTCCGGGGCTGAGGTAGAGCTGCAGGTACTCGAGTTTGGTCTGCTGCGCCCGTTAGTACATGGACGATTACTACGACTTGCCCGCCGCTGCCGGCGTCAAGGCGGACGTCGAGCATGGGCGCCGGTGACAGCAGCTCCCTAGGGACAGCCCGCCGCCGCCCGTCCCACTGCGTGTGAGGCTGCGGTAGAGCACCAGCAAGTCGAATTTGGTGCGGGCGTTGCCGCCGCCGTAGAGCCTCACTTCGGAGCTCTGGAGCACACGCACGGACGACACGGCGCAGGAGCGCGCGCGAGGACGGTGACGATGGGACGGTGCGGGAGTGGGCGCAAGAACGGGATGGCAGGATGGCGCGAGGGTAGGAGCGTGCGAGAAGGGCGGGAGTGCGTGCGCGAGGAGAGATAGCGAGGCGAACTCCCTCGCGAAAGATGGTGAGCGGAGGTTCCCCGATGGCGAGCATGATACCAAGCGGAGGAGGATCACGAGGCTGTTGGAAAGGATGTTTACGGCTTTTTTCTTTTTTTTTACCGAAGGAAAACGATTTAACGAATTTGTTGGAGTTGCTCTGATACTAAGTTGTTTTGCCAAATTATTAGAGGCTAATTATGTTTTTGCAAAAATTAGATAGATGCCAACTAGCAAGTTGCTCTCACCCCACAAACCCCAGCTACCGAGCTACGCATTCCGCGCCGCCGCCCCCGCCGCCGTGCACCGCGAGCGATGGCCGCCACCACCGGCGACGACGTCGCCCCGCCCACCGCCTCGGGCTACCTCGACCCCTCCTACTGGTTCGCTCCCTCCCTCCCTCCCTCCTTCCCCTACCGCTTCTCTGCTTTCCCGTCAGACCGAGCGGAGAGCGCGGCGATCTGACCCCCGGCGGCCGCCGCGCGCAGGGACGAGCGGTTCGAGAAGGAGGAGCACTACGAGTGGTTCAAGGACTTCTCCCACTTCCGCCACCTCCTCACGCCGCTCCTCTCCCCATCCATCTCGGTGCGTCCTCCCCTCCGCTCGCCTCTCCAATCCCCCCCCCCCCCCCCCCATCCTGTTGCGTGGTGGTATCAGTCAACAGAAGCTCCTCTTCTTTTGCTGCCGCGCGTTGCAGGTCCTCGAGGTCGGCTGCGCCAACTCGCGGTTCGGGGAGGAGCTGGTGCGGGAGGGTGTCACCGGCGGCATCACCTGCGTCGACCTCTCCCCCGTCGCCGTCCAGCGGATGCGCGACCGCCTCGCGGCTCAGGGCACCAAAGGTAAATTTCTTGATAAAACTAAGATGCTTTGACGCTTTGTGCTTGGTCACATTACCAATGGCCGCCATTTTGTATGAGATTTTGGCCGTTGCTTCCTGCAGGCGTGGATGTTGTGGTGGCCGACATGCTTGACTTGCCATTCGAGCAAGAGAGCTTTGACCTCGTGATTGAGAAGGGCACCATGGTATGCATTGTTCATGAACTCGTTCCATCTCATGCAGTAGTAGTATCTGCAAATGTTTGAAGGTTGATTATAGTGGATAATCATTGAACTTAGAACTTTGAGATGCACCTTGAACTCTAATGTAGAAAAAAAATAGATGGGTCAAAAAGGCAATCTGATGACCTTGATCTGAAGCATACAGGGATTGTTTGGCCTATGCTATACTGTGCTAACCTGAGTACTGCATTCTGGAATTTTTTAAGTACGGTTGTACTGCATTTTGGAAGGCAATCAGATAGCTCCTTTACCACCTTGATACAGTGTTATGATGATTGTCCATGTGTTAGCAAGAAGCAGAAGAGAGAATCACATCTGTTTAGCACATGTGCAAAAGGCTAGCATCAGCATGTATTGCTCAGCTAGAATTTGAAGGTTTCTGTCTTACAACGAAATGAGCAAACTCATTGTGATCTTTTAAGTGCAATGCATCTGTTTTAGAAGTTTCCTTTAATAATGCAAAAAAAAACCACACCAGTGAAATTAGTTTCAACACAAAACTTCTGCTAGAGTAAAAATACACTGAGAGGGAACAGGAGTAGACGTAGACCCAGTGTTCATGTCACAAATTAAGCATCATTGGAAACAACTGAGCACAATGTGTTATGTTCTTATTTTCATTCTTGTAGTGTCTAGTGCTAGTCCATTAGCTGATGTTACATGTTATTAGACTTAATAAAGGAAGATCCTTTTTCACAGGACGTATTGTTTGTGGACAGCGGTGATCCATGGAACCCCAATCCGACAACAGTAAAAAACGTGATGAAAATGCTTATAAACATCCACAGGGTTTTGAAACCAGAAGGCATATTTGTATCAATTACCTTCGGACAGGTCAGGGAGATTCTCATTGTCCAATGCACTTTCCATGAATTTCATTTACAACAATCAGCCGTGTCGGATTTATTTATTTTTGGGAAAAAGTCTATATCACCCCCCACCTATGGAGGGTGGACTACACAACCCCCCAACGTATGAAACGGTCAAATTACCCCCTAAAGCAGTTTTGAAAAATCATAGTAAATCCGACACGACTATCATAAAATGGAAAATCCAATTGTGTTGACTCCAAATGAGTAGATCTACACAGTGAACATATAATATGATATGCTTTAGTACATTTTTTTACAGCTATGAAGAAAAACATAGATCTAAAATTGTAGTAAAAAATGTACTAAAGCATTCCATATTATATGTTCACTGCGTAGATCTACTCCATTACAATTGGATTTTTCCATTATGATTTTTCTGTGATTTATTGTGTTTTTTTCAAAACTGTTTTATTGGGTAATTTGACCGGTTTTGGAAAGTTCGGGGGGGTGATATAGACTGTTTCATATGTTGGGGGGTTATGTAATCCACCCAACCCCTCATAGGTGAGGGGGTGATATAGACTTTTCCTTTATTTATTTCTAGTATAGTTCAACGTTGTTTCATTTCTTTGTTTGATAGTATGAAAATTTGTGCATTTCATACAATTTCTTTTTGAGAACTACTTTTCTCATACATCTATAAACTATATGACACCATACAGCTAAAGATTGTCTTTTAGATGATGAAATAAATAAAGTTGGTAAGAGGAACAAGCTTGAATGCGAAGATGCGTCTTACTATTTTTGTTTATCTAGTAATATTTCTATTCTCAATGAAGAGTTTTCATATGGCAGCCACACTTTCGACGCCGATTTTTTGAAGCTCCCGAGTTTACATGGTCTGTTGAGTAACAGTACCTTTGGTGACGGCTTTCATTATTTCTTCTACACTCTTAAGAAGGTTAATACGGACCCTTGCTTTGATTTTACTTGAGCTCATCAATTACCTTGTAGACATTATGGTTCAATTATACATGAAGTTTTATCAACATTAAAATCACTTCACCCCCTAGCAAAGTCCTGTCTTCTTAATTATTTCCCCTTTCTTAATCTCTAGGGAAAGAGGTCACTGGAATCCGACAGTTACCAAAATATAATACCTCCTGCTCCAAGAATAAATATGGTCCATGAGGAGCTCGAGAGCGAGGATTTTATATTCCGGACAAATGTTGATGAGTTGTGAGTAGCAGGTTAACAAGCGAGCGCCTCAAGCTTTGAAGGTTTGATGAAAGCAGAAGCTAACACATCAAAAGAGAGATGCGTTTATCACCCCGCAATGGTGTTTGTGGGCCTTGTTGTGCAATGGCGTGCTAGGATATATGTAGTACAATATGGTTGTACATTGCGTGCTTGTGTTACCTCTAGTTAAAGAATACTGTGAGTCTGTGACATCCATTTTCCCGATTATGATGTGTCAGTTTCATATGTGCCAAATCATATTTTTGCCAGTAGCTATTTACTGGGAGTGAGGCCTGCCCTAAATTTTGTTTTTGCACTCAATGAGAAACCAAAACTTAGGGTGGGATCTAGGAAAAGGCATGGCTTTGTTTGAGTTGGTTGATCTATGTCAGTTGAATCAGTTTTGTTTGGAAAAGAAGACAAGTTAATTTGACAGCATATTTGGTTCATCAAACTTCAGGATGCAGAAGAAGCTGAAAGCTGAAGCACCTCAGAAGCGCTGTGGACATACCTTGAGGAGCGGGGCACATGAGCGATTGAGTGCTTTTCCAGCATCAGCCCTGGGTGTTCGGCAATAACATCAAACCTGCAGGAACTAGCTAGTGTGGATACACCTTTTCTGGGTTGAAATTCAAATCGAGCAGTAAGTTTCAGGCCCTGTTAGGAAGCTGGTTAACCTATTTTTCACTGTGGAGGAAATTCCTTTTCCTTGACAATGAAAGGCAAACATATGTCAGAAAAGTATGGATTATCAACTACTGTTGAAGGTAAGGATTCTGTTTCCAGCATTACTGGTCTAATTTTGTTTGGGTTTAGGCTTAGATGTAGTGGGTTCTCGGCGACTGCTTTAGTTAAGAGCTCCGTAGCTGTACCAAAAGTCAGGTTGCAGGGGAACTATGAACTAATTAAGATAGTGGTAGTTAAGAACGGAGGGCGTATATTAGAGGAAGAGAGGGCTGGAAATGGTCACCTTCGGCCACGTCCATATATATATTCAAACCCGTTGGCATGCTTGGGAGTTGCCTGCCATTTGCGTAGTATGCAGTTTTCTCCTCCTTCCCAATTGTCCCTACGGCGCCTCTGCTGCCCAACAACGGCAAAGTGAGAGCATCAATCACCTACTATAGAGAGGAATCATGCTGGCGGGCATCTGCAAGTCCATGGATCACACACAGGTACGTGGAGCATGAATCATTCTTAACTTAATTGCCCAAGCCATCTCAACTTAATTCAATAGAAGACATGCAACTAATATAGATCTGTGCCATTACCTTGCACAAGCTAAAATCAGGTTAGGGCAAAGGAGATGCCTTATTAGTGGAAACATTTTGGTTATACCTGATCATGGGTCGGGTTTCAGGTTTTTAGTTACAATTTTCGGGTTGGGTCGGGTTTTTTTCTGAGTTCGGGTGAAAATTTCGGCTCGCGCCCGACCCGTCGCACGGTCGGGTTGGGTTTTTTTCGGGTGGGTCGGGTTTATCGGGTCGGGCAGCCCATGATCAGGTATAGTTTTGGTCAATGAACATTCATTCTAACCACAAATTACAATATTTCATTGATTCCTGTAACATTAGACTCAAACTGAAAGGAGCACACTATGGAATTCACAATTTTGTTGGTCAACAAGTCTACTGCATTCTGCTCTTGTTTGGAAAAAATATAATAAGAGCTTCAACTTATTCATTGAAGAGGGAGGGGAAACTATTTAGTTACTACACATTTTTCCATTGAGGGAGTTCTGAGTACACATGTGACTACAAAAAGTACTGATTTGTACAAAGAAACAAAAGCATGAATAAGTCCTGGTTTTTATTGCCTCGGTCATCTTCTACTGTTCTACAGTATCCATACTTTTAGTCAAAGCAACAAGGTTCCGCTAGGCGGCGAGTAGGCGGCGACTATGCGCGACTAGGCGCTGGGCGAGGGCCATCGCCTCGACTAGGGGGCTAGGCGGACCCTAGGCGGCCGTGGCTGCGGCGGAGGCCAGGACGGGCGGCGGCGAAGGCCAGGACGGGCGCCGGCGGAGGCCAGGACGGGCGGCGGAGACCGGGACGAGCGGTGGAGGACTGGGCGCGGCGGAGGAGGGGGAGGAGGCAGGGAGACGGACCTGAGGCAGCGGCGGCGCAGGCACGGGCGCGGGCGCATGCGAGTGAGAGGCAGAGGAGCCGCCGCTGCGGGGAGACGGGGAGAGATCGAGAGAGGCAGAGGATGCCTGAGGAGGTAGGGTTATGAGAGCTGGGCCTTCACATGGGCCTTCAAATGGGCTTTTTTCCTTTTCTCCCTTTTCATAACCACTCCTCTCCCTTTTTTTCTTTTCCTTTAAATATTTATACATGTATTATTCACCGCCTAGCAAAACGCCTAGAAACGCCTAGGCGCGAGTACTCCCGACTACTCTCTAGGCAGTGGGTCGGCGCCTAGGTTCCGCCTAGCGCCTAGCTGAACCTTGCAAAGCAACTGTTGTATTTACTACTTTATTACTTTTAAAGGAGTCGTCCAGAAAATAAGTGATGGAATCGATGCAACAAGGGGATGATAGATCAAGGTGGATAGCGCATAGCAATCATAATATAAAATGCTTCACAAAATGGGAGGTAGAAACAATGACCAACAACTATAGTACTATTATCGGGAGGGGTGCTTTCGGAGAAGTTTACAGAGGAGTCCTGGACAAAAGTGCGGTTGCAGTGAAGAGGTTAGTCTACAATGTGAGGGAAAACTTTGATCAAGAATTGGTGGTCCATTGCGAATTCAATCACAAAAACATAGTCAGGCTCATTGGTTACTGTGTAGAGGAAAATGCCCTAATGATGGTCACTGAGTATATCCCTAATGGAAACCTGAGTGGTGTTCTTCACAGCGACAACAACATTCCAATCTCTTTGGAAACACGCATCAGAGTCGCCATAGATTGTGCAGAGGCATTGGCATACATGCATTCTTACATGTATACTCAGGTCATTCATGGGGACATCAAGCCAGCAAATATACTATTAGATGACAGCCTAGATGGAAGCCTCAAGACAAAAATATCAGACTTCGGGATATCAAGGTTAGTCAATGACCCAGATAGAACCTTGTTCACAGCCCATGTAGTGGGCAGCATAGGTTACATGGATCCTTTGTTTGCTCGGGATGGGCGCCTCACTGTGAAGAGTGATGTTTACAGTTTTGGAGTTGTCCTTGTTGAACTGATCACTAGGAAAAGGTCAACAACATCAGTTGGGGAAGCCAACGTTATTGATGTATTTACTAACGCTCGTGCGAATGGGTTCAGAGGGGTGAGAGAGATCTTTGATGCTGAAATTAAAAGCCAGAACAACATGAAGATTTTGGAACGGGTTGCAAAGCTAGCCAGTGAGTGCCTGCTGATGGAAAGGGGAAGACGTCCTGATATGATTCATGTGGCAGAACTACTCCGGACATTTGGGAAAGCTTAAGGACAACAACTGGTCGATTTGTTCCCTTGGTCAAGGAAGAGCAAGCCAACGCCTCCAGCTCTAGTGAAAACTTCTTCACCCTCAGACCTCTGCCGCCGGTTCTCTCATGAAGAGATGAAGGCTGCAACAAGAAACTTTGACAAGTCGCTTCTTGTCAATCCTGCTATTTTTGGTGCTAGTATTTCTTCTCTCTGTGCACGTAACCCAATGCAAAAAATTTCAACCATTTCACCAAAATTTCACCCAACTAAACGGGGCCTTACTGTGGTTGGATTGATGGGGAAGCAACCAAAGTGGCTATCAAGTGCTCAAGAAACAGGCATGGTGGTGACCATGAATTCCGTTCTGTGACAGAGATGAGGTCAAAGCTCAGGCACCATCATGTTGTACCCCTGATAGGTTATTGTGATGATAACGGCGAAGAAATGATCCTGGTGTACAATTTCGATTTCATGGCTCTTGGAACTTTGCACTATCACTTGTATAAGAACAAGGAACAGCGCCTTACTTGGAGGCAGCGTTTGGAGATCTGCATTGGTGCAGCTCGTGGCCTACACTACCTTCACAGAGATACAAAGATGGGCATTATCCACGGGAACCTGAACACAGAAACTATTTTCCTTGATGCGAATCGTGTTGCAAAGATTACTGATGGTGGCTTATCTGATACTGCTAGCAACTACTGGGTCTTAAGTCTCAATTTCTTAGCAGCAAAACCGCATGGCCTAACTCAGGAATCAGATGTATATGCGTTTGATGCTCTGTTGTTCGAGGTCCTGTCTGGAACAGTGGGTCGAATTATTCGAAAGAGATACATGCTAAAATGGGCATTGCAGTTCAATGGAGAGATTATCTGCAGTCTCCGAACAAGTTTGCCGAAATCGCCGCGAATTGTGTTGCTGATCAGGAAATTGACCGTCCGTCAATGGAGGACGTGATCTCGGACCTGGAGTGTGCCCTTCAGTTGCAGAGGTGGACGTGAGTGCAGGGGCGAGTGGAAGTGGAAGCTAGGGTGGAATGGGCAGGCACGATTTCGGAAGAACGGATTCTGATGAGCTGAACACTATCTCAGTGCCCGTATTGCGACTACATCGAGGCTCCCTTCAGCATGTTTTCATGAGCTAATGCTGTTCCATGTTGTTTTCAACATCAATTTTTTGTGTTCCTTGGAATAAACTTTTCAATGATACACTCATGGCCAATCTTTTTTTGCGCTTAAGTTTTCTTGTGTCATTGTATAACACGTTGCAATTTTTTGAGAACCGGATTCATATTTTCATATCGACTTGTACTTGCAGAAGAGATGGCTTTTGGAACACCAGCGTCTAGATCAATAAACTAGTTCACTAGTTTGTACTTCATATATGAGGGATTATGTAGAAATGATCGATTAGGGGGGAAAATACCTTTGTGGCGCGACACATCGCGTTCTGGTCTGAATAGATCGAACGGCTCGAGGTCTGGAGGAGGCCTCTCAGGCGCGCCGCCAGTCGTCAGTCGTCACACCCCTACCTAGCCTGTCGACAGAAAGAATCGACGCTGGCGTTCGGCCTTCTGAAAATTGAAAAGTACGAGGCGAGAACAAGAACTGGGCCAGGAACCAGGAAACAGGGACTAATGGGCCTACGGGCCCCGTGAAAGTATCTGACTCGGCAGAAAACATAACACTACATTTGGATGTATGCATTGGAACTCTAATATTGGCATTGGCATTGGCATTGAGCAACATCAAATACTGTTGTTTGGATGGCTTAGGTATTAGAATTGGAAATAATAGTCAATGCCGACGGGGCATTCGCTACACCTGCGGCACCTCTCACTCAATACGGAGCCTTGACCCTCTGAATCCGCTGGCATTATCTTTTTCCTCCTTCTCTCGCATCGCTCTCACGAAGCCATCTGACGACCTGCCCTCCCCTGCTCCGGTGACCTGCCCTCCCTCTGCTCCACCGACGGGCCAGCGAGCGCCACCACCACCCTCCAGCGAGGGTCCAGCGAGCCGCGCTTGTCTTCCCCACCCTCCGGTGGTGAGCTTCCTTTCCCCCTGTTCCGCCGACGGGCCGACGAGTTGCGCCGTCCTCCCCCTTTCCTCTCTGTCGACGGGCTGGCGAGCCGCACTGCCCTCCTCCACCCTCCGGCAGCGAGCTGCCCCGCCCTTCCCTACTCCACCCTCCGATAGCCGCGTCGTCCCCATCCTTCCTCCCGTGGCGAGGCGCGGCGCCCCCACCTCCCTCCGCCGGCGAGCTGCGCAGCCCCCGTCCTCCCTTCCTTCTTCTCCTTCCTCCCCGACGAGGTGTGCGCGAGCACCGCCGTTGTGTGGATTTCTTGGCAAGTCAAGGGCAGCGGGGGGTTGAGCGGATGAAGGCGGCGTGGAGCTCCACCTCGGTTCACTCGTAGATGGTGGTCAATTCTAATGCCATGGTAGATGAACATCCAAACACAAATTAGTACTCACTAGTTCGGTCGATTTCGTCTAGCAAATTCAGCTACATCCAAACAATAACATTGGTATTGTAACATAATACCAATACTACTCCGATTCGGCAACAGAGTCAATTCAATACCAAGGGCTCCAATATCTACATCCAAACGGAGCCTAATGGAAAAAGTCATTTTGACATCCCTCATCTATCATCAAAGTTTGACTTCCATCCTCTATACGCAAAACCAGATATCTTACATCCCTCATCTATCGAATTCGTTTATTTTTTTTGTCCCTCTCTGGTTTTAACAGTGGTTTGCATGATGTGGCAGTGGGCTCCACATGTCAGGGTGGGCCCCACATGCCGATTTCCCCTCTTCTTCCTCGTTCCCTCAGCTTCGTTCTACACACCCGCGGTCGTGCTAGCGATGCCCGGACCAATCACGGCGTGATTCCGCTATGCCACAGCGCGGCGGCGGCGGCGCCGTCCTCGGGAGCGAGGGTCGGCGGCCAGTGTAGCGGCGCTTCAATGCCTACCGAGGACTCCAGGAGCGGTGGGATTGCGGTCGCCGGAGGACGGATCGGTGGAGGCGATGCGACGCCGAGGCTGATTTCCGGTGCAGCCTTCTGCGCCAGGCAGCTGGACCCGCAGCCACGGGGGCGAGGCACACGTTGTTGGGGCAGTAGTGCCCGACGCACCGCGGATCTTGGGCCCTCGGCGGCGGATCCCATGCGATCCCAGATCCTGAGCGCGTCGGGTGGCGGCGCGCTGTAGTAGGAATGTGGGGCATGACACGAGGAGCTAGCTGCCGACACGGCGCCGGACCGCGGCCTGGTGCGATCAGGCCGGGCATCACCGGCATGGTGGTGCGGCAGCCGCGGAGTCTAGCGCCAGTGTGCTGTGTGCGCGGTCCAAGCGGTGGTGCGGCGCTGCAGCGGCCACGGCTTTCGGCTCCAGTTTTTAGCGCAGTGCGACGCACCACGACGGCGACTCCCAGCCTAGCCCCCCTGCTCCAGCTCCTAGCGCGAGGTGGCCGGACACGGGGAACGACGGCAGGGACCAGCCAACCTGCCACGACAAGCACCATGTGTGGAGAAGAAACGCAATCGTATGTGGGGCCACTGCCACATCACCCGAAACTACCGTCAAAACCAGAGAAGGACCGTAAATAAACCGATTGCAGAGATGAGGGATGCCAGATAATCGGTACTCCCTTCGTCCCGCAAAGATTGTTCGTTTAGAGAAATTTAAGACATGTTAGTAGTTATGAAAAATGACCTTATTGCCCCTAATTAATCATGCATTGGAACTTAAAAAGAGACATCAAATAAGCATTTCATCAGCTCCATGCATTTCTCAATGCAATATTTTCTTGGTACTTGGTGTTAGTTTAATGAGAAGAGCATTTAATGCAAGCTATATAAACAGTCTTTGTGGGACAAATTTTGAGGGCTATATGAACAGTCTTTGTGGGACGGAGAGAGTATTTTTTTACACATGAAGGACGAAAGTCAGACTTCAGCGATAGATGAAGGACGTCAAAATGACTTTTTCCAAACATAATCTTGCGAAATTGTTTCCGATGATCACATGAGATGGTTAGATCCATGTATTGAGTATGAAGTATAGACGAAAAAATGACTAATTCACAGATTGCAACATGTTGCGAGATGGATTTTAAGTCAAATTAATCATTAATTTGACAAATGCTACAGTACATATGTGCTAATGACAGATTAATTAGGTTTTAATTCATCTTGTTGTTTCTAAGCAAGTTTTGTAATTAAATTTTTATTAATATCAAACACCTCTTCCTCTCGTCATCTCACGACATCGCAAAATTTTTAACCTTAACCATGTTGTTAGCATCATTCTTCCAATTTTTTTCATTCATGTTATCGAAAAATATCCTAAGAGCAACTCTAAGAGACTAGCTATCTTGTCTTGACTAGCTAAAAAATAGAAAATTTGTCTAAAAACTCAATCCAACACACTAGCTAAACTTGCCCTCGCTATCCTCTGCTAGCTAAACCGAGGGTTTCACTAGTCATCTTTGGCTAGCGAGTCCCGCTGGCTATCCTCTCTCTCGCGCCCTTCCGGTCCCACCTCTCCTGCTACCTCGTCGGTCTCGCAGCCTCCCATTGGCCCCGCCGGTCTGCTGCACCCGCCGGTCTGCCGCTCCGCTGCCCGCCGCTGCCCCACCGATTGCTCCCGCCGGCTCCGTTGCCCTGCCGATCCCCGCCGCCTCCCACTGGTCCCGCTGCCCTGCCGGTCCCCGACGCCTCCTACCAGCCTGTGACAACACGCCCAGGAAAATACCGTACTATCGCCTAAACCAATCCACTTTGGTCATTAAGCAATAATAAAGTATCATCCTGTCGTTAGTTGCCGGGTTAACGCCCGGTGAAATCACTTTACATAGCAACAAGGATCGACATATATGCATTAAAACTCACGCAAAGGCGAGTCCAGAGTACATCACATAATTAACATCCAAAGCTACCCTGAAGGGTTTAATTATTACAAACCGAAGTCTTTGACATGATAACGAAGTTCAGAGTTTTGAAAACAGCGGAATTAAACTAAACGGCGCGAGGAACATCACAGGAGGCCTGCCATGATGCCTTCATTCATCGTCTTCAACCCACTCCAGCTCCCAGCCAGGCGGGATCTCTCTAGGCCGCACGTCAGCAAACGCATTACCTGGATCACCAGATTATAGCAAGGATGAGTATACTAATACTCAGCAAGACTTACCCGTCGGTGATAACTACATCACCAACTCTAGACATGAAAGGCTTTTTGGCCACTGGGGTTTCTTTAGCTGAAAAGCAACAAAGAGTATGTCCTTACTTTCAAGATTTTAGCACAAGTTCTAGTTGATTATTCTCTTCTAAATTAGCAAGCTATTGCAAGCATAAGTGGTGCAAAACAATTAATCAAGCATAAATATTCATCAACTTCCATCATTAGGGATCTCATGGCCAGTAGGATAAGTAGTCTCAGATAACGGTGAGAGGCTGACAATCGATTGGTTTAAACCTTGCAAGGTAGACCTAAACACACGGTAGGGTGCCCCCGCGAGGACAACCACCAGGCGGTTCCCAAAACTCTTCGGATTGGGATCAGATGTTACAGTCTTAAGTACAAGGCTTACTGGGCTACGCCACCAAGGTCACCCAGCCTCACACATGTACTCAGGTGGCGAGCCCGGGGCCGCAACCCTAAGATTAGTAGCGCAAAGTTCCCGCACCGCCTCATTTAGGTACTAGGCTTACCGTACCCATTTCCGACAAGTGTTTAGTACGTTCAAACACTTAACCCACGAAAGTCATTGGACCGGAGCCCACATCCCATGCTCTTACCACATGAGCAATCCATTTATAAAGATCTTATGATTCCAACATAAGAACCTAATCTCGCGAGTGACAAGCATCACTCGACTTGTAACGGTCCTATAGCATAGCAGCTATCGACCTAACATACTAGTATAGACATAGGTACCTAGGGATCATACATCTAGGGTTTCATTTCAACTCCTGAACGTAAATGCACAATCATCCAAAGATAGTTATGTAACTTTTCGAAAACAGATAGGACAACGCACCGGGGTTTGCCTTCGTCAGCATAGTTAGCCCGAGGGTCCTCGGTGTCCTTGCTCACTTCCACGTACTGCAGCTCCGCGTCAGCTCCTCCTTCCTCGGCTTCCGGCACGAGCGAGTAGTTACCGTCAGGGAGTTCTACACGGTATGCAATGCAAGGTTCAGGTGGAGTGAGGGATTAATTACATCCAACTCTTGTTGGCCATATTCACCTTAACAAACATTTAATTACTAATTCTTTTCATTAAAGTAATTATATGTGAAGGTTTATTAGTTTAATCTTTTTAATAGAGACTGTGTACATATTTATGTAAATAAATTAATTTAAATTCACAAAACAGCAAGGGTGAATTCATAGACCCTAATTAAGCTACAAAACAATTTTAATAAAATTATTAAGGAAGTAAAGGTGATTTTTCCAATTAACTATGAAATAAATTATAAAAACAGAGAAAAAGGTACATTGCTGGTCCTAAGGACCCAAACACACCACTGGTCCAAGGTTTGAACTTAAAAGAGCTATAAAATTAATTACCACAAAAATAACAAAATCTAGCTACTAAAGCAAGATAAATGCATACAAAAATAAATACACATAAAAATGATTCCAACTTTCTCACACATGGTCTCTGGTCCAAAACTAATCTAGGAATGCAACACATACACCTAGAGCTACTATAGATCTTGGGTTATGCAATTACAAGGAAAATCAAGTATATTTCAAGAATAAATATTTATGGTAAATATAAAATCATGATTAATTCACCAAAGGTGTATTTTGGCATAGCAAGATTACGTGCAGAAGTTGAGCACAAAAATCTAATTATTTTTAGTTCCAAAAATCATTTGGATAGATTCAGTATAAATAGAAAACAATTCATAATAAAAGATCTACATAGTAACTTTATGCAATTTTTGGTACCGAAGCTAGGCATGGCATAACACACAACATACCCAAAATTCAGCTACAGAGCACTTGTAGATTTTGAGATACAACAGATTAGGTTTATCAATTTTCTATTTTTCATGCAAAAACTATCAGGAAAAACTATGGTTATGCTTTACAAAAGTTGTATTGTTTCTCACAAGGAATCCAACAAAATTGAGTTTACATTTTTCTGATTTTTCTATGATTTTCTACGGATTTTCCAAGATTTAGCAAATCTGCTATACTATTGAAGATTCAGTTTCTCAATTAGGTCCCTGGAAAGATTTGATCCTTTACAAATAAGGCCCTGGTTCACAGAAAAGTCCTCAAATGTTTTGAGATCAATGCAATTGGGTCCTAGGGGGTGCACGGCGGCGGCCTTGCCGGACTTCGGCGGTCCGGTGGCCGTGGTCGACCGGGAAAGAGGGCTGAGGGGAGGAGGGGCTCACCACAGCTCAGTTTGGGGTGGAGTTGGGGCCTGGAAGACCGCCGGCGAGCTGGGGCGGCGAAGTCCGGCGGCGGCGGCCGCTGGAGCGGTGACTCCGGTGAGATGGTGACCACAGCGGAGCAATTGATGGTGGTGGGAGCTCACGGGGATGCTAGGGGAGGCGCTGAGGTGTTTGGACGGCGCCGGCCACGAGCAGAGAGAGCAGCTCGATGTCGGTGGCGTTAATGGCGCCCGGCAGAGCTCGGGGTGGCGGCTGCGGGACGTGTGCGCGCGAGGTAAGGGGGTGACGGCCTTTTATAAGCGCGGCGAGCGAGCAGGCGCTCTCATCCTTCGTCCCGAAGGCAAGGGCGCGCGGGGATGGGGACCCCGGCACGGCCCGGCGGCAGCGGCGGGCGCGGGTAGGGGTCGGCGGCCAGTGCGCGGCGTGCGGCACGCCGAGGGAAGGGCAGGAGGGGGTCCGGCGCCTTGGTCTGCGTGCGCGGGACCCAGAGCTCGAGGCGCGCGCCAGGGGGGTCCGGACGCCGAGGTACGGCGGTGGCCGCGTGGCAGCGCGTGCGCGCGTGTGGACGCGCCCGGCGCGGCGCGCGCGCGACGTCGCCCGCTCGGCTCTCGTTTGCCCCTGTTCGACTGCAATTATCTCCCAATTTTTGAACTAAGGTGCACTAAGGTGCAAATAGCAAAGTTGTAGATTGATGACCCCTCTACAACTTTCACAAAGGCTGGCCTATGTGTTTCTCAAAGGTTTGAGCAGGAACGGCAGGCAAAGTTGCAGGTTTTCCACGGCGCTGATGAATAGTGAAAGCTGCTGTTGACCAAGTTTTTCACCCTTTTACACTCCAAATTTGAAGTGCCACCCAAAATCAAAAGTTGTGTCCCTCGAAAAAATGGACAACTTTTATATTGGGAGATTTTGAAGTGTTTAGG
Source organism: Cenchrus fungigraminus (assembly GCA_036936925.1). NCBI lineage: Eukaryota > Viridiplantae > Streptophyta > Magnoliopsida > Poales > Poaceae > Cenchrus > Cenchrus fungigraminus. The sequence goes on from CM072779.1 coordinate 111,688,546, forward strand.
TGAAATTTGGAGAACGCGGCAAAAGTTCTAGAGGAAGTTCAAAGACAAAGGGGTTTGACCGGGGTTTGACCAAGGGTTGACCGAGGTTTGACCACAAGTGGGTGTTGACTTGATCAAGAGGGTCATTAGGGATTGTTGACTCGGTTTTCGAGGTGATGACCCAGGTTGACCAAGGTTTGACCAACGTCAACAGTGTTTGACTCGGTTGATTCGGTCATTAGCACTAATGATGCTAATTAAAAACCTGGGGCGTCACAGCCTACCCCCTTAAAAAGAATCTCGTCCCGAGATTCGAAAGTACAAGACGAAGTAAGGAGGTGTCCTCGGATAGAGAGGTTACCCATGAAATTTAGTTGGTCGATTCGATCGGATGCTAAGAGGACGTTGAGATTGGCGGAAAGAGACCAAGTTGAAAAGTGATTACCAAAACAGATTTCCATGAAGAAAAGGAAGGCTAGTAAAAGATTTCCGTAATTCCTTTTGGAAGCAACACGGATGTGAATTATGGGTCAAAAGTTTCCCATGCTCGGTCAAGGTGGTTCATAAGAACAGTCTAGGAAGGTGAATTCGTAGAGGGCATTCGCAAGTAATGGCTTACGAATAAGAGGTAGGAAAAGTATGGAAGATAAATTAGTATGGGACTTCCGGAACAATCTTGCTCACATGTTATTTAACTTGTGAATTTGGGTGGTACCGACTCGTTACATTATGGTGCAATGATTTTAAAAAGCTGGTGTGATGCACATGCTTGCGAAGACACGATGCACATGCTAATGCGGTATGGTGCTCATGATGCATGTTAGCATGACTCGGTTACCCACTAAATGAGTTAGTGATTGAGATGGCAATCATAGGTTGAGAAGGAGTATATGCGTGGCGAGTCGCGTTCTCACAACCAAGATACCTAGCGCGCTCCTAGTGGCAATCATCTGGCTGCAGCACACACGATGCCCTAGGTCCCGTCGCGGCACCTTTGGTTATGGGACAATAACGTCACCAAACATAAGAGAGATAGAGTATGAGTATTGAAATCTTTCATGCGGATGCACGTTAGTTCACCCAAGGTTCCCAAATGCACGTGCCATGCAAATGCATGCTCAAAAAGTGACATATTTTTTTTTATAAAAATGTTGTGAGCAAGATCAAGAAGAATCAGTTCAAGATTAATAGATCGAAGTAATCCAGACAAGGATATCAATACACAGAATAGCTTAGAGCTCCAACATGTATAAACACAAGGGGTTTGGAAAGGATACATGTCGATGGAGATAACATTTTGACAGGCGGAGATGATAACTGAAGATTGAACTCTAAGATCAAGACATTACCCAACTGACATGGTAGAACCGAAAATGTTATTTTCTCATGCTGGGCAAAAACTGGGGTAGTCATGTGTACAAAGGTACAATCGTATGTTAGAACTCGAAGCGAGCATACATACATAAATGACATAAAGTTCTGGCAGTTGTGAACGAAAATTCATAACTTAAAAACCAGACCTCCAAAAATTCCCAAATTTGACCAGCAACTCGGTGAGTTGATGACACACATTTTTGGTATTCAACGGTTGAGCTAGATCAATATGGAACAAGGTCAAAAGATACAATGTTCAAAGGACTGTCCCCAGGAAAACAGCATGACCTAGGTTCACTAAAAAGGGTACAACTCAAGATCTACAAAAGCTATAACCATGAATTTTTGCGAGCAAAAACTAGATTAGGTATGGAGCAACTTTGGTATAGATCAACTAGTCTAATTACTCCTAGATCATGGTGCAAAAATTCAAGCTAACAGCCATACAAAAATTTGGACAGCACAACACCTATACATGAGAGGTAAAGCTAGAACATAAAAACCACACACTAGCAAAAATATTTCGTTAGAGAGCATACACTTTGTGTTTTGAGTCCATTTTTAAGTTGTTTTCGATTTTTAACATGATGCAAGACAACCTACTCGTCCTCACACGGCAATCAAGCCAAAAATCGCAGTTAGTGCCGGTGGCAAGGCTTTTATTCGTCTCTCCCTATAATAACTAGTCGAGAACTATTCGGTACTCACTTAGCGACTAACGAAACGCTGTTATGTACCTGCAGAAAAGAACCTTCCGTGCCAGCACGTCACGGAAGCGTCCACATACAGTACCGTTCACTTATAGAAACGGTATCCATGCGTCAAGCCGCTGCATGGACAGCGTCCAACCTCAGATACGCTCCTTTTCGAATGAAGCGAATCCTTACCTCGCATATTCACAATGCGGAACGTCCACGTATGGCAAAACGTGGCAAGACACAGACGCGACGGTGGGTTCCCTTTGGATTAGGTCCCATCCATCCCTCACATGACTTCCATGCGGTACCACCACATATAGCAAAACGTGATGAGACACAGACGCGACGTGGGTTCCCATTAGAATAGGTCCCATCCATCCCTCACAGGACTTCCCTGTGGTACCACCACGTATGGCAAAACGTGATGAACTAGTATGGATGTACAGAAAGTAAGTTCTGACAGGAATAAAATGTGCTGAGAGTTAGCAAAATAAACCATAGATTAATAAGCCACCTGAAAGAACCCAAAAATTCCCTCTAGGGCCTCTCGGTCTAATTCATCCTTAACGGACCAACGTATTTTGCAAATCCAAACAATCTTGGCAAATTTTATTCAAAAACCAGTGATTAAGGTTGATAATTAATCTCTGGTGCATATAATTGCTCTGATGCCAGCTGTGACAACCCGCCCAGGAAAATACCGTACTATCGCCTAAACCAATCCACTTTGGTCATTAAGCAATAATAAAGTATCATCCTGTCGTTAGTTGCTGGGTTAACGCCCGGTGAAATCACTTTACATAGCAACAAGGATCGACATATATGCATTAAAACTCACGCGAAGGCGAGTCCAGAGTACATCACATAATTAACATCCAAAGCTACCCCGAAGGGTTTAATTATTACAAACCGAAGTCTTTGACATGATAACGAAGTTCAGAGTTTTGAAAACAGCGGAATTAAACTAAACGGCGCGAGGAACATCACAGGAGGCCTGCCATGATGCCTTCATTTATCGTCTTCAACCCACTCCAGCTCCCAGCCAGGCGGGATCTCTCCAGGCCGCACGTCAGCAAACGCATTACCTGGATCACCAGATTATAGCAAGGATGAGTATACTAATACTCAGCAAGACTTACCCGTCGGTGATAACTACATCACCAACTCTAGACATGAAAGGCTTTTTGGCCACTGGGGTTTCTTTAGCTGAAAAGCAACAAAGAGTATGTCCTTACTTTCAAGATTTTAGCACAAGTTCTAGTTGATTATTCTCTTCTAAATTAGCAAGCTATTGCAAGCATAAGTGGTGCAAAACAATTAATCAAGCATAAATATTCATCAACTTCCATCATTAGGGATCTCATGGCCAGTAGGATAAGTAGTCTCAGATAACGGTGAGAGATCGATAATCGATTGGTTTAAACCTTGCAAGGTAGACCTAAACACACGGTAGGGTGCCCCCACGAGGACAACCACCAGGCGGTTCCCAAAACTCTTCGGATTGGGATCAGATGTTACAGTCTTAAGTACAAGGCTTACTGGGCTACGCCACCAAGGTCACCCAGCCTCACACATGTACTCGGGTGGCGAGCCCGGGGCCGCAACCCTAAGATTAGTAGCGCAAAGTTCCCGCACCGCCTCATTTAGGTACTAGGCTTACCGTACCCATTTCCGACAAGTGTTTAGTATGTTCAAACACTTAACCCACGAAAGTCATTGGACCGGAGCCCACATCCCATGCTCTTACCACATGAGCAATCCATTTATAAAGATCTTATGATTCCAACATAAGAACCTAATCTCGCGAGTGACAAGCATCACTCGACTTGTAACGATCCTATAGCATAGCAGCTATTGACCTAACATACTAGTATAGACATAGGTACCTAGGGATCATGCATCTAGGGTTTCATTTCAACTCCTGAACGTAAATGCACAATCACCCAAAGATAGTTATGTAACTTTTCGAAAACAGATAGGACAATGCACCGGGGCTTGCCTTCGTCAGCATAGTTAGCCCGAGGGTCCTCGGTGTCCTTGCTCACTTCCACGTACTGCAGCTCCGCGTCAGCTCCTCCTTCCTCGGCTTCCAGCACGAGCGCGTAGTTACCGTCAGGGAGTTCTACACAGTATGCAATGGAAGGTTCAGGTGGAGTGAGGGATTAATTACATCCAACTCTTGTTGGCCATATTCACCTTAACAAACATTTAATTACTAATTCTTTTCATTAAAGTAATTATATGTGAAGGTTTATTAGTTTAATCTTTTTAATAGAGACTGTGTACATATTTATGTAAATAAATTAATTTAAATTCACAAAACAGCAAGGGTGAATTCATAGACCCTAATTAAGCTACAAAACAATTTTAATAAAATTATTAAGGAAGTAAAGGTGATTTTTCCAATTAAACTTAATAGAAGGCTTAAATGGATTTCAAACTTTTAACTATGAAATAAATTATAAAAACAGAGAAAAAGGTACATTGCTGGTCCTAAGGACCCAAACACACCACTGGTCCAAGGTTTGAACTTAAAAGAGCTATAAAATTAATTACCACAAAAATAACAAAATCTAGCTACTAAAGCAAGATAAATGCATACAAAAATAAATACACATCAAAATGATTCCAACTTTCTCACACATGGTCTCTGGTCCAAAACTAATCTAGGAATGCAACACATACACCTAGAGCTACTATAGATCTTGGGTTATGCAATTACAAGGAAAATCAAGCATATTTCAAGAATAAATATTTCTGATAAATATAAAATCATGATTAATTCACAAGAGGTGCACTTAGGCATAACAAGATTACATGCAGAAGGTGAGCACAAAAATATAATTATTTTTAGCTACAAAAATCATTTGGACAGATTCAGCATAAATACAAAACAATTCATAATAAAAGATATACACAGTAACTTTCTGCAATTTTTAATACAGAAGCTAGGAATGGCATAGCACACAACATATCAAAATTCAGCTACAGTGCACTTGTAGATTTTGAGATACAATAGATCTAGTTTTATCAGTTTTCTATTTTTCATGCAAAAACTATCAGGAAAAACTATAGTCATGCTTTACAAAAGTTGTAGTGTTTCTCACAAGGAATCCAACAAAATTGAGTTTGCGTTTTTCTGATTTTTCTATAATTTTCTATAGAGTTTCCAAGATTCAGCAAATCTGCTATACTATTGAAGATTCAGTTTCTCAATTAGGTCCCTGGAAAGATTTGATCCTTTACAAATAAGGCCCTGGTTCACAGAAAAGTCATCAAATGTTTTGAGATCAATGCAATTAGGTCCTAGGGGGTGCACGGCGGCGGCCTTGCCGGACTCCGGCGGTCCGGTGGCCGTGGTCGGCCGGGAAAGAGGGCTGAGGGGAGGAGGGGCTCACCACAGCTCAGTTTGGGGCGGAGTTGGGGCCTGGAAGACCGCCGGCGACATGGGGCGGCGAAGTCCGGCGGCGGCGGCCGCTGGAGCGGTGACTCCGGCGAGACGGTGACCACAGCGGAGCAATTGATGGTGGTGGGAGCTCACGGGGATGCTAGGGGAGGCGCTGAGGTGTTTGGACGGCGCCGGCCACGAGCGGAGAGAGCAGCTCGGCGTCGGTGGCATTAATGGCACCCGGCGGAGCTCGGGGTGGCGGCTGCGGGACGCGTGCGCGCGAGGTAAGGGGGTGATGGCCTTTTATAGGCGCGGCGAGCGAGCAGGCGCTCTCATCCTTCGTCCCGAAGGCAAGGGCGCGCGGGGATGGGGACCCCGGCACGGCCCGGTGGCAGCGGCGGGCATGGGTAGGGGCCGGCGGCCAGTGCGCGGTGCACGGCACGCCGAGGGAAGGGCAGGAGGGGGTCCGGCGCCTTGGTCTGCGTGCGCAGGACCCAGAGCTCGAGGCGCGCTCCAGGGGGGTCCGGACGCCGAGGTACGGCGGTGGCCGCATGGCAGTGCGTGCGCGCGTGCGACGTCGCCCGCTCGGCTCTCGTTTGCCCCTGTTCGACTGCAATTATCTCCCAATTTTTGAACTAAGGTGCAAATAGCAAAGTTGTAGATTGATGACCCCTCTACAACTTTCACAAAGGCTGGCCTATGTGTTTCTCAAAGGTTTGAGCAGGAACGGCAGGCAAAGTTGCAGGTTTTCCACAGCGTTGATGAATAGTGAAAGCTGCCGTTGACCAAGTTTTTCACCCTTTTACACTCCAAATTTGAAGTGCCACCCAAAAGCAAAGTTGTGTCCCTCGAAAAAATGGATAACTTTTATATTGGGAGATTTTGAAGTGTTTAGGTGAAATTTGGAGAACGCGGTAAAAATTCTAGAGGAAGTTCAAAGACAAAGGGGTTTGACCGGGGTTTGACCAAGGGTTGACCGAGGTTTGACCACAAGTGGGTGTTGACTTGATCAAGAGGGTCATTAGGGATTGTTGACTCGGTTTTCGAGGTGATGACCCAGGTTGACCAAGGTTTGACCAACGTCAACAGTGTTTGACTCGGTTGATTCGGTCATTAGCACTAATGATGCTAATTAAAAACCTGGGGCGTCACACAGCCCCGTCGCCTCCTGCCGCCTCCCGCTGTCGTTCCCGCCGCCTCCCACCGGCCTCGGCGCCTCCCCTGCTCTCGTACATGAGTATGACAGGCGGGACCCACTGGTGGTTGAGCATATGGAGAGTTGATTTTAGCTAGTTTGTTGGATTTTATCAACTTTTTTGCTAGCTATTTCATTTTACATACTAACAATAGCACGATTTTAGTTATTTTTAGAGAGACTCTCGGAGTTGCTCTAATGTACTACCCCGGCTATTTTAGAACTTGCGCGTTTCCAGACGGACTTTGCAGAGAATGAAATGGTGTTTTTTTGCGCTACTATTGAGAATGAAATGATGATTTAAATCTAAAACACGCTCTGTTTGTTGTTTCTGTCAACCTGCCAATTAGATCAACCGCACTGGTCACGGCACATCCTTGCGCTATCCAGGTACCGTAGACATTTAGAGCAAAATTTGCTGCAGCGCTTTGCGGCAAAGCCTACAGCAACCAAGCGTAGCCAACGCTTTACGACACTCTTGCTGCAATCCGAAGGCTTACGGCACAGCCGCTGTAGTCCAACTGCCCAGTTCTCACGCGCAGTGGTGGAAGAAGCTGTGGGGGAGGGAGGACGGTGCAGCACCGGAGATGCGGACGACGAGCGGTGCCGGAGGTGCGGACGACGAGCGGTGCCGGAGGTGCGGACGACGAGCTGCGCAGCCCGCGCTCGATCCGCTGCTCCCCTGTAGCCCGAGGCCGAGGCCGGCACCACCGGGAGCCGGCCGGCGAGGGAGCGGCCGACCGCGCTCGATCCGCTGCTCCGCTGGCTCCATTGCTCCTCCGCCGCCGCGGGCTCCTCCGAGGCCGGCGCACGAAGCTCCGCCACCGCTGGCCACCGTTGACCCCTGCCCCACCCCGCGCCGGCCGGGGAAGGGAAGGAGGGAGGTGCTCGCCGGCCGGGGAAGGGAGGGAGGCGCTCGCGGCAGGGAAAGGGAAGGAGGGAGGTGCTCGCCGGCCATCGGCGGAGTGGGCACAGGGAGAGATGAGGAAGAGTGACAAGCGGATTGGGCACAGGGAGAGATGGGGAAGAGAGACGGGAGGTAGAAGATAAGGTTTGGTTTGTTCTGTTTTGCCCCTTGATGATTCTAATAATTATATTTTAGTCCTTAGAACTTCTATTTTCTTTCGTTCTAATCCCTAGATTTTATATTCTTGACATTTTAATTCTTAAAGAGGTAACAAATGAATATTTAATCAAAGATGGTAGTTGGAGGTGGATGAATAAAATATATAGTTGTTGAATATAGAGCAATTATATAGAGTAACAGGAGTGTGGGAGAAGTTGATGTAGAGTAAAGATTCTTGCTGACGTGGCTGGAATATTTCTTTTAGAGCAAATGTATAGAGCAATGCGAGTGCGGATGGTCTTACAATGCAGCGTTCGACAGATCTACTAGCAGATTTGGCAAGTAGATTTGTTGTGAGATGAAAATATTATATGCTAATTGGGTAGGCAGATTTGTTGTGAGCAATAAACAAGCTGAACACAGCCTACAAGCAGCAGAGCATAACGCACAACACGACCTTCCCAGACGCACCCAGCACAAAGAGGGAGCCGACCCGACCCGCCTTCCCCGTCGCCGGCGGGATGGCTTCCTTGGTGGCGTACCCCGACGCGGACGAGAACCTGGAGGCCATCATCACCCGCATCGAGCAGAAGTCCCGCAAGATCGAGACACTCCTCAAGCAGTAATCCCCCTTCCCCCATCTCCTCCCGACCAGTCCTGCTCCCGACCTTCTCCTCCTTCCCCGCTTCTTGATTTACCCCAATCCTTTCTGCGCGGCGCGGCGCAGGTCGAAGCCGGTGGAAGCCCTGAAGACGGCGCTCGAGGGGTCGCCCCTCAAGACCCGCGACGAGCGATGCAAGGTTCGATTTTTTTTTTGGTTCCCAATGCTTGGTCTTGTTTCTTCCATGGCTTCGATCTGGGTTTCTTGACAGGCGGTGTTGGTTTGGCGTAGTCAGCGAATTGGATTGTGGTGCACCGGGCGATGATGGCGATTAGGGACGTCGATGGCATGTTCAATTCGCTAGATCCTGAGTACTACGACATCCTCATGAAGTGAGACACATCTCCATTACTATTACCCTCTCCTCCATTTTCGTAACTTGCTCCCAAGATTCAACGTTTTTGGTCAGAGCAGAGCAGTACCTTTTACTTTGGATGATGCCAATTGCCAATTTTTAGTTTGGATTCCAGATGTGTAGCATTTAGTTGTGTTGATCCCTCCCTGACTGTGTCGTAGTATTGATGAATTGAAAAATTGTGGAACCGAGCTTGTGATTTTGATCCTGTCATGCTCCTTACAATCTGTCAATGCGTCCTGGTTGGGACTTAACTTTCAATCCTTTTCCCTTTTGGGGACTAGAAATGTTAATACCTTACAGAATGATTCCATTAGAGAGTATATATTTGTTTTTTGGGGGCTGTTGCTCGCTCTAGTTGAAATAAATGTTATTTTAGATTTTTCTCATTTAATCAACTTTGGATTTAATAATGATATGTATTTACATTTGGATCAGCCATATGAAAAATGTGTAGATTCCTCTTGGAAAAATTCCATAATTTTATTCAACAGATATATTACACTAGGAATTTGTGATCAAAGCCATACTCTGAAGTCAGTGTGCAAAATGACATCTGTGTTTGAAACTCTGAATGTGTACAACTTTTAGCAAATTTATGCTACACTTGACAGTTAATTTTATAGTGTGGCAGCACGAGTCCAAGCTTCAAACTATCACTGTACTTAGCCTTAGTGAAGCAACAAAGTTTTTTCACTATTGAGTTGTCTATGCACTATTTCACTGCAATTCTTCGCTTCAATTGATGTGTGGGTCTCCAAACATCTGTCCACATATGATTCTTTGGCTCCTTTGATGGCACGGCTTGTGCTTGTTGCATAAGCTTCTTATTTAAAATGCTGTTGGAAAACGGCTTCTACTTGTTGCTGCTTTTCAGTTCATTCACAGAATCCGCTTAACAATAAGCTACTGTAGAATCCTGGCTTTTGGTACAACCTCTGTTTTTTTTTCTGCTGGTAAGCTAAGAAATCTGCTTTTCAGTACAAGCTGTAGAAAACAGGGCTATAGCAGTTGCTCTCTGAGCAGTGAAAGGTTTTGGAGTGAGGAATATTTCCTTACGTGCTTTTTTTAATGATTTTTTGGAAACCAGTGTATGAAAGCCACATGATTTAAAGATGAATTTTCTCGCAGATACCTTTATAGAGGATTATCGACAGGGGACAGGCCAACGTGTGACCAGTGCCTCAAAATTCACGAAAAACTGACTGAGAAGGCGGGCTTAGGATGTATATTGCGGTCACTTGCTGACACTGCAAACACTGTGTGAGCTTTCTCTGAGGGTGGACAGAACAAAGTTTGCTTCCTGCTTGTGATAAATCAGAGCAGGCAACTTTTCTGTATGAAAAATGATAGCTATATGTTTTACATCTCTTTTCTTGTCATCTGGCAGTTTCAGTTAGAGCTTCATAGTTCATTGTACCTTACTAGAATGGCTGAATATGAACTAATGTAGGATTGTTGTCTTGAACTCTTTGTACTAGACTCTTGGGTTTTGCTACTATAGTTAAAATTCAAGGTGTTTCTGTGTCATCACAGCTGAAAAGATGGTTGGAATTCTTCTTTTTGGCCCCAATGTTAAGCTTCCAACCTTATGTTTTGCTCTCCATTATAATGTAAATGTGTATTACTGGCTATCAAACCTTTTTGTTTTGTGCCTAAATGTGCTGCCTCACTGCACAACCTCTTAAATGTGTTTTGTGCTTAGAGTGGCTATTCTTCTTTCTTCCTCAAATGTATGTCCATACTTACAAAAGAAAAAAAAAAGGAGAAGGCGTGGGTGATAAATGCTGAAAGTGAAATTATTCTATGCTTCTAGAATAAAAAATGTATCAATCACTTTTAGAACAGTACGTGTACTAACAATCTCATCTTTGTAAAATAACACTATCTAAAATATTGGTTGAACTTGAATCCCAGAATTCCCAAAAGTACAAGCTAATTATGAACACCCTGGAAACTATTTCCTTAAAATATGTAAAAATAATACTGCTGAACAAAATTTGATGCATATCTAGATTATACTCCATGTTTTCAGTGACTTACACAAACAGTCAAATTGCATGAACACTAGCTAGAATATATTCATGCAACAACATTTTGCATTCAGTAACGTTGGGAGCGGTTGATTATTGTACGGACAAAGTTGTAGTTGGATTATTCTTCTCTACTACTAAAAAGAATGAAAATGAGATAATATCTTGGTACGTGAGTCTGCCATCCGCGCCTCCCCCGCCTGATCTCGCGCCTCCCCTGCACGATCTTTTCCTTCCCCAAACCAGTCTCCGAACAACACATGATGCGTCCCCGCCTCGTGCCGCCGCTCGCCGGCGCCCTCCCGCGCATTCTTCGCGGCATCTGCACCGCTGTGCCGCCGCCGTCCAAGCCCCCGCCCGAACCGCTCTCCTCGTCCGAGCTCGGCACCATCTCTGCGCTCCACCCGCGCCTCCTCTATGCGGGCCATATCCCCGCCGCGGGGCGCCTCCTCTCCGCCGCGCTCCTCCTCCCGGGCTCCATAGAGCGCCTCCCTCTCCCGGACCTCGCGGCGCACCTCGCCTCGCTCCCGACCCTCTCCGCGGCCTTTGCTCTGCTCACCGCGCTCCGCCACCACCCGGCGCGCCCCTCGCCGCTCCCGCTGGCGTCGCCGCTGCTCGACAACCTCCTCTCGCAGCGTCGCGCGCGCGACGCGGTCTCCGTGCTGTGGTGGCTCTGCCGCCCGTACTCCCCGTGCCGACCTGACGCCTCCACTTACGCCGCCGCCGTCGCGGGGTTCTGCCGCCTCGAGGACCCCAGGGGCGCGCTCGCCGCGCTCAGGGAGATGGCCGCGGACGGGTTGCAGGCCTCGCCTGAGCTGCGGGAGGCGGTGAGGGACGCGATGCTTCAGGACGCTAGGATCGAGGAGGCGTGTACGCTGGAGGAGGTGATGCGGCTGCCGGAGACCAGCAAGGTTGTGGAGCTGGTCGACAAACTTCTTTCGGAATGGGAACCCTGAGCCTTTCAGGAGGAAGAACAATGCATTGTTGATGCTTCACTGTGTTGGATGCAAAGGTGAGAAAATTCCAACTTCCATATATTGTTGCCATAGGATTGATGGCAACATTTTAGTGCTAACGAATCTGTTTCAAAAAAGAATCTGTAACTAAGATATTCAGTTGAGACTGGCATTACCCAATTTGTATTGATAATAGTTAATCACATTCAGTACCAATAATCAGTGAGTGTTGCCATGCAGGAGAGCATAATTGACTAAAACATTGTTGCAAGCCATGATCGATAGATGAGTGCACATATAATTGGGCAAATGGCATCTCTGAAGTGGCATTGTATTGGATTGTTGCAGTGTTGGAATTGATGAGGGCTTTGTCCTCACACCGGAGTTCTGTAGTTCATACCATTTCTTTGATAAATAGTCTGCATTTACAATTTTACATGTAATTTAAGAGTTGCACGGATGGATTGTTCAAAATTCGGAGAAAAAAGAATCTCACTATATGAGGTCATGCTCTCTTTTTTAAAATAATGTTGAGGCCATGCAAACTAGGTAGTATACTGAAACTTGCATCTTATCATAAATCAGTAAAACCTCATATATGTTCAGTTCTTTCAAAACAGGATAAGCATGAGCAATATTTTTCAGTTTTGTGGAACTGATAAGCATGAACCTTTTGTAGTGCATTAAATAGAATTGCATTTGATTAGGTTTCATCTGTCAGGAATGAAGATGCTACCTTTACTGCATGTTATTAAAATTTTCAATGGACCTAAAAAGTATACATCATTATCAAATTCTAAAGTCCTCACTATGACAGCACATGATAATTGGAGGGCTTCCTCTGCTGGTTATTTCTGTTCTTAATCATGATCCTGCTCTGAGTGGACATATTCAAGAGCTTACATGGACCGACATCCTAGCACTTGGCTACACATCTATATTTGGCAGTGCTATTAGCTATGGTGTATACTTCTACAATGCTACTAGAGGTATGATTTGAGTATTGCGCTATAAACAATGGATGTCCGTAGCAACGCACGGGCACAAACCTAGTAAAACAATAATGTTGTTTATTCAAAGAACTGCACGCTTGCATCATGAGCTAGGACTTGGGCCGTGCTATTTGTGGGCCGCACGAAGCACAACATTTTGACACGACTCAAAACACGGCACTACACGATAAATTTTAGACTGTGCCAATACGACATGAATGCGAGGACCGTGCCATGCCTAGGATCTCGACACGATGGGTGGCATGACACGACACGAAAATGACCCAATAGAAAATCCGTAGGTTATACCATCATAATAGCATTCACTATATGCATTATATAGCCTAATATAGCTAGTATCATATAAGTAGATCATAAAATCTACATTACATATATGAAATTGTAATAATGATCATTCATAACATAATATTGTTATGTTCTCGTATGGTCAGAAGTAGTTATATTGTGAGGGTCGTGCTTGGGCCGGCACGACACGAAGATGTGCCGACGTGCCACGGGTCGTGCTTGGACGTAGTAAAAAACTTGTCATGCCATGATGGCACTGCACGACTCGCGTGCCTAGAAATCTAAGCTCGATGCGGCACGAGGCACGAGAGGGCCGGGTTGTGCCGGCACGACCCGACCCAAGTCCCAGCTCTAGGACACATGAACCACACATGAATTGCATAGAAAATGCCTTACAAAGACATCAAAACAGATGAATAAATGTCCAAGTTGAGTACCGAAGTCTAAACCATTTTATTATATCTATCAGTACTACCAATATCTTGAAATTAACTGGATCATCTCCAGAATTTTTTCTCCGAGGAAACAAACGGCTTATTACCGAAAACATAGGTGGATCGACCGGATCTTACATTCGATCAACCAACATTACAAGTGCACGACTCATCGAGAAGCCTATGACGATAGCCAACAAGATACAACACAACTAGAACATGATGGGATCTGCGCAGCAGCCGCCAGAGATCCCCATGAGCCCATCCATGGCCTGCCCGGGCATGTCCTCGAGCAGCCAGTCCTCAAGCAGCGAGAAGGTGGCAGTAGTGCTCGCTCCCATCACCGGCGCCACCACCATCTCCAATGCTGAGGACCTGCTAACATCTCCTGTCATCACAACCTGATCATCCTTGCAAACCATTGAAGCTGCAGCGTCATGTTCTTCCTGGAAATCTTGCATGGTGATCATGCAGTTGGCTGTTGTCGCCACCGGTGATGGCCTCATCGTCCATGCCTGGAAGAGGTTGGAGACGGCGGTAGCGGCCTCGCTGTTGTTGCTCGGTGCGCTGGCGGTGCAGGTGGTGTTGCTGGGGTAGCTGCTGTTCATGGGTTGTTGCAATCCTTGAAGGTTGTGGTGGTGGCTGCTGCTACTAGTAGGGCTATAGTAGTTTGGGCTGGTGACTGCGTTGGAGGGAGGGGTTTGGAAGGAGTCAGCAGCTGGCTGTTGCAGCCTCTTCACCTTCTTCTTGAGGTGTGTGTTCCAGTAGTTCTTGATGTCATTATCGGTTCGTTGAGGAAGGTAGGAGGCTATGGCTGCCCACCTGCATGTGTGTATGCACAAGATATATTAGACACCAAATTATTGTATTGTTATTAAGAGTATGGGAGATAAAGAACAGTTGAGATTGTTTGGAATTAGCTATAAATTATGCTGTTCTACAGTTAGTAGTCGGGGCTTTGCTTGACTTGACCTATACTTCAGTCTTGTAGTTGCCATCGAATTTGAATCATTTTTTTAAGCCAATGATGGATATGAAGTTGATACGTACTACCTCCGTCCTTAAATATATGACGTTTAGGACAAAATTTAATTCATTTTTGAACTAACTAGCTTGTCCTAAATGACATATATTTAAAAACGGAGGGAGTATTAAGAAATAAAGTTGTAAATCTATTGCTAGGTTTAATGTAACTTTAATTGGTCCTTACATAGTGGTACGTCAAAAATTCTAAGGTTCCTATCAATTTTAGGAATGAAAATTACTTGTTTCCAAGTAGTGCTTGAAGGTGGATGATGATCCCTTCCTCATGAGGTGTGAAGTTCCCGCGCTTGATCCCAGGCCTGAGGTAGTTGGTCCACCGCAGCCTGCAGCTCTTGCTGCACCTCATCAACCCTACAAACCATGCATGAAACGCGTACACTTCTCTCAAATAATGAAGCACACAATCCAAAAAACCACACAGTCAAAAATGAAAGCCAAAAAAACAAGCAAAGCACAACAAAACATCTAGATCGCCTGTGATGAAGGAGCTGCCTGATGAGATCTCCACTATAGCTAATTACCTGTGTTCTCCGGCACGGAGCGCCAGTTCCCGGGGCCGTGCTGCTGGATGTAGGAGACGAGGACGATGTCCTCCTCCGGCGTCCACGGCCCCTTCTTGACCCCGACGCCATTGTCGCAGCACGGTGGCCTCCCCATACCTTATTCTGCTTCCTCCTACCTCGGATACACCTAGCTATAGCTAGCGCTAGTCTTAGCTAGTAGTAGCAGATAGGCAAGTTGAGGAGCAAGAAGAGCTCTGGCTGCTGCCTATACAGCCATGCCCCTGCAGCACACAACGGCCTCCGAAACCTTCCGGCCTAGCTTCTCCCTCGAACCCTCTCTGCTGGCTCCTTTTATTCTATAGGACACACTACACGCCAGGTCACCTTTGTAACCCTGCAGCGCTGCTTTATCTCCTACCTGTCCCCTTGCCCTAGCTCGCCACATGTGAGTGCTTATATACTGCATGACCTCATAAGCCTTGCGCTGTTGCTTTCCGACGAGAAAGTCAGCCAGGTGATCACATGAACGGGCGTCGTTCCGGCGATCTTTGCTTTGCTTT
This sequence comes from Cenchrus fungigraminus, assembly GCA_036936925.1. Taxonomy (NCBI): domain Eukaryota; kingdom Viridiplantae; phylum Streptophyta; class Magnoliopsida; order Poales; family Poaceae; genus Cenchrus; species Cenchrus fungigraminus. The sequence goes on from CM072779.1 coordinate 111,704,090, forward strand.
GCTTTGGCTTTTGTTCGTGCGCATCAAGAACGAACGGTTGACGTGTTGCTCGAGGACTTCCCCTTTTTCGCTGTGGCCGCTCATGAGCGGAGTAATTGCGCTGCGCTATGTAGCTTGTTTGCGTCGTCGTCTCTCCAGACTTCTTGGGCATTGATGACCACCGTGTGTGTGTGACTGTGTGCATAGGCTGCCTCTCTTTTCTCTTGGAGTTCAGTTCAGTTCAGACAAGCTCTTGTTAAGAATTTTATTTGAAGGGAGAACAGGAACACATACTAGTAGTACTCATTACCGAAATCGATTGGGGATCCTTGTGTGGATCTGATATGATCGTCATCATCATGTGTATTCACCTTTCCAAGGAGATAGGTTAAGCACTAAACACGAGCACATGCAGACACACACGTGAGTGATATATATATATATATATTATACTCCGTGACTGGCCACAGAATAGTTATTATATAGCCAGTCCACCTGGCGCAACAGGATTGGCTGCCACAGGTTCCACGCCTCTCAGCGATTCCCCCGGCCTACGCCAGCCAACGGAACGACCGTGAGGTAATTACGGTAATCAATGTGAGGTTATTATTGTTACATAATCAACATGAGGACAAAAAATCGGATCTGGTCGACAGGACCGATTCTCCGTATGATCGAAACAGCTTTACGTTCAAAACACAAGCTACGGCGCAATAAATAATTCACGTTGATCAGTTCATCGGGCTTTTAGTAAATTCGAGTTCACCATTGCAAGCAAGCAAGTAGACGGATTACGACTTACGAGAATACATGAGCACGTACGGTTTGTGGACAAGTGCACGTGTTTTTTTTTCTTTTTTCATAGGGCATGTACAGGTTATATTACGAGAATACAAGGAGCTCGAGTGCTGCAGTTTGCACTAGTTCATGCAAACTATAATAGTAAACACAGAAGTGACGACACAGGTGTTTCATCGTGATGTTCTGAGAATCAAGTTACAAAAAATCCAGGAAAAATTTACCATGTACTTGTTACTACTTCAAATATGGCTCGAGTTGATAATTAGCACAAGGAGTTACCACAATGGCAGAATCCAACATCAGGCTGTTTCAAAGAACAACGAGCAAGCAACTAAATAAGAAAACAAATTTACCGAAAAACAGTTTCAGTAATTTGAATGGTTCAACACGATAAATACGATCCGGAGTTACCACAATTTGGTTTACAATATGTCCATATAGTTTTTTTTGAAGGGTGGGGGGGGGGGCATCCCACCTGAATTTTCATTAGGCTTTGAGGCAAGCCAAAACTAACACTGTTTTACATAATGCCACAATTTTACAGAGGGGGGGGGGGGGGAGCAATTTTCATATGGTTTTACATTGAAGGAAAGGATTCACACCATGCCTCAGCTACAAGCCGTTCTTGAACCGGCTAGCGACAGCTCCAGAGTCTCGCATCTTGCTTGCAGGCAAGCCAAAACCGAGCAGGGGAAGGGGATGCACGGTCGAACACCATGTCGTTCCGGTGCTTCCAGATGTGCCAAGAGATCAGTAGGAGGAAGCTATCAAAGTGCTTGGAGGGGACCTGGGGAGGGCGCGGGGTGTCCCAGAGATGCGAGACAGAGACGCTCGCCGTGTCGACGCCGAGCGCCGTCCAAACCTGCACAGCAAAGGGGCACCGAAGGATGATGTGATCGCTGTCCATATAGTTACATGAAACACCACAACTCTATAATATACAGTGAGATGGCAAAGGGCATTTTGGAGGAAATACTTTCAGAATGTCCTTATAGCTACATGAAACAACCATTTACTATAATTTTCACAGTATTGGTATGAATGGTATCTCTGGAGATATCTTTTTGCTCATGTTGGAATTGCAAAGGTCCTTTTATAACAAACTGTCGAACAAGTCAATTTTCAATCTGCAAGAGGATGAAAAATAAAAAATGTTACTCTGAATAAGTGAGGACTTAGCAACAAAAGAAGACAACAATGCTTTTTTTTTCAAAGTGCATACAAGTTCTGAGAACATAAGAGTTTACCATAATAAATCTATCAAATGATTTACTAGAATCTATGCTCCTTGTATGTGATTATGATAATCTTATGTGAACGATTACTACACTTGCACAGTGTGATTTATGATAGTTATGTAAATGATTCCAGATAATTACCGCAATGATGCTATATAGTTACTACAGTATCATTTGAAATAATAGGGTGCTGGCTCTGATGAACGAAACAGGCCAAAATTAGGAAACTGAGATCAGGTTACAATATCCATGAAACAATTGGTTGGTTCAAGAATGCAAGAAATTTAGCATTGTCATGGATTTGATCAGGAATTTAGATTAAAAAGAACAAAATATTTCTATGATGTACAGGAACTTTATAAATATTTTACTTGATCTAAATGATTTACGATAATTATGTATTTGATTTAAAAAGTGTGGACCAACAAGGTGGTAACTCTGTTTATATGAATACTATCAAAAAAGGTTGTTTTTACCACAACTTGATCACACTATCTGACCCATTATGTATTTTCTTACTCGTCGTCAGTAATCTTATTTCTGTAGTACGACAGTAACCACCAAAAGTGAATTCATCTAGCACATGTGCATGTTCAAGAACAAATCCAGGTACCAGGATTGCTGTTTCTGGGAGTGCAAGGCAGCAACAACTCGTCAATCCATGTGAAAATCGAAAAAATAAAGCATGTATAAGTATAACAACAATGCATACTATTGGAGTTCAGATTGGAATGAGGTCGCATCTGCGGGAGGATTTGGGGTTCCTAGTTCCGATTGAAGGCAGAGAGCCAGGGAGTATCCCCAATTAATTAAAATGGGAATGAATCAAACAAGAACAAATTAAGTACGGACGGGTTTCTTCTCAATCATACCTGGATCGACACTGTCGCAAGAGGGAAAGGGCCGCCGCCGAGTCGACGCCAGGCCGTCGCCTGGCAGCCATGGCCCCCACCGACGAGACCCATCCCGCACCTGCAGATCCATGGACAAGAGGGGATCGAGCATGGAAGACATGGCGGACGGTGAGCGGAGGTCGTCGGATCATCACGCCGCCATCCGGCGACGGCAGCGAGGAAAACCAAATGATGCGAGGAAGGGATATTTCGTGATTTGTTCAGAGAATAAAAAAGAGCGCAATTTCGGGGTCCTGGCGTATCGGTAGACAGAGCACGAACGGAGTCCAGTCGGGTCGACGTGGTTTGGTGGGACCGTGCGAGTGGGACGGTGAGACGGTCTGCGCGGGTTCGGGCCCCGGGTCCTGGAAACCGCGGCGAGACGACTGCTGCGGCGGAGCATGGCAAGTGGAGGGCAGGCTTTCGCATGGCGACGACGCGGGGCCCTCAAAACCGGGGGCGGAGGTGGCCGCTGCAGAGAGGCGCAGAAGTCCGCCACGAGCGACTGGAGGTCTCTTTGAGAAGGTCCCTCAGTCGCAGCCGGTGGTGGGGAGCGCGACCTGGGAGCCTGGGAGGGAGGACACAGCTCCGCGGCCACCGGAGAGACGTCTGGCGAGTGACGAGGAGTAGAGGGACACGACTCGGCGGGGGCCGGAGGAGCGGAAGACGACTGGAGCAGAGGCGGGGCGACCACGAGGGAAGGGCCGAGCAAAGGGTCCGCGAGCAGCGTCAGCTGGCGGACCGCCAGGGGGGAGAGCAGCCTGCGGAAGACGTCCGCCACCGGTACCACACGAGGGGAGGCAGAGCTCACTCCCCTACGTGCGGCGGCAGTCACAACGCCCCCAACCAAACCGCAGCGGGCGGGGGGCGTTGCGGGTGGCGGGGTGGACGTGGCCGGGCCACGTCCGGCGGTGGCCAGGCTGCCCCGCGCAGCGACCAAGCTGCGGCTGGCCGCGGCCAGGCTGCGACCGGCAGCAGCCAGGCTACAGCCGGCGGCGGCCGGGCGACGGCGGGCGGCGGCCAGCCGCGGCCAGGCTGCGGCCGGGCGACGGCGGGCGGCGGCCAGCCGCGGCCAGGCTGCGGCCAGCGGCGGCCAGGCTGCGGCCAGCCGCGGCCGGGCGAGGGCCCACAGCGGCGGTCGGGCCCAGGCTGGCACCCGCCGGCACCTGGCAGGCGGCGGCCGGACCCTGGCTGGCGGCGGCCTGGTCGAGACCTGTGGCGTCCAGGCCGTGGCCGACAGCGTCGGCGGCGCCCACGGCGCGAACCGGCGAGGCAGAAGAGGCGACCAGAAGCGCCGCCTCAAGGAGCATCGGGTCGTCGGTGAAACTCCTGGGCGGCGTCGACTCGCGAAGGGGAGGAAGGTGCTCCGGCCGCGGTCGCTCGTCGCAGCAGAGGCGCCGCGCGACCGGAGCCGAAGAGGAGGCAGAGGAAGCCCGAGTGAGTGGGGCCGCCACCGCCTCGGCCACCCGAGCAGCAGGGGGGGCAGCAGGAGCGACGAACGGCGCAGCAGTGGCGGAGAGGCGAGACGACCGAGGCAGGACGCAAGGCGGGCGGTGAATGCCCTGCAGCGCCCAGTAGGGGTAGGAGGGAGCCGGAGGGACCAGCAGAGGAGAAGAGGTAGGGGCGCCCCAGCAGGCGGGTCCACGTCCTCTCCCTGCGGCACGACCAGACTGCCCGTCGGACGAGGGCGGAGGCCCCCCCCTCAGGGCCTGCGGCGGTGCGGCAGCGCCCCCGACGGCCGATGGCCCTGGCGGCGGGGGAGCCAAAGAGCGACCAGAAGTACCAGAAGGGCCGCCATCCGGCCCTCCCAACTGGGAGGGACCGTCAGTCGGGGGAGCCAGAGTGTCGATGATCTCGACGATGTCGAGCGTCGCCCGGTAGCGTAGGCAGGGCTGGGCGGCGCCCAACCCGGGGAACTCGATCGGTGCCAGCATGTCCTTCTGCACCGGGATCAAGTCCGGGTCGATGCAGCCGGCCAGGACGGTGAGCTCCTTGAGGTTGGCCTTCAACTCCGACTCCGAAGCCAGGTTGATGACCGCGCAGGAGGAGCCGAGGACGTCCTGCGCCGTGGTACGCAGCCACAGGTGCGGAGGCACGCCCTTGATGCCCACCCGCACCTGGTAGCGCAGCGCCGCGTCGACTGCCCAGTTTTCCTGCCGCCAACGGCGGAAGGTGAGGCGAAAGGGCCCATCCGGGGTGGGCACCTGAAGAACCCGTAGCATCTCAGAGGAGTCATGGAAGTCGATGAGGAAGTCCTCAGGGTGGTAGGGGTAGGGCATGTACGTCCCCGGCTGGACGCCCAAGCGACCGGTGAGGTAGGCGACCACGTCCGTCGTAGAGGCGGACGGACGCGTGCCCGCGACCATAGCGACCAGAGCGCGCTCCAAAGCGACCTCGTTGGCCTCGACCGCAGGGATGCGTGCGACGATGCACGACTCCAGCTGGGGGCGACACGAGGGGTGCCCCAGGGGCGCCGGGGGGGGAGGGGGCAGGGGCGGGGTGCGGCGGTCCGCGGCACCGAGTGCGGGGACCACAGCGGAGGCCCCCGCGGGAAGCGGAGGAGAGGGCGGCGCCCCCAGGCCACCTCACCCGCCCTGGCCGTGGCATGTCGAGGTGGCGGCGGTGCCCCCTCCCGAGGTGTCGCGTCGTGGCGTGCTGCGGAGGAGGGGCACACCCGCGGCCCACCTGCGCGGTGGAGGCTGGGCGTCACAGGCAGCTGGAGGGGGGCGACGACGCCCCTCCGGTGGAGGAGGCAGCGTAGGGTCGCGGGCCGCCGGAGCAGGGCGACGACGGGGCTCCGGGGCCGGTGGCGGCCGCGCCTCCCGCCTCTGCAGCGGCAGAGGCGGAGGCGGCCGGGCGCCTCTCCCCTGCGCAGCCAGAGGTGGGGGTGGGGAGCGGCCGGCCCGGCGCGAAGCGACCATGGGTGGGGAGGGGGTGCGACCTCCCGGACGTGGACGAGCGCCCTCCACCATCACCAGGCAGACCTTCGGGCACCTGCACGAGCTCTCGTGGTGGCCGAGTTGGTGGCACCGGAAGCAGCGCGACACGTGGGGGCAGGAAGCGGCCAAGTGGTCCTCACCGAAGCAGTTGAAGCACTTTCCCACCAGATCCGGGGGGGGGACGGAGGACGGAGGTGGAGGCGGCAGGGGCGGCGGTGACCGCTCCGCACGCTGCTGCCTGTGCGACCGCACCTCGACGAAGCCGTCAGCGTCCATTTGGGGCCCCCGAGCGTGCCCGCCGGGAGGCGGCGGCGGCCCAGCGGCAGGCCCCCCAGCACTGCGAGGCACGGCCACGGCCGGCCTAGCAGGATGGCCAGCACGGGCGTCCCCCGCCTTGGCGCGTCGACGAGGAGGGGGCGGAGGCGGCGGTGGAGGGGACAGCGGCCGCTTGCCCAGGATCCCCTTGGCAGAAGCGGCCACGGGCCACGGTGCGGTCGTCGACGAAAGCTCAGCAGCTGTAGAGGCGACCAGAGCGGGGGGAGCACGGAGGAGCGATCGAGACGGGTGCGGAGGTGGGGAGGGAGTGCGCCCGGGCACCGGGATGCTGTTTCCCGCACCTGCTCCGAGAAGGTGGGAGAGGAGGAACGACCGCGCGGCACCGGGGAGTACGAGCCCGAGGCGGAGGAGCCCGAAGCCTCAAGATCCCAGAGTTCCCTGGAGGAGGGAATGGAGGGGCCGGGCTCCGCCGAGCCTGGCTCCAACCTCCCCACCGGCGCGACCGGAGGCAGACGGGGGCCAGCGGGGCCGCCATCCACCTGCGCAGAACGTGCCCCAACACCTGCAGCAGATATAGGTGACAAGCGGTCGGTGCCCGCCGCTTCCAGGGGACGCGGCCAGGTGGAGAGGGAGGGCGGCGCCTTGCCGCCGACGAGCCCAGCGCACGCCTCTAGCTCACGGAGAGGACGTGGCCAGGCAGAGGGGGTGGAGGGGAAGGCGGCACCTTGCCGCCGCCGTGCCCCGCGCACGCCTCCAGCACGCGGAGGGCGGAGGCAACCGCGGCCGGCCCGGCGACGGCGAGCACGGCGGCCGTGGCGGGGGAGAGACCCAGGACGGCCGCGAGTGCGGCGAGGGCGTCCACCGCACCCACGGGCGCCACCAACGAGGCGGAGTCCACCTGCCCGACGGCGGGAGGGAAAGGAGCGACCGAGAGCAGCACTAGCGAGGAGGAGGGGACAGCCCCGACCGGCGGTGGCGAGCCCACGTCGAGACCGTCGTCGAGCTCGTCGAAGCGAGACGAGGAGGGAGCAGCAGGAGAGGCGGAACCTCGGGCGGCGGCGCCCGGCAGGCCGCCCGCCCGCCTGCTGGCCGCGGCCGACGGTCCAGCAGCGGGCGCCCAGGTCGCGGCCCGGCAGGGTGGCCTCCGACCGAGGTAGCGGACCCGACCGGGGCAGCGGACCGGGGAGCCCCCGGCGGGCCGCGAGACGGCCGGCGAGCCCCAGGCCGCACCGGCGACGGAGGCCATCAGGCGGCCGGCGGCCGGAGGGGGGAGGGGAGCAGGGCCCACGGCCGACGGGGGGAGGGGAGGAGCCGAACCGGGGGCCCCTCGTCGCGAAGCTCCTCAAGGAGCATGGCCCCTGGCCGGTGACGGCCGGCGGCGGTCCGCGGCCGGCGGGCCGGGTGGACCAGCGGCAGCCGCGGCGGCCGGCAGCGGCCGACGACGGGGGGCGCCGGGACGACGCAGGAGCGGGTGTGGAGGCGGGGCCGGGTCAGTGGGTTGCGTGGGCGGTCGCTGTGCACCGGCGCCGGCCGGCGGCGGCGGAGGTCGACGGGTGGAGGAGCTGCCCGATCTGCGCGCCTGCAGCACGAGAAGCGCCGCGGCTTGGGGGGCGGGCAGAGGGCGGCGCGCAGGTTCCGGATCTGGTCCCCGCGCGGTGAGAGGCGGTCGGAGCGTGGAGAACGCCGACGGCGACGTCGGGGTCAAGGCGGCGGCGTCAGGAGGGGGCGCGAGGGGCGCCTCGGTGTACTAGGAGTGCTGGCCACCAACTCCCGCTCGTCTCCGGTTTATTTCCGTGCGCGTCATTCGTCGGTGCCTCCGTCCAATTTTTCTACCGCTCAGATCACAACACCTACGTCCAATTTTTCTACTGCTCAGATCACAACACCTATGAAGTAAGCAGTTGGATGCATCATTGGTTCATGCTCATAAATAATTTTCATAAAATATGGCACGCCTACTGTATGAGGAACAACATATCTTCTATTCGAAAAAGTTTTCGATTGATCATCATTTCATAGAGTTAGTTTTCTTATTCAGAATAAAAACATATATGCATGCCTTTATAATCCTTCATCCTGGAGTACTATTTAATTGTGGATACAAATACAATAATTTGGACTGAATGATATCAATTTGAAGCGCAAAAACTGAGTACATTTTGCCATTTTTTACAACCGAGAAGATCAGTACATTTTGTTGTCTCATCAGACCTTTTTTTACAATTTGGCAGAACTACAATAAATAATGGCAAAACAAAAAACACCTAGCCAATAAACCGCCAATAAATCATCTCGTGTGCAGGCTCATATATTGTGAGCTGCAAAAAAGAGCTATCATTATTCCTTAAAAAAAGAGCTATCATTATTAGAATATCCCGTACAAAGACAGGACAAACACATTGCAGAGGAACAAAATCATTATTAAGTAAATATGGCATGTGTATTGCAACTAGGGGTGATAATGGATCATGACCCTCATTTATTCTTCACAATCCAACTCAGCTCTAATTATTTTTAGCTCAAAATTGTATAGTATTATCACCCGGTCTTTATAGAGATCGATCCTTTAGTTTCCTAGGCTAAATTAGAGGGCATCTCACTCAACAGTGAAGACTCAATCCCAAGAAACCTGCAACTCGGGAAGGAACAACAAGTTGCCGCCGATCCAGAGATATGTCGAACCAATTGGAATGAGGGCAAATAATAAGTGACCAAATCAGAGAACGATCCAGAGATATGTCGAACCAATTGGAACAAGGGCAAATAATAAGTGACCAAATCAGAGAATGCTCGGACATCACCTGCTCTGGTTGTAGGCATCCTTCCTGTTCACCAATATTTGCCGAAAATCCATCCTGCAAATTAACATTGCCATCATGTGTGATACACACTATGAAAGGATGATGCAGCTACCAACTACAACAACCAACGACCTAATTTGCACTACAACCTTGACAAATCATCGGCACCTCCGAGGTAAATTGACCAAAATCATTGCAAATCAAATGGGGCAAAAAGCTCGTGGCAACAACTGCTGCATGTACATAAACACTAAGGATCAAATTGATTAGTTCGCAATCAGCTAAAAAGCACAAATATTACTATATTATAATCTTCTATTGTACTTGTTGTGTTGAACAACCAGCTAATCACATAGACTATTGACAACTATTATTATTCACAATCACCTACCATCAGTAGAAACTCCTACTTTGCGCTAAGCTATTGATCATAATGAATTTGTGATAACTTAACCACCTTCTACCTTTCTGGAGTTATTCAAGAAATTACTAAAACAGGACATATGATATTGTAGACAATCAAGTATGTGAAAAAATAGTCTTTTGATTAGGTAATGAGAAAATCTAGTCATATGCTCATCTTTTACACTTCAAACTTTTGTTAGCAAAATGCAAAGTCTCTTGTTGTAACCTGGTACCAAGGTTTAATTCCATATAACATTAGAACTCATGATACGCTTAAGTGGACCGCTAATGTATTGTTACCAACTTAGTTACCGGTGTCTGCTTTATTATCAGTTATAGCCATCTTTCTTTTATTTCAAAAAAACAACAACAACATTTAGGATGGTTAGACTTTTTATCTCTTAGCTGTTAGCAGTGGCCACATTTAGTTTGGCTCTACTTGGTACCGAGGTCAACAATTTGGCATTCATACTTGATTCTGATATAACTCTTCCTAAGTACTCTTCTGTGCTTTGGTTGTAGACAAACCTCCAGCTACATCAATTAGGAAAAAAAGGAATCACTTGTAATATAGTACCTACGTGATGCTTTCAACTAGGGAATGGATATCCATTTCTTCGGTTCGATCTTCCTATGTCACAGGTGATTACATGGCCTTCCCATATCCATAATTGCTGGCTATCGATTTGTCATATCACACAACCATTACGAGCGTACTGTTCAGGTACCATCTCACTTGTAAGGTGTCCTAAGCAAAGAAAAGACCGGAATATCAGCCTGTAAATATGATCCAGTGTTCATTAGCTGAATTGAAAATGTAAATTTTGATGTCAAACTACATAGGTCCAAGGGTATTTCCATGCACCAGAGATTTCTTAATTTAATGGCAAACAAGAGATCATTGTCTTCCCTGAGAGTAAAATGGTTGGCTTATATATCAACTTGAATACCCGATCGAGCTTTACATGACTAAATTTGTTTTTGTGAGTTATCAGTCACCTGAGATTTTATTTACTATGGTATAAAGTTGCATAATCCATAGCACTAAAGCACATAAAAAAACTACAGCTCAAATAAACTACAAAATTTTCACACAACAAAAACGTACAACGTGAGCAAGGAATACCAATTGACTCAACAGGTTCCGCATCCATAGCTCTAAATTAGAGAAAATGATCAACCTTACAAACAAAAAACAAAGATAAAGCAGAAGGTTGAACATTAGTGCACGATCTAAATGCTGGACAATATGCATCAAATTAAAAGTAAGGTAGCAGGTTGGAACGATGAAGTATGCAACTGTGCATCAAATTGACAAGATAAAGTGGTTGTTTGTATTTGAAGATAAGTGTCTGAGTTATATGGTCTTGCAGCAGGCAAAGTGTCATTCATAAGCAGATACTTGACATTTTAGAATTCATAAGTTTGCATATGGACAACAATTTTCATTAGATATGAGATTTATGAGCAACTGGGCATGTCACACAAGCAATTGTACCAAGCATGCCATAAATTGTAACAATCAGAAACCTAAAATCTGAAATATCAGCAGCTACATATAAAGATAATGGTAGATGTATTGATACCACATATTATGCCTAATGTTTAATAGGTACATTCTTAGAAGAGATACCGACCAAAAGCCAAATGGGAGCATACTGACCAAAAGCCAAATGCCCAATATGCACCTGATTAATTAACCAAAACATATAGCTAATAATTGTGCACAATTAATTGAATGGATCCAAAACAGAACCGCAAGCATAAAACATCTGTGTTACAGTGAGGAACATATAATTCGTAAAGGAATGATAATGAGCCAAATGCCCAATATGCTCAAAGGAATGGTATGTTGGGCTGGAAAACTAGATAATTCTTAAGTGCATATAATGACTGCTAGAATGAAAAATACATGTGTCGGACATATGAATTGGGCACCTAAAGGAAGCTATTGACAGCCTCTATGAGTGTATTTTCTAATTAGCACTCCTAATTAAGAATTTGATAATATTTAGCAAAAGCTGTACATGACACATGGCACAGAACTAAAAGGATACAATCTCAAACCCGTAATGCAGAATAATTACACCAAAACTTCCATCGCCACAACAAGAAAATGAAGGTACAAGGAAGCTGACGCTGGTACAAATTTTTATATCGCCTAGTTTAGAATCTGAATCTGAAGACATCTGACACAAAATTGTAAAGTGAACAATAACAACCTCAGCAAGGTAACTTAAATCTCTATATAACTGAAAATGCAGCCAAGTTTTCTACCAACCAGATATGACAGGTAAGGGTGCATCCGAAAAATAATGCCATAATAGAAAGATTTAATCCGATCAAAAGGATACACATTATGTGGAAATTGTAGACTCAAAGTACTAAATTATACTGCAAATCACACATAAGTCACAACAGATGGAACACTTTGCTTCAGGAAGCTTTTTCAAAATTTATTGGACCTGCAACAATAGAGTAATTTTTCATATCCGCCACCAAAAGGATTGGAGAAATCTGCAAGCAATCAAGCAAGCACAAAACAACCAAAATCAATACTGTGTTTGTAAACTGAACTGCACACCTTCTTTTTGGACAAAGTCAGGAAAGGGGGCATCTGTTCTTTGTATGGGTTGATTTTCTGATGAACATATTTCATGCATGCTGGCAGTCCTCCAAAGGAATAGAGGAATTATTAAGTCTGCAATAGCAATCTTCATCACGTCATCATCTGATGACATCTTTAAATTCTCCTGCTCCTACAGGGCAATTGTTTGAATGGTGGCAAGATCACTAAATATTTTGTTTTTTCATCTTCCAAACCTTCTCCGAACTATGAAGATGAACTTTTACACAACCAAGAGAAATAGCAAAGTTTTTATTCAGGATCCGTAAATCGGTGAAAATCTGTAAATCTGAAATAAAGGAAAGGAGATGAGCAGCTCGGCGATCTCACCAATCAAAGGACGCCTGATGAGGAGATCGTAGCACGGACATGCCCTTGCTAGATCGGAGCGACAGAGCACCGCCGTGCGTGAGGGGTGATGGAATCGCCTGGGACCTAGGGAGCTCCGGACGCCACCAGACCCGTGGTGCCACCACCACAAGGAGGCCCTGCCGTCCACCACTCGCCATCGTGCCGCCACAAATAGGTGCTCTGGGCCAGAGTAGGAAGAGGGCCGATGCAACAAGGGTGGATCTGGTATTGTGGAACAACCTCCAGGCAGCTGTAAGACCGTGAGCAGCGGCGATGGAACAGGGTCGCGAGCGGGCGGGGGTCCGGGGGCGGCGGCGAGAAGATGGGGTCGCAGGTGGGCGTGGCTTGGGCGGCGGCGGATGAGGCACTAGGCAGCAGCGATTCGCAGGTGGACGGGGCGTGTGCGGCGGTGGACGTGGCGGCAGCGGAACGGGAGTGGCTATAACAGATGCGGATTTCTGTGGGATACACGAAGCGGGGCGTGGGACGGTGGGAGTAGGGAGGATCGGAGAAAAAAAGAATCATAAAAAAACCAGACTAGGTGGAGGTGCGTGAGTGGGCAAAAAACCAGACGAGGGTTGCGGGACGCGGCCGCGTGGGTGAGGCAAAGGTGGCTTGGGTATGGAATATACCCCGGGTACAGAATACATATACCTTATATGTATGTATGTATGTCGGGGTTTGTCACCACCGGCAAGTAAATTTATACGGTCGCGTGTCTGGGTCCGGATGGTTGCACAAGAGACACTAGGTTTTATACTGGTTCGGGCCTCCGGAGAGTAACACCCTTTGTCCAGTCAGGAAGAGTGGTGTTCTTTATGCTTGAGTTCGTAGTAGGGGTTACAAACTAGTCGGGAGAGGGTCTCGGAGCCTAAGTCCCTGGCATGAGAGTGAAGTGGTTCTTGTAGCCTGATGGCGTACATGTGGGTTGCTTCGTGTGAGCGTATGCGTGAGCGTGTGTGTTCTACTAACCCCTTCCCTCCCCTTTTATAGTCACAAGGGGGATAGGGAAGAGGGGTAAAAAGGGTACTAGAGTTTATGTTACAGTGTCGATCGTCCTTCTCCACGTTGGGCGGCCGTCCGGATGTGGCGAGCAGCCGTGGACTGTAGCAGAGTGGTTGTTGACCGTATGGGCTTCCCGGAATAAGGGGTTCTGAGTAGTTGGCACGGGCGGCTCCCCGGGTTCGTCTCCAAGTAGTTTAGTACTGCAGGATGTCAACTCCGTGCTTCTGTTCCGGACAACGTAGTAGGTATATGTCTTTTCGGAGTACGGCAGAACTCATGTGTGGGCGGTACGGTGTGCACTGTGCCGTTCGTGGCGCAATGGGTGCCCACGCCTTCTAACACTGGACGTGCCCTGCCAGTACGACCCGGCATGGGAGAGGGCCACACGTGGCGTTGCGGGAGCGGGCGTGTGTGGAGGACTTGTCACATCAGGAGTGGGCCCCGCTTGCAGTTTGCTTCGTTGTGAGGACTGGCCCGTCCAGGAGCGGAAACTACTCGTGTGAACGAGTAGTCGTGGCCGGGAGGCGGAAACTTGTCGTGCGAGCGAGTGGTCGTGGCAGAGGTCGGAGAAGTAGTCGAGTGAACCGCTAGGTACTCGGAGACTTGTCGTACGAGTCGCTAAGTACTCGGAGGTGGCAAAAACTGGTCGTACAGGTTGCCAAGTACTCGGAGACGGGGCACTTGTCGTACGGGCTATCGAGTACTCGGAGTGTAGACCGTACTCTCTCTTTGTTGGTAGTCGTCACATTGGTGGGCTCCGGTCTAGGCCCTCGTCAGTAGCCCCCAAGCTTGGTAGGGGAGTCAAGGACTCGTTCCCGGGCTTAGTAGTCATAGTGGTGGAGAAGTGTGTTGCGGTTTTCCGGCGGGGGAGCGCAAGCGCACCCGCCGGGTGTAGCCCCCGAGCCTAAACGGGAGTCGGAGACTCGCTCGTGGGGTTAAAGATTTGACATCATGGAGATTTTGCTCTGTTGCATGTTGCTGGGAACGCGCGTCGTGGCGGGGTGACTGGACGAAAATTTTTCAACAGTTCGGCTTCATGGGCCCACTGGGGCGACGTATCGGTGCGTGCGTGCGCTAGTTGCGCCAGCAGGTGTGCCTTTTGGGGGACGTCGCTTTAGCGTTGTGGGGCGTGTTGCCCGAACGTTGGCTGTTGACGGTTGTTAAGTACTACTTTCAGCCATCAATATTCTCACATAAATGGAGGCATATGCATTATTTACTTGCATTTTGGTTTGAATAATGTAGTTCTACTTGTCCTTGGAGATTATTTGTATGTAGGTGAAATAAGCATGAAAAGAGATGGAAACCCACCTTCTATGGAATGATCCATGCCAATTCAGCTGAGGAGGTGCCTGCCACCAAGGAAACACGTGGCAATCCACATCACTGATCCAAGGGAGGCACTCACCGACGAATCAAAGAGCGACACATGGACTTCACAAGGATCCAAGGGCCCACCTAGGATTCCAAAATGAGGCATGCACGGGGGAGTGATCAAAGGGCCCACAGGGCAGCCACCCAGAGGAAACACACCTCGAAAGGAGGGCCGAGGGGGCAGGCCGATCCTAGGATCGGCCGAACCGACCTTGCCCCCTTTCATCGTGTCCCTCCACGTGGTTGCTCCCCATTGGTCCATTGCTGCATCCTCGGGTGATTTGAGGCACTTTGAGCCCCGAAGCAAGCCTCCTCCTTGCCTATAAATAGAAGGGGAGGGGCTCCATTTCTCACACACCACTCTCTTCATTCTCCTAACACTTTTAGTTCCCAAGGCTATGGGGTAGGATAGAGTAGCTCTTATTTAGGTTCCAAGTCTACTTTTGAGTCTAAGTATGAGTTCTCTTGTATCTTTATTTCTTTGTATGACTTTGATCTACTTTAGTTATTCAGCTATTTCATATAAGGTTGTGGTAGATCATGTGATTGATATGTTCTTGAGTTCATCCATTATTCATCATTTAGAGGCTTGTGTTCTTCGTGAACACTACCTTTCGATCCACTTGAAGGATGATTTACTCATTCCTTATGTGTTTGTTCATAAGTTAGAGTCTCGTGTTCTTCACGAACACGACCTTTGATCTTGTTGACTAGACATAAGAGAGTTCATATCCGTTCGTGTGACTAGCCCTAGTTTGATCTTGTTAGATAGCATGTTAGTGTTGAATGAAGTTTGTGTTCAAGCTAGGGTACTCAGTCTAAGTTGACTAGACTTCTGGTGGCTCTCACCCTGGGTCACAATAACCCGGGCCAGGTGAAGTCTAGCAGCAACGCAGGCATGGTGCCTGGGTTGTGTGGCTACGTTAGTTATGAGCATGCCCCCCGTAACGATTGAGGTAGGCCGCAGTGGTGACAGCTGTTGGACCCTTTGAAACCCTCCGCATTGGGGTAGTGCTGTAGGAGTCTAAAGAATAGTTTCACAGAGTGCTGGTCGTCGTGAGCTATCTCCCCGTTTGTACCTGGGTGCTGAACCTTACCTTTCATGCAATGCTATATGCTTATCTCTCGTATCATCTAACTTGTATGTTTAGTACCTTAGAACCTAGAGCTAACTCATATGTTCCCCCCAAGCCGTAGTGTACTAGAGTAGAGGTAGATCTGAGTGTGTGTCACACTACCCTATCATGTCATTTATCTTACCCCTGTCTTTGAGTTGTTGTCTTCTATATCTATCTCTTGATTTACATTCAGTGCAAAAGCATAAGTCTTGATATCCGCCATTGCATTCCACAGATACGATACCCTTGGAATACTCTCCTTCCTTGGGGAAATGCTACAACGATTTATCTGTGCACATGTGGATTCGTTCATGATCGTTAGATTTACCTTTGGCAAGTCTTGATGCTCACGCTAACTCGGCGTCGTTTGTAGTGACGTTAAGAAATACCAACAAGCATTTCTGGCGCTATCGCCAAGGATGGATTCTAAATCTGTTCTTCGGTGATTGCGCTACGAAATGTCAACATTGGCCCCGACATTAAATGCCGCCGCCCGCATTGCTCTTCCCCTTCTATTCGCAGCGGCTGCCGGGTGGGATTTCTTCCTTCTTCTTCCTCGCCTTCCTTGCCGCCACCACCGTCCCTCTTCTTCGTCCTCGCATCTCCCGCACTGATGCCCCTTTTTCCTTTCGAATCCAGCCTCAAGCCCCGCTTCCTCCCATCGCCATGTCGTCCTGGATGCGCTCCTCTGTCACCTTCGCGCAGCTCGACCGGCTCGCCTCCACGGGCTTGCTGTCGGCGCTCACTAGAGCCAAGAAGTGGAAGTTTCCCGAGCCCGAGGACTCCCCCCATCCTCCGTCGGGGTACGTGGTCTCCTTCGTGGCTTTCCACGAGCGTGGCTTCTCCGTCCCTGCCGGACGGTTCATCCGCGCCGTGCTCCATGAGTACGGGCTGCAGCTGCAGCACCTCAACCCCAACGGAATCCAGCAAATGGCGGTGTTTGAGGCGCTGTGCGAAGGGTACCTGGGTGTGGAAGCCCACTCGCATCTGTTTCGGTACTTGTTCATGTTTGTGTGTCTGAAGGACGGCACGAGTCCGACGACGATCGTGTGCGCCACTCTTCGGGCGAAGCAGGGAAGGCAGGTCGACTACATCCCCGGCTCACTGATGAGCTCCAACAGCTACTGGCACCGGGAGTGGTTCAACCTCAAGAACGACCCCGAGAATCCGCTCCTAGTGTACGACGACTTGTGGATTGACCGGGCGCTGAAGAAGTGGAAGTGGGGGCCGGAGAAGGCGGAGTGGTAGAGGCTTCTCCGAAGCGTTTGGGAGGCTCTCAAGGTGCTTCACACTTGTGGAGTGGATTTGGCGGCTATCATCAGCAGCTACCACGCGAAAAGGATCGTCCCGCTCCGACGGTGGGCTCTTTGCATCTTCGAGATGACCCCCGACAAGGCTCCCTTCGTGGAGACAGTGACAGCCGACCCCCTGCCCTCACTGGACGAGATCCAGTACCGGGTGGCGCAAGTGGTTGGGAACGCGCGGGCTGTCTGGCCGTCATCCCAGTTGTTGCCAATGCTCCCGACGCGGGGACCGTGTCTTTGGTGAGTTTCGTTTATTCTTTTCGATCTGCTCGGGCATTCCATCGGTTTCTAACTTCGTATTTGTTAGATGTCGGCCACGCTCGTCCCCTCCGTACGGGCTCCCCTTCCCGATGACCGGGCGCAGAACCGTATGATTACTGAGACAGAGAAGAGGCGGGCGGACCGCCGGTCGGGATGGAAGGAGTCGGAGCTCGACAAGCAGTCTCGGAACGAGCAGCGCGGGAAGCACCGGAAAGCTGGGGACGAGGACGTCTCCTCGGACGAGGATCCCTCGCTGGCCCCTGTGAACACGAGTGATGAGGAGGAGTCTGACGTGAACTGGAGCGACGTGGAGTCGTCTCCCGAGGCACCATCGTCCAGCACGGCGGCGCCTCCACCTCCACCGACAGCCACGGAGGCCAGCTCGAGCCGGCGGTCACCGCAGTCGGGCCGAGAGCAAGACGGGGGCGCCGTGGTGCGTACGTCGCACCGATCTTCTCGGGGGAGCCAGTTCGAAATCTGCACTCGCTTGCCCTCACGCGACCGTCGCGCCTCCGAGGAGAGGAGGGAGCCCTCCCGCCATGACAATTCCCACCGCCGGCCATCGGGACACGGCTCCTCGTCCCGTCTTTCCTCCGGCGACCGGTCACGCCGGAGGTCGTTTTCTCCGAGGAGACATACATCGCGAGAGGAGAGGGCTGCGCCGAGGACTTCTCTCCCACACGGGGCACGAGGAGGGGGACGGGGCGTCCCGCGCCGGCTCCAGTCGGTGATTGTTCAGGGCAAGAGGCCGACTCCTCCTCTGAGCTCAGCCCCCATGGCCACCAAGCGTGCCCGTGTTATTTTGTGGAGGTGAGTCCTGTTTTGCCGGTTTCCGACTAGTTGTCATGCTGTCCCGACTTTCTGCTATTCTTGTTTGATCTTACTTTTGCGTTTTATTTCAGTCACGCCCCGGCCGATAGGCTGGCCCTGACGGCCCAGAAGTTGTTGTGTCGGGGCGCGCAGGTGGTCCTTGGAGCGCCCCCGCCGGCTGCCTCGCCGCCGGTCCCCCCATCGAAACAAGTCACGCGGAGAGGCAGCCGGGATGGCCGCAAACCCGGGGGTGACGGTTTCCCCAAGAGGTCCTGAGAGCCCTGGGAGCAGCGACTTGTTGCTGGGCCAGATGGGTACGGGGGCCGTCCCCTCAGAAGAGGAGGTCTCCACTCGCCAGGCCGAGCTGGAGAAATGCTTGTTGGGGTCCGAGACGCCGGCTCCTGAGTCGATGACCCCGACCGTTGTCGTCGTCGCCAGCGCGAAGGAGGCTGACGACATTTTTGGGGAGATTCCAGCTCCAGCGCCTATAGTCGCGGTTGAGGGGACCGATGCAGGCCCCGAGGAGCCCACAGTTCGGACCACCGCCCCAGGGTCTGGTGCTGCCTCCCCTTTGAGGGACGTTCCTGCCGCGGCGGCGGATCCGCCGGTCGGACCGCCTACGGCCGGCGCCGCGTCTCCCCTCAGGGCCCCGGAGGTTGTTGTTATCGAGGAGTCTCCTCCTCTCACCATGCGGGACACCACGAGTCCTCCGGCGGCGGCAGCCGGTTCGCTCCTGGCTACCGCTCAGGAGCCTGTGCGAGCAGGTGTGCATGGAGATGATCCTTCCCGCCACGAGAGGGTAAGTCTTCAGTTCCTTACCCTTTCTTTCATTAGTCCTTTGGTCTCGTTGTTCCTGCTGATCGTTGAGTCTTACGTGGCGCAGGAGCTTCCGGGACGTAGCGCCGAGAAGTCGCACGCCATTGAGTTGCTTCGGGCCGAGAAGACGCAGCTGGAGATGCAGTTGGCCGCGACCCGCCTCGTCGCAGCGACAGCCGAAGCCGGCAAGGCGACGCAGAGGGCCGTTCTCGACGTGAGAGCGAAGTCCGTGGAGGACGAAGCTACTGCTGCACAGTCGACTGCTGATGCCGCCGCGTTGGAGAAGGCCGCGCTTGAGACGAAGCTGGCGGAAGCGGAAAAGGCAGCGATGGAGCTACGATCGGCCGCCAAGGTCATCGCTCGAGCTGCCGCACAGGAGAAGGCGGTGCTCGAGGTGAGAGTGGTGGAGCTGTAGGGAGGCCTAGGTCGAGCTGAATCTGACCTTGTGGCGGCCCGCGAGCAGGTAACCACCCTGACTGCTGAGGGAGACAGGCTCCGAGAGGTCGCCGAGAAACGGGCACATGAGATTCTCGGTGAGTAATCCGGAGTTCATCCTTTTGCGGCTTTTTGTTCCTGCGTAGTGTGCAGTTTTGTAAAGGTGTTGTCTCAGTTTCTGGGAGGACAGGCCTCCACGAGGTCCGCAACAACTTGTCAAAGCAGGTCGCGGACAAGGATAGTGTCTTGGCCGATTACTTCATCAAGAACCAAGAGCTGGTGAAGGTCACCAAGGAGCTCTCCGACAAGATGCAAAGTACGAGTTGTGCCCTTACTTCTCTCTTGCCCTTTCCCGACGAAGATCTCGGCTGAGCTTGTTCTTTTCTTTTCTTTAGGTCTCATTAGAGAGTTCGAGCAAGCCAGGAAATCTGGCGACGAAGCTCGACTGAACATTGAAAAGGAGGTCGGGACGCGAAACACCATGGTGTGAGCCGTCGTGAAGGTGCTTGACGAGCTTCAGGTCAGCACCGCCCCCACCTTGGTGGATTGGCTCACTCTTGCCGTTCCCACGTCTCGGGAGCAGGCACTGGCCATGGCTCGCAACATGGTGCGCAGGGTGGTCGCCATGTTCTTATCGCATTACCCGAATATGGACCGTGAAGCGTTGAGCAGCGGATGGGTGCCCGGCTACGAGAGCCAGGAGTACGACGAGATCGAGGCAGGCTCTGTCGAGTTCGCCGATGCCGTGACCACCTGCACCTTGAAAGACCTCGACCTGTAAAAGGAAAAAGATAGCCTCGCAGGGGCTTTTAGTTTTATTTCGTTATGTTTGTAAAGAACTATAAATCCTATGAGGTTGCTCCTCCGATCAGATCTCTTTAACTTGTTCGTTATTTGTTGATTTGTTGCCTATCGTCCTTTTTCGAGTACTTAGGAACTCGCGAGTACAGGTAGTACGATCTGGGACATAGTTGATAGCTTTTTGTTTCTAGTAACCGCAGGGGTGTAGGAACTCAAGCTCGGCCAAGCTTAGTCGTTCGACAGTACTACTTGGACACGTAGCCCCCGGGTACTTTGGGAGAAAGAGCGAGCATGCGCATTTTTGTAAGCAAATAACTACTCGGGGTAGTCGCTTAGACGGTTGCCTAGTTGCTTTCGAGAGAGCAAGGAAAGCAACCTCAGGGCCTAGGTTACGCTTGTAGGTCTTCATATTGTAGCCACGGGGGCGTAAGTACTCGGAGCCTATACAAGCGCGGACCTGGAGCCGCACGGGTTGTCATCCTTCTCCCTAGCAAGCGCAGGTGTACCGTGCTGATCATTCGCGAGTGCGATCGACCACATGTGGTTTTTCAGAAGAAAGTTTTTTCAAAAACGAGGTGGGGGAGGGGCATCGCGCCCCGGGTTGTAGCCCCTGAGCCCACAGGTAAGTTGGAGACTTGCTCGTGGGGTTAAAGATTTTAAAACGTCTACCCAGGCAATACGTAAGCCGAAAGGGATAACAAACTTATGAAATACGAACATAGCTCGAAGCTTTAGCATTATCATAAGATGGGATGAAGAACTTTGCTTAAGGATAAAAACAGCGTAGCTGTTCTATGTTCCATGCATTGGAGATGACTCTGCCGTCTCGTGCATGAGCTTGAATGTTCCTGGACGGAGCATCTGGTCGACGATGAATGGCCCCTCCCATGGTGGTGAGAGCTTGTGTTAGGCCTCGTTTCTTTGAACTCATCGGAGTACCAGGTTGCCAACTTGGAACTCCCGGTTCCATACGTTACACTCATGGTAGCGTCGCAAGGCCTGCTGGTACGTTGCTGAATGAAGGAGGGCAACGTTGCATGCTTCGTCCAGCTGGTCGATGGCGTCCTCGAGGGCGACCTGGTTCCCTTCTTCGGTGTACGCTCGAACCCTTGGGCTACCGTAGTCAATGTCCATCGGGAGGACTGCCTCCGACCCGTGTACCAGGAAGAAAGGCGTGCAGCCAGTGGCTCGACTCGGCGTGGTGCGCAGGCTCCACATGACGGACGGGAGTTCTGCCGCCCATGTTGCCCGGAACTTCTCGAGACGCTTGAAGATTCACAGCTTCAGACCTTGCAAGATCATGCTGTTCGCCGTCTCCACTTGTCCGTTGGTCCTCAGGTTGCTGACGGCGGCCCAGTCCACACGGATGTTGTTGTCATCGCAGAACCTGAGGAACTTTTTGCCGGTGAACTGGGTGTCGTTGTCGGTGATGATGGAGTTCGGGATCCCGAAGCAGTAGATGATGTCGGTGAAGAATGCAACGACTTCCTTGGAATGGACGCTTGTTATTGGCTTGGCCTCGATCCACTTGGAGAACTTGTCGACAGCGACGAGTAGATGCGTGTAGCCCCTAGGTGCTTTCCTCAGCGGTCCGACTAGATCCAACCCCCACACTGTGAAAGGCCAAGTGATGGCGATGGTTTGGAGCGCCTGTGTAACACCCCGTAATCAAGTGTCACTAGAGGCTAATCACATCCCTAATCACCCTATGAGCATTTATGCTTAAGTCCTTAATCATCTTAGAGGTCAAACCCCTAGTCAAACCCATAGGCCATGAACTCAATCTAGAACTTTTGGCACGTTCTTCATTTTTCACGTAAACACTTCAAAATCGACCAATACCAAACTTGTGCAGTTTTTCAAGGCCTACAACTTTGATGTTGAGTGGCATTTGAAATTCGAAGTGAAAACATGTGAAAAACCCTGGTCAACGCTACCAGTTCCTGTTCACCGGCGCCGAGAAAACAGGCAAGTTCAAGAGCTGTTTATGCTCGATCTGTTGAACTAAACACCCATCAGCCTTTGTAAAAGTTGTAGAGGGTTAGTTGATCTACAAGTTTGTCCATTGGCACTTGGATCACTTCTATAACAAAAACACGAGTTCGAGCTGGTCAAACAAGGGCCCAGCGAAATGTTTTGGACGCCGGAACGTCACCGCACGACGCCGTCGCGCGTGCGCCCGCCACGTCAAGGCGCCGCCGTGTGACCGGGCGCAAAAGCCGAGGCACACGGGGACCCACCGGTCCGTCGTGGTCACTGCACCGCATTGGGCGAGCAAGGCTGTAACATGCCTAGGCACCTAGGCCGGTGCCATGCGCCGCGCCGCCAGCCGCCAGAGCGCGCACGCCGAGGCCGCCATTGGTCGGTCGCGCCCGCGCACGTCGCCGCACTTTCCTGGCAAGCCCGTCGTCACTATGCTGCACTGTGGTCACGTCATGACCTCCTCTCCACGCTACGGCTGCCTGTATAAGCCCCCGTTCCTCCTCCGCCCCGCCAGAGCTCTCCGCCGACACCATTGCTGCCGCCGTGACGAGCTTGCCACTCCTCTAGTCCTTGCATCTGTTTGAGTGCTTGAAGCTCCTCCCTAGAGTCCCAGAGAGCTTTCCCACACACACATTCATCAGCCACGGTCTTGCTGCTGCCGCTCGCCGGAGACATCCCCGGCCACACCGCCGCCACCAATCCACTCGTGGTGAGCTAAATCATCGATCCCCCTCATTTGTTTGCCTGCTCCGGTCTCAGTTCGCCGCCGACGAACTCGCTCTGCCGCGGGAGGGCACATGTGCGAGATCAAGTTCTTCGTAGGGTCCTTTGTATAAAAGCCTGGGACTGATCCGTAAGGATTTAAATCTTTTCAAGGGTCACAGTGAAAGAAGATTCTTCTTCTTTTGCTCATAAGTCCTGAGTTTTGTAAAAATCGTAATAAATCGTAGAAAAATCCTAAAAATGCAAAACCAATTTTGTTGGTTTCCTGATGAACAGACCCACATCTTTTAAAAACCTGTATATACTTTTGATGCATGGTTTTTGAATGAAAAATCCAAATCAGTTTGTATGAAGTTGTTCATAACCTGAGTTGTACACATGTGCTAGGCTTGATCTTTGGATATGTTGGTGACCAGCACTAGTTTGTGCTACATCTAAGTTTTTGCACAAAGTTACTGCATGGTTATTTAGTTATGATTTATTGTGCTTTATGGCTAGATCTGTGTTTTCTTTTTGTACAGCTACATATATATGTTTTCTGTGGTCCATCTTTTTGACATCACCTTGTTATGCTCATATGTGATGCTAGTAATTTTATCATGAGTTTAGGAGCTGTCTATATATCTGTTTCTGAATGATGCTTGTTTATGAAGTAAAATCTGTAGCACCGTTTCCCTTGCTCTAGTGATGCTTATCTTTGGCACAAGTGATGTGTGTGTGTCATGCTTAGGCTATGGTAGAAAGTTGGGCTACTGTTGAGTCATATATTTCTCTGAATAAATACTTTGTGAATAAATAGGCTGCAAATGATTATTTTTGTGTAGCATGAATGAAATTGGTTCTGAAGCTAATTTTTGGTGTGTGACCTAGATTTAATCTGTAGTAGCTCTGAGTAAAATTTGAGCACCAGTGCATGAATAGTTTTCCTTGTATTTAATATTCTTGTTTTTGCTATGAATATTTTGTCTGATTTTTCATGCTTAGTATATAGCCTTGTTTGTCATGAAATTTTACCAGTATCTCTGTTACAGTACCTTGTGCTCACACAAAAATTTTCAATGCAAGATGTTACATGGTTTAACCAGAATGAATTTTGGAAGAAACTAAGTATATTAAAAAGAGAAATAAAGAAACCCCCTCTTTATAAACATATGTGTGTTATAACCTTTGGAAAATGTTTCTAATGAACCCTGAAACCTAAATTGATCTTTTGTGTAATAATTCGAAGTTAAGTAAATAAATGCGCACACAATCACTTTTAAATAATAATAATTAAAATAATGGTTGAATAATAAATATTAAGGAAGAGTATGTTGGATATATATTCTTACTAAAGTATATGTGCTCAACATACCACCCTAGACTTTTTTTTGTGGAAAATACCACCCTAGACTTAATACATGTTGTTTGGTTCACACCATCCTCAACACTTAACTCCTGCATTGCATTCCTCCGTATAGAAGTTCCTGACGGTAGCTACGCGCTTGTGCCGGCTGACGAGATCGAGGGAGCAGGAGGAGACGTACACTTCGTGACGGTTGATCAAGACCCGGACCAAAGTCCGGAGGACTGTCTGACTGCTGGAGCTGCCGAAGGCAAGCCCCGATTTAACATATACCTATGTGTTTCCTCTTTACAATTTCTGAATTTATGTTTGTTATGTATGTGCATTTACGCTCAGGAGTTGAATGGAAACCCTAGATGCATGATCCATAAGTACCTATGATCTTTTACTAGTATGCTAGGTCGATAGTTGCTATGCACTAAGGACCCGGTACAATTCAAGTGATGTACTTCGCTCGCGAGAATAGGTTCTTATGTTGGAATCATAAGACTTGTTAAATTGAATTGCTCACGTGGTAAGAGCATGGGATTTTGGGCTCCGGTCAAATGATTAAGAGATTAAGCATTTGAAAGTACTAAACATTTGTCGGACATGGGTACAGTTGTTGACGGTTGAAGTTCACCATTTCCAAACCTCAATATTCTCACATAAATGGAGGCATATGCATTATTTACTAGCATTTTGGTTTGAATAATGTAGTTCCACTTGTCCTTAGAGCTTATTTGTATGTAGGTGATTTACCCCTTAAAAGAGATGGAAACTCACCTTCTATGAAGAAACCATGCCAACTCAGCTAAGGAGGTGGCTGCCACCAAGGGAAACATGGCATTCCAGGTCATCGATCCAGGGGAGGCACTCATCGACGAATCAGAGGATGCCACATGGACTTCACATGGATCAAAGGGCCCACCTCGGATACCGAATCAAGCCATGCACCGGGGATGGATCAGAGGGCCCACAGGGCAGCCAACCAGAGGAAGACCACCAGGCGGGGCCAGCCTAGGGGGCCGGCCGATCCTAGGATCGGCCGAACCACCTTAGGGGGTTCCATCCTGGCCCTCCACGTGGCAGCCCCCTATTGGTCCATTGCCTCACACCCGGGTGTTTAGGGGCACTTTGAGCGTCCGAGCAAGCCTTGTCCTTGCCTATAAATAGAAGGGGAGGGGCTCTCATTTCTCACACACTATTATCTCATTCTCCTCTCACTTTTAGTTTCTAAGGCTAGGGGGTAGGCTAGAGTAGCTCTTATTCAGGTTCCAAGTCCTCTTGGAAGTCTAGGTATGAGTTCTCTTTTATCTTTATTTCTTTGTATGACATTGATCTACTTCAGTTATTCAGCTATTTCATATAAAGTCATGGTAGATCATATGTTTGATATGTTCTTGAGTTCATCCTCTGTTCATCATTTAGAGGCTTGTGTTCTTCGTGAACACTACCTTTTGATCCACTTGAAGGGTGATAAACTCCTTCCTTATATGTTTGTTCATAAGTTAGAGGCTCGTGTTCTTCACGAACACGACCCTTTGATCTTATTGATTAGACATAAGAGAGTTCATATTTGTTTGTATGTCTAGCCTTAGTTGATCTTGTTAGATGGCATGAGAGTGTTGCATGAGGTCTGTGTTCAAGCTACGGTACTCGGTCTAGTTGAATAGTCTTCTGGTGGCTCTCACCCTAGGTCACAATAGCCCGGGTCGGGTGGAGTCTAGCAGCAACGTAGGCATGGTGCCTGGGTTGTCTGGCTACGATAGTTATGAGCATACCCCTCGTAACGATAGAGGTTGGTCCTCAGGTGGTGACAGCCCTGTTGGATCCTTGGGCAACCTCCGCGCTGTGGTACCTGCTGTAGGAGTCTAAAGTCTAGTTTCGGAGAGTGCTGGTCGTCGCGGGCTAGCTCCCCGTTTGTACCTGGGTGCTGAACCTTATCTCTCTCATGCAATACTCATGCCCATCTCTTGTATCTTCTAGCTTTGTATGTTTAGTACATTAGAACCTAGAGCTAACTCGTATGTTCCCCCTAAGCCGTTGTGTGCTAGAGTAGAGGTAGATTTGAGTGTGTGTGTCACACTACCCCGTATATCTTTTATCTTACCCCTGTCTTTGAGTGTGTTGTTCCCTATATCTATCTCTTGGTTTACATTCATAGCAAAAGCATAAGTCTAAGATATCCGCCATTGCCTTCCACGGATACGATACGCTTGGAATACTCTCCTTCCTTGGGAAAATGCTACAATGGTTTATCTGTGTGCTTGGGCATTCGTTCATGATCGTTTAGATTTACCTTTGGCTAGTCTCGATGTTCATGCTAACCTGCGCCATTAGTTGTGACATTGAGAAATGCCAACAAGCATTTCTAGCGCTGACGCTAAGGATGGATTCCAAATCTGTTCTTAAGTGATCGACGTTAAGAAATGTCAACAACGGTAAACCTAGTAACTGAATGACGCGGTGCGGGAACTTTAGGCTACTACTCTTGGGCTGCTACCCAAGTCTTGCAAACTGTGGTGCATGGTGATGCTGGATGCTAGTGTGAGGCATGCCAGCTAGCTATGTGCCTAGGATTGTGGCATCAGTTCCTAATCCGATGAATGACGGGAACCATTTGGTTGAAATCACTCTTTGTGAGGGTTTTCTCCCGTATGTTTAGGTTCACCTTGCAAGGTTATTAATCGATCGATCGTCGGCCTCTCACCGTTATCTGGGAACAGCTTAACCCTCTAATCATGATAATCCCTCTATGACGAAATGTTGATAAACTTGATGTTTGATTAATTGTTTGCACAAGTATGCTTGAATTAGTTGCTTACCTAGTAATAATTGATCTACTAGAACTTGAGCTAAAATATTGAATACAAGGATTAACTCCTTAGTCACTTTTTGGCAAAACAAACCCAATAGCCAAAATCCAAGCATCATTAGAAGGATAAGTCTTTTATTTAAGATGGGTAAGCCTTGCTGAGTATTAGTATACTCAGCCTTGCTATAAATGTTGTTTTCAGGTGATAATGTTTGGCCTGGTGAAATCCCACCCGGCTGGGAGCTGGAATGGGTGGATGACGAAGAGTAATGGCGTTATGGGTGGCCTCTCATACTACCAAGTTATCGATTAGTGATATATTTTTCCGCTGTTTAAAAACTCTGAACCTTTTACCTTTGATGCAAGGACAATGTTTGTAATAATTAACCCTATGGGGAATTTAGATTAATTTGTAAGTACTCCGGACTCTCCTTCGTGGGGGTTTTAATGTATGCGTTTCGGTCCTCTGTGTGGTTTACAAGTGATTTACCGGGCTATGACCCGGCAACACTCAACGGGATAATTCTTTATTATCGCTTAATGACCAAAGTGGCTCGGTCTAAGTGTTAGTATGGACTTATCTCGGATGGGGTTGTCATAGTTGGTACCAGAGCATCCGTATACACCGGAGTAATTAGTTTAATCACTAATTACATGATTTACGATTAAAACTTGCCAAGATTGTTTGGATTTCGAAAATACGTTGGATCATTAAGGAATGCTTAGACCGAAAGGCCCTAGATGGAATTTTTGGGTTCTTTTAAGGTGGCTAGTAATTATGGTTTATTTATACTAACTTCCAGCACTTCTTAAACCACGTGTTTCATACATGTGTGATACCGCATCACAAGTATGCGAGGGTCGATAAGGCAATCCATTCCACGGATCCTATCTTCTCGGTTGGATGTGCACGTGTTTTATACGTGAGCTACCGTATGCAAGTCATACAAAGGATGCCATGTTCTATTCAAAATGAACATGTCATGGGTTGTGATGTCGCCATGTTTTTCTATACGTGTGCATGATTCCGCATTACGAACATGCGAAGGGGGTCACCCTCCATTCAAAAGGGTCGTGTCTCAGGTTGGACGCTGTCCATGCAGTGTTAAAGGCATGGATACCATTTCTATAGTGAATGGTAATATATGTGGATGCTCCCGTGTCGTGCTGGCACGGAAGGTTCTTTTTCTGCAGGTACACTAACCACGTTATCGCGATCGTTAAGAATGACGTGTAGCTCCGACTAGTTATTTTAGGGTGAGTCATTTATAAAGCTTGCCACCGGCATTAACTTCGTCTTTGCAGATCTATAAGTGTGAGGTCATTTAAGATGTGTGCATGCATCATAAAATTCGAATGAACCTAAAAACTTGCTGTTCTACCCTTGTGTCATGCTTCTAAGTTGTTACTTGATCTTAGAAAAAGTTTTCCCTATCTTTTGATCCTAGTTGATTTTCTGTCAAGTTAGGATGCTGTCTGTTCATGAATTTTTCTAGAGCCATTTCTAGGATGTTCATGACTAGGCGACTTTTACGAAAGTTGTTCCTCATCAAGTCAAGCATCTGCTGTGAATTTTTCACAATTTTAGGAATTCTCAGTCTAGAGTTATGATCAAAATAGTGAACCTCTGTTCTGCTGTTTTTCCTGCTGACCTTCCGTTGGAAGAAGAATTTTTAGAGCATTTTCCCTTCAGATCCAGATCTACCTGTGAATGCCAAAAATGTGCATGATTATGTCACTGTGTTGCTGTAAAAATTTGGGAATTTTTGGGTTTCTGGATGTTGAGTTATGAATTTTTGTTCATACCACCAGATTTTTATACCCTATGCATGTTATACTCTTTTCCGAGTTTTAACGTGTTGTACCCATTTCTTGTACAGATGGAGTACCCGGAGTTTTTCGAGATTGACGCAGATGGTACCATGCGTACCAATGGTCTCCACTGGGAGGGTTTTCCCTGTGTTCTGTGGGACACCTTGCGCGAGGTGGGCTACACCGCCCCACCGACGTACGAGGTGCTTCACTTTTGGGACAGGGGTGTGCCCTACGCGCGTACCGTGGCTACGGTGCCGCAGCACCCTGAGCACCCAGAGTGGCCTGACTTGAGCATGGTGTTCTACAGACACAGACACCATGGTGTCGAGTCGCTCGAGTCCGCAGCTCTGAGGGTTCTCCACTCCTTCTGCGAGCAGCACCCAGAGGAGGTGATGCTCACGGCTCTGGGATTGTTCCCGACGTTGGACCCACTCGACGAGGCTTGGCGTGAGCGCGTGTCCCTTACCAGCGTGCTGCTCACTGCCGATCCTCTAGCGGTCAATGTACGGCAGCTTCTGAGGTTACTCGAGGCGCTGTACAACGTGCAGGTCTTCCGCCTCGCCACCAAGGCTATGCTTGTAGGTGTGATCCGCGAGACGTCAGCGCTGACCGACGTCGTCTACCGCGACTTACAGCAGGAGCGTCAGACCTCTGCTCACTTGTAGCAGGAGGTCGTGTTTTTCCAGGACCAGCGTACACAGTGGGAGCAGGAGCGAGCCCAGTATGTTGAGCAGCTGTACGCTCGCGACGACACTATTGACAGGCTACGTGAGGACAACGACAGGCTAGTGCAGAGTATATTCAGGCTGAGACTCAGCGTTTGGTGCTAGTACAGAATGTGGCAGAGATGCAGAACCAGGTGATTGATATGGAGGTTGAGGTGGAGGTGTGGCAGGCGATGGCACACCAGCAGCAGCAACCAGTTCCTCCACCAGCAGCACCTGTCGCTCAGGAGGAGCTACAGGGAGCTTCAGGCTTGGACGAGGATAGTGTTGGGGGACCACCCCCAGCTTCCCCTCAGTCCAGCGCTGACTCCGCTATTAGCTACTAGTTACCTAGTTGTTGTTGTATGGAGCTACCATGTATTCTTAGTTTAGCCTTATCAGCTAGATTTTGTGGAGATTAGGCTGCTTAGAGAGTATGTGAGTTGTGCTTCATGTTCCTTGTATGTTGTACTTTTTTAGGTGATCCACGAAACATGCATCATGTAATGCTATTTGGCTGAACACCTCGTGTTGTATGTTTCGTGATCTAATTCAAGTTGTTGCGATCAAAATTGGATCTTGCGCTGGCCGAAGTTGTGTGAAATGTTATCAAGTTTGAGCTCGCCAAAATTCACTATGTTTGCATAAGCGTACCGAGAATTATAGAAAATTTTGTGCAGCTCGGCCTCCTGTGAAAACAGCTAGGCAGAAGCTTGGTTACGGAATTTTTCGGGCATGATGACATCAAAATTCGACCCTGAGTTGAATACCAATATTGGAGCTTATAAAATTCTATACTTACTGACCAAAAATGAGAATTTTCCCATGCATGTGCAGAGAGTTGTGAATTTTTCGCTATGAGCAGTGCGCTGTCCGATCCTAACTTATGGATGTTACGAGTTTTCGTCTTACATATTCTTCTTGTGAATTGAGTAAGCAAGCTTGCGAATATGTGACTAATGGAAACTCCATGAATTTCAGATGGTGGGACAGACACGCACCTCCCCAAATGGTTTTGGTGCAAGTGGGAGTGAGGCTCCGCCACCTCCTCCCCACATGACGATCCAGGAGCAGTTTATGGCCACCCAAACTGAGGTGATGCGCTAGTTACTGCAGACCTAGCAACAAATTGCTCAGCAGCTGCAACAAGCCCCACGTGGGGGAAATAATGATGGCCTACCTTTGGTCACCAAGTATGAGCACTTCTACGGCATGAAACCGCCAACCTTCGAGGAGGCCAAGGAGCCTCTAGCTGCTGAAGCATGGATCAGGGCCATTGAGGCCAAGTTCTCAGTGTTCACCCTACCATGCTCTGAAGAGTGAAAGGCTAGCTTTGCCGCCTTGCAGCTTCGTGGTGCCGCACTGATGTGGTGGGAGCACTACAAATCTATGGTTCCGGCTGGACATCAGGTCACATGGGCTGAGTTCAAGCGAGCCTTTAAGGAACATCACATTCCTAAGGGCCTCATGGACCGTAAGATGAAGGAGTTGCTGGCACTGAAGCAGGGTACTGACACGGTGTACGAGTATGCCAAAAGTTTAACTCCCTGTGTCAGTACGGTGGGCATCATGTTGATAATGATGCTAAGAAGATAGAGCGTTTCCGGGATGGACTGGATGGAGAGCTCTATGAGAGGCTTAATCTCTGTGAGCCGAACAACTACCAAGACCTTGTGAACAAGGCCATCTCCCAGGAGGACCGATGAGAAGAGCCCAGAAGGACAAGAAGAGGCAGGCTGGATTCACCACTTCTGGTGGATCGGGCAAGAAGTTCCGCTTCGTCAAGAAGAGCAATCAGGGAAACTCTCAGTCATCATCATCAGGACACTGGTGAGTGACCCAATCTCAGAACAAGCCCTCTGGAAATTTCTAGTACCGTAAGGCGTAGCAGCAGCCTTACAAGCCAAGTGCACGCCCTGCCAACAATAATGCTATCAAGGACCGTCGCTGCTACAATTGCGCGCAGCCAGGGCACTATGCTAATGAGTGTCCTAAGCCGAAGCAGATCAAGACCCACCCGCAAGGTGAAGGGTCGGGAGCCAAACCAGGCAATGAGGGCAAGAAGCCTACCGTGCAAGTGAAGCAGGGCAAGCTGAACTTCACTTCTCTGATGGAGATGCCAGAAGGAGCACCAGTGTTGATGGGTACATTTTCTATCCGAGGCTATGCAGTGAAAGTACTGTTTGATTCCGGTGCAACACATAGTTTTATAAATGGACAAAGTCTGAACAAGTTGGGTGTGAAAAGTTGTCAAACAAAACAACCATTCTTGGTAACCACACCTGGTGGCCGAGTTTCCACTAGAGACCTATCTTGGAAAGTGCCAATTGAATTAGGTAGCAAAGTCTTCCCAACCAATCTCATCGTTTTGGACCTAGAGGGCATTGATGTGATCTTAGGCATGAACTGGTTGGCATATCATCAAGTCATCTTGGATCTTGCTACCAGAATGATAGAAATCAACTCTCCTACTATGGGCACGTCTACTCTATACTTACCTCTCAATGACCGTGGGAATTCGTATGCTTTTGCCACCATCACTTCATCACTTGAGGACATTCCGATAGTCTGTGATTATCCAGATGTGTTTCCCAATGACTTGCCTGGCATGCCACTAGACAGGGACATCGAGTTTGTGATAGAACTTCAACCGGGTACTGCCCCTATCTCCAAAAGACCTTACCATATGCCACCTAAGGAGGTAGCCGAGTTGAAGAACCAACTTCAAGAGTTGCTTGATAAAGAGTACATTCGCCCAAGTTCATCTCCTTGGGGAAGTCCCGCACTCTTTGTGAAGAAGAAAGATGGTAGTCTGCGAATGTGCGTGGACTATCGTCCTCTCAATGCGGTGACAATCAAGAACAAATACCCCTTGCCCCGCATTGATGTTCTCTTCGATCAGTTGGCTGGTGCCAAAGTCTTCTCCAAGATCGATCGTAGATCCGGTTATCATCAAATTAAGATTCGATCAAGTGATATTCCAAAGATAGCTTTCTCCACCAGATATGGTCTTTATGAATTTCTGGTGATGTCCTTTGGTCTCACAAATGCACCTGCCTATTTCATGTACCCGATGAACTCTGTCTTCATGAATGAATTGGACAAGTTCGTAGTGGTCTTCATCGATGATATTCTAATCTGTTCCAAGAATGAAGAAGAACATAAGAAACATCTTCGGATTGTTTTACAATGCTTGAGAGATCACAAGCTTTATGCTAAATTCTCTAAGTGTGAATTCTGGATGGATAGTGTGAAATTCTTGGGTCACACTATTACTAAGGAGGGTATCTCTGTGGATCCTAGCAAAGTGTAGGAGGTCATGGATTGGAAGCCACCCAAGTCTGTTCATCAGATTTGCAGTTTTCTGGGTCTAGCTGGCTATTACCGTCGATTTATTCCAGACTTCTCCAGAATAGCTAAACCTATGACTGAACTGTTGAAGAAAGGTGTCAAGTATGTGTGGGATGAAGCTTGTGACAAGGCTTTTCATACCCTGAGAGAACATCTCACATCAGCCCCAGTACTTGCACAGCCAGATATGACAAAACCGTTTGACGTGTATTGTGACGCTTCTGGCACTGGCCTTGGTTGTGTACTTATGCAAAACAACATGGTTATTGCCTATGCCTCACGAGCACTTAGACCTCATGAGAAGAATTATCCTACCCATGATCTTGAGCTAGCAGCGGTGGTGCATGCCTTGAAAATTTGGCAGCATTACCTGATGGGAAATCGCTGCAATATATTCACCGATCACAAGAGCCATAAATATATTTTCACCCAATCGGATCTGAATATGAGACAAAGAAGGTGGCTGGAGTTGATTAAGGAATATGAGCTAGAAGTCCAGTATCATCCAGGCAAAGCCAACGTGGTTGCCGATGCGCTTAGTCGCAAGTATTGCAACTATACCACCGTTGAGCCACATAATGAGACATTATGTGAAGAGATGAGGAAGCTTAACCTTGAGGTGGTCAAGTATGGGAATCTAAATGCCATCTCGATAGAATCTCCTCTCCATGAGAGAATTTCTTTAGCTCAGCTCACTGACGAAGGAATCCAGTTAATCAATCAGAAACTGTCAGAAGGAGACCCCAAATATGCTTGTTTCCGGAAGGATGAGAAGGGAATAATATGGTTCGACCAGAGATTAGTCGTAACCCAGGATCCGGAAATAAGGAAGGAAATTTTAGATGAGGCTCACCTCTCTAAATTTACCATTCACCCTGGCAGTACAAAGATGTACAGAGACCTTAGGGAAAATTTCTGGTGGTCAAACATGAAGGGTGAGATAGCCAAGTATGTGTCCAGTTGTGATACATGTCAGAGAATCAAGGCTAGTCACTTAAAGACCGTAGGCCAAATGCAACCTTTGTCTACCTGCTTGGAAGTGGGATGACATCAGCATGGATTTCATCGTAGGATTACCCCTCACTCCCAAGAAACATGATTCTATCTGGGTTATTGTGGACCGACTGATCAAGACCGCTCACTTCATAGCTGTTCACACTACCTATTCAGCTGAATGTTATGCTGAGATTTATGTCGATCTCATTGTGCGTTTGCACGGAGTTCCAAAGACCATTCTATCTGATAGAGGCACACAGTTTCTTGCTCGTTTCTGGGTACAAGTGCATGAGTCCATGGGTACTAAGTTGATCCATAGCTCTAGCTATCACCCTCAGACCGATGGTCAGACTGAAAGAGTAAATCAGATAGTGGAGGATATGTTAAGAGCATGTGTCATTCATTTTGACAAAACTTGGGACAAGTGCTTAGCCTTGGCAGAGTTTGCCTACAACAACAGTTACCAAGCTAGTTTGAAGATGGCTCCTTTTGAAGCCTTATACGGATGAAGATGTCGCACCCCTTTGAATTGGTCACAAGCGGGTGAGAGGACGTTATTTGGTCCCGAACTAGTACAAGAAGCCGAAGAGAGAGTGGAAGTAATCTGGGAAAATTTAAGAGCCGCTCAGATGAGACAAAAGAGTTATCACGACAAGGCTAAGGCACCCCGAGAATTTGAAGTTGGTGATTATGCATACCTGAAGGTATCGCCAACCAAAGGTGTACAGAGATTCGGAGTAAAAGGAAAGTTAGCGCCACGCTATATTGGTCCTTATGAAGTCACTGAGAAGTTCGGTACAGTTGCATATCGTATCTGGCTTCCAGATAGAGTCTCCGCAGTACACGACGTATTTCACGTCTCGCAACTAAAGAAGTGCGATCAAATACCGGAAGCAAGAATAATCGATGAGACTAATGCAGAGGTAGAACCTGACCTAACACTAGCAGAATACCCAATGAGAGTGCTAGATCAGAAGGGAAGGCAGACAAGAAGGCAAACGGTTAAGATGTACAAGATACAGTGGAGTCACCACACGAAAGAAGAAGCCACCTGGGAAACGGAACAATTTCTGAACCCCAAGTATCTGGGCTTCCTTCAAAGCCAACATCGTACTTAACCTATCCCCGCTATCTTTTAAGTTTGAATCTCGGGACGAGATTCCTTTTAAGGGGGTAGGTTGTAACACCCCATGTTTTTAATCAAGTGTCACTAGAGGCTAATCACATCCCTAATCAACCTATGAGCATTTATGCTTAAGTCCTTAATCATCTTAGAGGTCAAACCCCTAGTCAAACCCATAGTCCATGAACTCAATCTAGAACTTTTGGCACGTTCTCCATTTTTCACCTAAACACTTCAAACTCGGCCAATACCAAACTTGTGCAGTTTTTCAAGGCCTACAACTTTGATGTTGAGTGGCATTTGAAATTCGAAGTAAAAACATGTGAAAAACCCTGGTCAACGCTGCTAGTTCCTGTTCACCGGTGCCGAGAAAACAGGCAAGTTCAAGAGCTATTTATGCTCGATCCGTTGAACTAAACACCCATCGGCCTTTGTAAAAGTTGTAGAGGGTTAGTTGATCTACAAGTTTGTCCATTGGCACTTGGATCACTTCTATAACAAAAACACGAGTTTGAGCTGGTAAAACAGGGGCTCAACGAAATGTTTTGGACGCCGGAACGCCGCCGCACGACGCCGTCGCGCGCGCGCCCGCCGCGTCACGGCACCGCTGTGTGACCAGGCGCAAACGCTGAGGCACACGAGGACCCACCGGTCCATCGAGGTCACTGCACCGCATTGGGCGAGCAAGGCGGTAACATGCCTAGGCCCCTAGGCCGGTGGCACACGCCGTGCCGCCAGCCACCAGAGCGCGCACGCCGAGGCCGCCATTGGCCGGTCGCGCCCGCGCACATCGCCGCACTTTCCCGGCAAGCCCGTCGTCACTGTGCTGCACTGTGGTCATGTCATGACCTCCTCTCCATGCCACGACCGCCTATATAAGCCCCCGTTCCTCTTGCGCCCTGCCAGAGCTCTCCGCCGACGCCATTGCCGCCGCCGTGACGAGCTCGCCACTCCTCTAGTCCCTGCATCTGTTTGAGTGCTTGAAGCTCCTCCCTAGAGTCCCAGAGAGCTTTCCCACACACACATTCATCAGCCCTGCTCCTCTCCTCGCCGGAATCCGAGCCGAGGCGGCCGCGCCGCCACGGTCTCGCCGCCGCCGCTCGTCGGAGACATCCCCGGCCACACCGCCGCCACCAATCCACTCCTGGTGAGCTAAATCATCGATCCCCCTCATTTGTTTGCCTGCTCCGGTCTCAGTTCGCCGCCGACGAACTCGCTCCGCCGCGGGAGGGCACATGTGGTTGAATAATAAATATTAAGGAAGAGTGTGTTGGATATATATTCTTACTAAAGTATATGTGCTCAACATACCACCCTTGACTTAATACATGTTGTTTGGTTCACACCATCCTCAACACTTAACTCCTGTATTGCATTCCTCCATATAGAAGTTCCTGACGGTAGCTACGCGCTCGTGCCAGCTGACGAGAATGAGGGAGCAGGAGGAGACGTACACTTCGTGACAGTTGATCAAGACCCGGACCAAAGTCCGGAGGACTGTCTGACTGCTGGAGTTGCCGAAGGCAAGCCCTGGTTTAACATATACCTATGTGTTTCCTGTTTACAATTTCTGAATTTATGCTTGTTATGTATGTGCATTTACGTTCAGGAGTTGAATGGAAACCCTAGATGCATGATCCATAAGTACTTGTGATCTTTTACTAGTATGCTAGGTCGATAGATGCTATGCACTAAGGACCCGGTACAAGTCGAGTGATGTACTTCGCTCGCGAGAATAGGTTCTTATGTTGGAATCATAAGACTTGTTAAATTGAA
Source organism: Cenchrus fungigraminus (assembly GCA_036936925.1). Classification (NCBI taxonomy): domain Eukaryota; kingdom Viridiplantae; phylum Streptophyta; class Magnoliopsida; order Poales; family Poaceae; genus Cenchrus; species Cenchrus fungigraminus. The sequence continues at coordinate 111,740,936 of CM072779.1, forward strand.
TTGCTCATGTGGTAAGAGCATGGGATTTTGGGCTCCGGTCAAATGATTAAGAGATTAAGCATTTGAAAGTACTAAACATTTGTCAGACATGGGTACGGTAAACCTAGTACCTGAATGACGCGGTGCGGGAACTTTAGGCTACTACTCTTGGGCTGCTGCCCCAGTCTTGCAAACTGTGGTGCATGGTGATGCTGTATGCTAGTGTGAGGCATGCCAGCTAGCTATGTGCCTAGGACTGTGGCATCAGTTCCTAATCCGACGAATGACGGGAACTGTTTGGTTGAAATCTCTCTTTGTGAGGGTTTTCTCCCTTACAAGGTTATTAATCGATCGATCGTCTGCCTCTCACCGTTATCCGGGAACAGCTTAACCCTCTAATCATGATAATCCGTCTATGATGAAATGTTGATAAACTTGATGTTTGATTAATTGTTTGCACAAGTATGCTTGAATTAGTTGCTTATCTAGTAATAATTGATCTACTAGAACTTGAGCTAAAATATTGAATACAAGGATTAACTCCTTAGTCACTTTTTGGCAAAACAAACCCAATAGCCAAAATCCAAGCATGATTAGAAGGATAAGTCTTTTATTTAAGACAGGTAAGCCTTGCTGAGTATTAGTATACTCAGCCTTGCTATAAATGTTGTTTTCAGGTGATAATGTTTGGCCTGGTGAAATCCCACCCGGCTGGGAGCTGGAATGGGTGGATGACGAAGAGTAATGGCGTTATGGGTGGCCTCCCATACTACCAAGTTATCGATTAGTGATATATTTTTCCGCTGTTTAAAAACTCTGAACCTTTTACCTTTGATGCAAGGACAATGTTTGTAATAATTAACCCTATGGGGAATTTAGATTAATTTGTAAGTACTCCGGACTCTCCTTCGTGGGGGTTTCAATGTATGCGTTTCGATCCTCTGTGTGGTTTACAAGTGATTTACCGGGCTATGACCCGGCAACACTCAACAGGATAATTCTTTATTATCGCTTAATGACCAAAGTGGATCGGTCTAAGTGATAGTACAGACTTATCTCGGATGGGGTTGTCATAGCCTGCACTGGGAGATGAGTTTGTCGCGCGTAGAATTGGAAACCCTCACAGCTGCGTACGATGTTCTTGGCATCAGCGATGGCTGTTGGCTAGCAGAAACCTTGTCGAAACGCCTTTCTGACAATAGTCCTCGGAGCAGCGTGGTGTCCGTATGTCCCGGCATGAATGTCTCACAGTAGCTCTCTTCCTTGGTCGGCCAGAATGCAGCGCATGAGGATGCCTTTGGCGCCTTGTCGTCGGAGCTCTCCATCAACAAGTTTGTACGACTTGGCCAGTCATGCGGTTCGTCGAGCTTCTTCCTTGTCGGGTGGCAGCTTGCCTTCCACGATCCACTCGAGAGAGGGATCCTCCAATCCGGGTCCTTAAGGTTGGGCTCTCGCACCTCATCAAGCTCCATGACTTCTTGCATTGAGGGTTCCGGTGGCTTTTCGTCGTCGGAGCGGACTGACGGCTCGTACTGGTCACTGGCAAAAACCCCGTGCGGGACGAGCTTCCGATTAGATGCTGCTTTTGCGAGTGTGTTCGCCGCTTCATTGTACTTGCACAACACGTGGTTGAGCTCGAGCCCATGGATCTTGTCCTCCAATTCACGTACTGCTTGACAGTATGCCACCATCTTCGAGCTCAAACAGTTCTTCTCCTTCATTACTTGGCCCACGATGAGGTCGGAATCTCCTCAGATCTCGAGACGGCGAATCCCGAGTTTGAGGGCGATCCAGAGCCCGTTGAGGAGGGCCTCGTACTCTGCGACGTTGCTGGAGGCTGAGAAGTGTAGTCGGACCATGTACTCCATGCGCACGCCCAGAGCCGAGATGAAGACAAGTCCCACCCCGGCTCCTTCCTTCATGAGCGAGCCATCAAAGTACATGACCCATGTCTCGTGCTCAACCGACACCGAAGGGTTTTGGATCTCTGTCCGTTCGGCAACAAAGTCGGCCAGCACCTGCGACTTGATGGCGCTGCGTGGCGCATACGTGATGTTCTGCCCCATCAACTCGAGGGCCCACTTGGCTATTCTTCCTTTGGCCTCAGGGCTCTGTATTACCTCACCAAGTGGATATCTTGACACCACCATGATGGGGTGCGCGTCGAAGTAATGCCGGAACTTCTGCTTGGTGATGAGAACAACGTACACCAGCTTCTGGATCTGTGAGTAGTGCGTCTTTGAGTCGGAGAGGACTTCGTTGATGAAATACACTAGGCACTGTGCCTTTTGTGTCCTTCTGGGCTCTTCTCGCTCGACAACTAGCGCTGCGCTCACGACCTGAGTCGTCACAGCAATGTACAGGAGGATAAGCTCTTGTTCCACTGGTGCTGTGAGCACGGGTGGGCTTTTGAGCAGATTCTTGAGTGAGTCGAGCACCTCTTGGGCTTCTGGGGTCGAGACAAAATGGTTTGACTTCTTCATGAGTCGGTACAGCGGCAGGCTGCGCTCACCGAGTCGAGCGATGAAATGGCTGAGCGCAGCGAGGCATCCTGTGACGCGTTGTACCCCTTTTAGGTTCTGGATCGGCCCCATGTTTGTGATGGCTGAGATCTTTTCGAGCTTCGCTTCAATGCTGTGCTCCGACACGACAAACCCGAGGAGCATGCCTCTTGGAACCCCAAAAATGCACTTCTTAGGGTTAAGCTTCACACTGTGCTCTCTCAGCTTCTCGAAGACTGCCGTGAGGTTGGGGATCGTATCACCAACTTTCTTCTACTTCACCATGATGTCATCGACGTAGGCCTCGATCTGCCGGCCGATGAGATCCCCAAAGACTCATTGCATGTATCTTTGGAATGTGGCGCTAGCATTTTTCAACCCGGACGGCATGGACGTGTAGCAGAACGCACCGAAGGGGGTGATGAATGACGTGGCGAGCTGGTCGGCCAGACTCATCGCGATCTGGTGGTACCCGGAGTAAGCGTCAAGAAACAGAGGGTTTCACACCCAGTTGTCGAATCGACTACTTGGTCTATGTGCGGCAGAGGGAACATGTCTTTTGGACATGGCTTGTTCAGGCTCATGTAGTCAACACACATTCTCCATTTTCCATTCTTCTTTTTTACAAGTACATGATTTGCTAACCACTCGGGGTGGTACACTTCTCTAATGAATGTTGCACTAAGGAGCTTCTTGATTTCTTCTCCGATAGCCTTGCATTTGTCACTGTTGAAGCGGCGAAGTCGTTGCTTGATTGGTTTCGAACCGGGTTTGATATTGAGCTTGTGCTCGGCGACCTCCCTTGGAATCCTCGACACGTCAGAGGGTTTCCACGCAAACACGTCGAGGTTCACTCGGAGGAAGTCGACACTGTCCCGATGCGGACCGTGCGGCCGTCGTCAGAGACGGCCACCTCCTTAGCGTCCTTAGCGGGCTCGAAAGAGCATGCCGCGCGCTTGGACGACTCGGGAATGTCGAGGTCCTCGGGTGAAGGCTCAGCGGCGAGCTTCTTGGATCGGATGAGTGTTTCAGCGAATTGAAAGCACTCAGCATCACACTCGTATGCGTGCTGGAACGACGTGCCTACTGTGATGACGCACTTCGGACCGAGCATCTTCAGCTTGAGGTACGTGTAGCTAGGGATGGCCATGAACTTCGCGTATGCAGGCCTTCTGAGTATCGCGTGATACGTCCTCAGGAACCCCACCACTTCGAAGGTGTGGATTTCCTTTCGGAAATTGCACGGTGTTCTGAAAGTGATGGGTAGATCGATCTGCCTGAGGGAAACCGCCTCCATCCTGGGTACGACCTCATGGAATGGTGCCGAAGACGGCTGCAGTCGGGACTGCATAATCCCCATGTCGTCGAGGGTCGAGGTGTAGATGATGTTGAGGCTGCTGCCTTCGTCCATCAACACCTTGTGTACACGCTTGGTACCGAACAAGGGCACCACGACTAGCGGGTAGGAACCCGGCTGTGGGATGTGGTCGGGGTGGTCGCCACGGTCGAATGTGACCGGCGTCTCTGACCACTTGAGTACAACGGTGTAACAGGCTCAGTGTTGTAGATCTCCCGCCGGATCAACTTTTCTTTTCGCCTTGGAGGGCGTATCGGTGAACCTCCGAAGATCATCATGACTGCGTCGTCTTCCCCGTGTATTCGGCATCGTCATCGCCCTTGTCCTTGGCTCCCTTGCCAGCTGGGGCAGGGTCCCTTCTCTTTAGTGTGCCGGCGAGGTAGCTCTTCATCAAGTTGCAGTCTTTCAGCACGTGCTTGACTGGGCCCTCGTTATTGGTACACGGAGCCTCCAACAGCTTCTCAAAGTGGTCCTTGGGAGGATTGTTCTTGGGTCTTGCCATCTTTCGGTCAGCTGCTGCCACGAGGTTGTCGTCACGACGCCGCTTGTCCTTGTTCTTCTTTTTCTTGTCGGATCAGGTCGAAGGACTCTCGTCAGTCTCCTCCGGCTGCTTTCCCTTGTCGGGACTTAGGGTTGCGGCGACCGCCTCCTCCCCGTTGGTGTGGTCCGTGGCGATGTCAAGGAGCTCCCGAGTAGTTCGTGGCTTCTGGCGCCCTATCCTGTGGATCCGTGTGGCGCACGTGGTCCCATTTTGGAATGCCGAGACGATGTCCGTGTCGGTGGTGTTGGGAAGCTCTGTGCACCGTGTTGATGGTTGGATACCGTGTTCAAGTTCACCACGAGCGTACGGGTGACTTAGTGCCTTTTTCACTAAGGAGGGTTCTTCCTAGATTTTGTCAATCCAAGGATCGGTAAGCAAACTCCCAAGGTCTTCCATCTAGTCTACCGAACTAACCTAACATGAAGCATTGATTGCATAAGAGATAACATACAACACAAAGGATGTATGGATCACATTCAAGCCATAAGATAACACTACCGAAGGTAACCCTAGCCTATCGTCTCCTAGTTGCAGCCCCAGCCAAAGGTGAAAACCAATCTATACCGATACTTATGATAAGAAGTACACTCGATATGGAGTAACCCGATATGGAGTAACCCGATATGGAGTGGTCCGATACACATTCACTCGCCGCTTTCTCCCTCCTCGTACTGTCACTACGATGGGATAATCATCACCGAGCGACAATCCTTGGTCCGTGCACCACCACGAGATATCTGCAAGACAAAGACTAATCACCACGATTAGATCCATTCCTACTAAAGGCATATGGTAGCTACACATATGAATAAGCATACTCGTAGTAGATCAAAGTAAAGACTAGATAAGATTATATCACCATTGAATGTTGAAGGTACAAATGCCTTGAAGGATTCAAGGCATGGCTCCGGAACTCCACCATGGCTTCACCACGCAGGGCCAACCATGGTGGCTAGGGCATGGCCTAAGCCATCTCCTAGGCAACACAAGGACTAGCGGCGGCCGTCGGCTCCCTTCAGCGTGTCTCCTTCGATTCGGCAGCTCTCTGATGAATGGATGCGGCGGTGCTTCAGGGTGGAGACTTTAAATAGCCCGAGGAGTGTCTAGATCAAAGGGGAGGCCGAATCGGGCTCGGAATAGGCTAGGCCGATCGGCCCAATCTGATCGGCCTGGGCCCGTTTTGGCCCGGCTCGGCCCGGTCTTCCTCGTACGAGCTTCTTGCGTCGTTCCTTGTCACTGCCAATCTTCATGTGGGCCCTTGACGTCGTTTGCTCCGCGTTTTAGATAAGGGTACTTGTCGTCCAAGCTCCGTATCTTCCGTTTAAGTCCCCGGAGTTTCACGACTTCATGCTTTGGTCCTTGGGCCATTTGGAGTCATGTTCACTTCGAGTCTTGGCTTCTCCTGGGCTTCATGTTCTTCTCACAAAGTGCTCCATGAACCTTGCCCGGAAGTGCTCCTTTAAGCGTGTAAATCCTGCATAAACAACATACTCCAAATACCACATGCAAGTGCGAACTTGTTACATCATTAGTGTGCCTAGTGGCGGGTTAGTTATAAATCAAAGCTCAAACCAAAGTGTAACAAGTGCTCTAGGTTGACAGAAATCGACCGCCAACATCCCCCCATGCTTAAACCTTGCTCGTCCTCGAGTAAGCCATCAATGGATATCAGTGGTTCCCTTCAATGTTCATACCCTGCACTTGTTCATACATGAGAAAACATAATGCTCTCCAAGTTTATATTTATTAAAGTTTCATAATGTAACTAGCTTTCATCTCTATGGAGGGTAGACATCAAATAAGCTCTTTCCACAAGTAATTAACCATGCTCTCAAATTTTAAACAAATCTTAGAAATTTTGAAATAAAGCGTAGGATGAAGGAAAAATTGCTTTACCAAGATCAATAATAAACCTCCTTGCATCTTGCTCATGTACTCTCATCTCATCTTGTCTCTCAAGCCTACTAGAACTACTCCTTCCCTCTCTCAAGTATTTGGTGGAAGGCTTTATATGGAGCTTTGGGAAAGGTAATCCTATCAAGATTTCATAAATGGAATGCAAACAAAACAAGACAAGCTTCTCATGAAATTACCGAGCCTAGTCAAAAAGGTCATTGGAAAATAATATTTTCAAGGAGGGGGGAGAGAAAAATACACACACTTTTAGATAGGTGGACATGTGCAAATGGAATAAGGTGATCCCGAGGCACAAGCAAAGTCCTCGTTATCGGATTGCACATGGTTGGAAAAGAGTATGGGTCTTGATCTTGAAGCTCTTTGAACCTTTCAAGTGTAACTAGAGAACCGGGGAGCTTTATTTATATATTTTTTTCTTTTACTTAACATCATCATTTTTTTTCTTTTTCTCATCATAATTTTTCTCTTTTTTTTTCTTTCATCACACATTTTTTTCTTCTTCTCTTCTCTTTTTTTTTCAACTCCCTTTGAACTCTAGGCTACACTAGTACTTCCTTGGCAACCCCCCCATGCTTAGACGTTGCTCGTCCTCGAGCAAAAGAGGTGATAGAAAGTGCCAAGGAGGTACTGAAATTTTTGAAATTTTCTTTGAAAAAAGATACTCGAAGTCTTCTACGGGTCCTTTTGGAAGTCTCCCGAAATTATCTCTACTTGATGGCGCCTTCTTCTTGTAATCTTCTTCGAAATGTTCATCCATACTCAAGTTTGGATTGGTCAAGGAGGTAAACACAAAAAGATATGGGTTTTGGGGGTGGATATCCGGCGAGGTTTGCGAAATTCCCAATGTGGAAACTCACAATGCACGGATAGAAAGGCTAGCAAAAAGAATGATACACAAAAATACGGAATGACCAGCTTCTTAGACTCGAACTAAAGAAACCAAATCTGAATTGAAGCACCCAAAAATTAATCTTGAAATACTAGGGTTTTTCACTCAATGTATATTTGGCCTTGGATAGGTAGAGCAAAATGCAAGTGGTCATTAGAGATAAGGCTAGCATCATTTTAAACACAAAAATAAGTTATCCTTGATTCAGTCAAAAATGAGAGCACGAAAAATACCATGGGTCTCAAGTTATCATAACCTCCACAAAAGATTAGGCTAGCATTTAGGTGAATTTCAGATTCATTTTAAAGAGAGCACTAGCTTAATCACATATAAAACAAGCACAAGAATGAGCAAAGCGGAAACGATCATCATATATCCACAAGCGAGAGCATACAAGATATCATCGTGGTGAGCTCAAGGTAAAGGTGATTATCATTTATTGAAAATAAAAACAAATCTAGGTTGTACTCCTAGTAGCCATGTTATTAACAAGAGAGAAAAAAATAAAGGTTTTCGGACCTATGGTTGATGGCATATATGCACAAGCATTTTTGAAAATGATGGACAAAGAGAAGGATGAGGAAGAGTTACCGTCCTTTTTGATGCTTGTATCGAAGTGTAGCCTGGCCTCCCCCTTGCTTAAGCATTGTGCTTATCATGGGAGAAGAATCTCGAGCATCTTCTAGTGATAGTGATCCTCTTCTCATCGGGTCCTCCCCCATGCTTAGCACTTTGCTAGACATGGAAGGAGAGGATGAGGCTTGTTCTCCGTGTCCGGAATTTGTCTTTATGCATCTTTATAGGGTGGGGAGGTCTTGCCCCGCAAGGAAGTCCTTTACAACTAAAAAACAACCAGAACTCCTCAATTCTACTCGAACTCGGGGTCCACCGGTCAGACCGGTCAGCCCCACCGGTCAGACCGGTGTGGCCTTTGCCGGATCGGCTACAGGGCCTGACCGGTCAGACCGTCCGGGTACACCGGTCTGACCGGTGGCGCTAGCCTAATCGGCCTTGTGCCAAATTTGGGTGCGAACATATGCCCCCCTGTTTTTAAGTAAAGCTTGCGTATTAAAAAATATTTCTAAGGTCGATGTGACAAATTTCACCGTCCATTTTTGTCCTAAGGGCAACTTTTGAATAAATCGGCCATAGTGCTATCAAGCATCTTGCCAAATACTTGGGTAAAATTTCTTGAAGTATCTCCCGTTGAGAGCCCTCAGAAGTTGCTTTCCTTGCAAAGTTTCCACCATGTAAGAATTTCCAGAACATACTTCTACAATCTTATACGGTCCTTCCCAACTTGGAGACCATTTACCAAATTTATTGCTCTTAGTCCCAATAGGCAAAATCGTCTTCCAAACCAGATCACCTACCTGAAAAGATTTGGCCTTTACCTTTTTGTTATAAGCTCTAGCAACTCGCCTCTTGTCCTTTTCAATCTCCTCTAAAGCCTCCAAGCGCTTGTCGGTCACCTCATCAATATTATCCATCATCAAAGCATCATAAGTTCTAACATCAAGATTATTCTGCTTTGCAAGTCTATATGCGCATAGATTCACCTCAACGGGCAAAACGGCCTCTTGACCATATACAAGTTCATAAGGAGTAACTTTAGTAGCACCATGTCTAGAAATACGATGAGCCCACAAAGCTTCAGATAATACCTCATGCCATCTTCTAGGATTGTCCTCTATCTTCTTCTTAATGAGCTTAATTAAAATTTTGTTGCTAGACTCGACTTGACCATTTGCTTGAGCATAATATGGAGATGAATTGTGCAATTTAATACCATAAGAATTAACAAACTCACGCACCTCGTTTGAAACAAATGAAGTCCCTTGATCTGTAGTCAAAGTTTGTGGAATGCCAAATCTATGTATGATATGCTCTGTAATAAACTCAATCACCTCTCTATGTGTCATATTCTTCAAAGGAATTGCCTCCGTCCACTTGGTAAAATAATCAGTCACCACAATCACAAAACAATGTCCCTTCGACGAAGGAGGGTGAATCTTACCAACAAAATCCAAACCCCATCCTCTAAAAGGCCAAGACTTAATGATTGGATGCATCAACGCAGCAGGTACCAACTGAACATCTCCATGTTTCTGACACTCTTCACATCCCTTGTAGTATCTAAAACAATCAGCTATCATAGTAGGCCAATAAAAGCACGCTCGCTTAAGAAGCCACTTCATCTTAGGAGCCGATTGATGAGTACCACAAATCCCTTCATGAACCTCTGCCATAGCCAATCTAGCTTGATCAGGACCCAAGCATTTGAGAAGCAAATAATCCATTGTCCGACGATATAATTCACCATCATCAAGAATAAACCTAAGAGCCCAGCGTCGAACTTTTTTATCAACTGAACTGTTAGGATCCTGCAAATAATTTACCAGAGGCCTTCTCCAATCATCCACTTCGTCCTTATTATCTTTAGAATGAATAATAGCCGAAGAAGATTTCTGACCAAGGGACCGGTGTCACCGGTCAGACCGGTCAGAGGTACCGGTTGGACCGGTGACTCCAGAGCAAAACACTCGGCCATAAGCATCGGTTTGTGTTCTTGAAAATTTCTTTTCCGAACATTATAACCAGATGCTTGCTGTGCCAGAGCATTAGCCCTCAGATTCTCTTCTCGTGGTACATGATAAATAACAAACTCACCCATACAAGATATGATATCTAAGCATTTATCAAGATATGCATTTAAGAAACCATTCAAACATTGACATACCTTGGAAACTTGCTGTACCACTAATAAAGAATCACCATAAGCTTCCACATGTTTTACTCCCATGCTATGCAAAATCTCCAATCCAAATAGAAGAGCCTCATATTCGGTTTGGTTATTAGTACACTTATGATCCAATCGGTTAAGAGCTTCAAAAACAGCCCCACTTGGTGAAATAAAGATAATTCCAACACCACAACCATCTTTGCAAACCGATCCATCAAAATGTAATTTCCATGGGGTAAGAGTAACATAACCGACATTTAAATTAAGTTGCTTATCCACTCTATGTCCAACAATAAAGTCGGCAACAATTTGACCTTTCATTGAACTTAATGGCTCACAATGTAAATCATATTCAACCAAAGCATAAGCCCATTTGCCGACTCTACCACTTAAAATTGGTTTATGCAACATATATTTAATAATGTCGGTTTGACATGCTACTATACAAGTGCTAGGTAACAAATAATGCCTCAACTTGGTACAAATATGATATAGTGATAAACACAACTTTTCAATAGGAGTGTACCTTGTTTCGGCGTCCAATAATCTTCTACTTTCATAAGCAACAATATATTCCTTTCCTCCGGTCTCTTGAGTCAAAACACCTCCAATGACATCTTTCTCAGCCGCCACATATAATTTAAAAGGAATACCACTTCTGGGCGCTTGAAGGACGGGCGGCGAAGATAAATAATGCTTAATCTCATCAAATGCCTCTTGTTGTTTTGCCCCCAAGTAAAATCAGCATCATTTTTTAACCGAAGTAAAGGAGTAAAAGCATTCACCTTCCCAGACAAGTTACAAATGAACCTCCTCAAGTAATTTACCTTGCCCAAGAACTTTTGCAAATCTTTCTTGCAAGCAGGAGCCTTTACATTTTTAATAGCTTCAATCTTCTTAGGATCTATCTCTATGCCTTTCTCATGTACAACGAAACCCAAGAATTTTCCAGCCGATACACCAAAAGCACATTTGAGTGGATTCATCTTCAATTTATATTGACGCATTCTCTCAAATGCAAGCCTTAAATCGGCTAAATGAGAATCTACTCCAGCCGATTTGACAACAATATCATCGATATAAACCTCTACTATGATGCCAAGTAAATCATGAAAGATTAAATTCATAGCCCTTTGGTAAGTAGCTCCCGCATTTTTTAATCCAAAGGTCATAACCACCCACTCAAATAATCCAACAAAACCCGGACATATGAAAGCCGTTTTGGAAATATCCTCTTCGGCCATAAAGATTTGATTGTAACCAGCATTACCATCAAGAAAACTAAGAATTCTATGTCCGGATGCAGCATTAACAAGAAAATCGGCTATAGGCATAGGATATTCATCTTTAGGAGTAGCTTTATTAAGATCTCTAAAGTCAATGCAAACACGAAGCTTTTTTGTTCCTTTTTTCTCAACAGGCACAATATTAGAGATCCAATCAGCATAACGACAAGGCCTAATAAACTTAGCATCCAACAACCGATTGATTTCTTCTTTCACTCGGTCATAAATGTCAGGATTAAAGTTTCTATGTGGTTGTTTATAAGGCCTAAAACCAGGTTTAATAGGTAAACAATATTCTACTAAATCTCTACTTAAATCAGGCATCTCATTGTAACTCCATGCAAAGCAATCAACATACTCCTTTAATAACTTTATTAATTCAGATTTAAACAAAGGATCAAGATTCTTGTTTACAAATGTCGGCCTAGGTACAGTGCCATCACCAATGTCTACCTCCTCTAGAGGATCAGCCGACGTAAACCCTTGTCCTAACTTGCTCAAATCATCAAAATCTTCGATGGCCTCACACATATCGTTCTTATGCGCCCGATAGTGTTCACACCTCCGCTGTAACCACTCTAGATTTGCATCCATCAAATCCCAAAAAGTGATGTAGCCTGATCTTCAACCGGCTTCATAACAGTAGTATCAAAACCATCTTTGGTAGAAGCAATAAGTTCCAATCCAGATAAATCTAGACCAGATAAACATTTAAGATTTTCATGATCATTTACAGAGGTACTATCAGCCACTGCAACACAAGCCGACGTATCACCATGAATAATCTCTACCTCGTCGCCTACCCATTGGATTAAAAATTGATGCAAAGTAGAAGGCACACATTGATTTGCATGAATCCAATCACGACCAAGGATCAAACTAAAATTACCTTGGGTCTCGGCGACGAAGAAAGCAGTAGCCAATGTCTTGCTTCCAACGGTGAGCTCCATCGACACAACACCCTTGGCACCCATTGGCTTGTCTCCCGATACACCACTGATCGTCATGTTGGTCTTGATCAACTCTTCGTCCACACCTCCCAGCTTCTTGAACAAAGAATACGGCATCAAGTTGACAATCGCTCCTCCATCCACTAGCATGCGAGAGACAGGCTTCCCGTTGATGTGACCCTTCATGTACAGAGCTTTAAGATGATTGTTAGTGGTCTTGGGCTTCTAGAAAATAGCTTCATTTGGCCCGAAATCGAGATGAGAAACATCCTCCTCTGAAAGCACATAACCATCCATTGACATATGCACCACATTGATGTCCAAATTCATGTGCTCAGGAGACGAACTGTAATCAACAAGCTCTTCATCGTCTTTTGGAGCAGGAACCGATGTAGACTTGTCATCACAAACCATAGAAGCCGAGGAAGAAAAACCGGGCGGCACCTTTGTGTCATCGGTCTGACCGTCGACCTCCACCAGTCTGACCGGTGTGACCGGTCTGACCGTCAGCTCCACCGGTCTGACCGGTGCTGTCTGTGAGCTGGTCTTGATCCTCCACTCTTTGCCTTGTGGTACCATAGGCCTGTACTAGTTGAATGTCTCATCCCTCTGTTTTTCTAGCTCTTTCTCCTTATTTTCCCTTAACCTCAGGCGTTGAAGCTTCCTCCTTTGTGTGCGAGTCAATCCGGGAGGACACCACCTTGGTAAGAAGTATTTGGAGTTAGAACCACTCCCGCTGACGTCATGGTCATTAGTAGCAGTAGATGCTCCCAATATCGGTGTCACAACCTTATTGTTTGAAATAATCGGTCTTTTGCCACCTTTTTCAATAGGAACATCCATCGATCCAATTTGGATAATGTCTCTGCTCGTAGTCCTCTCTGAGTCGATATCCATCTTCTGCACCTCCTCCTTCTGTTTTGGCATGTAGACTTGCTTCATAGGAGATGGTGCAATCCTCCTGGGAGCACCGGTCGGACCGGTGGGGTCTGATACCCCTGACCAGAAAGACGAGGTGTCAATCGGTCCTGGAACGGTCTGGAAATTCTGTCCATGGCTGGTCTTCTTGGCTTCGCCCATCCAGGATGGAATGCCTGTTGATATGGCACCCACATGACTCCATTATCATCATAAATTGGGCACGGCGGATGTGAACTTGATGGCACCCAAGATGGAGCAAAGTGTTGCCTTGGCTGAGATGATTCACCCTTGTATCTTATAGCAGCCCTTGGGGGCGAAGACGACCCCTCTTGATATGTAGGTGACCTCATCCTTTTTTTTAATGGCCGATCACTTGTAACGGCCTTTTGTTTGGAATACTTGTCAAATAGCATGTCGAAGGTGACCTTTGGCTTAGGACCACTTCCCTGATTCTTTGCTACATTAAGTTTCCAATTACCAATCTCCGGACGGCTTGGTTTGATCATCCTCAGACGGCTATGGGGCGCACCGGTCTGACCGGTCAGCACCACCGGTCTGGCCTGATCAGGCTCAGACAGTCGCTGCTCGGTAGGTGTGGACGACCCATGCCCCCCATGTGCAGAGGCTCTAACAGTAACCTTGAAAGTTTCCTTGCCATCAGGAGTCTTTTCATAAGCAACTTCTCGAACTAGCTCCTTTCCTCTCAAATCGGGCTTAGCTTCCCCGATCACCACGTTTTTGCCTTTAGTTCCTTCAGCTTGACTCGGCCGAACCAATACCTTAGGCTGCTGTAATTCCAGAGTGTTGATAGGAAAAGGAGCCTTGTCCACTTGCATCTCATGAAACGTCAAACGACCTTCATTTATGGCCGATTGAACCTGTCGACGGAACACATTGCAATCATTAGTAGCATGAGAATAAGAATTATGAAACTTGCAATATGCACGCCTTTTTAATTCATCAAGTGGAGGCAAAGTATGAGTCAATTTAATGTTTCTAGACTTATGTAATTCATCAAATATACGATCACATTTAGAAACATCAAAAGTAAATTTAACTTCTTCTTGCCGACTCTTACTAGCCGGCTTAAGAGATGAGCAAGAATAGGATTTTTCTTTAGAGGGCCATACAAATTCAGCAGCATAAATTTCTTTATCCCCGTCGCTCGAACTATCAAAATCATAGTCAATGTGATGCACATTAGAACGACGTGATTTAAAATTATCTTTTTCTTTATTCAATCGGTTTTCAACAATTAAAGCTCTTACTTGAACTTGTGCAACCGAAAGAAAGTCTGAACCCTCTGTTTTATCTCTAATAGCAGATCTTAAACCTTTTAAGCAAGTATCAGCAAGATCCATATCAGTAATTGACAAATTAAAGCATCGATTTTTAGTTTGTTTAAACCTCTTAATGTAAGAAGAGACGTTTTCATCCCTTCCTTGTCTAACTGATGTTAAATCTGTCAATTTCAATTGCATGCTCCCACTATAGAAGTGATCATGAAACTTACGCTCTAACATATCTCAAGATATAATAGAACCAGGAGCAAGTGATGAAAACCAAGCAAAAGCAGTGCCAGTCAAAGATAAAGAAAATAAACGTACTTTCAAAGCATTAAAAGCACCTGCTTCGCCTAGCTGAGCTGCATACTGACTAATGTGTTCCCACGTGGTTCGATCATCATCACCACTAAATTTAATTAAGTCAGGCATACGCCAACAACGTGGGAGAGGAAAATTATCAAACTCGGGATCATATGGTTTTTGGTACAAATTAGTATTACCAATATCAACACCAAGTTTAGTTTTTACCACATTAGCCAAATCTTCCATAAATTTGCTAAATTCCGCCCAATTAGGATTATTTGGTTGTTGTGGAGCTGGATTCACCATGTTCATTTTATTCAAATAGGGAGACATCTTAGCATGAGCAAGCCTATAACTCTCAAAAACATCATCAGGAATTATGTTCTTTTGAGCCATTAAATTAACAGTCGTGCTATAATATGGTCCAGGATTAAAAGTATTATTAAAATTTGGCACGACAGAAATCGGCTCAGGATGTTCATACACAAGATCCAGAGCACTGGTCTGACCGGTACCCTGCACCGGTTCGACCGGTGCGGCCATAATTGGCCTGAACAGTTGAAACGGCAGGGTTTGACCAATGGGATCATGAGGCATGCCATACTAATAATTCATGTTATTAGTAACAGGCAAAGGTGCTAAGCTAGGATGAATCCCTTTATTAGTATTAAACTTAGGACGACTGCTATTAGTTTCATTATTATTAAAGCCAGCAATGCTCCTTTCTTTTTCAAGATCCTCTAAACGTTCTAAACGAGCAATATAAGATGCAACCAAACCATCATTATCAGTAGTAGATTTCTAAGGAGATGAAGTAGGGGGTGGTTTGCTTACATTGGTTACTACCTCAACCATATTGTCGTTTAGCTTGATCGGCGGCAGCTCGAATTCTTTCAATCTTGCTACCTTGCCATGACGATCCTTCTTGACGCCTGCGAGGAATTGGACTTGAAGGTACTCTTGCAACGCCTTGAACTTCTGCTGCTCCTCCGGAGAGAGATCCTCCATTGAAGCCGTAACGATGTTGTTCATGTCGAGGTCGCAACGAGAACCCATCTGAGCTAGGTTAGATTGAATGGTCTTCGAAACCTGATCTTTCTTCCCCAGCGGAGTCGCCAATTTGTTGATGCTTTTCTGGTCAACAACACGGGAGCGCTAGATCATGCAGCAGCAAGAACTGAACTCGCCGGAACTCCTGTCTTGACCGGTCTGACCAGTCAAGTCCACCGGTCTGACCGGTGGGCGTCGGGGCGCCGGTGAATGCCTACGAGCACCGCCTCGGGAGGGACCCCGTCGGAGGTGGTGCGTCTAGGGTTGCTCTGAGATCAGCAGGCCACTCAGAACATCCTTGATCACCGTTGAGACAAACAAGGAAAGCAAAGGAGTTGGAAAAGCTAGGGTTTGAGAGACAAAAGTTGTAAAAAGATATGATCGATTGGGTGATGAGCCCTCAACCGGCCGTGGCCCTTTATATTTATAGGGTGGGGAGGTCTCGCCCCGCAAGGAAGTCCTTTACAACTCGAAAACAACCAGAACTCCTCAATTCTACTCGAACTCGGGGTCCACCGGTCAGACCGTCCGGGTACACCGGTCTGACCGGTGGCGCTAGCCTGATCAGCCTTGTGCCAAATTTGGGTGCAAACAATTACCTTTCCAATGAGTACTCATTCGTCTTAAACGGAGTTCAAATGAGGGAGCTATGGCCATTTTATTTCCGCTCTTGCATGCTGTCCAGAAAATTCCAGAACGTGCACCCTTCGATGATTCGGTCATATCCGCTTGTAGGAACATCCGATTGCCTTGATTCTTGATTCGTTGGAGTCATAACTTCATGGGGCTTTTGAATATCCAAAAATATTACACCTTCTATTTCTGAGGTTGTGCAGAATGTTGATGAGAACATTGACTTCCTTCGGGTTGATCCGGAGATGTTGATGATCTTGGTCTTGTTGTCCTTCGAGCATCATGTCTCCCATCCTTTAGCTTCAAGGTCACAATTATTGTGTCACCGGCGAGTTCATGACATTAATGAAGTGTCTTATCCATGTTCTTGCTCTAGCCAAAGTAATAGGATTTTTGACATGATCGCTTGTGTCATCTCCACTTCCTTGTTGTTTGCAGCTGCAACTTCTCCACTGAATTCCTCTGCGTCCAATGCAGAATATGTACCAAACTTCTGGTCCATTAAATCCTAGATCAAACTACCTTTCCATCAAGTGGTCATTCACCTTAAACAGACTTCAGATGAGAGAGTTACGCCCTTTTTTGCTCCGGCACTACGTTCTGTCCTGAGCTGATTTCAGAACGCGTAGTGTTAAAAGATTTCCTCGTAACTCTTCGTACTGATCTCCAAAATTAGTGATTCTTGATGGGTTGGAAACAAGACTTGATGGAGCCTCTGAATTCCAATTTTATCTTGTTGTACAATTCTGATTTTGGCCGAAAAATTTATTGTAACAACGGCATTCAACTCAAGATGTCGATGATCAACACTCGTAAGTCTTCGGGAGTAGCTTTGGCTCCTATTACTTGAACAAGAAATTCTCCAAGAAACATTAGTCTAAACAAAGTTGATTTACACAGCGGCGTACCTCATTTATCTTGATCTTTGTCGCCTTCGTTGGTGGGGACTCGATAGCGGATGATGGGCCACTAACATAGTTAGCACCTACCACTAAAGAGTGAGTCTTCAAATTGTTGGTGGGAGTGAATCTCGGAACGGGGTTGGACTTGTTGAAGTCCGGATGTAGAGAACTTCTTCGAACATCTTGTGTCTAGCGTTTTACCTGCATTCAAGGACACAAACAAGAAGAGCAGGATATATGCAATAATAAAATTAGGGTTAGTACAAAAAGAAAGATAGATCGCCCTAGGGTTCGAGTTGCCGATCCCCGGCAACGGCACTAGAAAAAGGTGGCTGTTGACGGTTGGATACCGTGTTCAAGTTCACCACGAGCGTACGGGTGACTTGGTGCTTTTTTCACCAAGGAGGGTTCTCCCTAGATTTTGTCAATCCAAGGATAGGTAAGCAAACTCCCAAGGTCTTCCATCTAATCTACCGAACTAACCTAACATGAAGCATTGATTACATAAGAGATAACATACAACACAAAGGATGTATGGATCACATTCCAGCCATAAGATAACACTACCGAAGGTAACCCTAGCCTATCGTCTCCTAGTTGCAGCCCCAGCCAAAGGTGAAAACCAATCTATACCGATACTTATGATAAGGAGTACACTCGATATGGAGTAACCCGATATGGAGTGGTCTGATACACATTCACTCGCCGCTTTCTCCCTCCTCGTACTGTCACTATGATGGGATAATCATCACCGAGCGACAATCCTCGGTCCGTGCACCACTACGAGATATCCGCAAGACAAAGACTAATCACCACTGAGAGCCATGTGTGGTTCGAGGACCGGTGGATGGTCGCTTCCTGGTGTGATGAGTGATTGACAACGTGGTGTGGACTGATTCTTGGCTAAGTATTGCAGGTGCAAGTTGCGGCTTGACTGGTGTTGGTGCAGGTGAAGAACAAGCGTGAAAGGTCATTGCCGGTGAGGCCTCCAGGTGTGGAGAAGACAAGTAGGCTTGGTTCGAGGGACCCGGTGGCCAGCGGGGTCAAGTGCGGGCCGCATGGTGACAAGAACGGCAAGATGAAGTCATGGACGGTTTCTTGGTTGAGCCTCAAAACCAAGGTCGAGCTGGGACTACGTGGGAGCCGAGTCATGAGTGGTGATTGGCGAAGGCTACACCGAGTTCGCGGGGTTTCCGGTGGTTCACCAGAAAACCACTAGGTTCCTTGGTTGATCCACAAAGCCAAGACCGAAGAACTGAAGACGGAGGTGCAGCAGCTCCAGACCGGTCTGACCGGTGGGTCTGACTGGTCTGACCGGTGAGGAGCACCAGTCTGACCGGTGTGCGACAACGCAGTCCGGAATCTTCGAAGCGGAGGACACGCGTCGGGATCGCAAGGCTTGCGTCGAGGCTAAGCAAGTTTGCGGTCGCTGGGCATCCGTTCGATGGAGCGAAGACAAAGATTTCCGAATTCGCCCTTGAGGGACATGTATCCCTAGTTAGCTAGTAAGGATATTTTCGTCTTTCGGTTGCCTCCATATAACCCAAGTGGTGAGAGGATGGCAGCCATCTCTTGGAACCCTAGCTCATTTGGTTTTCCTATTTTCCTTCCTATTTTCCTTAGGATTTTCGTAGGACTAGCTTGAGAGCTTCATGGTGAGATCTTGTGAGAGGGAAGGATGATCAGGCGGCAAGCTAGACCTTGTATGAACCTCTTTGGTATGTATAGATGATTCGGCGTGGTTCCTCAAGGCTTGGTTGTGTCTTTCCCGTTTCTCCTTTTTGGTGATTTTCGGAGGCTTTTCTTGGCGAATTTCTTGTGGCGGTTTTGAGACCTTTCTCTTTGGGATTTGGTGGGGGATGTATGCATGAACCCCTCGTGGTTCTTTTCCCTTTGATTCCCCTCCCAAATCCGTGAGTAAAGGGGCTTAATTTTGGGGTTTTCGTGGTGTTCTTGGCGAAAATCCTTCGATTCCTCTTGATTCAATGAGTTTTGGTGGACCAAATCTTGGCTATGGAGTGCCCATGAGGTGTTCCTACTATCCCCAAAGTCTTGTGCGAATCCGTGGAGCGAATCGGGAGTTGGATTTGGGGGAGTTGACTCACGGGCACTGTTCATCCCGAGCTGCCCAGGCGCGACCGGTCTGACCGGTGCTCTTGACCGGTCTGACCGGTGCTAGCCCTTGGTGGGATTTGTCTCGGGGAACAGCCTTGTCAGTGTGGTTTTGTCCCGTGGTCCTGCTTGTCAGTTCTTGGCGTGTTTGGAGTTGTTTTGCTAGGTTTTGTGAGGGGTTCTTCTTCCTTCCAGGTTGTGTTTCGGAGGTGGTTTTTGTTCCAGGGCCTAGAGGAGTCACTGAGGCTTCCTGGAACGTTTGCTGTGCGGCTGCTGTAGCCACCAGCCTGACCGGCGCTGTCCACCGGTATCAGAGCCGGTTCGGGTCTTCATTGACTCTTATCATTCTAAGATCCAAAGATGGCGTACCAGGAATGAGGTTCGGGTCCTCCGCACTTCGATGGGAAGAACTACCAGATGTGGCAGAGGCGGATGGCAGCGTTCCTCTGCGGAAAGGGTCAGATCCTTTGGGACGTTACGGTGAACACAGCTTATGTTCATCCGATTAACTTCCTTGCTCCAGGATCGAGGGATATGTTCGAAGCCAACAACAAGGCGGTCGATTACTTGTTTCGTGCTCTGTGTCAGCCTGAATTCGATAGGGTTCAGACAGAGGACTTAGCCTGTAGGATTTGGGAGCAGTTGAAGGATGCACATGCTGGGAATGCTCAGGTTCAGGCTCGGATGTACGTGACTTACCGGAGAGAGTACGAGAACTTCACTCATCTCCCCGGCGAGTCCGTCGATGCCCTTTTCCAGCGGTTTACGGTCGTTGTGAACAACATGAGAGCTAATGTGGCCATGCTCCCATACGACGATCATGATAGAGCCGTGAAGCTCTTGCACTCGTTGGATCGTACCGTATGGGACGGGAAGTTTGAGGCTATCCTTGAGTCCGAGAAGTATGACACCTTGACCGTCAACGAGCTGTTCTCGAAGCTCAAGTCGGCTGAGTTGGACCGTGGTATGACAGCCAAGATCGAGTGCCCGACTGATTCTCATAGTCTCGCTCTCGTTGGTGGCAAAGGAGCTAAGTCTAACGCTAACGCATCCTCCAGGATGTACTCTCTGTCTTCTTTGATGTCTTTGCCAGACGAGGAGTTCGACGTGCTTGGAGAGGACGAGCTGGCGTTGCTGACCAGGCGGTTCGAGAGGCTGCACGAGAACCGGGTGAACACGAGGAGGACAGCACGGACGTGCTTTCAGTGCGGCAAGCTAGGACACTCGTCGCCGACTGCCCGGAGAAGATGGAGAACAAGGACGGCTACAAGGACAGCTACAGGCACCGGTCGAGCAAGGACGGCAAGTACTGATCAAGGCGCGATCACAAGCACAAGAACAAGCACAAGGACGAGCGACGGTCGAGGAAGAAGGACGGCCGCAGCAGGAAGGCCCGAGCGATGGTCGGAGCGAGCGACGTCGACTCCAGCTCCGTCTACTCTTCCTCGAGCTCGAGTAGCAGCGAAGATGAAGGTGATCGGCGCAAGAACAAGAAGGCGTCCAAGAACTTGAGCGGGTTGAGCTGCTTCGCGGGAGATGGCTTCTGCGGAATGGCTCGTAGCTCCGGCAGTAAGAAGAGTCACCAGAGCGACTCGGACTCCGACTCCGAGGATGAGGTATGTGATGAGCTCTCTTCTTTGTGCAAGGAGAATGAGGAGTTGGTTGGCTTGCTTGATAATCGCGATCACATGCTTAGAGAGGCCAAGAAGATGAGGAAAGAGCTTAGGGCCTCACTAGAAGTTGCTAGGAACCGTGTGGCTGAGCTAGAAACCCAGAACCTAGATGCTAAGCTTGAAATTGATTCGCTTAAGGCTTCTCCTGTGGTTTCTGATGAGATTGATTGCTGTGATTGCTCTGTGTACCTAGCTGATCTTACTGCTCTTAAGGATAAGCATGCTTCTACTTGTGATGAACTAGATATGCTTAGGGTTGAAGTGGCTGAGCTTAAGTCTAGACCTGCTTTGCTAGGTGCTTGCACTTGCCCTGTTTTACATGGAAAGATTGATGAGATGCATGCTTACACTGTTTCGCTTGAGGCTAAGTTGAAAGACCATATTCCCACTTCTTGCTCTACTTGTGAATTGCATGCGGTTAAGAATTTGGAGCTTGCGCATTATGTTGATCGCTTGCAGGATGAGAATGATGAGCTGGTTGTCAGGTCAGGAGCCTCAACTTGGTATCATGATAGCGGCTTTCAAACGCTATGATGGTGAGGCACTTGGGGCTGACAAGCTTGGAGAGAACAGTGGTGAGGGAGTTGAGAGAGTTGGAGAGATCCCTATCCCACCACCAAACAGACACAAGAACAAGTTTGAGCCCAAGCCTAACCATCTCAGAAACAAACTTGATACTACTCCAGATCCACCCATTTTCCCTCACCCAACAAATGATTTCCAAAAACTGGTGAAGTTTGTGAGCCCAAAGGGAGGTGAGAAAGGAGAGAAGAAGGGTGAGAAACTGAGTGAACAGCCCCAACTCAAGCCTAAGCCTAAGCCACAGCCCATGAAGTTCCATTGTGGGTATTGTGGGAGAGATGGTCACAAGGGCGAGTTTTGCTTCAAAAGGAAGCGTGAGGAGAGAATGGCTAGAGAGTGGGCTAACAAGGACAGGTACCACCCCTCTAATGGTGTACCTGAGCCTCGTATGCAGATGCCCAGGGCCAAGGCGATTGTGAGGACGGTTCCGGCTTGGGGAGATCGGAAGGTAGCAGGTGGTGCTGCTGGCCGAGCTACACCGGTCAGACCGGTGCAGGTCTGGACAGACAGCGGTCAGGTTTTTGTGCTCATGAGGATGCTCGGTTTGGTTCTGGTGGTCGTGGTTCTGGTGGTTGGTCTGGAAAGTTTGCAGGTGGTCAGTTTGCTAGGCGTTCTCCACCTCGTGCTCAATACGAGGGTGGGAGGAGTCATAGGTTTGAGATGGAGAGGAGGAACGGTCCACGGTTTTCCTTTCGTGGCTTTCGTTCTCCTCCAGCTAGAGAGGGTTGGTTCCCTCGTAGTGGTTACCGTGGTGGTGTTCGTGGTGGTAGCTTTGATAGGCGTGATGATTTGGTTTGTGCTAACCCCACTTTGGAGCAAATGGCTCGGCACTGGTTTTACTCTTTTGGTACTAACCCCAGTGCTGAGTCGTTTGTTCACTCACGTGCTTGCTTTTGAATTTCAGGTGGGAGACTTGAGGAACGTTTGGTTGATTGAGTCCGGTTGCTCGAGGCACATGACCGGAGACAAGGGGTGGTTCTCAAGTCTCGTCCCGGTGGTATCCAAGACATACATCACTTTTGGGGACAATGGGCGAGGGCGTGTACTATCAGAAGGTGAGATCAAGGTAAGTGACAAGGTCACTCTCAGGCGTGTTGCTCTTGTTCAATCGCTGGGGTTCAATTTGCTTTCCGTGTCCCAGCTTTTGGATGAGGGCTTTGAGGTGTTGTTTCGGCCTGGTGGTTCTCGGATTTTAGATTCTCGAGGGGACCCGGTTTGCATGGTCGTTCCCGAGGGTCAAGTGTTCCGAGCTGATTTCTCTCAGTCTTCTGGTGTGGAGCGTAGCTTTTTGGCTGGTTCTTCGAGTGAGTTGTGGAAGTGGCATAGGAAGTTGGGTCACTTGAGCTTTGACCTTTTGTCTCGCTTGAGTAAACTCAATTTGGTCTGAGGATTGCCATGGTTGAGGTTTGAGAAAGAGTTGGTTTGTGCGTCGTGTAGGCATGCCAAGATGGTAGCCTCTTCTCACCCGTCTCTCACCGATGTGATGACTGAGCGTCCATGCGAGTTGCTCCATATGGACCTTGTTGGCCCAGCTCGTGTGCGATCTGCAGGTGGGAAGTGGTATGTCCTTGTTGTGGTGGACGACTACTCTCGGTATGCGTGGGTGTTCTTTCTTGAGGAGAAAGGGGAGACGTTTGATTTTGTTCGAGATCTTGTCTTGAGGTTAAGAAACGAGAGGCACGGAGATGCCATACGAGCGATCCGCAGTGACAATGGCTCGGAATTCAAAAACTCTCGCTTCGAAACCTTTTGCCATGACTTGGGTCTTGAACACCAGTTTTCGAGTCCGTATACGCCTCCCCAGAATGGCGTGGTGGAAAGGAAAAACAGGACCTTGTGCAAGATGGCTCGGACGATGCTCGACGAGCATAGGACTCCGAGAAGGTTCTGGGCTGAGGCGGTCAATACAGCGTGCTATGTATCGAACAGGATCTACCTCAGGGTTCACAAGAAGAAAACCTGTTACGAGTTGTTGCACGGTCGCACACCCAAGGTGAGTCACTTCCATGTCTTTGGTTGTAAATGCTTCATTCTGAAGAAAGGGAAGAAGTTGGACAAGTTTGAGGCTAGGTCTGTCGATGGCATTTTCTTTGGTTACGCATCTCATTCTAGAGCATTTCGTGTGCTCAATCTTGAAACTAACCAAATCGTGGAGACTTGCGAGGTGACTTTCGACGAGACACAGCCACGTAGTCAGCTTGTTTTTGAGTGTGCAGGTGACGACGAACTTGGCGAGGAGATCTTTCAGGAGGAGGAGCATGAACATGGAGATGATGAAGATGGCGGTGTGGTGCCCGCGGCTGAACATGTACCCACTACTTCGACGATGATCGAGAACGGGCCCTCTCCCACACCTACAACGACAAACCCAGATCAAGGCGAAGCTGCTGTTGAGGGGGAGGTAGCATCAAGGCGAGAACCTCCCCGGCGAGTGCAAGTGGATCATCCAGCTTCAAGAATCATCGGCGACATGAATGAACATACTACACGGTCGAGGGTTCGGAACAATTCTCATTTCGCTCATGCTGCTTTTGTTGCCACTTTTGAGCCCAAGGACATTGGACACGCCCTATCTGATCACAATTGGGTTAACTCGATGCATGAGGAGTTGGAGAATTTTGAGAGGAACCAAGTTTGGGAATTGGTTGACCCTCCCCCAGGGTGTAAGCCGATTGGGACAAAATAGATGTGGAAAAATAAAGAGGGAGAGAAAGGAGAAGTGGTGAGGAACAAGTCAAGACTTGTTGCTCAAGGGTACGGTCAGAAAGAGGGGATCGACTACGAGGAGACTTTCGCTCCTGTAGCTCGTTTGGAGGCGATCAGGATCCTTCTAGCCTTTTCCGTGGCTAAAGGATTCAAGTTGTACCAGATGGATGTCAAGAGTGCTTTCCTAAATGGTGTCTTGGAGGAAGTAGTGTATGTGAGGCAACCACCGGGGTTTGAGAGTGAGAAGTACCCCCACCGGGTGTACAAGTTGAGGAAGGCGCTGTATGGGCTGAAGCAGGCGCCTAGAGCATGGTATGGTAGGCTGAGGGGGTTTCTGCTTGAGAGAGGGTTTGAGATGGGGAAGGTCGATCAGACCTTGTTTCTGCTCAGGCAGGGCAGAGATATCCTGATTGTGCAGGTATACGTGGATGATATTATCTTTGGTGGCTCATCTAACTCTCTTGTTGCAAGGTTTGCAGAAGACATGAGCAGGGAATTTGAGATGAGTATGATGGGTGAGTTGCAGTTCTTCCTCGGTCTACAAATCAAGCAATCAAAGGAAGGAACATTTGTGCACCAAGCTAAGTACACCAAGGACATTGTGAGGAAGTTCAAGATGGAGGACTCCAAGGCCATGGCGACGCCTATGAGTACGACTACAGCCCTTGATGCGGACGAGGAAGGTGAACACGTGGACCAGAAGGAGTACCGGAGCATGATCGGGTCACTCCTCTACTTGACGGCGACGAGGCCGGACATCCAATTCTCAGTATGTCTGTGTGCTCGTTTTCAAGTGTCTCCGAGGACTTCGCATCAGCAAGCAGTCAAGCGCATATTCAGGTATTTGCGACATACTCCCGACTTTGGCCTTTGGTACTCCGCGTCTTCTTCTTTGGCTCTTCATGGATTTTCGGACACGGATTTTGTCGGGTGTCGGTTGGATAGGAAGTCCACTTCTGGGACTTGCCAGTTCATGGGTTCCTCTTTGGTGTCTTGGTCTTCCCGCAAACAGTCGAGTGTTGCTCAATCCACTATCGAGGCAGAGTATGTGGCCGCAGCTAGTTGTTGCTCTCAGCTCCTTTGGATCACATACACCATGAGTGTCTTTGGTGAGGAGTATACCCATGTCCCACTTCAATGTGATAGCACCAGTGCCATAAGCGTTGCAAAGAACCCAGTGCTCCATTCCAAAACCAAGCACATAGAAGTGAGGTATCATTTCCTGAGAGACAATGTAGAGAAAGGGAAGATAGCCTTGATCCATGTACCTACACATGACCAACTAGCCGATATTTTCACCAAACCCCTAGATCAAGCAACTTTCACTCGTTTGCGGGGGGAGCTTGGTGTGTGTTTGATTTCTTGAGTTGGCGTGTGGGAGCTCCTTTGTAGCAAATGTATAGCTTTCCTTTGTGCATTTCTTGCATTTGGCATGGCATATGTAACATGATGTATAGGCATCTTTGTATCTTATGTTGCATGCATTTTGTATCAAATGCATTGTTTAGGAAAAGCTTCTCCTATATACATTGTTCACCATGGAATGATATATATGTCTTTGTGAGCTAGTTTGGTAAGCTATGGTTAGTTTGGCTTAGCTCTTGATAATCTTGGTTTATATCCATGGTTGATGGCTATGTCTTTGAAAAATGTCATATGTACACTCTCTTGTGAGTAAATGCCTTTATATGATCTTGACATGTTTTAGTGGCTTGGCTATGCTTAATTTGTGGTTGGATAGCTAATTTTGATCATATGAGGCCAAAGGCTCATTTGCCATCATGAATGTTTAGCCCCCATGCTTGATCTTGTGGAGGGGCATAAGTTCCTTTTTGTCGCAAAGACATTTCATGTACCAATTTCAAATCTGAAAATGAAATGTAAATTGCTTGGAAAATGTGTTCTCATGTCATATGGGCTAATTTTAATTTGCTTTGGGTGCTAAACCGTTGCATGATGCCTACCAATGAGAAGTCTCATATCTAGAAGTAGGCACATGGCTCGGTGGCTTTGACATGACATGAGGTGCTTGTGGGTGTTTATGATGGTCTTATGCTTAGAATGGTTGTCCTAGCATGAAGTTTGTGTGGCTTTGTCATTTTGATATGTTTTGATCATGTTTAGGACTTTGCTCATGAGAGGGTAAATTTTCGCAAAATTGCTCAATTCTATCTTAGCTTCGTCCAATGGTTGTGAAACTTGGTGATCATGAAGTTGATGTCATTATGAAGTTATAGAGTATCTAACTTGCTCATTTGGACATGTGTAGCATCCTATGTTGACTTTTGTCTATTTGAGAAGCTCTAGGTTGCATTTTTTGCATTTTGGCTTGATTCATGCATTGTCAACAAGGGGGAGAAGTTTGAGCATGTTTTGGCCTACTGAATGCATCTAGAAGGTTTTCAGGTGGTTTCGAGCCATTTCTGGGCTCTGTTGTGCACCGGTCTGACCGGTTGAGGTCACCGGTCTGACCGGTCAGAGGGCTGGTCCTGTTCACATGTTGAGCATCGGTCTGACCGGTGGTGTCGACCGGTCTGACCGGTCAGAGCTGAGCTGTTACAGCTGCTCTGTTTCGTGATGTGGTTCGCATGCATTCGTCCAGGGGGAGTTGCATTGGTTCAGGGGGAGCTTGCATGTGTGCAGGGGGAGCTCTTTGTGGTTTTCGAGCTTTGGTTTGATGGTTTGTGCTCTTAGCTTGAGCATGTTTTATCTCGGATGTGTCGAGCCGTTGCCCTTGCCTAAGGGGTCTGAGACTTATCTTCTTCAAGTGATCTTGCTCTTTGCCTTTTCTTTGGCTTTCGATCGCTTGTTGGAGTTTCTTTTAGTCGTTTCTTTTCTTTTTCTTTTCTCTTGGTTACCAAAACGTGTGTGTTGTCAATGCACTCATCAAGGGGGAGATTGAGAGCCATGTGTGGTTCGAGGACCGGTGGATGGTCGCTTCCTGGTGTGATGAGTGATTGACAACGTGGTGTGGACTGATTCTTGGCTAAGCATTGTAGGTGCAGGTTGCGGCTTGACTGGTGTTGGTGCAGGTGAAGAACAAGCGCGAAAGGTCGTTGCCGGTGAGGCCTCCAGGTGTGGAGAAGACAAGTAGGCTTGGTTCGAGGGACCCGGTGGCTAGTGGGGTCAAGTGCGGGCCGCATGGTGGCAAGAACGGCAAGATGAAGTCATGGACGGTTTCTTGGTTGAGCCTCAAAACCAAGGTCGAGCCGGGACTATGTGGGAGCCGAGTCATGAGTGGTGATTGGCGGAGGCTACACCGAGTTCGCGGGGTTTCCGGTGGTTCACCAGAAAACCACTGGGTTCCTTGGTTGATCCACAAAGCCAAGACCGAAGAACCGAAGACGGAGGTGCAGCAGCTCCAGACCGGTCTGACCGATGGGTACCGGTCTGACCGGTGAGGAGCACCGGTCTGACCGGTGTCCGACGACGCAGTACAGAATCTTCGAAGCGGAGGACACGCGTCGGGATCGCAAGGCTTGCATCGAGGCTAAGCAAGTTTGCGGTCGCTGGGCATCCGTCCGATGGAGCGAAGACAAAGATTTCCGAATTCGCCCTTGAGGGGCATGTATCCCTAGTTAGCTAGTAAGGGTATTTTCGTCTTTCGGTTGCCTCCATATAACCCAAGTGGTGAGAGGATGGCAGCCATCTCTTGGAACCCTAGCTCATTTGGTTTTCCTATTTTCCTTCCTATTTTCCTTAGGATTTTCGTAGGACTAGCTTGAGAGCTTCATGGTGAGATCTTGTGAGAGGGAAGGATGATCGGGCGGCAAGCTAGACCTTGTATGAACCTCTTTGGTATGTATAGATGATTCGGCGTGGTTCCTCAAGGCTTGGTTGTGTCTTTCCCGTTTCTCCTTTTTGGTGATTTTCGGAGGCTTTTCTTGGCGAATTTCTTGTGGCGGTTTTGAGACCTTTCTCTTTGGGATTTGGTGGGGGATGTATGCATGAACCCCTCGTGGTTCTTTTCCCTTTGATTCCCCTCCCAAATCCGTGAGTAAAGAGGCTCAATTTTGGGGTTTTCGTGATTCTAGGGTTCGTGGTGTTCTTGGCGGAAATCCTTCGATTCCTCTTGATTCAACGAGTTTTGGTGGACCAAATCTTGGCTATGGAGTGCCCATGAGGTGTTCCGACTATCCCCAAAGTGTTGTGTGAATCAGTGGAGCGAATCGGGAGTTGGATTTGGGGGAGTTGACTCGCGGGCGCTGTTCATCCCGAGCTGCCCAGGCGCGACCGGTCTGACCGGTGCTCTTGACCGGTCTGACCGGTGCTAGCCCTTGGTGGGATTTGTCTCGGGGAACAGCCTTGTCCGTGTGGTTTTGTCCCGTGGTCCTGCTTGTCAGTTCTTGGCGTGTTTGGATTTGTTTTGCTAGGTTTTGTGAGGGGTTCTTCTTCCTTCCAGGTTGTGTTTCGGAGGTGGTTTTTGTTCCAGGGCCTAGTGGAGTCACTGAGGCTTCCTGGAACGTTTGCTGTGCGGCTGCTGTAGCCACCGGCCTGACCGGTGCTGTCCACCGGTCTGACCGGTGTCACCAGTCTGACCGGCGTAGGCCATCGGTCTGACCGGTGTAGCACAGGCAGCAAGTCGTGCAAGTGTCCGCAGTGTATGTTGGTGAGTTTTGGCTCGGAAGGTTGTATGTTGGTTCCTAGGACCAGTAGCACTCCATTGGCTGCGTGGTCTTGACCAACTTGGGTAGTTGAGTCGGAGAAGTGTTTCAAAAGCCGTGTTCGTCTTGTTGGAGTTCCCATCTCCTTCGAGAAGAATTTTTATCGGCTCCCATTCACTCCCCCCCTCTCTGGTTCGCCTAATCGGTCCTTCAACCACGATTAGATCTATTCCTACTAAAGGCATATGGTAGCTACACATATGAAGAAGCATACTCATAGTAGATCAAAGTAAAGACTAGATAAGATTATATCACCATTGAATGTTGAAGGTACAAATGCCTTGAAGGATTCAAGGCGTGGCTCCGGAACTCCACCATGGCTTCACCACGCAGGGCCAACCATGGCGGCTAGGGCATGGCCTAAGCCATCTCCTAAGCAACACGAGGACTAGCGGCGGCCGTCGGCTCCCTTCGGCGTGTCTCCTTCGATTCGGCGGCTCTCTGATGAATGGATGCGGCGGAGCTTCGGGGTGGAGTCTTTAAATAGCCCGAGGAGCGTCTAGGTCAAAGGGGAGGCCGAACCGGGCTCGCAATGGGCCAGGCCGATCGGCCCAGTCTGATCGGCCTGGGCCCGTTTTGGCCCGGCTCGGTCTTCCTCATGCGAGCTTCTTGCGTCGTTCCTTGTCTCTGCCGATCTTCATGTGGGCCCTTGACGTCGTTTGCTCCGCGTTTTAGATAAGGGTACTTGTCGTCCAAGCTCCCGCATCTTCCGTTTAAGTCCCCGGAGTTTCACAGCTTCATGCTTTGGTCCTTGGGCCATTTGGAGTCATGTTCACTTCGAGTCTTGGCTTGTCCCGGGCTTCATGTTCTTCTCACAAAGTGCTCCATGAACCTTGCCCGGAAGTGCTCCTTTAAGCGCGTAAATCCTGCGTAAACAACATACTCCAAATACCACATGCAAGTGCGAACTTGTTACATCATTAGTGTGCCTAGTGGCGGGTTAGTTATAAATCAAAGCTCAAACCAAAGTGTAACAAGTCCTCTAGGTTGACGGAAATCGACCGCCAACACACCGCTTATAGAAGCGCCAGATGTAGTCGCGAAGGCTCTCTCCCTTCTTCTGCTTGCAGTTGCGCAAGTCCCAAGGGTTGTTGGGCCGGACGTAGGTGCCTTGAAAGTTGCCAATGAAGGCTTCTCGTAGCTGCGACCAGCTATCGATCTTGCCTCGGGGTAGGTGGTCCAGCCAGGTGCGGGCCGAGTCGGCGAGGTGGAGTGCGAGGTTCTTGATGATGAACATGTCATCCCTTGCCCCTCCAGCGTGACACGCCAGCCGGTAGTCCTCCAGCCATACGCTAGGGTTGGTCTCCTCGTCGTACTTTGGAACGGTCGTCGGGGCCCGGAAGCGCAGAGGAAAGCGAGCATTGAGGAGGTTCCGCCCGAAAGCGTGTGGCCACTAGGCAATAGGCGATGTGCTTCGGCTCCGGTCTTCGTCGCTGTCGTAGCGGCCCCTGCGTCGCTTGTTGTACTCCTTGCATGGCTGGTGCTCATGGTGGTCGTCCCTGTCGGCGACCACCTTCTGTCGAGCTCTGATGGTGTCGCGGGAATCACGATCGGGGCTGAGGGGCTGCTTGACTGGTACGTTGACCTCCACCGTGCGGTTCAGATGTTATGACAGGGCAGTCGCCTAGTGATGCTCAAAGTGCCCGTGCCCTCGTGAGCCCCGCTGACGTGATGCGGAGATTTCTTCCTGTTGGACGGCAACCGTCTCAAGGAGCGTCTTGAGCTGCTGGTGCACTTCCTTCTCCTGGGGCGTGGCCGGCTGTGGGATCTTCTGGAGAAGAACGGCCGCCGCTGCAAGGTTCTGCGACGCCTACTTGAAGACAGGTGTGCCATTGACAACATCGCGATCATCATTGATGATGCGCTGCTGGATGTCTCATGCGCGTGCATGAGCGGGATTCGGTTCTGCGTCCTCTCCGAGCTGCTGATGGAGCAAGGCGCGTTCGTCATCGACCTGGCACTGCGCTTCGTCAAGCTCGTCCAGACGGGTGAGCTGCGCGTCGTCCGCAGGTTTGTCTGGAGGCGGCGCGCGACGGTCGTTGCCCCCCGTCGAACTATTGGCGGAATGAACAACTCCATCCGGGGTTTGGCACATGAAGCACTCGCGGGAGGGGTCGTACGGCGCTGGCGCACTCCCGCTTGGCGGAGGCTCGACATGCCGCTTGCCGTCCCCGTTGGAGCTGACAGACGCGACGGCGGGGATCCGCTCAGCGAATGCCGGATCGTGTCGTAGACCGGGTGGCCCTCTAGGTACGTGGCTTCGTAGCAGCTGATGAACTCGTCGTAGGAGAGCTGTTCCTTTCCCACGACTTGGAATGCGAGGTTGGAGATGGAGTACATGACGGCGCAGAAGTGCTCCTTGGATGGGTTCGCCCCCAGCACTTTTGCCAGGTCGTCGCCCAGCATCCCGAAGATGGAGGCGGTGGGGCCTGACATGCCCTGAAGCACCTCGGGCTGCTTGCCCTGATCATCGGCGGTGTGCTCGTCGACGGGAGGTTCAGGGCGTACGAAGACAGCCCAGATGACAGGCCTCATCTGCTCGCTGACGACGATGTCGAGGGAGCCGAAACGCAGCGTGGTGCCGGGCACCAAGAGGAAGTCGGCGTGGGCCATGCGGACCCGGAAGTGGATGTCGTGACACGCGAAGCCCCCTACCTGGCGCACCAACTGTCGGGGTTTGTCACCATCAGGAAGTAAATTTATACGATCGCGTGTCTGGGTCCGGATGGTTACACAAGAGACACTAGGGTTTAAACTAGTTCGAGCCTCCGGAGAGTAACACCCTACGTCCAGTCAGGAAGAGTGGTGTTCTTTATGCTTGAGTTCATAGTAGGGGTTACAAACTAGTCGGGAGAGGGTCTCAGAGCCCAAGTCCCTGGCGTGAGAGTGAAGTGGTTCTTGTAACCTGATGGCGTACGTGTGGGTTGCTTCGTGTGAGCGTATGCGTTAGCGTGTGTTCTACTGACCCCTTCGCTCCCCTTTTATAGTCACAAGGGGGATAGGGAAGAGGGGTAAAAAGGGTACAAGAGTTTATGTTACAGTGTCGATCATCCTTCTCCACGTCGGGCGGCCGTCCGGACGTGGTGAGCAGCAGCGGACTGTAGCGGAGTGGTTGTTGACCGTATGGGCTTCCCAGAATAAGGGGTTCCGAGTAGTTGGCACAGGCGGCTCCCCAGGTTCATCTCTGAGTAGTTTAGTACTACGGGATGTCAACTCCGTGCTCCTGTTCCGGACAACGTAGTAGGTATATGTCTTTTCGGGGTACGACAGAGCTCGTGTCTGGGCGGTACGGTGCGCACTCTGCCGTTTGTGGCGCAATGGGTGCCCACGCCTATTGACATTGGACGTGCCCTGCCAGTACGACCCGGCATGGGAGAGGGCCACACGTGGCGCTGCGGGGGCGGGCGTGCGTGGAGGACTTGTCACATCGGGAGTGGGCCCCGCTTGCGGTTTGCTTCGTCGTGAGGACTGGCCCGAGTAGTCGTGGCCGAGAGGCGGAAACTTGTCGTGTGAGCGAGTGGTCGTGGCGGAGGTCAGAGAAGTAGTCGAGCGAGCCGCCAGGTACTCGGAGACTTGTCATACGAGTCGCTAAGTACTCGGAGGCGGTGGAAACTGGTTGTACGGGTCGCCAAGTACTCAGAGACGGGGCACTTGTCGCACGGGCCGTCGAGTACTCAGAGTGTAGATCGTACTCTCTCTTTGTTGGTAGTCGTCGCGTTGGTGGGCCCCGGTCTAGGCCCTCGTCATATATATATATATATATATATATATATATATATATATATATATATAAACACATACATTTTTTCGAAATGGGAAGGTTTATTAATATAAAAAATATTACACCAAGATGATACATCATAACTTTGAAGGTCTCCTAAAAAAACCTGGGAAGAAGTAAGGTTTTGTAGGTTAGGTCATCACTACGGGGCGGAGCAGGTTTGCCGTGCATTTTTTGGCCCGACCCATGGTAAAGACCGCTCGGCAACAATCTGCACGGCAAACAGGCCTTTGCCCTGCGTCATTTCTTGTGGCGGACAACAAACTCTTTGCCGTGTGCTATGCTCGGCGTACAGCAAAAAAATTAACATGACGGCGCGACAAAAGTTTGCCGTGCGTCAAGGGTCCGGGCTCACAGTAATGGAAACCTTTGTCGTGCCACTACTAGGGAAGCAGGTTTTAGTGCCGGGTCGGAACCCTCCTTTAGTACCAGTTCCCAAACCGGTATTGTTCATTTGGTACTAATGTGAAGCCACATTAGTACCGGTTTGAAAAACTGGTACTAATGGGCACATCAGTACCGGGTGGGGATGAGCCCCGGTACTAATGTGTATGACCCCGTACGCCTCCTCTGCTCTCCTTTTTTTGTCTTTTTCTTTTCTTTTCTTTTCCTCATCTCATCTCAAGAGAATACACTTCGATCTAACTTCTCTAGAATCAATCATTGACAAGTTCTTTTGCATACAAACTTCACAAAAATCACAATCACACACATCGCAGATTTCACATGTTTACATCTCAATCTCACAATCTCATATCTTACAAATCACAAGAAAATATCAATCTTACAGTCACAAGAAGTTACAGTCACGCTGTGAGGAACCTCCAAGTTAATCCCATTTAATCAAGTCATCACCACTGATCAACTCAATTAAAGAGGAATAACCCCGGTCGTCCTTGAGATGTGTCATGAGCAATGCCCAGGATTTATACACTCCTCACTAAGCACAACAAAATGAACATCATCATCACATAGCAATCCAAACATAGTCCATCACATTACAAAGATATATTCAAGTTTACATTACAATAAGTCTTAGAGTTTTGCAGCGGAAAGTTCTATCATCGCGCTCATACGATACATCACAAAATAAGAAGGTAAACACTATATGCCGATAGTGCCCTTCCTAGTCATGGCCACCTACTTCCTCCTTGGACCTCCGTCCTCGGCAAGGAAGTACCCAAAGATGGGCTTCGGCTGCGCCTCACCTAAAAACAACTTAACGGCAGCACCGTGAGTACAAGAAGGTACTCAACAGGACTTATCCACATATGGGTATATACTTGCCCGACTCTCAAGGAATATGCATTTGGTTAAGTAGTAAGGATTGGTATAGGTAATTAAATTTTGCATAAAAAAGCATCTACATTTGATCAAGTTATAATAAGCAAAAGACAGAGCATTCTATGAGCTCTAAGCCAAAGATCAAGCAAATTGCAATAAGTAAAGTGATATCATGTTCATAAGCTCAATCTTCCATGAGCTACATTGAAACTCTACATTAAAGTCCAAGTACATGAGCGTGCTCCATGACCGAGAGCGCGGCTATTGCAATAGATTATAACCCTGCAGGGGTGTACAACTTTTCCCACACGAAGCACAAGACCAACGACCATACCCTTGATCGAGGATAAGTGTTAATTCATACCCTCAACCTTTCACATACCCGCACCCCACTATGAACGAACGGTCGGAAGTGTATAGATGCACTAGACACGGCTGATCACACCTCATCCCACCCCGCACCGAATCTGGTTAAGGTACGGTGCGACTTATGCTACTTAACTTGCCATGCCCATAGTAGGCATGTGGTTTGTACTAAAAAGTGCTCAAGTATCACAGCGATAACGATCGGGCCTTAATCAACTTAAGCAAGACTAAGTCAAAGGAGCTCCAATCTCGAATGACCCTACCACTCTTGCCCAAGTCACGAATCAGTTTTCATGTAGCTCAAATTTATCATTCATAGCTAACCATAATTATGAATTGAATCAGCATCCTAAAATTTGCAAGTGGTGGTGACACCTAACAAGCATACTTGCCTAAGAAGGTTATTCTAGATCAAGGAGGGTAATCCATCAAGTAGGAGCTAAGAAATCATATACATAAATATTACTCATGCACACACAAGACACATATACTCCAATTGATCCAAAATAGGGTTAAAGAATGCTTAGGTGCCTGCCTTGGTTCTCAAGAGAAGTGTCGTCAACAACGTTTTCCTGCTCGGTCTCAACCTCCTCTTGCTCCGACGATTCGATCTCTACACGAATGCAATGATGTATATAATTAACAACAATACATGAATGTTGCTATGATGCATGACATGAATGAAAAGAAGGTAAACTATTTTTTTATCATACTAGTAGATCAATTGTAAACATCTAATATATGATAGAGTAATTAAATCCTACACAAAACAAGAATTTATTCACGTTTTTATTTAATGGCAGAATTGTAAATTTCTCGTCAAGTGCCCGAAAATGGTTTTGCCAGTGATTCCGGCGACCGATTGCAATGAGATTTGATCCTATAGCTTCCTTAGGTGATGGAGGTTCAGTTTTAGGCAAAAGAAATGACATGCACAGGGTTTGGATGACATGCATCAACAATGGAGTTGAACCTCCATTAGAGCTTAATGGAGAAGCTTCCAAAGCTTGAGAGAGAATGAGGAAACCATGAGGAAACCTCACCTAAGATGGGGAAGGATGATTCAGAAGCCCAGAAGTTGAGGGAACTCAACAATGAAGGAGATTGGGCTTGAACTTGTATTCCCAGAGTTGGAGAAGAACCTGTGAAAAATTGACTGATTGAACTGACCTTGAGAAGATGGAGGAAATCATGAAGAAGAGGAGGAGCTGCTTACCCTTGGCTGGCCACCACCTGACCGGCCGGCGCTGCCTTGGACGACAGCGCACAAGCGAGCACAGGAGGCGAACGACTCTAGCTCGAGGAACAGAACACGAGGGAGGGGGAAAGAACGGGAGAGAAGGATGTCAGCAATGCACTGCTCAAAAACACGCCCGAGCAGATCTCGGTGATCGCGGGGAGGCGATCTCGAGCTTTCTCCAGCCAATTTCAAAAGTGAGCGGTGGGATCGATCAAGCGGCTTCTCTCCTTCAATCTCCCCTACTTTTTCTCTGGTTTGCGATCCGTGGTTGCGGAATTTTGGAGCGGTTCCATCCTTGTCGTCGGTTAAAGCGAACTTCTCGAGTTTGTTTTGGCAGAATCCGAGCAGATCGGCTTCACTTTGAGCGGATTTCTCCTGTTGTGCGGCGGCTCCCCCATCTCCAGTGATCTCTCTCCTTCGTTGCATCGAGTTCGTTAGATCGGAGATATCTGGAGCGCGCGGGAGAGCAATTTCTAGAGAGAACTGCATAATCGCCAGAAGGGTAAAACTAGGCTCATCAATGGCGTGCTCATCGAAAGTTCTAGAACCTGGGAACCAGGATGAGCTGTTAGGGAGGGAGGGACGAGCGGACTCCTTGAACTTACAATCCAATCGTCAACACTTTACCAGGTCCAAGTCTGTGGAGATTTCGACCCCCCATGTCCAAAGACTGGGTGGCTCAGAGAACATATGATTTGCCTCTTTCTCATTAGGAGATGTATCCGAGAGGGAGATCCAAAAATTTGGAAGATATGGATTTCAAAACAAACATTCCTCTGGTGAAGCTTCTAAACATTTTGTCGATGGTTTCACCAAAACATGGGAATTTGGAAGCTGCAGCAAAG
The DNA here is from genome assembly GCA_036936925.1 of Cenchrus fungigraminus. Classification (NCBI taxonomy): domain Eukaryota; kingdom Viridiplantae; phylum Streptophyta; class Magnoliopsida; order Poales; family Poaceae; genus Cenchrus; species Cenchrus fungigraminus. The sequence goes on from CM072779.1 coordinate 111,777,447, forward strand.
CAGAGCAGAGCAGAGCAGGGGCGTCATCGGGGAAGGAGGAGAATTGCGAGGGGGCTTTTGAATATTGCCAAGGACAGGCCTAACATTTTGTTTCCAGCCCATCTGAGCCCAGTTATCCTTTTGGTACCTGCTTGGATGACCTCTTCTCTCACTCGTGGACAGATAAGGTGGGTTCCTGGCTTTGGGTGCCAAAAGGGCAGGCACTGGTGGCGGCGGAGAGGGGATTAGGGTTCCCAGCAATAAGAAAGGAGACCCAGAAGTTCGAAGGGCGAAGCCAGCGAGTCACAAGGGTTGTGCCAAGGACAGTTGACACAAGATCCTTCGCGTCGGTGGTGGCAATGGAGAGGGGACGCGAGCTAGGATCTGGGCGTCCGGGAAACACCGGTGCACGCTTGGGCGATAGAGCTGGCCCAGGGCGAACTGGTGGTTTCCCCGGTAACAACCAAGAGGGGGATTTCCCTCCGGGTGGAGGAGAACCTTTTGAGAGGAGATGCCAATACGAAGAGAGAGATGGATTCAGGAATTTTGGAGCGCCAAGATCTGACTACAATCATTTTGCCCCAAACAAGAGGCAATACGAGGACAGAGACTGCTATGACAGAGAAGAGCAGGATCTGAGAGCGAAACTGAGGAGAGAGCAGGAGGGTCGGCATGCACACGAAGAGGGGCGAAGATGCAGAGGTCCTGATGTTAGTGATTTCAGAGGGAAGAGTGCTGGGGGGTCTACTCATTTTGACTACCTATGTCACAACTGCAATCTGACTGGGCATCTTAGGAAAGACTGCTCCAACCCACCCTTCTGCTATTGCTGCAAGAAATCGGGTCACCGTTCTTCTGTGTGCCCGGAGAAGATGGGGCTTCGCATGTGTGGATATGGTCTACCTGGTCAGGGCTTCTACAGCATGCACATTCCAACTGACAAGAGAGACAATGGCAAGAAAGAGGTGCTCGGTATTATGCAAATTGAATCAGGACATGCGGATGTTGAGATCATATAGAGAGAGCTCAAGCATCTTTTTAGAGAGATCCCAGTCTGGAAGATTAAGAAGATGAACGATGATAATGAATACATGATCTCCTTCCCTAGTGAAGATATCAGACATCAATGCTCCAGATTTAGGCAATTCAGTTTTGAAACAGCAGCAATCTCAGCTAAGGTTGTGCCCACTGACTTGTCCCCAGAGGCAGATGGTAAGCTAGAGGTGATCTGGGTAAAGGCCCATAAGGTACCTGATATTGCAAGAAAGGAAGATGTTATGATGGAAGTAGCTTACCTGGTAGGGGATCCTGTGGAAGTTGAGCTTAATTCCCTAGACTCAGTGGGACCAGTTAGAATAAAGGTTGCCTGTAGAAATGCTAGCATGATAAGAGGGGAAACACAAATTTTTTTCAATGGTGAGAGCCACAGAATCAGATGGGAACCAAAAGTGTCAAGACAAATACTAGAGGAAATTAAGTCAACAAAATTTGATAGACATAGGGAGAGGGGAAATGATGAGGAAGAAGAGGAAGAGGGTAACTTGGACAGATCTGGGCAGCAGAAACAAACTGGGACTGGATCCAAAGCAAAGGAAGGGGGGGGGGCTCTCTGTTTGGAAGTTCTGCTAGAGGGGGAGGAAAGTTTTGCACCCAGAATATAAATGAAGGCGGGGACGGTGAAGAAGTGATGGATAAGATGGTTAGCAGTAACACAGAGATGCATCCTGTGTGCCATGGGAATGTTGAAATGAATCAAGGAAATGACAAATTTTGCACTGCCCAGTCAAATGCAGAGATAGGGGTTCATGAGGAAGGGGAACTGATTTCAGAAGAGGAGGGGGATACTGAGGGCATGGCTGTTGACAGGTACAATGTCATCACCCTGACTCAACAGAGTACTACAGGAGTGGATCTTACAATGGAGGAGGCGGAAGAAGAGGAGCTGCTGGATTATGGTGAGGATACGGTCAGTAACGAAAAAACTCAAATGGAGGACTTGGAGAAAAAAAGTGGAATAAAGAGCAGCTAAACTCATAGAGGTTGCGGCCGTGAATATTCCAGCTACAGATGCAGAGGGGGTGGAGGGGAAAAATAGCAAAACAAACAGTGACAAAGGAAGTGAAGAGTCTGAGGAGATCGACTGGGAACAGACCTTGGTAGCCCTCAGTAGCAACACTGAGAAAGGGTTTGTGCCAGTCACTAACAAGAGGGGGAAACAGAGTGGGGTGCGCAAAAGTAACAGGAACACTGGTGGGAACTTGAAAGTTCAAGACGAGGCGGAAGCTCTCAAGAGGAAGCAAAATGAAATATCAGGTAACTTATCTTCCTTTGCTGTTCTCAATTCTGTCAACTCTGATTTATTAGCCAAACTTGCTGCTAGTAGTAACATCATTCTTGGGGATACCTCTGAAAAAGTGGTGGAAACCATTAACACCTTGCAAGTGCATGAATTAGCCAAAGCAACCTTGCTGACAGCAAAACTGAAGGCAACCAAAGCCCAAGATTTGAATATAGAGTGTGCTGGGAAAGAGAATGGGGCAGCATCTAGCATCAATGAATTAGAGAGCGGAGCAGAGGAAACACTGGAGAAAGGCAACATTTCTACCCGCCCACCAGAAAAACCACCTAGAGAGCAGCGTGTCCAACCAGTCCGGAATGGCAAAGCGGCATCAGGCCGCACAGGGCAGAAGTAGTAATGATAGTGATGTTCTGGAATGTTAGGGGACTTGGTAATAGAGGGAGACGTAATCAGCTACGCGATTTGAGGAAAGAAAATAGAGTGGACATCATCTGCTTACAAGAAACAATCAAATCGGATTTTTCAGTTTTTGATCTTTCTGCTTTGAGTTACGGTGAATCTTTTGAGTGGGCCTGGTCAGCGGCGGTCGGCCATTCTGGTGGAACTCTGATAGGGGTGAGGTCTTCGGCTGCCTCGATCCTTCAGAAAGACCATGGGACCTTTTTTTCTAGCATTAAGTTTGAATCACTAGCTGGCAAGTTTATTTGGGAGGTTGTCAATGTGTACGGGCCAGTACAGATAGAGAGGAGGATGGATTTTATACATGAGCTAACCCAGAAAATTAGAGAGATGAATTCACCTTTTCTAATTGGAGGGGATTTTAATATGATCCGATACTCTTGGGAAAAATCTACAGACAATATCAAACAATTTTGGATGGATGCCTTCAATAATTTCATAATGGATAACGGATTGATGGAGCTAATCAGGAAGGGACACAAATTTACTTGGACCAACAAGCAGTTGAACTCGGTCATGAGTGTGCTAGATAGAGCTTTTACCTGTCCTGTATGGAGTCAACACTTCAGCAAAGCTTCCTGTGAATCACTTATGAGGGTTGGGTCTGATCACAACCCTATCATTATCAACACAGCAGACAAAAGGTTTCAGCAAAAACAGGTCTTCAGATTTGAAATGTCATGGTTCACTCAGGAAGGCTTCAAGGAGAAAGTCAAGGAAAAATGGCCTCAGAGGGGTTATGTCGGAGTGCAAGATTATTGGAGAGAGATAAAAACTTATACTAGGAGGTTCTGCAAAGGTTGGGGTGCCAATTTCCAAAGTCAAATGAAAAAGGAAAAAAAAGGAACTGATCAATAAACTCAAAGATTTTGATGGGGTGGCAGATTCTGTGGGCCTAACTGCATTTCAGTGGCAGCAGCGCTATGCTTTGGAGGAACAGTTGGAAAAACTTTTCTTTATAGAAGAATTACAGTGGCAACATAGGAGTGGTGAGAAATAGATGCTCAAAGGGGATGCTAATAATGGTTTTTTCCATGGAGTTGCCAATGGAAGGAAAAAGAAGTGCTCAATCTTCTCACTTGAAGAGGGTGATAGGGAAATCAGAGACCCAGTAGAGATAAGAGCTCATGTTGAGAATTATTATAGAGATCTATTTGGACAGGAGGAAAGAGGTCAAATAAGGTTGGGTGACAACTTCTGGGACAATGACGGGAGACTGTCAGATGTTAATGCTGAAGAGTTAGTGAAACCCTTTACATTTAAAGAGTTGGAGGAAGCTTTGAAAGACATGGATCCAAACTCATCCCCTGACCTGATGGACAACCTGTAGGATTTTATAAGGAATTCTGGCAAGACATTAAGGAAGTGGTGCTGGAAATGTTTCAAGATTTTCATAGAGGGGAGTTTAATTTGAAAAGACTCAATTACAGAATGATCTCTCTGATCCCAAAGCTGAAAGAGGCAAACAATATAAAACAGTACAGACCAATTTGTGTGTTAAACATTGATTACAAGTTGTTCACCAAGGTGTTAACTTTGAGGCTGACCCCCTTTGCAGACCAACTGATTAGCAAAACACAAACAACCTTCATTCCAGGAAGGTTTATTTTAGAGGGTGTAATCATATTACATGAAGTATTGCATGAGATGCGTGTTAATAAAAGTAAAGGGGTCATCTTGAAATTAGATTTCGAGAAAGCTTATGACAAAGTTCATTGGGATTTTCTGATGGAGGTGTTGACTCATAAAAATTTTCCTTGTAAATGGATAGAGTGGATGAAACAAATAGTGGAGGGGGGCAAAGTAGGCATAAAAGCCAATGGATCTCCGGGGGACTTCTTCAGTACTTACAAAGGCTTAAGACAGGGTGATCCGTTGTCACCCCTGCTTTTCAACTTAGTGAGTGATGCTCTAGCAACCATGTTAGAAAAAGCTAGAGTGGCTGGTGAAATAAGAGGACTGGTCCCTCATCTGGTGGAGGGTGGGCTCACACATCTGCAATATGCGGATGACACTATTATCTTTATGGCTCTAGAGGAACAGACCATGCTGCATATAAAATTCATCTTATACTGCTTCGAGAATATGTCTGGTCTGCGCATTAACTATCAAAAGAGTGAGGTGTTTGTTCTAGGAGGGTCACCAGTGGAGGAACAGAGAGTGACAGAAATGTTAAACTGCCAGAAAGAGAATTTACCCATCAAATATTTTGGGGTGATGGTACACAATAGACACATGAATAGCTCAGATCTAGCATATGTTTATCAGAAAGTGGAAAAGAAGCTACCTACTTGGCAGAGTGCAGGACTTTCTTCAGGAGGGAAATTGATTTTGATTCAATCTTGTTTGAGTGCGGTTCCAAATTACTCTATGGGCATCTATAACTTACAAGAAGAAATACACCAGAAGATGGACTCTGCAAGGGCAAATTTTTTCTGGCATGGACCCAATTTAAAACATAAATATCATATGGCTAGTTGGGATTTGTTGGCATCTCCCAAAAGTGCTGGTGGAATGGGCTTTACTGATACTAGAGTGATGAATAAATGCTTACTCTCCAAATGGTTCTTTAAACTGGAAAGAGGGGATAATAGTTTTTGCTGTAATCTGCTTAGGAGGAAATACCTGGACAATAAAGGTTTTTACAGTTGCCGCAAAAGAAATACTTCCCAATTTTGGACTGGTCTCCAAAATGTGAGGGACAGCTGCTTTAGAGGGTTGACATATATTGTAGGCAATGGTTCAAAAGTCCGTTTCTCGTCAGATGTTTGGTTGGGAGGCTGTCCCTTTAAGATTTGTTTTCCAAATTTTTTTGACATTTGCCTTCAACAAGAGTGGACAGTAGCTCAGATTCTTCAGGATGATGGTCTGAATCTGTCTTTCAGGAGGTCCTTTGGTGCTCCTAAAGAGATGGAATGGGCTGAACTAGTTGATCTTGTAAGTGGAGTGGTTTTATCAAATGAACCTGATAGAGCGAGTTGGTTATTAGAGAAATCAGGCAACGTCACCACTGCCTCTCTTTAAAAAGAGTTAACTTTTAGAGGTGTAAACAACAAGTGGTTGATGAATGTATGGAATTCTAAGTTACCTCTCAAAGTTAGGATTTTTCTTTGGCAAGGGTTTAATGATAAGATTCAATTGGCAGAACAGCTGAAAAAGAAGAACTGGCCTGGTGAGATCGAATGCAAGATGTGTGGTCAGGTAGAAACCTCAAATCACATTTTGTTCAAATGCCCAATTGCCCAATACAGTTTGAGTGTATTTAGGGATGTGCTAGAGTGGCCTTTGCTCCCTACCAGTGAGGAAGATCTGAGAGAATTATTAAGGGGATGTTCTATTAAACAGTCTCTTTTTTTCATGTTTCTTGTGGGCTGTCTAACTTGGAGTCTTTGGTTGATCCGTTATGACTTTATTTTCAACAATGTAGTTCCCTCCTCCCCTAATGTAGCTCTATACCGTTCGATTTCCCATCTGCAGAAATGGAAAGCCCTGACGCAGGGGCAGGAGCAATGTTGGATCGATACGGTGACACAAAAGTTAAAAGCTCAACTATCTTCGTCAAACTCTGAAGGGTGAAGATTTGGTGGCCGGAGCACTACTAGCTTTGTCTCTTTGTTTTGCCTTTGTTATCTGCTAGTTTGCTCTGTTCTGAGATGTAATTCAGTAACTCTTTTTCTTTCAACTTGCTTGGCGAACTTGCTCAGAGGGTGTGTAGAGGGTGTTGGCTTCAGGAGGCTCTCTGAGCTTTGGAAGTCCTTCCTTTGTCTAACTCTGTAAAAACTGGCAACCCCAGTGCTTATTTTGCTTTCAAAAAGCAGGGCTGTGAAAGCCTTTTATCAAAAAAAAAAGAACAGGAGAGAAGGGGCTTTTGGTTTTCCTCGGAGCCTCCGTGCGGGACCCGCGAGGCAGAGGTGGGGGCGTGGAGCGCGAGGGGAACCGGCCCTCCACGGCACACGACGCGCGGCAGGCCGCGCGCACATGCAGGACACGCAGGCAAACCGGCAAAAATCACTGGAGAGGGGAGACAAAAGGGAGAGATGTCTGGGGTGTCCAGAAATTTTGTGAAGAAGTTTGTCTAGGGTCTTAAAGGATTGTCTGTACTATCCAGAAGGTTTTTCTGGCTTCAGGAACGAGGTGAGGGAGCATCTGGTTCATGAACATATATAAAAACTACTCATTTTGTAAAATCAAAACAACCCATTTAGAGATTATTAAAAATCATGAAATTTTTTAGGTAGATTCTATAAATCATAAGTAATCCATTTTGCATGGATCTGGCATCATAGCTATTGTATATTTCAAATGAAAAATCTTCCCGGAAGGATACTTTTGAAATTTTGGGTAAACTGTTTGACCTTAAGATGATCTCTAAAATTCCGGAAGAAAATACCTAAAGTCATATTTTGTGAAGTACTAATTAATCAAGCCATCTCCCAACATAGGTTTTAAGATAAAAATATAAGTTCCTTCACAAGGTACATGAAAAAGGTAAGTTTTTAATTTAATTTCAGATATAAAGATAAACCAATGAACTCAATTAAGTGCAATGATGCTAGAGATGATGCACATGTATGCTCCATGTCATGATTAAATATTTTGGGCTGCTACAAATTCTCCCCCCGTTGGAAAAATCTCGTCCCGAGATTTAACAAGCCTAAGAGCAAAGTATTGGATAGATGGAAAGGAGTAAGATGCAAAAGAGAGTCATGATGGAACATACTCGTCTATAAAAAGATTAGGATAGTCTTTCCGGAGTTGATCTTCTTGTTCCCAAGTCGCTTGCCGCACGGAATGGCGACTCCATTACACTTTCACAAATTTTGTGACTTTATTTCTTGTTTTCCTCTCGGCTCGGTCAAGAATTCTTATAGGATACTCTTTGTAAGATAGATTCGGTTGAAGATTGATGTCATCGATATTAACAGCTCTATCATTGGGATTTGTTTCCTTAAAGCATTTCTTCGGTTGGGACACATGAAAATCATCATGAAGAGAAGAAAGTGATTGTGGAAGTTCCAATTGATAAGCTACAGCCCCATGCCTTGCCAAAATCCGAAATGGACCAACATAGCGAGGAGCGAGCTTACCCTTTTCTCCAAATCTTTTTGTGCCCTTAAAGGGTGAAACTTTGAGATAAAAATGATCTCCCACTTTGTACTCTACAGATCTTCTTCGCCGGTCTGCATAATGCTTTTGGCGGATTTGGGCGGTTTGGAGCCTTTCTTGAATGGTCCTCACCATTTCCTCAGCTTCATTGACAATGCTAGGGCCAAAGTATCGACGTTCTCCAGATTCCGACCAATTTAGAGGGGTTCTACAACTTCAGCCATATAATGCTTCAAAAGGTGACATTCCAATACTTGCTTGAAAGCTATTGTTGTAGGAAAATTCAGCAAATGGCAAGCAAGTTTCCCAATTCTTGTCATAAATAATTATACAAGCTCTAAGCATATCTTCGAGAATTTGATTTACTCTCTCAGTTTGGCCATCGGTTTGAGGTAGGCGGTGCTAAAAGTGAGAGTAGTACCCATAGCATCATGGAGACTCCCCCAAAAGTCAGCAGTGAATTGAGGGCCTCGATCGGAAACAATAGTCTTGGGTACCTCACGAAGACATACAATCTTGGTAAGATAAAGCTCGGCATACTTTGCCACGGTGTAGGAAGTTTTTACCGGGAGGAAATGAGCTGACTTCGTGAGTCGGTCGACAATGACCCAAATGGAATCATAGCCATGGAGAGTGCGAGGTAAACCGTTGATGAAATCCATACAGATGTCCTCCCATTTCCAAGATGGAATAGGAAGGGGTTGGAGAGTTCCAGCCGGCTTGAGATGTTCGGCCTTCACCCTTTGGCAGGTATCACATTCAGCCACGTATTGAGCCACTTCTCTTTTCATATGAGGCCACCAAATTTTTTTTCTCACATCTTGATACATCTTGTTGCTACCAGGATGAATAGAGAATTGAGATTCATGTGCTTCGGCAAGAAGTTTCTGTCTAAGCTCAAAATTTTTGGGAACAACCAAGCGTTTCCCAAACCAAATAGTACCATCATCATCAATGGTGAACTCCTTGGCTTCACCCTTCATTTTTCTAGCTCTAATCTTGCTCATACCTTTATTTCCCTTTTGAGCCTCCTTAATTTCATTAATCAAATCAGAAGTTACCACAAGAGAAGCAAGTGACCCATGCTCAACCATAGAGAGATTGAGCTTCTGAAAATCTTCACAAAGTGTGTTGACTCCGGATTGGGCACGCAAACAATTGCAATGTGTCTTTCGACTCAATGCATCAGCAACCACATTAGCCTTGCCGGGATGATAGTGAACTTCTAATTTATAATCTTTGATCAGCTCGAGCCATCTTCTTTGCCTCATATTAAGCTTCGTTTGAGTGAAAATATATTTGAGGCTTTTATGATCAGTATAGATATTGCAAGGATTGCCAAGAAGATAATGTCGCCAAATTTTTAAAGCATGAACAACGGCAGCAAGTTCAAGATCATGAGTAGGATGATTTTCTTCGTGTCGCTTTAATTGGCGAGAAGCATAAGCAATGACACAGCCTTCTTGCATGAGAACACACCCTAACCCAATTCTTGAAGCATCACAACAGACATCAAAGCCTTTGGTGATATCCGGCTGAGCTAGGAGAGGAGCGGACGTGAGTTTGGTCTTGAGAGTTTGAAAAGCTTCCTCACAAGCATCTAACCACTTAAAAGGAATACCCTTCTTCAATAATTTAGTCATAGGCTTGGAGATTTTTGAGAAGTTCTCAATGAACCTACGGTAATATCCCGCAAGTCCAAGAAAACTCTGGATATCTTTAACATTTTTGGGCTGTTCCCATTCAAGCACGTCCTTCACCTTGCTCGGATCAATAGCCACACCATTTTCAGAGAGAACATGGCCAAGAAAAGAGACTTCCTTTAGCCAAAATTCACATTTGCTAAACTTGGCATAAAGGTGATGATCACGAAGCTTTTGAAGAACAATGCGGATATGCTCAGCATGCTCTTCTATGGTCTTGGAGAAAATGAGAATATCATCGATGAAGATTATGACAAAGACATCTAGTTCTTCAAAGAAGATAGAATTCATAAAGTACATGAAATATGCCGGTGCATTGGTTAACCCAAAAGACATCACTGTATACTCATAAAGCCCATATCTTGTAGAGAAAGCCGTCTTCGGAATGTCTCCTTCATGAATTTTTATTTGATGATAACCCAAGTGAAGATCGATTTTAGAAAAGACCTTAGCACCAGATAACTGATCGAATAAGATATCAATCCTAGGAAGGGGATATTTGTTCTTC